>CATKUP010000069.1:0-2696000 GCA_949786385.1 Onychomys leucogaster
TAGATGAGAAACATGTGAGCTCCGTGAAAGATATAATTCGTTTGAGCTGAAAAGTGACTGCCCTTACCTGAAACGAAGTCTTGCTTGTAGGGAGACTCAGAGCCTGGGATTTAACTCCATTTCTGAAGGGAAACACACAGCATAGTTCTCATCCATTGATCACACTCTGCTTTAGAGCAAGAAGCACGCTCTTGTTTTCTAGAGTCTCTAAGACAGCAGGTAACGTGAGTGTGCTGAGAACAAAAGAACGGTGTTTCCTACACATATGGACATTATATAGTCCAACTCTTCTTCTGAAATTGATACAAAGCACTGGTCCTCTAACATCCAATGATTGTCAGTTAAGATGAGAAACGTGTGAGCATCGTGAACGATGTAGTTCGTTTGAGCAGAAAACTGACTGCCCTTACCTGAAACGATGTCTTGCTTGTAGGAAGACTCAGAGCCTGACATTTAACTCCATTTCTGAAGCCAAACACACAGCATAGTTCCCATCCATGGATCACACTCTGCTTTAGAGCGAGAAGTACGCTCTTGCATTCTAGAGTCTCTAAGACAGCAGGAAACGTGAGTGTGCTGAGAACAAAAGAGCGGTGTAACCTACAGATACGGACCATATCTAGTCCAACTCTTCTTCTGAAACTGATAAAAAGCACTGGTCCTCTAACATCCAATGCTTGTCAGTTAAGATGAGAAACATGTGAGCTCCGTGAAAGATGTAGTTCGTTTGAGCTGAAAAGTGACTGCCCTTACCTGAAACGAACTCTTGCTTGTAGGAAGACATAGAGCCTGGGATTTAACTACATTTATGAAGGGAAACACACAGCATAGTTTTCATCCATGGATCACACTCTGCTTTAGAGCGAGAAGCACACTCTTGCTTTCTAGAGTCTCTAAGACAGCAGGAAATCTGAGTGTGCCCAGAACAAAAGAAGGGTGTTTCCTACACATATGGACCATATCTAGTCCAAATCTTCTTCTGAAACTGATACAATGCACTGGTCTTCTAACATCCAATGCTTGTCAGTTAAGATGAGAAACGTGTGAGCTCAGTGAATGATGTAGTTTGTTTGAACAGAAAAGTGACTGCCCTTACCTGAAACGAAGTCTTGCTTGTAGGAATACATAGAGCCTGGGATTTAACTACTTTTCTGAAGGGAAACACAAAGCATAGTTTTCATCCATGGATCACACTCTGCTTTAGAGCGAGAAGCACACTCTTGCTTTCTAGAGTCTCTAAGACAGCAGGAAATCTGAGTGTGCCCAGAACAAATGATCGGTGTTTCCTACACATATGGACCATATCTAGTCCAAATCATCTTCTGAAACTGATACAAAGCACTGGTCCTCTAACATCCAATGCTTGTCTGTTAAGATGAGAACGTGTGAGCTCGGTGAAAGATGTAGTTCTTTTGAGCTGAAAAGTGACTGCCCTTACCTGAAACGAAGTCTTGCTTGTAGGGAGACTCAGAGCCTGGGATTTAACTCCATTTCTGAAGGGAAACACACAGCATAGTTCTCATCCATTGATCACACTCTGCATTAGAGCAAGAATCACGCTCTTGCTTTCTAGAGTCTCTAAGACAGCAGGTAACGTGAGTGTGCTGAGAACAAAAGAACGGTGTTTCCTACACATATGGACATTATATAGTCCAACTCTTCTTCTGAAATTGATACAAAGCACTGGTCCTCTAACATCCAATGATTGTCAGTTAAGATGAGAAACGTGTGAGCATCGTGAACGATGTAGTTCGTTTGAGCAGAAAACTGACTGCCCTTACCTGAAACGATGTCTTGCTTGTAGGAAGACTCAGATCCTGGCATTTAACTCCATTTCCGAAGTGAAACACACAGCAGTGTTCTCATCCATTGATCACACTCTGCTTTAGAACAAGAAGCATGCTTTTGCTTTCTAGAGTCTCTAAGACAGCAGGAAACGTGAGTTTGCTGAGAACAAAAGAACGGTGTTTCCTACACATAAGGACCCAATCCAGTCGAACTCTGCTTCTGAAACTGATACAAAGCACTGGTCCTCTAACTTCCAATGCTTGTCAGTTAAAATGAGAAATGTGTGAGCTCAGTGAACGATGTAGTTCATTTGAGCAGAAAAGTGACTGCCCTTACCTGAAACGAAGTCTTGCTTGTAGGAAGACTCAGAGCCTGGGATTTAACTCCATTTCTGAAGGCCACCACACAGCATAGTACTCATCCATGGATAACACTCTGCTTTAGAATGAGAAGTACGCTCTTGCTTTCTAGAGTCTCTAAGAAAGCAGGAAACGTGAGTGCGCTGAGAACAAAAGAACGGTGTTTCCTACACATACGAACCATATCTAGTCCAACTCTTCTTCTGAAACTGATACAAAGCACTGGTCCTCTAACATCCAATGCTTGTCAGTTAAGAAGAGAAACGTGTGAGCTTCGTGAACGATGTAGTTCGTTTGAGCAGAAAAGTGACTGCCCTTACCTGAAACAAAGTCTTGCTTGTAGGAAGACTCAGAGCCTGGCATTTAACTCCATTTCTGAAGTGAAACACACAGCAGGGTTCTCATCCATTGTTCACACTCTGCGTTAGAACAAGAAGCATACTCTTGCTTCCTAGAGTCTCTAAGACAGCAAGAAACGTGAGTGTGCTGAGAACAAAAGAACGGTGTTTCCTACACATATGGACATTATATAGTCCAACTCTTCTTCTGAAATTGATACAAAGCACTGGTCCTCTAACATCCAATGATTGTCAGTTAAGATGAGAAACGTGTGAGCATCGTGAACGATGTAGTTCGTTTGAGCAGAAAACTGACTGCCCTTACCTGAAACGATGTCTTGCTTGTAGGAAGACTCAGAGCCTGGCATTTAACTCCATTTCTGAAGCCAAACACACAGAATAGTTCCCATCCATGGATCACACTCTGCTTTAGAGCTAGAAGTACGCTCTTGCATTCTAGAGTCTCTAAGACAGCAGAAAACGTGAGTGTGCTGAGAACAAAAGAGCGGTGTAACCTACACATACGGACCATATCTAGTCCAACTCTTCTTCTGAAACTGATACAAAGCACTGGTCCTCTAACATCCAATGCTTGTCAGTTAAGATGAGAAACATGTGAGCTCCGTGAAAGATGTAGTTCGTTTGAGCTGAAAAGTGACTGCCCTTACCTGAAATGAACTCTTGCTTGTAGGAAGACATAGAGCCTGGGATTTAACTACATTTATGAAGGGAAACACACAGCATAGTTTTCATCCATGGATCACACTCTGCTTTAGAGCGAGAAGCACACTCTTGCTTTCTAGAGTCTCTAAGACAGCAGGAAATCTTAGTGTGCCCAGAACAAAAGAAGGGTGTTTCCTACACATATGGACCATATCTAGTCCAAATCTTCTTCTGAAACTGATACAATGCACTGGTCTTCTAACATCCAATGCTTGTCAGTTAAGATGAGAAACGTGTGAGCTCAGTGAACGATGTAGTTCGTTTGAGCAGAAAAGAGACTGCCCTTACCTGAAACGAAGTCTTGCTTGTAGGAAGACTCAGAGCCTGGGATTTAACTCCATTTCTGAAGCCAAACACACAGCATAGTTCTCATCCATGGATAACACTCTGCTTTAGAATGAGAAGTACGCTCTTGCTTTCTAGAGTCTCTAAGAAAGCAGGAAACGTGAGTGCGCTGAGAACAAAAGAACGGTGTTTCCTACACATACGGACCATATCTAGTCCAACTCTTCTTCTGAAACTGATACAAAGCACTGGTCCTCTAACATCCAATGCTTGTCAGTTAAGAAGAGAAACGTGTGAGCTTCGTGAACGATGTAGTTCGTTTGAGCAGAAAAGTGACTGCCCTTACCTGAAACGAAGTCTTGCTTGTAGGAAGACTCAGAGCCTGGCATTTAACTCCATTTCTGAAGTGAAACACACAGCAGGGTTCTCATCCATTGATCACACTCTGCGTTAGAACAAGAAGCATACTCTTGCTTCCTAGAGTCTCTAAGACAGCAAGAAACGTGAGTTTGCTGAAAACAAAAGAACAGTGTTTCAACACATAAGGACCATATCTAGTCCAACTCTGCTTCTGAAACTGATACAAAGCACTGGTCCTCTAACATCCAATGCTTGTCTGTTTAGATGAGAAACATGTGAGCTCTGTGAAAGATGTAGTTCTTTTGAGCTGAAAAGTGACTGCCCTTACCTGAAACGAAGTCTTGCTTGTAGGAAGACATAGAGCCTGGGATTTAACTACATTTATGAAGGGAAACACACAGCATAGTTTTCATCCATGGATCACACTCTGCTTTAGAGCGAGAAGCACACTCTTGCTTTCTAGAGTCTCTAAGACAGCAGGAAATCTGAGTGTGCCCAGAACAAAAGAAGGGTGTTTCCTACACATATGGACCATATCTAGTCCAAATCTTCTTCTGAAACTGATACAATGCACTGGTCCTCTAACATCCAATGCTTGTCAGTAAAGATGAGAAACGTGTGAGCTCAGTGAATGATGTAGTTTGTTTGAGCAGAAAAGTGACTGCCCTTACCTGAAACGAAGTCTTGCTTGTAGGAATACATAGAGCCTGGGATTTAACTACTTTTCTGAAGTGAAACACAAAGCATAGTTTTCATCCATGGATCACACTCTGCTTTAGAGCGAGAAGCACACTCTTGCTTTCTAGAGCCTCTAAGACAGCAGGAAATCAGAGTGTGCCCAGAACAAAAGATCGGTGTTTCCTACACATATGGACCATATCTAGTCCAAATCATCTTCTGAAACTGATGCAAAGCACTGGTCCTCTAACATCCAATGCTTGTCTGTTAAGATGAGAACGTGTGAGCTCGGTGAAAGATGTAGTTCTTTTGAGCTGAAAAGTGACTGCCCTTACCTGAAACGAAGTCTTGCTTGTAGGGAGACTCAGAGCCTGGGATTTAACTCCATTTCTGAAGGGAAACACACAGCATAGTTGTCATCCATTGATCACACTCTGCTTTAGAGCAAGAAGCACACTCTTGCTTTCTAGAGTCTCTAAGACAGCAGGTAACGTGAGTGTGCTGAGAACAAAAGAACGGTGTTTCCTACACATATGGACATTATATAGTCCAACTCTTCTTCTGAAATTGATACAAAGCACTGGTCCTCTAACATCCAATGATTGTCAGTTAAGATGAGAAACGTGTGAGCATCGTGAACGATGTAGTTCGTTTGAGCAGAAAACTGACTGCCCTTACCTGAAACGATGTCTTGCTTGTAGGAAGACTCAGAGCCTGGCATTTAACTCCATTTCTGAAGCCAAACACACAGCATAGTTCCCATCCATGGATCACACTCTGCTTTAGAGCGAGAAGTACGCTCTTGCATTCTAGAGTCTCTAAGACAGCAGGAAACGTGAGTGTGCTGAGAACAAAAGAGCGGTGTAAACTACACATACGGACCATATCTAGTCCAACTCTTCTTCTGAAACTGATACAAAGCACTGGTCCTCTAACATCCAATGCTTGTCAGTTAAGATGAGAAACGTGTGAGCTTCGTGAACGATGTAGTTCGTTTGAGCAGAAAAGTGACTGCCCTTACCTGAAACGAAGTCTTGCATGTAGGAAGACTCAGAGCCTGGGATTTAACTCCATTTCTGAATTGAAACACACAGCATAGTTCTCATCCATGGATCACACTCTGCTTTAGAGCAAGAAGCACACTCTTGCTTTCTAGAGTCTCTCAGACAGCAGGAAACGTGAGTGTGCCCAGAACAAAAGAACGGTGTTTCCTACACATACGGACTATATGTAGTCCAAATCTTCTTCTGAAACTGATAGAATACACTGGTCCTCTAACATCCAATGCTTGTCAGTTAAGATGAGAATCGTGTGAGCTTTGTGAATGATGTAGTTCCTTTGAACTGAAATGTGACTTCCCTTACCTGAAACGAAGTCTTGCTTGTAGTAAGACACAGAGCCTGGGATTTAAGTCCATTTCTGAAGGGAAACACACAACATAGTTCTCACCCATGGATCACACTCTGCTTTAGAGCAAGAAGCACACACTAGCTTTCTAGAATCTCTAATACAGCAGGAAATCTGAGTTTGCCCAGGACAAAAGAACGGTGTTTCCTATACATATGGACCATATGTAGTCCAACTCTGCTTCTGAAACTGATACAAAGCACTGACCCTCTAACATCCAATGCTTGTCATTTAAGATGAGAAACGTGTGAGCTTTGTGAACGATGTAGTTCCTTTGAGCAGAAAAGTGACTGCCCTTACCTTAAACGAAGTCTTGCTTGTAGGGAGACTCAGAGCCTGGGATTTAACGCCACTTCTGAAGTGAAACACACAGCAGGGTTCTCATCCATTGATCACACTCTGCGTTAGAACAAGAAGCATACTCTGGCTTCCTAGAGTCTCTAAGACAGCAAGAAACGTGAGTTTGCTGAAAACAAAAGAACAGTGTTACCACACATAAGGACCATATCTAGTCCAACTCTGCTTCTGAAACTGATACAAAGCACTGGTCCTCTAACATCCAATGCTTGTCTGTTTAGATGAGAAACATGTGAGCTCCGTGAAAGATGTAGTTCGTTTGAGCTGAAAAGTGACTGCCCTTACCTGAAACGAAGTCTTGCTTGTAGGAAGACATAGAGCCTGGGATTTAACTACATTTATGAAGGGAAACAAACAGCATAGTTTTCATCCATGGATCACACTCTGCTTTAGAGCGAGAAGCACACTCTTGCTTTCTAGAGTCTCTAAGACAGCAGGAAATCTGAGTGTGCCCAGAACAAAAGAAGGGTGTTTCCTACACATATGGACCATATCTAGTCCAAATCTTCTTCTGAAACTGATACAATGCACTGGTCCTCTAACATCCAATGCGTGTCAGTTAAGATGAGAAACGTGTGAGCTCAGTGAATGATGTAGTTTGTTTGAGCAGAAAAGTGACTGCCCTTACCTGAAACGAAGTCTTGCTTGTAGGAATACATAGAGCCTGGGATTTAACTACTTTTCTGAAGGGAAACACAAAGCATAGTTTTCATCCATGGATCACACTCTGCTTTAGAGCGAGAAGCACACTCTTGCTTTCTAGAGTCTCTAAGACAGCAGGAAATCTGAGTGTGCCCAGAACAAAAGAAGGGTGTTTCCTACACATATGGACCATATCTAGTCCAAATCATCTTCTGAAACTGATGCAAAGCACTGGTCCTCTAACATCCAATGCTTGTCTGTTAAGATGAGAACGTGTGAGCTCGGTGAAAGATGTAGTTCTTTTGAGCTGAAAAGTGACTGCCCTTACCTGAAACGAAGACTTGCTTGTAGGGAGACTCAGAGCCTGGGATTTAACTCCATTTCTGAAGGGAAACACACAGCATAGTTCTCATCCATTGATCACACTCTGCTTTAGAGCAAGAAGCACGCTCTTGCTTTCTAGAGTCTCTAAGACAGCAGGAAACGTGAGTGTGCTGAGAACAAAAGAGCGGTGTAACCTACATATACGGACCATATCTAGTCCAACTCTTCTTCTGAAACTGATACAAAGCACTGGTCCTCTAACATGCAATGCTTGTCAGTTAAGATGAGAAACATGTGAGCTCCGTGAAAGATGTAGTTCGTTTGAGCTGAACAGTGACTGCCCTTACCTGAAATTAACTCTTGCTTGTAGGAAGACATAGAGCCTGGGATTTAACTACATTTATGAAGGGAAACACACAGCATAGTTTTCATCCATGGATCACACTCTGCTTTAGAGCGAGAAGCACACTCTTGCTTTCTAGGGTCTCTAAGACAGCAGGAAATCTTAGTGTGCCCAGAACAAAAGAAGGGTGTTTCCTACACATATGGACCATATCTAGTCCAAATCTTCTTCTGAAACTGATACAATGCACTGGTCTTCTAACATCCAATGCTTGTCAGTTAAGATGAGAAACGTGTGAGCTCAGTGAACGATGTAGTTCGTTTGAGCAGAAAAGAGACGGCCCTTACCTGAAACGAAGTCTTGCTTGTAGGAAGACTCAGAGCCTGGGATTTAACTCCATTTCTGAAGGCCACCACACAGCATAGTTCTCATCCATGGATAACACTCTGCTTTGGAATGAGAAGTACGCTCTTGCTTTCTAGAGTCTCTAAGAAAGCAGGAAACGTGAGTGCGCTGAGAACAAAAGAACGGTGTTTCCTACACATACGGACCATATCTAGTCCAACTCTTCTTCTGAAACTGATACAAAGCACTGGTCCTCTAACATCCAATGCTTGTCAGTTAAGATGAGAAACGTGTGAGCTTCGTGAACGATGTTGTTCCTTTGAGCAGAAAAGTGACTGCCCTTACCTGAAACGAAGTCTTGCTTGTAGGGAGACACAGAGCATGGGATTTAACTCCATTTCTGAAGTGAAACACACAGCATAGTCTCATCCATGGATCACACTCTGTTTTAGAGCAAGAAGCACGCTCTTGCTTTCTAGAGTCTCTAAGACAGCAGGTAACGTGAGTGTGCCCAGAACAAAAGATCGGTGTTTCCTACACATATGGACATTATGTAGTACAAATCTGCTTCTGAAACTGATACAAAGCACTGACCCTCTAACATCCAATGCTTGTCAGTTAAGATGAGAAACGTGTGAGCTTCATGAACAATGTAGTTCGTTTGAGCAGAAAACTGACTGCCCTTACCTGAAACGAAGTCTTGCTTGTAGGAAGACTCAGAGCCTGGGATTTAACTCCATTTCTGAAGTGAAACACACAGCAGGGTTCTCATCCATTGATCACTCTCTGCGTTAGAACAAGAAGCATACTCTTGCTTCCTCGAGTCTCTAACACAGCAAGAAACGTGAGTTTGCTGAAAACAAAAAAAACAGTGTTTCAACACATAAGGACCATATCTAGTCCAACTCTGCTTCTGAAACTGATACAAAGCACTGGTCCTCTAACAACCAATGCTTGTCTGTTTAGATGAGAAACATGTGAGCTCCGTGAAAGATGTAGTTCGTTTGAGCTGAAAAGTGACTGCCCTTATCTGAAACGAACTCTTGCTTGTAGGAAGACATAGAGCCTGGGATTTAACTACGTTTATGAAGGGAAACACACAGCATAGTTTTCATCCATGGATCACACTCTGCTTTAGAGCAAGAAGCACGCTCTTGCTTTCTAGAGTCTCAAAGACAGCAGGAAATCTGAGTGTGCCCAGAATAAAAGAAGCGTGTTTCCTACACATATGGACCATATCTAGTCCAAATCTTCTTCTGAAACTGATACAATGCACTGGTCCTCTAACATCCAATGCTTGACAGTTAAGATGAGAAACGTGTGAGCTCAGTGAAGGATGTAGTTCGTTTGAGCAGAAAAGAGACTGCCCTTACCTGAAACGAAGTCTTGCTTGTAGGAAGACTCAGATCCTGGGATTTAACTCCATTTCTGAAGGCCACCACACAGCATAGTTCTCATCCATGGATCACACTCTGCTTTAGAGCGAGAAGCACGCTCTTGCTTTCTAGAGTCTCTAAGAGAGCAGGAAACGTGAGTGTGCTGAAAACAAAAGAACGGTGTTTCCTACTCATACGGACCATATCTAGTCCAACTCTTCTTCTGAAACTGATACAAAGCACTGGTCCTCTAACATCCAATCCTTGTCAATTAAGATGAGAAACGTGTGAGGTTCGTGAACGATGTAGTTCGTTTGAGCAGAAAAGTGACTGCCCTTACCTGAATGGAAGTCTTCCTTGTAGGAAGACTCAGAGCCTGGGATTTAACTCCATTTCTGAAGTAAAACACACAGCAGTGTAATCATCCAGTGATCACACTCTGCTTTAGAACAAGAAGCACGCTCTTGCTTTCTAGACTCTCAAAGACAGCAGGAAACGTGAGTGTGCTGAGAACAAAAGAACGGTGTCTCCTACACATAGGGACCATATCTAGTCCAACTCTGCTTCTGAAACAGATACAAAGCACTGGTCCTCTAACATCCAATGCTTGTCAGTTAAGAAGAGAAACGTGTGAGCCTTGTGAACGATGTAGTTCCTTTGAGCAGAAAAGTGACTGCCCTTACCTGAAACGAAGTCTTGCTTGTAGGAAGACTCAGAGCCTGGCATTTAACTACATTTCTGAAGTGAAACACACAGCAGGGTTCTCATCCATTGATCACACTCTGCGTTAGAACAAGAAGCATACTCTTGCTTCCTAGAGTCTCTAAGACAGCAAGAAACGTGAGTTTGCTGAAAACAAAAGAACAGTGTTTCAACACATAAGGACCATATCTAGTCCAACTCTGCTTCTGAAACTGATACAAAGCACTGGTCCTCTAACATCCAATGCTTGTCTGTTTAGATGAGAAACATGTGAGCTCCGTGAAAGATGTAGTTCGTTTGAGCTGAAAAGTGACTGCCCTTACCTGAAACGAAGTCTTGCTTGTACGAAGACATAGAGCCTGGGATTTAACTACATTTATGAAGGGAAACACACAGCATAGTTTTCATCCATGGATCACACTCTGCTTTAGAGCGAGAAGCACACTCTTGCTTTCTAGATTCTCTAAGACAGCAGGAAATCTGAGTGTGCCCAGAACAAAAGAAGGGTGTTTCCTACACATATGGACCATATCTAGTCCAAATCTTCTTCTGAAACTGATGCAAAGCACTGGTCCTCTAACATCCAATGCTTGTCTGTTAAGATGAGAACGTGCGAGCTCGGTGAAAGATGTAGTTCTTTTGAGCTGAAAAGTGACTGCCCTTACCTGAAACGAAGTCTTGCTTGTAGGGATACTCAGAGCCTGGGAGTTAACTCCATTTCTGAAGGGAAACGCACAGCATAGTTCTCATCCATTGATCACACTCTGCTTTAGAGCAAGAAGCACGCTCTTCCTTTCTAGAGTCTCTAAGACAGCAGGTAACGTGAGTGTGCTGAGAACAAAAGAACGGTGTTTCCTACACATATGGACATTATATAGTCCAACTCTTCTTCTGAAATTGATACAAAGCACTGGTCCTCTAACATCCAATGATTGTCAGTTAAGATGAGAAACGTGTGAGCATCGTGAACGATGTAGTTCGTTTGAGCAGAAAACTGACTGCCCTTACCTGAAACGATGTCTTGCTTGTAGGAAGACTCAGAGCCTGGCATTTACCTCCATTTCTGAAGCCAAACACACAGCATAGTTCCCATCCATGGATCACACTCTGCTTTAGAGCGAGAAGTACGCTCTTGCATTCTAGAGTCTCTAAGACAGCAGGAAACGTGAGTGTGCTGAGAACAAAAGAGCGGTGTAACCTACACATACGGACCATATCTAGTCCAACTCTTCTTCTGAAACTGATACAAAGCACTGGTCCTCTAACATCCAATGCTTGTCAGTTAAGATGAGAAACATGTGAGCTCCGTGAAAGATGTAGTTCGTTTGAGCTGAAAAGTGACTGCCCTTACCTGAAACGAAGTCTTGCTTGTAGGGAGACTCAGAGCCTGGGATTTAACTCCATTTCTGAAGGGAAACACACAGCATAGTTCTCATCCATTGATCACACTCTGCTTTAGAGCAAGAAGCACGCTCTTGCTTTCTAGAGTCTCTAAGACAGCAGGAAATCTGAGTGTGCCCAGAACAAAGAAGGGTGTTTCCTACACATATGGACCATATCTAGTCCAAATCTTCTTCTGAAACTGATACAATGCACTGGTCTTCTAACATCCAATGCTTGTCAGTTAAGATGAGAAACGTGTGAGCTCAGTGAACGATGTAGTTCGTTTGAGCAGAAAAGTGACTGCCCTTACCTGAAACGAAGTCTTGCTTGTAGGAAGACTCAGAGCCTGGGATTTAACTCCATTTCTGAAGGCCACCACACAGCATAGTTCTCATCCATGGATAACACTCTGCTTTAGAATGAGAAGTACTCTCTTGCTTTCTAGAGTCTCTAAGAAAGCAGGAAACGTGAGTGCGCTGAGAACAAAAGAACGGTGTTTCCTACACATACGGACCATATCTAGTCCAAGTCTTCTTCTGAAACTGATACAAAGCTCTGGTCCTCTAACATCCAATGCTTGTCAGTTAAGAAGAGAAACGTGTGAGCTTCGTGAACGATGTAGTTCGTTTGAGCAGAAAAGTGACTGCCCTTACCTGAAACGAAGTCTTGCTTGTAGGAAGACTCAGAGCCTGGCATTTAACTCCATTTCTGAAGTGAAACACACAGCAGGGTTCTCATCCATTGATCACACTCTGCGTTAGAACAAGAAGCATACTCTTGCTTCCTAGAGTCTCTAAGACAGCAAGAAACGTGAGTTTGCTGAAAACAAAAGAACAGTGTTTCAACACATAAGGACCATATCTAGTCCAACTCTGCTTCTGAAACTGATACAAAGCACTGGTCCTCTAACATCCAATGCTTGTCTGTTTAGATGAGAAACATGTGAGCTCCGTGAAAGATGTAGTTCGTTTGAGCTGAAAAGTGACTGCCCTTACCTGAAACGAAGTCTTGCTTGTACGAAGACATAGAGCCTGGGATTTAACTACATTTATGAAGGGAAACACAGAGCATAGTTTTCATCCATGGATCACACTCTGCTTTAGAGCGAGAAGCACACTCTTGCTTTCTAGAGTCTCTAAGACAGCAGGAAATCTGAGTGTGCCCAGAACAAAAGAAGGGTGTTTCCTACACATATGGCCATATCTAGTCCAAATCTTCTTCTGAAACTGATACAATGCACTGGTCCTCTAACATCCAATGCTTGTCAGTTAAGATTAGAAACATGTGAGCTCAGTGAATGATGTAGTTTGTTTGAGCAGAAAAGAGACGGCCCTTACCTGAAACGAAGTCTTGCTTGTAGGAAGACTCAGAGCCTGGGATTTAACTCCATTTCTGAAGGCCACCACACAGCATAGTTCTCATCCATGGATAACACTCTGCTTTAGAATGAGAAGTACGCTCTTGCTTTCTAGAGTCTCTAAGAAAGCAGGAAACGTGAGTGCGCTGAGAACAAAAGAACGGTGTTTCCTACACATACGGACCATATCTAGTCCAACTCTTCTTCTGAAACTGATACAAAGCACTGGTCCTCTAACATCCAATGCTTGTCAGTTTAGATGAGAAACGTGTGAGCTTCGTGAACGATGTTGTTCCTTTGAGCAGAAAAGTGACTGCCCTTACCTGAAACGAAGTCTTGCTTGTAGGGAGACACAGAGCATGGGATTTAACTCCATTTCTGAAGTGAAACACACAGCATAGTCTCATCCATGGATCACACTCTGTTTTAGAGCAAGAAGCACGCTCTTGCTTTCTAGAGTCTCTAAGACAGCAGGTAACGTGAGTGTGCCCAGAACAAAAGATCGGTGTTTCCTACACATATGGACATTATGTAGTACAAATCTGCTTCTGAAACTGATACAAAGCACTGACCCTCTAACATCCAATGCTTGTCAGTTAAGATGAGAAACGTGTGAGCTTCATGAACAATGTAGTTCGTTTGAGCAGAAAACTGACTGCCCTTACCTGAAACGAAGTCTTGCTTGTAGGAAGACTCAGAGCCTGGGATTTAACTCCATTTCTGAAGTGAAACACACAGCAGGGTTCTCATCCATTGATCACTCTCTGCGTTAGAACAAGAAGCATACTCTTGCTTCCTCGAGTCTCTAACACAGCAAGAAACGTGAGTTTGCTGAAAACAAAAAAAACAGTGTTTCAACACATAAGGACCATATCTAGTCCAACTCTGCTTCTGAAACTGATACAAAGCACTGGTCCTCTAACAACCAATGCTTGTCTGTTTAGATGAGAAACATGTGAGCTCCGTGAAAGATGTAGTTCGTTTGAGCTGAAAAGTGACTGCCCTTACCTGAAACGAACTCTTGCTTGTAGGAAGACATAGAGCCTGGGATTTAACTACGTTTATGAAGGGAAACACACAGCATAGTTTTCATCCATGGATCACACTCTGCTTTAGAGCAAGAAGCACGCTCTTGCTTTCTAGAGTCTCAAAGACAGCAGGAAATCTGAGTGTGCCCAGAATAAAAGAAGGGTGTTTCCTACACATATGGACCATATCTAGTCCAAATCTTCTTCTGAAACTGATACAATGCACTGGTCCTCTAACATCCAATGCTTGACAGTTAAGATGAGAAACGTGTGAGCTCAGTGAAGGATGTAGTTCGTTTGAGCAGAAAAGAGACTGCCCTTACCTGAAACGAAGTCTTGCTTGTAGGAAGACTCAGATCCTGGGATTTAACTCCATTTCTGAAGGCCACCACACAGCATAGTTCTCATCCATGGATCACACTCTGCTTTAGAGCGAGAAGCACGCTCTTGCTTTCTAGAGTCTCTAAGAGAGCAGGAAACGTGAGTGTGCTGAAAACAAAAGAACGGTGTTTCCTACTCATACGGACCATATCTAGTCCAACTCTTCTTCTGAAACTGATACAAAGCACTGGTCCTCTAACATCCAATCCTTGTCAATTAAGATGAGAAACGTGTGAGGTTCGTGAACGATGTAGTTCGTTTGAGCAGAAAAGTGACTGCCCTTACCTGAATGGAAGTCTTCCTTGTAGGAAGACTCAGAGCCTGGGATTTAACTCCATTTCTGAAGTAAAACACACAGCAGTGTAATCATCCATTGATCACACTCTGCTTTAGAACAAGAAGCACGCTCTTGCTTTCTAGACTCTCAAAGACAGCAGGAAACGTGAGTGTGCTGAGAACAAAAGAACGGTGTCTCCTACACATAGGGACCATATCTAGTCCAACTCTGCTTCTGAAACAGATACAAAGCACTGGTCCTCTAACATCCAATGCTTGTCAGTTAAGAAGAGAAACGTGTGAGCCTTGTGAACGATGTAGTTCCTTTGAGCAGAAAAGTGACTGCCCTTACCTGAAACGAAGTCTTGCTTGTAGGAAGACTCAGAGCCTGGCATTTAACTCCATTTCTGAAGTGAAACACACAGCAGGGTTCTCATCCATTGATCACACTCTGCGTTAGAACAAGAAGCATACTCTTGCTTCCTAGAGTCTCTAAGACAGCAAGAAACGTGAGTTTGCTGAAAACAAAAGAACAGTGTTTCAACACATAAGGACCATATCTAGTCCAACTCTGCTTCTGAAACTGATACAAAGCACTGGTCCTCTAACATCCAATGCTTGTCTGTTTAGATGAGAAACATGTGAGCTCCGTGAAAGATGTAGTTCGTTTGAGCTGAAAAGTGACTGCCCTTACCTGAAACGAAGTCTTGCTTGTAGGAAGACATAGAGCCTGGGATTTAACTACATTTATGAAGGGAAACACACAGCATAGTTTTCATCCATGGATCACACTCTGCTTTAGAGCGAGAAGCACACTCTTGCTTTCTAGATTCTCTAAGACAGCAGGAAATCTGAGTGTGCCCAGAACAAAAGAAGGGTGTTTCCTACACATATGGACCATATCTAGTCCAAATCTTCTTCTGAAACTGATGCAAAGCACTGGTCCTCTAACATCCAATGCTTGTCTGTTAAGATGAGAACGTGTGAGCTCGGTGAAAGATGTAGTTCTTTTGAGCTGAAAAGTGACTGCCCTTACCTGAAACGAAGTCTTGCTTGTAGGGATACTCAGAGCCTGGGAGTTAACTCCATTTCTGAAGGGAAACGCACAGCATAGTTCTCATCCATTGATCACACTCTGCTTTAGAGCAAGAAGCACGCTCTTGCTTTCTAGAGTCTCTAAGACAGCAGGTAACGTGAGTGTGCTGAGAACAAAAGAACGGTGTTTCCTACACATATGGACATTATATAGTCCAACTCTTCTTCTGAAATTGATACAAAGCACTGGTCCTCTAACATCCAATGATTGTCAGTTAAGATGAGAAACGTGTGAGCATCGTGAACGATGTAGTTCGTTTGAGCAGAAAACTGACTGCCCTTACCTGAAACGATGTCTTGCTTGTAGGAAGACTCAGAGCCTGGCATTTACCTCCATTTCTGAAGCCAAACACACAGCATAGTTCCCATCCATGGATCACACTCTGCTTTAGAGCGAGAAGTACGCTCTTGCATTCTAGAGTCTCTAAGACAGCAGGAAACGTGAGTGTGCTGAGAACAAAAGAGCGGTGTAACCTACACATACGGACCATATCTAGTCCAACTCTTCTTCTGAAACTGATACAAAGTACTGGTCCTCTAACATCCAATGCTTGTCAGTTAAGATGAGAAACATGTGAGCTCCGTGAAAGATGTAGTTCGTTTGAGCTGAAACGTGACTGCCCTTACCTGAAACGAAGTCTTGCTTGTAGGGAGACTCAGAGCCTGGGATTTAACTCCATTTCTGAAGGGAAACACACAGCATAGTTCTCATCCATTGATCACACTCTGCTTTAGAGCAAGAAGCACGCTCTTGCTTTCTAGAGTCTCTAAGACAGCAGGAAATCTGAGTGTGCCCAGAACAAAGAAGGGTGTTTCCTACACATATGGACCATATCTAGTCCAAATCTTCTTCTGAAACTGATACAATGCACTGGTCTTCTAACATCCAATGCTTGTCAGTTAAGATGAGAAACGTGTGAGCTCAGTGAACGATGTAGTTCGTTTGAGCAGAAAAGTGACTGCCCTTACCTGAAACGAAGTCTTGCTTGTAGGAAGACTCATAGCCTGGGATTTAACTCCATTTCTGAAGGCCACCACACAGCATAGTTCTCATCCATGGATAACACTCTGCTTTAGAATGAGAAGTACTCTCTTGCTTTCTAGAGTCTCTAAGAAAGCAGGAAACGTGAGTGCGCTGAGAACAAAAGAACGGTGTTTCCTACACATACGGACCATATCTAGTCCAAGTCTTCTTCTGAAACTGATACAAAGCTCTGGTCCTCTAACATCCAATGCTTGTCAGTTAAGAAGAGAAACGTGTGAGCTTCGTGAACGATGTAGTTCGTTTGAGCAGAAAAGTGACTGCCCTTACCTGAAACGAAGTCTTGCTTGTAGGAAGACTCAGAGCCTGGCATTTAACTCCATTTCTGAAGTGAAACACACAGCAGGGTTCTCATCCATTGATCACACTCTGCGTTAGAACAAGAAGCATACTCTTGCTTCCTAGAGTCTCTAAGACAGCAAGAAACGTGAGTTTGCTGAAAACAAAAGAACAGTGTTTCAACACATAAGGACCATATCTAGTCCAACTCTGCTTCTGAAACTGATACAAAGCACTGGTCCTCTAACATCCAATGCTTGTCTGTTTAGATGAGAAACATGTGAGCTCCGTGAAAGATGTAGTTCGTTTGAGCTGAAAAGTGACTGCCCTTACCTGAAACGAAGTCTTGCTTGTACGAAGACATAGAGCCTGGGATTTAACTACATTTATGAAGGGAAACACAGAGCATAGTTTTCATCCATGGATCACACTCTGCTTTAGAGCGAGAAGCACACTCTTGCTTTCTAGACTCTCTAAGACAGCAGGAAATCTGAGTGTGCCCAGAACAAAAGAAGGGTGTTTCCTACACATATGGACATATCTAGTCCAAATCTTCTTCTGAAACTGATACAATGCACTGGTCCTCTAACATCCAATGCTTGTCAGTTAAGATTAGAAACATGTGAGCTCAGTGAATGATGTAGTTTGTTTGAGCAGAAAAGAGACGGCCCTTACCTGAAACGAAGTCTTGCTTGTAGGAAGACTCAGAGCCTGGGATTTAACTCCATTTCTGAAGGCCACCACACAGCATAGTTCTCATCCATGGATAACACTCTGCTTTAGAATGAGAAGTACGCTCTTGCTTTCTAGAGTCTCTAAGAAAGCAGGAAACGTGAGTGCGCTGAGAACAAAAGAACGGTGTTTCCTACACATACGGACCATATCTAGTCCAACTCTTCTTCTGAAACTGATACAAAGCACTGGTCCTCTAACATCCAATGCTTGTCAGTTAAGATGAGAAACGTGTGAGCTTCGTGAACGATGTTGTTCCTTTGAGCAGAAAAGTGACTGCCCTTACCTGAAACGAAGTCTTGCTTGTAGGGAGACACAGAGCATGGGATTTAACTCCATTTCTGAAGTGAAACACACAGCATAGTCTCATCCATGGATCACACTCTGTTTTAGAGCAAGAAGCACGCTCTTGCTTTCTAGAGTCTCTAAGACAGCAGGTAACGTGAGTGTGCCCAGAACAAAAGATCGGTGTTTCCTACACATATGGACATTATGTAGTACAAATCTGCTTCTGAAACTGATACAAAGCACTGACCCTCTAACATCCAATGCTTGTCAGTTAAGATGAGAAACGTGTGAGCTTCATGAACAATGTAGTTCGTTTGAGCAGAAAACTGACTGCCCTTACCTGAAACGAAGTCTTGCTTGTAGGAAGACTCAGAGCCTGGGATTTAACTCCATTTCTGAAGTGAAACACACAGCAGGGTTCTCATCCATTGATCACTCTCTGCGTTAGAACAAGAAGCATACTCTTGCTTCCTCGAGTCTCTAACACAGCAAGAAACGTGAGTTTGCTGAAAACAAAAAAAACAGTGTTTCAACACATAAGGACCATATCTAGTCCAACTCTGCTTCTGAAACTGATACAAAGCACTGGTCCTCTAACAACCAATGCTTGTCTGTTTAGATGAGAAACATGTGAGCTCCGTGAAAGATGTAGTTCGTTTGAGCTGAAAAGTGACTGCCCTTACCTGAAACGAACTCTTGCTTGTAGGAAGACATAGAGCCTGGGATTTAACTACGTTTATGAAGGGAAACACACAGCATAGTTTTCATCCATGGATCACACTCTGCTTTAGAGCAAGAAGCACGCTCTTGCTTTCTAGAGTCTCAAAGACAGCAGGAAATCTGAGTGTGCCCAGAATAAAAGAAGGGTGTTTCCTACACATATGGACCATATCTAGTCCAAATCTTCTTCTGAAACTGATACAATGCACTGGTCCTCTAACATCCAATGCTTGACAGTTAAGATGAGAAACGTGTGAGCTCAGTGAAGGATGTAGTTCGTTTGAGCAGAAAAGAGACTGCCCTTACCTGAAACGAAGTCTTGCTTGTAGGAAGACTCAGATCCTGGGATTTAACTCCATTTCTGAAGGCCACCACACAGCATAGTTCTCATCCATGGATCACACTCTGCTTTAGAGCGAGAAGCACGCTCTTGCTTTCTAGAGTCTCTAAGAGAGCAGGAAACGTGAGTGTGCTGAAAACAAAAGAACGGTGTTTCCTACTCATACGGACCATATCTAGTCCAACTCTTCTTCTGAAACTGATACAAAGCACTGGTCCTCTAACATCCAATCCTTGTCAATTAAGATGAGAAACGTGTGAGGTTCGTGAACGATGTAGTTCGTTTGAGCAGAAAAGTGACTGCCCTTACCTGAATGGAAGTCTTCCTTGTAGGAAGACTCAGAGCCTGGGATTTAACTCCATTTCTGAAGTAAAACACACAGCAGTGTAATCATCCATTGATCACACTCTGCTTTAGAACAAGAAGCACGCTCTTGCTTTCTAGACTCTCAAAGACAGCAGGAAACGTGAGTGTGCTGAGAACAAAAGAACGGTGTCTCCTACACATAGGGACCATATCTAGTCCAACTCTGCTTCTGAAACAGATACAAAGCACTGGTCCTCTAACATCCAATGCTTGTCAGTTAAGAAGAGAAACGTGTGAGCCTTGTGAACGATGTAGTTCCTTTGAGCAGAAAAGTGACTGCCCTTACCTGAAACGAAGTCTTGCTTGTAGGAAGACTCAGAGCCTGGCATTTAACTCCATTTCTGAAGTGAAACACACAGCAGGGTTCTCATCCATTGATCACACTCTGCGTTAGAACAAGAAGCATACTCTTGCTTCCTAGAGTCTCTAAGACAGCAAGAAACGTGAGTTTGCTGAAAACAAAAGAACAGTGTTTCAACACATAAGGACCATATCTAGTCCAACTCTGCTTCTGAAACTGATACAAAGCACTGGTCCTCTAACATCCAATGCTTGTCT
This sequence comes from Onychomys leucogaster, assembly GCA_949786385.1. Taxonomy (NCBI): domain Eukaryota; kingdom Metazoa; phylum Chordata; class Mammalia; order Rodentia; family Cricetidae; genus Onychomys; species Onychomys leucogaster. The sequence goes on from CATKUP010000069.1 coordinate 19,873, forward strand.
GTTTAGATGAGAAACATGTGAGCTCCGTGAAAGATGTAGTTCGTTTGAGCTGAAAAGTGACTGCCCTTACCTGAAACGAAGTCTTGCTTGTAGGAAGACATAGAGCCTGGGATTTAACTACATTTATGAAGGGAAACACACAGCATAGTTTTCATCCATGGATCACACTCTGCTTTAGAGCGAGAAGCACACTCTTGCTTTCTAGATTCTCTAAGACAGCAGGAAATCTGAGTGTGCCCAGAACAAAAGAAGGGTGTTTCCTACACATATGGACCATATCTAGTCCAAATCTTCTTCTGAAACTGATGCAAAGCACTGGTCCTCTAACATCCAATGCTTGTCTGTTAAGATGAGAACGTGTGAGCTCGGTGAAAGATGTAGTTCTTTTGAGCTGAAAAGTGACTGCCCTTACCTGAAACGAAGTCTTGCTTGTAGGGATACTCAGAGCCTGGGAGTTAACTCCATTTCTGAAGGGAAACGCACAGCATAGTTCTCATCCATTGATCACACTCTGCTTTAGAGCAAGAAGCACGCTCTTGCTTTCTAGAGTCTCTAAGACAGCAGGTAACGTGAGTGTGCTGAGAACAAAAGAACGGTGTTTCCTACACATATGGACATTATATAGTCCAACTCTTCTTCTGAAATTGATACAAAGCACTGGTCCTCTAACATCCAATGATTGTCAGTTAAGATGAGAAACGTGTGAGCATCGTGAACGATGTAGTTCGTTTGAGCAGAAAACTGACTGCCCTTACCTGAAACGATGTCTTGCTTGTAGGAAGACTCAGAGCCTGGCATTTACCTCCATTTCTGAAGCCAAACACACAGCATAGTTCCCATCCATGGATCACACTCTGCTTTAGAGCGAGAAGTACGCTCTTGCATTCTAGAGTCTCTAAGACAGCAGGAAACGTGAGTGTGCTGAGAACAAAAGAGCGGTGTAACCTACACATACGGACCATATCTAGTCCAACTCTTCTTCTGAAACTGATACAAAGCACTGGTCCTCTAACATCCAATGCTTGTCAGTTAAGATGAGAAACATGTGAGCTCCGTGAAAGATGTAGTTCGTTTGAGCTGAAAAGTGACTGCCCTTACCTGAAACGAAGTCTTGCTTGTAGGGAGACTCAGAGCCTGGGATTTAACTCCATTTCTGAAGGGAAACACACAGCATAGTTCTCATCCATTGATCACACTCTGCTTTAGAGCAAGAAGCACGCTCTTGCTTTCTAGAGTCTCTAAGACAGCAGGAAATCTGAGTGTGCCCAGAACAAAAGAAGGGTGTTTCCTACACATATGGACCATATCTAGTCCAAATCTTCTTCTGAAACTGATACAATGCACTGGTCTTCTAACATCCAATGCTTGTCAGTTAAGATGAGAAACGTGTGAGCTCAGTGAACGATGTAGTTCGTTTGAGCAGAAAAGTGACTGCCCTTACCTGAAACGAAGTCTTGCTTGTAGGAAGACTCAGAGCCTGGGATTTAACTCCATTTCTGAAGGCCACCACACAGCATAGTTCTCATCCATGGATAACACTCTGCTTTAGAATGAGAAGTACTCTCTTGCTTTCTAGAGTCTCTAAGAAAGCAGGAAACGTGAGTGCGCTGAGAACAAAAGAACGGTGTTTCCTACACATACGGACCATATCTAGTCCAAGTCTTCTTCTGAAACTGATACAAAGCTCTGGTCCTCTAACATCCAATGCTTGTCAGTTAAGAAGAGAAACGTGTGAGCTTCGTGAACGATGTAGTTCGTTTGAGCAGAAAAGTGACTGCCCTTACCTGAAACGAAGTCTTGCTTGTAGGAAGACTCAGAGCCTGGCATTTAACTACATTTCTGAAGTGAAACACACAGCAGGGTTCTCATCCATTGATCACACTCTGCGTTAGAACAAGAAGCATACTCTTGCTTCCTAGAGTCTCTAAGACAGCAAGAAACGTGAGTTTGCTGAAAACAAAAGAACAGTGTTTCAACACATAAGGACCATATCTAGTCCAACTCTGCTTCTGAAACTGATACAAAGCACTGGTCCTCTAACATCCAATGCTTGTCTGTTTAGATGAGAAACATGTGAGCTCCGTGAAAGATGTAGTTCGTTTGAGCTGAAAAGTGACTGCCCTTACCTGAAACGAAGTCTTGCTTGTACGAAGACATAGAGCCTGGGATTTAACTACATTTATGAAGGGAAACACAGAGCATAGTTTTCATCCATGGATCACACTCTGCTTTAGAGCGAGAAGCACACTCTTGCTTTCTAGACTCTCTAAGACAGCAGGAAATCTGAGTGTGCCCAGAACAAAAGAAGGGTGTTTCCTACACATATGGCCATATCTAGTCCAAATCTTCTTCTGAAACTGATACAATGCACTGGTCCTCTAACATCCAATGCTTGTCAGTTAAGATTAGAAACATGTGAGCTCAGTGAATGATGTAGTTTGTTTGAGCAGAAAAGAGACGGCCCTTACCTGAAACGAAGTCTTGCTTGTAGGAAGACTCAGAGCCTGGGATTTAACTCCATTTCTGAAGGCCACCACACAGCATAGTTCTCATCCATGGATAACACTCTGCTTTAGAATGAGAAGTACGCTCTTGCTTTCTAGAGTCTCTAAGAAAGCAGGAAACGTGAGTGCGCTGAGAACAAAAGAACGGTGTTTCCTACACATACGGACCATATCTAGTCCAACTCTTCTTCTGAAACTGATACAAAGCACTGGTCCTCTAACATCCAATGCTTGTCAGTTAAGATGAGAAACGTGTGAGCTTCGTGAACGATGTTGTTCCTTTGAGCAGAAAAGTGACTGCCCTTACCTGAAACGAAGTCTTGCTTGTAGGGAGACACAGAGCATGGGATTTAACTCCATTTCTGAAGTGAAACACACAGCATAGTCTCATCCATGGATCACACTCTGTTTTAGAGCAAGAAGCACGCTCTTGCTTTCTAGAGTCTCTAAGACAGCAGGTAACGTGAGTGTGCCCAGAACAAAAGATCGGTGTTTCCTACACATATGGACATTATGTAGTACAAATCTGCTTCTGAAACTGATACAAAGCACTGACCCTCTAACATCCAATGCTTGTCAGTTAAGATGAGAAACGTGTGAGCTTCATGAACAATGTAGTTCGTTTGAGCAGAAAACTGACTGCCCTTACCTGAAACGAAGTCTTGCTTGTAGGAAGACTCAGAGCCTGGGATTTAACTCCATTTCTGAAGTGAAACACACAGCAGGGTTCTCATCCATTGATCACTCTCTGCGTTAGAACAAGAAGCATACTCTTGCTTCCTCGAGTCTCTAACACAGCAAGAAACGTGAGTTTGCTGAAAACAAAAAAAACAGTGTTTCAACACATAAGGACCATATCTAGTCCAACTCTGCTTCTGAAACTGATACAAAGCACTGGTCCTCTAACAACCAATGCTTGTCTGTTTAGATGAGAAACATGTGAGCTCCGTGAAAGATGTAGTTCGTTTGAGCTGAAAAGTGACTGCCCTTACCTGAAACGAACTCTTGCTTGTAGGAAGACATAGAGCCTGGGATTTAACTACGTTTATGAAGGGAAACACACAGCATAGTTTTCATCCATGGATCACACTCTGCTTTAGAGCAAGAAGCACGCTCTTGCTTTCTAGAGTCTCAAAGACAGCAGGAAATCTGAGTGTGCCCAGAATAAAAGAAGGGTGTTTCCTACACATATGGACCATATCTAGTCCAAATCTTCTTCTGAAACTGATACAATGCACTGGTCCTCTAACATCCAATGCTTGACAGTTAAGATGAGAAACGTGTGAGCTCAGTGAAGGATGTAGTTCGTTTGAGCAGAAAAGAGACTGCCCTTACCTGAAACGAAGTCTTGCTTGTAGGAAGACTCAGATCCTGGGATTTAACTCCATTTCTGAAGGCCACCACACAGCATAGTTCTCATCCATGGATCACACTCTGCTTTAGAGCGAGAAGCACGCTCTTGCTTTCTAGAGTCTCTAAGAGAGCAGGAAACGTGAGTGTGCTGAAAACAAAAGAACGGTGTTTCCTACTCATACGGACCATATCTAGTCCAACTCTTCTTCTGAAACTGATACAAAGCACTGGTCCTCTAACATCCAATCCTTGTCAATTAAGATGAGAAACGTGTGAGGTTCGTGAACGATGTAGTTCGTTTGAGCAGAAAAGTGACTGCCCTTACCTGAATGGAAGTCTTCCTTGTAGGAAGACTCAGAGCCTGGGATTTAACTCCATTTCTGAAGTAAAACACACAGCAGTGTAATCATCCATTGATCACACTCTGCTTTAGAACAAGAAGCACGCTCTTGCTTTCTAGACTCTCAAAGACAGCAGGAAACGTGAGTGTGCTGAGAACAAAAGAACGGTGTCTCCTACACATAGGGACCATATCTAGTCCAACTCTGCTTCTGAAACAGATACAAAGCACTGGTCCTCTAACATCCAATGCTTGTCAGTTAAGAAGAGAAACGTGTGAGCCTTGTGAACGATGTAGTTCCTTTGAGCAGAAAAGTGACTGCCCTTACCTGAAACGAAGTCTTGCTTGTAGGAAGACTCAGAGCCTGGCATTTAACTCCATTTCTGAAGTGAAACACACAGCAGGGTTCTCATCCATTGATCACACTCTGCGTTAGAACAAGAAGCATACTCTTGCTTCCTAGAGTCTCTAAGACAGCAAGAAACGTGAGTTTGCTGAAAACAAAAGAACAGTGTTTCAACACATAAGGACCATATCTAGTCCAACTCTGCTTCTGAAACTGATACAAAGCACTGGTCCTCTAACATCCAATGCTTGTCTGTTTAGATGAGAAACATGTGAGCTCCGTGAAAGATGTAGTTCGTTTGAGCTGAAAAGTGACTGCCCTTACCTGAAACGAAGTCTTGCTTGTAGGAAGACATAGAGCCTGGGATTTAACTACATTTATGAAGGGAAACACACAGCATAGTTTTCATCCATGGATCACACTCTGCTTTAGAGCGAGAAGCACACTCTTGCTTTCTAGATTCTCTAAGACAGCAGGAAATCTGAGTGTGCCCAGAACAAAAGAAGGGTGTTTCCTACACATATGGACCATATCTAGTCCAAATCTTCTTCTGAAACTGATGCAAAGCACTGGTCCTCTAACATCCAATGCTTGTCTGTTAAGATGAGAACGTGTGAGCTCCGTGAAAGATGTAGTTCTTTTGAGCTGAAAAGTGACTGCCCTTACCTGAAACGAAGTCTTGCTTGTAGGGATACTCAGAGCCTGGGAGTTAACTCCATTTCTGAAGGGAAACGCACAGCATAGTTCTCATCCATTGATCACACTCTGCTTTAGAGCAAGAAGCACGCTCTTGCTTTCTAGAGTCTCTAAGACAGCAGGTAACGTGAGTGTGCTGAGAACAAAAGAACGGTGTTTCCTACACATATGGACATTATATAGTCCAACTCTTCTTCTGAAATTGATACAAAGCACTGGTCCTCTAACATCCAATGATTGTCAGTGAAGATGAGAAACGTGTGAGCATCGTGAACGATGTAGTTCGTTTGAGCAGAAAACTGACTGCCCTTACCTGAAACGATGTCTTGCTTGTAGGAAGACTCAGAGCCTGGCATTTACCTCCATTTCTGAAGCCAAACACACAGCATAGTTCCCATCCATGGATCACACTCTGCTTTAGAGCGAGAAGTACGCTCTTGCATTCTAGAGTCTCTAAGACAGCAGGAAACGTGAGTGTGCTGAGAACAAAAGAGCGGTGTAACCTACACATACGGACCATATCTAGTCCAACTCTTCTTCTGAAACTGATACAAAGCACTGGTCCTCTAACATCCAATGCTTGTCAGTTAAGATGAGAAACATGTGAGCTCCGTGAAAGATGTAGTTCGTTTGAGCTGAAAAGTGACTGCCCTTACCTGAAACGAAGTCTTGCTTGTAGGGAGACTCAGAGCCTGGGATTTAACTCCATTTCTGAAGGGAAACACACAGCATAGTTCTCATCCATTGATCACACTCTGCTTTAGAGCAAGAAGCACGCTCTTGCTTTCTAGAGTCTCTAAGACAGCAGGAAATCTGAGTGTGCCCAGAACAAAGAAGGGTGTTTCCTACACATATGGATCATATCTAGTCCAAATCTTCTTCTGAAACTGATACAATGCACTGGTCTTCTAACATCCAATGCTTGTCAGTTAAGATGAGAAACGTGTGAGCTCAGTGAACGATGTAGTTCGTTTGAGCAGAAAAGTGACTGCCCTTACCTGAAACGAAGTCTTGCTTGTAGGAAGACTCAGAGCCTGGGATTTAACTCCATTTCTGAAGGCCACCACACAGCATAGTTCTCATCCATGGATAACACTCTGCTTTAGAATGAGAAGTACTCTCTTGCTTTCTAGAGTCTCTAAGAAAGCAGGAAACGTGAGTGCGCTGAGAACAAAAGAACGGTGTTTCCTACACATACGGACCATATCTAGTCCAAGTCTTCTTCTGAAACTGATACAAAGCTCTGGTCCTCTAACATCCAATGCTTGTCAGTTAAGAAGAGAAACGTGTGAGCTTCGTGAACGATGTAGTTCGTTTGAGCAGAAAAGTGACTGCCCTTACCTGAAACGAAGTCTTGCTTGTAGGAAGACTCAGAGCCTGGCATTTAACTCCATTTCTGAAGTGAAACACACAGCAGGGTTCTCATCCATTGATCACACTCTGCGTTAGAACAAGAAGCATACTCTTGCTTCCTAGAGTCTCTAAGACATCAAGAAACGTGAGTTTGCTGAAAACAAAAGAACAGTGTTTCAACACATAAGGACCATATCTAGTCCAACTCTGCTTCTGAAACTGATACAAAGCACTGGTCCTCTAACATCCAATGCTTGTCTGTTTAGATGAGAAACATGTGAGCTCCGTGAAAGATGTAGTTCGTTTGAGCTGAAAAGTGACTGCCCTTACCTGAAACGAAGTCTTGCTTGTACGAAGACATAGAGCCTGGGATTTAACTACATTTATGAAGGGAAACACAGAGCATAGTTTTCATCCATGGATCACACTCTGCTTTAGAGCGAGAAGCACACTCTTGCTTTCTAGAGTCTCTAAGACAGCAGGAAATCTGAGTGTGCCCAGAACAAAAGAAGGGTGTTTCCTACACATATGGCCATATCTAGTCCAAATCTTCTTCTGAAACTGATACAATGCACTGGTCCTCTAACATCCAATGCTTGTCAGTTAAGATTAGAAACATGTGAGCTCAGTGAATGATGTAGTTTGTTTGCGCAGAAAAGTGACTGCCCTTACCTGAAACGAAGTCTTGCTTGTAGGAATACATAGAGCCTGGGATTTAACTACTTTTCTGAAGGGAAACACAAAGCATAGTTTTCATCCATGGATCACACTCTGCTTTAGAGCGAGAAGCACACTCTTGCTTTCTAGAGTCTCTAAGACAGCAGGAAATCTGAGTGTGCCCAGAACAAAAGAAGGGTGTTTCCTACACATATGGACTATATCTAGTCCAAATCTTCTTCTGAAACTGATGCAAAGCACTGGTCCTCTAACATCCAATGCTTGTCTGTTAAGATGAGAACGTGTGAGCTCGGTGAAAGATGTAGTTCTTTTGAGCTGAAAAGTGACTGCCCTTACCTGAAACGAAGTCTTGCTTGTAGGGAGACTCAGAGCATGGGATTTAACTCCATTTCTGAAGGGAAACACACAGCATAGTTCTCATCCATTGATCACACTCTGCTTTAGAGCAAGAAGCACTCTCTTGCTTTCTAGAGTCTCTAAGACAGCAGGTAACGTGAGTGTGCTGAGAACAAAAGAACGGTGTTTCCTACACATATGTTCATTATATAGTCCAACTCTTCTTCTGAAATTGATACAAAGCACTGGTCCTCTAACATCCAATGATTGTCAGTTAAGATGAGAAATGTGTGAGCATCGTGAACGATGTAGTTCGTTTGAGCAGAAAACTGACTGCCCTTACCTGAAACGATGTCTTGCTTGTAGGAAGACTCAGAGCCTGGCATTTAACTCCATTTCTGAAGCCAAACACACAGCATAGTTCCCATCCATGGATCACACTCTGCTTTAGAGCGAGAAGTACGCTCTTGCATTCTAGAGTCTCTAAGACAGCAGGAAACGTGAGTGTGCTGAGAACAAAAGAGCGGTGTAACCTACACATATGGACCATATCTAGTCCAACTCTTCTTCTGAAACTGATACAAAGCACTGGTCCTCTAACATCCAATGCTTGTCAGTTAAGATGAGAAACATGTGAGCTCCGTGAAAGATGTAGTTCGTTTGAGCTGAAAAGTGACTGCCCTTACCTGAAACGAACTCTTGCTTGTAGGAAGACATAGAGCCTGGGATTTAACTACATTTATAAAGGGAAATACACAGCATAGTTTTCATCCATGGATCACACTCTGCTTTAGAGCGAGAAGCACACTCTTGCTTTCTAGAGTCTCTAAGACACCAGGAAATCTGAGTGTGCCCAGAACAAAAGAAGGGTGTTTCCTACACATATGGACCATATCTAGTCCAAATCTTCTTCTGAAACTGATACAATGCACTGGTCTTCTAACATCCAATGCTTGTCAGTTAAGATGAGAAACGTGTGAGCTCAGTGAACGATGTAGTTCGTTTGAGCAGAAAAGTGACTGCCCTTACCTGAAACGAAGTCTTGCTTGTAGGAAGACTCAGAGCCTGGGATTTAACTCCATTTCTGAAGGCCACCACACAGCATAGTTCTCATCCATGGATAACACTCTGCTTTAGAATGAGAAGTACTCTCTTGCTTTCTAGAGTCTCTAAGAAAGCAGGAAACGTGAGTGCGCTGAGAACAAAAGAACGGTGTTTCCTACACATACGGACCATATCTAGTCCAAGTCTTCTTCTGAAACTGATACAAAGCTCTGGTCCTCTAACATCCAATGCTTGTCAGTTAAGAAGAGAAACGTGTGAGCTTCGTGAACGATGTAGTTCGTTTGAGCAGAAAAGTGACTGCCCTTACCTGAAACGAAGTCTTGCTTGTAGGAAGACTCAGAGCCTGGCATTTAACTCCATTTCTGAAGTGAAACACACAGCAGGGTTCTCATCCATTGATCACACTCTGCGTTAGAACAAGAAGCATACTCTTGCTTCCTAGAGTCTCTAAGACATCAAGAAACGTGAGTTTGCTGAAAAGAAAAGAACAGTGTTTCAAAACATAAGGACCATATCTAGTCCAACTCTGCTTCTGAAACTGATACAAAGCACTGGTCCTCTAACATCCAATGCTTGTCTGTTTAGATGAGAAACATGTGAGCTCCGTGAAAGATGTAGTTCGTTTGAGCTGAAAAGTGACTGCCCTTACCTGAAACGAAGTCTTGCTTGTACGAAGACATAGAGCCTGGGATTTAACTACATTTATGAAGGGAAACACAGAGCATAGTTTTCATCCATGGATCACACTCTGCTTTAGAGCGAGAAGCACACTCTTGCTTTCTAGAGTCTCTAAGACAGCAGGAAATCTGAGTGTGCCCAGAACAAAAGAAGGGTGTTTCCTACACATATGGCCATATCTAGTCCAAATCTTCTTCTGAAACTGATACAATGCACTGGTCCTCTAACATCCAATGCTTGTCAGTTAAGATTAGAAACATGTGAGCTCAGTGAATGATGTAGTTTGTTTGAGCAGAAAAGTGACTGCCCTTACCTGAAACGAAGTCTTGCTTGTAGGAATACATAGAGCCTGGGATTTAACTACTTTTCTGAAGGGAAACACAAAGCATAGTTTTCATCCATGGATCACACTCTGCTTTAGAGCGAGAAGCACACTCTTGCTTTCTAGAGTCTCTAAGACAGCAGGAAATCTGAGTGTGCCCAGAACAAAAGAAGGGTGTTTCCTACACATATGGACTATATCTAGTCCAAATCTTCTTCTGAAACTGATGCAAAGCACTGGTCCTCTAACATCCAATGCTTGTCTGTTAAGATGAGAACGTGTGAGCTCGGTGAAAGATGTAGTTCTTTTGAGCTGAAAAGTGACTGCCCTTACCTGAAACGAAGTCTTGCTTGTAGGGAGACTCAGAGCATGGGATTTAACTCCATTTCTGAAGGGAAACACACAGCATAGTTCTCATCCATTGATCACACTCTGCTTTAGAGCAAGAAGCACTCTCTTGCTTTCTAGAGTCTCTAAGACAGCAGGTAACGTGAGTGTGCTGAGAACAAAAGAACGGTGTTTCCTACACATATGTTCATTATATAGTCCAACTCTTCTTCTGAAATTGATACAAAGCACTGGTCCTCTAACATCCAATGATTGTCAGTTAAGATGAGAAATGTGTGAGCATCGTGAACGATGTAGTTCGTTTGAGCAGAAAACTGACTGCCCTTACCTGAAACGATGTCTTGCTTGTAGGAAGACTCAGAGCCTGGCATTTAACTCCATTTCTGAAGCCAAACACACAGCATAGTTCCCATCCATGGATCACACTCTGCTTTAGAGCGAGAAGTACGCTCTTGCATTCTAGAGTCTCTAAGACAGCAGGAAACGTGAGTGTGCTGAGAACAAAAGAGCGGTGTAACCTACACATATGGACCATATCTAGTCCAACTCTTCTTCTGAAACTGATACAAAGCACTGGTCCTCTAACATCCAATGCTTGTCAGTTAAGATGAGAAACATGTGAGCTCCGTGAAAGATGTAGTTCGTTTGAGCTGAAAAGTGACTGCCCTTACCTGAAACGAACTCTTGCTTGTAGGAAGACATAGAGCCTGGGATTTAACTACATTTATAAAGGGAAATACACAGCATAGTTTTCATCCATGGATCACACTCGGCTTTAGAGCGAGAAGCACACTCTTGCTTTCTAGAGTCTCTAAGACACCAGGAAATCTGAGTGTGCCCAGAACAAAAGAAGGGTGTTTCCTACACATATGGACCATATCTAGTCCAAATCTTCTTCTGAAACTGATACAATGCACTGGTCTTCTAACATCCAATGCTTGTCAGTTAAGATGAGAAACGTGTGAGCTCAGTGAACGATGTAGTTCGTTTGAGCAGAAAAGTGACTGCCCTTACCTGAAACGAAGTCTTGCTTGTAGGAAGACTCAGAGCCTGGGATTTAACTCCATTTCTGAAGGCCACCACACAGCATAGTTCTCATCCATGGATAACACTCTGCTTTAGAATGAGAAGTACTCTCTTGCTTTCTAGAGTCTCTAAGAAAGCAGGAAACGTGAGTGCGCTGAGAACAAAAGAACGGTGTTTCCTACACATACGGACCATATCTAGTCCAAGTCTTCTTCTGAAACTGATACAAAGCACTGGTCCTCTAACATCCAATGTTTGTCAGTTAAGAAGAGAAACGTGTGAGCTTCGTGAACGATGTAGTTCGTTTGAGCAGAAAAGTGACTGCCCTTACCTGAAACGAAGTCTTGCTTGTAGGAAGACTCAGAGCCTGGCATTTAACTCCATTTCTGAAGTGAAACACACAGCAGGGTTCTCATCCATTGATCACACTGTGCGTTAGAACAAGAAGCATACTCTTGCTTCCTAGAGTCTCTAAGACAGCAAGAAACGTGAGTTTGCTGAAAACAAAAGAACAGTGTTTCAACACATAAGGACCATATCTAGTCCAACTCTGCTTCTGAAACTGATACAAAGCACTGGTCCTCTAACATCCAATGCTTGTCTGTTTAGATGAGAAACATGTGAGCTCCGTGAAAGATGTAGTTCGTTTGAGCTGAAAAGTGACTGCCCTTACCTGAAACGAAGTCTTGCTTGTACGAAGACATAGAGCCTGGGATTTAACTACATTTATGAAGGGAAACACAGAGCATAGTTTTCATCCATGGATCACACTCTGCTTTAGAGCGAGAAGCACACTCTTGCTTTCTAGAGTCTCTAAGACAGCAGGAAATCTGAGTGTGCCCAGAACAAAAGAAGGGTGTTTCCTACACATATGGCCATATCTAGTCCAAATCTTCTTCTGAAATTGATACAATGCACTGGTCCTCTAACATCCAATGCTTGTCAGTTAAGATGAGAAACATGTGAGCTCAGTGAATGATGTAGTTTGTTTGAGCAGAAAAGTGACTGCCCTTACCTGAAACGAAATCTTGCTTGTAGGAATACATAGAGCCTGGGATTTAACTACTTTTCTGAAGGGAAACACAAAGCATAGTTTTCATCCATGGATCACACTCTGCTTTAGAGCGAGAAGCACACTCTTGCTTTCTAGAGTCTCTAAGACAGCAGGAAATCTGAGTGTGCCCAGAACAAAAGAAGGGTGTTTCCTACACATATGGACTATATCTAGTCCAAATCTTCTTCTGAAACTGATGCAAAGCACTGGTCCTCTAACATCCAATGCTTGTCTGTTAAGATGAGAACGTGTGAGCTCGGTGAAAGATGTAGTTCTTTTGAGCTGAAAAGTGACTGCCCTTACCTGAAACGAAGTCTTGCTTGTAGGGAGACTCAGAGCATGGGATTTAACTCCATTTCTGAAGGGAAACACACAGCATAGTTCTCATCCATTGATCACACTCTGCTTTAGAGCAAGAAGCACTCTCTTGCTTTCTAGAGTCTCTAAGACAGCAGGTAACGTGAGTGTGCTGAGAACAAAAGAACGGTGTTTCCTACACATATGTTCATTATATAGTCCAACTCTTCTTCTGAAATTGATACAAAGCACTGGTCCTCTAACATCCAATGATTGTCAGTTAAGATGAGAAACGTGTGAGCATCGTGAACGATGTAGTTCGTTTGAGCAGAAAACTGACTGCCCTTACCTGAAACGATGTCTTGCTTGTAGGAAGACTCAGAGCCTGGCATTTACCTCCATTTCTGAAGCCAAACACACAGCATAGTTCCCATCCATGGATCACACTCTGCTTTAGAGCGAGAAGTACGCTCTTGCATTCTAGAGTCTCTAAGACAGCAGGAAACGTGAGTGTGCTGAGAACAAAAGAGCGGTGTAACCTACACATATGGACCATATCTAGTCCAACTCTTCTTCTGAAACTGATACAAAGCACTGGTCCTCTAACATCCAATGCTTGTCAGTTAAGATGAGAAACATGTGAGCTCCGTGAAAGATGTAGTTCGTTTGAGCTGAAAAGTGACTGCCCTTACCTGAAACGAACTCTTGCTTGTAGGAAGACATGGAGCCTGGGATTTAACTACATTTATAAAGGGAAATACACAGCATAGTTTTCATCCATGGATCACACTCTGCTTTAGAGCGAGAAGCACACTCTTGCTTTCTAGAGTCTCTAAGACAGCAGGAAATCTGAGTGTGCCCAGAACAAAAGAAGGGTGTTTCCTACACATATGGACCATATCTAGTCCAAATCTTCTTCTGAAACTGATACAATGCACTGGTCTTCTAACATCCAATGCTTGTCAGTTAAGATGAGAAACGTGTGAGCTCAGTGAACGATGTAGTTCGTTTGAGCAGAAAAGTGACTGCCCTTACCTGAAACGAAGTCTTGCTTGTAGGAAGACTCAGAGCCTGGGATTTAACTCCATTTCTGAAGGCCACCACACAGCATAGTTCTCATCCATGGATAACACTCTGCTTTAGAATGAGAAGTACTCTCTTGCTTTCTAGAGTCTCTAAGAAAGCAGGAAACGTGAGTGCGCTGAGAACAAAAGAACGGAGTTTCCTACACATACGGACCATATCTAGTCCAAGTCTTCTTCTGAAACTGATACAAAGCACTGGTCCTCTAACATCCAATGCTTGTCAGTTAAGAAGAGAAACGTGTGAGCTTCGTGAACGATGTAGTTCGTTTGAGCAGAAAAGTGACTGCCCTTACCTGAAACGAAGTCTTGCTTGTAGGAAGACTCAGAGCCTGGCATTTAACTCCATTTCTGAAGTGAAACACACAGCAGGGTTCTCATCCATTGATCAAACTGTGCGTTAGAACAAGAAGCATACTCTTGCTTCCTAGAGTCTCTAAGACAGCAAGAAACGTGAGTTTGCTGAAAACAAAAGAACAGTGTTTCAACACATAAGGACCATATCTAGTCCAACTCTGCTTCTGAAACTGATACAAAGCCTGGTCCTCTAACATCCAATGCTTGTCTGTTTAGATGAGAAACATGTGAGCTCAGTGAATGATGTAGTTTGTTTGAGCAGAAAAGTGACTGCCCTTACCTGAAACGAAGTCTTGCTTGTAAGAATACATAGAGCCTGGGATTTAACTACTTTTCTGAAGGGAAACACAAAGCATAGTTTTCATCCATGGATCACACTCTGCTTTAGAGCGAGAAGCACACTCTTGCTTTCTAGAGTCTCTAAGACAGCAGGAAATCTGAGTGTGCCCAGAACAAAAGAAGGGTGTTTCCTACACATATGGACCATATCTAGTCCAAATCTTCTTCTGAAACTGATGCAAAGCACTGGTCCTCTAACATCCAATGCTTGTCTGTTAAGATGAGAACGTATGAGCTCGGTGAAAGATGTAGTTCTTTTGAGCTGAAAAGTGACTGCCCTTACCTGAAACGAAGTCTTGCTTGTAGGGAGACTCAGAGCCTGGGATTTAACTCCATTTCTGAAGGGAAACACACAGCATAGTTCTCATCCATTGATCACACTCTGCTTTAGAGCAAGAAGCACGCTCTTGCATTCTAGAGTCTCTAAGACAGCAGGAAACGTGAGTGTGCTGAGAACAAAAGAGTGGTGTAACCTACACATACGGACCATATCTAGTCCAACTCTTCTTCTGAAACTGATACAAAGCACTGGTCCTCTAACATCCAATGCTTGTCAGTTAAGATGAGAAACATGTGAGCTTAGTGAAAGATGTAGTTCGTTTGAGCTGAAAAGTGACTGCCCTTACCTGAAACGAAGTCTTGCTTGTAGGGAGACTCAGAGCCTGGGATTTAACTCCATTTCTGAAGGGAAACACACAGCATAGTTCTCATCCATTGATCACACTCTGCTTTAGAGGAAGAAGCACGCTCTTGCTTTCTAGAGTCTCTAAGACAGCAGGTAACGTGAGTGTGCTGAGAACAAAAGAACGGTGTTTCCTACACATATGGACATTATATAGTCCAACTCTTCTTCTGAAATTGATACAAAGCACTGGTCCTCTAACATCCAATGATTGTCAGTTAAGATGAGAAACGTGTGAGCATCGTGAACGATGTAGTTCGTTTGAGCAGAAAACTGACTGCCCTTACCTGAAACGATGTCTTGCTTGTAGGAAGACTCAGAGCCTGGCATTTAACTCCATTTCTGAAGCCAAACACACAGCATAGTTCCCATCCATGGATCACACTCTGCTTTAGAGCGAGAAGTACGCTCTTGCATTCTAGAGTCTCTAAGACAGCAGGAAACGTGAGTGTGCTGAGAACAAAAGAGCGGTGTAACCTACACATACGGACCATATCTAGTCCAACTCTTCTTCTGAAACTGATACAAAGCACTGGTCCTCTAACATCCAATGCTTGTCAGTTAAGATGAGAAACATGTGAGCTCCGTGAAAGATGTAGTTCGTTTGAGCTGAAAAGTTACTGCCCTTACCTGAAACGAACTCTTGCTTGTAGGAAGACATAGAGCCTGGGATTTAACTACATTTATAAAGGGAAATACACAGCATAGTTTTCATCCATGGATCACACTCTGCTTTAGAGCGAGAAGCACACTCTTGCTTTCTAGAGTCTCTAAGACAGCAGGATATCTGAGTGTGCCCAGAACAAAAGAAGGGTGTTTCCTACACATATGGACCATATCTAGTCCAAATCTTCTTCTGAAACTGATACAATGCACTGGTCTTCTAACATCCAATGCTTGTCAGTTAAGATGAGAAACGTGTGAGCTCAGTGAACGATGTAGTTCGTTTGAGCAGAAAAGTGACTGCCCTTACCTGAAACGAAGTCTTGCTTGTAGGAAGACATAGAGCCTGGGATTTAACTACATTTATGAAGGGAAACACAGAGCATAGTTTTCATCCATGGATCACACTCTGCTTTAGAGCGAGAAGCACACTCTTGCTTTCTAGATTCTCTAAGACACCAGGAAATCTGAGTGTGCCCAGAACAAAAGAAGGGTGTTTCCTACACATATGGACCATATCTAGTCCAAATCTTCTTATGAAACTGATACAATGCACTGGTCCTCTAACATCCAATGCTTGTCAGTTAAGATGAGAAACGTGTGAGCTCAGTGAATGAGGTAGTTTGTTTGAGCAGAAACGTGACTGCCCTTACCTGAAACGAAGTCTTGCTTGTAGGAATACATAGAGCCTGGGATGTAACTCCATTTCTGAAGGGAAACACACAGCATAGTTCTCATCCATTGATCACACTCTGCTTTAGAGCAAGAAGCACGCTCTTGCTTTCTAGAGTCTCTAAGACAGCAGGTAACGTGAGTGTGCTGAGAACAAAAGAACGGTGTTTCCTACACATATGGACATTATATAGTCCAACTCTTCTTCTGAAATTGATACAAAGCACTGGTCCTCTAACATCCAATGATTGTCAGTTAAGATGAGAAACGTGTGAGCATCGTGAACGATGTAGTTCGTTTGAGCAGAAAACTGACTGCCCTTACCTGAAACGATGTCTTGCTTGTAGGAAGACTCAGAGCCTGGCATTTAACTCCATTTCTGAAGCCAAACACACAGCATAGTTCCCATCCATGGATCACACTGTGCTTTAGAGCGAGAAGTACGCTCTTGCATTCTAGAGTCTCTAAGACAGCAGGAAACGTGAGTGTGCTGAGAACAAAAGAGCGGTGTAACCTACACATACGGACCATATCTAGTCCAACTCTTCTTCTGAAACTGATACAAAGCACTGGTCCTCTAACATCCAATGCTTGTCAGTTAAGATGAGAAACATGTGAGCTCCGTGAAAGATGTAGTTCGTTTGAGCTGAAAAGTGACTGCCCTTACCTGAAACGAACTCTTGCTTGTAGGAAGACATAGAGCCTGGGATTTAACTACATTTATAAAGGGAAATACACAGCATAGTTTTCATCCATGGATCACACTCTGCTTTAGAGCGAGAAGCACACTCTTGCTTTCTAGAGTCTCTAAGACAGCAGGAAATCTGAATGTGCCCAGAACAAAAGAAGGGTGTTTCCTACACATATGGACCATATCTAGTCCAAATCTTCTTCTGAAACTGATACAATGCACTGGTCTTCTAACATCCAATGCTTGTCAGTTAAGATGAGAAACGTGTGAGCTCAGTGAACGATGTAGTTCGTTTGAGCAGAAAAGTGACTGCCCTTACCTGAAACGAAGTCTTGCTTGTAGGAAGACTCAGAGCCTGGGATTTAACTCCATTTCTGAAGGCCACCACACAGCATAGTTCTCATCCATGGATAACACTCTGCTTTAGAATGAGAAGTACTCTCTTGCTTTCTAGAGTCTCTAAGAAAGCAGGAAACGTGAGTGCGCTGAAAACAAAAGAACGGTGTTTCCTACACATACGGACCATATCTAGTCCAAGTCTTCTTCTGAAACTGATACAAAGCACTGGTCCTCTAACATCCAATGCTTGTCAGTTAAGAAGAGAAACCTGTGAGCTTCGTGAACGATGTAGTTCGTTTGAGCAGAAAAGTGACTGCCCTTACCTGAAACGAAGTCTTGCTTGTAGGAAGACTCAGAGCCTCGCATTTAACTCCATTTCTGAAGTGAAACGCACAGCATAGTTCTCATCCATTGATCACACTCTGCTTTAGAGCAAGAAGCACGCTCTTGCTTTCTAGAGTCTCTAAGACAGCAGGTAACGTGAGTGTGCTGAGAACAAAAGAACGGTGTTTCCTACACATATGGACATTATATAGTCCAACTCTTCTTCTGAAATTGATACAAAGCACTGGTCCTCTAACATCCAATGATTGTCAGTTAAGATGAGAAACGTGTGAGCATCGTGAACGATGTAGTTCGTTTGAGCAGAAAACTGACTGCCCTTACCTGAAACGATGTCTTGCTTGTAGGAAGACTCAGAGCCTGGCATTTAACTCCATTTCTGAAGCCAAACACACAGCATAGTTCCCATCCATGGATCACACTCTGCTTTAGAGCGAGAAGTACGCTCTTGCATTCTAGAGTCTCTAAGACAGCAGGAAACGTGAGTGTGCTGAGAACAAAAGAGCGGTGTAACCTACACATACGGACCATATCTAGTCCAAGTATCATTCTTCTGAAACTGATACAAAGCACTGGTCCTCTAACATCCAATGCTTGTCAGTTAAGAAGAGAAACGTGTGAGCTTCGTGAACGATGTAGTTCGTTTGAGCAGAAAAGTGACTGCCCTTACCTGAAACGAAGTCTTGCTTGTAGGAAGACTCAGAGCCTGGCATTTAACTCCATTTCTGAAGTGAAACACACAGCAGGGTTCTCATCCATTGATCACACTCTGCGTTAGAACAAGAAGCATACTCTTGCTTCCTAGAGTCTCTAAGACATCAAGAAACGTGAGTTTGCTGAAAACAAAAGAACAGTGTTTCAACACATAAGGACCATATCTAGTCCAACTCTGCTTCTGAAACTGATACAAAGCACTGGTCCTCTAACATCCAATGCTTGTTTGTTTAGATGAGAAACATGTGAGCTCCGTGAAAGATGTAGTTCGTTTGAGCTGAAAAGTGACTGCCCTTACCTGAAACGAAGTCTTGCTTGTAGGAAGACATAGAGCCTGGGATTTAACTACATTTATGAAGGGAAACACACAGCATAGTTTTCATCCATGGATCACACTCTGCTTTAGAGCGAGAAGCACACTCTTGCTTTCTAGATTCTCTAAGACAGCAGGAAATCTGAGTGTGCCCAGAACAAAAGAAGGGTGTTTCCTACACATATGGACCATATCTAGTCCAAATCTTCTTCTGAAACTGATACAATGCACTGGTCCTCTAACATCCAATGCTTGTCAGTTAAGATGAGAAACGTGTGAGCTCAGTGAATGATGTAGATTGTTTGAGCAGAAAAGTGACTGCCCTTACCTGAAACGAAGTCTTGCTTGTAGGAATACATAGAGCCTGGGATTTAACTACTTTTCTGAAGGGAAACACAAAGCATAGTTTTCATCCATGGATCACACTCTGCTTTAGAGCGAGAAGCACACTCTTGCTTTCTAGAGTCTCTAAGACAGCAGGAAATCTGAGTGTGCCCAGAACAAAAGAAGGGTGTTTCCTACACACATGGACAATATCTAGTCCAAATCTTCTTCTGAAACTGATGCAAAGCACTGGTCCTCTAACATCCAATGCTTGTCTGTTAAGATGAGAACGTGTGAGCTCGGTGAAAGATGTAGTTCTTTTGAGCTGAAAAGTGACTGCCCTTACCTGAAACGAAGTCTTGCTTGTAGGGAGACTCAGAGCCTGGGATTTAACTCCATTTCTGAAGGGAAACACACAGCATAGTTCTCATCCATTGATCACACTCTGCTTTAGAGCAAGAAGCACGCTCTTGCATTCTAGAGTCTCTAAGACAGCAGGAAACGTGAGTGTGCTGAGAACAAAAGAGTGGTGTAACCTACACATACGGACCATATCTAGTCCAACTCTTCTTCTGAAACTGATACAAAGCACTGGTCCTCTAACATCCAATGCTTGTCAGTTAAGATGAGAAACATGTGAGCTTAGTGAAAGATGTAGTTCGTTTGAGCTGAAAAGTGACTGCCCTTACCTGAAACGAAGTCTTGCTTGTAGGGAGACTCAGAGCCTGGGATTTAACTCCATTTCTGAAGGGAAACACACAGCATAGTTCTCATCCATTGATCACACTCTGCTTTAGAGGAAGAAGCACGCTCTTGCTTTCTAGAGTCTCTAAGACAGCAGGTAACGTGAGTGTGCTGAGAACAAAAGAACGGTGTTTCCTACACATATGGACATTATATAGTCCAACTCTTCTTCTGAAATTGATACAAAGCACTGGTCCTCTAACATCCAATGATTGTCAGTTAAGATGAGAAACGTGTGAGCATCGTGAACGATGTAGTTCGTTTGAGCAGAAAACTGACTGCCCTTACCTGAAACGATGTCTTGCTTGTAGGAAGACTCAGAGCCTGGCATTTAACTCCATTTCTGAAGCCAAACACACAGCATAGTTCCCATCCATGGATCACACTCTGCTTTAGAGCGAGAAGTACGCTCTTGCATTCTAGAGTCTCTAAGACAGCAGGAAACGTGAGTGTGCTGAGAACAAAAGAGCGGTGTAACCTACACATACGGACCATATCTAGTCCAACTCTTCTTCTGAAACTGATACAAAGCACTGGTCCTCTAACATCCAATGCTTGTCAGTTAAGATGAGAAACATGTGAGCTCCGTGAAAGATGTAGTTCGTTTGAGCTGAAAAGTTACTGCCCTTACCTGAAACGAACTCTTGCTTGTAGGAAGACATAGAGCCTGGGATTTAACTACATTTATAAAGGGAAATACACAGCATAGTTTTCATCCATGGATCACACTCTGCTTTAGAGCGAGAAGCACACTCTTGCTTTCTAGAGTCTCTAAGACAGCAGGATATCTGAGTGTGCCCAGAACAAAAGAAGGGTGTTTCCTACACATATGGACCATATCTAGTCCAAATCTTCTTCTGAAACTGATACAATGCACTGGTCTTCTAACATCCAATGCTTGTCAGTTAAGATGAGAAACGTGTGAGCTCAGTGAACGATGTAGTTCGTTTGAGCAGAAAAGTGACTGCCCTTACCTGAAACGAAGTCTTGCTTGTAGGAAGACATAGAGCCTGGGATTTAACTACATTTATGAAGGGAAACACAGAGCATAGTTTTCATCCATGGATCACACTCTGCTTTAGAGCGAGAAGCACACTCTTGCTTTCTAGATTCTCTAAGACACCAGGAAATCTGAGTGTGCCCAGAACAAAAGAAGGGTGTTTCCTACACATATGGACCATATCTAGTCCAAATCTTCTTATGAAACTGATACAATGCACTGGTCCTCTAACATCCAATGCTTGTCAGTTAAGATGAGAAACGTGTGAGCTCAGTGAATGAGGTAGTTTGTTTGAGCAGAAACGTGACTGCCCTTACCTGAAACGAAGTCTTGCTTGTAGGAATACATAGAGCCTGGGATGTAACTCCATTTCTGAAGGGAAACACACAGCATAGTTCTCATCCATTGATCACACTCTGCTTTAGAGCAAGAAGCACGCTCTTGCTTTCTAGAGTCTCTAAGACAGCAGGTAACGTGAGTGTGCTGAGAACAAAAGAACGGTGTTTCCTACACATATGGACATTATATAGTCCAACTCTTCTTCTGAAATTGATACAAAGCACTGGTCCTCTAACATCCAATGATTGTCAGTTAAGATGAGAAACGTGTGAGCATCGTGAACGATGTAGTTCGTTTGAGCAGAAAACTGACTGCCCTTACCTGAAACGATGTCTTGCTTGTAGGAAGACTCAGAGCCTGGCATTTAACTCCATTTCTGAAGCCAAACACACAGCATAGTTCCCATCCATGGATCACACTGTGCTTTAGAGCGAGAAGTACGCTCTTGCATTCTAGAGTCTCTAAGACAGCAGGAAACGTGAGTGTCCTGAGAACAAAAGAGCGGTGTAACCTACACATACGGACCATATCTAGTCCAACTCTACTTCTGAAACTGATACAAAGCACTGGTCCTCTAACATCCAATGCTTGTCAGTTAAGATGAGAAACATGTGAGCTCCGTGAAAGATGTAGTTCGTTTGAGCTGAAAAGTGACTGCCCTTACCTGAAACGAACTCTTGCTTGTAGGAAGACATAGAGCCTGGGATTTAACTACATTTATAAAGGGAAATACACAGCATAGTTTTCATCCATGGATCACACTCTGCTTTAGAGCGAGAAGCACACTCTTGCTTTCTAGAGTCTCTAAGAAAGCAGGAAACGTGAGTGCGCTGAGAACAAAAGAACGGTGTTTCCTACACATACGGACCATATCTAGTCCAAGTCTTCTTCTGAAACTGATACAAAGCACTGGTCCTCTAACATCCAATGCTTGTCAGTTAAGAAGAGAAACCTGTGAGCTTCGTGAACGATGTAGTTCGTTTGAGCAGAAAAGTGACTGCCCTTACCTGAAACGAAGTCTTGCTTGTAGGAAGACTCAGAGCCTCGCATTTAACTCCATTTCTGAAGTGAAACGCACAGCATAGTTCTCATCCATTGATCACACTCTGCTTTAGAGCAAGAAGCACGCTCTTGCTTTCTAGAGTCTCTAAGACAGCAGGTAACGTGAGTGTGCTGAGAACAAAAGAACGGTGTTTCCTACACATATGGACATTATATAGTCCAACTCTTCTTCTGAAATTGATACAAAGCACTGGTCCTCTAACATCCAATGATTGTCAGTTAAGATGAGAAACGTGTGAGCATCGTGAACGATGTAGTTCGTTTGAGCAGAAAACTGACTGCCCTTACCTGAAACGATGTCTTGCTTGTAGGAAGACTCAGAGCCTGGCATTTAACTCCATTTCTGAAGCCAAACACACAGCATAGTTCCCATCCATGGATCACACTCTGCTTTAGAGCGAGAAGTACGCTCTTGCATTCTAGAGTCTCTAAGACAGCAGGAAACGTGAGTGTGCTGAGAACAAAAGAGCGGTGTAACCTACACATACGGACCATATCTAGTCCAAGTATCATTCTTCTGAAACTGATACAAAGCACTGGTCCTCTAACATCCAATGCTTGTCAGTTAAGAAGAGAAACGTGTGAGCTTCGTGAATGATGTAGTTCGTTTGAGCAGAAAAGTGACTGCCCTTACCTGAAACGAAGTCTTGCTTGTAGCAAGACTCAGAGCCTGGCATTTAACTCCATTTCTGAAGTGAAACACACAGCAGGGTTCTCATCCATTGATCACACTCTGCGTTAGAACAAGAAGCATACTCTTGCTTCCTAGAGTCTCTAAGACATCAAGAAACGTGAGTTTGCTGAAAACAAAAGAACAGTGTTTCAACACATAAGGACCATATCTAGTCCAACTCTGCTTCTGAAACTGATACAAAGCACTGGTCCTCTAACATCCAATGCTTGTCTGTTTAGATGAGAAACATGTGAGCTCCGTGAAAGATGTAGTTCGTTTGAGCTGAAAAGTGACTGCCCTTACCTGAAACGAAGTCTTGCTTGTAGGAAGACATAGAGCCTGGGATTTAACTACATTTATGAAGGGAAACACACAGCATAGTTTTCATCCATGGATCACACTCTGCTTTAGAGCGAGAAGCACACTCTTGCTTTCTAGATTCTCTAAGACAGCAGGAAATCTGAGTGTGCCCAGAACAAAAGAAGGGTGTTTCCTACACATATGGACCATATCTAGTCCAAATCTTCTTCTGAAACTGATACAATGCACTGGTCCTCTAACATCCAATGCTTGTCAGTTAAGATGAGAAACGTGTGAGCTCAGTGAATGATGTAGATTGTTTGAGCAGAAAAGTGACTGCCCTTACCTGAAACGAAGTCTTGCTTGTAGGAATACATAGAGCCTGGGATTTAACTACTTTTCTGAAGGGAAACACAAAGCATAGTTTTCATCCATGGATCACACTCTGCTTTAGAGCGAGAAGCACACTCTTGCTTTCTAGAGTCTCTAAGACAGCAGGAAATCTGAGTGTGCCCAGAACAAAAGAAGGGTGTTTCCTACACACATGGACAATATCTAGTCCAAATCTTCTTCTGAAACTGATGCAAAGCACTGGTCCTCTAACATCCAATGCTTGTCTGTTAAGATGAGAACGTGTGAGCTCGGTGAAAGATGTAGTTCTTTTGAGCTGAAAAGTGACTGCCCTTACCTGAAACGAAGTCTTGCTTGTAGGGAGACTCAGAGCCTGGGATTTAACTCCATTTCTGAAGGGAAACACACAGCATAGTTCTCATCCATTGATCACACTCTGCTTTAGAGCAAGAAGCACGCTCTTGCTTTCTAGAGTCTCTAAGACAGCAGGTAACGTGAGTGTGCTGAGAACAAAAGAACGGTGTTTCCTACACATATGGACATTATATAGTCCAACTCTTCTTCTGAAATTGATACAAAGCACTGGTCCTCTAACATCCAATGATTGGCAGTTAAGATGAGAAACGTGTGAGCATCGTGAACGATGTAGTTCATTTGAGCAGAAAACTGACTGCCCTTAGCTGAAACGATGTCTTGCTTGTAGGAAGACTCAGAGCCTGGCATTTAACTCCATTTCTGAAGCCAAACACACAGCATAGTTCCCATCCATGGATCACACTCTGCTTTAGAGCGAGAAGTACGCTCTTGCATTCTAGAGTCTCTAAGACAGCAGGAAACGTGAGTGTGCTGAGAACAAAAGAGCGGTGTAACCTACACATACGGACCATATCTAGTCCAACTCTTCTTCTGAAACTGATACAAAGCACTGGTCCTCTAACATCCAATGCTTGTCAGTTAAGATGAGAAACATGTGAGCTCCGTGAAAGATGTAGTTCGTTTGAGCTGAAAAGTGACTGCCCTTACCTGAAACGAACTCTTGCTTGTAGGAAGACATAGAGCCTGGGATTTAACTACATTTATAAAGGGAAATACACAGCATAGTTTTCATCCATGGATCACACTCTGCTTTAGAGCGAGAAGCACACTCTTGCTTTCTAGATTCTCTAAGACAGCAGGAAATCTGAGTGTGCCCAGAACAAAAGAAGGGTGTTTCCTACACATATGGACCATATCTAGTCCAAATCTTCTTCTGAAACTGATACAATGCACTGGTCCTCTAACATCCAATGCTTGTCAGTTAAGATGAGAAACGTGTGAGCTCAGTGAATGATGTAGATTGTTTGAGCAGAAAAGTGACTGCCCTTACCTGAAACGAAGTCTTGCTTGTAGGAATACATAGAGCCTGGGATTTAACTACTTTTCTGAAGGGAAACACAAAGCATAGTTTTCATCCATGGATCACACTCTGCTTTAGAGCGAGAAGCACACTCTTGCTTTCTAGAGTCTCTAAGA
The DNA here is from genome assembly GCA_949786385.1 of Onychomys leucogaster. NCBI lineage: Eukaryota > Metazoa > Chordata > Mammalia > Rodentia > Cricetidae > Onychomys > Onychomys leucogaster. Next base: position 44,768 of record CATKUP010000069.1, read on the forward strand.
CAGCAGGAAATCTGAGTGTGCCCAGAACAAAAGAAGGGTGTTTCCTACACATATGGACCATATCTAGTCCAAATCTTCGTCTGAAACTGATGCAAAGCACTGGTCCTCTAACATCCAATGCTTGTCTGTTAAGATGAGAACGTGTGAGCTCGGTGAAAGATGTAGTTCTTTTGAGCTGAAAAGTGACTGCCCTTACCTGAAACGAAGTCTTGCTTGTAGGGAGACTCAGAGCCTGGGATTTAACTCCATTTCTGAAGGGAAACACACAGCATAGTTCTCATCCATTGATCACACTCTGCTTTAGAGCAAGAAGCACGCTCTTGCTTTCTAGAGTCTCTAAGACAGCAGGTAACGTGAGTGTGCTGAGAACAAAAGAACGGTGTTTCCTACACATATGGACATTATATAGTCCAACTCTTCTTCTGAAATTGATACAAAGCACTGGTCCTCTAACATCCAATGATTGTCAGTTAAGATGAGAAACGTGTGAGCATCGTGAACGATGTAGTTCATTTGAGCAGAAAACTGACTGCCCTTACCTGAAACGATGTCTTGCTTGTAGGAAGACTCAGAGCCTGGCATTTAACTCCATTTCTGAAGCCAAACACACAGCATAGTTCCCATTCATGGATCACACTCTGCTTTAGAGCGAGAAGTACGCTCTTGCATTCTAGAGTCTCTAAGACAGCAGGAAACGTGAGTGTGCTGAGAACAAAAGAGCGGTGTAACCTACACATACGGACCATATCTAGTCCAACTCTTCTTCTGAAACTGATACAAAGCACTGGTCCTCTAACATCCAATGCTTGTCAGTTAAGATGAGAAACATGTGAGCTCCGTGAAAGATGTAGTTCGTTTGAGCTGAAAAGTGACTGCCCTTACCTGAAACGAACTCTTGCTTGTAGGAAGACATAGAGCCTGGGATTTAACTACATTTATAAAGGGAAATACACAGCATAGTTTTCATCCATGGATCACACTCTGCTTTAGAGCGAGAAGCACACTCTTGCTTTCTAGAGTCTCTAAGACAGCAGGATATGTGAGTGTGCCCAGAACAAAAGAAGGGTGTTTCCTACACATATGGACCACATCTAGTCCAAATCTTCTTCTGAAACTGATACAATGCACTGGTCTTCTAACATCCAATGCTTGTCAGTTAAGATGAGAAACGTGTGAGCTCAGTGAACGATGTAGTTCGTTTGAGCAGAAAAGTGACTGCCCTTACCTGAAACGAAGTCTTGCTTGTAGGAAGACTCAGAGCCTGGGATTTAACTCCATTTCTGAAGGCCACCACACAGCATAGTTCTCATCCATGGATAACACTCTGCTTTAGAATGAGAAGTACTCTCTTGCTTTCTAGAGTCTCTAAGAAAGCAGGAAACGTGAGTGCGCTGAGAACAAAATAACGGTGTTTCCTACACATACGGACCATATCTAGTCCAAGTCTTCTTCTGAAACTGATACAAAGCACTGGTCCTCTAACATCCAATGCTTGTCAGTTAAGAAGAGAAACGTGTGAGCTTCGTGAACGATGTAGTTCGTTTGAGCAGAAAAGTGACTGCCCTTACCTGAAACGAAGTCTTGCTTGTAGGAAGACTCAGAGCCTGGCATTTAACTCCATTTCTGAAGTGAAACACACAGCAGGGTTCTCATCCATTGATCACACTCTGCGTTAGAACAAGAAGCATAATCTTGCTTCCTAGAGTCTCTAAGACAGCAAGAAACATGACTTTGCTGAAAACAAAAGAACAGTGTTTCAACACATAAGGACCATATCTAGTCCAACTCTGCTTCTGAAACTGATACAAAGCACTGGTCCTCTAACATCCAATGCTTGTCTGTTTAGATGCGAAACATGTGAGCTCCGTAAAAGATGTAGTTCGTTTGAGCTGAAAAGTGACTGCCCTTACCTGAAACGAAGTCTTGCTTGTAGGAAGACATAGAGCCTGGGATTTAACTACATTTATGAAGGGAAACACACAGCATAGTTTTCATCCATGGATCACACTCTGCTTTAGAGCGAGAAGCACACTCTTGCTTTCTAGAGTCTCTAAGACAGCAGGAAATCTGAGTGTGCCCAGAACAAAAGAAGGGTGTTTCCTACACATATGGACCATATCTAGTCCAAATCTTCTTCTGAAACTGATACAATGCACTGGTCCTCTAACATCCAATGCTTGTCAGTTAAGATGAGAAACGTGTGAGCTCAGTGAATGATGTAGTTTGTTTGAGCAGAAAAGTGACTGCCCTTACCTGAAATGAAGTCTTGCTTGTAGGAATACATAGAGCCTGGGATTTAACTACTTTTCTGAAGGGAAACACAAAGCATAATTTTCATCCATGGATCACACTCTGCTTTAGAGCGAGAAGCACACTCTTGCTTTCTAGAGTCTCTAAGACAGCAGGAAATCTGAGTGTGCCCAGAACAAAAGAAGGGTGTTTCCTACACATACGGACCATATCTAGACCAACTCTGCTTCTTAAACTGATACAAAGCACTGGTCCTCTAACATCCAATGCTTGTCTGTTAAGATGAGAACGTGTGAGCTCGGTGAAAGATGTAGTTTTTTGAGCTGAAAAGTGACTGCCCTTACCTGAAACGAAGTCTTGCTTGTAGGGAGACTCAGAGCCTGGGGTTTAACTCCATTTCTGAAGGGAAACACACAGCATAGTTCTCATCCATTGATCACACTCTGCTTTAGAGCAAGAAGCACGCTCTTGCTTTCTAGAGTCTCTAAGACAGCAGGTAACGTGAGTGTGCTGAGAACAAAAGAACGGTGTTTCCTACACATATGGACATTATATAGTCCAACTCTTCTTCTGAAATTGATACAAAGCACTGGTCCTCTAACATCCAATGATTGTCATTTAAGATGAAAACGTGTGAGCATCGTGAACGATGTAGTTCGTTTGAGCAGAAAACTGACTGCCCTTACCTGAAACGATGTCTTGCTTGTAGGAAGACTCAGAGCCTGGCATTTATCTCCATTTCTGAATTGAAACACACAGCATAGTTCTCATCCATGGATCACACTCTGCTTTAGAGCAAGAAGCACACTCTTGCTTTCTAGAGTCTCTAAGACAGCAGGAAACGTGAGTGTGCCCAGAACAAAAGAACGGTGTTTCCTACACATACGGACTATATGTAGTCCAAATCTTCTTCTGAAACTGATAGAATACACTGGTCCTCTAACATCCAATGCTTGTCAGTTAAGATGAGAAACGTGTGAGCTTTGTGAATGATGTAGTTCCTTTGAACTGAAATTTGACTTCCCTTACCTGAAACGAAGTCTTGCTTGTAGTAAGACACAGAGCCTGGGATTTAAGTCCATTTCTGAAGGGAAACACACAACATAGTTCTCATCCATGAATCACACTCTGCTTTAGAGCAAGAAGCACGCTCTTGCTTTCTAGAGTCTCTAAGGCAGCAGGAAACGTGAGTGTGCCCAGAAAAAAAGATCGGTGTTTCCTACACATATGGACATTATGTAGTACAAATCTGCTTCTGAAACTGATACAAAGCACTGACCCTCTAACATCCAATGCTTGTCAGTTAAGATGAGAAACGTGTGAGCTTCATGAACAATGTAGTTCGTTTGAGCAGAAAACTGACTGCCCTTACCTGAAACGAAGTCTTGCTTGTAGGAAGACTCAGAGCCTGGGATTTAACTCCATTTCTGAAGTGAAACACACAGCAGGGTTCTCATCCATTGATCACACTCTGTTTTAGAACAAGAAGCATACTCTTGCTTCCTAGAGTCTCTAAGACAGCAAGAAACGTGAGTTTGCTGAAAACAAAAGAACAGTGTTTCAACACATAAGGACCATATCTAGTCCAACTCTGCTTCTGAAACTGATACAAAGCACTGGTCCTCTAACATCCAATGCTTGTCAGTTAAGATGAGAAACGTGTGAGCTTCGTGAACGATGTTGTTCCTTTGAGCAGAAAAGTGACTGCCCTTACCTGAAACGAAGTCTTGCTTGTAGGGAGACACAGAGCATGGGATTTAACTCCATTTCTGAAGTGAAACACACAGCATAGTCTCATCCATGGATCACACTCTGCTTTAGAGCAAGAAGCACGCTCTTGCTTTCTAGAGTCTCAAAGACAGCAGGAAATCTGAATGTGCCCATAATAAAAGAAGGGTGTTTCCTACACATAGGGACCATATCTAGTCCAAATCTTCTTCTGAAACTGATACAATGCACTGGTCCTCTAACATCCAATGCTTGTCAGTTAAGATGAGAAACGTGTGAGCTCAGTGAACGATGTAGTTCGTTTGAGCAGAAAAGAGACTGCCCTTACCTGAAACGAAGTCTTGCTTGTGGGAACACTCAGAGCCTGGGATTTAACTCCATTTCTGAAGGCCACCACACAGCATAGTTCTCATCCATGGATCACACTCTGCTTTAGAGCGAGAAGCATGCTCTTGCTTTCTAGAGTCTCTAAGAGAGCAGGAAACGTGAGTGTGCTGAGAACAAAAGAACGGTGTTTCCTACTCATACGGACCATATCTAGTCCAAATCATCTTCTGAAACTGATACAAAGCACTGGTCCTCTAACATCCAATGCTTGTCAGTTAAGAAGAGAAACGTGTGAGCTTCGTGAACGATGTAGTTCGTTTGAGCAGAAAAGTGACTGCCCTTACCTGAAACGAAGTCTTGCTTGTAGGAAGACTCAGAGCCTGGCATTTAACTCCATTTCTGAAGTGAAACACACAGCAGGGTTCGCATCCATTGATCACACTCTGTGTTAGAACAAGAAGCATACTCTTGCTTCCTAGAGTCTCTAAGACAGCAAGAAACGTGAGTTTGCTGAAAACAAAAGAACAGTGTTTCAACACATAAGGACCATATCTAGTCCAACTCTGCTTCTGAAACTGATACAAAGCACTGGTCCTCTAACATCCAATGCTTGTCTGTTTAGATGAGAAACATGTGAGCTCGGTGAAAGACGTAGTTCGTTTGAGCTGAAAAGTGACTGCCCTTACCTGAAACGAAATCTTGCTTGTAGGAAGACATAGAGCCTGGGATTTAACTACATTTATGAAGGGAAACACACAGCATAGTTTTCATCCATGGATCACACTCTGCTTTAGAGCGAGAAGCACACTCTTGCTTTCTAGAGTCTCTAAGACAGCAGGAAATCTGAGTGTGTCCAGAACAAAAGAAGGGTGTTTCCTACACATATGGACCATATCTAGTCCAAATCTTCTTCTGAAACTGATACAATGCACTGGTCCTCTAATATCCAATGCTTGTCAGTTAAGATGAGAAACGTGTGAGCTCAGTGAATGATGTAGTTTGTTTGAGCAGAAAAGTGACTGCCCTTACCTGAAACGAAGTCTTGCTTGTAGGAATACATAGAGCCTGGGATTTAACTACTTTTCTGAAGGGAAACACAAAGCATAGTTTTCATCCATGGATCACACTCTGCTTTAGAGCGAGAAGCACACTCTTGCTTTCTAGAGTCTCTAAGACAGCAGGAAATCTGAGTGTGCCCAGAACAAAAGAAGGGTGTTTCCTACACATATGGACCATATCTAGTCCAAATCTTCTTCTGAAACTGATGCAAAGCACTGGTCCTCTAACATCCAATGCTTGTCTGTTAAGATGAGAACGTGTGAGCTCGGTGAAAGATGTAGTAATTTTGAGCTGAAAAGTGACTGCCCTTACCTGAAACGAAGTCTTGCTTGTAGGGAGACTCAGAGCCTGGAATTTAACTCCATTTCTAAGGGAAACACACAGCATAGTTCTCATCCATTGATCACACTCTGCTTTAGAGCAAGAAGCACGCTCTTGCTTTCTAGAGTCTCTAAGACAGCAGGTAACGTGAGTGTGCTGAGAACAAAAGAACGGTGTTTCCTACACATATGGACATTATATAGTCCAACTCTTCTTCTGAAATTGATACAAAGCACTGGTCCTCTAACATCCAATGTTTGTCAGTTAAGATGAGAAACGTGTGAGCATCGTGAACGATGTAGTTCGTTTGAGCAGAAAACTGACTGCCCTTACCTGAAACGATGTCTTGCTTGTAGGAAGACTCAGAGCCTGGCATTTAACTCCATTTCTATAGCCAAACACACAGCATAGTTCCCATCCATGGATCACACTCTGCTTTAGAGCGAGAAGTACGCTCTTGCATTCTAGAGTCTCTAAGAAAGCAGGAAACGTGAGTGTGCTGAGAACAAAAGAACGGTGTTTCCTACACATAGGGACCATATCTAGTCCAACTCTGCTTCTGAAACAGATACAAAGCACTGGTCCTCTAACATCCAATGCTTGTCAGTTAAGATGAGAAACGTATGAGCTTCGTGAACGATGTTGTTCCTTTGAGCAGAAAAGTGACTGCCCTTACCTGAAACGAAGTCTTGCTTGTAGGGAGACACAGAGCATGGGATTTAACTCAATTTCTGAAGTGAAACACACAGCATAGTCTCATCCATGGATCACACTCTGTTTTAGAGCAAGAAGCACGCTCTTGCTTTCTAGAATCTCTAAGGCAGCAGGAAACGTGAGTGTGCCCAGAACAAAAGATCGGTGTTTCCTACACATATGGACATTATGTAGTACAAATCTGCTTCTGAAACTGATACAAAGCACTGACCCTCTAACATCCAATGCTTGTCAGTTAAGATGAGAAACGTGTGAGCTTCATGAACAATGTAGTTCGTTTGAGCAGAAAACTGACTGCCCTTACCTGAAACGAAGTCTTGCTTGTAGGAAGACTCAGAGCCTGGGATTTAACTCCATTTCTGAAGTGAAACACACAGCAGGGTTCTCATCCATTGATCACACTCTGTGTTAGAATAAGAAGCATACTCTTGCTTCCTAGAGTCTCTAAGACAGCAAGAAACGTGACTTTGCTGAAAACAAAAGAACAATGTTTCCTACCCATACGGACCATATCTAGTCCAACTCTGCTTCTGAAACTGATACAATGCACTGGTCCTCTAACATCCAATGCTTGTCTGTTTAGATGAGAAACGTGTGAGCTCAGTGAACGATGTAGTTCGTTTGAGCAGAAAAGTGACTGCCCTTACCTGAAACGAAGTCTTGCTTGTAGGAAGACTCAGAGCCTGGGATTTAACTCCATTTCTGAAGGCCACCACACAGCATAGTTCTCATCCATGGATAACACTCTGCTTTAGAATGAGAAGTACTCTCTTGCTTTCTAGAGTCTCTAAGAAAGCAGGAAACGTGAGTGCGCTGAGAACAAAAGAACGGTGTTTCCTACACATACGGACCATATCTAGTCCAAGTCTTCTTCTGAAACTGATACAAAGCACTGGTCCTCTAACATCCAATGCTTGTCAGTTAAGAAGAGAAACGTGTGAGCTTCGTGAACGATGTAGTTCGTTTGAGCAGAAAAGTGACTGCCCTTACCTGAAACGAAGTCTTGCTTGTAGGAAGACTCAGAGCCTGGCATTTAACTCCATTTCTGAAGTGAAACACACAGCAGGGTTCTCATCCATTGATCACACTCTGTGTTAGAAAAAGAAGCATACTCTTGCTTCCTAGAGTCTCTAAGACAGCAAGAAACGTGAGTTTGCTGAAAACAAAAGAACAGTGTTTCAACACATAAGGACCATATCTAGTCCAACTCTGCTTCTGAAACTGATACAAAGCACTGGTCCTCTAACATCCAATGCTTGTCTGTTTAGATGAGAAACATGTGAGCTCCGTAAAAGATGTAGTTCGTTTGAGCTGAAAAGTGACTGCCCTTACCTGAAACGAAGTCTTGCTTGTAGGAAGACATAGAGCCTGGGATTTAACTACATTTATGAAGGGAAACACACAGCATAGTTTTCATCCATGGATCACACTCTGCTTTAGAGCGAGAAGCACACTCTTGCTTTCTAGAGTCTCTAAGACAGCAGGAAATCTGAGTGTGTCCAGAACAAAAGAAGGGTGTTTCCTACACATATGGACCATATCTAGTCCAAATCTTCTTCTGAAACTGATACAATGCACTGGTCCTCTAACATCCAATGCTTGTCAGTTAAGATGAGAAACGTGTGAGCTCAGTGAATGATGTAGTTTGTTTGAGCAGAAAAGTGACTGCCCTTACCTGAAACGAAGTCTTGCTTGTAGGAATACATAAAGCCTGGGATTTAACTACTTTTCTGAAGGGAAACACAAAGCATAGTTTTCATCCATGGATCACACTCTGCTTTAGAGCTAGAAAAACACTCTTGCTTTCTAGAGTCTCTAAGACAGCAGGAAATCTGAGTGTGCCCAGAATAAAAGAAGGGTGTTTCCTACACATATGGACCATATCTAGTCCAAATCTTCTTCTGAAACTGATGCAAAGCACTGGTCCTCTAACATCCAATGCTTGTCTTTTAAGATGAGAAACGTGTGAGCTTCGTGAACGATGTTGTTCCTTTGAGCAGAAAAGTGACTGCCCTTACCTGAAACGCAGTCTTGCTTGTAGGGAGACACAGAGCATGGGATTTAACTCCATTTCTGAAGTGAAACACACAGCATAGTCTCATCCATGGATCACACTCTGTTTTAGAGCAAGAAGCACGCTCTTGCTTTCTAGAATCTCTAAGGCAGCAGGAAACGTGAGTGTGCCCAGAACAAAAGATCGGTGTTTCCTACACATATGGACATTATGTAGTACAAATCTGTTTCTGAAACTGATACAAAGCACTGACCCTCTAACATCCAATGCTTGTCAGTTAAGATGAGAAACGTGTGAGCTTCATGAACAATGTAGTTCGTTTGAGCAGAAAACTGACTGCCCTTACCTGAAACGAAGTCTTGCTTGTAGGAAGACTCAGAGCCTGGGATTTAACTCCATTTCTGAAGTGAAACACACAGCAGGGTTCTCATCCTTTGATCAAACTCTGCGTTAGAACAAGAAGCATACTCTTGCTTCCTAGAGTCTCTAAGACAGCAAGAAACGTGAGTTTGCTGAAAACAAAAGAACAGTGTTTCAACACATAAGGACCATATCTAGTCCAACTCTGCTTCTGAAACTGATACAAAGCACTGGTCCTCTAACATCCAATGCTTGTCAGTTAAGATGAGAAACGTGTGAGCTTCGTGAACGATGTTGTTCCTTTGAGCAGAAAAGTGACTGCCCTTACCTGAAACGAAGTCTTGCTTGTAAGGAGACACAGAGCATGGGATTTAACTCCATTTCTGAAGTGAAACACACAGCATAGTCTCATCCATGGATCACACTCTGTTTTAGAGCAAGAAGCACGCTCTTGCTTTCTAGAGTCTCAAAGACAGCAGGAAATCTGAGTGTGCCCAGAATAAAAGAAGGGTGTTTCCTACACATAGGGACCATATCTAGTCCAAATCTTCTTCTGAAACTGATACAATGCACTGGTCCTCTAACATCCAATGCTTGTCAGTTAAGATGAGAAACGTGTGAGCTCAGTGAACGATGTAGTTCGTTTGAGCAGAAAAGAGACTGCCCTTACCTGAAACGAAGTCTTGCTTCTAGGAAGACTCAGAGCCTGGGATTTAACTCCATTTCTGAAGGCCACCACACAGCATAGTTCTCATCCATGGATCACACTCTGCTTTAGAGCGAGAAGCACGCTCTTGCTTTCTAGAGTCTCTAAGAGAGCAGGAAACGTGAGTGTGCTGAGAACAAAAGAACGGTGTTTCCTACTCATACGGACCATATCTAGTCCAAATCATCTTCTGAAACTGATGCAAAGCACTGGTCCTCTAACATCCAATGCTTGTCAGTTAAGATGAGAAACGTGTGAGCTTCGTGAACGATGTTGTTCCTTTGAGCAGAAAACTGACTGCCCTTACCTGAAACGAAGTCTTGCTTGTAGGAAGACTCAGAGACTGGGATTTAACACCATTTCTGAAGTGAAACACACAGCAGGGTTCTCATCCATTGATCACACTCTGTGTTAGAATAAGAAGCATACTCTTGCTTCCTAGAGTCTCTAAGACAGCAAGAAACGTGACTTTGCTGAAAACAAAAGAACAGTGTTTCCTACCCATACGGACCATATCTAGTCCAACTCTGCTTCTGAAACTGATACAAAGCACTGGTCCTCTAACATCCAATGCTTGTCTGTTTAGATGAGAAACGTGTGAGCTCAGTGAACGATGTAGTTCGTTTGAGCAGAAAAGTGACTGCCCTTACCTGAAACGAAGTCTTGCTTGTAGGAAGACTCAGAGCCTGGGATTTAACTCCATTTCTGAAGGCCACCACACAGCATAGTTCTCATTCATGGATAACACTCTGCTTTAGAATGAGAAGTACTCTCTTGCTTTCTAGAGTCTCTAAGAAAGCAGGAAACGTGAGTGCGCTGAGAACAAAAGAACGGTGTTTCCTACACATACGGACCATATCTAGTCCAAGTCTTCTTCTGAAACTGATACAAAGCACTGGTCCTCTAACATCCAATGCTTGTCAGTTAAGAAGAGAAACGTGTGAGCTTCGTGAACGATGTAGTTCGTTTGAGCAGAAACGTGACTGCCCTTACCTGAAACGAAGTCTTGCTTGTAGGAAGACTCAGAGCCTGGCATTTAACTCCATTTCTGAAGTGAAACACACAGCAGGGTTCTCATCCATTGATCACACTCTGTGTTAGAACAAGAAGCATACTCTTGCTTCCTAGAGTCTCTAAGACAGCAAGAAATGTGAGTTTGCTGAAAACAAAAGAACAGTGTTTCAACACATAAGGACCATATCTAGTCCAACTCTGCTTCTGAAACTGATACAAAGCACTGGTCCTCTAACATCCAATGCTTGTCTGTTTAGATGAGAAACATGTGAGCTCCGTAAAAGATGTAGTTCGTTTGAGCTGAAAAGTGACTGCCCTTACCTGAAACGAAGTCTTGCTTGTAGGAAGACATAGAGCCTGGGATTTAACTACATTTTTGAAGGGAAACACACAGCATAGTTTTCATCCATGGATCACACTCTGCTTTAGAGCGAGAAGCACACTCTTGCTTTCTAGAGTCTCTAAGACAGCAGGAAATCTGAGTGTGTCCAGAACAAAAGAAGGGTGTTTCCTACACATATGGACCATATCTAGTCCAAATCTTCTTCTGAAACTGATACAATGCACTGGTCCTCTAACATCCAATGCTTGTCAGTTAAGATGAGAAACGTGTGATCTCAGTGAATGATGTAGTTTGTTTGAGCAGAAAAGTGACTGCCCTTACCTGAAACGAAGTCTTGCTTGTAGGAATACATAAAGCCTGGGATTTAACTACTTTTCTGAAGGGAAACACAAAGCATAGTTTTCATCCATGGATCACACTCTGCTTTAGAGCGAGAAGCACACTCTTGCTTTCTAGAGTCTCTAAGACAGCAGGAAATCTGAGTGTGCCCAGAGAAAAAGAAGGGTGTTTCCTACACATATGGACCATATCTAGTCCAAATCTTCTTCTGAAACTGATGCAAAGCACTGGTCCTCTAACATCCAATGCTTGTCTTTTAAGATGAGAACGTGTGAGCTCGGTGAAAGATGTAGTTCTTTTGAGCTGAAAAGTGACTGCCCTTACCTGAAACGAAGTCTTGCTTGTAGGGAGACTCAGAGCCTGGGATTTAACTCCATTTCTGAAGGGAAACACACAGCATAGTTCTCATCCATTGATCACACTCTGCTTTAGAGCAAGAAGCACGCTCTTGCTTTCTAGAGTCTCTAAGACAGCAGGTAACGTGAGTGTGCTGAGAACAAAAGAACGGTGTTTCCTACACATATGGACATTATATAGTCCAACTCTTCTTCTGAAATTGATACAAAGCACTGGTCCTCTAACATCCAATGATTGTCAGTTAAGATGAGAAACATGTGAGCATCGTGAACGATGTAGTTCGTTTGAGCAGAAAACTGACTGCCCTTAACTGAAACGAAGTCTTGCTTGTAGGAAGACATAGAGCCTGGGATTTAACTATATTTATGAAGGGAAACACACAGCATAGTTTTCATCCATGGATCACACTCTGCTTTAGAGTGAGAAGCACGCTCTTGCTTTCTGAAGTCTCCAAGACAGCAGGAAACCTGAGTGTGCTGAGAACAAAAGAACGGTGTTTCCTGCACATACGGACCATATCTAGTCCAACTCTTCTTCTGAAACTGATACAAAGCACTGGTCCTCTAACATCCAATGCTTGTCAGTTAAGATGAGAAACGTGTGAGCTTCATGAACTTTGTAGTTCGTTTGTGCAGAAAAGTGACTGCCCTTACCTGAAACGAAGTCTTGCTTGTAGGAAGACTCAAAGCCTGGGATTTAACTCCATTTCTGAAGTGAAACACACAGCATAGTTCTCATCCACGGATCACACTCTGCTTTAGAGCAAGAAGCACACTCTTGCTTTCTAGAGTCTCTAAGACAGCAGGAAACGTGAGTGTGCCCAGAACAAAAGAACCGTGTTTCCTACACATACGGACTATATGTAGTACAAATCTTCTTCTGAAACTGATAGAATGCACTGGTCCTCTAACATTCAATGCTTGTCAGTTAAGATGAGAAACGTGTGAGCTTTGTGAATGATGTAGTTCCTTTGAACGGAAAAGTGACTGCCCTAACCTGAAACGAAGTATTGCATGTAGGAAGACTCAGAGCCTGGGATTTAACTCCATTTCTGAAGGGAAACACACAGCATAGTTCTGATCCATGGATCACACTCTGCTTTAGAGCGAGAAGCACGCTCTTGCTTTCTAGAGTCTCTAAGACAGTAGGATACGTGAGTGTGCTGAGAACAAAAGAACGGTGTTTCCTACTCATACGGACCATATCTAGTCCAACTCTTCTTCTGAAACTGATACAAAGCACTGGTCCTCTAACATCCAATCCTTGTCAATTAAGATGAGAAACGTGTGAGCTTCGTGAACGATGTAGTTCGTTTGACCAGAAAAGTGACTGCCCTTACCTGAATGGAAGTCTTGCTTGTAGGAATACATAAAGCCTGGGATTTAACTACTTTTCTGAAGGGAAACACAAAGCATAGTTTTCATCCATGGATCACACTCTGCTTTAGAGCGAGAAGCACACTCTTGCTTTCTAGAGTCTCTAAGACAGCAGGAAATCTGAGTGTGCCCAGAGAAAAAGAAGGGTGTTTCCTACACATATGGACCATATCTAGTCCAAATCTTCTTCTGAAACTGATGCAAAGCACTGGTCCTCTAACATCCAATGCTTGTCTTTTAAGATGAGAACGTGTGAGCTCGGTGAAAGATGTAGTTCTTTTGAGCTGAAAAGTGACTGCCCTTACCTGAAACGAAGTCTTGCTTGTAGGGAGACTCAGAGCCTGGGATTTAACTCCATTTCTGAAGGGAAACACACAGCATAGTTCTCATCCATTGATCACACTCTGCTTTAGAGCAAGAAGCACGCTCTTGCTTTCTAGAGTCTCTAAGACAGCAGGTAACGTGAGTGTGCTGAGAACAAAAGAACGGTGTTTCCTACACATATGGACATTATATAGTCCAACTCTTCTTCTGAAATTGATACAAAGCACTGGTCCTCTAACATCCAATGATTGTCAGTTAAGATGAGAAACATGTGAGCATCGTGAACGATGTAGTTCGTTTGAGCAGAAAACTGACTGCCCTTAACTGAAACGAAGTCTTGCTTGTAGGAAGACATAGAGCCTGGGATTTAACTATATTTATGAAGGGAAACACACAGCATAGTTTTCATCCATGGATCACACTCTGCTTTAGAGTGAGAAGCACGCTCTTGCTTTCTGAAGTCTCCAAGACAGCAGGAAACCTGAGTGTGCTGAGAACAAAAGAACGGTGTTTCCTGCACATACGGACCATATCTAGTCCAACTCTTCTTCTGAAACTGATACAAAGCACTGGTCCTCTAACATCCAATGCTTGTCAGTTAAGATGAGAAACGTGTGAGCTTCATGAACTTTGTAGTTCGTTTGTGCAGAAAAGTGACTGCCCTTACCTGAAACGAAGTCTTGCTTGTAGGAAGACTCAAAGCCTGGGATTTAACTCCATTTCTGAAGTGAAACACACAGCATAGTTCTCATCCACGGATCACACTCTGCTTTAGAGCAAGAAGCACACTCTTGCTTTCTAGAGTCTCTAAGACAGCAGGAAACGTGAGTGTGCCCAGAACAAAAGAACCGTGTTTCCTACACATACGGACTATATGTAGTACAAATCTTCTTCTGAAACTGATAGAATGCACTGGTCCTCTAACATTCAATGCTTGTCAGTTAAGATGAGAAACGTGTGAGCTTTGTGAATGATGTAGTTCCTTTGAACGGAAAAGTGACTGCCCTAACCTGAAACGAAGTATTGCATGTAGGAAGACTCAGAGCCTGGGATTTAACTCCATTTCTGAAGGGAAACACACAGCATAGTTCTGATCCATGGATCACACTCTGCTTTAGAGCGAGAAGCACGCTCTTGCTTTCTAGAGTCTCTAAGACAGTAGGATACGTGAGTGTGCTGAGAACAAAAGAACGGTGTTTCCTACTCATACGGACCATATCTAGTCCAACTCTTCTTCTGAAACTGATACAAAGCACTGGTCCTCTAACATCCAATCCTTGTCAATTAAGATGAGAAACGTGTGAGCTTCGTGAACGATGTAGTTCGTTTGACCAGAAAAGTGACTGCCCTTACCTGAATGGAAGTCTTGCTTGTAGGAATACTCAGAGCCTGGGATTTAACTCCATTTCTGAAGTAAAACACACAGCAGTGTAATCATCCATTGATCACACTCTGCTTTAGAACAAGAAGCACGCTCTTGCTTTCTAGACTCTCAAAGACAGCAGGAAACGTGAGTGTGCTGAGAACAAAAGAACGGTGTTTCCTACACATAGGGACCATATCTAGTCCAACTCTGCTTCTGAAACTGATACAAAGCACTGGTCCTCTAACATCCAATGCTTGTCTGTTTAGATGAGAAACGTGTGAGCTCAGTGAACGATGTAGTTCGTTTGAGCAGAAAAGTGACTGCCCTTACCTGAAACGAAGTCTTGCTTGTAGGAAGACTCAGAGCCTGGGATTTAACTCCATTTCTGAAGGCCACCACACAGCATAGTTCTCATCCATGGATAACACTCTGCTTTAGAATGAGAAGTACTCTCTTGCTTTCTTGAGTCTCTAAGAAAGCAGGAAACCTGAGTGCGCTGAGAACAAAAGAACGGTGTTTCCTACACATACGGACCATATCTAGTCCAAGTCTTCTTCTGAAACTGATACAAAGCACTGGTCCTCTAACATCCAATGCTTGTCAGTTAAGAAGAGAAACGTGTGAGCTTCGTGAACGATGTAGTTCGTTTGAGCAGAAAAGTGACTGCCCTTACCTGAAACGAAGTCTTGCTTGTAGGAAGACTCAGAGCCTGGCATTTAACTCCATTTCTGAAGTGAAACACACAGCAGGGTTCTCATCCATTGATCACAATCTGCGTTAGAACAAGAAGCATACTCTTGCTTCCTAGAGTCTCTAAGACAGCAAGAAACGTGAGTTTGCTGAAAACAAAAGAACAGTGTTTCAACACATAAGGACCATATCTAGTCCAACTCTGCTTCTGAAACTGATACAAAGCACTGGTCCTCTAACATCCAATGCTTGTCTGTTTAGATGAGAAACATGTGAGCTCCGTGAAAGATGTAGTTCGTTTGAGCTGAAAAGTGACTGCCCTTACCTGAAACGAAGGCTTGCTTGTAGGAAGACATAGAGCCTGGGATTTAACTACATTTATGAAGGGAAACACACAGCATAGTTTTCATCCATGGATCACACTCTGCTTTAGAGCGAGAAGCACACTCTTGCTTTCTAGAGTCTCTAAGACAGCAGGAAATCTGAGTGTGTCCAGAACAAAAGAAGGGTGTTTCCCACACATATGGACCATATCTAGTCCAAATCTTCTTCTGAAACTGATACAATGCACTGGTCCTCTAACATCCAATGCTTGTCAGTTAAGATGAGAAACGTGTGAGCTCAGTGAATGATGTAGTTTGTTTGAGCAGAAAAGTGACTGCCCTTACCTGAAACGAAGTCTTGCTTGTAGGAATACATAGAGCCTAGGATTTAACTACTTTTCTGAAGGGAAACACAAAGCATAGTTTTCATCCATGGATCACACTCTGCTTTAGAGCGAGAAGCACACTCTTGCTTTCTAGAGTCTCTAAGACAGCAGGAAATCTGAGTGTGCCCAGAACAAAAGAAGGGTGTTTCCTACACATATGGACCATATCTAGTCCAAATCTTCTTCTGAAACTGATGCAAAGCACTGGTCCTCTAACATCCAATGCTTGTCTGTTAAGATGAGAACGTGTGAGCTCGGTGAAAGATGTAGTTCTTTTGAGCTGAAAAGTGACTGCCCTTACCTGAAACGAAGTCTTGCTTGTAGGGAGACTCAGAGCCTGGAATTTAACTCCATTTCTGAAGGGAAACACACAGCATAGTTCTCATCCATTGATCACACTCTGCTTTAGAGCAAGAAGCACGCTCTTGCTTTCTAGAGTCTCTATGACAGCAGGTAACGTGAGTGTGCTGAGAACAAAAGAACGGTGTTTCCTACACATATGGACATTACATAGTCCAACTCTTCTTCTGAAATTGATACAAAGCACTGGTCCTCTAACATCCAATGATTGTCAGTTAAGATGAGAAACGTGTGAGCATCGTGAACGATGTAGTTCGTTTGAGCAGAAAACTGACTGCCCTTACCTGAAACGATGTCTTGCTTGTAGGAAGACTCAGAGCCTGGCATTTAACTCCATTTCTATAGCCAAACACACAGCATAGTTCCCATCCATGGATCACACTCTGCTTTAGAGCGAGAAGTACGCTCTTGCATTCTAGAGTCTCTAAGACAGCAGGAAACGTGAGTGTGCTGAGAACAAAAGAGCGGTGTAACCTACACATACGGACCATATCTAGTCCAACTCTTCTTCTGAAACTGATACAAAGCACTGGTCCTCTAACATCCAATGCTTGTCAGTTAAGATGAGAAACATGTGAGCTCCGTGAAAGATGTAGTTCGTTTGAGCTGAAAAGTGACTGCCCTTACCTGAAACGAAGTCTTGCTTGTAGGAAGACATAGAGCCTGGGATTTAACTACATTTATAAAGGGAAATACACAGCATAGTTTTCATCCATGGATCACACTCTGCTTTAGAGCGAGAAGCACACTCTTGCTTTCTAGAGTCTCTAAGACAGCAGGAAATCTGAGTGTGCCCAGAACAAAAGAAGGGTGTTTCCTACACATATGGACCATATCTAGTCCAAATCTTCTTCTGAAACTGATACAATGCACTGGTCTTCTAACATCCAATGCTTGTCAGTTAAGATGAGAAACGTGTGAGCTCAGTGAACGATGTAGTTCGTTTGAGCAGAAAAGTGACTGCCCTTACCTGAAACGAAGTCTTGCTTGTAGGAAGACTCAGAGCCTGGGATTTAACTCCATTTCTGAAGGCCACCACACAGCATAGTTCTCATCCATGGATAACACTCTGCTTTAGAATGAGAAGTACTCTCTTGCTTTCTAGAGTCTCTAAGAAAGCAGGAAACGTGAGTGCGCTGAGAACAAAAGAACGGTGTTTCCTACACATACGGACCATATCTAGTCCAAGTCTTCTTCTGAAACTGATACAAAGCACTGACCCTCTAACATCCAATGCTTGTCAGTTAAGAAGAGAAACGTGTGAGCTTCGTGAACGATGTAGTTCGTTTGAGCAGAAAAGTGACTGCCCTTACCTGAAACGAAGTCTTGCTTGTAGGAAGACTCAGAGCCTGGCATTTAACTCCATTTCTGAAGTGAAACACACAGCAGGGTTCTCATCCATTGATCACACTCTGCTTTAGAACAAGAAGCATACTCTTGCTTCCTAGAGTCTCTAAGACAGCAAGAAATGTGAGTTTGCTGAAAACAAAAGAACAGTGTTTCAACACATAAGGACCATATCTAGTCCAACTCTGCTTCTGAAACTGATACAAAGCACTGGTCCTCTAACATCCAATGCTTGTCTGTTTACATGAGAAACATGTGAGCTCTGTGAAAGATGTAGTTCGTTTGAGCTGAAAAGTGACTGCCCTTACCTGAAACGAACTCTTACTTGTAGGAAGACATAGAGCCTGGGATTTAACTACTTTTATGAAGGGAAACACACAGCATAGTTTTCATCCATGGATCACACTCTGCTTTAGAGCAAGAAGCATGCTCTTGCTTTCTAGAGTCTCAAAGACAGCAGGAAATCTGAGTGTGCCCAGAACAAAAGAAGGGTGTTTCCTACACATATGGACCATATCTAGTCCAAATCTTCTTCTGAAACTGATACAATGCACTGGTCCTCTAACATCCAATGCTTGTCTGTTTAGATGAGAAACATGTGAGCTCTGTGAAAGATGTAGTTCGTTTGAGCCGAAAAGTGACTGCCCTTAACTGAAACGAAGTCTTGCTTGTAGGAAGACATAGAGCCTGGGATTTAACTATATTTATGAAGGGAAACACACAGCATAGTTTTCATCCATGGATCACACTCTGCTTTAGAGTGAGAAGCACGCTCTTGCTTTCTAAAATCTCCAAGACAGCAGGAAACGTGAGTGTGCTGAGAACAAAAGAACGGTGTTTCCTGCACATACGGACCATATCTAGTCCAACTCTTCTTCTGAAACTGATACAAAGCACTGGTCCTCTAACATCCAATGCTTGTCTGTTTAGATGAGAAACATGTGAGCTCTGTGAAAGATGTAGTTCGTTTGAGCTGAAAAGTGACTGCCCTTACCTGAAACGAAGTCTTGCTTGTAGGGAGACACAGAGCATGGGATTTAACTCCATTTCTGAAGTGAAACACACAGCATAGTCTCATCCATGGATCACACTCTGCTTTAGAGCAAGAAGCACGCTCTTGCTTTCTAGAGTCTCAAAGACAGCAGGAAATCTGAGTGTGCCCAGAATAAAAGAAGGGTGTTTCCTACACATATGGACCATATCTAGTCCAAATCTTCTTCTGAAACTGATACAATGCACTGGTCCTCTAACATCCAATGCTTGTCAGTTAAGATGAGAAACGTGTGAGCTCAGTGAACGATGTAGTTCGTTTGAGCAGAAAAGAGACTGCCCTTACCTGAAACGAAGTCTTGCTTGTAGGAAGACTCAGAGCCTGGGATTTAACTCCATTTCTGAAGGCCACCACACAGCATAGTTCTCATCCATGGATCACACTCTGCTTTAGAGCGAGAAGCACGCTCTTGCTTTCTAGAGTCTCTAAGAGAGCAGGAAACTGGAGTGTGCTGAGAACAAAAGAACGGTGTTTCCTACTCATATGGACCATATCTAGTCCAAATCATCTTCTGAAACTGATGCAAAGCACTGGTCCTCTAACATCCAATGCTTGTCAGTTAAGATGAGAAACGTGTGAGCTTCGTGAACGATGTTGTTCCTTTGAGCAGAAAACTGACTGCCCTTACCTGAAACGAAGTCTTGCTTGTAGGAAGACTCAGAGACTGGGATTTAACTCCATTTCTGAAGTGAAACACACAGCAGGGTTCTCATCCATTTATCACACTCTGTGTTAGAATAAGAAGCATACTCTTGCTTCCTAGAGTCTCTAAGACAGCAAGAAACGTGACTTTGCTGAAAACAAAAGAACAGTGTTTCCTACCCATACGGACCATATCTAGTCCAACTCTGCTTCTGAATCTGATACAAAGCACTGGTCCTCTAACATCCAATGCTTGTCTGTTTAGATGAGAAACGTGTGAGCTCAGTGAACGATGTAGTTCGTTTGAGCAGAAAAGTGACTGCCCTTACCTGAAACGAAGTCTTGCTTGTAGGAAGACTCAGAGCCTGGGATTTAACTCCATTTCTGAAGGCCACCACACAGCATAGTTCTCATCCATGGATAACACTCTGCTTTAGAATGAGAAGTACTCTCTTGCTTTCTTGAGTCTCTAAGAAAGCAGGAAACGTGAGTGCGCTGAGAACAAAAGAACGGTGTTTCCTACACATACGGACCATATCTAGTCCAAGTCTTCTTCTGAAACTGATACAAAGCACTGGTCCTGTAACATCCAATGCTTGTCAGTTAAGAAGAGAAACGTGTGAGCTTCGTGAACGATGTAGTTCGTTTGAGCAGAAAAGTGACTGCCCTTACCTGAAACGAAGTCTTGCTTGTAGGAAGACTCAGAGCCTGGCATTTAACTCCATTTCTGAAGTGAAACACACAGCAGGGTTCTCATCCATTGATCACACTCTGCGTTAGAACAAGAAGCATACTCTTGCTTCCTAGAGTCTCTAAGACAGCAAGAAACGTGAGTTTGCTGAAAACAAAAGAACAGTGTTTCAACACATAAGGACCATATCTAGTCCAACTCTGCTTCTGAAACTGATACAAAGCACTGGTCCTCTAACATCCAATGCTTGTCTGTTTAGATGAGAAACATGTGAGCTCCGTGAAAGATGTAGTTCGTTTGAGCTGAAAAGTGACTGCCCTTACCTGAAACGAAGGCTTGCTTGTAGGAAGACATAGAGCCTGGGATTTAACTACATTTATGAAGGGAAACACACAGCATAGTTTTCATCCATGGATCACACTCTGCTTTAGAGCGAGAAGCACACTCTTGCTTTCTAGATTCTCTAAGACAGCAGGAAATCTGAGTGTGTCCAGAACAAAAGAAGGGTGTTTCCTACACATATGGACCATATCTAGTCCAAATCTTCTTCTGAAACTGATACAATGCACTGGTCCTCTAACATCCAATGCTTGTCAGTTAAGATGATAAACGTGTGAGCTCAGTGAATGATGTAGTTTGTTTGAGCAGAAAAGTGACTGCCCTTACCTGAAACGAAGTCTTGCTTGTAGGAATACATAGAGCCTAGAATTTAACTACTTTTCTGAAGGGAAACACAAAGCATAGTTTTCATCCATGGATCACACTCTGCTTTAGAGCGAGAAGCACACTCTTGCTTTCTAGAGTCTCTAAGACAGCAGGAAATCTGAGTGTGCCCAGAACAAAAGAAGGGTGTTTCCTACACATATGGACCATATCTAGTCCAAATCTTCTTCTGAAACTGATGCAAAGCACTGGTCCTCTAACATCCAATGCTTGTCTGTTAAGATGAGAACGTGTGAGCTCGGTGAAAGATGTAGTTCTTTTGAGCTGAAAAGTGACTGCCCTTACCTGAAACGAAGTCTTGCTTGTAGGGAGACTCAGAGCCTGGAATTTAACTCCATTTCTGAAGGGAAACACACAGCATAGTTCTCATCCATTGATCACACTCTGCTTTAGAGCAAGAAGCACGCTCTTGCTTTCTAGAGTCTCTAAGACAGCAGGTAACGTGAGTGTGCTGAGAACAAAAGAACGGTGTTTCCTACACATATGGACATTATATAGTCCAACTCTTCTTCTGAAATTGATACAAAGCACTGGTCCTCTAACATCCAATGATTGTCAGTTAAGATGAGAAACGTGTGAGCATCGTGAACGATGTAGTTCGTTTGAGCAGAAAACTGACTG
This sequence comes from Onychomys leucogaster, assembly GCA_949786385.1. NCBI lineage: Eukaryota > Metazoa > Chordata > Mammalia > Rodentia > Cricetidae > Onychomys > Onychomys leucogaster. The sequence goes on from CATKUP010000069.1 coordinate 66,200, forward strand.
CCCTTACCTGAAATGAAGTCTTGCTTGTAGGAAGACTCAGAGCCTGGCATTTAACTCCATTTCTATTGCCAAACACACAGCATAGTTCCCATCCATGGATCACACTCTACTTTAGAGCGAGAAGTACGCTCTTGCATTCTAGAGTCTCTAAGACAGCAGGAAACGTGAGTGTGCTGAGAACAAAAGAGCGGTGTAACCTACACATACGGACCATATCTAGTCCAACTCTTCTTCTGAAACTGATACAAAGCACTGGTCCTCTAACATCCAATGCTTGTCTGTTTAGATGAGAAACATGTGAGCTCCGTGAAAGATGTAGTTCGTTTGAGCTGAAAAGTGACTGCCCTTACCTGAAACGAACTCTTGCTTGTAGGAAGACATAGAGCCTGGGATTTAACTACATTTATGAAGGGAAACACACAGCATAGTTTTCATCCATGGATCACACTCTGCTTTAGAGCGAGAAGCACACTCTTGCTTTCTAGAGTCTCTAAGACAGCAGGAAATCTGAGTGTGCCCAGAACAAAAGAAGGGTGTTTCCTACACATATGGACCATATCTAGTCCAAATCTTCTTCTGAAACTGATACAATGCACTGGTCCTCTAACATCCAATGCTTGTCTGTTTAGATGAGAAACATGTGAGCTCTGTGAAAGATGTAGTTCGTTTGAGCTGAAAAGTGACTGCCCTTAACTGAAACGAAGTCTTGCTTGTAGGAAGACATAGAGCCTGGGATTTAACTATATTTATGAAGGGAAACACACAGCATAGTTTTCATCCATGGATCACACTCTGCTTTAGAGTGAGAAGCACGCTCTTGCTTTCTGAAGTCTCCAAGACAGCAGGAAACCTGAGTGTGCTGAGAACAAAAGAACGGTGTTTCCTGCACATACGGACCATATCTAGTCCAACTCTTCTTCTGAAACTGATACAAAGCACTGGTCCTCTAACATCCAATGCTTGTCAGTTAAGATGAGAAACGTGTGAGCTTCATGAACTTTGTAGTTCGTTTGTGCAGAAAAGTGACTGCCCTTACCTGAAACGAAGTCTTGCTTGTAGGAAGACTCAAAGCCTGGGATTTAACTCCATTTCTGAAGTGAAACACACAGCATAGTTCTCATCCACGGATCACACTCTGCTTTAGAGCAAGAAGCACACTCTTGCTTTCTAGAGTCTCTAAGACAGCAGGAAACGTGAGTGTGCCCAGAACAAAAGAACGGTGTTTCCTACACATACGGACTATATGTAGTACAAATCTTCTTCTGAAACTGATAGAATGCACTGGTCCTCTAACATTCAATGCTTGTCAGTTAAGATGAGAAACGTGTGAGCTTTGTGAATGATGTAGTTCCTTTGAACGGAAAAGTGACTGCCCTAACCTGAAACGAAGTATTGCATGTAGGAAGACTCAGAGCCTGGGATTTAACTCCATTTCTGAAGGGAAACACACAGCATAGTTCTGATCCATGGATCACACTCTGCTTTAGAGCGAGAAGCACGCTCTTGCTTTCTAGAGTCTCTAAGACAGTAGGATACGTGAGTGTGCTGAGAACAAAAGAACGGTGTTTCCTACTCATACGGACCATATCTAGTCCAACTCTTCTTCTGAAACTGATACAAAGCACTGGTCCTCTAACATCCAATCCTTGTCAATTAAGATGAGAAACGTGTGAGCTTCGTGAACGATGTAGTTCGTTTGACCAGAAAAGTGACTGCCCTTACCTGAATGGAAGTCTTGCTTGTAGGAATACTCAGAGCCTGGGATTTAACTCCATTTCTGAAGTAAAACACACAGCAGTGTAATCATCCATTGATCACACTCTGCTTTAGAACAAGAAGCACGCTCTTGCTTTCTAGACTCTCAAAGACAGCAGGAAACGTGAGTGTGCTGAGAACAAAAGAACGGTGTTTCCTACACATAGGGACCATATCTAGTCCAACTCTGCTTCTGAAACTGATACAAAGCACTGGTCCTCTAACATCCAATGCTTGTCTGTTTAGATGAGAAACGTGTGAGCTCAGTGAACGATGTAGTTCGTTTGAGCAGAAAAGTGACTGCCCTTACCTGAAACGAAGTCTTGCTTGTAGGAAGACTCAGAGCCTGGGATTTAACTCCATTTCTGAAGGCCACCACACAGCATAGTTCTCATCCATGGATAACACTCTGCTTTAGAATGAGAAGTACTCTCTTGCTTTCTTGAGTCTCTAAGAAAGCAGGAAACCTGAGTGCGCTGAGAACAAAAGAACGGTGTTTCCTACACATACGGACCATATCTAGTCCAAGTCTTCTTCTGAAACTGATACAAAGCACTGGTCCTCTAACATCCAATGCTTGTCAGTTAAGAAGAGAAACGTGTGAGCTTCGTGAACGATGTAGTTCGTTTGAGCAGAAAAGTGACTGCCCTTACCTGAAACGAAGTCTTGCTTGTAGGAAGACTCAGAGCCTGGCATTTAACTCCATTTCTGAAGTGAAACACACAGCAGGGTTCTCATCCATTGATCACAATCTGCGTTAGAACAAGAAGCATACTCTTGCTTCCTAGAGTCTCTAAGACAGCAAGAAACGTGAGTTTGCTGAAAACAAAAGAACAGTGTTTCAACACATAAGGACCATATCTAGTCCAACTCTGCTTCTGAAACTGATACAAAGCACTGGTCCTCTAACATCCAATGCTTGTCTGTTTAGATGAGAAACATGTGAGCTCCGTGAAAGATGTAGTTCGTTTGAGCTGAAAAGTGACTGCCCTTACCTGAAACGAAGGCTTGCTTGTAGGAAGACATAGAGCCTGGGATTTAACTACATTTATGAAGGGAAACACACAGCATAGTTTTCATCCATGGATCACACTCTGCTTTAGAGCGAGAAGCACACTCTTGCTTTCTAGAGTCTCTAAGACAGCAGGAAATCTGAGTGTGTCCAGAACAAAAGAAGGGTGTTTCCCACACATATGGACCATATCTAGTCCAAATCTTCTTCTGAAACTGATACAATGCACTGGTCCTCTAACATCCAATGCTTGTCAGTTAAGATGAGAAACGTGTGAGCTCAGTGAATGATGTAGTTTGTTTGAGCAGAAAAGTGACTGCCCTTACCTGAAACGAAGTCTTGCTTGTAGGAATACATAGAGCCTAGGATTTAACTACTTTTCTGAAGGGAAACACAAAGCATAGTTTTCATCCATGGATCACACTCTGCTTTAGAGCGAGAAGCACACTCTTGCTTTCTAGAGTCTCTAAGACAGCAGGAAATCTGAGTGTGCCCAGAACAAAAGAAGGGTGTTTCCTACACATATGGACCATATCTAGTCCAAATCTTCTTCTGAAACTGATGCAAAGCACTGGTCCTCTAACATCCAATGCTTGTCTGTTAAGATGAGAACGTGTGAGCTCGGTGAAAGATGTAGTTCTTTTGAGCTGAAAAGTGACTGCCCTTACCTGAAACGAAGTCTTGCTTGTAGGGAGACTCAGAGCCTGGAATTTAACTCCATTTCTGAAGGGAAACACACAGCATAGTTCTCATCCATTGATCACACTCTGCTTTAGAGCAAGAAGCACGCTCTTGCTTTCTAGAGTCTCTATGACAGCAGGTAACGTGAGTGTGCTGAGAACAAAAGAACGGTGTTTCCTACACATATGGACATTACATAGTCCAACTCTTCTTCTGAAATTGATACAAAGCACTGGTCCTCTAACATCCAATGATTGTCAGTTAAGATGAGAAACGTGTGAGCATCGTGAACGATGTAGTTCGTTTGAGCAGAAAACTGACTGCCCTTACCTGAAACGATGTCTTGCTTGTAGGAAGACTCAGAGCCTGGCATTTAACTCCATTTCTATAGCCAAACACACAGCATAGTTCCCATCCATGGATCACACTCTGCTTTAGAGCGAGAAGTACGCTCTTGCATTCTAGAGTCTCTAAGACAGCAGGAAACGTGAGTGTGCTGAGAACAAAAGAGCGGTGTAACCTACACATACGGACCATATCTAGTCCAACTCTTCTTCTGAAACTGATACAAAGCACTGGTCCTCTAACATCCAATGCTTGTCAGTTAAGATGAGAAACATGTGAGCTCCGTGAAAGATGTAGTTCGTTTGAGCTGAAAAGTGACTGCCCTTACCTGAAACGAAGTCTTGCTTGTAGGAAGACATAGAGCCTGGGATTTAACTACATTTATAAAGGGAAATACACAGCATAGTTTTCATCCATGGATCACACTCTGCTTTAGAGCGAGAAGCACACTCTTGCTTTCTAGAGTCTCTAAGACAGCAGGAAATCTGAGTGTGCCCAGAACAAAAGAAGGGTGTTTCCTACACATATGGACCATATCTAGTCCAAATCTTCTTCTGAAACTGATACAATGCACTGGTCTTCTAACATCCAATGCTTGTCAGTTAAGATGAGAAACGTGTGAGCTCAGTGAACGATGTAGTTCGTTTGAGCAGAAAAGTGACTGCCCTTACCTGAAACGAAGTCTTGCTTGTAGGAAGACTCAGAGCCTGGGATTTAACTCCATTTCTGAAGGCCACCACACAGCATAGTTCTCATCCATGGATAACACTCTGCTTTAGAATGAGAAGTACTCTCTTGCTTTCTAGAGTCTCTAAGAAAGCAGGAAACGTGAGTGCGCTGAGAACAAAAGAACGGTGTTTCCTACACATACGGACCATATCTAGTCCAAGTCTTCTTCTGAAACTGATACAAAGCACTGACCCTCTAACATCCAATGCTTGTCAGTTAAGAAGAGAAACGTGTGAGCTTCGTGAACGATGTAGTTCGTTTGAGCAGAAAAGTGACTGCCCTTACCTGAAACGAAGTCTTGCTTGTAGGAAGACTCAGAGCCTGGCATTTAACTCCATTTCTGAAGTGAAACACACAGCAGGGTTCTCATCCATTGATCACACTCTGCTTTAGAACAAGAAGCATACTCTTGCTTCCTAGAGTCTCTAAGACAGCAAGAAATGTGAGTTTGCTGAAAACAAAAGAACAGTGTTTCAACACATAAGGACCATATCTAGTCCAACTCTGCTTCTGAAACTGATACAAAGCACTGGTCCTCTAACATCCAATGCTTGTCTGTTTACATGAGAAACATGTGAGCTCTGTGAAAGATGTAGTTCGTTTGAGCTGAAAAGTGACTGCCCTTACCTGAAACGAACTCTTGCTTGTAGGAAGACATAGAGCCTGGGATTTAACTACTTTTATGAAGGGAAACACACAGCATAGTTTTCATCCATGGATCACACTCTGCTTTAGAGCAAGAAGCATGCTCTTGCTTTCTAGAGTCTCAAAGACAGCAGGAAATCTGAGTGTGCCCAGAACAAAAGAAGGGTGTTTCCTACACATATGGACCATATCTAGTCCAAATCTTCTTCTGAAACTGATACAATGCACTGGTCCTCTAACATCCAATGCTTGTCTGTTTAGATGAGAAACATGTGAGCTCTGTGAAAGATGTAGTTCGTTTGAGCCGAAAAGTGACTGCCCTTAACTGAAACGAAGTCTTGCTTGTAGGAAGACATAGAGCCTGGGATTTAACTATATTTATGAAGGGAAACACACAGCATAGTTTTCATCCATGGATCACACTCTGCTTTAGAGTGAGAAGCACGCTCTTGCTTTCTAAAATCTCCAAGACAGCAGGAAACGTGAGTGTGCTGAGAACAAAAGAACGGTGTTTCCTGCACATACGGACCATATCTAGTCCAACTCTTCTTCTGAAACTGATACAAAGCACTGGTCCTCTAACATCCAATGCTTGTCTGTTTAGATGAGAAACATGTGAGCTCTGTGAAAGATGTAGTTCGTTTGAGCTGAAAAGTGACTGCCCTTACCTGAAACGAAGTCTTGCTTGTAGGGAGACACAGAGCATGGGATTTAACTCCATTTCTGAAGTGAAACACACAGCATAGTCTCATCCATGGATCACACTCTGCTTTAGAGCAAGAAGCACGCTCTTGCTTTCTAGAGTCTCAAAGACAGCAGGAAATCTGAGTGTGCCCAGAATAAAAGAAGGGTGTTTCCTACACATATGGACCATATCTAGTCCAAATCTTCTTCTGAAACTGATACAATGCACTGGTCCTCTAACATCCAATGCTTGTCAGTTAAGATGAGAAACGTGTGAGCTCAGTGAACGATGTAGTTCGTTTGAGCAGAAAAGAGACTGCCCTTACCTGAAACGAAGTCTTGCTTGTAGGAAGACTCAGAGCCTGGGATTTAACTCCATTTCTGAAGGCCACCACACAGCATAGTTCTCATCCATGGATCACACTCTGCTTTAGAGCGAGAAGCACGCTCTTGCTTTCTAGAGTCTCTAAGAGAGCAGGAAACTGGAGTGTGCTGAGAACAAAAGAACGGTGTTTCCTACTCATATGGACCATATCTAGTCCAAATCATCTTCTGAAACTGATGCAAAGCACTGGTCCTCTAACATCCAATGCTTGTCAGTTAAGATGAGAAACGTGTGAGCTTCGTGAACGATGTTGTTCCTTTGAGCAGAAAACTGACTGCCCTTACCTGAAACGAAGTCTTGCTTGTAGGAAGACTCAGAGACTGGGATTTAACTCCATTTCTGAAGTGAAACACACAGCAGGGTTCTCATCCATTTATCACACTCTGTGTTAGAATAAGAAGCATACTCTTGCTTCCTAGAGTCTCTAAGACAGCAAGAAACGTGACTTTGCTGAAAACAAAAGAACAGTGTTTCCTACCCATACGGACCATATCTAGTCCAACTCTGCTTCTGAATCTGATACAAAGCACTGGTCCTCTAACATCCAATGCTTGTCTGTTTAGATGAGAAACGTGTGAGCTCAGTGAACGATGTAGTTCGTTTGAGCAGAAAAGTGACTGCCCTTACCTGAAACGAAGTCTTGCTTGTAGGAAGACTCAGAGCCTGGGATTTAACTCCATTTCTGAAGGCCACCACACAGCATAGTTCTCATCCATGGATAACACTCTGCTTTAGAATGAGAAGTACTCTCTTGCTTTCTTGAGTCTCTAAGAAAGCAGGAAACGTGAGTGCGCTGAGAACAAAAGAACGGTGTTTCCTACACATACGGACCATATCTAGTCCAAGTCTTCTTCTGAAACTGATACAAAGCACTGGTCCTGTAACATCCAATGCTTGTCAGTTAAGAAGAGAAACGTGTGAGCTTCGTGAACGATGTAGTTCGTTTGAGCAGAAAAGTGACTGCCCTTACCTGAAACGAAGTCTTGCTTGTAGGAAGACTCAGAGCCTGGCATTTAACTCCATTTCTGAAGTGAAACACACAGCAGGGTTCTCATCCATTGATCACACTCTGCGTTAGAACAAGAAGCATACTCTTGCTTCCTAGAGTCTCTAAGACAGCAAGAAACGTGAGTTTGCTGAAAACAAAAGAACAGTGTTTCAACACATAAGGACCATATCTAGTCCAACTCTGCTTCTGAAACTGATACAAAGCACTGGTCCTCTAACATCCAATGCTTGTCTGTTTAGATGAGAAACATGTGAGCTCCGTGAAAGATGTAGTTCGTTTGAGCTGAAAAGTGACTGCCCTTACCTGAAACGAAGGCTTGCTTGTAGGAAGACATAGAGCCTGGGATTTAACTACATTTATGAAGGGAAACACACAGCATAGTTTTCATCCATGGATCACACTCTGCTTTAGAGCGAGAAGCACACTCTTGCTTTCTAGATTCTCTAAGACAGCAGGAAATCTGAGTGTGTCCAGAACAAAAGAAGGGTGTTTCCTACACATATGGACCATATCTAGTCCAAATCTTCTTCTGAAACTGATACAATGCACTGGTCCTCTAACATCCAATGCTTGTCAGTTAAGATGATAAACGTGTGAGCTCAGTGAATGATGTAGTTTGTTTGAGCAGAAAAGTGACTGCCCTTACCTGAAACGAAGTCTTGCTTGTAGGAATACATAGAGCCTAGAATTTAACTACTTTTCTGAAGGGAAACACAAAGCATAGTTTTCATCCATGGATCACACTCTGCTTTAGAGCGAGAAGCACACTCTTGCTTTCTAGAGTCTCTAAGACAGCAGGAAATCTGAGTGTGCCCAGAACAAAAGAAGGGTGTTTCCTACACATATGGACCATATCTAGTCCAAATCTTCTTCTGAAACTGATGCAAAGCACTGGTCCTCTAACATCCAATGCTTGTCTGTTAAGATGAGAACGTGTGAGCTCGGTGAAAGATGTAGTTCTTTTGAGCTGAAAAGTGACTGCCCTTACCTGAAACGAAGTCTTGCTTGTAGGGAGACTCAGAGCCTGGAATTTAACTCCATTTCTGAAGGGAAACACACAGCATAGTTCTCATCCATTGATCACACTCTGCTTTAGAGCAAGAAGCACGCTCTTGCTTTCTAGAGTCTCTAAGACAGCAGGTAACGTGAGTGTGCTGAGAACAAAAGAACGGTGTTTCCTACACATATGGACATTATATAGTCCAACTCTTCTTCTGAAATTGATACAAAGCACTGGTCCTCTAACATCCAATGATTGTCAGTTAAGATGAGAAACGTGTGAGCATCGTGAACGATGTAGTTCGTTTGAGCAGAAAACTGACTGCCCTTACCTGAAATGAAGTCTTGCTTGTAGGAAGACTCAGAGCCTGGCATTTAACTCCATTTCTATTGCCAAACACACAGCATAGTTCCCATCCATGGATCACACTCTACTTTAGAGCGAGAAGTACGCTCTTGCATTCTAGAGTCTCTAAGACAGCAGGAAACGTGAGTGTGCTGAGAACAAAAGAGCGGTGTAACCTACACATACGGACCATATCTAGTCCAACTCTTCTTCTGAAACTGATACAAAGCACTGGTCCTCTAACATCCAATGCTTGTCAGTTAAGATGAGAAACATGTGAGCTCCGTGAAAGATGTAGTTCGTTTGAGCTGAAAAGTGACTGCCCTTACCTGAAACGAACTCTTGCTTGTAGGAAGACATAGAGCCTGGGATTTAACTACATTTATAAAGGGAAATACACAGCATAGTTTTCATCCATGGATCACACTCTGCTTTAGAGCGAGAAGCACACTCTTGCTTTCTAGAGTCTCTAAGACAGCAGGAAATCTGAGTGTGCCCAGAACAAAAGAAGGGTGTTTCCTACACATATGGACCATATCTAGTCCAAATCTTCTTCTGAAACTGATACAATGCACTGGTCTTCTAACATCCAATGCTTGTCAGTTAAGATGAGAAACGTGTGAGCTCAGTGAACGATGTAGTTCGTTTGAGCAGAAAAGTGACTGCCCTTACCTGAAACGAAGTCTTGCTTGTAGGAAGACTCAGAGCCTGGGATTTAACTCCATTTCTGAAGGCCACCACACAGCATAGTTCTCATCCATGGATAACACTCTGCTTTAGAATGAGAAGTACTCTCTTGCTTTCTAGAGTCTCTAAGAAAGCAGGAAACGTGAGTGCGCTGAGAACAAAAGAACGGTGTTTCCTACACATACGGACCATATCTAGTCCAAGTCTTCTTCTGAAACTGATACAAAGCACTGACCCTCTAACATCCAATGCTTGTCAGTTAAGAAGAGAAACGTGTGAGCTTCGTGAACGATGTAGTTCGTTTGAGCAGAAAAGTGACTGCCCTTACCTGAAACGAAGTCTTGCTTGTAGGAAGACTCAGAGCCTGGCATTTAACTCCATTTCTGAAGTGAAACACACAGCAGGGTTCTCATCCATTGATCACACTCTGCGTTAGAACAAGAAGCATACTCTTGCTTCCTAGAGTCTCTAAGACAGCAAGAAATGTGAGTTTGCTGAAAACAAAAGAACAGTGTTTCAACACATAAGGACCATATCTAGTCCAACTCTGTTTCTGAAACTGATACAAAGCACTGGTCCTCTAACATCCAATGCTTGTCTGTTTACATGAGAAACATGTGAGCTCTGTGAAAGATGTAGTTCGTTTGAGCTGAAAAATGACTGCCCTTACCTGAAACGAACTCTTGCTTGTAGGAAGACATAGAGCCTGGGATTTAACTACTTTTATGAAGGGAAACACACAGCATAGTTTTCATCCATGGATCACACTCTGCTTTAGAGCAAGAAGCACGCTCTTGCTTTCTAGAGTCTCAAAGTCAGCAGGAAATCTGAGTGTGCCCAGAACAAAAGAAGGGTGTTTCCTACACATATGGACCATATCTAGTCCAAATCTTCTTCTGAAACTGTTACAATGCACTGGTCCTCTAACATCCAATGCTTGTCTGTTTAGATGAGAAACATGTGAGCTCTGTGAAAGATGTAGTTCGTTTGAGCTGAAAAGTGACTGCCCTTAACTGAAACGAAGTCTTGCTTGTAGGAAGACATAGAGCCTGGGATTTAACTATATTTATGAAGGGAAACACACAGCATAGTTTTCATCCATGGATCACACTCTGCTTTAGAGTGAGAAGCACGCTCTTGCTTTCTAAAGTCTCCAAGACAGCAGGAAACGTGAGTGTGCTGAGAACAAAAGAACGGTGTTTCCTGCACATACGGACCATATCTAGTCCAACTCTTCTTCTGAAACTGATACAAAGCACTGGTCCTCTAACATCCAATGCTTGTCTGTTTAGATGAGAAACATGTGAGCTCTGTGAAAGATGTAGTTCGTTTGAGCTGAAAAGTGACTGCCCTTACCTGAAACGAAGTCTTGCTTGTAGGGAGACACAGAGCATGGGATTTAACTCCATTTCTGAAGTGAAACACACAGCATAGTCTCATCCATGGATCACACTCTGCTTTAGAGCAAGAATCACGCTCTTGCTTTCTAGAGTCTCAAAGACAGCAGGAAATCTGAGTGTGCCCAGAATAAAAGAAGGGTGTTTCCTACACATATGGACCATATCTAGTCCAAATCTTCTTCTGAAACTGATACAATGCACTGGTCCTCTAACATCCAATGCTTGTCAGTTAAGATGAGAAACGTGTGAGCTCAGTGAACGATGTAGTTCGTTTGAGCAGAAAAGAGACTGCCCTTACCTGAAAGGAAGTCTTGCTTGTAGGAAGACTCAGAGACTGGGATTTAACTCCATTTCTGAAGTGAAACACACAGCAGGGTTCTCATCCATTGATCACACTCTGTGTTAGAATAAGAAGCATACTCTTGCTTCCTAGAGTCTCTAAGACAGCAAGAAACGTGACTTTGCTGAAAACAAAAGAACAGTGTTTCCTACCCATACGGACCATATCTAGTCCAACTCTGCTTCTGAAACTGATACAAAGCACTGGTCCTCTAACATCCAATGCTTGTCTGTTTAGATGAGAAACGTGTGAGCTCAGTGAACGATGTAGTTCGTTTGAGCAGAAAAGTGACTGCCCTTACCTGAAACGAAGTCTTGCTTGTAGGAAGACTCAGAGCCTGGGATTTAACTCCATTTCTGAAGGCCACCACACAGCATAGTTCTCATCCATGGATAACACTCTGCTTTAGAATGAGAAGTACTCTCTTGCTTTCTTGAGTCTCTAAGAAAGCAGGAAACCTGAGTGCGCTGAGAACAAAAGAACGGTGTTTCCTATACATACGGACCATATCTAGTCCAAGTCTTCTTCTGAAACTGATACAAAGCACTGGTCCTCTAACATCCAATGCTTGTCAGTTAAGAAGAGAAACGTGTGAGCTTCGTGAACGATGTAGTTCGTTTGAGCAGAAAAGTGACTGCCCTTACCTGAAACGAAGTCTTGCTTGTAGGAAGACTCAGAGCCTGGCATTTAACTCCATTTCTGAAGTGAAACACACAGCAGGGTTCTCATCCATTGATCACACTCTGCGTTAGAACAAGAAGCATACACTTGCTTCCTAGAGTCTCTAAGACAGCAAGAAACGTGAGTTTGCTGAAAACAAAAGAACAGTGTTTCAACACATAAGGACCATATCTAGTCCAACTCTGCTTCTGAAACTGATACAAAGCACTGGTCCTCTAACATCCAATGCTTGTCTGTTTAGATGAGAAACATGTGAGCTCCGGGAAAGATGTAGTTCGTTTGAGCTGAAAAGTGACTGCCCTTACCTGAAACGAAGGCTTGCTTGTAGGAAGACATAGAGCCTGGGATTTAACTACATTTATGAAGGGAAACACACAGCATAGTTTTCATCCATGGATCACACTCTGCTTTAGAGCGAGAAGCACACTCTTGCTTTCTAGAGTCTCTAAGACAGCAGGAAATCTGAGTGTGTCCAGAACAAAAGAAGGGTGTTTCCTACACATATGGACCATATCTAGTCCAAATCTTCTTCTGAAACTGATACAATGCACTGGTCCTCTAACATCCAATGCTTGTCAGTTAAGATGAGAAACGTGTGAGCTCAGTGAATGATGTAGTTTCTTTGAGCAGAAAAGTGACTGCCCTTACCTGAAACGAAGTCTTGCTTGTACGAATACATAGAGCCTAGGATTTAACTACTTTTCTGAAGGGAAACACAAAGCATAGTTTTCATCCATGGATCACACTCTGCTTTAGAGCGAGAAGCACACTCTTGCTTTCTAGAGTCTCTAAGACAGCAGGAAATCTGAGTGTGCCCAGAACAAAAGAAGGGTGTTTCCTACACATATGGACCATATCTAGTCCAAATCTTCTTCTGAAACTGATGCAAAGCACTGGTCCTCTAACATCCAATGCTTGTCTGTTAAGATGAGAACGTGTGAGCTCGGTGAAAGATGTAGTTCTTTTGAGCTGAAAAGTGACTGCCCTTACCTGAAACGAAGTCTTGCTTGTAGGGAGACTCAGAGCCTGGAATTTAACTCCATTTCTGAAGGGAAACACACAGCATAGTTCTCATCCATTGATCACACTCTGCTTTAGAGCAAGAAGCACGCTCTTGCTTTCTAGAGTCTCTAAGACAGCAGGTAACGTGAGTGTGCTGAGAACAAAAGAACGGTGTTTCCTACACATATGGACATTATATAGTCCAACTCTTCTTCTGAAATTGATACAAAGCACTGGTCCTCTAACATCCAATGATTGTCAGTTAAGATGAGAAACGTGTGAGCATCGTGAACGATGTAGTTCGTTTGAGCAGAAAACTGACTGCCCTTACCTGAAACGATGTCTTGCTTGTAGGAAGACATAGAGCCTGGGATTTAACTACATTTATAAAGGGAAATACACAGCATAGTTTTCATCCATGGATCACACTCTGCTTTAGAGCGAGAAGCACACTCTTGCTTTCTAGAGTCTCTAAGACAGCAGGAAATCTGAGTGTGCCCAGAACAATAGAAGGGTGTTTCCTACACATATGGACCATATCTAGTCCAAATCTTCTTCTAAAACTGATACAATGCACTAGTCTTCTAACATCCAATGCTTGTCAGTTAAGATGAGAAACGTGTGAGCTCAGTGAACGATGTAGTTCGTTTGAGCAGAAAAGTGACTGCCCTTACCTGAAATGAAGTCTTGCTTGTAGGAAGACTCAGAGCCTGGGATTTAACTCCATTTCTGAAGGCCACCACACAGCATAGTTCTCATCCATGGATCACACTCTGCTTTAGAATGAGAAGTACTCTCTTGCTTTCTAGAGTCTCTAAGAAAGCAGGAAACGTGAGTGCGCTGAGAACAAAAGAACGGTGTTTCCTACACATACGGACCATATCTAGTCCAAGTCTTCTTCTGAAACTGATACAAAGCACTGACCCACTAACATCCAATGCTTGTCAGTTAAGATGAGAAACGTGTGAGCTTTGTGAACGATATAGTTCCTTTGAACTGAAAAGTGACTGCCCTTACCTGAAAAGAAGTCTTGCTTGTAGGAAGACACAGAGCCTGGCATTTAACTCTATTTCTGAGGGGAAACACACAGCATAGTTCTCATCCATGGATCACACTCTGCTTTAGAGCGAGAAGCACGCTCTTGCTTTCTAGATTCTCTAATACAGCAGGAAATCTGAGTGTGCCCAGAACAAAAGAATGGTGTTTCCTACACATACGGACTATATGTAGTCCAAATCTTCTTTTGAAACTGATACAATGCACTGGTCCTCTAACATCCAATGCTTGTCAGTTAAGATGAGAAACGTGTGAGCTTCTTGAACGATGTAGTTCCTTTGAGCAGAAAAGTGACTACCCTTACCTGAAACGAAGTCTTGCTTGTAGGGAGACTCAGAGCATGGGATTTAACTCCATTTCTGAAGTGAAACACACAGCATTGTCTCATCCATTGATCACACTCTGCTTTAGAACAAGAAGCACACTCTTGCTTTCTAGAGTCTCTAAGACAGCAGGAAACGTGAGTGTGCTGAGAACAAAAGAACGGTGTTTCCTACACATACGGACCATATCTAGTCCAACTCTGCTTCTTAAACTGATACAAAGCACTGGTCCTCTAACATCCAATGTTTGTCAAAAGATGAGAAACGTGTGAGCTTCGTGAACGATGTCGTTCGTTTGAGCTGAAAAGTGACTGCCCTTACCTCAAACGAAGTCTTGCTTGTAGGAAGACACAGAGCCTGGGATTTAACTCCATTTCTGAAGTGAAACACACGGCAGTGTTCTCATCCATTGATCACACACTGCTTTAGAAGAAGAAGCATGCTCTTGCTTTCTAGAGTCTCTAAGACAGCAGGAAACGTGAGTTTGCTGAGAACAAAAGAACGGTGTTTCATACACATACAAACCATATCTAGTCCAACTCTGCTTCTGAAACTGATACAAAGCACTGGTCCTCTAAAATCCAATGCTTGTCTGTTAAGATGAGAAACGTGTGAGCTCCGTGAAAGATGTAGTTCGTTTGAGCTGAAAAGTGACTGCCCTTACCTGAAACGAAGTCTTGCTTGTTGGAAGACATAGAGCCTGGGATTTAACTCCATTTCTGAAGGGAAACACACAGCATAGTTCTCATCCATGGATCACACTCTGCTTTAGAGCGAGAAGCACGCTCTTGCTTTCTAGAGTCTCTAAGACAGCAGGAAATCTGAGTGTGCCCAGAACAAAAGAACGGTGTTTCCTACACATAGGGACTATATGTAGTCCAAATCTTCTTCTGAAACTGATACAATGCACTGGTCCTCTAACATCCAATGCTTGTCAGTTAAGATGAGAAACGTGTGAGCTTTGTGAACGATGTAGTTCCTTTGAGCAAAAAAGTGACTGCCCTTACCTGAAACGAAGTCTTGCTCGTGGGGAGACTGAGAGCCTGGGATTTAACTCCATTTCTGAAGTGAAACACACAGCATTGTCTCATCCATTGATCACACTCTGCTTTAGAATAAGAACCATGCTCTTGCTTTCTAGAGTCTCTAAGACAGCAGGAAACGTGAGTGTGCTGAAAACAAAAGAATGGTGTTTCCTACACATACGGACCATATCTAGTCCAACACTGCTTCTGAAACTGATACAAAGCACTGGTCCTCTAACATCCAATGCTTGTCTGTTAAGATGAGAAACGTGTGAGCTCAGTGAAAGATGTAGTTCGTTTGAGCAGAAAAGTGACTGCCCTTACCTGAAACGAAGTCTTGCTTGTAGGATGACACAGAGCCTGGGATTTAAGTCTATTTCTGAGGGGAAACACACACCATAGTTCTCATCCATGGATCACACTCTGCTTTAGAGCGAGAATCATACTCTTGCTTTCTAGATTCTCTAATACAGCAGGAAATCTGAGTGTGCCCAGAACAAAAGAATGGTGTTTCCTACACATACGGACTATATGTAGTCCAAATCTTCTTTTGAAACTGATACAATGCACTGGTCTTCTAACATCCAATGCTTGTCAGTTAAGATGAGAAACGTGTGAGCTTCGTGAACGATGTAGTTCCTTTGAGCAAAAAAGTGACTGCCCTTACCTGAAACGAAGTCTTGCTCGTGGGGAGACTGAGAGCCTGGGATTTAACTCCATTTCTGAAGTGAAACACACAGCATTGTCTCATCCATTGATCACATTCTGCTTTAGAACGAGAAGCACGTTCTTGCTTTCCAGAGTCTCTTAGACAGCAGGAAACGTGAGTGTGCTGAGAACAAAAGATCGGGGTTTCCTACACATATGGATCATATGCAGTCCCACTCTGCTTCTGAAACTGATACAAAGCACTGACCCACTAACATCCAATGCTTGTCAGTTAAGATGAGAAACGTGTGAGCTTTGTGAACGATATAGTTCCTTTGAACTGAAAAGTGACTGCCCTTACCTGAAAAGAAGTCTTGCTTGTAGGAAGACACAGAGCCTGGCATTTAACTCTATTTCTGAGGGGAAACACACAGCATAGTTCTCATCCATGGATCACACTCTGCTTTAGAGCGAGAAGCACGCTCTTGCTTTCTAGATTCTCTAATACAGCAGGAAATCTGAGTGTGCCCAGAACAAAAGAATGGTGTTTCCTACACATACGGACTATATGTAGTCCAAATCTTCTTTTGAAACTGATACAATGCACTGGTCCTCTAACATCCAATGCTTGTCAGTTAAGATGAGAAACGTGTGAGCTTCTTGAACGATGTAGTTCCTTTGAGCAGAAAAGTGACTACCCTTACCTGAAACGAAGTCTTGCTTGTAGGGAGACTCAGAGCATGGGATTTAACTCCATTTCTGAAGTGAAACACACAGCATTGTCTCATCCATTGATCACACTCTGCTTTAGAACAAGAAGCACACTCTTGCTTTCTAGAGTCTCTAAGACAGCAGGAAACGTGAGTGTGCTGAGAACAAAAGAACGGTGTTTCCTACACATACGGACCATATCTAGTCCAACTCTGCTTCTTAAACTGATACAAAGCACTGGTCCTCTAACATCCAATGTTTGTCAAAAGATGAGAAACGTGTGAGCTTCGTGAACGATGTAGTTCGTTTGAGCAGAAAACTGACTGCCCTTACCTGAAAAGAAGTCTTGATTGTAGGAAGACTCAGAGCCTGGGATTTAACTCCATTTGTGAAGTGAAACACACAGCAGTGTTCTCATCCATTGATCTCACTCTGCTTTAGAACAAGAAGCACGCTCTTGCTTTCTAGAGTCTCTAAGACAGCAGGAAACGTGAGTTTGCTGAGAACAAAAGAACGGTGTTTCCTACACATACAAACCATATCTAGTCCAACTCTGATTCTTAAACTGATACAAAGCATTGGTCCTCTAACATCCAATGTTTGTCAAAAGATGAGAAACGTGTGAGCTTCGTGAACGATGTAGTTCATTTGAGCAGAAAACTGACTGCCCTTACCTGAAACGAAGTCTTGATTGTAGGAAGACTCAGAGCCTGGGATTTAACTCCATTTGTGAAGTGAAACACACAGCAGTGTTCTCATCCATTGATCTCACTCTGCTTTAGAACAAGAAGCACGCTCTTGCTTTCTAGAGTCTCTAAGACAGCAGGAAACGTGAGTTTGCTGAGAACAAAAGAACGGTGCTTCCTACACATACAAACCATATCTAGTCCAACTCTGCTTCTGAAACTGATACAAAGCACTGGTCCTCTAACATCCAATGTTTGTCAAAAGATGAGAAACGTGTGAGCTTCGTGAACGATGTAGTTCGTTTGAGCAGAAAACTGACTGCCCTTACCTGAAACGAAGTCTTGATTTTAGGTAGACTCAGAGCATGGGATTTAACTCCATTTCTGAAGTGAAACACACAGCATTGTCTCATCCATTGATCACACTCTCTTTAGAACAAGAAGCACGCTCTTGCTTTCTAGAGTCTCTAAGCCAGCAGGAAACGTGAGTGTGCTGAGAACAAAAGAACGATGTTTCCTACACATACGGACCATATCTAGTCCAACTCTGCTTCTTAAACTGATACAAAGCACTGGTCCTCTAACATCCAATGTTTGTCAAAAGATGAGAAACGTGTGAGCTTCGTGAACGATGTCGTTCGTTTGAGCTGAAAAGTGACTGCCCTTACCTCAAACGAAGTCTTGCTTGTAGGAAGACACAGAGCCTGGGATTTAACTCCATTTCTGAAGTGAAACACACGGCAGTGTTCTCATCCATTGATCACACACTGCTTTAGAACAAGAAGCATGCTCTTGCTTTCTAGAGTCTCTAAGACAGCAGGAAACGTGAGTTTGCTGAGAACAAAAGAACGGTGTCTCATACACATACAAACCATATCTAGTCCAACTCTGCTTCTGAAACTGATACAAAGCACTGGTCCTCTAAAATCCAATGCTTGTCTGTTAAGATGAGAAACGTGTGAGCTCCGTGAAAGATGTAGTTCGTTTGAGCTGAAAAGTGACTGCCCTTACCTGAAACGAAGTCTTGCTTGTTGGAAGACATAGAGCCTGGGATTTAACTCCATTTCTGAAGGGAAACACACAGCATAGTTCTCATCCATGGATCACACTCTGCTTTAGAGCGAGAAGCACGCTCTTGCTTTCTAGAGTCTCTAAGACAGCAGGAAATCTGAGTGTGCCCAGAACAAAAGAACGGTGTTTCCTACACATAGGGACTATATGTAGTCCAAATCTTCTTCTGAAACTGATACAATGCACTGGTCCTCTAACATCCAATGCTTGTCAGTTAAGATGAGAAACGTGTGAGCTTCGTGAACGATGTAGTTCCTTTGAGCAAAAAAGTGACTGCCCTTACCTGAAACGAAGTATTGCTCGTGGGGAGACTGAGAGCCTGGGATTTAACTCCATTTCTGAAGTGAAACACACAGCATTGTCTCATCCATTGATCACACTCTGCTTTAGAACAAGAACCATGCTCTTGCTTTCTAGAGTCTCTAAGACAGCAGGAAACGTGAGTGTGCTGAAAACAAAAGAATGATCTTTCCTACACATACGGACCATATCTACTCCAACTCTGCTTCTGAAACTTATACAAAGCACTGGTCCTCTAACATCCAATGCTTGTCTGTTAAGATGAGAAACGTGTGAGCTCCGTGAAAGATGTAGTTCGTTTGAGCTGAAAAGTGACTGCCCTTACGTGAAATGAAGTCTTGCTTGTTGGAAGACATAGAGCCTGGGATTTAACTCCTTTTCTGAAGGGAAACACAGAGCATAGTTTTCATCCATGGATCACACTCTGCTTTAGAGCGAGAAGCACGCTCTTGCTTTCTAAAGTCTCTAAGACAGCAGGAAACGTGAGTGTGCTGAGAACAAAAGAACGGTGTTTCCTACACATACGGAACATATCTAGTCCAACTCTGCTTCTGAAACTGATACAAAGCACTGGTCCTCTA
Organism: Onychomys leucogaster; assembly: GCA_949786385.1. NCBI lineage: Eukaryota > Metazoa > Chordata > Mammalia > Rodentia > Cricetidae > Onychomys > Onychomys leucogaster. The sequence continues at coordinate 85,301 of CATKUP010000069.1, forward strand.
ACATCCAATGCTTGTCTGTTAAGATGTGAAACATGTGAGCTCAGTGAAAGATGTAGTTCGTTTGAGCTGAAAAGTGACTGCCCTTACCTGAAACGAAGTCTTGCTTCTAGGAAGACACAGAGCCTGGGATTTAACTGTATTTCTGAGGGGAAACACACAGCATAGTTCTCATCCATGGATCACACTCTGCTTTAGAGCGAGAATCATACTCTTGCTTTCTAGATTCTCTAATACAGCAGGAAATCTGAGTGTGCGCAGAACAAAAGAATGGTGTTTCCTACACATACGGACTATATGTAGCCCAAATCTTCTTTTGAAACAGATACAATGCACTGGTCTTCTAACATCCAATGCTTGTCAGTTAAGATGAGAAACGTGTGAGCTTCTTGAACGATGTAGTTCCCTTGAGCAGAAAAGTGACTGCCCTTACCTGAAACGAAGTCTTGCTTGTAGTGAGACTCAGAGCATTTGATTTAACTCCATTTCTGAAGTGAAACACACAGCATTATCTCATCCATTGATCACACTCTGCTTTAGAACGAGAAGCACGTTCTTGCTTTCCAGAGTCTCTTAGACAGCAGGAAACGTGAGTGTGCTGAGAACAAAAGATCGGGGTTTCCTACACATATGGATCATATGCAGTCCCACTCTGCTTCTGAAACTGATACAAAGCACTGACCCACTAACATCCAATGCTTGTCAGTTAAGATGAGAAACGTGTGAGCTTTGTGAACGATATAGTTCCTTTGAACTGAAAAGTGACTGCCCTTACCTGAAAAGAAGTCTTGCTTGTAGGAAGACACAGAGCCTGGCATTTAACTCTATTTCTGAGGGGAAACACACAGCATAGTTCTCATCCATGGATCACACTCTGCTTTAGAGCGAGAAGCACGCTCTTGCTTTCTAGATTCTCTAATATAGCAGGAAATCTGAGTGTGCCCAGAACAAAAGAATGGTGTTTCCTACACATACGGACTATATGTAGTCCAAATCTTCTTTTGAAACTGATACAATGCACTGGTCCTCTAACATCCAATGCTTGTCAGTTAAGATGAGAAACGTGTGAGCTTCTTGAACGATGTAGTTCCTTTGAGCAGAAAAGTGACTACCCTTACCTGAAACGAAGTCTTGCTTGTAGGGAGACTCAGAGCATGGGATTTAACTCCATTTCTGAAGTGAAACACACAGCATTGTCTCATCCATTGATCACACTCTGCTTTAGAACAAGAAGCACACTCTTGCTTTCTAGAGTCTCTAAGACAGCAGGAAACGTGAGTGTGCTGAGAACAAAAGAACGGTGTTTCCTACACATACGGACCATATCTAGTCCAACTCTGCTTCTTAAACTGATACAAAGAACTGGTCCTCTAACATCCAATGTTTGTCAAAAGATGAGAAACGTGTGAGCTTCGTGAACGATGTAGTTCGTTTGAGCAGAAAACTGACTGCCCTTACCTGAAACGAAGTCTTGATTTTAGGTAGACTCAGAGCATGGGATTTAACTCCATTTCTGAAGTGAAACACACAGCATTGTCTCATCCATTGATCACACTCTCTTTAGAACAAGAAGCACGCTCTTGCTTTCTAGAGTCTCTAAGCCAGCAGGAAACGTGAGTGTGCTGAGAACAAAAGAACGATGTTTCCTACACATACGGACCATATCTAGTCCAACTCTGCTTCTTAAACTGATACAAAGCACTGGTCCTCTAACATCCAATGTTTGTCAAAAGATGAGAAACGTGTGAGCTTCGTGAACGATGTCGTTCGTTTGAGCTGAAAAGTGACTGCCCTTACCTCAAACGAAGTCTTGCTTGTAGGAAGACACAGAGCCTGGGATTTAACTCCATTTCTGAAGTGAAACACACGGCAGTGTTCTCATCCATTGATCACACACTGCTTTAGAACAAGAAGCATGCTCTTGCTTTCTAGAGTCTCTAAGACAGCAGGAAACGTGAGTTTGCTGAGAACAAAAGAACGGTGTTTCATACACATACAAACCATATCTAGTCCAACTCTGCTTCTGAAACTGATACAAAGCACTGGTCCTCTAAAATCCAATGCTTGTCTGTTAAGATGAGAAACGTGTGAGCTCCGTGAAAGATGTAGTTCGTTTGAGCTGAAAAGTGACTGCCCTTACCTGAAACGAAGTCTTGCTTGTTGGAAGACATAGAGCCTGGGATTTAACTCCATTTCTGAAGGGAAACACACAGCATAGTTCTCATCCATGGATCACACTCTGCTTTAGAGCGAGAAGCACGCTCTTGCTTTCTAGAGTCTCTAAGACAGCAGGAAATCTGAGTGTGCCCAGAACAAAAGAACGGTGTTTCCTACACATAGGGACTATATGTAGTCCAAATCTTCTTCTGAAACTGATACAATGCACTGGTCCTCTAACATCCAATGCTTGTCAGTTAAGATGAGAAACGTGTGAGCTTTGTGAACGATGTAGTTCCTTTGAGCAAAAAAGTGACTGCCCTTACCTGAAACGAAGTCTTGCTCGTGGGGAGACTGAGAGCCTGGGATTTAACTCCATTTCTGAAGTGAAACACACAGCATTGTCTCATCCATTGATCACACTCTGCTTTAGAATAAGAACCATGCTCTTGCTATCTAGAGTCTCTAAGAAAGCAGGAAACGTGAGTGTGCTGAAAACAAAAGAATGGTGTTTCCTACACATACGGACCATATCTAGTCCAACACTGCTTCTGAAACTGATACAAAGCACTGGTCCTCTAACATCCAATGCTTGTCTGTTAAGATGAGAAACGTGTGAGCTCAGTGAAAGATGTAGTTCGTTTGAGCAGAAAAGTGACTGCCCTTACCTGAAACGAAGTCTTGCTTGTAGGATGACACAGAGCCTGGGATTTAAGTCTATTTCTGAGGGGAAACACACAGCATAGTTCTCATCCATGGATCACACTCTGCTTTAGAGCGAGAATCATACTCTTGCTTTCTAGATTCTCTAATACAGCAGGAAATCTGAGTGTGCCCAGAACAAAAGAATGGTGTTTCCTACACATACGGACTATATGTAGTCCAAATCTTCTTTTGAAACTGATACAATGCACTGGTCTTCTAACATCCAATGCTTGTCAGTTAAGATGAGAAACGTGTGAGCTTCGTGAACGATGTAGTTCCTTTGAGCAAAAAAGTGACTGTCCTTACCTGAAACGAAGTCTTGCTCGTGGGGAGACTGAGAGCCTGGGATTTAACTCCATTTCTGAAGTGAAACACACAGCATTGTCTCATCCATTGATCACACTCTGCTTTAGAACAAGAAGCACGCTCTTGCTTTCTAGAGTCTCTAAGACAGCAGGAAAAGTGAGTGTGCTGAAAACAAAAGAATGGTGTTTCCTACACATACGGACCATATCTAGTCCAACTCTGCTTCTGAAACTGATACAAAGCACTGGTCCTCTAACATCCAATGCTTGTCTGTTAAGATGAGAAACGTGTGAGCTCCGTGAAAGATGTAGTTCGTTTGAGCTGAAAAGTGACTGCCCTTACCTGAAACGAAGTCTTGCTTCTAGGAAGACACAGAGCCTGGGTTTTAACTGTATTTCTGAGGGGAAACACACAGCATAGTTCTCATCCATGGATCACACTCTGCTTTAGAGTGAGAATCATACTCTTGCTTTCTAGATTCTCTAATACAGCAGGAAATCTGAGTGTGCGCAGAACAAAAGAATGGTGTTTCCTACACATACGGACTATATGTAGCCCAAATCTTCTTTTGAAACAGATACAATGCACTGGTCTTCTAACATCCAATGCTTGTCAGTTAAGATGAGAAACGTGTGAGCTTCTTGAACGATGTAGTTCCCTTGAGCAGAAAAGTGACTGCTCTTACCTGAAACGAAGTCTTGCTTGTAGTGAGACTCAGAGCATGGGATTTAACTCCATTTCTGAAGTGAAACACACAGCATTGTCTCATCCATTGATCACATTCTGCTTTAGAACGAGAAGCACGTTCTTGCTTTCCAGAGTCTCTTAGACAGCAGGAAACGTGAGTGTGCTGAGAACAAAAGATCGGGGTTTCCTACACATATGGATCATATGCAGTCCCACTCTGCTTCTGAAACTGATACAAAGCACTGACCCACTAACATCCAATGCTTGTCAGTTAAGATGAGAAACGTGTGAGCTTTGTGAACGATATAGTTCCTTTGAACTGAAAAGTGACTGCCCTTACCTGAAAAGAAGTCTTGCTTGTAGGAAGACACAGAGCCTGGCATTTAACTCTATTTCTGAGGGGAAACACACAGCATAGTTCTCATCCATGGATCACACTCTGCTTTAGAGCGAGAAGCACGCTCTTGCTTTCTAGATTCTCTAATACAGCAGGAAATCTGAGTGTGCCCAGAACAAAAGAATGGTGTTTCCTACACATACGGACTATATGTAGTCCAAATCTTCTTTTGAAACTGATACAATGCACTGGTCCTCTAACATCCAATGCTTGTCAGTTAAGATGAGAAACGTGTGAGCTTCTTGAACGATGTAGTTCCTTTGAGCAGAAAAGTGACTACCCTTACCTGAAACGAAGTCTTGCTTGTAGGGAGACTCAGAGCATGGGATTTAACTCCATTTCTGAAGTGAAACACACAGCATTGTCTCATCCATTGATCACACTCTGCTTTAGAACAAGAAGCACACTCTTGCTTTCTAGAGTCTCTAAGACAGCAGGAAACGTGAGTGTGCTGAGAACAAAAGAACGGTGTTTCCTACACATACGGACCATATCTAGTCCAACTCTGCTTCTTAAACTGATACAAAGAACTGGTCCTCTAACATCCAATGTTTGTCAAAAGATGAGAAACGTGTGAGCTTCGTGAACGATGTAGTTCGTTTGAGCAGAAAACTGACTGCCCTTACCTGAAACGAAGTCTTGATTTTAGGTAGACTCAGAGCATGGGATTTAACTCCATTTCTGAAGTGAAACACACAGCATTGTCTCATCCATTGATCACACTCTCTTTAGAACAAGGAGCACGCTCTTGCTTTCTAGAGTCTCTAAGCCAGCAGGAAACGTGAGTGTGCTGAGAACAAAAGAACGATGTTTCCTACACATACGGACCATATCTAGTCCAACTCTGCTTCTTAAACTGATACAAAGCACTGGTCCTCTAACATCCAATGTTTGTCAAAAGATGAGAAACGTGTGAGCTTCGTGAACGATGTCGTTCGTTTGAGCTGAAAAGTGACTGCCCTTACCTCAAACGAAGTCTTGCATGTAGGAAGAAACAGAGCCTGGGATTTAACTCCATTTCTGAAGTGAAACACACGGCAGTGTTCTAATCCATTGATCACACACTGCTTTAGAAGAAGAAGCATGCTCTTGCTTTCTAGAGTCTCTAAGACAGCAGGAAACGTGAGTTTGCTGAGAACAAAAGAACGGTGTTTCATACACATACAAACCATATCTAGTCCAACTCTGCTTCTGAAACTGATACAAAGCACTGGTCCTCTAAAATCCAATGCTTGTCTGTTAAGATGAGAAACGTGTGAGCTCCGTGAAAGATGTAGTTCGTTTGAGCTGAAAAGTGACTGCCCTTACCTGAAACGAAGTCTTACTTGTTGGAAGACATAGAGCCTGGGATTTAACTCCATTTCTGAAGGGAAACACACAGCATAGTTCTCATCCATGGATCACACTCTGCTTTAGAGCGAGAAGCACGCTCTTGCTTTCTAGAGTCTCTAAGACAGCAGGAAATCTGAGTGTGCCCAGAACAAAAGAACGGTGTTTCCTACACATAGGGACTGTATGTAGTCCAAATCTTCTTCTGAAACTGATACAATGCACTGGTCCTCTAACATCCAATGCTTGTCAGTTAAGATGAGAAACGTGTGAGCTTTGTGAACGATGTAGTTCCTTTGAGCAAAAAAGTGACTGCCCTTACCTGAAACGAAGTCTTGCTCGTGGGGAGACTGAGAGCCTGGGATTTAACTCCATTTCTGAAGTGAAACACACAGCATTGTCTCATCCATTGATCACACTCTGCTTTAGAATAAGAACCATGCTCTTGCTATCTAGAGTCTCTAAGAAAGCAGGAAACGTGAGTGTGCTGAAAACAAAAGGATGGTGTTTCCTACACATACGGACCATATCTAGTCCAACACTGCTTCTGAAACTGATACAAAGCACTGGTCCTCTAACATCCAATGCTTGTCTGTTAAGATGAGAAACGTGTGAGCTCAGTGAAAGATGTAGTTCGTTTGAGCAGAAAAGTGACTGCCCTTACCTGAAACGAAGTCTTGCTTGTAGGATGACACAGAGCCTGGGATTTAAGTCTATTTCTGAGGGGAAACACACAGCATAGTTCTCATCCATGGATCACACTCTGCTTTAGAGCGAGAATCATACTCTTGCTTTCTAGATTCTCTAATACAGCAGGAAATCTGAGTGTGCCCAGAACAAAAGAATGGTGTTTCCTACACATACGGACTATATGTAGTACAAATCTTCTTTTGAAACTGATACAATGCACTGGTCTTCTAACATCCAATGCTTGTCAGTTAAGATGAGAAACGTGTGAGCTTCGTGAACGATGTAGTTCCTTTGAGCAAAAAAGTGACTGTCCTTACCTGAAACGAAGTCTTGCTCGTGGGGAGACTGAGAGCCTGGGATTTAACTCCATTTCTGAAGTGAAACACACAGCATTGTCTCATCCATTGATCACACTCTGCTTTAGAACAAGAAGCACGCTCTTGCTTTCTAGAGTCTCTAAGACAGCAGGAAAAGTGAGTGTGCTGAAAACAAAAGAATGGTGTTTCCTACACATACGGACCATATCTAGTCCAACTCTGCTTCTGAAACTGATACAAAGCACTGGTCCTCTAACATCCAATGCTTGTCTGTTAAGATGAGAAACGTGTGAGCTCCGTGAAAGATGTAGTTCGTTTGAGCTGAAAAGTGACTGCCCTTACCTGAAACGAAGTCTTGCTTCTAGGAAGACACAGAGCCTGGGATTTAACTGTATTTCTGAGGGGAAACACACAGCATAGTTCTCATCCATGCATCACACTCTGCTTTAGAGTGAGAATCATACTCTTGCTTTCTAGATTCTCTAATACAGCAGGAAATCTGAGTGTGCGCAGAACAAAAGAATGGTGTTTCCTACACATACGGACTATATGTAGCCCAAATCTTCTTTTGAAACAGATACAATGCACTGGTCTTCTAACATCCAATGCTTGTCAGTTAAGATGAGAAACGTGTGAGCTTCTTGAACGATGTAGTTCCCTTGAGCAGAAAAGTGACTGCTCTTACCTGAAACGAAGTCTTGCTTGTAGTGAGACTCAGAGCATGGGATTTAACTCCATTTCTGAAGTGAAACACACAGCATTGTCTCATCCATTGATCACATTCTGCTTTAGAACGAGAAGCACGTTCTTGCTTTCCAGAGTCTCTTAGACAGCAGGAAACGTGAGTGTGCTGAGAACAAAAGATCGGGGTTTCCTACACATATGGATCATATGCAGTCCCACTCTGCTTCTGAAACTGATACAAAGCACTGACCCACTAACATCCAATGCTTGTCAGTTAAGATGAGAAACGTGTGAGCTTTGTGAACGATATAGTTCCTTTGAACTGAAAAGTGACTGCCCTTACCTGAAAAGAAGTCTTGCTTGTAGGAAGACACAGAGCCTGGCATTTAACTCTATTTCTGAGGGGAAACACACAGCATAGTTCTCATCCATGGATCACACTCTGCTTTAGAGCGAGAAGCACGCTCTTGCTTTCTAGATTCTCTAATACAGCAGGAAATCTGAGTGTGCCCAGAACAAAAGAATGGTGTTTCCTACACATACGGACTATATGTAGTCCAAATCTTCTTTTGAAACTGATACAATGCACTGGTCCTCTAACATCCAATGCTTGTCAGTTAAGATGAGAAACGTGTGAGCTTCTTGAACGATGTAGTTCCTTTGAGCAGAAAAGTGACTACCCTTACCTGAAACGAAGTCTTGCTTGTAGGGAGACTCAGAGCATGGGATTTAACTCCATTTCTGAAGTGAAACACACAGCATTGTCTCATCCATTGATCACACTCTGCTTTAGAACAAGAAGCACACTCTTGCTTTCTAGAGTCTCTAAGACAGCAGGAAACGTGAGTGTGCTGAGAACAAAAGAACGGTGTTTCCTACACATACGGACCATATCTAGTCCAACTCTGCTTCTTAAACTGATACAAAGCACTGGTCCTCTAACATCCAATGTTTGTCAAAAGATGAGAAACGTGTGAGCTTCGTGAACGATGTCGTTCGTTTGAGCTGAAAAGTGACTGCCCTTACCTCAAACGAAGTCTTGCTTGTAGGAAGACACAGAGCCTGGGATTTAACTCCATTTCTGAAGTGAAACACACGGCAGTGTTCTCATCCATTGATCACACACTGCTTTAGAAGAAGAAGCATGCTCTTGCTTTCTAGAGTCTCTAAGACAGCAGGAAACGTGAGTTTGCTGAGAACAAAAGAACGGTGTTTCATACACATACAAACCATATCTAGTCCAACTCTGCTTCTGAAACTGATACAAAGCACTGGTCCTCTAAAATCCAATGCTTGTCTGTTAAGATGAGAAACGTGTGAGCTCCGTGAAAGATGTAGTTCGTTTGAGCTGAAAAGTGACTGCCCTTACCTGAAACGAAGTCTTGCTTGTTGGAAGACATAGAGCCTGGGATTTAACTCCATTTCTGAAGGGAAACACACAGCATAGTTCTCATCCATGGATCACACTCTGCTTTAGAGCGAGAAGCACGCTCTTGCTTTCTAGAGTCTCTAAGACAGCAGGAAATCTGAGTGTGCCCAGAACAAAAGAACGGTGTTTCCTACACATAGGGACTATATGTAGTCCAAATCTTCTTCTGAAACTGATACAATGCACTGGTCCTCTAACATCCAATGCTTGTCAGTTAAGATGAGAAACGTGTGAGCTTTGTGAACGATGTAGTTCCTTTGAGCAAAAAAGTGACTGCCCTTACCTGAAACGAAGTCTTGCTCGTGGGGAGACTGAGAGCCTGGGATTTAACTCCATTTCTGAAGTGAAACACACAGCATTGTCTCATCCATGGATCACACTCTGCTTTAGAACAAGAAGCACGCTCTTGCTTTCTAGAGTCTCTAAGACAGCAGGAAAAGTGAGTGTGCTGAAAACAAAAGAATGGTGTTTCCTACACATACGGACCATATCTAGTCCAACTCTGCTTCTGAAACTGATACAAAGCACTGGTCCTCTAACATCCAATGCTTGTCTGTTAAGATGAGAAACGTGTGAGCTCAGTGAAAGATGTAGTTCGTTTGAGCTGAAAAGTGACTGCCCTTACCTGAAACGAAGTCTTGCTTGAAGGATGACACAGAGCCTGGGATTTAACTCTATTTCTAAGGGGAAACACACGGCATAGTTCTCATCCATGGATCACACTCTGCTTTAGAGCGAGAATCATACTCTTGCTTTCTAGATTCTCTAATACAGCAGGAAATCTGAGTGTGCCCAGAACAAAAGAATGGTGTTTCCTACACATACGGACTATATGTAGTCCAAATCTTCTTTTGAAACTGATACAATGCACTGGTCCTCTAACATCCAATGCTTGTCAGTTAAGATGAGAAACGTGTGAGCTTCTTGAACGATGTAGTTCCTTTGAGCAGAAAAGTGACTGCCCTTACCTCAAACGAAGTCTTGCTTGTAGGAAGACACAGAGCCTGGTATTTAACTCCATTTCTGAAGTGAAACACACGGCAGTGTTCTCATCCATTGATCACACACTGCTTTAGAAGAAGAAGCATGCTCTTGCTTTCTAGAGTCTCTAAGACAGCAGGAAACGTGAGTTTGCTGAGAACAAAAGAACGGTGTCTCATACACATACAAACCATATCTAGTCCAACTCTGCTTCTGAAACTGATACAAAGCACTGGTCCTCTAAAATCCAATGCTTGTCTGTTAAGATGAGAAACGTGTGAGCTCCGTGAAAGATGTAGTTCGTTTGAGCTGAAAAGTGACTGCCCTTACCTGAAACGAAGTCTTGCTTGTTGGAAGACATAGAGCCTGGGATTTAACTGTATTTCTGAGGGAAAACACACAGCATAGTTCTCATCCATGGATCACACTCTGCTTTAGAGCGAGAATCATACTCTTGCTTTCTAGATTCTCTAATACAGCAGGAAATCTGAGTGTGCGCAGAACAAAAGAATGGTGTTTCCTACACATACGGACTATATGTATCCCAAATCTTCTTTTGAAACAGATACAATGCACTGGTCTTCTAACATCCAATGCTTGTCAGTTAAGATGAGAAACGTGTGAGCTTCTTGAACGATGTAGTTCCCTTGAGCAGAAAAGTGACTGCCCTTACCTGAAACGAAGTCTTGCTTGTAGTGAGACTCAGAGCATGGGATTTAACTCCATTTCTGAAGTGAAACACACAGCATTGTCTCATCCATTGATCACATTCTGCTTTAGAACGAGAAGCACGTTCTTGCTTTCCAGAGTCTCTTAGACAGCAGGAAACGTGAGTGTGCTGAGAACAAAAGATCGGGGTTTCCTACACATATGGATCATATGCAGTCCCACTCTGCTTCTGAAACTGATACAAAGCACTGACCCACTAACATCCAATGCTTGTCAGTTCAGATGAGAAACGTGTGAGCTTTGTGAACGATGTAGTTCCTTTGAGCAAAAAAGTGACTGCCCTTACCTGAAACGAAGTCTTGCTCGTGGGGAGACTGAGAGCCTGGGATTTAACTCCATTTCTGAAGTGAAACACACAGCATTGTCTCATCCATGGATCACACTCTGCTTTAGAACAAGAAGCACGCTCTTGCTTTCTAGAGTCTCTAAGACAGCAGGAAAAGTGAGTGTGCTGAAAACAAAAGAATGGTGTTTCCTACACATACGGACCATATCTAGTCCAACTCTGCTTCTGAAACTGATACAAAGCACTGGTCCTCTAACATCCAATGCTTGTCTGTTAAGATGAGAAACGTGTGAGCTCAGTGAAAGATGTAGTTCGTTTGAGCTGAAAAGTGACTGCCCTTACCTGAAACGAAGTCTTGCTTGAAGGATGACACAGAGCCTGGGATTTAACTCTATTTCTAAGGGGAAACACACGGCATAGTTCTCATCCATGGATCACACTCTGCTTTAGAGCGAGAATCATACTCTTGCTTTCTAGATTCTCTAATACAGCAGGAAATCTGAGTGTGCCCAGAACAAAAGAATGGTGTTTCCTACACATACGGACTATATGTAGTCCAAATCTTCTTTTGAAACTGATACAATGCACTGGTCCTCTAACATCCAATGCTTGTCAGTTAAGATGAGAAACGTGTGAGCTTCTTGAACGATGTAGTTCCTTTGAGCAGAAAAGTGACTGCCCTTACCTCAAACGAAGTCTTGCTTGTAGGAAGACACAGAGCCTGGTATTTAACTCCATTTCTGAAGTGAAACACACGGCAGTGTTCTCATCCATTGATCACACACTGCTTTAGAAGAAGAAGCATGCTCTTGCTTTCTAGAGTCTCTAAGACAGCAGGAAACGTGAGTTTGCTGAGAACAAAAGAACGGTGTCTCATACACATACAAACCATATCTAGTCCAACTCTGCTTCTGAAACTGATACAAAGCACTGGTCCTCTAAAATCCAATGCTTGTCTGTTAAGATGAGAAACGTGTGAGCTCCGTGAAAGATGTAGTTCGTTTGAGCTGAAAAGTGACTGCCCTTACCTGAAACGAAGTCTTGCTTGTTGGAAGACATAGAGCCTGGGATTTAACTGTATTTCTGAGGGAAAACACACAGCATAGTTCTCATCCATGGATCACACTCTGCTTTAGAGCGAGAATCATACTCTTGCTTTCTAGATTCTCTAATACAGCAGGAAATCTGAGTGTGCGCAGAACAAAAGAATGGTGTTTCCTACACATACGGACTATATGTATCCCAAATCTTCTTTTGAAACAGATACAATGCACTGGTCTTCTAACATCCAATGCTTGTCAGTTAAGATGAGAAACGTGTGAGCTTCTTGAACGATGTAGTTCCCTTGAGCAGAAAAGTGACTGCCCTTACCTGAAACGAAGTCTTGCTTGTAGTGAGACTCAGAGCATGGGATTTAACTCCATTTCTGAAGTGAAACACACAGCATTGTCTCATCCATTGATCACATTCTGCTTTAGAACGAGAAGCACGTTCTTGCTTTCCAGAGTCTCTTAGACAGCAGGAAACGTGAGTGTGCTGAGAACAAAAGATCGGGGTTTCCTACACATATGGATCATATGCAGTCCCACTCTGCTTCTGAAACTGATACAAAGCACTGACCCACTAACATCCAATGCTTGTCAGTTCAGATGAGAAACGTGTGAGCTTTGTGAACGATATAGTTCCTTTGAACTGAAAAGTGACTGCCCTTACCTGAAAAGAAGTCTTGCTTGTAGGAAGACACAGAGCCTGGCATTTAACTCTATTTCTGAGGGGAAACACACAGCATAGTTCTCATCCATGGATCACACTCTGCTTTAGAGCGAGAAGCACGCTCTTGCTTTCTAGATTCTCTAATACAGCAGGAAATCTGAGTGTGCCCAGAACAAAAGAATGGTGTTTCCTACACATACGGACTATATGTAGTCCAAATCTTCTTTTGAAACTGATACAATGCACTGGTCCTCTAACATCCAATGCTTGTCAGTTAAGATGAGAAACGTGTGAGCTTCTTGAACGATGTAGTTCCTTTGAGCAGAAAAGTGACTACCCTTACCTGAAACGAAGTCTTGCTTGTAGGGAGACTCAGAGCATGGGATTTAACTCCATTTCTGAAGTGAAACACACAGCATTGTCTCATCCATTGATCACACTCTGCTTTAGAACAAGAAGCACACTCTTGCTTTCTAGAGTCTCTAAGACAGCAGGAAACGTGAGTGTGCTGAGAACAAAGAACGGTGTTTCCTACACATATGGACCATATCTAGTCCAACTCTGCTTCTTAAACTGATACAAAGCACTGGTCCTCTAACATCCAATGTTTGTCAAAAGATGAGAAACGTGTGAGCTTCGTGAACGATGTAGTTCGTTTGAGCAGAAAAGTGACTGCCCTTACCTGAAACGAAGTCTTGCTTGTAGGATGACACAGAGCCTGGGATTTAAGTCTATTTCTGAGGGGAAACACACAGCATAGTTCTCATCCATGGATCACACTCTGCTTTAGAGCGAGAATCATACTCTTGCTTTCTAGATTCTCTAATACAGCAGGAAATCTGAGTGTGCCCAGAACAAAAGAATGGTGTTTCCTACACATACGGACTATATGTAGTCCAAATCTTCTTTTGAAACTGACACAATGCACTGGTCTTCTAACATCCAATGCTTGTCAGTTAAGATGAGAAACGTGTGAGCTTCGTGAACGATGTAGTTCCTTTGAGCAAAAAAGTGACTGCCCTTACCTGAAACGAAGTCTTGCTCGTGGGGAGACTGAGAGCCTGGGATTTAACTCCATTTCTGAAGTGAAACACACAGCATTGTCTCATCCATTGATCACACTCTGCTTTAGAACAAGAAGCACGCTCTTGCTTTCTAGAGTCTCTAAGACAGCAGGAAAAGTGAGTGTGCTGAAAACAAAAGAATGGTGTTTCCTACACATACGGACCATATCTAGTCCAACTCTGCTTCTGAAACTGATACAAAGCACTGGTCCTCTAACATCCAATGCTTGTCTGTTAAGATGAGAAACGTGTGAGCTCAGTGAAAGATGTAGTTCGTTTGAGCTGAAAAGTGACTGCCCTTACCTGAAACGAAGTCTTGCTTGAAGGATGACACAGAGCCTGGGATTTAACTCTATTTCTAAGGGGAAACACACGGCATAGTTCTCATCCATGGATCACACTCTGCTTTAGAGCGAGAATCATACTCTTGCTTTCTAGATTCTCTAATACAGCAGGAAATCTGAGTGTGCCCAGAACAAAAGAATGGTGTTTCCTACACATACGGACTATATGTAGTCCAAATCTTCTTTTGAAACTGATACAATGCACTGGTCCTCTAACATCAAATGCTTGTCAGTTAAGATGAGAAACGTGTGAGCTTCTTGAACGATGTAGTTCCTTTGAGCAGAAAAGTGACTACCCTTACCTGAAACGAAGTCTTGCTTGTAGGGAGACTCAGAGCATGGGATTTAACTCCATTTCTGAAGTGAAACACACAGCATTGTCTCATCCATTGATCACACTCTGCTTTAGAAGAAGAGGCACACTCTTGCTTTCTGGAGTCTCTAAGACAGCAGGAAACGTGATTGTGCTGAGAACAAAAGAACGGTGTTTCCTACACATACGGACCATATCTAGTCCAACTCTGCTTCTTAAACTGATACAAAGCATTGGTCTTCTAACATCCAATGTTTGTCAAAAGATGAGAAACGTGTGAGCTTCGTGAACGATGTAGTTCGTTTGAGCAGAAAACTGACTGCCCTTACCTGAAACGAAGTCTTGATTGTAGGAAGACTCAGAGCCTGGGATTTAACTCCATTTGTGAAGTGAAACACACAGCAGTCTTCTCATCCATTGATCTCACTCTGCTTTAGAACAAGAAGCACGCTCTTGCTTTCTAGAGTCTCTAAGACAGCAGGAAACGTGAGTTTGCTGAGAACAAAAGAACGCTGTTTCCTACACATACAAACCATATCTAGTCCAACTCTGCTTCTGAAACTGATACAAAGCACTGGTCCTCTAAAATCCAATGCTTGTCTGTTAAGATGAGAAACGTGTGAGCTCCGTGAAAGATGTAGTTCGTTTGAGCAGAAAACTGACTGCCCTTACCTGAAACGAAGTCTTGATTTTAGGGAGACTCAGAGCATGGGATTTAACTCCATTTCTGAAGTGAAACACACAGCATTGTCTCATCCATTGATCACACTCTCTTTAGAACAAGAAGCACGCTCTTGCTTTCTAGAGTCTCTAAGCCAGTAGGAAACGTGAGTGTGCTGAGAACTAAAGAACGATGTTTCCTACACATACGGACCATATCTAGTCCAACTCTGCTTCTTAAACTGATACAAAGCACTGGTCCTCTAACATCCAATGTTTGTCAAAAGATGAGAAACGTGTGAGCTTCGTGAACGATGTCGTTCGTTTGAGCTGAAAAGTGTCTGCCCTTACCTCAAACGAAGTCTTGCTTGTAGGAAGACACAGAGCCTGGGATTTAACTCCATTTCTGAAGTGAAACACACGGCAGTGTTCTCATCCATTGATCACACACTGCTTTAGAAAAAGAAGCATGCTCTTGCTTTCTAGAGTCTCTAAGACAGCAGGAAACGTGAGTTTGCTGAGAACAAAAGAACGGTGTTTCATACACATACAAACCATATCTAGTCCAACACTGCTTCTGAAACTGATACAAAGCACTGGTCCTCTAAAATCCAATGCTTGTCTGTTAAGATGAGAAACGTGTGAGCTCCGTGAAAGATGTAGTTCGTTTGAGCTGAAAAGTGACTGCCCTTACCTGAAACGAAGTCTTGCTTGTTGGAAGACATAGAGCCTGGGATTTAACTCCATTTCTGAAGGGAAACACACAGCATAGTTCTCATCCATGGATCACACTCTGCTTTAGAGCGAGAAGCACGCTCTTGCTTTCTAGATTCTCTAATACAGCAGGAAATCTGAGTGTGCCCAGAACAAAAGAATGGTGTTTCCTACACATACGGACTATATGTAGTCCAAATCTTCTTTTGAAACTGATACAATGCACTGGTCCTCTAACATCCAATGCTTGTCAGTTAAGATGAGAAACGTGTGAGCTTCTTGAACGATGTAGTTCCTTTGAGCAGAAAAGTGACTACCCTTACCTGAAACGAAGTCTTGCTTGTAGGGAGACTCAGAGCATGGGATTTAACTCCATTTCTGAAGTGAAACACACAGCATTGTCTCATCCATTGATCACACTCTGCTTTAGAACAAGAAGCACACTCTTGCTTTCTAGAGTCTCTAAGACAGCAGGAAACGTGAGTGTGCTGAGAACAAAAGAACGGTGTTTCCTACACATACGGACCATATCTAGTCCAACTCTGCTTCTTAAACTGATACAAAGAACTGGTCCTCTAACATCCAATGTTTGTCAAAAGATGAGAAACGTGTGAGCTTCGTGAACGATGTAGTTCGTTTGAGCAGAAAACTGACTGCCCTTACCTGAAACGAAGTCTTGATTTTAGGTAGACTCAGAGCATGGGATTTAACTCCATTTCTGAAGTGAAACACACAGCATTGTCTCATCCATTGATCACACTCTCTTTAGAACAAGGAGCACGCTCTTGCTTTCTAGAGTCTCTAAGCCAGCAGGAAACGTGAGTGTGCTGAGAACAAAAGAACGATGTTTCCTACACATACGGACCATATCTAGTCCAACTCTGCTTCTTAAACTGATACAAAGCACTGGTCCTCTAACATCCAATGTTTGTCAAAAGATGAGAAACGTGTGAGCTTCGTGAACGATGTCGTTCGTTTGAGCTGAAAAGTGACTGCCCTTACCTCAAACGAAGTCTTGCATGTAGGAAGAAACAGAGCCTGGGATTTAACTCCATTTCTGAAGTGAAACACACGGCAGTGTTCTAATCCATTGATCACACACTGCTTTAGAAGAAGAAGCATGCTCTTGCTTTCTAGAGTCTCTAAGACAGCAGGAAACGTGAGTTTGCTGAGAACAAAAGAACGGTGTTTCATACACATACAAACCATATCTAGTCCAACTCTGCTTCTGAAACTGATACAAAGCACTGGTCCTCTAAAATCCAATGCTTGTCTGTTAAGATGAGAAACGTGTGAGCTCCGTGAAAGATGTAGTTCGTTTGAGCTGAAAAGTGACTGCCCTTACCTGAAACGAAGTCTTACTTGTTGGAAGACATAGAGCCTGGGATTTAACTCCATTTCTGAAGGGAAACACACAGCATAGTTCTCATCCATGGATCACACTCTGCTTTAGAGCGAGAAGCACGCTCTTGCTTTCTAGAGTCTCTAAGACAGCAGGAAATCTGAGTGTGCCCAGAACAAAAGAACGGTGTTTCCTACACATAGGGACTATATGTAGTCCAAATCTTCTTCTGAAACTGATACAATGCACTGGTCCTCTAACATCCAATGCTTGTCAGTTAAGATGAGAAACGTGTGAGCTTTGTGAACGATGTAGTTCCTTTGAGCAAAAAAGTGACTGCCCTTACCTGAAACGAAGTCTTGCTCGTGGGGAGACTGAGAGCCTGGGATTTAACTCCATTTCTGAAGTGAAACACACAGCATTGTCTCATCCATTGATCACACTCTGCTTTAGAATAAGAACCATGCTCTTGCTATCTAGAGTCTCTAAGAAAGCAGGAAACGTGAGTGTGCTGAAAACAAAAGGATGGTGTTTCCTACACATACGGACCATATCTAGTCCAACACTGCTTCTGAAACTGATACAAAGCACTGGTCCTCTAACATCCAATGCTTGTCTGTTAAGATGAGAAACGTGTGAGCTCAGTGAAAGATGTAGTTCGTTTGAGCAGAAAAGTGACTGCCCTTACCTGAAACGAAGTCTTGCTTGTAGGATGACACAGAGCCTGGGATTTAAGTCTATTTCTGAGGGGAAACACACAGCATAGTTCTCATCCATGGATCACACTCTGCTTTAGAGCGAGAATCATACTCTTGCTTTCTAGATTCTCTAATACAGCAGGAAATCTGAGTGTGCCCAGAACAAAAGAATGGTGTTTCCTACACATACGGACTATATGTAGTACAAATCTTCTTTTGAAACTGATACAATGCACTGGTCTTCTAACATCCAATGCTTGTCAGTTAAGATGAGAAACGTGTGAGCTTCGTGAACGATGTAGTTCCTTTGAGCAAAAAAGTGACTGTCCTTACCTGAAACGAAGTCTTGCTCGTGGGGAGACTGAGAGCCTGGGATTTAACTCCATTTCTGAAGTGCAACACACAGCGTTGTCTCATCCATTGATCACACTCTGCTTTATACAAGAAGCACGCTCTTGCTTCCTAGAGTCTCTAAGACAGCAGGAAACGTGAGTTTGCTGAGAACAAAAGAACGCTGTTTCCTACACATACAAACCATATCTAGTCCAACTCTGCTTCTGAAACTGATACAAAGCACTGGTCCTCTAAAATCCAATGCTTGTCTGTTAAGATGAGAAACGTGTGAGCTCCGTGAAAGATGTAGTTCGTTTGAGCAGAAAACTGACTGCCCTTACCTGAAACGAAGTCTTGATTTTAGGGAGACTCAGAGCATGGGATTTAACTCCATTTCTGAAGTGAAACACACAGCATTGTCTCATCCATTGATCACACTCTCTTTAGAACAAGAAGCACGCTCTTGCTTTCTAGAGTCTCTAAGCCAGCAGGAAACGTGAGTGTGCTGAGAACTAAAGAACGATGTTTCCTACACATACGGACCATATCTAGTCCAACTCTGCTTCTTAAACTGATACAAAGCACTGGTCCTCTAACATCCAATGTTTGTCAAAAGATGAGAAACGTGTGAGCTTCGTGAACGATGTCGTTCGTTTGAGCTGAAAAGTGTCTGCCCTTACCTCAAACGAAGTCTTGCTTGTAGGAAGACACAGAGCCTGGGATTTAACTCCATTTCTGAAGTGAAACACACGGCAGTGTTCTCATCCATTGATCACACACTGCTTTAGAAAAAGAAGCATGCTCTTGCTTTCTAGAGTCTCTAAGACAGCAGGAAACGTGAGTTTGCTGAGAACAAAAGAACGGTGTTTCATACACATACAAACCATATCTAGTCCAACTCTGCTTCTGAAACTGATACAAAGCACTGGTCCTCTAAAATCCAATGCTTGTCTGTTAAGATGAGAAACGTGTGAGCTCCGTGAAAGATGTAGTTCGTTTGAGCTGAAAAGTGACTGCCCTTACCTGAAACGAAGTCTTGCTTGTTGGAAGACATAGAGCCTGGGATTTAACTCCATTTCTGAAGGGAAACACACAGCATAGTTCTCATCCATGGATCACACTCTGCTTTAGAGCGAGAAGCACGCTCTTGCTTTCTAGATTCTCTAATACAGCAGGAAATCTGAGTGTGCCCAGAACAAAAGAACGGTGTTTCCTACACATACGGACTATATGTAGTCCAAATCTTCTTTTGAAACTGATACAATGCACTGGTCCTCTAACATCCAATGCTTGTCAGTTAAGATGAGAAACGTGTGAGCTTCTTGAACGATGTAGTTCCTTTGAGCAGAAAAGTGACTACCCTTACCTGAAACGAAGTCTTGCTTGTAGGGAGACTCAGAGCATGGGATTTAACTCCATTTCTGAAGTGAAACACACAGCATTGTCTCATCCATTGATCACACTCTGCTTTAGAACAAGAAGCACACTCTTGCTTTCTAGAGTCTCTAAGACAGCAGGAAACGTGAGTGTGCTGAGAACAAAAGAACGGTGTTTCCTACACATACGGACCATATCTAGTCCAACTCTGCTTCTTAAACTGATACAAAGAACTGGTCCTCTAACATCCAATGTTTGTCAAAAGATGAGAAACGTGTGAGCTTCGTGAACGATGTCGTTCGTTTGAGCTGAAAAGTGTCTGCCCTTACCTCAAACGAAGTCTTGCTTGTAGGAAGACACAGAGCCTGGGATTTAACTCCATTTCTGAAGTGAAACACACGGCAGTGTTCTCATCCATTGATCACACACTGCTTTAGAAAAAGAAGCATGCTCTTGCTTTCTAGAGTCTCTAAGACAGCAGGAAACGTGAGTTTGCTGAGAACAAAAGAACGGTGTTTCATACACATACAAACCATATCTAGTCCAACTCTGCTTCTGAAACTGATACAAAGCACTGGTCCTCTAAAATCCAATGCTTGTCTGTTAAGATGAGAAACGTGTGAGCTCCGTGAAAGATGTAGTTCGTTTGAGCTGAAAAGTGACTGCCCTTACCTGAAACGAAGTCTTGCTTGTTGGAAGACATAGAGCCTGGGATTTAACTCCATTTCTGAAGGGAAACACACAGCATAGTTCTCATCCATGGATCACACTCTGCTTTAGAGCGAGAAGCACGCTCTTGCTTTCTAGATTCTCTAATACAGCAGGAAATCTGAGTGTGCCCAGAACAAAAGAATGGTGTTTCCTACACATACGGACTATATGTAGTCCAAATCTTCTTTTGAAACTGATACAATGCACTGGTCCTCTAACATCCAATGCTTGTCAGTTAAGATGAGAAACGTGTGAGCTTCTTGAACGATGTAGTTCCTTTGAGCAGAAAAGTGACTACCCTTACCTGAAACGAAGTCTTGCTTGTAGGGAGACTCAGAGCATGGGATTTAACTCCATTTCTGAAGTGAAACACACAGCATTGTCTCATCCATTGATCACACTCTGCTTTAGAACAAGAAGCACACTCTTGCTTTCTAGAGTCTCTAAGACAGCAGGAAACGTGAGTGTGCTGAGAACAAAAGAACGGTGTTTCCTACACATACGGACCATATCTAGTCCAACTCTGCTTCTTAAACTGATACAAAGAACTGGTCCTCTAACATCCAATGTTTGTCAAAAGATGAGAAACGTGTGAGCTTCGTGAACGATGTAGTTCGTTTGAGCAGAAAACTGACTGCCCTTACCTGAAACGAAGTCTTGATTTTAGGTAGACTCAGAGCATGGGATTTAACTCCATTTCTGAAGTGAAACACACAGCATTGTCTCATCCATTGATCACACTCTCTTTAGAACAAGGAGCACGCTCTTGCTTTCTAGAGTCTCTAAGCCAGCAGGAAACGTGAGTGTGCTGAGAACAAAAGAACGATGTTTCCTACACATACGGACCATATCTAGTCCAACTCTGCTTCTTAAACTGATACAAAGCACTGGTCCTCTAACATCCAATGTTTGTCAAAAGATGAGAAACGTGTGAGCTTCTTGAACGATGTCGTTCGTTTGAGCTGAAAAGTGACTGCCCTTACCTCAAACGAAGTCTTGCATGTAGGAAGAAACAGAGCCTGGGATTTAACTCCATTTCTGAAGTGAAACACACGGCAGTGTTCTAATCCATTGATCACACACTGCTTTAGAAGAAGAAGCATGCTCTTGCTTTCTAGAGTCTCTAAGACAGCAGGAAACGTGAGTTTGCTGAGAACAAAAGAACGGTGTTTCATACACATACAAACCATATCTAGTCCAACTCTGCTTCTGAAACTGATACAAAGCACTGGTCCTCTAAAATCCAATGCTTGTCTGTTAAGATGAGAAACGTGTGAGCTCCGTGAAAGATGTAGTTCGTTTGAGCTGAAAAGTGACTGCCCTTACCTGAAACGAAGTCTTACTTGTTGGAAGACATAGAGCCTGGGATTTAACTCCATTTCTGAAGGGAAACACACAGCATAGTTCTCATCCATGGATCACACTCTGCTTTAGAGCGAGAAGCACGCTCTTGCTTTCTAGAGTCTCTAAGACAGCAGGAAATCTGAGTGTGCCCAGAACAAAAGAACGGTGTTTCCTACACATAGGGACTATATGTAGTCCAAATCTTCTTCTGAAACTGATACAATGCACTGGTCCTCTAACATCCAATGCTTGTCAGTTAAGATGAGAAACGTGTGAGCTTTGTGAACGATGTAGTTCCTTTGAGCAAAAAAGTGACTGCCCTTACCTGAAACGAAGTCTTGCTCGTGGGGAGACTGAGAGCCTGGGATTTAACTCCATTTCTGAAGTGAAACACACAGCATTGTCTCATCCATTGATCACACTCTGCTTTAGAATAAGAACCATGCTCTTGCTATCTAGAGTCTCTAAGAAAGCAGGAAACGTGAGTGTGCTGAAAACAAAAGGATGGTGTTTCCTACACATACGGACCATATCTAGTCCAACACTGCTTCTGAAACTGATACAAAGCACTGGTCCTCTAACATCCAATGCTTGTCTGTTAAGATGAGAAACGTGTGAGCTCAGTGAAAGATGTAGTTCGTTTGAGCAGAAAAGTGACTGCCCTTACCTGAAACGAAGTCTTGCTTGTAGGATGACACAGAGCCTGGGATTTAAGTCTATTTCTGAGGGGAAACACACAGCATAGTTCTCATCCATGGATCACACTCTGCTTTAGAGCGAGAATCATACTCTTGCTTTCTAGATTCTCTAATACAGCAGGAAATCTGAGTGTGCCCAGAACAAAAGAATGGTGTTTCCTACACATACGGACTATATGTAGTACAAATCTTCTTTTGAAACTGATACAATGCACTGGTCTTCTAACATCCAATGCTTGTCAGTTAAGATGAGAAACGTGTGAGCTTCGTGAACGATGTAGTTCCTTTGAGCAAAAAAGTGACTGTCCTTACCTGAAACGAAGTCTTGCTCGTGGGGAGACTGAGAGCCTGGGATTTAACTCCATTTCTGAAGTGCAACACACAGCATTGTCTCATCCATTGATCACACTCTGCTTTATACAAGAAGCACGCTCTTGCTTTCTAGAGTCTCTAAGACAGCAGGAAAAGTGAGTGTGCTGAAAACAAAAGAATGGTGTTTCCTACACATACGGACCATATCTAGTCCAACTCTGCTTCTGAAACTGATACAAAGCACTGGTCCTCTAACATCCAATGCTTGTCTGTTAAGATGAGAAACGTGTGAGCTCCGTGAAAGATGTAGTTCGTTTGAGCTGAAAAGTGACTGCCCTTACCTGAAACGAAGTCTTGCTTCTAGGAAGACACAGAGCCTGGGATTTAACTGTATTTCTGAGGGGAAACACACAGCATAGTTCTCATCCATGGATCACACTCTGCTTTAGAGTGAGAATCATACTCTTGCTTTCTAGATTCTCTAATACAGCAGGAAATCTGAGTGTGCGCAGAACAAAAGAATGGTGTTTCCTACACATACGGACTATATGTAGCCCAAATCTTCTTTTGAAACAGATACAATGCACTGGTCTTCTAACATCCAATGCTTGTCAGTTAAGATGAGAAACGTGTGAGCTTCTTGAACGATGTAGTTCCCTTGAGCAGAAAAGTGACTGCTCTTACCTGAAACGAAGTCTTGCTTGTAGTGAGACTCAGAGCATGGGATTTAACTCCATTTCTGAAGTGAAACACACAGCATTGTCTCATCCATTGATCACATTCTGCTTTAGAACGAGAAGCACGTTCTTGCTTTCCAGAGTCTCTTAGACAGCAGGAAACGTGAGTGTGCTGAGAACAAAAGATCGGGGTTTCCTACACATATGGATCATATGCAGTCCCACTCTGCTTCTGAAACTGATACAAAGCACTGACCCACTAACATCCAATGCTTGTCAGTTAAGATGAGAAACGTGTGAGCTTTGTGAACGATATAGTTCCTTTGAACTGAAAAGTGACTGCCCTTACCTGAAAAGAAGTCTTGCTTGTAGGAAGACACAGAGCCTGGCATTTAACTCTATTTCTGAGGGGAAACACACAGCATAGTTCTCATCCATGGATCACACTCTGCTTTAGAGCGAGAAGCACGCTCTTGCTTTCTAGATTCTCTAATACAGCAGGAAATCTGAGTGTGCCCAGAACAAAAGAATGGTGTTTCCTACACATACGGACTATATGTAGTCCAAATCTTCTTTTGAAACTGATACAATGCACTGGTCCTCTAACATCCAATGCTTGTCAGTTAAGATGAGAAACGTGTGAGCTTCTTGAACGATGTAGTTCCTTTGAGCAGAAAAGTGACTACCCTTACCTGAAACGAAGTCTTGCTTGTAGGGAGACTCAGAGCATGGGATTTAACTCCATTTCTGAAGTGAAACACACAGCATTGTCTCATCCATTGATCACACTCTGCTTTAGAACAAGAAGCACACTCTTGCTTTCTAGAGTCTCTAAGACAGCAGGAAACGTGAGTGTGCTGAGAACAAAAGAACGGTGTTTCCTACACATACGGACCATATCTAGTCCAACTCTGCTTCTTAAACTGATACAAAGCACTGGTCCTCTAACATCCAATGTTTGTCAAAAGATGAGAAACGTGTGAGCTTCGTGAACGATGTCGTTCGTTTGAGCTGAAAAGTGACTGCCCTTACCTCAAACGAAGTCTTGCTTGTAGGAAGACACAGAGCCTGGGATTTAACTCCATTTCTGAAGTGAAACACACGGCAGTGTTCTCATCCATTGATCACACACTGCTTTAGAAGAAGAAGCATGCTCTTGCTTTCTAGAGTCTCTAAGACAGCAGGAAACGTGAGTTTGCTGAGAACAAAAGAATGGTGTTTCATACACATACAAACCATATCTAGTCCAACTCTGCTTCTGAAACTGATACAAAGCACTGGTCCTCTAAAATCCAATGCTTGTCTGTTAAGATGAGAAACGTGTGAGCTCCGTGAAAGATGTAGTTCGTTTGAGCTGAAAAGTGACTGCCCTTACCTGAAACGAAGTCTTGCTTGTTGGAAGACATAGAGCCTGGGATTTAACTCCATTTCTGAAGGGAAACACACAGCATAGTTCTCATCCATGGATCACACTCTGCTTTAGAGCGAGAAGCACGCTCTTGCTTTCTAGAGTCTCTAAGACAGCAGGAAATCTGAGTGTGCCCAGAACAAAAGAACGGTGTTTCCTACACATAGGGACTATATGTAGTCCAAATCTTCTTCTGAAACTGATACAATGCACTGGTCCTCTAACATCCAATGCTTGTCAGTTAAGATGAGAAACGTGTGAGCTTTGTGAACGATGTAGTTCCTTTGAGCAAAAAAGTGACTGCCCTTACCTGAAACGAAGTCTTGCTCGTGGGGAGACTGAGAACCTGGGATTTAACTCCATTTCTGAAGTGAAACACACAGCATTGTCTCATCCATGGATCACACTCTGCTTTAGAACAAGAAGCACGCTCTTGCTTTCTAGAGTCTCTAAGACAGCAGGAAAAGTGAGTGTGCTGAAAACAAAAGAATGGTGTTTCCTACACATACGGACCATATCTAGTCCAACTCTGCTTCTGAAACTGATACAAAGCACTGGTCCTCTAACATCCAATGCTTGTCTGTTAAGATGAGAAACGTGTGAGCTCAGTGAAAGATGTAGTTCGTTTGAGCTGAAAAGTGACTGCCCTTACCTGAAACGAAGTCTTGCTTGAAGGATGACACAGAGCCTGGGATTTAACTCTATTTCTAAGGGGAAACACACGGCATAGTTCTCATCCATGGATCACACTCTGCTTTAGAGCGAGAATCATACTCTTGCTTTCTAGATTCTCTAATACAGCAGGAAATCTGAGTGTGCCCAGAACAAAAGAATGGTGTTTCCTACACATACGGACTATATGTAGTCCAAATCTTCTTTTGAAACTGATACAATGCACTGGTCCTCTAACATCCAATGCTTGTCAGTTAAGATGAGAAACGTGTGAGCTTCTTGAACGATGTAGTTCCTTTGAGCAGAAAAGTGACTGCCCTTACCTCAAACGAAGTCTTGCTTGTAGGAAGACACAGAGCCTGGTATTTAACTCCATTTCTGAAGTGAAACACACGGCAGTGTTCTCATCCATTGATCACACACTGCTTTAGAAGAAGAAGCATGCTCTTGCTTTCTAGAGTCTCTAAGACAGCAGGAAACGTGAGTTTGCTGAGAACAAAAGAACGGTGTCTCATACACATACAAACCATATCTAGTCCAACTCTGCTTCTGAAACTGATACAAAGCACTGGTCCTCTAAAATCCAATGCTTGTCTGTTAAGATGAGAAACGTGTGAGCTCCGTGAAAGATGTAGTTCGTTTGAGCTGAAAAGTGACTGCCCTTACCTGAAACGAAGTCTTGCTTGTTGGAAGACATAGAGCCTGGGATTTAACTGTATTTCTGAGGGAAAACACACAGCATAGTTCTCATCCATGGATCACACTCTGCTTTAGAGCGAGAATCATACTCTTGCTTTCTAGATTCTCTAATACAGCAGGAAATCTGAGTGTGCGCAGAACAAAAGAATGGTGTTTCCTACACATACGGACTATATGTATCCCAAATCTTCTTTTGAAACAGATACAATGCACTGGTCTTCTAACATCCAATGCTTGTCAGTTAAGATGAGAAACGTGTGAGCTTCTTGAACGATGTAGTTCCCTTGAGCAGAAAAGTGACTGCCCTTACCTGAAACGAAGTCTTGCTTGTAGTGAGACTCAGAGCATGGGATTTAACTCCATTTCTGAAGTGAAACACACAGCATTGTCTCATCCATTGATCACATTCTGCTTTAGAACGAGAAGCACGTTCTTGCTTTCCAGAGTCTCTTAGACAGCAGGAAACGTGAGTGTGCTGAGAACAAAAGATCGGGGTTTCCTACACATATGGATCATATGCAGTCCCACTCTGTTTCTGAAACTGATACAAAGCACTGACCCACTAACATCCAATGCTTGTCAGTTCAGATGAGAAACGTGTGAGCTTTGTGAACGATATAGTTCCTTTGAACTGAAAAGTGACTGCCCTTACCTGAAAAGAAGTCTTGCTTGTAGGAAGACACAGAGCCTGGCATTTAACTCTATTTCTGAGGGGAAACACACAGCATAGTTCTCATCCATGGATCACACTCTGCTTTAGAGCGAGAAGCACGCTCTTGCTTTCTAGATTCTCTAATACAGCAGGAAATCTGAGTGTGCCCAGAACAAAAGAATGGTGTTTCCTACACATACGGACTATATGTAGTCCAAATCTTCTTTTGAAACTGATACAATGCACTGGTCCTCTAACATCCAATGCTTGTCAGTTAAGATGAGAAACGTGTGAGCTTCTTGAACGATGTAGTTCCTTTGAGCAGAAAAGTGACTACCCTTACCTGAAACGAAGTCTTGCTTGTAGGGAGACTCAGAGCATGGGATTTAACTCCATTTCTGAAGTGAAACACACAGCATTGTCTCATCCATTGATCACACTCTGCTTTAGAACAAGAAGCACACTCTTGCTTTCTAGAGTCTCTAAGACAGCAGGAAACGTGAGTGTGCTGAGAACAAAGAACGGTGTTTCCTACACATATGGACCATATCTAGTCCAACTCTGCTTCTTAAACTGATACAAAGCACTGGTCCTCTAACATCCAATGTTTGTCAAAAGATGAGAAACGTGTGAGCTCAGTGAAAGATGTAGTTCGTTTGAGCAGAAAAGTGACTGCCCTTACCTGAAACGAAGTCTTGCTTGTAGGATGACACAGAGCCTGGGATTTAAGTCTATTTCTGAGGGGAAACACACAGCATAGTTCTCATCCATGGATCACACTCTGCTTTAGAGCGAGAATCATACTCTTGCTTTCTAGATTCTCTAATACAGCAGGAAATCTGAGTGTGCCCAGAACAAAAGAATGGTGTTTCCTACACATACGGACTATATGTAGTCCAAATCTTCTTTTGAAACTGACACAATGCACTGGTCTTCTAACATCCAATGCTTGTCAGTTAAGATGAGAAACGTGTGAGCTTCGTGAACGATGTAGTTCCTTTGAGCAAAAAAGTGACTGCCCTTACCTGAAACGAAGTCTTGCTCGTGGGGAGACTGAGAGCCTGGGATTTAACTCCATTTCTGAAGTGAAACACACAGCATTGTCTCATCCATTGATCACACTCTGCTTTAGAACAAGAAGCACGCTCTTGCTTTCTAGAATCTCTAAGACAGCAGGAAAAGTGAGTGTGCTGAAAACAAAAGAATGGTGTTTCCTACACATACGGACCATATCTAGTCCAACTCTGCTTCTGAAACTGATACAAAGCACTGGTCCTCTAACATCCAATGCTTGTCTGTTAAGATGAGAAACGTGTGAGCTCAGTGAAAGATGTAGTTCGTTTGAGCTGAAAAGTGACTGCCCTTACCTGAAACGAAGTCTTGCTTGAAGGATGACACAGAGCCTGGGATTTAACTCTATTTCTAAGGGGAAACACACGGCATAGTTCTCATCCATGGATCACACTCTGCTTTAGAGCGAGAATCATACTCTTGCTTTCTAGATTCTCTAATACAGCAGGAAATCTGAGTGTGCCCAGAACAAAAGAATGGTGTTTCCTACACATACGGACTATATGTAGTCCAAATCTTCTTTTGAAACTGATACAATGCACTGGTCCTCTAACATCAAATGCTTGTCAGTTAAGATGAGAAACGTGTGAGCTTCTTGAACGATGTAGTTCCTTTGAGCAGAAAAGTGACTACCCTTACCTGAAACGAAGTCTTGCTTGTAGGGAGACTCAGAGCATGGGATTTAACTCCATTTCTGAAGTGAAACACACAGCATTGTCTCATCCATTGATCACACTCTGCTTTAGAAGAAGAAGCACACTCTTGCTTTCTGGAGTCTCTAAGACAGCAGGAAACGTGATTGTGCTGAGAACAAAAGAACGGTGTTTCCTACACATACGGACCATATCTAGTCCAACTCTGCTTCTTAAACTGATACAAAGCATTGGTCCTCTAACATCCAATGTTTGTCAAAAGATGAGAAACGTGTGAGCTTCGTGAACGATGTAGTTCGTTTGAGCAGAAAACTGACTGCCCTTACCTGAAACGAAGTCTTGATTGTAGGAAGACTCAGAGCCTGGGATTTAACTCCATTTGTGAAGTGAAACACACAGCAGTCTTCTCATCCATTGATCTCACTCTGCTTTAGAACAAGAAGCACGCTCTTGCTTTCTAGAGTCTCTAAGACAGCAGGAAACGTGAGTTTGCTGAGAACAAAAGAACGCTGTTTCCTACACATACAAACCATATCTAGTCCAACTCTGCTTCTGAAACTGATACAAAGCACTGGTCCTCTAAAATCCAATGCTTGTCTGTTAAGATGAGAAACGTGTGAGCTCCGTGAAAGATGTAGTTCGTTTGAGCAGAAAACTGACTGCCCTTACCTGAAACGAAGTCTTGATTTTAGGGAGACTCAGAGCATGGGATTTAACTCCATTTCTGAAGTGAAACACACAGCATTGTCTCATCCATTGATCACACTCTCTTTAGAACAAGAAGCACGCTCTTGCTTTCTAGAGTCTCTAAGCCAGCAGGAAACGTGAGTGTGCTGAGAACTAAAGAACGATGTTTCCTACACATACGGACCATATCTAGTCCAACTCTGCTTCTTAAACTGATACAAAGCACTGGTCCTCTAACATCCAATGTTTGTCAAAAGATGAGAAACGTGTGAGCTTCGTGAACGATGTCGTTCGTTTGAGCTGAAAAGTGTCTGCCCTTACCTCAAACGAAGTCTTGCTTGTAGGAAGACACAGAGCCTGGGATTTAACTCCATTTCTGAAGTGAAACACACGGCAGTGTTCTCATCCATTGATCACACACTGCTTTAGAAAAAGAAGCATGCTCTTGCTTTCTAGAGTCTCTAAGACAGCAGGAAACGTGAGTTTGCTGAGAACAAAAGAACGGTGTTTCATACACATACAAACCATATCTAGTCCAACTCTGCTTCTGAAACTGATACAAAGCACTGGTCCTCTAAAATCCAATGCTTGTCTGTTAAGATGAGAAACGTGTGAGCTCCGTGAAAGATGTAGTTCGTTTGAGCTGAAAAGTGACTGCCCTTACCTGAAACGAAGTCTTGCTTGTTGGAAGACATAGAGCCTGGGATTTAACTCCATTTCTGAAGGGAAACACACAGCATAGTTCTCATCCATGGATCACACTCTGCTTTAGAGCGAGAATCATACTCTTGCTTTCTAGATTCTCTAATACAGCAGGAAATCTGAGTGTGCCCAGAACAAAAGAATGGTGTTTCCTACACATACGGACTATATGTAGTCCAAATCTTCTTTTGAAACTGATACAATGCACTGGTCTTCTAACATCCAATGCTTGTCAGTTAAGATGAGAAACGTGTGAGCTTCGTGAACGATGTAGTTCCTTTGAGCAAAAAAGTGACTGCCCTTACCTGAAACGAAGTCTTGCTCGTGGGGAGACTGAGAGCCTAAGATTTAACTCCATTTCTGAAGTGAAACACACAGCATTGTCTCATCCATTGATCACACTCTGCTTTAGAACAAGAAGCACGCTCTTGCTTTCTAGAGTCTCTAAGACAGCAGGAAACGTGAGTGTGCTGAAAACAAAAGAATGGTGTTTCCTACACATACGGACCATATCTAGTCCAACTCTGCTTCTGAAACTGATACAAAGCACTGGTCCTCTAACATCCAATGCTTGTCTGTTAAGATGAGAAACGTGTGAGCTCAGTGAAAGATGTAGTTCGTTTGAGCTGAAAAGTGACTGCCCTTACCGGAAACGAAGTCTTGCTTGAAGGATGACACAGAGCCTGGGATTTAACTCTATTTCTAAGGGGAAACACACGGCATAGTTCTCATCCATGGATCACACTCTGCTTTAGAACAAGAAGCACACTCTTGCTTTCAGGAGTCTCTAAGACAGCAGGAAACGTGAGTGTGCTGAGAACAAAAGAACGGTGTTTCCTACACATACGGACCATATCTAGTCCAACTCTGCTTCTTAAACTGATACAAAGCATTGGTCCTCTAACATCCAATGTTTGTCAAAAGATGAGAAACGTGTGAGCTTCGTGAACGATGTAGTTCGTTTGAGCAGAAAACTGACTGCCCTTACCTGAAACGAAGTCTTGATTGTAGGAAGACTCAGAGCCGGGGATTTAACTCCATTTGTGAAGTGAAACACACAGCAGTGTTCTCATCCATTGATCTCACTCTGCTTTAGAACAAGAAGCACGCTCTTGCTTTCTAGAGTCTCTAAGACAGCAGGAAACGTGAGTTTGCTGAGAACAAAAGAACGGTGTTTCCTACACATACAAACCATATCTAGTCCAACTCTGCTTCTGAAACTGATATAAAGCACTGGTCCTCTAAAATCCAATGCTTGTCTGTTAAGATGAGAAACGTGTGAGCTCCGTGAAAGATGTAGTTCGTTTGAGCTGAAAAGTGACTGCCCTTACGTGAAATGAAGTCTTGCTTGTTGGAAGACATAGAGCCTGGGATTTAACTCCTTTTCTGAAGGGAAACACAGAGCATAGTTTTCATCCATGGATCACACTCTGGTTTAGAGCGAGAAGCACGCTCTTGCTTTCTAAAGTCTCTAAGACAGCAGGAAACGTGAGTGTGCTGAGAACAAAAGAACGGTGTTTCCTACACATACGGAACATATCTAGTCCAACTCTGCTTCTGAAACTGATACAAAGCACTGGTCCTATAACATCCAATGCTTGTCTGTTAAGATGTGAAACATGTGAGCTCAGTGAAAGATGTAGTTCGTTTGAGCTGAAAAGTGACTGCCCTTACCTGAAACGAAGTCTTGCTTCTAGGAAGACACAGAGCCTGGGATTTAACTGTATTTCTGAGGGGAAACACACAGCATAGTTCTCATCCATGGATCACACTCTGCTTTAGAGTGAGAATCATACTCTTGCTTTCTAGATTCTCTAATACAGCAGGAAATCTGAGTGTGCGCAGAACAAAAGAATGGTGTTTCCTACACATACGGACTATATGTAGCCCAAATCTTCTTTTGAAACAGATACAATGCACTGGTCTTCTAACATCCAATGCTTGTCAGTTAAGATGAGAAACGTGTGAGCTTCTTGAACGATGTAGTTCCTTTGAGCAGAAAAGTGACTACCCTTACCTGAAACGAAGTCTTGCTTGTAGGGAGACTCAGAGCATGGGATTTAACTCCATTTCTGAAGTGAAACACACAGCATTGTCTCATCCATTGATCACACTCTGCTTTAGAACAAGAAGCACACTCTTGCTTTCTAGAGTCTCTAAGACAGCAGGAAACGTGAGTGTGCTGAGAACAAAAGAACGGTGTTTCCTACACATACGGACCATATCTAGTCCAACTCTGCTTCTTAAACTGATACAAAGCACTGGTCCTCTAACATCCAATGTTTGTCAAAAGATGAGAAACGTGTGAGCTTCGTGAACGATGTCGTTCTTTTGAGCTGAAAAGTGACTGCCCTTACCTCAAACGAAGTCTTGCTTGTAGGAAGACACAGAGCCTGGGATTTAACTCCATTTCTGAAGTGAAACACACGGCAGTGTTCTCATCCATTGATCACACACTGCTTTAGAAGAAGAAGCATGCTCTTGCTTTCTAGAGTCTCTAAGACAGCAGGAAACGTGAGTTTGCTGAGAACAAAAGAACGGTGTTTCATACACATACAAACCATATCTAGTCCAACTCTGCTTCTGAAACTGATACAAAGCACTGGTCCTCTAAAATCCAATGCTTGTCTGTTAAGATGAGAAACGTGTGAGCTCCGTGAAAGATGTAGTTCGTTTGAGCTGAAAAGTGACTGCCCTTACCTGAAACGAAGTCTTGCTTGTTGGAAGACATAGAGCCTGGGATTTAACTCCATTTCTGAAGGGAAACACACAGCATAGTTCTCATCCATGGATCACACTCTGCTTTAGAGCGAGAAGCACGCTCTTGCTTTCTAGAGTCTCTAAGACAGCAGGAAATCTGAGTGTGCCCAGAACAAAAGAACGGTGTTTCCTACACATAGGGACTATATGTAGTCCAAATCTTCTTCTGAAACTGATACAATGCACTGGTCCTCTAACATCCAATGCTTGTCAGTTAAGATGAGAAACGTGTGAGCTTTGTGAACGATGTAGTTCCTTTGAGCAAAAAAGTGACTGCCCTTACCTGAAACGAAGTCTTGCTCGTGGGGAGACTGAGAGCCTGGGATTTAACTCCATTTCTGAAGTGAAACACACAGCATTGTCTCATCCATTGATCACACTCTGCTTTAGAATAAGAACCATGCTCTTGCTTTCTAGAGTCTCTAAGACAGCAGGAAACGTGAGTGTGCTGAAAACAAAAGAATGGTGTTTCCTACACATACGGACCATATCTAGTCCAACACTGCTTCTGAAACTGATACAAAGCACTGGTCCTCTAACATCCAATGCTTGTCTATTAAGATGAGAAACGTGTGAGCTAAGTGAAAGATGTAGTTCGTTTGAGCTGAAAAGTGACTGCCCTTACCTGAAACGAAGTCTTGCTTGAAGGATGACACAGAGCCTGGGATTTAACTCTATTTCTAAGGGGAAACACACGGCATAGTTCTCATCCATGGATCACACTCTGCTTTAGAGCGAGAATCATACTCTTGCTTTCTAGATTCTCTAATACAGCAGGAAATCTGAGTGTGCCCAGAACAAAAGAATGGTGTTTCCTACACATACGGACTATATGTAGTCCAAATCTTCTTCTGAAACTGATACAATGCACTGGTCCTCTAACATCCAATGCTTGTCAGTTAAGATGAGAAACGTGTGAGCTTCGTGAACGATGTAGTTCCTTTGAGCAAAAAAGTGACTGGCCTTACCTGAAACGAAGTCTTGCTCGTGGGGAGACTGAGAGCCTGGGATTTAACTCCATTTCTGAAGTGAAACACACAGCATTGTCTCATCCATTGATCACACTCTGCTTTAGAACAAGAACCATGCTCTTGCTTTCTAGAGTCTCTAAGACAGCAGGAAACGTGAGTGTGCTGAAAACAAAAGAATGGTGTTTCCTACACATACGGACCATATCTAGTCCAACTCTGCTTCTGAAACTGATACAAAGCACTGGTCCTCTAACATCCAATGCTTGTCTGTTAAGATGAGAAACGTGTGAGCTCCGTGAAAGATGTAGTTCGTTTGAGCTGAAAAGTGACTGCCCTTACCTGAAACGAATTCTTGCTTCTAGGAAGACACAGAGCCTGGGATTTAACTGTATTTCTGAGGGAAAACACACAGCATAGTTCTCATCCATGGATCACACTCTGCTTTAGAGCGAGAATCATACTCTTGCTTTCTAGATTCTCTAATACAGCAGGAAATCTGAGTGTGCGCAGAACAAAAGAATGGTGTTTCCTACACATACGGACTATATGTATCCCAAATCTTCTTTTGAAACAGATACAATGCACTGGTCTTCTAACATCCAATGCTTGTCAGTTAAGATGAGAAACGTGTGAGCTTCTTGAACGATGTAGTTCCCTTGAGCAGAAAAGTGACTGCCCTTACCTGAAACGAAGTCTTGCTTGTAGTGAGACTCAGAGCATGGGATTTAACTCCATTTCTGAAGTGAAACACACAGCATTGTCTCATCCATTGATCACATTCTGCTTTAGAACGAGAAGCACGTTCTTGCTTTCCAGAGTCTCTTAGACAGCAGGAAACGTGAGTGTGCTGAGAACAAAAGATCGGGGTTTCCTACACATATGGATCATATGCAGTCCCACTCTGCTTCTGAAACTGATACAAAGCACTGACCCACTAACATCCAATGCTTGTCAGTTAAGATGAGAAACGTGTGAGCTTTGTGAACGATATAGTTCCTTTGAACTGAAAAGTGACTGCCCTTACCTGAAAAGAAGTCTTGCTTGTAGGAAGACACAGAGCCTGGCATTTAACTCTATTTCTGAGGGGAAACACACAGCATAGTTCTCATCCATGGATCACACTCTGCTTTAGAGCGAGAAGCACGCTCTTGCTTTCTAGATTCTCTAATACAGCAGGAAATCTGAGTGTGCCCAGAACAAAAGAATGGTGTTTCCTACACATACGGACTATATGTAGTCCAAATCTTCTTTTGAAACTGATACAATGCACTGGTCCTCTAACATCCAATGCTTGTCAGTTAAGATGAGAAACGTGTGAGCTTCTTGAACGATGTAGTTCCTTTGAGCAGAAAAGTGACTACCCTTACCTGAAACGAAGTCTTGCTTGTAGGGAGACTCAGAGCATGGGATTTAACTCCATTTCTGAAGTGAAACACACAGCATTGTCTCATCCATTGATCACACTCTGCTTTAGAACAAGAAGCACACTCTTGCTTTCTAGAGTCTCTAAGACAGCAGGAAACGTGAGTGTGCTGAGAACAAAAGAACGGTGTTTCCTACACATACGGACCATATCTAGTCCAACTCTGCTTCTTAAACTGATACAAAGCACTGGTCCTCTAACATCCAATGTTTGTCAAAAGATGAGAAACGTGTGAGCTTCGTGAACGATGTAGTTCGTTTGAGCAGAAAAGTGACTGCCCTTACCTGAAACGAAGTCTTGCTTGTAGGATGACACAGAGCCTGGGATTTAAGTCTATTTCTGAGGGGAAACACACAGCATAGTTCTCATCCATGGATCACACTCTGCTTTAGAGCGAGAATCATACTCTTGCTTTCTAGATTCTCTAATACAGCAGGAAATCTGAGTGTGCCCAGAACAAAAGAATGGTGTTTCCTACACATACGGACTATATGTAGTCCAAATCTTCTTTTGAAACTGATACAATGCACTGGTCTTCTAACATCCAATGCTTGTCAGTTAAGATGAGAAACGTGTGAGCTTCGTGAACGATGTAGTTCCTTTGAGCAAAAAAGTGACTGCCCTTACCTGAAACGAAGTCTTGCTCGTGGGGAGACTGAGAGCCTGGGATTTAACTCCATTTCTGAAGTGAAACACACAGCATTGTCTCATCCATTGATCACACTCTGCTTTAGAACAAGAAGCACGCTCTTGCTTTCTAGAGTCTCTAAGACAGCAGGAAAAGTGAGTGTGCTGAAAACAAAAGAATGGTGTTTCCTACACATACGGACCATATCTAGTCCAACTCTGCTTCTGAAACTGATACAAAGCACTGGTCCTCTAACATCCAATGCTTGTCTGTTAAGATGAGAAACGTGTGAGCTCAGTGAAAGATGTAGTTCGTTTGAGCTGAAAAGTGACTGCCCTTACCTGAAACGAAGTCTTGCTTGAAGGATGACACAGAGCCTGGGATTTAACTCTATTTCTAAGGGGAAACACACGGCATAGTTCTCATCCATGGATCACACTCTGCTTTAGAGCGAGAATCATACTCTTGCTTTCTAGATTCTCTAATACAGCAGGAAATCTGAGTGTGCCCAGAACAAAAGAATGGTGTTTCCTACACATACGGACTATATGTAGTCCAAATCTTCTTTTGAAACTGATACAATGCACTGGTCCTCTAACATCAAATGCTTGTCAGTTAAGATGAGAAACGTGTGAGCTTCTTGAACGATGTAGTTCCTTTGAGCAGAAAAGTGACTACCCTTACCTGAAACGAAGTCTTGCTTGTAGGGAGACTCAGAGCATGGGATTTAACTCCATTTCTGAAGTGAAACACACAGCATTGTCTCATCCATTGATCACACTCTGCTTTAGAAGAAGAAGCACACTCTTGCTTTCTGGAGTCTCTAAGACAGCAGGAAACGTGATTGTGCTGAGAACAAAAGAACGGTGTTTCCTACACATACGGACCATATCTAGTCCAACTCTGCTTCTTAAACTGATACAAAGCATTGGTCCTCTAACATCCAATGTTTGTCAAAAGATGAGAAACGTGTGAGCTTCGTGAACGATGTAGTTCGTTTGAGCAGAAAACTGACTGCCCTTACCTGAAACGAAGTCTTGATTGTAGGAAGACTCAGAGCCTGGGATTTAACTCCATTTGTGAAGTGAAACACACAGCAGTCTTCTCATCCATTGATCTCACTCTGCTTTAGAACAAGAAGCACGCTCTTGCTTTCTAGAGTCTCTAAGACAGCAGGAAACGTGAGTTTGCTGAGAACAAAAGAACGGTGTTTCCTACACATACAAACCATATCTAGTCCAACTCTGCTTCTGAAACTGATACAAAGCACTGGTCCTCTAAAATCCAATGCTTGTCTGTTAAGATGAGAAACGTGTGAGCTCCGTGAAAGATGTAGTTCGTTTGAGCTGAAAAGTGACTGCCCTTACCGGAAACGAAGTCTTGCTTGAAGGATGACACAGAGCCTGGGATTTAAGTCTATTTCTAAGGGGAAACACACGGCATAGTTCTCATCCATGGATCACACTCTGCTTTAGAACAAGAAGCACACTCTTGCTTTCTGGAGTCTCTAAGACAGCAGGAAACGTGAGTGTGCTGAGAACAAAAGAACGGTGTTTCCTACACATACGGACCATATCTAGTCCAACTCTGCTTCTTAAACTGATACAAAGCATTGGTCCTCTAACATCCAATGTTTGTCAAAAGATGAGAAACGTGTGAGCTTCGTGAACGATGTAGTTCGTTTGAGCAGAAAACTGACTGCCCTTACCTGAAACGAAGTCTTGATTGTAGGAAGACTCAGAGCCGGGGATTTAACTCCATTTGTGAAGTGAAACACACAGCAGTGTTCTCATCCATTGATCTCACTCTGCTTTAGAACAAGAAGCACGCTCTTGCTTTCTAGAGTCTCTAAGACAGCAGGAAACGTGAGTTTGCTGAGAACAAAAGAACGGTGTTTCCTACACATACAAACCATATCTAGTCCAACTCTGCTTCTGAAACTGATATAAAGCACTGGTCCTCTAAAATCCAATGCTTGTCTGTTAAGATGAGAAACGTGTGAGCTCCGTGAAAGATGTAGTTCGTTTGAGCTGAAAAGTGACTGCCCTTACGTGAAATGAAGTCTTGCTTGTTGGAAGACATAGAGCCTGGGATTTAACTCCTTTTCTGAAGGGAAACACAGAGCATAGTTTTCATCCATGGATCACACTCTGGTTTAGAGCGAGAAGCACGCTCTTGCTTTCTAAAGTCTCTAAGACAGCAGGAAACGTGAGTGTGCTGAGAACAAAAGAACGGTGTTTCCTACACATACGGAACATATCTAGTCCAACTCTGCTTCTGAAACTGATACAAAGCACTGGTCCTCTAACATCCAATGCTTGTCTGTTAAGATGTGAAACATGTAAGCTCAGTGAAAGATGTAGTTCGTTTGAGCTGAAAAGTGACTGCCCTTACCTGAAACGAAGTCTTGCTTCTAGGAAGACACAGAGCCTGGGATTTAACTGTATTTCTGAGGGGAAACACACAGCATAGTTCTCATCCATGGATCACACTCTGCTTTAGAGTGAGAATCATACTCTTGCTTTCTAGATTCTCTAATACAGCAGGAAATCTGAGTGTGCGCAGAACAAAAGAATGGTGTTTCCTACACATACGGACTATATGTAGCCCAAATCTTCTTTTGAAACAGATACAATGCACTGGTCTTCTAACATCCAATGCTTGTCAGTTAAGATGAGAAACGTGTGAGCTTCTTGAACGATGTAGTTCCCTTGAGCAGAAAAGTGACTGCTCTTACCTGAAACGAAGTCTTGCTTGTAGTGAGACTCAGAGCATGGGATTTAACTCCATTTCTGAAGTGAAACACACAGCATTGTCTCATCCATTGATCACATTCTGCTTTAGAACGAGAAGCACGTTCTTGCTTTCCAGAGTCTCTTAGACAGCAGGAAACGTGAGTGTGCTGAGAACAAAAGATCGGGGTTTCCTACACATATGGATCATATGCAGTCCCACTCTGCTTCTGAAACTGATACAAAGCACTGACCCACTAACATCCAATGCTTGTCAGTTAAGATGAGAAACGTGTGAGCTTTGTGAACGATATAGTTCCTTTGAACTGAAAAGTGACTGCCCTTACCTGAAAAGAAGTCTTGCTTGTAGGAAGACACAGAGCCTGGCATTTAACTCTATTTCTGAGGGGAAACACACAGCATAGTTCTCATCCATGGATCACACTCTGCTTTAGAGCGAGAAGCACGCTCTTGCTTTCTAGATTCTCTAATACAGCAGGAAATCTGAGTGTGCCCAGAACAAAAGAATGGTGTTTCCTACACATACGGACTATATGTAGTCCAAATCTTCTTTTGAAACTGATACAATGCACTGGTGCTCTAACATCCAATGCTTGTCAGTTAAGATGAGAAACGTGTGAGCTTCTTGAACGATGTAGTTCCTTTGAGCAGAAAAGTGACTACCCTTACCTGAAACGAAGTCTTGCTTGTAGGGAGACTCAGAGCATGGGATTTAACTCCATTTCTGAAGTGAAACACACAGCATTGTCTCATCCATTGATCACACTCTGCTTTAGAACAAGAAGCACACTCTTGCTTTCTAGAGTCTCTAAGACAGCAGGAAACGTGAGTGTGCTGAGAACAAAAGAACGGTGTTTCCTACACATACGGACCATATCTAGTCCAACTCTGCTTCTTAAACTGATACAAAGCACTGGTCCTCTAACATCCAATGTTTGTCAAAAGATGAGAAACGTGTGAGCTTCGTGAACGATGTCGTTCGTTTGAGCTGAAAAGTGACTGCCCTTACCTCAAACGAAGTCTTGCTTGTAGGAAGACACAGAGCCTGGGATTTAACTCCATTTCTGAAGTGAAACACACGGCAGTGTTCTCATCCATTGATCACACACTGCTTTAGAAGAAGAAGCATGCTCTTGCTTTCTAGAGTCTCTAAGACAGCAGGAAACGTGAGTTTGCTGAGAACAAAAGAACGGTGTTTCATACACATACAAACCATATCTAGTCCAACTCTGCTTCTGAAACTGATACAAAGCACTGGTCCTCTAAAATCCAATGCTTGTCTGTTAAGATGAGAAACGTGTGAGCTCCGTGAAAGATGTAGTTCGTTTGAGCTGAAAAGTGACTGCCCTTACCTGAAACGAAGTCTTGCTTGTTGGAAGACATAGAGCCTGGGATTTAACTCCATTTCTGAAGGGAAACACACAGCATAGTTCTCATCCATGGATCACACTCTGCTTTAGAGCGAGAAGCACGCTCTTGCTTTCTAGAGTCTCTAAGACAGCAGGAAATCTGAGTGTGCCCAGAACAAAAGAACGGTGTTTCCTATACATAGGGACTATATGTAGTCCAAATCTTCTTCTGAAACTGATACAATGCACTGGTCCTCTAACATCCAATGCTTGTCAGTTAAGATGAGAAACGTGTGAGCTTTGTGAACGATGTAGTTCCTTTGAGCAAAAAAGTGACTGCCCTTACCTGAAACGAAGTCTTGCTCGTGGGGAGACTGAGAACCTGGGATTTAACTCCATTTCTGAAGTGAAACACACAGCATTGTCTCATCCATTGATCACACTCTGCTTTAGAATAAGAACCATGCTCTTGCTTTCTAGAGTCTCTAAGACAGCAGGAAACGTGAGTGTGCTGAAAACAAAAGAATGGTGTTTCCTACACATACGGACCATATCTAGTCCAACACTGCTTCTGAAACTGATACAAAGCACTGGTCCTCTAACATCCAATGCTTGTCTGTTAAGATGAGAAACGTGTGAGCTCAGTGAAAGA
This sequence comes from Onychomys leucogaster, assembly GCA_949786385.1. Lineage (NCBI taxonomy): Eukaryota > Metazoa > Chordata > Mammalia > Rodentia > Cricetidae > Onychomys > Onychomys leucogaster. The sequence goes on from CATKUP010000069.1 coordinate 125,375, forward strand.
TGTAGTTCGTTTGAGCAGAAAAGTGACTGCCCTTACCTGAAACGAAGTCTTGCTTGTAGGATGACACAGAGCCTGGGATTTAAGTCTATTTCTGAGGGGAAACACACAGCATAGTTCTCATCCATGGATCACACTCTGCTTTAGAGCGAGAATCATACTCTTGCTTTCTAGATTCTCTAATACAGCAGGAATTCTGAGTGTGCCCAGAACAAAAGAATGGTGTTTCCTACACATACGGACTATATGTAGTCCAAATCTTCTTTTGAAACTGATACAATGCACTGGTCTTCTAACATCCAATGCTTGTCAGTTAAGATGAGAAACGTGTGAGCTTCGTGAACGATGTAGTTCCTTTGAGCAAAAAAGTGACTGCCCTTACCTGAAACGAAGTCTTGCTCGTGGGGAGACTGAGAGCCTGGAATTTAACTCCATTTCTGAAGTGAAACACACAGCATTGTCTCATCCATTGATCACACTCTGCTTTAGAACAAGAAGCACGCTCTTGCTTTCTAGAGTCTCTAAGACAGCAGGAAAAGTGAGTGTGCTGAAAACAAAAGAATGGTGTTTCCTACACATACGGACCATATCTAGTCCAACTCTGCTTCTGAAACTGATACAAAGCACTGGTCCTCTAACATCCAATGCTTGTCTGTTAAGATGAGAAACGTGTGAGCTCAGTGAAAGATGTAGTTCGTTTGAGCTGAAAAGTGACTGCCCTTACCTGAAACGAAGTCTTGCTTGAAGGATGACACAGAGCCTGGGATTTAACTCTATTTCTAAGGGGAAACACACGGCATAGTTCTCATCCATGGATCACACTCTGCTTTAGAGCGAGAATCATACTCTTGCTTTCTAGATTCTCTAATACAGCAGGAAATCTGAGTGTGCCCAGAACAAAAGAATGGTGTTTCCTACACATACGGACTATATGTAGTCCAAATCTTCTTTTGAAACTGATACAATGCACTGGTCCTCTAACATCCAATGCTTGTCAGTTAAGATGAGAAACGTGTGAGCTTCTTGAACGATGTAGTTCCTTTGAGCAGAAAAGTGACTGCCCTTACCTCAAACGAAGTCTTGCTTGTAGGAAGACACAGAGCCTGGTATTTAACTCCATTTCTGAAGTGAAACACACGGCAGTGTTCTCATCCATTGATCACACACTGCTTTAGAAGAAGAAGCATGCTCTTGCTTTCTAGAGTCTCTAAGACAGCAGGAAACGTGAGTTTGCTGAGAACAAAAGAACGGTGTCTCATACACATACAAACCATATCTAGTCCAACTCTGCTTCTGAAACTGATACAAAGCACTGGTCCTCTAAAATCCAATGCTTGTCTGTTAAGATGAGAAACGTGTGAGCTCCGTGAAAGATGTAGTTCGTTTGAGCTGAAAAGTGACTGCCCTTACCTGAAACGAAGTCTTGCTTGTTGGAAGACATAGAGCCTGGGATTTAACTCCATTTCTGAAGGGAAACACACAGCATAGTTCTCATCCATGGATCACACTCTGCTTTAGAGCGAGAAGCACGCTCTTGCTTTCTAGAGTCTCTAAGACAGCAGGAAATCTGAGTGTGCCCAGAACAAAAGAACGGTGTTTCCTACACATAGGGACTATATGTAGTCCAAATCTTCTTCTGAAACTGATACAATGCACTGGTCCTCTAACATCCAATGCTTGTCAGTTAAGATGAGAAACGTGTGAGCTTCGTGAAAGATGTAGTTCCTTTGAGCAAAAAAGTGACTGGCCTTACCTGAAACGAAGTCTTGCTCGTGGGGAGACTGAGAGCCTGGGATTTAACTCCATTTCTGAAGTGAAACACACAGCATTGTCTCATCCATTGATCACACTCTGCTTTAGAACAAGAACCATGCTCTTGCTTTCTAGAGTCTCTCAGACAGCAGGAAACGTGAGTGTGCTGAAAACAAAAGAATGGTGTTTCCGACACATACGGACCATATCTAGTCCAACTCTGCTTCTGAAACTGATACAAAGCACTGGTCCTCTAACATCCAATGCTTGTCTGTTAAGATGAGAAACGTGTGAGCTCCGTGAAAGATGTAGTTCGTTTGAGCTGAAAAGTGACTGCCCTTACCTGAAACGAAATCTTGCTTCTAGGAAGACACAGAGCCTGGGATTTAACTGTATTTCTGAGGGAAAACACACAGCATAGTTCTCATCCATGGATCACACTCTGCTTTAGAGCGAGAATCATACTCTTGCTTTCTAGATTCTCTAATACAGCAGGAAATCTGAGTGTGCGCAGAACAAAAGAATGGTGTTTCCTACACATACGGACTATATGTATCCCAAATCTTCTTTTGAAACAGATACAATGCACTAGTCTTCTAACATCCAATGCTTGTCAGTTAAGATGAGAAACGTGTGAGCTTCTTGAACGATGTAGTTCCCTTGAGCAGAAAAGTGACTGCCCTTACCTGAAACGAAGTCTTGCTTGTAGTGAGACTCAGAGCATGGGATTTAACTCCATTTCTGAAGTGAAACACACAGCATTGTCTCATCCATTGATCACATTCTGCTTTAGAACGAGAAGCACGTTCTTGCTTTCCAGAGTCTCTTAGACAGCAGGAAACGTGAGTGTGCTGAGAACAAAAGATCGGGGTTTCCTACACATATGGATCATATGCAGTCCCACTCTGCTTCTGAAACTGATACAAAGCACTGACCCACTAACATCCAATGCTTGTCTGTTAAGATGAGAAACGTGTGAGCTCAGTGAAAGATGTAGTTCGTTTGAGCTGAAAAGTGACTGCCCTTACCTGAAAAGAAGTCTTGCTTGAAGGATGACACAGAGCCTGGGATTTAACTCTATTTCTAAGGGGAAACACACAGCATAGTTCTCATCCATGGATCACACTCTGCTTTAGAGCGAGAATCATACTCTTGCTTTCTAGATTCTCTAATACAGCAGGAAATCTGAGTGTGCCCAGAACAAAAGAATGGTGTTTCCTACACATACGGACTATATGTAGTCCAAATCTTCTTTTGAAACTGATACAATGCACTGGTCCTCTAACATCAAATGCTTGTCAGTTAAGATGAGAAACGTGTGAGCTTCTTGAACGATGTAGTTCCTTTGAGCAGAAAAGTGACTACCCTTACCTGAAACGAAGTCTTGCTTGTAGGGAGACTCAGAGCATGGGATTTAACTCCATTTCTGAAGTGAAACACACAGCATTGTCTCATCCATTGATCACACTCTGCTTTAGAAGAAGAAGCACACTCTTGCTTTCTGGAGTCTCTAAGACAGCAGGAAACGTGATTGTGCTGAGAACAAAAGAACGGTGTTTCCTACACATACGGACCATATCTAGTCCAACTCTGCTTCTTAAACTGATACAAAGCATTGGTCCTCTAACATCCAATGTTTGTCAAAAGATGAGAAACGTGTGAGCTTCGTGAACGATGTAGTTCGTTTGAGCAGAAAACTGACTGCCCTTACCTGAAACGAAGTCTTGATTGTAGGAAGACTCAGAGCCTGGGATTTAACTCCATTTGTGAAGTGAAACACACAGCAGTCTTCTCATCCATTGATCTCACTCTGCTTTAGAACAAGAAGCACGCTCTTGCTTTCTAGAGTCTCTAAGACAGCAGGAAACGTGAGTTTGCTGAGAACAAAAGAACGGTGTTTCCTACACATACAAACCATATCTAGTCCAACTCTGCTTCTGAAACTGATACAAAGCACTGGTCCTCTAAAATCCAATGCTTGTCTGTTAAGATGAGAAACGTGTGAGCTCCGTGAAAGATGTAGTTCGTTTGAGCAGAAAACTGACTGCCCTTACCTGAAACGAAGTCTTGATTTTAGGGAGACTCAGAGCATGGGATTTAACTCCATTTCTGAAGTGAAACACACAGCATTGTCTCATCCATTGATCACACTCTCTTTAGAACAAGAAGCACGCTCTTGCTTTCTAGAGTCTCTAAGCCAGCAGGAAACGTGAGTGTGCTGAGAACTAAAGAACGATGTTTCCTACACATACGGACCATATCTAGTCCAACTCTGCTTCTTAAACTGATACAAAGCACTGGTCCTCTAACATCCAATGTTTGTCAAAAGATGAGAAACGTGTGAGCTTCGTGAACGATGTCGTTCGTTTGAGCTGAAAAGTGTCTGCCCTTACCTCAAACGAAGTCTTGCTTGTAGGAAGACACAGAGCCTGGGATTTAACTCCATTTCTGAAGTGAAACACACGGCAGTGTTCTCATCCATTGATCACACACTGCTTTAGAAAAAGAAGCATGCTCTTGCTTTCTAGAGTCTCTAAGACAGCAGGAAACGTGAGTTTGCTGAAAACAAAAGAATGGTGTTTCCTACACATACAAACCATATCTAGTCCAACTCTGCTTCTGAAACTGATACAAAGCACTGGTCCTCTAACATCCAATGCTTGTCTGTTAAGATGAGAAACGTGTGAGCTCAGTGAAAGATGTAGTTCGTTTGAGCTGAAAAGTGACTGCCCTTACCTGAAACGAAGTCTTGCTTGTAGGATGACACAGAGCCTGGGATTTAACTCTATTTCTGAGGGGAAACACACAGCATAGTTCTCATCCATGGATCACACTCTGCTTTAGAGCGAGAATCATACTCTTGCTTTCTAGATTCTCTAATACAGCAGGAAATCTGAGTGTGCCCAGAACAAAAGAATGGTGTTTCCTACACATACGGACTATATGTAGTCCAAATCTTCTTTTGAAACTGATACAATGCACTGGTCTTCTAACATCCAATGCTTGTCAGTTAAGATGAGAAACGTGTGAGCTTCGTGAACGATGTAGTTCCTTTGAGCAAAAAAGTGACTGCCCTTACCTGAAACGAAGTCTTGCTCGTGGGGAGACTGAGAGCCTGGGATTTAACTCCATTTCTGAAGTGAAACACACAGCATTGTCTCATCCATTGATCACACTCTGCTTTAGAACAAGAAGCACGCTCTTGCTTTCTAGAGTCTCTAAGACAGCAGGAAACGTGAGTGTGCTGAAAACAAAAGAATGGTGTTTCCTACACATACGGACCATATCTAGTCCAACTCTGCTTCTGAAACTGATACAAAGCACTGGTCCTCTAACATCCAATGCTTGTCTGTTAAGATGAGAAACGTGTGAGCTCAGTGAAAGATGTAGTTCGTTTGAGCTGAAAAGTGACTGCCCTTACCGGAAACGAAGTCTTGCTTGAAGGATGACACAGAGCCTGGGATTTAACTCTATTTCTAAGGGGAAACACACGGCATAGTTCTCATCCATGGATCACACTCTGCTTTAGAACAAGAAGCACACTCTTGCTTTCTGGAGTCTCTAAGACAGCAGGAAACGTGAGTGTGCTGAGAACAAAAGAACGGTGTTTCCTACACATACGGACCATATCTAGTCCAACTCTGCTTCTTAAACTGATACAAAGCATTGGTCCTCTAACATCCAATGTTTGTCAAAAGATGAGAAACGTGTGAGCTTCGTGAACGATGTAGTTCGTTTGAGCAGAAAACTGACTGCCCTTACCTGAAACGAAGTCTTGATTGTAGGAAGACTCAGAGCCGGGGATTTAACTCCATTTGTGAAGTGAAACACACAGCAGTGTTCTCATCCATTGATCTCACTCTGCTTTAGAACAAGAAGCACGCTCTTGCTTTCTAGAGTCTCTAAGACAGCAGGAAACGTGAGTTTGCTGAGAACAAAGAACGGTGTTTCCTACACATACAAACCATATCTAGTCCAACTCTGCTTCTGAAACTGATATAAAGCACTGGTCCTCTAAAATCCAATGCTTGTCTGTTAAGATGAGAAACGTGTGAGCTCCGTGAAAGATGTAGTTCGTTTGAGCTGAAAAGTGACTGCCCTTACGTGAAATGAAGTCTTGCTTGTTGGAAGACATAGAGCCTGGGATTTAACTCCTTTTCTGAAGGGAAACACAGAGCATAGTTTTCATCCATGGATCACACTCTGGTTTAGAGCGAGAAGCACGCTCTTGCTTTCTAAAGTCTCTAAGACAGCAGGAAACGTGAGTGTGCTGAGAACAAAAGAATGGTGTTTCCTACACATACGGAACATATCTAGTCCAACTCTGCTTCTGAAACTGATACAAAGCACTGGTCCTCTAACATCCAATGCTTGTCTGTTAAGATGTGAAACATGTGAGCTCAGTGAAAGATGTAGTTCGTTTGAGCTGAAAAGTGACTGCCCTTACCTGAAACGAAGTCTTGCTTCTAGGAAGACACAGAGCCTGGGATTTAACTGTATTTCTGTGGGGAAACACACAGCATAGTTCTCATCCATGGATCACACTCTGCTTTAGAGCGAGAATCATACTCTTGCTTTCTAGATTCTCTAATACAGCAGGAAATCTGAGTGTGCCCAGAACAAAAGAATGGTGTTTCCTACACATACGGACTATATGTAGCCCAAATCTTCTTTTGAAACTGATACAATGCACTGGTCTTCTAACATCCAATGCTTGTCAGTTAAGATGAGAAACGTGTGAGCTTCTTGAACGATGTAGTTCCTTTGAGCAGAAAAGTGACTGCCCTTACCTGAAACGAAGTCTTGCTTGTAGTGAGACTCAGAGCATGGGATTTAACTCCATTTCTGAAGTGAAACACACAGCATTGTCTCATCCATTGATCACACTCTGCTTTAGAACGAGAAGCACGTTCTTGCTTTCTAGACTCTCTTAGACAGCAGGAAACGTGAGTGTGCTGAGAACAAAAGATCGGGGTTTCCTACACATATGGATCATATGCAGTCCCACTCTGCTTCTGAAACTGATACAAAGCACTGACCCACTAACATCCAATGCTTGTCAGTTAAGATGAGAAACGTGTGAGCTTTGTGAACGATATAGTTCCTTTGAACTGAAAAGTGACTGCCCTTACCTGAAAAGAAGTCTTGCTTGTAGGAAGACACAGAGCCTGGCATTTAACTCTATTTCTGAGGGGAAACACACAGCATAGTTCTCATCCATGGATCACACTCTGCTTTAGAGCGAGAAGCACGCTCTTGCTTTCTAGATTCTCTAATACAGCAGGAAATCTGAGTGTGCCCAGAACAAAAGAATGGTGTTTCCTACACATACGGACTATATGTAGTCCAAATCTTCTTTTGAAACTGATACAATGCACTGGTCCTCTAACATCCAATGCTTGTCAGTTAAGATGAGAAACGTGTGAGCTTCTTGAACGATGTAGTTCCTTTGAGCAGAAAAGTGACTACCCTTACCTGAAACGAAGTCTTGCTTGAAGGGAGCTCAGAGCATGGGATTTAACTCCATTTCTGAAGTGAAACACACAGCATTGTCTCATCCATTGATCACACTCTGCTTTAGAACAAGAAGCACACTCTTGCTTTCTAGAGTCTCTAAGACAGCAGGAAACGTGAGTGTGCTGAGAACAAAAGAACGGTGTTTCCTACACATACGGACCATATCTAGTCCAACTCTGCTTCTTAAACTGATACAAAGCACTGGTCCTCTAACATCCAATGTTTGTCAAAAGATGAGAAACGTGTGAGCTCAGTGAACGATGTAGTTCGTTTGAGCAGAAAACTGACTGCCCTTACCTGAAACGAAGTCTTGATTTTAGGGAGACTCACAGCATGGGATTTAACTCCATTTCTGAAGTGAAACACACAGCATTGTCTCATCCATTGATCACACTCTCTTTAGAACAAGAAGCACGCTCTTGCTTTCTAGAGTCTCTAAGCCAGCAGGAAACGTGAGTGTGCTGAGAACAAAAGAATGATGTTTCCTACACATACGGACCATATCTAGTCCAACTCTGCTTCTTAAACTGATACAAAGCACTGGTCCTCTAACATCCAATGTTTGTCAAAAGATGAGAAACGTGTGAGCTTCGTGAACGATGTCGTTCGTTTGAGCTGAAAAGTGACTGCCCTTACCTCAAAGGAAGTCTTGCTTGTAGGAAGACACAGAGCCTGGGATTTAACTCCATTTCTGAAGTGAAACACACGGCAGTGTTCTCATCCATTGATCACACACTGCTTTAGAACAAGAAGCATGCTCTTGCTTTCTAGAGTCTCTAAGACAGCAGGAAACGTGAGTTTGCTGAGAACAAAAGAACGGTGTTTCATACACATACAAACCATATCTAGTCCAACTCTGCTTCTGAAACTGATACAAAGCACTGGTCCTCTAAAATCCAATGATTGTCTGTTAAGATGAGAAACGTGTGAGCTCCGTGAAAGATGTAGTTCGTTTGAGCTGAAAAGTGACTGCCCTTACCTGAAACGAAGTCTTGCTTGTTGGAAGACATAGAGCCTGGGATTTAACTCCATTTCTGAAGGGAAACACACAGCATAGTTCTCATCCATGGATCACACTCTGCTTTAGAGCGAGAAGCACGCTCTTGCTTTCTAGAGTCTCTAAGACAGCAGGAAATCTGAGTGTGCCCAGAACAAAAGAACGGTGTTTCCTACACATAGGGACTATATGTAGTCCAAATCTTCTTCTGAAACTGATACAATGCACTGGTCCTCTAACATCCAATGCTTGTCAGTTAAGATGAGAAACGTGTGAGCTTCGTGAACGATGTAGTTCCTTTGAGCAAAAAAGTGACTGCCCTTACCTTAAACGAAGTCTTGCTCGTGGGGAGACTGAGAGCCTGGGATTTAACTCCATTTCTGAAGTGAAACACACAGCATTGTCTCATCCATTGATCACACTCTGCTTTAGAACAAGAACCATGCTCTTGCTTTCTAGAGTCTCTAAGACAGCAGGAAACGTGAGTGTGCTGAAAACAAAAGAATGGTGTTTCCTACACATACGGACCATATCTAGTCCAACTCTGCTTCTGAAACTGATACAAAGCACTGGTCCTCTAACATCCAATGCTTGTCTGTTAAGATGAGAAACGTGTGAGCTCAGTGAAAGATGTAGTTCGTTTGAGCAGAAAAGTGACTGCCCTTACCTGAAACGAAGTCTTGCTTGTAGGATGACACAGAGCCTGGGATTTAACTCTATTTCTGAGGGGAAACACACAGCATAGTTCTCATCCATGGATCACACTCTGCTTTAGAGCGAGAATCATACTCTTGCTTTCTAGATTCTCTAATACAGCAGGAAATCTGAGTGTGCCCAGAACAAAAGAATGGTGTTTCCTACACATACGGACTATATGTAGTCCAAATCTTCTTTTGAAACTGATACAATGCACTGGTCTTCTAACATCCAATGCTGGTCAGTTAAGATGAGAAACGTGTGAAGTTCTTGAACGATGTAGTTCCTTTCAGCAAAAAAGTGACTGCCCTTACCTGAAACGAAGTCTTGCTCGTGGGGAGACTGAGAGCCTGGGATTTAACTCCATTTCTGAAGTGAAACACACAGCATTGTCTCATCCATGGATCACACTCTGCTTTAGAACAAGAAGCACGCTCTTGCTTTCTAGAGTCTCTAAGACAGCAGGAAACGTGAGTGTGCTGAAAACAAAAGAATGGTGTTTCCTACACATACGGACCATATCTAGTCCAACTCTGCTTCTGAAACTGATACAAAGCACTGGTCCTCTAACATCCAATGCTTGTCTGTTAAGATGAGAAACGTGTGAGCTCAGTGAAAGATGTAGTTCGTTTGAGCTGAAAAGTGACTGCCCTTACCTGAAACGAAGTCTTGCTTGAAGGATGACACAGAGCCTGGGATTTAACTCTATTTCTAAGGGGAAACACACGGCATAGTTCTCATCCATGGATCACACTCTGCTTTAGAGCGAGAATCATACTCTTGCTTTCTAGATTCTCTAATACAGCAGGAAATCTGAGTGTGCCCAGAACAAAAGAATGGTGTTTCCTACACATACGGACTATATGTAGTCCAAATCTTCTTTTGAAACTGATACAATGCACTGGTCCTCTAACATCCAATGCTTGTCAGTTAAGATGAGAAACGTGTGAGCTTCTTGAACGATGTAGTTCCTTTGGGCAGAAAAGTGACTACCCTTACCTGAAACGAAGTCTTGCTTGTAGGGAGACTCAGAGCATGGGATTTAACTCCATTTCTGAAGTGAAACACACAGCATTGTCTCATCCATTGATCACACTCTGCTTTAGAACAAGAAGCACACTCTTGCTTTCTGGAGTCTCTAAGACAGCTGGAAACGTGATTGTGCTGAGAACAAAAGAACGGTGTTTCCTACACATACGGACCATATCTAGTCCAACTCTGCTTCTTAAACTGATACAAAGCATTGGTCCTCTAACATCCAATGTTTGTCAAAAGATGAGAAACGTGTGAGCTTCGTGAACGATGTAGTTCGTTTGAGCAGAAAACTGACTGCCCTTACCTGAAACGAAGTCTTGATTGTAGGAAGACTCAGAGCCTGGGATTTAACTCCATTTGTGAAGTGAAACACACAGCAGTGTTCTCATCCATTGATCTCACTCTGCTTTAGAACAAGAAGCACGCTCTTGCTTTCTAGAGTCTCTAAGACAGCAGGAAACGTGAGTTTGCTGAGAACAAAAGAACGGTGTTTCCTACACATACAAACCATATCTAGTCCAACTCTGCTTCTGAAACTGATACAAAGCACTGGTCCTCTAAAATCCAATGCTTGTCTGTTAAGATGAGAAACGTGTGAGCTCCGTGAAAGATGTAGTTCGTTTGAGCTGAAAAGTGACTGCCCTTACGTGAAATGAAGTCTTGCTTGTTGGAAGACATAGAGCCTGGGATTTAACTCCTTTTCTGAAGGGAAACACACAGCATAGTTTTCATCCATGGATCACACTCTGCCTTAGAGCAAGAAGCACGCTCTTGCTTTCTAAAGTCTCTAAGACAGCAGGAAACGTGAGTGTGCTGAGAACAAAAGAACGGTGTTTCCTACACATACGGAACATATCTAGTCCAACTCTGCTTCTGAAACTGATACAAAGCACTGGTCCTCCAACATCCAATCCTTGTTAATTAAGATGAGAAACGTGTGAGCTTGGTGAACTATGTAGTTCGTTTGAGCAGAAAAGTGACTGCCCTTACCTGAAACGAAATCTTGCTTCTAGGAAGACACAGAGCCTGGGATTTAACTGTATTTCTGAGGGGAAACACACAGCATAGTTCTCATCCATGGATCACACTCTGCTTTAGAGCGAGAATCATACTCTTGCTTTCTAGATTCTCTAATACAGCAGGAAATCTGAGTGTGCCCAGAACAAAAGAATGGTGTTTCCTACACATACGGACTATATGTAGCCCAAATCTTCTTTTGAAACTGATACAATGCACTGGTCTTCTAACATCCAATGCTTGTCAGTTAAGATGAGAAACGTGTGAGCTTCTTGAACGATGTAGTTCCTTTGAGCAGAAAAGTGACTGCCCTTACCTGAAACGAAGTCTTGCTTGTAGTGAGACTCAGAGCATGGGATTTAACTCCATTTCTGAAGTGAAACACACAGCATTGTCTCATCCATTGATCACACTCTGCTTTAGAACGAGAAGCACGTTCTTGCTTTCTAGACTCTCTTAGACAGCAGGAAACGTGAGTGTGCTGAGAACAAAAGATCGGGGTTTCCTACACATATGGATCATATGCAGTCCCACTCTGCTTCTGAAACTGATACAAAGCACTGACCCACTAACATCCAATGCTTGTCAGTTAAGATGAGAAACGTGTGAGCTTTGTGAACGATATAGTTCCTTTGAACTGAAAAGTGACTGCCCTTACCTGAAAAGAAGTCTTGCTTGTAGGAAGACACAGAGCCTGGCATTTAACTCTATTTCTGAGGGGAAACACACAGCATAGTTCTCATCCATGGATCACACTCTGCTTTAGAGCGAGAAGCACGCTCTTGCTTTCTAGATTCTCTAATACAGCAGGAAATCTGAGTGTGCCCAGAACAAAAGAATGGTGTTTCCTACACATACGGACTATATGTAGTCCAAATCTTCTTTTGAAACTGATACAATGCACTGGTCCTCTAACATCCAATGCTTGTCAGTTAAGATGAGAAACGTGTGAGCTTCTTGAACGATGTAGTTCCTTTGAGCAGAAAAGTGACTACCCTTACCTGAAACGAAGTCTTGCTCGTAGGGAGACTCAGAGCATGGGATTTAACTCCATTTCTGAAGTGAAACACACAGCATTGTCTCATCCATTGATCACACTCTGCTTTAGAACAAGAAGCACACTCTTGCTTTCTAGAGTCTCTAAGACAGCAGGAAACGTGAGTGTGCTGAGAACAAAAGAACTGTGTTTCCTACACATACGGACCATATCTAGTCCAACTCTGCTTCTTAAACTGATACAAAGCACTGGTCCTCTAACATCCAATGTTTGTCAAAAGATGAGAAACGTGTGAGCTTCGTGAACGATGTAGTTCGTTTGAGCAGAAAACTGACTGCTCTTACCTGAAACGAAGTCTTGATTTTAGGTAGACTCAGAGCATGGGATTTAACTCCATTTCTGAAGTGAAACACACAGCATTGTCTCATCCATTGATCACACTCTCTTTAGAACAAGAAGCACGCTCTTGCTTTCTAGAGTCTCTAAGCCAGCAGGAAACGTGAGTGTGCTGAGAACAAAAGAACGATGTTTCCTACACATACGGACCATATCTAGTCCAACTCTGCTTCTTAAACTGATACAAAGCACTGGTCCTCTAACATCCAATGTTTGTCAAAAGATGAGAAACGTGTGAGCTTCGTGAACGATGTCGTTCGTTTGAGCTGAAAAGTGACTGCCCTTACCTCAAACGAAGTCTTGCTTGTAGGAAGACACAGAGCCTGGGATTTAACTCCATTTCTGAAGTGAAACACACGGCAGTGTTCTCATCCATTGATCACACACTGCTTTAGAACAAGAAGCATGCTCTTGCTTTCTAGAGTCTCTAAGACAGCAGGAAACGTGAGTTTGCTGAGAACAAAAGAACGGTGTCTCATACACATACAAACCATATCTAGTCCAACTCTGCTTCTGAAACTGATACAAAGCACTGGTCCTCTAAAATCCAATGCTTGTCTGTTAAGATGAGAAACGTGTGAGCTCCGTGAAAGATGTAGTTCGTTTGAGCTGAAAAGTGACTGCCCTTACCTGAAACGAAGTCTTGCTTGTTGGAAGACATAGAGCCTGGGATTTAACTCCATTTCTGAAGGGAAACACACAGCATAGTTCTCATCCATGGATCACACTCTGCTTTAGAGCGAGAAGCACGCTCTTGCTTTCTAGAGTCTCTAAGACAGCAGGAAATCTGAGTGTGCCCAGAACAAAAGAACGGTGTTTCCTACACATAGGGACTATATGTAGTCCAAATCTTCTTCTGAAACTGATACAATGCACTGGTCCTCTAACATCCAATGCTTGTCAGTTAAGATGAGAAACGTGTGAGCTTCGTGAACGATGTAGTTCCTTTGAGCAAAAAAGTGACTGCCCTTACCTGAAACGAAGTCTTGCTCGTGGGGAGACTGAGAGCCTGGGATTTAACTCCATTTCTGAAGTGAAACACACAGCATTGTCTCATCCATTGATCACACTCTGCTTTAGAACAAGAAGCACGCTCTTGCTTTCTAGAGTCTCTAAGACAGCAGGAAACGTGAGTGTGCTGAAAACAAAAGAATGGTGTTTCCTACACATACGGACCATATCTAGTCCAACTCTGCTTCTGAAACTGATACAAAGCACTGGTCCTCTAACATCCAATGCTTGTCTGTTAAGATGAGAAACGTGTGAGCTCCGTGAAAGATGTAGTTCGTTTGAGCTGAAAAGTGACTGCCCTTACGTGAAATGAAGTCTTGCTTGTTGGAAGACATAGAGCCTGGGATTTAACTCCTTTTCTGAAGGGAAACACAGAGCATAGTTTTCATCCATGGATCACACTCTGGTTTAGAGCGAGAAGCACGCTCTTGCTTTCTAAAATCTCTAAGACAGCAGGAAACGTGAGTGTGCTGAGAACAAAAGAACGGTGTTTCCTACACATACGGAACATATCTAGTCCAACTCTGCTTCTGAAACTGATACAAAGCACTGGTCCTCTAACATCCAATGCTTGTCTGTTAAGATGTGAAACATGTGAGCTCAGTGAAAGATGTAGTTCGTTTGAGCTGAAAAGTGACTGCCCTTACCTGAAACGAAGTCTTGCTTCTAGGAAGACACAGAGCCTGGGATTTAACTGTATTTCTGAGGGGAAACACACAGCATAGTTCTCATCCATGGATCACACTCTGCTTTAGAGCGAGAATCATACTCTTGCTTTCTAGATTCTCTAATACAGCAGGAAATCTGAGTGTGCGCAGAACAAAAGAATGGTGTTTCCTACACATACGGACTATATGTAGCCCAAATCTTCTTTTGAAACAGATACAATGCACTGGTCTTCTAACATCCAATGCTTGTCAGTTAAGATGAGAAACGTGTGAGCTTCTTGAACGATGTAGTTCCCTTGAGCAGAAAAGTGACTGCCCTTACCTGAAACGAAGTCTTGCTTGTAGTGAGACTCAGAGCATGGGATTTAACTCCATTTCTGAAGTGAAACACACAGCATTGTCTCATCCATTGATCACACTCTGCTTTAGAACGAGAAGCACGTTCTTGCTTTCCAGAGTCTCTTAGACAGCAGGAAACGTGAGTGTGCTGAGAACAAAAGATCGGGGTTTCCTACACATATGGATCATATGCAGTCCCACTCTGCTTCTGAAACTGATACAAAGCACTGACCCACTAACATCCAATGCTTGTCAGTTAAGATGAGAAACGTGTGAGCTTTGTGAACGATATAGTTCCTTTGAACTGAAAAGTGACTGCCCTTACCTGAAAAGAAGTCTTGCTTGTAGGAAGACACAGAGCCTGGCATTTAACTCTATTTCTGAGGGGAAACACACAGCATAGTTCTCATCCATGGATCACACTCTGCTTTAGAGCGAGAAGCACGCTCTTGCTTTCTAGATTCTCTAATACAGCAGGAAATCTGAGTGTGCCCAGAACAAAAGAATGGTGTTTCCTACACATACGGACTATATGTAGTCCTAATCTTCTTTTGAAACTGATACAATGCACTGGTCCTCTAACATCCAATGCTTGTCAGTTAAGATGAGAAACGTGTGAGCTTCTTGAACGATGTAGTTCCTTTGAGCAGAAAAGTGACTACCCTTACCTGAAACGAAGTCTTGCTTGTAGGGAGACTCAGAGCATGGGATTTAACTCCATTTCTGAAGTGAAACACACAGCATTGTCTCATCCATTGATCACACTCTGCTTTAGAACAAGAAGCACACTCTTGCTTTCTAGAGTCTCTAAGACAGCAGGAAACGTGAGTGTGCTGAGAACAAAAGAACGGTGTTTCCTACACATACGGACCATATCTAGTCCAACTCTGCTTCTTAAACTGATACAAAGCACTGGTCCTCTAACATCCAATGTTTGTCAAAAGATGAGAAACGTGTGAGCTTCGTGAACGATGTAGTTCGTTTGAGCAGAAAACTGACTGCCCTTACCTGAAAAGAAGTCTTGATTTTAGGTAGACTCAGAGCATGGGATTTAACTCCATTTCTGAAGTGAAACACACAGCATTGTCTCATCCATTGATCACACTCTCTTTAGAACAAGAAGCACGCTCTTGCTTTCTAGAGTCTCTAAGCCAGCAGGAAACGTGAGTGTGCTGAGAACAAAAGAACGATGTTTCCTACACATACGGACCATATCTAGTCCAACTCTGCTTCTTAAACTGATACAAAGCACTGGTCCTCTAACATCCAATGTTTGTCAAAAGATGAGAAACGTGTGAGCTTCGTGAACGATGTCGTTCGTTTGAGCTGAAAAGTGACTGCCCTTACCTCAAACGAAGTCTTGCTTGTAGGAAGACACATAGCCTGGGATTTAACTCCATTTCTGAAGTGAAACACACGGCAGTGTTCTCATCCATTGATCACACACTGCTTTAGAAGAAGAAGCATGCTCTTGCTTTCTAGAGTCTCTAAGACAGCAGGAAACGTGAGTTTGCTGAGAACAAAAGAACGGTGTTTCATACACATACAAACCATATCTAGTCCAACTCTGCTTCTGAAACTGATACAAAGCACTGGTCCTCTAAAATCCAATGCTTGTCTGTTAAGATGAGAAACGTGTGAGCTCCGTGAAAGATGTAGTTCGTTTGAGCTGAAAAGTGACTGCCCTTACCTGAAACGAAGTCTTGCTTGTTGGAAGACATAGAGCCTGGGATTTAACTCCATTTCTGAAGGGAAACACACAGCATAGTTCTCATCCATGGATCACACTCTGCTTTAGAGCGAGAAGCACGCTCTTGCTTTCTAGAGTCTCTAAGACAGCAGGAAATCTGAGTGTGCCCAGAACAAAAGAACGGTGTTTCCTACACATAGGGACTATATGTAGTCCAAATCTTCTTCTGAAACTGATACAATGCACTGGTCCTCTAACATCCAATGCTTGTCAGTTAAGATGAGAAACGTGTGAGCTTTGTGAACGATGTAGTTCCTTTGAGCAAAAAAGTGACTGCCCTTACCTGAAACGAAGTCTTGCTCGTGGGGAGACTGAGAGCCTGGGATTTAACTCCATTTCTGAAGTGAAACACACAGCATTGTCTCATCCATTGATCACACTCTGCTTTAGAATAAGAACCATGCTCTTGCTTTCTAGAGTCTCTAAGACAGCAGGAAACGTGAGTGTGCTGAAAACAAAAGAATGGTGTTTCCTACACATACGGACCATATCTAGTCCAACACTGCTTCTGAAACTGATACAAAGCACTGGTCCTCTAACATCCAATGCTTGTCTGTTAAGATGAGAAACGTGTGAGCTCAGTGAAAGATGTAGTTCGTTTGAGCAGAAAAGTGACTGCCCTTACCTGAAACGAAGTCTTGCTTGTAGGATGACACAGAGCCTGGGATTTAAGTCTATTTCTGAGGGGAAACACACAGCATAGTTCTCATCCATGGATCACACTCTGCTTTAGAGCGAGAATCATACTCTTGCTTTCTAGATTCTCTAATACAGCAGGAAATCTGAGTGTGCCCAGAACAAAAGAATGGTGTTTCCTACACATACGGACTATATGTAGTCCAAATCTTCTTTTGAAACTGATAAAATGCACTGGTCTTCTAACATCCAATGCTTGTCAGTTAAGATGAGAAACGTGTGAGCTTCGTGAACGATGTAGTTCCTTTGAGCAAAAAAGTGACTGCCCTTACCTGAAACGAAGTCTTGCTCGTGGGGAGACTGAGAGCCTGGGATTTAACTCCATTTCTGAAGTGAAACACACAGCATTGTCTCATCCATTGATCACACTCTGCTTTAGAACAAGAAGCACGCTCTTGCTTTCTAGAATCTCTAAGACAGCAGGAAAAGTGAGTGTGCTGAAAACAAAAGAATGGTGTTTCCTACACATACGGACCATATCTAGTCCAACTCTGCTTCTGAAACTGATAGAAAGCACTGGTCCTCTAACATCCAATGCTTGTCTGTTAAGATGAGAAACGTGTGAGCTCAGTGAAAGATGTAGTTCGTTTGAGCTGAAAAGTGACTGCCCTTACCTGAAACGAAGTCTTGCTTG
Organism: Onychomys leucogaster; assembly: GCA_949786385.1. Classification (NCBI taxonomy): domain Eukaryota; kingdom Metazoa; phylum Chordata; class Mammalia; order Rodentia; family Cricetidae; genus Onychomys; species Onychomys leucogaster. The sequence goes on from CATKUP010000069.1 coordinate 142,877, forward strand.
AAGGATGACACAGAGCCTGTGATTTAACTCTATTTCTAAGGGGAAACACACGGCATAGTTCTCATCCATGGATCACACTCTGCTTTAGAGCGAGAATCATACTCTTGCTTTCTAGATTCTCTAATACAGCAGGAAATCTGAGTGTGCCCAGAACAAAAGAATGGTGTTTCCTACACATACGGACTATATGTAGTCCAAATCTTCTTTTGAAACTGATACAATGCACTGGTCCTCTAACATCCAATGCTTGTCAGTTAAGATGAGAAACGTGTGAGCTTCTTGAACGATGTAGATCCTTTGAGCAGAAAACTGACTGCCCTTACCTGAAACGAAGTCTTGATTGTAGGAAGACTCAGAGCCTGGGATTTAACTCCATTTGTGAAGTGAAACACACAGCAGTCTTCTCATCCATTGATCTCACTCTGCTTTAGAACAAGAAGCACGCTCTTGCTTTCTAGAGTCTCTAAGACAGCAGGAAACGTGAGTTTGCTGAGAACAAAAGAACGGTGTTTCCTACACATACAAACCATATCTAGTCCAACTCTGCTTCTGAAACTGATACAAAGCACTGGTCCTCTAAAATCCAATGCTTGTCTGTTAAGATGAGAAACGTGTGAGCTCCGTGAAAGATGTAGTTCGTTTGAGCAGAAAACTGACTGCCCTTACCTGAAACGAAGTCTTGATTTTAGGGAGACTCAGAGCATGGGATTTAACTCCATTTCTGAAGTGAAACACACAGCATTGTCTCATCCATTGATCACACTCTCTTTAGAACAAGAAGCACGCTCTTGCTTTCTAGAGTCTCTAAGCCAGCAGGAAACGTGAGTGTGCTGAGAACTAAAGAACGATGTTTCCTATACATACGGACCATATCTAGTCCAACTCTGCTTCTGAAACTGATAGAAAGCACTGGTCCTCTAACATCCAATGTTTGTCAAAAGATGAGAAACGTGTGAGCTTCGTGAACGATGTCGTTCGTTTGAGCTGAAAAGTGACTGCCCTTACCTCAAACGAAGTCTTGCTTGTAGGAAGACACAGAGCCTGGGATTTAACTCCATTTCTGAAGTGAAACACACAGCAGTGTTCTCATCCATTGATCACACACTGCTTTAGAAAAAGAAGCATGCTCTTGCTTTCTAGAGTCTCTAAGACAGCAGGAAACGTGAGTTTGCTGAGAACAAAAGAACGGTGTTTCATACACATACAAACCATATCTAGTCCAACTCTGCTTCTGAAACTGATACAAAGCACTGGTCCTCTAAAATCCAATGCTTGTCTGTTAAGATGAGAAACGTGTGAGCTCCGTGAAAGATGTAGTTCGTTTGAGCTGAAAAGTGACTGCCCTTACCTGAAACGAAGTCTTGCTTGTTGGAAGACATAGAGCCTGGGATTTAACTCCATTTCTGAAGGGAAACACACAGCATAGTTCTCATCCATGGATCACACTCTGCTTTAGAGCGAGAAGCACGCTCTTGCTTTCTAGAGTCTCTAAGACAGCAGGAAATCTGAGTGTGCCCAGAACAAAAGAACGGTGTTTCCTACACATAGGGACTATATGTAGTCCAAATCTTCTTCTGAAACTGATACAATGCACTGGTCCTCTAACATCCAATGCTTGTCAGTTAAGATGAGAAACGTGTGAGCTTCGTGAAAGATGTAGTTCCTTTGAGCAAAAAAGTGACTGCCCTTACCTGAAACGAAGTCTTGCTCGTGGGGAGACTGAGAGCCTGGGATTTAACTCCATTTCTGAAGTGAAACACACAGCATTGTCTCATCCATTGATCACACTCTGCTTTAGAACAAGAACCATGCTCTTGCTTTCTAGAGTCTCTAAGACAGCAGGAAACGTGAGTGTGCTGAAAACAAAAGAATGGTGTTTCCTACACATACGGACCATATCTAGTCCAACTCTGCTTCTGAAACTGATACAAAGCACTGGTCCTCTAACATCCAATGCTTGTCTGTTAAGATGAGAAACGTGTGAGCTCAGTGAAAGATGTAGTTCGTTTGAGCTGAAAAGTGACTGCCCTTACCTGAAACGAAGTCTTGCTTGAAGGATGACACAGAGCCTGGGATTTAACTCTATTTCTAAGGGGAAACACACGGCATAGTTCTCATCCATGGATCACACTCTGCTTTAGAACAAGAAGCACACTCTTGCTTTCTGGAGTCTCTAAGACAGCAGGAAACGTGAGTGTGCTGAGAACAAAAGAACGGTGTTTCCTACACATACGGACCATATCTAGTCCAACTCTGCTTCTTAAACTGATACACAGCATTGGTCCTCTAACATCCAATGTTTGTCAAAAGATGAGAAACGTGTGAGCTTCGTGAACGATGTAGTTCGTTTGAGCAGAAAACTGACTGCCCTTACCTGAAACGAAGTCTTGATTGTAGGAAGACTCAGAGCCGGGGATTTAACTCCATTTGTGAAGTGAAACACACAGCAGTGTTCTCATCCATTGATCTCACTCTGCTTTAGAACAAGAAGCACGCTCTTGCTTTCTAGAGTCTCTAAGACAGCAGGAAACGTGAGTTTGCTGAGAACAAAAGAACGGTGTTTCCTACACATACAAACCATATCTAGTCCAACTCTGCTTCTGAAACTGATACAAAGCACTGGTCCTCTAAAATCCAATGCTTGTCTGTTAAGATGAGAAACGTGTGAGCTCCGTGAAAGATGTAGTTCGTTTGAGCTGAAACGTGACTGCCCTTACGTGAAATGAAGTCTTGCTTGTTGGAAGACATAGAGCCTGGGATTTAACTCCTTTTCTGAAGGGAAACACACAGCATAGTTTTCATCCATGGATCACACTCTGCTTTAGAGCGAGAAGCACGCTCTTGCTTTCTAAAGTCTCTAAGACAGCAGGAAACGTGAGTGTGCTGAGAACAAAAGAACGGTGTTTCCTACACATACGGAACATATCTAGTCCAACTCTGCTTCTGAAACTGATACAAAGCACTGGTCCTCTAACATCCAATGCTTGTCTGTTAAGATGTGAAACATGTGAGCTCAGTGAAAGATGTAGTTCGTTTGAGCTGAAAAATGACTGCCCTTACCTGAAACGAAGTCTTGCTTCTAGGAAGACACAGAGCCTGGGATTTAACTGTATTTCTGAGGGGAAACACACAGCATAGTTCTCATCCATGGATCACACTCTGCTTTAGAGCGAGAATCATACTCTTGCTTTCTAGATTCTCTAATACAGCAGGAAATCTGAGTGTGCCCAGAACAAAAGAATGGTGTTTCCTACACATACGGACTATATGTAGTCCAAATCTTCTTTTGAAACTGATACAATGCACTGGTCTTCTAACATCCAATGCTTGTCAGTTAAGATGAGAAACGTGTGAGCTTCGTGAACGATGTAGTTCCTTTGAGCAAAAAAGTGACTGCCCTTACCTGAAACGAAGTCTTGCTCGTGGGGAGACTGAGAGCCTGGGATTTAACTCCATTTCTGAAGTGAAACACACAGCATTGTCTCATCCATTGATCACACTCTGCTTTAGAACAAGAAGCACGCTCTTGCTTTCTAGAGTCTCTAAGACAGCAGGAAACGTGAGTGTGCTGAAAACAAAAGAATGGTGTTTCCTACACATACGGACCATATCTAGTCCAACTCTGCTTCTGAAACTGATACAAAGCACTGGTCCTCTAACATCCAATGCTTGTCTGTTAAGATGAGAAACGTGTGAGCTCAGTGAAAGATGTAGTTCGTTTGAGCTGAAAAGTGACTGCCCTTACCGGAAACGAAGTCTTGCTTGAAGGATGACACAGAGCCTGGGATTTAAGTCTATTTCTAAGGGGAAACACACGGCATAGTTCTCATCCATGGATCACACTCTGCTTTAGAACAAGAAGCACACTCTTGGTTTCTGGAGTCTCTAAGACAGCAGGAAACGTGAGTGTGCTGAGAACAAAAGAACGGTGTTTCCTACACATACGGACCATATCTAGTCCAACTCTGCTTCTTAAACTGATACAAAGCATTGGTCCTCTAACATCCAATGTTTGTCAAAAGATGAGAAACGTGTGAGCTTCGTGAACGATGTAGTTCGTTTGAGCAGAAAACTGACTGCCCTTACCTGAAACGAAGTCTTGATTGTAGGAAGACTCAGAGCCGGGGATTTAACTCCATTTGTGAAGTGAAACACACAGCAGTGTTCTCATCCATTGATCTCACTCTGCTTTAGAACAAGAAGCACGCTCTTGCTTTCTAGAGTCTCTAAGACAGCAGGAAACGTGAGTTTGCTGAGAACAAAAGAACGGTGTTTCCTACACATACAAACCATATCTAGTCCAACTCTGCTTCTGAAACTGATACAAAGCACTGGTCCTCTAAAATCCAATGCTTGTCTGTTAAGATGAGAAACGTGTGAGCTCCGTGAAAGATGTAGTTCGTTTGAGCTGAAACGTGACTGCCCTTACGTGAAATGAAGTCTTGCTTGTTGGAAGACATAGAGCCTGGGATTTAACTCCTTTTCTGAAGGGAAACACACAGCATAGTTTTCATCCATGGATCACACTCTGCTTTAGAGCGAGAAGCACGCTCTTGCTTTCTAAAGTCTCTAAGACAGCAGGAAACGTGAGTGTGCTGAGAACAAAAGAATGGTGTTTCCTACACATACGGAACATATCTAGTCCAACTCTGCTTCTGAAACTGATACAAAGCACTGGTCCTCTAACATCCAATGCTTGTCTGTTAAGATGTGAAACATGTGAGCTCAGTGAAAGATGTAGTTCGTTTGAGCTGAAAAGTGACTGCCCTTACCTGAAACGAAGTCTTGCTTCTAGGAAGACACAGAGCCTGGGATTTAACTGTATTTCTGAGGGGAAACACACAGCATAGTTCTCATCCATGGATCACACTCTGCTTTAGAGCGAGAATCATACTCTTGCTTTCTAGATTCTCTAATACAGCAGGAAATCTGAGTGTGCCCAGAACAAAAGAATGGTGTTTCCTACACATACGGACTATATGTAGCCCAAATCTTCTTTTGAAACTGATACAATGCACTGGTCTTCTAACATCCAATGCTTGTCAGTTAAGATGAGAAACGTGTGAGCTTCTTGAACGATGTAGTTCCTTTGAGCAGAAAAGTGACTGCCCTTACCTGAAACGAAGTCTTGCTTGTAGTGAGACTCAGAGCATGGGATTTAACTCCATTTCTGAAGTTAAACACACAGCATTGTCTCATCCATTGATCACACTCTGCTTTAGAACGAGAAGCACGTTCTTGCTTTCTAGACTCTCTTAGACAGCAGGAAACGTGAGTGTGCTGAGAACAAAAGATCGGGGTTTCCTACACATATGGATCATATGCAGTCCCACTCTGCTTCTGAAACTGATACAAAGCACTGACCCACTAACATCCAATGCTTGTCCGTTAAGATGAGAAACGTGTGAGCTTTGTGAACGATATAGTTCCTTTGAACTGAAAAGTGACTGCCCTTACCTGAAAAGAAGTCTTGCTTGTAGGAAGACACAGAGCCTGGCATTTAACTCTATTTCTGAGGGGAAACACACAGCATAGTTCTCATCCATGGATCACACTCTGCTTTAGAGCGAGAAGCACGCTCTTGCTTTCTAGATTCTCTAATACAGCAGGAAATCTGAGTGTGCCCAGAACAAAAGAATGGTGTTTCCTACACATACGGACTATATGTAGTCCAAATCTTCTTTTGAAACTGATACAATGCACTGGTCCTCTAACATCCAATGCTTGTCAGTTAAGATGAGAAACGTGTGAGCTTCTTGAACGATGTAGTTCCTTTGAGCAGAAAAGTGACTACCCTTACCTGAAACGAAGTCTTGCTTGTAGGGAGCTCAGAGCATGGGATTTAACTCCATTTCTGAAGTGAAACACACAGCATTGTCTCATCCATTGATCACACTCTGCTCTAGAACAAGAAGCACACTCTTGCTTTCTAGAGTCTCTAAGACAGCAGGAAATGTGAGTGTGCTGAGAACAAAAGAACGGTGTTTCCTACACATACGGACCATATCTAGTCCTACTCTGCTTCTTAAACTGATACAAAGCACTGGTCCTCTAACATCCAATGCTTGTCTGTTAAGATGAGAAACGTGTGAGCTCAGTGAAAGATGTAGTTCGTTTGAGCTGAAAAGTGACTGCCCTTACCTGAAACGAAGTCTTGCTTGAAGGATGACACAGAGCCTGGGATTTAACTCTATTTCTAAGGGGAAACACACGGCATAGTTCTCATCCATGGATCACACTCTGCTTTAGAACAAGAAGCACACTCTTGCTTTCTGGAGTCTCTAAGACAGCAGGAAACGTGAGTGTGCTGAGAACAAAAGAACGGTGTTTCCTACACATACGGACCATATCTAGTCCAACTCTGCTTCTTAAACTGATACACAGCATTGGTCCTCTAACATCCAATGTTTGTCAAAAGATGAGAAACGTGTGAGCTTCGTGAACGATGTAGTTCGTTTGAGCAGAAAACTGACTGCCCTTACCTGAAACGAAGTCTTGATTGTAGGAAGACTCAGAGCCGGGGATTTAACTCCATTTGTGAAGTGAAACACACAGCAGTGTTCTCATCCATTGATCTCACTCTGCTTTAGAACAAGAAGCACGCTCTTGCTTTCTAGAGTCTCTAAGACAGCAGGAAACGTGAGTTTGCTGAGAACAAAAGAACGGTGTTTCCTACACATACAAACCATATCTAGTCCAACTCTGCTTCTGAAACTGATACAAAGCACTGGTCCTCTAAAATCCAATGCTTGTCTGTTAAGATGAGAAACGTGTGAGCTCCGTGAAAGATGTAGTTCGTTTGAGCTGAAACGTGACTGCCCTTACGTGAAATGAAGTCTTGCTTGTTGGAAGACATAGAGCCTGGGATTTAACTCCTTTTCTGAAGGGAAACACACAGCATAGTTTTCATCCATGGATCACACTCTGCTTTAGAGCGAGAAGCACGCTCTTGCTTTCTAAAGTCTCTAAGACAGCAGGAAACGTGAGTGTGCTGAGAACAAAAGAACGGTGTTTCCTACACATACGGAACATATCTAGTCCAACTCTGCTTCTGAAACTGATACAAAGCACTGGTCCTCTAACATCCAATGCTTGTCTGTTAAGATGTGAAACATGTGAGCTCAGTGAAAGATGTAGTTCGTTTGAGCTGAAAAGTGACTGCCCTTACCTGAAACGAAGTCTTGCTTCTAGGAAGACACAGAGCCTGGGATTTAACTGTATTTCTGAGGGGAAACACACAGCATAGTTCTCATCCATGGATCACACTCTGCTTTAGAGCGAGAATCATACTCTTGCTTTCTAGATTCTCTAATACAGCAGGAAATCTGAGTGTGCCCAGAACAAAAGAATGGTGTTTCCTACACATACGGACTATATGTAGTCCAAATCTTCTTTTGAAACTGATACAATGCACTGGTCTTCTAACATCCAATGCTTGTCAGTTAAGATGAGAAACGTGTGAGCTCAGTGAACGATGTAGTTCGTTTGAGCAGAAAACTGACTGCCCTTACCTGAAACGAAGTCTTGATTTTAGGGAGACTCACAGCATGGGATTTAACTCCATTTCTGAAGTGAAACACACAGCATTGTCTCATCCATTGATCACACTCTCTTTAGAACAAGAAGCACGCTCTTGCTTTCTAGAGTCTCTAAGCCAGCAGGAAACGTGAGTGTGCTGAGAACAAAAGAACGATGTTTCCTACACATACGGACCATATCTAGTCCAACTCTGCTTCTTAAACTGATACAAAGCACTGGTCCTCTAACATCCAATGTTTGTCAAAATATGAGAAACCTGTGAGCTTCGTGAACGATGTCGTTCGTTTGAGCTGAAAAGTGACTGCCCTTACCTCAAACGAAGTCTTGCTTGTAGGAAGACACAGAGCCTGGGATTTAACTCCATTTCTGAAGTGAAACACACGGCAGTGTTCTCATCCATTGATCACACACTGCTTTAGAACAAGAAGCATGCTCTTGCTTTCTAGAGTCTCTAAGACAGCAGGAAACGTGAGTTTGCTGAGAACAAAAGAACGGTGTTTCATACACATACAAACCATATCTAGTCCAACTCTGCTTCTGAAACTGATACAAAGCACTGGTCCTCTAAAATCCAATGCTTGTCTGTTAAGATGAGAAACGTGTGAGCTCCGTGAAAGATGTAGTTCGTTTGAGCTGAAAAGTGACTGCCCTTACCTGAAACGAAGTCTTGCTTGTTGGAAGACATAGAGCCTGGGATTTAACTCCATTTCTGAAGGGAAACACACAGCATAGTTCTCATCCATGGATCACACTCTGCTTTAGAGCGAGAAGCACGCTCTTGCTTTCAAGAGTCTCTAAGAAAGCAGGAAATCTGAGTGTGCCCAGAACAAAAGAACGGTGTTTCCTACACATAGGGACTATATGTAGTCCAAATCTTCTTCTGAAACTGATACAATGCACTGGTCCTCTAACATCCAATGCTTGTCAGTTAAGATGAGAAACGTGTGAGCTTCGTGAACGATGTAGTTCCTTTGAGCAAAAAAGTGACTGCCCTTACCTGAAACGAAGTCTTGCTCGTGGGGAGACTGAGAGCCTGGGATTTAACTCCATTTCTGAAGTGAAACACACAGCATTGTCTCATCCATTGATCACACTCTGCTTTAGAACAAGAAGCACGCTCTTGCTTTCTAGAGTCTCTAAGACAGCAGGAAAAGTGAGTGTGCTGAAAACAAAAGAATGGTGTTTCCTACACATACGGACCATATCTAGTCCAACTCTGCTTCTGAAACTGATACAAAGCACTGGTCCTCTAACATCCAATGCTTGTCTGTTAAGATGAGAAACGTGTGAGCTCAGTGAAAGATGTAGTTCGTTTGAGCTGAAAAGTGACTGCCCTTACCTGAAACGAAGTCTTGCTTGAAGGATGACACAGAGCCTGGGATTTAACTCTATTTCTAAGGGGAAACACACGGCATAGTTCTCATCCATGGATCACACTCTGCTTTAGAGCGAGAATCATACTCTTGCTTTCTAGATTCTCTAATACAGCAGGAAATCTGAGTGTGCCCAGAACAAATGAATGGTGTTTCCTACACATACGGACTATATGTAGTCCAAATCTTCTTTTGAAACTGATACAATGCACTGGTCCTATAACATCCAATGCTTGTCAGTTAAGATGAGAAACGTGTGAGCTTCTTGAACGATGTAGTTCCTTTGAGCAGAAAAGTGACTACCCTTACCTGAAACGAAGTCTTGCTTGTAGGGAGACTCAGAGCATGGGATTTAACTCCATTTCTGAAGTGAAACACACAGCATTGTCTCATCCATTGATCACACTCTGCTTTAGAACAAGAAGCACACTCTTGCTTTCTGGAGTCTCTAAGACAGCAGGAAACGTGATTGTGCTGAGAACAAAAGAACGGTGTTTCCTACACATACGGACCATATCTAGTCCAACTCTGCGTCTTAAACTGATACAAAGCATTGGTCCTCTAACATCCAATGTTTGTCAAAAGATGAGAAACGTGTGAGCTTCGTGAACGATGTAGTTCGTTTGAGCAGAAAACTGACTGCCCTTACCTGAAACGAAGTCTTGATTGTAGGAAGACTCAGAGCCTGGGATTTAACTCCATTTGTGAAGTGAAACACACAGCAGTCTTCTCATCCATTGATCTCACTCTGCTTTAGAACAAGAAGCACGCTCTTGCTTTCTAGAGTCTCTAAGACAGCAGGAAACGTGAGTTTGCTGAGAACAAAAGAACGGTGTTTCCTACACATACAAACCATATCTAGTCCAACTCTGCTTCTGAAACTGATACAAAGCACTGGTCCTCTAAAATCCAATGCTTGTCTGTTAAGATGAGAAACGTGTGAGCTCCGTGAAAGATGTAGTTCGTTTGAGCAGAAAACTGACTGCCCTTACCTGAAACGAAGTCTTGATTTTAGGGAGACTCAGAGCATGGGATTTAACTCCATTTCTGAAGTGAAACACACAGCATTGTCTCATCCATTGATCACACTCTCTTTAGAACAAGAAGCACGCTCTTGCTTTCTAGAGTCTCTAAGCCAGCAGGAAACGTGAGTGTGCTGAGAACTAAAGAACGATGTTTCCTACACATACGGACAATATCTAGTCCAACTCTGCTTCTTAAACTGATACAAAGCACTGGTCCTCTAACATCCAATGTTTGTCAAAAGATGAGAAACGTGTGAGCTTCGTGAACGATGTCGTTCGTTTGAGCTGAAAAGTGACTGCCCTTACCTCAAACGAAGTCTTGCTTGTAGGAAGACACAGAGCCTGGGATTTAACTCCATTTCTGAAGTGAAACACACGGCAGTGTTCTCATCCATTGATCACACACTGCTTTAGAAAAAGAAGCATGCTCTTGCTTTCTAGAGTCTCTAAGACAGCAGGAAACGTGAGTTTGCTGAGAACAAAAGAACGGTGTTTCATACACGTACAAACCATATCTAGTCCAACTCTGCTTCTGAAACTGATACAAAGCACTGGTCCTCTAAAATCCAATGCTTGTCTGTTAAGATGAGAAACGTGTGAGCTCCGTGAAAGATGTAGTTCGTTTGAGCTGAAAAGTGACTGCCCTTACCTGAAACGAAGTCTTGCTTGTTGGAAGACATAGAGCCTGGGATTTAACTCCATTTCTGAAGGGAAACACACAGCATAGTTCTCATCCATGGATCACACTCTTCTTTAGAGTGAGAATCATACTCTTGCTTTCTAGATTCTCTAATACAGCAGGTAATCTGAGTGTGCCCAGAACAAAAGAATGGTGTTTCCTACACATACGGACTATATGTAGTCCAAATCTTCTTTTGAAACTGATACAATGCACTGGTCTTCTAACATCCAATGCTTGTCAGTTAAGATGAGAAACGTGTGAGCTTCGTGAACGATGTAGTTCCTTTGAGCAAAAAAGTGACTGCCCTTACCTGAAACGAAGTCTTGCTCGTGGGGAGACTGAGAGCCTGGGATTTAACTCCATTTCTGAAGTGAAACACACAGCATTGTCTCATCCATTGATCACACTCTGCTTTAGAACAAGAAGCACGCTCTTGCTTTCTAGAGTCTCTAAGACAGCAGGAAACGTGAGTGTGCTGAAAACAAAAGAATGGTGTTTCCTACACATACGGACCATATCTAGTCCAACTCTGCTTCTGAAACTGATACAAAGCACTGGTCCTCTAACATCCAATGCTTGTCTGTTAAGATGAGAAACGTGTGAGCTCAGTGAAAGATGTAGTTCATTTGAGCTGAAAAGTGACTGCCCTTACCTGAAACGAAGTCTTGCTTGAAGGATGACACAGAGCCTGGGATTTAACTCTATTTCTAAGGGGAAACACACGGCACAGTTCTCATCCATGGATCACACTCTGCTTTAGAACAAGAAGCACACTCTTGCTTTCTGGAGTCTCTAAGACAGCAGGAAACGTGAGTGTGCTGAGAACAAAAGAACGGTGTTTCCTACACATACGGACCATATCTAGTCCAACTCTGCTTCTTAAACTGATACAAAGCATTGGTCCTCTAACATCCAATGTTTGTCAAAAGATGAGAAACGTGTGAGCTTCGTGAACGATGTAGTTCGTTTGAGCAGAAAACTGACTGCCCTTACCTGAAACGAAGTCTTGATTGTAGGAAGACTCAGAGCCGGGGATTTAACTCCATTTGTGAAGTGAAACACACAGCAGTGTTCTCATCCATTGATCTCACTCTGCTTTAGAACAAGAAGCACGCTCTTGCTTTCTAGAGTCTCTAAGACAGCAGGAAACGTGAGTTTGCTGAGAGCAAAAGAACGGTGTTTCCTACACATACAAACCATATCTAGTCCAACTCTGCTTCTGAAACTGATACAAAGCACTGGTCCTCTAAAATCCAATGCTTGTCTGTTAAGATGAGAAACGTGTGAGCTCCGTGAAAGATGTAGTTCGTTTGAGCTGAAACGTGACTGCCCTTACGTGAAATGAAGTCTTGCTTGTTGGAAGACATAGAGCCTGGGATTTAACTCCTTTTCTGAAGGGAAACACACAGCATAGTTTTCATCCATGGATCACACTCTGCTTTAGAGCGAGAAGCACGCTCTTGCTTTCTAAAGTCTCTAAGACAGCAGGAAACGTGAGTGTGCTGAGAACAAAAGAACGGTGTTTCCTACACATACGGAACATATCTAGTCCAACTCTGCTTCTGAAACTGATACAAAGCACTGGTCCTCTAACATCCAATGCTTGTCTGTTAAGATGTGAAACATGTGAGCTCAGTGAAAGATGTAGTTCGTTTGAGCTGAAAAGTGACTGCCCTTACCTGAAACGAAGTCTTGCTTCTAGGAAGACACAGAGCCTGGGATTTAACTGTATTTCTGAGGGGAAACACACAGCATAGTTCTCATCCATGGATCACACTCTGCTTTAGAGCGAGAATCATACTCTTGCTTTCTAGATTCTCTAATACAGCAGGAAATCTGAGTGTGCCCAGAACAAAAGAATGGTGTTTCCTACACATACGGACTATATGTAGCCCAAATCTTCTTTTGAAACTGATACAATGCACTGGTCTTCTAACATCCAATGCTTGTCAGTTAAGATGAGAAACGTGTGAGCTTCTTGAACGATGTAGTTCCTTTGAGCAGAAAAGTGACTGCCCTTACCTGAAACGAAGTCTTGCTTGTAGTGAGACTCAGAGCATGGGATTTAACTCCATTTCTGAAGTTAAACACACAGCATTGTCTCATCCATTGATCACACTCTGCTTTAGAACGAGAAGCACGTTCTTGCTTTCTAGACTCTCTTAGACAGCATGAAACGTGAGTGTGCTGAGAACAAAAGATCGAGGTTTCCTACACATATGGATCATATGCAGTCCCACTCTGCTTCTGAAACTGATACAAAGCACTGACCCACTAACATCCAATGCTTGTCAGTTAAGATGAGAAACGTGTGAGCTTTGTGAACGATATAGTTCCTTTGAACTGAAAAGTGACTGCCCTTACCTGAAAAGAAGTCTTGCTTGTAGGAAGACACAGAGCCTGGCATTTAACTCTATTTCTGAGGGGAAACACACAGCATAGTTCTCATCCATGGATCACACTCTGCTTTAGAGCGAGAAGCACGCTCTTGCTTTCTAGATTCTCTAATACAGCAGTAAATCTGAGTGTGCCCAGAACAAAAGAATGGTGTTTCCTACACATACGGACTATATGTAGTCCAAATCTTCTTTTGAAACTGATACAATGCACTGGTCCTCTAACATCCAATGCTTGTCAGTTAAGATGAGAAACGTGTGAGCTTCTTGAACGATGTAGTTCCTTTGAGCAGAAAAGTGACTACCCTTACCTGAAACGAAGTCTTGCTTGTAGGGAGCTCAGAGCATGGGATTTAACTCCATTTCTGAAGTGAAACACACAGCATTGTCTCATCCATTGATCACACTCTGCTTTAGAACAAGAAGCACACTCTTGCTTTCTAGAGTCTCTAAGACAGCAGGAAACGTAGGTGTGCTGAGAACAAAAGAACGGTGTTTCCTACACATACGGACCATATCTAGTCCAACTCTGCTTCTTAAACTGATACAAAGCACTGGTCCTCTAACATCCAATGTTTGTCAAAAGATGAGAAACGTGTGAGCTCAGTGAACGATGTAGTTCGTTTGAGCAGAAAACTGACTGCCCTTACATGAAACGAAGTCTTGATTTTAGGGAGACTCACAGCATGGGATTTAACTCCATTTCTGAAGTGAAACACACAGCATTGTCTCATCCATTGATCACACTCTCTTTAGAACAAGAAGCACGCTCTTGCTTTCTAGAGTCTCTAAGCCAGCAGGAAACGTGAGTGTGCTGAGAACAAAAGAACGATGTTTCCTACACATACGGACCATATCTAGTCCAACTCTGCTTCTTAAACTGATACAAAGCACTGGTCCTCTAACATCCAATGTTTGTCAAAAGATGAGAAACGTGTGAGCTTCGTGAACGATGTCGTTCGTTTGAGCTGAAAAGTGACTGCCCTTACCTCAAACGAAGTCTTGCTTGTAGGAAGACACAGAGCCTGGGATTTAACTCCATTTCTGAAGTGAAACACACGGCAGTGTTCTCATCCATTGATCACACACTGCTTTAGAACAAGAAGCATGCTCTTGCTTTCTAGAGTCTCTAAGACAGCAGGAAACGTGAGTTTGCTGAGAACAAAATAACGGTGTTTCATACACATACAAACCATACCTAGTCCAACTCTGCTTCTGAAACTGATACAAAGCACTGGTCCTCTAAAATCCAATGCTTGTCTGTTAAGATGAGAAACGTGTGAGCTCCGTGAAAGATGTAGTTCGTTTGAGCTGAAAAGTGACTGCCCTTACCTGAAACGAAGTCTTGCTTGTTGGAAGACATAGAGCCTGGGATTTAACTCCATTTCTGAAGGGAAACACACAGCATAGTTCTCATCCATGGATCACACTCTGCTTTAGAGCGAGAAGCACGCTCTTGCTTTCAAGAGTCTCTAAGACAGCAGGAAATCTGAGTGTGCCCAGAACAAAAGAACGGTGTTTCCTACACATAGGGACTATATGTAGTCCAAATCTTCTTCTGAAACTGATACAATGCACTGGTCCTCTAACATCCAATGCTTGTCAGTTAAGATGAGAAACGTGTGAGCTTCGTGAACGATGTAGTTCCTTTGAGCAAAAAAGTGACTGCCCTTACCTGAAATGAAGTCTTGCTCGTGGGGAGACTGAGAGCCTGGGATTTAACTCCATTTCTGAAGTGAAACACACAGCATTGTCTCATCCATTGATCACACTCTGCTTTAGAACAAGAACCATGCTCTTGCTTTCTAGAGTCTCTAAGACAGCAGGAAACGTGAGTGTGCTGAAAACAAAAGAATGGTGTTTCCTACACATACGGACCATATCTAGTCCAACTCTGCTTCTGAAACTGATACAAAGCACTGGTCCTCTAACATCCAATGCTTGTCTGTTAAGATGAGAAACGTGTGAGCTCAGTGAAAGATGTAGTTCGTTTGAGCTGAAAAGTGACTGCCCTTACCTGAAACGAAGTCTTGCTTGTAGGATGACACAGAGCCTGGGATTTAACTCTATTTCTGAGGGGAAACACACAGCATAGTTCTCATCCATGGATCACACTCTGCTTTAGAGCGAGAATCATACTCTTGCTTTCTAGATTCTCTAATACAGCAGGAAATCTGAGTGTGCCCAGAACAAAAGAATGGTGTTTCCTACACATACGGACTATATGTAGTCCAAATCTTCTTTTGAAACTGATACAATGCACTGGTCTTCTAACATCCAATGCTTGTCAGTTAAGATGAGAAACGTGTGAGCTTCGTGAACGATGTAGTTCCTTTGAGCAAAAAAGTGACTGCCCTTACCTGAAACGAAGACTTGCTCGTGGGGAGACTGAGAGCCTGGGATTTAACTCCATTTCTGAAGTGAAACACACAGCATTGTCTCATCCATTGATCACACTCTGCTTTAGAACAAGAAGCACGCTCTTGCTTTCTAGAGTCTCTAAGACAGCAGGAAACGTGAGTGTGCTGAAAACAAAAGAATGGTGTTTCCTACACATACGGACCATATCTAGTCCAACTCTGCTTCTGAAACTGATACAAAGCACTGGTCCTCTAACATCCAATGCTTGTCTGTTAAGATGAGAAACGTGTGAGCTCAGTGAAAGATGTAGTTCGTTTGAGCTGAAAAGTGACTGCCCTTACCTGAAACGAAGTCTTGCTTGTAGTGAGACTCAGAGCCTGGGATTTAACTCCATTTCTGAAGTGAAACACACAGCAGTGTTCTCATCCATTGATCTCACTCTGCTTTAGAACAAGAAGCATGCTCTTGCTTTCTAGAGTCTCTAAGACAGCAGGAAACGTGAGTTTGCTGAGAACAAAAGAACGGTGTTTCCTACACATGCAAACCATATCTAGTCCAACTCTGCTTCTGAAACTGATACAAAGCACTGGTCCTCTAAAATCCAATGCTTGTCTGTTAAGATGAGAAACGTGTGAGCTCCGTGAAAGATGTAGTTCGTTTGAGCTGAAACGTGACGGCCCTTACGTGAAATGAAGTCTTGCTTGTTGGAAGACATAGAGCCTGGGATTTAACTCCTTTTCTGAAGGGAAACACACAGCATAGTTTTCATCCATGGATCACACTCTGCTTTAGAGCGAGAAGCACGCTCTTGCTTTCTAAAGTCTCTAAGACAGCAGGAAACGTGAGTGTGCTGAGAACAAAAGATCGGGGTTTCCTACACATATGGATCATATGCAGTCCAACTCTGCTTCTGAAACTGATACAAAGCACTGACCCACTAACATCCAATGCTTGTCAGTTAAGATGAGAAACGTGTGAGCTTTGTGAACGATATAGTTCCTTTGAACTGAAAAGTGACTGCCCTTACCTGAAAAGAAGTCTTGCTTGTAGGAAGACACAGAGCCTGGCATTTAACTCTATTTCTGAGGGGAAACACACAGCATAGTTCTCATCCATGGATCACACTCTGCTTTAGAGCGAGAAGCACGCTCTTGCTTTCTAGATTCTCTAATACAGCAGGAAATCTGAGTGTGCCCAGAACAAAAGAATGGTGTTTCCTACACATACGGACTATATGTAGTCCAAATCTTCTTTTGAAACTGATACAATGCACTGGTCCTCTAACATCCAATGCTTGTCAGTTAAGATGAGAAACGTGTGAGCTTCTTGAACGATGTAGTTCCTTTGAGCAGAAAA
The DNA here is from genome assembly GCA_949786385.1 of Onychomys leucogaster. Lineage (NCBI taxonomy): Eukaryota > Metazoa > Chordata > Mammalia > Rodentia > Cricetidae > Onychomys > Onychomys leucogaster. The sequence goes on from CATKUP010000069.1 coordinate 159,609, forward strand.
GTGACTACCCTTACCTGAAACGAAGTCTTGCTTGTAGGGAGCTCAGAGCATGGGATTTAACTCCATTTCTGAAGTGAAACACACAGCATTGTCTCATCCATTGATCACACTCTGCTTTAGAACAAGAAGCACACTCTTGCTTTCTAGAGTCTCTAAGACAGCAGGAAACGTGAGTGTGCTGAGAACAAAAGAACGGTGTTTCCTACACATACGGACCATATCTAGTCCAACTCTGCTTCTGAAACTGATACAAAGCACTGGTCCTCTAACATCCAATGTTTGTCAAAAGATGAGAAACGTGTGAGCTCAGTGAACGATGTAGTTCGTTTGAGCAGAAAACTGACTGCCCTTACCTGAAACGAAGTCTTGATTTTAGGGAGACTCACAGCATGGGATTCAACTCCATTTCTGAAGTGAAACACACAGCATTGTCTCATCCATTGATCACACTCTCTTTAGAACAAGAAGCACGCTCTTGCTTTCTAGAGTCTCTAAGCCAGCAGGAAACGTGAGTGTGCTGAGAACAAAAGAACGATGTTTCCTACACATACGGACCATATCTAGTCCAACTCTGCTTCTTAAACTGATACAAAGCACTGGTCCTCTAACATCCAATGTTTGTCAAAAGATGAGAAACGTGTGAGCTTCGTGAACGATGTCGTTCGTTTGAGCTGAAAAGTGACTGCCCTTACCTCAAACGAAGTCTTGCTTGTAGGAAGACACAGAGCCTGGGATTTAACTCCATTTCTGAAGTGAAACACACGGCAGTGTTCTCATCCATTGATCACACACTGCTTTAGAACAAGAAGCATGCTCTTGCTTTCTAGAGTCTCTAAGACAGCAGGAAACGTGAGTTTGCTGAGAACAAAAGAACGGTGTTTCATACACATACAAACCATACCTAGTCCAACTCTGCTTCTGAAACTGATACAAAGCACTGGTCCTCTAAAATCCAATGCTTGTCTGTTAAGATGAGAAACGTGTGAGCTCCGTGAAAGATGTAGTTCGTTTGAGCTGAAAAGTGACTGCCCTTACCTGAAACGAAGTCTTGCTTGTTGGAAGACATAGAGCCTGGGATTTAACTCCATTTCTGAAGGGAAACACACAGCATAGTTCTCATCCATGGATCACACTCTGCTTTAGAGCGAGAAGCACGCTCTTGCTTTCAAGAGTCTCTAAGACAGCAGGAAATCTGAGTGTGCCCAGAACAAAAGAACGGTGTTTCCTACACATAGGGACTATATGTAGTCCAAATCTTCTTCTGAAACTGATACAATGCACTGGTCCTCTAACATCCAATGCTTGTCAGTTAAGATGAGAAACGTGTGAGCTTCGTGAACGATGTAGTTCCTTTGAGCAAAAAAGTGACTGCCCTTACCTGAAACGAAGTCTTGCTCGTGGGGAGACTGAGAGCCTGGGATTTAACTCCATTTCTGAAGTGAAACACACAGCATTGTCTCATCCATTGATCACACTCTGCTTTAGAACAAGAACCATGCTCTTGCTTTCTAGAGTCTCTAAGACAGCAGGAAACGTGAGTGTGCTGAAAACAAAAGAATGGTGTTTCCTACACATACGGACCATATCTAGTCCAACTCTGCTTCTGAAACTGATACAAAGCACTGGTCCTCTAACATCCAATGCTTGTCTGTTAAGATGAGAAACGTGTGAGCTCAGTGAAAGATGTAGTTCGTTTGAGCTGAAAAGTGACTGCCCTTACCTGAAACGAAGTCTTGCTTGTAGGATGACACAGAGCCTGGGATTTAACTCTATTTCTGAGGGGAAACAAACAGCATAGTTCTCATCCATGGATCACACTCTGCTTTAGAGCGAGAATCATACTCTTGCTTTCTAGATTCTCTAATACAGCAGGAAATCTGAGTGTGCCCAGAACAAAAGAATGGAGTTTCCTACACATACGGACTATATGTAGTCCAAATCTTCTTTTGAAACTGATACAATGCACTGGTCTTCTAACATCCAATGCTTGTCAGTTAAGATGAGAAACGTGTGAGCTTCGTGAACGATGTAGTTCCTTTGAGCAAAAAAGTGACTGCCCTTACCTGAAACGAAGACTTGCTCGTGGGGAGACTGAGAGCCTGGGATTTAACTCCATTTCTGAAGTGAAACACACAGCATTGTCTCATCCATTGATCACACTCTGCTTTAGAACAAGAAGCACGCTCTTGCTTTCTAGAGTCTCTAAGACAGCAGGAAACGTGAGTGTGCTGAAAACAAAAGAATGGTGTTTCCTACACATACGGACCATATCTAGTCCAACTCTGCTTCTGAAACTGATACAAAGCACTGGTCCTCTAACATCCAATGCTTGTCTGTTAAGATGAGAAACGTGTGAGCTCAGTGAAAGATGTAGTTCGTTTGAGCTGAAAAGTGACTGCCCTTACCTGAAACGAAGTCTTGCTTGTAGTGAGACTCAGAGCCTGGGATTTAACTCCATTTCTGAAGTGAAACACACAGCAGTGTTCTCATCCATTGATCTCACTCTGCTTTAGAACAAGAAGCATGCTCTTGCTTTCTAGAGTCTCTAAGACAGCAGGAAACGTGAGTTTGCTGAGAACAAAAGAACGGTGTTTCCTACACATGCAAACCATATCTAGTCCAACTCTGCTTCTGAAACTGATACAAAGCACTGGTCCTCTAAAATCCAATGCTTGTCTGTTAAGATGAGAAACGTGTGAGCTCCGTGAAAGATGTAGTTCGTTTGAGCTGAAACGTGACGGCCCTTACGTGAAATGAAGTCTTGCTTGTTGGAAGACATAGAGCCTGGGATTTAACTCCTTTTCTGAAGGGAAACACACAGCATAGTTTTCATCCATGGATCACACTCTGCTTTAGAGCGAGAAGCACGCTCTTGCTTTCTAAAGTCTCTAAGACAGCAGGAAACGTGAGTGTGCTGAGAACAAAAGAACGGTGTTTCCTACACATACGGAACATATCTAGTCCAACTCTGCTTCTGAAACTGATACAAAGCACTGGTCCTCTAACATCCAATGCTTGTCTGTTAAAATGTGAAACATGTGAGCTCAGTGAAAGATGTAGTTCGTTTGAGCTGAAAATTGACTGCCCTTACCTGAAACGAAGTCTTGCTTCTAGGAAGACACAGAGCCTGGGATTTAACTGTATTTCTGAGGGGAAACACACAGCATAGTTCTCATCCCTGGATCACACTCTGCTTTAGAGCGAGAAGCACGTTCTTGCTTTCTAGACTCTCTTAGACAGCAGGAAACGTGAGTGTGCTGAGAACAAAAGATCGGGGTTTCCTACACATATGGATCATATGCAGTCCCACTCTGCTTCTGAAACTGATACAAAGCACTGACCCACTAACATCCAATGCTTGTCAGTTAAGATGAGAAACGTGTGAGCTTTGTGAACGATATAGTTCCTTTGAACTGAAAAGTGACTGCCCTTACCTGAAAAGAAGTCTTGCTTGTAGGAAGACACAGAGCCTGGCATTTAACTCTATTTCTGAGGGGAAACACACAGCATAGTTCTCATCCATGGATCACACTCTGCTTTAGAGCGAGAAGCACGCTCTTGCTTTCTAGATTCTCTAATACAGCAGGAAATCTGAGTGTGCCCAGAACAAAAGAATGGTGTTTCCTACATATACGGACTATATGTAGTCCAAATCTTCTTTTGAAACTGATACAATGCACTGGTCCTCTAACATCCAATGCTTGTCAGTTAAGATGAGAAACGTGTGAGCTTCTTGAACGATGTAGTTCCTTTGAGCAGAAAAGTGACTACCCTTACCTGAAACGAAGTCTTGCTTGTAGGGAGCTCAGAGCATGGGATTTAACTCCATTTCTGAAGTGAAACACACAGCATTGTCTCATCCATTGATCACACTCTGCTTTAGAACAAGAAGCACACTCTTGCTTTCTAGAGTCTCTAAGACAGCAGGAAACGTGAGTGTGCTGAGAACAAAAGAACGGTGTTTCCTACACATACGGACCATATCTAGTCCAACTCTGCTTCTTAAACTGATACAAAGCACTGGTCCTCTAACATCCAATGTTTGTCAAAAGATGAGAAACGTGTGAGCTCAGTGAACGATGTAGTTCGTTTGAGCAGAAAACTGACTGCCCTTACCTGAAACGAAGACTTGATTTTAGGGAGACTCACAGCATGGGATTTAACTCCATTTCTGAAGTGAAACACACAGCATTGTCTCATCCATTGATCACACTCTCTTTAGAACAAGAAGCACGCTCTTGCTTTCTAGAGTCTCTAAGCCAGCAGGAAACGTGAGTGTGCTGAGAACAAAAGAACGATGTTTCCTACACATACGGACCATATCTAGTCCAACTCTGCTTCTTAAACTGATACAAAGCACTGGTCCTCTAACATCCAATGCTTGTCTGTTAAGATGAGAAACGTGTGAGCTCAGTGAAAGATGTAGTTCGTTTGAGCTGAAAAGTGACTGCCCTTACCTGAAACGAAGTCTTGCTTGTAGTGAGACTCAGAGCCTGGGATTTAACTCCATTTCTGAAGTGAAACACACAGCAGTGTTCTCATCCATTGATCTCACTCTGCTTTAGAACAAGAAGCATGCTCTTGCTTTCTAGAGTCTCTAAGACAGCAGGAAACGTGAGTTTGCTGAGAACAAAAGAACGGTGTTTCCTACACATGCAAACCATATCTAGTCCAACTCTGCTTCTGAAACTGATACAAAGCACTGGTCCTCTAAAATCCAATGCTTGTCTGTTAAGATGAGAAACGTGTGAGCTCCGTGAAAGATGTAGTTCGTTTGAGCTGAAACGTGACGGCCCTTACGTGAAATGAAGTCTTGCTTGTTGGAAGACATAGAGCCTGGGATTTAACTCCTTTTCTGAAGGGAAACACACAGCATAGTTTTCATCCATGGATCACACTCTGCTTTAGAGCGAGAAGCACGCTCTTGCTTTCTAAAGTCTCTAAGACAGCAGGAAACGTGAGTGTGCTGAGAACAAAAGAACGGTGTTTCCTACACATACGGACCATATCTAGTCCAACTCTGCTTCTGAAACTGATACAAAGCACTGGTCCTCTAACATCCAATGCTTGTCTGTTAAAATGTGAAACATGTGAGCTCAGTGAAAGATGTAGTTCGTTTGAGCTGAAAATTGACTGCCCTTACCTGAAACGAAGTCTTGCTTCTAGGAAGACACAGAGCCTGGGATTTAACTGTATTTCTGAGGGGAAACACACAGCATAGTTCTCATCCCTGGATCACACTCTGCTTTAGAGCGAGAAGCACGTTCTTGCTTTCTAGACTCTCTTAGACAGCAGGAAACGTGAGTGTGCTGAGAACAAAAGATCGGGGTTTCCTACACATATGGATCATATGCAGTCCCACTCTGCTTCTGAAACTGATACAAAGCACTGACCCACTAACATCCAATGCTTGTCAGTTAAGATGAGAAACGTGTGAGCTTTGTGAACGATATAGTTCCTTTGAACTGAAAAGTGACTGCCCTTACCTGAAAAGAAGTCTTGCTTGTAGGAAGACACAGAGCCTGGCATTTAACTCTATTTCTGAGGGGAAACACACAGCATAGTTCTCATCCATGGATCACACTCTGCTTTAGAGCGAGAAGCACGCTCTTGCTTTCTAGATTCTCTAATACAGCAGGAAATCTGAGTGTGCCCAGAACAAAAGAATGGTGTTTCCTACATATACGGACTATATGTAGTCCAAATCTTCTTTTGAAACTGATACAATGCACTGGTCCTCTAACATCCAATGCTTGTCAGTTAAGATGAGAAACGTGTGAGCTTCTTGAACGATGTAGTTCCTTTGAGCAGAAAAGTGACTACCCTTACCTGAAACGAAGTCTTGCTTGTAGGGAGCTCAGAGCATGGGATTTAACTCCATTTCTGAAGTGAAACACACAGCATTGTCTCATCCATTGATCACACTCTGCTTTAGAACAAGAAGCACACTCTTGCTTTCTAGAGTCTCTAAGACAGCAGGAAACGTGAGTGTGCTGAGAACAAAAGAACGGTGTTTCCTACACATACGGACCATATCTAGTCCAACTCTGCTTCTTAAACTGATACAAAGCACTGGTCCTCTAACATCCAATGTTTGTCAAAAGATGAGAAACGTGTGAGCTCAGTGAACGATGTAGTTCGTTTGAGCAGAAAACTGACTGCCCTTACCTGAAACGAAGACTTGATTTTAGGGAGACTCACAGCATGGGATTTAACTCCATTTCTGAAGTGAAACACACAGCATTGTCTCATCCATTGATCACACTCTCTTTAGAACAAGAAGCACGCTCTTGCTTTCTAGAGTCTCTAAGCCAGCAGGAAACGTGAGTGTGCTGAGAACAAAAGAACGATGTTTCCTACACATACGGACCATATCTAGTCCAACTCTGCTTCTTAAACTGATACAAAGCACTGGTCCTCTAACATCCAATGTTTGTCAAAAGATGAGAAACGTGTGAGCTTCGTGAACGATGTCGTTCGTTTGAGCTGAAAAGTGACTGCCCTTACCTCAAACGAAGTCTTGCTTGTAGGAAGACACAGAGCCTGGGATTTAACTCCATTTCTGAAGTGAAACACACGGCAGTGTTCTCATCCATTGATCACACACTGCTTTAGAACAAGAAGCATGCTCTTGCTTTCTAGAGTCTCTAAGACAGCAGGAAACGTGAGTTTGCTGAGAACAAAAGAACGGTGTTTCATACACATACAAACCATATCTAGTCCAACTCTGCTTCTGAAACTGATACAAAGCACTGGTCCTCTAAAATCCAATGCTTGTGTGTTAAGATGAGAAACGTGTGAGCTCCGTGAAAGATGTAGTTCGTTTGAGCTGAAAAGTGACTGCCCTTACCTGAAACGAAGTCTTGCTTGTTGGAAGACATAGAGCCTGGGATTTAACTCCATTTCTGAAGGGAAACACACAGCATAGTTCTCATCCATGGATCACACTCTGCTTTAGAGCGAGAAGCACGCTCTTGCTTTCTAGAGTCTCTAAGACAGCAGGAAATCTGAGTGTGCCCAGAACAAAAGAACGGTGTTTCCTACACATAGGGACTATATGTAGTCCAAATCTTCTTCTGAAACTGATACAATGCACTGGTCCTCTAAAATCCAATGCTTGTCATTTAAGATGAGAAACGTGTGAGCTTCGTGAACGATGTAGTTCCTTTGAGCAAAAAAGTGACTGCCCTTACCTGAAACGAAGTCTTGCTCGTGGGGAGACTGAGAGCCTGGGATTTAACTCCATATCTGAAGTGAAACACACAGCATTGTCTCATCCATTGATCACACTCTGATTTAGAACAAGAACCATGCTCTTGCTTTCTAGAGTCTCTAAGACAGCAGGAAACGTGAGTGTGCTGAAAACAAAAGAATGGTGTTTCCTACACATACGGACCATATCTAGTCCAACTCTGCTTCTGAAACTGATACAAAGCACTGGTCCTCTAACATCCAATGCTTGTCTGTTAAGATGAGAAACGTGTGAGCTCAGTGAAAGATGTAGTTCGTTTGAGCTGAAAAGTGACTGCCCTTACCTGAAACGAAGTCTTGCTTGTAGGATGACACAGAGCCTGTGATTTAACTCTATTTCTGAGGGGAAACACACAGCATAGTTCTCATCCATGGATCACACTCTGCTTTAGAGCGAGAATCATACTCTTGCTTTCTAGATTCTCTAATACAGCAGGAAATCTGAGTGTGCCCAGAACAAAAGAATGGTGTTTCCTACACATACGGACTATATGTAGTCCAAATCTTCTTTTGAAACTGATACAATGCACTGGTCTTCTAACATCCAATGCTTGTCAGTTAAGATGAGAAACGTGTGAGCTTCGTGAACGATGTAGTTCCTTTGAGCAAAAAAGTGACTGCCCTTACCTGAAACGAAGTCTTGCTCGTGGGGAGACTGAGAGCCTGGGATTTAACTCCATTTCTGAAGTGAAACACACAGCATTGTCTCATCCATTGATCACACTCTGCTTTAGAACAAGAAGCACGCTCTTGCTTTCTAGAGTCTCTAAGACAGCAGGAAACGTGAGTGTGCTGAAAACAAAAGAATGGTGTTTCCTACACATACGGACCATATCTAGTCCAACTCTGCTTCTGAAACTGATACAAAGCACTGGTCCTCTAACATCCAATGCTTGTCTGTTAAGATGAGAAACGTGTGAGCTCAGTGAAAGATGTAGTTCGTTTGAGCTGAAAAGTGACTGCCCTTACCTGAAACGAAGTCTTGATTGTAGGAAGACTCAGAGCCTGGAATTTAACTCCATTTCTGAAGTGAAACACACAGCAGTGTTCTCATCCATTGATCTCACTCTGCTTTAGAACAAGAAGCACGCTCTTGCTTTCTAAAGTCTCTAAGACAGCAGGAAACGTGAGTGTGCTGAGAACAAAAGAACGGTGTTTCCTACACATACGGAACATATCTAGTCCAACTCTGCTTCTGAAACTGATACAAAGCACTGGTCCTCTAACATCCAATGCTTGTCTGTTAAGATGTGAAACGTGTGAGCTCAGTGAAAGATGTAGTTCGTTTGAGCTGAAAATTGACTGCCCTTACCTGAAACGAAGTCTTGCTTCTAGGAAGACACAGAGCCTGGGATTTAACTGTATTTCTGAGGGGAAACACACAGCATAGTTCTCATCCATGGATCACACTCTGCTTTAGAGCGAGAATCATACTCTTGCTTTCTAGATTCTCTAATAAAGCAGGAAATCTGAGTGTGCCCAGAACAAAAGAATGGTGTTTCCTACACATACGGACTATATGTAGCCCAAATCTTCTTTTGAAACTGATACAATGCACTGGTCTTCTAACATCCAATGCTTGTCAGTTAAGATGAGAAACGTGTGAGCTTCTTGAACGATGTAGTTCCTTTGAGCAGAAAAGTGACTGCCGTTACCTGAAACGAAGTCTTGCTTGTAGTGAGACTCAGAGCATGGGATTTAACTCCATTTCTGAAGTGAAACACACATCATTGTCTCATCCATTGATCACACTCTGCTTTAGAACGAGAAGCACGTTCTTGCTTTCTAGAGTCTCTTAGACAGCAGGAAACGTGAGTGTGCTGAGAACAAAAGATCGGGGTTTCCTACACATATGGATCATATGCAGTCCCACTCTGCTTCTGAAACTGATACAAAGCACTGACCCACTAACATTCAATGCTTGTCAGTTAAGATGAGAAACGTGTGAGCTTTGTGAACGATATAGTTCCTTTGAACTGAAAAGTGACTGCCCTTACCTGAAAAGAAGTCTTGCTTGTAGGAAGACACAGAGCCTGGGATTTAACTCTATTTCTGAGGGGAAACACACAGCATAGTTCTCATCCATGGATCACACTCTGCTTTAGAGCGAGAAGCACGCTCTTGCTTTCTAGAGTCTCTTAGACAGCAGGAAACGTGAGTGTGCGGAGAACAAAAGAACGGTGTTTCCTACACATACGGACCATATCTAGTCCAACTCTGCTTCTGAAACTGATACAAAGCACTGGTCCTCTAACATCCAATGCTTGTCTGTTAACATGAGAAACGTGTGAGCTCAGTGAAAGATGTAGTTCGTTTGAGCTGAAAAGTAACTGCCCTTACCTGAAACGAAGTCTTGCTTGTAGGATGACACAGAGCCTGGGATTTAACTCTATTTCTGAGGGGAAACACACAGCATAGTTCTCATCCATGGATCACACTCTGCTTTAGAGCGAGAATCATACTCTTGCTTTCTAGATTCTCTAATACAGCAGGAAATCTGAGTGTGCCCAGAACAAAAGAATGGTGTTTCCTACACATACGGACTATATGTAGTCCAAATCTTCTTTTGAAACTGATACAATGCACTGGTCCTCTAACATCCAACGCTTGTCAGTTAAGATGAGAAACGTGTGAGCTTCTTGAACGGTGTAGTTCCTTTGAGCAGAAAAGTGACTACCCTTACCTGAAACGAAGTCTTGCTTGTAGGGAGACTCAGAGCATGGGATTTAACTCCATTTCTGAAGTGAAACACACAGCATTGTCTCATCCATTGATCACACTCTGCTTTAGAACAAGAAGCACACTCTTGCTTTCTAGAGTCTCTAAGACAGCAGGAAACGTGAGTGTGCTGAGAACAAAAGAACGGTGTTTCCTACACATACGGACCATATCTAGTCCAACTCTGCTTCTTAAACTGATACAAAGCACTGGTCCTCTAACATCCAATGTTTGTCAAAAGATGAGAAACGTGTGAGCTTCATGAACGGTGTAGTTCGTTTGAGCAGAAAACTGACTGCCCGTACCTAAAACGAAGTCTTGATTTTAGGGAGACTCACAGCATGGGATTTAACTCCATTTCTGAAGTGAAACACACAGCATTGTCTCATCCATTGATCACACTCGGCTTTAGAACAAGAAGCACGCTATTGCTTTCTAGAGTCTCTAAGCCAGCAGGAAACATGAGTGTGCTGAGAACAAAAGAACGGTGTTTCCTACACATACTGACCATATCTAGTCCAACTCTGCTTCTTAAACTGATACAAAGCACTGGTCCTCTAACATCCAATGTTTGTCAAAAGATGAGAAACGTGTGAGCTTCGTGAACGATGTCCTTCGTTTGAGCTGAAAAGTGACTGCCCTTACCTGAAACGAAGTCTTGCTTGTAGGAAGACACAGAGCCTGGGATTTAACTCCATTTCTGAAGTGAAACACACAGCAGTGTTCTCATCCATTGATCACACTCTGCATTAGAACAAGAAGCACGCTCTTGCTTTCTATAGTCTCTAAGACAGCAGGAAACGTGAGTTTGCTGAGAACAAAAGAACGGTGTTTCATACACATACAAACCATATCTAGTCCAACTCTGCTTCTGAAACTGATACAAAGCACTGGTCCTCTAAAATCCAATGCTTGTCTTTTAAGATGAGAAACGTGTGAGCTCCATGAAAGATGTAGTTCGTTTGAGCAGAGAAGTGACTGCCCTTACCTGAAACGAAGTCTTGCTTGTTGGAAGACATAGAGCCTGGGATTTAACTCCATTTCTGAAGGGAAACACACAGCATAGTTCTCATCCATGGATCACACTCTGCCTTAGAGCTAGAAGCACGCTCTTGCTTTCTAGAATCTCTAAGACAGCAGGAAATCTGAGTGTGCCCAGAACAAAAGAACGGTGTTTCCTACACATAGGGACTATGTGTAGTCCAAATCTTCTTCTGAAACTCATACAATGCACTGGTCCTCTAACATCCAATGCTTGTCAGTTAAGATGAGAAACGTGTGAGCTTCGTGAACGATGTAGTTCCTTTGAGCAAAAAAGTGACTGCCCTTACCTGAAACGAAGTCTTGCTCGTGGGGAGACTGAGAGCCTGGGATTTAACTCCATTTCTGAAGTGAAACACACAGCATTGTCTCATCCATTGATCACACTCTGCTTTAGAACAAGAAGCACGCTCTTGCTTTCTAGAGCCTCTAAGACAGCAGGAAACGTGAGTGTGCTGAAAACAAAAGAATGGTGTTTCCTACACATACGGACCATATCTAGTCCAACTCTGCTTCTTAAACTGATACAAAGCATTGGTCCTCTAACATCCAATGTTTGTCAAAAGATGAGAAACGTGTGAGCTTCGTGAACGATGTAGTTCGTTTGAGCAGAAAACTGACTGCCCTTACCTGAAACGACGTCTTGATTGTAGGAAGACTCAGAGCCTGGGATTTAACTCCATTTCTGAAGTGAAACACACAGCAGTGTTCTCATCCATTGATCACACTCTGCTTTAGAACAAGAAGCACGCTCCTGCTTTCTAGAGTCTCTAAGACAGCAGGAAACATGAGTTTGCTGAGAACAAAAGAACGGTGTTTCCTACACATACAAACCATATCTAGTCCAACTCTGCTTCTGAAACTGATACAAAGCACTGGTCCTCTAAAATCCAATGCTTGTCTGTTAAGATGAGAAACGTGTGAGCTCCGTGAAAGATGTAGTTCGTTTGAGCTGAAAAGTGACTGCCCTTACCTGAAACGAAGTCTTGCTTGTAGGGAGACTCAGAGCATGGGATTTAACTCCATTTCTGAAGTGAAACACACAGCATTGTCTCATCCATTGATCACACTCTGCTTTAGAACGAGAAGCACGTTCTTGCTTTCTAGATTCTCTTAGACAGCAGGAAACGTGAGTGTGCTGAGAACAAAAGATCGGGGTTTCCTACACATATGGATCATATGCAGTCCCACTCTGCTTCTGAAACTGATACAAAGCACTGACCCACTAACATCCAATGCTTGTCAGTTAAGATGAGAAACGTGTGAGCTTTGTGAACGATATAGTTCCTTTGAACTGAAAAGTGACTGCCCTTACCTGAAAAGAAGTCTTGCTTGTAGGAAGACACAGAGCCTGGGATTTAACTCCATTTCTGAAGGGAAACACACAGCATAGTTCTCATCCATGGATCACACTCTGCTTTAGAGCAAGAAGAACACTCTTGCTTTCTAGAGTCTCTAAGACAGCAGGAAACGTGAGTGTGCTGAGAACAAAAGAACGGTGTTTCCTACACATATGGACCATATCTAGTCCAACTCTGCTTCTTAAACTGATACAAAGCACTGGTCCTCTAACATCCAATGCTTGTCTGTTAAGATGAGAAAGGTGTGAGCTCAGTGAACGATGTAGTTCGTTTGACCTTCAAAGTGACTGCCCTTACCCGAAACGAAGTCTTGCTTGTAGTAAGACACAGAGCCTGGGATTTAACTCCATTTCTGAAGGTAAACACACAGCATAGTTCTCATCCATGGATCACACTCTGCTTTAGAGCGAGAAGCACGCTCTTGGTTTCTAGAGTCTGTAAGACAGCAGGAAACGTGAGTGTGCTGAGAACAAAAGAACGGTGTTTACTACACACACGGACCATATCTAGTCCAACCCTTCTTCTGAAACTGATACAAAGCACTGGTCCTCTAACATCCAATGTTTGTCAAAAGATGAGAAACTTGTGAGCTTCGTGAATGATGTAGTTCGTTTGAGCAGAAAAGTGACTGCCCTTACCTGAAACGAAGTCTTGATTGTAGGAAGACTCAGAGCCTGGGATTTAACTCCATTTCTGAAGTGAAACACACAGCAGTGTTTTCATCCATTGATCACACTCTGCTTTAGAACAAGAAGCATGCTCTTGCTTTCTAGAGTCTCTAAGACAGCAGGAAACGTGAGTTTGCTGAGAACAAAAGAACGGTGTTTCATATACATACAAACCATATCTAGTCCAACTCTGCTTCTGAAACTGATACAAAGCACTGGTCCTCTAAAATCCAATGCTTGTCTGTTAAGATGAGAAACGTGTGAGCTCCGTGAAAGATGTAGTTCGTTTGAGCTGAAAAGTGACTGCCCTTACCTGAAACGAAGTCTTGCTTGTTGGAAGACCTAGAGCCTGGGATTTAACTCCATTTCTGAAGGGAAACACACAGCATAGTTCTCATCCATGGATCACACTCTGCTTTAGAGCGAGAAGCACGCTCTTGCTTTCTAGAGTCTCTAAGCCAGCAGGAAACGTGAGTGTGCTGAGAACAAAAGAACGATGTTTCCTACACATACGGACCATATCTAGTCCAACTCTGCTTCTTAAACTGATACAAAGCACTGGTCCTCTAACATCCAATGTTTGTCAAAAGATGAGAAACGTGTGAGCTTCGTGAACGATGTCGTTCGTTTGAGCTGAAAAGTGACTGCCCTTACCTCAAACGAAGTCTTGCTTGTAGGAAGACACAGAGCCTGGGATTTAACTCCATTTCTGAAGTGAAACACACGGCAGTGTTCTCATCCATTGATCACACACTGCTTTAGAACAAGAAGCATGCTCTTGCTTTCTAGAGTCTCTAAGACAGCAGGAAACGTGAGTTTGCTGAGAACAAAAGAACGGTGTTTCTTACACATACAAACCATATCTAGTCCAACTCTGCTTCTGAAACTGATACAAAGCACTGGTCCTCTAAAATCCAATGCTTGTCTGTTAAGATGAGAAACGTGTGAGCTCCGTGAAAGAAGTAGTTCGTTTGAGCTGAAAAGTGACTGCCCTTACCTGAAACGAAGTCTTGCTTGTTGGAAGACATAGAGCCTGGGATTTAACTCCATTTCTGAAGGGAAACACACAGCATAGTTCTCATCCATGGATCACACTCTGCTTTAGAGCGAGATGCACGCTCTTGCTTTCTAGAGTCTCTAAGACAGCAGGAAATCTGAGTGTGCCCAGAACAAAAGAACGGTGTTTCCTACACATAGGGACTATATGTAGTCCAAATCTTCTTCTGAAACTGATACAATGAACTGGTCCTCTAAAATCCAATGCTTGTCATTTAAGATGAGAAACGTGTGAGCTTCGTGAACGATGTAGTTCCTTTGAGCAAAAAAGTGACTGCCCTTACCTGAAACGAAGTCTTGCTCGTGGGGAGACTGAGAGCCTGGGATTTAACTCCATATCTGAAGTGAAACACACAGCATTGTCTCATCCATTGATCACACTCTGATTTAGAACAAGAACCATGCTCTTGCTTTCTAGAGTCTCTAAGACAGCAGGAAACGTGAGTGTGCTGAAAACAAAAGAATGGTGTTTCCTACACATACGGACCATATCTAGTCCAACTCTGCTTCTGAAACTGATACAAAGCACTGGTCCTCTAACATCCAATGCTTGTCTGTTAAGATGAGAAACGTGTGAGCTCAGTGAAAGATGTAGTTCGTTTGAGCTGAAAAGTGACTGCCCTTACCTGAAACGAAGTCTTGCTTGTAGGATGACACAGAGCCTGTGATTTAACTCTATTTCTGAGGGGAAACACACAGCATAGTTCTCATCCATGGATCACACTCTGCTTTAGAGCGAGAATCATACTCTTGCTTTCTAGATTCTCTAATACAGCAGGAAATCTGAGTGTGCCCAGAACAAAAGAATGGTGTTTCCTACACATACGGACTATATGTAGTCCAAATCTTCTTTTGAAACTGATACAATGCACTGGTCTTCTAACATCCAATGCTTGTCAGTTAAGATGAGAAACGTGTGAGCTTCGTGAACGATGTAGTTCCTTTGAGCAAAAAAGTGACTGCCCTTACCTGAAACGAAGTCTTGCTCGTGGGGAGACTGAGAGCCTGGGATTTAACTCCATTTCTGAAGTGAAACACACAGCATTGTCTCATCCATTGATCACACTCTGCTTTAGAACAAGAAGCACGCTCTTGCTTTCTAGAGTCTCTAAGACAGCAGGAAACGTGAGTGTGCTGAAAACAAAAGAATGGTGTTTCCTACACATACGGACCATATCTAGTCCAACTCTGCTTCTGAAACTGATACAAAGCACTGGTCCTCTAACATCCAATGCTTGTCTGTTAAGATGAGAAACGTGTGAGCCCTTGAAAGATGTAGTTCGTTTGAGCTGAAAAGTGACTGCCCTTACCTGAAACGAAGTCTTGATTGTAGGAAGACTCAGAGCCTGGAATTTAACTCCATTTCTGAAGTGAAACACACAGCAGTGTTCTCATCCATTGATCTCACTCTGCTTTAGAACAAGAAGCACGCTCTTGCTTTCTAAAGTCTCTAAGACAGCAGGAAACGTGAGTGTGCTGAGAACAAAAGAACGGTGTTTCCTACACATACGGAACATATCTAGTCCAACTCTGCTTCTGAAACTGATACAAAGCACTGGTCCTCTAACATCCAATGCTTGTCTGTTAAGATGTGAAACATGTGAGCTCAGTGAAAGATGTAGTTCGTTTGAGCTGAAAATTGACTGCCCTTACCTGAAACGAAGTCTTGCTTCTAGGAAGACACAGAGCCTGGGATTTAACTGTATTTCTGAGGGGAAACACACAGCATAGTTCTCATCCATGGATCACACTCTGCTTTAGAGCGAGAATCATACTCTTGCTTTCTAGATTCTCTAATAAAGCAGGAAATCTGAATGTGCCCAGAACAAAAGAATGGTGTTTCCTACACATACGGACTATATGTAGCCCAAATCTTCTTTTGAAACTGATACAATGCACTGGTCTTCTAACATCCAATGCTTGTCAGTTAAGATGAGAAACGTGTGAGCTTCTTGAACGATGTAGTTCCTTTGAGCAGAAAAGTGACTGCCGTTACCTGAAACGAAGTCTTGCTTGTAGTGAGACTCAGAGCATGGGATTTAACTCCATTTCTGAAGTGAAACACACATCATTGTCTCATCCATTGATCACACTCTGCTTTAGAACGAGAAGCACGTTCTTGCTTTCTAGAGTCTCTTAGACAGCAGGAAACGTGAGTGTGCTGAGAACAAAAGATCGGGGTTTCCTACACATATGGATCATATGCAGTCCCACTCTGCTTCTGAAACTGATACAAAGCACTGACCCACTAACATTCAATGCTTGTCAGTTAAGATGAGAAACGTGTGAGCTTTGTGAACGATATAGTTCCTTTGAACTGAAAAGTGACTGCCCTTACCTGAAAAGAAGTCTTGCTTGTAGGAAGACACAGAGCCTGGGATTTAACTCTATTTCTGAGGGGAAACACACAGCATAGTTCTCATCCATGGATCACACTCTGCTTTAGAGCGAGAAGCACGCTCTTGCTTTCTAGAGTCTCTTAGACAGCAGGAAACGTGAGTGTGCGGAGAACAAAAGAACGGTGTTTCCTACACATACGGACCATATCTAGTCCAACTCTGCTTCTGAAACTGATACAAAGCACTGGTCCTCTAACATCCAATGCTTGTCTGTTAACATGAGAAACGTGTGAGCTCAGTGAAAGATGTAGTTCGTTTGAGCTGAAAAGTAACTGCCCTTACCTGAAACGAAGTCTTGCTTGTAGGATGACACAGAGCCTGGGATTTAACTCTATTTCTGAGGGGAAACACACAGCATAGTTCTCATCCATGGATCACACTCTGCTTTAGAGCGAGAATCATACTCTTGCTTTCTAGATTCTCTAATACAGCAGGAAATCTGAGTGTGCCCAGAACAAAAGAATGGTGTTTCCTACACATACGGACTATATGTAGTCCAAATCTTCTTTTGAAACTGATACAATGCACTGGTCCTCTAACATCCAACGCTTGTCAGTTAAGATGAGAAACGTGTGAGCTTCTTGAACGGTGTAGTTCCTTTGAGCAGAAAAGTGACTACCCTTACCTGAAACGAAGTCTTGCTTGTAGGGAGACTCAGAGCATGGGATTTAACTCCATTTCTGAAGTGAAACACACAGCATTGTCTCATCCATTGATCACACTCTGCTTTAGAACAAGAAGCACACTCTTGCTTTCTAGAGTCTCTAAGACAGCAGGAAACGTGAGTGTGCTGAGAACAAAAGAACGGTGTTTCCTACACATACGGACCATATCTAGTCCAACTCTGCTTCTTAAACTGATACAAAGCACTGGTCCTCTAACATCCAATGTTTGTCAAAAGATGAGAAACGTGTGAGCTTCATGAACGGTGTAGTTCGTTTGAGCAGAAAACTGACTGCCCGTACCTAAAACGAAGTCTTGATTTTAGGGAGACTCAGAGCATGGGATTTAACTCCATTTCTGAAGTGAAACACACAGCATTGTCTCATCCATTGATCACACTCGGCTTTAGAACAAGAAGCACGCTATTGCTTTCTAGAGTCTCTAAGCCAGCAGGAAACATGAGTGTGCTGAGAACAAAAGAACGGTGTTTCCTACACATACTGACCATATCTAGTCCAACTCTGCTTCTTAAACTGATACAAAGCACTGGTCCTCTAACATCCAATGTTTGTCAAAAGATGAGAAACGTGTGAGCTTCGTGAACGATGTCGTTCGTTTGAGCTGAAAAGTGACTGCCCTTACCTGAAACGAAGTCTTGCTTGTAGGAAGACACAGAGCCTGGGATTTAACTCCATTTCTGAAGTGAAACACACAGCAGTGTTCTCATCCATTGATCACACTCTGCATTAGAACAAGAAGCACGCTCTTGCTTTCTATAGTCTCTAAGACAGCAGGAAACGTGAGTTTGCTGAGAACAAAAGAACGGTGTTTCATACACATACAAACCATATCTAGTCCAACTCTGCTTCTGAAACTGATACAAAGCACTGGTCCTCTAAAATCCAATGCTTGTCTTTTAAGATGAGAAACGTGTGAGCTCCATCAAAGATGTAGTTCGTTTGAGCAGAGAAGTGACTGCCCTTACCTGAAACGAAGTCTTGCTTGTTGGAAGACATAGAGCCTGGGATTTAACTCCATTTCTGAAGGGAAACACACAGCATAGTTCTCATCCATGGATCACACTCTGCCTTAGAGCTAGAAGCACGCTCTTGCTTTCTAGAGTCTCTAAGACAGCAGGAAATCTGAGTGTGCCCAGAACAAAAGAACGGTGTTTCCTACACATAGGGACTATGTGTAGTCCAAATCTTCTTCTGAAACTCATACAATGCACTGGTCCTCTAACATCCAATGCTTGTCAGTTAAGATGAGAAACGTGTGAGCTTCGTGAACGATGTAGTTCCTTTGAGCAAAAAAGTGACTGCCCTTACCTGAAACGAAGTCTTGCTCGTGGGGAGACTGAGAGCCTGGGATTTAACTCCATTTCTGAAGTGAAACACACAGCATTGTCTCATCCATTGATCACACTCTGCTTTAGAACAAGAAGCACGCTCTTGCTTTCTAGAGCCTCTAAGACAGCAGGAAACGTGAGTGTGCTGAAAACAAAAGAATGGTGTTTCCTACACATACGGACCATATCTAGTCCAACTCTGCTTCTGAAACTTATACAAAGCACTGGTCCTCTAACATCCAATGCTTGTCTGTTAAGATGAGAAACGTGTGAGCTCAGTGAAAGATGTAGTTCGTTTGAGCTGAAAAGTGACTGCCCTTACCTGAAATGAAGTCTTGCTTGTAGGATGACACAGAGCCTGGGATTTAACTCTATTTCTGAGGGGAAACACACAGCATAGTTCTCATCCATGGATCACACTCTGCTTTAGAGCGAGAATCATACTCTTGCTTTCTAGATTCTCTAATACAGCAGGAAATCTGAGTGTGCCCAGAACAAAAGAATGGTGTTTCCTACACATACGGACTATATGTAGTCCAAATCTTCTTTTGAAACTGATACAATGCACTGGTGCTCTAACATCCAATGCTTGTCAGTTAAGATGAGAAACGTGTGAGCTTCTTGAACGATGTAGTTCCTTTGAGCAGAAAAGTGACTACCCTTACCTGAAACGAAGTCTTGCTTGTAGGGAGACTCAGAGCATGGGATTTAACTCCATTTCTCAAGTGAAACACACAGCATTGTCTCATCCATTGATCACACTCTGCTTTAGAACAAGAAGCACACTCTTGCTTTCTAGAGTCTCTAAGACAGCAGGAAACGTGAGTGTGCTGAGAACAAAAGAATGGTGTTTCCTACACATACGGACCATATCTAGTCCAACTCTGCTTCTTAAACTGATACAAAGCATTGGTCCTCTAACATCCAATGTTTGTCAAAAGATGAGAAACGTGTGAGCTTCGTGAACGATGTAGTTCGTTTGAGCAGAAAACTGACTGCCCTTACCTGAAACGACGTCTTGATTGTAGGAAGACTCAGAGCCTGGGATTTAACTCCATTTCTGAAGTGAAACACACAGCAGTGTTCTCATCCATTGATCACACTCTGCTTTAGAACAAGAAGCACGCTCCTGCTTTCTAGAGTCTCTAAGACAGCAGGAAACATGAGTTTGCTGAGAACAAAAGAACGGTGTTTCCTACACATACAAACCATATCTAGTCCAACTCTGCTTCTGAAACTGATACAAAGCACTGGTCCTCTAAAATCCAATGCTTGTCTGTTAAGATGAGAAACGTGTGAGCTCCGTGAAAGATGTAGTTCGTTTGAGCTGAAAAGTGACTGCCCTTACCTGAAACGAAGTCTTGCTTGTAGGGAGACTCAGAGCATGGGATTTAACTCCATTTCTGAAGTGAAACACACAGCATTGTCTCATCCATTGATCACACTCTGCTTTAGAACGAGAAGCACGTTCTTGCTTTCTAGAGTCTCTTAGACAGCAGGAAACGTGAGTGTGCTGAGAACAAAAGATCGGGGTTTCCTACACATATGGATCATATGCAGTCCCACTCTGCTTCTGAAACTGATACAAAGCACTGACCCACTAACATCCAATGCTTGTCAGTTAAGATGAGAAACGTGTGAGCTTTGTGAACGATATAGTTCCTTTGAACTGAAAAGTGACTGCCCTTACCTGAAAAGAAGTCTTGCTTGTAGGAAGACACAGAGCCTGGGATTTAACTCCATTTCTGAAGGGAAACACACAGCATAGTTCTCATCCATGGATCACACTCTGCTTTAGAGCAAGAAGAACACTCTTGCTTTCTAGAGTCTCTAAGACAGCAGGAAACGTGAGTGTGCTGAGAACAAAAGAACGGTGTTTCCTACACATATGGACCATATCTAGTCCAACTCTGCTTCTTAAACTGATACAAAGCACTGGTCCTCTAACATCCAATGCTTGTCTGTTAAGATGAGAAAGGTGTGAGCTCAGTGAACGATGTAGTTCGTTTGACCTTCAAAGTGACTGCCCTTACCCGAAACGAAGTCTTGCTTGTAGTAAGACACAGAGCCTGGGATTTAACTCCATTTCTGAAGGTAAACACACAGCATAGTTCTCATCCATGGATCACACTCTGCTTTAGAGCGAGAAGCACGCTCTTGCTTTCTAGAGTCTGTAAGACAGCAGGAAACGTGAGTGTGCTGAGAACAAAAGAACGGTGTTTACTACACACACGGACCATATCTAGTCCAACCCTTCTTCTGAAACTGATACAAAGCACTGGTCCTCTAACATCCAATGTTTGTCAAAAGATGAGAAACTTGTGAGCTTCGTGAATGATGTAGTTCGTTTGAGCAGAAAAGTGACTGCCCTTACCTGAAACGAAGTCTTGATTGTAGGAAGACTCAGAGCCTGGGATTTAACTCCATTTCTGAAGTGAAACACACAGCAGTGTTTTCATCCATTGATCACACTCTGCTTTAGAACAAGAAGCATGCTCTTGCTTTCTAGAGTCTCTAAGACAGCAGGTAACGTGAGTTTGCTGAGAACAAAAGAACGGTGTTTCATATACATACAAACCATATCTAGTCCAACTCTGCTTCTGAAACTGATACAAAGCACTGGTCCTCTAAAATCCAATGCTTGTCTGTTAAGATGAGAAACGTGTGAGCTCCGTGAAAGATGTAGTTCGTTTGAGCTGAAAAGTGACTGCCCTTACCTGAAACGAAGTCTTGCTTGTTGGAAGACCTAGAGCCTGGGATTTAACTCCATTTCTGAAGGGAAACACACAGCATAGTTCTCATCCATGGATCACACTCTGCTTTAGAGCGAGAAGCACGCTCTTGCTTTCTAGAGTCTCTAAGACAGCAGGAAATCTGAGTGTGCCCAGAACAAAAGAACGGTGTTTCCTACACATAGGGAATATATGTAGTCCAAATCTTCTTCTGAAACTGATACAATGCACTGGTCCTCTAACATACAATGCTTGTCAGTTAACATGAGAAACGTGTGAGCTTCCTGAAAGATGTAGTTCGTTTGAGGAGAAAACTGACTGCCCTTACCTGAAACGAAGTCTTGCTCGTGGGGAGACTGAGAGCCTGGGATTTAACTCCATTTCTGAAGTGAAACACACAGCATTGTCTCATCCATTGATCACACTCTGCTTTAGAACAAGAAGCACGCTCTTGCTTTCTAGAGTCTCTAAGACAGCAGGAAACGTGAGTGTGCTGAAAACAAAAGAATGGTGTTTCCTACACATACGGACCATATCTAGTCCAAAGCTGCTTCTGAAACTGATACAAAGCACTGGTCCTCTAACATCCAATGCTTGTCAGTTAAGATGAGAAACGTGTGAGCTTCTTGAACGATGTAGTTCCTTTGAGCAGAAAAGTGACTGCCCTTACCTGAAACGAAGTCTTGCTTGTAGGGAGACTCAGAGCATGGGATTTAACTCCATTTCTGAAGTGAAACACACAGCATTGTCTCATCCATTGATCACACTCTGCTTTAGAACGAGAAGCACGTTCTTGCTTTCTAGAGTCTCTTAGACAGCAGGAAACGTGAGTGTGCTGAGAACAAAAGATCGGGGTTTCCTACACATATGGATCATATGCAGTCCCACTCTGCTTCTGAAACTGATACAAAGCACTGACCCACTAACATCCAATGCTTGTCAGTTACGATGAGAAACGTGTGAGCTTTGTGAACGATATAGTTCCTTTGAACTGAAAAGTGACTGCCCTTACCTGAAAAGAAGTCTTGCTTGTAGGAAGACACAGAGCCTGGGATTTAACTCGATTTCTGAAGGGAAACACACAGCATAGTTCTCATCCATGGATCACACTCTGCTTTAGAGCAAGAAGAACACTCTTGCTTTCTAGAGTCTCTAAGACAGCAGGAAACGTGAGTGTGCTGAGAACAAAAGAACGGTGTTTCCTACACATATGGACCATATCTAGTCCAACTCTGCTTCTTAAACTGATACAAAGCACTGGTCCTCTAACATCCAATGCTTGTCTGTTAAGATGAGAAAGGTGTGAGCTCAGTGAACGATGTAGTTCGTTTGACCTTCAAAGTGACTGCCCTTACCCGAAACGAAGTCTTGCTTGTAGGAAGACACAGAGCCTGGGATTTAACTCCATTTCTGAAGGGAAACACACAGCATAGTTCTCATCCATGGATCACACTCTGCTTTAGAACAAGAAGCACGCTCTTGCTTTCTAGAGTCTGTAAGACAGCAGGAAACGTGAGTGTGCTGAGAACAAAAGAACGGTGTTTCATATACATACAAACCATATCTAGTCCAACTCTGCTTCTGAAACTGATACAAAGCACTGGTCCTCTAAAATCCAATGCTTGTCTGTTAAGATGAGAAACGTGTGAGCTCAGTGAAAGATGTAGTTCGTTTGAGCTGAAAAGTGACTGCCCTTACCTGAAACGAAGTCTTGCTTTTAGGATGACACAGAGCCTGGGATTTAACTCTATTTCTGAGGGGAAACACACAGCATAGTTCTCATCCATGGATCACACTCTGCTTTAGAGCGAGAATCATACTCTTGCTTTCTAGATTCTCTAATACAGCAGGAAATCTGAGTGTGCCCATAACAAAAGAATGGTGTTTCCTACACATACGGACTATATGTAGTCCAAATCTTCTTTTGAAACTGATACAATGCACTGGTCCTCTAACATCCAATGCTTGTCAGTTAAGATGAGAAACGTGTGAGCTTCTTGAAAGATGTAGTTCCTTTGAGCAGAAAAGTGACTACCCTTACCTGAAACGAAGTCTTGCTTGTAGGGAGACTCAGAGCATGGGATTTAACTCCATTTCTGAAGTGAAACACACAGCATTGTCTCATCCATTGATCACACTCTGCTTTAGAACAAGAAGCACACTCTTGCTTTCTAGAGTCTCTAAGACAGCAGGAAACGTGAGTGTGCTGAGAACAAAAGACCGGTGTTTCCTACACATATGGACCATATCTAGTCCAACTCTGCTTCTGAAACTGATACAAAGCATTGGTCCTCTAACATCCAATGTTTGTCAAAAGATGAGAAACGTGTGAGCTTCGTGAACGATGTAGTTCGTTTGAGCAGAAAACTGACTGCCCTTACCTGAAAAGAAGTCTTGATTGTAGGAAGACTCAGAGCCTGGGATTTAACTCCATTTCTGAAGTGAAACACACAGCAGTGTTCTCATCCATTGATCACACTCTGCTTTAGAACAAGAAGCACGCTCTTGCTTTCTAGAGTCTCTAAGACAGCAGGAAACGTGAGTTTGCTGAGAACAAAAGAACGGTGTTTCCTACACATACAAACCATATCTCGTCCAACTCTGCTTCTGAAACTGATACAAAGCACTGGTCCTCTAAAATCCAATGCTTGTCTGCTAAGATGAGAAACGTGTGAGCTCCGTGAAAGATGTAGTTCGTTTGAGCTGAAAAGTGACCGCCCTTACGTGAAATGAAGTCTTGCTTGTTGGAAGACATAGAGCCTGGGATTTAACTCCATTTCTGAAGGGAAACACACAGCATAGTTTTCATCCATGGATCACACTCTGCTTTAGAGTGAGAAGCACGCTCTTGCTTTCTAAAGTCTCTAAGACAGCAGGAAACGGGAGTGTGCTGAGAACAAAAGAACGGTGTTTCCTACACATATGGACCATATCTAGTCCAACTCTGCTTCTTAAACTGATACAAAGCACTGGTCCTCTAACATCCAATGCTTGTCTGTTCAGATGAGAAAGGTGTGAGCTCAGTGAAAGATGTAGTTCGTTTGAGCTTCAAAGTGACTGCCCTTACCTGAAACGAAGTCTTGCTTGTTGGAAGACATAGAGCCTGGGATTTAACTCCATTTCTGAAGGGAAACACTCAGCATAGTTCTCATACATGGATCACACTCTGCTTTAGAGCGAGAAGCACGCTCTTGCTTTCTAGAGTCTCTAAGACAGAAGGAAATCTGAGTGTGCCCAGAACAAAAGAACGGTGTTTCCTACACATAGGGACTATATGTAGTCCAAATCTTCTTCTGAAACTGATACAATGCACTGGTCCTCTAACATCCAATGCTTGTCAGTTAAGATGAGAAACGTGTGAGCTTCGTGAACGATGTAGTTCCTTTGAGCAAAAAAGTGACTGCCCTTACCTGAAACGAAGTCGTGCTCGTGGGGAGACTGAGAGCCTGGGATTTAACTCCATTTCTGAAGTGAAACACACAGCATTGTCTCATCCATTGATCACACTCTGCTTTAGAACAAGAAGCACGCTCTTGCTTTCTAGAGTCTCTAAGACAGCAGGAAACGTGAGTGTGTTGAAAACAAAAGAATGGTGTTTCCTACACATACGGACCATATCTAGTCTAACTCTGCTTCTGAAACTGATACAAAGCACTGGTCCTCTATCATCCAATGCTTGTCTGTTAAGATGAGAAACGTGTGAGCTCAGTGAAAGATGTAGTTCGTTTGAGCTGAAAAGTGACTGCCCTTACCTGAAACGAAGTCTTGCTTGTAGGATGACACAGAGCCTGGGATTTAACTCTATTTCTGAGGGGAAACACACAGCATAGTTCTCATCCATGGATCAAACTCTGCTTTAGAGCGAGAATCATACTCTTTCTTTCTAGATTCTCTAATACAGCAGGAAATCTGAGTGTGCCCAGAACAAAAGAATGGTGTTTCCTACACATACGGACTATATGTAGTCCAAATCTTCTTTTGAAACTGATACAATGTACTGGTCCTCTAACATCCAATGCTTGTCAGTTAAGATGAGAAACGTGTGAGCTTCTTGAACGATGTAGTTCCTTTAAGCAGAAAAGTGACTACCCTTACCTGAAACGAAGTCTTGCTTGTAGGGAGACTCAGAGCATGGGATTTAACTCTATTTCTGAAGTGAAACACACAGCATTGTCTCATCCATTGATCACACTCTGCTTTAGAACAAAAAGCACACTCTTGCTTTCTAGAGTCTCTAAGACAGCAGGAAACATGAGTGTGCTGAGAACAAAAGACCGTTGTTTCCTACACATATGGACCATATCTAGTCCAACTCTGCTTCTGAAACTGATACAAAGCATTGGTCCTCTAACATCCAATGTTTGTCAAAAGATGAGAAACGTGTGAGCTTCGTGAACGATGTAGTTCGTTTGAGCAGAAAACTGACTGCTCTTACCTGAAAAGAAGTCTTGATTGTAGGAAGACTCAGAGCCTGGGATTTAACTCCATTTCTGAAGTGAAACACACAGCAGTGTTCTCATCCATTGATCACACTCTGCTTTAGAACAAGAAGCACGCTCTTGCTTTCTAGAGTCTCTAAGACAGCAGGAAACGTGAGTTTGCTGAGAACAAAAGAACGGTGTTTCCTACACATACAAACCTTATCTAGTCCAACTCTGCTGCTGAAACTGATACAAAGCACTGGTCCTCTAAAATCCAATGCTTGTCTGTTAAGATGAGAAACGTGTGAGCTCCGTGAAAGATGTAGTTCGTTTGAGCTGAAAAGTGACTGCCCTTACGTGAAATGAAGTCTTGCTTGTTGGAAGACATAGAGCCTGGGATTTAACTCCTTTTCTGAAGGGAAACACACAGCATAGTTTTCATCCATGGATCACACTCTGCTTTAGAGGAAGAAGCACGCTCTTGCTTTCTAAAGTCTCTAAGACAGCAGGAAACGTGAGTGTGCTGAGAACAAAAGAACGGTGTTTCCTACACACACGGACCATATCTATTCCAACTCTTTTTCTGAAACTGATACAAAGCACTGGTCCTCTAACATCCAATGCTTGTCTGTTAAGATGTGAAACGTGTGAGCTCAGTGAAAGATGTAGTACGTTTGAGCTGAAAAGTGACTGCCCTTACCTGGAACGAAGTCTTGCTTGTAGGAAGACACAGAGCCTGGGATTTAACTGTATTTCTGAGGGGAAACACACAGCATAGTTCTCATCCATGGATCACACTCTGCTTTAGAGCGAGAATCATACTCTTGCTTTCTAGATTCTCTAATACAGCAGGAAATCTGAGTGTGCCCAGAACAAAAGAATGGTGTTTCCTACACATACGGACTATATGTAGTCCAAATCTTCTTTTGAAACTGATACAATGCACTGGTCTTCTAACATCCAATGCTTGTCAGTTAAGATGAGAAACGTGTGAGCTTCTTGAACGATGTAGTTCCTTTGAGCAGAAAAGTGACTGCCCTTACCTGAAACGAAGTCTTGCTTGTAGGGAGACTCAGAGCATGGGATTTAACTCCATTTCTGAAGTGAAACACACAGCATTGTCTCATCCATTGATCACACTCTGCTTTAGAACGAGAAGCACGTTCTTGCTTTCTAGAGTCTCTTAGACAGCAGGAAACGTGAGTGTGCTGAGAACAAAAGATCGGGGTTTCCTACACATATGGATCATATGCAGTCCCACTCTGCTTCTGAAACTGATACAAAGCACTGACCCACTAACATCCAATGCTTGTTAGTTAAGATGAGAAACGTGTGAGCTTTGTGAACGATATAGTTCCTTTGAACTGAAAAGTGACTGCCCTTACCTGAAAAGAAGTCTTGCTTGTAGGAAGACACAGAGCCTGGGATTTAGCTCGATTTCTGAAGGGAAACACACAGCATAGTTCTCATCCATGGATCACACTCTGCTTTAGAGCAAGAAGAACACTCTTGCTTTCTAGAGTCTCTAAGACAGCAGGAAACGTGAGTGTGGTGAGAACAAAAGAACGGTGTTTCCTACACATACGGACCATATCTAGTCCAACTCTGCTTCTAAAACTGATACAAAGCACTGGTCCTCTAACATCCAATGTTTGTCAAAAGATGAGAAACGTGTGAGCTTTGTGAACGATATAGTTCCTTTGAACTGAAAAGTGACTGCCCTTACCTGAAAAGAAGTCTTGATTGTAGGAAGACTCAGAGCCTGGGATTTAACTCCATTTCTGAAGGGAAACACACAGCATAGTTCTCATCCATGGATCACACTCTGCTTTAGAGCGAGAAGCACACTCTTGCTTTCTAGATTCTCTAATACAGCAGGAAATCTGAGTGTACCCAGAATAAAAGAACGGTGTTTCCTACACATATGGACCATATGTAGTCCAAATCTGCTTCTGAAACTGATACAAAGCACTGACCCACTAACATCCAATGCTTGTCAGTTAAGAGAGAAAGGTGTGAGCTTTGTGAACGATATAGTTCCTTTGAACTGAAAGGTGACTGCCCTTACCTGAAAAGAAGTCTTGCTTGTAGGAAGACACAGAGCCTGGGATTTAACTCCATTTCTGAAGGGAAACACACAGCATAGTTCTCATCCATGGATCACACTCTGCTTTAGAGCAAGAAGAACACTCTTGCTTTCTAGATTCTCTAATACAGCAGGAAATCTGAGTGTTCCCAGAATAAAAGAATGGTGTTTCCTACACATACGGACCATATGTAGTCCAAATCTGCTTCTGAAACTGATACAAAGCACTGGTCCCCTAAGATCCAATGCTTGTCAGTTAAGATGAGAAACGTGTGAGCTTCGTGATCGATGTAGTTCCTTTGAGCAGAAAAGTGACTGCCCTTACCTGAAATGAAGTCTTGCTTGTAGGGAGACGCAGAGCATGGGATTTAACTCCATTTCTGAAGTGAAACACACAGCATTGTCTCATCCATTGATCACTCTCTGCTTTAGAACAAGAAGCACGCTCTTGCTTTCTAGAGTCTCTAAGACAGCAGGAAATGTGAGTGTGCTGAGAACATAGAAGGGTGTTTCCTACACATACGGACCATATCTAGTCCAACTCTGCTTCTTAAACTGATACAAAGCACTGGTCCTCTAACATCCAATGCTTGTCTGTTAAGATGAGGAAGGTGTGAGCTCAGTGAACGATGTAGTTTGTTTGAGCTTCAAAGTGACTGCCCTTACCCAAAACGAAGTCTTGCTTGTAGGAAGACACAGAGCCTGGGATTTAACTCCATTTCTGAAGGTAAACACACAGCATAGTTCTCATCCATGGATCACACTCTGCTTTAGAGCGAGAAGCACGCTCTTGCTTTCTAGAGTCTCTAAGACAGCAGGAAACGTGAGTGTGCTGAGAACAAAAGAACGGTGTTTCCTACACACCCGGACCATATCTAGTCCAACTCTTCTTCTGAAACTGATACAAAGCACTGGTCCTCTAACATCCAATGCTTGTCTGTTAAGATGAGAAACGTGTGAGCTCCATGAAAGATGTAGTTCCTTTGAGCAGAAAAGTGACTGCCCTTACCTGAAACGAAGTCTTGATTGTAGGAAGACTCAGAGCCTGGGATTTAACTCCATTTCTGAAGTGAAACACACAGCAGTGTTCTCATCCATTGATCACACTCTGCTTTAGAACAAGAAGCACGCTCTTGCTTTCTAGAGTCTCTAAGAGAGCAGGAAACGTGAGTTTGCTGAGAACAAAAGAATGGTGTTTCCTACACATACAAACCATATCTAGTCCAACTCTGCTTCTGAAACTGATACAAAGCACTGGTCCTCTAACATCCAATGCTTGTCTGTTAAGATGAGAAACGTGTGAGCTCAGTGAAAGATGTAGTTCGTTTGAGCTGAAAAGTGACTGCCCTTACCTGAAACGAAGTCTTGCCTGTAGGAAGACACAGAGTCTGGGATTTAACTCCATTTCTGAACGGAAACATACAGCATAGGTCTCATCCATGGTTCACACTCTGCGTTAGAGCGAGAAGCACGCTCTTGCTTTCTAGAGTCTCTAATACAGCAGGAAATCTGAGTGTACCCAGAATAAAAGAACGGTGTTTCCTACACATATGGACCATATGTAGTCCAAATCTGCTTCTGAAACTGATACAAAGCACTGACCCACTAACATCCAATGCTTGACAGTTAAGATGAGAAACGTGTGAGCTTTGTGAACGATATAGTTCCTTTGATCTGAAAAGTGACTGCCCTTACCTGAAAAGAAGTCTTGCTTGAAGGAAGACACAGAGCCTGGGATTTAACTCCATTTCTGAAGGGAAACACACAGCATAGTTCTCATCCATGGATCACACTCTGCTTTAGAGAAAGAAGAACACTCTTGCTTTCTAGAGTCTCTAATACAGCAGGAAATCTGAGTGTGCCCAGAATAAAAGAATGGTGTTTCCTACACATACGGACCATATGTAGTCGAAATCTGCTTCTGAAACTGATACAAAGCACTGGTCCTCTAAGATCCAATGCTTGTCAGTTAAGATGAGGAACGTGTGAGCTTCGTGAACGATGTAGTTCCTTAGAGCAGAAAAGTGACTGCCCTTACCTGAAACGAAGTCTTGCTTGTAGGGAGACTCAGAGCATGGGATTTAACTCCATTTCTGAAGTGAAACACACAGCATTGTCTCATCCATTGATCACACTCTGCTTTAGAAGGAGAAGCACGTTCTTGCTTTCTAGATTCTCTAATACAGCAGGAAATCTGAGTGTACCCAGAATAAAAGAACGGTGTTTCCTACACATATGGACCATATGTAGTCCAAATCTGCTTCTGAAACTGATACAAAGCACTGACCCACTAACATCCAATGCTTGTCAGTTAAGATGAGAAAGGTGTGAGCTTTGTGAACGATATAGTTCCTTTGAACTGAAAGGTGACTGCCCTTACCTGAAAAGAAGTCTTGCTTGTAGGAAGACACAGAGCCTGGGATTTAACTCCATTTCTGAAGGGAAACACACAGCATAGTTCTCATCCATGGATCACACTCTGCTTTAGAGCAAGAAGAACACTCTTGCTTTCTAGATTCTCTAATACAGCAGGAAATCTGAGTGTTCCCAGAATAAAAGAATGGTGTTTCCTACACATACGAACCATATGTAGTCCAAATCTGCTTCTGAAACTGATACAAAGCACTGGTCCCCTAAGATCCAATGCTTGTCAGTTAAGATGAGAAACGTGTGAGCTTCGTGAACGATGTAGTTCCTTTGAGCAGAAAAGTGACTGCCCTTACCTGAAACGAAGTCTTGCTTGTAGGGAGACTCAGAGCATGGGATTTAACTCCATTTCTGAAGTGAAACACACAGCATTGTCTCATCCATTGATCACACTCTGCTTTAGAACAAGAAGCACGCTCTTGCTTTCTAGAGTCTCTAAGACAGCAGGAAACGTGAGTGTGCTGAGAACATAGAACGGTGTTTCCTACACATACGGACCATATCTAGTCCAACTCTGCTTCTTAAACTGATACAAAGCACTGGTCCTCTAACATCCAATGCTTGTCTGTTAAGATGAGAAAGGTGTGAGCTCAGTGAACGATGTAGTTTGTTTGAGCTTCAAAGTGACTGCCCTTACCCAAAACGAAGTCTTGCTTGTAGGAAGACACAGAGCCTGGGATTTAACTCCATTTCTGAAGGTAAACACACAGCATAGTTCTCATCCATGGATCACACTCTGCTTTGGAGCGAGAAGCACGCTCTTGCTTTCTAGAGTCTCTAAGACAGCAGGAAACGTGAGTGTGCTGAGAACAAAAGAACGGTGTTTCCTACACACACGGACCATATCTAGTCCAACTCTTCTTCTGAAACTGATACAAAGCACTGGTCCTCTAACATCCAATGCTTGTCTGTTAAGATGAGAAACGTGTGAGCTCCATGAAAGATGTAGTTCCTTTGAGCAGAAAAGTGACTGCCCTTACCTGAAACGAAGTCTTGATTGTAGGAAGATTCAGAGCCTGGGATTTAACTCCATTTCTGAAGTGAAACACACAGCAGTGTTCTCATCCATTGATCACACTCTGCTTTAGAACAAGAAGCACGCTCTTGCTTTCTAGAGTCTCTAAGAGAGCAAGAAACGTGAGTTTGCTGAGAACAAAAGAATGGTGTTTCCTACACATACAAACCATATCTAGTCCAACTCTGCTTCTGAAACTGATACAAAGCACTGGTCCTCTAACATCCAATGCTTGTCTGTTAAGATGAGAAACGTGTGAGCTCAGTGAAAGATGTAGTTCGTTTGAGCTGAAAAGTGACTGCCCTTACCTGAAACGAAGTCTTGCCTGTAGGAAGACACAGAGTCTGGGATTTAACTCCATTTCTGAACGGAAACATACAGCATAGGTCTCATCCATGGTTCACACTCTGCTTTAGAGCGAGAAGCACGCTCTTGCTTTCTAGAGTCTCTAATACAGCAGGAAATCTGAGTGTACCCAGAATAAAAGAACGGTGTTTCCTACACATATGGACCATATGTAGTCCAAATCTGCTTCTGAAACTGATACAAAGCACTGACCCACTAACATCCAATGCTTGTCAGTTAAGATGAGAAACGTGTGAGCTTTGTGAACGATATAGTTCCTTTGATCTGAAAAGTGACTGCCCTTACCTGAAAGGAAGTCTTGCTTGAAGGAAGACACAGAGCCTGGGATTTAACTCCATTTCTGAAGGGAAACACACAGCATAGTTCTCATCCATGGATCACACTCTGCTTTAGAGCAAGAAGAACACTCTTGCTTTCTAGAGTCTCTAATACAGCAGGAAATCTGAGTGTGCCCAGAATAAAAGAATGGTGTTTCCTACACATACGGACCATATGTAGTCCAAATCTGCTTCTGAAACTGATACAAAGCACTGGTCCTCTAAGATCCAATGCTTGTCAGTTAAGATGAGAAACGTGTGAGCTTCGTGAACGATGTAGTTCCTTTGAGCAGAAAAGTGACTGCCCTTACCTGAAACGAAGTCTTGCTTGTAGGGAGACTCAGAGCATGGTATTTAACTCCATTTCTGAAGTGAAACACACAGTATTGTCTCATCCATTGATCACACTCTGCTTTAGAACAAGAAGCACGCTCTTGCTTTCTAGAGTCTCTAAGACAGCAGGAAACGTGAGTGTGCTGAGAACATAGAACGGTGTTTCCTACACATACGGACCATATCTAGTCCAACTCTGCTTCTTAAACTGATACAAAGCACTGGTCCTCTAACATCCAATGCTTGTCTGTTAAGATGAGAAAGGTGTGAGCTCAGTGAACGATGTAGTTTGTTTGAGCTTCAAAGTGACTGCCCTTACCCGAAAGGAAGTCTTGCTTGTAGGAAGACACAGAGCCTGGGATTTAACTCCATTTCTGAAGGTAAACACACAGCATAGTTCTCATCCATGGATCACACTCTGCTTTAGAGCGAGAAGCACGCTCTTGCTTTCTAGATTCTCTAATACAGCAGGAAATCTGAGTGTGCCCAGAACAAAAGAATGGTGTTTCCTACACATACGGACTATATGTAGTCCAAATCTTCTTTTGAAACTGATACAATGCACTGTTCCTCTAACATCCAATGATTGTCAGTTAAGATGAGAAACGTGTGAGCTTCTTGAACGATGTAGTTCCTTTGAGCAGAAAAGTGACTGCCCTTACCTGAAACGAAGTCTTGATTGTAGGAAGACTCAGAGCCTGGGATTTAACTCCATTTCTGAAGTGAAACACACAGCATTGTCTCATCCATTGATCACACTCTGCTTTAGAACAAGAAGCACGCTCTTGCTTTCTAGAGTCTCTAAGACAGCAGGAAACTTGAGTGTGTTGAAAACAAAAGAATGGTGTTTCCTACACATACGGACCATATCTAGTCTAACTCTGCTTCTGAAACTGATACAAAGCACTGGTCCTCTATCATCCAATGCTTGTCTGTTAAGATGAGAAACGTGTGAGCTCAGTGAAAGATGTAGTTCGTTTGAGCTGAAAAGTGACTGCCCTTACCTGAAACGAAGTCTTGCTTGTAGGATGACACAGAGCCTGGGATTTAACTCTATTTCTGAGGGGAAACACACAGCATAGTTCTCATCCATGGATCACACTCTGCTTTAGAGCGAGAATCATACTCTTGCTTTCTAGATTCTCTAATACAGCAGGAAATCTGAGTGTGCCCAGAACAAAAGAATGGTGTTTCCTACACATACGGACTATATGTAGTCCAAATCTTCTTTTGAAACTGATACAATGTACTGGTCCTCTAACATCCAATGCTTGTCAGTTAAGATGAGAAACGTGTGAGCTTCTTGAACGATGTAGTTCCTTTAAGCAGAAAAGTGACTACCCTTACCTGAAACGAAGTCTTGCTTGTAGGGAGACTCAGAGCATGGGATTTAACTCTATTTCTGAAGTGAAACACACAGCATTGTCTCATCCATTGATCACACTCTGCTTTAGAACAAAAAGCACACTCTTGCTTTCTAGAGTCTCTAAGACAGCAGGAAACGTGAGTGTGCTGAGAACAAAAGACCGGTGTTTCCTACACATATGGACCATATCTAGTCCAACTCTGCTTCTGAAACTGATACAAAGCATTGGTCCTCTAACATCCAATGTTTGTCAAAAGATGAGAAACGTCTGAGCTTCGTGAACGATGTAGTTCGTTTGAGCAGAAAACTGACTGCCATTACCTGAAAAGAAGTCTTGATTGTAGGAAGACTCAGAGCCTGGGATTTAACTCCATTTCTGAGGTGAAACACACAGCAGTGTTCTCATCCATTGATCACACTCTGCTTTAGAACAAGAAGCACGCTCTTGCTTTCTAGAGTCTCTAAGACAGCAGGAAACGTGAGTTTGCTGAGAACAAAAGAACGGTGTTTCCTACACATACAAACCATATCTAGTCCAACTCTGCTGCTGAAACAGATACAAAGCACTGGTCCTCTAAAATCCAATGCTTGTCTGTTAAGATGAGAAACGTGTGAGCTCCGTGAAAGATGTAGTTCGTTTGAGCTGAAAAGTGACTGCCCTTACGTGATATGAAGTCTTGCTTGTTGGAAGACATAGAGCCTGGGATTTAACTCCTTTTCTGAAGGGAAACACACAGCATAGTTTTCATCCATGGATCACACTCTGCTTTAGAGCAAGAAGCACGCTCTTGCTTTCTAAAGTCTCTAAGACAGCAGGAAACGTGAGTGTGCTGAGAACAAAAGAACGGTGTTTCCTACACACACGGACCATATCTATTCCAACTCTTTTTCTGAAACTGATACAAAGCACTGGTCCTCTAACATCCAATGCTTGTCTGTTAAGATGTGAAACGTGTGAGCTCAGTGAAAGATGTAGTTCGTTTGAGCTGAAAAGTGACTGCCCTTACCTGGAACGAAGTCTTGCTTGTAGGAAGACACAGAGCCTGGGATTTAACTGTATTTCTGAGGGGAAACACACAGCATAGTTCTCATCCATGGATCACACTCTGCTTTAGAGCGAGAATCATACTCTTGCTTTCTAGATTCTCTAATACAGCAGGAAATCTGAGTGTGCCCAGAACAAAAGAATGGTGTTTCCTACACATACGGACTATATGTAGTCCAAATCTTCTTTTGAAACTGATACAATGCACTGGTCTTCTAACATCCAATGCTTGTCAGTTAAGATGAGAAACGTGTGAGCTTCTTGAACGATGTAGTTCCTTTGAGCAGAAAAGTGACTGCCCTTACCTGAAACGAAGTCTTGCTTGTAGGGAGACTCAGAGCATGGGATTTAACTCCATTTCTGAAGTGAAACACACAGCATTGTCTCATCCATTGATCACACTCTGCTTTAGAACGAGAAGCACGTTCTTGCTTTCTAGAGTCTCTTAGACAGCAGGAAACGTGAGTGTGCTGAGAACAAAAGATCGGGGTTTCCTACACATATGGATCATATGCAGTCCCACTCTGCTTCTGAAACTGATACAAAGCACTGACCCACTAACATCCAATGCTTGTCAGTTAAGATGAGAAACGTGTGAGCTTTGTGAACGATATAGTTCCTTTGAACTGAAAAGTGACTGCCCTTACCTGAAAAGAAGTCTTCTTGTAGGAAGACACAGAGCCTGCGATTTAGCTCGATTTCTGAAGGGAAACACACAGCATAGTTCTCATCCATGGATCACACTCTGCTTTAGAGCAAGAAGAACACTCTTGCTTTCTAGAGTCTCTAAGACAGCAGGAAACGTGAGTGTGGTGAGAACAAAAGAACGGTGTTTCCTACACATACGGACCATGTCTAGTCCAACTCTGCTTCTTAAACTGATACAAAGCACTGGTCCTCTAACATCCAATGTTTGTCAAAAGATGAGAAACGTGTGAGCTTCGTGAACGATATAGTTCCTTTGAACTGAAAAGTGACTGCCCTTACCTGAAAAGAAGTCTTGCTTGTAGGAAGACTCAGAGCCTGGGATTTAACTCCATTTCTGAAGGGAAACACACAGCATAGTTCTCATCCATGGATCACACTCTACTTTAGAGCGAGAAGCACACTCTTGCTTTCTAGATTCTCTAATACAGCAGGAAATCTGAGTGTACCCAGAATAAAAGAACGGTGTTTCCTACACATATGGACCATATGTAGTCCAAATCTGCTTCTGAAACTGATACAAAGCACTGACCCACTAACATCCAATGCTTGTCAGTTAAGATGAGAAAGGTGTGAGCTTTGTGAACGATATAGTTCCTTTGAACTGAAAGGTGACTGCCCTTACCTGAAAAGAAGTCTTGCTTGTAGGAAGACACAGAGCCTGGGATTTAACTCCATTTCTGAAGGGAAACACACAGCATAGTTCTCATCCATGGATCACACTCTGCTTTAGAGCAAGAAGAACACTCTTGCTTTCTAGATTCTCTAATACAGCAGGAAATCTGAGTGTTCCCAGAATAAAAGAATGGTGTTTCCTACACATACGGACCATATGTAGTCCAAATCTGCTTCTGAAACTGATACAAAGCACTGGTCCCCTAAGATCCAATGCTTGTCAGTTAAGATGAGAAACGTGTGAGCTTCGTGAACGATGTAGTTCCTTTGAGCAGAAAAGTGACTGCCCTTACCTGAAACGAAGTCTTGCTTGTAGGGAGACTCAGAGCATGGGATTTAACTCCATTTCTGAAGTGAAACACACAGCATTGTATCATCCATTGATCACTCTCTGCTTTAGAACAAGAAGCACGCTCTTGCTTTCTAGAGTCTCTAAGACAGCAGGAAACGTGAGTGTGCTGAGAACATAGAACGGTGTTTCCTACACATACGGACCATATCTAGTCCAACTCTGCTTCTTAAACTGATACAAAGCACTGGTCCTCTAACATCCAATGCTTGTCTCTTAAGATGAGAAAGGTGTGAGCTCAGTGAACGATGTAGTTTGTTTGAGCTTCAAAGTGACTGCCCTTACCCAAAACGAAGTCTTGCTTGTAGGAAGACACAGAGCCTGGGATTTAACTCCATTTCTGAAGGTAAACACACAGCATAGTTCTCATCCATGGATCACACTCTGCTTTAGAGCGAGAAGCACGCTCTTGCTTTCTAGAGTCTCTAAGACAGCAGGAAACGTGAGTGTGCTGAGAACAAAAGAACGGTGTTTCCTACACACACGGACCATATCTAGTCCAACTCTTCTTCTGAAACTGATACAAAGCACTGGTCCTCTAACATCCAATGCTTGTCTGTTAAGATGAGAAACGTGTGAGCTCCATGAAAGATGTAGTTCCTTTGAGCAGAAAAGTGACTGCCCTTACCTGAAACGAAGTCTTGATTGTAGGAAGACTCAGAGCCTGGGATTTAACTCCATTTCTGAAGTGAAACACACAGCAGTGTTCTCATCCATTGATCACACTCTGCTTTAGAACAAGAAGCACGCTCTTGCTTTCTAGAGTCTCTAAGAGAGCAGGAAACGTGAGTTTGCTGAGAACAAAAGAATGGTGTTTCCTACACATACAAACCATATCTAGTCCAACTCTGCTTCTGAAACTGATACAAAGCACTGGTCCTCTAACATCCAATGCTTGTCTGTTAAGATGAGAAACGTGTGAGCTCAGTGAAAGATGTAGTTCGTTTGAGCTGAAAAGTGACTGCCCTTACCTGAAACGAAGTCTTGCCTGTAGGAAGACACAGAGCCTGGGATTTAGCTCGATTTCTGAAGGGAAACACACAGCATAGTTCTCATCCATGGATCACACTCTGCTTTAGAGCAAGAAGAACACTCTTGCTTTCTAGAGTCTCTAAGACAGCAGGAAACGTGAGTGTGATGAGAACCAAAGCACGGTGTTTCCTACACATACGGACCATATCTAGTCCAACTCTGCTTCTTAAACTGATACAAAGCACTGGTACTCTAACATCCAATGTTTGTCAAAAGATGAGAAACGTGTGAGCTTCGTGAACGATATAGTTCCTTTGAACTGAAAAGTGACTGCCCTTACCTGAAAAGAAGTCTTGCTTGTAGGAACACATAGAGCCTGGGATTTAACTCCTTTTCTGAAGGGAAACACACAGCATAGTTTTCATCCATGGATCACACTCTGCTTTAGAGCAAGAAGCACGCTCTTGCTTTCTAAAGTCTCTAAGACAGCAGGAAACGTGAGTGTGCTGAGAACAAAAGAACGGTGTTTCCTACACACACGGACCATATCTATTCCAACTCTTTTTCTGAAACTGATACAAAGCACTGGTCCTCTAACATCCAATGCTTGTCTGTTAAGATGTGAAACGTGTGAGCTCAGTGAAAGATGTAGTTCGTTTGAGCTGAAAAGTGACTGCCCTTACCTGGAATGAAGTCTTGCTTGTAGGAAGACACAGAGCCTGGGATTTAACTGTATTTCTGAGGGGAAACACACAGCATAGTTCTCATCCATGGATCACACTCTGCTTTAGAGCGAGAATCATACTCTTGCTTTCTAGATTCTCTAATACAGCAGGAAATCTGAGTGTGCCCAGAACAAAAGAATGGTGTTTCCTACACATACGGACTATATGTAGTCCAAATCTTCTTTTGAAACTGATACAATGCACTGGTCTTCTAACATCCAATGCTTGTCAGTTAAGATGAGAAACGTGTGAGCTTCTTGAACGATGTAGTTCCTTTGAGCAGAAAAGTGACTGCCCTTACCTGAAACGAAGTCTTGCTTGTAGGGAGACTCAGAGCATGGGATTTAACTCCATTTCTGAAGTGAAACACACAGCATTGTCTCATCCATTGATCACACTCTGCTTTAGAACGAGAAGCACGTTCTTGCTTTCTAGATTCTCTTAGACAGCAGGAAACGTGAGTGTGCTGAGAACAAAAGATCGGGGTTTCCTACACATATGGATCATATGCAGTCCCACTCTGCTTCTGAAACTGATACAAAGCACTGACCCACTAACATCCAATGCTTGTCAGTTAAGATGAGAAACGTGTGAGCTTTGTGAACGATATAGTTCCTTTGAACTGAAAAGTGACTGCCCTTACCTGAAAAGAAGTCTTGCTTGTAGGAAGACACAGAGCCTGGGATTTAGCTCGATTTCTGAAGGGAAACACACAGCATAGTTCTCATCCATGGATCACACTCTGCTTTAGAGCAAGAAGAACACTCTTGCTTTCTAGAGTCTCTAAGACAGCAGGAAACGTGAGTGTGGTGAGAACAAAAGAACGGTGATTCCTACACATACGGACCATATCTAGTCCAACTCTGCTTCTAAAACTGATACAAAGCACTGGTCCTCTAACATCCAATGTTTGTCAAAAGATGAGAAACGTGTGAGCTTTGTGAACGATATAGTTCCTTTGAACTGAAAGGTGACTGCCCTTACCTGAAAAGAAGTCTTGCTTGTAGGAAGACACAGAGCCTGGGATTTAACTCCATTTATGAAGGGAAACACACAGCATAGTTCTCATCCATGGATCACACTCTGCTTTAGAGCAAGAAGAACACTCTTGCTTTCTAGATTCTCTAATACAGCAGGAAATCTGAGTGTTCCCAGAATAAAAGAATGGTGTTTCCTACACATACAGACCATATGTAGTCCAAATCTGCTTTTGAAACTGATACAAAGCACTGGTCCCCTAAGATCCAATGCTTGTCAGTTAAGATGAGAAACGTGTGAGCTTCGTGATCGATGTAGTTCCTTTGAGCAGAAAAGTGACTGCCCTTACCTGAAACGAAGTCTTGCTTGTAGGGAGACGCAGAGCATGGGATTTAACTCCATTTCTGAAGTGAAACACACAGCATTGTCTCATCCATTGATCACTCTCTGCTTTAGAACAAGAAGCACGCTCTTGCTTTCTAGAGTCTCTAAGACAGCAGGAAACGTGAGTGTGCTGAGAACATAGAAGGGTGTTTCCTACACATACGGACCATATCTAGTCCAACTCTGCTTCTTAAACTGATACAAAGCACTGGTCCTCTAACATCCAATGCTTGTCTGTTAAGATGAGGAAGGTGTGAGCTCAGTGAACGATGTAGTTTGTTTGAGCTTCAAAGTGACTGCCCTTACCCAAAACGAAGTCTTGCTTGTAGGAAGACACAGAGCCTGGGATTTAACTCCATTTCTGAAGGTAAACACACAGCATAGTTCTCATCCATGGATCACACTCTGCTTTAGAGCGAGAAGCACGCTCTTGCTTTCTAGAGTCTCTAAGACAGCAGGAAACGTGAGTGTGCTGAGAACAAAAGAACGGTGTTTCCTACACACCCGGACCATATCTAGTCCAACTCTTCTTCTGAAACTGATACAAAGCACTGGTCCTCTAACATCCAATGCTTGTCTGTTAAGATGAGAAACGTGTGAGCTCCATGAAAGATGTAGTTCCTTTGAGCAGAAAAGTGACTGCCCTTACCTGAAACGAAGTCTTGATTGTAGGAAGACTCAGAGCCTGGGATTTAACTCCATTTCTGAAGTGAAACACACAGCAGTGTTCTCATCCATTGATCACACTCTGCTTTAGAACAAGAAGCACGCTCTTGCTTTCTAGAGTCTCTAAGAGAGCAGGAAACGTGAGTTTGCTGAGAACAAAAGAATGGTGTTTCCTACACATACAAACCATATCTAGTCCAACTCTGCTTCTGAAACTGATACAAAGCACTGGTCCTCTAACATCCAATGCTTGTCTGTTAAGATGAGAAACGTGTGAGCTCAGTGAAAGATGTAGTTCGTTTGAGCTGAAAAGTGACTGCCCTTACCTGAAACGAAGTCTTGCCTGTAGGAAGACACAGAGTCTGGGATTTAACTCCATTTCTGAACGGAAACATACAGCATAGGTCTCATCCATGGTTCACACTCTGCGTTAGAGCGAGAAGCACGCTCTTGCTTTCTAGAGTCTCTAATACAGCAGGAAATCTGAGTGTACCCAGAATAAAAGAACGGTGTTTCCTACACATATGGACAATATGTAGTCCAAAACTGCTTCTGAAACTGATACAAAGCACTGACCCACTAACATCCAATGCTTGTCAGTTAAGATGAGAAACGTGTGAGCTTTGTGAACGATATAGTTCCTTTGATCTGAAAAGTGACTGCCCTTACCTGAAAAGAAGTCTTGCTTGAAGGAAGACACAGAGCCTGGGATTTAACTCCATTTCTGAAGGGAAACACACAGCATAGTTCTCATCCATGGATCACACTCTGCTTTAGAGAAAGAAGAACACTCTTGCTTTCTAGAGTCTCTAATACAGCAGGAAATCTGAGTGTGCCCAGAATAAAAGAATGGTGTTTCCTACACATACGGACCATATGTAGTCGAAATCTGCTTCTGAAACTGATACAAAGCACTGGTCCTCTAAGATCCAATGCTTGTCAGTTAAGATGAGAAACGTGTGAGCTTCGTGAACGATGTAGTTCCTTTGAGCAGAAAAGTGACTGCCCTTACCTGAAACGAAGTCTTGCTTGTAGGGAGACTCAGAGCATGGGATTTAAATCCATTTCTGAAGTGAAACACACAGCATTGTCTCATCCATTGATCACACTCTGCTTTAGAAGGAGAAGCACGTTCTTGCTTTCTAGATTCTCTAATACAGCAGGAAATCTGAGTGTACCCAGAATAAAAGAACGGTGTTTCCTACACATATGGACCATATGTAGTCCAAATCTGCTTCTGAAACTGATACAAAGCACTGACCCACTAACATCCAATGCTTGTCAGTTAAGATGAGAAAGGTGTGAGCTTTGTGAACGATATAGTTCCTTTGAACTGAAAGGTGACTGCCCTTACCTGAAAAGAAGTCTTGCTTGTAGGAAGACACAGAGCCTGGGATTTAACTCCATTTCTGAAGGGAAACACACAGCATAGTTCTCATCCATGGATCACACTCTGCTTTAGAGCAAGAAGAACACTCTTGCTTTCTAGATTCTCTAATACAGCAGGAAATCTGAGTGTTCCCAGAATAAAAGAATGGTGTTTCCTACTCATACGGACCATATGTAGTCCAAATCTGCTTCTGAAACTGATACGAAGCACTGGTCCCCTAAGATCCAATGCTTGTCAGTTAAGATGAGAAACGTGTGAGCTTCGTGAACGATGTAGTTCCTTTGAGCAGAAAAGTGACTGCCCTTACCTGAAACGAAGTCTTGCTTGTAGGGAGACTCAGAGCATGGGATTTAACTCCATTTCTGAAGTGAAACACACAGCATTGTCTCATCCATTGATCACACTCTGCTTTAGAACAAGAAGCACGCTCTTGCTTTCTAGAGTCTCTAAGACAGCAGGAAACGTGAGTGTGCTGAGAACATAGAACGGTGTTTCCTACACATACGGACCATATCTAGTCCAACTCTGCTTCTTAAACTGATACAAAGCACTGGTCCTCTAACATCCAATGCTTGTCTGTTAAGATGAGAAAGGTGTGAGCTCAGTGAACGATGTAGTTTGTTTGAGCTTCAAAGTGACTGCCCTTACCCAAAACGAAGTCTTGCTTGTAGGAAGACACAGAGCCTGGGATTTAACTCCATTTCTGAAGGTAAACACACAGCATAGTTCTCATCCATGGATCACACTCTGCTTTGGAGCGAGAAGCACGCTCTTGCTTTCTAGAGTCTCTAAGACAGCAGGAAACGTGAGTGTGCTGAGAACAAAAGAACGGTGTTTCCTACACACACGGACCATATCTAGTCCAACTCTTCTTCTGAAACTGATACAAAGCACTGGTCCTCTAACATCCAATGCTTGTCTGTTAAGATGAGAAACGTGTGAGCTCCATGAAAGATGTAGTTCCTTTGAGCAGAAAAGTGACTGCCCTTACCTGAAACGAAGTCTTGATTGTAGGAAGATTCAGAG
The DNA here is from genome assembly GCA_949786385.1 of Onychomys leucogaster. Lineage (NCBI taxonomy): Eukaryota > Metazoa > Chordata > Mammalia > Rodentia > Cricetidae > Onychomys > Onychomys leucogaster. Next base: position 202,092 of record CATKUP010000069.1, read on the forward strand.
CCTGGGATTTAACTCCATTTCTGAAGTGAAACACACAGCAGTGTTCTCATCCATTGATCACACTCTGCTTTAGAACAAGAAGCACGCTCTTGCTTTCTAGAGTCTCTAAGAGAGCAAGAAACGTGAGTTTGCTGAGAACAAAAGAATGGTGTTTCCTACACATACAAACCATATCTAGTCCAACTCTGCTTCTGAAACTGATACAAAGCACTGGTCCTCTAACATCCAATGCTTGTCTGTTAAGATGAGAAACGTGTGAGCTCAGTGAAAGATGTAGTTCGTTTGAGCTGAAAAGTGACTGCCCTTACCTGAAACGAAGTCTTGCCTGTAGGAAGACACAGAGTCTGGGATTTAACTCCATTTCTGAACGGAAACATACAGCATAGGTCTCATCCATGGTTCACACTCTGCTTTAGAGCGAGAAGCACGCTCTTGCTTTCTAGAGTCTCTAATACAGCAGGAAATCTGAGTGTACCCAGAATAAAAGAACGGTGTTTCCTACACATATGGACCATATGTAGTCCAAATCTGCTTCTGAAACTGATACAAAGCACTGACCCACTAACATCCAATGCTTGTCAGTTAAGATGAGAAACGTGTGAGCTTTGTGAACGATATAGTTCCTTTGATCTGAAAAGTGACTGCCCTTACCTGAAAGGAAGTCTTGCTTGAAGGAAGACACAGAGCCTGGGATTTAACTCCATTTCTGAAGGGAAACACACAGCATAGTTCTCATCCATGGATCACACTCTGCTTTAGAGCAAGAAGAACACTCTTGCTTTCTAGAGTCTCTAATACAGCAGGAAATCTGAGTGTGCCCAGAATAAAAGAATGGTGTTTCCTACACATACGGACCATATGTAGTCCAAATCTGCTTCTGAAACTGATACAAAGCACTGGTCCTCTAAGATCCAATGCTTGTCAGTTAAGATGAGAAACGTGTGAGCTTCGTGAACGATGTAGTTCCTTTGAGCAGAAAAGTGACTGCCCTTACCTGAAACGAAGTCTTGCTTGTAGGGAGACTCAGAGCATGGTATTTAACTCCATTTCTGAAGTGAAACACACAGTATTGTCTCATCCATTGATCACACTCTGCTTTAGAACAAGAAGCACGCTCTTGCTTTCTAGAGTCTCTAAGACAGCAGGAAACGTGAGTGTGCTGAGAACATAGAACGGTGTTTCCTACACATACGGACCATATCTAGTCCAACTCTGCTTCTTAAACTGATACAAAGCACTGGTCCTCTAACATCCAATGCTTGTCTGTTAAGATGAGAAAGGTGTGAGCTCAGTGAACGATGTAGTTTGTTTGAGCTTCAAAGTGACTGCCCTTACCCGAAAGGAAGTCTTGCTTGTAGGAAGACACAGAGCCTGGGATTTAACTCCATTTCTGAAGGTAAACACACAGCATAGTTCTCATCCATGGATCACACTCTGCTTTAGAGCGAGAAGCACGCTCTTGCTTTCTAGATTCTCTAATACAGCAGGAAATCTGAGTGTGCCCAGAACAAAAGAATGGTGTTTCCTACACATACGGACTATATGTAGTCCAAATCTTCTTTTGAAACTGATACAATGCACTGGTCCTCTAACATCCAATGATTGTCAGTTAAGATGAGAAACGTGTGAGCTTCTTGAACGATGTAGTTCCTTTGAGCAGAAAAGTGACTGCCCTTACCTGAAACGAAGTCTTGATTGTAGGAAGACTCAGAGCCTGGGATTTAACTCCATTTCTGAAGTGAAACACACAGCATTGTCTCATCCATTGATCACACTCTGCTTTAGAACAAGAAGCACGCTCTTGCTTTCTAGAGTCTCTAAGACAGCAGGAAACTTGAGTGTGTTGAAAACAAAAGAATGGTGTTTCCTACACATACGGACCATATCTAGTCTAACTCTGCTTCTGAAACTGATACAAAGCACTGGTCCTCTATCATCCAATGCTTGTCTGTTAAGATGAGAAACGTGTGAGCTCAGTGAAAGATGTAGTTCGTTTGAGCTGAAAAGTGACTGCCCTTACCTGAAACGAAGTCTTGCTTGTAGCATGACACAGAGCCTGGGATTTAACTCTATTTCTGAGGGGAAACACACAGCATAGTTCTCATCCATGGATCACACTCTGCTTTAGAGCGAGAATCATACTCTTGCTTTCTAGATTCTCTAATACAGCAGGAAATCTGAGTGTGCCCAGAACAAAAGAATGGTGTTTCCTACACATACGGACTATATGTAGTCCAAATCTTCTTTTGAAACTGATACAATGTACTGGTCCTCTAACATCCAATGCTTGTCAGTTAAGATGAGAAACGTGTGAGCTTCTTGAACGATGTAGTTCCTTTAAGCAGAAAAGTGACTACCCTTACCTGAAACGAAGTCTTGCTTGTAGGGAGACTCAGAGCATGGGATTTAACTCTATTTCTGAAGTGAAACACACAGCATTGTCTCATCCATTGATCACACTCTGCTTTAGAACAAAAAGCACACTCTTGCTTTCTAGAGTCTCTAAGACAGCAGGAAACGTGAGTGTGCTGAGAACAAAAGACCGGTGTTTCCTACACATATGGACCATATCTAGTCCAACTCTGCTTCTGAAACTGATACAAAGCATTGGTCCTCTAACATCCAATGTTTGTCAAAAGATGAGAAACGTCTGAGCTTCGTGAACGATTTAGTTCGTTTGAGCAGAAAACTGACTGCCATTACCTGAAAAGAAGTCTTGATTGTAGGAAGACTCAGAGCCTGGGATTTAACTCCATTTCTGAGGTGAAACACACAGCAGTGTTCTCATCCATTGATCACACTCTGCTTTAGAACAAGAAGCACGCTCTTGCTTTCTAGAGTCTCTAAGACAGCAGGAAACGTGAGTTTGCTGAGAACAAAAGAACGGTGTTTCCTACACATACAAACCATATCTAGTCCAACTCTGCTGCTGAAACAGATACAAAGCACTGGTCCTCTAAAATCCAATGCTTGTCTGTTAAGATGAGAAACGTGTGAGCTCCGTGAAAGATGTAGTTCGTTTGAGCTGAAAAGTGACTGCCCTTACGTGATATGAAGTCTTGCTTGTTGGAAGACATAGAGCCTGGGATTTAACTCCTTTTCTGAAGGGAAACACACAGCATAGTTTTCATCCATGGATCACACTCTGCTTTAGAGCAAGAAGCACGCTCTTGCTTTCTAAAGTCTCTAAGACAGCAGGAAACGTGAGTGTGCTGAGAACAAAAGAACGGTGTTTCCTACACACACGGACCATATCTATTCCAACTCTTTTTCTGAAACTGATACAAAGCACTGGTCCTCTAACATCCAATGCTTGTCTGTTAAGATGTGAAACGTGTGAGCTCAGTGAAAGATGTAGTTCGTTTGAGCTGAAAAGTGACTGCCCTTACCTGGAACGAAGTCTTGCTTGTAGGAAGACACAGAGCCTGGGATTTAACTGTATTTCTGAGGGGAAACACACAGCATAGTTCTCATCCATGGATCACACTCTGCTTTAGAGCGAGAATCATACTCTTGCTTTCTAGATTCTCTAATACAGCAGGAAATCTGAGTGTGCCCAGAACAAAAGAATGGTGTTTCCTACACATACGGACTATATGTAGTCCAAATCTTCTTTTGAAACTGATACAATGCACTGGTCTTCTAACATCCAATGCTTGTCAGTTAAGATGAGAAACGTGTGAGCTTCTTGAACGATGTAGTTCCTTTGAGCAGAAAAGTGACTGCCCTTACCTGAAACGAAGTCTTGCTTGTAGGGAGACTCAGAGCATGGGATTTAACTCCATTTCTGAAGTGAAACACACAGCATTGTCTCATCCATTGATCACACTCTGCTTTAGAACGAGAAGCACGTTCTTGCTTTCTAGAGTCTCTTAGACAGCAGGAAACGTGAGTGTGCTGAGAACAAAAGATCGGGGTTTCCTACACATATGGATCATATGCAGTCCCACTCTGCTTCTGAAACTGATACAAAGCACTGACCCACTAACATCCAATGCTTGTCAGTTAAGATGAGAAACGTGTGAGCTTTGTGAACGATATAGTTCCTTTGAACTGAAAAGTGACTGCCCTTACCTGAAAAGAAGTCTTCTTGTAGGAAGACACAGAGCCTGCGATTTAGCTCGATTTCTGAAGGGAAACACACAGCATAGTTCTCATCCATGGATCACACTCTGCTTTAGAGCAAGAAGAACACTCTTGCTTTCTAGAGTCTCTAAGACAGCAGGAAACGTGAGTGTGGTGAGAACAAAAGAACGGTGTTTCCTACACATACGGACCATATCTAGTCCAACTCTGCTTCTTAAACTGATACAAAGCACTGGTCCTCTAACATCCAATGTTTGTCAAAAGATGAGAAACGTGTGAGCTTCGTGAACGATATAGTTCCTTTGAACTGAAAAGTGACTGCCCTTACCCAAAACGAAGTCTTGCTTGTAGGAAGACTCAGAGCCTGGGATTTAACTCCATTTCTGAAGGGAAACACACAGCATAGTTCTCATCCATGGATCACACTCTACTTTAGAGCGAGAAGCACACTCTTGCTTTCTAGATTCTCTAATACAGCAGGAAATCTGAGTGTACCCAGAATAAAAGAACGGTGTTTCCTACACATATGGACCATATGTAGTCCAAATCTGCTTCTGAAACTGATACAAAGCACTGACCCACTAACATCCAATGCTTGTCAGTTAAGATGAGAAAGGTGTGAGCTTTGTGAACGATATAGTTCCTTTGAACTGAAAGGTGACTGCCCTTACCTGAAAAGAAGTCTTGCTTGTAGGAAGACACAGAGCCTGGGATTTAACTCCATTTCTGAAGGGAAACACACAGCATAGTTCTCATCCATGGATCACACTCTGCTTTAGAGCAAGAAGAACACTCTTGCTTTCTAGATTCTCTAATACAGCAGGAAATCTGAGTGTTCCCAGAATAAAAGAATGGTGTTTCCTACACATACGGACCATATGTAGTCCAAATCTGCTTCTGAAACTGATACAAAGCACTGGTCCCCTAAGATCCAATGCTTGTCAGTTAAGATGAGAAACGTGTGAGCTTCGTGAACGATGTAGTTCCTTTGAGCAGAAAAGTGACTGCCCTTACCTGAAACGAAGTCTTGCTTGTAGGGAGACTCAGAGCATGGGATTTAACTCCATTTCTGAAGTGAAACACACAGCATTGTATCATCCATTGATCACTCTCTGCTTTAGAACAAGAAGCACGCACTTGCTTTCTAGAGTCTCTAAGACAGCAGGAAACGTGAGTGTGCTGAGAACATAGAACGGTGTTTCCTACACATACGGACCATATCTAGTCCAACTCTGCTTCTTAAACTGATACAAAGCACTGGTCCTCTAACATCCAATGCTTGTCTCTTAAGATGAGAAAGGTGTGAGCTCAGTGAACGATGTAGTTTGTTTGAGATTCAAAGTGACTGCCCTTACCCAGAACGAAGTCTTGCTTGTAGGAAGACACAGAGCCTGGGATTTAACTCCATTTCTGAAGGTAAACACACAGCATAGTTCTCATCCATGGATCACACTCTGCTTTAGAGCGAGAAGCACGCTCTTGCTTTCTAGAGTCTCTAAGACAGCAGGAAACGTGAGTGTGCTGAGAACAAAAGAACGGTGTTTCCTACACACACGGACCATACCTAGTCCAACTCTTCTTCTGAAACTGATACAAAGCACTGGTCCTCTAACATCCAATGCTTGTCTGTTAAGATGAGAAACGTGTGAGCTCCATGAAAGATGTAGTTCCTTTGAGCAGAAAAGTGACTGCCCTTACCTGAAACGAAGTCTTGATTGTAGGAAGACTCAGAGCCTGGGATTTAACTCCATTTCTGAAGTGAAACACACAGCAGTGTTCTCATCCATTGATCACACTCTGCTTTAGAACAAGAAGCACGCTCTTGCTTTCTAGAGTCTCTAAGGGAGCAGGAAACGTGAGTTTGCTGAGAACAAAAGAATGGTGTTTCCTACACATACAAACCATATCTAGTCCAACTCTGCTTCTGAAACTGATACAAAGCACTGGTCCTCTAACATCCAATGCTTGTCTGTTAAGATGAGAAACGTGTGAGCTCAGTGAAAGATGTAGTTCGTTTGAGCTGAAAAGTGACTGCCCTTACCTGAAACGAAGTCTTGCCTGTAGGAAGACACAGAGTCTGGGATTTAACTCCATTTCTGAACGGAAACATACAGCATAGGTCTCATCCATGGTTCACACTCTGCGTTAGAGCGAGAAGCACGCTCTTGCTTTCTAGAGTCTCTAATACAGCAGGAAATCTGAGTGTACCCAGAATAAAAGAACGGTGTTTCCTACACATATGGACCATATGTAGTCCAAATCTGCTTCTGAAACTGATACAAAGCACTGACCCACTAACATCCAATGCTTGTCAGTTAAGATGAGAAACGTGTGAGCTTTGTGAACGATATAGTTCCTTTGATCTGAAAAGTGACTGCCCTTACCTGAAAAGAAGTCTTGCTTGAAGGAGGACACAGAGCCTGGGATTTAACTCCATTTCTGAAGGGAAACACACAGCATAGTTCTCATCCATGGATCACACTCTGCTTTAGAGCAAGAAGAACACTCTTGCTTTCTAGAGTCTCTAATACAGCAGGAAATCTGAGTGTGCCCAGAATAAAAGAATGGTGTTTCCTACACATACGGACCATATGTAGTCCAAATCTGCTTCTGAAACTGATACAAAGCACTGGTCCTCTAAGATCCAATGCTTGTCAGTTAAGATGAGAAACGTGTGAGCTTCGTGAACGATGTAGTTCCTTTGAGCAGAAAAGTGACTGCCCTTACCTGAAACGAAGTCTTGCTTGTAGGGAGACTCAGAGCATGGGATTTAACTCCATTTCTGAAGTGAAACACACAGCATTGTCTCATCCATTGATCACACTCTGCTTTAGAACGAGAAGCACGTTCTTGCTTTCTAGAGTCTCTTAGACAGCAGGAAACGTGAGTGTGCTGAGAACAAAAGATCGGGGTTTCCTACACATATGGATCATATGCAGTCCCACTCTGCTTCTGAAACTGATACAAAGCACTGACCCACTAACATCCAATGCCTGTCAGTTAAGATGAGAAACGTGTGAGCTTTGTGAACGATATAGTTCCTTTGAACTGAAAAGTGACTGCCCTTACCTGAAAAGAAGTCTTGCTTGTAGGAAGACACAGAGCCTGGGATTTAGCTCGATTTCTGAAGGGAAACACACAGCATAGTTCTCATCCATGGATCACACTCTGCTTTAGAGCAAGAAGAACACTCTTGCTTTCTAGAGTCTCTAAGACAGCAGGAAACGTGAGTGTGGTGAGAACCAAAGCACGGTGTTTCCTACACATACGGACCATATCTAGTCCAACTCTGCTTCTTAAACTGATACAAAGCACTGGTACTCTAACATCCAATGTTTGTCAAAAGATGAGAAACGTGTGAGCTTCGTGAACGATATAGTTCCTTTGAACTGAAAAGTGACTGCCCTTACCTGAAAAGAAGTCTTGCTTGTAGGAAGACATAGAGCCTGGGATTTAACTCCTTTTCTGAAGGGAAACACACAGCATAGTTTTCATCCATGGATCACACTCTGCTTTAGAGCAAGAAGCACGCTCTTGCTTTCTAAAGTCTCTAAGACAGCAGGAAACGTGAGTGTGCTGAGAACAAAAGAACGGTGTTTCCTACACACACGGACCATATCTATTCCAACTCTTTTTCTGAAACTGATACAAAGCACTGGTCCTCTAACATCCAATGCTTGTCTGTTAAGATGTGAAACGTGTGAGCTCAGTGAAAGATGTAGTTCGTTTGAGCTGAAAAGTGACTGCCCTTACCTGGAACGAAGTCTTGCTTGTAGGAAGACACAGAGCCTGGGATTTAACTGTATTTCTGAGGGGAAACACACAGCATAGTTCTCATCCATGGATCACACTCTGCTTTAGAGCGAGAATCATACTCTTGCTTTCTAGATTCTCTAATACAGCAGGAAATCTGAGTGTGCCCAGAACAAAAGAATGGTGTTTCCTACACATACGGACTATATGTAGTCCAAATCTTCTTTTGAAACTGATACAATGCACTGGTCTTCTAACATCCAATGCTTGTCAGTTAAGATGAGAAACGTGTGAGCTTCTTGAACGATGTAGTTCCTTTGAGCAGAAAAGTGACTGCCCTTACCTGAAACGAAGTCTTGCTTGTAGGGAGACTCAGAGCATGGGATTTAACTCCATTTCTGAAGTGAAACACACAGCATTGTCTCATCCATTGATCACAGTCTGCTTTAGAACGAGAAGCACGTTCTTGCTTTCTAGAGTCTCTTAGACAGCAGGAAACGTGAGTGTGCTGAGAACAAAAGATCGGGGTTTCCTACACATATGGATCATATGCAGTCCCACTCTGCTTCTGAAACTGATACAAAGCACTGACCCACTAACATCCAATGCTTGTCAGTTAAGATGAGAAACGTGTGAGCTTTGTGAACGATATAGTTCCTTTGAACTGAAAAGTGACTGCCCTTACCTGAAAAGAAGTCTTCTTGTAGGAAGACACAGAGCCTGCGATTTAGCTCGATTTCTGAAGGGAAACACACAGCATAGTTCTCATCCATGGATCACACTCTGCTTTAGAGCAAGAAGAACACTCTTGCTTTCTAGAGTCTCTAAGACAGCAGGAAACGTGAGTGTGGTGAGAACAAAAGAACGGTGTTTCCTACACATACGGACCATATCTAGTCCAACTCTGCTTCTTAAACTGATACAAAGCACTGGTCCTCTAACATCCAATGCTTGTCTCTTAAGATGAGAAAGGTGTGAGCTCAGTGAACGATGTAGTTTGTTTGAGCTTCAAAGTGACTGCCCTTACCCAAAACGAAGTCTTGCTTGTAGGAAGACACAGAGCCTGGGATTTAACTCCATTTCTGAAGGTAAACACACAGCATAGTTCTCATCCATGGATCACACTCTGCTTTAGAGCGAGAAGCACGCTCTTGCTTTCTAGAGTCTCTAAGACAGCAGGAAACGTGAGTGTGCTGAGAACAAAAGAACGGTGTTTCCTACACACACGGACCATATCTAGTCCAACTCTTCTTCTGAAACTGATACAAAGCACTGGTCCTCTAACATCCAATGCTTGTCTGTTAAGATGAGCAACGTGTGAGCTCCATGAAAGATGTAGTTCCTTTGAGCAGAAAAGTGACTGCCCTTACCTGAAACGAAGTCTTGATTGTAGGAAGACTCAGAGCCTGGGATTTAACTCCATTTCTGAAGTGAAACACACAGCAGTGTTCTCATCCATTGATCACACTCTGCTTTAGAACAAGAAGCACGCTCTTGCTTTCTAGAGTCTCTAAGGGAGCAGGAAACGTGAGTTTGCTGAGAACAAAAGAATGGTGTTTCCTACACATACAAACCATATCTAGTCCAACTCTGCTTCTGAAACTGATACAAAGCACTGGTCCTCTAACATCCAATGCTTGTCTGTTAAGATGAGAAACGTGTGAGCTCAGTGAAAGATGTAGTTCGTTTGAGCTGAAAAGTGACTGCCCTTACCTGAAACGAAGTCTTGCCTGTAGGAAGACACAGAGTCTGGGATTTAACTCCATTTCTGAACGGAAACATACAGCATAGGTCTCATCCATGGTTCACACTCTGCGTTAGAGCGAGAAGCACGCTCTTGCTTTCTAGAGTCTCTAATACAGCAGGAAATCTGAGTGTACCCAGAATAAAAGAACGGTGTTTCCTACACATATGGACCATATGTAGTCCAAATCTGCTTCTGAAACTGATACAAAGCACTGACCCACTAACATCCAATGCTTGTCAGTTAAGATGAGAAACGTGTGAGCTTTGTGAACGATATAGTTCCTTTGATCTGAAAAGTGACTGCCCTTACCTGAAAAGAAGTCTTGCTTGAAGGAGGACACAGAGCCTGGGATTTAACTCCATTTCTGAAGGGAAACACACAGCATAGTTCTCATCCATGGATCACACTCTGCTTTAGAGCAAGAAGAACACTCTTGCTTTCTAGAGTCTCTAATACAGCAGGAAATCTGAGTGTGCCCAGAATAAAAGAATGGTGTTTCCTACACATACGGACCATATGTAGTCCAAATCTGCTTCTGAAACTGATACAAAGCACTGGTCCTCTAAGATCCAATGCTTGTCAGTTAAGATGAGAAACGTGTGAGCTTCGTGAACGATGTAGTTCCTTTGAGCAGAAAAGTGACTGCCCTTACCTGAAACGAAGTCTTGCTTGTAGGGAGACTCAGAGCATGGGATTTAACTCCATTTCTGAAGTGAAACACACAGCATTGTCTCATCCATTGATCACACTCTGCTTTAGAACGAGAAGCACGTTCTTGCTTTCTAGAGTCTCTTAGACAGCAGGAAACGTGAGTGTGCTGAGAACAAAAGATCGGGGTTTCCTACACATATGGATCATATGCAGTCCCACTCTGCTTCTGAAACTGATACAAAGCACTGACCCACTAACATCCAATGCCTGTCAGTTAAGATGAGAAACGTGTGAGCTTTGTGAACGATATAGTTCCTTTGAACTGAAAAGTGACTGCCCTTACCTGAAAAGAAGTCTTGCTTGTAGGAAGACACAGAGCCTGGGATTTAGCTCGATTTCTGAAGGGAAACACACAGCATAGTTCTCATCCATGGATCACACTCTGCTTTAGAGCAAGAAGAACACTCTTGCTTTCTAGAGTCTCTAAGACAGCAGGAAACGTGAGTGTGGTGAGAACCAAAGCACGGTGTTTCCTACACATACGGACCATATCTAGTCCAACTCTGCTTCTTAAACTGATACAAAGCACTGGTACTCTAACATCCAATGTTTGTCAAAAGATGAGAAACGTGTGAGCTTCGTGAACGATATAGTTCCTTTGAACTGAAAAGTGACTGCCCTTACCTGAAAAGAAGTCTTGCTTGTAGGAAGACTCAGAGCCTGGGATTTAACTCCATTTCTGAAGGGAAACACACAGCATAGTTCTCATCCATGGATCACACTCTGCTTTAGAGCGAGAAGCACACTCTTGCTTTCTAGATTCTCTAATACAGCAGGAAATCTGAGTGTTCCCAGAATAAAAGAATGGTGTTTCCTACACATACGGACCATATGTAGTCCAAATCTGCTTCTGAAACTGATACAAAGCACTGGTCCCCTAAGATCCAATGCTTGTCAGTTAAGATGAGAAACGTGTGAGCTTCGTGAACGATGTAGTTCCTTTGAGCAGAAAAGTGACTGCCCTTACCTGAAACGAATCTTGCTTGTAGGGAGACTCAGAGCCTGGGATTTAACTCCATTTCTGAAGTGAAACACACAGCATTGTCTCATCCATTGATCACACTCTGCTTTAGAACAAGAAGCACGCTCTTGCTTTCTAGAGTCTCTAAGACAGCAGGAAACGCGAGTGTGCTGAGAACATAGAACGGCGTTTCCTACACATACGGACCATATCTAGTCCAACTGTGCTTCTTAAACTGATACAAAGCACTGGTCCTCTAACATCCAATGCTTGTCTGTTAAGATGAGAAAGGTGTGAGCTCAGTGAACGATGTAGTTTGTTTGAGCTTCAAAGTGACTGCCCTTACCCAAAACGAATTCTTGCTTGTAGGAAGACACAGAGCCTGGGATTTAACTCCATTTCTGAAGGTAAACACACAGCATAGTTCTCATCCATGGATCACACTCTGCTTTGGAGCGAGAAGCACGCTCTTGCTTTCTAGAGTCTCTAAGACAGCAGGAAACGTGAGTGTGCTGAGAACAAAAGAACGGTGTTTCCTACACACACGGACCATATCTAGTCCAACTCTTCTTCTGAAACTGATACAAAGCACTGGTCCTCTAACATCCAATGCTTGTCTGTTAAGATGAGCAACGTGTGAGCTCCATGAAAGATGTAGTTCCTTTGAGCAGAAAAGTGACTGCCCTTACCTGAAACGAAGTCTTGATTGTAGGAAGACTCAGAGCCTGGGATTTAACTCCATTTCTGAAGTGAAACACACAGCAGTGTTCTCATCCATTGATCACACTCTGCTTTAGAACAAGAAGCACGCTCTTGCTTTCTAGAGTCTCTAAGGGAGCAGGAAACGTGAGTTTGCTGAGAACAAAAGAATGGTGTTTCCTACACATACAAACCATATCTAGTCCAACTCTGCTTCTGAAACTGATACAAAGCACTGGTCCTCTAACATCCAATGCTTGTCTGTTAAGATGAGAAACGTGTGAGCTCAGTGAAAGATGTAGTTCGTTTGAGCTGAAAAGTGACTGCCCTTACCTGAAACGAAGTCTTGCCTGTAGGAAGACACAGAGTCTGGGATTTAACTCCATTTCTGAACGGAAACATACAGCATAGGTCTCATCCATGGTTCACACTCTGCGTTAGAGCGAGAAGCACGCTCTTGCTTTCTAGAGTCTCTAATACAGCAGGAAATCTGAGTGTACCCAGAATAAAAGAACGGTGTTTCCTACACATATGGACCATATGTAGTCCAAATCTGCTTCTGAAACTGATACAAAGCACTGACCCACTAACATCCAATGCCTGTCAGTTAAGATGAGAAACGTGTGAGCTTTGTGAACGATATAGTTCCTTTGAACTGAAAAGTGACTGCCCTTACCTGAAAAGAAGTCTTGCTTGTAGGAAGACACAGAGCCTGGGATTTAGCTCGATTTCTGAAGGGAAACACACAGCATAGTTCTCATCCATGGATCACACTCTGCTTTAGAGCAAGAAGAACACTCTTGCTTTCTAGAGTCTCTAAGACAGCAGGAAACGTGAGTGTGGTGAGAACCAAAGCACGGTGTTTCCTACACATACGGACCATATCTAGTCCAACTCTGCTTCTTAAACTGATACAAAGCACTGGTACTCTAACATCCAATGTTTGTCAAAAGATGAGAAACGTGTGAGCTTCGTGAACGATATAGTTCCTTTGAACTGAAAAGTGACTGCCCTTACCTGAAAAGAAGTCTTGCTTGTAGGAAGACTCAGAGCCTGGGATTTAACTCCATTTCTGAAGGGAAACACACAGCATAGTTCTCATCCATGGATCACACTCTGCTTTAGAGCGAGAAGCACACTCTTGCTTTCTAGATTCTCTAATACAGCAGGAAATCTGAGTGTTCCCAGAATAAAAGAATGGTGTTTCCTACACATACGGACCATATGTAGTCCAAATCTGCTTCTGAAACTGATACAAAGCACTGGTCCCCTAAGATCCAATGCTTGTCAGTTAAGATGAGAAACGTGTGAGCTTCGTGAACGATGTAGTTCCTTTGAGCAGAAAAGTGACTGCCCTTACCTGAAACGAATCTTGCTTGTAGGGAGACTCAGAGCCTGGGATTTAACTCCATTTCTGAAGTGAAACACACAGCATTGTCTCATCCATTGATCACACTCTGCTTTAGAACAAGAAGCACGCTCTTGCTTTCTAGAGTCTCTAAGACAGCAGGAAACGCGAGTGTGCTGAGAACATAGAACGGCGTTTCCTACACATACGGACCATATCTAGTCCAACTGTGCTTCTTAAACTGATACAAAGCACTGGTCCTCTAACATCCAATGCTTGTCTGTTAAGATGAGAAAGGTGTGAGCTCAGTGAACGATGTAGTTTGTTTGAGCTTCAAAGTGACTGCCCTTACCCAAAACGAATTCTTGCTTGTAGGAAGACACAGAGCCTGGGATTTAACTCCATTTCTGAAGGTAAACACACAGCATAGTTCTCATCCATGGATCACACTCTGCTTTGGAGCGAGAAGCACGCTCTTGCTTTCTAGAGTCTCTAAGACAGCAGGAAACGTGAGTGTGCTGAGAACAAAAGAACGGTGTTTCCTACACACACGGACCATATCTAGTCCAACTCTTCTTCTGAAACTGATACAAAGCACTGGTCCTCTAACATCCAATGCTTGTCTGTTAAGATGAGCAACGTGTGAGCTCCATGAAAGATGTAGTTCCTTTGAGCAGAAAAGTGACTGCCCTTACCTGAAACGAAGTCTTGATTGTAGGAAGACTCAGAGCCTGGGATTTAACTCCATTTCTGAAGTGAAACACACAGCAGTGTTCTCATCCATTGATCACACTCTGCTTTAGAACAAGAAGCACGCTCTTGCTTTCTAGAGTCTCTAAGGGAGCAGGAAACGTGAGTTTGCTGAGAACAAAAGAATGGTGTTTCCTACACATACAAACCATATCTAGTCCAACTCTGCTTCTGAAACTGATACAAAGCACTGGTCCTCTAACATCCAATGCTTGTCTGTTAAGATGAGAAACGTGTGAGCTCAGTGAAAGATGTAGTTCGTTTGAGCTGAAAAGTGACTGCCCTTACCTGAAACGAAGTCTTGCCTGTAGGAAGACACAGAGTCTGGGATTTAACTCCATTTCTGAACGGAAACATACAGCATAGGTCTCATCCATGGTTCACACTCTGCGTTAGAGCGAGAAGCACGCTCTTGCTTTCTAGAGTCTCTAATACAGCAGGAAATCTGAGTGTACCCAGAATAAAAGAACGGTGTTTCCTACACATATGGACCATATGTAGTCCAAATCTGCTTCTGAAACTGATACAAAGCACTGACCCACTAACATCCAATGCTTGTCAGTTAAGATGAGAAACGTGTGAGCTTTGTGAACGATATAGTTCCTTTGATCTGAAAAGTGACTGCCCTTACCTGAAAAGAAGTCTTGCTTGAAGGAGGACACAGAGCCTGGGATTTAACTCCATTTCTGAAGGGAAACACACAGCATAGTTCTCATCCATGGATCACACTCTGCTTTAGAGCAAGAAGAACACTCTTGCTTTCTAGAGTCTCTAATACAGCAGGAAATCTGAGTGTGCCCAGAATAAAAGAATGGTGTTTCCTACACATACGGACCATATGTAGTCCAAATCTGCTTCTGAAACTGATACAAAGCACTGGTCCTCTAAGATCCAATGCTTGTCAGTTAAGATGAGAAACGTGTGAGCTTCGTGAACGATGTAGTTCCTTTGAGCAGAAAAGTGACTGCCCTTACCTGAAACGAAGTCTTGCTTGTAGGGAGACTCAGAGCATGGGATTTAACTCCATTTCTGAAGTGAAACACACAGCATTGTCTCATCCATTGATCACACTCTGCTTTAGAACGAGAAGCACGTTCTTGCTTTCTAGAGTCTCTTAGACAGCAGGAAACGTGAGTGTGCTGAGAACAAAAGATCGGGGTTTCCTACACATATGGATCATATGCAGTCCCACTCTGCTTCTGAAACTGATACAAAGCACTGACCCACTAACATCCAATGCCTGTCAGTTAAGATGAGAAACGTGTGAGCTTTGTGAACGATATAGTTCCTTTGAACTGAAAAGTGACTGCCCTTACCTGAAAAGAAGTCTTGCTTGTAGGAAGACACAGAGCCTGGGATTTAGCTCGATTTCTGAAGGGAAACACACAGCATAGTTCTCATCCATGGATCACACTCTGCTTTAGAGCAAGAAGAACACTCTTGCTTTCTAGAGTCTCTAAGACAGCAGGAAACGTGAGTGTGGTGAGAACCAAAGCACGGTGTTTCCTACACATACGGACCATATCTAGTCCAACTCTGCTTCTTAAACTGATACAAAGCACTGGTACTCTAACATCCAATGTTTGTCAAAAGATGAGAAACGTGTGAGCTTCGTGAACGATATAGTTCCTTTGAACTGAAAAGTGACTGCCCTTACCTGAAAAGAAGTCTTGCTTGTAGGAAGACTCAGAGCCTGGGATTTAACTCCATTTCTGAAGGGAAACACACAGCATAGTTCTCATCCATGGATCACACTCTGCTTTAGAGCGAGAAGCACACTCTTGCTTTCTAGATTCTCTAATACAGCAGGAAATCTGAGTGTTCCCAGAATAAAAGAATGGTGTTTCCTACACATACGGACCATATGTAGTCCAAATCTGCTTCTGAAACTGATACAAAGCACTGGTCCCCTAAGATCCAATGCTTGTCAGTTAAGATGAGAAACGTGTGAGCTTCGTGAACGATGTAGTTCCTTTGAGCAGAAAAGTGACTGCCCTTACCTGAAACGAATCTTGCTTGTAGGGAGACTCAGAGCCTGGGATTTAACTCCATTTCTGAAGTGAAACACACAGCATTGTCTCATCCATTGATCACACTCTGCTTTAGAACAAGAAGCACGCTCTTGCTTTCTAGAGTCTCTAAGACAGCAGGAAACGCGAGTGTGCTGAGAACATAGAACGGCGTTTCCTACACATACGGACCATATCTAGTCCAACTGTGCTTCTTAAACTGATACAAAGCACTGGTCCTCTAACATCCAATGCTTGTCTGTTAAGATGAGAAAGGTGTGAGCTCAGTGAACGATGTAGTTTGTTTGAGCTTCAAAGTGACTGCCCTTACCCAAAACGAATTCTTGCTTGTAGGAAGACACAGAGCCTGGGATTTAACTCCATTTCTGAAGGTAAACACACAGCATAGTTCTCATCCATGGATCACACTCTGCTTTGGAGCGAGAAGCACGCTCTTGCTTTCTAGAGTCTCTAAAACAGCAGGAAACGTGAGTGTGCTGAGAAAAAAAGAACGGTGTTTCCTACACACACGGACCATATCTAGTCCAACTCTTCTTCTGAAACTGATACAAAGCACTGGTCCTCTAACATCCAATGCTTGTCTGTTAAGATGAGAAACGTGTGAGCTCCATGAAAGATGTAGTTCCTTTGAGCAGAAAAGTGACTGCCCTTACCTGAAACGAAGTCTTGATTGTAGGAAGACTCAGAGCCTGGGATTTAACTCCATTTCTGAAGTGAAACACACAGCAGTGTTCTCATCCATTGATCACACTCTGCTTTAGAACAAGAAGCACGCTCTTGCTTTCTAGAGTCTCTAAGAGAGCAAGAAACGTGAGTTTGCTGAGAACAAAAGAATGGTGTTTCCTACACATACAAACCATATCTAGTCCAACTCTGCTTCTGAAACTGATACAAAGCACTGGTCCTCTAACATCCAATGCTTGTCTGTTAAGATGAGAAACGTGTGAGCTCAGTGAAAGATGTAGTTCGTTTGAGCTGAAAAGTGACTGCCATTACCTGAAACGAAGTCTTGCCTGTAGGAAGACACAGAGTCTGGGATTTAATTCCATTTCTGAACGGAAACATACAGCATAGGTCTCATCCATGGTTCACACTCTGCTTTAGAGCGAGAAGCACGCTCTTGCTTTCTAGAGTCTCTAATACAGCAGGAAATCTGAGTGTACCCAGAATAAAAGAACGGTGTTTCCTACACATATGGACCATATGTAGTCCAAATCTGCTTCTGAAACTGATACAAAGCACTGACCCACTAACATCCAATGCTTGTCAGTTAAGATGAGAAACGTGTGAGCTTTGTGAACGATATAGTTCCTTTAATCTGAAAAGTGACTGCCCTTACCTGAAAAGAAGTCTTGCTTGAAGGAAGACACAGAGCCTGGGATTTAACTCCATTTCTGAAGGGAAACACACAGCATAGTTCTCATCCATGGATCACACTCTGCTTTAGAGCAAGAAGAACACTCTTGCTTTCTAGAGTCTCTAATACAGCAGGAAATCTGAGTGTGCCCAGAATAAAAGAATGGTGTTTCCTACACATACGGACCATATGTAGTCCAAATCTGCTTCTGAAACTGATACAAAGCACTGGTCCTCTAAGATCCAATGCTTGTCAGTTAAGATGAGAAACGTGTGAGCTTCGTGAACGATGTAGTTCCTTTGAGCAGAAAAGTGACTGCCCTTACCTGAAACGAAGTCTTGCTTGTAGGGAGACTCAGAGCATGGTATTTAACTCCATTTCTGAAGAGAAACACACAGCATTGTCTCATCCATTGATCACACTCTGCTTTAGAACAAGAAGCACGCTCTTGCTTTCTAGAGTCTCTAAGACAGCAGGAAACGTGAGTGTGCTGAGAACATAGAACGGTGTTTCCTACACATACGGACCATATCTAGTCCAACTCTGCTTCTTAAACTGATACAAAGCACTGGTCCTCTAACATCCAATGCTTGTCTGTTAAGATGAGAAAGGTGTGAGCTCAGTGAACGATGTAGTTTGTTTGAGCTTCAAAGTGACTGCCCTTACCCGAAAGGAAGTCTTGCTTGTAGGAAGACACAGAGCCTGTGATTTAACTCCATTTCTGAAGGTAAACACACAGCATAGTTCTCATCCATGGATCACACTCTGCTTTAGAGCGAGAAGCACGCTCTTGCTTTCTAGAGTCTCTAAGACAGCAGGACACGTGAGTGTGCTGAGAACAAAAGAACGGTGTTTCCTACACACACGGACCATATCTATTCCAACTCTTCTTCTGAAACTGATACAAAGCACTGGTCCTCTAACATCCAATGCTTGTCTGTTAAGATGAGAAACGTGTGAGCTCCATGAAAGATGTAGTTCGTTTGAGCTGAAAATTGACTGCCCTTACCTGAAACTAAGTCTTGCTTGTAGGAAGACACAGAGCCTGGGATTTAACTCTATTTCTGAGGGGAAACACACAGCATAGTTTTCATCCATGGATCACACTCTGCTTTAGAGCAAGAAGAACACTCTTGCTTTCTAGAGTCTCTAATACAGCAGGAAATCTGAGTGTGCCCAGAATAAAAGAATGGTGTTTCCTACACATACGGACCATATGTAGTCCAAATCTGCTTCTGAAACTGATACAAAGCACTGGTCCTCTAAGATCCAATGCTTGTCAGTTAAGATGAGAAACGTGTGAGCTCCGTGAAAGATGTAGTTCGTTTGAGCTGAAAAGTGACTGCCCTTACGTGATATGAAGTCTTGCTTGTTGGAAGACATAGAGCCTGGGATTTAACTCCTTTTCTGAAGGGAAACACACAGCATAGTTTTCATCCATGGATCACACTCTGCTTTAGAGCAAGAAGCACGCTCTTGCTTTCTAAAGTCTCTAAGACAGCAGGAAACGTGAGTGTGCTGAGAACAAAAGAACGGTGTTTCCTACACACACGGACCATATCTAGTCCAACTCTTCTTCTGAAACTGATACAAAGCACTGGTCCTCTAACATCCAATGCTTGTCTGTTAAGATGAGAAACGTGTGAGCTCCATGAAAGATGTAGTTCCTTTGAGCAGAAAAGTGACTGCCCTTACCTGAAACGAAGTCTTGATTGTAGGAAGACTCAGAGCCTGGGATTTAACTCCATTTCTGAAGTGAAACACACAGCAGTGTTCTCATCCATGGATCACACTCTGCTTTAGAGCGAGAAGCACGCTCTTGCTTTCTAGAGTCTCTAAGACAGCAGGAAACGTGAGTGTGCTGAGAACAAAAGAACGGTGTTTCCTACACACACGGACCATATCTAGTCCAACTCTTCTTCTGAAACTGATACAAAGCACTGGTCCTCTAACATCCAATGCTTGTCTGTTAAGATGAGAAACGTGTGAGCTCCATGAAAGATGTAGTTCCTTTGAGCAGAAAAGTGACTGCCCTTACCTGAAACGAAGTCTTGATTGTAGGAAGACTCAGAGCCTGGGATTTAACTCCATTTCTGAAGTGAAACACACAGCAGTGTTCTCATCCATTGATCACACTCTGCTTTAGAACAAGAAGCACGCTCTTGCTTTCTAGAGTCTCTAAGAGAGCAGGAAACGTGAGTTTGCTGAGAACAAAAGAATGGTGTTTCCTACACATACAAACCATATCTAGTCCAACTCTGCTTCTGAAACTGATACAAAGCACTGGTCCTCTAACATCCAATGCTTGTCTGTTAAGATGAGAAACGTGTGAGCTCAGTGAAAGATGTAGTTCGTTTGAGCTGAAAAGTGACTGCCCTTACCTGAAACGAAGTCTTGCCTGTAGGAAGACACAGAGTCTGGGATTTAACTCCATTTCTGAACGGAAACATACAGCATAGGTCTCATCCATGGTTCACACTCTGCGTTAGAGCGAGAAGCACGCTCTTGCTTTCTAGAGTCTCTAATACAGCAGGAAATCTGAGTGTACCCAGAATAAAAGAACGGTGTTTCCTACCCATATGGACCATATGTAGTCCAAATCTGCTTCTGAAACTGATACAAAGCACTGACCCACTAACATCCAATGCTTGTCAGTTAAGATGAGAAACGTGTGAGCTTTGTGAACGATATAGTTCCTTTGATCTGAAAAGTGACTGCCCTTACCTGAAAAGAAGTCTTGCTTGAAGGAGGACACAGAGCCTGGGATTTAACTCCATTTCTGAAGGGAAACACACAGCATAGTTCTCATCCATGGATCACACTCTGCTTTAGAGCAAGAAGAACACTCTTGCTTTCTAGAGTCTCTAATACAGCAGGAAATCTGAGTGTGCCCAGAATAAAAGAATGGTGTTTCCTACACATACGGACCATATGTAGTCCAAATCTGCTTCTGAAACTGATACAAAGCACTGGTCCTCTAAGATCCAATGCTTGTCAGTTAAGATGAGAAACGTGTGAGCTTCGTGAACGATGTAGTTCCTTTGAGCAGAAAAGTGACTGCCCTTACCTGAAACGAAGTCTTGCTTGTAGGGAGATTCAGAGCATGGTATTTAACTCCATTTCTGAAGAGAAACACACAGCATTGTCTCATCCATTGATCACACTCTGCTTTAGAACAAGAAGCACGCTCTTGCTTTCTAGAGTCTCTAAGACAGCAGGAAACGTGAGTGTGCTGAGAACATAGAACGGTGTTTCCTACACATACGGACCATATCTAGTCCAACTCTGCTTCTTAAACTGATACAAAGCACTGGTCCTCTAACATCCAATGCTTGTCTGTTAAGATGAGAAAGGTGTGAGCTCAGTGAACGATGTAGTTTGTTTGAGCTTCAAAGTGACTGCCCTTACCCGAAAGGAAGTCTTGCTTGTAGGAAGACACAGAGCCTGGGATTTAACTCCATTTCTGAAGGTAAACACACAGCATAGTTCTCATCCATGGATCACACTCTGCTTTAGAGCGAGAAGCACGCTCTTGCTTTCTAGAGTCTCTAAGACAGCAGGACACGTGAGTGTGCTGAGAACAAAAGAACGGTGTTTCCTACACATACGGACCATATGTAGTCCAAATCTGCTTCTGAAACTGATACAAAGCACTGGTCCTCTAAGATCCAATGCTTGTCAGTTAAGATGAGAAACGTGTGAGCTTCGTGAACGATGTAGTTCCTTTGAGCAGAAAAGTGACTGCCCTTACCTGAAACGAAGTCTTGCTTGTAGGGAGACTCAGAGCATGGTATTTAACTCCATTTCTGAGGTGAAACACACAGCAGTGTTCTCATCCATTGATCACACTCTGCTTTAGAACAAGAAGCACGCTCTTGCTTTCTAGAGTCTCTAAGACAGCAGGAAACGTGAGTTTGCTGAGAACAAAAGAACGGTGTTTCCTACACATACAAACCATATCTAGTCCAACTCTGCTGCTGAAACTGATACAAAGCACTGGTCCTCTAAAATCCAATGCTTGTCTGTTAAGATGAGAAACGTGTGAGCTCCGTGAAAGATGTAGTTCGTTTGAGCTGAAAAGTGACTGCCCTTACGTGATATGAAGTCTTGCTTGTTGGAAGACATAGAGCCTGGGATTTAACTCCTTTTCTGAAGGGAAACACACAGCATAGTTTTCATCCATGGATCACACTCTGCTTTAGAGCAAGAAGCACGCTCTTGCTTTCTAAAGTCTCTAAGACAGCAGGAAACGTGAGTGTGCTGAGAACAAAAGAACGGTGTTTCCTACACACACGGACCATATCTATTCCAACTCTTTTTCTGAAACTGATACAAAGCACTGGTCCTCTAACATCCAATGCTTGTCTGTTAAGATGTGAAACGTGTGAGCTCAGTGAAAGATGTAGTTCGTTTGAGCTGAAAAGTGACTGCCCTTACCTGGAACGAAGTCTTGCTTGTAGGAAGACACAGAGCCTGGGATTTAACTGTATTTCTGAGGGGAAACACACAGCATAGTTCTCATCCATGGATCACACTCTGCTTTAGAGCGAGAAGAACACTCTTGCTTTCTAGATTCTCTAATACAGCAGGAAATCTGAGTGTGCCCAGAACAAAAGAATGGTGTTTCCTACACATACGGACTATATGTAGTCCAAATCTTCTTTTGAAACTGATACAATGCACTGGTTTTCTAACATCCAATGCTTGTCAGTTAAGATGAGAAACGTGTGAGCTTCTTGAACGATGTAGTTCCTTTGAGCAGAAAAGTGACTGCCCTTACCTGAAACGAAGTCTTGCTTGTAGGGAGACTCAGAGCATGGGATTTAACTCCATTTCTGAAGTGAAACACACAGCATTGTCTCATCCATTGATCACACTCTGCTTTAGAACGAGAAGCACGTTCTTGCTTTCTAGAGTCTCTTAGACAGCAGGAAACGTGAGTGTGCTGAGAACAAAAGATCGGGGTTTCCTACACATATGGATCATATGCAGTCCCACTCTGCTTCTGAAACTGATACAAAGCACTGACCCACTAACATCCAATGCTTGTCAGTTAAGATGAGAAACGTGTGAGCTTTGTGAACGATATAGTTCCTTTGAACTGAAAAGTGACTGCCCTTACCTGAAAAGAAGTCTTCTTGTAGGAAGACACAGAGCCTGGGATTTAGCTCGATTTCTGAAGGGAAACACACAGCATAGTTCTCATCCATGGATCACACTCTGCTTTAGAGCAAGAAGAACACTCTTGCTTTCTAGAGTCTCTAAGACAGCAGGAAACGTGAGTGTGGTGAGAACAAAAGAACGGTGTTTCCTACACTTACGGACCATATCTAGTCCAACTCTGCTTCTTAAACTGATACAAAGCACTGGTCCTCTAACATCCAATGTTTGTCAAAAGATGAGAAACGTGTGAGCTTCGTGAACGATATAGTTCCTTTGAACTGAAAAGTGACTGCCCTTACCTGAAAAGAAGTCTTGCTTGTAGGAAGACTCAGAGCCTGGGATTTAACTCCATTTCTGAAGGGAAACACACAGCATAGATCTCATCCATGGATCACACTCTACTTTAGAGCGAGAAGCACACTCTTGCTTTCTAGATTCTCTAATACAGCAGGAAATCTGAGTGTACCCAGAATAAAAGAACGGTGTTTCCTACACATATGGACCATATGTAGTCCAAATCTGCTTCTGAAACTGATACAAAGCACTGACCCACTAACATCCAATGCTTGTCAGTTAAGATGAGAAAGGTGTGAGCTTTGTGAACGATATAGTTCCTTTGAACTGAAAGGTGACTGCCCTTACCTGAAAAGAAGTCTTGCTTGTAGGAAGACACAGAGCCTGGGATTTAACTCCATTTCTGAAGGGAAACACACAGCATAGTTCTCATCCATGGATCACACTCTGCTTTAGAGCAAGAAGAACACTCTTGCTTTCTAGATTCTCTAATATAGCAGGAAATCTGAGTGTTCCCAGAATAAAAGAATGGTGTTTCCTACACATACGGACCATATGTAGTCCAAATCTGCTTCTGAAACTGATACAAAGCACTGGTCCCCTAAGATCCAATGCTTGTCAGTTAAGATGAGAAACGTGTGAGCTTCGTGAACGATGTAGTTCCTTTGAGCAGAAAAGTGACTGCCCTTACCTGAAACGAAGTCTTGCTTGTAGGGAGACTCAGAGCATGGGATTTAACTCCATTTCTGAAGTGAAACACACAGCATTGTATCATCCATTGATCACTCTCTGCTTTAGAACAAGAAGCACGCTCTTGCTTTCTAGAGTCTCTAAGACAGCAGGAAACGTGAGTGTGCTGAGAACATAGAACAGTGTTTCCTACACATACGGACCATATCTAGTCCAACTCTGCTTCTTAAACTGATACAAAGCACTGGTCCTCTAACATCCAATGCTTGTCTCTTAAGATGAGAAAGGTGTGAGCTCAGTGAACGATGTAGTTTGTTTGAGCTTCAAAGTGACTGCCCTTACCCAAAACGAAGTCTTGCTTGTAGGAAGACACAGAGCCTGGGATTTAACTCCATTTCTGAAGGTAAACACACAGCATAGTTCTCATCCATGGATCACACTCTGTTTTAGAGCGAGAAGCACGCTCTTGCTTTCTAGAGTCTCTAAGACAGCAGGAAACGTGAGTGTGCTGAGAACAAAAGAACGGTGTTTCCTACACACACGGACCATATCTAGTCCAACTCTTCTTCTGAAACTGATACAAAGCACTGGTCCTCTAACATCCAATGCTTGTCTGTTAAGATGAGAAACGTGTGAGCTCCATGAAAGATGTAGTTCCTTTGAGCAGAAAAGTGACTGCCCTTACCTGAAACGAAGTCTTGATTGTAGGAAGACTCAGAGCCTGGGATTTAACTCCATTTCTGAAGTGAAACACACAGCAGTGTTCTCATCCATTGATCACACTCTGCTTTAGAACAAGAAGCACGCTCTTGCTTTCTAGAGTCTCTAAGAGAGCAGGAAACGTGAGTTTGCTGAGAACAAAAGAATGGTGTTTCCTACACATACAAACCATATCTAGTCCAACTCTGCTTCTGAAACTGATACAAAGCACTGGTCCTCTAACATCCAATGCTTGTCTGTTAAGATGAGAAACGTGTGAGCTCAGTGAAAGATGTAGTTCGTTTGAGCTGAAAAGTGACTGCCCTTACCTGAAACGAAGTCTTGCCTGTAGGAAGACACAGAGTCTGGGATTTAACTCCATTTCTGAACGGAAACATACAACATAGGTCTCATCCATGGTTCACACTCTGCGTTAGAGCGAGAAGCACGCTCTTGCTTTCTAGAGTCTCTAATACAGCAGGAAATCTGAGTGTACCCAGAATAAAAGAACGGTGTTTCCTACCCATATGGACCATATGTAGTCCAAATCTGCTTCTGAAACTGATACAAAGCACTGACCCACTAACATCCAATGCTTGTCAGTTAAGATGAGAAACGTGTGAGCTTTGTGAACGATATAGTTCCTTTGATCTGAAAAGTGACTGCCCTTACCTGAAAAGAAGTCTTGCTTGAAGGAGGACACAGAGCCTGGGATTTAACTCCATTTCTGAAGGGAAACACACAGCATAGTTCTCATCCATGGATCACACTCTGCTTTAGAGCAAGAAGAACACTCTTGCTTTCTAGAGTCTCTAATACAGCAGGAAATCTGAGTGTGCCCAAAATAAAAGAATGGTGTTTCCTACACATACGGACCATATGTAGTCCAAATCTGCTTCTGAAACTGATACAAAGCACTGGTCCTCTAAGATCCAATGCTTGTCAGTTAAGATGAGAAACGTGTGAGCTTCGTGAACGATGTAGTTCCTTTGAGCAGAAAAGTGACTGCCCTTACCTGAAACGAAGTCTTGCTTGTAGGGAGACTCAGAGCATGGGATTTAACTCCATTTCTGAAGTGAAACACACAGCATTGTCTCATCCATTGATCACACTCTGCTTTAGAACGAGAAGCACGTTCTTGCTTTCTAGAGTCTCTTAGACAGCAGGAAACGTGAGTGTGCTGAGAACAAAAGATCGGGGTTTCCTACACATATGGATCATATGCAGTCCCACTCTGCTTCTGAAACTGACCCACTAACATCCAATGCCTGTCAGTTAAGATGAGAAACGTGTGAGCTTTGTGAACGATATAGTTCCTTTGAACTGAAAAGTGACTGCCCTTACCTGTTTCCTACACATACGGACCATATCTAGTCCAACTCTGCTTCTTAAACTGATACAAAGCACTGGTACTCTAACATCCAATGTTTGTCAAAAGATGAGAAACGTGTGAGCTTCGTGAACGATATAGTTCCTTTGAACTGAAAAGTGACTGCCCTTACCTGAAAAGAAGTCTTGCTTGTAGGAAGACTCAGAGCCTGGGATTTAACTCCATTTCTGAAGGGAAACACACAGCATAGTTCTCATCCATGGATCACACTCTGCTTTAGAGCGAGAAGCACACTCTTGCTTTCTAGATTCTCTAATACAGCAGGAAATCTGAGTGTACCCAGAATAAAAGAACGGTGTTTCCTACACATATGGACCATATGTAGTCCAAATCTGCTTCTGAAACTGATACAAAGCACTGACCCACTAACATCCAATGCTTGTCAGTTAAGATGAGAAACGTGTGAGCTTTGTGAACGATATAGTTCCTTTGAACTGAAAGGTGACTGCCCTTACCTGAAAAGAAGTCTTTCTTGTAGGAAGACACAGAGCCTGGGATTTAACTCCATTTCTGAAGGGAAACACACAGCATAGTTCTCATCCATGGATCACACTCTGCTTTAGAGCAAGAAGAACACTCTTGCTTTCTAGATTCTCTAATACAGCAGGAAATCTGAGTGTTCCCAGAATAAAAGAATGGTGTTTCCTACACATACGGACCATATGTAGTCCAAATCTGCTTCTGAAACTGATACAAAGCACTGGTCCCCTAAGATCCAATGCTTGTCAGTTAAGATGAGAAAGGTGTGAGCTCAGTGAATGATGTAGTTTGTTTGAGCTTCAAAGTGACTGCCCTTACCCAAAACGAAGTCTTGCTTGTAGGAAGACACAGAGCCTGGGATTTAACTCCATTTCTGAAGGTAAACACACAGCATAGTTCTCATCCATGGATCACACTCTGCTTTGGAGCGAGAAGCACGCTCTTGCTTTCTAGCGTCTCTAAAACAGCAGGAAACGTGAGTGTGCTGAGAACAAAAGAACGGTGTTTCCTACACACACGGACCATATCTAGTCCAACTCTTCTTCTGAAACTGATACAAAGCACTGGTCCTCTAACATCCAATGCTTGTCTGTTAAGATGAGAAACGTGTGAGCTCCATGAAAGATGTAGTTCCTTTGAGCAGAAAAGTGACTGCCCTTACCTGAAACGAAGTCTTGATTGTAGGAAGACTCAGAGCCTGGGATTTAACTCCATTTCTGAAGTGAAACACACAGCAGTGTTCTCATCCATTGATCACACTCTGCTTTAGAACAAGAAGCACGCTCTTGCTTTCTAGAGTCTCTAAGAGAGCAAGAAACGTGAGTTTGCTGAGAACAAAAAATGGTGTTTCCTACACATACAAACCATATCTAGTCCAACTCTGCTTCTGAAACTGATACAAAGCACTGGTCCTCTAACATCCAATGCTTGTCTTTTAAGATGAGAAACGTGTGAGCTCAGTGAAAGATGTAGTTCGTTTGAGCTGAAAAGTGACTGCCCTTACCTGAAACGAAGTCTTGCCTGTAGGAAGACACAGAGTCTGGGATTTAACTCCATTTCTGAACGGAAACATACAGCATAGGTCTCATCCATGGTTCACACTCTGCTTTAGAGCGAGAAGCACGCTCTTGCTTTCTAGAGTCTCTAATACAGCAGGAAATCTGAGTGTACCCAGAATAAAAGAACGGTGTTTCCTACACATATGGACCATATGTAGTCCAAATCTGCTTCTGAAACTGATACAAAGCACTGACCCACTAACATCCAATGCTTGTCAGTTAAGATGAGAAACGTGTGAGCTTTGTGAACGATATAGTTCCTTTGATCTGAAAAGTGACTGCCCTTACCTGAAAGGAAGTCTTGCTTGAAGGAAGACACAGAGCCTGGGATTTAACTCCATTTCTGAAGGGAAACACACAGCATAGTTCTCATCCATGGATCACACTCTGCTTTAGAGCAAGAAGAACACTCTTGCTTTCTAGAGTCTCTAATACAGCAGGAAATCTGAGTGTGCCCAGAATAAAAGAATGGTGTTTCCTACACATACGGACCATATGTAGTCCAAATCTGCTTCTGAAACTGATACAAAGCACTGGTCCTCTAAGATCCAATGCTTGTCAGTTAAGATGAGAAACGTGTGAGCTTCGTGAACGATGTAGTTCCTTTGAGCAGAAAAGTGACTGCCCTTACCTGAAACGAAGTCTTGCTTGTAGGGAGACTCAGAGCATGGTATTTAACTCCATTTCTGAAGAGAAACACACAGCATTGTCTCATCCATTGATCACACTCTGCTTTAGAACAAGAAGCACGCTCTTGCTTTCTAGAGTCTCTAAGACAGCAGGAAACGTGAGTGTGCTGAGAACATAGAACGGTGTTTCCTACACATACGGACCATATCTAGTCCAACTCTGCTTCTTAAACTGATACAAAGCACTGGTCCTCTAACATCCAATGCTTGTCTCTTAAGATGAGAAAGGTGTGAGCTCAGTGAACGATGTAGTTTGTTTGAGCTTCAAAGTGACTGCCCTTACCCAAAACGAAGTCTTGCTTGTAGGAAGACACAGAGCCTGGGATTTAACTCCATTTCTGAAGGTAAACACACAGCATAGTTCTCATCCATGGATCACACTCTGCTTTACAGCGAGAAGCACGCTCTTGCTTTCTAGAGTCTCTAAGACAGCAGGAAACGTGAGTGTATGAGAACAAAAGAACGGTGTTTCCTACACACACGGACCATATCTAGTCCAACTCTTCTTCTGAAACTGATACAAAGCACTGGTCCTCTAACATCCAATGCTTGTCTGTTAAGATGAGAAACGTGTGAGCTCCATGAAAGATGTAGTTCCTTTGAGCAGAAAAGTGACTGCCCTTACCTGAAACGAAGTCTTGATTGTAGGAAGACTCAGAGCCTGGGTTTTAACTCCATTTCTGAAGTGAAACACACAGCAGTGTTCTCATCCATTGATCACACTCTGCTTTAGAACAAGAAGCACGCTCTTGCTTTCTAGAGTCTCTAAGAGAGCAGGAAACGTGAGTTTGCTGAGAACAAAAGAATGGTGTTTCCTACACATACAAACCATATCTAGTCCAACTCTGCTTCTGAAACTGATACAAATCACTGGTCCTCTAACATCCAATGCTTGTCTGTTAAGATGAGAAACGTGTGAGCTCAGTGAAAGATGTAGTTCGTTTGAGCTGAAAAGTGACTGCCCTTACCTGAAACGAAGTCTTGCCTGTAGGAAGACACAGAGTCTGGGATTTAACTCCATTTCTGAACGGAAACATACAGCATAGGTCTCATCCATGGTTCACACTCTGCGTTAGAGCGAGAAGCACGCTCTTGCTTTCTAGAGTCTCTAATACAGCAGGAAATCTGAGTGTACCCAGAATAAAAGAAAGGTGTTTCCTACCCATATGGACCATATGTAGTCCAAATCTGCTTCTGAAACTGATACAAAGCACTGACCCACTAACATCCAATGCTTGTCAGTTAAGATGAGAAACGTGTGAGCTTTGTGAACGATATAGTTCCTTTGATCTGAAAAGTGACTGCCCTTACCTGAAAAGAAGTCTTGCTTGAAGGAGGACACAGAGCCTGGGATTTAACTCCATTTCTGAAGGGAAACACACAGCATAGTTCTCATCCATGGATCACACTCTGCTTTAGAGCAAGAAGAACACTCTTGCTTTCTAGAGTCTCTAATACAGCAGGAAATCTGAGTGTGCCCAAAATAAAAGAATGGTGTTTCCTACACATACGGACCATATGTAGTCCAAATCTGCTTCTGAAACTGATACAAAGCACTGGTCCTCTAAGATCCAATGCTTGTCAGTTAAGATGAGAAACGTGTGAGCTTCGTGAACGATGTAGTTCCTTTGATCAGAAAAGTGACTGCCCTTACCTGAAACGAAGTCTTGCTTGTAGGGAGACTCAGAGCATGGGATTTAACTCCATTTCTGAAGTGAAACACACAGCATTGTCTCATCCATTGATCACACTCTGCTTTAGAACGAGAAGCACGTTCTTGCTTTCTAGAGTCTCTTAGACAGCAGGAAACGTGAGTGTGCTGAGAACAAAAGATCGGGGTTTCCTACACATATGGATCATATGCAGTCCCACTCTGCTTCTGAAACTGATACAAAGCACTGACCCACTAACATCCAATGCCTGTCAGTTAAGATGAGAAACGTGTGAGCTTTGTGAACGATATAGTTCCTTTGAACTGAAAAGTGACTGCCCTTACCTGAAAAGAAGTCTTGCTTGTAGGAAGACACAGAGCCTGGGATTTAGCTCGATTTCTGAAGGGAAACACACAGCATAGTTCTCATCCATGGATCACACTCTGCTTTAGAGCAAGAAGAACACTCTTGCTTTCTAGAGTCTCTAAGACAGCAGGAAACGTGAGTGTGGTGAGAACCAAAGCACGGTGTTTCCTACACATACGGACCATATCTAGTCCAACTCTGCTTCTTAAACTGATACAAAGCACTGGTACTCTAACATCCAATGTTTGTCAAAAGATGAGAAACGTGTGAGCTTCGTGAACGATATAGTTCCTTTGAACTGAAAAGTGACTGCCCTTACCTGAAAAGAAGTCTTGCTTGTAGGAAGACTCAGAGCCTGGGATTTAACTCCATTTCTGAAGGGAAACACACAGCATAGTTCTCATCCATGGATCACACTCTGCTTTAGAGCGAGAAGCACACTCTTGCTTTCTAGATTCTCTAATACAGCAGGAAATCTGAGTGTACCCAGAATAAAAGAACGGTGTTTCCTACACATATGGACCATATGTAGTCCAAATCTGCTTCTGAAACTGATACAAAGCACTGACCCACTAACATCCAATGCTTGTCAGTTAAGATGAGAAACGTGTGAGCTTTGTGAACGATATAGTTCCTTTGAACTGAAAGGTGACTGCCCTTACCTGAAAAGAAGTCTTGCTTGTAGGAAGACACAGAGCCTGGGATTTAACTCCATTTCTGAAGGGAAACACACAGCATAGTTCTCATCCATGGATCACACTCTGCTTTAGAGCAA
This sequence comes from Onychomys leucogaster, assembly GCA_949786385.1. Classification (NCBI taxonomy): domain Eukaryota; kingdom Metazoa; phylum Chordata; class Mammalia; order Rodentia; family Cricetidae; genus Onychomys; species Onychomys leucogaster. The sequence continues at coordinate 232,790 of CATKUP010000069.1, forward strand.
GAAGAACACTCTTGCTTTCTAGATTCTCTAATACAGCAGGAAATCTGAGTGTTCCCAGAATAAAAGAATGGTGTTTCCTACACATACGGACCATATGTAGTCCAAATCTGCTTCTGAAACTGATACAAAGCACTGGTCCCCTAAGATCCAATGCTTGTCAGTTAAGATGAGAAAGGTGTGAGCTCAGTGAACGATGTAGTTTGTTTGAGCTTCAAAGTGACTGCCCTTACCCAAAACGAAGTCTTGCTTGTAGGAAGACACAGAGCCTGGGATTTAACTCCATTTCTGAAGGTAAACACACAGCATAGTTCTCATCCATGGATCACACTCTGCTTTGGAGCGAGAAGCACGCTCTTGCTTTCTAGAGTCTCTAAAACAGCAGGAAACGTGAGTGTGCTGAGAACAAAAGAACGGTGTTTCCTACACACACGGACCATATCTAGTCCAACTCTTCTTCTGAAACTGATACAAAGCACTGGTCCTCTAACATCCAATGCTTGTCTGTTAAGATGAGAAACGTGTGAGCTCCATGAAAGATGTAGTTCCTTTGAGCAGAAAAGTGACTGCCCTTACCTGAAACGAAGTCTTGATTGTAGGAAGACTCAGAGCCTGGGATTTAACTCCATTTCTGAAGTGAAACACACAGCAGTGTTCTCATCCATTGATCACACTCTGCTTTAGAACAAGAAGCACGCTCTTGCTTTCTAGAGTCTCTAAGAGAGCAAGAAACGTGAGTTTGCTGAGAACAAAAGAATGGTGTTTCCTACACATACAAACCATATCTAGTCCAACTCTGCTTCTGAAACTGATACAAAGCACTGGTCCTCTAACATCCAATGCTTGTCTGTTAAGATGAGAAACGTGTGAGCTCAGTGAAAGATGTAGTTCGTTTGAGCTGAAAAGTGACTGCCCTTACCTGAAACGAAGTCTTGCCTGTAGGAAGACACAGAGTCTGGGATTTAACTCCATTTCTGAACGGAAACATACAGCATAGGTCTCATCCATGGTTCACACTCTGCTTTAGAGCGAGAAGCACGCTCTTGCTTTCTAGAGTCTCTAATACAGCAGGAAATCTGAGTGTACCCAGAATAAAAGAACGGTGTTTCCTACACATATGGACCATATGTAGTCCAAATCTGCTTCTGAAACTGATACAAAGCACTGACCCACTAACATCCAATGCTTGTCAGTTAAGATGAGAAACGTGTTAGCTTTGTGAACGATATAGTTCCTTTGATCTGAAAAGTGACTGCCCTTACCTGAAAGGAAGTCTTGCTTGAAGGAAGACACAGAGCCTGGGATTTAACTCCATTTCTGAAGGGAAACACACAGCATAGTTCTCATCCATGGATCACACTCTGCTTTAGAGCAAGAAGAACACTCTTGCTTTCTAGAGTCTCTAATACAGCAGGAAATCTGAGTGTGCCCAGAATAAAAGAATGGTGTTTCCTACACATACGGACCATATGTAGTCCAAATCTGCTTCTGAAACTGATACAAAGCACTGGTCCTCTAAGATCCAATGCTTGTCAGTTAAGATGAGAAACGTGTGAGCTTCGTGAACGATGTAGTTCCTTTGAGCAGAAAAGTGACTGCCCTTACCTGAAACGAAGTCTTGCTTGTAGGGAGACTCAGAGCATGGTATTTAACTCCATTTCTGAAGAGAAACACACAGCATTGTCTCATCCATTGATCACACTCTGCTTTAGAACAAGAAGCACGCTCTTGCTTTCTAGAGTCTCTAAGACAGCAGGAAACGTGAGTGTGCTGAGAACATAGAACGGTGTTTCCTACACATACGGACCATATCTAGTCCAACTCTGCTTCTTAAACTGATACAAAGCACTGGTCCTCTAACATCCAATGCTTGTCTGTTAAGATGAGAAAGGTGTGAGCTCAGTGAACGATGTAGTTTGTTTGAGCTTCAAAGTGACTGCCCTTACCCGAAATGAAGTCTTGCTTGTAGGAAGACACAGAGCCTGGGATTTAACTCCATTTCTGAAGGTAAACACACAGCATAGTTCTCATCCATGGATCACACTCTGCTTTAGAGCGAGAAGCACGCTCTTGCTTTCTAGAGTCTCTAAGACAGCAGGACACGTGAGTGTGCTGAGAACAAAAGAACGGTGTTTCCTACACACACGGACCATATCTATTCCAACTCTTCTTCTGAAACTGATACAAAGCACTGGTCCTCTAACATCCAATGCTTGTCTGTTAAGATGAGAAACGTGTGAGCTCCATGAAAGATGTAGTTCGTTTGAGCTGAAAATTGACTGCCCTTACCTGAAACTAAGTCTTGCTTGTAGGAAGACACAGAGCCTGGGATTTAACTCTATTTCTGAGGGGAAACACACAGCATAGTTCTCATCCATGGATCACACTCTGCTTTAGAGCAAGAAGAACACTCTTGCTTTCTAGAGTCTCTAATACAGCAGGAAATCTGAGTGTGCCCAGAATAAAAGAATGGTGTTTCCTACACATACGGACCATATGTAGTCCAAATCTGCTTCTGAAACTGATACAAAGCACTGGTCCTCTAAGATCCAATGCTTGTCAGTTAAGATGAGAAACGTGTGAGCTTCGTGAACGATGTAGTTCCTTTGAGCAGAAAAGTGACTGCCCTTACCTGCAACGAAGTCTTGCTTGTAGGGAGACTCAGAGCATGGTATTTAACTCCATTTCTGAAGTGAAACACACAGCATTGTCTCATCCATTGATCACACTCTGCTTTAGAACAAGAAGCACGCTCTTGCTTTCTAGAGTCTCTAAGACAGCAGGAAACGTGAGTGTGCTGAGAACATAGAACGGTGTTTCCTACACATACGGACCATATCTAGTCCAACTCTACTTCTGAAACTGATACAAAGCACTGGTCCTCTAACATCCAATGCTTGTCTGTTAAGATGAGAAAGGTGTGAGCTCAGTGAACGATGTAGTTTGTTTGAGCTTCAAAGTGACTGCCCTTACCCGAAACGAAGTCTTGCTTGTAGGAAGACACAGAGCCTGGGATTTAACTCCATTTATGAAGGTAAACACACAGCATAGTTCTCATCCATGGATCACACTCTGCTTTAGAGCGAGAAGCACGCTCTTGCTTTCTAGAGTCTCTAAGACAGCAGGACACGTGAGTGTGCTGAGAACCAAAGAACGGTGTTTCCTACACACACGGACCATATCTATTCCAACTCTTCTTCTGAAACTGATACAAAGCACTGGTTCTCTAACATCCAATGCTTGTCTGTTAAGATGAGAAACGTGTGAGCTCCATGAAAGATGTAGTTCGTTTGAGCTGAAAAGTGACTGCCCTTACGTGAAACGAAGTCTTGCTTGTGGAAGACATAGAGCCTGGGATTTAACTCCTTTTCTGAAGGGAAACACACAGCATAGTTTTCATCCATGGATCACACTCTGTTTTAGAGCGAGAATCATACTCTTGCTTTCTAGATTCTCTAATACAGCAGGAAATCTGAGTGTGCCCAGAACAAAAGAATGGTGTTTCCTACACATACGGACTATATGTAGTCCAAATCTTCTTTTGAAACTGATACAATGCACTGGTCCTCTAAAATCCAATGATTGTCAGTTAAGATGAGAAACGTGTGAGCTTCTAGAACGATGTAGTTCCTTTGAGCAGAAAAGTGACTGCCCTTACCTGAAACGAAGTCTTGATTGTAGGAAGACTCAGAGCCTGGGATTTAACTCCATTTCTGAAGTGAAACACACAGCAGTGTTCTCATCCATTGATCACACTCTGCTTTAGAACAAGAAGCACGCTCTTGCTTTCTAGAGTCTCTAAGACAGCAGGAAACGTGAGTGTGCTGAGAACAAAAGAACGGTGTTTCCTACACATACGGACCTTATCTAGTCCAACTATGCTTCTTAAACTGATACAAAGCACTGGACCTCTAACATCCAATGTTTGTCAAAAGATGAGAAACGTGTGAGCTTCGTGAACGATGTAGTTCCTTTGAGTAGAAAAGTGACTGCCCTTACCTGAAACGAAGTCTTGATTGTAGGAAGACTCAGAGACTGGGATTTAACTCCATTTCTGAAGTGAAACACACAGCAGTGTTCTCATCCATTGATCACACTCTGCTTTAGAACAAGAAGCACGCTCTTGCTTTCTAGAGTATCTAAGACAGCAGGAAATGTGAGTTTGCTGAGAACAAAAGAACGGTGTTTCCTACACATACAAACCATATCTAGTCCAACTCTGCTTCTGAAACTGATACAAAGCAATGGTCCTCTAAAATCCAATGCTTCTCTGTTAAGATGAGAAACGTGTGAGCCCCGTGAAAGATGTAGTTCGTTTGAGCTGAAAAGTGACTGCCCTTACGTGAAATGAAGTCTTGCTTGTTGGAAGACATAGAGCCTGGGATTTAACTCCTTTTCTGAAGGGAAACACACAGCATAGTTCTCATCCATGGATCACACTCTGCTTTAGAGCGAGAAGCAAGCTCTTGCTTTCTAAAGTCTCTAAGACAGCAGGAAACTTGTGTGTGCTAAGAACAAATGAACGGTGTTTCCTACACATACGGAATATATCTAGTCCAACTCTGCTTCTGAAAATGATACAAAGCACTGGTCCTCTAACATCCAATGCTTGTCTGTTAAGATGAGAAACGTGTGAGGTCAGTGAAAGATGTAGTTCGTTTGAGCTGAAAAGTGACTGCCCTTACCGGAAACGAAGTCTTGCTTGTAGGAAGACACAGAGCCTGGGATTTAACTCCATTTCTGAAGAGAAACACACACCATAGTTCTCATCCATGGATCACACTCTGCTTTAAAGCAAGAAGAACACTCTTGCTTTCTAGAGTCTCTAATACAGCAGGAAATCTGAGTGTGCCCAGAACAAAAGAATGGTGTTTCCTACACATACGGACCATATGTAGTCCAAATCTGCTTCTGAAACTGATACAAAGCACTGGTCCTCTAAGATCCAATGCTTGTCAGTTAAGATGAGAAACCTGTGAGCTTCGTGAACCATGTAGTTCCTTTGAGCAGAAAAGTGACTACACTTACCTGAAACGAAGTCTTGCTTGTTGGGAGACACAGAGAATGGGATTTAACTCCATTTCTGAAGTGAAACACACAGCATTGTCTCATCTATGGATCACAATCTGCTTTAGTGCGAGAAGCACGCTCTTGCTTTCTAGAGTCTCTAAGACAGCAGGAAACGTGAGTGTGCTGAGAACTAAAGAACGGTGTTTCCTACACATAGGGACCATTTCTAGTCCAACTCTGCTTCTTAAACTGATACAAAGCACTGGTCCTCTAACATCCAATGCTTGTCTGTTAAGATGAGAAAGGTGTGAGCTCAGTGAACAATGTAGTTCGTTTGAGCTTCAAAGTGACTGCCCTTACCCGAAACGAAGTCTTGCTTTTAGGAAGACACAGAGCCTGGGATTTAACTCTATTTCTGAGGGGAAACACACAGCATAGTTCTCATCCATGGATCACACTCTCTTTTAGAGCGAGAATCATACTCTTGCTTTCTAGATTCTCTAATACAGCAGGAAATCTGAGTGTGCCCAGAACAAAAGAATGGTGTTTCCTACACATACGGACTATATGTAGTCCAAATCTTCTTTTGAAACTGATACAATGCACTGGTCCTCTAACATCCAATGCTTGTCAGTTAAGATGAGAAACGTCTGAGCTTCGTGAACGATGTAGTTCCTTTGAGCAGAAAAGTGACTACACTTACCTGAAATGAAGTCTTGCTTGTTGGGAGACACAGAGCATGGGATTTACCTCCATTTCTGAAGTGAAACACACAGCATAGTCTCATCAATGGATCACAATCTGCTTTAGAGCGAGAAGCACGTTCTTGCTTTCTAGAGTCTCTTAGACAGCAGGAAACGTGAGTGTGCCCAGAACAAAAGATCAGGGTTTCCTACACATATGGATCATATGCAGTCCAGCTCTGCTTCTGAAACTGATACAAAGCACTGACGCACTAACATCCAATGCTTGTCAGTTAAGATGAGAAACGTGTGAGCTTTGTGAACGATATAGTTCCTTTGAACTGAAAAGTGACCTCCCTTACCTGAAACGAAGTCTTGCTTGTTGGAAGACATAGAGCCTGGGATTTAACTCCTTTTCTGAAGGTAAACACACAGCATAGTTCTCATCCATGGATCACACTCTGCTTTAGAGCGAGAAGCACGCTCTTGCTTTCTAGAGTCTCTAAGACAGCAGGAAACGTGAGTGTGCTGAGAACAAAAGAACGGTGTTTCCTACACACACGGACCATATCTAGTCCAACTCTACTTCTGAAACTGATACAAAGCACTGGTCCTCTAACATCCAATGCTTGTCTGTTAAGATGAGAAACGTGTGAGCTCCATGAAAGATGTAGTTCGTTTGAGCTGAAAAGTGACTGCCCTTACGTGAAACGAAGTCTTGCTTGTGGAAGACATAGAGCCTGGGATTTAACTCCTTTTCTGAAGGGAAACACACAGCATAGTTTTCATCCATGGATCACACTCTGTTTTAGAGCGAGAATCATACTCTTGCTTTCTAGATTCTCTAATACAGCAGGAAATCTGAGTGTGCCCAGAACAAAAGAATGGTGTTTCCTACACATACGGACTATATGTAGTCCAAATCTTCTTTTGAAACTGATACAATGCACTGGTCCTCTAAAATCCAATGATTGTCAGTTAAGATGAGAAACGTGTGAGCTTCTAGAACGATGTAGTTCCTTTGAGCAGAAAAGTGACTGCCCTTACCTGAAACGAAGTCTTGATTGTAGGAAGACTCAGAGCCTGGGATTTAACTCCATTTCTGAAGTGAAACACACAGCAGTGTTCTCATCCATTGATCACACTCTGCTTTAGAACAAGAAGCACGCTCTTGCTTTCTAGAGTCTCTAAGACAGCAGGAAACGTGAGTGTGCTGAGAACAAAAGAACGGTGTTTCCTACACATACGGACCATATCTAGTCCAACTATGCTTCTTAAACTGATACAAAGCACTGGACCTCTAACATCCAATGTTTGTCAAAAGATGAGAAACGTGTGAGCTTCGTGAACGATGTAGTTCCTTTGAGTAGAAAACTGACTGCCCTTACCTGAAACGAAGTCTTGATTGTAGGAAGACTCAGAGACTGGGATTTAACTCTATTTCTGAAGTGAAACACACAGCAGTGTTCTCATCCATTGATCACACTCTGCTTTAGAACAAGAAGCACGCTCTTGCTTTCTAGACTATCTAAGACAGCAGGAAATGTGAGTTTGCTGAGAACAAAAGAACGGTGTTTCCTACACATACAAACCATATCTAGTCCAACTCTGCTTCTGAAACTGAAAAAAGCAATGGTCCTCTAAAATCCAATGCTTCTCTGTTAAGATGAGAAACGTGTGAGCCCCGTGAAAGATGTAGTTCGTTTGAGCTGAAAAGTGACTGCCCTTACGTGAAATGAAGTCTTGCTTGTTGGAAGACATAGAGCCTGGGATTTAACTCCTTTTCTGAAGGGAAACACACAGCATAGTTCTCATCCATGGATCACACTCTGCTTTAGAGCGAGAAGCAAGCTCTTGCTTTCTAAAGTCTCTAAGACAGCAGGAAACTTGTGTGTGCTAAGAACAAATGAACGGTGTTTCCTACACATACGGAATATATCTAGTCCAACTCTGCTTCTGAAAATGATACAAAGCACTGGTCCTCTAACATCCAATGCTTGTCTGTTAAGATGAGAAACGTGTGAGGTCAGTGAAAGATGTAGTTCGTTTGAGCTGAAAAGTGACTGCCCTTACCGGAAACGAAGTCTTGCTTGTAGGAAGACACAGAGCCTGGGATTTAACTCCATTTCTGAAGAGAAACACACACCATAGTTCTCATCCATGGATCACACTCTGCTTTAAAGCAAGAAGAACACTCTTGCTTTCTAGAGTCTCTAATACAGCAGGAAATCTGAGTGTGCCCAGAACAAAAGAATGGTGTTTCCTACACATACGGACCATATGTAGTCCAAATCTGCTTCTGAAACTGATACAAAGCACTGGTCCTCTAAGATCCAATGCTTGTCAGTTAAGATGAGAAACCTGTGAGCTTCGTGAACCATGTAGTTCCTTTGAGCAGAAAAGTGACTACACTTACCTGAAACGAAGTCTTGCTTGTTGGGAGACACAGAGAATGGGATTTAACTCCATTTCTGAAGTGAAACACACAGCATTGTCTCATCTATGGATCACAATCTGCTTTAGTGCGAGAAGCACGCTCTTGCTTTCTAGAGTCTCTAAGACAGCAGGAAACGTGAGTGTGCTGAGAACTAAAGAACGGTGTTTCCTACACATAGGGACCATTTCTAGTCCAACTCTGCTTCTTAAACTGATACAAAGCACTGGTCCTCTAACATCCAATGCTTGTCTGTTAAGATGAGAAAGGTGTGAGCTCAGTGAACAATGTAGTTCGTTTGAGCTTCAAAGTGACTGCCCTTACCCGAAACGAAGTCTTGCTTTTAGGAAGACACAGAGCCTGGGATTTAACTCTATTTCTGAGGGGAAACACACAGCATAGTTCTCATCCATGGATCACACTCTCTTTTAGAGCGAGAATCATACTCTTGCTTTCTAGATTCTCTAATACAGCAGGAAATCTGAGTGTGCCCAGAACAAAAGAATGGTGTTTCCTACACATACGGACTATATGTAGTCCAAATCTTCTTTTGAAACTGATACAATGCACTGGTCCTCTAACATCCAATGCTTGTCAGTTAAGATGAGAAACGTCTGAGCTTCGTGAACGATGTAGTTCCTTTGAGCAGAAAAGTGACTACACTTACCTGAAATGAAGTCTTGCTTGTTGGGAGACACAGAGCATGGGATTTACCTCCATTTCTGAAGTGAAACACACAGCATAGTCTCATCAATGGATCACAATCTGCTTTAGAGCGAGAAGCACGTTCTTGCTTTCTAGAGTCTCTTAGACAGCAGGAAACGTGAGTGTGCCCAGAACAAAAGATCAGGGTTTCCTACACATATGGATCATATGCAGTCCAGCTCTGCTTCTGAAACTGATACAAAGCACTGACGCACTAACATCCAATGCTTGTCAGTTAAGATGAGAAACGTGTGAGCTTTGTGAACGATATAGTTCCTTTGAACTGAAAAGTGACCTCCCTTACCTGAAACGAAGTCTTGCTTGTTGGAAGACATAGAGCCTGGGATTTAACTCCTTTTCTGAAGGTAAACACACAGCATAGTTCTCATCCATGGATCACACTCTGCTTTAGAGCGAGAAGCACGCTCTTGCTTTCTAGAGTCTCTAAGACAGCAGGAAACGTGAGTGTGCTGAGAACAAAAGAACGGTGTTTCCTACACACACGGACCATATCTAGTCCAACTCTACTTCTGAAACTGATACAAAGCACTGGTCCTCTAACATCCAATGCTTGTCTGTTAAGATGAGAAACGTGTGAGCTCCATGAAAGATGTAGTTCGTTTGAGCTGAAAAGTGACTGCCCTTACGTGAAACGAAGTCTTGCTTGTGGAAGACATAGAGCCTGGGATTTAACTCCTTTTCTGAAGGGAAACACACAGCATAGTTTTCATCCATGGATCACACTCTGTTTTAGAGCGAGAATCATACTCTTGCTTTCTAGATTCTCTAATACAGCAGGAAATCTGAGTGTGCCCAGAACAAAAGAATGGTGTTTCCTACACATACGGACTATATGTAGTCCAAATCTTCTTTTGAAACTGATACAATGCACTGGTCCTCTGAAATCCAATGATTGTCAGTTAAGATGAGAAACGTGTGAGCTTCTAGAACGATGTAGTTCCTTTGAGCAGAAAAGTGACTGCCCTTACCTGAAACGAAGTCTTGATTGTAGGAAGACTCAGAGCCTGGGATTTAACTCCATTTCTGAAGTGAAACACACAGCAGTGTTCTCATCCATTGATCACACTCTGCTTTAGAACAAGAAGCACGCTCTTGCTTTCTAGAGTCTCTAAGACAGCAGGAAACGTGAGTGTGCTGAGAACAAAAGAACGGTGTTTCCTACACATACGGACCATATCTAGTCCAACTATGCTTCTTAAACTGATACAAAGCACTGGACCTCTAACATCCAATGTTTGTCAAAAGATGAGAAACGTGTGAGCTTCGTGAACGATGTAGTTCCTTTGAGTAGAAAACTGACTGCCCTTACCTGAAACGAAGTCTTGATTGTAGGAAGACTCAGAGACTGGGATTTAACTCCATTTCTGAAGTGAAACACACAGCAGTGTTCTCATCCATTGATCACACTCTGCTTTAGAACAAGAAGCACGCTCTTGCTTTCTAGACTATCTAAGACAGCAGGAAATGTGAGTTTGCTGAGAACAAAAGAACGGTGTTTCCTACACATACAAACCATATCTAGTCCAACTCTGCTTCTGAAACTGATACAAAGCAATGGTCCTCTAAAATCCAATGCTTCTCTGTTAAGATGAGAAACGTGTGAGCCCCGTGAAAGATGTAGTTCGTTTGAGCTGAAAAGTGACTGCCCTTACGTGAAATGAAGTCTTGCTTGTTGGAAGACATAGAGCCTGGGATTTAACTCCTTTTCTGAAGGGAAACACACAGCATAGTTCTCATCCATGGATCACACTCTGCTTTAGAGCGAGAAGCAAGCTCTTGCTTTCTAAAGTCTCTAAGACAGCAGGAAACTTGTGTGTGCTAAGAACAAATGAACGGTGTTTCCTACACATACGGAATATATCTAGTCCAACTCTGCTTCTGAAAATGATACAAAGCACTGGTCCTCTAACATCCAATGCTTGTCTGTTAAGATGAGAAACGTGTGAGGTCAGTGAAAGATGTAGTTCGTTTGAGCTGAAAAGTGACTGCCCTTACCGGAAACGAAGTCTTGCTTGTAGGAAGACACAGAGCCTGGGATTTAACTCCATTTCTGAAGGGAAACACACACCATAGTTCTCATCCATGGATCACACTCTGCTTTAAAGCAAGAAGAACACTCTTGCTTTCTAGAGTCTCTAATACAGCAGGAAATCTGAGTGTGCCCAGAACAAAAGAATGGTGTTTCCTACACATATGGATCATATGCAGTCCAGCTCTGCTTCTGAAACTGATACAAAGCACTGACGCACTAACATCCAATGCTTGTCAGTTAAGATGAGAAACGTGTGAGCTTTGTGAACGATATAGTTCCTTTGAACTGAAAAGTGACCTCCCTTACCTGAAACGAAGTCTTGCTTGTTGGAAGACATAGAGCCTGGGATTTAACTCCTTTTCTGAAGGTAAACACACAGCATAGTTCTCATCCATGGATCACACTCTGCTTTAGAGCGAGAAGCACGCTCTTGCTTTCTAGAGTCTCTAAGACAGCAGGAAACGTGAGTGTGCTGAGAACAAAAGAACGGTGTTTCCTACACACACGGACCATATCTAGTCCAACTCTACTTCTGAAACTGATACAAAGCACTGGTCCTCTAACATCCAATGCTTGTCTGTTAAGATGAGAAACGTGTGAGCTCCATGAAAGATGTAGTTCGTTTGAGCTGAAAAGTGACTGCCCTTACGTGAAACGAAGTCTTGCTTGTTGGAAGACATAGAGCCTGGGATTTAACTCCTTTTCTGAAGGGAAACACACAGCATAGTTCTCATCCATGGATCACACTCTGCTTTAGAGCGAGAAGCACGCTCTTGCTTTCTAAAGTCTCTAAGACAGCAGGAAACGTGAGTGTGCTGAGAACAAAAGAACGGTGTTTCCTACACATACGGAACATATCTAGTCCAACTCTGCTTCTGAAACTGATACAAAGCACTGGTCCTCTAACATCCAATGCTTGTCTGTTAAGATGAGAAACATGTGAGCTCCGTGAAAGATGTAGTTCGTTTGAGCTGAAAAGTGACTGCCCTTACCTGAATCGAAGTCTTGCTTGTAGGAAGACTCAGAGCCTGGGATTTAACTCCATTTCTGAAGTGAAACACACAGCAGTGTTCTCATCCATTGATCACACTCTGCTTTAGAACAAGAAGCACGCACTTGCTTTCTAGAGTCTCTAAGACAGCAGGAAACGTGAGTGTACTGAGAACAAAAGAACGGTGTTTCCTACACATACGGACCATATCTAGTCCAACTATGCTTCTTAAAGTGATACAAAGCACTGGGCCTCTAACATCCAATGTTTGTCAAAAGATGAGAAACGTGAGAGCTTCGTGAACGATGTAGTTCGTTTGAGCAGAAAACTGACTACCCTTACCTGAAACGAAGTCTTGATTGTAGGAAGACTCAGAGCCTGGGATTTAACTCCATTTCTGAAGTGAAACACACAGCAGTGTTCTCATCCATTGATCACACTCTGCTTTAGAACAAGAAGCACGCTCTTGCTTTCTAGAGTCTCTAAGACAGCAGGAAACGTGAGTGTGCTGAGAACAAAAGAACGGTGTTTCCTACACATACGGACCATATCTAGTCCAACTATGCTTCTTAAACTGATACAAAGCACTGGACCTCTAACATCCAATGTTTGTCAAAAGATGAGAAACGTGTGAGCTTCGTGAACGATGTAGTTCCTTTGAGTAGAAAACTGACTGCCCTTACCTGAAACGAAGTCTTGATTGTAGGAAGACTCAGAGACTGGGATTTAACTCCATTTCTGAAGTGAAACACACAGCAGTGTTCTCATCCATTGATCACACTCTGCTTTAGAACAAGAAGCACGCTCTTGCTTTCTAGACTATCTAAGACAGCAGGAAATGTGAGTTTGCTGAGAACAAAAGAACGGTGTTTCCTACACATACAAACCATATCTAGTCCAACTCTGCTTCTGAAACTGATACAAAGCAATGGTCCTCTAAAATCCAATGCTTCTCTGTTAAGATGAGAAACGTGTGAGCCCCGTGAAAGATGTAGTTCGTTTGAGCTGAAAAGTGACTGCCCTTACGTGAAATGAAGTCTTGCTTGTTGGAAGACATAGAGCCTGGGATTTAACTCCTTTTCTGAAGGGAAACACACAGCATAGTTCTCATCCATGGATCACACTCTGCTTTAGAGCGAGAAGCAAGCTCTTGCTTTCTAAAGTCTCTAAGACAGCAGGAAACTTGTGTGTGCTAAGAACAAATGAACGGTGTTTCCTACACATACGGAATATATCTAGTCCAACTCTGCTTCTGAAAATGATACAAAGCACTGGTCCTCTAACATCCAATGCTTGTCTGTTAAGATGAGAAACGTGTGAGGTCAGTGAAAGATGTAGTTCGTTTGAGCTGAAAAGTGACTGCCCTTACCGGAAACGAAGTCTTGCTTGTAGGAAGACACAGAGCCTGGGATTTAACTCCATTTCTGAAGGGAAACACACACCATAGTTCTCATCCATGGATCACACTCTGCTTTAAAGCAAGAAGAACACTCTTGCTTTCTAGAGTCTCTAATACAGCAGGAAATCTGAGTGTGCCCAGAACAAAAGAATGGTGTTTCCTACACATATGGATCATATGCAGTCCAGCTCTGCTTCTGAAACTGATACAAAGCACTGACGCACTAACATCCAATGCTTGTCAGTTAAGATGAGAAACGTGTGAGCTTTGTGAACGATATAGTTCCTTTGAACTGAAAAGTGACCTCCCTTACCTGAAACGAAGTCTTGCTTGTTGGAAGACATAGAGCCTGGGATTTAACTCCTTTTCTGAAGGTAAACACACAGCATAGTTCTCATCCATGGATCACACTCTGCTTTAGAGCGAGAAGCACGCTCTTGCTTTCTAGAGTCTCTAAGACAGCAGGAAACGTGAGTGTGCTGAGAACAAAAGAACGGTGTTTCCTACACACACGGACCATATCTAGTCCAACTCTACTTCTGAAACTGATACAAAGCACTGGTCCTCTAACATCCAATGCTTGTCTGTTAAGATGAGAAACGTGTGAGCTCCATGAAAGATGTAGTTCGTTTGAGCTGAAAAGTGACTGCCCTTACGTGAAACGAAGTCTTGCTTGTTGGAAGACATAGAGCCTGGGATTTAACTCCTTTTCTGAAGGGAAACACACAGCATAGTTCTCATCCATGGATCACACTCTGCTTTAGAGCGAGAAGCACGCTCTTGCTTTCTAAAGTCTCTAAGACAGCAGGAAACGTGAGTGTGCTGAGAACAAAAGAACGGTGTTTCCTACACATACGGAACATATCTAGTCCAACTCTGCTTCTGAAACTGATACAAAGCACTGGTCCTCTAACATCCAATGCTTGTCTGTTAAGATGAGAAACATGTGAGCTCCGTGAAAGATGTAGTTCGTTTGAGCTGAAAAGTGACTGCCCTTACCTGAATCGAAGTCTTGCTTGTAGGAAGACTCAGAGCCTGGGATTTAACTCCATTTCTGAAGTGAAACACACAGCAGTGTTCTCATCCATTGATCACACTCTGCTTTAGAACAAGAAGCACGCACTTGCTTTCTAGAGTCTCTAAGACAGCAGGAAACGTGAGTGTACTGAGAACAAAAGAACGGTGTTTCCTACACATACGGACCATATCTAGTCCAACTATGCTTCTTAAAGTGATACAAAGCACTGGGCCTCTAACATCCAATGTTTGTCAAAAGATGAGAAACGTGAGAGCTTCGTGAACGATGTAGTTCGTTTGAGCAGAAAACTGACTACCCTTACCTGAAACGAAGTCTTGATTGTAGGAAGACTCAGAGCCTGGGATTGAACTCCATTTCTGAAGTGAAACACACAGCAGTGTTCTCATCCATTGATCACACTCTGCTTTAGAACAAGAAGCACGCTCTTGCTTTCTAGAGTCTCTAAGACAGCAGGAAACGTGAGTTTGCTGAGAACAAAAGAACGGTGTTTCCTACACATACAAACCATATCTAGTCCAACTCTGCTTCTGAAACTGATACAAAGCTATGGTCCTCTAAAATCCAATGCTTCTCTGTTAAGATGAGAAACGTGTGAGCCCCGTGAAAGATGTAGTTCGTTTGAGCTGAAAAGTGACTGCCCTTACGTGAAATGAAGTCTTGCTTGTTGGAAGACATAGATCCTGGGATTTAACTCCTTTTCTGAAGGGAAACACACAGCATAGTATTCATCCATGGATCACACTCTGCTTTAGAGCGAGAAGCACGCTCTTGCTTTCTAAAGTCTCTAAGACAGCATGAAACGTGAGTGTGCTGAGAACAAAAGAACGGTGTTTCCTACACATACGGACCATTTCTAGTCCAACTCTGCTTCTTAAACTGATACAAAGCACTGGTCCTCTAACATCCAATGCTTGTCTGTTAAGATGAGAAAGGTGTGAGCTCAGTGAACGATGTAGTTCGTTTGAGCTTCAAAGTGACTGCCCTTACCCGAAACGAAGTCTTGCTTGTAGGAAGACACGGAGCCTGGGATTTAACTCTATTTCTGAGGGGAAACACACAGCATAGTTCTCATCCATGGATCACACTCTGCTTTAGAGCGAGAATCATACTCTTGCTTTCTAGATTCTCTAATACAGCAGGAAATCTGAGTGTGCCCAGAACAAAAGAATGGTGTTTCCTACACATACGGACTATATGTAGTCCAAATCTTCTTTTGAAACTGATACAATGCACTGGTCCTCTAACATCCAATGCTTGTCAGTTAAGATGAGAAACGTCTGAGCTTCGTGAACGATGTAGTTCCTTTGAGCAGAAAAGTGACTACACTTACCTGAAATGAAGTCTTGCTTGTTGGGAGACACAGAGCATGGGATTTACCTCCATTTCTGAAGTGAAACACACAGCATAGTCTCATCAATGGATCACAATCTGCTTTAGAGCGAGAAGCACGTTCTTGCTTTCTAGAGTCTCTTAGACAGCAGGAAACGTGAGTGTGCCCAGAACAAAAGATCAGGGTTTCCTACACATATGGATCATATGCCGTCCAGCTCTGCTTCTGAAACTGATACAAAGCACTGACGCACTAACATCCAATGCTTGTCAGTTAAGATGAGAAACGTGTGAGCTTTGTGAACGATATAGTTCCTTTGAACTGAAAAGTGACCTCCCTTACCTGAAAAGAAGTCTTGCTTGTTGGAAGACATAGAGCCTGGGATTTAACTCCTTTTCTGAAGGTAAACACACAGCATAGTTCTCATCTATGGATCACACTCTGCTTTAGAGCGAGAAGCACGCTCTTGCTTTCTAGAGTCTCTAAGACAGCAGGAAACGTGAGTGTGCTGAGAACAAAAGAACGGTGTTTCCTACACACACGGACCATATCTAGTCCAACTCTACTTCTGAAACTGATACAAAGCTCTCGTCCTCTAACATCCAATGCTTGTCTGTTAAGATGAGAAACGTGTGAGCTCCGTGAAAGATGTAGTTCGTTTGAGCTGAAAAGTGACTGCCCTTACGTGAAACGAAGTCTTGCTTGTTGGAAGACATAGAGCCTGGGATTTAACTCCTTTTCTGAAGGGAAACACACAGCATAGTTCTCATCCATGGATCACACTCTGCTTTAGAGCGAGAAGCACGCTCTTGCTTTCTAAAGTCTCTAAGACAGCAGGAAACGTGAGTGTGCTGAGAACAAAAGAACGGTGTTTCCTACACATACGGAACATATCTAGTCCAACTCTGCTTCTGAAACTGATAAAAAGCACTGGTCCTCTAACATCCAATGCTTGTCTGTTAAGATGAGAAACATGTGAGCTCCGTGAAAGATGTAGTTCGTTTGAGCTGAAGAGTGACTGCCCTTACCTGAATCGAAGTCTTGCTTGTAGGAAGACTCAGAGCCTGGGATTTAACTCCATTTCTGAAGTGAAACACACAGCAGTGTAATCATCCATTGATCACACTCTGCTTTAGAACAAGAAGCACGCACTTGCTTTGTAGAGTCTCTAAGACAGCAGGAAACGTGAGTGTACTGAGAACAAAAGAACGGTGTTTCCTACACATACGGACCATATCTAGTCCAACTATGCTTCTTAAAGTGATACAAAGCACTGGGCCTCTAACATCCAATGTTTGTCAAAAGATGAGAAACGTGTGAGCTTCGTGAATGATGTAGTTCGTTTGAGCTGAAAAGTGACTGCCCTTACGTGAAATGAAGTCTTGCTTGTTGGAAGACATAGAGCCTGGGATTTAACTCCTTTTCTGAAGGGAAACACACAGCATAGTTCTCATCCATGGATCACACTCTGCTTTAGAGCGAGAAGCACGCTCTTGCTTTCTAAAGTCTCTAAGACAGCAGGAAACGTGAGTGTACTGAGAACAAAAGAACGGTGTTTCCTACACATACGGACCATTTCTAGTCCAACTCTGCTTCTTAAACTGATACAAAGCACTGGTCCTCTAACATCCAATGCTTGTCTGTTAAGATGAGAAAGGTGTGAGCTCAGTGAACGATGTAGTTCGTTTGAGCTTCAAAGTGACTGCCCTTACCCGAAACGAAGTCTTGCTTGTAGGAAGACACAGAGCCTGGGATTTAACTCCATTTCTGAAGTGAAACACACAGCATTGTCTCATCCATTGATCACACTCTGCGTTAGAACAAGAACCAAGATCTTGCTTTCTAAGGTCCCTAATACAGCAGGAAATCTGAGTGTGCCCAGAACAATAGAACCGTGTTTTCTACACATATGGACCATATTTAGTCCAAATCTGCTTCTGAAACTGATACAAAGCACTGGTCCTCTAACATCCAATGCTTGTCTCTTAAGATGAGAAACGTGTGAGCTTTGTGAATGATGTAGTTCCTTTGAACTGAAAATTGACAGCCCTTATGAAACGAAGTCTTGCTTGTAGTAAGACTCACAGCATGGGATTTAACTCCATTTCTGAAGGGAAACACACAACATAGTATTCATCCATGGATCACACTCTGCGTTAGAGCGAGAAGCACACTCTTGCTTTCTAGAGTCTCTAAGACAGCAGGACATCTGAGTGTGCCCAGAAGAAAAGAACGGTGTTTCCTACACATATGGACCATATCTAGTCCAAATCTGCTTCTGAAACTGATACAAAGCACTGGTCCTCTAAAATCCAATGCTTGTCAGTTAAGATGAGAAACGTGTGAGCTTCGTGAACGATTTAGTTCGTTTGAGCAGAAAAGTGACTGCCCTTACCTGAATTGAAGTCTTGCTCCTAGGAAGACTCAGAGCCTGGGATTTAACTCCATTTCGGAAGTAAAACACACAGAAGTGTAACCATCCATTGATCACACACAGCTTTAGAACAAGAAGCACGCTCTTGCTTTCTAGAGACTCTAAGACAGCAGGAAACGTGAGTGTGCTGAGAACAAAGAACGGTGTTTCCTACACATACGGACATTATATAGTCCAACTCTGCTTCTGAAACTGATACAAAGCACTGGTCCTCTAAAATCCAATGCTTGCTGTTAAGAGGAGAAACGTGTGAGCTTCTTGAACGATGTAGTTCGTTTGAGCTGAAAAGTGACTGCCCTTACCTGAAACGAAGTCTTGCCTGTAGGAAGACACAGAGCCTGGGATTTAACTCCATTTCTGATGGGAAACTCACAGCATAGTTCTCATCCATGGACCACACTCTGCTTTAGAGCGAGAAGCACGCTCTTGCTTTGTAGATTCTCTAATACAGCAGGAAATCTGAGTGTGCCCAGAACAAAAGAACGGTGTTTCCTACACATATGGACTATATGTAGTCCAAAACTTCTTCTGAAACTGATACAATGCACTGGTCCTCTAACATCCAATGCTTGTCAGTTAAGATGAGAAACGTGTGAGCTTCGTGAACGATGTAGTTCTTTTGAGCAGAAAAGTGACTGCCCTTACCTGAAATGAAGTGTTGCTTGTAGGCAGACTCAGAGCATGGGATTTAACTCCATTTCTGAAGTGAAACACACAGCATTGTCTCATCCATTGATCACACTCTGCTTTAGAACAAGAAGCACGCTTTTGCTTTCTAGAGTCTCTAAGACAGCAGGAAATCTGAGTGTGCTGAGAACAAAAGAACTGAGTTTCCTACCCATACGGACCATATCTAGTCCAACTCTGCTTCTGAAACTGATACAAAGCACTGGTCCTCTAACATCCAATGCTTGTCTGTTAAGATGAGAAACGTGTGAGCTTTGTGAATGATGTAGTTCCTTTGAACTGAAAAGTGACAGCCCTTATGAAACGAAGTCTTGCTTGTAGTAAGACTCACAGAATGGAATTTAAGTCCATTTCCGAAGGGAAACACACAGCATAGTTTTCATCCATGGATCACACTCTGCTTTAGAGCGAGATGCACGCTCTTGCTTTCTAAAGTCTCTAAGACAGCAGGAAACGTGAGTGTGCTGAGACCAAAGATCGGTGCTTCCTACACATACGGACCATATCTAGTCCAACTCTGCTTCTGAAACTGATACAACGCACTGGTCCTCTAACATCCAATGCTTGTCAGTTAAGATGAGAAACGTGTGAGCTTCGTGAACGATGTAGTTCCTTTGAGCAGAAAAGTGACTGCCCTTACCTGAAACGAAGTCTTGCCTGTAGGAAGACTCAGAGCCTGGGATTTAACTCCATTTCTGAAGGGAAACACACAGCATAGTTCTCATCCATGGATCACACTCTGCTTTAGAGCGAGAAGCACGCTCTTGCTTTCTAGATTCTCTAATACAGCAGTAAATCTGAGTGTGCCCAGAACAAAAGAACGGTGTTTCCTCCACATGTGGACCATATTTAGTCCAAATCTGCTTCTGATACTGATACAAAGCACTGGTCCTCTAACATCCAATGCTTGTCAGTTAAGATGAGAAACGTGTGAGCTTTGTGAACGATGTAGTTCCTTTGAGCAGAAAAGTGACTGCCCTTACCTGAAATGAAGTCTTGCTTGTAGCCAGACTCAGAGCATGGGATTTAACTCCATTTCTGAATAAAACACACAGCAGTGTAATCATCCATTGATCACACTCTGCTTTAGAGCGAGAAGCACGCTCTTGCTTTCTAAAGTCTCTAAGACAGCAGGAAACGTGAGTGTGCTGAGAGCAAAGAACGGTGTTTCCTACACATACGGACCATATCTAGTCCAACTCTGCTTCTGAAACTGATACAAAGCACTGGTCCTCTAACATCCAATGCCTGTCAGTTAAGATGAGAAATGTGTGAGCTTCTTGAACCATGTAGTTCGTTTGAGCAGAAAAGTGACTGCCCTTACCTGAATTGAAGTCTTGCTTGTAGGAAGAATCAGAGCCTGGGATTTAACTCCATTTCTGCAGTAAAACACACAGCAGTGTAATCATCCATTGACCACACTCTGCTTTAGAACAAGAAGCACACTGTTGCTTTCTAGAGTCTATAAGACATCAGGAAACGTGAGTGTGCTGAGAACAAAAGAACGGTGTTTCCTACACCTACGGACATTATATAGTCCAATTCTGCTTCTGAAACTGATACAAAGCACTGGTCCTCTAACATCCAATGCTTGTCATTTAAGATTAGAAACGTGTGAGCTTCGTGAACAATGTAGTTCGTTTGAGCTGAAAAGTGACTGTCCTTACCTGAAACGAATTCTTGCCTGTAGGAAGACAGAGAGCCTGGGATTTAACTCCATTTCCGAAGTGAAACACAAAGCATTGTCTCATCCATTGATCACACTCCGCTTTAGAACATGAAGCACGGTCTTGCTTTCTAGATTCTCTAAGACAGCAGGAAATGTGAGTGTGCTGAGAACAAAAGAACGGTGTTTCCTACACATACGGACCATATCTAGTCCAACTCTGCTTCTGAAACTGATAGAAAGCACTGGTCCTCTAACATCCAATGCTTGTTAGTTAAGATGAGTAATGTGTGAGCTGAGTGAACGATGTAGTTCGTTTGAGCTGAAAAGTGACTGCCCTTACCTGAAACGAAGTCTTGCTTGTAGGAAGACACAGAGCCTGTGATTTAAGTCCATTTCTGAAGGGAAACACACAGCATAGTTCTCATCCATGGATCACACTCTGCTTTAGAGCGAGAAGCACACTCTTGCTTTCTAGAGTCTCTAATACAGCAGGAAATCTGAGTGTGCCCAGAACAAAAGAACTGTGTTTCCTACATTTATGGACCATATGTAGTCCAAATCTGCTTCTGAAACTGATACAAAGCACTGACCCTCTAACATCCAATGCTTGTCAGTTAAGATGAGAAACGTGTGAGCTCAGTGAACGATGTAGTTCGTTTGAACAGAAAAGTGACTGCCCTTACCTGAAACGAAATCTTGCTTGTAGGAAGACTCAGAACCTGGGATTTAACTCCATTTCTGAATAAAACACAGAGCAGTGTAATCATCCATTGATCACTCTCTGCTTTAGAACAAGAAGCACGCTTTTACTTTCTAGAGTCTCTAAGATAGCATGAAACGTGAGTGTGCTGAGAACAAAAGAACTTTGTTTCCTACCCATATGGACCATATCTAGTCCAACTCTGCTTCTGAAACTGATGCAAAGCACTGGTCCTCTAACATCCAATGATTGTCTGTTAAGATGAGAAACGTGTGAGCTTTGTGAATGATGTAGTTCCTTTGAACTGAAAAGTGACAGCCCTTATGAAACGAAGTCTTGCTTGTAGTAAGACTCACTGAATGGGATTTAACTCCATTTCTGAAGGGAAACACACAGCATAGTATTCATCCATGGATCACACTCTGCTATAGAGCGAGAAGCATGCTCTTCCTTTCTAGAGTCTCTAAGACAGCAGGACATCTGAGTGTGCCCAGAACAAAAGAACGGTGTTTCCTACACATACGGACATTATATAGTCCAACTCTGCTTCTGAAACTGATACAAAGCACTGGTCCTCTAAAATCCAATGCTTGTATGTTAAGATGAGAAACGTGTGAGCTTCGTGAACGATGTAGTTCGTTTGAGCTGAAAAGTGACTGCCCTTACCTGAAACGAAGTCTTGCCTGTAGGAAGACACAGAGCCTGGGATTTAACTCCATTTCTGATGGGAAACACACAGCATAGTTCTCATCCATGGACCACACTCTGCTTTAGAGCGAGAAGCACGCTCTTGCTTTCTAGATTCTCTAATACAGCAGGAAATCTGAGTGTGCCCAGAACAAAAGAACGGTGTTTCCTACACATATGGACTATATGTCGTCCAAATCTTCTTCTAAAACTGATACAATGCACTGGTCCTCTAACATCCAATGCTTGTCAGTTAAGATGAGAAACGTGTGAGCTTCGTGAACGATGTAGTTCCTTTGAGCAGAAAAGTGACTGCCCTTACCTGAAACGAAGTCTTGCTTGTAGGAAGACACAGAGCCTGGGATTTAACTCCATTTCTGAAGTGAAACACACAGCATTGTCTCATCCATTGATCACACTCTGCTTTAGAACAAGAACCACGATCTTGTTTTTTAGAGTCTCTAAGAAAGCAGGAAACGTGTGTTTGCTGAGAACAAAAGAATGGTGTTTCCTAACATATGGACCATATCTAGTCCAACTCAGCTTCTGAAACTGATACAGAGCAATGGTCCTCTATCATCCAATGCTTGTCTGTTAAGATGAGAAACGTGTGAGCTCCGTGTACGATGTAGTTCGTTTGAGCTGAAAAGTGACTGCCCTTACCTGAAATGAAGTCTTTCTTGTAGGAAGACACAGAGCCTGGGATTTAACTCCTTTTCTGAAGGGAAACACACAGCATAGTATTCATCCATGGATCACACTCTGATTTAGAGCGAGAAGCACACTCTTGCTTTCTAGAGTCTCTAAGAGAGCAGGACATCTGAGTGTGCCCAGAACAAAAGAACAGTGTTTCCTACATATATGGACCATATCTAGTCCAAAACTGCTTCTGAAACTGATACAAAGCACTGGTCCTCTAAAATCCAATGCTTGTCAGTTAGATGAGAAACGTGTGAGCTTCGTGAACGATTTAGTTCGTTTGAGCACAAAAGTGACTGCCCTTACCTGAAACGAAGTCTTGCTTGTAGGAAGACTCAGAGCCTGGGATTTAACTCCATTTCTGAAGTGAAACACAAAGCATAGTTCTCATCCTTAGATCACACTCTGCTTTTGATCAAGAAGCACACTCTTGCTTTCTAGAGTCTCTAAGACAGCAGGAAATCTGAGTGTGCCCAGAACAAAAGAACTGTGTTTCCTACACATACGGACTATATGTAGTCCAAATCTTCTTCTGAAATTGATAGAATGCACTGGTCGTCTAACATCCAATGCTTGTCAGTTAAGATGACAAACGTGTGAGCTTCGTGAAAGATGTAGTTCGTGTGAGCACAAAAGTGACTGCCCTTACCTGAAACGAAGTCTTGCTTGTAGGAAGACTCAGAGCCTGGGATTTAACTCCATTTCTGCAGTAAAACACACAGCAGTGTAATCATCCATTGATCACACTCTGCTTTAGAACAAGAAGCACACTCTTGCTTTCTAGATTCTCTAAGACATCAGGAAACGTGAGTGTGCTGAGAACAAAAGAACAGTGTTTCCTACACATACGGACATTATATAGTCCAACTCTGCTTCTGAAACTGATACAAAGCACTGGTCCTCTAAATCCCAATGCTTGTCTGTTAAGATGAGAAACGTGTGAGCTCAGTGAACGATGTAGTTCGTTTGAGCTGAAAAGTGACTGCCCTTACATGAAACGAAATCTTGCCTGTAGGACGACACAGAACCTGGGATTAAACTCCATTTCTGAAGGGAAACACACAGCATGGTTCTCTTCCATGGATCACACTCTGCTTTAGAGCAAGAAGCACGCTCTTTCTTTCTGGATTCTCTAATACAGCAGGAAATCTGAGTGTTCCCAGAACAAAAGAATGGTGTTTCCTACACATACGGACTATATGTAGTCCAAATCTTCTTCTGAAACTGATACAATGCACTAGTCCTCTAACATCCAATGCTTATCAGTTAAGATGAGAAACGTGTGAGCTTTGTGAACTATGTAGTTCCTTTGAGCAGAAAAGTGACTGCCCTTACCTGAAACGAAGTCTTGCTTGTAGGAAGACTCAGAGCCTGGGATTTAACTCCATTTCTGAAGTGAAACACACAGCAGTGTAATCATCCATTGATCACAATCTGCTTTAGAACAAGAAGCACACTCTTGCTTTCTAGAGTCTCTAAGACAGCAGGAAACGTGAGTGTGCTGAGAACAAAAGAACGGTGCTTCCTACACATACGGACCATATCTAGTCCAACTCTGCTTCTGAAGCTGATATAAAGCACTGGTCCTCTAACATCCAATGCTTGTCTGTTAAGATGAGAAACGTGTGAGATTTGTGAATGATGTAGTTCCTTTGAACTGAAAAGAGACTGCCCTTACCTGAAACGAAGTCTTGCTTGGAGAAAGACTCAGAGGCTGGGATTTAAGTCAATTTCTGAAGGGAAACACACAGCATAGTTCTCATCCATGGATCACACTCTGCTTTAGAGCGAGTCGCACACTCTTGCTTTCTAGAGTCTCTAATACAGCAGGAAATCTGAGTGTGCCCAGAAAAAAGAACGGTGTTTCCTACAATTATGGACCATATGTAGTCCAAATCTGCTTCTGAAACTGATACAAAGCACTGCTCCTCTAACATCCAATGCTTGTCAGTTAAGATGAGAAACGTGTGAGCTTCGTGAACGATGTAGTTCGTTTCTGCAGAAAAGTGACTGCCCTTACCTGAATTGAAGTCTTGCTTGTAGGAAGACTCAGAGCCTGGGATTTAACTCCATTTCTGAAGTAAAACACACAGCAGTGTAATCATCCATTGATCACACACTGTTTAGAACAAGAAGCACGCTCTTGCTTTCTAGACTCTCTAAGACAGCAGGAAACGTGAGTTTGCTGAGAACAAAAGAACGGTGTTTCCTACACATATGGACCATATCTAGTCCAACTCTGCTTCTGAAACTGATACAAAGCACTTTCCTCTATCATCCAATGCTTGTCAGTTAAGATGAGAATCATGTGAGCTTCGTGAAAGATGTAGTTCCTTTGAGCAGAAAAGTGACTGCCCTTACCTGAAACGAAGTCTTGCTTGTAGGCAGACTCAGAGCATGGGATTTACCTCCATTTCTAAAGGGAAACACACAGCATTGTCTCATCCATTGATCACACTCTGCTTTAGAACAAGAAACACGCTCTTGCTTTCTAGAGTCTCTAAGACAGCAGGAAACGTGAGTTTGCTGAGAACAAAAGAACGGTGTTTCCTACACATACAGACATTATATAGTCCAACTCTGCTTCTGAAACTGATACAATGCACTGGTCCTCTAACATCGAATGCTTGTCAGTTAAGTTGAGAATCGTGTGAGCTTCGTGAACGATGTAGTTCGTTTGAGCAGAACCCTAGTGCCCTTATCTGAAACGAAGTCTTGCTTGTAGGAAGGCTCAGAGCCTGGGATTTAACTCCATTTCTGAAGTGAAACACATAGCAGTGTTCTCATCCATTTATCACACTCTGCTTTAGAACAAGAAGCGCGATCTTGCTTTCTAGAGTCTGTAATACAGCAGGAAACG
Organism: Onychomys leucogaster; assembly: GCA_949786385.1. Lineage (NCBI taxonomy): Eukaryota > Metazoa > Chordata > Mammalia > Rodentia > Cricetidae > Onychomys > Onychomys leucogaster. The sequence continues at coordinate 258,167 of CATKUP010000069.1, forward strand.
TTAGTTTGCTGAGAACAAAAGAACGGTGTTTCCTACGCATACAGACATTATATAGTCCAACTCTGCTTCTGAAACTGATACAAAGCACTGGTCCTCTAACATCCAATGCTTGTCTGTAAAGAAGAGAAACGTGTGAGCTCCGTGAACGATTTAGTTCTTTTGAGCTGAAAAGTGACTGCCCTTACCTGAAACGATGTCTTGCTTGTAGGAAGACACAGAGCCTGGGATTAAACTCCTTTTCTGAAGGGAAACACACAGCATAGTTCTCCTCCATGGATCACACTCTGCTTTAGAGTGAGAAGCACGCTCTTGCTTTCTAAAGTCTGTAAGACAGCAGGAAACGTTAGTGTGCTGAGAACAAAAGAACGGTGTTTCCTACACATACGGACCATATCTAGTCCAACTCTGCTTCTGAAACTGATACAAAGCATGGTCCTCTAACATCCAATGCTTGTCAGTTAAGATGAGAAACGTGTGAGTTTTGTGAATGATGTAGTTCCTTTAAACTGAAAAGTGACTGCCCTTACCTTAAACGAAGTCTTCATTGTAGGAAGACACAGAGCCTGGGATTTAAGTCCATTTCTGAAGGGAAACACACAGCATAGTTCTCATCCATGGATCACACTCTGCTTTAGAGCGAGTCGCACACTCTTGCTTTCTAGAGTCTCTAATACAGCAGGAAATCTGAGTGTGCCCAGAACAAAAGAACGGTGTTTCCTACACATATGGACCATATGTAGTCCAAATCTGCTTCTGAAACTGATACAAGCACTGACCATATAACATCCAATGCTTGTCAGTTAAGATGAGAAACGTGTGAGCTTCATGAACGATATAGTTCGTTTCAGCAGAAAAGTGACTGCCCTTACCTGAATTGAAGTCTTGCTTGTACGAAGACTCAGAGCCTGGGATTTAACTCCATTTGTGAAGTAAAACACAAAGCAGTGTAATCATCCATTGATCACACTCTGCTTTAGAACAAGAAGCACGCTCTAGCGTTCTAGATTCTCTAAGACAGCAGGAAACGTGAGTGTGTTGAGAAGAAAAGAACGGTGTTTCCTACACATACGGACATTATATAGTCCAACTCTGCTTCTGAAACTGATACAAAGCACTGGTCCTCTAACATCCAATGGTTGTCAGTTAAGATGAGAAACGTGTGAGCTTTGTCAATGATGTAGATCCTTTGCGCAGAAAAGTGACTGCCCTTACCTGAAACGAATTCTTGCTTGTAGTAAGACACAGAGCTTGGGATTTCACTCCATTTCTGAAGGGAAACACACAGCATAATTCTCATCCATGGATCACACTCTGCTTTAGAGCGAGAAGCACACTCTTGCTTTCTAGAGTCTCTAATACAGCAGGAAATCTGAGTGTGCCCAGAACAAAAGAACGGTGTTTCCTACATTTATGGACCATATGTAGTCCAAATCTGCTTCTGAAACTGATACAAAGCACTGGTCCTCTAACATCCAATGCTTGTCAGTTAAGATGAGAAACGTGTGAGCTTCGTGAACGATGTAGTTCCTTGGAGCAGAAAAGTGACTGCCCTTACCTGAATTGATGTCTTGCTTGTAGGAAGACTCAGAGCCTGGGATTTAACACCATTTCTAAAGTGAAACACATAGCAGTGTTCTCATCCATTTATCACACTCTGCTTTAGAACAAGAAGCACGATCTTGCTTTCTAGAGTCTCTAATACAGCAGGAAACATGAGTTTGCTGAGAACAAAAGAACGGTGTTTCCTACACATACAGACCATATCTAGTCCAACTCTGCTTCTGAAACTGATACAAAGCACTGGTCCTCTAACATCCAATGCTTGTCTGTTTAGATGAGAAACGTGTGAGCTCCGTGAACGATTTATTTCGTTTGAGCTGAAAAGTGACTGCCCTTACCTGAAATGATATCTTGCTTGTAGGAAGACACAGAGCCTGGGATTTAACTCCTTTTCTTAAGGGAAACCCACAGCATAGTTCTCCTCCATGGATCACACTCTCCTTTAGAGCGAGAAGCACGATCTTGCTTTCTAAAGTCTCTAAGACAGCAGGAAACTTGAGTGTGCTGAGAACAAAAGAACGGTGTTTCCTACACATACGGACCATATCTAGTCCAACTCTGCTTCTGAAACTGATACAAAGCATGGTCCTCTAACATCCAATGCTTGTCAGTTAAGATGAGAAACGTGTGAGCTTTTTGAATGATGTAGTTCCTTTGAACTGAAAAGTGACTGCCCTTACCTGAAACGAAGTCTTGCTTGTAGGAAGACACAGAGCCTGGGATTTAAGTCCATTTCTGAAGGGAAACACAAAGCATAGTTCTCATCCATGGATCACACTCTGCTTTAGAGCGAGAAGCACACTCTTGCTTTCTAGAATCTCTAATATAGCAGGACATCTGAGTGTGCCCAGAACAAAAGAACGGTGTTTCCTACACATATGGACCATATGTAGTCCAAATCTGCTTATGAAACTGATACAAAGCACTGACCATCTAACATCCAATGCTTGTCAGTTAAGATGAGAAACGTGTGAGCTTCGAGAACGATGTAGTTCCTTGGAGCAGAAAAGTGACTGCCCTTACCTGAATTGATGTCTTACTTGTAGGAAGACTCAGAGCCTGGGATTTAACTCCATTTCTGAAGTAAAACACACAGCAGTGTAATCATCCATTGATCACACACTGCTTTAGACCAAGAAGCACGCTCTTGCTTTCTAGACTCTCTAAGACAGCAGGAAACGTGAGTGTGCTGAGAACAAAAGAACGGTGTTTCCTACACATACGGACATTATATAGTCCAACTCTGCTTCTGAAACTGATACAAAGCACTGGTCCTCTAAAATCTAATGCTTGTCTGTTAAGATGAGAAACGTGTGAGCTTCGTGAACGATGTAGTTCGTTTGAGCTGACAAGTGACTGCCCTTACCTGAAAAGAAGTCTTGCCTGTAGGAAGATACAGAGCCTGGGATTTAACTACATTTCTGAAGGGAAACACACAGCATAGTTCTCATCCATGGATCACACTCTGCTTTAGAGCAAGAAGCACGCTCTTGCTTTCTAGATTCTCTAATACAGCAGGAAATCTGAGTGTGCCCAGAACAAAAGAATGATGTTTCCTACACATACGGACTATATGTAGTCCAAATCTTCTTCTGAAACTGATACAATGCACTGGTCCTCTAACATGCAATGCTTGTCAGTTAAGATGAGAAACGTGTGAGCTTCGTGAACAATGTAGTTCCTTTGAGCAGAAAAGTAACTGCCCTTACCTGAAACGAAGTCTTGCTTGTAGGGAGACTCAGAGCATGGGATTTAACTCCATTTCTGAAGTGAAACACACAGCAGTGTCTCATCCATTGATCACACTCTGCTTTAGAACAAGAAGCACGCTCTTGCTTCCTAAAGTGTCTAAGAGAGCAGGAAACGTGATTGTGCTGAGAACAAAAGAACGGTGTTTCCTACACATATGGACCATATGTAGTCCAACTCTTCTTCTGAAACTGACACAAAGCACTGGTCCTCTAACATCCAAAGCTTGTCAGTTAAGATGAGAAACGTGTGAGCTTCGTGAACGATGTAGTTCGTTTCAGCAGAAAAGTGACTGCCCTTACCTGAATTAAAGTCTTGCTTTTAGGAACACTGTGAGCCTGGGATTTAACTCCATTTCTGAAGTAAAACACACAGCAGTGTAATCATCCATTGATCACACTCTGCTTTAGAACAAGAAGCATGCTCTAGCGTTCTAGAGTCTCTAAGACATCAGGAAACGTGAGTGTGCTGAGAACAAAAGAACGGTGTTTGCTACACATACGGACATTATATAGTCCAATGCTGCTTCTGAAACAGATACAAAGCACTGGTCCTCTAAAATCCAATGCTTGTCTGTTAAGATGAGAAACATGTGAGCTTTGTGAACGATGTAGTTCGTTGGAGCAGAAAAGTGACTGCCCTTACCTGAATTGAAGTCTTGCTTGTAGGAAGACTCAGAGACTGGGATTTAACTCCATTTCTGAAGTGAAACACACAGCAGTGTAATCATCCATTGATCACACACTGCTTTAGAACAAGAAGCACGCTCTTGCTTCCTAAAGTGTCTGAGAGAGCAGGAAACGTGATTGTGCTGAGAACAAAAGAACGGTGTTTCCTACACATATGGACCATATGTAGTCCAACTCTTCTTCTGAAACTGACACAAAGCACTGGTCCTCTAACATCCAAAGCTTGTCAGTTAAGATGAGAAACGTGTGAGCTTCGTGAACGATGTAGTTCGTTTCAGCAGAAAAGTGACTGCCCTTACCTGAATTAAAGTCTTGCTTTTAGGAACACTGTGAGCCTGGGATTTAACTCCATTTCTGAAGTAAAACACACAGCAGTGTAATCATCCATTGATCACACTCTGCTTTAGAACAAGAAGCATGCTCTAGCGTTCTAGAGTCTCTAAGACATCAGGTAACGTGAGTGTGCTGAGAACAAAAGAACGGTGTTTGCTACACATACGGACATTATATAGTCCAATGCTGCTTCTGAAACAGATACAAAGCACTGGTCCTCTAAAATCCAATGCTTGTCTGTTAAGATGAGAAACATGTGAGCTTTGTGAACGATGTAGTTCGTTTGAGCTGAAAAGTGACTGCCCTTACCTGAAACAAAGTCTTGCCTGTAGGAAGACACAGAGTCTGGGATTTAACTCCATTTCTGAAGGGAAACATACAGCATAGTTCTCATTCATGGATCACACTCTGCTTTAGAGCAAGAAGCCCGCTCTTGCTTTCTAGATTCTCTAATACAGCAGGAAATCTGAGTGTGCCCAGAACAAAAGAACGGTGTTTCCTACACATACAGACTATATGTAGTACAAATCTTCTTCTGAAACTGATACAATGCACTGGTCCTCTAACATCCAATGATTGTCAGTTAAGATGAGAAACGTGTGAGCTTCGTGAACAATGTAGTTCCTTTGAGCAGAAAAGTGACTGCCCTTACCTGAATTGAAGTCTTGCTTGTAGGAAGACTCAGAGCCTGGGATTAACTCCATTTCTGAAGTAAAACACACAACAGTGTAATCATCCATTGATCACACTCTGCTTTAGAACAAGAAGCACGCTCTAGCGTTCTAGAGTCTCTAAGACAGCAGGAAACGTGAGTGTGCTGAGAACAAAAGAACGGTGTTTCCTACACATACGGACCATATCTAGTCCAACTCTGCTTCTTAAACTGATACAAAGCACTGGTCCTCTAACATCCAATGCTTGTCATTTAAGATGAGAAACGTGTGAGCTTTGTGAATGATGTAGTTCCTTTGAACTGAAAAGTGACTGCCCTTACCTGAAACGAAGTCTTGCTTGTAGTAAGACACAGAGCCTGGGATTTAAGTCGATTTCTGAAGGGAAACAGAAAGCATAGTTCTCATCCATGGATCACACTCTGCTTTAGAGTGAGAAGCACACTCTTGCTTTCTAGAGTCTCTAATACAGCAGGAATTCTGAGTGTGCCCAGAACAAAAGAACGGTGTTTCCTACACATATGGACCATATGTAGTCCAAATCTGCTTCTGAAACCGATACAAAGCAATGACAATCTAACATACATTGCTTGTCAGTTAAGATGAGAAACGTGTGAGCTTCGTGAACGATGTAGTTCGTTGGAGCAGAAAAGTGACTGCCCTTACCTGAATTGAAGTCTTGCTTGTAGGAAGACTCAGAGCCTGGGATTTAACTCCATTTCTGAAGTAAAAGACACAGCAGTGTAATCATCCATTGATCACACACTGCTTTAGAACAAGAAGCACGCTCTTGCTTTCTAGACTCTCTAAGACAACAGGAAACGTGAGTGTGCTGAGAACAAAAGAACGGTGTTTCCTACATATACGGACATTATATAGTCCAACTCTGCTTCTGAAACTGATACAAAGCACTGGTCCTCTAAAATCTAATGCTTGTCTGTTAAGATGAGAAACGTGTGAGCTTCGTGAACGATGTAGTTCGTTTGAGCTGAAAAGTGACTGCCCTTACCTTAAACGAAGTCTTGCCTGTAGGAAGACACAGAGCCTGGGATTTAACTCCATTTCTGAAGGGAAACACACAGCATAGTTCTCATCCATGGATCACACTCTGCTTTAGAGCAAGAAGCATGCTCTTGCTTTCTAGATTCTCTAATACAGCAGGAAATCTGAGTGTGCCCAGAACAAAAGAACGGTGTTTCCTACACATATGGACCATTGGTAGTCCAAATCTGCTTCTGAAACTGATACAAAGCACTGATCCTCTAACATCCAATGCTTGTCAGTTAAGATGAGAAACGTGTGAGCTTTGTCAATGATGTAGATCCTTTGCGCAGAAAAGTGACTGCCCTTACCTGAAACGAATTCTTGCTTGTAGTAAGACACAGAGCTTGGGATTTCACTCCATTTCTGAAGGGAAACACACAGCATAGTTCTCATCCATGGATCACACTCTGCTTTAGAGCGAGAAGCACACTCTTGCTTTCTAGAGTCTCTAATACAGCAGGAAATCTGAGTGTGCCCAGAACAAAAGAACGGTGTTTCCTACATTTATGGACCATATGTAGTCCAAATCTGCTTCTGAAACTGATACAAAGCACTGGTCCTCTAACATCCAATGCTTGTCAGTTAAGATGAGAAACGTGTGAGCTTCGTGAACGATGTAGTTCCTTGGAGCAGAAAAGTGACTGCCCTTACCTGAATTGATGTCTTGCTTGTAGGAAGACTCAGAGCCTGGGATTTAACACCATTTCTAAAGTGAAACACATAGCAGTGTTCTCATCCATTTATCACACTCTGCTTTAGAACAAGAAGCACGATCTTGCTTTCTAGAGTCTCTAATACAGCAGGAAACATGAGTTTGCTGAGAACAAAAGAACGGTGTTTCCTACACATACAGACCATATCTAGTCCAACTCTGCTTCTGAAACTGATACAAAGCACTGGTCCTCTAACATCCAATGCTTGTCTGTTTAGATGAGAAACGTGTGAGCTCCGTGAACGATTTATTTCGTTTGAGCTGAAAAGTGACTGCCCTTACCTGAAATGATATCTTGCTTGTAGGAAGACACAGAGCCTGGGATTTAACTCCTTTTCTTAAGGGAAACCCACAGCATAGTTCTCCTCCATGGATCACACTCTGCTTTAGAGCGAGAAGCACGATCTTGCTTTCTAAAGTCTCTAAGACAGCAGGAAACTTGAGTGTGCTGAGAACAAAAGAACGGTGTTTCCTACACATACGGACCATATCTAGTCCAACTCTGCTTCTGAAACTGATACAAAGCATGGTCCTCTAACATCCAATGCTTGTCAGTTAAGATGAGAAACGTGTGAGCTTTTTGAATGATGTAGTTCCTTTGAACTGAAAAGTGACTGCCCTTACCTGAAACGAAGTCTTGCTTGTAGGAAGACACAGAGCCTGGGATTTAAGTCCATTTCTGAAGGGAAACACAAAGCATAGTTCTCATCCATGGATCACACTCTGCTTTAGAGCGAGAAGCACACTCTTGCTTTCTAGAATCTCTAATATAGCAGGACATCTGAGTGTGCCCAGAACAAAAGAACGGTGTTTCCTACACATATGGACCATATGTAGTCCAAATCTGCTTATGAAACTGATACAAAGCACTGACCATCTAACATCCAATGCTTGTCAGTTAAGATGAGAAACGTGTGAGCTTCGAGAACGATGTAGTTCCTTGGAGCAGAAAAGTGACTGCCCTTACCTGAATTGATGTCTTACTTGTAGGAAGACTCAGAGCCTGGGATTTAACTCCATTTCTGAAGTAAAACACACAGCAGTGTAATCATCCATTGATCACACACTGCTTTAGACCAAGAAGCACGCTCTTGCTTTCTAGACTCTCTAAGACAGCAGGAAACGTGAGTGTGCTGAGAACAAAAGAACGGTGTTTCCTACACATACGGACATTATATAGTCCAACTCTGCTTCTGAAACTGATACAAAGCACTGGTCCTCTAAAATCTAATGCTTGTCTGTTAAGATGAGAAACGTGTGAGCTTCGTGAACGATGTAGTTCGTTTGAGCTGACAAGTGACTGCCCTTACCTGAAAAGAAGTCTTGCCGGTAGGAAGATACAGAGCCTGGGATTTAACTACATTTCTGAAGGGAAACACACAGCATAGTTCTCATCCATGGATCACACTCTGCTTTAGAGCAAGAAGCACGCTCTTGCTTTCTAGATTCTCTAATACAGCAGGAAATCTGAGTGTGCCCAGAACAAAAGAATGATGTTTCCTACACATACGGACTATATGTAGTCCAAATCTTCTTCTGAAACTGATACAATGCACTGGTCCTCTAACATGCAATGCTTGTCAGTTAAGATGAGAAACGTGTGAGCTTCGTGAACAATGTAGTTCCTTTGAGCAGAAAAGTAACTGCCCTTACCTGAAACGAAGTCTTGCTTGAAGGGAGACTCAGAGCATGGGATTTAACTCCATTTCTGAAGTGAAACACACAGCAGTGTCTCATCCATTGATCACACTCTGCTTTAGAACAAGAAGCACGCTCTTGCTTCCTAAAGTGTCTAAGAGAGCAGGAAACGTGATTGTGCTGAGAACAAAAGAACGGTGTTTCCTACACATATGGACCATATGTAGTCCAACTCTTCTTCTGAAACTGACACAAAGCACTGGTCCTCTAACATCCAAAGCTTGTCAGTTAAGATGAGAAACGTGTGAGCTTCGTGAACGATGTAGTTCGTTTCAGCAGAAAAGTGACTGCCCTTACCTGAATTAAAGTCTTGCTTTTAGGAACACTGTGAGCCTGGGATTTAACTCCATTTCTGAAGTAAAACACACAGCAGTGTAATCATCCATTGATCACACTCTGCTTTAGAACAAGAAGCATGCTCTAGCGTTCTAGAGTCTCTAAGACATCAGGAAACGTGAGTGTGCTGAGAACAAAAGAACGGTGTTTGCTACACATACGGACATTATATAGTCCAATGCTGCTTCTGAAACAGATACAAAGCACTGGTCCTCTAAAATCCAATGCTTGTCTGTTAAGATGAGAAACATGTGAGCTTTGTGAACGATGTAGTTCGTTTGAGCTGAAAAGTGACTGCCCTTACCTGAAACAAAGTCTTGCCTGTAGGAAGACACAGAGTCTGGGATTTAACTCCATTTCTGAAGGGAAACATACAGCATAGTTCTCATTCATGGATCACACTCTGCTTTAGAGCAAGAAGCCCGCTCTTGCTTTCTAGATTCTCTAATACAGCAGGAAATCTGAGTGTGCCCAGAACAAAAGAACGGTGTTTCCTACACATACAGACTATATGTAGTACAAATCTTCTTCTGAAACTGATACAATGCACTGGTCCTCTAACATCCAATGATTGTCAGTTAAGATGAGAAACGTGTGAGCTTCGTGAACAATGTAGTTCCTTTGAGCAGAAAAGTGACTGCCCTTACCTGAATTGAAGTCTTGCTTGTAGGAAGACTCAGAGCCTGGGATTAACTCCATTTCTGAAGTAAAACACACAACAGTGTAATCATCCATTGATCACACTCTGCTTTAGAACAAGAAGCACACTCTAGCGTTCTAGAGTCTCTAAGACAGCAGGAAACGTGAGTGTGCTGAGAACAAAAGAACGGTGTTTCCTACACATACGGACCATATCTAGTCCAACTCTGCTTCTTAAACTGATACAAAGCACTGGTCCTCTAACATCCAATGCTTGTCATTTAAGATGAGAAACGTGTGAGCTTTGTGAATGATGTAGTTCCTTTGAACTGAAAAGTGACTGCCCTTACCTGAAACGAAGTCTTGCTTGTAGTAAGACACAGAGCCTGGGATTTAAGTCGATTTCTGAAGGGAAACAGAAAGCATAGTTCTCATCCATGGATCACACTCTGCTTTAGAGTGAGAAGCACACTCTTGCTTTCTAGAGTCTCTAATACAGCAGGAATTCTGAGTGTGCCCAGAACAAAAGAACGGTGTTTCCTACACATATGGACCATATGTAGTCCAAATCTGCTTCTGAAACCGATACAAAGCAATGACAATCTAACATACATTGCTTGTCAGTTAAGATGAGAAACGTGTGAGCTTCGTGAACGATGTAGTTTGTTGGAGCAGAAAAGTGACTGCCCTTACCTGAATTGAAGTCTTGCTTGTAGGAAGACTCAGAGCCTGGGATTTAACTCCATTTCTGAAGTAAAACACACAGCAGTGTAATCATCCATTGATCACACACTGCTTTAGAACAAGAAGCACGCTCTTGCTTTCTAGACTCTCTAAGACAACAGGAAACGTGAGTGTGCTGAGAACAAAAGAACGGTGTTTCCTACATATACGGACATTATATAGTCCAACTCTGCTTCTGAAACTGATACAAAGCACTGGTCCTCTAAAATCTAATGCTTGTCTGTTAAGATGAGAAACGTGTGAGCTTCGTGAACGATGTAGTTCGTTTGAGCTGAAAAGTGACTGCCCTTACCTTAAACGAAGTCTTGCCTGTAGGAAGACACAGAGCCTGGGATTTAACTCCATTTCTGAAGGGAAACACACAGCATAGTTCTCATCCATGGATCACACTCTGCTTTAGAGCAAGAAGCATGCTCTTGCTTTCTAGATTCTCTAATACAGTAGGAAATCTGAGTGTGCCCAGAACAAAAGAACGGTGTTTCCTACACATATGGACCATTGGTAGTCCAAATCTGCTTCTGAAACTGATACAAAGCACTGATCCTCTAACATCCAATGCTTGTCAGTTAAGATGAGAAACGTGTGAGCTTTGTCAATGATGTAGATCCTTTGCGCAGAAAAGTGACTGCCCTTACCTGAAACGAATTCTTGCTTGTAGTAAGACACAGAGCTTGGGATTTCACTCCATTTCTGAAGGGAAACACACAGCATAGTTCTCATCCATGGATCACACTCTGCTTTAGAGCGAGAAGCACACTCTTGCTTTCTAGAGTCTCTAATACAGCAGGAAATCTGAGTGTGCCCAGAACAAAAGAACGGTGTTTCCTACATTTATGGACCATATGTAGTCCAAATCTGCTTCTGAAACTGATACAAAGCACTGGTCCTCTAACATCCAATGCTTGTCAGTTAAGATGAGAAACGTGTGAGCTTCGTGAACGATGTAGTTCCTTGGAGCAGAAAAGTGACTGCCCTTACCTGAATTGATGTCTTGCTTGTAGGAAGACTCAGAGCCTGGGATTTAACACCATTTCTAAAGTGAAACACATAGCAGTGTTCTCATCCATTTATCACACTCTGCTTTAGAACAAGAAGCACGATCTTGCTTTCTAGAGTCTCTAATACAGCAGGAAACATGAGTTTGCTGAGAACAAAAGAACGGTGTTTCCTACACATACAGACCATATCTAGTCCAACTCTGCTTCTGAAACTGATACAAAGCACTGGTCCTCTAACATCCAATGCTTGTCTGTTTAGATGAGAAACGTGTGAGCTCCGTGAACGATTTATTTCGTTTGAGCTGAAAAGTGACTGCCCTTACCTGAAATGATATCTTGCTTGTAGGAAGACACAGAGCCTGGGATTTAACTCCTTTTCTTAAGGGAAACCCACAGCATAGTTCTCCTCCATGGATCACACTCTGCTTTAGAGCGAGAAGCACGATCTTGCTTTCTAAAGTCTCTAAGACAGCAGGAAACTTGAGTGTGCTGAGAACAAAAGAACGGTGTTTCCTACACATACGGACCATATCTAGTCCAACTCTGCTTCTGAAACTGATACAAAGCATGGTCCTCTAACATCCAATGCTTGTCAGTTAAGATGAGAAACGTGTGAGCTTTTTGAATGATGTAGTTCCTTTGAACTGAAAAGTGACTGCCCTTATCTGAAACGAAGTCTTGCTTGTAGGAAGACACAGAGCCTGGGATTTAAGTCCATTTCTGAAGGGAAACACAAAGCATAGTTCTCATCCATGGATCACACTCTGCTTTAGAGCGAGAAGCACACTCTTGCTTTCTAGAATCTCTAATATAGCAGGACATCTGAGTGTGCCCAGAACAAAAGAACGGTGTTTCCTACACATATGGACCATATGTAGTCCAAATCTGCTTATGAAACTGATACAAAGCACTGACCATCTAACATCCAATGCTTGTCAGTTAAGATGAGAAACGTGTGAGCTTCGAGAACGATGTAGTTCCTTGGAGCAGAAAAGTGACTGCCCTTACCTGAATTGATGTCTTACTTGTAGGAAGACTCAGAGCCTGGGATTTAACTCCATTTCTGAAGTAAAACACACAGCAGTGTAATCATCCATTGATCACACACTGCTTTAGACCAAGAAGCACGCTCTTGCTTTCTAGACTCTCTAAGACAGCAGGAAACGTGAGTGTGCTGAGAACAAAAGAACGGTGTTTCCTACACATACGGACATTATATAGTCCAACTCTGCTTCTGAAACTGATACAAAGCACTGGTCCTCTAAAATCTAATGCTTGTCTGTTAAGATGAGAAACGTGTGAGCTTCGTGAACGATGTAGTTCGTTTGAGCTGACAAGTGACTGCCCTTACCTGAAAAGAAGTCTTGCCTGTAGGAAGATACAGAGCCTGGGATTTAACTACATTTCTGAAGGGAAACACACAGCATAGTTCTCATCCATGGATCACACTCTGCTTTAGAGCAAGAAGCACGCTCTTGCTTTCTAGATTCTCTAATACAGCAGGAAATCTGAGTGTGCCCAGAACAAAAGAATGATGTTTCCTACACATACGGACTATATGTAGTCCAAATCTTCTTCTGAAACTGATACAATGCACTGGTCCTCTAACATGCAATGCTTGTCAGTTAAGATGAGAAACGTGTGAGCTTCGTGAACAATGTAGTTCCTTTGAGCAGAAAAGTAACTGCCCTTACCTGAAACGAAGTCTTGCTTGAAGGGAGACTCAGAGCATGGGATTTAACTCCATTTCTGAAGTGAAACACACAGCAGTGTCTCATCCATTGATCACACTCTGCTTTAGAACAAGAAGCACGCTCTTGCTTCCTAAAGTGTCTAAGAGAGCAGGAAACGTGATTGTGCTGAGAACAAAAGAACGGTGTTTCCTACACATATGGACCATATGTAGTCCAACTCTTCTTCTGAAACTGACACAAAGCACTGGTCCTCTAACATCCAAAGCTTGTCAGTTAAGATGAGAAACGTGTGAGCTTCGTGAACGATGTAGTTCGTTTCAGCAGAAAAGTGACTGCCCTTACCTGAATTAAAGTCTTGCTTTTAGGAACACTGTGAGCCTGGGATTTAACTCCATTTCTGAAGTAAAACACACAGCAGTGTAATCATCCATTGATCACACTCTGCTTTAGAACAAGAAGCATGCTCTAGCGTTCTAGAGTCTCTAAGACATCAGGAAACGTGAGTGTGCTGAGAACAAAAGAACGGTGTTTGCTACACATACGGACATTATATAGTCCAATGCTGCTTCTGAAACAGATACAAAGCACTGGTCCTCTAAAATCCAATGCTTGTCTGTTAAGATGAGAAACATGTGAGCTTTGTGAACGATGTAGTTCGTTTGAGCTGAAAAGTGACTGCCCTTACCTGAAACAAAGTCTTGCCTGTAGGAAGACACAGAGTCTGGGATTTAACTCCATTTCTGAAGGGAAACATACAGCATAGTTCTCATTCATGGATCACACTCTGCTTTAGAGCAAGAAGCCCGCTCTTGCTTTCTAGATTCTCTAATACAGCAGGAAATCTGAGTGTGCCCAGAACAAAAGAACGGTGTTTCCTACACATACAGACTATATGTAGTACAAATCTTCTTCTGAAACTGATACAATGCACTGGTCCTCTAACATCCAATGATTGTCAGTTAAGATGAGAAACGTGTGAGCTTCGTGAACAATGTAGTTCCTTTGAGCAGAAAAGTGACTGCCCTTACCTGAATTGAAGTCTTGCTTGTAGGAAGACTCAGAGCCTGGGATTAACTCCATTTCTGAAGTAAAACACACAACAGTGTAATCATCCATTGATCACACTCTGCTTTAGAACAAGAAGCACACTCTAGCGTTCTAGAGTCTCTAAGACAGCAGGAAACGTGAGTGTGCTGAGAACAAAAGAACGGTGTTTCCTACACATACGGACCATATCTAGTCCAACTCTGCTTCTTAAACTGATACAAAGCACTGGTCCTCTAACATCCAATGCTTGTCATTTAAGATGAGAAACGTGTGAGCTTTGTGAATGATGTAGTTCCTTTGAACTGAAAAGTGACTGCCCTTACCTGAAACGAAGTCTTGCTTGTAGTAAGACACAGAGCCTGGGATTTAAGTCGATTTCTGAAGGGAAACAGAAAGCATAGTTCTCATCCATGGATCACACTCTGCTTTAGAGTGAGAAGCACACTCTTGCTTTCTAGAGTCTCTAATACAGCAGGAATTCTGAGTGTGCCCAGAACAAAAGAACGGTGTTTCCTACACATATGGACCATATGTAGTCCAAATCTGCTTCTGAAACCGATACAAAGCAATGACAATCTAACATACATTGCTTGTCAGTTAAGATGAGAAACGTGTGAGCTTCGTGAACGATGTAGTTTGTTGGAGCAGAAAAGTGACTGCCCTTACCTGAATTGAAGTCTTGCTTGTAGGAAGACTCAGAGCCTGGGATTTAACTCCATTTCTGAAGTAAAAGACACAGCAGTGTAATCATCCATTGATCACACACTGCTTTAGAACAAGAAGCACGCTCTTGCTTTCTAGACTCTCTAAGACAACAGGAAACGTGAGTGTGCTGAGAACAAAAGAACGGTGTTTCCTACATATACGGACATTATATAGTCCAACTCTGCTTCTGAAACTGATACAAAGCACTGGTCCTCTAAAATCTAATGCTTGTCTGTTAAGATGAGAAACGTGTGAGCTTCGTGAACGATGTAGTTCGTTTGAGCTGAAAAGTGACTGCCCTTACCTTAAACGAAGTCTTGCCTGTAGGAAGACACAGAGCCTGGGATTTAACTCCATTTCTGAAGGGAAACACACAGCATAGTTCTCATCCATGGATCACACTCTGCTTTAGAGCAAGAAGCATGCTCTTGCTTTCTAGATTCTCTAATACAGCAGGAAATCTGAGTGTGCCCAGAACAAAAGAATGGTGTTTCCTACACATATGGACCATTGGTAGTCCAAATCTGCTTCTGAAACTGATACAAAGCACTGATCCTCTAACATCCAATGCTTGTCAGTTAAGATGAGAAACGTGTGAGCTTTGTGAATGATGTAGTTCCTTTGAACTGAAAAGTGACTGCCCTTACCTGAAACGAAGTCTTGCTTGTAGTAAGACACAGAGCCTGGGATTTAACACCATTTCTGAAGGGAAACACACAGCTTAGTTCTCATCCATGGATCACACTAAGCTTTAGAGCGAGAAGCACACTCTTGCTTTCTAGAGTCTCTAATACAGCAGGAAATCTGAGTGTGCCCAGAACAAAAGAACGGTGTTTCCTACATTTATTGACCATATGTAGTCCAAATCTGCTTCTGAAACTGATACAAAGCACTGGTCCTCTAACATCCAATGCTTGTCAGTTAAGATGAGAAACGTGTGAGCTGCGTGAAAGATGTAGTTCGTTGGAGCAGAAAAGTGACTGCCCTTACCTGAATTGAAGTCTTGCTTGTAGGAAGACTCAGAGCCTGGGATTTAACTCCATTTCTGAAGTAAAACACACAGCAGTGTAATCATCCATTGATCACACACTGCTTTAGAACAAGAAGCACGCTCTTGGTTCCTAAAGTGTCTAAGAGAGCAGGAAACGTGATTGTGCTGAGAACAAAAGAACGGTGTTTCCTACACATATGGACCATATGTAGTCCAACTCTTCTTCTGAAACTGACACAAAGCACTGGTCCTCTAACATCCAAAGCTTGTCAGTTAAGATGAGAAACGTGTGAGCTTCGTGAACGATGTAGTTCGTTTCAGCAGAAAAGTGACTGCCCTTACCTGAATTAAAGTCTTGCTTTTAGGAACACTGTGAGCCTGGGATTTAACTCCATTTCTGAAGTAAAACACACAGCAGTGTAATCATCCATTGATCACACTCTGCTTTAGAACAAGAAGCATGCTCTAGCGTTCTAGAGTCTCTAAGACATCAGGAAACGTGAGTGTGCTGAGAACAAAAGAACGGTGTTTGCTACACATACGGACATTATATAGTCCAATGCTGCTTCTGAAACAGATACAAAGCACTGGTCCTCTAAAATCCAATGCTTGTCTGTTAAGATGAGAAACATGTGAGCTTTGTGAACGATGTAGTTCGTTTGAGCTGAAAAGTGACTGCCCTTACCTGAAACAAAGTCTTGCCTGTAGGAAGACACAGAGTCTGGGATTTAACTCCATTTCTGAAGGGAAACATACAGCATAGTTCTCATTCATGGATCACACTCTGCTTTAGAGCAAGAAGCCCGCTCTTGCTTTCTAGATTCTCTAATACAGCAGGAAATCTGAGTGTGCCCAGAACAAAAGAACGGTGTTTCCTACACATACAGACTATATGTAGTACAAATCTTCTTCTGAAACTGATACAATGCACTGGTCCTCTAACATCCAATGATTGTCAGTTAAGATGAGAAACGTGTGAGCTTCGTGAACAATGTAGTTCCTTTGAGCAGAAAAGTGACTGCCCTTACCTGAATTGAAGTCTTGCTTGTAGGAAGACTCAGAGCCTGGGATTAACTCCATTTCTGAAGTAAAACACACAACAGTGTAATCATCCATTGATCACACTCTGCTTTAGAACAAGAAGCACGCTCTAGCGTTCTAGAGTCTCTAAGACAGCAGGAAACGTGAGTGTGCTGAGAACAAAAGAACGGTGTTTCCTACACATACGGACCATATCTAGTCCAACTCTGCTTCTTAAACTGATACAAAGCACTGGTCCTCTAACATCCAATGCTTGTCATTTAAGATGAGAAACGTGTGAGCTTTGTGAATGATGTAGTTCCTTTGAACTGAAAAGTGACTGCCCTTACCTGAAACGAAGTCTTGCTTGTAGTAAGACACAGAGCCTGGGATTTAAGTCGATTTCTGAAGGGAAACAGAAAGCATAGTTCTCATCCATGGATCACACTCTGCTTTAGAGTGAGAAGCACACTCTTGCTTTCTAGAGTCTCTAATACAGCAGGAATTCTGAGTGTGCCCAGAACAAAAGAACGGTGTTTCCTACACATATGGACCATATGTAGTCCAAATCTGCTTCTGAAACCGATACAAAGCAATGACAATCTAACATACATTGCTTGTCAGTTAAGATGAGAAACGTGTGAGCTTCGTGAACGATGTAGTTCGTTGGAGCAGAAAAGTGACTGCCCTTACCTGAATTGAAGTCTTGCTTGTAGGAAGACTCAGAGCCTGGGATTTAACTCCATTTCTGAAGTAAAAGACACAGCAGTGTAATCATCCATTGATCACACACTGCTTTAGAACAAGAAGCACGCTCTTGCTTTCTACACTCTCTAAGACAACAGGAAACGTGAGTGTGCTGAGAACAAAAGAACGGTGTTTCCTACATATACGGACATTATATAGTCCAACTCTGCTTCTGAAACTGATACAAAGCACTGGTCCTCTAAAATCTAATGCTTGTCTGTTAAGATGAGAAACGTGTGAGCTTCGTGAACGATGTAGTTCGTTTGAGCTGAAAAGTGACTGCCCTTACCTTAAACGAAGTCTTGCCTGTAGGAAGACACAGAGCCTGGGATTTAACTCCATTTCTGAAGGGAAACACACAGCATAGTTCTCATCCATGGATCACACTCTGCTTTAGAGCAAGAAGCATGCTCTTGCTTTCTAGATTCTCTAATACAGCAGGAAATCTGAGTGTGCCCAGAACAAAAGAACGGTGTTTCCTACACATATGGACCATTGGTAGTCCAAATCTGCTTCTGAAACTGATACAAAGCACTGATCCTCTAACATCCAATGCTTGTCAGTTAAGATGAGAAACGTGTGAGCTTTGTGAATGATGTAGTTCCTTTGAACTGAAAAGTGACTGCCCTTACCTGAAACGAAGTCTTGCTTGTAGTAAGACACAGAGCCTGGGATTTAACACCATTTCTGAAGGGAAACACACAGCTTAGTTCTCATCCATGGATCACACTAAGCTTTAGAGCGAGAAGCACACTCTTGCTTTCTAGAGTCTCTAATACAGCAGGAAATCTGAGTGTGCCCAGAACAAAAGAACGGTGTTTCCTACATTTATTGACCATATGTAGTCCAAATCTGCTTCTGAAACTGATACAAAGCACTGGTCCTCTAACATCCAATGCTTGTCAGTTAAGATGAGAAACGTGTGAGCTGCGTGAAAGATGTAGTTCGTTGGAGCAGAAAAGTGACTGCCCTTACCTGAATTGAAGTCTTGCTTGTAGGAAGACTCAGAGCCTGGGATTTAACTCCATTTCTGAATAAAACACACAGCAGTGTAATCATCCATTGATCACACACTGCTTTAGAACAAGAAGCACGCTCTTGCTTTCTAAAGTCTCTAAGACATCAGGAAACGTGAGTGTGCTGAGAACAATAGAACGGTGTTTCCTACATATACGGACATTATATAGTCCAACTCTGCTTCTGAAACTGATACAAAGCACTGGTCCTCTAAAACCTAATGCTTCTCTGTTAAGAGGAGAAACGTGTGAGCTTCGTGAATGATGTAGTTCGTTTGAGCTGAAAAGTGACTGCCCTTACCTGAAACGAAGTCTTCACTGTAGGAAGACACAGAGCCTGGGATTTAACTCCTTTTCTGGAGGGAAACACACAGCATAGTTCTAATGCACGGATCACACTCTGCTTAAGAGCAAGAAGCACGCAATTGCTTTCTAGATTCTCTAATACAGCAGGAAATCTGAGTGTGCCCAGAAGAAAAGAACGCTGTTTCCTACACATACGGACTATATGTAGTCCAAATCTTCTTGTGAAACTGATACAATGCACTGGTCCTCTAACATCCAATGCTTGTCAGTTAAGATGAGAAACGTGTGAGCTTCGTGAACAATGTAGTTCCTTTGAGCAGAAAAGTGACTGCCCTTACCTGAAACGAAGTCTTGCTTGTAGGGAGACTCAGAGCATGGGATTTAACTCCTTTTCTGAAGTGAAACACACAGCATTGTCTCATCCATTCATCACACTCTGCTTTAGAACAAGAAGCACGCTCTTGCTTCCTAAAGTCTCTAAGACAGCAGGAAACGTGAGTGTGCTGAGAACAAAAGAACGGTGTTTCCTACACATATGGACCATATGTAGTCCAAATCTGCTTCTGAAACTGATACAAAGCACTGACGATCTAACATCCAATGCTTGTCAGTTAAGATGAGAAACGTGTGAGCTTCGTGAACGATGTAGTACGTTTCAACAGAAAAGTGACTGCCCTTACCTGAATTGAAGTCTTGCTTGTAGGAAGACTCAGAGCCTGGGATTTAACTCCATTTCTGAAGTAAAACACACAGCAGTGTAATCATCCATTGATCACACTCTGCTTTAAAACAAGAAGCACGCTCTAGCTTTCTAGAGTCTCTAAGACAGCAGGAAACGTGAGTGTGCTGAGAACAATAGAACGGTGTTTCCTACACATACGGACATTATATAGTCCAACTCTGCTTCTGAAACTGATACAAAGCACTGGTCCTCTAACATCCAATGCTTGTCAGTTAAGATGAGAAACGTGTGAGCTTTGTCAATGATGTAGTTCCTTTGAACTGAAAAGTGACTGCCCTTACCTGAAACGAAGTCTTGCTTATAGTAAGACACAGAGCCTGGGATTTAACTCCATTTCTGAAGGGAAACACACAGCATAGTTCTCATCCATGGATCACACTAAGCTTTAGAGCGAGAAGCACACTCTTGCTTTCTAGAGTCTCTAATACAGCAGGAAATCTGAGTGTGCCCAGAACAAAAGAACGGTGTTTCCTACATTTATTGACCATATGAGGTCCAAATCTGCTTCTGAAACTGATACAAAGCACTGCTCCTCTAACATCCAATGCTTGTCAGTTAAGATGAGAAACGTGTGAGCTTCGTGAACGATGTAGTTCGTTGGAGCAGAAAAGTGACTGCCCTTACCTTAAATGAAGTCTTGCTTGTAGTAAGACACAGAGCCTGGGGTTTAAGTCCATTTCTGAAGTAAAACACACAGCAGTGTAATCATCCATTGATCACACTCTGCTTTTGAACAAGAAGAACGCTCTAGCTTTCGAGAGTCTCTAAGTAAGCAGGAAACGTGAGTGTGCTGAGAACAAAAGAACGGTGTTTCCTACACATACGGACATTATATAGTCCAACTCTGCTTCTGAAACTGATACAAAGCACTGGTCCTCTAAAATCCAATGCTTGTCTGTTAAGATGAGAAACATGTGAGCTTTGTGAACGATGTAGTTCGTTTTAGCTGAAAAGTGACTGCCCTTACCTGAAACGAAGTCTTGCCTGTAGGAAGACACAGAGTCTGGGATTTAACTCCTTTTCTGAAGGGAAACACACAGCATAGTTCTCATCCATGGATCACACTCTGCTTTAGAGCGAGAAGCATGCTCTTGCTTTCTAAAGTCTCTAAGACAGCAGGAAACATGAGTGTTCCCAGAACAAAAGAAGGGTGTTTCCTACACATACTGACTATATGTAGTCCAAATCTTCTTCTGAAACTGATACAATGCACTGGTCCTCTAACATCCAATGCTTGTCAGTTAAGATGAGAAACGTGTGAGCTTCGTGAACAATGTAGTTCCTTTGAGCAGAAAAGTGACTGCCCTTACCTTAAATGAAGTCTTGCTTGTAGTAAGACACAGAGCCTGGGGTTTAAGTCCATTTCTGAAGGGAAACACACAGCATAGTTCTCATCCATCGATCACACTCTGCTTTAGAGCGAGAAGCACACTCTTGCTTTCTAGAGTCTCTAATACAGCAGGAAATCTGAGTGTTCCCCGAACAAAAGAACGGTGTTTCCTACATTTATGGACCATATGTAGTCGAAATCTGCTTCTGAAACTGATACAAAGCACTGATCCTCTAACATCCAATGCTTGTCAGTTAAGATGAGAAACGTGTGAGCTTTGTGAATGATGTAGTTCCTTTGAACTGAAAAGTGACTGCCCTTACCTGAAACGAAGTCTTGCTTGTAGTAAGACACAGAGCCTGGGATTTAACACCATTTCTGAAGGGAAACACACAGCTTAGTTCTCATCCATGGATCACACTAAGCTTTAGAGCGAGAAGCACACTCTTGCTTTCTAGAGTCTCTAATACAGCAGGAAATCTGAGTGTGCCCAGAACAAAAGAACGGTGTTTCCTACATTTATTGACCATATGTAGTCCAAATCTGCTTCTGAAACTGATACAAAGCACTGGTCCTCTAACATCCAATGCTTGTCAGTTAAGATGAGAAACGTGTGAGCTGCGTGAAAGATGTAGTTCGTTGGAGCAGAAAAGTGACTGCCCTTACCTGAATTGAAGTCTTGCTTGTAGGAAGACTCAGAGCCTGGGATTTAACTCCATTTCTGAATAAAACACACAGCAGTGTAATCATCCATTGATCACACACTGCTTTAGAACAAGAAGCACGCTCTTGCTTTCTAGACTCTCTAAGACATCAGGAAACGTGAGTGTGCTGAGAACAATAGAACGGTGTTTCCTACATATACGGACATTATATAGTCCAACTCTGCTTCTGAAACTGATACAAAGCACTGGTCCTCTAAAACCTAATGCTTCTCTGTTAAGAGGAGAAACGTGTGAGCTTCGTGAATGATGTAGTTCGTTTGAGCTGAAAAGTGACTGCCCTTACCTGAAACGAAGTCTTCACTGTAGGAAGACACAGAGCCTGGGATTTAACTCCTTTTCTGGAGGGAAACACACAGCATAGTTCTAATGCACGGATCACACTCTGCTTAAGAGCAAGAAGCACGCAATTGCTTTCTAGATTCTCTAATACAGCAGGAAATCTGAGTGTGCCCAGAAGAAAAGAACGCTGTTTCCTACACATACGGACTATATGTAGTCCAAATCTTCTTGTGAAACTGATACAATGCACTGGTCCTCTAACATCCAATGCTTGTCAGTTAAGATGAGAAACGTGTGAGCTTCGTGAACAATGTAGTTCCTTTGAGCAGAAAAGTGACTGCCCTTACCTGAAACGAAGTCTTGCTTGTAGGGAGACTCAGAGCATGGGATTTAACTCCTTTTCTGAAGTGAAACACACAGCATTGTCTCATCCATTCATCACACTCTGCTTTAGAACAAGAAGCACGCTCTTGCTTCCTAAAGTCTCTAAGACAGCAGGAAACGTGAGTGTGCTGAGAACAAAAGAACGGTGTTTCCTACACATATGGACCATATGTAGTCCAAATCTGCTTCTGAAACTGATACAAAGCACTGACAATCTAACATCCAATGCTTGTCAGTTAAGATGAGAAACGTGTGAGCTTCGTGAACGATGTAGTACGTTTCAACAGAAAAGTGACTGCCCTTACCTGAATTGAAGTCTTGCTTGTAGGAAGACTCAGAGCCTGGGATTTAACTCCATTTCTGAAGTAAAACACACAGCAGTGTAATCATCCATTGATCACACTCTGCTTTAAAACAAGAAGCACGCTCTAGCTTTCTAGAGTCTCTAAGACAGCAGGAAACGTGAGTGTGCTGAGAGCAATAGAACGGTGTTTCCTACACATACGGACATTATATAGTCCAACTCTGCTTCTGAAACTGATACAAAGCACTGGTCCTCTAACATCCAATGCTTGTCAGTTAAGATGAGAAACGTGTGAGCTTTGTCAATGATGTAGTTCCTTTGAACTGAAAAGTGACTGCCCTTACCTGAAACGAAGTCTTGCTTATAGTAAGACACAGAGCCTGGGATTTAACTCCATTTCTGAAGGGAAACACACAGCATAGTTCTCATCCATGGATCACACTAAGCTTTAGAGCGAGAAGCACACTCTTGCTTTCTAGAGTCTCTAATACAGCAGGAAATCTGAGTGTGCCCAGAACAAAAGAACGGTGTTTCCTACATTTATTGACCATATGAGGTCCAAATCTGCTTCTGAAACTGATACAAAGCACTGCTCCTCTAACATCCAATGCTTGTCAGTTAAGATGAGAAACGTGTGAGCTTCGTGAACGATGTAGTTCCTTGGAGCAGAAAAGTGACTGCCCTTACCTTAAATGAAGTCTTGCTTGTAGTAAGACACAGAGCCTGGGGTTTAAGTCCATTTCTGAAGTAAAACACACAGCAGTGTAATCATCCATTGATCACACTCTGCTTTTGAACAAGAAGAACGCTCTAGCTTTCGAGAGTCTCTAAGTAAGCAGGAAACGTGAGTGTGCTGAGAACAAAAGAACGGTGTTTCCTACACATACGGACATTATATAGTCCAACTCTGCTTCTGAAACTGATACAAAGCACTGGTCCTCTAAAATCTAATGCTTGTCTGTTAAGATGAGAAACGTGTGAGCTTCGTGAACGATGTAGTTCGTTTGAGCTGAAAAGTGACTGCCCTTACCTGAAACGAAGTGTTGCCTGTAGGAAGACACAGAGCCTGGGATTTAACTCCATTTCTGGAGGGAAACACACAGCATAGTTCTCATCCATGGATCACACTCTGCTTTAGAGCGAGAAACACGCTCTTGCTTTCTAGAGTCTCTAATACAGCAGGAAATCTGAGTGTTCCCCGAACAAAATAATGGTGTTTCCTACATTTATGGACCATATGTAGTCAAAATCTGCTTCTGAAACTGATACAAAGCACTGCTCCTCTAACATCCAATGCTTGTCAGTTAAGATGAGAAACGTGTGAGCTTCGTGAACGATGTAGTTCGTTGGAGTAGAAAAGTGACTGCCCTTACCTGAATTGAAGTCTTGCTTGTAGGAAGACTTAGAGCCTGGGATTTAACTCCATTTCTGAAGTAAAACACACAGCAGTGTAATCATCCATTGATCACACACTGCTTTAGAACAAGAAGCACGCTCTTGCTTCCTAAAGTCTCTAAGACAGCAGGAAACGTGAGTGTGCTGAGAACAAAAGTACGGTGTTTCCTACACATATGGACCATATGTAGTCCAAATCTGCTTCTGAAACTGATACAAAGCACTGACCATCTAACATCCAATGCTTGTCAGTTAAGATGAGAAACGTGTTTTCTTCGTGAACGATGTAGTTCCTTTGAGCAGAAAAGTGACTGCCCTTACCTTAAATGAAGTCTTGCTTGTAGGGA
Organism: Onychomys leucogaster; assembly: GCA_949786385.1. Lineage (NCBI taxonomy): Eukaryota > Metazoa > Chordata > Mammalia > Rodentia > Cricetidae > Onychomys > Onychomys leucogaster. The sequence goes on from CATKUP010000069.1 coordinate 282,372, forward strand.
GACTCAGAGCATGTGATTTAACTCCTTTTCTGAAGGGAAACACACAGCATAGTTCTCATCCATGGATCACACTCTGCTTAAGAGCAAGAAGCACGCTCTTGCTTTCTAGATTCTCTAATACAGCAGGAAATCTGAGTGTGCCCAGAAGAAAAGAACGGTGTTTCCTACACATACGGACTATATGTAGTCCAAATCTTCTTCTGAAACTGATACAATGCACTGGTCCTCTAACATCCAATGCTTGTCAGTTAAGATGAGAAACGTGTGAGCTTCGTGAACAATGTAGTTCCTTTGAGCAGAAAAGTGACTGCCCTTACCTGAAACGAAGTCTTGCTTGTAGGGAGACTCAGAGCATGGGATTTAACTCCATTTCTGAAGTGAAACACACAGCATTGTCTCATCCATTGATCACACTCTGCTTTAGAACAAGAAGCACGCTCTTGCTTCCTAAAGTCTCTAAGGCAGCAGGAAACGTGAGTGTGCTGAGAACAAAAGAATGGTGTTTCCTACACATATGGACCATATGTAGTCCAAATCTGCTTCTGAAACTGATACAAAGCACTGACGATCTAACATTCAATGCTTGTCATTTAAAATGAGAAACGTGTGAGCTTCGTGAACGATGTAGTACGTTTCAGCAGAAAAGTGACTGCCCTTACCTGAATTGAAGTCTTGCTTGTAGGAAGACTCAGAGCCTTGGATTTAACTCCATTTCTGAAGTAAAACACACAGCAGTGTAATCAACCATTGATCACACTCTGCTTTAAAACAAGAAGCACGCTCTAGCTTTCTAGAGTCTCTAAGACAGCAGGAAACGTGAGTGTGCTGAGAACAAAAGAACAGTATTTCCTACACATACGGACATTATATAGTCCAACGCTGCTTCTGAAATAGATACAAAGCACTGGTCCTCTAACATCCAATGCTTGTCAGTTAAGATGAGAAACGTGTGAGCTTCGTGAACGATGTAGTCCCTTTGAGCAGAAAAGTCACTGCCCTTACCTTAAATGAAGTCTTGCTTGTAGGGAGACTCAGAGCATGGGATTTAACTCCTTTTCTGAAGGGAAACACACAGCATAGTTCTCCTCCATGGATCACACTCTGCTTTAGAGCGAGAAGCACACTCTTGCTTCCAAAAGTCTCTAAGACAGCAGGAAACGTGAGTGTGCTGAGAACAAAAGAACGGTGTTTCCTACACATATGGACCATATGTAGTCCAAATCTGCTTCTGAAACTGATACAAAGCACTGACCATCTAACATCCAATGCTTGTCAGTTAAGATGAGAAACGTGTTTTCTTCGTGAACGATGTAGTTCCTTTGAGCAGAAAAGTGACTGCCCTTACCTTAAATGAAGTCTTGCTTGTAGGGAGACTCAGAGCATGTGATTTAACTCCTTTTCTGAAGGGAAACACACAGCATAGTTCTCATCCATGGATCACACTCTGCTTTAGAGCGAGAAGCATGCTCTTGCTTTCTAAAGTCTCTAAGACAACAGGAAACGTGAGTGTGCTGAGAACAAGAGAACTGTGTTTCGTACACATACGGACCATATCTAGTCCAACTCTGCTTCTGAAACTGATACAAAGCACTGGTCCTCTAACATCCAATGCTTGTCAGTTAAGATGAGAAACGTGTGAGCTTTGTGAATGATGTAGTTCCTTTGAACTGAAAAGTGACTGCCCTTACCTGAAACGATGTCTTGCTTGTAGTAAGACACAGAGGCTGGGATTTAAGTCCATTTCTGAAGGGAAACACACAGCATAGTTCTCCTCCATGGATCACACTCTGCTTTAGAGCGAGAAGCACACTCTTGCTTTCTAAAGTCTCTAAGACAGCAGGAAACGTGAGTGTGCTGAGAACAAAAGAACTGTGTTTCCTACACATAGGGACCATATCTAGTCCAACTCTCCTTCTGAAACTGATACAAAGCACTGACCATCTAACATCCAATGCTTGTCAGTTAAGATGAGAAACGTGTGAGCTTCGTGAACGATGTAATTCGTTTCAGCAGAAAAGTGACTGCCCTTACCTGAATTGAAGTCTTGCTTGTAGGAAGACTCAGAGCCTGGGATTTAACTCCTTTTCTGAAGTAAAACACACAGCAGTGTAATCATCCATTGATCACACTCTGCTTTTGAACAAGAAGCACGCTCTAGCTTTTGAGAGTCTCTAAGTCAGCAGGAAACGTGAGTGTGCTGAGAACAAAAGAATGGTGTTTCCTACACATACAGACATTATATAGTCCAACTCTGCTTCTGAAACTGATACAAAGCACTGGTCCTCTAAAATCAAATGCTTGTCTGTTAAGATGAGAAACGTGTGAGCTTCGAGAACAATGTAGTTCGTTTGAGCTGAAAGGTGACTGCCCTTACCTGAAACGAAGTCTTGCTTGTAGTAAGACACAGAGCCTGGGATTTAAGTCCATTTCTGAAGGGAAACACACAGCATAGTTCTCATCCATGGATCACACTCTGCTTTAGAGCGAGAAGCACACTCTTGCTTTCTAGAGTCTCTAATACAGCAGGAAATCTGAGTGTTCCCCGAACAAAAGAACGGTGTTTCCTACATTTATGGACCATATGTAGTCCAAATCTGCTTCTGAAACTGATACAAAGCACTGCTCCTCTAACATCCAATGATTGTCAGTTAAGATGAGAAACGTGTGAGCTTCCTGAACGATGTAGTTCTTTTCAGCAGAAAAGTGACTGCCCTTACCTGAATTGAAGTCTTGCTTGTAGGAAGACTCAGAGCCTGGGATTTAACTCCATTTCTGAATAAAACACACAGCAGTGTAATCATCCATTGATCACACACTGCTTTAGAACAAGAAGCACGCTCTTGCTTTCTAGACTCTCTAAGACATCAGGAAACGTGAGTGTGCTGAGAACAATAGAACGGTGTTTCCTACATATTCGGACATTATATAGTCCAAATCTGCTTCTGAAACTGATACAAAGCACTGGTCCTCTAACATTCAATGCTTGTCAGTTAAGATGAGAAACGTGTGAGCTTTGTGAATGATGTAGTTCCTTTGAACTGAAAAGTGACTGCCCTTACCTGAAACGAAGTCTTGCCTGTAGGAAGACACAGAGCCTGGGATTTAACTCCATTTCTAAAGGGAAACACACAGCATAGTCCTCATCCATGGATCACTATAGTGATATTTTATTTGTATTGAAATGTGATTTTACTTGTATGTCAATAAAGTTGCCTTGAGGTCAGAGCAAGCCAGAGCAGAAACCGAGCAGTAGTGGGGCACGCCCTTAATCCCAGCACTTGGGAGGCAGAGCTAGGCGGATCTCTGTGTGTTCAAGGACATAGCCAGCATAGCAGACACACGCCTTTAATTTCAATACCAACCATAGAAGACCTGGAGGTCTGTACAAACAGGCAGTGACGAGGAGGTCATGTGGCTGGGTTACAACCAATGAGGGAGGAGAACAGAAAGTCTTTAAATAGACAGGACGCACAGAAGTAGGTCTCTTGCGGAGAGGAAGAACGGCAGAAGCAGTGAAGGGTAAGGTTTTCCCCTTTTGCTCTGACCTCTTGGTTTTTAACTCTGCAATCGGTTCTGTGTTTCTTATTTAACAAGCCGGATACATCTACAATTGGCGCCCAACGTGGCAAGAATTCATTAAAAAACCACTTGCCTTGGCAGTGGGTCCGGCTTCCCGCCCAAGCGGGCCGGCTCCTTAGCTCAGGCTTAGCCCCGGCCTAACCGGCGCCTAGCTCAGTTTAGGACTCAGGCCCAACCTGCCTTAGCTACGAGCGGTTACAGCCGCAGCTGGAGTTACTTGCTTAAAAAGCCGGTGCTACAAACAACTCAGGCCTGCGGGAGCTACCGCTAATTGCAGTAGCTACACGCAACTGCAGATAGGCTGCTTTTGGCTGAAACGCCAGCGCACGTGGTCGGTCGGAGCTTAAGGAAGCCAGAGCCCAGGCTCGACTCCGCTCAGACCAGAACATTGAAGCGGCTGGATTCAAGATTTTAGCCAGATCGTGGCTACGCTTTCTCTCTTTCTCTCTTTCTCTCTTTCTCTCTCTGGATTCCCACCTCGGACGCTAGGTAGCTGTTTGGAAATTCCCTCGGATTTCTACTGTTCTGCGCAGAATTGGTAAGTCATTTATATCAGATATTTTAAAGGAAACTATTTAAAAGAGATTTTTTTCCACATTTAAAAAAAAATGGGTTTTATGTGTACATTGGAAGAAAATTGGGCTTTGTTTGAAATTTTAGGCAGTATGGTAATGGAACAACTATATGAGAAGATTAATGTTGATCGAATTATGTACATTATTATTCTTCTTATCCTTATTTTACAATTTAAAAAGACAGTCAATTTAGGTGCCAGGATAAAAATTTTAGAAAAACTTGTTAAACCTGTTAAAATGAATTATAGAGAAATTCAGATTCAGACAGAAGAAATTAACAGTGAAGTTGTTTCAGGATTGGATTATAAGGTTACAGAAAGAAAGCCTGTTTTCACACAATCACCCTTAATTTATCCGGTAACCATACAACAGCAGCCTGGTCAAATGACTACACAAAATATTTGGACTCCAGTTGAAATGTTAGACTTACGAAGGTTTAAGGAGGCAATAGTATCTTATGGCATGCATTCTCCATATGTAAAACAAATGTTAAACTCCTGGTCGACTTATAATAGAATTATACCACAGGACTGGCGGGAGCTGGCACAGGCGGTTCTAGAACCCGGACAGCAGCTCCAGTGGCAAATGTGGTTCAAACAGGAAGCTAAAACCATAGCAAAACAATGTAGTGATAGAGGTATACAAATCTTCCAGGATCAGCTTGTTGGAGAAGGCCAATATGCTGCATTACAAACACAATGTTTGTATGATATGCAAACTCTAATTCTATGTCGAATGGCAGCCATGAATGCATGGGACAGAGTTGAGGAACCAGGGAAGAAAACTGAGTCATTTACAAAGGTTATACAGGGCCCAAAAGAATCTTTCACAGATTTCTTACAAAGACTGACTTCAGCAGTAAAGAGAATGGTCCCAAATTCAGAAGCTAGCCAGATAATAATTGAATCTTTGGCTTTTGAGAATGCAAATGAAGCATGCAAGAGAATAATCAGGCCGTTAAAGGCGAGATCTGCACCCTTGGAAGATTGGATTAGAGACACGGTTAATGTTGAGGCTCATGATCATGATAATATGTGGGTAGGAGAAGCAATTTCAAGAGGTTTGAGGAATGTTAGATGTTTTGGATGTGGAAAGCAAGGACATTTGAAAAGGGACTGTAAACAGGGCACTTCTAGAAACAATGTTTCTTCAAGGAACAATGGCAACAGAATGCCCCTTCCTTCAGGAGTATGTAGAAGGTGTGGTAAGGGAAGACATTGGACCAATGAATGTAGATCAACAAGGGACAGACAAGGTAATACTTTGCCTCAGTCTTTGGGAAACTCCCAGAGGGGCCTCAGGCAGGCCCCTACAGTGAATCCAGTTCAGACTTTTCCTGCAATCGTAGAGGAGACCCCTACTCAGAGCAGTTAAATGACCAAATGCCTATCGGAATAAACCAGGCTACTCAGAGTAATGGAACAACTGAGACAGAGAGAACAGAAAATTCAGGAGAGACCATAAAGAAAATTTTTTGGCAAACTTCTATAAATGAACAAAGACCACAATTAACAATAAAAATAAATGGTGTTCTGTTGTCTGGTCTGGTAGACACAGGTGCTGATGTTACCATAATTGCACCAGAATTTTGGCATCCATCTTGGCCTCTTCAGGAGGTAAATGTTCAACTGTTAGGAATTGGAACATTATCTCAAGTTAAACAGAGTGCAAGATGGCTCGAATGTATAGGCCCAGAAGGACAGAGAGGCAGATTAAAACCATATGTGGCTAACATAGCCATGAACCTGTGGGGTCGAGACCTGTTACAACAATGGAATACTCAGATTAACATCCCTCCAACCTCAGAAATAAATAATAAACTAGCACATGTTTCTGAGAGAAATATTAGAAGGTATTATTCTAATGAGTGGTCACCAGCCATCCATATTATACAAGAACAGGGCAGAAAAACTGATGATCTCCCAAAGGCACCAACTGCTCTACCTTTAAAATGGTTAACAGACAAGCCTGTGTGGGTTCATCAATGGCCTTTAACAACAGAGAAACTCCAGGCTTTAGAAGAGCTGGTAGAAGAGCAGTTAAATGCTCAGCATATTGAAGAATCTACTAGCCCATGGAATTCTCCTGTATTTGTTATTAAAAAGAAATCTGGTAAATGGAGAATGGTAACAGACCTTAGAGCAATTAACAAAGTAATTCAGCCAATGGGCTCTCTACAATCTGGAATTCCTTTGCCTACTCTGTTACCTAAAGGATGGCCTCTCATAGTTATTGATTTAAAAGACTGTTTCTTTTCAATACCCCTACAAGAAAAAGACAGAGAAAGATTTGCTTTCACGGTGCCTACTTACAATAATTCTCAACCGGTTAGAAGATTTCAATGGAGAGTCCTCCCACAGGGAATGTTGAATAGTCCAACCCTGTGCCAATATTTTGTACAACAGCCCTTGGAAGTGATACGTAAAAAATTTCCTAAATCTATAATTTATCATTATATGGATGATATTTTACTAGCTGACTCAAGTGCAGATACTTTAGAAAGAATGTTTGAAGAAGTAAAGAAAATATTGCCTGGCTGGGGATTACAAATTGCTCCTGAAAAGATACAAAGAGGAGATTCTATTAATTATTTAGGATATAAAATAGAGCTACAAAAAATTAGACCTCAAAAGGTACAAATTAGGAGAGATCGCCTACAGACTCTTAATGACTTTCAAAGATTATTTGGGGACATTTCTCATCTACGAACTATTGTTGGGGTAAAAAATGATGAACTGAATAATTTGTTCAAAACCTTAGAAGGTGACAAGGACTTAAATAGTCCAAGAGAATTATCACCTGAAGCTGAGAAAGAATTGGCCTTGGTAGAAAAAAAAGTACATGAAGGACATGTAGATCGTATTGATCCAAAGCTGGATTGCATTTTGGTTATTTTACCTTCTAGGCATTCTCCTACAGGAATATTAATGCAGAGAGAAGATATTATATTAGAATGGATATTTTTACCAAATAAACCAAATAAAAAATTAAAAACTTATGTGGAAAAAATCTCTGACTTAATTTTGAAAGGAAAATTGAGACTTCGTCAATTAGCAGGAATAGACCCAGCAGAAATTGTTGTACCTTTAACTAAAGAGGATATTGAAAAATTATGGGCAGAAAGTGAACCTTGGCAAAGAGCTTGCAGTAATTTTTTGGGAGAAATTAATAGCAAATATCCTAAAAGCAATAGAATTGATCTTATAAAGAGAGCTGATTGGATCTTGCCTCGAATTGTACGTGAAAAACCCATATCTGGAGTTCGGACATTTTATACAGATGCCAACAAGCAGGGAAAGGCAGGTTACAAATCAGAAAATTTAAGTAAAGTGGTTCAAAGTCCTTATAATTCAGTTCAAAAATCAGAATTGTATGCTATTCTGTTGGTATTAATGGATTTTTCAGAACCTCTCAATATAGTTACTGACTCTCAGTATGCTGAAAGAGTGGTATTACATATTGAGACTGCAGAATTTATCCCTGATGCTTCAGAATTAACTTCACTATTTATTCAATTACAAGATACAATCAGGGAAAGGAGTCATCCTTTATATATAACTCACATCCGATCCCATACTGGTCTGCCAGGCCCTCTAGCACAAGGTAATGATGAGATTGATAAATTATTGATAGGAAATGTGCTGGAGGCCTCAGAATTTCATAAGAAACATCATGTCAATAGTAAAGGTTTAAAAAAGGATTTTTCCATAACCTGGCAACAAGCCAAGGAAATTGTAAAGAAATGTCCTACTTGTTCCTTCTATAATCAGACACCATTACCAGCAGGATGTAACCCAAAGGGTACTCAGAGGAATGAAATCTGGCAGATGGATGTGTTTCACTTTGCAGAATTTGGAAAATTGAAATATGTACACCATACTATCGATACTTATTCAGGATTTCAATGGGCAACTGCTTTGAGTTCTGAAAAAGCTGATTCTGTAATCACTCATTTGCTAGAAGTTATGGCCATCATGGGTATACCTGCACAAATTAAAACTGACAATGCTCCAGCATATGTCTCTATTAAAATGAAACAGTTTTTTGCTTATTATAATATAAAGCATATCACAGGTATACCACATAATCCTACAGGCCAAGCAGTTATAGAAAGATCCAACAGAACTCTAAAGGACATGATAAATAAACAAAAAGGGGTAACAAAAACCCCCAGAAATAGACTGCACAATGCTCTATTAACTTTGAATTTTCTCAATGCTAATGAGAAAGGAACAACAGCTGCAGAGAGACATTGGTTAATAGAAAAAACAACAGAATTAAATCAGCCTATATACTTCAAGGATGTGCTGACCTCAGAATGGAAACCAGGGCATGTGTTACGTTGGGGACGAGGTTTTGCTTTTGTTTCTACAGGAGAAGATAAGCTGTGGGTACCATCAAAACTGATAAAGGTTCGATTTGAACAAGAGAGACCTCTTAATTAGGAGAGGTGATAGTTCATCAACCAACATGACCATCCAGTTTAAACTCACTTATACCATTAATACATGCCTTTTCATTTAATCAGATGTAACTTGCCAAAAGGGGACCTCCCCAAAATTAGTCTTGGGGAAGGGTTTTTGTTTTTGTCTTTTAGGAGAATGAAGGCTAAGGAATCTGAAGAACACTGGACAAATGAGACAACTGAAGAAAAAGGACAAATCATCTGTCCCAGGAAAAAGAGTAAAATGGCCTATTGGTATATCATCTACAAAATTTCATAAATATTTCTAAATGTTTGTTTCTGCTCTTCTCTAAAAAATTAATACTCTTAGTCTTCTTGTAGTCCCAGTTCAATTAAAGCTTCAAGCTGATTTTGGAGTTGGAGAATGGCTCTCTCCTCCTTTAAACTCAAGCATGTTGTTAAAAAGAAAATGAAAACTCCCTGTATCATACCAGAAGAAAGAGCCATCTTCTGACATGGGACAGGAGAAAAACCAAATTAATTAAGGGACTATTCTATTACTAATCTCAATTCTTTGACTCTATTCTGATTCTTTAAACTTTTCTTAAAGTATGAATTTTATATCAGAATTCACAAGATATATATATATATATATATATTTTAAACTTTGTTGAGATAATAATGGTCATATGAGTACTAATTAATTTAGAGAAAAGGCTTCGATTAGCTGCCTATACATGTCTTTGTGTTCGAGTCTCTTTTCAGTTTTCTGCAGGAAATCACGGCCAGGCCTAACATCAAATGAAACCTCCAGTAAGAAGATGGGGCCCCACAACGACAATTCCACGTGGAAAATAATATCACTAAGCTGACAAACATCATCTACAGATCAGCTTTGGACTACAAAGTGCTTAGAGCAATTCTGAGATGGCTAGCTGAGATGATCCAGTTTCAAAGACTGCTTGAATAAGGACTTGAGATAAACCCTGAACTTTGGCATTATGGATAACAAAGAATATAGTTATCCTTCCTAGAATTTGTCAATTAACCCAAAATTTTTCTTTTCAGAATAAAGATAACTTCGCCCATACCCAGCAGGAAGCAATTTTAAGAATTCGACGCCCACATTCCCAAAGGGGTGCAGTGGGGTGGGTGGTATTTTGGTCTTTTTATGGGTATTGGGTCTGGGATAGTTTTCATTGTTTAGGAGGGTTGGTTACAAGTTGTTGTTAAGGGTTAGGAAAAGGGCTAGGCAAAAGGTGCTTGTTATAAAAAAAAAAAAAAAAAAAAAAAGACAATTACTAGTTTTAAATACTTTACATTCAATTGGATTGTTTTATATTGTATACAAATTATTATTATTGAGATTGAGATTGTTAGAATATACCATATACGTATTTCAAATCTTGTTCGAGATATTGTATTTATACCATTCATTTAACAATGTAATTGCAATTTGCTAATCCTTGAATGTTAGTATTACCAACTATTAGGATATATAGAAATGAAAATTAGTGGTTAGACATTACAATTGAACTTGTAGTCATATTAGGTGTGTTGTCAAGATCAAACAGATATATTTTAGATAGACAGGTCATCTTCAAACCCTTCAGAGATCTACAGAATATGGCATTTAAAATGTTTTTAATAACTTAAGAATTTTTCTTTTTTGCTATGATTATGAGACATGTCGGCTTCTGGCAGTACCAATCTACTTCAGAGAAAATATGGGCATTGAAGAAACTGCATATGGAACTAACTTTCATTGTTGCAAAAGTCAGCCACTGGACAACAAAGTATCCTTGAATCAACTGCTGACAAACAGAACAGACAGGACATGAAACCAAGGACTACCAATTCTTGCCAAAACAAGTGTGGTTGTGGCTTTAACAAAAGGCATCTTCTGAAGCCAGGACAATATGGCACCATCCCTGAAGTGAGTGACCTTTGCAATCTGTAAAAGGTACCATGTCCTTTTCTTTGAAGGCAGCTGAACAGGGAGTGGGCCAATGGCTTCTGATGTGCAATGGAACAGCAGATGAAACAGTTATTCTTGAGGAATAACTAAGCTCACCTCTCTCAATAGTAGACTGGCGTTTAATAGAGAGATGTGGAGAAGAACAGGATGCCAAGATGAAGCCACATATACACAGCCAAGAAAAATGGACAGCTGAATTGAAAAGACATCAATAATTTCCAGAATTTAAAATCCTGAATCATGACATGACACTAATGGAATTCAGGTGTTTCTGGTACATGGACTGCTCTCACCAAATGTGAGGTCAAACTGTTGACCTTGTATACATCTTAGTTCACAAAAGAGTCTGTCAGATACGCTAAGCCTGTAGGCTGAAGATGATGCCCCAACACTGTGGAGAAACCTCAGGTGACTGTCCAGGCAGCTGGCTGTTTCTGTCAACTCACATTTTTTTTTTTTGAAGCTGCTTGCATGCACTTCTTGTTTTTATTTTTTATTAGGTAGTATTATTTCCTTCTTGGGTCTCTGAGGGAGTTGAAGATCAGTTAGTTATAGTTATAATTATCTTTGTTAAGGATTTCAGAAAAACTCACTAAGAGCTGTAAGTGTATAAATTTGAAAGACGTTATAAGACAGTTCCGTTAGCTATATAAGTTAGGATAAAAAGTGAATCAGGTACATTCTGGACTTACCAAAATAGGATAGATAATGGAATTATTTTCTCTGAATTTGTCAATTACAAATGGACTAGACATTGTTTAGGTATTTATTGTTTGTATATATGGTATATATAGTTATTGTACTTTTGTATATAGTTTTTCTTATATTAGTTATAACTTTTTCCTTTTTTTCTTTTTATTAAAATAGAAAAGGGGAAATATAGTGATATTTTATTTGTATTGAAATGTGATTTTACTTGTATGTCAATAAAGTTGCCTTGAGGTCAGAGCAAGCCAGAGCAGAAGCCGAGCAGTAGTGGGGCACGCCCTTAATCCCAGCACTTGGGAGGCAGAGCTAGGCGGATCTCTGTGTGTTCAAGGACATAGCCAGCATAGCAGACACACGCCTTTAATTTCAATACCAACCATAGAAGACCTGGAGGTCTGTACAAACAGGCAGTGACGAGGAGGTCATGTGGCTGGGTTACAACCAATGAGGGAGGAGAACAGAAAGTCTTTAAATAGACAGGACGCACAGAAGTAGGTCTCTTGCGGAGAGGAAGAACGGCAGAAGCAGTGAAGGGTAAGGTTTTCCGCTTTTGCTCTGACCTCTTGGTTTTTAACTCTGCAATCGGTTCTGTGTTTCTTATTTAACAAGCCGGATACATCTACAGATCACACTCTGCTTTAGAGCAAGAAGCACGCTCTTGCTTTCTAGATTCTCTAATACAGCAGGAAATCTGAGTGTGCCCAGAACAAAAGAACGGTGTTCCTACACATACAGACTATAGGTAGTCCAAATCTTCTTCTGAAACTGATACAATGCACTGGGCCTCTAACATCCAATGCTTGTCAGTTAAGATGAGAAACGTGTGAGCTTCGTGAACGATGTAGTTCCTTTGAGCAGAAAAGAGACTGCCCTTACCTTAAATGAAGTCTTGCTTGTAGGGAGACTCACAGCATGGGATTTATCTCCTTTTCTGAAGGGAAACACACAGCATAGTTCTCCTCCATGGATCACACTCTGCTTTAGAGCGAGAAGCACGATCTTGCTTTCTAAAGTCTCTAAGACAGCAGGAAACGTGAGTGTGCTGAGAACAAAAGAACTGTGTTTCGTACACATACGGACCATATCTAGTCCAACTCTGCTTCTGAAACTGATACAAAGCACTGGTCCTCTAACATCCAATGCTTGTCAGTTAAGATGAGAAACATGTGAGCTTTGTGAATGATGTAGTTCCTTTGAACTGAAAAGTGACTGCCCTTACCTGAAACGAAGTCTTGCTTGTAGTAAGACACAGAGCCTGGGATTTAAGTCCATTTCTGAAGGGAAACATACAGCATAGTTCTCATCCATGGATCACACTCTGATTTAGAGCGAGAAGCACACTCTTGCTTTCTAGAGTCTCTAATACAGCAGGAAATCTGAGTGTTCCCCGAACAAAAGAACGGTGTTTCCTACACATACGGACTATATGTAGTCCAATTCTTCTTGTGAAACTGATACAATGCACTGGTCCTCTAACATCCAATGCTTGTCAGTTAAGATGAGAAACGTGTGAGCTTCGTGAACAATGTAGTTCCTTTGAGCAGAAAAGTGGCTGCCCTTACCTGAAACGAAGTCTTGCTTGTAGGGAGACTCAGAGCATGGGATTTAACTCCATTTCTGAAGTGAAACACACAGCATTGTCTCATCCATTGATCACACTCTGCTTTAGAACAAGAAGCACACTCTTGCTTCCTAAAGTCTCTAAGACAGCAGGAAACGTGAGTGTGCTGAGAACAAAAAAACAGTGTTTCCTACACATATGGACCATATGTAGTCCAAATCTGCTTCTGAATCTGATACAAAGCACTGACCATCTAACATCCAATGCTTGTCAGTTAAGATGAGAAACGTGTTTTCTTCGTGAACGATGTAGTTCCTTTGAGCACAAAAGCGACTGCCCTTACCTTAAATGAAGTCTTGCTTGTAGGGAGACTCAGAGCATGGGATTTAACTCCATTTCTGAAGTAAAACACACAGCAGTGTAATCATCCATCGATCACACACTGCTTTAGAACAAGAAGCACGCTCTTGATTTCTAGACTCTCTAAGACAGCAGGAAACGTGAGTGTGCTGAGAACAAAAGAACGGTATTTCCTACACATACGGACATTATATAGTCCAACGCTGCTTCTGAAACTGATACAAAGCACTGGTCCTCTAACATCCAATGCTTGTCAGTTAAGATGAGAAACGTGTGAGCTTCGTGAACGATGTAGTTCGTTGGAGTAGAAAAGTGCCTGCCCTTACCTGAATTGAACTCTTGCTTGTAGGAAGAATTAGAGCCTGGGATTTAACTCCATTTCTGAAGTAAAACACACAGCAGTGTAATCATCCATTGATCACACACTGCTTTAGAACAAGAAGCACGCTCTTGCTTTCTAGAGTCTCTAATACAGCAGAAATTCTGAGTGTTCCCAGAACAAAAGAACGGTGTTTCCTACAAATACTGACTATTTGTAGTCCAAATCTTCTTCTGAAACTGATACAATGCACTGTTCCTCTAACATCCAATGCTTGTCAGTTAAGATGAGAAACGTGTGAGCTCCGTGAACAATGTAGTTCCTTTGAGCAGAAAAGTGACTGCCCTTACCTGAAACGAAGTCTTGCTTGTAGGAAGACTCAGAGCATGGGATTTAACTCCATTTCTGAAGTGAAACACACAGCATTGTCTCATCCATTGATCACACTCTGCTTTAGAACAAGAAGCACGCTCTTGCTTCCTAAAGTCTCTAAGACAGCAGGAAACGTGAGTGTGCTGACAAGAAAAGAACGGTATTTCCTACACATACGGACATTATATAGTCCAACGCTGCTTCTGAAACAGATACCAATCACTGGTCCTCTAAAATCCAATGCTTGTCTGTTAAGATGAGAAACAAGTGAGCTTCGTGAACGATGTAGTTTGTTTGAGCTGAAAAGTGACTGCCCTTACCTGAAATGAAGTCTTGCCTGTAGGAAGACACAGAGTCTGGGATTTAACTCCATTTCTGAAGGGAAACATACAGCATAGTTCTCATCCATTGATCACACTCTGCTTTAGAACCAGAAGCACGCTCTAGCTTTCTAGAGTCTCTAAGACAGCAGGAAACGTGAGTGTGCTGAGAACAAAAGAACGGTGTTTCCTACACATACGGACATTATATAGTCCAACTCTGCTTCTGAAACTGACACAAAGCACTGGTCCTCTAAAATCCAATGCTTGTCTGTTAAGATGAGAAACATGTCAGCTTCGTGAACGATGTAGTTCGTTTGAGCTGAAAAGTGACTGCCCTTACCTGAAATGAAGTCTTGCCTGTAGGAAGACACAGAGTCTGGGATTTAACTCCATTTCTCAATGGAAACATACAGCATAGAACTCATCCATGGATCACACTCTGCTTTAGAGCAAGAAGCACGCTCTTGCTTTCTAGAGTCTCTAATACAGCAGGAAATCTGAGTGTGCCAAGAACAATAGAACGGTGTTTCCTACACATACTGACTATATGTAGTCCAAATCTTCTTCGGAAACTGATACAATGCACTGGTCCTCTAACATCCAATGCTTGTAAGTTAAGGTGAGAAACGTGTGAGCTTCGTGAATGATGTAGTTCCTTTGAGCAGAAAAGTGACTGCCCTTACCTTAAACGAAGTCTTGCTTGTAGGGAGACTCAGAGCATGGGATTTATCTCCATTTCTGAAGTGAAACACACAGCAGTGTAATCATCGATTGATCACACTCTGCGTTCGAACAAGAAGCACGCTTTTGCTTTCTAGAGTCTCTAAGACAGCAGGAAACGTGAGTGTGCTAAGAACAAAAGAACGGTGTTTCCTACACATACCGACATTATATAGTACAACTCTGCTTCTGAAACTGATACAAAGCACTGGTCCTCTAAAATCCAATGCTGGTCTGTTAAGATGAGAAACGTGTGAGCTTCGTGAATGATGTAGTTCGTTTGAGCTGAAAAGTGACTGCCCTTACCTGAAATGGAGTCTTGCCTGTAGGAAGACACAGCGCCTGGGATTTAACTCCATTTCTGAAGGGAAACACACAGCATAGATCTCATCCATGGATCACACTCTGCTTTAGAGCACGAAGCACGCTATTGCTTTCTAGAGTCTCTAAGACAGCAGGAAATCTGAGTGTGCCCAGAACAAAAGAACAGTGTTTCCTACACATATGGACCATATCTACTCCAAATCTGCTTCTGAAACTGATACAATGCACTGGGCCTCTAACATCCAATGCTTGTCAGTTAAGATGAGAAACGTGTGAGGTTCGTGAATGATGAGTTCGTTTGAGCTGAAAAGTGACTGCCCTTACCTGAAATGGAGTCTTGCCTGTAGGAAGATACAGCGCCTGGGATTTAACTCCATTTCTGAAGGGAAACACACAGCATAGTTCTCATCCATGGATCACACTCTGCTTTAGAGCAAGAAGCATGCTCTTTCTTTCTAGAGACTCTAAGACAGCAGGAAACGTGAGTGTGCTGAGAACAAAAGAACGGTGTTCCTACACATACGGACATTATATAGTCCAACTCTTCTTCTGAAACTGACACAAAGCACTGGTCCTCTAACATCCAATGCTTGTCAGTTAAGATGAGAAACGTGTGAGCTTCGTGAACGATGTAGTTCGTTTGAGCTGAAAAGTGACTGCCCTTACCTGAAATGAAGTCTTGCCTGTAGGAAGACACAGAGTCTGGGATTTAACTCCATTTCTCAATGGAAACATACAGCATAGAACTCATCCATGGATCACACTCTGCTTTAGAGCAAGAAGCACGCTCTTGCTTTCTAGAGTCTCTAATACAGCAGGAAATCTGAGTGTGCCAAGAACAATAGAACGGTGTTTCCTACACATACTGACTATATGTAGTCCAAATCTTCTTCGGAAACTGATACAATGCACTGGTCCTCTAACATCCAATGCTTGTAAGTTAAGGTGAGAAACGTGTGAGCTTCGTGAATGATGTAGTTCCTTTGAGCAGAAAAGTGACTGCCCTTACCTTAAACGAAGTCTTGCTTGTAGGGAGACTCAGAGCATGGGATTTATCTCCATTTCTGAAGTGAAACACACAGCAGTGTAATCATCGATTGATCACACTCTGCGTTCGAACAAGAAGCACGCTTTTGCTTTCTAGAGTCTCTAAGACAGCAGGAAACGTGAGTGTGCTAAGAACAAAAGAACGGTGTTTCCTACACATACCGACATTATATAGTACAACTCTGCTTCTGAAACTGATACAAAGCACTGGTCCTCTAAAATCCAATGCTGGTCTGTTAAGATGAGAAACGTGTGAGCTTCGTGAATGATGTAGTTCGTTTGAGCTGAAAAGTGACTGCCCTTACCTGAAATGGAGTCTTGCCTGTAGGAAGACACAGCGCCTGGGATTTAACTCCATTTCTGAAGGGAAACACACAGCATAGATCTCATCCATGGATCACACTCTGCTTTAGAGCACGAAGCACGCTATTGCTTTCTAGAGTCTCTAAGACAGCAGGAAATCTGAGTGTGCCCAGAACAAAAGAACAGTGTTTCCTACACATATGGACCATATCTACTCCAAATCTGCTTCTGAAACTGATACAATGCACTGGGCCTCTAACATCCAATGCTTGTCAGTTAAGATGAGAAACGTGTGAGCTTCGTTAATGGTATAGTTCGTTTGAGCAGAAAAGTGACTGCCCTTACCTGAAAGGAAGTCTTGCTTGTAGGGAGACTCAGAGCATGGGATTTAACTCCATTTCTGAAGTGAAACACACAGCATTGTCTCATCCATTGATCACACTCTGCTTTAGAACAAGAAGCACGCTCTTGCTTTCTAGAGTCTCTAAGACAGCAGGAAACGTGAGTGTGCTGAGAACAAAAGAACGGTGTTTTAAACATACCGACCATATCTAGTCCAACTCTGATTCTTAAACTGATACAAAGCACTGGTCCTCTAACATCCAATGGTTGTCTGTTAAGATGAGAGACGTGTGAGCTCAGTGAACAATGTAGTTCGTTTGAGCTGAAAAGTGACGGCCCTTACCCGAAACGAAGTCTTGCTTGTAGGAAGCCACAGAGCCTGTGATTTAACTCCATTTCTGAAGGTAAACACACAGCATAGTTCTCATCCATGGATCACACTCTGCTTTAGAGCGAGAAGCTCGCTCTTGCTTTCTAGAGTCTCTAAGACAGCAGGAAACGTGAGTGTGCTGAGAACAAAAGAACGGTGTTTCCTACACATACGGACCATATCTAGTCCAAATCTTCTTCTGAAAATGATACAATGCACTGGGCTTCTAACATCCAATGCTTGTCAGTTAAGATGAGAAACGTGTGAGCTTCGTGAACGATGTAGTCGCTTTGAGCAGAAAAGTGACTGCCCTTACCTGAAACGAAGTCTTGCTTGTAGGGAGACTCAGAGCTTGGGATTTAACTCCATTTCTGAAGTGAAACACACAGCATTGTCTCATCCATTGATCACACTCTGCTTTAGACCAAGAAGCACGCTCTTGCTTTCTAGAGTCTCTAAGACAGCAGGAAACGTGAGTGTGCTGAGAACAAAAGAACGGTGTTTCCTACACATACGGACCATATCTAGTCCAATTCTGCTTCTTAAAGTGATACAAAGCACTGGTCCTCTAACATCCAATGCTTGTCTGTTAAGATGAGAAACGTGTGAGCTCAGTGAACGATGTAGTTCGTTTGAGCTGAACAGTGACTGCCCTTACCTGAAACGGAGTCTTGCCTGTAGGAAGACACAGCGCCTGGGATTTAACTCCATTTCTGAAGGGAAACACACAGCATAGTTCTCATCCATGAATCACACTCTGCTTTAGAGCAAGAAGCACGCTATTGCTTTCTAGAGTCTCTAATACAGCAGGAAATCTGAGTGTGCTGAGAACAAAAGAACGGTGTTTCCTACACATACTGACTATATGTAGTCCAACTCTTCTTCTGAAACTGATACAATGCACTGGGCCTCTAACATCCAATGCTTGTCAGTTAAGATGAGAAACGTGTGAGGTTCGTGAATGATGAGTTCGTTTGAGCTGAAAAGTGACTGCCCTTACCTGAAATGGAGTCTTGCCTGTAGGAAGATACAGCGCCTGGGATTTAACTCCATTTCTGAAGGGAAACACACAGCATAGTTCTCATCCATGGATCACACTCTGCTTTAGAGCAAGAGGCATGCTCTTTCTTTCTAGAGACTCTAAGACAGCAGGAAACGTGAGTGTGCTGAGAACAAAAGAACGGTGTTCCTACACATACGGACATTATATAGTCCAACTCTTCTTCTGAAACTGACACAAAGCACTGGTCCTCTAACATCCAATGCTTGTCAGTTAAGATGAGAAACGTGTGAGCTCAGTGAACGATGTAGTTCGTTTGAGCTGAACAGTGACTGCCCTTACCTGAAACGGAGTCTTGCCTGTAGGAAGACACAGCGCCTGGGATTTAACTCCATTTCTGATGGGAAACACACGGCATAGTTCTCATCCATGAATCACACTCTGCTTTAGAGCAAGAAGCACGCTATTGCTTTCTAGAGTCTCTAATACAGCAGGAAATCTGAGTGTGCTGAGAACAAAAGAACGGTGTTTCCTACACATACTGACTATATGTAGTCCAACTCTTCTTCTGAAACTGATACAATGCACTGGGCCTCTAACATCCAATGCTTGTCAGTTAAGATGAGAAACGTGTGAGGTTCGTGAATGATGAGTTCGTTTGAGCTGAAAAGTGACTGCCCTTACCTGAAATGGAGTCTTGCCTGTAGGAAGATACAGCGCCTGGGATTTAACTCCATTTCTGAAGGGAAACACACAGCATAGTTCTCATCCATGGATCACACTCTGCTTTAGAGCAAGAAGCATGCTCTTTCTTTCTAGAGACTCTAAGACAGCAGGAAACGTGAGTGTGCTGAGAACAAAAGAACGGTGTTCCTACACATACGGACATTATATAGTCCAACTCTTCTTCTGAAACTGACACAAAGCACTGGTCCTCTAACATCCAATGCTTGTCAGTTAAGATGAGAAACGTGTGAGCTTCGTGAACGATGTAGTCCGTTTAGCAGAAACGTGACTGCCATACCTGAAACGAAGTCATACTTGTAGGAAGACTCAGAGCCTGGGATTTAACTCCATTTCTGAAGTGAAACACACAGCATTGTCTCATCCATTGATCACACTCTGCTTTAGAACAAGAAGCATGCTCTTGCTTTCTAGGGTCTCTAAGACAGCAGGAAACGTGAGTGTGCTGAGAACAAAAGAACGGTGTTTCCTACACATACCGACCATATCTAGTCCAACTCTGCTTCTTAAACTGATACAAAGCACTGGTCCTCTAACATCCAATGGTTGTCAGTTAAGATGAGAAACGTGTGAGCTCCGTGAAAAATGTAGTTCGTTTGAGCTGAAAAGTGACTGCCCTTACCTGAAACGAAGTCTTGCTTGTAGTAAGACAAAGAGCCTGGGATTTAAGTCCATTTCTGAAGGGAAACACACAGCATAGTTCTCATCCATGGATCAGACTCTGCTTTAGAGCGAGAAGCACGCTCTTGCTTTCTAGAGTCTCTAATACAGCAGGAAATCTGAGTGTGCCCAGAAGAAAAGAACGGTGTTTCCTACACATACGGACTATATGTAGTCCAAATCTTCTTGTGAAACTGATACAATGCACTGGTCCTCTAACATCCAATGCTTGTCAGTTAAGATGAGAAACGTGTGAGCTTCGTGAACAATGTAGTTCCTTTGAGCAGAAAAGTAACTGCCCTTACCTGAAACGAAGTCTTGCTTGTAGGGAGACTCAGAGCATGGGATTTAACTCCATTTCTGAAGTGAAACACACAGCATTGTCTCATCCATTGATCACACTCTGCTTTAGAACAAGAAGCATGCTCTTGCTTCCTAAAGTCTCTAAGACAGCAGGAAACGTGAGTGTGCTGAGAACAAAAGAACGGTGTTTCCTACACATATGGACCATATGTAGTCCAAATCTGCTTCTGAAACTGATACAAAGCACTGACCATCTAACATCCAATGCTTGTCAGTTAAGATGAGAAACGTGTTTTCTTCGTGAACGATGTAGTTCCTTTGAGCAGAAACGCGACTGCCCTTACCTTAAATGAAGTCTTGCTTGTAGGGAGACTCAGAGCATGGGATTTAACTCCTTTTCTGAAGGGAAACACACAGCATAGTTCTCATTCATGGATCACACTCTGCTTTAGAGCGAGAAGCACGCTCTTGCTTTCTAGAGTCTGTAATACAGCAGGAAATCTCAGTGTTGCCCGAACAAAAGAACGGTGTTTCCTACATTTATGGGCCATATGTAGTCCAAATCTGCTTCTGAAACTGATACAAAGCACTGCTCCTCTAACATCCAATGCTTGTCAGTTAAGATGAGAAACGTGTGAGCTTCTTGAACGATGTAGTTCCTTGGAGCAGAAAAGTGACTGCACTTACCTGAATTGAAGTCTTGCTTGTAGGAAGACTTAGAGCCTGGGATTTAACTCCATTTCTGAAGAAAAACACACAGCAGTGTAATAATCCATTGATCACACACTGCTTTAGAACAAGAAGCACGCTCTTGCTTTCTAGACTCTCTAAGACAGCAGGAAACGTGAGTGTGCTGAGAAGAAAAGAAAGGTGTTTCCTACATATACGGACATTATATACTCCAAATCTGCTTCTGAAAATGATACAAAGCACTGGTCCTCTAAAATCTAATGCTTCTCTGTTAAGATGAGAAACGTGTGAGCTTCGTGAACGATGTAGTTCGTTTGAGCTGAAAAGTGACTGCCTTTACCTGAAACGAAGTCTTGCCTGTAGGAAGACACAGAGCCTGGGATTTAACTCCATTTCTGAAGGGAAACACACAGCATAGTTCTCATCCATGGATCACACTCTGCTTTAGAGCAAGAAGCACGCTCTTGCTTTCTAGATTCTCTAATACAGCAGGAAATCTGAGTGTGCCCAGAAAAAAAAGAACGGTGTTTCCTACACATACGGACTATATGTAGTCCAAATCTTCTTCTGAAACTGATACAATGCACTGGTCCTCTAAGATCCAATGCTTGTCAGTTAAGATGAGAAACGTGTGAGCTTCTTGAACGATGTAGTTCCTTGGAGCAGAAAAGTGACTGCACTTACCTGAATTGAAGTCTTGCTTGTAGGAAGACTTAGAGCCTGGGATTTAACTCCATTTCTGAAGTAAAACACACAGCAGTGTAATAATCCATTGATCACACACTGCTTTAGAACAAGAAGCACGCTCTTGCTTTCTAGACTCTCTAAGACAGCAGGAAACGTGAGTGTGCTGAGAAGAAAAGAAAGGTGTTTCCTACATATACGGACATTATATACTCCAAATCTGCTTCTGAAAATGATACAAAGCACTGGTCCTCTAAAATCTAATGCTTCTCTGTTAAGATGAGAAACGTGTGAGCTTCGTGAACGATGTAGTTCGTTTGAGCTGAAAAGTGACTGCCTTTACCTGAAACGAAGTCTTGCCTGTAGGAAGACACAGAGCCTGGGATTTAACTCCATTTCTGAAGGGAAACACACAGCATAGTTCTCATCCATGGATCACACTCTGCTTTAGAGCAAGAAGCACGCTCTTGCTTTCTAGAGTCTCTAATACAGCAGGAAATCTGAGTGTGCCAAGAACAATAGAACGGTGTTTCCTACACATACTGACTATATGTAGTCCAAATCTTCTTCTGAAACTGATACAATGCACTGGTCCTCTAAAATCCAATGCTTGTCAGTTAAGATGAGAAACGTGTGAGCTTCGTGAACAATGTAGTTCCTTTGAACTGAAAAGTGACTGCCCTTACCTGAAACGAAGTCTTGCTTGTAGGGAGACTCAGAGCCTGGGATTTAACTCCATTTCTGAAGGGAAACACACAGCATAGTTCTCATCCATGGATCACACTCTGCTTTAGAGCGAGAAGCACGCTCTTGCTTTCTAAAGTCTCTAAAACAGCAGGAAACGTGAGTGTGCTGAGAACAAAAGAACTGTGTTTCGTACACATACAGACCATATCTAGTCCAACTCTGCTTCTGAAACTGATACAAAGTACTGGTCCTCTAACATCCAATGCTTGTCAGTTAAGATGAGAAACGTGTGAGCTTTGTGAATGATGTAGTTCCTTTGAACTGAAAAGTGACTGCCCTTACCTGAAACGAAGTCTTGCTTGTAGTAAGACACAGAGCCTGGGGTTTAAGTCGATTTCTGAAGGGAAACACACAGCATAGTTCTCTTCCATGGATCACACTCTGCTTTAGAGCGAGAAGCACGCTCTTGCTTTCTAGAGTCTCTAATACAGCAGGAAATGTGAGTGTTGCCCGAACAAAAGAATGGTGTTTCCTACATTTATGGGCCATATGTAGTCCAAATCTGCTTCTGAAACTGATACAAAGCACTGCTCCTCTAACATCCAATGCTTGTCAGTTAAGATGAGAAACGTGTGAGCTTCTTGAACGATGTAGTTCCTTGGAGCAGAAAAGAGACTGCACTTACCTGAATTGAAGTCTTGCTTGTAGGAAGACTTAGAGCCTGGGATTTAACTCCATTTCTGAAGTAAAACACACAGCAGTGTAATAATCCATTGATCACACACTGCTTTAGAACAAGAAGCACGCTCTTGCTTTCTAGAGTCTCTAAGACAGCAGGAAATCTGAGTGTGCCCAGAACAAAAGAATGGTGTTTCCTACACATACGGACTATATGTAGTCCAAATCTTCTTCTGAAACTGATACAGTGCACTGGTCCTCTAACATCCAATGCTTGTAAGTTAAGATGAGAAACGTGTGAGATTCGTGAATGATGTAGTTCCTTTGAGCAGAAAAGTGACTGCCCTTACCTTAAATGAAGTCTTGCTTGTAGGGAGACTCAGAGCATGGGATTTAACTCCTTTTCTGAAGGGAAACACACAGCATAGTTCTCATCCATGGATCACACTCTGCTTTAGAGCGAGAAGCACGCTCTTGCTTTCTAAAGTCTCTAAGAAAGCAGGAAACGTGAGTGTGCTGAGAACAAAAGAACTGTGTTTCGTACACATACGGACCATATCTAGTCCAACTCTGCTTCTGAAACTGATACAAAGCACTGGTCCTCTAACATCCAATGCTTGTCAGTTAAGATGAGAAACGTGTGAGCTTCGTGAATGATGTAGTTCCTTTGAGCTGAAAAGTGACTGCCTTTACCTGAAACGAAGTCTTGCTTGTAGTAAGACACAGAGCCTGGGATTTAACTCCATTTCTGAAGGGAAACACACAGCATAGTTCTCATCCATGGATCAGACTCTGCTTTAGAGAGAGAAGCACGCTCTTGCTTTCTAGAGTCTCTAATACAGCAGGAAATCTGAGTGTGCCCAGAAGAAAAGAACGGTGTTTCCTACACATACGGACTATATGTAGTCCAAATCTTCTTGTGAAACTGATACAATGCACTGGTCCTCTAACATCCAATGCTTGTCAGTTAAGATGAGAAACGTGTGAGCTTCGTGAACAATGTAGTTCCTTTGAGCAGAAAAGTGACTGCCCTTACCTGAAACGAAGTCTTGCTTGTAGGGAGACTCAGAGCATGGGATTTAACTCCATTTCTGAAGTGAAACACACAGCATTGTCTCATCCATTGATCACACTCTGCTTTAGAACAAGAAGCACGCTCTTGCTTCCTAAAGTCTCTAAGACAGCAGGAAACGTGAGTGTGCTGAGAACAAAAGAACGGTGTTTCCTACACATACTGACTATATGTAGTCCAAATCCTCTTCTGAAACTGATACAATGCACTGGTCCTCTAACATCCAATGCTTGTCAGTTAAGATGAGAAACGTGTTTTCTTTGTGAACGATGTAGTTCCTTTGAGCAGAAAAGTGACTGCCCTTACCTTAAATGAAGTCTTGCTTGTAGGGGGAATCAGAGCATGGGATTTAACCCCTTTTCTGAAGGGAAACACACAGCATAGTTCTCATCCATGGATCACACTCTGCTTTAGAGCGAGAAGCACGCTCTTGCTTTCTAAAGTCTCTAAAACAGCAGGAAACGTGAGTGTGCTGAGAACAAAAGAACTGTGTTTCGTACACATACAGACCATATCTAGTCCAACTCTGCTTCTGAAACTGATACAAAGTACTGGTCCTCTAACATCCAATGCTTGTCAGTTAAGATGAGAAACGTGTGAGCTTTGTGAATGATGTAGTTCCTTTGAACTGAAAAGTGACTGCCCTTACCTGAAACGAAGTCTTGCTTGTAGTAAGACACAGAGCCTGGGGTTTAAGTCGATTTCTGAAGGGAAACACACAGCATAGTTCTCTTCCATGGATCACACTCTGCTTTAGAGCGAGAAGCACGCTCTTGCTTTCTAGAGTCTCTAATACAGCAGGAAATCTGCGTGTTGCCCTAACAAAAGAACGGTGTTTCCTACATTTATGGGCCATATGTAGTCCAAATCTGCTTCTGAAACTGATACAAAGCACTGCTCCTCTAACATCCAATGCTTGTCAGTTAAGATGAGAAACATGTGAGCTTCTTGAACGATGTAGTTCCTTGGAGCAGAAAAGAGACTGCACTTACCTGAATTGAAGTCTTGCTTGTAGGAAGACTTAGAGCCTGGGATTTAACTCCATTTCTGAAGTAAAACACACAGCAGTGTAATAATCCATTGATCACACACTGCTTTAGAACAAGAAGCACGCTCTTGCTTTCTAGACTCTCTAAGACAGCAGGAAACGTGAGTGTGCTGAGAAGAAAAGAAAGGTGTTTCCTACATATACGGACATTATATACTCCAAATCTGCTTCTGAAAATGATACAAAGCACTGGTCCTTTAAAATCTAATGCTTCTCTGTTAAGATGAGAAACGTGTGAGCTTCGTGAACGATGTAGTTCGTTTGAGCTGAAAAGTGACTGCATTACCGGAAACGAAGTCTTGCCTGTAGGAAGACACAGAGCCTGGGATTTAACTCCATTTCTGAAGTAAAACACACAGCAGTGTAATAATCCATTGATCACACACTGCTTTAGAACAAGAAGCACGCTCTTGCTTTCTAGAGTCTCTAAGACAGCAGGAAATCTGAGTGTGCCCAGAACAAAAGAACGGTGTTTCCTACACATACGGACTATATGTAGTCCAAATCTTCTTCTGAAACTGATACAGTGCACTGGTCCTCTAATATCCAATGCTTGTAAGTTAAGATGAGAAACGTGTGAGCTTCGTGAATAATGTAGTTCCTTTGAGCAGAAAAGTGACTGCCCTTACCTTAAATGAAGTCTTGCTTGTAGGGAGACTCAGAGCATGGGATTTAACTCCTTTTCTGAAGGGAAACACACAGCATAGTTCTCATCCATGGATCACACTCTGCTTTAGAGCGAGAAGCACGCTCTTGCTTTCTAAAGTCTCTAAGAAAGCAGGAAACGTGAGTGTGCTGAGAACAAAAGAACTGTGTTTCGTACACATACGGACCATATCTAGTCCAACTCTGCTTCTGAAACTGATACAAAGCACTGGTCCTCTAACATCCAATGCTTGTCAGTTACGATGAGAAACATGTGAGCTTCGTGAATGATGTAGTTCCTTTGAACTGAAAAGTGACTGCCCTTACCTGAAACGAAGTCTTGCTTGTAGTAAGACACAGAGCCTGGGATTTAAGTCCATTTCTGAAGGGAAACACACAGCATAGTTCTCATCCATGGATCAGACTCTGCTTTAGAGAGAGAAGCACGCTCTTGCTTTCTAGAGTCTCTAATACAGCAAGAAATCTGAGTGTTCCCCGAACAAAAGTACGGTGTTTCCTACATTTATGGACCATATGTAGTCCAAATCTGCTTCTGAAACTGATACAAAGCACTGGTCCTCTAACATCCAATGCTTGTCAGTTAAGATGAGAAACGTGTGAGCTTCGTGAACGATGTAGTTCGTTTCAGCAGAAAAGTGACTGCCCTTACCTGAATTGAAGTCTTGCTTGTAGGAAGACTCAGAGCCTGGGATTTAACTCCATTTCTGAATAAAACACACAGCAGTGTAATCATCCATTGATCACACACTGCTTTAGAACAAGAAGCACGCTCTTGCTTTCTAGACTCTCTAAGACATCAGGAAACGTGAGTGTGCTGAGAACAATAGAACGGTGTTTCCTACATATACGGACATTATATAGTCCAACTCTGCTTCTGAAACTGATACAAAGCACTGGTCCTCTAAAATCTAATGCTTGTCTGTTAAGATGAGAAACGTGTGAGCTTCGTGAAAAATGTAGTTCGTTTGAGCTGAAAAGTGACTGCCCTTACCTGAAACGAAGTCTTGCCTGTAGGAAGACACAGAGCCTGGGATTTAACTCCATTTCTGGAGGTAAACACACAGCATAGTTCTCATCCATGGGTCACACTCTGCTTAAGAGCAAGAAGCACGCTCTTGCTTTCTAGATTCTCTAATACAGCAGGAAATCTGAGTGTGCCCAGAAGAAAAGAACAGTGTTTCCTACACATACGGACTATATGTAGTCCAAATCTTCTTGTGAAACTGATACAATGCACTGGTCCTCTAACATCCAATGCTTGTCAGTTAAGATGAGAAACGTGTGAGCTTCGTGAACAATGTAGTTCCTTTGAGCAGAAAAGTGACTGCCCTTACCTGAAACGAAGTCTTGCTTGTAGGGAGACTCAGAGCATGGGATTTAACTCCATTTCTGAAGTGAAACACACAGCATTGTCTCATCCATTGATCACACTCTGCTTTAGAACAAGAAGCACGCTCTTGCTTCCTAAAGTCTCTAAACAGAAGGAAACGTGAGTGTGCTGAGAACAAAAGAACGGTGTTTCCTACACATACTGACTATATGTAGTCCAAATCTTCTTCTGAAACTGATACAATGCACTGGTCCTCTAACATCCAATGCTTGTCAGTTAAGATGAGAAACGTGTTTTCTTCGTGAACGACGTAGTTCCTTTGAGCAGAAAAGTGACTGCCCTTACCTTAAATGAAGTCTTGCTTGTAGGGAGACTCAGAGAATGGGATTTAACCCCTTTTCTGAAGGGAAACACACAGCATAGTTCTCATCCATGGATCACACTCTGCTTTAGAGCGAGAAGCACGCTCTTGCTTTCTAAAGTCTCTAAAACAGCAGGAAACGTGAGTGTGCTGAGAACAAAAGAACTGTGTTTCGTACACATACAGACCATATCTAGTCCAACTCTGCTTCTGAAACTGATACAAAGTACTGGTCCTCTAACATCCAATGCTTGTCAGTTAAGATGAGAAACGTGTGAGCTTTGTGAATGATGTAGTTCCTTTGAACTGAAAAGTGACTGCCCTTACCTGAAACGAAGTCTTGCTTGTAGTAAGACACAGAGCCTGGGGTTTAAGTCGATTTCTGAAGGGAAACACACAGCATAGTTCTCTTCCATGGATCACACTCTGCTTTAGAGCGAGAAGCACGCTCTTGCTTTCTAGAGTCTCTAATACAGCAGGAAATCTGAGTGTTGCCCGAACAAAAGAACGGTGTTTCCTACATTTATGGGCCATATGTAGTCCAAATCTGCTTCTGAAACTGATACAAAGCACTGCTCCTCTAACATCCAATGCTTGTCAGTTAAGATGAGAAACGTGTGAGCTTCTTGAACGATGTAGTTCCTTGGAGCAGAAAAGAGACTGCACTTACCTGAATTGAAGTCTTGCTTGTAGGAAGACTTAGAGCCTGGGATTTAACTCCATTTCTGAAGTAAAACAGACAGCAGTGTAATAATCCATTGATCACACACTGCTTTAGAACAAGAAGCACGCTCTTGCTTTCTAGAGTCTCTAAGACAGCAGGAAATCTGAGTGTGCCCAGAACAAAAGAACGGTGTTTCCTACACATACGGACTATATGTAGTCCAAATCTTCTTCTGAAACTGATACAATGCAATGGTCCTCTAACATCCAATGCTTGTAAGTTAAGATGAGAAACGTGTGAGCTTCGTGAATGATGTAGTTCCTTTGAGCAGAAAAGTGACTGCCCTTACCTTAAATGAAGTCTTGCTTGTAGGGAGACTCAGAGCATGGGATTTAACTCCTTTTCTGAAGGGAAACACACAGCATAGTTCTCATCCATGGATCACACTCTGCTTTAGAGCGAGAAGCACGCTGTTGCTTTCTAAAGTCTTTAAGACAGCAGGAAACATGAGTTTGCTGAGAACAAAAGAACGGTGTTTCCTACATATACAGACATTATATAGTCCAACTCTTCTTCTGAAACTGATAGAATGCACTGGTCCTCTAACATCCATTACTTGTCAGTTAAGATGAGAAACGTGTGAGCTTTGTGAATGATGTAGTTCCTTTGAACTGAAAAGTGACTGCCCTTACTTGAAACGAATTCTTGCTTGTAGTAAGACACAGAGCCTGGGATTTAACTCCATTTCTGAAGGGAAACACATAGCATAGTTCTCATCCATGGAACACACTCTGCTTTAGAACGAGAAGCACACTCTTGCTTTCTAGAGTCTCTAATACAGCAGGAAATCTGAGTTTGCCCAGAACAAAAGAACGGTGTTTCCTACACATATGGACCATATCTAGTCCAACTCTTCTTCTGAAACTGATACAAAGCACTGGTCCTCTAACATCCAATGCTTGTCATTTAAGATGAGAAACGTGTGAGCTTCGTGAATGATGTAGTTCGTTTGAGCAGAAAAGTGCCTGCCCTTACCTGAATTGAAGTCTTGCTTGTAGGAAGACTCAGAGCCTGGGATTTAACTCCATTTCTGAAGTAAAACAGACAGCAGTGTAATAATGCATTGATCACACACTGCTTTAGAACAAGAAGCACGCTCTTGCTTTCTAGAGTCTCTAAGACAGCAGGAAATCTGAGTGTGCCCAGAACAAAAGAACGGTGTTTCCTACACATACGGACTATATGTAGTCCAAATCTTCTTCTGAAACTGATACAATGCAATGGTCCTCTAACATCCAATGCTTGTAAGTTAAGATGAGAAACGTGTGAGCTTCGTGAATAATGTAGTTCCTTTGAGCAGAAAAGTGACTGCCCTTACCTTAAATGAAGTCTTGCTTGTAGGGAGACTCAGAGCATGGGATTTAACTCCTTTTCTGAAGGGAAACACACAGCATAGTTCTCATCCATGGATCACACTCTGCTTTAGAGCGAGAAGCACGCTGTTGCTTTCTAAAGTCTTTAAGACAGCAGGAAACATGAGTTTGCTGAGAACAAAAGAACGGTGTTTCCTACATATACAGACATTATATAGTCCAACTCTTCTTCTGAAACTGATAGAATGCACTGGTCCTCTAACATCCATTACTTGTCAGTTAAGATGAGAAACGTGTGAGCTTTGTGAATGATGTAGTTCCTTTGAACTGAAAAGTGACTGCCCTTACTTGAAACGAATTCTTGCTTGTAGTAAGACACAGAGCCTGGGATTTAACTCCATTTCTGAAGGGAAACACATAGCATAGTTCTCATCCATGGAACACACTCTGCTTTAGAACGAGAAGCACACTCTTGCTTTCTAGAGTCTCTAATACAGCAGGAAATCTGAGTTTGCCCAGAACAAAAGAACGGTGTTTCCTACACATATGGACCATATCTAGTCCAACTCTTCTTCTGAAACTGATACAAAGCACTGGTCCTCTAACATCCAATGCTTGTCATTTAAGATGAGAAACGTGTGAGCTTCGTGAATGATGTAGTTCGTTTGAGCAGAAAAGTGCCTGCCCTTACCTGAATTGAAGTCTTGCTTGTAGGAAGATTCAGAGCCTGGGATTTAACTCCATTTCTTAAGTAAAA
This sequence comes from Onychomys leucogaster, assembly GCA_949786385.1. Classification (NCBI taxonomy): domain Eukaryota; kingdom Metazoa; phylum Chordata; class Mammalia; order Rodentia; family Cricetidae; genus Onychomys; species Onychomys leucogaster. The sequence continues at coordinate 312,375 of CATKUP010000069.1, forward strand.
CACACAGCAGTGTAATCATCGATTGATCACACTCTGCTTTAGAACAAGAAGCACGCTCTTGCTTTCTAGAATCTCTAAGACAGCAGGAAACGTGAGTGCGCTGAGAACAAAAGAACTGTATTTCCTACATATACGGACATTATATAGTCCAACTCTGCTTCTGAAACTGATACAAAGCACTGGTCCTCTAAAATCCAATGCTTGTCTGTTAAGATGAGAAACGTGTGAGCTTCGTGAATGATGTAGTTCGTTTGAGCTGAAAAGTGACTGCCCTTACCTGAAACGGATTCTTGCCTGTAGGAAGACACAGCGCCTGGGATTTAACTCCATTTCTGAAGGGAAACACACAGCATAGTTCTCATCCATGAATCACACTCTGCTTTAGAGCAAGAAGCACGCTATTGCTTTCTAGAGTCTCTAATACAGCAGGAAATCTGAGTGTGCTGAGAACAAAAGAACGGTGTTTCCTACACATACTGACTATATGTAGTCCAACTCTTCTTCTGAAACTGATACAATGCACTGGGCCTCTAACATCCAATGCTTGTCAGTTAAGATGAGAAACGTGTGAGCTTCGTGAATGATGAGTTCGTTTGAGCTGAAAAGTGACTGCCCTTACCTGAAACGGAGTCTTGCCTGTAGGAAGATACAGCGCCTGTGATTTAACTCCATTTCTGAAGGGAAACACACAGCATAGTTCTCATCCATGGATCACACTCTGCTTTAGAGCAAGAAGCATGCTCTTTCTTTCTAGAGACTCTAAGACAGCAGGAAACGTGAGTGTGCTGAGAAAAAGAGAACGGTGTTTCCTACACATACGGACATTATATCGTCCAACCCCTCTTCTGAAACTGACACAAAGCACTGGTCCTCTAACATCCAATGCTTGTCAGTTAAGATGAGAAACGTGTGAGCTTCGTGAACGATGTAGTCAGTTTAGCAGAAACGTGACTGCCCTTACCTGAAACGAAGTCTTGCTTGTAGGAAGACTCAGAGCCTGGGATTTAACTCCATTTCTGAAGTGAAACACACAGCATTGTCTCATCCATTGATCACACTCTGCTTTAGAAAAAGAGGCATGCTCTTGCTTTCTAGAGTCTCTAAGACAGCAGGAAACGTGAGTGTTCTGAGAACAAAAGAAGGGTGTTTCCTACACATACCGACCATATCTAGTCCAACTCTGCTTCTTAAACTGATACAAAGCACTGGTCCTCTAACATCCAATGGTTGACTGTTAAGATGAGAGACGTGTGAGCTCAGTGAACGATGTAGTTCGTTTGAGCTGAAAAGTGACGGCCCTTACCCGAAACGAAGTCTTGCATGTAGGAAGACACAGAGCCTGTGATTTAACTCCATTTCTGAAGGTAAACACACAGCATAGTTCTCATCCATGGATCACACTCTGCTTTAGAAAAAGAGGCATGCTCTTGCTTTCTAGAGTCTCTAAGACAGCAGGAAACGTGAGTGTGCTGAGAACAAAAGAACGGTGTTTCCTACACATACGGACCATATCTAGTCCAAATCTTCTTCTGAAACTGATACAATGCACTGGGCCTCTAACATCCAATGCTTGTCAGTTAAGATGAGAAACGTGTGAGCTTCGTGAACGATGTAGTCCCTTTGAGCAGAAAAGTGACTGCCCTTACCTGAAACGAAGTCTTGCTTGTAGGGAGACTCAGAGCTTGGGATTAAACTCCATTTCTGAAGTGAAACACACAGCATTGTCTCATCCATTGATCACACTCTGCTTTAGACCAAGAAGCACGCTCTTGCTTTCTAGAGTCTCTAAGACAGCAGGAAACGTGAGTGTGCTGAGAACAAAAGAACGGTGTTTCCTACACATACGGACCATATCTAGTCCAACTCTGCTTCTTAAAGTGATACAAAGCACTGGTCCTCTAACATCCAATGCTTGTCAGTTAAGATGAGAAACGTGTGAGCTTCGTGAACGATGTAGTTCGTTTGAGCAGAAAAGTGACTGCAATTACCTGAAACGAAGTCTTGCTTGTCGGAAGACTCAGAGCCTGGGATTTAACTCCATTTCTGAAGTGAAATACATAGCATAGTTCTCATCCATGGATCACACTCTGCTTTAGAGCAAGAAGCACACTCTTGCTTTCTAGAGTCTCTAAGACAGCAGGAATATCTGAGTGTGCCCAGAACAAAAGAACGGTGTTTCCTACACAACGGACTATATGTAGTCCAAATCTTCTCCTGAAACTGATAGAATGCACTGGTCCTCTAACATCCAATGCTTGTCAGTTAAGATGAGAAACGTGTGAGCTTTGTGAATGATGTAGTTCCTTTGAACTGAAAAGTGACTGCCCTTACCTGAAACGAAGTCTTGCTTGTAGTAAGACACAGAGCCTGGGATTTAACTCCATTTCTGAAGGGAAACACACATTTTAGTCTCATCCATGGATCACACTCTGCTTTAGAGCGAGAAGCACACTCTTGCTTTCTAGAGTCTCTAATATAGCAGGAATTCTGAGTGTGCCCAGTACAAAAGAACGGTGTTTCCTACACATATGGACCATATGTAGTCCAAATCTGCTTCTGAAACTGATACAAAGCATTGACCCTCTAACATCCAATGCTTGTCAGTTAAGATGAGAAACGTGTGAGCTTCGTTAATGATATAGTTCTTTTGAGCAGAAAAGTGACTGCCCTTACCTGAAACGAAGTCTTGCTTGTAGGGAGACTCAGAGCATGGGATTTAACTCCATTTCTGAAGTGAAACACACAGCATTGTCTCATCCATTGATCACACTCTGCTTTAGAACAAGAAGCACGCTCTTGCTTTCTAGAGTCTCTAAGACAGCAGGAAACGTGAGTGTGCAGAGAACAAAAGAACGGTGTTTCCTACACATATGGACCATATGTAGTCCAAATCTGCTTCTGAAACTGATACAAAGCATTGACCCTCTAACATCCAATGCTTGTCAGTTAAGATGAGAAACGTGTGAGCTCAGTGAATGATATAGTTCGTTTGAGCAGAAAAGTTACTGCCCTTACCTGAAACGAAGTCTTGCTTGTAGGAAGACTCTGAGCCTGGGATTTAACTCCATTTCTGAAGGCAAACACACAGCATAGTTTTCATTCATGGATCACACTCTGCTTTAGAGCAAGGAGCACACTCTTGCTTCCTAGAGTCTCTTACACAGCAGGAAATCTGAGTGTGCCCAGTACAAAAGAACCGTGTTTCCTACATTTATGGACCATATGTAGTCCAAATCTGTTTCTGAAACTGATACAAAGCACTGGTCCTCTAACATCCAATGCTTGTCAGTTAAGATGAGAAATGTGTGAGCTTCTTGTACGATGTAGTTCCTTGGAGCAGAAAAGTGACTGCACTTACCTGAATTGAAGTCTTGCTTGTAGGAAGACTCAGAGCCTGGGATTTAACTCCATTTCTGAAGTAAAACACACAGCAGTGTAATAATCCATTGATCACACACTGCTTTAGAACAAGAAGCACGCTCTTGCTTTCTAGACTCTCTAAGACAGCAGGAAACATGAGTGTGCTGAGAAGAAAAGAAAGGTGTTTCCTACATATATGGACATTATATAGTCCAACTCTGCTTCTGAAACTGATACAATGCACTGGGAAAATAATATCCAATGCTTGTCAGTTAAGATGAGAAACGTGTGAGCTTCGTTAATGATATAGTTCGTTTGAGCAGAAAAGTGACTGCCCTTACCTGAAACGAAGTCTTGCTTGTAGGGAGACTCAGAGCATGGGATTTAACTCCATTTCTGAAGTGAAACACACAGCATTGTCTCATCCATTGATCACACTCTGCTTTAGAACAAGAAGCACGCTCTTGCTTTCTAGAGTCTCTAAGACAGCAGGAAACGTGAGTGTGCTGAGAACAAAAGAACGGAGTTTCCTACACATACCGACCATATCTAGTCCAACTCTGCTTCTTAAACTGATACAAAGCACTGGTCCTCTAACATCCAATGGTTGTCTGTTAAGATGAGAGACATGTGAGCTCAGTGAACGGTGTAGTTCTTTTGAGCTGAAAAGTGACGGCCCTTACCCGAAACGAAGTCTTGCCTGTAGGAAGACACAGAGCCTTTGATTTAACTCCATTTCTGAAGGTAAACACACAGCATAGTTCTCATCCATGGATCACACTCTGCTTTAGAGCGAGAAGCACGCTCTTGCTTTCTAGAGTCTCTAATACAGCAGGAAATCTGAGTGTGCCCAGAACAAAAGAACGGTGTTTCCTACACATACTGACTATGTAGTCCAAATCTTCTTCTGAAACTGATACAATGCACTGGGCCTCTAACATCCAATGCTTGTCAGTTAAGATGAGAAACGTGTAAGCTTCGTGAACGATGTAGTCCCTTTGAGCAGAAAAGTGACTGCCCTTACCTGAAACGAAGTCTTGCTTGTAGGGAGTCTCAGAGCATGGGATTTAACTCCATTTCTGAAGTGAAACACACAGCATTGTCTCATCCATTGATCACACTCTGCTTTAGACCAAGAAGCACGCTCTTGCTTTCTAGAGTCTCTAAGACAGCAGGAAACGTGAGTGTGCTGAGAACAAAAGAACGGTGTTTCCTACACATACGGACCATATCTAGTCCAACTCTGCTTCTTAAAGTGATACAAAGTACTGGTCCTCTAACATCCAATGCTTGTCTGTTAAGATGAGAAACGTGTGAGGTCAGTGAACGATATAGTTCGTTTGAGCTGAAAAGTGACTGCCCTTACCCTAAACGAAGTCTTGCTTGTAGGAAGACACAGAGCCTGGGATTTACCACCATTTCTGAAGTGAAACACACAGCAGTGTTCTCATCCATTGATCACACTCTGCTTTAGAACAAGAAGCACGCACTTGCTTTCTAGAGTCTCTAAGACAGCAGGAAATCTGAGTGTGCCCAGAACAAAAAACGGTGTTTCCTACACATACGGACTATATGTAGTCCAAATCTTCTTCTGAAACTGATAGAATGCACTGGTCCTGTAACATCCATTGCTTGTCAGTTAAGATGAGAAACGTGTGAGCTTTGTGAATGATGTAGTTCCTTTGAACTGAAAAGTGACTTCCCTTACTTGAAACGAAGTCTTGCTTGTAGGAAGACACAGTGCCTGGGATTTAACTCCATTTCTGAAGGGAAACACACAGCATAGTTCTCATCCATGGAACACACTCTGCTTTAGAACGAGAAGCACACTCTTGCTTTCTAGAGTCTCTAATACAGCAGGAAATCTGAGCGTGCCCAGAGAAAAAGAACGGTGTTTCCTACACATATGGACCATATCTATTCCAACTCTTCTTCTAAAATGATACAAAGCATTGACCCTCTAACATCCAATGCTTGTCAGTTAAGATGAGAAACGTGTGAGCTCCGTGAAAGATGTAGTTTATTTGAGCTGAAAAGTGACTGCCCTTACCTGAAAAGAAGTCTTGCTTGTAGGAAGACTCAGAGCCTGGGATTTAACTCCATTTCTGAAGTAAAACACACAGCAGTGTAATTATCGATTGATCACACTCTGCTTTAGAATGAGAAGCACGCTCTTGCTTTCTAGAGTCTCTAAGACAGCAGGAAACGTGAGTGTGCTGAGAACAAAAGAACGGTGTTTCCTACACATACGGACATTATATAGTCCAACTCTTTTTCTGCAACTGATACAAAGCACTGGTCCTCTAACATCCAATGCTTGTCAGTTAAGATGAGAAACGTGTGAGCTTCGTGAACGATGTAGTTCGTTTGAGCAGAAAAGTGACTGCCCTTACCTGAAACGAAGTCTTGTTTGTAGGAAGACTCAGAGCCTGGGATTTAACTCCATTTCTGAAGTGAAATACATAGCATAGTTCTCATCCATGGATCACACTCTGCTTTAGAGCAAGAAGCACACTCTTGCTTTCTAGAGTCTCTAAGACAGCAGGAATATCTGAGTGTGCCCAGAACAAAAGAACGGTGTTTCCTACACAACGGACTATATGTAGTCCAAATCTTCTCCTGAAACTGATAGAATGCACTGGTCCTCTAACATCCAATGCTTGTCAGTTAAGATGAGAAACGTGTGAGCTTTGTGAATGATGTAGTTCCTTTGAACTGAAAAGTGACTGCCCTTACCTGAAACGAAGTCTTGCTTGTAGTAAGACACAGAGCCTGGGATTTAACTCCATTTCTGAAGGGAAACACACATTTTAGTCTCATCCATGGATCACACTCTGCTTTAGAGCGAGAAGCACACTCTTGCTTTCTAGAGTCTCTAATATAGCAGGAATTCTGAGTGTGCCCAGTACAAAAGAACGGTGTTTCCTACACATATGGACCATATGTAGTCCAAATCTGCTTCTGAAAATGATACAAAGCATTGACCCTCTAACATCCAATGCTTGTCAGTTAAGATGAGAAACGTGTGAGCTTCGTTAATGATATAGTTCGTTTGAGCAGAAAAGTGACTGCCCTTACCTGAAACGAAGTCTTGCTTGTAGGGAGACTCAGAGCATGGGATTTAACTCCATTTCTGAAGTGAAACACACAGCATTGTCTCATCCATTGATCACACTCTGCTTTAGAACAAGAAGCACGCTCTTGCTTTCTAGAGTCTCTAAGACAGCAGGAAACGTGAGTGTGCAGAGAACAAAAGAACGGAGTTTCCTACACATACCGACCATATCTAGTCCAACTCTGCTTCTTAAACTGATACAAAGCACTGGTCCTCTAACATCCAATGGTTGTCTGTTAAGATGAGAGACATGTGAGCTCAGTGAATGGTGTAGTTCTTTTGAGCTGAAAAGTGACGGCCCTTACCCGAAACGAAGTCTTGCTTGTAGGAAGACACAGAGCCTTTGATTTAACTCCATTTCTGAAGGTAAACACACAGCATAGTTCTCATCCATGGATCACACTCTGCTTTAGAGCGAGAAGCACGCTCTTGCTTTCTAGAGTCTCTAATATAGCAGGAAATCTGAGTGTGCCCAGAACAAAAGAACGGTGTTTCCTACACATACTGACTATGTAGTCCAAATCTTCTTCTGAAACTGATACAATGCACTGGGCCTCTAACATCCAATGCTTGTCAGTTAAGATGAGAAACGTGTGAGCTTCGTGAACGATGTAGTCCCTTTGAGCAGAAAAGTGACTGCCCTTACCTGAAACGAAGTCTTGCTTGTAGGGAGACTCAGAGCATGGGATTTAACTCCATTTCTGAAGTGAAACACACAGCATTGTCTCATCCATTGATCACACTCTGCTTTAGAACAAGAAGCACGCTCTTGCTTCCTAAAGTCTCTAAACAGAAGGAAACGTGAGTGTGCTGAGAACAAAAGAACGGTGTTTCCTACACATACTGACTATATGTAGTCCAAATCTTCTTCTGAAACTGATACAATGCACTGGTCCTCTAACATCCAATGCTTGTCAGTTAAGATGAGAAACGTGTTTTCTTCGTGAACGACGTAGTTCCTTTGAGCAGAAAAGTGACTGCCCTTACCTTAAATGAAGTCTTGCTTGTAGGGAGACTCAGAGAATGGGATTTAACCCCTTTTCTGAAGGGAAACACACAGCATAGTTCTCATCCATGGATCACACTCTGCTTTAGAGCGAGAAGCACGCTCTTGCTTTCTAAAGTCTCTAAAACAGCAGGAAACGTGAGTGTGCTGAGAACAAAAGAACTGTGTTTCGTACACATACAGACCATATCTAGTCCAACTCTGCTTCTGAAACTGATACAAAGTACTGGTCCTCTAACATCCAATGCTTGTCAGTTAAGATGAGAAACGTGTGAGCTTTGTGAATGATGTAGTTCCTTTGAACTGAAAAGTGACTGCCCTTACCTGAAACGAAGTCTTGCTTGTAGTAAGACACAGAGCCTGGGGTTTAAGTCGATTTCTGAAGGGAAACACACAGCATAGTTCTCTTCCATGGATCACACTCTGCTTTAGAGCGAGAAGCACGCTCTTGCTTTCTAGAGTCTCTAATACAGCAGGAAATCTGAGTGTTGCCCGAACAAAAGAACGGTGTTTCCTACATTTATGGGCCATATGTAGTCCAAATCTGCTTCTGAAACTGATACAAAGCACTGCTCCTCTAACATCCAATGCTTGTCAGTTAAGATGAGAAACGTGTGAGCTTCTTGAACGATGTAGTTCCTTGGAGCAGAAAAGAGACTGCACTTACCTGAATTGAAGTCTTGCTTGTAGGAAGACTTAGAGCCTGGGATTTAACTCCATTTCTGAAGTAAAACAGACAGCAGTGTAATAATCCATTGATCACACACTGCTTTAGAACAAGAAGCACGCTCTTGCTTCCTAAAGTCTCTAAACAGAAGGAAACGTGAGTGTGCTGAGAAAAAGAGAACGGTGTTTCCTACACATACGGACATTATATCGTCCAACCCCTCTTCTGAAACTGACACAAAGCACTGGTCCTCTAACATCCAATGCTTGTCAGTTAAGATGAGAAACGTGTGAGCTTCGTGAACGATGTAGTCAGTTTAGCAGAAACGTGACTGCCCTTACCTGAAACGAAGTCTTGCTTGTAGGAAGACTCAGAGCCTGGGATTTAACTCCATTTCTGAAGTGAAACACACAGCATTGTCTCATCCATTGATCACACTCTGCTTTAGAAAAAGAGGCATGCTCTTGCTTTCTAGAGTCTCTAAGACAGCAGGAAACGTGAGTGTTCTGAGAACAAAAGAAGGGTGTTTCCTACACATACCGACCATATCTAGTCCAACTCTGCTTCTTAAACTGATACAAAGCACTGGTCCTCTAACATCCAATGGTTGACTGTTAAGATGAGAGACGTGTGAGCTCAGTGAACGATGTAGTTCGTTTGAGCTGAAAAGTGACGGCCCTTACCCGAAACGAAGTCTTGCATGTAGGAAGACACAGAGCCTGTGATTTAACTCCATTTCTGAAGGTAAACACACAGCATAGTTCTCATCCATGGATCACCCTCTGCTTTAGAGCGAGAAGCACGCTCTTGCTTTCTAGAGTCTCTAAGACAGCAGGAAACGTGAGTGTGCTGAGAACAAAAGAACGGTGTTTCCTACACATACGGACCATATCTAGTCCAAATCTTCTTCTGAAACTGATACAATGCACTGGGCCTCTAACATCCAATGCTTGTCAGTTAAGATGAGAAACGTGTGAGCTTCGTGAACGATGTAGTCCCTTTGAGCAGAAAAGTGACTGCCCTTACCTGAAACGAAGTCTTGCTTGTAGGGAGACTCAGAGCTTGGGATTAAACTCCATTTCTGAAGTGAAACACACAGCATTGTCTCATCCATTGATCACACTCTGCTTTAGACCAAGAAGCACGCTCTTGCTTTCTAGAGTCTCTAAGACAGCAGGAAACGTGAGTGTGCTGAGAACAAAAGAACGGTGTTTCCTACACATACGGACCATATCTAGTCCAACTCTGCTTCTTAAAGTGATACAAAGCACTGGTCCTCTAACATCCAATGCTTGTCAGTTAAGATGAGAAACGTGTGAGCTTCGTGAACGATGTAGTTCGTTTGAGCAGAAAAGTGACTGCCCTTACCTGAAACGAAGTCTTGCTTGTCGGAAGACTCAGAGCCTGGGATTTAACTCCATTTCTGAAGTGAAATACATAGCATAGTTCTCATCCATGGATCACACTCTGCTTTAGAGCAAGAAGCACACTCTTGCTTTCTAGAGTCTCTAAGACAGCAGGAATATCTGAGTGTGCCCAGAACAAAAGAACGGTGTTTCCTACACAACGGCCTATATGTAGTCCAAATCTTCTCCTGAAACTGATAGAATGCACTGGTCCTCTAACATCCAATGCTTGTCAGTTAGATGAGAAACGTGTGAGCTTTGTGAATGATGTAGTTCCTTTGAACTGAAAAGTGACTGCCCTTACCTGAAACGAAGTCTTGCTTGTAGTAAGACACAGAGCCTGGGATTTAACTCCATTTCTGAAGGGAAACACACATTTTAGTCTCATCCATGGATCACACTCTGCTTTAGAGCGAGAAGCACACTCTTGCTTTCTAGAGTCTCTAATATAGCAGGAATTCTGAGTGTGCCCAGTACAAAAGAACGGTGTTTCCTACACATATGGACCATATGTAGTCCAAATCTGCTTCTGAAACTGATACAAAGCATTGACCCTCTAACATCCAATGCTTGTCAGTTAAGATGAGAAACGTGTGAGCTTCGTTAATGATATAGTTCGTTTGAGCAGAAAAGTGACTGCCCTTACCTGAAACGAAGTCTTGCTTGTAGGGAGACTCAGAGCATGGGATTTAACTCCATTTCTGAAGTAAAACAGACAGCAGTGTAATAATCCATTGATCACACACTGCTTTAGAACAAGAAGCACGCTCTTGCTTCCTAAAGTCTCTAAACAGAAGGAAACGTGAGTGTGCTGAGAAAAAGAGAACGGTGTTTCCTACACATACGGACATTATATCGTCCAACCCCTCTTCTGAAACTGACACAAAGCACTGGTCCTCTAACATCCAATGCTTGTCAGTTAAGATGAGAAACGTGTGAGCTTCGTGAACGATGTAGTCAGTTTAGCAGAAACGTGACTGCCCTTACCTGAAACGAAGTCTTGCTTGTAGGAAGACTCAGAGCCTGGGATTTAACTCCATTTCTGAAGTGAAACACACAGCATTGTCTCATCCATTGATCACACTCTGCTTTAGAAAAAGAGGCATGCTCTTGCTTTCTAGAGTCTCTAAGACAGCAGGAAACGTGAGTGTTCTGAGAACAAAAGAAGGGTGTTTCCTACACATACCGACCATATCTAGTCCAACTCTGCTTCTTAAACTGATACAAAGCACTGGTCCTCTAACATCCAATGGTTGACTGTTAAGATGAGAGACGTGTGAGCTCAGTGAACGATGTAGTTCGTTTGAGCTGAAAAGTGACGGCCCTTACCCGAAACGAAGTCTTGCATGTAGGAAGACACAGAGCCTGTGATTTAACTCCATTTCTGAAGGTAAACACACAGCATAGTTCTCATCCATGGATCACCCTCTGCTTTAGAGCGAGAAGCACGCTCTTGCTTTCTAGAGTCTCTAAGACAGCAGGAAACGTGAGTGTGCTGAGAACAAAAGAACGGTGTTTCCTACACATACGGACCATATCTAGTCCAAATCTTCTTCTGAAACTGATACAATGCACTGGGCCTCTAACATCCAATGCTTGTCAGTTAAGATGAGAAACGTGTGAGCTTCGTGAACGATGTAGTCCCTTTGAGCAGAAAAGTGACTGCCCTTACCTGAAACGAAGTCTTGCTTGTAGGGAGACTCAGAGCTTGGGATTAAACTCCATTTCTGAAGTGAAACACACAGCATTGTCTCATCCATTGATCACACTCTGCTTTAGACCAAGAAGCACGCTCTTGCTTTCTAGAGTCTCTAAGACAGCAGGAAACGTGAGTGTGCTGAGAACAAAAGAACGGTGTTTCCTACACATACGGACCATATCTAGTCCAACTCTGCTTCTTAAAGTGATACAAAGCACTGGTCCTCTAACATCCAATGCTTGTCAGTTAAGATGAGAAACGTGTGAGCTTCGTGAACGATGTAGTTCGTTTGAGCAGAAAAGTGACTGCCCTTACCTGAAACGAAGTCTTGCTTGTCGGAAGACTCAGAGCCTGGGATTTAACTCCATTTCTGAAGTGAAATACATAGCATAGTTCTCATCCATGGATCACACTCTGCTTTAGAGCAAGAAGCACACTCTTGCTTTCTAGAGTCTCTAAGACAGCAGGAATATCTGAGTGTGCCCAGAACAAAAGAACGGTGTTTCCTACACAACGGCCTATATGTAGTCCAAATCTTCTCCTGAAACTGATAGAATGCACTGGTCCTCTAACATCCAATGCTTGTCAGTTAGATGAGAAACGTGTGAGCTTTGTGAATGATGTAGTTCCTTTGAACTGAAAAGTGACTGCCCTTACCTGAAACGAAGTCTTGCTTGTAGTAAGACACAGAGCCTGGGATTTAACTCCATTTCTGAAGGGAAACACACATTTTAGTCTCATCCATGGATCACACTCTGCTTTAGAGCGAGAAGCACACTCTTGCTTTCTAGAGTCTCTAATATAGCAGGAATTCTGAGTGTGCCCAGTACAAAAGAACGGTGTTTCCTACACATATGGACCATATGTAGTCCAAATCTGCTTCTGAAACTGATACAAAGCATTGACCCTCTAACATCCAATGCTTGTCAGTTAAGATGAGAAACGTGTGAGCTTCGTTAATGATATAGTTCGTTTGAGCAGAAAAGTGACTGCCCTTACCTGAAACGAAGTCTTGCTTGTAGGGAGACTCAGAGCATGGGATTTAACTCCATTTCTGAAGTGAAACACACAGCATTGTCTCATCCATTGATCACACTCTGCTTTAGAAGAAGAAGCACGCTCTTGCTTTCTAGAGTCTCTAAGACAGCAGGAAACGTGAGTGTGCAGAGAACAAAAGAACGGTGTTTCCTACACATATGGACCATATGTAGTCCAAATCTGCTTCTGAAACTGATACAAAGCATTGACCCTCTAACATCCAATGCTTGTCAGTTAAGATGAGAAACGTGTGAGCTCAGTGAATGATATAGTTCGTTTGAGCAGAAAAGTTACTGCCCTTACCTGAAACGAAGTCTTGCTTGTAGGAAGACTCTGAGCCTGGGATTTAACTCCATTTCTGAAGGCAAACACACAGCATAGTTTTCATTCATGGATCACACTCTGCTTTAGAGCAAGGAGCACACTCTTGCTTCCTAGAGTCTCTTACACAGCAGGAAATCTGAGTGTGCCCAGTACAAAAGAACCGTGTTTCCTACATTTATGGACCATATGTAGTCCAAATCTGTTTCTGAAACTGATACAAAGCACTGGTCCTCTAACATCCAATGCTTGTCAGTTAAGATGAGAAACGTGTGAGCTTCTTGTACGATGTAGTTCCTTGGAGCAGAAAAGTGACTGCACTTACCTGAATTGAAGTCTTGCTTGTAGGAAGACTCAGAGCCTGGGATTTAACTCCATTTCTGAAGTAAAACACACAGCAGTGTAATAATCCATTGATCACACACTGCTTTAGAACAAGAAGCACGCTCTTGCTTTCTAGACTCTCTAAGACAGCAGGAAACATGAGTGTGCTGAGAAGAAAAGAAAGGTGTTTCCTACATATATGGACATTATATAGTCCAACTCTGCTTCTGAAACTGATACAATGCACTGGGAAAATAATATCCAATGCTTGTCAGTTAAGATGAGAAACATGTGAGCTTCGTTAATGATATAGTTCGTTTGAGCAGAAAAGTGACTGCCCTTACCTGAAACGAAGTCTTGCTTGTAGGGAGACTCAGAGCATGGGATTTAACTCCATTTCTGAAGTGAAACACACAGCATTGTCTCATCCATTGATCACACTCTGCTTTAGAACAAGAAGCACGCTCTTGCTTTCTAGAGTCTCTAAGACAGCAGGAAACGTGAGTGTGCTGAGAACAAAAGAACGGAGTTTCCTACACATACCGACCATATCTAGTCCAACTCTGCTTCTTAAACTGATACAAAGCACTGGTCCTCTAACATCCAATGGTTGTCTGTTAAGATGAGAGACATGTGAGCTCAGTGAACGGTGTAGTTCTTTTGAGCTGAAAAGTGACGGCCCTTACCCGAAACGAAGTCTTGCCTGTAGGAAGACACAGAGCCTTTGATTTAACTCCATTTCTGAAGGTAAACACACAGCATAGTTCTCATCCATGGATCACACTCTGCTTTAGAGCGAGAAGCACGCTCTTGCTTTCTAGAGTCTCTAATACAGCAGGAAATCTGAGTGTGCCCAGAACAAAAGAACGGTGTTTCCTACACATACTGACTATGTAGTCCAAATCTTCTTCTGAAACTGATACAATGCACTGGGCCTCTAACATCCAATGCTTGTCAGTTAAGATGAGAAACGTGTGAGCTTCGTGAACGATGTAGTCCCTTTGAGCAGAAAAGTGACTGCCCTTACCTGAAACGAAGTCTTGCTTGTAGGGAGTCTCAGAGCATGGGATTTAACTCCATTTCTGAAGTGAAACACACAGCATTGTCTCATCCATTGATCACACTCTGCTTTAGACCAAGAAGCACGCTCTTGCTTTCTAGAGTCTCTAAGACAGCAGGAAACGTGAGTGTGCTGAGAACAAAAGAACGGTGTTTCCTACACATACGGACCATATCTAGTCCAACTCTGCTTCTTAAAGTGATACAAAGCACTGGTCCTCTAACATCCAATGCTTGTCTGTTAAGATGAGAAACGTGTGAGGTCAGTGAACGATATAGTTCGTTTGAGCTGAAAAGTGACTGCCCTTACCCTAAACGAAGTCTTGCTTGTAGGAAGACACAGAGCCTGGGATTTACCACCATTTCTGAAGTGAAACACACAGCAGTGTTCTCATCCATTGATCACACTCTGCTTTAGAACAAGAAGCACGCACTTGCTTTCTAGAGTCTCTAAGACAGCAGGAAATCTGAGTGTGCCCAGAACAAAAAACGGTGTTTCCTACACATACGGACTATATGTAGTCCAAATCTTCTTCTGAAACTGATAGAATGCACTGGTCCTGTAACATCCATTTCTTGTCAGTTAAGATGAGAAACGTGTGAGCTTTGTGAATGATGTAGTTCCTTTGAAATGAAAAGTGACTTCCCTTACTTGAAACGAAGTCTTGCTTGTAGGAAGACACAGTGCCTGGGATTTAACTCCATTTCTGAAGGGAAACACACAGCATAGTTCTCATCCATGGAACACACTCTGCTTTAGAACGAGAAGCACACTCTTGCTTTCTAGAGTCTCTAATACAGCAGGAAATCTGAGCGTGCCCAGAGAAAAAGAACGGTGTTTCCTACACATATGGACCATATCTATTCCAACTCTTCTTCTGAAACTGATACAAAGCATTGACCCTCTAACATCCAATGCTTGTCAGTTAAGATGAGAAACGTGTGAGCTCCGTGAAAGATGTAGTTTATTTGAGCTGAAAAGTGACTGCCCTTACCTGAAAAGAAGTCTTGCTTGTAGGAAGACTCAGAGCCTGGGATTTAACTCCATTTCTGAAGTAAAACACACAGCAGTGTAATTATCGATTGATCACACTCTGCTTTAGAATGAGAAGCACGCTCTTGCTTTCTAGAGTCTCTAAGACAGCAGGAAACGTGAGTGTGCTGAGAACAAAAGAACGGTGTTTCCTACACATACGGACATTATATAGTCCAACTCTTTTTCTGCAACTGATACAAAGCACTGGTCCTCTAACATCCAATGCTTGTCAGTTAAGATGAGAAACGTGTGAGCTTCGTGAACGATGTAGTTCGTTTGAGCAGAAAAGTGACTGCCCTTACCTGAAACGAAGTCTTGCTTGTAGGAAGACTCAGAGCCTGGGATTTAACTCCATTTCTGAAGTGAAATACATAGCATAGTTCTCATCCATGGATCACACTCTGCTTTAGAGCAAGAAGCACACTCTTGCTTTCTAGAGTCTCTAAGACAGCAGGAATATCTGAGTGTGCCCAGAACAAAAGAACGGTGTTTCCTACACAACGGACTATATGTAGTCCAAATCTTCTCCTGAAACTGATAGAATGCACTGGTCCTCTAACATCCAATGCTTGTCAGTTAAGATGAGAAACGTGTGAGCTTTGTGAATGATGTAGTTCCTTTGAACTGAAAAGTGACTGCCCTTACCTGAAACGAAGTCTTGCTTGTAGTAAGACACAGAGCCTGGGATTTAACTCCATTTCTGAAGGGAAACACACATTTTAGTCTCATCCATGGATCACACTCTGCTTTAGAGCGAGAAGCACACTCTTGCTTTCTAGAGTCTCTAATATAGCAGGAATTCTGAGTGTGCCCAGTACAAAAGAACGGTGTTTCCTACACATATGGACCATATGTAGTCCAAATCTGCTTCTGAAACTGATACAAAGCATTGACCCTCTAACATCCAATGCTTGTCAGTTAAGATGAGAAACGTGTGAGCTTCGTTAATGATATAGTTCGTTTGAGCAGAAAAGTGACTGCCCTTACCTGAAACGAAGTCTTGCTTGTAGGGAGACTCAGAGCATGGGATTTAACTCCATTTCTGAAGTGAAACACACAGCATTGTCTCATCCATTGATCACACTCTGCTTTAGAACAAGAAGCACGCTCTTGCTTTCTAGAGTCTCTAAGACAGCAGGAAACGTGAGTGTGCAGAGAACAAAAGAACGGAGTTTCCTACACATACCGACCATATCTAGTCCAACTCTGCTTCTTAAACTGATACAAAGCACTGGTCCTCTAACATCCAATGGTTGTCTGTTAAGATGAGAGACATGTGAGCTCAGTGAATGGTGTAGTTCTTTTGAGCTGAAAAGTGACGGCCCTTACCCGAAACGAAGTCTTGCTTGTAGGAAGACACAGAGCCTTTGATTTAACTCCATTTCTGAAGGTAAACACACAGCATAGTTCTCATCCATGGATCACACTCTGCTTTAGAGCGAGAAGCACGCTCTTGCTTTCTAGAGTCTCTAATATAGCAGGAAATCTGAGTGTGCCCAGAACAAAAGAACGGTGTTTCCTACACATACTGACTATGTAGTCCAAATCTTCTTCTGAAACTGATACAATGCACTGGGCCTCTAACATCCAATGCTTGTCAGTTAAGATGAGAAACGTGTGAGCTTCGTGAACGATGTAGTCCCTTTGAGCAGAAAAGTGACTGCCCTTACCTGAAACGAAGTCTTGCTTGTAGGGAGTCGCAGAGCATGGGATTTAACTCCATTTCTGAAGTGAAACACACAGCATTGTCTCATCCATTGATCACACTCTGCTTTAGACCAAGAAGCACGCTCTTGCTTTCTAGAGTCTCTAAGACAACAGGAAACGTGAGTGTGCTGAGAACAAAAGAACGGTGTTTCCTACACATACGGACTATATGTAGTCCAAATCTTCTTCTGAAACTGATAGAATGCACTGGTCCTCTAACATCCATTGCTTGTCAGTTAAGATGAGAAACGTGTGAGCTTTGTGAATGATGTAGTTCCTTTGAACTGAAAAGTGACTTCCCTTACTTGAAACGAAGTCTTGCTTGTAGGAAGACACAGAGCCTGGGATTTAACTCCATTTCTGAAGGGAAACACACAGCATAGTTCTCATCCATGGAACACACTCTGCTTTAGAACGAGAAGCACACTCTTGCTTTCTAGAGTCTCTAAGACAGCAGGAAATCTGAGCGTGCCCAGAGAAAAAGAACGGTGTTTCCTACACATATGGACCATATCTATTCCAACTCTTCTTCTGAAACTGATAGAATGCACTGGTCGTCTACCATCCAATGCTTGTCATTTAAGATGAGAAACGTGTGAGCTCCGTGAAAGATGTAGTTTATTTGAGCTGAAAATTGACTGCCCTTACCTGAAACGAAGTCTTGCTTGTAGGAAGACTCAGAGCCTGGGATTTAACTCCATTTCTGAAGTAAAACACACAGCAGTGTAATCATCGATTGATCACACTCTGCTTTAGAATGAGAAGCACGCTCTTGCTTTCTAGAGTCTCTAAGACAGCAGGAAACGTGAGTGTGCTGAGAACAAAAGAACGGTGTTTCCTACACATACGGACATTATATAGTCCAACTCTTTTTCTGAAACTGATAAAAAGCACTGGTCCTCTAACATCCAATGCTTGTCAGTTAAGATGAGAAACGTGTGAGCTTCGTGAACGATGTAGTTCGTTTGAGCAGAAAAGTGACTGCCCTTACCTGAAACGAAGTCTTGCTTGTAGGAAGACTCAGAGCCTGGGATTTAACTCCATTTCTGAAGTGAAATACATAGCATAGTTCTCATCCATGGATCACACTCTGCTTTAGAGCAAGAAGCACACTCTTGCTTTCTAGAGTCTCTAAGACAGCAGGAATATCTGAATGTGCCCAGAACAAAAGAACGGTGTTTCCTACACAACAGACTATATGTAGTCCAAATCTTCTCCTGAAACTGATAGAATGCACTGGTCCTCTAACATCCAATGCTTGTCAGTTAAGATGAGAAACGTGTGAGCTTTGTGAATGATGTAGTTCCTTTGAACTGAAAAGTGACTGCCCTTACCTGAAACGAAGTCTTGCTTGTAGTAAGACACAGAGCCTGGGATTTAACTCCATTTCTGAAGGGAAACACACATTATAGTCTCATCCATGGATCACACTCTGCTTTAGAGCGAGAAGCACACTCTTGCTTTCTAGAGTCTCTAATATAGCAGGAATTCTGAGTGTGCCCAGTACAAAAGAACGGTGTTTCCTACACATATGGACCATATGTAGTCCAAATCTGCTTCTGAAACTGATACAAAGCATTGACCCTCTAACATCCAATGCTTGTCAGTTAAGATGAGAAAAGTGTGAGCTTCGTGAATGATGTAGTTTGTTTGAGCAGAAAAGTGCCTGCCTTTACCTGAATTGAAGTCTTGCTTGTAGGAAGACTCAGAGCCTGGGATTTAACTCCTTTTCTGAAGTAAAACACACAGCAGTGTAATCATCGATTGATCACACTCTGCTTTAGAGCAAGAAGCACACTCTTGCTTTCTAGAGTCTCTAAGACAGCAGGAAATCTGAGTGTGCCCAGAACAAAAGAACGGTGTTTCCTACACATACGGACTATATGTAGTCCAAATCTTCTTCTGAAACTGATACAATGCACTGGTCCTCTAACATCCAATGCTTGTCATTTAAGATGAGAAACGTGTGAGCTTCGTGAATGATGTAGTTCCTTTGAGCAGAAAAGTGACTGCCCTTACCTTAAATGAAGTCTTGCTTGTAGGGAGACTCAGAGCATGGGATATAACTCCTTTTCTGAAGGGAAACACACAGCATAATTCTCATCCATGGATCACACTCTGCTTTAGAGCAAGAAGCACGCTCTTGCTTTCTAAAGTCTCTAAGAAAGCAGGAAACGTGAGTGTGCTGAGAACAAAAGAACTGTGTTTCGTACACATACGGACCATATCTAGTCCAACTCTGCTTCTGAAACTGATACAAAGCACTGGTCCTCTAACATCCAATGCTTGTCAGTTAAGATGAGAAACGTGTGAGCTTTGTGAATGATGTAGTTCCTTTGAACTGAAAAGTGACTGCCCTTACCTGAAACGAAGTCTTGCTTGTAGTAAGACACAGAGCCTGGGATTTAAGTCCATTTCTGAAGGGAAACACACAGCATAGTTCTCATCCATGGATCAGACTCTGCTTTAGAGCGAGAAGCACGCTCTTGCTTTCTAGAGTCTCTAATACAGCAGGAAATCTGAGTGTTCCCCGAACAAAAGAACGGTGTTTCCTACATTTATGGACCATATGTAGTCCAAATCTGCTTCTGAAACTGATACAAAGCACTGCTCCTCTAACATCCAATGATTGTCAGTTAAGATGAGAAACGTGTGAGCTTCGTGAACGATGTAGTTCGTTTCAGCAGAAAAGTGACTGCCCTTACCTGAATTGTCTTGCTTGTAGGAAGACTCAGAGCCTGGGATTTAACTCCATTTCTGAGTAAAACACACAGCAGTGTAATCATCCATTGATCACACACTGCTTTAGAACAAGAAGCACGCTCTTGCTTTCTAGACTCTCTAAGACATCAGGAAACGTGAGTGTGCTGAGAACAATAGAACGGTGTTTCCTACATATACGGACATTATATAGTCCAACTCTGCTTCTGAAACTGATACAAAGCACTGGTCCTCTAAAATCTAATGCTTGTCTGTTAAGATGAGAAACGTGTGAGCTTCGTGAACGATGTAGTTCGTTTGAGCTGAAAAGTGACTGCCCTTACCTGAAACGAAGTCTTGCCTGTAGGAAGACACAGAGCCTGGGATTTAACTCCATTTCTGGAGGGAAACACACACCATAGTTCTCATCCATGGGTCACACTCTGCTTAAGAGCAAGAAGCACGCTCTTGCTTACTAGATTCTCTAATACAGCAGGAAATCTGAGTGTGCCCAGAAGAAAAGAACAGTGTTTCCTACACATACGGACTATATGTAGTCCAAATCTTCTTGTGAAACTGATACAATGCACTGGTCCTCTAACATCCAATGCTTGTCAGTTAAGATGAGAAACGTGTGAGCTTCGTGAACAATGTAGTTCCTTTGAGCAGAAAAGTGACTGCCCTTACCTGAAACTAAGTCTTGCTTGTAGGGAGACTCAGAGCATGGGATTTAACTCCACTTCTGAAGTGAAACACACAGCATTGTCTCATCCATTGATCACACTCTGCTTTAGAACAAGAAGCACGCTCTTGCTTCCTAAAGTCTCTAAGACAGCAGGAAACGTGAGTGTGCTGAGAACAAAAGAACGGTGTTTCCTACACATACTGACTATATGTAGTCCAAATCTTCTTCTGAAACTGATACAATGCACTGGTCCTCTAACATCCAATGCTTGTCAGTTAAGATGAGAAACGTGTTTTCTTCGTGAACGACTTAGTTCCTTTGAGCAGAAAAGTGACTGCCCTTACCTTAAATGAAGTCTTGCTTGTAGGGAGACTCAGAGCATGGGATTTAACCCCTTTTCTGAAGGGAAACACACAGCATAGTTCCCATCCATGGATCACACTCGGCTTTAGAGCGAGAAGCACGCTCTTGCTTTCTAAAGTCTCTAAAACAGCAGAAAACGTGAGTGTGCTGAGAACAAAAGAACTGTGTTTCGTACACATACAGACCATATCTAGTCCAACTCTGCTTCTGAAACTGATACAAAGTACTGGTCCTCTAACATCCAATGCTTGTCAGTTAAGATGAGAAACGTGTGAGCTTTGTGAATGATGTAGTTCCTTTGAACTGAAAAGTGACTGCCCTTACCTGAAACGAAGTCTTGCTTGTAGTAAGACACAGAGCCTGGGATTTAACTCCATTTCTGAAGTGAAATACATAGCATAGTTCTCATCCATGGATCACACTCTGCTTTAGAGCAAGAAGCACACTCTTGCTTTCTAGAGTCTCTAAGACAGCAGGAATATCTGAGTGTGCCCAGAACAAAAGAACGGTGTTTCCTACACAACGGACTATATGTAGTCCAAATCTTCTCCTGAAACTGATAGAATGCACTGGTCCTCTAACATCCAATGCTTGTCAGTTAAGATGAGAAACGTGTGAGCTTTGTGAATGATGTAGTTCCTTTGAACTGAAAAGTGACTGCCCTTACCTGAAACGAAGTCTTGCTTGTAGTAAGACACAGAGCCTGGGATTTAACTCCATTTCTGAAGGGAAACACACATTATAGTCTCATCCATGGATCACACTCTGCTTTAGTGCGAGAAGCACACTCTTGCTTTCTAGAGTCTCTAATATAGCAGGAATTCTGAGTGTGCCCAGTACAAAAGAACGGTGTTTCCTACACATATGGACCATATGTAGTCCAAATCTGCTTCTGAAACTGATACAAAGCATTGACCCTCTAACATCCAATGCTTGTCAGTTAAGATGAGAAAAGTGTGAGCTTCGTGAATGATGTAGTTTGTTTGAGCAGAAAAGTGCCTGCCTTTACCTGAATTGAAGTCTTGCTTGTAGGAAGACTCAGAGCCTGGGATTTAACTCCTTTTCTGAAGTAAAACACACAGCAGTGTAATCATCGATTGATCACACTCTGCTTTAGAGCAAGAAGCACACTCTTGCTTTCTAGAGTCTCTAAGACAGCAGGAAATCTGAGTGTGCCCAGAACAAAAGAACGGTGTTTCCTACACATACGGACTATATGTAGTCCAAATCTTCTTCTGAAACTGATACAATGCACTGGTCCTCTAACATCCAATGCTTGTCAGTTAAGATGTGAAACGTGTGAGCTTCGTGAATGATGTAGTTCCTTTGAGCAGAAAAGTGACTGCCCTTACCTTAAATGAAGTCTTGCTTGTAGGGAGACTCAGAGCATGGGATATAACTCCTTTTCTGAAGGGAAACACACAGCATAATTCTCATCCATGGATCACACTCTGCTTTAGAGCAAGAAGCACGCTCTTGCTTTCTAAAGTCTCTAAGAAAGCAGGAAACGTGAGTGTGCTGAGAACAAAAGAACTGTGTTTCGTACACATACGGACCATATCTAGTCCAACTCTGCTTCTGAAACTGATACAAAGCACTGGTCCTCTAACATCCAATGCTTGTCAGTTAAGATGAGAAACGTGTGAGCTTTGTGAATGATGTAGTTCTTTTGAACTGAAAAGTGACTGCCCTTACCTGAAACGAAGTCTTGCTTGTAGTAAGACACAGAGCCTGGGATTTAAGTCCATTTCTGAAGGGAAACACACAGCATAGTTCTCATCCATGGATCAGACTCTGCTTTAGAGCGAGAAGCACGCTCTTGCTTTCTAGAGTCTCTAATACAGCAGGAAATCTGAGTGTTCCCCGAACAAAAGAACGGTGTTTCCTACATTTATGGACCATATGTAGTCCAAATCTGCTTCTGAAACTGATACAAAGCACTGCTCCTCTAACATCCAAAGATTGTCAGTTAAGATGAGAAACGTGTGAGCTTCGTGAACGATGTAGTTCGTTTCAGCAGAAAAGTGACTGCCCTTACCTGAATTGTCTTGCTTGTAGGAAGACTCAGAGCCTGGGATTTAACTCCATTTCTGAGTAAAACACACAGCAGTGTAATCATCCATTGATCACACACTGCTTTAGAACAAGAAGCACGCTCTTGCTTTCTAGACTCTCTAAGACATCAGGAAACGTGAGTGTGCTGAGAACAATAGAACGGTGTTTCCTACATATACGGACATTATATAGTCCAACTCTGCTTCTGAAACTGATACAAAGCACTGGTCCTCTAAAATCTAATGCTTGTCTGTTAAGATGAGAAACGTGTGAGCTTCGTGAACGATGTAGTTCGTTTGAGCTGAAAAGTGACTGCCCTTAACTGAAACGAAGTCTTGCCTGTAGGAAGACACAGAGCCTGGGATTTAACTCCATTTCTGGAGGGAAACACACAGCATAGTTCTCATCCATGGGTCACACTCTGCTTAAGAGCAAGAAGCACGCTCTTGCTTTCTAGATTCTCTAATACAGCAGGAAATCTGAGTGTGCCCAGAAGAAAAGAACAGTGTTTCCTACACATACGGACTATATGTAGTCCAAATCTTCTTGTGAAACTGATACAATGCACTGGTCCTCTAACATCCAATGCTTGTCAGTTAAGATGAGAAACGTGTGAGCTTCGTGAACAATGTAGTTCCTTTGAGCAGAAAAGTGACTGCCCTTACCTGAAACTAAGTCTTGCTTGTAGGGAGACTCAGAGCATGGGATTTAACTCCATTTCTGAAGTGAAACACACAGCATTGTCTCATCCATTGATCACACTCTGCTTTAGAACAAGAAGCACGCTCTTGCTTCCTAAACTCTCTAAGACAGCAGGAAACGTGAGTGTGCTGAGAACAAAAGAACGGTGTTTCCTACACATACTGACTATATGTAGTCCAAATCTTCTTCTGAAACTGATACAATGCACTGGTCCTCTAACATCCAATGCTTGTCAGTTAAGATGAGAAACGTGTTTTCTTCGTGAACGACGTAGTTCCTTTGAGCAGAAAAGTGACTGCCCTTACCTTAAATGAAGTCTTGCTTGTAGGGAGACTCAGAGCATGGGATTTAACCCCTTTTCTGAAGGGAAACACACAGCATAGTTCTCATCCATGGATCACACTCTGCTTTAGAGCGAGAAGCACGCTCTTGCTTTCTAAAGTCTCTAAAACAGCAGAAAACGTGAGTGTGCTGAAAACAAAAGAACTGTGTTTCGTACACATACAGACCATATCTAGTCCAACTCTGCTTCTGAAACTGATACAAAGTACTGGTCCTCTAACATCCAATGCTTGTCAGTTAAGATGAGAAACGTGTGAGCTTTGTGAATGATGTAGTTCCTTTGAACTGAAAAGTGACTGCCCTTACCTGAAACGAAGTCTTGCTTGTAGTAAGACACAGAGCCTGGGGTTTAACTCCATTTCTGAAGGGAAACACACAGCATAGTTCTCTTCCATGGATCACACTCTGCTTTAGAGAGAGAAGCACGCTCTTGCTTTCTAGAGTCTCTAATACAGCAGGAAATCTGAGTGTTGCCCGAACAAAAGAACGGTGTTTCCTACATTTATGGGCCATATGTAGTCCAAATCTGCTTCTGAAACTGATACAAAGCACTGCTCCTCTAACATCCAATGCTTGTCAGTTAAGATGAGAAACGTGTGAGCTTCTTGAACGATGTAGTTCCTTGGAGCAGAAAAGAGACTGCACTTACCTGAATTGAAGTCTTGCTTGTAGGAAGACTTAGAGCCTGGGATTTAACTCCATTTCTGAAGTAAAACACACAGCAGTGTAATAATCCATTGATCACACACTGCTGTAGAACAAGAAGCACGCTCTTGCTTTCTAGAGTCTCTAAGACAGCAGGAAATCTGAGTGTGCCCAGAACAAAAGAACGGTGTTTCCTACAAATACGGACTATATGTAGTCCAAATCTTCTTCTGAAACTGATACAATGCACTGGTCCTCTAACATCCAATGCTTGTAAGTTAAGATGAGAAACGTGTGAGCTTCGTGAATGATGTAGTTCCTTTGAGCAGAAAAGTGACTGCCCTTACCTTAAATGAAGTCTTGCTTGTAGGGAGACTCAGAGCATGGGATTTAACTCCTTTTCTGAAGGGAAACACACAGCATAGTTCTCATCCATGGATCACACTCTGCTTTAGAGCGAGAAGCACGCTCTTGCTTTCTAAAGTCTCTAAAACAGCAGGAAACGTGATTGTGCTGAGAACAAAAGAACTGTGTTTCGTACACATACAGACCATATCTAGTCCAACTCTGCTTCTGAAACTGATACAAAGTACTGGTCCTCTAACATCCAATGCTTGTCAGTTAAGATGAGAAACGTGTGAGCTTTGTGAATGATGTAGTTCCTTTGAACTGAAAAGTGACTGCCCTTACCTGAAACGAAGTCTTGCTTGTAGTAAGACACAGAGCCTGGGGTTTAAGTCGATTTCTGAAGGGAAACACACAGCATAGTTCTCTTCCATGGATCACACTCTGCTTTAGAGCGAGAAGCACACTCTTGCTTTCTAGAGTCTCTAATACAGCAGGAAATCTGAGTGTTGCCCGAACAAAAGAACGGTGTTTCCTACATTTATGGGCCATATGTAGTCCAAATCTGCTTCTGAAACTGATAAAAAGCACTGCTCCTCTAACATCCAATGCTTGTCAGTTAATATGAGAAACGTGTGAGCTTCTTGAACGATGTAGTTCCTTGGAGCAGAAAAGAGACTGCATTTACCTGAATTGAAGTCTTGCTTGTAGGAAGACTTAGAGCCTGGGATTTAACTCCATTTCTGAAGTAAAACACACAGCAGTGTAATAATCCATTGATCACACACTGCTTTAGAACAAGAAGCACGCTCTTGCTTTCTAGACTCTCTAAGACAGCAGGAAACGTGAGTGTGCTGAGAAGAAAAGAAAGGTGTTTCCTACATATACGGACATTATATACTCCAAATCTGCTTCTGAAAATGATACAAAGCACTGGTCCTCTAAAATCTAATGCTTCTCTGTTAAGATGAGAAACGTGTGAGCTTCGTGAACGATGTAGTTCGTTTGAGCAGAAAAGTGACTTCCCTTACCTGAAACGAAATCTTGCTTGGAGGAAGACATAGAGCCTGGGATTTAACTCCTTTTCTGAAGGGAAACACACAGCATAGTTCTCATCCATGGATCTCACTCTGCTTTAGAGCGAGAAGCACGCTCTTGCATTCTAAAGTCTCTAAGAAAGCAGGAAACGTGAGTGTGCTGAGAACAAAAGAACGGTGTTTCCTACACATACGGACCATATCTAGTCCAAATCTTCTTCTGAAAATGGTACAATGCACTGGGCTTCTAACATCCAATGCTTGTCAGTTAAGATGAGAAACGTGTGAGCTTCGTGAACGATGTAGTCCCTTTGAGCAGAAAAGTGACTGCCCTTACCTGAAACGAAGTCTTGCTTGTAGGGAGACTCAGAGCTTGGGATTTAACTCCATTTCTGAAGTGAAACACACAGCATTGTCTCATCCATTGATCACACTCTGCTTTAGACCAAGAAGCACGCTCTTGCTTTCTAGAGTCTCTAAGACAGCAGGAAACGTGAGTGTGCTGAGAACAAAAGAACGGTGTTTCCTACACATACGGACCATATCTAGTCCAACTCTGCTTCTTAAAGTGATACAAAGCACTGGTCCTCTAACATCCAATGCTTGTCTGTTAAGATGAGAAACGTGTGAGCTCAGTGAACGATGTAGTTCGTTTGAGCTGAAAAGTGACTGCCCTTACCCGAAACGAAGTGTTGCTTGTAGGAAGACACAGAGCCTGGGATTTACCACCATTTCTGAAGTGAAACACACAGCACTGTTCTCATCCATTGATCACACTCTGCTTTAGAACAAGAAGAACGCATTGCTTTCTAGAGTCTCTAAGACAGCAGGAAATCTGAGTGTGCCCAGAAAAAAAGAACGGTGTTTCCTACACATACGGACCATATGTAGTCCAAATCTTCTTCTGAAACTGATAGAATGGACTGGTCCTCTATCATCCATAACTTGTCAGTTAAGATGAGAAACGTGTGAGCTTTGTGAATGATGTAGTTCCTTTGAACTGAAAAGTGACTTCCCTTACTTGAAACGAAGTCTTGCTTGTAGTAAGACACAGAGCCTGGGATTTAACTCCATTTCTGAAGGGAAACACATAGCATAGTTCTCATCCATGGAACACACTCTTCTTTAGAACGAGAAGCACACTCTTGCTTTCTAGAGTCTCTAATACAGCAGGAAATCTGAGTTTGCCCAGAAAAAAAGAACGGTGTTTCCTACACATATGGACCATATCTAGTCCAACTCTTCTTCTGAAACTGATACAAAGCACTGGTCCTCTAACATCCAATGCTTGTCATTTAAGATGAGAAACGTGTGAGCTTCGTGAATGATGTAGTTCGTTTGAGCAGAAAAGTGCCTGCCCTTACCTGAATTGAAGTCTTGCTTGTAGGAAGACTCAGAGCCTGGGATTTAACTCCATTTCTGAAGTAAAACACACAGCAGTGTAATCATCGATTGATCACACTCTGCTTTAGAACAAGAAGCACGCTCTTGCTTTCTAGAATCTCTAAGACAGCAGGAAACGTGAGTGTGCTGAGAAAAAAAGAACTGTATTTCCTACATATACGGAAATTATATAGTCCAACTCTGCTTCTGAAACTGATACAAAGCACTGGTCCTCTAAAATCCAATGCTTGTCTGTTAAGATGAGAAACGTGTGAGCTTCGTGAATGATGTAGTTCGTTTGAGCTGAAAAGTGACTGCCCTTACCTGAAACGGAGTCTTGCCTGTAGGAAGACACAGCGCCTGGGATTTAACTCCATTTCTGAAGGGAAACACACAGCATAGTTCTCATCAATGAATCACACTCTGCTTTAGAGCAAGAAGCACGCTATTGCTTTCTCGAGTCTCTAATACAACAGGAAATCTGAGTGTGCTGAGAACAAAAGAACGGTGTTTCCTACACATACTGACTATATGTAGTCCAACTCTTCTTCTGAAACTGATACAATGCACTGGGCCTCTAACATCCAATGCTTGTCAGTTAAGATGAGAAACGTGTGAGCTTCGTGAATGATGAGTTCGTTTGAGCTGAAAAGTGACTGCCCTTACCTGAAACGGAGTCTTGCCTGTAGGAAGATACAGCGCCTGGGATTTAACTCCATTTCTGAAGGGAAACACACAGCATAGTTCTCATCCATGGATCACACTCTGCTTTAGAGCAAGAAGCATGCTCTTTCTTTCTAGAGACTCTAAGACAGCAGGAAACGTGAGTGTGCTGAGAAAAAAGAACGGTGTTTCCTACACATACGGACATTATATAGTCCAACTCTTCTTCTGAAACTGATAGAATGCAATGGTCGTCTACCATCCAATGCTTGTCATTTAAGATGAGAAACGTGTGAACTCCGTGAAAGATGTAGTTTATTTGAGCTGAAAAGTGACTGCCCTTACCTGAAACGAAGTCTTGCTTGTAGGAAGACTCAGAGCGTGGGATTTAACTCCATTTCTGAAGTAAAACACACAGCAGTGTAATCATCGATTGATCACACTCTGCTTTAGAATGAGAAGCACTTCTTGCTTTCTAGAGTCTCTAAGACAGCAGGAAACGTGAGTGTGCTGAGAACAAAAGAACGGTGTTTCCTACACATACGGACATTATATAGTCCAACTCTTTTTCTGAAACTGATACAAAGCACTGGTCCTCTAACATCCAATGCTTGTCAGTTAAGATGAGAAACGTGTGAGCTTCGTGAACGATATAGTTCGTTTGAGCAGAAAAGTGACTGCCCTTACCTGAAAGAAGTCTTGCTTGTAGGAAGACTCAGAGCCTGGGATTTAACTCCATTTCTGAAGTGAAATACATAGCATAGTTCTCATCCATGGATCACACTCTGCTTTAGAGCGAGAATCATACTCTTGCTTTCTAGAGTCTCTAAGACAGCAGGAAATCTGAGTGTGCCCAGAACAAAAGAACGGTGTTTCCTACACATACGGACTATATGTAGTCCAAATCTTCTTCTGAAACTGATACAATGCACTGGTCCTCTAACATCCAATACTTGTCAGTTAAGATGAGAAACGTGTGAGCTTCGTGAATGATGTAGTTCCTTTGAGCAGAAAAGTGACTGCCCTTACCTTAAATGAAGTCTTGCTTGTAGGGAGACTCAGAGCATGGGATTTAACTCCTTTTCTGAAGGGAAACACACAGCATAGTTCTCATCCATGGATCACACTCTGCTTTAGAGCGAGAAGCACGCTCTTGCTTTCTAAAGTCTCTAAGAAAGCAGGAAACGTGAGTGTGCTGAGAACAAAAGAACTGTGTTTCGTACACATACGGACCATATCTAGTCCAACTCTGCTTCTGAAACTGATACAAAGCACTGGTCCTCTAACATCCAATGCTTGTCAGTTAAGATGAGAAACGTGTGAGCTTTGTGAATGATGTAGTTCCTTTGAACTGAAAAGTGACTGCCCTCACCTGAAATGAAGTCTTGCTTGTAGTAAGACACAGAGCCTGGGATTTAAGTCCATTTCTGAAGGGAAACACACAGCATAGTTCTCATCCATGGATCAGGCTCTGCTTTAGAGCGAGAAGCACGCTCTTGCTTTCTAGAGTCTCTAATACAGCAGGAAATCTGAGTGTTCCCCGAACAAAAGAACGGTGTTTCCTACATTTATGGACCATATGTAGTCCAAATCTGTTTCTGAAACTGATACAAAGCACTGGTCCTCTAACATCCAATGCTTGTCAGTTAAGATGAGAAACGTGTGAGCTTCTTGAACGATGTAGTTCCTTGGAGCAGAAAAGTGACTGCACTTACCTGAATTGAAGTCTTGCTTGTAGGAAGACTCAGAGCCTGGGATTTAACTCAATTTCTGAAGTAAAACACACAGCAGTGTAATAATCCATTGATCACACACTGCTTTAGAACAAGAAGCACACTCTTGCTTTCTAAAGTCTCTAAGACAGCAGGAAACATGAGTGCGCTGAGAAGAAAAGAAAGGTGTTTCCTACATATATGGACATTATATACTCCAACTCTGCTTCTGAAACTGATACAAAGCACTGGTCCTCTAAAATCTAATGCTTGTCTGTTAAGATGAGAAACGTGTGAGCTTCGTGAACGATGTAGTTCGTTTGAGCTGAAAAGTGACTGCCCTTACCTGAAACGAAGTCTTGCCTGTAGGAAGACACAGAGCCTGGGATTTAACTCCATTTCTGAAGGGAAACACACAGCATAGTTCTCATCCATGGATCACACTCTGCTTTAGAACAAGAAGCACGCTCTTGCTTTCTAGAGTCTGTAAGACAGCAGGAAACGTGAGTGTGCTGAGAACAAAAGAACGGAGTTTCCTACACATACCGACCATTTCTAGTCCAACTCTGCTTCTTAAACTGATACAAAGCACTGGTCCTCTAACATTCAATGGTTGTCTGTTAAAATGAGAGACATGTGAGCTCAGTGAACGATGTAGTTCTTTTGAGCTGAAAAGTGATGGCCCTTACCCGAAACGAAGTCTTGCTTGTAGGAAGACACAGAGCCTTTGATTTAACTCCATTTCTGAAGGTAAACACACAGCATAGTTCTCATCCATGGATCACACTCTGCTTTAGAGCAAGAAGCAAGCTCTTGCTTTCTAGAGTCTCTAATACAGCAGGAAATCTGAGTGTGCCCAGAACAAAAGAACGGTGTTTCCTACACATACTGACTATGTAGTCCAAATCTTCTTCTGAAACTGATACAATGCACTGGGCCTCTAACATCCAATGCTTGTCAGTTAAGATGAGAAACGTGTGAGCTTCGTGAACGATGTAGTCCCTTTGAGCAGAAAAGTGACTGCCCTTACCTGAAACGAAGTCTTGCTTGTAGGGAGTCTCAGAGCATGTGATTTAACTCCATTTCTGAAGTGAAACACACAGCATTGTCTCATCCATTGATCACACTCTGCTTTAGACCAAGAAGCACGCTCTTGCTTTCTAGAGTCTCTAAGACAGCAGGAAACGTGAGTGTGCTGAGAACAAAAGAACGGTGTTTCCTACACATACGGACCATATCTAGTCCAACTCTGCTTCTTAAAGTGATACAAAGCACTGGTCCTCTAACATCCAATGCTTGTCTGTTCAGATGAGAAACGTGTGAGGTCAGTGAACGATATAGTTCGTTTGAGCTGAAAAGTGACTGCCCTTACCCGAAACGAAGTCTCTCTTGTAGGAAGACACAGAGCCTGGGATTTACCACCATTTCTGAAGTGAAACACACAGCAGTGTTCTCATCCATTCATCACACTCTGCTTTAGAACAAGAAGCACGCACTTGCTTTCTAGAGTCTCTAAGACAGCAGGAAATCTGAGTGTGCCCAGAACAAAAAACGGTGTTTCCTACACATACGGACTATATGTAGTCCAAATCTTCTTCTGAAACTGATAGAATGCACTGGTCCTCTAACATCCATTGCTTGTCAGTTAAGATGAGAAACGTGTGAGCTTTGTGAATGATGTAGTTCCTTTGAGCAGAAAAGTGACTGCCCTTACCTTAAATGAAGTCTTGCTTGTAGGGAGACTCAGAGCATGGGATTTAACCCCTTTTCTGAAGGGAAACACACAGCATAGTTCTCATCCATGGATCACACTCTGCTTTAGAGCGAGAAGCACGCTCTTGCTTTCTAAAGTCTCTAAAACAGCAGGAAACGTGATTGTGCTGAGAACAAAAGAACTGTGTTTCGTACACATACAGACCATATCTAGTCCAACTCTGCTTCTGAAACTGATACAAAGTACTGGTCCTCTAACATCCAATGCTTGTCAGTTAAGATGAGAAACGTGTGAGCTTTGTGAATGATGTAGTTCCTTTGAACTGAAAAGTGACTGCCCTTACCTGAAACGAAGTCTTGCTTGTAGTAAGACACAGAGCCTGGGGTTTAAGTCGATTTCTGAAGGGAAACACACAGCATAGTTCTCTTCCATGGATCACACTCTGCTTTAGAGCGAGAAGCACACTCTTGCTTTCTAGAGTCTCTAATACAGCAGGAAATCTGAGTGTTGCCCGAACAAAAGAACGGTGTTTCCTACATTTATGGGCCATATGTAGTCCAAATCTGCTTCTGAAACTGATACAAAGCACTGGTCCTCTAACATCCAATGCTTGTCAGTTAAGATGAGAAACGTGTGAGCTTCTTGAACGATGTAGTTCCTTGGAGCAGAAAAGAGACTGCATTTACCTGAATTGAAGTCTTGCTTGTATTAAGGCTTAGAGCCTGGGATTTAACTCCATTTCTGAAGTAAAACACACAGCAGTGTAATAATCCATTGATCACACACTGCTTTAGAACAAGAAGCACGCTCTTGCTTTCTAGACTCTCTAAGACAGCAGGAAACGTGAGTGTGCTGAGAAGAAAAGAAAGGTCTTTCCTACATATACGGACATTATATACTCCAAATCTGCTTCTGAAAATGATACAAAGCACTGGTCCTCTAAAATCTAATGCTTGTCTGTTAAGATGAGAAACGTGTGAGCTTCGTGAACGATGTAGTTCGTTTGAGCTGAAAAGTGACTGCCTTTACCTGAAACGAAGTCTTGTCTGTAGGAAGACACAGAGCCTGGGATTTAACTCCATTTCTGAAGGAAAACACACAGCATAGTTCTCATCCATGGATCACACTCTGCTTTAGAGCGAGAAGCACGCTGTTGCTTTCTAAAGTCTTTAAGACAGCAGGAAACATGAGTTTGCTGAGAACAAAAGAACGGTGTTTCCTACATATACGGACATTATATAGTCCAACTCTTCTTCTGACACTGATACAAAGCACTGTTCCTCTAACATACA
This sequence comes from Onychomys leucogaster, assembly GCA_949786385.1. Taxonomy (NCBI): domain Eukaryota; kingdom Metazoa; phylum Chordata; class Mammalia; order Rodentia; family Cricetidae; genus Onychomys; species Onychomys leucogaster. The sequence goes on from CATKUP010000069.1 coordinate 344,751, forward strand.
ATGCTTGTCAGTTAAGATGAGAAACGTGTGAGCTTCGTGAACAATGTAGTTCGTTTGAGCAGAAAAGTGACTGCCCTTACCTGAAACGAAATCTTGCTTGGAGGAAGACATAGAGCCTGGGATTTAACTCCTTTTCTGAAGGGAAACACACAGCATAGTTCTCATCCATGGATCTCACTCTGCTTTAGAGCGAGAAGCACGCTCTTGCATTCTAAAGTCTCTAAGAAAGCAGGAAACGTGAGTGTGCTGAGAACAAAAGAACGGTGTTTCCTACACATACGGACCATATCTAGTCCAAATCTTCTTCTGAAAATGGTACAATGCACTAGGCTTCTAACATCCAATGCTTGTCAGTTAAGATGAGAAACGTGTGAGCTTCGTGAACGATGTAGTCCCTTTGAGCAGAAAAGTGACTGCCCTTACCTGAAACGAAGTCTTGCTTGTAGGGAGACTCAGAGCTTGGGATTTAACTCCATTTCTGAAGTGAAACACACAGCATTGTCTTATCCATTGATCACACTCTGCTTTAGACCAAGAAGCACGCTCTTGCTTTCTAGAGTCTCTAAGACAGCAGGAAACGTGAGTGTGCTGAGAACAAAAGAACGGTGTTTCCTACACATACGGACCATATCTAGTCCAACTCTGCTTCTTAAAGTGATACAAAGCACTGGTCCTCTAACATCCAATGCTTGTCTGTTAAGATGAGAAACGTGTGAGCTCAGTGAACGATGTAGTTCATTTGAGCTGAAAAGTGACTGCCCTTACCCGAAACGAAGTGTTGCTTGTAGGAAGACACAGAGCCTGGGATTTACCACCATTTCTGAAGTGAAACACACAGCACTGTTCTCATCCATTGATCACACTCTGCTTTAGAACAAGAAGAACGCATTGCTTTCTAGAGTCTCTAAGACAGCAGGAAATCTGAGTGTGCCCAGAACAAAAGAACGGTGTTTCCTACACATACGGACTATATGTAGTCCAAATCTTCTTCTGAAACTGATACAATGCACTGGTCCTCTAACATCCATTACTTGTCAGTTAAGATGAGAAACGTGTGAGCTTTGTGAATGATGTAGTTTCTTTGAACTGAAAAGTGACTTCCCTTACTTGAAACGAAGTCTTGCTTGTAGTAAGACACAGAGCCTGGGATTTAACTCCATTTCTGAAGGGAAACACATAGCATAGTTCTCATCCATGGAACACACTCTTCTTTAGAACGAGAAGCACACTCTTGCTTTCTAGAGTCTCTAATACAGCAGGAAATCTGAGTTTGCCCAGAAAAAGAGAACGGTGTTTCCTACACATATGGACCATATCTAGTCCAACTCTTCTTCTGAAACTGATACAAAGCACTGGTCCTCTAACATCCAATGCTTGTCATTTAAGATGAGAAACGTGTGAGCTTCGTGAATGATGTAGTTCGTTTGAGCAGAAAAGTGCCTGCCCTTACCTGAATTGAAGTCTTGCTTGTAGGAAGACTCAGAGCCTGGGATTTAACTCCATTTCTGAAGTAAAACACACAGCAGTGTAATCATCGATTGATCACACTCTGCTTTAGAACAAGAAGCACGCTCTTGCTTTCTAGAATCTCTAAGACAGCAGGAAACGTGAGTGTGCTGAGAACAAAAGAACTGTATTTCCTACATATACGGAAATTATATAGTCCAACTCTGCTTCTGAAACTGATACAAAGCACTGGTCCTCTAAAATCCAATGCTTGTCTGTTAAGATGAGAAACGTGTGAGCTTCGTGAATGATGTAGTTCGTTTGAGCTGAAAAGTGACTGCCCTTACCTGAAACGGAGTCTTGCCTGTAGGAAGACACAGCGCCTGGGATTTAACTCCATTTCTGAAGGGAAACACACAGCATAGTTCTCATCAATGAATCACACTCTGCTTTAGAGCAAGAAGCACGCTATTGCTTTCTAGAGTCTCTAATACAGCAGGAAATCTGAGTGTGCTGAGAACAAAAGAACGGTGTTTCCTACACATACTGACTATATGTAGTCCAACTCTTCTTCTGAAACTGATACAATGCACTGGGCCTCTAACATCCAATGCTTGTCAGTTAAGATGAGAAACGTGTGAGCTTCGTGAATGATGAGTTCGTTTGAGCTGAAAAGTGACTGCCCTTACCTGAAACGGAGTCTTGCCTGTAGGAAGATACAGCGCCTGGGATTTAACTCCATTTCTGAAGGGAAACACACAGCATAGTTCTCATCCCTGGATCACACTCTGCTTTAGAGCAAGAAGCATGCTCTTTCTTTCTAGAGACTCTAAGACAGCAGGAAACGTGAGTGTGCTGAGAAAAAAGAACGGTGTTTCCTACACATACGGACATTATATAGTCCAACTCTTCTTCTGAAACTGATAGAATGCAATGGTCGTCTACCATCCAATGCTTGTCATTTAAGATGAGAAACGTGTGAACTCCGTGAAAGATGTAGTTTATTTGAGCTGAAAAGTGACTGCCCTTACCTGAAACGAAGTCTTGCTTGTAGGAAGACTCAGAGCGTGGGATTTAACTCCATTTCTGAAGTAAAACACACAGCAGTGTAATCATCGATTGATCACACTCTGCTTTAGAATGAGAAGCAGTTCTTGCTTTCTAGAGTCTCTAAGACAGCAGGAAACGTGAGTGTGCTGAGAACAAAAGAACTGTGTTTCGTACACATACGGACCATATCTAGTCCAACTCTGCTTCTGAAACTGATACAAAGCACTGGTCCTCTAACATCCAACGCTTGTCAGTTAAGATGAGAAACGTGTGAGCTTTGTGAATGATGTAGTTCCTTTGAACTGAAAAGTGACTGCCCTTACCTGAAACGAATTCTTGCTTGTAGTAAGACACAGAGCCTGGGATTTAAGTCCATTTCTGAAGGGAAACACACAGCATAGTTCTCATCCATGTATCAGACTCTGCTTTAGAGCGAGAAGCACGCTCTTGCTTTCTAGAGTCTCTAATACAGCAGGAAATCTGAGTGTTCCCCGAACAAAAGAACGGTGTTTCCTACATTTATGGACCATATGTAGTCCAAATCTGTTTCTGAAACTGATACAAAGCACTGGTCCTCTAACATCCAATGCTTGTCAGTTAAGATGAGAAACGTGTGAGCTTCTTGAACGATGTAGTTCCTTGGAGCAGAAAAGTGACTGCACTTACCTGAATTGAAGTCTTGCTTGTAGGAAGACTCAGAGCCTGGGATTTAACTCCATTTCTGAAGTAAAACACACAGCAGTGTAATAATCCATTGATCACACACTGCTTTAGAACAAGAAGCACGCTCTTGCTTTCTAAAGTCTCTAAGACAGCAGGAAACATGAGTGTGCTGAGAAGAAAAGAAAGGTGTTTCCTACATATATGGACATTATATACTCCAACTCTGCTTCTGAAACTGATACAAAGCACTGGTCCTCTAAAATCTAATGCTTGTCAGTTAAGATGGGAAACGTGTGAGCTTCATGAACGATGTAGTTCGTTTGAGCTGAAAAGTGACTGCCCTTACCTGAAACGAAGTCTTGCCTGTAGGAAGACACAGAGCCTGGGATTTAACTCCATTTCTGAAGGGAAACACACAGCATAGTTCTCATCCATGGATCACACTCTGCTTTAGAGCAAGAAGCACGCTCTTGCTTTCTAGATTCTCTAATACAGCAGGAAATCTGAGTGTGCCCAGAACAAAAGAACGGTGTTTCCTACACATATGGACCATATCTACTCCAAATCTGCTTCTGAAACTGATACAATGCACTGGGCCTCTAATATCCAATGCTTGTCAGTTAAGATGAGAAACGTGTGAGCTTCGTTAATGATATAGTTCGTTTGAGCACAAAAGTGACTGCCCTTACCTGAAACGAAGTCTTGCTTGTAGGGAGACTCAGAGCATGGGATTTAACTCCATTTCTGAAGTGAAACACACAGCATTGTCTCATCCATTGATCACACTCTGCTTTAGAACAAGAAGCACGCTCTTGCTTTCTGGAGTCTCTAAGACAGCAGGAAACGTGAGTGTGCTGAGAACAAAAGAACGGAGTTTCCTACACATACCGACCATTTCTAGTCCAACTCTGCTTCTTAAACTGATACAAAGCACTGGTCCTCTAACATCCAATGGTTGTCTGTTAAGATGAGAGACATGTGAGCTCAGTGAACGATGTAGTTCTTTTGAGCTGAAAAGTGACGGCCCTTACCCGAAACGAAGTCTTGCTTGTAGGAAGACACAGAGCCTTTGATTTAACTCCATTTCTGAAGGTAAACACACAGCATAGTTCTCATCCATGGATCACACTCTGCTTTAGAGCGAGAAGCACGCTCTTGCTTTCTAGAGTCTCTAATACAGCAGGAAATCTGAGTGTGCCCAGAACAAAAGAACGGTGTTTCCTACACATACTGACTATGTAGTCCAAATCTTCTTCTGAAACTGATACAATGCACTGGGCCTCTAACATCCAATGCTTGTCAGTTAAGATGAGAAACGTGTGAGCTTCGTGAACGATGTAGTCCCTTTGAGCAGAAAAGTGACTGCCCTTACCTGAAACGAAGTCTTGCTTGTAGGGAGTCTCAGAGCATGGGATTTAACTCCATTTCTGAAGTGAAACACACAGCATTGTCTCATCCATTGATCACACTCTGCTTTAGACCAAGAAGCACGCTCTTGCTTTCTAGAGTCTCTAAGACAGCAGGAAACGTGAGTGTGCTGAGAACAAAAGAACGGTGTTTCCTACACATACGGACCATATCTAGTCCAACTCTGCTTCTTAAAGTGATACAAAGCACTGGTCCTCTAACATCCAATGCTTGTCTGTTAAGATGAGAAACGTGTGAGGTCAGTGAACGATATAGTTCTTTTGAGCTGAAAAGTGACTGCCCTTACCCGAAACGAAGTGTTGCTTGTAGGAAGACACAGAGCCTGGGATTTACCACCATTTCTGAAGTGAAACACACAGCAGTGTTCTCATCCATTGATCACACTCTGCTTTAGAACAAGAAGCACGCACTTGCTTTCTAGAGTCTCTAAGACAGCAGGAAATCTGAGTGTGCCCAGAACAAAAAACGGTGTTTCCTACACATACGGACTATATGTAGTCCAAATCTTCTTCTGAAACTGATAGAATGCACTGGTCCTCTAACATCCATTGCTTGTCAATTAAGATGAGAAACGTGTGAGCTTTGTGAATGATGTAGTTCCTTTGAACTGAAAAGTGACTTCCCTTACTTGAAACGAAGTCTTGCATGTAGGAAGACACAGAGCCTGGGATTTAACTCCATTTCTGAAGGGAAACACACAGCATAGTTCTCATCCATGGAACACACTCTGCTTTAGAACGAGAAGCACACTCTTGCTTTCTAGAGTCTCTAATACAGGAGGAAATCTGAGCGTGCCCAGAAAAAAAGAACGGTGTTTCCTACACATATGGACCATATCTATTCCAACTCTTCTTCTGAAACTGATAGAATGCACTGGTCGTCTACCATCCAATGCTTGTCATTTAAGATGAGAAACGTGTGAGCTCCGTGAAAGATGTAGTTTATTTGAGCTGAAAAGTGACTGCCCTTACCTGAAACGAAGTCTTGCTTGTAGGAAGACTCAGAGCCTGGGATTTAACTCCATTTCTGAAGTAAAACACACAGCAGTGTAATCATCGATTGATCACACTCTGCTTTAGAATGAGAAGCAAGCTCTTGCTTTCTAGAGTCTCTAAGACAGCAGGAAACGTGAGTGTGCTGAGAACAAAAGAACGGTGTTTCCTACACATACGGACATTATATAGTCCAACTCTTTTTCTGAAACTGATACAAAGCACTGGTCCTCTAACATCCAATGCTTGTCAGTTAAGATGAGAAACATGTGAGCTTCGTGAACGATGTAGTTCGTTTGAGCAGAAAAGTGACTGCCCTTACCTGAAACGAAGTCTTGCTTGTAGGAAGACTCAGAGCCTGGGATTTAACTCCATTTCTGAAGTGAAATACATAGCATAGTTCTCATCCATGGATCACACTCTGCTTTAGAGCAAGAAGCACACTCTTGCTTTCTAGAGTCTCTAAGACAGCAGGAATATCTGAGTGTGCCCAGAACAAAAGAACGGTGTTTCCTACACAACGGACTATATGTAGTCCAAATCTTCTCCTGAAACTGATAGAATGCACTGGTCCTCTAACATCCAATGCTTGTCAGTTAAGATGAGAAACGTGTGAGCTTTGTGAATGATGTAGTTCCTTTGAACTGAAAAGTGACTGCCCTTACCTGAAACGAAGTCTTGCTTGTAGTAAGACACAGAGCCTGGGATTAAACTCCATTTCAGAAGGGAAACACACATTATAGTCTCATCCATGGATCACACTCTGCTTTAGAGCGAGAAGCACACTCTTGCTTTCTAGAGTCTCTAATATAGCAGGAATTCTGAGTGTGCCCAGTACAAAAGAACGGTGTTTCCTACACATATGGACCATATGTAGTCCAAATCTGCTTCTGAAACTGATACAAAGCATTGACCCTCTAAAATCCAATGCTTGTCAGTTAAGATGAGAAACGTGTGAGCTCAGTGAATGATATAGTTCGTTTGAGCAGAAAAGTTACTGCCCTTACCTGAAACGAAGTCTTGCTTGTAGGAAGACTCTGAGCCTGGGATTTAACTCCTTTTCTGAAGGGAAACACACAGCATAGTTCTCATCCATGGATCTCACTCTGCTTTAGAGCGAGAAGCACGCTCTTGCATTCTAAAGTCTCTAAGAAAGCAGGAAACGTGAGTGTGCTGAGAACAAAAGAACGGTGTTTCCTACACATACGGACCATATCTAGTCCAACTCTTCTTCTGAAACTGATACAAAGCACTGGTCCTCTAACATCCAATGCTTGTCATTTAAGATGAGAAACGTGTGAGCTTCGTGAATGATGTAGTTCGTTTGAGCAGAAAAGTGCCTGCCCTTACCTGAATTGAAGTCTTGCTTGTAGGAAGACTCAGAGCCTGGGATTTAACTCCATTTCTGAAGTAAAACACACAGCAGTGTAATCATCGATTGATCACACTCTGCTTTAGAACAAGAAGCACGCTCTTGCTTTCTAGAATCTCTAAGACAGCAGGAAACGTGAGTGTGCTGAGAACAAAAGAACTGTATTTCCTACATATACGGAAATTATATAGTCCAACTCTGCTTCTGAAACTGATACAAAGCACTGGTCCTCTAAAATCCAATGCTTGTCTGTTAAGATGAGGAACGTGTGAGCTTCGTGAATGATGTAGTTCGTTTGAGCTGAAAAGTGACTGCCCTTACCTGAAACGGAGTCTTGCCTGTAGGAAGACACAGCGCCTGGGATTTAACTCCATTTCTGAAGGGAAACACACAGCATAGTTCTCATCAATGAATCACACTCTGCTTTAGAGCAAGAAGCACGCTATTGCTTTCTAGAGTCTCTAATACAGCAGGAAATCTGAGTGTGCTGAGAACAAAAGAACGGTGTTTCCTACACATACTGACTATATGTAGTCCAACTCTTCTTCTGAAACTGATACAATGCACTGGGCCTCTATCATCCAATGCTTGTCAGTTAAGATGAGAAACGTGTGAGCTTCGTGAATGATGAGTTCGTTTGAGCTGAAAAGTGACTGCCCTTACCTGAAACGGAGTCTTGCCTGTAGGAAGATACAGCGCCTGTGATTTAACTCCATTTCTGAAGGGAAACACACAGCATAGTTCTCATCCATGGATCACACTCTGCTTTAGAGCAAGAAGCATGCTCTTTCTTTCTAGAGACTCTAAGACAGCAGGAAACGTGAGTGTGCTGAGAAAAAAGAACGGTGTTTCCTACACATACGGACATTATATAGTCCAACTCTTCTTCTGAAACTGACACAAAGCACTGGTCCTCTAACATCCAATGCTTGTCAGTTAAGATGAGAAACGTGTGAGCTTCGTGAACGATGTAGTCCGTTTAGCAGAAACGTGACTGCCCTTACCTGAAACGAAGTCTTGCTTGTAGGAAGACTCAGAGCCTGGGATTTAACTCCATTTCTGAAGTGAAACATACAGCATTGTCTCTTCCATTGATCACACTCTGCTTTAGAACAAGAAGCATGCTCTTGCTTTCTAGAGTCTCTAAGACAGCAGGAAACGTGAGTGTGCTGAGAACAAAAGAACGGTGTTTCCTACACATACCGACCATATCTAGTCCAACTCTGCTTCTTAAACTGATACAAAGCACTGGTCCTCTAACATCCAATGGTTGTCTGTTAAGATGAGAGACGTGTGAGCTCAGTGAACGATGTAGTTCGTTTGAGCTGAAAAGTGACGGCCCTTACCCGAAACGAAGTCTTGCATGTAGGAAGACTCAGAGCCTGTGATTTAACTCCATTTCTGAAGGTAAACACACAGCATAGTTCTCATCCATGGATCACACTCTGCTTTAGAGCGAGAAGCACGCTCTTGCTTTCTAGAGTCTCTAAGACAGCAGGAAACGTGAGTGTGCTGAGAACAAAAGAACGGTGTTTCCTACACATACGGACCATATCTAGTCCAAATCTTCTTCTGAAACTGATACAATGCACTGGGCCTCTAACATCCAATGCTTGTCAGTTAAGATGAGAAACGTGTGAGCTTCGTGAACGATGTAGTCCCTTTGAGCAGAAAAGTGACTGCCCTTACCTGAAACGAAGTCTTGCTTGTAGGGAGACTCAGAGCTTGGGATAAACTCCATTTCTGAAGTGAAACACACAGCATTGTCTCATCCATTGATCACACTCTGCTTTAGACCAAGAAGCACGCTCTTGCTTTCTAGAGTCTCTAAGACAGCAGGAAACGTGAGTGTGCTGAGAACAAAAGAACGGTGTTTCCTACACATACAGACCATATCTAGTCCAACTCTGCTTCTTAAAGTGATACAAAGCACTGGTCCTCTAACATCCAATGCTTGTCTGTTAAGATGAGAAACGTGTGAGGTCAGTGAACGATATAGTTCGTTTGAGCTGAAAAGTGACTGCCCTTACCCGAAACGAAGTCTTGCTTGTAGGAAGACACAGAGCCTGGGATTTACCACCATTTCTGAAGTGAAACACACAGCAGTGTTCTCATCCATTGATCACACTCTGCTTTAGAACAAGAAGCACGCACTTGCTTTCTAGAATCTCTAAGACAGCAGGAAATCTGAGTGTGCCCAGAACAAAAAACGGTCTTTCCTACACATACGGACTATATGTAGTCCAAATCTTCTTCTGAAACTGATAGAATGCACTGGTCGTCTACCATCCAATGCTTGTCATTTAAGATGAGAAACGTGTGAACTCCGTGAAAGATGTAGTTTATTTGAGCTGAAAAGTGACTGCCCTTACCTGAAACGAAGTCTTGCTTGTAGGAAGACTCAGAGCGTGGGATTTAACTCCATTTCTGAAGTAAAACACACAGGAGTGTAATCATCGATTGATCACACTCTGCTTTAGAATGAGAAGCACTTCTTGCTTTCTAGAGTCTCTAAGACAGCAGGAAACGTGAGTGTGCTGAGAACAAAAGAACGGTGTTTCCTACACATACGGACATTATATAGTCCAACTCTTTTTCTGAAACTGATACAAAGCACTGGTCCTCTAACATCCAATGCTTGTCAGTTAAGATGAGAAACGTGTGAGCTTCGTGAACGATGTAGTTCGTTTGAGCAGAAAAGTGACTGCCCTTACCTGAAACGAAGTCTTGCTTGTAGGAAGACTCAGAGCCTGGGATTTAACTCCATTTCTGAAGTGAAATACATAGCATAGTTCTCATCCATGGATCACACTCTGCTTTAGAGCGAGAATCATACTCTTGCTTTCTAGAGTCTCTAAGACAGCAGGAAATCTGAGTGTGCCCAGAACAAAAGAACGGTGTTTCCTACACATACGGACTATATGTAGTCCAAATCTTCTTCTGAAACTGATACAATGCACTGGTCCTCTAACATCCAAAGCTTGTCAGTTAAGATGAGAAACGTGTGAGCTTCGTGAATGATGTAGTTCCTTTGAGCAGAAAAGTGACTGCCCTTACCTTAAATGAAGTCTTGCTTGTAGGGAGACTCAGAGCATGGGATTTAACTCCTTTTCTGAAGGGAAACACACAGCATAGTTCTCATCCATGGATCACACTCTGCTTTAGAGCGAGAAGCACGCTCTTGCTTTCTAAAGTCTCTAAGAAAGCAGGAAACGTGAGTGTGCTGAGAACAAAAGAACTGTGTTTCGTACACATACGGACCATATCTAGTCCAACTCTGCTTCTGAAATTGATACAAAGCACTGGTCCTCTAACATCCAATGCTTGTCAGTTAAGATGAGAAACGTGTGAGCTTTGTGAATGATGTAGTTCCTTTGAACTGAAAAGTGACTGCCCTTACCTGAAACGAAGTCTTGCTTGTAGTAAGACACAGAGCCTGGGATTTAAGTCCATTTCTGAAGGGAAACACACAGCATAGTTCTCATCCATGGATCAGACTCTGCTTTAGAGCGAGAAGCACGCTCTTGCTTTCTAGAGTCTCTAATACAGCAGGAAATCTGAGTGTTCCCCGAACAAAAGAACGGTGTTTCCTACATTTATGGACCATATGTAGTCCAAATCTGTTTCTGAAACTGATACAAAGCACTGGTCCTCTAACATCCAATGCTTGTCAGTTAAGATGAGAAACGTGTGAGCTTCTTGAACGATGTAGTTCCTTGGAGCAGAATAGTGACTGCACTTACCTGAATTGAAGTCTTGCTTGTAGGAAGACTCAGAGCCTGGGATTTAACTCCATTTCTGAAGTAAAACACACAGCAGTGTAATAATCCATTGATCACACACTGCTTTAGAACAAGAAGCACGCTCTTGCTTTCTAGACTCTCTAAGACAGCAGGAAACATGAGTGTGCTGAGAAGAAAAGAAAGGTGTTTCCTACATATACGGACATTATATAGTCCAACTCTGCTTCTGAAACTGATACAAAGCACTGGTCCTCTAAAATCTAATGCTTGTCTGTTAAGATGAGAAACGTGTGAGCTTCGTGAACAATGTTGTTCGTTTGAGCTGAAAAGTGACTGCCCTTACCTGAAACGAAGTCTTGCCTGTAGGAAGACTCAGAGCCTGGGATTTAACTCCATTTCTGAAGGGAAACACACAGCATAGTTCTCATCCATGGATCACACTCTGCTTTAGAGCAAGAAGCACGCTCTTGCTTTCTAGATTCTCTAATAGAGCAGGAAATCTGAGTGTGCCCAGAAAAAAAGAACGGTGTATCCTACACATATGGACCATATCTACTCCAAATCTGCTTCTGAAACTGATACAATGCACTGGGCCTCTAATATCCAATGCTTGTCAGTTAAGATGAGAAACGTGTGAGCTTCGTTAATGATATAGTTCGTTTGAGCACAAAAGTGACTGCCCTTACCTGAAACGAAGTCTTGCTTGTAGGGAGACTCAGAGCATGGGATTTAACTCCATTTCTGAAGTGAAACACACAGCATTGTCTCATCCATTGATCACACTCTGCTTTAGAACAAGAAGCACGCTCTTGCTTTCTAGAGTCTCTAAGACAGCAGGAAACGTGAGTGTGCTGAGAACAAAAGAACGGAGTTTCCTACACATACCGACCATATCTAGTCCAACTCTGCTTCTTAAACTGATTCAAAGCACTGGTCCTCTAACATCCAATGGTTGTCTGTTAAGATGAGAGACATGTGAGCTCAGTGAACGATGTAGTTCTTTTGAGCTGAAAAGTGACGGCCCTTACCCGAAACGAAGTCTTGCTTGTAGGAAGACACAGATCCTTTGATTTAACTCCATTTCTGAAGGTAAACACACAGCATAGTTCTCATCCATGGATCACACTCTGCTTTAGAGTGAGAAGCATGCTCTTGCTTTCTAGAGTCTCTAATACAGCAGGAAATCTGAGTGTGCCCAGAACAAAAGAACGGTGTTTCCTACACATACTGACTATGTAGTCCAAATCTTCTTCTGAAACTGATACAAAGCACTGGGCCTCTAACATCCAATGCTTGTCAGTTAAGAGGAGAAACGTGTGAGCTTCGTGAACGATGTAGTCCCTTTGAGCAGAAAAGTGACTGCCCTTACCTGAAACGAAGTCTTGCTTGTAGGGAGACTCAGAGCTTGGGATTTAACTCCATTTCTGAAGTGAAACACACAGCATTGTCTCATCCATTGATCACACTCTGCTTAAGACCAAGAAGCACGCTCTTGCTTTCTAGAGTCTCTAAGACAGCAGGAAACGTGAGTGAGCTGAGAACAAAAGAACGGTGTTTCCTACACATACGGACCATATCTAGTCCAACTCTGCTTCTTAAACTGATACAAAGCACTGGTCCTCTAACATCCAATGCTTGTCTGTTAAGATGAGAAACGTGTGAGGTCAGTGAACGATATAGTTCGTTTGAGCTGAAAAGTGACTGCCCTTACCCGAAACGAAGTCTTGCTTGTAGGAAGACACAGAGCCTGGGATTTACCACCATTTCTGAAGTGAAACACACAGCAGTGTTCTCATCCATTGATCACACTCTGCTTTAGAACAAGAAGCACGCACTTGCTTTCTAGAGTCTCTAAGACAGCAGGAAATCTGAGTGTGCCCAGAACAAAAAACGATGTTTCCTACACATACGGACTATATGTAGTCCAAATCTTCTTCTGAAACTGATAGAATGCACTGGTCCTCTAACATCCATTGCTTGTCAGTTAAGATGAGAAACGTGTGAGCTTTGTGAATGATGTAGTTCCTCTGAACTGAAAAGTGACTTCCCTTACTTGAAACGAAGTCTTGCTTGTAGGAAGACACAGAGCCTGGGATTTAACTCCATTTCTGAAGGGAAACACACAGCATAGTTCTCATCCATGGAACACACTCTGCTTTAGAACGAGAAGCACACTCTTGCTTTCTAGAGTCTCTAATACAGCAGGAAATCTGAGCGTGCCCAGAAAAAAAGAACGGTGTTTCCTACACATATGGACCATATCTATTCCAACTCTTCTTCTGAAACTGATAGAATGCACTGGTCGTCTACCATCCAATGCTTGTCATTTAAGATGAGAAACGTGTGAGCTTCGTGAATGATGTAGTTCGTTTGAGCAGAAAAGTGCCTGCCCTTACCTGAATTTAAGTCTTGTTTGTAGGAAGACTCAGAGCCTGGGATTTAACTCCATTTCTGAAGTAAAACACACAGCAGTGTAATCATCGATTGATCACACTCTGCTTTAGAACAAGAAGCACGCTCTTGCTTTCTAGAGTCTCTAAGACAGCACGAAACGTGAGTTTGCTGAGAACAAAAGAACGGTGTTTCCTACACATACGGACCATATCTAGTCCAACTCTGCTTCTGAGACTGATACAAAGCACTGGTCCTCTAACATCCAAGGCTTCTCTGTTAAGATGAGAAACGTGTGAGCTCCGTGAAAGATGTAGTTTATTTGAGCTGAAAAGTGACTGCCCTTACCTGAAACGAAGTCTTGCTTGTAGGAAGACTCAGAGCCTGGAATTTAACTCCATTTCTGAAGTAAAACACAAAGCAGTGTAATCATCGATTGATCACACTCTGCTTTAGAATGAGAAGCACGCTCTTGCTTTCTAGAGTCTCTAAGACAGCAGGAAACGTGAGTGTGATGAGAACAAAAGAACGGTGTTTCCTACACATACGGACATTATATAGTCCAACTCTTTTTCTGAAACTGATACAAAGCACTGGTCCTCTAACATCCAATGCTTGTCAGTTAAGATGAGAAACGTGTGAGCTTCGTGATCGATGTAGTTCGTTTGAGCAGAAAAGGGACTGCCCTTACCTGAAACGAAGTCTTGCTTGTAGGAAGACTCAGAGCCTGGCATTTAACTCCATTTCTGAAGTGAAATACATAGCATAGTTCTCATCCATGGATCACACTCTGCTTTAGAGCAAGAAGCACACTCTTGCTTTCTAGAGTCTCTAAGACAGTAGGAATATCTGAGTGTGCCCAGAACAAAAGAACGGTGTTTCCTACACAACGGACTATATGTAGTCCAAATCTTCTCCTGAAACTGATAGAATGCACTGGTCCTCTAACATCCAATGCTTGTCAGTTAAGATGAGAAACGTGTGAGCTTTGTGAATGATGTAGTTCCTTTGAACTGAAAAGTGACTGCCCTTACCTGAAACGAAGTCTTGCTTGTAGTAAGACACAGAGCCTGGGATTTAACTCCATTTCTGAAGGGAAACACACATTTTAGTCTCATCCATGGATCACACTCTGCTTTAGAGCGAGAAGCACACTCTTGCTTTCTAGAATCTCTAATATAGCAGGAATTCTGAGTGTGCCCAGAACAAAAGAACGGTGTTTCCTACACATATGTACCATATGTAGTCCAAATCTGCTTCTGAAACTGATACAAAGCATTGACCCTCTAACATCCAATGCTTGTCAGTTAAGATGAGAAACGTGTGAGCTCAGTGAATGATATAGTTCGTTTGAGCAGAAAAGTTACTGCCCTTACCTGAAACGAAGTCTTGCTTGTAGGAAGACTCAGAGCCTGGGATTTAACTCCATTTCTGAAGGCAAACACACAGCAGTGTAATCATCGATTGATCACACTCTGCTTTAGAGCAAGAAGCACACTCTTGCTTTCTAGAGTCTCTAAGACAGCAGGAAATCTGAGTGTGCCCAGAACAAAAGAACGGTGTTTCCTACACATACGGACTATATGTAGTCCAAATCTTCTTCTGAAACTGATACAATGCACTGGTCCTCTAACATCCAATGCTTGTCAGTTAAGATGAGAAACGTGTGAGCTTCGTGAATGATGTAGTTCCTTTGAGCAGAAAAGTGACTGCCCTTACCTTAAATGAAGTCTTGCTTGTAGGGAGACTCAGAGCATGGGATTTAACTCCTTTTCTGAAGGGAAACACACAGCATAGTTCTCATCCATGGATCACACTCTGCTTTAGAGCGAGAAGCACGCTCTTGCTTTCTAAAGTCTCTAAGAAAGCAGGAAACGTGAGTGTGCTGAGAACAAAAGAACTGTGTTTCGTACACATACGGACCATATCTAGTCCAACTCTGCTTCTGAAACTGATACAAAGCACTGGTCCTCTAACATCCAATGCTTGTCAGTTAAGATGAGAAACGTGTGAGCTTTGTGAATGATGTAGTTCCTTTGAACTGAAAAGTGACTTCCCTTACCTGAAACGAAGTCTTACTTGTAGTAAGACACAGAGCCTGGGATTTAAGTCCATTTCTGAAGGGAAAACCACAGCATAGTTCTCATCCATGGATCAGACTCTGATTTAGAGCGAGAAGCACGCTCTTGCTTTCTAGAGTCTCTAATACAGCAGGAAATCTGAGTGTTCCCCGAACAAAAGAACGGTGTTTCCTACATTTATGGACCATATGTAGTCCAAATCTGCTTCTGAAACTGATACAAAGCACTGGTCCTCTAACATCCAATGCTTGTCACTTAAGATGAGAAACGTGTGAGCTTCTTGAACGATGTAGTTCCTTGGAGCAGAAAAGTGACTGCACTTACCTGAATTGAAGTCTTGCTTGTAGGAAGACTCAGAGCCTGGGATTTAACTCCATTTCTGAAGTAAAACACACAGCAGTGTAATAATCCATTGATCACACACTGCTTTAAAACAAGAAGCACGCTCTTGCTTTCTAGACTCTCTAAGACAGCAGGAAACATGAGTGTGCTGAGAAGAAAAGAAAGGTGTTTCCTACATATACGGACTATATGTAGTCCAAATCTTCTTCTGAAACTGATACAATGCACTGGTCCTCTAACATCCAATGCTTGTCAATTAAGATGAGAAACGTGTGAGCTTTGTGAATGATGTAGTTCCTTTGAACTGAAAAGTGACTTCCCTTACTTGAAATGAAGTCTTGCTTGTAGTAAGACACAGAGCCTGGGATTTAACTCAATTTCTGAAGGTAAACACACAGCATAGTTCTCATCCATGGATCACACTCTGCTTTAGAGCGAGAAGCACACTCTTGCTTTCTAGAGTCTCTAATACAGCAGGAAATCTGAGTGTGCCCAGAACAAAAGAACGGTGTTTCCTACACATATGGACCATATCTAGTCCAACTCTTCTTCTGAAACTAATACAAAGCACTGGTCCTCTAACATCCAATGCTTGTCCTTTAAGATGAGAAACGTGTGAACTTCGTGAACGATGTAGTTCGTTTGAGCAGAAAAGTGACTGCCCTTACCTGAAACGAAGTCTTGCTTGTAGGAAGACTCAGAGCCTGGGATTTAACTCTATTTCTGAAGTGAAACACACAGCAGTGTTCTCACCCATGGATCACACTCTGCTTTAGAACAAGAAGCACGCTCTTGCTTTCTAGAGTCTCTAAGACAGCACGAAACGTGAGTTTGCTGAGAACAAAAGAACGGTGTTTCCTACACATACGGACCATATCTAGTCCAACTCTGCTTCTGAAACTGATACAAAGCACTGGTCCTCTAACATCCAATGCTTGTCACTTAAGATGAGAAACGTGTGAGCTCCGTGAAAGATGTAGTTTATTTGAGCAGAAAAGTTACTGCCCTTACCTGAAACGAAGTCTTGCTTGTAGGAAGACTCAGAGCCTGGGATTTAACTCCATTTCTGAAGGCAAACACACAGCAGTGTAATCATCGATTGATCACACTCTGCTTTAGAGCAAGAAGCACACTCTTGCTTTCTAGAGTCTCTAAGACAGCAGGAAATCTGAGTGTGCCCAGAACAAAAGAACGGTGTTTCCTACACATACGGACTATATGTAGTCCAAATCTTCTTCTGAAACTGATACAATGCACTGGTCCTCTAACATCCAATGCTTGTCAGTTAAGATGACAAACGTGTGAGCTTCGTGAATGATGTAGTTCCTTTGAGCAGAAAAGTGACTGCCCTTACCTTAAATGAAGTCTTGCTTGTAGGGAGACTCAGAGCATGGGATTTAACTCCTTTTCTGAAGGGAAACACACAGCATAGTTCTCATCCATGGATCACACTCTGCTTTAGAGCGAGAAGCACGCTCTTGCTTTCTAAAGTCTCTAAGAAAGCAGGAAACGTGAGTGTGCTGAGAACAAAAGAACTGTGTTTCATACACATACGGACCATATCTAGTCCAACTCTGCTTCTGAAACTGGTACAAAGCACTGGTCCTCTAACATCCAATGCTTGTCAGTTAAGATGAGAAACGTGTGAGCTTTGTGAATGATGTAGTTCCTTTGAACTGAAAAGTGACTGCCCTTACCTGAAACGAAGTCTTACTTGTAGTAAGACACAGAGCCTGGGATTTAAGTCCATTTCTGAAGGGAAACACACAGCATAGTTCTCATCCATGGATCAGACTCTGATTTAGAGCGAGAAGCACGCTCTTGCTTTCTAGAGTCTCTAATACAGCAGGAAATCTGAGTGTTCCCCGAACAAAAGAACGGTGTTTCCTACATTTATGGACCATATGTAGTCCAAATCTGCTTCTGAAACTGATACAAAGCACTGGTCCTCTAACATCCAATGCTTGTCACTTAAGATGAGAAACGTGTGAGCTTCTTGAACGATGTAGTTCCTTGGAGCAGAAAAGTGACTGCACTTACCTGAATTGAAGTCTTGCTTGTAGGAAGACTCAGAGCCTGGGATTTAACTCCATTTCTGAAGTAAAACACACAGCAGTGTAATAATCCATTGATCACACACTGCTTTAAAACAAGAAGCACGCTCTTGCTTTCTAGACTCTCTAAGACAGCAGGAAACATGAGTGTGCTGAGAAGAAAAGAAAGGTGTTTCCTACATATACGGACTATATGTAGTCCAAATCTTCTTCTGAAACTGATACAATGCACTGGTCCTCTAACATCCAATGCTTGTCAGTTAAGATGAGAAACGTGTGAGCTTCGTGAACGATGTAGTTCGTTTGAGCTGAAAAGTGACTGCCCTTACCTGAAACGAAGTCTTGCCTGTAGGAAGACACAGAGCCTGGGATTTAACTCCATTTCTGAAGGGAAACACACAGCATAGTTCTCATCCATGGATCACACTCTGCTTTAGAGCAAGAAGCACGCTCTTGCTTTCTAGATTCTCTAATACAGCAGGAAATCTGAGTGTGCCCACAACAAAAGAACGGTGTTTCCTACACATATGGACCATATCTACTCCAAATCTGCTTCTGAAACTGATACAATGCACTGGGCTTCTAACATCCAATGCTTGTCAGTTAAGATGAGAAACGTGTGTGCTTCGTTAATGATATAGATCGTTTGAGCAGAAAAGTGACTGCCCTTACCTGAAACGAAGTCTTGCTTGTAGGGAGACTCAGAGCATGGGATTTAACTCCATTTCTGAAGTGAAACACACAGCATTGTCTCATCCATTGATCACACTCTGCTTTAGAACAAGAAGCACGCTCTTGCTTTCTAGAGTCTCTAAGACAGCAGGAAACGTGAGTGTGCTGAGAACAAAAGAACGGAGTTTCCTACACATACCGACCATATCTAGTCCAACTCTGCTTCTTAAACTGATACAAAGCACTGGTCCTCTAACATCCAATGGTTGTCTGTTAAGATGAGAGACATGTGAGCTCAGTGAACGATGTAGTTCTTTTGAGCTGAAAAGTGACGGCCCTTACCCGAAACGAAGTCTTGCTTGTAGGAAGACACAGAGCCTGTGATTTAACTCCATTTCTGAAGGTAAACACACAGCATAGTTCTCATCCATGGATCACACTCTGCTTTAGAGCGAGAAGCACGCTCTTGCTTTCTAGAGTCTCTAATACAGCAGGAAATCTGAGTGTGCCCAGAACAAAAGAACGGTGTTTCCTACACATACTGACTATGTAGTCCAAATCTTCTTCTGAAACTGATACAATGCACTGGGCCCCTAACATCCAATGCTTGTTAGTTAAGATGAGAAACGTGTGAGCTTCGTGAACGATGTAGTCCCTTTGAGCAGAAAAGTGACTGCCCTTACCTGAAACGAAGTCTTGCTTGTAGGGAGACTCAGAGCAAGGGATTTAACTCCATTTCTGAAGTGAAACACACAGCATTGTCTCATCCATTGATCACACTCTGCTTTAGACCAAGAAGCACGCTCTTGCTTTCTAGAGTCTCTAAGACAGCAGGAAACGTGAGTGTGATGAGAACAAAAGAACGGTGTTTCCTACACATACGGACCATATCTAGTCCAACTCTGCTTCTTAAAGTGATACAAAGCACTGGTCCTCTAACATCCAATACTTGTCTGTTAAGATGAGAAACGTGTGAGCTCAGTGAAGGTTGTAGTTCGTTTGAGCTGAAAAGTGACTGCCCTTACCCGAAACGAATTCTTGCTTGTAGGAAGACACAGAGCCTGGGATTTAAATCCATTTCTGAAGTGAAACACACAGCAGTGTTCTCATCCATTGATAACACTCTGCTTTAGAACAAGAAGCACGCTCTTGCTTTCTAGAGTCTCTAAGACAGCAGGAAATCTGAGTGTGCCCAGAACAAAAGAACGGTGTTTCCAACACATACGGACTATATGTAGTCCAAATCTTCTTCTGAAACTGAGAGAATGCACTGGTACTCTAACATCCAATGCTTGTCAGTTAAGATGAGAAACGTGTGAGCTTTGTGAATGATGTAGTTCCTTTGAACTGAAAAGTGACTTCCCTTACTTGAAATGAAGTCTTGCTTGTAGTAAGACACAGATCCTGGGATTTAACTCAATTTCTGAAGGGAAACACACAGCATAGTTCTCATCCATGGATCACACTCTGCTTTAGAGCGAGAAGCACACTCTTGCTTTCTAGAGTCTCTAATACAGCAGGAAATCTGAGTGTGCCCAGAACAAAAGAACGGTGTTTCCTACACATATGGACTATATCTAGTCCAACTCTTCTTCTGAAACTAATACAAAGCACTGGTCCTCTAACATCCAATGCTTGTCATTTAAGATGAGAAACGTGTGAACTTCGTGAACGATGTAGTTCGTTTGAGCAGAAAAGTGACTGCCCTTACCTGAAACGAAGTCTTGCTTGTAGGAAGACTCAGAGCCTGGGATTTAACTCTATTTCTGAAGTGAAACACACAGCAGTGTTCTCACCCATGGATCACACTCTGCTTTAGAACAAGAAGCACGCTCTTGCTTTCTAGAGTCTCTAAGACAGCACGAAACATGAGTATGCTGAGAACAAAAGAACGGTGTTTCCTACACATACGGAACATATCTAGTCCAACTCTGCTTCTGAAACTGATACAAAGCACTGGTCCTCTAACATCCAAAGCTTGTCACTTAAGATGCGAAACGTGTGAGCTCCGTGAAAGATGTAGTTTATTTGAGCTGAAAAGTGACTGCCCTTACCTGAAACGAAGTCTTGCTTGTAGGAAGACTCAGAGCCTGGGATTTAACTCCATTTCTGAAGTAAAACACACAGCAGTGTAATCATCAATTGATCACACTCTGCTTTAGAATGAGAAGCACGCTCTTGCTTTCTAGAGTCTCTAAGACAGCAGGAAACGTGAGTGTGCTGAGAACAAAAGAACGGTGTTTCCTACACATACGGACATTATATAGTCCAACTCTTTTTCTGAAACTGATACAAAGCACTGGTCCTCTAACATCCAATGCTTGTCAGTTAAGATGAGAAACGTGTGAGCTTCGTGAACGATGTAGTTCTTTTGAGCATAAAAGTGACTGCCCTTACCTGAAACGAAGTCTTGCTTGTAGGAAGACTCAGAGCCTGGGATTTAACTCCATTTCTGAAGTGAAAACATAGCATAGTTCTCATCCATGGATCACACTCTGCTTTAGAGCAAGAAGCACACTCTTGCTTTCTAGAGTCTCTAAGACAGCAGGAATATCTGAGTGTGCCCAGAACAAAAGAACGGTGTTTCCTACATATACGGACCATATCTAGTCCAACTCATCTTCTGAAACTGATACAAAGCACTGGTCCTCTAACATCCAATGCTTGTCATTTAAGATGAGAAAAGTGTGAGCTTCGTGAATGATGTAGTTTGTTTGAGCAGAAAAGTGCCTGCCTTTACCTGAATTGAAGACTTGCTTGTAGGTAGACACAGAGCCTGGGATTTAACTCCTTTTCTGAAGTAAAACACACAGCAGTGTAATCATCGATTGATCACACTCTGCGTTCGAACACGATGCACGCTTTTGCTTTCTAGAGTCTCTAAGACAGCAGGAAACGTGAGTGTGCTAAGAACAAAAGAACGGTGTTTCCTACACATACCGACATTATATAGTACAACTCTGCTTCTGAAACTGATACAAAGCACTGGTCCTCTAAAATCCAATGCTGGTCTGTTAAGATGAGAAACGTGTGAGCTTCGTGAATGATGTAGTTCGTTTGAGCGGAAAAGTGACTGCCCTTACCTGAAATGGAGTCTTGCCTGTAGGAAGACACAGCGCCTGGGATTTAACTCCATTTCTGAAGGGAAACACACAGCATAGTTCTCATCCATGGATCACACTCTGCTTTAGAGCACGAAGCACGCTATTGCTTTCTAGAGTCTCTAAGACAGCAGGAATATCTGAGTGTGCCCAGAACAAAAGAACGGTGTTTCCTACACATACGGACCATATCTAGTCCAACTCATCTTCTGAAACTGATACAAAGCACTGGTCCTCTAACATCCAATGCTTGTCATTTAAGATGAGAAAAGTGTGAGCTTCGTGAATGATGTAGTTTGTTTGAGCAGAAAAGTGCCTGCCTTTACCTGAATTGAAGACTTGCTTGTAGGTAGACACAGAGCCTGGGATTTAACTCCTTTTCTGAAGTAAAACACACAGCAGTGTAATCATCGATTGATCACACTCTGCGTTCGAACAAGAAGCACGCTTTTGCTTTCTAGAGTCTCTAAGACAGCAGGAAACGTGAGTGTGCTAAGAACAAAAGAACGGTGTTTCCTACACATACGGACCATATCTAGTCCAAATCTTCTTCTGAAAATGATACAATGCACTGGGCTTCTAACATCCAATGCTTGTCAGTTAAGATGAGAAAAGTGTGAGCTTCGTGAACGATGTAGTCCCTTTGAGCAGAAAAGTGACTGCCCTTACCTGAAACGAAGTCTTGCTTGTAGGGAGACTCAGAGCTTGGGATTTAACTCCATTTCTGAAGTGAAACACACAGCATTGTCTCATCCATTGATCACACTCTGCTTTAGACCAAGAAGCACGCTCTTGCTTTCTAGAGTCTCTAAGACAGCAGGAAACGTGAGTGTGCTGAGAACAAAAGAACGGTGTTTCCTACACATACGGACCATATCTAGTCCAACTCTGCTTCTTAAAGTGATACAAAGCACTGGTCCTCTAACATCCAATGCTTGTCTGTTAAGATGAGAAACGTGTGAGCTCAGTGAACGATGTAGTTCGTTTGAGCTGAAAAGTGACTGCCCTTACCTGAAACGAAGTGTTGCTTGTAGGAAGACACAGAGCCTGGGATTTACCACCATTTCTGAAGTGAAACACACAGCACTGTTCTCATCCATTGATCACAGTCTGCTTTAGAACAAGAAGCACGCATTGCTTTCTAGAGTCTCTAAGACAGCAGGAAATCTGAGTGTGCCCAGAACAAAAGAACGGTGTTTCCTACACATACGGACTATATGTAGTCCAAATCATCTTCTGAAACTGATAGAATGCACTGGTCCTCTAACATCCATTACTTGTCAGTTAAGATGAGAAACGTGTGAGCTTTGTGAATGATGTAGTTCCTTTGAATTGAAAAGTGACTTCCCTTACTTGAAACGAAGTCTTGCTTGTAGTAAGACACAGATACTGGGATTTAACTCCATTTCTGAAGGGAAACACATATCATAGTTCTCATCCATGGAACACACTCTGCTTTAGAACGAGAAGCACACTCTTGCTTTCTAGAGTCTCTAAGACAGCACGAAACGTGAGTTTGCCCAGAACAAAAAAACGGTGTTTCCTACGCATATGGACCATATCTAGTCCAACTCTTCTTCTGAAACTGATACAAAGCACTGGTCCTCTAACATCCAAGGCTTCTCTGTTAAGATCAGAAACGTGTGAGCTCCGTGAAAGATGTAGTTTATTTGAGCTGAAAAGTGACTGCCATTACCTGAAACGAAGTCTTGCTTGTAGGAAGACTCAGAGCCTGGGATTTAACTCCATTTCTGAAGGGAAACACACAGCAGTGTAATCATCGATTGATCACACTCTGCTTTAGAATGAGAAGCACGCTCTTGCTTTCTAGAGTCTCTAAGACAGCAGGAAACATAAGTGTGCTGGGAACAAAAGAACGGTGTTTCCTACACATACGGACATTATATAGTCCAACTCTTCTTCTGAAACTGACACAAAGCACTGGTCCTCTAACATCCAATGCTTGTCAGTTAAGATGAGAAACGTGTGAGCTTCGTGAACGATGTAGTCCGTTTAGCAGAAACGTGACTGCCCTTACCTGAAACGAAGTCTTGCTTGTAGGAAGACTCAGAGCCTGGGATTTAACTCCATTTCTGAAGTGAAACACACAGCATTGTCTCATCCATTGATCACACTCTGCTTTAGAACAAGAAGCATGCTCTTGCTTTCTAGAGTCTCTAAGACAGCAGGAAACGTGAGTGTGCTGAGAAGAAAAGAACAGTGTTTCCTACACATACCGACCATATCTAGTCCAACTCTGCTTCTTAAACTGATACAAAGCACTGGTCCTCTAACATCCAATGGTTGTCTGTTAAGATGAGAGACGTGTGAGCTCAGTGAACGATGTAGTTCGTTTGAGCTGAAAAGTGACGGCCCTTACCCGAAACGAAGTCTTGCATGTAGGAAGACTCAGAGCCTGGGATTTAACTCCATTTCTGAAGGGAAACACACAGCAGTGTAATCATCGATTGATCACACTCTGCTTTAGAATGAGAAGCACGCTCTTGCTTTCTAGAATCTCTAAGACAGCAGGAAACGTGAGTGTGCTGAGAACAAAAGAACGGTGTTTCCTACACATACGGACCATATCTAGTCCAAATCTTCTTCTGAAACTGATACAATGCACTGGGCCTCTAACATCCAATGCTTGTCAGTTAAGATGAGAAACGTGTGAGCTTCGTGAACGATGTAGTCCCTTTGAGCAGAAAAGTGACTGCCCTTACCTGAAACGAAGTCTTGCTTGTAGGGAGACTCAGAGCTTGGGATTTAACTCCATTTCTGAAGTGAAACACACAGCATTGTCTCATCCATTGATCACACTCTGCTTTAGACCAAGAAGCACGCTCTTGCTTTCTAGAGTCTCTAAGACTGCAGGAAACGTGAGTGTGCTGAGAACAAAAGAACGGTGTTTCCTACACATACGGACCATATCTAGTCCAACTCTGCTTCTTAAAGTGATACAAAGCACTGGTCCTCTAACATCCAATGCTTGTCTGTTAAGATGAGAAACGTGTGAGGTCAGTGAACGATATAGTTCGTTTGAGCTGAAAAGTGACTGCCCTTACCCGAAACGAAGTATTGCTTGTAGGAAGACACAGAGCCTGGGATTTAACACCATTTCTGAAGTGAAACACACAGCAGTGTTCTCATCCAATGATCACACTCTGCTTTAGAACAAGAAGCACGCACTTGCTTTCTAGAGTCTCTAAGACAGCAGGAAATCTGAGTGTGCCCAGAACAAAAAACGGTGTTTCCTACACATACGGACTATATGTAGTCCAAATCTTCTTCTGAAACTGATAGAATGCACTTGTCCTCTAACATCCATTGCTTGTCAGTTAAGATGAGAAACGTGTGAGCTTTGTGAATGATGTAGTTCCTTTGAACTGAAAAGTGACTTCCCTTACTTGAAACGAAGTCTTGCTTTTAGGAAGACACAGAGCCTGGGATTTAACTCCATTTCTGAAGGGAAACACACAGCATAGTTCTCATCCATGGAACACACTCTGCTTTAGAACGAGAAGCACACTCTTGCTTTCTAGAGTCTCTAATACAGCAGGAAATCTGAGCGTGCCCAGAAAAAAAGAACGGTGTTTCCTACACATATGGACCATATCTATTCCAACTCTTCTTCTGAAACTGATAGAATGCACTGGTCGTCTACCTTCCAATGCTTGTCAATTAAGATGAGAAACGTGTGAGCTTCGTGAATGATGTAGTTCGTTTGAGCAGAAAAGTGCCTGCCCTTACCTGAATTGAATTCTTGTTTGTAGGAAGACTAAGAGCCTGGGATTTAACTCCATTTCTGAAGTAAAACACACAGCAGTGTAATCCTCGATTGATCACACTCTGCTTTAGAACAAGAAGCACGCTCTTGCTTTCTAGAGTCTCTAAGACAGCACGAAACGTGAGTTTGCTGAGAACAAAAGAACGGTGTTTCCTACACATACGGACCTTATCTAGTCCAACTCTGCTTCTGAGACTGATACAAAGTACTGGTCCTCTAACATCCAAGGCTTCTCTGTTAAGATGAGAAACGTGTGAGCTCCATGAAAGATGTAGTTTATTTGAGCTGAAAAGGGACTGCCCTTACCTGAAATGAAGTCTTGCTTGTAGGAAGACTCAGAGCCTGGGATTTAACTCCATTTCTGAAGTAAAACACAAAGCAGTGTAATCATCGATTGATCACACTCTGCTTTAGAATGAGAAGCACGCTCTTGCTTTCTAGATTCTCTAAGACAGCAGGAAACGTGAGTGTGCTGAGAACAAAAGAACGGTGTTTCCTACACATACGGACATAATATAGTCCAACTCTTTTTCTGAAACTGATACAAAGCACTGGTCCTCTAACATCCAATGCTTGTCAGTTAAGATGAGAAACGTGTGAGCTTCGTGAACGATGTAGTTCGTTTGAGCAGAAAAGTGACTGCCCTTACCTGAAACGAAGTCTTGCTTGTAGGAAGACTCAGAGCCTGGGATTTAACTCCATTTCTGAAGTGAAATACATAGCATAGTTCTCATCCATGGATCACACTCTGCTTTAGAGCAAGAAGCACACTCTTGCTTTCTAGAGTCTCTAAGACAGCAGGAATATCTGAGTGTGCCCAGAACAAAAGAACGGTGTTTCCTACACAACGGACTATATGTAGTCCAAATCTTCTCCTGAAACTGATAGAATGCACTGGTCCTCTAACATCCAATGCTTGTCAGTTAAGATGAGAAACGTGTGAGCTTTGTGAATGATGTAGTTCCTTTGAACTGAAAAGTGACTGCCCTTACCTGAAACGAAGTCTTGCTTGTAGTAAGACACAGAGCCTGGGATTTAACTCCATTTCTGACGGGAAACACACATTATAGTCTCATCCATGGATCACACTCTGCTTTAGAGCGAGAAGCACACTCTTGCTTTCTAGAGTCTCTAATATAGCAGGAATTCTGAGTGTGCCCAGAACAAAAGAACGGTGTTTCGTACACATATGGACCATATGTAGTCCAAATCTGCTTCTGAAACTGATACAAAGCATTGACCCTCTAACATCCAATGCTTGTCAGTTAAGATGAGAAACGTGTGAGCTCAGTGAATGATATAGTTCGTTTGAGCAGAAAAGTTACTGCCCTTACCTGAAACGAAGTCTTGCTTGTAGGAAGACTCAGAGCCTGGGATTTAACTCCATTTCTGAAGGCAAACACACAGCATAGTTTTCATTCATGGATCACACTCTGCTTTAGAGCAAGAAGCACACACTTGCTTCCTAGAGTCTCTTACACAGCAGGAAATCTGAGTGTGCCCAGAACAAAAGAACGGTGTTTCCTACACATACGGACCATATCTAGTCCAACTCATCTTCTGTAACTGATACAAAGCACTGGTCCTCTAACATCCAATGCTTGTCATTTAAGATGAGAAAAGTGTGAGCTTCGTGAATGATGTAGTTTGTTTGAGCAGAAAAGTGCCTGCCTTTACCTGAATTGAAGTCTTGCTTGTAGGAAGACTCAGAGCCTGGGATTTAACTCCTTTTCTGAAGTAAAACACACAGCAGTGTAATCATCGATTGATCACACTCTGCTTTAGAACAAGAAGCACGCTTTTGCTTTCTAGAGTCTCTAAGACAGCAGGAAACGTGAGTGTGCTAAGAACAAAAGAACGGTGTTTCCTACACATACCGACATTATATAGTACAACTCTGCTTCTGAAACTGATACAAAGCACTGGTCCTCTAAAATCCAATGCTTGTCTGTTAAGATGAGAAACGTGTGAGCTTCGTGAAGGATGTAGTTCGTTTGAGCTGAAAAAAGACTGCCCTTACTGAAATGGAGTCTTGCCTGTAGGAAGACACAGCGCCTGGTATTTAACTCCATTTCTGAAGGGAAACACACAGCATAGATCTCATCCATGGATAACACTCTGCTTTAGAGCGAGAAGCACGCTCTTGCTTTCTAGAGTCTCTAAGACAGCAGGAAACGTGAGTGTGCTGAGAACAAAAGAACGGTGTTTCCTACACATACGGACCATATCTAGTCCAAATCTTCTTCTGAAACTGATACAATGCACTGGGCCTCTAACATCCAATGCTTGTCAGTTAAGATGAGAAACGTGTGAGCTTCGTGAACGATGTAGTCCCTTTGAGCAGAAAAGTGACTGCCCTTACCTGAAACGAAGTCTTGCTTGTAGGGAGACTCAGAGCTTGGGATTTAACTCCATTTCTGAAGTGAAACACACAGCATTGTCTCATCCATTGATCACACTCTGCTTTAGACCCAGAAGCACGCTCTTGCTTTCTAGAGTCTCTAAGAGAGCAGGAAACGTGAGTGTGCTGAGAACAAAAGAACGGTGTTTCCTACACATACGGACCATATCTAGTCCAACTCTGCTTCTTAAAGTGATACAAAGCACTGGTCCTCTAACATCCAATGCTTGTCTGTTAAGATGAGAAACGTGTGAGCTCAGTGAACGATGTAGTTCGTTTGAGCTGAAAAGTGACTGCCCTTACCCGAAACGAAGTGTTGCCTGTAGGAAGACACAGAGCCTGGGATTTACCACCATTTCTGAAGTGAAACACACAGCACTGTTCTCATCCATTGATCACACTCTGCTTTAGAACAAGAAGCACGCACTTTCTTTCTAGAGTCTCTAAGACAGCAGGAAATCTGAGTGTGCCCAGAACAAAAAACGGTGTTTCCTACACATACGGACTATATGTAGTACAAATCTTCTTCTGAAACTGATAGAATGCACTGGTCCTCTAACATCCACTGCTTGTCAGTTAAGATGAGAAACGTGTGAGCTTTGTGAATGATGTAGTTCCTTTGAACTGAAAAGTGACTTCCCTTACTTGAAACGAAGTCTTGCTTGTAGTAAGACACAGAGCCTGGGATTTAACTCCATTTCTGAAGGGAAACACACAGCATAGTTCTCATCCTTGGAACACACTCTGCTTTAGAACGAGAAGCACACTCTTGCTTTCTAGAGTCTCTAATACAGCAGGAAATCTGAGTTTGCCCAGAACAAAAGAACGGTGTTTCCTACACATATGGACCATATCTAGTCCAACTCTTCTTCTGAAACTGATACAAAGCACTGGACCTCTAACATCCAATGCTTGTCATTTAAGATGAGAAACCTGTGAGCTTCGTGAATGATGTAGTTCGTTTGAGCAGAAAAGTGCCTGCCCTTACCTGAATTGAAGTCTTGCTTGTAGGAAGACTCAGAGCCTGGGATTTAACTCCATTTCTGAAGTAAAACACACAGCAGTGTAATCATCGATTGATCACACTCTGCTTTAGAACAAGAAGCACGCTCTTGCTTTCTAGAATCTCTAAGACAGCAGGAAACGTGAGTGTGCTGAGAACAAAAGAACTGTATTTCCTACATATACGGGCATTATATAGTCCAACTCTGCTTTTGAAACTGGTACAAAGCACTGGTCCTCTAAAATCCAATGCTTGTCTGTTAAGATGAGAAACGTGTGAGCTTCGTGAATGATGTAGTTCGTTTGAGCTGAAAAGTGACTGCCCTTACCTGAAACGGAGTCTTGCTTGTAAGAAGATACAGCGCCTGGGATTTAACTCCATTTCTGAAGGGAAACACACAGCATAGTTCTCATCCATGGATCACACTCTGCTTTAGAGCAAGAAGCACGCTCTTGCTTTCTAGAGACTCTAAGACAGCAGAAAACGTGAGTGTGCTGAGAACAAAAGAACGGTGTTTCCTACACATACCGACCATATCTAGTCCAACTCTGCTTCTTAAACTGATACAAAGCACTGGTCCTCTAACATCCAATGGTTGTCTGTTAAGATGAGAGACGTGTGAGCTCAGTGAACGATGTAGTTCGTTTGAGCTGAAAAGTGACGGCCCTTACCCGAAACGAAGTCTTGCTTGTAGGAAGACACAGAGCCTGTGATTTAACCCCATTTCTGAAGGTAAACACACAGCATAGTTCTCATCCATGGATCACACTCTGCTTTGGAGCAAGAAGCACGCTCTTGCTTTGTAGAGTCTCTAAGACAGCAGGAAACGTGAGTGTGCTGAGAACAAAAGAACGGTGTTTCCTACACATACGGACCATATCTAGTCCAAATCTTCTTCTGAAACTGATACAATGCACTGGGCCTCTAACATCCAATGCTTGTCAGTTAAGATGAGAAACGTGTGAGCTTCGTGAACGACGTAGTCCCTTTGAGCAGAAAAGTGACTGCCCTTACCTGAAACGAAGTCTTGCTTGTAGGGAGACTCAGAGCTTGGGAATTAACTCCATTTCTGAAGTGAAACACACAGCATTGTCTCATCCATTGATCACACTCTGCTTTAGACCAAGAAGCACGCTCTTGCTTTCTAGAGTCTCTAAGACAGCAGGAAACGTGAGTGTGCTGAGAACAAAAGAACGGTGTTTCCTACACATACGGACCATATCTAGTCCAACTCTGCTTCTTAGAGTGATACAAAGCACTGGTCCTCTAACATCCAATGCTTGTCTGTTAAGGTGAGAAACGTGTGAGCTCAGTGAACGATATAGTTCGTTTGAGCTGAAAAGTGACTGCCCTTACCCGAAACGATGTCTTGCTTGTAGGAAGACACAGAGCCTGGGATTTACCACCATTTCTGAAGTGAAACACACAGCAGTGTTCTCATCCATTGATCACACTCTGCTTTAGAACAAGAAGCACACATTGCTTTCTAGAGTCTCTAAGACAGCAGGAAATCTGAGTGTGCCCAGAACAAAAAACGGTGTTTCCTACACATACGGACTATATGTAGTCCAAATCTTCTTCTGAAACTGATAGAATGCACTGGTCCTCTAACATCCATTGCTTGTCAGTTAAGATGAGAAACGTGTGAGCTTTGTGAATGATGTAGTTCCTTTGAACTGAAAAGTGACTTCCCTTACTTGAAACGAAGTCTTGCTTGTAGTAAGACACAGAGCCTGGGATTTAACTCCATTTCTGAAGTAAAACACACAGCAGTGTAATCATCGATTGATCACACTCTGCTTTAGAACAAGAAGCACGCTCTTGCTTTCTAGAGTCTCTAAGACAGCAGGAAACGTGAGTGTGCTGAGAACAAAAGAACGGTGTTTCCTACACATACGGACCATATCTAGTCCAACTCTTCTTTTGAAAATGATACAAAGCACTGGTCCTCTAACATCCAATGTTTGTCAATTAAGATGAGAAACGTGTGAGCTTCGTGAACGATGTAGTTCCACTTTTGAGCAGAAAACTGACTGCCCTTACCTGAAACGAAGTCTTGCTTGTAGGAAGACTCAGAGCCTGGGATTTAACTCCATTTCTGAAATGAAACACAAGCAGTGTTCTCATCCATTGATTACACTCTGCTTTAGAGCGAGAAGCACACTCTTGCTTTCTAGAGTCTCTAATACAGCAGGAAATCTGAGTGCGCCCAGAACAAAAGAACGGTGTTTCCTACACATACTGACTATATGTAGTCCAACTCTTCTACTGAAACTGATACAATGCACTGGTCCTCTAACATCCAATGCTTGTCAGTTAAGATGAGAAACGTGTGAGCTTCGTGAATGATGTAGTTCGTTTGAGCTGAAAAGTGACTGCCCTTACCTGAAACGGAGTCTTGCCTGTAGGAAGACACAGCGCCTGGGATTTAACTCCATTTCTGAAGGGAAACACACAGCATAGTTCTCATCCATGGATCACACTCTGCTTTAGAACAAGAAGCATGCTCTTGCTTTCTAGAGTCTCTAAGACAGCAGGAAACGTGAGTGTGCTGAGAACTAAAGAACGGTGTTTCCTACACATACGGACCATATCTTGTCCAACTCTGCTTCTTAAAGTGATACAATGCACTGGTCCTCTAACATCCAATGCTTGTCATTTAAGATGAGAATCGTGTGAGCTTCGTGAATGATGTAGTTCGTTTGAGCAGAAAAGTGCCTACCCTTACCTGAATTGAAGTCTGGCTTGTAGGAAGACTCAGAGCCTGGGATTTAACTCCATTTCTGAAGTAAAACACACAGCAGTGTAATCATCGATTGATCACACTCTGCTTTAGAACAAGAAGCACTCTCTTGCTTTCTAGAGTCTCTAAGAAAGCACGAAACGTGAGTTTGCTGAGAACAAAAGAACGGTGTTTCCTACACATACAGACCATATCTAGTCCAACTCTGCTTCTGAGACTGATACAAAGCACTGGTCCTCTAACATCCAAGGCTTCTCTGTTAAGATGAGAAACGTGTGAGCTCCGTGAATGATGTAGTTCGTTTGAGCTGAAAAGTGACGGCCGTTACCCGAAACGAAGTCTTGCTTGTAGGAAGACACAGAGCCTGTGATTTAACTCCATTTCTGAAGGTAAACACACAGCATAGTTCTCATCCATGGATCACACTCTGCTTTAGAACGAGAAGCACGCTCTTGCTTTCTAGAGTCTCTAAGACAGCAGGAAACGTGAGTGTGCTGAGAACAAAAGAACGGTGTTTCCTACACATACGGACCATATTTAGTCCAAATCTTCTTCTGAAACTGATATAATGCACTGGGCCTCTAACATCCAATGCTTGTCAGTTAAGATGAGAAACGTGTGAGCTTCGTGAACGATGTAGTCCCTTTGAGCAGAAAAGTGACTGCCCTTACCTGAAACGAAGTCTTGCTTGTAGGGAGACTCAGAGCTTGGGATTTAACTCCATTTCTGAAGTGAAACACACAGCATTGTCTCATCCATTGATCACACTCTGCTTTAGACCAAGAAGCACGCTCTTGCTTTCTAGAGTCTCTAAGACAGCAGGAAACGTGAGTGTGCTGAGAACAAAAGAACGGTGTTTCCTACACATACGGACCATATCTAGTCCAACTCTGCTTCTTAAAGTGATACAAAGCACTGGTCCTCTAACATCCAATGCTTGTCTGTTAAGATGAGAAACGTGTGAGCTCAGTGAACGATATAGTTCGTTTGAGCTGAAAAGTGACTGCCCTTACCCGAAACGGAATCTTGCTTGTAGGAAGACACAGAGCCTGGGATTTACCACCATTTCTGAAGTGAAACACACAGCAGTGTTCTCATCCATTGATCACACTCTGTTTTAGAACAAGAAGCACACATTGCTTTCTAGAGTCTCTAAGACAGCAGGAAATCTGAGTGTGCCCAGAACAAAAAACGGTGTTTCCTACACATACGGACTATATGTAGTCCAAATCTTCTTCTGAAACTGATAGAATGCACTGGTCCTCTAACACCCATTGCTTGTCAGTTAAGATGAGAAACGTGTGAGCTTTGTGAATGATGTAGTTCCTTTGAACTGAAAAGTGACTTCCCTTACTTGAAACGAAGTCTTGCTTGTAGTAAGACACAGAGCCTGGGATTTAACTCCATTTCTGAAGGTAAACACACAGCATAGTTCTCATCCATGGATCACACTCTGCTTTAGAACGAGAAGCACGCTCTTGCTTTCTAGAGTCTCTAATACAGCAGGAAACGTGAGTGTGCTGAGAACAAAAGAACGGTGTTTCCTACACATACGGACCATATCTAGTCCAAATCTTCTTCTGAAACTGATACAATGCACTGGGCCTCTAACATCCAATGCTTGTCAGTTAAGATGAGAAATGTGTGAGCTTCGTGAACGATGTAGTCCCTTTGAGCAGAAAAGTGACTGCCCTTACCTGAAACGAAGTCTTGCTTGTAGGGAGACTCAGAGCTTGGGATTTAACTCCATTTCTGAAGTGAAACACACAGCATTGTCTCATCCATTGATCACACACTGCTTTAGACCAAGAAGCACGCTCTTGCTTTCTAGAGTCTCTAAGACAGCAGGAAACGTGAGTGTGCTGAGAACAAAAGAATGGTGTTTCGTACACATACGGACCATATCTAGTCCAACTCTGCTTCTTAAAGTGATACAAAGCACTGGTCCTCTAACATCCAATGCTTGTCTGTTAAGATGAGAAACGTGTGAGCTCAGTGAACGATATAGTTCGTTTGAGCTGAAAAGTGACTGCCCTTACCCGAAACGGAGTCTTGCTTGTAGGAAGACACAGAGCCTGGGATTTACCACCATTTCTGAAGTGAAACACACAGCAGTGTTCTCATCCATTGATCACACTCTGTTTTAGAACAAGAAGCACGCATTGCTTTCTAGAGTCTCTAAGACAGCAGGAAATCTGAGTGTGCCCAGAACAAAAAACGGTGTTTCCTACACATACGGACTATATGTAGTCCAAATCTTCTTCTGAAACTGATAGAATGCACTGGTCCTCTAACATCCATTGCTTGTCAGTTAAGATGAGAAACGTGTGAGCTTTGTGAATGATGTAGTTCCTTTGAACTGAAAAGTGACTTCCCTTACTTGAAACGAAGTCTTGCTTGTAGTAAGACACAGAGCCTGGGATTTAACTCCATTTCTGAAGGGAAACACACAGCATAGTTCTCATCAATGGAAAACACTCTGCTTTAGAACGAGAAGCACACTCTTGCTTTCTAGAGTCTCTAATACAGCAGGAAATATGAGCGTGCTCAGAAAAAAAGAACGGTGTTTCCTACACATATGGACCATATCTATTCCAACTCTTCTTCTGAAACTGATATAATGCACTGGTCCTCTAACATCCAATGCTTGTCATTTAAGATGAGAAACGTGTGAGCTTTGTGAATGATGTAGTTCCTTTGAACAAAAAGTGACTGCCCTTACCTGAAACGAAGTCTTGCATGTAGGAAGACTCAGAGCCTGGGATTTAACTCCATTTCTGAAATGAAACACACAGCAGTGTTCTCATCCATTGATTACACTCTGCTTTAGAACAAGAAGCACGCTCTTGCTTTTTAGATTCTCTAAGACAGCAGGAAATCTGAGTGTGCCCAGAACAAAAGAACGGTGTTTCCTACACATACTGACTATATGTAGTCCAAATCTTCTTCTGAAACTGATAGAATGCACTGGTACTGTAACATCCAATGCTTGTCAGTTAAGATGAGAAACGTGTGAGCTTTGTGAATGATGTAGTTCCTTTGAACTGAAAAGTGACTTCCCTTACTTGAAACGAAGTCTTGCTTGTAGTAAGACACAGAGCCTGGGATTTAACTCCATTTCTGAAGGGAAACACACAGCATAGTTCTGATCCATGGATCACAATCTGCTTTAGAGCGAGAAGCACACTCTTGCTTTCTAGAGTCTCTAAGACAGCACGAAACGTGAGTTTGCTGAGAACAAAAGAACGGTGTTTCCTACACATACGGACCATATCTAGTCCAACTCTGCTTCTGAGACTGATACAAAGCACTGGTCCTCTAACATCCAAGGCTTCTCTGTTAAGATGAGAAACGTGTGAGCTCCGTGAAAGATGTAGGTTATTTGAGCTGAAAAGTGACTGCCCTTACCTGAAACGAAGTCTTCCTTGTAGGAAGACTCAGAGCCTGGGATTTAACTCCATTTCTGAAGTAAAACACACAGCAGTGTAATCATCGATTGATCACACTCTGCTTTAGAATGAGAAGCACGCTCTTGCTTTCTAGAGTCTCTAAGACAGCAGGAAACGTGAGTGTGCTGAGAACAAAAGAACGGTGTTTCCTACACATACGGACATTATATAATCCAACTCTTTTTCTGAAACTGATACAAAGCACTGGTCCTCTAACATCCAATGCTTGTCTGTTAAGATGAGAGACGTGTGAGCTCAGTGAACGATTTAGTTCGTTTGAGCTGAAAAGTGACGGCCCTTACCCGAAACGAAGTCTTGCATGTAGGAAGACACAGAGCTTGTGATTTAACTCCATTTCTGAAGGTAAACACACAGCATAGTTCTCATCCATGGATCACACTCTGCTTTAGAGCGAGAAGCACGCTCTTGCTTTCTAGAGTCTCTAAGACAGCAGGAAACGTGAGTGTGCTGAGGACAAAAGAACGGTGTTTCCTACACATACGGACCATATCTAGTCCAAATCTTCTTCTGAAACTGATACAATGCACTGGGCCTCTAACATCCAATGCTTGTCAGTTAAGATGAGAAACGTGTGAGCTTCGTGAACGATGTAGTCCCTTTGAGCAGAAAAGTGACTGCCCTTACCTGAAACGAAGTCTTGCTTGTAGGGAGACTCAGAGCTTGGGATTTAACTCCATTTCTGAAGTGAAACACACAGCATTGTCTCATCCATTGATCACACTCTGCTTTAGACCAAGAAGCACGCTCTTGCTTTCTAGAGTCTCTAAGACAGCAGGAAACGTGAGTGTGCTGAGAACAAAAGAACGGTGTTTCCTACACATACGGACCATATCTAGTCCAACTCTGCTTCTTAAAGTGATACAAAGCACTGGTCCTCTAACATCCAATGCTTGTCTGTTAAGATGAGAAACGTGTGAGGTCAGTGAACGATATAGTTCGTTTGAGCTGAAAAGTGACTGCCCTTACCCGAAACGAAGTCTTGCTTGTAGGAAGACACAGAGCCTGGGATTTACCACCATTTCTGAAGTGAAACACACAGCAGTGTTCTCATCCAATGATCACACTCTGCTTTAGAACAAGAAGCACGCACTTGCTTTCTAGAGTCTCTAAGACAGCAGGAAATCTGAGTGTGCCCAGAACAAAAAACGGTGTTTCCTACACATACGGACTATATGTAGTCCAAATCTTCTTCTGAAACTGATAGAATGCACTTGTCCTCTAACATCCATTGCTTGTCAGTTAAGATGAGAAACGTGTGAGCTTTGTGAATGATGTAGTTCCTTTGAACTGAAAAGTGACTTCCCTTACTTGAAACGAAGTCTTGCTTTTAGGAAGACACAGAGCCTGGGATTTAACTCCATTTCTGAAGGGAAACACACAGCATAGTTCTCATCCATGGAACACACTCTGCTTTAGAACGAGAAGCACACTCTTGCTTTCTAGAGTCTCTAATACAGCAGGAAATCTGAGCGTGCCCAGAAAAAAAGAACGGTGTTTCCTACACATATGGACCATATCTATTCCAACTCTTCTTCTGAAACTGATAGAATGCACTGGTCGTCTACCTGCCAATGCTTGTCAATTAAGATGAGAAACGTGTGAGCTTCGTGAATGATGTAGTTCGTTTGAGCAGAAAAGTGCCTGCCCTTACCTGAATTGAATTCTTGTTTGTAGGAAGACTAAGAGCCTGGGATTTAACTCCATTTCTGAAGTAAAACACACAGCAGTGTAATCCTCGATTGATCACACTCTGCTTTAGAACAAGAAGCACGCTCTTGCTTTCTAGAGTCTCTAAGACAGCACGAAACGTGAGTTTGCTGAGAACAAAAGAACGGTGTTTCCTACACATACGGACCTTATCTAGTCCAACTCTGCTTCTGAGACTGATACAAAGTACTGGTCCTCTAACATCCAAGGCTTCTCTGTTAAGATGAGAAACGTGTGAGCTCCATGAAAGATGTAGTTTATTTGAGCTGAAAAGGGACTGCCCTTACCTGAAATGAAGTCTTGCTTGTAGGAAGACTCAGAGCCTGGGATTTAACTCCATTTCTGAAGTAAAACACAAAGCAGTGTAATCATCGATTGATCACACTCTGCTTTAGAATGAGAAGCACGCTCTTGCTTTCTAGATTCTCTAAGACAGCAGGAAACGTGAGTGTGCTGAGAACAAAAGAACGGTGTTTCCTACACATACGGACATAATATAGTCCAACTCTTTTTCTGAAACTGATACAAAGCACTGGTCCTCTAACATCCAATGCTTGTCAGTTAAGATGAGAAACGTGTGAGCTTCGTGAACGATGTAGTTCGTTTGAGCAGAAAAGTGACTGCCCTTACCTGAAACGAAGTCTTGCTTGTAGGAAGACTCAGAGCCTGGGATTTAACTCCATTTCTGAAGTGAAATACATAGCATAGTTCTCATCCATGGATCACACTCTGCTTTAGAGCAAGAAGCACACTCTTGCTTTCTAGAGTCTCTAAGACAGCAGGAATATCTGAGTGTGCCCAGAACAAAAGAACGGTGTTTCCTACACAACGGACTATATGTAGTCCAAATCTTCTCCTGAAACTGATAGAATGCACTGGTCCTCTAACATCCAATGCTTGTCAGTTAAGATGAGAAACGTGTGAGCTTTGTGAATGATGTAGTTCCTTTGAACTGAAAAGTGACTGCCCTTACCTGAAACGAAGTCTTGCTTGTAGTAAGACACAGAGCCTGGGATTTAACTCCATTTCTGAAGGGAAACACACATTATAGTCTCATCCATGGATCACACTCTGCTTTAGAGCGAGAAGCACACTCTTGCTTTCTAGAGTCTCTAATATAGCAGGAATTCTGAGTGTGCCCAGAACAAAAGAACGGTGTTTCGTACACATATGGACCATATGTAGTCCAAATCTGCTTCTGAAACTGATACAAAGCATTGACCCTCTAACATCCAATGCTTGTCAGTTAAGATGAGAAACGTGTGAGCTCAGTGAATGATATAGTTCGTTTGAGCAGAAAAGTTACTGCCCTTACTTGAAACGAAGTCTTGCTTGTAGGAAGACTCAGAGCCTGGGATTTAACTCCATTTCTGAAGGCAAACACACAGCATAGTTTTCATTCATGGATCACACTCTGCTTTGGAGCAAGAAGCACACTCTTGCTTCCTAGAGTCTCTTACACAGCAGGAAATCTGAGTGTGCCCAGAACAAAAGAACGGTGTTTCCTACACATACGGACCATATCTAGTCCAACTCTGCTTCTTAAAGTGATACAAAGCACTGGTCCTCTAACATCCAATGCTTGTCTGTTAAGATGAGAAACGTGTGAGCTCAGTGAACGATATAGTTCGTTTGAGCTGAAAAGTGACTGCCCTTACCCGAAACGGAGTCTTGCTTGTAGGAAGACACAGAGCCTGGGATTTACCACCATTTCTGAAGTGAAACACACAGCAGTGTTCTCATCCATTGATCACACTCTGTTTTAGAACAAGAAGCACGCATTGCTTTCTAGAGTCTCTAAGACAGCAGGAAATCTGAGTGTGCCCAGAACAAAAAACGGTGTTTCCTACACATACGGACTATATGTAGTCCAAATCTTCTTCTGAAACTGATAGAATGCACTGGTCCTCTAACATCCATTGCTTGTCAGTTAAGATGAGAAACGTGTGAGCTTTGTGAATGATGTAGTTCCTTTGAACTGAAAAGTGACTTCCCTTACTTGAAACGAAGTCTTGCTTGTAGTAAGACACAGAGCCTGGGATTTAACTCCATTTCTGAAGGGAAACACACAGCATAGTTCTCATCAATGGAAAACACTCTGCTTTAGAACGAGAAGCACACTCTTGCTTTCTAGAGTCTCTAATACAGCAGGAAATATGAGCGTGCTCAGAAAAAAAGAACGGTGTTTCCTACACATATGGACCATATCTATTCCAACTCTTCTTCTGAAACTGATATAATGCACTGGTCCTCTAACATCCAATGCTTGTCATTTAAGATGAGAAACGTGTGAGCTTTGTGAATGATGTAGTTCCTTTGAACAAAAAGTGACTGCCCTTACCTGAAACGAAGTCTTGCATGTAGGAAGACTCAGAGCCTGGGATTTAACTCCATTTCTGAAATGAAACACACAGCAGTGTTCTCATCCATTGATTACACTCTGCTTTAGAACAAGAAGCACGCTCTTGCTTTTTAGATTCTCTAAGACAGCAGGAAATCTGAGTGTGCCCAGAACAAAAGAACGGTGTTTCCTACACATACTGACTATATGTAGTCCAAATCTTCTTCTGAAACTGATAGAATGCACTGGTACTGTAACATCCAATGCTTGTCAGTTAAGATGAGAAACGTGTGAGCTTTGTGAATGATGTAGTTCCTTTGAACTGAAAAGTGACTTCCCTTACTTGAAACGAAGTCTTGCTTGTAGTAAGACACAGAGCCTGGGATTTAACTCCATTTCTGAAGGGAAACACACAGCATAGTTCTCATCCATGGATCACAATCTGCTTTAGAGCGAGAAGCACACTCTTGCTTTCTAGAGTCTCTAAGACAGCACGAAACGTGAGTTTGCTGAGAACAAAAGAACGGTGTTTCCTACACATACGGACCATATCTAGTCCAACTCTGCTTCTGAGACTGATACAAAGCACTGGTCCTCTAACATCCAAGGCTTCTCTGTTAAGATGAGAAACGTGTGAGCTCCGTGAAAGATGTAGGTTATTTGAGCTGAAAAGTGACTGCCCTTACCTGAAACGAAGTCTTCCTTGTAGGAAGACTCAGAGCCTGGGATTTAACTCCATTTCTGAAGTAAAACACACAGCAGTGTAATCATCGATTGATCACACTCTGCTTTAGAATGAGAAGCACGCTCTTGCTTTCTAGAGTCTCTAAGACAGCAGGAAACGTGAGTGTGCTGAGAACAAAAGAACGGTGTTTCCTACACATACGGACATTATATAATCCAACTCTTTTTCTGAAACTGATACAAAGCACTGGTCCTCTAACATCCAATGCTTGTCTGTTAAGATGAGAGACGTGTGAGCTCAGTGAACGATTTAGTTCGTTTGAGCTGAAAAGTGACGGCCCTTACCCGAAACGAAGTCTTGCATGTAGGAAGACACAGAGCTTGTGATTTAACTCCATTTCTGAAGGTAAACACACAGCATAGTTCTCATCCATGGATCACACTCTGCTTTAGAGCGAGAAGCACGCTCTTGCTTTCTAGAGTCTCTAAGACAGCAGGAAACGTGAGTGTGCTGAGGACAAAAGAACGGTGTTTCCTACACATACGGACCATATCTAGTCCAAATCTTCTTCTGAAACTGATACAATGCACTGGGCCTCTAACATCCAATGCTTGTCAGTTAAGATGAGAAACGTGTGAGCTTCGTGAACGATGTAGTCCCTTTGAGCAGAAAAGTGACTGCCCTTACCTGAAACGAAGTCTTGCTTGTAGGGAGACTCAGAGCTTGGGATTTAACTCCATTTCTGAAGTGAAACACACAGCATTGTCTCATCCATTGATCACACTCTGCTTTAGACCAAGAAGCACGCTCTTGCTTTCTAGAGTCTCTAAGACAGCAGGAAACGTGAGTGTGCTGAGAACAAAAGAACGGTGTTTCCTACACATACGGACCATATCTAGTCCAACTCTGCTTCTTAAAGTGATACAAAGCACTGGTCCTCTAACATCCAATGCTTGTCTGTTAAGATGAGAAACGTGTGAGGTCAGTGAACGATATAGTTCGTTTGAGCTGAAAAGTGACTGCCCTTACCCGAAACGAAGTCTTGCTTGTAGGAAGACACAGAGCCTGGGATTTACCACCATTTCTGAAGTGAAACACACAGCAGTGTTCTCATCCAATGATCACACTCTGCTTTAGAACAAGAAGCACGCACTTGCTTTCTAGAGTCTCTAAGACAGCAGGAAATCTGAGTGTGCCCAGAACAAAAAACGGTGTTTCCTACACATACGGACTATATGTAGTCCAAATCTTCTTCTGAAACTGATAGAATGCACTTGTCCTCTAACATCCATTGCTTGTCAGTTAAGATGAGAAACGTGTGAGCTTTGTGAATGATGTAGTTCCTTTGAACTGAAAAGTGACTTCCCTTACTTGAAACGAAGTCTTGCTTTTAGGAAGACACAGAGCCTGGGATTTAACTCCATTTCTGAAGGGAAACACACAGCATAGTTCTCATCCATGGAACACACTCTGCTTTAGAACGAGAAGCACACTCTTGCTTTCTAGAGTCTCTAATACAGCAGGAAATCTGAGCGTGCCCAGAAAAAAAGAACGGTGTTTCCTACACATATGGACCATATCTATTCCAACTCTTCTTCTGAAACTGATAGAATGCACTGGTCGTCTACCTGCCAATGCTTGTCAATTAAGATGAGAAACGTGTGAGCTTCGTGAATGATGTAGTTCGTTTGAGCAGAAAAGTGCCTGCCCTTACCTGAATTGAATTCTTGTTTGTAGGAAGACTAAGAGCCTGGGATTTAACTCCATTTCTGAAGTAAAACACACAGCAGTGTAATCCTCGATTGATCACACTCTGCTTTAGAACAAGAAGCACGCTCTTGCTTTCTAGAGTCTCTAAGACAGCACGAAACGTGAGTTTGCTGAGAACAAAAGAACGGTGTTTCCTACACATACGGACCTTATCTAGTCCAACTCTGCTTCTGAGACTGATACAAAGTACTGGTCCTCTAACATCCAAGGCTTCTCTGTTAAGATGAGAAACGTGTGAGCTCCATGAAAGATGTAGTTTATTTGAGCTGAAAAGGGACTGCCCTTACCTGAAATGAAGTCTTGCTTGTAGGAAGACTCAGAGCCTGGGATTTAACTCCATTTCTGAAGTAAAACACAAAG
Organism: Onychomys leucogaster; assembly: GCA_949786385.1. Classification (NCBI taxonomy): domain Eukaryota; kingdom Metazoa; phylum Chordata; class Mammalia; order Rodentia; family Cricetidae; genus Onychomys; species Onychomys leucogaster. Next base: position 386,353 of record CATKUP010000069.1, read on the forward strand.
CAGTGTAATCATCGATTGATCACACTCTGCTTTAGAATGAGAAGCACGCTCTTGCTTTCTAGATTCTCTAAGACAGCAGGAAACGTGAGTGTGCTGAGAACAAAAGAACGGTGTTTCCTACACATACGGACATAATATAGTGCAACTCTTTTTCTGAAACTGATACAAAGCACTGGTCCTCTAACATCCAATGCTTGTCAGTTAAGATGAGAAACGTGTGAGCTTCGTGAACGATGTAGTTCGTTTGAGCAGAAAAGTGACTGCCCTTACCTGAAACGAAGTCTTGCTTGTAGGAAGACTCAGAGCCTGGGATTTAACTCCATTTCTGAAGTGAAATACATAGCATAGTTCTCATCCATGGATCACACTCTGCTTTAGAGCAAGAAGCACACTCTTGCTTTCTAGAGTCTCTAAGACAGCAGGAATATCTGAGTGTGCCCAGAACAAAAGAACGGTGTTTCCTACACAACGGACTATATGTAGTCCAAATCTTCTCCTGAAAGTGATAGAATGCACTGGTCCTCTAACATCCAATGCTTGTCAGTTAAGATGAGAAACGTGTGAGCTTTGTGAATGATGTAGTTCCTTTGAACTGAAAAGTGACTGCCCTTACCTGAAACGAAGTCTTGCTTGTAGTAAGACACAGAGCCTGGGATTTAACTCCATTTCTGAAGGGAAACACACATTATAGTCTCATCCATGGATCACACTCTGCTTTAGAGCGAGAAGCACACTCTTGCTTTCTAGAGTCTCTAATATAGCAGGAATTCTGAGTGTGCCCAGAACAAAAGAACGGTGTTTCGTACACATATGGACCATATGTAGTCCAAATCTGCTTCTGAAACTGATACAAAGCATTGACCCTCTAACATCCAATGCTTGTCAGTTAAGATGAGAAACGTGTGAGCTCAGTGAATGATATAGTTCGTTTGAGCAGAAAAGTTACTGCCCTTACTTGAAACGAAGTCTTGCTTGTAGGAAGACTCAGAGCCTGGGATTTAACTCCATTTCTGAAGGCAAACACACAGCATAGTTTTCATTCATGGATCACACTCTGCTTTGGAGCAAGAAGCACACTCTTGCTTCCTAGAGTCTCTTACACAGCAGGAAATCTGAGTGTGCCCAGAACAAAAGAACGGTGTTTCCTACACATACGGACCATATCTAGTCCAACTCATCTTCTGTAACTGATACAAAGCACTGGTCCTCTAACATCCAATGCTTGTCATTTAAGATGAGAAAAGTGTGAGCTTCGTGAATGATGTAGTTTGTTTGAGCAGAAAAGTGCCTGCCTTTACCTGAATTGAAGTCTTGCTTGTAGGAAGACTCAGAGCCTGGGATTTAACTCCTTTTCTGAAGTAAAACACACAGCAGTGTAATCATCGATTGATCACACTCTGCGTTAGAACAAGAAGCACGCTTTTGCTTTCTAGAGTCTCTAAGACAGCAGGAAACGTGAGTGTGCTAAGAACAAAAGAACGGTGTTTCCTACACATACCGACATTATATAGTACAACTCTGCTTCTGAAACTGATACAAAGCACTGGTCCTCTAAAATCCAATGCTTGTCTGTTAAGATGAGAAACGTGTGAGCTTCGTGAAGGATGTAGTTCGTTTGAGCTGAAAAAAGACTGCCCTTACTGAAATGGAGTCTTGCCTGTAGGAAGACACAGCGCCTGGTATTTAACTCCATTTCTGAAGGGAAACACACAGCATAGATCTCATCCATGGATAACACTCTGCTTTAGAGCGAGAAGCACGCTCTTGCTTTCTAGAGTCTCTAAGACAGCAGGAAACGTGAGTGTGCTGAGAACAAAAGAACGGTGTTTCCTACACATACGGACCATATCTAGTCCAAATCTTCTTCTGAAACTGATACAATGCACTGGGCCTCTAACATCCAATGCTTGTCAGTTAAGATGAGAAACGTGTGAGCTTCGTGAACGATGTAGTCCCTTTGAGCAGAAAAGTGACTGCCCTTACCTGAAACGAAGTCTTGCTTGTAGGGAGACTCAGAGCTTGGGATTTAACTCCATTTCTGAAGTGAAACACACAGCATTGTCTCATCCATTGATCACACTCTGCTTTAGACCCAGAAGCACGCTCTTGCTTTCTAGAGTCTCTAAGAGAGCAGGAAACGTGAGTGTGCTGAGAACAAAAGAACGGTGTTTCCTACACATACGGACCATATCTAGTCCAACTCTGCTTCTTAAAGTGATACAAAGCACTGGTCCTCTAACATCCAATGCTTGTCTGTTAAGATGAGAAACGTGTGAGCTCAGTGAACGATGTAGTTCGTTTGAGCTGAAAAGTGACTGCCCTTACCCGAAACGAAGTGTTGCCTGTAGGAAGACACAGAGCCTGGGATTTACCACCATTTCTGAAGTGAAACACACAGCACTGTTCTCATCCATTGATCACACTCTGCTTTAGAACAAGAAGCACGCACTTGCTTTCTAGAGTCTCTAAGACAGCAGGAAATCTGAGTGTGCCCAGAACAAAAAACGGTGTTTCCTACACATACGGACTATATGTAGTACAAATCTTCTTCTGAAACTGATAGAATGCACTGGTCCTCTAACATCCACTGCTTGTCAGTTAAGATGAGAAACGTGTGAGCTTTGTGAATGATGTAGTTCCTTTGAACTGAAAAGTGACTTCCCTTACTTGAAACGAAGTCTTGCTTGTAGTAAGACACAGAGCCTGGGATTTAACTCCATTTCTGAAGGGAAACACACAGCATAGTTCTCATCCTTGGAACACACTCTGCTTTAGAACGAGAAGCACACTCTTGCTTTCTAGAGTCTCTAATACAGCAGGAAATCTGAGTTTGCCCAGAACAAAAGAACGGTGTTTCCTACACATATGGACCATATCTAGTCCAACTCTTCTTCTGAAACTGATACAAAGCACTGGACCTCTAACATCCAATGCTTGTCATTTAAGATGAGAAACCTGTGAGCTTCGTGAATGATGTAGTTCGTTTGAGCAGAAAAGTGCCTGCCCTTACCTGAATTGAAGTCTTGCTTGTAGGAAGACTCAGAGCCTGGGATTTAACTCCATTTCTGAAGTAAAACACACAGCAGTGTAATCATCGATTGATCACACTCTGCTTTAGAACAAGAAGCACGCTCTTGCTTTCTAGAATCTCTAAGACAGCAGGAAACGTGAGTGTGCTGAGAACAAAAGAACTGTATTTCCTACATATACGGTCATTATATAGTCCAACTCTGCTTTTGAAACTGGTACAAAGCACTGGTCCTCTAAAATCCAATGCTTGTCTGTTAAGATGAGAAACGTGTGAGCTTCGTGAATGATGTAGTTCGTTTGAGCTGAAAAGTGACTGCCCTTACCTGAAACGGAGTCTTGCTTGTAGGAAGATACAGCGCCTGGGATTTAACTCCATTTCTGAAGGGAAACACACAGCATAGTTCTCATCCATGGATCACACTCTGCTTTAGAGCAAGAAGCACGCTCTTGCTTTCTAGAGACTCTAAGACAGCAGAAAACGTGAGTGTGCTGAGAACAAAAGAACGGTGTTTCCTACACATACCGACCATATCTAGTCCAACTCTGCTTCTTAAACTGATACAAAGCACTGGTCCTCTAACATCCAATGGTTGTCTGTTAAGATGAGAGACGTGTGAGCTCAGTGAACGATGTAGTTCGTTTGAGCTGAAAAGTGACGGCCTTTACCCGAAACGAAGTCTTGCTTGTAGGAAGACACAGAGCCTGTGATTTAACCCCATTTCTGAAGGTAAACACACAGCATAGTTCTCATCCATGGATCACACTCTGCTTTGGAGCAAGAAGCACGCTCTTGCTTTCTAGAGTCTCTAAGACAGCAGGAAACGTGAGTGTGCTGAGAACAAAAGAACGGTGTTTCCTACACATACGGACCATATCTAGACCAAATCTTCTTCTGAAACTGATACAATGCACTGGGCCTCTAAATCCAATGCTTGACAGTTAAGATGAGAAACGTGTGAGCTTCGTGAACGACGTAGTCCCTTTGAGCAGAAAAGTGACTGCCCTTACCTGAAACGAAGTCTTGCTTGTAGGGAGACTCAGAGCTTGGGAATTAACTCCATTTCTGAAGTGAAACACACAGCATTGTCTCATCCATTGATCACACTCTGCTTTAGACCAAGAAGCACGCTCTTGCTTTCTAGAGTCTCTAAGACAGCAGGAAACGTGAGTGTGCTGAGAACAAAAGAACGGTGTTTCCTACACATACGGACCATATCTAGTCCAACTCTGCTTCTTAGAGTGATACAAAGCACTGGTCCTCTAACATCCAATGCTTGTATGTTAAGGTGAGAAACGTGTGAGCTCAGTGAACGATATAGTTCGTTTGAGCTGAAAAGTGACTGCCCTTACCTGAAACGATGTCTTGCTTGTAGGAAGACACAGAGCCTGGGATTTACCACCATTTCTGAAGTGAAACACACAGCAGTGTTCTCATCCATTGATCACACTCTGCTTTAGAACAAGAAGCACGCATTGCTTTCTAGAGTCTCTAAGACAGCAGGAAATCTGAGTGTGCCCAGAACAAAAAACGGTGTTTCCTACACATACGGACTGTATGTAGTCCATATCTTCTTCTGAAACTGATAGAATGCACTGGTCCTCTAACATCCATTGCTTGTCAGTTAAGATGAGAAACGTGTGAGCTTTGTGAATGATGTAGTTCCTTTGAACTGAAAAGTGACTTCCCTTACTTGAAACGAAGTCTTGCTTGTAGTAAGACACAGAGCCTGGGATTTAACTCCATTTCTGAAGTAAAACACACAGCAGTGTAATCATCGATTGATCACACTCTGCTTTAGAACAAGAAGCACGCTCTTGCTTTCTAGAGTCTCTAAGACAGCAGGAAACGTGAGTGTGCTGAGAACAAAAGAACGGTGTTTCCTACACATACGGACCATATCTAGTCCAACTCTTCTTTTGAAAATGATACAAAGCACTGGTCCTCTAACATCCAATGTTTGTCAATTAAGATGAGAAACGTGTGAGCTTCGTGAACGATGTAGTTCCACTTTTGAGCAGAAAACTGACTGCCCTTACCTGAAACGAAGTCTTGCTTGTAGGAAGACTCAGAGCCTGGGATTTAACTCCATTTCTGAAATGAAACACAAGCAGTGTTCTCATCCATTGATTACACTCTGCTTTAGAGCGAGAAGCACGCTCTTGCTTTCTAGAGTCTCTAAGACAGCAGGAAATCTGAGTGTGCCCAGAACAAAAGAACGGTGTTTCCTACACATACTGACTATATATAGTCCAAATCTTCTTCTGAAACTGATAGAATGCACTGGTACTGTAACATCCAATGCTTGTCAGTTAAGATGAGAAACGTGTGAGCTTTGTGAATGATGTAGTTCCTTTGAACTGAAAAGTGACTTCCCTTACTTGAAACAAAGTCTTGCTCGTAGTAAGACACAGAGCCTGGGATTTAACTCCATTTCTGAAGGGAAACACATAGCATAGTTCTCATCCATGGATCACAATCTGCTTTAGAGCGAGAAGCACACTCTTGCTTTCTAGAGTCTCTAATACAGCAGGAAATCTGAGTGCGCCCAGAACAAAAGAACGGTGTTTCCTACACATACTGACTATATGTAGTCCAACTCTTCTACTGAAACTGATACAATGCACTGGTCCTCTAACATCCAATGCTTGTCAGTTAAGATGAGAAACGTGTGAGCTTCGTGAATGATGTAGTTCGTTTGAGCTGAAAAGTGACTGCCCTTACCTGAAACGGAGTCTTGCCTGTAGGAAGACACAGCGCCTGGGATTTAACTCCATTTCTGAAGGGAAACACACAGCATAGTTCTCATCCATGGATCACACTCTGCTTTAGAACAAGAAGCATGCTCTTGCTTTCTAGAGTCTCTAAGACAGCAGGAAACGTGAGTGTGCTGAGAACAAAAGAACGGTGTTTCCTACACATACGGACCATATCTTGTCCAACTCTGCTTCTTAAAGTGATACAATGCACTGGTCCTCTAACATCCAATGCTTGTCATTTAAGATGAGAATCGTGTGAGCTTCGTGAATGATGTAGTTCGTTTGAGCAGAAAAGTGCCTACCCTTACCTGAATTGAAGTCTGGCTTGTAGGAAGACTCAGAGCCTGGGATTTAACTCCATTTCTGAAGTAAAACACACAGCAGTGTAATCATCGATTGATCACACTCTGCTTTAGAACAAGAAGCACTCTCTTGCTTTCTAGAGTCTCTAAGAAAGCACGAAACGTGAGTTTGCTGAGAACAAAAGAACGGTGTTTCCTACACATACAGACCATATCTAGTCCAACTCTGCTTCTGAGACTGATACAAAGCACTGGTCCTCTAACATCCAAGGCTTCTCTGTTAAGATGAGAAACGTGTGAGCTCCGTGAATGATGTAGTTCGTTTGAGCTGAAAAGTGACGGCCGTTACCCGAAACGAAGTCTTGCTTGTAGGAAGACACAGAGCCTGTGATTTAACTCCATTTCTGAAGGTAAACACACAGCATAGTTCTCATCCATGGATCACACTCTGCTTTAGAACGAGAAGCACGCTCTTGCTTTCTAGAGTCTCTAAGACAGCAGGAAACGTGAGTGTGCTGAGAACAAAAGAACGGTGTTTCCTACACATACGGACCATATTTAGTCCAAATCTTCTTCTGAAACTGATATAATGCACTGGGCCTCTAACATCCAATGCTTGTCAGTTAAGATGAGAAACGTGTGAGCTTCGTGAACGATGTAGTCCCTTTGAGCAGAAAAGTGACTGCCCTTACCTGAAACGAAGTCTTGCTTGTAGGGAGACTCAGAGCTTGGGATTTAACTCCATTTCTGAAGTGAAACACACAGCATTGTCTCATCCATTGATCACACTCTGCTTTAGACCAAGAAGCACGCTCTTGCTTTCTAGAGTCTCTAAGACAGCAGGAAACGTGAGTGTGCTGAGAACAAAAGAACAGTGTTTCCTACACATACGGACCATATCTAGTCCAACTCTGCTTCTTAAAGTGATACAAAGCACTGGTCCTCTAACATCCAATGCTTGTCTGTTAAGATGAGAAACGTGTGAGCTCAGTGAACGATATAGTTCGTTTGAGCTGAAAAGTGACTGCCCTTACCCGAAACGGAATCTTGCTTGTAGGAAGACACAGAGCCTGGGATTTACCACCATTTCTGAAGTGAAACACACAGCAGTGTTCTCATCCATTGATCACACTCTGTTTTAGAACAAGAAGCACACATTGCTTTCTAGAGTCTCTAAGACAGCAGGAAATCTGAGTGTGCCCAGAACAAAAAACGGTGTTTCCTACACATACGGACTATATGTAGTCCAAATCTTCTTCTGAAACTGATAGAATGCACTGGTCCTCTAACATCCATTGCTTGTCAGTTAAGATGAGAAACGTGTGAGCTTTGTGAATGATGTAGTTCCTTTGAACTGAAAAGTGACTTCCCTTACTTGAAACGAAGTCTTGCTTGTAGTAAGACACAGAGCCTGGGATTTAACTCCATTTCTGAAGGTAAACACACAGCATAGTTCTCATCCATGGATCACACTCTGCTTTAGAACGAGAAGCACGCTCTTGCTTTCTAGAGTCTCTAATACAGCAGGAAACGTGAGTGTGCTGAGAACAAAAGAACGGTGTTTCCTACACATACGGACCATATCTAGTCCAAATCTTCTTCTGAAACTGATACAATGCACTGGGCCTCTAACATCCAATGCTTGTCAGTTAAGATGAGAAATGTGTGAGCTTCGTGAACGATGTAGTCCCTTTGAGCAGAAAAGTGACTGCCCTTACCTGAAACGAAGTCTTGCTTGTAGGGAGACTCAGAGCTTGGGATTTAACTCCATTTCTGAAGTGAAACACACAGCATTGTCTCATCCATTGATCACACTCTGCTTTAGACCAAGAAGCACGCTCTTGCTTTCTAGAGTCTCTAAGACAGCAGGAAACGTGAGTGTGCTGAGAACAAAAGAATGGTGTTTCGTACACATACGGACCATATCTAGTCCAACTCTGCTTCTTAAAGTGATACAAAGCACTGGTCCTCTAACATCCAATGCTTGTCTGTTAAGATGAGAAACGTGTGAGCTCAGTGAACGATATAGTTCGTTTGAGCTGAAAAGTGACTGCCCTTACCCGAAACGGAGTCTTGCTTGTAGGAAGACACAGAGCCTGGGATTTACCACCATTTCTGAAGTGAAACACACAGCAGTGTTCTCATCCATTGATCACACTCTGTTTTAGAACAAGAAGCACGCATTGCTTTCTAGAGTCTCTAAGACAGCAGGAAATCTGAGTGTGCCCAGAACAAAAAACGGTGTTTCCTACACATACGGACTATATGTAGTCCAAATCTTCTTCTGAAACTGATAGAATGCACTGGTCCTCTAACATCCATTGCTTGTCAGTTAAGATGAGAAACGTGTGAGCTTTGTGAATGATGTAGTTCCTTTGAACTGAAAAGTGACTTCCCTTACTTGAAACGAAGTCTTGCTTGTAGTAAGACACAGAGCCTGGGATTTACCACCATTTCTGAAGTGAAACACACAGCACTGTTCTCATCCATTGATCACACTCTGCTTTAGAACGAGAAGCACACTCTTGCTTTCTAGAGTCTCTAATACAGCAGGAAATATGAGCGTGCCCAGAAAAAAAGAACGGTGTTTCCTACACATATGGACCATATCTATTCCAACTCTTCTTCTGAAACTGATATAATGCACTGGTCCTCTAACATCCAATGCTTGTCATTTAAGATGAGAAACGTGTGAGCTTTGTGAATGATGTAGTTCCTTTGAACAAAAAGTGACTGCCCTTACCTGAAACGAAGTCTTGCATGTAGGAAGACTCAGAGCCTGGGATTTAACTCCATTTCTGAAATGAAACACACAGCAGTGTTCTCATCCATTGATTACACTCTGCTTTAGAACAAGAAGCACGCTCTTGCTTTTTAGATTCTCTAAGACAGCAGGAAATCTGAGTGTGCCCAGAACAAAAGAACGGTGTTTCCTACACATACTGACTATATGTAGTCCAAATCTTCTTCTGAAACTGATAGAATGCACTGGTACTGTAACATCCAATGCTTGTCAGTTAAGATGAGAAACGTGTGAGCTTTGTGAATGATGTAGTTCCTTTGAACTGAAAAGTGACTTCCCTTACTTGAAACGAAGTCTTGCTTGTAGTAAGACACAGAGCCTGGTATTTAACTCCATTTCTGAAGGGAAACACACAGCATAGTTCTCATCCATGGATCACAATCTGCTTTAGAGCGAGAAGCACACTCTTGCTTTCTAGAGTCTCTAAGACAGCACGAAACGTGAGTTTGCTGAGAACAAAAGAACGGTGTTTCCTACACATACGGACCATATCTAGTCCAACTCTGCTTCTGAGACTGATACAAAGCACTGGTCCTCTAACATCCAAGGCTTCTCTGTTAAGATGAGAAACGTGTGAGCTCCGTGAAAGATGTAGTTTATTTGAGCTGAAAAGTGACTGCCCTTACCTGAAACGAAGTCTTCCTTGTAGGAAGACTCAGAGCCTGGGATTTAACTCCATTTCTGAAGTAAAACACACAGCAGTGTAATCATCGATTGATCACACTCTGCTTTAGAATGAGAAGCACGCTCTTGCTTTCTAGAGTCTCTAAGACAGCAGGAAACGTGAGTGTGCTGAGAACAAAAGAACGGTGTTTCCTACACATATGGACATTATATAATCCAACTCTTTTTCTGAAACTGATACAAAGCACTGGTCCTCTAACATCCAATGCTTGTCAGTTAAGATGAGAAACGTGTGAGCTTCGTGAACGATGTAGTTCTTTTGAGCAGAAAAGTGACTGCCCTTACCTGAAACGAAGTCTTGCTTGTAGGAAGACTCAGAGCCTGGGATTTAACTCCATTTCTGAAGTGAAACACATAGCATAGTTCTCATCCAAGGATCACACTCTGCTTTAGAGCAAGAAGCACACTCTTGCTTTCTAGAGTCTCTAAGACAGCAGGAATATCTGAGTGTGCCCAGAACAAAAGAACGGTGTTTCCTACACAACGGACTATATGTAGTCCAAATCTTCTCCTAAAACTGATAGAATGCACTGGTCCTCTAACATCCAATGCTTGTCAGTTAAGATGAGAAAAGTGTGAGCTTCGTGAATGATGTAGTTTGTTTGAGCAGAAAAGTGCCTGCCTTTACCTGAATTGAAGTCTTGCTTGTAGGAAGACTCAGAGCCTGGGATTTATCTCCTTTTCTGAAGTAAAACACACAGCAGTGTAATCACCGATTGATCACACTCTGCGTTAGAACAAGAAGCACGCTTTTGCTTTCTAGAGTCTCTAAGACAGCAGGAAACGTGAGTGTGCTAAGAACAAAAGAACGGTGTTTCCTACACATACCGTCATTATATAGTACAACTCTGCTTCTGAAACTGATACAAAGCACTGGTCCTCTAACATCCAATTCTTGTCTGTTAAGATGAGAAACGTGTGAGCTTCGTGAACGATGTAGTTCGTTTGAGCTGAAAAGTGACTGCCCTTACCTGAAATGGAGTCTTGCCTGTAGGAAAACACAGCGCCTGGGATTTAACTCCATTTCTGAAGGGAAACACACAGCATAGATCTCATCCATGGATCACACTCTGCTTTAGAGCACGAAGCACGCTATTGCTTTCTAGAGTCTCTAATACAGCAGGAAATCTGAGTGTGCCCAGAACAAAAGAACGGTGTTTCCTACACATATGGACCATATCTACTCCAAATCTGCTTCTGAAACTGATACAATGCACTGGGCCTCTAACATCCAATGCTTGTCAGTTAAGATGAGAGATGTGTGAGCTCAGTGAACGATGTACTTCGTTTGAGCTGAAAAGTGACGGCCCTTACCCGAAACGAAGTCTTGCGTGTAGGAAGACACAGAGCCTGTGATTAAACTCCATTTCTGAAGGTAAACACACAGCATAGTTCTCATCCATGGATCACACTCTGCTTTAGAGCGGGAAGCACGCTCTTGCTTTCTAGAGTCTCTAAGACAACAGGAAACGTGAGTGTGCTGAGAACAAAAGAACGGTGTTTCCTACACATACGGACCATATCTAGTCCAAATCTTCTTCTGAAACTGATACAATGCACTGGGCCTCTAACATCCAATGCTTGTCAGTTAAGATGAGAAACGTGTGAGCTTCGTGAACGATGTAGTTCGTTTGAGCTGAAAAGTGACTGCCCTTACCTGAAACGGAGTCTTGCCTGTAGGAAGATACAGCGCCTGGGATTTAACTCCATTTCTGAAGGTAAACACACAGCATAGTTCTCATCCATGAATCACACTCTGCTTTAGAGCGAGAAGCACACTCTTGCTTTCTAGAGTCTCTAATATAGCAGGAATTCTGAGTGTGCCCAGAACAAAAGAACGGTGTTTCGTACACATATGGACCATATGTAGTCCAAATCTGCTTCTGAAACTGATACAAAGCATTGACCCTCTAACATCCAATGCTTGTCAGTTAAGATGAGAAACGTGTGAGCTCAGTGAATGATATAGTTCGTTTGAGCAGAAAAGTTACTGCCCTTACCTGAAACGAAGTCTTGCTTGTAGGAAGACTCAGAGCCTGGGATTTAACTCCATTTCTGAAGTGAAATACATAGCATAGTTCTCATCCATGGATCACACTCTGCTTTAGAGCAAGAAGCACACTCTTGCTTTCTAGAGTCTCTAAGACAGCAGGAATATCTGAGTGTGCCCAGAACAAAAGAACGGTGTTTCCTACACAACGGACTATATGTAGTCCAAATCTTCTCCTGAAACTGATAGAATGCACTGGTCCTCTAACATCCAATGCTTGTCAGTTAAGATGAGAAACGTGTGAGCTTTGTGAATGATGTAGTTCCTTTGAACTGAAAAGTGACTGCCCTTACCTGAAACGAAGTCTTGCTTGTAGTAAGACACAGAGCCTGGGATTTAACTCCATTTCTGAAGGGAAACACACATTATAGTCTCATCCATGGATCACACTCTGCTTTAGAGCGAGAAGCACACTCTTGCTTTCTAGAGTCTCTAATATAGCAGGAATTCTGAGTGTGCCCAGAACAAAAGAACGGTGTTTCGTACACATATGGACCATAAGTAGTCCAAATCTGCTTCTGAAACTGATACAAAGCATTGACCCTCTAACATCCAATGCTTGTCAGTTAAGATGAGAAACGTGTGAGCTCAGTGAATGATATAGTTCGTTTGAGCAGAAAAGTTACTGCCCTTACTTGAAACGAAGTCTTGCTTGTAGGAAGACTCAGAGCCTGGGATTTAACTCCATTTCTGAAGGCAAACACACAGCATAGTTTTCATTCATGGATCACACTCTGCTTTGGAGCAAGAAGCACACTCTTGCTTCCTAGAGTCTCTTACACAGCAGGAAATCTGAGTGTGCCCAGAACAAAAGAACGGTGTTTCCTACACATACGGACCATATCTAGTCCAACTCATCTTCTGTAACTGATACAAAGCACTGGTCCTCTAACATCCAATGCTTGTCATTTAAGATGAGAAAAGTGTGAGCTTCGTGAATGATGTAGTTTGTTTGAGCAGAAAAGTGCCTGCCTTTACCTGAATTGAAGTCTTGCTTGTAGGAAGACTCAGAGCCTGGGATTTAACTCCTTTTCTGAAGTAAAACACACAGCAGTGTAATCATCGATTGATCACACTCTGCGTTAGAACAAGAAGCACGCTTTTGCTTTCTAGAGTCTCTAAGACAGCAGGAAACGTGAGTGTGCTAAGAACAAAAGAACGGTGTTTCCTACACATACCGACATTATATAGTACAACTCTGCTTCTGAAACTGATACAAAGCACTGGTCCTCTAAAATCCAATGCTTGTCTGTTAAGATGAGAATCGTGTGAGCTTCCTGAAGGATGTAGTTCGTTTGAGCTGAAAAAAGACTGCCCTTACTGAAATGGAGTCTTGCCTGTAGGAAGACACAGCGCCTGGTATTTAACTCCATTTCTGAAGGGAAACACACAGCATAGATCTCATCCATGGATAACACTCTGCTTTAGAGCGAGAAGCACGCTCTTGCTTTCTAGAGTCTCTAAGACAGCAGGAAACGTGAGTGTGCTGAGAACAAAAGAACGGTGTTTCCTACACATACGGACCATATCTAGTCCAAATCTTCTTCTGAAACTGATACAATGCACTGGGCCTCTAACATCCAATGCTTGTCAGTTAAGATGAGAAACGTGTGAGCTTCGTGAACGATGTAGTCCCTTTGAGCAGAAAAGTGACTGCCCTTACCTGAAACGAAGTCTTGCTTGTAGGGAGACTCAGAGCTTGGGATTTAACTCCATTTCTGAAGTGAAACACACAGCATTGTCTCATCCATTGATCACACTCTGCTTTAGACCCAGAAGCACGCTCTTGCTTTCTAGAGTCTCTAAGAGAGCAGGAAACGTGAGTGTGCTGAGAACAAAAGAACGGTGTTTCCTACACATACGGACCATATCTAGTCCAACTCTGCTTCTTAAAGTGATACAAAGCACTGGTCCTCTAACATCCAATGCTTGTCTGTTAAGATGAGAAACGTGTGAGCTCAGTGAACGATGTAGTTCGTTTGAGCTGAAAAGTGACTGCCCTTACCCGAAACGAAGTGTTGCCTGTAGGAAGACACAGAGCCTGGGATTTACCACCATTTCTGAAGTGAAACACACAGCACTGTTCTCATCCATTGATCACACTCTGCTTTAGAACAAGAAGCACGCACTTGCTTTCTAGAGTCTCTAAGACAGCAGGAAATCTGAGTGTGCCCAGAACAAAAAACGGTGTTTCCTACACATACGGACTATATGTAGTACAAATCTTCTTCTGAAACTGATAGAATGCACTGGTCCTCTAACATCCACTGCTTGTCAGTTAAGATGAGAAACGTGTGAGCTTTGTGAATGATGTAGTTCCTTTGAACTGAAAAGTGACTTCCCTTACTTGAAACGAAGTCTTGCTTGTAGTAAGACACAGAGCCTGGGATTTAACTCCATTTCTGAAGGGAAACACACAGCATAGTTCTCATCCTTGGAACACACTCTGCTTTAGAACGAGAAGCACACTCTTGCTTTCTAGAGTCTCTAATACAGCAGGAAATCTGAGTTTGCCCAGAACAAAAGAACGGTGTTTCCTACACATATGGACCATATCTAGTCCAACTCTTCTTCTGAAACTGATACAAAGCACTGGTCCTCTAACATCCAATGCTTGTCATTTAAGATGAGAAACCTGTGAGCTTCGTGAATGATGTAGTTCGTTTGAGCAGAAAAGTGCCTGCCCTTACCTGAATTGAAGTCTTGCTTGTAGGAAGACTCAGAGCCTGGGATTTAACTCCATTTCTGAAGTAAAACACACAGCAGTGTAATCATCGATTGATCACACTCTGCTTTAGAACAAGAAGCACGCTTTTGCTTTCTAGAATCTCTAAGACAGCAGGAAACGTGAGTGTGCTGAGAACAAAAGAACTGTATTTCCTACATATACGGGCATTATATAGTCCAACTCTGCTTTTGAAACTGGTACAAAGCACTGGTCCTCTAAAATCCAATGCTTGTCTGTTAAGATGAGAAACGTGTGAGCTTCGTGAATGATGTAGTTCGTTTGAGCTGAAAAGTGACTGCCCTTACCTGAAACGGAGTCTTGCTTGTAGGAAGATACAGCGCCTGGGATTTAACTCCATTTCTGAAGGGAAACACACAGCATAGTTCTCATCCATGGATCACACTCTGCTTTAGAGCAAGAAGCACGCTCTTGCTTTCTAGAGACTCTAAGACAGCAGAAAACGTGAGTGTGCTGAGAACAAAAGAACGGTGTTTCCTACACATACGGACATTATATAGTCCAACTCTTCTTCTGAAACTGACACAAAGCACTGGTCCTCTAACATCCAATGCTTGTCAGTTAAGATGAGAAACGTGTGAGCTTCGTGAACGATGTAGTCTGTTTAGCAGAAACGTGACTGCCCTTACCTGAAACGAAGTCTTGCTTGTAGGAAGACTCAGAGCCTGGGATTTAACTCCATTTCTGCAGTGAAACACACAGCATTGTCTCATCCATTGATCACACTCTGCTTTAGATCAAGAAGCATGCTCTTGCTTTCTAGAGTCTCTAAGACAGCAGGAAACGTGAGTGTGCTGAGAACAAAAGAACGGTGTTTCCTACACATACCGACCATATCTAGTCCAACTCTGCTTCTTAAACTGATACAAAGCACTGGTCCTCTAACATCCAATGGTTGTCTGTTAAGATGAGAGACGTGTGAGCTCAGTGAACGATGTAGTTCGTTTGAGCTGAAAAGTGACGGCCCTTACCCGAAACGAAGTCTTGCTTGTAGGAAGACACAGAGCCTGTGATTTAACCCCATTTCTGAAGGTAAACACACAGCATAGTTCTCATCCATGGATCACACTCTGCTTTAGAGCAAGAAGCACGCTCTTGCTTTCTAGAGTCTCTAAGACAGCAGGAAACGTGAGTGTGCTGAGAACAAAAGAACGGTGTTTCCTACACATACGGACCATATCTAGTCCAAATCTTCTTCTGAAACTGATATAATGCACTGGTCCTCTAACATCCAATGCTTGTCTGTTAAGATGAGAAACGTGTGAGCTCAGTGAACGATATAGTTCGTTTGAGCTGAAAAGTGACTGCCCTTACCCGAAACAGAGTCTTGCTTGTAGGAAGACACAGAGCCTGGAATTTACCACCATTTCTGAAGTGAAACACACAGCAGTGTTCTCATCCATTGATCACACTCTGTTTTAGAACAAGAAGCACGCATTGCTTTCTAGAGTCTCTAAGACAGCAGGAAATCTGAGTGTGCCCAGAACAAAAAACGGTGTTTCCTACACATACGGACTATATGTAGTCCAAATCTTCTTCTGAAACTGATAGAATGCACTGGTCCTCTAACATCCATTGCTTGTCAGTTAAGATGAGAAACGTGTGAGCTTTGTGAATGATGTAGTTCCTTTGAACTGAAAAGTGACTTCCCTTACTTGAAACGAAGTCTTGCTTGTAGTAAGACACAGAGCCTGGGATTTAACTCCATTTCTGAAGGGAAACACACAGCATAGTTCTCATCAATGGAAAACACTCTGCTTTAGAACGAGAAGCACACTCTTGCTTTCTAGAGTCTCTAATACAGCAGGAAATATGAGCGTGCCCAGAAAAAAAGAACGGTGTTTCCTACACATATGGACCATATCTATTCCAACTCTTCTTCTGAAACTGATATAATGCACTGGTCCTCTAACATCCAATGCTTGTCATTTAAGATGAGAAACGTGTGAGCTTTGTGAATGATGTAGTTCCTTTGAACAAAAAGTGACTGCCCTTACCTGAATTGAAGTCTTGCTTGTAGAAAGACTCAGAGCCTGGGATTTAACTCCATTTCTGAAGTAAAACACACAGCAGTGTAATCATCGATTGATCACACTCTGCTTTAGAACAAGAAGCACGCTCTTGCTTTCTAGAGTCTCTAAGAGAGCAGGAAACGTGAGTGTGCTGAGACCAAAGAACGGTGTTTCCTACACATACGGATCATATCTAGTCCAACTCTTCTTCTGAAAATGATACAAAGCACTGGTCCTCTAACATCCAATGTTTGTCAATTAAGATGAGAAACGTGTGAGCTTCGTGAACGATGTAGTTCGTTTGAGTAGAAAACTGACTGCCATTACCTGAAACGAAGTCTTGCATGTAGGAAGACTCAGAGCCTGGGATTTAACTCCATTTCTGAAATGAAACACACAGCAGTGTTCTCATCCATTGATTACACTCTGCTTTAGAACAAGAAGCACGCTCTTGCTTTTTAGATTCTCTAAGACAGCAGGAAATCTGAGTGTGCCCAGAACAAAAGAACGGTGTTTCCTACACATACTGACTATATGTAGTCCAAATCTTCTTCTGAAACTGATAGAATGCACTGGTACTGTAACATCCAATGCTTGTCAGTTAAGATGAGAAACGTGTGAGCTTTGTGAATGATGTAGTTCCTTTGAACTGAAAAGTGACTTCCCTTACTTGAAACGAAGTCTTGCTTGTAGTAAGACACAGCGCCTGGGATTTAACTCCATTTCTGAAGGGAAACACACAGCATAGTTCTCATCCATGGATCACACTCTGCTTTAGAACAAGAAGCATGCTCTTGCTTTCTAGAGTCTCAAAGACAGCAGGAAACGTGAGTGTGCTGAGAACAAAAGAACGGTGTTTCCTACACATACGGACCATATCTTGTCCAACTCTGCTTCTTAAAGTGATACAATGCACTGGTCCTCTAACATCCAATGCTTGTCATTTAAGATGAGAATCGTGTGAGCTTCGTGAATGATGTAGTTCGTTTGAGCAGAAAAGTGCCTACCCTTACCTGAATTGAAGTCTGGCTTGTAGGAAGACTCAGAGCCTGGGATTTAACTCCATTTCTGAAATAAAACACACAGCAGTGTAATCATCGATTGATCACACTCTGCTTTAGAACAAGAAGCACTCTCTTGCTTTCTAGAGTCTCTAAGAAAGCACGAAACGTGAGTTTGCTGAGAACAAAAGAACGGTGTTTCCTACACATACAGACCATATCTAGTCCAACTCTGCTTCTGAGACTGATACAAAGCACTGGTCCTCTAACATCCAAGGCTTCTCTGTTAAGATGAGAAACGTGTGAGCTCCGTGAATGATGTAGTTCGTTTGAGCTGAAAAGTGACGGCCGTTACCCGAAACGAAGTCTTGCTTGTAGGAAGACACAGAGCCTGTGATTTAACTCCATTTCTGAAGGTAAACACACAGCATAGTTCTCATCCATGGATCACACTCTGCTTTAGAACGAGAAGCACGCTCTTGCTTTCTAGAGTCTCTAAGACAGCAGGAAACGTGAGTGTGCTGAGAACAAAAGAACGGTGTTTCCTACACATACGGACCATATTTAGTCCAAATCTTCTTCTGAAACTGATATAATGCACTGGGCCTCTAACATCCAATGCTTGTCAGTTAAGATGAGAAACGTGTGAGCTTCGTGAACGATGTAGTCCCTTTGAGCAGAAAAGTGACTGCCCTTACCTGAAACGAAGTCTTGCTTGTAGGGAGACTCAGAGCTTGGGATTTAACTCCATTTCTGAAGTGAAACACACAGCATTGTCTCATCCATTGATCACACTCTGCTTTAGACCAAGAAGCACGCTCTTGCTTTCTAGAGTCTCTAAGACAGCAGGAAACGTGAGTGTGCTGAGAACAAAAGAACGGTGTTTCCTACACATACGGACCATATCTAGTCCAACTCTGCTTCTTAAAGTGATACAAAGCACTGGTCCTCTAACATCCAATGCTTGTCTGTTAAGATGAGAAACGTGTGAGCTCAGTGAACGATATAGTTCGTTTGAGCTGAAAAGTGACTGCCCTTACCCGAAACGGAATCTTGCTTGTAGGAAGACACAGAGCCTGGGATTTACCACCATTTCTGAAGTGAAACACACAGCAGTGTTCTCATCCATTGATCACACTCTGCTTTAGACCAAGAAGCACACATTGCTTTCTAGAGTCTCTAAGACAGCAGGAAATCTGAGTGTGCCCAGAACAAAAAACGGTGTTTCCTACACATACGGACTATATGTAGTCCAAATCTTCTTCTGAAACTGATAGAATGCACTGGTCCTCTAACATCCATTGCTTGTCAGTTAAGATGAGAAACGTGTGAGCTTTGTGAATGATGTAGTTCCTTTGAACTGAAAAGTGACTTCCCTTACTTGAAACGAAGTCTTGCTTGTAGTAAGACACAGAGCCTGGGATTTAACTCCATTTCTGAAGGTAAACACACAGCATAGTTCTCATCCATGGATCACACTCTGCTTTAGAACGAGAAGCACGCTCTTGCTTTCTAGAGTCTCTAATACAGCAGGAAACGTGAGTGTGCTGAGAACAAAAGAACGGTGTTTCCTACACATACGGACCATATCTAGTCCAAATCTTCTTCTGAAACTGATACAATGCACTGGGCCTCTAACATCCAATGCTTGTCAGTTAAGATGAGAAATGTGTGAGCTTCGTGAACGATGTAGTCCCTTTGAGCAGAAAAGTGACTGCCCTTACCTGAAACGAAGTCTTGCTTGTAGGGAGACTCAGAGCTTGGGATTTAACTCCATTTCTGAAGTGAAACACACAGCATTGTCTCATCCATTGATCACACTCTGCTTTAGACCAAGAAGCACGCTCTTGCTTTCTAGAGTCTCTAAGACAGCAGGAAACGTAAGTGTGCTGAGAACAAAAGAATGGTGTTTCGTACACATACGGACCATATCTAGTCCAACTCTGCTTCTTAAAGTGATACAAAGCACTGGTCCTCTAACATCCAATGCTTGTCTGTTAAGATGAGAAACGTGTGAGCTCAGTGAACGATATAGTTCGTTTGAGCTGAAAAGTGACTGCCCTTACCCGAAACGGAGTCTTGCTTGTAGGAAGACACAGAGCCTGGAATTTACCACCATTTCTGAAGTGAAACACACAGCAGTGTTCTCATCCATTGATCACACTCTGTTTTAGAACAAGAAGCACGCATTGCTTTCTAGAGTCTCTAAGACAGCAGGAAATCTGAGTGTGCCCAGAACAAAAAACGGTGTTTCCTACACATACGGACTATATGTAGTCCAAATCTTCTTCTGAAACTGATAGAATGCACTGGTCCTCTAACATCCATTGCTTGTCAGTTAAGATGAGAAACGTGTGAGCTTTGTGAATGATGTAGTTCCTTTGAACTGAAAAGTGACTTCCCTTACTTGAAACGAAGTCTTGCTTGTAGTAAGACACAGAGCCTGGGATTTAACTCCATTTCTGAAGGGAAACACACAGCATAGTTCTCATCAATGGAAAACACTCTGCTTTAGAACGAGAAGCACACTCTTGCTTTCTAGAGTCTCTAATACAGCAGGAAATATGAGCGTGCCCAGAAAAAAAGAACGGTGTTTCCTACACATATGGACCATATCTATTCCAACTCTTCTTCTGAAACTGATATAATGCACTGGTCCTCTAACATCCAATGCTTGTCATTTAAGATGAGAAACGTGTGAGCTTTGTGAATGATGTAGTTCCTTTGAACAAAAAGTGACTGCCCTTACCTGAATTGAAGTCTTGCTTGTAGAAAGACTCAGAGCCTGGGATTTAACTCCATTTCTGAAGTAAAACACACAGCAGTGTAATCATCGATTGATCACACTCTGCTTTAGAACAAGAAGCACGCTCTTGCTTTCTAGAGTCTCTAAGAGAGCAGGAAACGTGAGTGTGCTGAGAACAAAAGAACGGTGTTTCCTACACATACGGATCATATCTAGTCCAACTCTTCTTCTGAAAATGATACAAAGCACTGGTCCTCTAACATCCAATGTTTGTCAATTAAGATGAGAAACGTGTGAGCTTTGTGAACGATGTAGTTCGTTTGAGTAGAAAACTGACTGCCCTTACCTGAAACGAAGTCTTGCATGTAGGAAGACTCAGAGCCTGGGATTTAACTCCATTTCTGAAATGAAACACACAGCAGTGTTCTCATCCATTGATTACACTCTGCTTTAGAACAAGAAGCACGCTCTTGCTTTTTAGATTCTCTAAGACAGCAGGAAATCTGAGTGTGCCCAGAACAAAAGAACGGTGTTTCCTACACATACTGACTATATGTAGTCCAAATCTTCTTCTGAAACTGATAGAATGCACTGGTACTGTAACATCCAATGCTTGTCAGTTAAGATGAGAAACGTGTGAGCTTTGTGAATGATGTAGTTCCTTTGAACTGAAAAGTGACTTCCCTTACTTGAAACGAAGTCTTGCTTGTAGTAAGACACAGCGCCTGGGATTTAACTCCATTTCTGAAGGGAAACACACAGCATAGTTCTCATCCATGGATCACAATCTGCTTTAGAGCGAGAAGCACACTCTTGCTTTCTAGAGTCTCTAAGACAGCACGAAACGTGAGTTTGCTGAGAACAAAAGAACGGTGTTTCCTACACATACGGACCATATCTAGTCCAACTCTGCTTCTGAGACTGATACAAAGCACTGGTCCTCTAACATCCAAGGCTTCTCTGTTAAGATGAGAAACGTGTGAGCTCCGTGAAAGATGTAGTTTATTTGAGCTGAAAAGTGACTGCCCTTACCTGAAACGAAGTCTTCCTTGTAGGAAGACTCAGAGCCTGGGATTTAACTCCATTTCTGAAGTAAAACACACAGCAGTGTAATCATCGATTGATCACACTCTGCTTTAGAATGAGAAGCACGCTCTTGCTTTCTAGAGTCTCTAAGACAGCAGGAAACGTGAGTGTGCTGAGAACAAAAGAACGGTGTTTCCTACACATACGGACATTATATAATCCAACTCTTTTTCTGAAACTGATACAAAGCACTGGTCCTCTAACATCCAATGCTTGTCAGTTAAGATGAGAAACTTGTGAGCTTCGTGAACGATGTAGTTCTTTTGAGCAGAAAAGTGACTGCCCTTACCTGAAACGAAGTCTTGCTTGTAGGAAGACTCAGAGCCTGGGATTTAACTCCATTTCTGAAGTGAAACACATAGCATAGTTCTCATCCAAGGATCACACTCTGCTTTAGAGCAAGAAGCACACTCTTGCTTTCTAGAGTCTCTAAGACAGCAGGAATATCTGAGTGTGCCCAGAACAAAAGAACGGTGTTTCCTACACAACGGACTATATGTAGTCCAAATCTTCTCCTAAAACTGATAGAATGCACTGGTCCTCTAACATCCAATGCTTGTCAGTTAAGATGAGAAAAGTGTGAGCTTCGTGAATGATGTAGTTTGTTTGAGCAGAAAAGTGCCTGCCTTTACCTGAATTGAAGTCTTGCTTGTAGGAAGACTCAGATCCTGGGATTTATCTCCTTTTCTGAAGTAAAACACACAGCAGTGTAATCACCGATTGATCACACTCTGCGTTAGAACAAGAAGCACGCTTTTGCTTTCTAGAGTCTCTAAGACAGCAGGAAACGTGAGTGTGCTAAGAACAAAAGAACGGTGTTTCCTACACATACCGACATTATATAGTACAACTCTGCTTCTGAAACTGATACAAAGCACTGGTCCTCTAACATCCAATTCTTGTCTGTTAAGATGAGAAACGTGTGAGCTTCGTGAACGATGTAGTTCGTTTGAGCTGAAAAGTGACTGCCCTTACCTGAAATGGAGTCTTGCCTGTAGGAAAACACAGCGCCTGGGATTTAACTCCATTTCTGAAGGGAAACACACAGCATAGATCTCATCCATGGATCACACTCTGCTTTAGAGCACGAAGCACGCTATTGCTTTCTAGAGTCTCTAATACAGCAGGAAATCTGAGTGTGCCCAGAACAAAAGAACGGTGTTTCCTACACATATGGACCATATCTACTCCAAATCTGCTTCTGAAACTGATACAATGCACTGGGCCTCTAAAATCCAATGCTTGTCAGTTAAGATGAGAGATGTGTGAGCTCAGTGAACGATGTACTTCATTTGAGCTGAAAAGTGACGGCCCTTACCCGAAACGAAGTCTTGCGTGTAGGAAGACACAGAGCCTGTGATTAAACTCCATTTCTGAAGGTAAACACACAGCATAGTTCTCATCCATGGATCACACTCTGCTTTAGAGCGGGAAGCACGCTCTTGCTTTCTAGAGTCTCTAAGACAACAGGAAACGTGAGTGTGCTGAGAACAAAAGAACGGTGTTTCCTACACATACGGACCATATCTAGTCCAAATCTTCTTCTGAAACTGATACAATGCACTGGGCCTCTAACATCCAATGCTTGTCAGTTAAGATGAGAAACGTGTGAGCTTCGTGAACGATGTAGTTCGTTTGAGCTGAAAAGTGACTGCCCTTACCTGAAACGGAGTCTTGCCTGTAGGAAGATACAGCGCCTGGGATTTAACTCCATTTCTGAAGGTAAACACACAGCATAGTTCTCATCCATGAATCACACTCTGCTTTAGAGCAAGAAGCACGCTATTGCTTTCTAGAGTCTCTAATACAGCAGGAAATCTGAGTGTGCTGAGACAAAAGAACAGTGTTTCTTACACATACTGACTATATGTAGTCCAACTCTTCTTCTGAAACTGATACAATGCACTGGGCCTCTAACATCCAATGTTTGTCAGTTAAGATGAGAAACGTGTGAGCTTCGTGAATGATGTAGTTCGTTTGAGCTGAAAAGTGACTGCCCTTACCTGAAACGGTGTCTTGCCTGTAGGAAGATACAGCGCCTGGGATTTAACTCCATTTCTGAAGGGAAACACACAGCAGTGTAATCATCGATTGATCACACTCTGCTTTAGAACAAGAAGCACGCTCTTGCTTTCTAGAGTCTCTAAGACTGCAAGAAACGTGAGTGTGCTGAGAACAAAAGAACGGCGTTTCCTACACAAACGGACCATATCTACTCCAACTCTTCTTCTGAAAATGATACAAAGCACTGGTCCTCTAACATCCAATGTTTGTCAATTAAGATGAGAAACGTGTGAGCTTCGTGAACAATGTAGTTCGTTTAAGCAGAAAACTGACTGCCCTTACCTGAAACGAAGTCTTGCTTGTAGGAAGACTCAGAGCCTGGGATTTAACTCCATTTCTGAAATGAAACACACAGCAGTGTTCTCATCCATTGATTACACTCTGCTTTAGAACAAGAAGCACGCTCTTGCTTTTTAGAGTCTCTAAGACAGCAGGAAATCTGAGTGTGCCCAGAACAAAAGAACGGTGTTTCCTACACATACTGACTATATGTAGTCCAAATCTTCTTCTGAAACTGATAGAATGCACTGGTACTGTAACATCCAATGCTTGTCAGTTAAGATGAGAAACGTGTGAGCTTTGTGTATGATGTAGTTCCTTTGAACTGAAAAGTGACTTCCCTTACTTGAAACGAAGTCTTGCTTGTAGGAAGACTCAGAGCCTGGGATTTAACACCATTTCTGAAGTAAAACACACAGCAGTGTAATCATCGATTGATCACACTCTGCTTTAGAACAAGAAGCACGCTCTTGCTTTCTAGAATCTCTAACACAGCAGGAAACGTGAGTGTGCTGAGAACAAAAGAACTGTGTTTCCTACATATACGGATATTATATAGTCCAACTCTGCTTCGGAAACTGATACAAAGCACTGGTCCTCTAAAATCCAATGCTTGTCTGTTAAGATGAGAAACGTGTGAGCTTCGTGAATGATGTAGTTCGTTTGAGCTGAAAAGTGACTGCCCTTACCTGAA
The DNA here is from genome assembly GCA_949786385.1 of Onychomys leucogaster. Classification (NCBI taxonomy): domain Eukaryota; kingdom Metazoa; phylum Chordata; class Mammalia; order Rodentia; family Cricetidae; genus Onychomys; species Onychomys leucogaster. Next base: position 410,607 of record CATKUP010000069.1, read on the forward strand.
ACGGAGTCTTGCCTGTAGGAAGACACAGCGCCTGGGATTTAACTCCATTTCTGAAGGGAAACACACAGCATAGTTCTCATCCATGGATCACACTCTGCTTTAGAGCAAGAAGCACGCTATTGCTTTCTAGAGTCTCTAATACAGCAGGAAATCTGAGTGTGCCCCGAACAAAAGAACGGTGTTTCCTACACATACTGACTATATGTAGTCCAACTCTTCTTCTGAAACTGATACAATGCACTGGGCCTCTAACATCCAATGCTTGTCAGTTAAGATGAGAAACGTGTGAGCTTCGTGAATGATGTAGTTCGTTTGAGCTGAAAAGTGACTGCCCTTACCTGAAACGGAGTCTTGCCTGTAGGAAGACACAGCGCCTGGATTTAACTCCATTTCTGAAGGGAAACACACAGCATAGTTCTCATCCATGGATCACACTCTGCTTTAGAACAAGAAGCATGCTCTTGCTTTCTAGAGTCTCTAAGACAGCAGGAAACGTGAGTGTGCTGAGAACAAAGAACGGTGTTTCCTACACATACGGACATTATATAGGCCAACTCTTCTTCTGAAACTGACACAAAGCACTGGTCCTCTAACATCCAATGCTTGTCGGTTAAGATGAGAAACGTGTGAGCTTCGTGAGCGATGTAGTCCGTTTGAGCAGAAACGTGACTGCCCTTACCTGAAACTAAGTCTTGCTTGTAGGAAGACTCAGAGCCTGGGATTTAACTCCATTTCTGAAGTGAAACACACAGTATAGTTCTCATCCATGGATCACACTGTGCTTTAGAGCAAGAAGCACACTCTTGCTTTCTAGACTCTCTAAGACAGCAGGAAATCTGAGTGTGCCCAGAACAAAAGAACGGTGTTTCCTACACATACAGACTATATGTAGTCCAAATCTTCTTCTGAAACTGATACAATGCACTGGTCCTCTAACATCCAATGCTTGTCAGTTAAGATGAGAAACGTGTGAGCTTTGTGAATGATGTAGTTCCTTTGAAATGAAAAGTGACTGCCCTTACCTGAAACGAAGTCTTGCCTGTAGGAAGACACAGAGCCTGGGATTTAACTCCATTTCTGAAGGGCAACACACAGCATAGTTCTCATCTATGGATCACACTCTGCTTTAGAGCGAGAAGCACACTCTTGCTTTCTAGATTCTCTAATACAGCAGGAAATCTGAGTGTGCCCAGAACAAAAGAACGGTGTTTCCTACACATATGGACCATATGTAGTACAACTCTTCTTCTGAAACTGATACAATGCACTGGTCCTCTAACATCCAATGTTTGTCAATTAAGATGAGAAACGTGTGAGCTTCGTGAACGATGTAGTTTGTTTGAGCAGAAAACTGACTGCCCTTACCTGAAACGAAGTCTTGCTTGTAGGAAGACTCAGAGCCTGGGATTTAACTCCATTTCTGAAATGAAACTCACAGCAGTGTTCTCATCCATTGATCACTCTCTGCTTTAGAACAAGAAACACGCTCTTGCTTTCTAGAGTCTCAAATACAGCAGGAAACGTGAGTTTGCTGAGAACAAAAGAACGGTGTTTCCTACACATACGGACCATATCAAGTCCAACTCTGCTTCTGAAACTGATACAAAGCACTGGTCCTCTAACATCCAATGCTTGTCTGTTAAGATGAGAAACGTGTGAGCTCCGTGAAAGATGTAGTTCATTTTAGCTGAAAAATGACTGCCCTTACCTGAAACCAAGTCTTGCTTGTAGGAGGACATAGAGCCTGGGATTTAACTCCTTTTCTGAAGCGAAACACACAGCATAATTTTCATCCATGGATCACACTCTGCTTTAGAGCGAGAAGCACACTCTTGCTTTCTAGAGTCTCTAAGACAGCAGGAAACGTGAGTGTGCTGAGAACAAAAGAACTGTGTTTCCTACATATACGGACATTATATAGTCCAACTCTGTTTCTGAAACTGATACAAAGCACTGGTCCTCTAAAATCCAATGCTTGTCTGTTAAGATGAGAAACGTGTGAGCTTCGTGAATGATGTCGTTCGTTTGAGCTGAAAAGTGACTGCCCTTACCTGAAACGGAGTCTTGCCTGTAGGAAGACACAGTGCCTGGGATTTAACTCCATTTCTGAAGGGAAACACACAGCATAGTTCTCATCCATGGATCACACTCTGCTTTAGAGCAAGAAGCACGCTATTGCTTTCTAGAGTCTCTAATACAGCAGGAAATCTGAGTGTGCCGAGAACAAAAGAACGGTGTTTCCTACACATACTGACTATATGTAGTCCAAATCTTCTTCTGAAACTGATACAATGCACTGGGCCTCTAACATCCAATGCTTGTCAGTTAAGATGAGAAACGTGTGAGCTACGTGAACGATGTAGTCCCTTTGAGCAGAAAAGTGACTGCCCTTAGCTGAAACGAAGTCTTGCTTGGAGGGAGACTCAGAGCATGGGATTTAACTCCATTTCTGAAGTGAAACACACAGCATTGTCTCATCCATTGATCACACTCTGCTTTAGAACAAGAAGCACGCTCTTGCTTTCTAGAGTCTCTAAGAGAGCAGGAAACGTGAGTGTGCTGAGAACAAAAGAACGGTGTTTCCTACACATACGGACCATATCTAGTCAAACTCTGCTTCTGAAAATGATACAAAGCACTGGTCCTCTAACATCCAATGCTTGTCTGTTAAGATGAGAAACGTGAGAGCTCAGTGAACGATGTAGTTCGTTTGAGCTGAAAAGTGACTGCCCTTACCCGAAACGAAGTGTTGCTTGTAGGAAGACACAGAGCCTGGGATTTAACTCCATTTCTGAAGGGAAACACACAGCATAGTTCTCATCCATGGATCACACTCTGCTTTAGAGCGAGAAGCACGCTCTTGCTTTCTAGAGTCTCTAAGACAGCAGGAAACGTGAGTTTGCTGAGAACAAAAGAACGGTGTTTCCTACATATACGGACCATATCTAGTCCAACTCTGCTTCTGAAACTGATACAAAGCACTAGTCCTCTAACGTCCAATGCTTGTCTGTTAAGATGAGAAACGTGTGAGCTCCGTGAAAGATGTAGTTCATTTGAGCTGAAAAGTGACTGCCCTTACCTGAAACGAATTCTTGCCTGTAGGAAGACACAGCACCTGGGATTTAACTCCATTTCTGAAGGGAAACACACAGCGTAGTTCTCATCCATGGATCACACTCTGCTTTAGAGCAAGAAGCACGCTCTTGCTTTCTAGACTCTCTAATACAGCAGGAAATCTGAGTGTGCCCAGAACAAAAGAACGGTGTTTCCTACACATACTGACTTATGGAGTCCAAATCTTCTTCTGAAACTGATACAATGCACTGGGCCTCTAACATCCAATGCTTGTCAGTTAAGATGAGAAACGTGTGAGCTTCGTGAACGATGTAGTCCCTTTGAGCAGAAAAGTGACTGCCCTTACCTTAAACGAAGTCTTGCTTGTAGGGAGACTCAGAGCATGGGATTTAACTCCATTTCTGAAGTGAAACACACAGCATTGTCTCATCCATTGATCACACTCTGCTTTAGAACAAGAAGCACGCTCTTGCTTTCTAGAGTCTCTAGACAGCAGGAAACGTGAGTGTGCTGAGAACAAAAGAACGGTGTTTCCTACACATATGGACCATATCTAGTCCAACTCTTCTTCTGAAAATGATACAAAGCACTGGTCCTCTAACATCCAATGCTTGTCTGTTAAGATGAGAAACGTGTGAGCTTCATGAATGATGTAGTTCGTTTGAGCAGAAAAGTGACTGCCCTTACCTGAATTGATGTCTTGCTTGTAGGAAGACTCAGAGCATGGGATTTAACTCCATTTCTGAAGTAAAACACACAGCAGTGTAATCATCGATTGATCACACTCTGCTTTAGAACAAGAAGCAAGCTCTTGCTTTCTAGAGACTCTAAGACAGCAGGAAACCTTAGTGTGCTGAGAACAAAAGAACGGTGTTTCCTACACATACGGACCATATCTAGTCCAACTCTTCTTCTGAAAATGATACAAAGCACTCGTCCTCTAACATCCAATGCTTGTCAATTAAGATGAGAAACGTGTGAGCTTCGTTAATGATGTAGTTCGTTTGAGCAGAAAAGTTACTGCCCTTACCTGAATTGAAGTTTTGCTTGTAGGGAGACTCAGAGCCTGGGATTTAACTCCATTTCTGAAGTAAAACACACAGCAGTGTAATCATCGATTGATCACACTCTGCTTTAGAACAAGAAGCACGCTCTTGCTTTCTAGAGTGTCTAAGACAGCAGGAAACGTGAGAGTGCTGACAACAAAAGAAAGGTGTTTCCTACACATACGGACCATATCTAGTCCAACTCTTCTTCTGAAAATGACACAAAGCACTGGTCCTCTAACATCCAATGTTTGTCAATTAAGATGAGAAACGTGTGAGCTTCGTGAACGATGTAGTCCCTTTGAGCAGAAATGTGACTGCCCTTACCTGAAAAGAAGTCTTGCTTGTAGGGAGACTCAGAGCATGGGATTTAACTCCATTTCTGAAGTGAAACACACAGCATTGTCTCATCCATTGATCACACTCTGCATTAGAACAAGAAGCTCGCTCTTGCTTTCTAGAGTCTCTAAGACAGCAGGAAACGTGAGTGTGCTGAGAAGAAAAGAACGGTGTTTCCTACACATACGGACATTATCTAGTCCAACTCTGCTTCTGAAACTGATACAAAGCACTGGTCCTCTAACATCCAATGCTTGTCTGTTAAGATGAGAAACGTGTGAGCTTCGTGAATGATGTCGTTCGTTTGAGCTGAAAAGTGACTGCCCTTACCTGAAACGGAGTCTTGCCTGTAGGAAGACACAGTGCCTGGGATTTAACTCCATTTCTGAAGGGAAACACACAGCATAGTTCTCATCCATGGATCACACTCTGCTTTAGAGCAAGAAGCACGCTATTGCTTTCTAGAGTCTCTAATACAGCAGGAAATCTGAGTGTGCCGAGAACAAAAGAACGGTGTTTCCTACACATACTGACTATATGTAGTCCAAATCTTCTTCTGAAACTGATACAATGCACTGGGCCTCTAACATCCAATGCTTGTCAGTTAAGATGAGAAACGTGTGAGCTTCGTGAACGATGTAGTCCCTTTGAGCAGAAAAGTGACTGCCCTTACCTGAAACGAAGTCTTGCTTGGAGGGAGACTCAGAGCATGGGATTTAACTCCATTTCTGAAGTGAAACACACAGCATTGTCTCATCCATTGATCACACTCTGCTTTAGAACAAGAAGCACGCTCTTGCTTTCTAGAGTCTCTAAGACAGCAGGAAACGTGAGTGTGCTGAGAACAAAAGAACGGTGTTTCCTACACATACGGACCATATCTAGTCAAACTCTTCTTCTGAAAATGATACAAAGCACTGGTCCTCTAACATCCAATGCTTGTCTGTTAAGATGAGAAACGTGTGAGCTTCGTTAATGATGTAGTTCGTTTGAGCAGAAAAGTTACTGCCCTTACCTGAATTGAAGTCTTGCTTGTAGGGAGACTCAGAGCCTGGGATTTAACTCCATTTCTGAAGTAAAACACACAGCAGTGTAATCATCGATTGATCACACTCTGCTTTAGAACAAGAAGCACGCTCTTGCTTTCTAGAGTGTCTAAGACAGCAGGAAACGTGAGTGTGCTGACAACAAAAGAAAGGTGTTTCCTACACATACGGACCATATCTAGTCCAACTCTTCTTCTGAAAATGACACAAAGCACTGGTCCTCTAACATCCAATGTTTGTCAATTAAGATGAGAAACGTGTGAGCTTCGTGAACGATGTAGTCCCTTTGAGCAGAAATGTGACTGCCCTTACCTGAAAAGAAGTCTTGCTTGTAGGGAGACTCAGAGCTTGGGATTTAACTCCATTTCTGAAGTGAAACACACAGCATTGTCTCATCCATTGATCACACTCTGCATTAGAACAAGAAGCTCGCTCTTGCTTTCTAGAGTCTCTAAGACAGCAGGAAACGTGAGTGTGCTGAGAAGAAAAGAACGGTGTTTCCTACACATACGGACATTATCTAGTCCAACTCTGCTTCTGAAACTGATACAAAGCACTGGTCCTCTAACATCCAATGCTTGTCTGTTAAGATGAGAAACGTGTGAGCTTTGTGTATGATGTAGTTCCTTTGAACTGAAAAGTGACTTCCCTTACTTGAAACGAAGTCTTGCTTGTAGGAAGACTCAGAGCCTGGGATTTAACACCATTTCTGAAGTAAAACACACAGCAGTGTAATCATCGATTGATCACACTCTGCTTTAGAACAAGAAGCACGCTCTTGCTTTCTAGAATCTCTAACACAGCAGGAAACGTGAGTGTGCTGAGAACAAAAGAACTGTGTTTCCTACATATACGGATATTATATAGTCCAACTCTGCTTCGGAAACTGATACAAAGCACTGGTCCTCTAAAATCCAATGCTTGTCTGTTAAGATGAGAAACGTGTGAGCTTCGTGAATGATGTAGTTCGTTTGAGCTGAAAAGTGACTGCCCTTACCTGAAACGGAGTCTTGCCTGTAGGAAGACACAGCGCCTGGGATTTAACTCCATTTCTGAAGGGAAACACACAGCATAGTTCTCATCCATGGATCACACTCTGCTTTAGAGCAAGAAGCACGCTATTGCTTTCTAGAGTCTCTAATACAGCAGGAAATCTGAGTGTGCCCCGAACAAAAGAACGGTGTTTCCTACACATACTGACTATATGTAGTCCAACTCTTCTTCTGAAACTGATACAATGCACTGGGCCTCTAACATCCAATGCTTGTCAGTTAAGATGAGAAACGTGTGAGCTTCGTGAATGATGTAGTTCGTTTGAGCTGAAAAGTGACTGCCCTTACCTGAAACGGATTCTTGCCTGTAGGAAGACACAGCGCCTGGATTTAACTCCATTTCTGAAGGGAAACACACAGCATAGTTCTCATCCATGGATCACACTCTGCTTTAGAACAAGAAGCATGCTCTTGCTTTCTAGAGTCTCTAAGACAGCAGGAAACGTGAGTGTGCTGAGAACAAAGAACGGTGTTTCCTACACATACGGACATTATATAGGCCAACTCTTCTTCTGAAACTGACACAAAGCACTGGTCCTCTAACATCCAATGCTTGTCGGTTAAGATGAGAAACGTGTGAGCTTCGTGAGCGATGTAGTCCGTTTGAGCAGAAACGTGACTGCCCTTACCTGAAACTAAGTCTTGCTTGTAGGAAGACTCAGAGCCTGGGATTTAACTCCATTTCTGAAGTGAAACACACAGTATAGTTCTCATCCATGGATCACACTCTGCTTTAGAGCAAGAAGCACACTCTTGCTTTCTAGACTCTCTAAGACAGCAGGAAATCTGAGTGTGCCCAGAACAAAAGAACGGTGTTTCCTACACATACAGACTATATGTAGTCCAAATCTTCTTCTGAAACTGATACAATGCACTGGTCCTCTAACATCCAATGCTTGTCAGTTAAGATGAGAAACGTGTGAGCTTTGTGAATGATGTAGTTCCTTTGAAATGAAAAGTGACTGCCCTTACCTGAAACGAAGTCTTGCCTGTAGGAAGACACAGAGCCTGGGATTTAACTCCATTTCTGAAGGGCAACACACAGCATAGTTCTCATCTATGGATCACACTCTGCTTTAGAGCGAGAAGCACACTCTTGCTTTCTAGATTCTCTAATACAGCAGGAAATCTGAGTGTGCCCAGAACAAAAGAACGGTGTTTCCTACACATATGGACCATATGTAGTACAACTCTTCTTCTGAAACTGATACAATGCACTGGTCCTCTAACATCCAATGTTTGTCAATTAAGATGAGAAACGTGTGAGCTTCGTGAACGATGTAGTTCGTTTGAGCAGAAAACTGACTGCCCTTACCTGAAACGAAGTCTTGCTTGTAGGAAGACTCAGAGCCTGGGATTTAACTCCATTTCTGAAATGAAACACACAGCAGTGTTCTCATCCATTGATCACTCTCTGCTTTAGAACAAGAAACACGCTCTTGCTTTCTAGAGTCTCAAATACAGCAGGAAACGTGAGTTTGCTGAGAACAAAAGAACGGTGTTTCCTACACATACGGACCATATCTAGTCCAACTCTGCTTCTGAAACTGATACAAAGCACTGGTCCTCTAACATCCAATGCTTGTCTGTTAAGATGAGAAACGTGTGAGCTCCGTGAAAGATGTAGTTCATTTTAGCTGAAAAATGACTGCCCTTACCTGAAACCAAGTCTTGCTTGTAGGAGGACATAGAGCCTGGGATTTAACTCCTTTTCTGAAGCGAAACACACAGCATAATTTTCATCCATGGATCACACTCTGCTTTAGAGCGAGAAGCACACTCTTGCTTTCTAGAGTCTCTAAGACAGCAGGAAACGTGAGTGTGCTGAGAACAAAAGAACTGTGTTTCCTACATATACGGACATTATATAGTCCAACTCTGTTTCTGAAACTGATACAAAGCACTGGTCCTCTAAAATCCAATGCTTGTCTGTTAAGATGAGAAACGTGTGAGCTTCGTGAATGATGTCGTTCGTTTGAGCTGAAAAGTGACTGCCCTTACCTGAAACGGAGTCTTGCCTGTAGGAAGACACAGTGCCTGGGATTTAACTCCATTTCTGAAGGGAAAGACACAGCATAGTTCTCATCCATGGATCACACTCTGCTTTAGAGCAAGAAGCACGCTATTGCTTTCTAGAGTCTCTAATACAGCAGGAAATCTGAGTGTGCCGAGAACAAAAGAACGGTGTTTCCTACACATACTGACTATATGTAGTCCAAATCTTCTTCTGAAACTGATACAATGCACTGGGCCTCTAACATCCAATGCTTGTCAGTTAAGATGAGAAACGTGTGAGCTACGTGAACGATGTAGTCCCTTTGAGCAGAAAAGTGACTGCCCTTAGCTGAAACGAAGTCTTGCTTGGAGGGAGACTCAGAGCATGGGATTTAACTCCATTTCTGAAGTGAAACACACAGCATTGTCTCATCCATTGATCACACTCTGCTTTAGAACAAGAAGCACGCTCTTGCTTTCTAGAGTCTCTAAGAGAGCAGGAAACGTGAGTGTGCTGAGAACAAAAGAACGGTGTTTCCTACACATACGGACCATATCTAGTCCAACTCTGCTTCTGAAAATGATACAAAGCACTGGTCCTCTAACATCCAATGCTTGTCTGTTAAGATGAGAAACGTGTGAGCTTCGTTAATGATGTAGTTCGTTTGAGCAGAAAAGTTACTGCCCTTACCTGAATTGAAGTCTTGCTTGTAGGGAGACTCAGAGCCTGGGATTTAACTCCATTTCTGAAGTAAAACACACAGCAGTGTAATCATCGATTGATCACACTCTGCTTTAGAACAAGAAGCACGCTCTTGCTTTCTAGAGTGTCTAAGACAGCAGGAAACGTGAGTGTGCTGACAACAAAAGAAAGGTGTTTCCTACACATACGGACCATATCTAGTCCAACTCTTCTTCTGAAAATGACACAAAGCACTGGTCCTCTAACATCCAATGTTTGTCAATTAAGATGAGAAACGTGTGAGCTTCGTGAACGATGTAGTCCCTTTGAGCAGAAATGTGACTGCCCTTACCTGAAAAGAAGTCTTGCTTGTAGGGAGACTCAGAGCATGGGATTTAACTCCATTTCTGAAGTGAAACACACAGCATTGTCTCATCCATTGATCACACTCTGCATTAGAACAAGAAGCTCGCTCTTGCTTTCTAGAGTCTCTAAGACAGCAGGAAACGTGAGTGTGCTGAGAAGAAAAGAACGGTGTTTCCTACACATACGGACATTATCTAGTCCAACTCTGCTTCTGAAACTGATACAAAGCACTGGTCCTCTAACATCCAATGCTTGTCTGTTAAGATGAGAAACGTGTGAGGTTTGTGTATGATGTAGTTCCTTTGAACTGAAAAGTGACTTCCCTTACTTGAAACGAAGTCTTGCTTGTAGGAAGACTCAGAGCCTGGGATTTAACACCATTTCTGAAGTAAAACACACAGCAGTGTAATCATCGATTGATCACACTCTGCTTTAGAACAAGAAGCACGCTCTTGCTTTCTAGAATCTCTAACACAGCAGGAAACGTGAGTGTGCTGAGAACAAAAGAACTGTGTTTCCTACATATACGGATATTATATAGTCCAACTCTGCTTCGGAAACTGATACAAAGCACTGGTCCTCTAAAATCCAATGCTTGTCTGTTAAGATGAGAAACGTGTGAGCTTCGTGAATGATGTAGTTCGTTTGAGCTGAAAAGTGACTGCCCTTACCTGAAACGGAGTCTTGCCTGTAGGAAGACACAGCGCCTGGGATTTAACTCCATTTCTGAAGGGAAACACACAGCATAGTTCTCATCCATGGATCACACTCTGCTTTAGAGCAAGAAGCACGCTATTGCTTTCTAGAGTCTCTAATACAGCAGGAAATCTGAGTGTGCCCCGAACAAAAGAACGGTGTTTCCTACACATACTGACTATATGTAGTCCAAATCTTCTTCTGAAACTGATACAATGCACTGGTCCTCTAACATCCAATGCTTGTCAGTTAAGATGAGAAACGTGTGAGCTTTGTGAATGATGTAGTTCCTTTGAAATGAAAAGTGACTGCCCTTACCTGAAACGAAGTCTTGCCTGTAGGAAGACACAGAGCCTGGGATTTAACTCCATTTCTGAAGGGCAACACACAGCATAGTTCTCATCTATGGATCACACTCTGCTTTAGAGCGAGAAGCACACTCTTGCTTTCTATATTCTCTAATACAGCAGGAAATCTGAGTGTGCCCAGAACAAAAGAACGGTGTTTCCTACACATATGGACCATATGTAGTACAACTCTTCTTCTGAAACTGATACAATGCACTGGTCCTCTAACATCCAATGTTTGTCAATTAAGATGAGAAACGTGTGAGCTTTGTGAACGATGTAGTTCGTTTGAGCAGAAAACTGACTGCCCTTACCTGAAACGAAGTCTTGCTTGTAGGAAGACTCAGAGCCTGGGATTTAACTCCATTTCTGAAATGAAACACACAGAAGTGTTCTCATCCATTGATCACTCTCTGCTTTAGAACAAGAAACACGCTCTTGCTTTCTAGAGTCTCAAATACAGCAGGAAACGTGAGTTTGCTGAGAACAAAAGAACGGTGTTTCCTACACATAAGGACCATATCTAGTCCAACTCTGCTTCTGAAACTGATACAAAGCACTGGTCCTCTAACATCCAATGCTTGTCTGTTAAGATGAGAAACGTGTGAGCTCCGTGAAAGATGTAGTTCATTTTAGCTGAAAAATGACTGCCCTTACCTGAAACCAAGTCTTGCTTGTAGGAGGACATAGAGCCTGGGATTTAACTCCTTTTCTGAAGCGAAACACACAGCATAATTTTCATCCATGGATCACACTCTACTTTAGAGCGAGAAGCACACTCTTGCTTTCTAGAGTCTCTAAGACACCAGGAAACGTGAGTGTGCTGAGAACAAAAGAACTGTGTTTCCTACATATACGGACATTATATAGTCCAACTCTGTTTCTGAAACTGATACAAAGCACTGGTCCTCTAAAATCCAATGCTTGTCTGTTAAGATGAGAAACGTGTGAGCTTCGTGAATGATGTCGTTCGTTTGAGCTGAAAAGTGACTGCCCTTACCTGAAACGGAGTCTTGCCTGTAGGAAGACACAGTGCCTGGGATTTAACTCCATTTCTGAAGGGAAACACACAGCATAGTTCTCATCCATGGATCACACTCTGCTTTAGAGCAAGAAGCACGCTATTGCTTTCTAGAGTCTCTAATACAGCAGGAAATCTGAGTGTGCCGAGAACAAAAGAACGGTGTTTCCTACACATACTGACTATATGTAGTCCAAATCTTCTTCTGAAACTGATACAATGCACTGGGCCTCTAACATCCAATGCTTGTCAGTTAAGATGAGAAAGGTGTGAGCTACGTGAACGATGTAGTCCCTTTGAGCAGAAAAGTGACTGCCCTTAGCTGAAACGAAGTCTTGCTTGGAGGGAGACTCAGAGCATGGGATTTAACTCCATTTCTGAAGTGAAACACACAGCATTGTCTCATCCATTGATCACACTCTGCTTTAGAACAAGAAGCACGCTCTTGCTTTCTAGAGTCTCTAAGAGAGCAGGAAACGTGAGTGTGCTGAGAACAAAAGAACGGTGTTTCCTACACATACGGACCATATCTAGTCCAACTCTGCTTCTGAAACTGATACAAAGCACTAGTCCTCTAACGTCCAATGCTTGTCTGTTAAGATGAGAAACGTGTGAGCTCCGTGAAAGATGTAGTTCATTTGAGCTGAAAAGTGACTGCCCTTACCTGAAACGAATTCTTGCCTGTAGGAAGACACAGCACCTGGGATTTAACTCCAATTCATGAAGGGAAACACACAGCGTAGTTCTCATCCATGGATCACACTCTGCTTTAGAGCAAGAAGCACGCTCTTGCTTTCTAGACTCTCTAATACAGCAGGAAATCTGAGTGTGCCCAGAACAAAAGAACGGTGTTTCCTACACATACTGACTTATGGAGTCCAAATCTTCTTCTGAAACTGATACAATGCACTGGGCCTCTAACATCCAATGCTTGTCAGTTAAGATGAGAAACGTGTGAGCTTCGTGAACGATGTAGTCCCTTTGAGCAGAAAAGTGACTGCCCTTACCTTAAACGAAGTCTTGCTTGTAGGGAGGCTCAGAGCATGGGATTTAACTCCATTTCTGAAGTGAAGCACACAGCATTGTCTCATCCATTGATCACACTCTGCTTTAGAACAAGAAGCACGCTCTTGCTTTCTAGAGTCTCTAGACAGCAGGAAACGTGAGTGTGCTGAGAACAAAAGAACGGTGTTTCCTACACATATGGACCATATCTAGTCCAACTCTTCTTCTGAAAATGATACAAAGCACTGGTCCTCTAACATCCAATGCTTGTCTGTTAAGATGAGAAACGTGTGAGCTTCATGAATGATGTAGTTCGTTTGAGCAGAAAAGTGACTGCCCTTACCTGAATTGATGTCTTGCTTGTAGGAAGACTCAGAGCATGGGATTTAACTCCATTTCTGAAGTAAAACACACAGCAGTGTAATCATCGATTGATCACACTCTGCTTTAGAACAAGAAGCAAGCTCTTGCTTTCTAGAGACTCTAAGACAGCAGGAAACCTTAGTGTGCTGAGAACAAAAGAACGGTGTTTCCTACACATACGGACCATATCTAGTCCAACTCTTCTTCTGAAAATGATACAAAGCACTCGTCCTCTAACATCCAATGCTTGTCAATTAAGATGAGAAACGTGTGAGCTTCGTTAATGATGTAGTTCGTTTGAGCAGAAAAGTTACTGCCCTTACCTGAATTGAAGTCTTGCTTGTAGGGAGACTCAGAGCCTGGGATTTAACTCCATTTCTGAAGTAAAACACACAGCAGTGTAATCATCGATTGATCACACTCTGCTTTAGAACAAGAAGCACGCTCTTGCTTTCTAGAGTGTCTAAGACAGCAGGAAACGTGAGTGTGCTGACAACAAAAGAAAGGTGTTTCCTACACATACGGACCATATCTAGTCCAACTCTTCTTCTGAAAATGACACAAAGCACTGGTCCTCTAACATCCAATGTTTGTCAATTAAGATGAGAAACGTGTGAGCTTCGTGAACGATGTAGTCCCTTTGAGCAGAAATGTGACTGCCCTTACCTGAAAAGAAGTCTTGCTTGTAGGGAGACTCAGAGCATGGGATTTAACTCCATTTCTGAAGTAAAACACACAGCAGTGTAATCATCGATTGATCACACTCTGCTTTAGAACAAGAAGCACGCTCTTGCTTTCTAGAATCTCTAACACAGCAGGAAACGTGAGTGTGCTGAGAACAAAAGAACGGGGTTTCCTACATATACGGATATTATATAGTCCAACTCTGCTTCGGAAACTGATACAAAGCACTGGTCCTCTAAAATCCAATGCTTGTCTGTTAAGATGAGAAACGTGTGAGCTTCGTGAATGATGTAGTTCGTTTGAGCTGAAAAGTGACTGCCCTTACCTGAAACGGAGTCTTGCCTGTAGGAAGACACAGCGCCTGGGATTTAACTCCATTTCTGAAGGGAAACACACAGCATAGTTCTCATCCATGGATAACACTCTGCTTTAGAGCAAGAAGCACGCTATTGCTTTCTAGAGTCTCTAATACAGCAGGAAATCTGAGTGTGCCCCGAACAAAAGAACGGTGTTTCCTACACATACTGACTATATGTAGTCCAACTCTTCTTCTGAAACTGATACAATGCACTGGGCCTCTAACATCCAATGCTTGTCAGTTAAGATGAGAAACGTGTGAGCTTCGTGAATGATGTAGTTCGTTTGAGCTGAAAAGTGACTGCCCTTACCTGAAACGGAGTCTTGCCTGTAGGAAGACACAGCGCCTGGATTTAACTCCATTTCTGAAGGGAAACACACAGCATAGTTCTCATCCATGGATCACACTCTGCTTTAGAACAAGAAGCATGCTCTTGCTTTCTAGAGTCTCTAAGACAGCAGGAAACGTGAGTGTGCTGAGAACAAAGAACGGTGTTTCCTACACATACGGACATTATATAGGCCAACTCTTCTTCTGAAACTGACACAAAGCACTGGTCCTCTAACATCCAATGCTTGTCGGTTAAGATGAGAAACGTGTGAGCTTCGTGAGCGATGTAGTCCGTTTGAGCAGAAACGTGACTGCCCTTACCTGAAACTAAGTCTTGCTTGTAGGAAGACTCAGAGCCTGGGATTTAACTCCATTTCTGAAGTGAAACACACAGTATAGTTCTCATCCATGGATCACACTCTGCTTTAGAGCAAGAAGCACACTCTTGCTTTCTAGACTCTCTAAGACAGCAGGAAATCTGAGTGTGCCCAGAACAAAAGAACGGTGTTTCCTACACATACAGACTATATGTAGTCCAAATCTTCTTCTGAAACTGATACAATGCACTGGTCCTCTAACATCCAATGCTTGTCAGTTAAGATGAGAAACGTGTGAGCTTTGTGAATGATGTAGTTCCTTTGAAATGAAAAGTGACTGCCCTTACCTGAAACGAAGTCTTGCCTGTAGGAAGACACAGAGCCTGGGATTTAACTCCATTTCTGAAGGGCAACACACAGCATAGTTCTCATCCATGGATCACACTCTGCTTTAGAGCGAGAAGCACACTCTTGCTTTCTAGATTCTCTAATACAGCAGGAAATCTGAGTGTGCCCAGAACAAAAGAACGGTGTTTCCTACACATATGGACCATATGTAGTACAACTCTTCTTCTGAAACTGATACAATGCACTGGTCCTCTAACATCCAATGTTTGTCAATTAAGATGAGAAACGTGTGAGCTTCGTGAACGATGTAGTTCGTTTGAACAGAAAACTGACTGCCCTTACCTGAAACGAAGTCTTGCTTGTAGGAAGACTCAGAGCCTGGGATTTATCTCCATTTCTGAAATGAAACACACAGCAGTGTTCTCATCCATTGATCACTCTCTGCTTTAGAACAAGAAACACGCTCTTGCTTTCTAGAGTCTCAAATACAGCAGGAAACGTGAGTTTGCTGAGAACAAAAGAACGGTGTTTCCTACACATACGGACCATATCTAGTCCAACTCTGCTTCTGAAACTGATACAAAGCACTGGTCCTCTAACATCCAATGCTTGTCTGTTAAGATGAGAAACGTGTGAGCTCCGTGAAAGATGTAGTTCATTTTAGCTGAAAAATGACTGCCCTTACCTGAAACCAAGTCTTGCTTGTAGGAGGACATAGAGCCTGGGATTTAACTCCTTTTCTGAAGCGAAACACACAGCATAATTTTCATCCATGGATCACACTCTGCTTTAGAGCGAGAAGCACACTCTTGCTTTCTAGAGTCTCTAAGACAGCAGGAAACGTGAGTGTGCTGAGAACAAAAGAACTGTGTTTCCTACATATACGGACATTATATAGTCCAACTCTGTTTCTGAAACTGATACAAAGCATTGGTCCTCTAAAATCCAATGCTTGTCTGTTAAGATGAGAAACGTGTGAGCTTCGTGAATGATGTAGTTCGTTTGAGCTGAAAAGTGACTGCCCTTACCTGAAACGGAGTCTTGCCTGTAGTAAGACACAGTGCCTGGGATTTAACTCCATTTCTGAAGGGAAACACACAGCATAGTTCTCATCCATGGATCACACTCTGCTTTAGAGCAAGAAGCACGCTATTGCTTTCTAGATTCTCTAATACAGCAGGAAATCTGAGTGTGCCGAGAACAAAAGAACGGTGTTTCCTACATATACTGACTATATGTAGTCCAAATCTTCTTCTGAAACTGATACAATGCACTGGGCCTCTAACATCCAATGCTTGTCAGTTAAGATGAGAAACGTGTGAGCTACGTGAACGATGTAGTCCCTTTGAGCAGAAAAGTGACTGCCCTTACCTGAAACGAAGTCTTGCTTGGAGGGAGACTCAGAGCATGGGATTTAACTCCATTTCTGAAGTGAAACACACAGCATTGTCTCATCCATTGATCACACTCTGCTTTAGAACAAGAAGCACGCTCTTGCTTTCTAGAGTCTCTAAGAGAGCAGGAAACGTGAGTGTGCTGAGAACAAAAGAACGGTGTTTCCTACACATACGGACCATATCTAGTCAAACTCTTCTTCTGAAAATGATACAAAGCACTGGTCCTCTAACATCCAATGCTTGTCTGTTAAGATGAGAAACGTGTGAGCTTCGTTAATGATGTAGTTCGTTTGAGCAGAAAAGTTACTGCCCTTACCTGAATTGAAGTCTTGCTTGTAGGGAGACTCAGAGCCTGGGATTTAACTCCATTTCTGAAGTAAAACACACAGCAGTGTAATCATCGATTGATCACACTCTGCTTTAGAACAAGAAGCACGCTCTTGCTTTCTAGAGTGTCTAAGACAGCAGGAAACGTGAGTGTGCTGACAACAAAAGAAAGGTGTTTCCTACACATACGGACCATATCTAGTCCAACTCTTCTTCTGAAAATGACACAAAGCACTGGTCCTCTAACATCCAATGTTTGTCAATTAAGATGAGAAACGTGTGAGCTTCGTGAACGATGTAGTCCCTTTGAGCAGAAATGTGACTGCCCTTACCTGAAAAGAAGTCTTGCTTGTAGGGAGACTCAGAGCATGGGATTTAACTCCATTTCTGAAGTGAAACACACAGCATTGTCTCATCCATTGATCACACTCTGCATTAGAACAAGAAGCTCGCTCTTGCTTTCTAGAGTCTCTAAGACAGCAGGAAACGTGAGTGTGCTGAGAAGAAAAGAACGGTGTTTCCTACACATACGGACATTATCTAGTCCAACTCTGCTTCTGAAACTGATACAAAGCACTGGTCCTCTAACATCCAATGCTTGTCTGTTAAGATGAGAAACGTGTGAGCTTTGTGTATGATGTAGTTCCTTTGAACTGAAAAGTGACTTCCCTTACTTGAAACGAAGTCTTGCTTGTAGGAAGACTCAGAGCCTGGGATTTAACACCATTTCTGAAGTAAAACACACAGCAGTGTAATCATCGATTGATCACACTCTGCTTTAGAACAAGAAGCACGCTCTTGCTTTCTAGAATCTCTAACACAGCAGGAAACGTGAGTGTGCTGAGAACAAAAGAACTGTGTTTCCTACATATACGGATATTATATAGTCCAACTCTGCTTCGGAAACTGATACAAAGCACTGGTCCTCTAAAATCCAATGCTTGTCTGTTAAGATGAGAAACGTGTGAGCTTCGTGAATGATGTAGTTCGTTTGAGCTGAAAAGTGACTGCCCTTACCTGAAACGGAGTCTTGCCTGTAGGAAGACACAGCGCCTGGGATTTAACTCCATTTCTGAAGGGAAACACACAGCATAGTTCTCATCCATGGATCACACTCTGCTTTAGAGCAAGAAGCACGCTATTGCTTTCTAGAGTCTCTAATACAGCAGGAAATCTGAGTGTGCCCCGAACAAAAGAACGGTGTTTCCTACACATACTGACTATATGTAGTCCAACTCTTCTTCTGAAACTGATACAATGCACTGGGCCTCTAACATCCAATGCTTGTCAGTTAAGATGAGAAACGTGTGAGCTTCGTGAATGATGTAGTTCGTTTGAGCTGAAAAGTGACTGCCCTTACCTGAAACGGAGTCTTGCCTGTAGGAAGACACAGCGCCTGGATTTAACTCCATTTCTGAAGGGAAACACACGGCATAGTTCTCATCCATGGATCACACTCTGCTTTAGAACAAGAAGCATGCTCTTGCTTTCTAGAGTCTCTAAGACAGCAGGAAACGTGAGTGTGCTGAGAACAAAGAACGGTGTTTCCTACACAAACGGACATTATATAGGCCAACTCTTCTTCTGAAACTGACACAAAGCACTGGTCCTCTAACATCCAATGCTTGTCGGTTAAGATGAGAAACGTGTGAGCTTCGTGAGCGATGTAGTCCGTTTGAGCAGAAACGTGACTGCCCTTACCTGAAACTAAGTCTTGCTTGTAGGAAGACTCAGAGCCTGGGATTTAACTCCATTTCTGAAGTGAAACACACAGTATAGTTCTCATCCATGGATCACACTCTGCTTTAGAGCAAGAAGCACACTCTTGCTTTCTAGACTCTCTAAGACAGCAGGAAATCTGAGTGTGCCCAGAACAAAAGAACGGTGTTTCCTACACATACAGACTATATGTAGTCCAAATCTTCTTCTGAAACTGATACAATGCACTGGTCCTCTAACATCCAATGCTTGTCAGTTAAGATGAGAAACGTGTGAGCTTTGTGAATGATGTAGTTCCTTTGAAATGAAAAGTGACTGCCCTTACCTGAAACGAAGTCTTGCCTGTAGGAAGACACAGAGCTTGGGATTTAACTCCATTTCTGAAGGGCAACACACAGCATAGTTCTCATCTATGGATCACACTCTGCTTTAGAGCGAGAAGCACACTCTTGCTTTCTATATTCTCTAATACAGCAGGAAATCTGAGTGTGCCCAGAACAAAAGAACGGTGTTTCCTACACATATGGACCATATGTAGTACAACTCTTCTTCTGAAACTGATACAATGCACTGGTCCTCTAACATCCAATGTTTGTCAATTAAGATGAGAAACGTGTGAGCTTCGTGAACGATGTAGTTCATTTGAGCAGAAAACTGACGGCCCTTACCTGAAACGAAGTCTTGCTTGTAGGAAGACTCAGAGCCTGGGATTTAACTACATTTCTGAAATGAAACACACAGCAGTGTTCTCATCCATTGATCACTCTCTGCTTTAGAACAAGAAACACGCTCTTGCTTTCTAGAGTCTCAAATACAGCAGGAAACGTGAGTTTGCTGAGAACAAAAGAACGGTGTTTCCTACACATACGGACCATATCTAGTCCAACTCTGCTTCTGAAACTGATACAAAGCACTGGTCCTCTAACATCCAATGCTTGTCTGTTAAGATGAGAAACGTGTGAGCTCCGTGAAAGATGTAGTTCATTTTAGCTGAAAAATGACTGCCCTTACCTGAAACCAAGTCTTGCTTGTAGGAGGACATAGAGCCTGGGATTTAACTCCTTTTCTGAAGCGAAACACACAGCATAATTTTCATCCATGGATCACACTCTGCTTTAGAGCGAGAAGCACACCCTTGCTTTCTAGAGTCTCTAAGACAGCAGGAAACGTGAGTGTGCTGAGAACAAAAGAACTGTGTTTCCTAACATATACGGACATTATATAGTCCAACTCTGTTTCTGAAACTGATACAAAGCACTGGTCCTCTAAAATCCAATGCTTGTCTGTTAAGATGAGAAACGTGTGAGCTTCGTGAATGATGTAGTTCGTTTGAGCTGAAAAGTGACTGCCCTTACCTGAAACGGAGTCTTGCCTGTAGGAAGACACAGTGCCAGGGATTTAACTCCATTTCTGAAGGGAAACACACAGCATAGTTCTCATCCATGGATCACACTCTGCTTTAGAGCAAGAAGCACGCTATTGCTTTCTAGAGTCTCTAATACAGCAGGAAATCTGAGTGTGCCGAGAACAAAAGAACGGTGTTTCCTACACATACTGACTATATGTAGTCCAAATCTTCTTCTGAAACTGATACAATGCACTGGGCCTCTAACATCCAATGCTTGTCAGTTAAGATGAGAAACGTGTGAGCTACGTGAACGATGTAGTCCCTTTGAGCAGAAAAGTGACTGCCCTTAGCTGAAACGAAGTCTTGCTTGGAGGGAGACTCAGAGCATGGGATTTAACTCCATTTCTGAAGTGAAACACACAGCATTGTCTCATCCATTGATCACACTCTGCTTTAGAACAAGAAGCACGCTCTTGCTTTCTAGAGTCTCTAAGAGAGCAGGAAACGTGAGTGTGCTGAGAACAAAAGAACGGTGTTTCCTACACATACGGACCATATCTAGTCAAACTCTTCTTCTGAAAATGATACAAAGCACTGGTCCTCTAACATCCAATGCTTGTCTGTTAAGATGAGAAACGTGAGAGCTCAGTGAACGATGTAGTTCGTTTGAGCTGAAAAGTGACTGCCCTTACCCGAAACGAAATGTTGCTTGTAGGAAGACACAGAGCCTGGGATTTAACTCCATTTCTGAAGGGAAACACACAGCATAGTTCTCATCCATGGATCACACTCTGCTTTAGAGCAAGAAGCACACTCTTGCTTTCTAGACTCTCTAAGACAGCAGGAAATCTGAGTGTGCCCAGAACAAAAGAACGGTGTTTCCTACACATACAGACTATATGTAGTCCAAATCTTCTTCTGAAACTGATACAATGCACTGGTCCTCTAACATCCAATGCTTGTCAGTTAAGATGAGAAACGTGTGAGCTTTGTGAATGATGTAGTTCCTTTGAAATGAAAAGTGACTGCCCTTACCTGAAACGAAGTCTTGCCTGTAGGAAGACACAGAGCCTGGGATTTAACTCCATTTCTGAAGGGCAACACACAGCATAGTTCTCATCTATGGATCACACTCTGCTTTAGAGCGAGAAGCACACTCTTGCTTTCTAGATTCTCTAATACAGCAGGAAATCTGAGTGTGCCCAGAACAAAAGAACGGTGTTTCCTACACATATGGACCATATGTAGTACAACTCTTCTTCTGAAACTGATACAATGCACTGGTCCTCTAACATCCAATGTTTGTCAATTAAGATGAGAAACGTGTGAGCTTCGTGAACGATGTAGTTCATTTGAGCAGAAAACTGACGGCCCTTACCTGAAACGAAGTCTTGCTTGTAGGAAGACTCAGAGCCTGGGATTTAACTACATTTCTGAAATGAAACACACAGCAGTGTTCTCATCCATTGATCACTCTCTGCTTTAGAACAAGAAACACGCTCTTGCTTTCTAGAGTCTCAAATACAGCAGGAAACGTGAGTTTGCTGAGAACAAAAGAACGGTGTTTCCTACACATACGGACCATATCTAGTCCAACTCTGCTTCTGAAACTGATACAAAGCACTGGTCCTCTAACATCCAATGCTTGTCTGTTAAGATGAGAAACGTGTGAGCTCCGTGAAAGATGTAGTTCATTTTAGCTGAAAAATGACTGCCCTTACCTGAAACCAAGTCTTGCTTGTAGGAGGACATAGAGCCTGGGATTTAACTCCTTTTCTGAAGCGAAACACACAGCATAATTTTCATCCATGGATCACACTCTGCTTTAGAGCGAGAAGCACACCCTTGCTTTCTAGAGTCTCTAAGACAGCAGGAAACGTGAGTGTGCTGAGAACAAAAGAACTGTGTTTCCTAACATATATGGACATTATATAGTCCAACTCTGTTTCTGAAACTGATACAAAGCACTGGTCCTCTAAAATCCAATGCTTGTCTGTTAAGATGAGAAACGTGTGAGCTTCGTGAATGATGTAGTTCGTTTGAGCTGAAAAGTGACTGCCCTTACCTGAAACGGAGTCTTGCCTGTAGGAAGACACAGTGCCAGGGATTTAACTCCATTTCTGAAGGGAAACACACAGCATAGTTCTCATCCATGGATCACACTCTGCTTTAGAGCAAGAAGCACGCTATTGCTTTCTAGAGTCTCTAATACAGCAGGAAATCTGAGTGTGCCGAGAACAAAAGAACGGTGTTTCCTACACATACTGACTATATGTAGTCCAAATCTTCTTCTGAAACTGATACAATGCACTGGGCCTCTAACATCCAATGCTTGTCAGTTAAGATGAGAAACGTGTGAGCTACGTGAACGATGTAGTCCCTTTGAGCAGAAAAGTGACTGCCCTTAGCTGAAACGAAGTCTTGCTTGGAGGGAGACTCAGAGCATGGGATTTAACTCCATTTCTGAAGTGAAACACACAGCATTGTCTCATCCATTGATCACACTCTGCTTTAGAACAAGAAGCACGCTCTTGCTTTCTAGAGTCTCTAAGAGAGCAGGAAACGTGAGTGTGCTGAGAACAAAAGAACGGTGTTTCCTACACATACGGACCATATCTAGTCAAACTCTTCTTCTGAAAATGATACAAAGCACTGGTCCTCTAACATCCAATGCTTGTCTGTTAAGATGAGAAACGTGAGAGCTCAGTGAACGATGTAGTTCGTTTGAGCTGAAAAGTGACTGCCCTTACCCGAAACGAAATGTTGCTTGTAGGAAGACACAGAGCCTGGGATTTAACTCCATTTCTGAAGGGAAACACACAGCATAGTTCTCATCCATGGATCACACTCTGCTTTAGAGCGAGAAGCACGCTCTTGCTTTCTAGAGTCTCTAAGACAGCAGGAAACGTGAGTTTGCTGAGAACAAATGAACGGTGTTTCCTACATATACGGACCATATCTAGTCCAACTCTGCTTCTGAAACTGATACAAAGCACTAGTCCTCTAACGTCCAATGCTTGTCTGTTAAGATGAGAAACGTGTGAGCTCCGTGAAAGATGTAGTTCATTTGAGCTGAAAAGTGACTGCCCTTACCTGAAACGAATTCTTGCCTGTAGGAAGACACAGCACCTGGGATTTAACTCCATTTCTGAAGGGAAACACACAGCGTAGTTCTCATCCATGGATCACACTCTGCTTTAGAGCAAGAAGCACGCTCTTGCTTTCTAGACTCTCTAATACAGCAGGAAATCTGAGTGTGCCCAGAACAAAAGAACGGTGTTTCCTACACATACTGACTTATGAAGTCCAAATCTTCTTCTGAAACTGATACAATGCACTGGGCCTCTAACATCCAATGCTTGTCAGTTAAGATGAGAAACGTGTGAGCTTCGTGAACGATGTAGTCCCTTTGAGCAGAAAAGTGACTGCCCTTACCTTAAACGAAGTCTTGCTTGTAGGGAGACTCAGAGCATGGGATTTAACTCCATTTCTGAAGTGAAACACACAGCATTGTCTCATCCATTGATCACACTCTGCTTTAGAACAAGAAGCACGCTCTTGCTTTCTAGAGTCTCTAAGAGAGCAGGAAACGTGAGTGTGCTGAGAACAAAAGAACGGTGTTTCCTACACATATGGACCATATCTAGTCCAACTCTTCTTCTGAAAATGATACAAAGCACTGGTCCTCTAACATCCAATGCTTGTCTGTTAAGATGAGAAACGTGTGAGCTTCATGAATGATGTAGTTCGTTTGAGCAGAAAAGTGACTGCCCTTACCTGAATTGATGTCTTGCTTGTAGGAAGACTCAGAGCCTGGGATTTAACTCCATTTCTGAAGTAAAACACACAGCAGTGTAATCATCGATTGATCACACTCTGCTTTAGAACAAGAAGCAAGCTCTTGCTTTCTAGAGACTCTAAGACAGCAGGAAACCTTAGTGTGCTGAGAACAAAAGAACGGTGTTTCCTACACATACGGACCATATCTAGTCCAACTCTTCTTCTGAAAATGATACAAAGCACTCGTCCTCTAACATCCAATGCTTGTCAATTAAGATGAGAAACGTGTGAGCTTCGTTAATGATGTAGTTCGTTTGAGCAGAAAAGTTACTGCCCTTACCTGAATTGAAGTCTTGCTTGTAGGGAGACTCAGAGCCTGGGATTTAACTCCATTTCTGAAGTAAAACACACAGCAGTGTAATCATCGATTGATCACACTCTGCTTTAGAACAAGAAGCACGCTCTTGCTTTCTAGAGTGTCTAAGACAGCAGGAAACGTGAGTGTGCTGACAACAAAAGAAAGGTGTTTCCTACACATACGGACCATATCTAGTCCAACTCTTCTTCTGAAAATGACACAAAGCACTGGTCCTCTAACATCCAATGTTTGTCAATTAAGATGAGAAACGTGTGAGCTTCGTGAACGATGTAGTCCCTTTGAGCAGAAATGTGACTGCCCTTACCTGAAAAGAAGTCTTGCTTGTAGGGAGACTCAGAGCATGGGATTTAACTCCATTTCTGAAGTGAAACACACAGCATTGTCTCATCCATTGATCACACTCTGCATTAGAACAAGAAGCTCGCTCTTGCTTTCTAGAGTCTCTAAGACAGCAGGAAACGTGAGTGTGCTGAGAAGAAAAGAACGGTGTTTCCTACACATACGGACATTATCTAGTCCAACTCTGCTTCTGAAACTGATACAAAGCACTGGTCTTCTAACATCCAATGCTTGTCTGTTAAGATGAGAAACGTGTGAGCTCTGTGAAAGATGTAGTTCATTTGAGCTGAAAAGTGACTGCCCTTACCTGAAACGAAGTCTTGCTTGTAGGAGGACATAGAGCCTGGGATTTAACTCCTTTTCTGAAGGGAAACACACAGCATAGATCTCATCCATGGATCACACTCTGCTTTAGAGCAAGAAGCACGCTATTGCTTTCTAGAGTCTCTAATACAGCAGGAAATCTGAGTGTGCCCAGAACTAAAGAACGGTGTTTCCTACACATACTGACTATATGTAGTCCAAATCTTCTTCTGAAACTGATACAATGCACTGGGCCTCTAACATCCAATGCTTGTCTGTTAAGATGAGAAACGTGTGAGCTTCGTGAACGATGTAGTACCTTTGAGCAGAAAAGTGACTGCCCTTACCTTAAACGAAGTCTTGCTTGTAGGGAGACTCAGAGCATGGGATTTAACTCCATTTCTGAAGTGAAAAACACAGCATTGTCTCATCCATTGATCACACTCTGCTTTAGAACAAGAAGCACGCTCTTGCTTTCTAGAGTCTCTAAGACAGCAGGAAACGTGAGTTTGCTGAGAACAAAAGTACGGTGTTTCCTACACATACGGACCATATCTAGTCCAACTCTTCTTCTGAAAATGATACAAAGCACTGGTCCTCTAACATCCAATGCTTGTCTGTTAAGATGAGAAACGTGTGAGCTTCATGAATGATGTAGTTCGTTTGAGCAGAAAATTGACTGCACTTACCTGAATTGAAGTCTTGCTTGTAGGGAGACTCAGAGCCTGGGATTTAACTCCATTTCTGAAGTAAAACACACAGCAGTGTAATCATCGATTGATCACACTCTGCTTTAGAACAAGAAGCACGGTCTTGCTTTCTAGAGTGTCTAAGACAGCAGGAAACGTGAGTGTGCTGACAACAAAAGAAAGGTGTTTCCTACACATACGGACCATATCTAGTCCAACTCTTCTTCTGAAAATGACACAAAGCACTGGTCCTCTAACATCCAATGTTTTTCAATTAAGATGAGAAACGTGTGAGCTTCGTGAACGATGTAGTCCCTTTGAGCAGAAATGTGTCTGCCCTTACCTGAAACGAAGTCTTGCTTGTAGGGAGACTCAGAGCATGGGATTTAACTCCATTTCTGAAGTGAAACACACAGCATTGTCTCATCCATTGATCACACTCTGCATTAGAACAAGAAGCTCGCTCTTGCTTTCTAGAGTCTCTAAGACAGCAGGAAACGTGAGTGTGCTGAGAAGAAAAGAACGGTGTTTCCTACACATACGGACATTATCTAGTCCAACTCTGCTTCTGAAACTGATACAAAGCACTGGTCCTCTAACATCCAATGCTTGTCTGTTAAGATGAGAAACGTGTGAGCTCTGTGAAAGATGTAGTTCATTTGAGCTGAAAAGTGACTGCCCTTACCTGAAACGAAGTCTTGCTTGTAGGAGGACATAGAGCCTGGGATTTAACTCCTTTTCTGAAGCGAAACACACAGCATAGTTTTCATCCATGGATCACACTCTGCTTTAGAGCGAGAAGCACACCCTTGCTTTCTAGAGTCTCTAAGACAGCAGGAAACGTGAGTGTGCTGAGAACAAAAGAACTGTGTTTCCTACATATACGGACATTATATAGTCCAACTCTGCTTCTGAAACTGATACTAAGCACTGGTCCTCTAAAATCCAATGCTTGTCTGTTAAGATGATAAACGTGTGAGCTTCGTGAATGATGTAGTTCGTTTGAGCTTAAAAGTGACTGCCCTTACGTGAAACGGAGTCTTGCCTGTTGGAAGACACAGCGCCTGGGATTTAACTCCATTTCTGAAGGGAAACACACAGCATAGATCTCATCCATGGATCACACTCTGCTTTAGAGCAAGAAGCACGCTATTGCTTTCTAGAGTCTCTAATACAGCAGGAAATCTGAGTGTGCCCAGAACTAAAGAACGGTGTTTCCTACACATACTGACTATATGTAGTCCAAATCTTCTTATGAAACTGATACAATGCACTGGGCCTCTAACATCCAATGCTTGTCTGTTAAGATGAGAAACGTGTGAGCTTCATGAATGATGTAGTTCGTTTGAGCAGAAAAGTGACTGCCCTTACCTGAATTGATGTCTTGCTTGTAGGAAGACTCAGAGCATGGGATTTAACTCCATTTCTGAAGTAAAACACACAGCAGTGTAATCATCCATTGATCACACTCTGCTTTAGAACAAGAAGCACGCTCTTGCTTTCTAGAGTCTCAAATACAGCAGGAAACCTGAGTGTGCTCAGAACAAAAGAACTGTGTTTCCTACATATACGGACATTATATAGTCCAACTCTGCTTCTGAAACTGATACAAAGCACTGGTCCTCTAACATCCAATGCTTGTCTGTTAAGATGAGAAACGTGTGAGCTCCGTGAAAGGTGTAGTTCATTTAAGCTGAAAAATGACTGCCCTTACCTGAAACCAAGTCTTGCTTGTAGGAGGACATAGAGCCTGGGACTTAACTCCTTTTCTGAAGCGAAACACACAGCATAATTTAAATCCATGGATCACACTCTGCTTTAGAGCGAGAAGCACACTCTTGCTTTCTAGAGTCTCTAAGACAGCAGGAAACGTGAGTGTGCTGAGAACCAAAGAACTGTGTTTCCTACATATACGGACATTATATAGTCCAACTCTGCTTCTGAAACTGATACAAAGCACTGGTCCTCTAAAATCCAATGCTTGTCTGTTAAGATGAGAAACATGTGAGCTTCGTGAATGATGTAGTTTGTTTGAGCTGAAAAGTGACTGCCCTTACGTGAAACGGAGTCTTGCCTGTAGGAAGACACAGCGCCTGGGATTTAACTCCATTTCTGAAGGGAAACACACAGCATAGTTCTCATCCATGGATCAAACTCTGCTTTAGAGCAAGAAGCACGCTATCGCTTTCTAGAGTCTCTAATACAGCAGGAAATCTGAGTGTGCTGAGAACAAAAGAACGGTGTTTCCTACACATATGGACCATATCTAGTCCAACTCTTCTTCTGAAAATGATACAGAGCACTGGTCCTCTAACATCCAATGCTTGTCTGTTAAGATGAGAAACGTGTGAGCTTCATGAATGATGTAGTTCGTTTGAGCAGAAAAGTGACTGCCCTTACCTGAATTGATGTCTTGCTTGTAGGAAGACTCAGAGCATGGTATTTAACTCCATTTCTGAAGTAAAACACACAGCAGTGTAATCATCGATTGATCACACTCTGCTTTAGAACAAGAAGCAAGCTCTTGCTTTCTAGAGTCTCTAAGACAGCAGGAAACCTTAGTGTGCTGAGAACAAAAGAACGGTGTTTCCTACACATACGGACCATATCTAGTCCAACTCTTCTTCTGAAAATGATAAAAAGCACTGGTCCTCTAACATCCAATGTTTGTCAATTAAGATGAGAAACGTGTGAGCTTCGTTAATGATGTAGTTCGTTTGAGCAGAAAAGTGACTGCCCTTACCTGAATTGAAGTCTTGCTTGTAGGGAGACTCAGAGCCTGGGATTTAACTCCATTTCTGAAGTAAAACACACAGCAGTGTTCTCATCCATTGATCACACTCTGCTTTAGAACAAGAAGCACGCTCTTGCTTTCTAGAGTCTCTAAGACAGCAGGAAACGTGAGTGTGCTGAGAAGAAAAGAACGGTGTTTCCTACACATACGGACATTATCTAGTCCAACTCTGCTTCTGAAACTGATACAAAGCACTGGTCCTCTAACATCCAATGCTTGTCTGTTAAGATGAGAAACGTGTGAGCTCTGTGAAAGATGTAGTTCATTTGAGCTGAAAAGTGACTGCCCTTACCTGAAACGAAGTCTTGCTTGTAGGAGGACATAGAGCCTGGGATTTAACTCCTTTTCTGAAGCGAAACACACAGCATAGTTTTCATCCATGGATCACACTCTGCTTTAGAGCGAGAAGCACACCCTTGCTTTCTAGAGTCTCTAAGACAGCAGGAAACGTGAGTGTGCTGAGAACAAAAGAACTGTGTTTCCTACATATACGGACATTATATAGTCCAACTCTGCTTCTGAAACTGATACTAAGCACTGGTCCTCTAAAATCCAATGCTTGTCTGTTAAGATGATAAACGTGTGAGCTTCGTGAATGATGTAGTTCGTTTGAGCAGAAAAGTGACTGCCCTTACCTGAATTGATGTCTTGCTTGTAGGAAGACTCAGAGCATGGGATTTAACTCCATTTCTGAAGTAAAACACACAGCAGTGTAATCATCCATTGATCACACTCTGCTTTAGAACAAGAAGCACGCTCTTGCTTTCTAGAGTCTCAAATACAGCAGGAAACCTGAGTGTGCTCAGAACAAAAGAACTGTGTTTCCTACATATACGGACATTATATAGTCCAACTCTGCTTCTGAAACTGATACAAAGCACTGGTCCTCTAACATCCAATGCTTGTCTGTTAAGATGAGAAACGTGTGAGCTCCGTGAAAGGTGTAGTTCATTTAAGCTGAAAAATGACTGCCCTTACCTGAAACCAAGTCTTGCTTGTAGGAGGACATAGAGCCTGGGACTTAACTCCTTTTCTGAAGCGAAACACACAGCATAATTTAAATCCATGGATCACACTCTGCTTTAGAGCGAGAAGCACACTCTTGCTTTCTAGAGTCTCTAAGACAGCAGGAAACGTGAGTGTGCTGAGAACCAAAGAACTGTGTTTCCTACATATACGGACATTATATAGTCCAACTCTGCTTCTGAAACTGATACAAAGCACTGGTCCTCTAAAATCCAATGCTTGTCTGTTAAGATGAGAAACATGTGAGCTTCGTGAATGATGTAGTTTGTTTGAGCTGAAAAGTGACTGCCCTTACCTGAAACGGAGTCTTGCCTGTAGGAAGACACAGCGCCTGGGATTTAACTCCATTTCTGAAGGGAAACACACAGCATAGTTCTCATCCATGGATCAAACTCTGCTTTAGAGCAAGAAGCACGCTATCGCTTTCTAGAGTCTCTAATACAGCAGGAAATCTGAGTGTGCTGAGAACAAAAGAACGGTGTTTCCTACACATACTGACTATATGTAGTCCAAATCTTCTTCTGAAACTGATACAATGCACTGGGCCTCTAACATCCAATGCTTGTCAGTTAAGATGAGAAACGTGTGAGCTTCGTGAACGATGTAGTCCCTTTGCGCAGAAAAGTGACTGCCCTTACCTGAAACGAAGTCTTGCTTGGAGGGAGACTCAGAGCATGGGATTTAACTCCATTTCTGAAGTGAAACACACAGCATTGTCTCATCCATTGATCACACTCTGCTTTAGAACAAGAAGCACGCTCTTGCTTTCTAGAGTCTCTAAGACAGCAGGAAACGTGAGTGTGCTGAGAACAAAAGAACGGTGTTTCCTACACATATGGACCATATCTAGTCCAACTCTTCTTCTGAAAATGATACAAAGCACTGGTCCTCTAACATCCAATGCTTGTCTGTTAAGATGAGAAACGTGTGAGCTTCATGAATGATGTAGTTCGTTTGAGCAGAAAAGTGACTGCCCTTACCTGAATTGATGTCTTGCTTGTAGGAAGACTCAGAGCATGGGATTTAACTCCATTTCTGAAGTAAAACACACAGCAGTGTAATCATCGATTGATCACACTCTGCTTTAGAACAAGAAGCAAGCTCTTGCTTTCTAGAGTCTCTAAGACAGCAGGAACCTTAGTGTGCTGAGAACAAAAGAACGGTGTTTCCTACACATACGGACCATATCTAGTCCAACTCTTCTTCTGAAAATGATAAAAAGCACTGGTCCTCTAACATCCAATGTTTGTCAATTAAGATGAGAAACGTGTGAGCTTCGTTAATGATGTAGTTCGTTTGAGCAGAAAAGTGACTGCCCTTACCTGAATTGAAGTCTTGCTTGTAGGGAGACTCAGAGCCTGGGATTTAACTCCATTTCTGAAGTAAAACACACAGCAGTGTTCTCATCCATTGATCACACTCTGCTTTAGAACAAGAAGCACGCTCTTGCTTTCTAGAGTCTCAAATACAGCAGGAAACGTGAGTTTGCTGAGAACAAAAGAACGTTGTTTCCTACACATACGGACCATATCTAGTCCAACTCTGCTTCTGAAACTGATACAAAGCACTGGTCCTCTAACATCCAATGCTTGTCTGTTAAGATGAGAAACGTGTGAGCTCCGTGAAAGATGTAGTTCATTTGAGCTGAAAAATGACTGCCCTTACCTGAAACCAAGTCTTCCTTGTAGGAGGACATAGAGCCTGGGATTTAACTCCTTTTCTGATGCGAAACACACAGCATAATTTTCATCCATGGATCACACTCTGCTTTAGAGCGAGAAGCACACTCTTGCTTTCTAGAGTCTCTAAGACAGCAGGAAATGTGAGTGTGCTGAGAACAAAAGAACTGTGTTTCCTACATATACGGACATTATATAGTCCAACTCTGCTTCTGAAACTGATACAAAGCACTGGTCCTCTAAAATCCAATGCTTGTCTGTTAAGATGAGAAACGTGTGAGCTTCGTGAATGATGTAGTTCGTTTGAGCTGAAAAGTGACTGCCCTTACCTGAAACGGATTCTTGCCTGTAGGAAGACACAGCGCCTGGGATTTAACTCCATTTCTGAAGGGAAACACACAGCATAGTTCTCACCCATGGATCACACTCTGCTTTAGAGCAAGAAGCACGCTATTGCTTTTTAGAGTCTCTAATACAGCAGGAAATCTGAGTGTGCTGAGAACAAAAGAACGGTGTTTCCTACACATACTGACTATATGTAGTCCAAATCTTCTTCTGAAACTGATACAATGCACTGGGCCTCTAACATCCAATGCTTGTCAGTTAAGATGAGAAACGTGTGAGCTTCGTGAATGATGTAGTCCCTTTGAGCAGAAAAGTGACTGCCCTTACCTGAAATGAAGTCTTGCTTGTAGGGAGACTCAGAGCATGGGATTTAACTCCATTTCTGAAGTGAAACCCACAGCATTGTCTCATCCATTGATCACACTCTGCTTTAGAACAAGAAGCACGCTCTTGCTTTCTAGAGTCTCTAAGACAGCAGGAAACGTGAGTGTGCTGAGAATAAAAGAACGGTGTTTCCTACACATACGGACCATATCTAGTCCAACTCTTCTTCTGAAAATGATACAAAGCACTTGTCCTCTAACATCCAATGCTTGTCTGTTAAGATGAGAAACGTGTGAGCTCAGTGAACGATGTAGTTCGTTTGAGCTGAAAAGTGACTGCCCCTACCCGAAACGAATTCTTGCTTGTAGGAAGACACAGAGCCTGAGATTTAACTCCATTTCTGAAGGGAAACACACAGCATAGTTCTCATCCATGGATCACACTCTGCTTTAGAGCGAGAAGCACGCTCTTGCTTTCTAGAGTCTCTAAGACAGCAGGAAACTTGAGTTTGCTGAGAACAAAAGAACGGTGTTTCCTACACATATGGACCATATCTAGTCCAACTCTGCTTCTGAAACTGATACAAAGCACTAGTCCTCTAACCTCCAATGCTTGTCTGTTAAGATGAGAAACGTGTGAGCTCCGTGAAAGATGTAGTTCATTTGAGCTGAAAAGTGACTGCCCTTACCTGTAACGAAGTCTTGCCTGTAGGAAGACACAGCGCCTGGGATTTAACTCCATTTCTGAAGGGAAACACACAGCATAGTTCTCATCCATGGATCACACTCTGCTTTAGAGCAAGAAGCACGCTATTGCTTTCTAGAGTCTCTAATACAGCAGGAAATCTGAGTGTGCTGAGAACAAAAGAACGGTGTTTCCTACACATACTGACTATATGTAGTCCAAATCTTCTTCTGAAACTGATACAAAGCACTGGGCCTCTAACATCCAATGCTTGTCAGTTAAGATGAGAAACGTGTGAGCTTCGTGAACGATGTAGTCCCTTTGAGCAGAAAAGTGACTGCCCTTACCCTAAACGAAATCTTGCTTGGAGGGAGACTCAGAGCATGGGATTTAACTCCATTTCTGAAGTGAAACACACAGCATTGTCTCATCCATTGATCACACTCTGCTTTAGAGCGAGAAGCACGCTCTTGCTTTCTAGAGTCTCTAAGACAGCAGGAAACGTGAGTTTGCTGAGAACAAAAGAACGGTGTTTCCTACACATACGGACCATATCTAGTCCAACTCTGCTTCTGAAACTGATACAAAGCACTAGTCCTCTAACATCCAATGCTTGTCTGTTAAGATGAGAAACGTGTGAGCTCCGTGAAAGATGTAGTTCATTTGAGCTGAAAAGTGACTGCCCTTACCTGAAACGAAGTCTTGCTTGTAGGAGGACATAGAGCCTGGGATTTAACTCCTTTTCTGAAGCGAAACACACAGCATAGTTTTCATCCATGGATCACACTCTGCTTTAGAGAGAGAAGCACACCCTTGCTTTCTAGAGTCTCTAAGACAGCAGGAAACGTGAGTGTGCTGAGAACAAAAGAACTGTGTTTCCTACATATACGGACATTATATAGTCCAACTCTGCTTCTGATACTGATAGTAAGCACTGGTCCTCTAAAATCCAATGCTTGTCTGTTAAGATGAGAAACGTGTGAGCTTCGTGAATGATGTAGTTCGTTTGAGCTGAAAAGTGACTGCCCTTACCTGAAACGGAGTCTTGCCTGTAGGAAGACACAGCGCCTGGGATTTAACTCCATTTCTGAAGGGAAACACACAGCATAGTTCTCATCCATGGATCACACTCTGCTTTAGAGCAAGAAGCACGCTATTGCTTTCTAGAGTCTCTAAGACAGCAGGAAACGTGAGTGTGCTGAGAACAAAAGAACGGTGTTTCCTACACATACGGACCATATCTAGTCCAACTCTTCTTCTGAAAATGATACAAAGCACTGGTCCTCTAACATCCAATGCTTGTCTGTTAAGATGAGAAACGTGTGAGCTTCATGAATGATGTAGTTCGTTTGAGCAGAAAAGTGACTGCCCTTACCTGAATTGATGTCTTGCTTGTAGGAAGACTCAGAGCATGGGATTTAACTCCATTTCTGAAGTAAAACAAACAGCAGTGTAATCACCGATTGATCACACTCTGCTTTAGAACAAGAAGCAAGCTCTTGCTTTCTAGAGTCTCTAAGACAGCAGGAAACCTTAGTGTGCTGAGAACAAAAGAACGGTGTTTCCTAAAAATACGGACCATATCTAGTCCAACACTTCTTCTGAAAATGATACAAAGCACTGGTCCTCTAACATCAAATGCTTCTCAGTTAAGATGAGAAATGTGTGAGCTCAGTGAACGATGTAGTTCGTTTGAGCAGAAAAGTGACTGCCCTTACATGAAACGAAGTCTTGCTTGTAGGAAGACTCAGAGCCTGGGATTTAACTCCATTTCTGAAGGCAAACAAACAGCATAGTTCTCATCCATGGATCACACTCTGCTTTAGAGCGAGAAGCACGCTATTGCTTCCTAGAATCTCTAAGACAGCAGGAAACGTGAGTGTGCTGATAACAAAAGAACGGTGTTTCCTACACATATGGACATTATATAGTCCAACTCTTCTTCTGAAACTGATACAAAGCACTGGTCCTCTAACATCCAATGTTTGTCAATTAAGATGAGAAACGTGTGAGCTTCGTGAACAATGTAGTTCGTTTGAGCAGAAAACTGACTGCCCTTACCTGAAACGAAGTCTTGCTTGTAGGAAGACTCAGAGCCTGGGATTTAACTCCATTTCTGAAATGAAACACACAGCAGTGTTCTCATCCTTGGATCACACTCTGCTTTAGAACGAGAAGCACGCTCTTGCTTTCTAGAGTCTCTAAGACAGCAGGAAACGTGAGTGTGCTGAGAACAAAAGAACGGTGTTTCCTACACATACGGACCATATCTAGTCCAACTCTACTTCTGAAAATGATACAAAGCACTGGTCCTCTAACATCCAATGTTTGTCAATTAAGATGACAAACGTGTGAGCTTCGTGAACGATGTAGTCCCTATGAGCAGAAATGTGACTGCCCTTACCTGAAACGAAGTCTTGCTTGTAGGGAGACTCAGAGC
This sequence comes from Onychomys leucogaster, assembly GCA_949786385.1. NCBI lineage: Eukaryota > Metazoa > Chordata > Mammalia > Rodentia > Cricetidae > Onychomys > Onychomys leucogaster. The sequence goes on from CATKUP010000069.1 coordinate 445,250, forward strand.
ATGGGATTTAACTCCATTTCTGAAGTGAAACACACAGCATTGTCTCATCCATTGACCTCACTCTGCATTAGAACAAGAAGCCCGCTCTTGCTTTCTAGAGTCTCTAAGACAGCAGGAAACGTGAGTGTGCTGAGAAGAAAAGAACGGTGTTTCCTACACATACGGACATTATATAGTCCAACTCTGCTTCTGAAACTGATACAAAGCACTGGTCCTCAAAATCCAATGCTTGTCTGTTAAGATGAGAAACGTGTGAGCTTCGTGAATGATGTAGTTCGTTTGAGCTGAAAAGTGACTGCCCTTACCTGAAACGGATTCTTGCCTGTAGGAAGACACAGCGCCTGGGATTTAACTCCATTTCTGAAGGGAAACACACAGCATAGTTCTCACCCATGGATCACACTCTGCTTTAGAGCAAGAAGCACGCTATTGCTTTTTAGAGTCTCTAATACAGCAGGAAATCTGAGTGTGCTGAGAACAAAAGAACGGTGTTTCCTACACATACTGACTATATGTAGTCCAAATCTTCTTCTGAAACTGATACAATGCACTGGGCCTCTAACATCCAATGCTTGTCAGTTAAGATGAGAAACGTGTGAGCTTCGTGAACGATGTAGTCCCTTTGAGCAGAAAAGTGACTGCCCTTACCTGAAACGAAATCTTGCTTGGAGGGAGACTCAGAGCATGGGATTTAACTCCATTTCTGAAGTGAAACACACAGCATTGTCTCATCCATTGATCACACTCTGCTTTAGAACAAGAAGCACGCTCTTGCTTTCTAGAGTCTCTAAGACAGCAGGAAACGTGAGTGTGCTGAGAATAAAAGAACAGTGTTTCCTACACATACGGACCATATCTAGTCCAACACTTCTTCTGAAAATGATACAAAGCACTTGTCCTCTAAAATCCAATGCTTGTCTGTTAAGATGAGAAACGTGTGAGCTCAGTGAACGATGTAGTTCATTTGAGCTGAAAAGTGACTGCCCTTACCTGTAACGAAGTCTTGCCTGTAGGAAGACACAGCACCTGGGATTTAACTCCATTTCTGAAGGGAAACACACAGCATAGTTCTCATCCATGGATCACACTCTGCTTTAGAGCAAGAAGCACGCTCTTGCTTTCTAGAGTCTCTAATACAGCAGGAAATCTGAGTGCGCCCAGAACAAAAGAATGGTGTTTCCTACACATACTGACTATATGTAGTCCAAATCTTCTTCTGAAACTGATACAATGCACTGGGCCTCGAACATCCAATGCTTGTCAGTTAAGATGAGAAACGTGTGAGCTTCGTGAACGATGTAGTCCCTTTGAGCAGAAATGGGAATGCCCTTACCTGAAATGAAGTCTTGCTTGTAGGGAGACTCAGAGCATGGGATTTAACTCCATTTCTGAAGTGAAACACACAGCATAGTTCTCATCCATGGATCACACTCTGCTTTAGAGCGAGAAGCACGCTCTTGCTTTCTAGAGTCTCTAAGACAGCAGGAAACGTGAGTTTGCTGAGAACAAAAGAATGGTGTTTCCTACACATACGGACCATATCTAGTCCAACTCTGCTTCTGAAACTGATACAAAGCACTAGTCCTCTAACATCCAATGCTTGTCTGTTAAGATGAGAAACGTGTGAGCTTCGTGAATGATGTAGTTCGTTTGAGCTGAAAAGTGACTGCCCTTACCTGAAACGGAGTCTTGCCTGTAGGAAGACACAGCGCCTGGGATTTAACTCCATTTCTGAAGGGAAACACACAGCATAGTTCTCATCCATGGATCACACTCTGCTTTAGAGCAAGAAGCACGCTATTGCTTTCTAGAGTCTCTAATACAGCAGGAAATCTGAGATGCCCAGAACAAAAGAACGGTGTTTCCTACACATACTGACTATATGTAGTCCAAATCTTCTTCTGAAACTGATACAATGCACTGGGCCTCTAACATCCAATGCTTGTCAGTTAAGATGAGAAACGTGTGAGCTTCATGAATGATGTAGTTCCTTTGAGCAGAAAAGTGACTGCCCTTACCTGAATTGATGTCTTGCTTGTAGGAAGACTCAGAGCATGGGATTTAACTCCATTTCTGAAGTGAAACACACAGCATTGTCTCATCCATTGATCACACTCTGCATTAGAACAAGAAGCACGCTCTTGCTTTCTAGAGTCTATAATACAGCAGGAAACCTGAGTGTGCTGAGAACAAAAGAACGGTGTTTCCTACACATACTGACTATATGTAGTCCAAATCTTCTTCTGAAACTGATACAAAGCACTGGGCCTCAAAATCCAATGCTTGTCTATTAAGATGAGAAACGTGTGAGCTTCGTGAATGATGTAGTTCGTTTGAGCTGAAAAGTGACTGCCCTTACCTGAAACGGATTCTTGCCTGTAGGAAGACACAGCGCCTGGGATTTAACTCCATTTCTGAAGGGAAACACACAGCATAGTTCTCACCCATGGATCACACTCTGCTTTAGAGCAAGAAGCACGCTATTGCTTTTTAGAGTCTCTAATACAGCAGGATATCTGAGTGTGCTGAGAACAAAAGAACGGTGTTTCCTACACATACTGACTATATGTAGTCCAAATCTTCTTCTGAAACTGATACAATGCACTGGGCCTCTAACATCCAATGCTTGTCAGTTAAGATGAGAAACGTGTGAGCTTCGTGAACGATGTAGTCCCTTTGAGCAGAAAAGTGACTGCCCTTACCTGAAACGAAATCTTGCTTGGAGGGAGACTCAGAGCTTGGGATTTAACTCCATTTCTGAAGTGAAACACACAGCATTGTCTCATCCATTGATCACACTCTGCTTTAGAACAAGAAGCACGCTCTTGCTTTCTAGAGTCTCTAAGACAGCAGGAAACGTGAGTGTGCTGAGAATAAAAGAACAGTGTTTCCTACACATACGGACCATATCTAGTCCAACTCTTCTTCTGAAAATGATACAAAGCACTTGTCCTCTAAAATCCAATGCTTGTCTGTTAAGATGAGAAACGTGTGAGCTCAGTGAACGATGTAGTTCATTTGAGCTGAAAAGTGACTGCCCTTACCTGTAACGAAGTCTTGCCTGTAGGAAGACACAGCACCTGGGATGTAACTCCATTTCTGAAGGGAAACACACAGCATAGTTCTCATCCATGGATCACACTCTGCTTTAGAGCAAGAAGCACGCTCTTGCTTTCTAGAGTCTCTAATACAGCAGGAAATCTGAGTGCGCCCAGAACAAAAGAACGGTGTTTCCTACACATACTGACTATATGTAGTCCAAATCTTCTTCTGAAACTGATACAATGCACTGGGCCTCGAACATCCAATGCTTGTCAGTTAAGATGAGAAACGTGTGAGCTTCGTGAACGATGTAGTCCCTTTGAGCAGAAATGGGAATGCCCTTACCTGAAATGAAGTCTTGCTTGTAGGGAGACTCAGAGCATGGGATTTAACTCCATTTCTGAAGTGAAACACACAGCATAGTTCTCATCCATGGATCACACTCTGCTTTAGAGCGAGAAGCACGCTCTTGCTTTCTAGAGTCTCTAAGACAGCAGGAAACGTGAGTTTGCTGAGAACAAAAGAACGGTGTTTCCTACACATACGGACCATATCTAGTCCAACTCTGCTTCTGAAACTGATACAAAGCACTAGTCCTCTAACATCCAATGCTTGTCTGTTAAGATGAGAAACGTGTGAGCTTCGTGAATGATGTAGTTCGTTTGAGCTGAAAAGTGACTGCCCTTACCTGAAACGGATTCTTGCCTGTAGGAAGACACAGCGCCTGGGATTTAACTCCATTTCTGAAGGGAAACACACAGCATAGTTCTCATCCATGGATCACACTCTGCTTTAGAGCAAGAAGCACGCTATTGCTTTCTAGAGTCTCTAATACAGCAGGAAATCTGAGTGTGCCCAGAACAAAAGAACGGTGTTTCCTACACATACTGACTATATGTAGTCCAAATCTTCTTCTGAAACTGATACAATGCACTGGGCCTCTAACATCCAATGCTTGTCAGTTAAGATGAGAAACGTGTGAGCTTCATGAAAGATGTAGTTCATTTGAGCAGGTAAGTGACTGCCCCTACCTTAAACGAAGTCTTGCTTGTAGGGAGACTCAGAGCATGGGATTTAACTCCATTTCTGAAGTGAAACACACAGCATTGTCTCATCCATTGATCACACTCTGCTTTAGAACAAGAAGCACGCTCTTGCTTTGTAGAGTCTCTAAGACAGCAGGAAACGTGAGTTTGCTGAGAACAAAAGAACGGTGTTTCCTACACATACGGACCATATCTAGTCCAACTCTGCTTCTGAAACTGATACAAAGCACTAGTCCTCTAACATCCAATGCTTGTCTGTTAAGATGAGAAACGTGTGAGCTCCGTGAAAGATGTAGTTCATTTGAGCTGAAAAGTGACTGCCCTTACCTGAAACGAAGTCTTGCTTGTAGGAGGACATAGAGCCTGGGATTTAACTCCTTTTCTGAAGCGAAACACACAGCATAGTTTTCATCCATGGATCACACTCTGCTTTAGAGCGAGAAGCACACCCTTGCTTTCTAGAGTCTCTAAGACAGCAGGAAACGTGAGTGTGCTGAGAACAAAAGAACTGTGTTTCCTACATATACGGACATTATATAGTCCAACTCTGCTTCTGATACTGATAGTAAGCACTGGTCCTCTAAAATCCAATGCTTGTCTGTTAAGATGAGAAACGTGTGAGCTTCGTGAATGATGTAGTTCGTTTGAGCTGAAAAGTGACTGCCCTTACCTGAAACGGAGTCTTGCCTGTAGGAAGACACAGCGCCTGGGATTTAACTCCATTTCTGAAGGGAAACACACAGCATAGTTCTCATCCATGGATCACACTCTGCTTTAGAGCAAGAAGCACGCTATTGCTTTCTAGAGTCTCTAAGACAGCAGGAAACGTGAGTGTGCTGAGAACAAAAGAACGGTGTTTCCTACACATACGGACCATATCTAGTCCAACTCTTCTTCTGAAAATGATACAAAGCACTGGCCCTCTAACATCCAATGCTTGTCTGTTAAGATGAGAAACGTGTGAGCTTCATGAATGATGTAGTTCGTTTGAGCAGAAAAGTGACTGCCCTTACCTTAATTGATATCTTGCTTGTAGGAAGACTCAGAGCATGGGATTTAACTCCATTTCTGAAGTAAAACAAACAGCAGTGTAATCACCGATTGATCACACTCTGCTTTAGAACAAGAAGCAAGCTCTTGCTTTCTAGAGTCTCTAAGACAGCAGGAAACCTTAGTGTGCTGAGAACAAAAGAACGGTGTTTCCTAAAAATACGGACCATATCTAGTCCAACACTTCTTCTGAAAATGATACAAAGCACTGGTCCTCTAACATCAAATGCTTCTCAGTTAAGATGAGAAATGTGTGAGCTCAGTGAATGATGTAGTTCGTTTGAGCAGAAAAGTGACTGCCCTTACATGAAACGAAGTCTTGCTTGTAGGAAGACTCAGAGCCTGGGATTTAACTCCATTTCTGAAGGCAAACAAACAGCATAGTTCTCATCCATGGATCACACTCTGCTTTAGAGCGAGAAGCACGCTATTGCTTCCTAGAATCTCTAAGACAGCAGGAAACGTGAGTGTGCTGATAACAAAAGAACGGTGTTTCCTACACATATGGACATTATATAGTCCAACTCTTCTTCTGAAACTGATACAAAGCACTGGTCCTCTAACATCCAATGTTTGTCAATTAAGATGAGAAACGTGTGAGCTTCGTGAACAATGTAGTTCGTTTGAGCAGAAAACTGACTGCCCTTACCTGAAACGAAGTCTTGCTTGTAGGAAGACTCAGAGCCTGGGATTTAACTCCATTTCTGAAATGAAACACACAGCAGTGTTCTCATCCATTGATCACACTCTGCTTTAGAACGAGAAGCACGCTCTTGCTTTCTAGAGTCTCTAAGACAGCAGGAAACGTGAGTGTGCTGAGAACAAAAGAACGGTGTTTCCTACACATACGGACCATATCTAGTCCAACTCTTCTTCTGAAAATGATACAAAGCACTGGTCCTCTAACATCCAATGTTTGTCAATTAAGATGAGAAACGTGTGAGCTTCGTGAACGATGTAGTCCCTATGAGCAGAAATGTGACTGCCCTTACCTGAAACGAAGTCTTGCTTGTAGGGAGACTCAGAGCATGGGATTTAACTCCATTTCTGAAGTGAAACACACAGCATTGTCTCATCCATTGACCTCACTCTGCATTAGAACAAGAAGCCCGCTCTTGCTTTCTAGAGTCTCTAAGACAGCAGGAAACGTGAGTGTGCTGAGAAGAAAAGAACGGTGTTTCCTACACATACGGACATTATATAGTCCAACTCTGCTTCTGAAACTGATACAAAGCACTGGTCCTCAAAATCCAATGCTTGTCTGTTAAGATGAGAAACGTGTGAGCTTCGTGAATGATGTAGTTCGTTTGAGCTGAAAAGTGACTGCCCTTACCTGAAACGGATTCTTGCCTGTAGGAAGACACAGCGCCTGGGATTTAACTCCATTTCTGAAGGGAAACACACAGCATAGTTCTCACCCATGGATCACACTCTGCTTTAGAGCAAGAAGCACGCTATTGCTTTTTAGAGTCTCTAATACAGCAGGAAATCTGAGTGTGCTGAGAACAAAAGAACGGTGTTTCCTACACATACTGACTATATGTAGTCCAAATCTTCTTCTGAAACTGATACAATGCACTGGGCCTCTAACATCCAATGCTTGTCAGTTAAGATGAGAAACGTGTGAGCTTCGTGAACGATGTAGTCCCTTTGAGCAGAAAAGTGACTGCCCTTACCTGAAACGAAATCTTGCTTGGAGGGAGACTCAGAGCTTGGGATTTAACTCCATTTCTGAAGTGAAACACACAGCATTGTCTCATCCATTGATCACACTCTGCTTTAGAACAAGAAGCACGCTCTTGCTTTCTAGAGTCTCTAAGACAGCAGGAAACGTGAGTGTGCTGAGAATAAAAGAACAGTGTTTCCTACACATACGGACCATATCTAGTCCAACTCTTCTTCTGAAAATGATACAAAGCACTTGTCCTCTAAAATCCAATGCTTGTCTGTTAAGATGAGAAACGTGTGAGCTCAGTGAACGATGTAGTTCATTTGAGCTGAAAAGTGACTGCCCTTACCTGTAACGAAGTCTTGCCTGTAGGAAGACACAGCACCTGGGATTTAACTCCATTTCTGAAGGGAAACACACAGCATAGTTCTCATCCATGGATCACACACTGCTTTAGAGCAAGAAGCACGCTCTTGCTTTCTAGAGTCTCTAATACAGCAGGAAATCTGAGTGCGCCCAGAACAAAAGAACGGTGTTTCCTACACATACTGACTATATGTAGTCCAAATCTTCTTCTGAAACTGATACAATGCACTGGGCCTCGAACATCCAATGCTTGTCAGTTAAGATGAGAAACGTGTGAGCTTCGTGAACGATGTAGTCCCTTTGAGCAGAAATGGGAATGCCCTTACCTGAAATGAAGTCTTGCTTGTAGGGAGACTCAGAGCATGGGATTTAACTCCATTTCTGAAGGTAAACACACAGCATAGTTCTCATCCATGGATCACACTCTGCTTTAGAGCGAGAAGCACGCTCTTGCTTTCTAGAGTCTCTAAGACAGCAGGAAACGTGAGTTTGCTGAGAACAAAAGAACGGTGTTTCCTACACATACGGACCATATCTAGTCCAACTCTGCTTCTGAAACTGATACAAAGCACTAGTCCTCTAACATCCAATGCTTGTCTGTTAAGATGAGAAACGTGTGAGCTTCGTGAATGATGTAGTTCGTTTGAGCTGAAAAGTGACTGCCCTTACCTGAAACGGAGTCTTGCCTGTAGGAAGACACAGCGCCTGGGATTTAACTCCATTTCTGAAGGGAAACACACAGCATAGTTCTCATCCATGGATCACACTCTGCTTTAGAGCAAGGAGCACGCTATTGCTTTCTAGAGTCTCTAATACAGCAGGAAATCTGAGTGTGCCCAGAACAAAAGAACGGTGTTTCCTACACATACTGACTATATGTAGTCCAAATCTTCTTCTGAAACTGATACAATGCACTGGGCCTCTAACATCCAATGCTTGTCAGTTAAGATGAGAAACGTGTGAGCTTCGTGAAAGATGTAGTTCATTTGAGCAGAAAAGTGACTGCCCCTACCTTAAACGAAGTCTTGCTTGTAGGGAGACTCAGAGCATGGGATTTAACTCCATTTCTGAAGTGAAACACACAGCATTGTCTCATCCATTGATCACACTCTGCTTTAGACCCAGAAGCACGCTCTTGCTTTCTAGAGTCTCTAAGACAGCAGGAAACGTGAGTGTGCTGAGAACAAAAGAACGGTGTTTCCTACACATACGGACCATATCTAGTCCAACTCTTCTTCTGAAAATGATACAAAGCACTGGTCCTCTAACATCCAATGCTTCTCTGTTAAGATGAGAAACGTGTGAGCTCAGTGAACGATGTAGTTCGTTTGAGCTGAAAAGTGACTGCCCTTACCCGAAACGAAGTCTTGCTTTTAGGAAGACACAGAGCCTGGGATTTAACTCCATTTCTGAAGGGAAACACACAGCATAGTTCTCATCCATGAGTCACACTCTGCTTTAGAGCGAGAAGCACGCTCTTGCTTTCTAGAGTCTCTAAGACAGCAGGAAACGTGAGTTTGCTGAGAACAAAAGAACGGTGTTTCCTACACATACGGACCATATCTAGTCCAACTCTGCTTCTGAAACTGATACAAAGCACTAGTCCTCTAACATCCAATGCTTGTCTGTTAAGATGAGAAACGTGTGAGCTTCGTGAATGATGTAGTTCGTTTGAGCTGAAAAGTGACTGCCCTTACCTGAAACGGAGTCTTGCCTGTAGGAAGACACAGCGCCTGGGATTTAACTCCATTTCTGAAGGGAAACACACAGCATAGTTCTCATCCATGGATCACACTCTGCTTTAGAGCAAGAAGCACGCTATTGCTTTCTAGAGTCTCTAATACAGCAGGAAATCTGAGTGTGCCCAGAACAAAAGAACGGTGTTTCCTACACATACTGACTATATGTAGTCCAAATCTTCTTCTGAAACTGATACAATGCACTGGGCCTCTAACTTCCAATGCTTGTCAGTTAAGATGAGAAACGTGTGAGCTTCGTGAAAGATGTAGTTCATTTGAGCAGAAAAGTGACTGCCCCTACCTTAAACGAAGTCTTGCTTGTAGGGAGACTCAGAGCATGGGATTTAACTCCATTTCTGAAGTGAAACACACAGCATTTTCTCATCCATTGATCACACTCTGCTTTAGAACAAGAATCACGCTCTTGCTTTCTAGAGTCTCTAAGACAGCAGGAAACGTGAGTGTGCTGAGAACAAAAGAACGGTGTTGCCTACACATACGGACCATATCTAGTCCAACTCTTTTTCTGAAAATGATACAAAGCACTGGTCCTCTAACATCCAATGCTTGTCTGTTAAGATGAGAAACGTGTGAGCTTCATGAATGATGTAGTTCGTTTGAGCAGAAAAGTGACTGCCATTACCTGAATTGATGTCTTGCTTGTAGGAAGACTCAGAGCATGGGATTTAACTCCATTTCTGAAGTGAAACACACAGCATTGTCTCATCCATTGATCACACTCTGCATTAGAACAAGAAGCACGCTCTTGCTTTCTAGAGTCTATAATACAGCAGATACCTGAGTGTGCTGAGAAGAAAAGAACGGTGTTTCCTACAAATACGGACATTATCTAGTCCAACTCTGCTTCTGAAACTGATACAAAGCACTGGTCCTCTAACATCCAATGCTTCTCTGTTAAGATGAGAAACGTGTGAGCTTCGTGAAAGATGTAGTTCATTTGAGCTGAAAAGTGACTGCCCTTACCTGAAATGGAGTCTTGCGTGTAGGAAGACACAGCGCCTGGCATTTAACTCCATTTCTGAAGGGAAACACACAGCATAGTTCTCATCCATGGATCACACTCTGCTTTAGAGCAAGAAGCACGCTATTGCTTTCTAGAGTCTCTAATACAGCAGGAAATCTGAGTGTGCTGAGAACAAAAGAACGGTGTTTCCTACACATACTGACTATATGTAGTCCAAATCTTCTTCTGAAACTGATACAAAGCACTGGGCCTCTAACATCCAATGCTTGTCAGTTAAGATGAGAAACGTGTGAGCTTCGTGAACGATGTAGTCCCTTTGAGCAGAAAAGTGACTGCCCTTACCCTAAACGAAGTCTTGCTTGGAGGGAGACTCAGAGCATGGGATTTAACTCCATTTCTGAAGTGAAACACACAGCATTGTCTCATCCATTGATCACACTCTGCTTTAGAACAAGAAGCAAGCTCTTGCTTTCTAGAGTCTCTAAGACAGCAGGAAACGTGAGTGTGCTGGGAATAAAAGAACAGTGTTTCCTACACATACGGACCATATCTAGTCCAACTCTTCTTCTGAAAATGATACAAAGCACTGGTCCTCTAACATCCAATGCTTGTCTGTTAAGATGAGAAACGTGTGAGCTCAGTGAACGATGTAGTTCGTTTGAGCTGAAAAGTGACTGCCCTTACCCGAAACGAAGTCTTGCTTGTAGGAAGACACAGAGCCTGGGATTTAACTCCATTTCTGAAGGGAAACACACAGCATAGTTCTCATCCATGGATCACACTCTGCTTTAGAGCGAGAAGCATGCTCTTGCTTTCTAGAGTCTCTAAGACAGCAGGAAACGTGAGTTTGCTGAGAACAAAAGAACGGTGTTTCCTACACTCGGACCATATCTAGTCCAACTCTGCTTCTGAAACTGATACAAAGCACTAGTCCTCTAACATCCAATGCTTGTCTGTTAAGATGAGAAACGTGTGAGCTCCGTGAAAGATGTAGTTCATTTGAGCTGAAAAGTGACTGCCCTTACCTGAAACGAATTCTTGCTTGTAGGAGGACATAGAGCCTGGGATTTAACTCCTTTTCTGAAGCGAAACACACAGCATAGTTTTCATCCATGGATCACACTCTGCTTTAGAGCGAGAAGCACACCCTTGCTTTCTAGAGTCTCTAAGACAGCAGGAAACGTGAGTGTGCTGAGAACAAAAGAACTGTGTTTCCTACATATACGGACATTATACAGTCGAACTCTGCTTCTGATACTGATAGTAAGCACTGGTCCTCTAAAATCCAATGCTTGTCTGTTAAGATGAGAAACGTATGAGCTTCGTGAATGATGTAGTTCCTTTGAGCTGAAAAGTGACTGCCCTTACCTGAAACGGAGTCTTGCCTGTAGGAAGACACAGCGCCTGGGATTTAACTCCATTTCTGAAGGGAAACACACAGCATAGTTCTCATCCATGGATCACACTCTGCTTTAGAGCAAGAAGCACGCTATTGCTTTCTAGAGTCTCTAATACAGCAGGAAATCTGAGTGTGCTGAGAACAAAAGAACGGTGTTTCCTACACATACTGACTATATGTAGTCCAAATCTTCTTCTGAAACTGATACAATGCACTGGGCCTCTAACATCCAATGCTTGTCAGTTAAGATGAGAAACGTGTGAGCTTCGTGAACGATGTAGTCCCTTTGAGCAGAAAAGTGACTGCCCCTACCTTAAACGAAGTCTTGCTTGTAGGGAGACTCAGAGCATGGGATTTAACTCCATTTCTGAAGTGAAACACACAGCATTGTCTCATCCATTGATCACACTCTGCTTTAGAACAAGAATCACGCTCTTGCTTTCTAGAGTCTCTAAGACAGCAGGAAACGTGAGTGTGCCGAGAACAAAAGAACGGTGTTTCCTACACATACGGACCATATCTAGTCCAACTCTTCTTCTGAAAATGATACAAAGCACTGGTCCTCTAACATCCAATGCTTGTCTGTTAAGATGAGAAACGTGTGAGCTTCATGAATGATGTAGTTCGTTTGAGCAGAAAAGTGACTGCCCTTACCTGAATTGATGTCTTGCTTGTAGGAAGACTCAGAGCATGGGATTTAACTCCATTTCTGAAGTAAAACACACAGCAGTGTAATCATCAATTGATCACACTCTGCTTTAGAACAAGAAGCAAGCTCTTGCTTTCTAGATTCTCTAAGACAGCAGGAAACCTTAGTGTGCTGAGAACAAAAGAACGGTGTTTCCTAAAAATACGGACCATATCTAGTCCAACACTTCTTCTGAAAATGATACAAAGCACTGGTCCTCTAACATCAAATGCTTCTCAGTTAAGATGAGAAATGTGTGAGCTCAGTGAACGATGTAGTTCGTTTGAGCAGAAAAGTGATTGCCCTTACCTGAAACGAAGTCTTGCTTGTAGGAGGACATAGAGCCTGGGATTTAACTCCTTTTCTGAAGCGAAACACACAGCATAGTTTTCATCCATGGATCACACTCTGCTTTAGAGCGAGAAGCACACCCTTGCTTTCTAGAGTCTCTAAGACAGCAGGAAACGTGAGTGTGCTGACAACAAAAGAACTGTGTTTCCTACATATACGGACATTATATAGTCCAACTCTGCTTCTGATACTGATAGTAAGCACTGGTCCTCTAAAATCCAATGCTTGTCTGTTAAGATGAGAAACGTGTGAGCTCAGTGAACGATGTAGTTCGTTTGAGCTGAAAAGTGACTGCCCCTACCCGAAACGAAATCTTGCTTGTAGGAAGACACAGAGCCTGGGATTTAACTCCATTTCTGAAGGGAAACACACAGCATAGTTCTCATCCATGGATCACACTCTGCTTTAGAGCGAGAAGCACGCTCTTGCTTTCTAGAGTCTCTAAGACAGCAGGAAACGTGAGTTTGCTGAGAACAAAAGAACGGTGTTTCCTACACATACGGACCATATCTAGTCAAACTCTGCTTCTGAAACTGATACAAAGCACTAGTCCTCTGACATCCAATGCTTGTCTGTTAAGATGAGAAACGTGTGAGCTCCGTGAAAGATGTAGTTCATTTGAGCTGAAAAGTGACTGCCCTTACCTGAAACGAAGTCTTGCTTGTAGGAGGACATAGAGCCTGGGATTTAACTCCTTTTCTGAAGCGAAACACACAGCATAGTTTTCCTCCATGGATCACACTCTGCTTTAGAGCGAGAAGCACACCCTTGCTTTCTAGAGTCTCTAAGACAGCAGGAAACGTGAGTGTGCTGAGAACAAAAGAACGGTGTTTCCTAAAAATACGGACCATATCTAGTCCAACACTTCTTCTGAAAATGATACAAAGCACTGGTCCTCTAACAGCAAATGCTTCTCAGTTAAGATGAGAAATGTGTGAGCTCAGTGAACGATGTAGTTCGTTTGAGCAGAAAAGTGGCTGCCCTTACCTGAAACGAAGTCTTGCTTGTAGGAAGACTCAGAGCCTGGGATTTAACTCCATTTCTGAAGGCAAACAAACAGCATAGTTCTCATCCATGGATCACACTCTGCTTTAGAGCGAGAAGCACGCTATTTCTTCCTAGAATCTCTAAGACAGCAGGAAACGTGAGTGTGCTGAGAACAAAAGAACGGTGTTTCCTACACATATGGACATTATATAGTCCAACTCTTCTTCTGAAACTGATACAAAGCACTGGTCCTCTAACATCCAATGTTTGTCAATTAAGATGAGAAACGTGTGAGCTTCGTGAACAATGTAGTTCGTTTGAGCAGAAAACTGACTGCCCTTACCTGAAACGAATTCTTGCTTGTAGGAAGACTCAGAGCCTGGGATTTAACTCCATTTCTAAATGAAACACACAGCAGTGTTCTCATCCATTGATCACACTCTGCTTTAGAACGAGAAGCACGCTCTTGCTTTCTAGAGTCTCTAAGACAGCAGGAAACGTGAGTGTGCTGAGAACAAAAGAACGGTGTTTCCTACACATACGGACATTATATAGTCCAACTCTGCTTCTGAAACTGATACAAAGCACTGGTCCTCTAACATCCAATGCTTGTCTGTTAAGATGATAAACGTGTGAGCTTCGTGAATGATGTAGTTCGTTTGAGCTGAAAAGTGACTGCCCTTACCTGAAACGGAGTCTTGCCTGTAGGAAGACACAGCGCCTGGGATTTAACACCATTTCTGAAGGAAACACACAGCATAGTTCTCATCAATCGATCACACTCTGCTTTAGAGCAAGAAGCACGCTATTGCTTTCTAGAGTCTCTAATACAGCAGAAAATCTGAGTGTGCTGAGAACAAAAGAACGGTGTTTCCTACACATACTGACTATATGTAGTCCAAATCTTCTTCTGAAACTGATACAATGCACTGGGCCTCTAACATCCAATGCTTGTCAGTTAAGATGAGAAACGTGTGAGCTTCGTGAATGATGTAGTCCCTTTGAGCAGAAAAGTGACTGCCCTTACCCTAAACGAAGTCTTGCTTGGAGGGAGACTCAGAGCATGGGATTTAACTCCATTTCTGAAGTGAAACACACAGCATTGTCTCATCCATTGATCACACTCTGCTTTAGAACAAGAAGCACGCTCTTGCTTTCTAGAGTCTCTAAGACAGCAGGAAACGTGAGTGTGCTGGGAATAAAAGAACAGTGTTTCCTACACATACGGACCATATCTAGTCCAACTCTTCTTCTGAAAATGATACAAAGCACTGGTCCCCTAACATCCAATGCTTGTCTGTTAAGATGAGAAACGTGTGAGCTCAGTGAACGATGTAGTTCGTTTGAGCTGAAAAGTGACTGCCCTTACCCGAAACGAAGTCTTGCTTGTAGGAAGACACAGAGCCTGGGATTTAACTCCATTTCTGAAGGGAAACACACAGCATAGTTCTCATCCATGGATCACACTCTGCTTTAGAGCTAGAAGCACGCTCTTGCTTTCTAGAGTCTCTAAGACAGCAGGAAACGTGAGTTTGCTGAGAACAAAAGAACGGTGTTTCCTACACATACGGACCATATCTAGTCCAACTCTGCTTCTGAAACTGATACAAAAAACTAGTCCTCTAACATCCAATGCTTGTCTGTTAAGATGAGAAACGTGTGAGCTTCGTGAACGATGTAGTCCCTTTGAGCAGAAAAGTGACTGCCCTTACCCTAAACGAATTCTTGCTTGGAGGGAGACTCAGAGCATGGGATTTAACTCCATTTCTGAAGTGAAACACACAGCATTGTCTCATCCATTGATCCCACTCTGCTTTAGAGCGAGAAGCACGCTATTGCTTCCTAGAATCTCTAAGACAGCAGGAAACGTGAGTGTGCTGAGAACAAAAGAACGGTGTTTCCTACACATATGGACATTATATAGTCCAACTCTTCTTCTGAAACTGATACAAAGCACTGGTCCTCTAACATCCAATGTTTGTCAATTAAGATGAGAAACGTGTGAGCTTCGTGAACAATGTAGTTCGTTTGAGCAGAAAACTGACTGCCCTTACCTGAAACGAATTCTTGCTTGTAGGAAGACTCAGAGCCTGGGATTTAACTCCATTTCTAAATGAAACACACAGCAGTGTTCTCATCCATTGATCACACTCTGCTTTAGAACGAGAAGCACGCTCTTGCTTTCTAGAGTCTCTAAGACAGCAGGAAACGAGAGTGTGCTGAGAACAAAAGAACGGTGTTTCCTACACATACGGACCATATCTAGTCCAACTCTTCTTCTGAAAATGATACAAAGCACTGGTCCTCTAACATCCAATGTTTGTCAATTAAGATGAGAAACGTGTGAGCTTCATGAACGATGTAGTCCCTTTAAGCAGAAATGTGACTGCCCTTAACTGAAACGAAGTCTTGCTTGTAGGGAGACTCAGAGCATGGGATTTAACTCCATTTCTGAAGTGAAACACACAGCATTGTCTCATCCATTGATCACACTCTGCATTAGAACAAGAAGCCCGCTCTTGCTTTCTAGAGTCTCTAAGACAGCAGGAAACGTGAGTGTGCTGAGAAGAAAAGAACGGTGTTTCCTACACATACGGACATTATCTAGTCCAACTCTGCTTCTGAAACTGATACAAAGCAGTGGTCCTCTAACATCCAATGCTTGTCTGTTAAGATGATAAACGTGTGAGCTTCGTGAATGATGTAGTTCGTTTGAGCTGAAAAGTGACTGCCCTTACCTGAAACGGAGTCTTGCCTGTAGGAAGACACAGCGCCTGGGATTTAACACCATTTCTGAAGGGAAACACACAGCATAGTTCTCATCAATCGATCACACTCTGCTTTAGAGCAAGAAGCACGCTATTGCTTTCTAGAGTCTCTAATACAGCAGGAAATCTGAGTGTACCCAGAACTAAAGAACGGTGTTTCCTACACATACTGACTATATGTAGTCCAAATCTTCTTCTGAAACTGATACAATGCACTGGGCCTCTAACATCCAATGCTTGTCTGTTAAGATGAGAAACGTGTGAGCTTCGTGAATGATGTAGTCCTTTTGAGCAGAAAAGTGACTGCCCTTACCTTAAACGAAGTCTTGCTTGTAGGGGACTCAGAGCATGGGATTTAACTCCATTTCTGAAGTGAAACACACAGCATTGTCTCATCCATTGATCACACTCTGCTTTAGAAAAAGAAGCACGCTCTTGCTTTCTAGAGTCTCAAATACAGCAGGAAACGTGAGTTTGCTGAGAACAAAAGAACGGTGTTTCCTACACATACGGACCATATCTAGTCCAACTCTGCTTCTGAAACTGATACAAAGCACTGGTCCTCTAACATCCAATGCTTGTCTGTTAAGATGAGAAACGTGTGAGCTCCGTGAAAGATGTAGTTCATTTGAGCTGAAAAGTGACTGCCCTTACCTGAAACGAAGTCTTGCTTGTAGGAGGACATAGAGCCTGGGATTTAACTCCTTTTCTGAAGCGAAACACACAGCATAGTTTTCATCCATGGATCACACTCTGCTTTAGAGCAAGAAGCACACCCTTGCTTTCTAGAGTCTCTAAGACAGCAGGAAACCTGAGTGTGCTGAGAACAAAAGAACTGTGTTTCCTACATATACGGACATTATATAGTCCAACTCTGCTTCTGAAACTGATACTAAGCACTGGTGCTCTAAAATCCAATGCTTGTCTGTTAAGATGAGAAACGTGTGAGCTTCGTGAATGATGTAGTTAGTTTGAGCTGAAAAGTGACTGCCCTTACCTGAAACGGATTCTTGCCTGTAGGAAGACACAGCGCCTGGGATTTAACTCCATTTCTGAAGGGAAACACACAGCATAGTTCTCATCCATGGATCACACTCTGCTTTAGAGCAAGAAGCACGCTATTGCTTTCTAGAGTCTCTAATACAGCAGGAAATCTGAGTGTGCTGAGAACAAAAGAACGGTGTTTCCTACACATACTGACTATATGTAGTCCAAATCTTCTTCTGAAACTGATACAATGGACTGGGCCTCTAACATCCAATGCTTGTCAGTTAAGATGAGAAACGTGTGAGCTTCGTGAATGATGTAGTCCCTTTGAGCAGAAAAGTGACTGCCCTTACCCTAAACGAAGTCTTGCTTGGAGGGAGACTCAGAGCATGGGATTTAACTCCATTTCTGAAGTGAAACACACAGCATTGTCTCATCCATTGATCACACTCTGCTTTAGAACAAGAAGCACGCTCTTGCTTTCTAGAGTCTCTAAGACAGCAGGAAACGTGAGTTTGCTGAGAACAAAAGAACGGTGTTTCCTACACATACGGACCTTATCTAGTCCAACTCTGCTTCTGAAACTGATACAAAGCACTAGTCCTCTAACATCCAATGCTTGTCTGTTAAGATGAGAAACGTGTGAGCTCCGTGAAAGATGTAGTTCATTTGAGCTGAAAAGTGACTGCCCTTACCTGAAACGAAGTCTTGCTTGTAGGATTACATAGAGCCTGGGATTTAACTCCTTTTCTGAAGCGAAACACACAGCATAGTTTTCATCCATGGATCACACACTGCTTTAGAGCGAGAAGCACACCCTTGCTTTCTAGAGTCTCTAAGACAGCAGGAAATCTTAGTGTGCTGAGAACAAAAGAACGGTGTTTCCTACACATATGGACATTATATAGTCCAACTCTTCTTCTGAAACTGATACAAAGCACTTGTCCTCTAACATCCAATGTTTGTCAATTAAGATGAGAAACGTGTGAGCTTCGTGAACAATGTAGTTCGTTTGAGCAGAAAACTGACTGCCCTTACCTGAAACGAATTCTTGCTTCTAGGAAGACTCAGAGCCTGGGATTTAACTCCATTTCTAAATGAAACACACAGCAGTGTTCTCATCCATTGATCACACTCTGCTTTAGAACGAGAAGCACGCTCTTGCTTTCTAGAGTCTCTAAGACAGCAGGAAACGTGAGTGTGCTGAGAACAAAAGAACGGTGTTTCCTACACATACGGACCATATCTAGTCCAACTCTTCTTCTGAAAATGATACAAAGCACTGGTCCTCTAACATCCAATGTTTGTCAATTAAGATGAGAAACGTGTGAGCTTCATGAACGATGTAGTCCCTTTGAGCAGAAATGTGACTGCCCTTACCTGAAACGAAGTCTTGCTTGTAGGGAGACTCAGAGCATGGGATTTAACTCCATTTCTGAAGTGAAACACACAGCATTGTCTCATCCATTGATCACACTCTGCATTAGAACAAGAAGCCCGCTCTTGCTTTCTAGAGTCTCTAAGACAGCAGGAAACGTGAGTGTGCTGTGAAGAAAAGAACGGTGTTTCCTACACATACGGACATTATCTAGTCCAACTCTGCTTCTGAAACTGATACAAAGCACTGGTCCTCTAACATCCAATGCTTGTCTGTTAAGATGATAAACGTGTGAGCTTCGTGAATGATGTAGTTCGTTTGAGCTGAAAAGTGACTGCCCTTACCTGAAACGGAGTCTTGCCTGTAGGAAGACACAGCGCCTGGGATTTAACACCATTTCTGAAGGGAAACACACAGCATAGTTCTCATCAATCGATCACACTCTGCTTTAGAGCAAGAAGCACGCTATTGCTTTCTAGAGTCTCTAATACAGCAGGAAATCTGAGTGTGCCCAGAACTAAAGTACGGTGTTACCTACACATACAGACTATATGTAGTCCAAATCTTCTTCTGAAACTGATACAATGCACTGGGCCTCTAACATCCAATGCTTGTCTGTTAAGATGAGAAACGTGTGAGCTTCGTGAATGATGTAGTCCCTTTGAGCAGAAAAGTGACTGCCCTTACCTTAAACGAAGTCTTGCTTGTAGGGGGACTCAGAGCATGGGATTTAACTCCATTTCTGAAGTGAAACACACAGCATTGTCTCATCCATTGATCACACTCTGCTTTAGAAAAAGAAGCACGCTCTTGCTTTCTAGAGTCTCTAAGACAGCAGGAAACGTGAGTTTGCTGAGAACAAAAGAACGGTATTTCCTACACATACGGACCATATCTAGTCCAACTCTGCTTCTGAAACTGATACAAAGCACTGGTCCTCTAACATCCAATGCTTGTCTGTTAGGGTGAGAAACGTGTGAGCTCCATGAAAGATGTAGTTCATTTGAGCTGAAAAGTGACTGCCCTTACCTGAAACGAAGTCTTGCTTGTAGGAGGACATAGAGACTGGGATTTAACTCCTTTTCTGAAGCGAAACACACAGCATAGTTTTCATCCATGGATCACACTCTGCTTTAGAGCGAGAAGCACACCCTTGCTTTCTAGAGTCTCTAAGACAGCAGGAAACCTGAGTGTTCTGAGAACAAAAGAACTGTGTTTCCTACATATAGGGACATTATATAGTCCAACTCTGCTTCTGAAACTGATACTAAGCACTGGTCCTCTAAAATCCAAGGCTTGTCTGTTAAGATGATAAACGTGTGAGCTTCGTGAATGATGTAGTTCGTTTGAGCTGAAAAGTGACTGCCCTTACCTGAAAAGGATTCTTGCCTGTAGGAAGACACAGCGCCTGGGATTTAACTCCATTTCTGAAGGGAAACACACAGCATAGTTCTCATCCATGGATCACACTCTGCTTTAGAGCAAGAAGCACGCTATTGCTTTCTAGAGTCTCTAATACAGCAGGAAATCTGAGTGTGCTGAGAACAAAAGAACGGTGTTTCCTACACATACTGACTATATGTAGTCGAAATCTTCTTCTGAAACTGATACAATGCACTGGGCCTCTAACATCCAATGCTTGTCAGTTAAGATGAGAAACGTGTGAGCTTCGTGAACGATGTAGTCCCTTTGAGCAGAAATGGGAATGCCCTTACCTGAAACGAAGTCTTGCTTGGAGGGAGACTCAGAGCATGGGATTTAACTCCATTTCTGAAGTGAAACACACAGCATTGTCTCATCCATTGATCACACTCTGCTTTAGAACAAGAAGCACGCTCTTGCTTTCTAGAGTCTCTAAGACAGCAGGAAACGTGAGTGTGCTGAGAACAAAAGAACGGTGTTTCCTACACATATGGACCATATCTAGTCCAACTCTGCTTCTGAAAGTGATACAAAGCACTAGTCCTCTAACATCCAATGCTTGTCTGTTAAGATGAGAAACATGTGAGCTCCGTGAAAGATGTAGTTCATTTGAGCTGAAAAGTGACTGCCCTTACCTGTAATGAAGTCTTTCCTGTAGGAAGACTTAGCACCTGGGATTTAACTCCATTTCTGAAGGAAAACACACAGCATAGTTCTCATCCATGGATCACACTCTGCTTTAGAGTAAGAAGCACGCTCTTGCTTTCTAGAGTCTCTAATACAGCAGGAAATCTGAGTGCGCCCAGAACAAAAGAACGGTGTTTCCTACACATACTGACTATATGTAGTCCAAATCTTCTTCTGAAACTGATACAATGCACTGGGCCTCGAACATCCAATGCTTGTCAGTTAAGATGAGAAACGTGTGAGCTTCGTGAACGATGTAGTCCCTTTGAGCAGAAATGTGAATGCCCTTACCTGAAATGAAGTCTTGCTTGTAGGGAGACTCAGAGCATGGGATTTAACTCCATTTCTGAAGTGAAACACACAGCATTGTCTCATCCATTGATCACACTCTGCATTAGAACAAGAAGCAAGCTCTTGCTTTCTAGAGTCTATAATACAGCAGGAAACCTGAGTGTGCTGAGAAGAAAAGAACGGTGTTTCCTACAAATACGGACATTATCTAGTCCAACTCTGCTTCTGAAACTGATACAATGCACTGGTCCCCTAACATCCAATGCTTGTCTGTTAATATGAGAAACGTGTGAGCTCCGTGAAAGATGTAGTTCATTTGAGCTGAAAAGTGACTGCCCTTACCTGAAACGAAGTCTTGCTTGTAGGAGGACATAGAGCTTGGGATTTAACTCCTTTTCTGAAGCGAAACACACAGCATAGTTTTCATCCATGGATCACACTCTGCTTCAGAGCGAGAAGCACACCCTTGCTTTCTAGAGTCTCTAAGACAGCAGGAAACGTGAGTGTGCTGAGAACAAAAGAACTGTGTTTCCTACATATACGGACATTATATAGTCCAACTCTGCTTCTGAAACTGATACTAAGCACTGGTCCTCTAAAATCCAATGCTTGTCTGTTAAGATGAGAAACGTGTGAGCTTCGTGAATGATGTAGTTCGTTTGAGCTGAAAAGTGACTGCCCTTACCTGAAACGGAGTCTTGCCTGTAGGAAGACACAGCGCCTGGGATTTAACTCCATTTCTGAAGGGAAACACACAGCATAGTTCTCATCCATGGATTACACTCTGCTTTAGAGCAAGAAGCACGCTATTGCTTTCTAGAGTCTCTAATACAGCAGGAAATCTGAGTGTGCCCAGAACAAAAGAACGGTGTTTCCTACACATATGGACATTATCTAGTCCAACTCTGCTTCTGAAACTGATACAAAGCACTGGTCCCCTAACATCCAATGCTTGTCTGTTAAGATGAGAAACGTGTGAGCTCCGTGAAAGATGTAGTTCATTTGAGCAGAAAAGTGACTGCCCTTACCTGAAACGAAGTCTTGCTTGGAGGGAGACTCAGAGCATGGGATTTAACTCCATTTCTGAAGTGAAACACACAGCATTGTCTCATCCATTGATCACACTCTGCTTTAGAACAAGAAGCACGCTCTTGCTTTCTAGAGTCTCTAAGACAGCAGGAAACGTGAGTGTGCTGAGAACAAAAGAACGGTGTTTCCTACACATATGGACCATATCTAGTCCAACTCTTCTTCTGAAAATGATACAATGCACTGGTCCTCTAACATCCAATGCTTGTCTGTTAAGATGAGAAACGTGTGAGCTCAGTGAACGATGTTGTTTGTTTGAGCTGAAAATTGACTGCCCTTACCCGAAACGAAGTGTTGCTTGTAGGAAGACACAGAGCCTGGGATTTAACTCCATTTCTGAAGGGAAACACACAGCATAGTTCTCATCCATGGATCACACTCTGCTTTAGAGCGAGAAGCACGCTCTTGCTTTCTAGAGTCTCTAAGACAGCAGGAAACGTGAGTTTGCTGAGAACAAAAGAACGGTGTTTCCTACACATACTGACTATATGTAGTCCAAATCTTCTTCTGAAACTGATACAATGCACTGGGCCTCGAACATCCAATGCTTGTCAGTTAAGATGAGAAACGTGTGAGCTTCGTGAACGATGTAGTCCCTTTGAGCAGAAATGTGAATGCCCTTACCTGAAATGAAGTCTTGCTTGTAGGGAGACTCAGAGCATGGGATTTAACTCCATTTCTGAAGTGAAACACATAGCATTGTCTCATCCATTGATCACACTCTGCATTAGAACAAGAAGCACGCTCTTGCTTTCTAGAGTCTATAATACAGCAGGAAACCTGAGTGTGCTGAGAAGAAAAGAACGGTGTTTCCTACAAATACGGACATTATCTAGTCCAACTCTGCTTCTGAAACTGATAGAAAGCACTGGTCCCCTAACATCCAATGCTTGTCTGTTAAGTTGAGAATCGTGTGAGCTCCGTGAAAGATGTAGTTCATTTGAGCTGAAAAGTGACTGCCCTTACCTGAAACGAAGTCTTGCTTGTAGGAGGACATAGAGCTTGGGATTTAACTCCTTTTCTGAAGCGAAACACACAGCATAGTTTCCATCCATGGATCACACTCTGCTTCAGAGCGAGAAGCACGCTCTTGCTTTCTAGAGTCTCTAAGACAGCAGGAAACGTGAGTTTGCTGAGAACAAAAGAACGGTGTTTCCTACACATATGGACCATATCTAGTCCAACTCTGCTTCTGAAACTGATACAAAGCACTAGTCCTCTAACATCCAATGCTTGTCTGTTAAGATGAGAAACGTGTGAGCTCCGTGAAAGATCTAGTCCATTTGAGCTGAAAAGTGACTGCCCTTACCTGTAACGAAGTCTTGCCTGTAGGAAGACACAGCACCTGGGATTTAACTCCATTTCTGAAGGGAAACACACAGCATAATTCTCATCCATGGATCACACTCTGCTTTAGAGCAAGAAGCACGCTCTTGCTTTCTAGAGTCTCTAATACAGCAGGAAATCTGAGTGCGCCCAGAACAAAAGAACGGTGTTTCCTACACATACTGACTATATGTAGTCCAAATCTTCTTCTGAAACTGATACAATGCACTGGGCCTCGAACATCCAATGCTTGTCAGTTAAGATGAGAAACGTGTGAGCTTCGTGAACGATGTAGTCCCTTTGAGCAGAAATGTGAATGCCCTTACCTGAAATGAAGTCTTGCTTGTAGGGAGACTCAGAGCATGGGATTTAACTCCATTTCTGAAGTGAAACACACAGCATTGTCTCATCCATTGATCACACTCTGCATTAGAACAAGAAGCACGCTCTTGCTTTCTAGAGTCTATAATACAGCAGGAAACCTGAGTGTGCTGAGAAGAAAAGAACGGTGTTTCCTACAAATACGGACATTATCTAGTCCAACTCTGCTTCTGAAACTGATACAAAGCACTGGTCCCCTAACATCCAATGCTTGTCTGTTAAGATGAGAAACGTGTGAGCTCCGTGAAAGATGTAGTTCATTTCAGCTGAAAAGTGACTGCCCTTACCTGAAACGAAGTCTTGCTTGTAGGAGGACATAGAGCTTGGGATTTAACTCCTTTTCTGAAGCGAAACACACAGCATAGTTTCCATCCATGGATCACACTCTGCTTCAGAGCGAGAAGCACACCTTTGCTTTCTAGAGTCTCTAAGACAGCAGGAAACGTGAGTGTGCTGAGAACAAAGAACTGTGTTTCCTACATATACGGACATTATATAGTCCAACTCTGCTTCTGAAACTGATACTAAGCACTGGTCCTCTAAAATCCAATGCTTGTCTGTTAAGATGAGAAACGTGTGAGCTTCGTGAATGATGTAGTTCGTTTGAGCTGAAAAGTGACTGCCCTTACCTGAAACGGAGTCTTGCCTGTAGGAAGACACAGCGCCTGGGATTTAACTCCATTTCTGAAGGGAAACACACAGCATAGTTCTCATCCATGGATCACACTCTGCTTTAGAGCAAGAAGCACGCTATTGCTTTCTAGAGTCTCTAATACAGCAGGAAATCTGAGTGTGCCCAGAACAAAAGAACGGTGTTTCTTACACATACTGACTATATGTATTCCAAATCTTCTTCTGAAACTGATACAATGCACTGGGCCTCTAACATCCAATGCTTGTCAGTTAAGATGAGAAACGTGTGAGCTTCTTGAACGATGTAGTCCCTTTGAGCAGAAAAGTGACTGCCCTTGCCTTAAACGAAGTCTTGCTTGTAGGGAGACTCAGAGCATGGGATTTAACTCCATTTCTGAAGTGAAACACACAGCATTGTCTCATCCATTGATCACACTCTGCTTTAGAACAAGAAGCACGCTCTTGCTTTCTAGAGTCTCTAAGACAGCAGGAAACGTGAATGTGCTGAGAAGAAAAGAACGGTGTTTCCTACACTTACGGACCATATCTAGTCCAACTCTTCTTCTGAAAATGATAGAAAGCACTGGTCCTCTAACATCCAATGCTTGTCTGTTAAGATGAGAAACGTGTGAGCTTCATGAATGATGTAGTTCGTTTGAGCAGAAAAGTGACGGCCCTTACCTGAATTGATGTCTTGCTTGTAGGAAGACTCAGAGCATGGGATTTAACTCCATTTCTGAAGTAAAACACACAGCAGTGTAATCATCGATTGATCACACTCTGCTTTAGAACAAGAAGCAAGCTCTTGCTTTCTAGAGTCTCTAAGACAGCAGGAAACCTTAGTGTGCTGAGAACAAATGAACGGTGTTTCCTAAAAATACAGACCATATCTAGTCCAACACTTCTTCTGAAAATGATACAAAGCACTGGTCCTCTAACATCAAATGCTTCTCAGTTAAGATGAGAAATGTGTGAGCTCAGTGAACGATGTAGTCCGTTTGAGCAGAAAAGTGACTGCCCTTACCTGAAACGAAGTCTTGCTTGTAGGAAGACTCAGAGCCTGGGATTTAACTCCATTTCTGAAGGCAAACAAACAGCATAGTTCTCATCCATGGATCACACTCTGCTTTAGAGTGAGAAGCACGCTATTGCTTCCTAGAATCTCTAAGACAGCAGGAAACGTGAGTGTGCTGAGAACAAAAGAACGGTGTTTCCTACACATATGGACATCATATAGTCCAACTCTTCTTCTGAAACTGATACAAAGCACTGGTCCTCTAACATCCAATGTTTGTCAATTAAGATGAGAAACGTGTGAGCTTCGTGAACAATGTAGTTTGTTTGAGCAGAAAACTGACTGCCCTTTCCTGAAACGAAGTCTTGCTTGTAGGAAGACTCAGAGCCTGGGATTTAACTCCATTTCTGAAATGAAACACACAGCAGTGTTCTCATCCATTGATCACACTCTGCTTTAGAACTAGAAGCACGCTCTTGCTTTCTAGAGTCTCTAAGACAGCAGGAAACGTGAGTGTGCTGAGAACAAAAGAACGGTGTTTCCTACACATATGGACCATATCTAGTCCAACTCTGCTTCTGTAATTGATACAAAGCACTAGTCCTCTAACATCCAATGCTTGTCTGTTAAGATGAGAAACGTGTGAGCTCCGTGAAAGATGTAGTTCATTTGAGCTGAAAAGTGACTGCCCTTACCTGTAACGAAGTCTTGCCTGTAGGACGACTTAGCACCTGGGATTTAACTCCATTTCTGAAGGGAAACACACAGCATAGTTCTCATCCATGGATCACACTCTGCTTTAGAGCAAGAAGCACGCTCTTGCTTTCTAGAGTCTCTAATACAGCAGGAAATCTGAGTGCGCCCAGAACAAAAGAACGGTGTTTCCTACACATACTGACTATATGTAGTCCAAATCTTCTTCTGAAACTGATACAATGCACTGGGCCTCGAACATCCAATGCTTGTCAGTTAAGATGAGAAACGTGTGAGCTTCGTGAACGATGTAGTCCCTTTGAGCAGAAATGTGAATGCCCTTACCTGAAATGAAGTCTTGCTTGTAGGGAGACTCAGAGCATGGGATTTAACTCCATTTCTGAAGTGAAACACACAGCATTGTCTCATCCATTGATCACACTCTGCATTAGAACAAGAAGCACGCTCTTGCTTTCTAGAGTCTATAATACAGCAGGAAACCTGAGTGTGCTGAGAAGAAAAGAACGGTGTTTCCTACAAATACGGACATTATCTAGTCCAACTCTGCTTCTGAAACTGATACAAAGCACTGGTCCCCTAACATCCAATGCTTGTCTGTTAATATGAGAAACGTGTGAGCTCAGTGAACGATGTAGTTCGTTTGAGCTGAAAAGTGACTGCCCTTACCCGAAACGAAGTGTTGCTTGTAGGAAGACACAGAGCCTGGGATTTAACTCCATTTCTGAAGGGAAACACACAGCATAGTTCTCATCCATGGATCACACTCTGCTTTAGAGCGAGAAGCACGCTCTTGCTTTCTAGAGATTCTAAGACAGCAGGAAACGTGAGTTTGCTGAGAACAAAAGAACGGGGTTTCCTACACATATGGACCATATCTAGTCCAACTCTGCTTCTGAAACTGATACAAAGCACTAGTCCTCTAACATCCAATGCTTGTCTGTTAAGATGAGAAACGTGTGAGCTCCGTGAAAGATCTAGTTCATTTGAGCTGAAAAGTGACTGCCCTTACCTGTAACGAAGTCTTGCCTGTAGGAAGACACAGCACCTGGGATTTAACTCCATTTCTGAAGGGAAACACACAGCATAGTTCTCATCCATGGATCACACTCTGCTTTAGAGCAAGAAGCACGCTCTTGCTTTCTAGAGTCTCTAATACAGCAGGAAATCTGAGTGCGCCCAGAACAAAAGAACGGTGTTTCCTACACATACTGACTATATGTAGTCCAAATCTTCTTCTGAAACTGATACAATGCACTGGGCCTCGAACATCCAATGCTTGTCAGTTAAGATGAGAAACGTGTGAGCTTCGTGAACGATGTAGTCCCTTTGAGCAGAAATGTGAATGCCCTTACCTGAAATGAAGTCTTGCTTGTAGGGAGACTCAGAGCATGGGATTTAACTCCATTTCTGAAGTGAAACACACAGCATTGTCTCATCCATTGATCACACTCTGCATTAGAACAAGAAGCACGCTCTTGCTTTCTAGAGTCTATAATACAGCAGGAAACCTGAGTGTGCTGAGAAGAAAAGAACGGTGTTTCCTACAAATACGGACATTATCTAGTCCAACTCTGCTTCTGAAACTGATACAAAGCACTGGTCCCCTAACATCCAATGCTTGTCTGTTAATATGAGAAACGGGTGAGCTCCGTGAAAGATGTAGTTCATTTGAGCTGAAAAGTGACTGCCCTTACCTGAAACGAAGTCTTGCTTGTAGGAGGACATAGAGCTTGGGATTTAACTCCTATTCTGAAGCGAAACACACAGCATAGTTTCCATCCATGGATCACACTCTGCTTCAGAGCGAGAAGCACACCTTTGCTTTCTAGAGTCTCTAAGACAGCAGGAAACGTGAGTGTGCTGAGAACAAAGAACTGTGTTTCCTACATATACGGACATTATATAGTCCAACTCTGCTTCTGAAACTGATACTAAGCACTGGTCTTCTAAAATCCAATGCTTGTCTGTTAAGATGAGAAACGTGTGAGCTTCGTGAATGATGTAGTTCGTTTGAGCTGAAAAGTGACTGCCCTTACCTGAAACGGAGTCTTGCCTGTAGGAAGACACAGCGCCTGGGATTTAACTCCATTTCTGAAGGGAAACACACAGCATAGTTCTCATCCATGGATCACACTCTGCTTTAGAGCAAGAAGCACGCTATTGCTTTCTAGAGTCTCTAATACAGCAGGAAATCTGAGTGTGCCCAGAACAAAAGAACGGTGTTTCCTACACATACTGACTATATGTAGTCCAAATCTTCTTCTGAAACTGATACAATGCACTGGGCCTCTAACATCCAATGCTTGTCAGTTAAGATGAGAAACGTGTGAGCTTCGTGAACGATGTAGTCCCTTTGAGCAGAAAAGTGACTGCCCTTACCTTAAACGAAGTCTTGCTTGTAGGGAGACTCAGAGCATGGGATTTAACTCCATTTCTGAAGTGAAACACACAGCATTGTCTCATCCATTGATCACACTCTGCTTTAGAACAAGAAGCACGCTCTTGCTTTCTAGAGTCTCTAAGACAGCAGGAAACGTGAATGTGCTGAGAAGAAAAGAACGGTGTTTCCTACACTTACGGACCATATCTAGTCCAACTCTTCTTCTGAAAATGATACAAAGCACTGGTCCTCTAACATCCAATGCTTGTCTGTTAAGATGAGAAACGTGTGAGCTTCATGAATGATGTAGTTCCTTTGAGCAGAAAAGTGACTGCCCATACCTGAATTGATGTCTTGCTTTTAGGAAGACTCAGAGCATGGGATTTAACTCCATTTCTGAAGTAAAACACACAGCAGTGTAATCATCGATTGATCACACTCTGCTTTAGAACAAGAAGCAAGCTCTTGCTTTTAGAGTCTCTAAGACAGCAGGAAACCTTAGTGTGCTGAGAACAAAAGAACGGTGTTTCCTACACATACGGACCATATCTAGTCCAACTCTTCTTCTGAAAATGATACAAAGCACTGGTCCTCTAACATCCAATGTTTGTCAATTAAGATGAGAAACGTGTGCGCTTCGTGAACGATGTAGTCCCTTTGAGCAGAAATGTGACTGCCCTTACCTGAAACGAAGTCTTGCTTGTAGGGAGACTCAGAGCCTGGGATTTAACTCCATTTGTGAAGTGAAACACACAGCAGTGTTCTCATCCATTGATCACACTCTGCTTTAGAACAAGAAGCACGCTCTTGCTTTCTAGAGTCTATAATACAGCAGGAAACCTGAGTGTGCTGAGAAGAAAAGAACGGTGTTTCCTACAAATACGGACATTATCTAGTCCAACTCTGCTTCTGAAACTGATACAAAGCACTGGTCCCCTCACATCCAATGCTTGTCTGTTAAGTTGAGAATCGTGTGAGCTCCGTGAAAGATGTAGTTCATTTGAGCTGAAAAGTGACTGCCCTTACCTGAAACGAAGTCTTGCTTGTAGGAGGACATAGAGCTTGGGATTTAACTCCTTTTCTGAAGCGAAACACACAGCATAGTTTCCATCCATGGATCACACTCTGCTTCAGAGCGAGAAGCACACCTTTGCTTTCTAGAGTCTCTAAGACAGCAGGAAACGTGAGTGTGCTGAGAACAAAAGAACGGTGTTTCCTACACATATGGACCATATCTAGTCCAACTCTGCTTCTGAAATTGATACAAAGCACTAGTCCTCTAACATCCAATGCTTGTCTGTTAAGATGAGAAACGTGTGAGCTCCGTGAAAGATGTAGTTCATTTGAGCTGAAAAGTGACTGCCCTTACCTGTAACGAAGTCTTGCCTGTAGGAAGACTTAGCACCTGGGATTTAACTCCATTTCTGAAGGGAAACACACAGCATAGTTCTCATCCATGGATCACACTCTGCTTTAGAGCAAGAAGCACGCTCTTGCTTTCTAGAGTCTCTAATACAGCAGGAAATCTGAGTGCGCCCAGAACAAAAGAACGGTGTTTCCTACACATACTGACTATATGTAGTCCAAATCTTCTTCTGAAACTGATACAATGCACTGGGCCTCGAACATCCAATGCTTGTCAGTTAAGATGAGAAACGTGTGAGCTTCGTGAACGATGTAGTCCCTTTGAGCAGAAATGTGAATGCCCTTACCTGAAATGAAGTCTTGCTTGTAGGGAGACTCAGAGCATGGGATTTAACTCCATTTCTGAAGTGAAACACACAGCATTGTCTCATCCATTGATCACACTCTGCATTAGAACAAGAAGCACGCTCTTGCTTTCTAGAGTCTATAATACAGCAGGAAACCTGAGTGTGCTGAGAAGAAAAGAACGGTGTTTCCTACAAATACGGACATTATCTAGTCCAACTCTGCTTCTGAAACTGATACAAAGCACTGGTCCCCTAACATCCAATGCTTGTCTGTTAATATGAGAAACGTGTGAGCTCAGTGAACGATGTAGTTCGTTTGAGCTGAAAAGTGACTGCCCTTACCCGAAACGAAGTGTTGCTTGTAGGAAGACACAGAGCCTGGGATTTAACTCCATTTCTGAAGGGAAACACACAGCATAGTTCTCATCCATGGATCACACTCTGCTTTAGAGCGAGAAGCACGCTCTTGCTTTCTAGAGATTCTAAGACAGCAGGAAACGTGAGTTTGCTGAGAACAAAAGAACGGGGTTTCCTACACATATGGACCATATCTAGTCCAACTCTGCTTCTGAAACTGATACAAAGCACTAGTCCTCTAACATCCAATGCTTGTCTGTTAAGATGAGAAACGTGTGAGCTCCGTGAAAGATGTAGTTCATTTGAGCTGAAAAGTGACTGCCCTTACCTGTAACGAAGTCTTGCCTGTAGGAAGACACAGCACCTGGGATTTAACTCCATTTCTGAAGGGAAACACACAGCATAGTTCTCATCCATGGATCACACTCTGCTTTAGAGCAAGAAGCACGCTATTGCTTTCTAGAGTCTCTAATACAGCAGGAAATCTGAGTGCGCCCAGAACAAAAGAACGGTGTTTCCTACACATACTGACTATATGTAGTCCAAATCTTCTTCTGAAACTGATACAATGCACTGGGCCTCGAACATCCAATGCTTGTCAGTTAAGATGAGAAACGTGTGAGCTTCGTGAACGATGTAGTCCCTTTGAGCAGAAATGTGAATGCCCTTACCTGAAATGAAGTCTTGCTTGTAGGGAGACTCAGAGCATGGGATTTAACTCCATTTCTGAAGTGAAACACACAGCATTGTCTCATCCATTGATCACACTCTGCATTAGAACAAGAAGCACGCTCTTGCTTTCTAGAGTCTATAATACAGCAGGAAACCTGAGTGTGCTGAGAAGAAAAGAACGGTGTTTCCTACAAATACGGACATTATCTAGTCCAACTCTGCTTCTGAAACTGATACAAAGCACTGGTCCCCTAACATCCAATGCTTGTCTGTTAAGATGAGAAACGTGTGAGCTCCGTGAAAGATGTAGTTCATTTGAGCTGAAAAGTGACTGCCCATACCTGAAACGAAGTCTTGCTTGTAGGAGGACATAGAGCTTGGGATTTAACTCCTTTTCTGAAGCGAAACACACAGCATAGTTTTCATCCATGGATCACACTCTGCTTCAGAGCGAGAAGCACACCCTTGCTTTCTAGAGTCTCTAAGACAGCAGGAAACGTGAGTGTGCTGAGAACAAAAGAACTGTGTTTCCTACATATACGGACATTATATAGTCCAACTCTGCTTCTGAAACTGATACTAAGCACTGGTCCTCTAAAATCCAATGCTTGTCTGTTAAGATGAGAAACGTGTGAGCTTCGTGAATGATGTAGTTCGTTTGAGCTGAAAAGTGACTGCCCTTACCTGAAACGGAGTCTTGCCTGTAGGAAGACAAAGCGCCTGGGATTTAACTCCATTTCTGAAGGGAAACACACAGCATAATTCTCATCCATGGATCACACTCTGCTTTAGAGCAAGAAGCACGCTATTGCTTTCTAGAGTCTCTAATACAGCAGGAAATCTGAGTGCGCCCAGAACAAAAGAACGGTGTTTCCTACACATACTGACTATTTGTAGTCCAAATCTTCTTCTGAAACTGATACAATGCACTGGGCCTCGAACATCCAATGCTTGTCAGTTAAGATGAGAAACGTGTGAGCTTCGTGAACGATGTAGTCCCTTTGAGCAGAAATGTGAATGCCCTTACCTGAAATGAAGTCTTGCTTGTAGGGAGACTCAGAGCATGGGATTTAACTCCATTTCTGAAGTGAAACACACAGCATTGTCTCATCCATTGATCACACTCTGCATTAGAACAAGAAGCACGCTCTTGCTTTCTAGAGTCTATAATACAGCAGGAAACCTGAGTGTGCTGAGAAGAAAAGAACGGTGTTTCCTACAAATACGGACATTATCTAGTCCAACTCTGCTTCTGAAACTGATACAAAGCACTGGTCCCCTAACATCCAATGCTTGTCTGTTAAGTTGAGAATCGTGTGAGCTCCGTGAAAGATGTAGTTCATTTGAGCTGAAAAGTGACTGCCCTTACCTGAAACGAAGTCTTGCTTGTAGGAGGACATAGAGCTTGGGATTTAACTCCTATTCTGAAGCGAAACACACAGCATAGTTTCCATCCATGGATCACACTCTGCTTCAGAGCGAGAAGCACACCTTTGCTTTCTAGAGTCTCTAAGACAGCAGGAAACGTGAGTGTGCTGAGAACAAAGAACTGTGTTTCCTACATATACGGACATTATATAGTCCAACTCTGCTTCTGAAACTGATACTAAGCACTGGTCTTCTAAAATCCAATGCTTGTCTGTTAAGATGAGAAACGTGTGAGCTTCGTGAATGATGTAGTTCGTTTGAGCTGAAAAGTGACTGCCCTTACCTGAAACGGAGTCTTGCCTGTAGGAAGACACAGCGCCTGGGATTTAACTCCATTTCTGAAGGGAAACACACAGCATAGTTCTCATCCATGGATCACACTCTGCTTTACAGCAAGAAGCACGCTATTGCTTTCTAGAGTCTCTAATACAGCAGGAAATCTGAGTGCGCCCAGAACAAAAGAACGGTGTTTCCTACACATACTGACTATATGTAGTCCAAATCTTCTTCTGAAACTGATACAATGCACTGGGCCTCGAACATCCAATGCTTGTCAGTTAAGATGAGAAACGTGTGAGCTTCGTGAACGATGTAGTCCCTTTGAGCAGAAATGTGAATGCCCTTACCTGAAATGAAGTCTTGCTTGTAGGGAGACTCAGAGCATGGGATTTAACTCCATTTCTGAAGTGAAACACACAGCATTGTCTCATCCATTGATCACACTCTGCATTAGAACAAGAAGCACACTCTTGCTTTCTAGAGTCTATAATACAGCAGGAAACCTGAGTGTGCTGAGAAGAAAAGAACGGTGTTTCCTACAAATACGGACATTATCTAGTCCAACTCTGCTTCTGAAACTGATACAAAGCACTGGTCCCCTAACATCCAATGCTTGTCTGTTAAGTTGAGAAACGTGTGAGCTCAGTGAACGATGTAGTTCGTTTGAGCTGAAAAGTGACTGCCCTTACCTGAAACGAAGTGTTGCTTGTAGGAAGACACAGAGCCTGGGATTTAACTCCATTTCTGAAGGGAAACACACAGCATAGTTCTCATCCATGGATCACACTCTGCTTTAGAGCGAGAAGCACGCTCTTGCTTTCTAGAGATTCTAAGACAGCAGGAAACGTGAGTTTGCTGAGAACAAAAGAACGGGGTTTCCTACACATATGGACCATATCTAGTCCAACTCTGCTTCTGAAACTGATACAAAGCACTAGTCCTCTAACATCCAATGCTTGTCTGTTAAGATGAGAAACGTGTGAGCTCCGTGAAAGATGTAGTTCATTTGAGCTGAAAAGTGACTGCCCTTACCTGTAACGAAGTCTTGCCTGTAGGAAGACACAGCACTTGGGATTTAACTCCATTTATGAAGGGAAACACACAGCATAGTTCTCATCCATGGATCACACTCTGCTTTAGAGCAAGAAGCACGCTCTTGCTTTCTAGAGTCTCTAATACAGCAGGAAATCTGAGTGCGCCCAGAACAAAAGAACGGTGTTTCCTACACATACTGACTATATGTAGTCCAAATCTTCTTCTGAAACTGATACAATGCACTGGGCCTCGAACATCCAATGCTTGTCAGTTAAGATGAGAAACGTGTGAGCTTCGTGAACGATGTAGTCCCTTTGAGCAGAAATGTGAATGCCCTTACCTGAAATGAAGTCTTGCTTGTAGGGAGACTCAGAGCATGGGATTTAACTCCATTCCTGAAGTGAAACACACAGCATTGTCTCATCCATTGATCACACTCTGCATTAGAACAAGAAGCACGCTCTTGCTTTCTAGAGTCTATAATACAGCAGGAAACCTGAGTGTGCTGAGAAGAAAAGAACGGTGTTTCCTACAAATACGGACATTATCTAGTCCAACTCTGCTTCTGAAACTGATACAAAGCACTGGTCCCCTAACATCCAATGCTTGTCTGTTAAGATGAGAAACGTGTGAGCTCCGTGAAAGATGTAGTTCATTTGAGCTGAAAAGTGACTGCCCTTACCTGAAACGAAGTCTTGCTTGTAGGAGGACATAGAGCTTGGGATTTAACTCCTTTTCTGAAGCGAAACACACAGCATAGTTTTCATCCATGGATCACACTCTGCTTCAGAGCGAGAAGCACACCCTTGCTTTCTAGAGTCTCTAAGACAGCAGGAAACGTGAGTGTGCTGAGAACAGAAGAACTGTGTTTCCTACATATACGGACATTATATAGTCCAACTCTGCTTCTGAAACTGATACTAAGCACTGGTCCTCTAAAATCCAATGCTTGTCTGTTAAGATGAGAAACGTGTGAGCTTCGTGAATGATGTAGTTCGTTTGAGCTGAAAAGTGACTGCCCTTACCTGAAACGGAGTCTTGCCTGTAGGAAGACAAAACGCCTGGGATTTAACTCCATTTCTGAAGTGAAACACACAGCATAATTCTCATCCATGGATCACACTCTGCTTTAGAGCAAGAAGCACGCTATTGCTTTCTAGAGTCTCTAATACAGCAGGAAATCTGAGTGCGCCCAGAACAAAAGAACGGTGTTTCCTACACATACTGACTATATGTAGTCCAAATCTTCTTCTGAAACTGATACAATGCACTGGGCCTCTAACATCCAATGCTTGTCAGTTAAGATGAGAAACGTGTGAGCTTCGTGAACGATGTAGTCCCTTTGAGCAGAAATGTGAATGCCCATACTTGAATTGATGTCTTGCTTTTAGGAAGACTCAGAGCATGGGATTTAACTCCATTTCTGAAGTAAAACACACAGCAGTGTAATCATCGATTGATCACACTCTGCTTTAGAACAAGAAGCAAGCTCTTTCTTTCTAGAGTCTCTAAGACAGCAGGAAACCTTAGTGTGCAGAGAACAAAATAACGGTGTTTCCTACACATACGGACCATATCTAGTCCAACTCTTCTTCTGAAAATGATACAAAGCACTGGTCCTCTAACATCCAATGTTTGTCAATTAAGATGAGAAACGTGTGCGCTTCGTGAACGATGTAGTCCCTTTGAGCAGAAATGTGACTGCCCTTACCTGAAACGAAGTCTTGCTTGTAGGGAGACTCAGAGCCTGGGATTTAACTCCATTTGTGAAGTGAAACACACAGCAGTGTTCTCATCCATTGATCACACTCTGCTTTAGAACAAGAAGCACGCTCTTGCTTTCTAGAGTCTATAATACAGCAGGAAACCTGAGTGTGCTGAGAAGAAAAGAACGGTGTTTCCTACAAATACGGACATTATCTAGTCCAACTCTGCTTCTGAAACTGATACAAAGCACTGGTCCCCTAACATCCAATGCTTGTCTGTTAAGTTGAGAATCGTGTGAGCTCCGTGAAAGATGTAGTTCATTTGAGCTGAAAAGTGACTGCCCTTACCTGAAACGAAGTCTTGCTTGTAGGAGGACATAGAGCTTGGGATTTAACTCCTTTTCTGAAGCGAAACACACAGCATAGTATCCATCCATGGATCACACTCTGCTTCAGAGCGAGAAGCACACCTTTGCTTTCTAGAGTCTCTAAGACAGCAGGAAACGTGAGTGTGCTGAGAACAAAGAACTGTGTTTCCTACATATACGGACATTATATAGTCCAACTCTGCTTCTGAAACTGATACTAAGCACTGGTCCTCTAAAATCCAATGCTTGTCTGTTAAGATGAGAAACGTGTGAGCTTCGTGAATGATGTAGTTCGTTTGAGCTGAAAAGTGACTGCCCTTACCTGAAACGGAGTCTTGCCTGTAGGAAGACACAGCGCCTGGGATTTAACTCCATTTCTGAAGGGAAACACACAGCATAGTTCTCATCCATGGATCACATTCTGCTTTAGAGCAAGAAGCACGCTATTGCTTTCTAGAGTCTATAATACAGCAGGAAATCTGAGTGTGCCCAGAAAAAAAGAACGGTGTTTCCTACACATACTGACTATATGTAGTCCAAATCTTCTTCTGAAACTGATACAATGCACTGGGCCTCTAACATCCAATGCTTGTCAGTTAAGATGAGAAACGTGTGAGCTTCGTGAACGATGTAGTCCCTTTGAGCAGAAAAGTGACTGCCCTTACCTTAAACGAAGTCTTGCTTGTAGGGAGACTCAGAGCATGGGATTTAACTCCATTTCTGAAGTGAAACACACAGCATTGTCTCATCCATTGATCACACTCTGCTTTAGAACAAGAAGCACGCTCTTGCTTTCTAGAGTCTCTAAGACAGCAGGAAACGTGAATGTGCTGAGAAGAAAAGAACGGTGTTTCCTACACTTACGGACCATATCTAGTCCAACTCTTCTTCTGAAAATGATACAAAGCACTGGTCCTCTAACATCCAATGCTTGTCTGTTAAGATGAGAAACGTGTGAGCTTCATGAATGATGTAGTTCCTTTGAGCAGAAAAGTGACTGCCCATACCTGAATTGATGTCTTGCTTTTAGGAAGACTCAGAGCATGGGATTTAACTCCATTTCTGAAGTAAAACACACAGCAGTGTAATCATCGATTGATCACACTCTGCTTTAGAACAAGAAGCAAGCTCTTGCTTTTAGAGTCTCTAAGACAGCAGGAAACCTTAGTGTGCTGAGAACAAAAGAACGGTGTTTCCTACACATACGGACCATATCTAGTCCAACTCTTCTTCTGAAAATGATACAAAGCACTGGTCCTCTAACATCCAATGTTTGTCAATTAAGATGAGAAACGTGTGCGCTTCGTGAACGATGTAGTCCCTTTGAGCAGAAATGTGACTGCCCTTACCTGAAACGAAGTCTTGCTTGTAGGGAGACTCAGAGCCTGGGATTTAACTCCATTTGTGAAGTGAAACACACAGCAGTGTTCTCATCCATTGATCACACTCTGCTTTAGAACAAGAAGCACGCTCTTGCTTTCTAGAGTCTATAATACAGCAGGAAACCTGAGTGTGCTGAGAAGAAAAGAACGGTGTTTCCTACAAATACGGACATTATCTAGTCCAACTCTGCTTCTGAAACTGATACAAAGCACTGGTCCCCTCACATCCAATGCTTGTCTGTTAAGTTGAGAATCGTGTGAGCTCCGTGAAAGATGTAGTTCATTTGAGCTGAAAAGTGACTGCCCTTACCTGAAACGAAGTCTTGCTTGTAGGAGGACATAGAGCTTGGGATTTAACTCCTTTTCTGAAGCGAAACACACAGCATAGTATCCATCCATGGATCACACTCTGCTTCAGAGCGAGAAGCACACCTTTGCTTTCTAGAGTCTCTAAGACAGCAGGAAACGTGAGTGTGCTGAGAACAAAGAACTGTGTTTCCTACATATACGGACATTATATAGTCCAACTCTGCATCTGAAACTGATACTAAGCACTGGTCCTCTAAAATCCAATGCTTGTCTGTTAAGATGAGAAACGTGTGAGCTTCGTGAATGATGTAGTTCGTTTGAGCTGAAAAGTGACTGCCCTTACCTGAAACGGAGTCTTGCCTGTAGGAAGACACAGCGCCTGGGATTTAACTCCATTTCTGAAGGGAAACACACAGCATAGTTCTCATCCATGGATCACATTCTGCTTTAGAGCAAGAAGCACGCTATTGCTTTCTAGAGTCTATAATACAGCAGGAAATCTGAGTGTGCCCAGAAAAAAAGAACGGTGTCTCCTACACATACTGACTATATGTAGTCCAAATCTTCTTCTGAAACTGATACAATGCACTGGGCCTCTAACATCCAATGCTTGTCAGTTAAGATGAGAAACGTGTGAGCTTCGTGAACGATGTAGTCCCTTGGAGCAGAAAAGTGACTGCCCTTACCTTAAACGAAGTCTTGCTTGTAGGGAGACTCAGAGCATGGGATTTAACTCCATTTCTGAAGTGAAACACACAGCATTGTCTCATCCATTGATCACACTCTGCTTTAGAACAAGAAGCACGCTCTTGCTTTCTAGAGTCTCTAAGACAGCAGGAAACGTGAATGTGCTGAGAAGAAAAGAACGGTGTTTCCTACACTTACGGACCATATCTAGTCCAACTCTTCTTCTGAAAATGAAACAAAGCACTGGTCCTCTAACATCCAATGCTTGTCTGTTAAGATGAGAAACGTGTGAGCTTCATGAATGATGTAGTTCGTTTGAGCAGAAAAGTGACTGCCCTTACCTGAATTGATGTCTTGCTTTTAGGAAGACTCAGAGCATGGGATTTAACTCCATTTCTGAAGTAAAACACACAGCAGTGTAATCATCGATTGATCACACTCTGCTTTAGAACAAGAAGCAAGCTCTTGCTTTCTAGAGTCTCTAAGACAGCAGGAAACCTTAGTGTGCTGAGAACAAAAGAACGGTGTTTCCTACACATACGGACCATATCTAGTCCAACTCTTCTTCTGAAAATGATACAAAGCACTGGTCCTCTATCATCCAATGTTTGTCAATTAAGATGAGAAACGTGTGCGCTTCGTGAACGATGTAGTCCCTTTGAGCAGAAATGTGACTGCCCTTACCTGAAACGAAGTCTTGCTTGTAGGGAGACTCAGAGCCTGGGATTTAACTCCATTTGTGAAGTGAAACACACAGCAGTGTTCTCATCCATTGATCACACTCTGCTTTAGAACAAGAAGCACGCTCTTGCTTTCTAGAGTCTCTAAGACAGCAGGAATCGTGAGTTTGCTGAGAACAAAAGAACGGTGTTTCCTACACATACGGACCATATCTAGTCCAACTCGGCTTCTGAAACTGATACAAAGCACTGGTCCTCTAACATCCAATGCTTGTCTGTTAAGATGAGAAACGTGTGAGCTCAGTGAACGATGTAGTTCGTTTGAGCTGAAAAGTGAATGCCCTTACCCGAAACAAAGTCTTGCTTGTAGGAAGACACAGAGCCTGGGATTTAACTCCATTTCTGAAGGGAAACACACAGCAGTGTTCTCATCCATTGATCACACTCTGCTTTAGAACAAGAAGCATGCTCTTGCTTTCTAGAGTCTCTAAGACAGCAGGAAATCTGAGTGTGCCCAGAACAAAAGTACGGTGTTTCCTACACATATGGACCATATCTACTCCAAATCTGCTTCTGAAACTGATACAAGGCACTGACCCTCTAACATCAAATGCTTGTCAGTTAAGATGAGAAACGTGTGAGCTCAGTGAACGATGTAGTTCGTTTGAGCAGAAAAGTGACTGCCCTTACCTGAAACGAAGTCTTGCTTGTAGGAAGACACAGCGCCTGGGATTTAACTCCATTTCTGAAGGGAAATACACAGCATAGTTCTAATCAATGGATCACACTCTGCTTTAGAGCAAGAAGCACGCTCATGCTTTCTAGATTCTCTAATACAGCAGGAAATCTGAGTCTACCCAGAACAAACGAACGGTGTTTCCTTCACATACTGACTATATAGTCCAAATCTTCTTCTGAAACTGATACAAAGCACTGGTCCTAAAACATCCAATGTTTGTCAATTAAGATGAGAAACGTGTGAGCTTCGTGAACAATGTAGTTCGTTTGAGCAGAAAACTGACTGCCCTTACCTGAAATGAAGTCTTGCTTGTAGGAAGACTCTGAGCCTGGGATTTAACTCCATTTCTGAAATGAAACACACAGCAGTGTTCTCATCCATTGATCACACTCTGCTTTAGAACAAGAAGCACGCTCTTGCTTTCTAGAGTCTCTAAGACAGCAGGAAACGTGAGTGTGCTGAGAACCAAAGAACGGTGTTTCCTACACATACAGACCATATCTAGTCCAACTCTGCTTCTGAAACTGATACAAAGCACTGGTCCTCTAACATCCAATGCTTGTCTGTTAAGATGAGAAACGTGTGAGCTCCGTGAAAGATGTAGTTCATTTGAGCTGAAAAGTGACTGCCCTTACCTGAAAAGAAGTCTTGCCTGTAGTAAGACACAGCGCCTGGGATTTAACTCCATTTCTGAAGGGAAACACACAGCATAGTTCTCATCAATGAATCACACTCTGCTTTAGAGCAAGAAGCACGCTCTTGCTTTCTAGATTCTCTAATACAGCAGGAAATCTGAGTGCGCCCAGAACAAAAGAACGGTGTTTCCTACACATACTGACTATATGTAGTCCAAATCTTCTTCTGAAACTGATACAATGCACTGGGCCTCGAACATCCAATGCTTGTCAGTTAAGATGAGAAACGTGCGAGCTTCTTGAACGATGTAGTCCCTTTGAGCAGAAATGTGAATGCCCTTACCTGAAGTGAAGTCTTGCTTGTAGGGAGACTCAGAGCATGGGATTTAACTCCATTTCTGTAGTGAAACACACAGCATTGTCTCATCCATTGATCACACTCTGCATTAGAACAAGAAGCACGCTCTTGCTTTCTAGAGTCTATAATACAGCAGGAAACCTGCTTGTGCTGAGAAGAAAAGAACGGTGTTTCCTATAAATACGGACATTATCTAGTCCAACTCTGCTTCTGAAACTGATACAAAGCACTGGTCCTCTAACATCCAATGCTTGTCTGTTAAGACGAGAAACGTGTGAGCTCCGTGAACGATAGTTCATTTGAGCTGAAAAGTGACTGCCCTTACCTGAAACGAAGTCTTGCCTGTAGGACGACACAGCGCCTGGGATTTAACTCCATTTCTGAAGGGAAACACACAGCATAGTTCTCATCCATGGATCACACTCTGCTTTAGAGCAAGAAGCACGCTATTGCTTTCTAGAGTCTCTAATACAGCAGGAAACATGAGTGTGCTGAGAACAAAAGAACGGTGTTTCCTACACATACTGACTATATGTAGTCCAAATCTTCTTCTGAAACTGATACAATGCACTGGGCCTCTATCATCCAATGCTTGTCAGTTAAGATGAGAAACGTGTGAGATTCGTGAACGATGTAGTCCCTTTGAGCAGAAAAGTGACTGCCCTTACCTTAAACGAAGTCTTGCTTGTAGGGATACTCAGAGCATGGGATTTAACTCCATTTCTGAAGTGAAACACACAGAATTGTCTCATCCATTGATCACACTCTGCTTTAGAACAAGAAGCCCGCTCTTGCTTTCTAGAGTCTCTAAGACAGCAGGAAACGTGAGTATGCTGAGAACAAAAGAACGGTGTTTCCTACACATACGGACCATATCTAGTCCAACTCTGCTTCTTAAACTGATACAAAGCACTGGTCCTCTAACATCCAATGCTTGTCTGTTAAGATGAGAAACGTGTGAGATCCGTGAAAGGTGTAGTTCATTTGAGCTTAAAAGTGACTGCCCTTACCTGAAACGAAATCTTGCCTGTAGTTAGACACAGCGCCTGGGATTTAACTCCATTTCTGAAGGGAAACACACAGCATAGTTCTCATCCATGGATCACACTCTGCTTTAGAGCAAGAAGCACGCTCATGCTTTCTAGATTCTCTAATACAGCAGGAAATCTGAGTGTGCCCAGAACAAACGAACGGTGTTTCCTACACATATTGACTATATAGTCCAAATCTTCTTCTGAAACTGATACAATGCACTGGGCCTCTAACATCCAAGGCTTGTCTGTTAAGATGAGAAACGTGTGAGCTTCATGAATGATGTAGTTCGTTTGAGCAGAAAAGTGACTGCCCTTACCTGAATTGAAATCTTGCTTGTAGGAAGACTCAGAGCATGGGATTTAACTCCATTTCTGAAGTAAAACACACAGCAGTGTAATCATCGATTGATCACACTCTGCTTTAGAACAAGAAGCAAGCTCTTGCTCTCTAGAGTCTCTAAGATAGCAGGAAACCTTAGTGTGCTGAGAACAAAAGAACGGTGTTTCCTACACATACGGACCATATCTAGTCCAACTCTTCTTCTGAAAATGATACAAAGCACTGGTCCTCTAACATCCAATGCTTGTCAATTAAGATGAGAAATGTGTGAGCTTCGTTAATGATGTACTTCGTTTGAGCTGAAAAGTGACGGCCCTTACCCGAAACGAAGTCTTGCTTGTAGGAAGACACAGAGCCTGGGATTTAACTCCATTTCTGAAGGCAAACAAACAGCATAGTTCTCATCCATGGATCACACTCTATTTAGAGCGAGAAGCACGCACTTGCTTTCTAGAGTCTCTAAGACAGCAGGAAACGTGAGTGTGCTGAGAACAAAAGAACGGTGTTTCCTACAAATACGGACATTATATAGTCCAACTCTTCTTCTGAAACTGATACAAAGCACTTGTCCTCTAACCTCCAATGCTTGTCATTTAAGATGAGAAACGTGAGAGCTTCGTGAATGATGTAGTTCGTTTGAGCTGAAAAGTGACTGCCCTTACCTGAAACGGAGTCTTGCCTGTAGGAAGACACAGCGCCTGGGATTTAACTCCATTTCTGAAGGGAAACACACAGCATAGTTCTCATCCATGGATCACACTCTGCTTTAGAGCAAGAAGCACGCTCTTGCTTTCTAGATTCTCTAATACAGCAGGAAATCTGAGTGTGCCCAGAACAAAAGAATGGTGTTTCCTACACATAATGACTATATAGTCCAAATCTTCTTCTGGAACTGATACAATCCACTGGGCCTCTAACATCCAATGCTTGTCAGTTAAGATGAGAAACGTGTGAGCTTCGTGAACAATGTAGTCCCTTTGAGCAGAAAAGTGACTGCCCTTACCTTAAACGAAGTCTTGCTTGTAGGGAGACTCAGAGCATGGGATTTAACTCCATTTCTGAAGTGAAACACACAGCATTGTCTCATCCATTGATCACACTCTGCTTTAGAACAAGAAGCACGCTCTTGCTTTCTAGAGTCTCTAAGACAGCAGGAAATCTGAGTGTGCCCAGAACAAAAGAACGGTGTTTCCTACACATATGGACCATATCTACTCCAAATCTGCTTCTGAAACTGATATAAGGCACTGACCCTCTAACATCAAATGCTTGTCAGTTAAGATGAGAAACGTGTGAGCTCAGTGAACGATGTAGTTCGTTTGAGCAGAAAAGTGACTGCCCTTACCTGAAACGAAGTCTTGCTTGTAGGAAGACTCAGAGCCTGGGATTTAACTCCATTTCTGAAGGCAAAAAAAAAGCATAGTTCTCATCCATGGATCACACTCTGCTTTAGAGCGAGAAGCACGCTATTGCTTCCTAGAGTCTCTAAGACAGCAGGAAACGTGAGTGTGCTGAGAACAAAAGAACGGTGTTTCCTACACATATGGACATTATATAGTCCAACTCTTCTTCTGAAACTGATACAAAGCACTGGTCCTCTAACATCCAATGTTTGTCAATTAAGATGAGAAACGTGTGAGCTTCGTGAACAATGTAGTTCGTTTGAGCAGAAAACTGACTGCCCTTACCTGAAACGAAGTCTTGCTTGTAGGAAGACTCAGAGCCTGGGATTTAACTCCATTTCTGAAATGAAACACACAGCAGTGTTCTCATCCATTGATCACACTCTGCTTTAGAACAAGAAGCACGCTCTTGCTTTCTAGAGTCTCTAAGACAGCAGGAAACGTGAGTTTGCTGAGAACAAACGAATGGTGTTTCCTACACATACAGACCATATCTAGTCCAACTCTGCTTCTGAAACTGATACAAAGCACTGGTCCTCTAACATCCAATGCTTGTCTGTTAAGATGAGAAACGTGTGAGATCCGTGAAAGATGTAGTTCATTTGAGCTCAAAAGTGACTGCCCTTACCTGAAACGAAATCTTGCCTGTAGTTAGACACAGCGCCTGGGATTTAACTCCATTTCTGAAGGGAAACACACAGCATAGTTCTCATCCATGGATCACACTCTGCTTTAGAGCAAGAAGCACGCTCATGCTTTCTAGATTCTCTAATACAGCAGGAAATCTGAGTGTGCCCAGAACAAACGAACGGTGTTTCCTACACATATTGACTATATAGTCCAAATCTTCTTCTGAAACTGATAGAATGCACTGGGCCTCTAACATCCAATGCTTGTCTGTTAAGATGAGAAACGTGTGAGCTTCATGAATGATGTAGTTCGTTTGAGCAGAAAAGTGACTGCCCTTACCTGAATTGAAGTCTTGCTTGTAGGAAGACTCAGAGCATGGGATTTAACTCCATTTCTGAAGTAAAACACACAGCAGTGTAATCATCGACTGATCACACTCTGCTTTAGAACAAGAAGCAAGCTATTGCTCTCTAGAGTCTCTAAGATAGCAGGAAACCTTAGTGTGCTGAGAACAAAAGAACGGTGTTTCCTACACATACGGACCATATCTAGTCCAACTCTTCTTCTGAAAATGATACAAAGCACTGGTCCTCTAACATCCAATGCTTGTCAATTAAGATGAGAAACGTGTGAGCTTCGTTAATGATGTACTTCGTTTGAGCTGAAAAGTGACTGCCCTTACC
The DNA here is from genome assembly GCA_949786385.1 of Onychomys leucogaster. Classification (NCBI taxonomy): domain Eukaryota; kingdom Metazoa; phylum Chordata; class Mammalia; order Rodentia; family Cricetidae; genus Onychomys; species Onychomys leucogaster. The sequence goes on from CATKUP010000069.1 coordinate 490,080, forward strand.
CGAAACGAAGTCTTGCTTGTAGGAAGACACAGAGCCTGGGATTTAACTCCATTTCTGAAGGCAAACAAACAGCATAGTTCTCATCCATGAATCACACTCTATTTAGAGCGAGAAGCACGCACTTGCTTTCTAGAGTCTCTAAGACAGCAGGAAACGTGAGTGTGCTGAGAACAAAAGAACGGTGTTTCCTACAAATACGGACATTATATAGTCCAACTCTTCTTCTGAAACTGATACAAAGCACTTGTCCTCTAACCTCCAATGCTTGTCAGTTAAGATGAGAAACGTGAGAGCTTCGTGAATGATGTAGTTCGTTTGAGCTGAAATGTGACTGCCCTTACCTGAAACGGAGTCTTGCCTGTAGGAAGACACAGCGCCTGGGATTTAACTCCATTTCTGAAGGGAAACACACAGCATAGTTCTCATCCATGGATCACACTCTGCTTTAGAGCAAGAAGCACGCTCTTGCTTTCTAGATTCTCTAATACAGCAGGAAATCTGAGTGTGCCCAGAACAAAAGAATGGTGTTTCCTACACATAATGACTATATAGTCCAAATCTTCTTCTGGAACTGATACAATGCACTGGGCCTCTAACATCCAATGCTTGTCAGTTAAGATTAGAAACGTGTGAGCTTCGTGAACGATGTAGTCCCTTTGAGCAGAAAAGTGACTGCCCTTACCTTAAACGAAGTCTTGCTTGTAGGGAGACTCAGAGCATGGGATTTAACTCCATTTCTGAAGTGAAACACACAGCATTGTCTCATCCATTGATCACACTCTGCTTTAGAACAAGAAGCCCGCTCTTGCTTTCTAGAGTCTCTAAGACAGCAGGAAACGTGAATGTGCTGAGAAGAAAAGAACGGTGTTTCCTACACTTACGGACCATATCTAGTCCAACTCTTCTTCTGAAAATGATACAAAGCACTGGTCCTCTAACATCCAATGCTTGTCTGTTAAGATGAGAAACGTGTGAGCTTCATGAATGATGTAGTTCCTTTGAGCAGAAAAGTGACTGCCCATACCTGAATTGATGTCTTGCTTTTAGGAAGACTCAGAGCATGGGATTTAACTCCATTTCTGAAGTAAAACACACAGCAGTGTAATCATCGATTGATCACACTCTGCTTTAGAACAAGAAGCAAGCTCTTGCTTTTAGAGTCTCTAAGACAGCAGGAAACCTTAGTGTGCTGAGAACAAAAGAACGGTGTTTCCTACACATACGGACCATATCTAGTCCAACTCTTCTTCTGAAAATGATACAAAGCACTGGTCCTCTAACATCCAATGTTTGTCAATTAAGATGAGAAACGTGTGCGCTTCGTGAACGATGTAGTCCCTTTGAGCAGAAATGTGACTGCCCTTACCTGAAACGAAGTCTTGCTTGTAGGGAGACTCAGAGCCTGGGATTTAACTCCATTTGTGAAGTGAAACACACAGCAGTGTTCTCATCCATTGATCACACTCTGCTTTAGAACAAGAAGCACGCTCTTGCTTTCTAGAGTCTATAATACAGCAGGAAACCTGAGTGTGCTGAGAAGAAAAGAACGGTGTTTCCTACAAATACGGACATTATCTAGTCCAACTCTGCTTCTGAAACTGATACAAAGCACTGGTCCCCTAACATCCAATGCTTGTCTGTTAAGTTGAGAATCGTGTGAGCTCCGTGAAAGATGTAGTTCATTTGAGCTGAAAAGTGACTGCCCTTACCTGAAACGAAGTCTTGCTTGTAGGAGGACATAGAGCTTGGGATTTAACTCCTTTTCTGAAGCGAAACACACAGCATAGTATCCATCCATGGATCACACTCTGCTTCAGAGCGAGAAGCACACCTTTGCTTTCTAGAGTCTCTAAGACAGCAGGAAACGTGAGTGTGCTGAGAACAAAGAACTGTGTTTCCTACATATACGGACATTATATAGTCCAACTCTGCATCTGAAACTGATACTAAGCACTGGTCCTCTAAAATCCAATGCTTGTCTGTTAAGATGAGAAACGTGTGAGCTTCGTGAATGATGTAGTTCGTTTGAGCTGAAAAGTGACTGCCCTTACCTGAAACGGAGTCTTGCCTGTAGGAAGACACAGCGCCTGGGATTTAACTCCATTTCTGAAGGGAAACACACAGCATAGTTCTCATCCATGGATCACATTCTGCTTTAGAGCAAGAAGCACGCTATTGCTTTCTAGAGTCTATAATACAGCAGGAAATCTGAGTGTGCCCAGAAAAAAAGAACGGTGTCTCCTACACTTACTGACTATATGTAGTACAAATCTTCTTCTGAAACTGATACAATGCACTGGGCCTCTAACATCCAATGCTTGTCAGTTAAGATGAGAAACGTGTGAGCTTCGTGAACGATGTAGTCCCTTGGAGCAGAAAAGTGACTGCCCTTACCTTAAACGAAGTCTTGCTTGTAGGGAGACTCAGAGCATGGGATTTAACTCCATTTCTGAAGTGAAACACACAGCATTGTCTCATCCATTGATCACACTCTGCTTTAGAACAAGAAGCACGCTCTTGCTTTCTAGAGTCTCTAAGACAGCAGGAAACGTGAATGTGCTGAGAAGAAAAGAACGGTGTTTCCTACACTTACGGACCATATCTAGTCCAACTCTTCTTCTGAAAATGATACAAAGCACTGGTCCTCTAACATCCAATGCTTGTCTGTTAAGATGAGAAACGTGTGAGCTTCATGAATGATGTAGTTCGTTTGAGCAGAAAAGTGACTGCCCTTACCTGAATTGATGTCTTGCTTTTAGGAAGACTCAGAGCATGGGATTTAACTCCATTTCTGAAGTAAAACACACAGCAGTGTAATCATCGATTGATCACACTCTGCTTTAGAACAAGAAGCAAGCTCTTGCTTTCTAGAGTCTCTAAGACAGCAGGAAACCTTAGTGTGCTGAGAACAAAAGAACGGTGTTTCCTACACATACGGACCATATCTAGTCCAACTCTTCTTCTGAAAATGATACAAAGCACTGGTCCTCTATCATCCAATGTTTGTCAATTAAGATGAGAAACGTGTGCGCTTCGTGAACGATGTAGTCCCTTTGAGCAGAAATGTGACTGCCCTTACCTGAAACGAAGTCTTGCTTGTAGGGAGACTCAGAGCCTGGGATTTAACTCCATTTGTGAAGTGAAACACACAGCAGTGTTCTCATCCATTGATCACACTCTGCTTTAGAACAAGAAGCACGCTCTTGCTTTCTAGAGTCTCTAAGACAGCAGGAATCGTGAGTTTGCTGAGAACAAAAGAACGGTGTTTCCTACACATACGGACCATATCTAGTCCAACTCGGCTTCTGAAACTGATACAAAGCACTGGTCCTCTAACATCCAATGCTTGTCTGTTAAGATGAGAAACGTGTGAGCTCAGTGAACGATGTAGTTCGTTTGAGCTGAAAAGTGAATGCCCTTACCCGAAACAAAGTCTTGCTTGTAGGAAGACACAGAGCCTGGGATTTAACTCCATTTCTGAAGGGAAACACACAGCAGTGTTCTCATCCATTGATCACACTCTGCTTTAGAACAAGAAGCATGCTCTTGCTTTCTAGAGTCTCTAAGACAGCAGGAAATCTGAGTGTGCCCAGAACAAAAGTACGGTGTTTCCTACACATATGGACCATATCTACTCCAAATCTGCTTCTGAAACTGATACAAGGCACTGACCCTCTAACATCAAATGCTTGTCAGTTAAGATGAGAAACGTGTGAGCTCAGTGAACGATGTAGTTCGTTTGAGCAGAAAAGTGACTGCCCTTACCTGAAACGAAGTCTTGCTTGTAGGAAGACACAGCGCCTGGGATTTAACTCCATTTCTGAAGGGAAATACACAGCATAGTTCTAATCAATGGATCACACTCTGCTTTAGAGCAAGAAGCACGCTCATGCTTTCTAGATTCTCTAATACAGCAGGAAATCTGAGTCTACCCAGAACAAACGAACGGTGTTTCCTTCACATACTGACTATATAGTCCAAATCTTCTTCTGAAACTGATACAAAGCACTGGTCCTAAAACATCCAATGTTTGTCAATTAAGATGAGAAACGTGTGAGCTTCGTGAACAATGTAGTTCGTTTGAGCAGAAAACTGACTGCCCTTACCTGAAATGAAGTCTTGCTTGTAGGAAGACTCTGAGCCTGGGATTTAACTCCATTTCTGAAATGAAACACACAGCAGTGTTCTCATCCATTGATCACACTCTGCTTTAGAACAAGAAGCACGCTCTTGCTTTCTAGAGTCTCTAAGACAGCAGGAAACGTGAGTGTGCTGAGAACCAAAGAACGGTGTTTCCTACACATACAGACCATATCTAGTCCAACTCTGCTTCTGAAACTGATACAAAGCACTGGTCCTCTAACATCCAATGCTTGTCTGTTAAGATGAGAAACGTGTGAGCTCCGTGAAAGATGTAGTTCATTTGAGCTGAAAAGTGACTGCCCTTACCTGAAAAGAAGTCTTGCCTGTAGTAAGACACAGCGCCTGGGATTTAACTCCATTTCTGAAGGGAAACACACAGCATAGTTCTCATCAATGAATCACACTCTGCTTTAGAGCAAGAAGCACGCTCTTGCTTTCTAGATTCTCTAATACAGCAGGAAATCTGAGTGCGCCCAGAACAAAAGAACGGTGTTTCCTACACATACTGACTATATGTAGTCCAAATCTTCTTCTGAAACTGATACAATGCACTGGGCCTCGAACATCCAATGCTTGTCAGTTAAGATGAGAAACGTGCGAGCTTCTTGAACGATGTAGTCCCTTTGAGCAGAAATGTGAATGCCCTTACCTGAAGTGAAGTCTTGCTTGTAGGGAGACTCAGAGCATGGGATTTAACTCCATTTCTGTAGTGAAACACACAGCATTGTCTCATCCATTGATCACACTCTGCATTAGAACAAGAAGCACGCTCTTGCTTTCTAGAGTCTATAATACAGCAGGAAACCTGCTTGTGCTGAGAAGAAAAGAACGGTGTTTCCTATAAATACGGACATTATCTAGTCCAACTCTGCTTCTGAAACTGATACAAAGCACTGGTCCTCTAACATCCAATGCTTGTCTGTTAAGACGAGAAACGTGTGAGCTCCGTGAACGATAGTTCATTTGAGCTGAAAAGTGACTGCCCTTACCTGAAACGAAGTCTTGCCTGTAGGACGACACAGCGCCTGGGATTTAACTCCATTTCTGAAGGGAAACACACAGCATAGTTCTCATCCATGGATCACACTCTGCTTTAGAGCAAGAAGCACGCTATTGCTTTCTAGAGTCTCTAATACAGCAGGAAACATGAGTGTGCTGAGAACAAAAGAACGGTGTTTCCTACACATACTGACTATATGTAGTCCAAATCTTCTTCTGAAACTGATACAATGCACTGGGCCTCTATCATCCAATGCTTGTCAGTTAAGATGAGAAACGTGTGAGATTCGTGAACGATGTAGTCCCTTTGAGCAGAAAAGTGACTGCCCTTACCTTAAACGAAGTCTTGCTTGTAGGGATACTCAGAGCATGGGATTTAACTCCATTTCTGAAGTGAAACACACAGAATTGTCTCATCCATTGATCACACTCTGCTTTAGAACAAGAAGCCCGCTCTTGCTTTCTAGAGTCTCTAAGACAGCAGGAAACGTGAGTATGCTGAGAACAAAAGAACGGTGTTTCCTACACATACGGACCATATCTAGTCCAACTCTGCTTCTTAAACTGATACAAAGCACTGGTCCTCTAACATCCAATGCTTGTCTGTTAAGATGAGAAACGTGTGAGATCCGTGAAAGGTGTAGTTCATTTGAGCTTAAAAGTGACTGCCCTTACCTGAAACGAAATCTTGCCTGTAGTTAGACACAGCGCCTGGGATTTAACTCCATTTCTGAAGGGAAACACACAGCATAGTTCTCATCCATGGATCACACTCTGCTTTAGAGCAAGAAGCACGCTCATGCTTTCTAGATTCTCTAATACAGCAGGAAATCTGAGTGTGCCCAGAACAAACGAACGGTGTTTCCTACACATATTGACTATATAGTCCAAATCTTCTTCTGAAACTGATACAATGCACTGGGCCTCTAACATCCAAGGCTTGTCTGTTAAGATGAGAAACGTGTGAGCTTCATGAATGATGTAGTTCGTTTGAGCAGAAAAGTGACTGCCCTTACCTGAATTGAAATCTTGCTTGTAGGAAGACTCAGAGCATGGGATTTAACTCCATTTCTGAAGTAAAACACACAGCAGTGTAATCATCGATTGATCACACTCTGCTTTAGAACAAGAAGCAAGCTCTTGCTCTCTAGAGTCTCTAAGATAGCAGGAAACCTTAGTGTGCTGAGAACAAAAGAACGGTGTTTCCTACACATACGGACCATATCTAGTCCAACTCTTCTTCTGAAAATGATACAAAGCACTGGTCCTCTAACATCCAATGCTTGTCAATTAAGATGAGAAATGTGTGAGCTTCGTTAATGATGTACTTCGTTTGAGCTGAAAAGTGACGGCCCTTACCCGAAACGAAGTCTTGCTTGTAGGAAGACACAGAGCCTGGGATTTAACTCCATTTCTGAAGGCAAACAAACAGCATAGTTCTCATCCATGGATCACACTCTATTTAGAGCGAGAAGCACGCACTTGCTTTCTAGAGTCTCTAAGACAGCAGGAAACGTGAGTGTGCTGAGAACAAAAGAACGGTGTTTCCTACAAATACGGACATTATATAGTCCAACTCTTCTTCTGAAACTGATACAAAGCACTTGTCCTCTAACCTCCAATGCTTGTCATTTAAGATGAGAAACGTGAGAGCTTCGTGAATGATGTAGTTCGTTTGAGCTGAAAAGTGACTGCCCTTACCTGAAACGGAGTCTTGCCTGTAGGAAGACACAGCGCCTGGGATTTAACTCCATTTCTGAAGGGAAACACACAGCATAGTTCTCATCCATGGATCACACTCTGCTTTAGAGCAAGAAGCACGCTCTTGCTTTCTAGATTCTCTAATACAGCAGGAAATCTGAGTGTGCCCAGAACAAAAGAATGGTGTTTCCTACACATAATGACTATATAGTCCAAATCTTCTTCTGGAACTGATACAATCCACTGGGCCTCTAACATCCAATGCTTGTCAGTTAAGATGAGAAACGTGTGAGCTTCGTGAACAATGTAGTCCCTTTGAGCAGAAAAGTGACTGCCCTTACCTTAAACGAAGTCTTGCTTGTAGGGAGACTCAGAGCATGGGATTTAACTCCATTTCTGAAGTGAAACACACAGCATTGTCTCATCCATTGATCACACTCTGCTTTAGAACAAGAAGCACGCTCTTGCTTTCTAGAGTCTCTAAGACAGCAGGAAATCTGAGTGTGCCCAGAACAAAAGAACGGTGTTTCCTACACATATGGACCATATCTACTCCAAATCTGCTTCTGAAACTGATATAAGGCACTGACCCTCTAACATCAAATGCTTGTCAGTTAAGATGAGAAACGTGTGAGCTCAGTGAACGATGTAGTTCGTTTGAGCAGAAAAGTGACTGCCCTTACCTGAAACGAAGTCTTGCTTGTAGGAAGACTCAGAGCCTGGGATTTAACTCCATTTCTGAAGGCAAAAAAAAGCATAGTTCTCATCCATGGATCACACTCTGCTTTAGAGCGAGAAGCACGCTATTGCTTCCTAGAGTCTCTAAGACAGCAGGAAACGTGAGTGTGCTGAGAACAAAAGAACGGTGTTTCCTACACATACGGACCATATCGAGTCCAACTCTTCTTCTGAAACTGATACAAAGCACTGGTCCTCTAACATCCAATGTTTGTCAATTAAGATGAGAAACGTGTGAGCTTCGTGAACAATGTAGTTCGTTTGAGCAGAAAACTGACTGCCCTTACCTGAAACGAAGTCTTGCTTGTAGGAAGACTCAGAGCCTGGGATTTAACTCCATTTCTGAAATGAAACACACAGCAGTGTTCTCATCCATTGATCACACTCTGCTTTAGAACAAGAAGCACGCTCTTGCTTTCTAGAGTCTCTAAGACAGCAGGAAACGTGAGTTTGCTGAGAACAAACGAATGGTGTTTCCTACACATACAGACCATATCTAGTCCAACTCTGCTTCTGAAACTGATACAAAGCACTGGTCCTCTAACATCCAATGCTTGTCTGTTAAGATGAGAAACGTGTGAGATCCGTGAAAGATGTAGTTCATTTGAGCTTAAAAGTGACTGCCCTTACCTGAAACGAAATCTTGCCTGTAGTTAGACACAGCGCCTGGGATTTAACTCCATTTCTGAAGGGAAACACACAGCATAGTTCTCATCCATGGATCACACTCTGCTTTAGAGCAAGAAGCACGCTCATGCTTTCTAGATTCTCTAATACAGCAGGAAATCTGAGTGTGCCCAGAACAAACGAACGGTGTTTCCTACACATATTGACTATATAGTCCAAATCTTCTTCTGAAACTGATACAATGCACTGGGCCTCTAACATCCAATGCTTGTCTGTTAAGATGAGAAACGTGTGAGCTTCATGAATGATGTAGTTCGTTTGAGCAGAAAAGTGACTGCCCTTACCTGAATTGAAGTCTTGCTTGTAGGAAGACTCAGAGCATGGGATTTAACTCCATTTCTGAAGTAAAACACACAGCAGTGTAATCATCGACTGATCACACTCTGCTTTAGAACAAGAAGCAAGCTCTTGCTCTCTAGAGTCTCTAAGATAGCAGGAAACCTTAGTGTGCTGAGAACAAAAGAACGGTGTTTCCTACACATACGGACCATATCTAGTCCAACTCTTCTTCTGAAAATGATACAAAGCACTGGTCCTCTAACATCCAATGCTTGTCAATTAAGATGAGAAACGTGTGAGCTTCGTTAATGATGTACTTCGTTTGAGCTGAAAAGTGACTGCCCTTACCCGAAACGAAGTCTTGCTTGTAGGAAGACACAGAGCCTGGGATTTAACTCCATTTCTGAAGGCAAACAAACAGCATAGTTCTCATCCATGAATCACACTCTATTTAGAGCGAGAAGCACGCACTTGCTTTCTAGAGTCTCTAAGACAGCAGGAAACGTGAGTGTGCTGAGAACAAAAGAACGGTGTTTCCTACAAATACGGACATTATATAGTCCAACTCTTCTTCTGAAACTGATACAAAGCACTTGTCCTCTAACCTCCAATGCTTGTCAGTTAAGATGAGAAACGTGAGAGCTTCGTGACTGATGTAGTTCGTTTGAGCTGAAAAGTGACTGCCCTTACCTGAAACGGAGTCTTGCCTGTAGGAAGACACAGCGCCTGGGATTTAACTCCATTTCTGAAGGGAAACACACAGCATAGTTCTCATCCATGGATCACACTCTGCTTTAGAGCAAGAAGCACGCTCTTGCTTTCTAGATTCTCTAATACAGCAGGAAATCTGAGTGTGCCCAGAACAAAAGAATGGTGTTTCCTACACATAATGACTATATAGTCCAAATCTTCTTCTGGAACTGATACAATCCACTGGGCCTCTAACATCCAATGCTTGTCAGTTAAGATGAGAAACGTGTGAGCTTCGTGAACAATGTAGTCCCTTTGAGCAGAAAAGTGACTGCCCTTACCTTAAACGAAGTCTTGCTTGTAGGGAGACTCAGAGCATGGGATTTAACTCCATTTCTGAAGTGAAACACACAGCATTGTCTCATCCATTGATCACACTCTGCTTTAGAACAAGAAGCACGCTCTTGCTTTCTAGAGTCTCTAAGACAGCAGGAAATCTGAGTGTGCCCAGAACAAAAGAACGGTGTTTCCTACACATATGGACCATATCTACTCCAAATCTGCTTCTGAAACTGATATAAGGCACTGACCCTCTAACATCAAATGCTTGTCAGTTAAGATGAGAAACGTGTGAGCTCAGTGAACGATGTAGTTCGTTTGAGCAGAAAAGTGACTGCCCTTACCTGAAACGAAGTCTTGCTTGTAGGAAGACTCAGAGCCTGGGATTTAACTCCATTTCTGAAGGCAAAAAAAAGCATAGTTCTCATCCATGGATCACACTCTGCTTTAGAGCGAGAAGCACGCTATTGCTTCCTAGAGTCTCTAAGACAGCAGGAAACGTGAGTGTGCTGAGAACAAAAGAACGGTGTTTCCTACACATACGGACCATATCGAGTCCAACTCTTCTTCTGAAACTGATATAAGGCACTGACCCTCTAACATCAAATGCTTGTCAGTTAAGATGAGAAACGTGAGAGCTTCGTGACTGATGTAGTTCGTTTGAGCTGAAAAGTGACTGCCCTTACCTGAAACGGAGTCTTGCCTGTAGGAAGACACAGCGCCTGGGATTTAACTCCATTTCTGAAGGGAAACACACAGCATAGTTCTCATCCATGGATCACACTCTGCTTTAGAGCAAGAAGCACGCTCTTGCTTTCTAGATTCTCTAATACAGCAGGAAATCTGAGTGTGCCCAGAACAAAAGAATGGTGTTTCCTACACATAATGACTATATAGTCCAAATCTTCTTCTGGAACTGATACAATGCACTGGGCCTCTAACATCCAATGCTTGTCAGTTAAGATTAGAAACGTGTGAGCTTCGTGAACGATGTAGTCCCTTTGAGCAGAAAAGTGACTGCCCTTACCTTAAACGAAGTCTTGCTTGTAGGGAGACTCAGAGCATGGGATTTAACTCCATTTCTGAAGTGAAACACACAGCATTGTCTCATCCATTGATCACACTCTGCTTTAGAACAAGAAGCCCGCTCTTGCTTTCTAGAGTCTCTAAGACAGCAGGAAACGTGAGTATGCTGAGAACAAAAGAACGGTGTTTCCTACACATACGGACCATATCGAGTCCAACTCTGCTTCTGAAACTGATACAAAGCACTGGTCCTCTAACATCCAATGCTTGTCTGTTAAGGTGAGAAACGTGTGAGCTCAGTGAACGATGTAGTTCGTTTGAGCTGAAAAGTGACTGCCCTTACCTGAAACGAAGTCTTGCTTGTAGGAAGACTCAGAGCCTGGGATTTAACTCCATTTCTGAAATGAAACACACAGCAGTGTTCTCATCCATTGATCACACTCTGCTTTAGAACAAGAAGCACGCTCTTGCTTTCTAGAGTCTCTAAGATAGCAGGAAACGTGAGTTTGCTGAGAACAAACGAATGGTGTTTCCTACACATACAGACCATATCTAGTCCAACTCTGCTTCTGAAACTGATACAAAGCACTGGTCCTCTAACATCCAATGCTTGTCTCTTAAGATGAGAAACGTGTGAGATCCGTGAAAGATGTAGTTCATTTGAGCTTAAAAGTGACTGCCCTTACCTGAAACGAAATCTTGCCTGTAGTTAGACACAGCGCCTGGGATTTAACTCCATTTCTGAAGGGAAACACACAGCATAGTTCTCATCCATGGATCACACTCTGCTTTAGAGCAAGAAGCACGCTCATGCTTTCTAGATTCTCTAATACAGCAGGAAATCTGAGTGTGCCCAGAACAAACGAACGGTGTTTCCTACACATATTGACTATATAGTCCAAATCTTCTTCTGAAACTGATACAATGCACTGGGCCTCTAACATCCAATGCTTGTCTGTTAAGATGAGAAACGTGTGAGCTTCATGAATGATGTAGTTCGTTTGAGCAGAAAAGTGACTGCCCTTACCTGAATTGAAGTCTTGCTTGTAGGAAGACTCAGAGCATGGGATTTAACTCCATTTCTGAAGTAAAACACACAGCAGTGTAATCATCGACTGATCACACTCTGCTTTAGAACAAGAAGCAAGCTCTTGCTCTCTAGAGTCTCTAAGATAGCAGGAAACCTTAGTGTGCTGAGAACAAAAGAACGGTGTTTCCTACACATACGGACCATATCTAGTCCAACTCTTCTTCTGAAAATGATACAAAGCACTGGTCCTCTAACATCCAATGCTTGTCAATTAAGATGAGAAACGTGTGAGCTTCGTTAATGATGTACTTCGTTTGAGCTGAAAAGTGACTGCCCTTACCCGAAACGAAGTCTTGCTTGTAGGAAGACACAGAGCCTGGGATTTAACTCCATTTCTGAAGGCAAACAAACAGCATAGTTCTCATCCATGGATCACACTCTATTTAGAGCGAGAAGCACGCACTTGCTTTCTAGAGTCTCTAAGACAGCAGGAAACGTGAGTGTGCTGAGAACAAAAGAACGGTGTTTCCTACAAATACGGACATTATATAGTCCAACTCTTCTTCTGAAACTGATACAAAGCACTTGTCCTCTAACCTCCAATGCTTGTCAGTTAAGATGAGAAACGTGAGAGCTTCGTGAATGATGTAGTTCGTTTGAGCTGAAAAGTGACTGCCCTTACCTGAAACGGACACTTGCCTGTAGGAAGACACAGCGCCTGGGATTTAACTCCATTTCTGAAGGGCAACACACAGCATAGTTCTCATCCATGGATCACACTCTGCTTTAGAGCAAGAAGCACGCTCTTGCTTTCTAGATTCTCTAATACAGCAGGAAATCTGAGTGTGCCCAGAACAAAAGAATGGTGTTTCCTACACATAATGACTATATAGTCCAAATCTTCTTCTGGAACTGATACAATGCACTGGGCCTCTAACATCCAATGCTTGTCAGTTAAGATTAGAAACGTGTGAGCTTCGTGAACGATGTAGTCCCTTTGAGCAGAAAAGTGACTGCCCTTACCTTAAACGAAGTCTTGCTTGTAGGGAGACTCAGAGCATGGGATTTAACTCCATTTCTGAAGTGAAACACACAGCATTGTCTCATCCATTGATCACACTCTGCTTTAGAACAAGAAGCCCGCTCTTGCTTTCTAGAGTCTCTAAGACAGCAGGAAACGTGAGTATGCTGAGAACAAAAGAACGGTGTTTCCTACACATACGGACCATATCGAGTCCAACTCTGCTTCTGAAACTGATACAAAGCACTGGTCCTCTAACATCCAAGGCTTGTCTGTTAAGATGAGAAACGTGTGAGCTCAGTGAACGATGTAGTTCGTTTGAGCAGAAAAGTGACTGCCCTTACCTGAAACGAAGTCTTGCTTGTAGGAAGACACAGCGCCTGGGATTTAACTCCATTTCTGAAGGGAAACACACAGCATAGTTCTCATCAATGGATCACACTCTGCTTTAGAGCAAGAAGCACGCTCATGCTTTCTAGATTCTCTAATACAGCAGGAAATCTGAGTCTACCCAGAACAAACGAACGGTGTTTCCTTCACATACTGACTATATAGTCCAAATCTTCTTCTGAAACTGATACAAAGCACTGGTCCTAAAACATCCAATGTTTGTCAATTAAGATGAGAAACGTGTGAGCTTCGTGAACAATGTAGTTCGTTTGAGCAGAAAATTGACTGCCCTTACCTGAAACGAAGTCTTGCTTGTAGGAAGACTCTGAGCCTGGGATTTAACTCCATTTCTGAAATGAAACACAAAGCAGTGTTCTCATCCATTGATCACACTCTGCTTTAGAACAAGAAGCACGCTCTTGCTTTCTAGAGTCTCTAAGACAGCAGGAATCGTGAGTTTGCTGAGAACAAAAGAACGGTGTTTCCTACACATACGGACCATATCTAGTCCAACTCTGCTTCTTAAACTGATACAAAGCACTGGTCCTCTAACATCCAATGCTTGTCTGTTAAGATGAGAAACGTGTGAGCTCCGTGAAAGATGTAGTTCATTTGAGCTGAAAAGTGACTGCCCTTACCTGAAAAGAAGTCTTGCCTGTAGTAAGACACAGCGCCTGGGATTTAACTCCATTTCTGAAGGGAAACACACAGCATAGTTCTCATCAAAGGATCACACTCTGCTTTAGAGCAAGAAGCACGCTCTTGCTTTCTAGATTCTCTAATACAGCAGGAAATCTGAGTGCGCCCAGAACAGAAGAACGGTGTTTCCTACACATACTGACTATATGTAGTCCAAATCTTCTTCTGAAACTGATACAATGCACTGGGCCTCGAACATCCAATGCTTGTCAGTTAAGATGAGAAACGTGTGAGCTTCTTCAACGATGTAGTCCCTTTGAGCAGAAATGTGAATGCCCTTACCTGAAGTGAAGTCTTGCTTGTAGGGAGACTCAGAGCATGGGATTTAACTCCATTTCTGAAGTGAAACACACAGCATTGTCTCATCCATTGATCACACTCTGCATTAGACAAGAAGCACGCTCTTGCTTTCTAGAGTCTATAATACAGCAGGAAACCTGCTTGTGCTGAGAAGAAAAGAACGGTGTTTCCTATAAATACGGACATTATCTAGTCCAACTCTGCTTCTGAAACTGATACAAAGCACTGGTCCTCTAACATCCAATGCTTGTCTGTTAAGACGAGAAACGTGTGAGCTCCGTGAACGATGTAGTTAATTTGAGCTGAAAAGTGACTGCCCTTACCTGAAACGAAGTCTTGCCTGTAGGAAGACACAGCGCCTGGGATTTAACTCCATTTCTGAAGGGAAACACACAGCATAGTTCTCATCCATGGATCACACTCTGCTTTAGAGCAAGAAGCACGCTATTGCTTTCTAGAGTCTCTAATACAGCAGGAAATCTGAGTGTGCCCAGAACAAAAGAACGGTGTTTCCTACACATACTGACTATATGTAGTCCAAATCTTCTTCTGAAACTGATACAATGCACTGGGCCTCTAACATCCAATGCTTGTCAGTTAAGATGAGAAACATGTGATCTTCGTGAACGATGTAGTCCCTTTGAGTGGAAAAGTGACTGCCCTTACCTTAAACGAAGTCTTGCTTGTAGGGATACTCAGAGCATGGGATTTAACTCCATTTCTGAAGTGAAACACACAGCATTGTCTCATCCATTGATCACACTCTGCTTTAGAACAAGAAGCCCGCTCTTGCTTTCTAGAGTCTCTAAGACAGCAGGAAACGTGAGTATGCTGAGAACAAAAGAACGGTGTTTCCTACACATACGGACCATATCTAGTCCAACTCTGCTTCTTAAACCGATACAAAGCACTGGTCCTCTAACATCCAATGCTTGTCTGTTAAGATGAGAAACGTGTGAGATCCGTGAAAGATGTAGTTCATTTGAGCTTAAAAGTGACTGCCCTTACCTGAAACGAAATCTTGCCTGTAGTTAGACACAGCGCCTGGGATTTAACTCCATTTCTGAAGGGAAACACACAGCATAGTTCTCATCCATGGATCACACTCTGCTTTAGAGCAAGAAGCACGCTCATGCTTTCTAGATTCTCTAATACAGCAGGAAATCTGAGTGTGCCCAGAACAAACGAACGGTGTTTCCTACACATATTGACTATATAGTCCAAATCTTCTTCTGAAACTGATACAATGCACTGGGCCTCTAACATCCAAGGCTTGTCTGTTAAGATGAGAAACGTGTGAGCTTCATGAATGATGTAGTTCGTTTGAGCAGAAAAGTGACTGCCCTTACCTGAATTGAAGTCTTGCTTGTAGGAAGACTCAGAGCATGGGATTTAACTCCATTTCTGAAGTAAAACACACAGCATTGTCTCATCCATTGATCACACTCTGCTTTAGAACAAGAAGCCCGCTCTTGCTTTCTAGAGTCTCTAAGACAGCAGGAAACGTGAGTATGCTGAGAACAAAAGAACGGTGTTTCCTACACATACGGACCATATCTAGTCCAACTCTGCTTCTTAAACTTATACAAAGCACTGGTCCTCTAACATCCAATGCTTGTCTCTTAAGATGAGAAACGTGTGAGCTCAGTGAACGATGTAGTTCGTTTGAGCTGAAAAGTGACTGCCCTTTCCCGAAACGAAGTCTTGCTTGTAGGAAGACACAGAGCCTGGGATTTAACTCCATTTCTGAAGGGAAACACACAGCAGTGTTCTCATCCATTGATCCCACTCTGCTTTAGAACAAGAAGCACGCTCTTGCTTTCTAGAGTCTCTAAGACAGCAGGAAATCTGAGTGTGCCCAGAACAAAAGAACGGTGTTTCCTACACATATGGACCATATCTACTCCAAATCTGCTTCTGAAACTGATACAAGGCACTGACCCTCTAACATCAAATGCTTGTCAGTTAAGATGAGAAACGTGTGAGCTCAGTGAACGATGTAGTTCGTTTGAGCAGAAAAGTGACTGCCCTTACCTGAAACGAAGTCTTGCTTGTAGGAAGACTCAGAGCCTGGGATTTAACTCCATTTCTGAAGGCAAACAAACAGCATAGTTCTCATCCATGGATCACACTCTGCTTTAGAGCGAGAAGCACGCTATTGCTTCCTAGAGTCTCTAAGACAGCAGGAAACGTGAGTGTGCTGAGAACAAAAGAACGGTGTTTCCTACACATATGGACATTATATAGTCCAACTCTTCTTCTGAAACTGATACAAAGCACTGGTCCTCTAACATCCAATGTTTGTCAATTAAGATGAGAAACGTGTGAGCTTCGTGAACAATGTAGTTCGTTTGAGCAGAAAACTGACTGCCCTTACCTGAAACGAAGTCTTGCTTGTAGGAAGACTCAGAGCCTGGGATTTAACTCCATTTCTGAAATGAAACACACAGCAGTGTTCTCATCCATTGATCACACTCTGCTTTAGAACAAGAAGCACGCTCTTGCTTTCTAGAGTCTCTAAGACAGCAGGAAACGTGAGTGTGCTGAGAACAAAAGAACGGTGTTTCCTACACATATGGACATTATATAGTCCAACTCTTCTTCTGAAACTGATACAAAGCACTGGTCCTCTACCATCCAATGTTTGTCAATTAAGATGAGAAACGTGTGAGCTTCGTGAACAATGTAGTTCGTTTGAGCAGAAAACTGACTGCCCTTACCTGAAACGAAGTCTTGCTTGTAGGAAGACTCAGAGCCTGGGATTTAACTCCATTTCTGAAATGAAACACAAAGCAGTGTTCTCATCCATTGATCACACTCTGCTTTAGAACAAGAAGCACGCTCTTGCTTTCTAGAGTCTCTAAGACAGCAGGAAACGTGAGTTTGCTGAGAACAAAAGAACGGTGTTTCCTACACATACAGACCATATCTAGTCCAACTCTGCTTCTGAAACTGATACAAAGCACTGGTCCTCTAACATCAAATGCTTGTCTGTTAAGATGAGAAACGTGTGAGATCCGTGAAAGATGTAGTTCATTTGAGCTGAAAAGTGACTGCCCTTACCTGAAACGAAGTCTTGCCTGTAGTAAGACACAGCGCCTGGGATTTAACTCCATTTCTGAAGGGAAACACACAGCATAATTCTCATCCATGGATCACACTCTGCTTTAGAGCAAGAAGCACGCTCATGCTTTCTAGATTCTCTAATACAGCAGGAAATCTGAGTGTGCCCAGAACAAACGAACGGTGTTTCCTACACATATTGACTATATAGTCCAAATCTTCTTCTGAAACTGATAGAATGCACTGGGCCTCTAACATCCAATGCTTGTCAGTTAAGATTAGAAACGTGTGAGCTTCATGAACAATGTAGTCCCTTTGAGCAGAAAAGTGACTGCCCTTACCTTAAACGAAGTCTTGCTTGTAGGGAGACTCAGAGCATGGGATTTAACTCCATTTCTGAAGTGAAACACACAGCATTGTCTCATCCATTGATCACACTCTGCTTTAGAACAAGAAGCACGCTCTTGCTTTCTAGAGTCTCTAAGACAGCAGGAAATCTGAGTGTGCCCAGAACAAAAGAACGGTGTTTCCTACACATATGGACCATATCTACTCCAAATCTGCTTCTGAAACTGATACAAGGCACTGACCCTCTAACATCAAATGCTTGTCAGTTAAGATGAGAAACGTGTGAGCTCAGTGAACGATGTAGTTCGTTTGAGCAGAAAAGTGACTGCCCTTACCTGAAACGAAGTCTTGCTTGTAGGAAGACTCAGAGCCTGGGATTTAACTCCATTTCTGAAGGCAAACAAACAGCATAGTTCTCATCCATGGATCACACTCTGCTTTAGAGCGAGAAGCACGCTATTGCTTCCTAGAGTCTCTAAGACAGCAGGAAACGTGAGTGTGCTGAGAACAAAAGAACGGTGTTTCCTACACATATGGACATTATATAGTCCAACTCTTCTTCTGAAACTGATACAAAGCACTGGTCCTCTAACATCCAATGTTTGTCAATTAAGATGAGAAACGTGTGAGCTTCGTGAACAATGTAGTTCGTTTGAGCAGAAAACTGACTGCCCTTACCTGAAACGAAGTCTTGCTTGTAGGAAGACTCAGAGCCTGGGATTTAACTCCATTTCTGAAATGAAACACACAGCAGTGTTCTCATCCATTGATCACACTCTGCTTTAGAACAAGAAGCACGCTCTTGCTTTCTAGAGTCTCTAAGACAGCAGGAAACGTGAGTTTGCTGAGAACAAACGAATGGTGTTTCCTACACATACAGACCATATCTAGTCCAACTCTGCTTCTGAAACTGATACAAAGCACTGGTCCTCTAACATCCAATGCTTGTCTGTTAAGATGAGAAACGTGTGAGATCCGTGAAAGATGTAGTTCATTTGAGCTTAAAAGTGACTGCCCTTACCTGAAACGAAATCTTGCCTGTAGTTAGACACAGCGCCTGGGATTTAACTCCATTTCTGAAGGGAAACACACAGCATAGTTCTCATCCATGGATCACACTCTGCTTTAGAGCAAGAAGCACGCTCATGCTTTCTAGATTCTCTAATACAGCAGGAAATCTGAGTGTGCCCAGAACAAACGAACGGTGTTTCCTACACATATTGACTATATAGTCCAAATCTTCTTCTGAAACTGATACAATGCACTGGGCCTCTAACATCCAATGCTTGTCTGTTAAGATGAGAAACGTGTGAGCTTCATGAATGATGTAGTTCGTTTGAGCAGAAAAGTGACTGCCCTTACCTGAATTGAAGTCTTGCTTGTAGGAAGACTCAGAGCATGGGATTTAACTCCATTTCTGAAGTAAAACACACAGCAGTGTAATCATCGATTGATCACACTCTGCTTTAGAACAAGAAGCAAGCTCTTGCTCTCTAGAGTCTCTAAGATAGCAGGAAACCTTAGTGTGCTGAGAACAAAAGAACGGTGTTTCCTACACATACGGACCATATCTAGTCCAACTCTTCTTCTGAAAATGATAAAAAGCACTGGTCCTCTAACATCCAATGCTTGTCAATTAAGATGAGAAACGTGTGAGCTTCGTTAATGATGTACTTCGTTTGAGCTGAAAAGTGACTGCCCTTACCCGAAACGAAGTCTTGCTTGTAGGAAGACACAGAGCCTGGGATTTAACTCCATTTCTGAAGGCAAACAAACAGCATAGTTCTCATCCATGGATCACACTCTATTTAGAGCGAGAAGCACGCACTTGCTTTCTGGAGTCTCTAAAACAGCAGGAAACGTGAGTGTGCTGAGAACAAAAGAACGGTGTTTCCTACAAATACGGAGATTATATAGTCCAACTCTTCTTCTGAAACTGATACAAAGCACTTGTCCTCTAACCTCCAATGCTTGTCAGTTAAGATGAGAAACGTGAGAGCTTAGTGAATGATGTAGTTCGTTTGAGCTGAAAAGTGACTGCCCTTACCTGAAACGGAGTCTTGCCTGTAGGAAGACACAGCGCCTGGGATTTAACTCCATTTCTGAAGGGAAACACACAGCATAGTTCTCATCCATGGATCACACTCTGCTTTAGAGCAAGAAGCACGCTCTTGCTTTCTAGATTCTCTAATACAGCAGGAAATCTGAGTGTGCCCAGAACAAAAGAATGGTGTTTCCTACACATAATTACTATATAGTCCAAATCTTCTTCTGGAACTGATACAATGCACTGGGCCTCTAACATCCAATGCTTGTCAGTTAAGATTAGAAACGTGTGAGCTTCGTGAACGATGTAGTCCCTTTGAGCAGAAAAGTGACTGCCCTTACCTTAAACGAAGTCTTGCTTGTAGGGAGACTCAGAGCATGGGATTTAACTCCATTTCTGAAGTGAAACACACAGCATTGTCTCATCCATTGATCACACTCTGCTTTAGAACAAGAAGCCCGCTCTTGCTTTCTAGAGTCTCTAAGACAGCAGGAAACGTGAGTATGCTGAGAACAAAAGAACGGTGTTTCCTACACATACGGACCATATCGAGTCCAACTCTGCTTCTGAAACTGATACAAAGCACTGGTCCTCTAACATCCAATGCTTGTCTGTTAAGATGAGAAACGTGTGAGCTCAGTGAACGATGTAGTTCGTTTGAGCAGAAAAGTGACTGCCCTTACCTGAAACGAAGTCTTGCTTGTAGGAAGACACAGCGCCTGGGATTTAACTCCATTTCTGAAGGGAAACACACAGCATAGTTCTCATCAATGGATCACACTCTGCTTTAGAGCAAGAAGCACGCTCATGCTTTCTAGATTCTCTAATACAGCAGGAAATCTGAGTCTACCCAGAACAAACGAACGGTGTTTCCTTCACATACTGACTATATAGTCCAAATCTTCTTCTGAAACTGATACAAAGCACTGGTCCTAAAACATCCAATGTTTGTCAATTAAGATGAGAAACGTGTGAGCTTCGTGAACAATGTAGTTCGTTTGAGCAGAAAATTGACTGCCCTTACCTGAAACGAAGTCTTGCTTGTAGGAAGACTCTGAGCCTGGGATTTAACTCCATTTCTGAAATGAAACACAAAGCAGTGTTCTCATCCATTGATCACACTCTGCTTTAGAACAAGAAGCACGCTCTTGCTTTCTAGAGTCTCTAAGACAGCAGGAATCGTGAGTTTGCTGAGAACAAAAGAACGGTGTTTCCTACACATACGGACCATATCTAGTCCAACTCTGCTTCTTAAACTGATACAAAGCACTGGTCCTCTAACATCCAATGCTTGTCTGTTAAGATGAGAAACGTGTGAGCTCCGTGAAAGATGTAGTTCATTTGAGCTGAAAAGTGACTGCCCTTACCTGAAAAGAAGTCTTGCCTGTAGTAAGACACAGCGCCTGGGATTTAACTCCATTTCTGAAGGGAAACACACAGCATAGTTCTCATCAATGGATCACACTCTGCTTTAGAGCAAGAAGCACGCTCTTGCTTTCTAGATTCTCTAATACAGCAGGAAATCTGAGTGCGCCCAGAACAGAAGAACGGTGTTTCCTACACATACTGACTATATGTAGTCCAAATCTTCTTCTGAAACTGATACAATGCACTGGGCCTCGAACATCCAATGCTTGTCAGTTAAGATGAGAAACGTGTGAGCTTCTTCAACGATGTAGTCCCTTTGAGCAGAAATGTGAATGCCCTTACCTGAAGTGAAGTCTTGCTTGTAGGGAGACTCAGAGCATGGGATTTAACTCCATTTCTGAAGTGAAACACACAGCATTGTCTCATCCATTGATCACACTCTGCATTAGAACAAGAAGCACGCTCTTGCTTTCTAGAGTCTATAATACAGCAGGAAACCTGCTTGTGCTGAGAAGAAAAGAACGGTGTTTCCTATAAATACGGACATTATCTAGTCCAACTCTGCTTCTGAAACTGATACAAAGCACTGGTCCTCTAACATCCAATGCTTGTCTGTTAAGACGAGAAACGTGTGAGCTCCGTGAACGATGTAGTTAATTTGAGCTGAAAAGTGACTGCCCTTACCTGAAACGAAGTCTTGCCTGTAGGAAGACACAGCGCCTGGGATTTAACTCCATTTCTGAAGGGAAACACACAGCATAGTTCTCATCCATGGATCACACTCTGCTTTAGAGCAAGAAGCACGCTATTGCTTTCTAGAGTCTCTAATACAGCAGGAAATCTGAGTGTGCCCAGAACAAAAGAACGGTGTTTCCTACACATACTGACTATATGTAGTCCAAATCTTCTTCTGAAACTGATACAATGCACTGGGCCTCTAACATCCAATGCTTGTCAGTTAAGATGAGAAACATGTGATCTTCGTGAACGATGTAGTCCCTTTGAGTGGAAAAGTGACTGCCCTTACCTTAAACGAAGTCTTGCTTGTAGGGATACTCAGAGCATGGGATTTAACTCCATTTCTGAAGTGAAACACACAGCATTGTCTCATCCATTGATCACACTCTGCTTTAGAACAAGAAGCCCGCTCTTGCTTTCTAGAGTCTCTAAGACAGCAGGAAACGTGAGTATGCTGAGAACAAAAGAACGGTGTTTCCTACACATACGGACCATATCTAGTCCAACTCTGCTTCTTAAACCGATACAAAGCACTGGTCCTCTAACATCCAATGCTTGTCTGTTAAGATGAGAAACGTGTGAGATCCGTGAAAGATGTAGTTCATTTGAGCTTAAAAGTGACTGCCCTTACCTGAAACGAAATCTTGCCTGTAGTTAGACACAGCGCCTGGGATTTAACTCCATTTCTGAAGGGAAACACACAGCATAGTTCTCATCCATGGATCACACTCTGCATTAGAGCAAGAAGCACGCTCATGCTTTCTAGATTCTCTAATACAGCAGGAAATCTGAGTGTGCCCAGAACAAACGAACGGTGTTTCCTACACATATTGACTATATAGTCCAAATCTTCTTCTGAAACTGATACAATGCACTGGGCCTCTAACATCCAAGGCTTGTCTGTTAAGATGAGAAACGTGTGAGCTTCATGAATGATGTAGTTCGTTTGAGCAGAAAAGTGACTGCCCTTACCTGAATTGAAGTCTTGCTTGTAGGAAGACTCAGAGCATGGGATTTAACTCCATTTCTGAAGTAAAACACACAGCATTGTCTCATCCATTGATCACACTCTGCTTTAGAACAAGAAGCCCGCTCTTGCTTTCTAGAGTCTCTAAGACAGCAGGAAACGTGAGTATGCTGAGAACAAAAGAACGGTGTTTCCTACACATACGGACCATATCTAGTCCAACTCTGCTTCTTAAACTTATACAAAGCACTGGTCCTCTAACATCCAATGCTTGTCTCTTAAGATGAGAAACGTGTGAGCTCAGTGAACGATGTAGTTCGTTTGAGCTGAAAAGTGACTGCCCTTTCCCGAAACGAAGTCTTGCTTGTAGGAAGACACAGAGCCTGGGATTTAACTCCATTTCTGAAGGGAAACACACAGCAGTGTTCTCATCCATTGATCCCACTCTGCTTTAGAACAAGAAGCACGCTCTTGCTTTCTAGAGTCTCTAAGACAGCAGGAAATCTGAGTGTGCCCAGAACAAAAGAACGGTGTTTCCTACACATATGGACCATATCTACTCCAAATCTGCTTCTGAAACTGATACAAGGCACTGACCCTCTAACATCAAATGCTTGTCAGTTAAGATGAGAAACGTGTGAGCTCAGTGAACGATGTAGTTCGTTTGAGCAGAAAAGTGACTGCCCTTACCTGAAACGAAGTCTTGCTTGTAGGAAGACTCAGAGCCTGGGATTTAACTCCATTTCTGAAGGCAAACAAACAGCATAGTTCTCATCCATGGATCACACTCTGCTTTAGAGCGAGAAGCACGCTATTGCTTCCTAGAGTCTCTAAGACAGCAGGAAACGTGAGTGTGCTGAGAACAAAAGAACGGTGTTTCCTACACATATGGACATTATATAGTCCAACTCTTCTTCTGAAACTGATACAAAGCACTGGTCCTCTAACATCCAATGTTTGTCAATTAAGATGAGAAACGTGTGAGCTTCGTGAACAATGTAGTTCGTTTGAGCAGAAAACTGACTGCCCTTACCTGAAACGAAGTCTTGCTTGTAGGAAGACTCAGAGCCTGGGATTTAACTCCATTTCTGAAATGAAACACACAGCAGTGTTCTCATCCATTGATCACACTCTGCTTTAAAACAAGAAGCACGCTCTTGCTTTCTAGAGTCTCTAAGACAGCAGGAAACGTGAGTGTGCTGAGAACAAAAGAACGGTGTTTCCTACACATATGGACATTATATAGTCCAACTCTTCTTCTGAAACTGATACAAAGCACTGGTCCTCTACCATCCAATGTTTGTCAATTAAGATGAGAAACGTGTGAGCTTCGTGAACAATGTAGTTCGTTTGAGCAGAAAACTGACTGCCCTTACCTGAAACGAAGTCTTGCTTGTAGGAAGACTCAGAGCCTGGGATTTAACTCCATTTCTGAAATGAAACACAAAGCAGTGTTCTCATCCATTGATCACACTCTGCTTTAGAACAAGAAGCACGCTCTTGCTTTCTAGAGTCTCTAAGACAGCAGGAAACGTGAGTTTGCTGAGAACAAAAGAACGGTGTTTCCTACACATACAGACCATATCTAGTCCAACTCTGCTTCTGAAACTGATACAAAGCACTGGTCCTCTAACATCAAATGCTTGTCTGTTAAGATGAGAAACGTGTGAGATCCGTGAAAGATGTAGTTCATTTGAGCTGAAAAGTGACTGCCCTTACCTGAAACGAAGTCTTGCCTGTAGTAAGACACAGCGCCTGGGATTTAACTCCATTTCTGAAGGGAAACACACAGCATAGTTCTCATCCATGGATCACACTCTGCTTTAGAGCAAGAAGCACGCTCATGCTTTCTAGATTCTCTAATACAGCAGGAAATCTGAGTGTGCCCAGAACAAACGAACGGTGTTTCCTACACATATTGACTATATAGTCCAAATCTTCTTCTGAAACTGATAGAATGCACTGGGCCTCTAACATCCAATGCTTGTCAGTTAAGATTAGAAACGTGTGAGCTTCGTGAACAATGTAGTCCCTTTGAGCAGAAAAGTGACTGCCCTTACCTTAAACGAAGTCTTGCTTGTAGGGAGACTCAGAGCATGGGATTTAACTCCATTTCTGAAGTGAAACACACAGCATTGTCTCATCCATTGATCACACTCTGCTTTAGAACAAGAAGCACGCTCTTGCTTTCTAGAGTCTCTAAGACAGCAGGAAATCTGAGTGTGCCCAGAACAAAAGAACGGTGTTTCCTACACATATGGACCATATCTACTCCAAATCTGCTTCTGAAACTGATACAAGGCACTGACCCTCTAACATCAAATGCTTGTCAGTTAAGATGAGAAACGTGTGAGCTCAGTGAACGATGTAGTTCGTTTGAGCAGAAAAGTGACTGCCCTTACCTGAAACGAAGTCTTGCTTGTAGGAAGACTCAGAGCCTGGGATTTAACTCCATTTCTGAAGGCAAACAAACAGCATAGTTCTCATCCATGGATCACACTCTGCTTTAGAGCGAGAAGCACGCTATTGCTTCCTAGAGTCTCTAAGACAGCAGGAAACGTGAGTGTGCTGAGAACAAAAGAACGGTGTTTCCTACACATATGGACATTATATAGTCCAACTCTTCTTCTGAAACTGATACAAAGCACTGGTCCTCTAACATCCAATGTTTGTCAATTAAGATGAGAAACGTGTGAGCTTCGTGAACAATGTAGTTCGTTTGAGCAGAAAACTGACTGCCCTTACCTGAAACGAAGTCTTGCTTGTAGGAAGACTCAGAGCCTGGGATTTAACTCCATTTCTGAAATGAAACACACAGCAGTGTTCTCATCCATTGATCACACTCTGCTTTAGAACAAGAAGCACGCTCTTGCTTTCTAGAGTCTCTAAGACAGCAGGAAACGTGAGTTTGCTGAGAACAAACGAATGGTGTTTCCTACACATACAGACCATATCTAGTCCAACTCTGCTTCTGAAACTGATACAAAGCACTGGTCCTCTAACATCCAATGCTTGTCTGTTAAGATGAGAAACGTGTGAGATCCGTGAAAGATGTAGTTCATTTGAGCTTAAAAGTGACTGCCCTTACCTGAAACGAAATCTTGCCTGTAGTTAGACACAGCGCCTGGGATTTAACTCCATTTCTGAAGGGAAACACACAGCATAGTTCTCATCCATGGATCACACTCTGCTTTAGAGCAAGAAGCACGCTCATGCTTTCTAGATTCTCTAATACAGCAGGAAATCTGAGTGTGCCCAGAACAAACGAACGGTGTTTCCTACACATATTGACTATATAGTCCAAATCTTCTTCTGAAACTGATACAATGCACTGGGCCTCTAACATCCAATGCTTGTCTGTTAAGATGAGAAACGTGTGAGCTTCATGAATGATGTAGTTCGTTTGAGCAGAAAAGTGACTGCCCTTACCTGAATTGAAGTCTTGCTTGTAGGAAGACTCAGAGCATGGGATTTAACTCCATTTCTGAAGTAAAACACACAGCAGTGTAATCATCGATTGATCACACTCTGCTTTAGAACAAGAAGCAAGCTCTTGCTCTCTAGAGTCTCTAAGATAGCAGGAAACCTTAGTGTGCTGAGAACAAAAGAACGGTGTTTCCTACACATACGGACCATATCTAGTCCAACTCTTCTTCTGAAAATGATAAAAAGCACTGGTCCTCTAACATCCAATGCTTGTCAATTAAGATGAGAAACGTGTGAGCTTCGTTAATGATGTACTTCGTTTGAGCTGAAAAGTGACTGCCCTTACCCGAAACGAAGTCTTGCTTGTAGGAAGACACAGAGCCTGGGATTTAACTCCATTTCTGAAGGCAAACAAACAGCATAGTTCTCATCCATGGATCACACTCTATTTAGAGCGAGAAGCACGCACTTGCTTTCTGGAGTCTCTAAAACAGCAGGAAACGTGAGTGTGCTGAGAACAAAAGAACGGTGTTTCCTACAAATACGGAGATTATATAGTCCAACTCTTCTTCTGAAACTGATACAAAGCACTTGTCCTCTAACCTCCAATGCTTGTCAGTTAAGATGAGAAACGTGAGAGCTTCGTGAATGATGTAGTTCGTTTGAGCTGAAAAGTGACTGCCCTTACCTGAAACGGAGTCTTGCCTGTAGGAAGACACAGCGCCTGGGATTTAACTCCATTTCTGAAGGGAAACACACAGCATAGTTCTCATCCATGGATCACACTCTGCTTTAGAGCAAGAAGCACGCTCTTGCTTTCTAGATTCTCTAATACAGCAGGAAATCTGAGTGTGCCCAGAACAAAAGAATGGTGTTTCCTACACATAATTACTATATAGTCCAAATCTTCTTCTGGAACTGATACAATGCACTGGGCCTCTAACATCCAATGCTTGTCAGTTAAGATTAGAAACGTGTGAGCTTCGTGAACAATGTAGTCCCTTTGAGCAGAAAAGTGACTGCCCTTACCTTAAACGAAGTCTTGCTTGTAGGGAGACTCAGAGCATGGGATTTAACTCCATTTCTGAAGTGAAACACACAGCATTGTCTCATCCATTGATCACACTCTGCTTTAGAACAAGAAGCCCGCTCTTGCTTTCTAGAGTCTCTAAGACAGCAGGAAACGTGAGTATGCTGAGAACAAAAGAACGGTGTTTCCCACACATATGGACCATATCTACTCCAAATCTGCTTCTGAAACTGATACAAGGCACTGACCCTCTAACATCAAATGCTTGTCAGTTAAGATGAGAAACGTGTGAGCTCAGTGAACGATGTAGTTCGTTTGAGCAGAAAAGTGACTGCCCTTACCTGAAACGAAGTCTTGCTTGTAGGAAGACACAGCGCCTGGGATTTAACTCCATTTCTGAAGGGAAACACACAGCATAGTTCTCATCAATGGATCACACTCTGCTTTAGAGCAAGAGGCACGCTCATGCTTTCTAGATTCTCTAATACAGCAGGAAATCTGAGTCTACCCAGAACAAAAGAACGGTGTTTCCTTCACATACTGACTATATAGTCCAAATCTTCTTCTGAAACTGATACAAAGCACTGGTCCTAAAACATCCAATGTTTGTCAATTAAGATGAGAAACGTGTGAGCTTCGTGAACAATGTAGTTCCTTTGAGCAGAAAATTGACTGCCCTTACCTGAAACGAAGTCTTGCTTGTAGGAAGACTCTGAGCCTGGGATTTAACTCCATTTCTGAAATGAAACACACAGCAGTGTTCTCATCCATTGATCACACTCTGCTTTAGAACAAGAAGCACGCTCTTGCTTTCTAGAGTCTCTAAGACAGCAGGAATCGTGAGTTTGCTGAGAACAAAAGAACAGTGTTTCCTACACATACGGACCATATCTAGTCCAACTCTGCTTCTTAAACTGATACAAAGCACTGTTCCTCTAACATCCAATGCTTGTCTGTTAAGATGAGAAACGTGTGAGCTTCATGAATGATGTAGTTCGTTTGAGCAGAAAAGTGACTGCCCTTACCTGAATTGAAGTCTTGCTTGTAGGGAGACTCAGAGCCTGGGATTTAACTCCATTTCTGAAGTAAAACACACAGCAGTGTAATCATCGATTGATCACACTCTGCTTTAGAACAAGAAGCACGCTCTTGCTTTCTAGAGTCTCTAAGACAGCAGGAAACGTGAGTGTGCTGAGAACAAAAGAACGGTGTTTCCTACACATACGGACCATATCTAGTCCAACTCTGCTTCTTAAACTGATACAAAGCACTGGTCCTCTAACATCCAATGCTTGTCTGTTAAGATGAGAAACGTGTGAGCTCAGTGAACGATGTAGTTCGTTTGAGCTGAAAAGTGACTGCCCTTACCCGAAACGAAGTCTTCCCTGTAGTAAGACACAGCGCCTGGGATTTAACTCCATTTCTGAAGGGAAACACACAGCATAGTTCTCATCCATGGATCACACTCTGCTTTAGAGCAAGAAGCACGCTATTGCTTTCTAGAGTCTCTAATACAGCAGGAAATCTGAGTGTGCCCAGAACAAAAGAACGGTGTTTCCTACACATACTGACTATATGTAGTCCAAATCTTCTTCTGAAACTGATACAATGCACTGGGCCTCTAACATCCAATGCTTGTCAGTTAAGATGAGAAACGTGTGAGCTTCGTGAACGATGTAGTCCCTTTGAGCAGAAAAGTGACTGCGCTTACCTTAAACGAAGTCTTGCTTGTAGGGAGACTCAGAGCATGGGATTTAACTCCATTTCTGAAGTGAAACACACAGCATTGTCTCATCCATTGATCACACTCTGCTTTAGAACAAGAAGCCCGCTCTTGCTTTCTAGAGTCTCTAAGACAGCAGGAAACGTGAGTATGCTGAGAACAAAAGAACGGTGTTTCCTACACATACGGACCATATCTAGTCCAACTCTGCTTCTTAAACTTATACAAAGCACTGGTCCTCTAACATCCAATGCTTGTCTGTTAAGATGAGAAACGTGTGAGGTCAGTGAACGATGTAGTTCGTTTGAGCAGAAAAGTGACTGCCCTTACCTGAAACGAAGTCTTGCTTGTAGGAAGACTCAGAGCCTGGGATTTAACTCCATTTCTGAAGGCAAACAAACAGCATAGTTCTCATCCACGGATCACACTCTGCTTTAGAGCGAGAAGCACGCTATTGCTTCCTAGAGTCTCTAAGACAGCAGGAAACGTGAGTGTGCTGAGAACAAAAGAACGGTGTTTCCTACACATATGGACATTATATAGTCCAACTCTTCTTCTGAAACTGATACAAAGCACTGGTCCTCTAACATCCAATGTTTGTCAATTAAGATGAGAAACGTGTGAGCTTCGTGAACAATGTAGTTCGTTTGAGCAGAAAACTGACTGCCCTTACCTGAAACGGAGTCTTGCTTGTAGGAAGACTCAGAGCCTGGGATTTAACTCCATTTCTGAAGTGAAACACACAGCAGTGTTCTCATCCATTGATCACACTCTGCTTTAGAACAAGAAGCACGCTCTTGCTTTCTAGAGTATATAAGACAGCAGGAAACGTGAGTTTGCTGAGAACAAACGAACGGTGTTTCCTACACATACAGACCATATCTAGTCCAACTATGCTTCTGAAACTGATACAAAGCACTGGTCCTCTAACATCCAATGCTTGTCTGTTAAGATGAGAAACGTGTGAGATCCGTGAAAGATGTAGTTCATTTGAGCTTAAAAGTGACTGCCCTTACCTGAAACGAAATCTTGCCTGTAGTTAGACACAGCGCCTGGGATTTAACTCCATTTCTGAAGGGAAACACACAGCATAGTTCTCATCCATGGATCACACTCTGCTTTAGAGCAAGAAGCACGCTCATGCTTTCTAGATTCTCTAATACAGCAGGAAATCTGAGTGTGCCCAGAACAAACGAACGTTGTTTCCTACACATATTGACTATATAGTCCAAATCTTCTTCTGAAACTGATACAATGCACTGGGCCTCTAACATCCAATGCTTGTCTGTTAAGATGAGAAACGTGTGAGCTTCATGAATGATGTAGTTCGTTTGAGCAGAAAAGTGACTGCCCTTACCTGAATTGAAGTCTTGCTTGTAGGAAGACTCAGAGCATGGGATTTAACTCCATTTCTGAAGTAAAACACACAGCAGTGTAATCATCGATTGATCACACTCTGCTTTAGAACAAGAAGCAAGCTCTTGCTCTCTAGAGTCTCTAAGATAGCAGGAAACCTTAGTGTGCTGAGAACAAAAGAACGGTGTTTCCTACACATACGGACCATATCTAGTCCAACTCTTCTTCTGAAAATGATAAAAAGCACTGGTCCTCTAACATCCAATGCTTGTCAATTAAGATGAGAAACGTGTGAGCTTCGTTAATGATGTACTTCGTTTGAGCTGAAAAGTGACTGCCCTTACCCGAAACGAAGTCTTGCTTGTAGGAAGACACAGAGCCTGGGATTTAACTCCATTTCTGAAGGCAAACAAACAGCATAGTTCTCATCCATGGATCATACTCTATTTAGAGCGAGAAGCACGCACTTGCTTTCTAGAGTCTCTAAGACAGCAGGAAACGTGAGTGTGCTGAGAACAAAAGAACGGTGTTTCCTACAAATACGGACATTATATAGTCCAACTCTTCTTCTGAAACTGATACAAAGCACTTGTCCTCTAACCTCCAATGCTTGTCAGTTAAGATGAGAAACGTGTGAGCTTCGTGAATGATGTAGTTCGTTTGAGCTGAAAAGTGACTGCCCTTACCTGAAACGGAGTCTTGCCTGTACTAAGACACAGCGCCTGGGATTTAACTCCATTTCTGAAGGGAAACACACAGCATAGTTCTCATCCATGGGTCACACTCTGCTTTAGAGCAAGAAGCACGCTCATGCTTTCTAGATTCTCTAATACAGCAGGAAATCTGAGTGTGCCCAGAACAAAGGAACGGTGTTTCCTACACATATTGACTACATAGTCCAAATCTTCTTCTGAAACTGATACAATGCATTGGGCCTCTAACATCCAATGCTTGTCAGTTAAGATGAGAAACGTGTGAGCTTCGTGAACGATGTAGTCCCTTTGAGCAGAAAAGTGACTGCCCTTACCTGAAAAGAAGTCTTGCTTGTAGGGAGACTCAGAGCATGGGATTTAACTCCATTTCTGAAGTGAAACACACAGCATTGTCTCATCCATTGATCACACTCTGCTTTAGAACAAGAAGCACGCTCTTGCTTTCTAGCATCTCTAAGACAGCAGGAAACGTGAGTTTGCTGAGAACCAAAGAACGGTGTTTCCTACACATACAGACCATATCTAGTCCAACTCTGCTTCTGAAATTGATACAAAGCACTGGTCCTCTAACATCCAATGCTTGTCTGTTAAGATGAGAAACGTGTGAGCTCCGTGAAAGATGTAGTTCATTTGAGCTGAAAAGTGACTGCCCTTACCTGAAACGAAGTCTTGCCTGTAGGAAGACACAGCGCCTGGGATTTAACTCCATTTCTGAAGGGAAACACACAGCATAGTTCTCATCCATGGATCACACTCTGCTTTAGAGCAAGATGCACGCTCATGCTTTCTAGATTCTCTAATACAGCAGGAAATCTGAGTCTACGCAGAACAAACGAATGGTGTTTCTTACACATACTGACTATATAGTCCAAATCTTCTTCTGAAACTGATACAAAGCACTGGTCCTCTAACATCCAATGTTTGTCAATTAAGATGAGAAACGTGTGAGCTTCGTGAACAATGTAGTTCGTTTGAGCAGAAAACTGACTGCCCTTACCTGAAACGAAGTCTTGCTTGTAGGAAGACTCAGAGCCTGGGATTTAACTCCATTTCTGAAATGAAACACACAGCAGTGTTCTCATCCATTGATCACACTCTGCTTTAGAACAAGAAGCACGCTCTTGCTTTCTAGAGTCTCTAAGACAGCAGGAAACGCGAGTTTGCTGAGAACAAAAGAACGGTGTTTCCTACACATACAGACCATATCTAGTCCAACTCTGCTTCTGAAACTGATACAAAGCACTGGTCCTCTAACATCCAATGCTTGTCTGTTAAGATGAGAAACGTGTGAGCTCCGTGAAAGATGTAGTTCTTTTGAGCTGAAAAGTGACTGCCCTTACCTGAAACGAAGTCTTCCCTGTAGTAAGACACAGCGCCTGGGATTTAACTCCATTTCTGAAGGGAAACACACAGCATAGTTCTCATCCATGGATCACACTCTGCTTTAGAGCAAGAAGCACGCTATTGCTTTCTAGAGTCTCTAATACAGCAGGAAATCTGAGTGTGCCCAGAACAAAAGAACGGTGTTTCCTACACATACTGACTATATGTAGTCCAAATCTTCTTCTGAAACTGATACAATGCACTGGGCCTCTAACATCCAATGCTTGTCAGTTAAGATGAGAAACGTGTGAGCTTCGTGAACGATGTAGTCCCTTTGAGCAGAAAAGTGACTGCCCTTACCTTAAACGAAGTCTTGCTTGTAGGGAGACTCAGAGCATGGGATTTAACTCCATTTCTGAAGTGAAACACACAGCATTGTCTCATCCATTGATCACACTCTGCTTTAGAACAAGAAGCCCGCTCTTTCTTTCTAGAGTCTCTAAGACAGCAGGAAACGTGAGTATGCTGAGAACAAAAGAACGGAGTTTCCTACACATACGGACCATATCTAGTCCAACTCTGCTTCTTAAACTTATACAAAGCACTGGTCCTCTAACATCCAATGCTTGTCTGTTAAGATGAGAAACGTGTGAGCTCAGTGAACGATGTAGTTCGTTTGAGCAGAAAAGTGACTGCCCTTACCTGAAACGAAGTCTTGCTTGTAGGAAGACTCAGAGCCTGGGATTTAACTCCATTTCTGAAGGCAAACAAACAGCATAGTTATCATCCACGGATCACACTCTGCTTTAGAGCGAGAAGCACGCTATTGCTTCCTAGAGTCTCTAAGACAGCAGGAAACGTGAGTGTGCTGAGAACAAAAGAACGGTGTTTCCTACACATATGGACATTATATAGTCCAACTCTTCTTCTGAAACTGATACAAAGCACTGGTCCTCTAACATCCAATGTTTGTCAATTAAGATGAGAAACGTGTGAGCTTCGTGAACAATGTAGTTCGTTTGAGCAGAAAACTGACTGCCCTTACCTGAAACGGAGTCTTGCTTGTAGGAAGACTCAGAGCCTGGGATTTAACTCCATTTCTGAAATGAAACACACAGCAGTGTTCTCATCCATTGATCACACTCTGCTTTAGAACAAGAAGCACGCTCTTGCTTTCTAGAGTATCTAAGACAGCAGGAAACGTGAGTTTGCTGAGAACAAAGGAACGGTGTTTCCTACACATACAGACCATATCTAGTCCAACTATGCTTCTGAAACTGATACAAAGCACTGGTCCTCTAACATCCAATGCTTGTCTGTTAAGATGAGAAACGTGTGAGATCCGTGAAAGATGTAGTTCATTTGAGCTTAAAAGTGACTGCCCTTACCTGAAACGAAATCTTGCCTGTAGTTAGACACAGCGCCTGGGATTTAACTCCATTTCTGAAGGGAAACACACAGCATAGTTCTCATCCATGGATCACACTCTGCTTTAGAGCAAGAAGCACGCTCATGCTTTCTAGATTCTCTAATACAGCAGGAAATCTGAGTGTGCCCAGAACAAACGAACGTTGTTTCCTACACATATTGACTATATAGTCCAAATCTTCTTCTGAAACTGATACAATGCACTGGGCCTCTAACATCCAATGCTTGTCTGTTAAGATGAGAAACGTGTGAGCTTCATGAATGATGTAGTTCGTTTGAGCAGAAAAGTGACTGCCCTTACCTGAATTGAAGTCTTGCTTGTAGGAAGACTCAGAGCATGGGATTTAACTCCATTTCTGAAGTAAAACACACAGCAGTGTAATCATCGATTGATCACACTCTGCTTTAGAACAAGAAGCAAGCTCTTGCTCTCTAGAGTCTCTAAGATATCAGGAAACCTTAGTGTGCTGAGAACAAAAGAACGGTGTTTCCTACACATACGGACCATATCTAGTCCAACTCTTCTTCTGAAAATGATAAAAAGCACTGGTCCTCTAACATCCAATGCTTGTCAATTAAGATGAGAAACGTGTGAGCTTCGTTAATGATGTACTTCGTTTGAGCTGAAAAGTGACTGCCCTTACCTGAAACGGAGTCTTGCCTGTAGGAAGACACAGCGACTGGGATTTAACTCCATTTCTGAAGGGAAACACACAGCATAGTTCTCATCCATGGATCACACTCTGCTTTAGAGCAAGAAGCACGCTCTAGCTTTCTAGATTCTCTAATACAGCAGGAAATCTGAGTGTGCCCAGAACAAAAGAATGGTGTTTCCTACACATAATGACTATATAGTCCAATCTTCTTCTGAAACTGATACAATGCACTGGGCCTCTAACATCCAATGCTTGTCAGTTAAGATGAGAAACGTGTGAGCTTCTTGAACGATGTAGTTCCTTTGAGCAGAAAAGTGACTGCCCTTACCTGAAAAGAAGTCTTGCTTGTAGGAGACTCAGAGCATGGGATTTATCTCCATTTCTGAAGTGAACACACAGCATTGTCTCATCCATTGATCACACTCTGCTTTAGAACAAGAAGCATGCTCTTGCTTTCTAGAGTCTCAAAGACAGCAGGAAACGTGAGTGTGCTGAGAACAAAAGAACGGTGTTTCCTACACATATGGACATTATATAGTCCAACTCTTCTTCTGAAACTGATACAAAGCCCTGGTCCTCTAACATCCAATGTTTGTCAATTAAGATGAGAAACGTGTGAGCTTCGTGAACAATGTAGTTCGTTTGAGCAGAAAACTGACTGCCCTTACCTGAAACGAAGTCTTGCTTGTAGGAAGACTCAGAGCCTGGGATTTAACTCCATATCTGAAATGAAACACACAGCAGTGTTCTCATCCATTGATAACACTCTGCTTTAGAACAAGAAGCACGCTCTTGCTTTCTAGAGTCTCTAAGACAGCAGGAAACGTGAGTTTGCTGAGAACAAAAGAACGGTGTTTCCTACACATACAGACCATATCTAGTCCAACTCTGCTTCTGAAACTGATACAAAGCACTGGTCCTCTAACATCCAATGCTTGTCTGTTAAGATGAGAAACGTGTGAGATCCGTGAAAGATGTAGTTCATTTGAGCTGAAAAGTGACTGCCCTTACCTGAAACGAAGTCTTCCCTGTAGTAAGACACAGCGCCTGGGATTTAACTCCATTTCTGAAGGGAAACACACAGCATAGTTCTCATCCATGGATCACACTCTGCTTTAGAGCGAGAAGCACGCACTTGCTTTCTAGAGTCTCTAAGACAGCAGGAAACGTGAGTGTGCTGAGAACAAAAGAACGGTGTTTCCTACAAATACGGACATTATATAGTCCAACTCTTCTTCTGAAACTGATACAAAGCACTTGTCCTCTAACCTCCAATGTTTGTCAGTTAAGATGAGAAACGTGTGAGCTTCGTGAACAATGTAGTTCGTTTGAGCAGAAAACTGACTGCCCTTACCTGAAAAGAAGTCTTGCTTGTAGGAGACTCGGAGCATGAGATTTAACTCCATTTCTGAAGTGAAACACACAGCATTGTCTCATCCATTGATCACACTCTGCTTTAGAACAAGAAGCACGGTCTTGCTTTCTAGAGTCTCTAAGACAGCAGGAAACGTGAGTGTGCTGAGAACAAAAGAACGGTGTTTCCTACACATATGGACATTATATAGTCCAACTCTGCTTCTGAAACTGATACAAAGCACTGGTCCTCTAACATCCAATGTTTGTCAATTAAGATGAGAAACGTGTGAGCTTCGTGAACAATGTAGTTCGTTTGAGCAGAAAACTGACTGCCCTTACATTAAACGAAGTCTTGCTTGTAGGAAGACTCAGAGCTTGGGATTTAACTCCATTTCTGAAATGAAACACACAGCAGTGTTCTCATCCATTGATCACACTCTGCTTTAGAACAATAAGCACGCTCTTGCTTTCTAGAGTCTCTAAGACAGCAGGAAACGTGAGTTTGCTGAGAACCAAAGAACGGTGTTTCCTACACATACAGACCATATCTAGTCCAACTCTGCTTCTGAAACTGATGCAAAGCACTGGTCCTCTAACATCCAATGCTTGTCTGTTAAGATGAGAAACGTGTGAGCTCCGTGAAAGATGTAGTTCATTTGAGCTGAAAAGTGACTGCCCTTACCTGAAAAGAAGTCTTGCCTGTAGGAAGACACAGCGCCTGGGATTTAACTCCATTTCTGAAGGGAAACACACAGCATAGTTCTCATCCATGGATCACACTCTGCTTTAGAGCAAGATGCACGCTCATGCTTTCTAGATTCTCTAATACAGCAGGAAATCTGAGTCTACGCAGAACAAACGAACGGTGTTTCCTACACATACTGACTATATAGTCCAAATCTTCTTCTGAAACTGATACAAAGCACTGGTCCTCTAACATCCAATGCTTGTCAGTTAAGATGAGAAACGTGTGAGCTTCTTGAACGATGTAGTTCGTTTGAGCAGAAAACTGACTGCCCTTACCTGAAACGAAGTCTTGCTTGTAGGAAGACTCAGAGCCTGGGATTTAACTCCATTTCTGAAATGAAACACACAGCAGTGTTCTCATCCATTGATCACACTCTGCTTTAGAACAAGAAGCACGCTCTTGCTTTCTAGAGTCTCTAAGACAGCAGGAAATCTGAGTGTGCCCAGAACAAAAGAACGGTGTTTCCTACACATATGGACCATATCTACTCCAAATCTGCTTCTGAAACTGATACAAGGCACTGACCCTCTAACATCAAATGCTTGTCAGTTAAGATGAGAAACGTGTGAGCTCAGTGAACGATGTAGTTCGTTTGAGCAGAAAAGTGACTGCCCTTACCTGAAAATAAGTCTTGCTTGTAGGAGTACATAGAGCCTGGGATTTAACTCCATTTCTGAAGCGAAACACACAGCATAGTTTTCATCCATGGATCACACTCTGCTTTAGAACAAGAAGCACGCTCTTGCTTTCTAGAGTCTCTAAGACAGCAGGAAACGTGAGTGTGCTGAGAACAAAAGAACGGTGTTTCCTACAAATACGGACATTATATAGTCCAACTCTTCTTCTGAAACTGATACAAAGCACTTGTCCTCTAACCTCCAAAGTTTGTCAGTTAAGATGAGAAACGTGTGAGCTTCGTGAATGATGTAGTTCGTTTGAGCTGAAAAGTGACTGCCCTTACCTGAAACGGAGTCTTGCCTGTAGGAAGACACAGCGCCTGGGATTTAACTCCATTTCTGAAGGGAAACACACAGCATAGTTCTCATCTATGGATCACACTCTGCTTTAGAGCGAGAAGCACACTCTTGCTTTCTAGATTCTCTAATACAGCAGGAAATCTGAGTGTGCCCAGAACAAAAGAACAGTGTTTCCTTCACCTATGGACCATATCTAGTCCAACTCTGCCCCTGAAACTGATACAAAGCACTGGTCCTCTAACATCCAATGCTTGTCAATTAAGATGACAAATGTGTGAGCTTCGTGAATGATGTAGTTCGTTTGAGCAGAAAAGTGACTGCCCTTACCTGAATTGAAGTCTTGCTTGTGGGAAGACTCAGAGCATGGGATTTAACTCCATTTGTGAAGTAAAACACACAGCAGTGTAATCATCGATTGATCACACTCTGCTTTAGACCAAGAAGCACGCTCTTACTTTCTAGAGTCTCTAAGACAGCAGGAATCATGAGTTTGCTGAAAACAAAAGAACGGTGTTTCCTACACACAGACCATATCTAGTCCAACTCTGCTTCTGAAACTGATACAAAGCACTGGTCCTCTAACATCCAATGCTTTTCTGCTAAGATGAGAAACGTGTGAGCTCCGTGAACGATGTAGTTCATTTGAGCTGAAAAGTGACTGCCCTTACCTGAAACGAAGTCTTGCTTGTAGGAAGACAGAGAGCCTGGGATTTAACTCCTTTTCTGAAGCGAAACACACAGCATAGTTTTCATCCATGGATCACACTCTGCTTTAGAGCGAGAAGCACGCTCTTGCTTTCTAGAGTCTCTAAGACAGCAGGAAATCTGAGTGTGCCCAGAAGAAAAGAACGGTGTTTCCTACACATACTGACTATATGTAGTCCAAATCTTCTTCTGAAACTGATACAATGCACTGGGCCTCTAACATCCAATGCTTGTCAGTTAAGATGAGAAACGTGTGAGCTTCGTGAACGATGTAGTTCGTTTGAGCAGAAACGTGACTGCCCTTACCTGAAACGAAGTCTTGCTTGTAGGAAGACTCAGAGCATGGGATTTAACTCCATTTCTGAAGTAAAACACACAGCAGTGTAATCATCGATTGATCACACTCTGCTTTAGAACAAGAAGCAAGCTCTTGCTTTCTAGAGTCTCTAAGAAAGCAGGAAACCTTAGTGTGCTGAGAACAAAAGAACGTTGTTTCCTACACATACGGACCATATCTAGTCCAACTCTTCTTCTGAAAATGATACAAAGCACTGGTCCTCTAACATCCAATGCTTGTCAATTAAGATGAGAAACGTGTGATCTTCGTTAATGATGTAGTTCGTTTGAGCAGAAAATTGACTGCCCTTACCTGAATTGAAGTCTTGCTTGTAGGGAGACTCAGAGCCTGGGATTTAACTCCATTTCTGAAGTAAAACACACAGCAGTGTAATCATCGATTGATCACACTCTGCTTTAGAACAAAAAGCACGCTCTTGCTTTCTAGAGTCTCTAAGACAGCAGGAAACGTGAGTGTGCTGAGAACAAAAGAACGGTGTTTCCTACACATACGGACCATATCTAGTCCAACTCTGCTTCTGAAACTGATACAAAGCACTGGTCCTCTAACATCCAATGCTTGTCTGTTAAGATGAGAAACGTGTGAGCTCCGTGAAAGATGTAGTTCATTTGAGCTGAAAAGTGACTGCCCTTACCTGAAACGAAGTCTTGCTTGTAGGAAGACATAGAGCCTGGGATTTAACTCCTTTTCTGAAGCGAAACACACAGCATAGTTTTCATCCATGGATCACACTCTGCTTTAGAGCGAGAAGCACGCTCTTGCTTTCTAGAGTCTCTAAGACAGCAGGAAATCTGAGTGTGCCCAGAACAAAAGAACGGTGTTTCCTACACATACGGACTATATGTAGTCCAAATCTTCTTCTGAAACTGACACAATGCACTGGGCCTCTAACATCCAATGCTTGTCAGTTAAGATGAGAAACGTGAGAGCTTCGTGAATGATGTAGTCCCTTGAGCAGAAAAGTGACTGCCCTTACCTGAAACGAAGTCTTGCTTGTAGGGAGACTCAGAGCATGGGATTTAACTCCATTTCTGAAGTGAAACACACAGCATTGTCTCATCCATTGATCACACTCTGCTTTAGAACAAGAAGCCCGCTCTTGCTTTCTAGAGTCTCTAAGACAGCAGGAAACGTGAGTGTGCTGAGAAGAAAAGAACGGTGTTTCCTACACATACGGACCATATCTAGTCCAACTCTGCTTCTGAAACTGATACAAAGCACTGGTCCTCTAACATCCAATGCTTGTCTGTTAAGATGAGAAATGTATGAGCTCAGTGAACGATGTAGTTCGTTTGAGCTGAAAAGTGACTGCCCTTACCCGAAACGAAGTCTTGCTTGTAGGAAGACACAGAGCCTGGGATTTAACTCCATTTCTGAAGGGAAACACACAGCATAGTTCTCATCCATGGATCACACTCTGCTTTAGAGCAAGATGCACGCTCATGCTTTCTAGATTCTCTAATACAGCAGGAAATCTGAGTCTACGCAGAACAAACGAACGGTGTTTCCTACACATAC
This sequence comes from Onychomys leucogaster, assembly GCA_949786385.1. NCBI lineage: Eukaryota > Metazoa > Chordata > Mammalia > Rodentia > Cricetidae > Onychomys > Onychomys leucogaster. The sequence continues at coordinate 529,970 of CATKUP010000069.1, forward strand.
TGACTATATAGTCCAAATCTTCTTCTGAAACTGATACAAAGCACTGGTCCTCTAACATCCAATGCTTGTCAGTTAAGATGAGAAACGTGTGAGCTTCTTGAACGATGTAGATCGTTTGAGCAGAAAACTGACTGCCCTTACCTGAAACGAAGTCTTGCTTGTAGGAAGACTCAGAGCCTGGGATTTAACTCCATTTCTGAAATGAAACACACAGCAGTGTTCTCATCCATTGATCACACTCTGCTTTAGAACAAGAAGCACGCTCTTGCTTTCTAGAGTCTCTAAGACAGCAGGAAATCTGAGTGTGCCCAGAACAAAAGAACGGTGTTTCCTACACATATGGACCATATCTACTCCAAATCTGCTTCTGAAACTGATACAAGGCACTGACCCTCTAACATCAAATGCTTGTCAGTTAAGATGAGAAACGTGTGAGCTCAGTGAACGATGTAGTTCGTTTGAGCAGAAAAGTGACTGCCCTTACCTGAAAATAAGTCTTGCTTGTAGGAGTACATAGAGCCTGGGATTTAACTCCATTTCTGAAGCGAAACACACAGCATAGTTTTCATCCATGGATCACACTCTGCTTTAGAACAAGAAGCACGCTCTTGCTTTCTAGAGTCTCTAAGACAGCAGGAAACGTGAGTGTGATGAGAACAAAAGAACGGTGTTTCCTTCACATACGGACCATATCTAGTCCAACTCTGCTTCTTAAACTGATACAAAGCACTGGTCCTCTAACTTCCAATGCTTGTCTGTTAAGATGAGAAACGTGTGAGCTCAGTGAACGATGTACTTCGTTTGAGCTGAAAAGTGACTGCCCTTACCCGAAACGAAGTCTTGCTTGTAGGAAGACACAGAGCCTGGGATTTAACTCCATTTCTGAAGGCAAACAAACAGCATAGTTCTCATCCATGGATCACACTCTGCTTTAGAGCGAGAAGCACGCACTTGCTTTCTAGAGTCTCTAAGACAGCAGGAAACGTGAGTGTGCTGAGAACAAAAGAACAGTGTTTCCTACAAATACGGACATTATATAGTCCAACTCTTCTTCTGAAACTGATACAAAGCACTTGTCCTCTAACCTCCAAAGTTTGTCAGTTAAGATGAGAAACGTGTGAGCTTCGTGAATGATGTAGTTCGTTTGAGCTGAAAAGTGACTGCCCTTACCTGAAACGGAGTCTTGCCTGTAGGAAGACACAGCGCCTGGGATTTAACTCCATTTCTGAAGGGAAACACACAGCATAGTTCTCATCTATGGATCACACTCTGCTTTAGAGCGAGAAGCACACTCTTGCTTTCTAGATTCTCTAATACAGCAGGAAATCTGAGTGTGCCCAGAACAAAAGAACAGTGTTTCCTTCACCTATGGACCATATCTAGTCCAACTCTGCCCCTGAAACTGATACAAAGCACTGGTCCTCTAACATCCAATGCTTGTCAATTAAGATGACAAATGTGTGAGCTTCGTGAATGATGTAGTTCGTTTGAGCAGAAAAGTGACTGCCCTTACCTGAATTGAAGTCTTGCTTGTGGGAAGACTCAGAGCATGGGATTTAACTCCATTTGTGAAGTAAAACACACAGCAGTGTAATCATCGATTGATCACACTCTGCTTTAGACCAAGAAGCACGCTCTTACTTTCTAGAGTCTCTAAGACAGCAGGAATCATGAGTTTGCTGAAAGCAAAAGAACGGTGTTTCCTACACACAGACCATATCTAGTCCAACTCTGCTTCTGAAACTGATACAAAGCACTGGTCCTCTAACATCCAATGCTTTTCTGCTAAGATGAGAAACGTGTGAGCTCCGTGAACGATGTAGTTCATTTGAGCTGAAAAGTGACTGCCCTTACCTGAAACGAAGTCTTGCTTGTAGGAAGACAGAGAGCCTGGGATTTAACTCCTTTTCTGAAGCGAAACACACAGCATAGTTTTCATCCATGGATCACACTCTGCTTTAGAGCGAGAAGCACGCTCTTGCTTTCTAGAGTCTCTAAGACAGCAGGAAATCTGAGTGTGCCCAGAAGAAAAGAACGGTGTTTCCTACACATACTGACTATATGTAGTCCAAAACTTCTTCTGAAACTGATACAATGCACTGGGCCTCTAACATCCAATGCTTGTCAGTTAAGATGAGAAACGTGTGAGCTTCGTGAACGATGTAGTTCGTTTGAGCAGAAATGTGAATGCCCTTACCTGAAATGAAGTCTTGCTTGTAGGGAGACTCAGAGCATGGGATTTAACTCCATTTCTGAAGTAAAACACACAGCAGTGTAATCATCGATTGATCACACTCTGCTTTAGAACAAGAAGCAAGCTCTTGCTTTCTAGAGTCTCTAAGAAAGCAGGAAACCTTAGTGTGCTGAGAACAAAAGAACGTTGTTTCCTACACATACGGACCATATCTAGTCCAACTCTTCTTCTGAAAATGATACAAAGCACTGGTCCTCTAACATCCAATGCTTGTCAATTAAGATGAGAAACGTGTGATCTTCGTTAATGATGTAGTTCGTTTGAGCAGAAAATTGACTGCCCTTACCTGAATTGAAGTCTTGCTTGTAGGGAGACTCAGAGCCTGGGATTTAACTCCATTTCTGAAGTAAAACACACAGCAGTGTAATCATCGATTGATCACACTCTGCTTTAGAACAAAAAGCACGCTCTTGCTTTCTAGAGTCTCTAAGACAGCAGGAAACGTGAGTGTGCTGAGAACAAAAGAACGGTGTTTCCTACACATACGGACCATATCTAGTCCAACTCTGCTTCTGAAACTGATACAAAGCACTGGTCCTCTAACATCCAATGCTTGTCTGTTAAGATGAGAAACGTGTGAGCTCCATGAAAGATGTAGTTCATTTGAGCTGAAAAGTGACTGCCCTTACCTGAAACGAAGTCTTGCTTGTAGGAAGACATAGAGCCTGGGATTTAACTCCTTTTCTGAAGCGAAACACACAGCATAGTTTTCATCCATGGATCACACTCTGCTTTAGAGCGAGAAGCACGCTCTTGCTTTCTAGAGTCTCTAAGACAGCAGGAAATCTGAGTGTGCCCAGAACAAAAGAACGGTGTTTCCTACACATACGGACTATATGTAGTCCAAATCTTCTTCTGAAACTGACACAATGCACTGGGCCTCTAACATCCAATGCTTGTCAGTTAAGATGAGAAACGTGAGAGCTTCGTGAATGATGTAGTCCCTTTGAGCAGAAAAGTGACTGCCCTTACCTGAAACGAAGTCTTGCTTGTAGGGAGACTCAGAGCATGGGATTTAACTCCATTTCTGAAGTGAAACACACAGCATTGTCTCATCCATTGATCACACTCTGCTTTAGAACAAGAAGCCCGCTCTTGCTTTCTAGAGTCTCTAAGACAGCAGGAAACGTGAGTGTGCTGAGAAGAAAAGAACGGTGTTTCCTACACATACGGACCATATCTAGTCCAACTCTGCTTCTGAAACTGATACAAAGCACTGGTCCTCTAACATCCAATGCTCGTCTGTTAAGATGAGAAATGTATGAGCTCAGTGAACGATGTAGTTCGTTTGAGCTGAAAAGTGACTGCCCTTACCCGAAACGAAGTCTTGCTTGTAGGAAGACACAGAGCCTGGGATTTAACTCCATTTCTGAAGGCAAACAAACAGCATAGTTCTCATCCATGGATCACACTCTATTTAGAGCGAGAAGCACGCACTTGCTTTCTAGAGTCTCTAAGACAGCAGGAAACGTGAGTGTGCTGAGAACAAAAGAACGGTGTTTCCTACAAATACGGACATTATATAGTCCAACTCTTCTTCTGAAACTGATACAAAGCACTGGTCCTCTAACCTCCAATGCTTGTCAGTTAAGATGAGAAACGTGTGAGCTTCGTGAATGATGTAGTTCGTTTGAGCTGAAAAGTGACTGCCCTTACCTGAAACGGAGTCTTGCATGTAGGAAGACACAGCGCCTGGGATTTAACTCCATTTCTGAAGGGAAACACACAGCATAGTTCTCATCCATGGATCACACTCTGCTTTAGAGCAAGAAGCACGCTCTTGCTTTCTAGATTCTCTAATACAGCAGGAAATCTGAGTGTGCCCAGAACAAAAGAACGGTGTTTCCTACACATACTGACTATATAGTCCAAATCTTCTTCTGAAACTGATACAATGCACTGGGCCTCTAACATCCAATGCTTGTCAGTTAAGATGAGAAACGTGTGAGCTTCTTGAATGATGTAGTCCCTTTGAGCAGAAAAGTAACTGCCCTTACCTGAAAAGAAGTCTTGCTTGTAGGAGACTCAGAGCATGGGATTTAACTCCATTTCTGAAGTGAAACACACAGCATTGTCTCATCCATTGATCACACTCTGCTTTAGAACAAGAAGCACGGTCTTCCTTTCTAGAGTCTCTAAGACAGCAGGAAACGTGAGTGTGCTGAGAACAAAAGAACGGTGTTTCCTACACATATGGACATTATATAGTCCAACTCTGCTTCTGAAACTGATACAAAGCACTGGTCCTCTAACATCCAATGTTTGTCAATTAAGATGAGAAACGTGTGAGCTTCGTGAACAATGTAGTTCGTTTGAGCAGAAAACTGACTGCCCTTACATTAAACGAAGTCTTGCTTGTAGGAAGACTCAGAGCCTGGGATTTAACTCCATTTCTGAAATGAAACACACAGCAGTGTTCTCATCCATTGATCACACTGTGCTTTAGAACAATAAGCACGCTCTTGCTTTCTAGAGTCTCTAAGACAGCAGGAAACGTGAGTTTGCTGAGAACCAAAGAACGGTGTTTCCTACACATACAGACCATATCTAGTCCAACTCTGCTTCTGAAACTGATACAAAGCACTGGTCCTCTAACATCCAATGCTTGTCTGTTAAGATGAGAAACGTGTGAGCTCCGTGAAAGATGTAGTTCATTTGAGCTGAAAAGTGACTGCCCTTACCTGAAACGAAGTCTTGCCTGTAGGAAGACACAGCGCCTGGGATTTAACTCCATTTCTGAAGGGAAACACACAGCATAGTTCTCATCCATGGATCACACTCTGCTTTAGAGCGAGAAGCACGCTCTTGCTTTCTAGAGTCTCTAAGACAGCAGGAAACGTGAGTGTGCTGAGAACAAAAGAACGGTGTTTCCTATACATACGGACCATATCTAGTCCAACTCTTCTTCTGAAAATGATACAAAGCACTGGTCCTCTAACATCCAATTCTTATCAATTAAGATGAGAAACGTGTGAGCTTCGTTAATGATGTATTTCGTTTGAGCAGAAAAGTGACTGCCCTTTCCTGAATTGAAGTCTTGCTTGTAGGGAGACTCAGAGCCTGGGATTTAACTCCATTTCTGAAGTAAAACACACAGCAGTGTAATCATCGATTGATCACACTCTGCTTTAGAACAAGAAGCACGCTCTTGCTTTCTAGAGTCTCTAAGACAACAGGAAACGTGAGTGTGCTGAGAACAAAAGAACGCTGTTTCCTCCACATACGGACCATATCTAGTCCAACTCTCCTTCTGAAAATGATACAAAGCACTGGTCCTCTAACATCCAATGTTTGTCAATTAAGATGAGAAACGTGTGAGCTTCCTGAACGATGTAGTTCGTTTGAGCAGAAAACTGACTGCCCTTACCTGAAACGAATTCTTGCTTGTAGGAAGACTAAGAGCCTGGGATTTAACTCCATTTTTGAAGGGAAACACTCAGCAGTGTTCTCAACCATTGATCACACTCTGCTTTAGAACAAGAAGCACGCTCTTGCTTTCTAGAGTCTCTAAGACAGCAGGAATCGTGAGTTTGCTGAGAACAAAAGAACGGTGTTTCCTACACATACGGACGGTATCTAGTCCAACTCTGCTTCTGAAACTGATACAAAGCACTGGTCCTCTAACATCCAATGCTTGTCTGTTAAGATGAGAAACATGTGAGCTCTGTGAAAGATGTAGTTCATTTGAGCTGAAAAGTGACTGCCCTTACCTGAAACGAAGTCTTGCTTGTAGGAAGACATAGAGCCTGGGATTTAACTCCTTTTCTGAAGCGAAACACACAGCATAGTTTTCATCCATGGATCACACTCTGCTTTAGAACAAGAAGCACGCTCTTGCTTTCTAGAGTCTCTAAGAGACCAGGAAACGTGCGTGTGCTGAGAACAAAAGAACGGTGTTTCCTACACATACGGACATTATATAGTCCAACTCTTCTTCTGAAACTGATACAAAGCACTGGTCCTCTAACATCTAATGCTTGTCAGTTAAGATGAGAAACGTGTGAGCTTCGTGAATGATGTAGTTCGTTTGAGCTGAAAAGTGACTGCCCTTACCTGAAACGGAGTCTTGCCTGTAGGAAGACACAGCGCCTGGGATTTAACTCCATTTCTGAAGGGAAACACACAGCATAGTTCTCATCCATGGATCACACTCTGCTTTAGAGTAAGAAGCACGCTCTTGCTTTGTAGATTCTCTAATACAGCAGGAAATCTGAGTGTGCCCAGAAAAAACGAACGGTGGTTCCTACACATACTGACTATATAGTCCAAATCTTCTTCTGAAACTGATACAATGCACTGGGCCTCTAACATCCAATGCTTGTCAGTTAAGATGAGAAACGTGTGAGCTTCTTGAACGATGTAGTCCCTTTGAGCAGAAAAGTGACTGCCCTTACCTGAAAAGAAGTCTTGCTTGTAGGAGACTCAGAGCATGGGATTTAACTCCATTTCTGAAGTGAAACAAACAGCATTGTCTCATCCATTGATCACACTCAGCTATAGAACAAGAAGCACGCTCTTGCTTTCTAGAGTCTCTAAGACAGCAGGAAACGTGAGTGTGCTGAGAACAAAAGAACGGTGTTTCCTACACATACGGACCATATCTAGTCCAACTCTGCTTCTTAAACTCATACAAAGCACTGGTCCTCTAACATCCAATGCTTGTCTGTTAAGATGAGAAACGTGTGAGCTCAGTGAACGATGTACGTCGTTTGAGCTGAAAAGTGACTGCCCTTACCCGAAACGAAGTCTTGCTTGTAGGAAGACACAGAGCCTGGGATTTAACTCCATTTCTGAAGGCAAACAAACAGCATAGTTCTCATCCATGGATCACACTCTGCTTTAGAGCGAGAAGCACGCTCTTGCTTTCTAGAGTCTCTAAGACAGCAGGAAACGTGAGTGTGCTGAGAACAAAAGAACGGTGTTTCCTACACATACGGACCATATCTAGTCCAACTCTTCTTCTGAAAATGATACAAAGCACTGGTCCTCTAACATCCAATTCTTGTCAACTAAGATGAGAAACGTGTGAGCTTCGTTAATGATGTATTTCGTTTGAGCAGAAAAGTGACTGCCCTTACCTGAATTGAAGTCTTGCTTGTAGGGAGACTCAGAGCCTGGGATTTACCTCCATTTCTGAAGTAAAACACACAGCAGTGTAATCATCGATTGATCACACTCTGCTTTAGAACAAGAAGCACGCTCTTGCTTTCTAGAGTCTCTAAGACAACAGGAAACGTGAGTGTGCTGAGAACAAAAGAACGCTGTTTCCTCCACATACGGACCATATCTAGTCCAACTCTTCTTCTGAAAATGATACAAAGCACTGGTCCTCTAACATCCAATGTTTGTCAATTAAGATGAGAAACGTGTGAGCTTCCTGAACGATGTAGATCGTTTGAGCAGAAAACTGACTGCCCTTACCTGAAACGAAGTCTTGCTTGTAGGAAGACTAAGAGCCTGGGATTTAACTCCATTTTTGAAGTGAAACACACAGCAGTGTTCTCAACCATTGATCACACTCTGCTTTAGAACAAGAAGCACGCTCTTGCTTTCTAGAGTCACTAAGACAGCAGGAAACGTGAGTGTGCTGAGAACAAAAGAACGGTGTTTCCTACACATACAGACCATATCTAGTCCAACTCTGCTTCTTAAACTGATACAAAGCACTGGTCCTCTAACTTCCAATGCTTGTCTGTTAACATGAGAAACGTGTGAGCTCAGTGAACGATGTACTTTGTTTGAGCTGAAAAGTGACTGCCCTTACCCGAAACGAAGTCTTGCTTGTAGGAAGACACAGAGCCTGGGATTTAACTCCATTTCTGAAGGCAAACAAACAGCATAGTTCTCATCCATGGATCACACTCTGCTTTAGAGCGAGAAGCACGCACTTGCTTTCTAGAGTCTCTAAGACAGCAGGAAACGTGAGTGTGCTGAGAACAACAGAACGGTGTTTCCTACAAATACGGACATTATATATTCCAACTCTTCTTCTGAAACTGATACAAAGCACTTGTCCTCTAACCTCCAATGCTTGTCAGTTAAGATGAGAAACGTGTGAGCTTCGTGAATGATGTAGTTCGTTTGAGCTGAAAAGTGACTGCCCTTACCTGAAACGGAGTTTTGCCTGTAGGAAGACACAGCGCCTGGGATTTAACTCCATTTCTGAAGGGAAACACACAGCATAGTTCTCATCCATGGATCACACTCTGCTTTAGAGCAAGAAGCACGCTCTTGCTTTCTAGATTCTCTAATACAGCAGGAAATCTGAGTGTGCCCAGAACAAACGAACGGTGGTTCCTACACATACTGACTATATAGTCCAAATCTTCTTCTGAAACTGATACAATGCACTGGGCCTCTAACATCCAATGCTTGTCAGTTAAGATGAGAAACGTGTGAGCTTCTTGAACGATGTAGTCCCTTTGAGCAGAAAAGTGACTGCCCTTACCTGAAAAGAAGTCTTGCTTGTAGGAGACTCAGAGCATGGGATTTAACTCCATTTCTGAAGTGAAACACACAGCATTGTCTCATCCATTGATCACACTCTGCTATAGAACAAGAAGCACGCTCTTGCTTTCTAGAGTCTCTAAGACAGCAGGAAACGTGAGTGTGCTGAGAACAAAAGAACGGTGTTTCCTACACACACGGACCATATCTAGTCCAACTCTGCTTCTTAAACTCATACAAAGCACTGGTCCTCTAACATCCAATGCTTGTCTGTTAAGATGAGAAACGTGTGAGCTCAGTGAACGATGTAGGTCGTTTGAGCTGAAAAGTGACTGCCCTTACCTGAAACGAAGTCTTGCTTGTAGGAAGACATAGAGCCTGGGATTTAACTCCTTTTCTGAAGCGAAACACACAGCATAGTTTTCATCCATGGATCACACTGTGCTTTAGAACAAGAAGCACGCTCCTGCTTTCTAGAGTCTCTAAGAGACCAGGAAACGTGCGTGTGCTGAGAACAAAAGAACGGTGTTTCCTACACATACGGACATTATATAGTCCAACTCTTCTTCTGAAACTGATACAAAGCACTGGTCCTCTAACATCCAGTGCTTGTCAGTTAAGATGAGAAACGTGTGAGCTTCGTGAACGATGTAGTTCGTTTGAGCAGAAAACTTACTGCCCTTACCTGAAACGAAGTCTTGCTTGTAGGGAGACAAAGAGCCTGGGATTTAACTCCTTTTCTGAATTGAAACACACAGCATAGTTTTCATCCATGGATCCCACTCTGCTTTAGAATGAGAAGCACGCTCTTCCTTTCTAGATTCTCTAAGACAGCAGGAAACGTGAGTGTGCTGAGAACAAATGAACGGTGTTTCCTACACATACGGACCATATCTAGTCCAAATCTTCTTCTGAAAATGATACAAAGCACTGTTCCTCTAACATCCAATGCTTGTCAATTAAGATGAGAAACGTGTGAGCTTCGTTAATGATATAGTTCGTTTGAGCAGAAAGGTGACTGCCCTTACCTGAATTGAAGTCTTGCTTGTAGGGAGACTCAGAGCCTGGGATTTAACTCCATTTCTGAAGTAAAACACACAGCAGTGTAATCATTGATTGATCACACTCTGCTTTAGAACAAGAAGCACGCTCTTGCTTTCTAGAGTCTCTAAGACAGCAGGAATCGTGAGTTTGCTGAGAACAAAAGAACTGTGTTTCCTACACATATGGACCATATCTAGTCCAACTCTGCTTCTGAAACTGATACAAAGCACTGGTCCTCTAACATCCAATGCTTGTCTGTTAAGATGACAAACGTGTGAGCTCCGTGAAAGATGTAGTTCATTTGAGCTGAAAAGTGACTGCCCTTACCTGAAACGAAGTCTTTCTTGTAGGAAGACAGAGAGCCTGGGATTTAACTCCTTTTCTGAAGCGAAACACACAGCATAGTTTTCATCCATGGATCACACTCTGCTTTAGAGCGAGAATCACGCTCTTGCTTTCTAGAGTCTCTAAGACAGCAGGAAATCTGAGTGTGCCCATAAGAAAAGAACGGTGTTTCCTACACATACTGACTATATGTAGTCCAAATCTTCTTCTGAAACTGATACAACTCACTGGGCCTCTAACATCCAATGCTTGTCAGTTAAGGTGAGAAACATGTGAGCTTCGTGAACGATGTAGTCCCTTTGAGCAGAAAAGTGACTGCCCTTACCTGAAACGAAGTCTTGCTTGTAGGGAGACTCAGAGCATGGGATTTAACTCCATTTCTGAAGTGAAACACACAGCATTGTCTCATCCATTATCACACTCTGCTTTAGAACAAGAAGCACGGTCTTGCTTTCTAGAGTCTCTAAGACAGCAGGAAACGTGAGTGTGCTGAGAACAAAAGAACGGTGTTTCCTACACATACGGACCATATCTAGTCCAACTCTGCTTCTTAAACTGATACAAAGCATTGGTCCTCTAACATCCAATGCTTGTCTGTTAAGATGAGAAACACGTGAGGTCAGTGAACGATGTAGTTCGTTTGAGCTGAAAAGTGAATGCCCTTACCCGAAACGATGTCTTGCTTGTAGGAAGACACAGAGCCTGGGATTTAACTCCATTTCTGAAGTAAAACACACAGCAGTGTAATCATCGATTGATCACACTCTGCTTTAGAACAAGAAGCACGCTCTTGCTTTCTAGAGTCTCTAAGACAACAGGAAACGTAAGTGTGCTGAGAACAGAAGAATGCTGTTTCCTACACATACGGACCATATCTAGTCCAACTCTTCTTCTGAAAATGATACAAAGCACTGGTCCTCTAACATCCAATGTTTGTCAATTTAGATGAGAAACGTGTGAGCTTCGTGAACGATGTAGTTCATTTGAGCAGAAAACTGACTGCCCTTACCTGAAACGAAGTCTTGCTTGTAGGAAGACTAAGAGCCTGGGATTTAACTCCATTTTTGAAGTGAAACACACAGCAGTGTTATCAACCATTGATCACACTCTGCTTTAGAACAAGAAGCACGCTCTTGCTTTCTAGAGTCTCTAAGACAGCAGGAAACGTGATTTTGCTGAGAACAAAAGAACGGTGTTTCCTACACATACGGACGATATCTAGTCCAAATCTGCTTCTAAAACTGATACAAAGCACTGGTCCTCTAACATCCAATGCTTGTCTGTTAAGATGAGAAACGTGTGAGCTCCGTGAAAGATGTACTTCATTTGAGCTGAAAAGTGACTGCCCTTACCTGAAACGAAGTCTTGCTTGTAGGAAGACATAGAGCCTGGGATTTAACTCCTTTTCTGAAGCGAAACACACAGCATAGTTTTCATCCATGGATCACACTCTGCTTTAGAGCGAGAAGCACACTCTTGCTTTCTAGAGTCTCTAAGACAGCAGGAAACGTGAGTGTGCTGAGAACAAAAGAACAGTGTTTCCTACACATACGGACCATATCTAGTCCAACTCTGCTTCTTAAACTGATACAAACCACTGGTCCTCTAACATCCAATGCTTGTCTGTTAAGATGAGAAACGTGTGAGCTTTGTGAACGATGTAGTTTCTTTGAACTCAAAAGTGACTGCCCTTTCCTGAAAAGAATTCTTGCTTGTAGGAAGACACAGAGCCTGGGATTTAACTCCGGTTCTGAAGGGAAACACACAGCTTAGTTCTCATCCATGGATCACACTCTGCTTTAGAGCGAGAAGCACACTCTTGCTTTCTAGAGTCTCTAATACAGCAGGAAATGTGAGTGTGCCCAGAACAGAAGAACGGTGTTTCCTACACATATGGACCATATCTAATCCAACTCTTCTTCTGAAACTGATACAAAGCACTGGTCCTCTAACATACAATGCTTGTCATTTAAGATGAGAAACGTGTGAGCTTCGTGAATGATGTAGTTCTTTTGAGCAGAAAACTGCCTGCCCTTACCTGAATTGAAGTCTTGCTTCTAGGAAGACTCAGAGCCTGGGATTTAACTCCATTTCTGAAGTAAAACACACAGCAGTGTAACCATCGATTGATCACACTCTGCTTTAGAACAAGAAGCATGCTCTTGCTTTCTAGAGTCTCTAAGACAGCAGGAAATCTGAGTGTGCCCAGAAGAAAAGAACGGTGTTTCCTACAAATACTGAAGATATGTAGTCCAAATCTTCTTCTGAAACTGATACAATGCACTGGGCCTCTAACATCCAATGCTTGTCAGTTAAGATGAGAAACGTGTGAGCTTCGTGAACGATGTAGTCCCTTTGAGCAGAAAAGTGACTGCCCTTACCTGAAACCAAGTCTTCCTTGTAGGGAGACTCAGAGCATGGGATATAACTCCATTTCTGAAGTGAAACACACAGGATTGTCTCATCCATTGATCACACTCTGCTTTAGAACAAGAAGCACGCTCTTGCTTTCTAGAGTCTCTAAGACAGCAGGAAATCTGAGTGTGCCAAGAACAAAAGAACGGTGTTTCCTACACATATGGACCATATCTACTCCAAATCTGCTTCTGAAACTGATACAAGGCACTGACCCTCTAACATCGAATGCTTGTCTGTTAAGATGAGAAACGTGTGAGCTCAGTGAACGATGCAGTTCGTTTGAGCAGAAAAGTTACTGCCCCTAACTGAAACGAAGTCTTGCTTGTAGGAAGACTCAGAGCCGGGGATTTAACTCCATTTCTGAAGGCAAACAAACTGCATAGTTCTCATCCATTGATCACACTCTGATTTAGAGCGAGAAGCACGCTCTTGCTTTCTAGAGTCTCTAAGACAGCAGGAAACGTGAGTGTGTTGAGAACAAAAGAACGGTGTTTCCTACACATACGGACATTATATAGTCCAATTCTTCTTCTGAAACTGATACAAAGCACTGGTCCTCTAACATCCAATGCTTGTCAGTTAAGATGAGAAACGTGTGAGCTTCGTGAACGATGTAGTTCGTTTGAGCAGAAACGTGACTGCCCTTACCTGAAACAAAGTCTTGCTTGTAGGAAGACTCAGAGCCTGGGATTTAACTCCATTTCAGAAGTGAAACACACAGCATAGTTCTCTTGCATGGATCACACTCTGCTTTAGAGCAAGAAGCACACTCTTGCTTTCTAGAGTCTCTAAGACAGCAGGAAATCTTAGTGTGCCCAGAACAAAAGAACGGTGTTTCCTACACATATGGACTATATGTAGTCCAAATCTTCTTCTGAAACTGATAGAATGCACAGGTACTCTAACATCCAATGCTTGTCAATTAAGATGAGAAACGTTTGAGCTTCGTGAATGATGTAGTTCGTTTGAGCAGAAAAGTGACTGCCCTTACCTGAATTGAAGTCTTGCTTGTAGGAAGACTCAGAGCCTGGGATTTAACTCCATTTCTGAAGTAAAACACACAGCAGTGTAATCATCGATTGATCACACTCTGCTTTAGAACAAGAAGCACGCTCTTGCTTTCTAGATTCTCTAAGACAGCAGGAAACGTGAGTGTGCTGAGAACAAAAGAACGGTGTTTCCTACACATACGGACCATATCTAGTCCAATTCTTCTTCTGAAAATGATACAAAGCACTGGTCCTCTAACATCCAATGCTTGTCAATTAAGATGAGAAACATGTGAGCTTCGTTAATGATGTATTTCGTTTGAGCAGAAAAGTGACTGCCCTTACCTGAATTGAAGTCTTGCTTGTAGGGAGACTCAGAGCCTGGGATTTAACTCCATTTCTGACGTAAAACACACAGCAGTGCAATCATCGATTGATCACACTCTGCTTTAGAACAAGAAGCACGCTCTTGCTTTCTAGAGTCTCGAAGACAGCAGGAAACGTGAGTGTGCTGAGAACAAAAGAACGGTGTTTCCTACACATAAGGACCATATCTAGTCCAACTCTTCTTCTGAAAATGATACAAAGCACTGGTCCTCTAACATCCAATGTTTGTCAATTAAGATGAGAAACGTGTGAGCTTCGTGAACGATGTAGTTCGTTTGAGCTGATAAGTGACTGCCCTTACCCGAAACGAAGTCTTGCTTGTAGGAAGACACAGAGCCTGGGATTTAACTCCATTTCTGAAGGGAAACACACAGCAGTGTTCTCATCCATTGATCACACTCTGCTTTAGAACAAGAAGCACGCAATTGCTTTCTAGAGTCTCTAAGACAGCAGGAAACGTGATTTTGCTGAGAACAAAAGAACGGTGTTTCCTACACATACGGACGATATCTAGTCCAACTCTGCTTCTAAAACTGATACAAAGCACTGGTCCTCTAACATCCAATGCTTGTCTGTTAAGATGAGAAACGTGTGAGCTCCGTGAAAGATGTACTTCATTTGAGCTGAAAAGTGACTGCCCTTACCTGAAACGAAGTCTTGCTTGTAGGAATACATAGAGCCTGGGATTTAACTCCTTTTCTGAAGCGAAACACACAGCATAGTTTTCATCCATGGATCACACTCTGCTTTAGAGCGAGAAGCACACTCTTGCTTTCTAGAGTCTCTAAGACAGCAGGAAACGTGAGTGTGCTGAGAACAAAAGAACGGTGTTTCCTACACATACGGACCATATCTAGTCCAACTCTGCTTCTTAAACTGATACAAACCACTGGTCCTCTAACATCCAATGCTTGTCTGTTAAGATGAGAAACGTGTGAGCTTTGTGAACGATGTAGTTTCTTTGAACTCAAAAGTGACTGCCCTTTCCTGAAAAGAATTCTTGCTTGTAGGAAGACACAGAGCCTGGGATTTAACTCCGGTTCTGAAGGGAAACACACAGCTTAGTTCTCATCCATGGATCACACTCTGCTTTAGAGCGAGAAGCACACTCTTGCTTTCTAGAGTCTCTAATACAGCAGGAAATGTGAGTGTGCCCAGAACAGAAGAACGGTGTTTCCTACACATATGGACCATATCTAGTCCAACTCTTCTTCTGAAACTGATACAAAGCACTGGTCCTCTAACATCCAATGCTTGTCTGTTAAGATGAGAAACGTGTGAGCTTTGTGAACGATGTAGTTTCTTTGAACTCAAAAGTGACTGCCCTTTCCTGAAAAGAATTCTTGCTTGTAGGAAGACACAGAGCCTGGGATTTAACTCCGGTTCTGAAGGGAAACACACAGCTTAGTTCTCATCCATGGATCACACTCTGCTTTAGAGCGAGAAGCACACTCTTGCTTTCTAGAGTCTCTAATACAGCAGGAAATGTGAGTGTGCCCAGAACAGAAGAACGGTGTTTCCTACACATATGGACCATATCTAATCCAACTCTTCTTCTGAAACTGTACAAAGCACTGGTCCTCTAACATACAATGCTTGTCATTTAAGATGAGAAACGTGTGAGCTTCGTGAATGATGTAGTTCTTTTGAGCAGAAAACTGCCTGCCCTTACCTGAATTGAAGTCTTGCTTCTAGGAAGACTCAGAGCCTGGGATTTAACTCCATTTCTGAAGTAAAACACACAGCAGTGTAATCATCGATTGATCACACTCTGCTTTAGAACAAGAAGCATGCTCTTGCTTTCTAGAGTCTCTAAGACAGCAGGAAATCTGAGTGTGCCCAGAAGAAAAGAACGGTGTTTCCTACAAATACTGAAGATATGTAGTCCAAATCTTCTTCTGAAACTGATACAATGCACTGGGCCTCTAACATCCAATGCTTGTCAGTTAAGATGAGAAACGTGTGAGCTTCGTGAACGATGTAGTCCCTTTGAGCAGAAAAGTGACTGCCCTTACCTGAAACCAAGTCTTCCTTGTAGGGAGACTCAGAGCATGGGATATAACTCCATTTCTGAAGTGAAACACACAGGATTGTCTCATCCATTGATCACACTCTGCTTTAGAACAAGAAGCACGCTCTTGCTTTCTAGAGTCTCTAAGACAGCAGGAAATCTGAGTGTGCCAAGAACAAAAGAACGGTGTTTCCTACACATATGGACCATATCTACTCCAAATCTGCTTCTGAAACTGATACAAGGCACTGACCCTCTAACATCGAATGCTTGTCTGTTAAGATGAGAAACGTGTGAGCTCAGTGAACGATGCAGTTCGTTTGAGCAGAAAAGTTACTGCCCCTAACTGAAACGAAGTCTTGCTTGTAGGAAGACTCAGAGCCGGGGATTTAACTCCATTTCTGAAGGCAAACAAACTGCATAGTTCTCATCCATTGATCACACTCTGCTTTAGAGCGAGAAGCACGCTCTTGCTTTCTAGAGTCTCTAAGACAGCAGGAAACGTGAGTGTGTTGAGAACAAAAGAACGGTGTTTCCTACACATACGGACATTATATAGTCCAATTCTTCTTCTGAAACTGATACAAAGCACTGGTCCTCTAACATCCAATGCTTGTCAGTTAAGATGAGAAACGTGTGAGCTTCGTGAACGATGTAGTTCGTTTGAGCAGAAACGTGACTGCCCTTACCTGAAACAAAGTCTTGCTTGTAGGAAGACTCAGAGCCTGGGATTTAACTCCATTTCAGAAGTGAAACACACAGCATAGTTCTCTTGCATGGATCACACTCTGCTTTAGAGCAAGAAGCACACTCTTGCTTTCTAGAGTCTCTAAGACAGCAGGAAATCTTAGTGTGCCCAGAACAAAAGAACGGTGTTTCCTACACATATGGACTATATGTAGTCCAAATCTTCTTCTGAAACTGATAGAATGCACAGGTACTCTAACATCCAATGCTTGTCAATTAAGATGAGAAACGTTTGAGCTTCGTGAATGATGTAGTTCGTTTGAGCAGAAAAGTGACTGCCCTTACCTGAATTGAAGTCTTGCTTGTAGGAAGACTCAGAGCCTGGGATTTAACTCCATTTCTGAAGTAAAACACACAGCAGTGTAATCATCGATTGATCACACTCTGCTTTAGAACAAGAAGCACGCTCTTGCTTTCTAGATTCTCTAAGACAGCAGGAAACGTGAGTGTGCTGAGAACAAAAGAACGGTGTTTCCTACACATACGGACCATATCTAGTCCAATTCTTCTTCTGAAAATGATACAAAGCACTGGTCCTCTAACATCCAATGCTTGTCAATTAAGATGAGAAACGTGTGAGCTTCGTTAATGATGTATTTCGTTTGAGCAGAAAAGTGACTGCCCTTACCTGAATTGAAGTCTTGCTTGTAGGGAGACTCAGAGCCTGGGATTTAACTCCATTTCTGACGTAAAACACACAGCAGTGTAATCATCGATTGATCACACTCTGCTTTAGAACAAGAAGCACGCTCTTGCTTTCTAGAGTCTCTAAGTCAGCAGGAAACGTGAGTGTGCTGAGAACAAAAGAACGGTGTTTCCTACACATAAGGACCATATCTAGTCCAACTCTTCTTCTGAAAATGATACAAAGCACTGGTCCTCTAACATCCAATGTTTGTCAATTAAGATGAGAAACGTGTGAGCTTCGTGAACGATGTAGTTCGTTTGAGCTGATAAGTGACTGCCCTTACCCGAAACGAAGTCTTGCTTGTAGGAAGACACAGAGCCTGGGATTTAACTCCATTTCTGAAGGGAAACACACAGCAGTGTTCTCATCCATTGATCACACTCTGCTTTAGAACAAGAAGCACGCAATTGCTTTCTAGAGTCTCTAAGACAGCAGGAAATCCGAGTGTGCCCAGAACAAAAGAGCGGTGTTTTCTACACCTATGGACCATATCTACTCCAAATCTGCTTCTGAAACTGAAACAAAGCACTGACCCTCTAACATCGAATGCTTGTCATTTAAGATGAGAAACGTGTGAGCTCAGTGAACGATGTAGTTCATTTGAGCAGAAAAGAGACTGCCCTTACCTGAAACGAAGTCTTGCTTGTAGTAAGACTCAGAGCCTGAGATTTAACTCCATTTCTGAAGGCAAACAAACAGCATAGTTCTCATCCATGGATCACACTCTGCTTTAGAGCGAGAAGCACGCTCTTGCTTTCTAGCGTCTCTAAGACAGCAGGAAACGTGAGTGTGCTGAGAACAAAAGAACGGTGTTGTCTACACATACGGACATTATATAGTCCAACTCTTCTTCTGAAACTGATAGAAAGCACTGGTCCTCTAACATCCAATGCTTGTCAGTTAAGATGAGAAACGTGTGAGCTTCGTGAACGATGTAGTTCGTTTGAGCAGAAAACTGACTGCCCTTACCTGAAACGAAGTCTTGCTTGTAGGAAGACTCAGAGCCTGGGATTTAACTCCATTTGTGAAGTGAAACACACAGTAGTGTTCTCATCCATTGATCACACACTGCTTTAGTACAAGAATCACGCTCTTGCTTTCTAGAGTCTCTAAGACAGCAGGAATCGTGAGTTTTCTGAGAACAATAGAACGGTGTTTCCTACACATATGAACCATATCTAGTCCAACTCTGCTTCTGAAACCGATACAAAGCACTGGTCCTCTAACATCCAATGCTTGTCTGTTAAGATGAGAAAGGTGTGAGCTCTGTGAAAGATGTAGTTCATTTGAGCTGAAAAGTGACTGCCCTTACCTGAAACGAAGTCTTGCTTGTAGGAAGACATAGAGGCTGGGATTTAACTCCTTTTCTGAAGCGAAATACACAGCATAATTCTCATCTATGCATCACACTCTGCCGTAGAGCGAGAAGCACACTCTTGCTTTCTAGATTCTCTAATACAGCAGGAAATCTGAGTGTGCCCAAAACAAAAGTACGGTGTTTCCTACACATATGGACCATATCTAGTCCAACTCTTCTTCTGAAACTGATACAAAGCACTGGTCCTCTAACATCCAATGCTTGTCAATTAAGATGAGAAACGTGTGAGCTTCCTGAATGATTTAGTTCGTTTGAGCAGAAAAGTGACTGCCCTTACCTGAATTGAAGTCTTGCTTGTAGGAAGACTCAGAGCCTGGGATTTAACTCCATTTCTGAAGTAAAACACACATCAGTGTAATCATCGATTGATCACACTCTGCTTTAGAACAAGAAGCACGCTCTTGCTTTCTAGAGACTCTAAGACAGCAGGAAACGTGAGTGTGCTGAGCACAAAAGAACGGTGTTTCCTACACATACGGACCATATCTAGTCCAACTCTTCTTCTGAAAATGATACAAAGCACTGGTCCTCTAACATCCAATGCTTGTCAATTAAGATGAGTAACGTGTGAGCTTCGTGAATGATGTAGTTCCTTTGAGCTGAAAAGTGACTGCCCTTACCTGAAACGGAGTCTTGCCTGTAGGAAGACACAACGCCTGGGATTTAACTCCATTTCTGAAGGGAAACACACAGCATAGTTCTCATCCATGGATCACACTCTGCTTTAGAGCAAGAAGCACGCTCTTGCTTTCTAGAGTCTCTAATACAGCAGGAAATCTGAGTGTGCACAGAACAAAAGAACTGTGTTTCCTACACATACTGACTATATGTAGTCCAAATCTTCTTCTGAAACAGATACAATGCACTGGGCCTCTAACATCCAATGCTTGTCAGTTAAGATGAGAAACGTGTGAGCTTCGTGAACAATGTAGTCCCTTTGAGCAGAAAAGTGACTGCCCTTACCTGAAACGAAGTCTTGATTGTAGGGGGACTCAGAACATGGGATTTAAATCCATTTCTGAAGTGAAACAGACAGCATTGTCTCATCCATTGATCACACTCTGCTTTAGAACAAGAAGCACGCTCTTGCTTTCTAGAGTCTCTAAGACGGCAGGAAACGTGAGTGTGCTGAGAACAAAAGAACGGTGTTTCCTACACATATGGACCATATCTAGTCCAACTCTGCTTCTTAAACTGATACAAAGCACTGGTCCTCTAACATCCAATGCTTGTCTGTTAAGATGAGAAACGTGTGAGCTCAGTGAACGATGTAGGTCGTTTGAGCTGATAAGTGACTGCCCTTACCCGAAACGAAGTCTTGCTTGTAGGAAGACACAGAGCCCGGGATTTAACTCCATTTCTGAAGGGAAACACACAGCAGTGTTCTCATCCATTGATCACACTCTGCTTTAGAACAAGAAGCACGCAATTGCTTTCTAGAGTCTCTAAGACAGCAGGAAATCTGAGTGTGCCCAGAACAAAAGAGCGGTGTTTTCTACACATATGGACCATATCTACTCCAAATCTGCTTCTGAAACTGATACAAAGCACTGACCCTCTAACATCGAATGCTTGTCAGTTAAGATGAGAAACGTGTGAGCTCAGTGAACGATGTAGTTCCTTTGAGCAGAAAAGAGACTGCCCTTACCTGAAACGAAGTCTTGCTTGTAGGAAGACTCAGAGCCTGGGATTTAACTCCATTTCTGAAGGCAAACAAACAGCATAGTTCTCATCCATGGAGCACACTCTGCTTTAGAGCAAGAAGCACGCTCTTGCTTTCTAGAGTCTCTAAGACAGCAGGAAACGTGAGTGTGCTGAGAACAAAAGAACGGTGTTGTCTACACATACGGACATTATATAGTCCAACTCTTCTTCTGAAACTGATACAAAGCACTGGTTCTCTAACATCCAATGCTTGTCAGTTAAGATGAGAAACGTGTGAGCTTCGTGAACGATGTAGTTCGTTTGAGCAGAAACGTGACTGCCCTTACCTGAAACGAAGTCTTGCTTGTAGGAAGACTCGGAGCCTGGGATTTAACTCCATTTCTGAAGTGAAAGACACAGCATAGTTCTCATCCATGGATCACACTGTGCTTTAGAGCAAGAAGCACTCTCTTGCTTTTTAGAGCCTCTAAGACAGCAAGAAATCTGAGTGTGCCCAGAACAAAAGAACGGTGTTTCCTACACATACGGAGTATATGTAGTCCAAATCTTCTTCTGAAACTGAGAGAATGCACTTGTACTCTAACATCCAATGCTTGTCAGTTAAGATGACAAACGTGTGAGCTTTGTGAATGATGTAGTTCCTTTGAACAGAAAAGTGACTGCCCTTACCTGAAACGAAGTCTTACTTGTAGTAAGACACAGAGCATGGGATTTAACTCCATTTCTGAAGGAAAACACACAGCATAGTTCTCATCTATGGATCACACTCTGCCTTAGAGCGAGAAGCACACTCTTGCTTTCTAGATTCTCTAATACAGCAGGAAATCTGAGTGTGCCCAGAACAAAAGAACAGTGTTTCCTACACATATGGACCATTGCTAGTCCAACTCTTCTTCTGAAACTGATACAAAGCACTGGTCCTCTAACATCCAATGCTTGTCAATTAAGATTAGTAACGTGTGAGCTTCGTGAATGATGTAGTTCGTTTGAGCTGAAAAGTGACTGCCCTTACCTGAAACGGAGTCTTGCCTGTAGGAAGACACAACGCCTGGGATTTAACTCCATTTCTGAAGGGAAACACACAGCATAGTTCTCATCCATGGATCACACTCTGCTTTAGAGCAAGAAGCATGCTCTTGCTTTCTAGAGTCTCTAATACAGCAGGAAATCTGAGTGTGCACAGAACAAAAGAACGGTGTTGTCTACACATACGGACATTATATAGTCCAACTCTTCTTCTGAAACTGATACAAAGCACTGGTCCTCTAACATCCAATTCTTGTCAGTTAAGATGGGAAACGAGTGAGCTTCGTGAACGATGTAGTTCGTTTGAGCAGAAACGTGACTGCCCTTACCTGAAACGAAATCTTGCTTGTAGGAAGACTCAGAGCCTGGGATTTAACTCCATTTCTGAAGTGAAACACACAGCATAGTTCTCATCCATGGATCACACTCTGCTTTAGAGCAAGAAGCACACTCTTGCATTCTAGAGTCTCTAAGACAGCAGGAAATCTGAGTGTGCCCAGAACAAAAGAACGGTGTTTCCTACACATACGGACCATATCTAGTCCAACTCTGCTTCTGAAACTGATACAAAGCACTGGTCCTCTAACATCCAATGCTTGTCATTTAAGATGAGAAACGTGTGAGCTCCGTGAAAGATGTAGTTCATTTGAGCTGAAAAGTGACTGCCCTTACCTGAAACGAAGTCTTGCTTGTAGGAAGACATAGAGCCTGGGATTTAACTCCTTTTCTGAAGAGAAACACACAGCATAGTTTTCATCCATGGATCACACTCTGCTTTAGAGCGAGAAGCACACTCTTGCTTTCTAGAGTCTCTAAGACAGCAGGAAACGTGAGTGTGCTGAGAACAAAAGAACGGTGTTGTCTACACATACGGACATTATATAGTCCAACTCTTCTTCTGAAACTGATACAAAGCACAGGTCCTCTAACATCCAATGCTTGTCAGTTAAGATGAGAAACGTGTGAGCTTCGTGAACGATGTAGTTCGTTTGAGCAGAAACGTGACTGCCCTTACCTGAAACGAAGTCTTGCTTGTAGGAAGACTCGGAGCCTGGGATTTAACCCCATTTCTGAAGTGAAAGACACAGCATAGTTCTCATCCATGGATCACACTGTGCTTTAGAGCAAGAAGCACACTCTTGCTTTTTAGAGTCTCTAAGACAGCAGGAAATCTGAGTGTGCCCAGAACAAAAGAACGGTGTTTCCTACACATATGGACTATATGTAGTCCCAATCTTCTTCTGAAACTGAGAGAATGCACTTGTACTCTAACATCCAATGCTTTTCAGTTAAGATGACAAACGTGTGAGCTTTGTGAATGATGTAGTTCCTTTGAACAGAAAAGTGACTGCCCTTACCTGAAACGAAGTCTTACTTGTAGTAAGACACAGAGCCTGGGATTTAACTCCATTTCTGAAGGGAAACACACAGCATAGTTCTCATCTATGGATCACACTCTGCCTTAGAGCGAGAAGCACACTCTTGCTTTCTAGATTCTCTAATACAGCAGGAAATCTGAGTGTGCCCAGAACAAAAGAACGGTGTTTCCTACACATATGGACCATTGCTAGTCCAACTCTTCTTCTGAAACTGATACAAAGCACTGGTCCTCTAACATCCAATGCTTGTCAATTAAGATTAGTAACGTGTGAGCTTCGTGAATGATGTAGTTCCTTTGAGCTGAAAAGTGACTGCCCTTACCTGAAACGGAGTCTTGCCTGTAGGAAGACACAACGCCTGGGATTTAACTCCATTTCTGAAGGGAAACACACAGCATAGTTCTCATCCATGGATCACACTCTGCTTTAGAGCAAGAAGCATGCTCTTGCTTTCTAGAGTCTCTAATACAGCAGGAAATCTGAGTGTGCACAGAACAAAAGAACGGTGTTGTCTACACATACGGACATTATATAGTCCAACTCTTCTTCTGAAACTGATACAAAGCACTGGTCCTCTAACATCCAATTCTTGTCAGTTAAGATGGGAAACGAGTGAGCTTCGTGAACGATGTAGTTCGTTTGAGCAGAAACGTGACTGCCCTTACCTGAAACGAAATCTTGCTTGTAGGAAGACACAGAGCCTGGGATTTAACTCCATTTCTGAAGTGAAACACACAGCATAGTTCTCATCCATGGATCACACTCTGCTTTAGAGCAAGAAGCACACTCTTGCATTCTAGAGTCTCTAAGACAGCAGGAAATCTGAGTGTGCCCAGAACAAAAGAACGGTGTTTCCTACACATACGGACCATATCTAGTCAAACTCTGCTTCTTAAACTGATACAAACCACTGGTCCTCTAACATCCAATGCTTGTCAGTTAAGAGGGGAAACGTGTGAGCTTCATGAACGATGTAGTTTCTTTGAACTGAAAAGTGACTGCCCTTACCTGAAACCAAGTCTTGTTTGTAGGAAGACACAGAGCCTGGGATTTAACTCCTTTTATGAAGAGAAACACACAGCATAGTTCTCATCCATGGATCACACTCTGCTTTAGAGCAAGAAGCACGCTCTTGCTCTCTAGAGTCTCTAAGAGAGCAGGAAATCTGAGTGTGCCCAGAACAAAAGAACGGTGTTTCCTACACATACGGACCATATCTAGTCCAACTCTGCTTCTGAAACTGATACAAAGCACTGGTCCTCTAACATCCAATGCTTGTCATTTAAGATGAGAAACGTGTGAGCTCCGTGAAAGATGTAGTTCATTTGAGCTGAAAATTGACTGCCCTTACCTGAAACGAAGTCTTGCTTGTAGGAAGACATAGAGCCTGGGATTTAACTCCTTTTCTGAAGAGAAACACACAGCATAGTTTTCATCCATGGATCACACTCTGCTTTAGAGCGAGAAGCACACTCTTGCTTTCTAGAGTCTCTAACACAGCAGGAAACGTGAGTGTGCTGAGAACAAAAGAACGGTGTTGTCTACACATTCGGACATTATATAGTCCAACTCTTCTTCTGAAACTGATACAAAGCACAGGTCCTCTAACATCCAATGCTTGTCAGTTAAGATGAGAAACGTGTGAGCTTCGTGAACGATGTAGTTCGTTTGGGCAGAAACGTGACTGCCCTTACCTGAAACGAAGTCTTGCTTGTAGGAAGACTCGGAGCCTGGGATTTAACCCCATTTCTGAAGTGAAAGACACAGCATAGTTCTCATCCATGGATCACACTGTGCTTTATAGCAAGAAGCACACTCTTGCTTTTTAGAGTCTCTAAGACAGCAGGAAATCTGAGTGTGCCCAGAACAAAAGAACGGTGTTTCCTACACATATGTACTATATGTAGTCCCAATCTTCTTCTGAAACTGATAGAATGCACTGGTACTCTAACATCCAATGCTTGTCAATTAAGATGAGAAACGTTTGAGCTTCGTGAATGATGTAGTTCGTTTGAGCAGAAAAGTGACTGCCCTTACCTGAATTGAAGTCTTGCTTGTAGGAAGACTCAGAGCCTGGGATTTAACTCCATTTCTGAAGTAAAACACACAGCAGTGTAATCATCGATTGATCACACTCTGCTTTAGAACAAGAAGCACGCTCTTGCTTTCTAGATTCTCTAAGACAGCAGGAAACGTGAGTGTGCTGAGAACAAAAGAACGGTGTTTCCTACACATACGGACCATATCTAGTCCAACTCTTCTTCTGAAAATGATACAAAGCACTGGTCCTCTAACATCCAATGCTTGTCTGTTAAGATGAGAAACGTGTGATCTTCGTGAACGATGTAGTTCTTTTGAGCAGAAAACTTACTGCCCTTACCTGAAACGAAGTCTTCCTTGTAGGGAGACAAAGAGCCTGGGATTTAACTCCTTTTCGGAATTGAAACACACAGCATAGTTTTCATCCATGGATCCCACTCTGCTTTAGAATGAGAAGCACGCTCTTGCTTTCTAGATTCTCTAATACAGCAGGAAACGTGAGTGTGCTGAGAACAAAAGAACGGTGTTTCCTACACATACGGACCATACATAGTCCAACTCTGCTTCTTAATCTGATACAAAGCACTGGTCCTCTAACATCCAATGCTTGTCTGTTAAGATGAGAAAGGTGTGAGCTCCGTGAAAGATGTAGTTCATTTGAGCTGAAAAGTGACTGTCCTTACCTGAAACGAAGTCTTGCTTGTAGGAAGACATAGAGCCTGGGATTTATGTCCTTTTCTGAAGGGAAACACACAGGATAGTTTTCATCCATGGATCACACTCTGCTTTAGAGCGAGAAGCACGCTCTTGCTTTCTAGAGTCTCTAAGACAGCAGGAAATCTGAGTGTGCCCAGAACAAAATAACGGTGTTTCCTACACATACGGACCATATCTAGTCCAACTCTGCTTCTGAAACTGATACAAAGCACTGGTCCTCTAACATCCAATGCTTGTCATTTAAGATGAGAAACGTGTGAGCTCCGTGAAAGATGTAGTTCATTTGAGCTGAAAAGTGACTGCCCTTACCTGAAACGAAGTCTTGCTTGTAGGAAGACATAGAGCCTGGGATTTAACTCCTTTTCTGAAGAGAAACACACAGCATAGTTTTCATCCATGGATCACACTCTGCTTTAGAGCGAGAAGCACACTCTTGCTTTCTAGAGTCTCTAAGACAGCAGGAAACGTGAGTGTGCTGAGAACAAAAGAACGGTGTTTCCTACACATACGGACCATATCTAGTCCAACTCTGCTTCTTAAACTGATACAAAGCACTGGTCCTCTAACATCCAATGCTTGCCTGTTAAGATGAGAAACGTGTGAGCTCAGTGAACGATGTAGGTCGTTTGAGCTGATAAGTGACTGCCCTTACCCGAAACGAAGTCTTGCTTGTAGGAAGACACAGAGCCCGGGATTTAACTCCATTTCTGAAGGGAAACACACAGCAGTGTTCTCATCCATTGATCACACTCTGCTTTAGAACAAGAAGCACGCAATTGCATTCTAGAGTCTCTAAGACAGCAGGAAATCTGAGTGTGCCCAGAACAAAAGAGCGGTGTTTTCTACACCTATGGACCATATCTACTCCAAATCTGCTTCTGAAACTGAAACAAAGCACTGACTCTCTAACATCGAATGCTTGTCATTTAAGATGAGAAACGTGTGAGCTCAGTGAACGATGTAGTTCGTTTGAGCAGAAAAGAGACTGCCCTTACCTGAAACGAAGTCTTGCTTGTAGGAAGACTCAGAGCCTGGGATTTAACTCCATTTCTGAAGGCAAACAAACAGCATAGTTCTCATCCATGGATCACACTCTGCTTTAGAGCGAGGAGCACGCTCTTGCTTTCTAGAGTCTCTAAGACAGCAGGAAACGTGAGTGTGCTGAGAACAAAAGAACGGTGTTTTCTACACATACGGACATTATATAGTCCAACTCTTCTTCTGAAACTGATACAAAGCACTGGTCCTCTAAAATCCAATGCTTGTCTCTTAAGATGAGAAACATGTGAGCTTCGTGAACGATGTAGTTCCTTTGAGCTGGAAAGTGACTGCCCTTACCTGAAATGAAGTCTTGCTTGTAGGAAGACTCAGAGCCTGTGATTTAACTCCATTTCTGAAGGGAAAGACACAGCATAGTTCTCATCCATGAATCACACTCTGCTTTAGAGCGAGAAGCACGCTCTTGCTTTCTAGAGTCTCTAAAACAGCAGGAAATCTGAGTGTGCCCAGAACAAAGAACGGTATTTCCTACACATATGGACCACATCTAGTCCAACTCTTCTTCTGAAACTGATACAAAGCACTGGTCCTCTAACATCCAATGCTTGTCAATTAAGATGAGAAACGTGTGAGCTTCGTGAATGATTTAGTTCGTTTGAGCAGAAAAGTGACTGCCCTTACCTGAATTGAAGTCTTGCTTGTAGGAAGACTCAGATCCTGGGATTTAACTCCATTTCTGAAGTAAAACACACAGCAGTGTAATCATCGATTGATCACACTCTGCTTTAGAACAAGAAGCACGCTCTTGCTTTCTAGAGACTCTAAGACAGCTGGAAACGTGAGTGTGCTGAGAACAAAAGAACGGTGTTTCCTACACATACGGACCATATCTAGTCCAACTCTTCTTCTGAAAATGATACAAAGCACTGGTCCTCTAACATCCAATGCTTGTCAATTAAGATGAGTAACGTGTGAGCTTCGTGAATGATGTAGTTCGTTTGAGCTGAAAAGTGACTGCCCTTACCTGAAACGGAGTCTTGCCTGTAGGAAGACACAACGCCTGGGATTTAACTCCATTTCTGAAGGGAAACACACAGCATAGTTCTCATCCATGGATCACACTCTGCTTTAGAGCAAGAAGCACGCTCTTACTTTCTAGAGTCTCTAATACAGCAGGAAATCTGAGTGTGCACAGAACAAAAGAACTGTGTTTCCTACACATACTGACTATATGTAGTCCAAATCTTCTTCTGAAACTGATACAATGCACTGGGCCTCTAACATCCAATGCTTGTCAGTTAAGATGAGAAACGTGTGAGCTTCGTGAATGATGTAGTCCCTTTGAGCAGAAAAGTGACTGCCCTTACCTGAAACGAAGTCTTGATTGTAGGGAGACTCAGAACATGGGATTTAAATCCATTTCTGAAGTGAAACAGACAGCATTGTCTCATCCATTGATCACACTCTGCTTTAGAACAAGAAGCACGCTCTTGCTTTCTAGAGTCTCTAAGACAGCAGGAAACGTGAGTGTGCTGAGAACAAAAGAACAGTGTTTCCTACACATACGGACCATATCTAGTCCAACTCTGCTTCTTAAACTGATACAAAGCACTGGTCCTCTAACATCCAATGCTTGTCTGTTAAGATGAGAAACGTGTGAGCTCAGTGAACGATGTAGGTCGTTTGAGCTGATAAGTGACTGCCCTTACCTGAAACAAAATCTTGCTTGTAGGAAGACTCAGAGCCTGGGATTAAACTCCATTTCTGAAGTGAAACACACAGCATAGTTCTCATCCATGGATCACACTCTGCTTTAGAGCAAGAAGCACACTCTTGCATTCTAGAGTCTCTAAGACTGCAGGAAATCTGAGTGTGCCCAGAACAAAAGAACGGTGTTTCCTACACATACGGACTATATGTAGTCCAAATCTTCTTATGAAACTGATAGAATGAACTGGTACTCTAACATCGAATGCTTGTCAGTTAAGATGAGAAACGTGTGAGCTTTGTGAATGATGTAGTTCCTTTGAACTGAAAAGTGACTGCCCTTACCTGAAACGAAGTCTTACCTGTAGTAAGACACAGAGCCTGGGATTTAAATCCATTTCTGAAGGGAAACACACAGCATAGTTCTCATCTATGGATCACACTCTGCCTTAGAGCGAGAAGCACACTCTTGCTTTCTAGATTCTCTAATACAGCAGGAAATCTGACTGTGCCCAGAACAAAAGAACGGTATTTCCTACACATATGGACCATTGCTAGTCCAACTCTTCTTCTGAAACTGATACAAAGCACTGGTCCTCTAACATCCAATGCTTGTCAATTAAGATGAGAAACGTGTGAGCTTCGTGAATGATTTAGTTCGTTTGAGCAGAAAAGTGACTGCCCTTACCTGAATTGAAGTCTTGCTTGTAGGAAGACTCAGAGCCTGGGATTTAACGCCATTTCTGAAGTAAAACACACAGCAGTGTAATCATCGATTGATCACACTCTGCTCTAGAACAAGAAGCCCGCTCTTGCTTTCTAGAGACCCTAAGACAGCAGGAAACGTGAGTGTGCTGAGAACAAATGAACGGTGTTTCCTACACATACGGACCATATCTAGTCCAACTCTTCTTCTGAAAATGATACAAAGCACTGGTCCTCTAACATCCAATGCTTGTCAATTAAGAGGAGAAACGTGTGAGCTTCGTGAACGATGTAGTTCGTTTGAGCAGAAAAGAGACTGCCCTTACCTGAAACGAAGTCTTGCTTGTAGGAAGACTCAGAGCCTGGGATTTAACTCCATTTCTGAAGGCAAACAAACAGCATAGTTCTCATCCATGGATCACACTCTGCTTTAGAGCGAGGAGCACGCTCTTGCTTTCTAGAGTCTCTAAGACAGCAGGAAACGTGAGTGTGCTGAGAACAAAAGAACGGTGTTTTCTACACATACGGACATTATATAGTCCAACTCTTCTTCTGAAACTGATACAAAGCACTGGTCCTCTAAAATCCAATGCTTGTCTCTTAAGATGAGAAACATGTGAGCTTCGTGAACGATGTAGTTCCTTTGAGCTGGAAAGTGACTGCCCTTACCTGAAATGAAGTCTTGCTTGTAGGAAGACTCAGAGCCTGTGATTTAACTCCATTTCTGAAGGGAAAGACACAGCATAGTTCTCATCCATGAATCACACTCTGCTTTAGAGCGAGAAGCACGCTCTTGCTTTCTAGAGTCTCTAAAACAGCAGGAAATCTGAGTGTGCCCAGAACAAAGAACGGTATTTCCTACACATATGGACCACATCTAGTCCAACTCTTCTTCTGAAACTGATACAAAGCACTGGTCCTCTAACATCCAATGCTTGTCAATTAAGATGAGAAACGTGTGAGCTTCGTGAACGATGTAGTTCGTTTGAGCAGAAACGTGACTGCCCTTACCTGAAACGAAGTCTTGCTTGTAGGAAGACTCGGAGCCTGGGATTTAACTCCATTTCTGAAGTGAAAGACACAGCATAGTTCTCATCCATGGATCACACTGTGCTTTAGAGCAAGAAGCACACTCTTGCTTTTTAGAGTCTCTAAGACAGCAAGAAATCTGAGTGTGCCCAGAACAAAAGAACGGTGTTTCCTACACATACGGACTATATGTAGTCCAAATCTTCTTCTGAAACTGAGAGAATGCACTGGTACTCTAACATCCAATGCTTGTCATTTAAGATGAGAAACGTGTGAGCTTTGTGAATGATGTAGTTCCTTTGAACAGAAAAGCGACTGACCTTACCTGAAACGAATTCTTACTTGTATTAAGACACAGAGCCTGGGATTTAACTCCATTTCTGAAGGGAAACACACAGCATAGTTCTCATCTATGGATCACACTCTGCCTTAGAGCAAGAAGCACACTCTTGCTTTCTAGATTCTCTAATACAGCAGGAAATCTGAGTGTGCCCAGAACAAAAGAACGGTGTTTCCTACACATATGGACCATATCTAGTCCAACTCTTCTTCTGAAACTGATACAATGCACTCGTCCTCTAACATCCAATGCTTGTCAATTAAGATGAGAAACGTGTGAGCTTCGGGAATGATTTAGTTCGTTTGAGCAGAAAAGTGACTGCCCTTACCTGAATTGAAGTCTTGCATGTAGGAAGACTCAGAGCCTGGGATTTAACTCCATTTCTGAAGTAAAACACACAGCAGTGTAATCATCGATTGATCACACTCTGCTTTAGAACAAGAAGCACGCTCTTGCTTTCTAGAGACTCTAAGACAGCAGGAAACGTGAGTGTGCTGAGAACAAAAGAACGGTGTTTCCTACACATACAGACCATATCTAGTCCAAATCTGCTTCTGAAAATGATAGAAAGCACTGGTCCTCTAACATCCAATGCTTGTCAATTAAGATGAGTAACATGTGAGCTTCGTGAATGATGTAGTTCGTTTGAGCTGAAAAGTGACTGCCCTTACCTGAAACGGAGTCTTGCCTGTAGGAAGACACAACGCCTGGGATTTAACTCCATTTCTGAAGGGAAACACACAGCATAGTTCTCATCCATGGATCACACTCTGCTTTAGAGCAAGAAGCATGCTCTTGCTTTCTAGAGTCTCTAATACAGCAGGAAATCTGAGTGTGCACAGAACAAAAGAACGGTGTTTCCTACACATACTGACTATATGTAGTCCAAATCTTCTTCTGAAACTGATACAATGCACTGACCCTCTAACATCCAATGCTTGTCAGTTAAGATGAGAAACCTGTGAGCTCAGTGAACGATGTAGTTCGTTTGAGCAGAAAAGTGACTGCCCTTACCTGAAACGAAGTCTTGCTTGTAGGAAGACTCAGAGCCTGGGATTTAACTCCATTTCTGAAGGCAAACAAACAGCATAGTTCTCATCCATGGATCACACTCTGCTTTAGAGCGAGAAGCATGCTCTTGCTTTCTAGAGTCTCTAAGACAGCAGGAAACGTGAGTTTGCTGAGAACAAAAGAACGGTGTTGTCTACACATACAAACATTATATAGTCCAACTCTTCTTCTGAAACTGATACAAAGCACTGGTCCTCTAACATCGAATGCTTGTCAGTTAAGATGAGAAACGTGTGAGCTTTGTGAATGATGTAGTTCCTTTGAACTGAAAAGTGACTGCCCTTACCTGAAACGAAGTCTTACCTGTAGTAAGACACAGAGCCTGGGATTTAAATCCATTTCTGAAGGGAAACACACAGCATAGTTCTCATCTATGGATCACACTCTGCCTTAGAGCGAGAAGCACACTCTTGCTTTCTAGATTCTCTAATACAGCAGGAAATCTGAGTGTGCCCAGAACAAAAGAACAGTGTTTCCTACACATATGGACCATTGCTAGTCCAACTCTTCTTCTGAAACTGATACAAAGTACTGGTCCTCTAACATCCAATGCTTGTCAATTAAGATGAGAAACGTGTGAGCTCCGTGAATGATTTAGTTCGTTTGAGCAGAAAAGTGACTGCCCTTACCTGAATTGAAGTCTTGCTTGTAGGAAGACTCAGAGCCTGGGATTTAACGCCATTTCTGAAGTAAAACACACAGCAGTGTAATCATCGATTGATCACACTCTGCTTTAGAACAAGAAGCACGGTCTTGCTTTCTAGAGTCTCTAAGACAGCAGGAAACGTGTGTGTGCTGAGAACAAAAGAACGGAGTTTCCTACACATACAGACCATATCTAGTCAAACTCTTCTTCTGAAAATGATACAAAGCACTGGTCCTCTAACATCCAATTCTTGTCAATTAAGAGGAGAAACGTGTGAGCTTCGTGAATGATGTAGTTCGTTTGAGCAGAATACTGACTGCCCTTACCTGAAACGAAGTCTTGCATGTAGGAAGACTCAGAGCCTGGGATTTAACTCCATTTGTGAAGTGAAACACACAGTAGTGTTCTCATCCATTGATCACACACTGCTTTAGTACAAGAATCACGCTCTTGCTTTCTAGAGTCTCTAAGACAGCAGGAATCGTGAGTTTTCTGAGAACAATAGAACGGTGTTTCCTACACATGTGAACCATATCTAGTCCAACTCTGCTTCTGAAACCGATACAAAGCACTGGTCCTCTAACATCCAATGCTTGTCTGTTAAGATGAGAAAGGTGTGAGCTCTGTGAAAGATGTAGTTCATTTGAGCTGAAAAGTGACTGCCCTTACCTGAAACGAAGTCTTGCTTGTAGGAAGACATAGAGGCTGGGATTTAACTCCTTTTCTGAAGCGAAACACACAGCATAGTTCTCATCTATGCATCACACTCTGCCTTAGAGCGAGAAGCACACTCTTGCTTTCTAGATTCTCTAATACAGCAGGAAATCTGAGTGTGCCCAGAACAAAAGAACGGTGTTTCCTACACATATGGACCATATCTACTCCAACTCTTCTTCTGAAACTGATACAAGGCACTGGTCCTCTAACATCCAATGCTTGTCAATTAAGATGAGAAACGTGTGAGCTTCGTGAATGATTTAGTTCGTTTGAGCAGAAAAGTGACTGCCCTTACCTGAATTGAAGTCTTGCTTGTAGGAAGACTCAGAGCCTGGGATTTAACTCCATTTCTGAAGTAAAACACACAGCAGTGTAATCATCGATTGATCACACTCTGCTTTAGAACAAGAAGCACGCTCTTGCTTTCTAGAGACTCTAAGACAGCAGGAAACGTGAGTGTGCTGAGAACAAAAGAACGGTGTTTCCTACACATACGGACCATATCTAGTACAACTCTTCTTCTGAAAATGATACAAAGCACTGGTCCTCTAACATCCAATGCTTGTCAATTAAGATGAGAAACGAGTGAGCTTTGTTAATGATGTAGTTCGTTTGAGCAGAAAAGTGACTGCCCTTACCTGAATTGAAGTCTTGCTTTTAGGGAGACTCAGAGCCTGGGATTTAACTCCATTTCTGAAGTAAAACACACAGCAGTGTAATCATCGATTGATCACACTCTGCTTTAGAACAAGAAGCACGCTCTTGCTTTCGAGAATCTCTAAGACAGCAGGAAACGTGAGTGTGCTGAGAACAAAAGAACGGTGTTTCCTACACATACGGACTATATCTAGTCAAACTCTTCTTCTGAAAATGATACAAAGCACTGGTCCTCTAACATCCAATGTTTGTCAATTAAGAGGAGAAACGTGTGAGCTTCGTGAACGATGTAGTTCATTTGAGCAGAAAACTGACTGCCCTTACCTGAAACGAAGTCTTGCTTGTAGGAAGACTCAGAGCCTGGGATTTAACTCCATTTGTGAAGTGAAACACACAGTAGTGTTTTCATCCATGGATCACACTCTGCTTTAGAGCGAGAAGCACGCTCTTGCTCTCTAGAGTCTCTAAGACAGCAGGAAATCTGAGTGTGCCCATAACAAAAGAACGGTGCTTCCTACACATACGGACCATATCTAGTCCAACTCTGCTTCTGAAACTGATACAAAGCATTGGTCCTCTAACATCCAATGCTTGTCTGTTAAGATGAGAAACGTGTGAGCTTCGTGAACGATGTAGTTCGTTTGAGCAGAAAAATTACTGCCCTTACCTGAAATGAAGTCTTGCTTGTAGGGAGACTCAGATCCTGGGATTTAACTCCTTTTCTGAATTGAAACACACAGCATAGTTTTCATCCATGGATCCCACTGTACTTTAGAATGAGAAGCACGCTCTTGCTTTCTAGATTCTCTAAGACATCAGGAAACGTGAGTGTGCTGAGAACAAAAGAACGGTGTTTCCTACACATATGGACCATATCTAGTCAAACTCTGCTTCTTAAACTGATACAAACCACTGGTCCTCTAACATCCAATGCTTGTCAGTTAAGATGGGAAACGTGTGAGCTTCATGAACGATGTAGTTTCTTTGAACTGAAAAGTGACTGCCCTTACCTGAAACCAAGTCTTGCTTGTAGGAAGACACAGAGCCTGAGATTTAACTCCTTTTATGAAGGGAAACACACAGCATAGTTCTCATCCATGGATCACACTCTGCTTTAGAGCGAGAAGCACGCTCTTGCTTTCTAGAGTCTCTAAGACAGCAGGAAACGTGAGTGTGCCCAGAACAAAAGAACGGTGTTTCCTACACATACGGAACATATGTTGTCCAAATCTACTTCTGAAACTGATAAAAAGCACTGGTCCTCTAACATCCAATGCTTGTCAATTAAGATGGGAAACGTGTGAGCTTCATGAACGATGAAATTCGATTGAGCAGAAAAGTGACTGCCCTTCCCTGAATTGAAGTCTTGCTTCTAGGAAGACTCAGAGCCTGGGATTTAACTCCATTTCTGAAGTAAAACACACAGCAGTGTAATCATCGATTGATCACACTCTGCTTTAGAACAAGAAGCACGCTCTTGCTTTCTAGAGTCTCTAAGACTGCAGGATATGTGATTTTGCTGAGAACAAAAGAACAGTGTTTCCTAAACATACGGACATTATATAGTCCAACTCTGCTTCTGAAACTGATACAAAGCACTGGTCCTCTAAAATCCAATGCTTGTCTCTTAAGATGAGAAACATGTGAGCTTCGTGAACGATGTAGTTCCTTTGAGCTGGAAAGTGACTGCACTTACCTGAAACGAAGTCTTGCTTGTAGGAAGACTCAGAGCCTGTGATTTAACTCCATTTCTGAAGGGAAAGACACCGCATAGTTCTCATCCATGAATCACACTCTGCTTTAGAGCGAGAAGCACGCTCTTGCTTTCTAGAGTCTCTAAAACAGCAGGAAATCTGAGTGTGCCCGAACAAAAGAACGGTGTTTCCTACACATATGGACCACGTCTAGTCCAAATCTGCTTCTGAAACTGATACAAATCACTGACCCTCTAAATTCTAATGCTTGTCAGTTGAGATGAGAAACGTGTGAGCTCAGTGAACGATTTAGTTCCATTGAGCAGAAAAGTGACTGCCCTTACCTGAAACGAAGTCTTGCTTGTAGGAAAACTCAGAGCTTGGGATTTAACTCCATTTCTGAAGGCAAACACACAGCATAGTTCTCATCCATGGATCACACTCTGCTTTAGAGCGAGAAGCACGCTCTTGCTTTCTAGAGTCTCTAAGACAGCAGGAAACGTGAGTGTGCTGAGAACAAAAGAACAGTGTTTCCTACACATAGGGACCATATCTAGTCCAACTCTTCTTCTGAAACTGATACAAAGCACTGGTCCTCTAACATCCAATGCTTGTCAGTTAAGATGAGAAACGTGTGAGCTTCGTGAAAGATATAGTTTGTTTGAGCAGAAAAGTGACTGCCTTTATCTGAAACGATGTCTGCTTGTAGGAAGACTCAGAGCCTGGGATTTAACTCCATTTCTGAAGTGAAACACACAGCATAGTTCTCATCCATGGATCACACTCTGCTTTAGAGCGAGAAGCACGCTCTTGCTTTCTAGAATCTCTAATGCAGCAGGAAATCTGAGTGTGCCCAGAACAAAAGAACGGTGTTTCCTACACATACGGACTATATGTAGTCCAAATCTTCATCTGAAACTGATAGAATGCACTGGTCCTCTAACATCCAAAGCTTGTCAGTTAAGATGAGAAACGTGTTAGCTTCGTGAAAGATGTAGTTTGTTTGAGCAGAAAAGTGACTGCCCTTACCTGAAATGAAGTATTGCTTGTAGGAAGACTCAGAGCCTGGGATTTAACTCCATTTCTGAAGTGAAACAAACAGCAGTGCTCTCATCCATTGATCACACTCTGATGTATAAGAAGAAGCACGATCTTGCATTCTAGAGTCTCTAAGAGAGAAGGAAACGTGAGTTTGCTGAGAACAAAAGAACGGTGTTTCCTACACATATGGACCATATCTTGCCCAACTCTGCTTCTGACACTGATACAAAGCACTGGTCCTCTAACATACAATTCTTGTCAGTTAAGATGAGAAACGTGTGAGCTTTGTGAATGATGCAGTTCCTTTGAACTGAAAAGTGACTGCCCTTACCTGAAACGAAGTCTTGCTTTTAGTAAGACACAGAGCCTGGGATTTAAGTCCATTTCTGAAGTAAAACACACAGCAGTGTAATCATCAATTGATCACACTGTGCTTTAGAACAAGAAGCACGCTCTTGCTTTCTAGAGTCCCTAAGATAGCAGGAAACGTGAGTGTGATAAGAACAAATGAACGTTGTTTCCTAAACATACGGACCATATCTAGTCCTACTCTGCTTCTGAAACTGATACAAAGCACTGGTCCTCTAACATTCAATGCTTGTCAGTTAAGATGAGAAACGTGTGAGCTTCGTGAACGATTTAGTTACTTTGAGCAGAAAAGTCACTGCCCTTACCTTAAACGAAGTCTTGCTTGTAGGGAGACTCAGAGCATGGCATTTAACTCCATTTCTGAATGGAAACACACAGTATAGTTCTCATCCATGGACCACACTCTGATTTAGAGCGAGAAGCACGCTCTTGCCTTCTAGAGTCTCTAAGACAGCAGGAAATCAGAGTGTGCCCAGAACAAAAGAACGGTGTTTCCTACACATATGGACCATATCTAGTCGAAATCTGCTTCTGAAACTGATACAAAGCACTGACCCTCTA
Source organism: Onychomys leucogaster (assembly GCA_949786385.1). Lineage (NCBI taxonomy): Eukaryota > Metazoa > Chordata > Mammalia > Rodentia > Cricetidae > Onychomys > Onychomys leucogaster. The sequence goes on from CATKUP010000069.1 coordinate 567,041, forward strand.
ACATCCAATGCTTGTCTGTTAAGATGAGAAACGTGTGAGCTCAGTGAACGATTTAGTTCGTTTGAGCAGAAAAGTGACTGCCCTTACCTGAAACGAAGTCTTGCTTGTAGTAAGACTCAGAGCCTGTGATTTAACTCCATTTCTGAATGCAAACACACAGCATAGTTCTCATCCATGGATCACACTCTGCTTTAGAGCGAGAAGCACGCTCTTGCTTTCTAGAGTCTCTAAGACAGCAGGAAACGTGAGTGTGCTGAGAAAAAAACAATGGTGTTTCCTACACATAGGGACCATATCTAGTCCAACTCTTCTTCTGAAACTGATACAAAGCACTGGTCCTCTAACATCCAATGCTTGTCAGTTAAGATGAGAAACGTGTGAGCTTTGTGAACGATGTAGTTTGTTTGAGCTGAAAAGTGACTGCCCTTACCTGAAACGAAGTCTTGCTTGTAGGAAGACTCAGAGCCTGGGATTTAACTCCATTTCTGAAGAGAAACACAGCATAGTTCTCATCCGTGGATCACACTCTGCTTTAGAGCGAGAAGCACGCTCTTGCTTTCTAGAATCTCTAATACAGCAAGTAATCTGAGTGTGCCCAGAACAAAAGAATGGCGTTTCCTACACATACGGACTATATGTAGTCCAAATCTTCATCTGAAACTGGTAGAATGCACTGGTCCTCGAACATCCAATCCTTGTCAGTTAAGATGAGAAACATGTGAGCTTCGTGAAAGATGTAGTTCGTTTGAGCAGAAAACTGACTGCCCTTACCTGAAATGAAGTCTTGCTTGTAGGAAGACTCAGAGCCTGGGATTTAAGTCCACTTCTGAAGTGAAACACAAAGCAGTGTTCTCATCCATTGATCACACTCTGCTTTATAACAAGAAGCACGATCTTGCTTTCTACAATCTCTAAGACAGCAGGAAACGTGAGTTTGCTGAGAACAAAACAACGGTGTTTCCTAAACATCCAGACCATATCTAGTCCAACTCTGCTTCTGAAACTGGTACAAAGCACTGGTCCTCTAACATCCAATGCTTGTCAGTTAAGATGAGAAACGTGTGAGCTTTGTGAATGATGTAGTGCCTTTGAACTGAAAAGTGACTGCCCTTACCTGAAACGAAGTCTTGCTTTTAGTAAGACACAGAGCCTGGGATTTAAGTCCATTTCTGAAGGGAAACACACAGCATAGTTCTCATCCATGGATCACTCTCTGCTTTAGTGCGAGAAGTACGATCTTGCTTTCTAGAGTCTCTAATACAGCAGGAAATCTGAGTGTGCCCAGAAAAAAAGAGCGGTGTTTCCTACACATATGGACCATATGTAGTCCAAATCTGCTTCTGAAACTGATACAAAGCACTGACCATCTAACAACCAATGCTTCTCATTTAAGATGAGCAACGTGTGAGCTTCGTGAATGATGTAGTTCGTTTGAGCAGAAAAGTGACTGCCCTTACCTGAAACGATGTCTTGCTTGTAGGAAGACTCAGAGAATGGGATTTAACTCCATTTCAAGGGAAACATACAGCATAGTTCTCATCCATGGATCACACTCTGCTTTAGAGCAAGAAGCACGCTCTTGGTTTCTAGAATCTCTAATACAGCAAGTAATCTGAGTGTGCCCAGAACAAAAGAACGGCGTTTCCTACACATACGGACTATATGTAGTCCAAATCTTCATCTGAAACTGGTAGAATGCACTGGTCCTCGAACATCAAATCCTTGTCAGTTAAGATGAGAAACATGTGAGCTTCGTGAAAGATGTAGTTCGTTTGAGCAGAAAACTGACTGCCCTTACCTGAAATGAAGTCTTGCTTGTAGGAAGACTCAGAGCCTGGGATTTAAGTCCATTTCTGAAGTGAAACACAAAGCAGTGTTCTCATCCATTGATCACAGTCTGCCTTATAACAAGAAGCACGATCTTGCTTTCTACAATCTCTAAGACAGCAGGAAACGTGAGTTTGCTGAGAAGAAAACAACGGTGTTTCCTAAACATACAGACCATATCTAGTCCAACTAGCTTCTGAAACTGATACAAAGCACTGGTCCTCTACCATCCAATGCTTGTCAGTTAACATGAGAAACGTGTGAGCTTTGTGAATGATGTAGTGCCTTTGAACTGAAAAGTGACTGCCCTTACATGAAACGAAGTCTTGCTTTTAGTAAGACACAGAGCCTGGGATTTAAGTCCATTTCTGAAGGGAAACACACAACATAGTTCTCATCCATGGATCACTCTCTGCTTTAGTGCGAGAAGTACGATCTTGCTTTCTAGAGTCTCTAATACAGCAGGAAATCTGAGTGTGCCCAGAAAAAAAGAGCGGTGTTTCCTACACATATGGACCATATGTAGTCCAAATCTGCTTCTGAAACTTATACAAAGCACTGACCATCTAACAACCAATGCTTGTCATTTAAGATGAGAAACGTGTGAGCTTCGTGAACGATGTAGTTCGTTTGAGCAGAAAAGTGACTGCCCTTACCTGAAACGATGTCTTGCTTTTAGTAAGACACAGAGCCTGGGATTTAAGTCCATTTCTGAAGTAAAACACACAGCAGTGTAATCATCAATTGATCACACTCTGCTTTAGAACAAGAAGCACGCTCTTGCTTTCTAGAGTCTCTAAGATAGCAGGAAACGTGAGTGTGCTGAGAACAAAAGAACGGTGTTTCCTAAACATACGGACCATATCTAGTCCAACTCTGCTTCTGAAACTGATACAAAGCACTGGTCCTCTAACATCCAATGCTTGTCAGTTAAGATGAGAAACGTGTGAGCTTCGTGAACGATTTAGTTACTTTGAGCAGAAAAGTCACTGCCCTTACCTTAAACGAAGTCTTGCTTGTAGGGAGACTCAGAGCATGGGATTTAACTCCATTTCTGAAGGGAAACACACAGTATAGTTCTCATGCATGGACCACACTCTGATTTAGAGCGAGAAGCACACTCTTGCTTTCTAGAGTCTCTAAGACAGCAGGAAATCAGAGTGTGCCCAGAACAAAAGAACGGTGTTTCCTACACATATGGACCATATCTAGTCGAAATCTGCTTCTGAAACTGATAGAAAGCACTGACCCTCTAACATCCAATGCTTGTCAGTTAAGATGAGAAACGTGTGAGCTCAGTGAACGATGTAGTTCGTTTGAGCAGAAAAGTGACTGCCCTTACCTGAAACGAAGTCTTGCTTGTAGGAAGACTCAGAGCCTGGGATTTAACTCCATTTCTGAAGGCAAACACACAGCATAGTTCTCATCCATGGATCACACTCTGCTTTAGAGCGAGAAGCATGCTCTTGCTTTCTAGAGTCTCTAAGACAGCAGGAAACGTGAGTGTGCTGAGAACAAAACAACGGTGTTTCCTACACATACGGACCATATGTTGTCCAAATTTACTTCTGAAACTGATACAAAGCACTGACCCTCTAACATCCAATGCTTGTCAGTTAAGATGGGAAACGTGTGAGCTTCATGAACGATGAAGTTTGTTTGAGCAGAAAAGTGACTGCCCTTACCTGAATTGAAGTCTTGCTTGTAGGAAGACTCAGAGCCTGGGATTTAACTCCATTTCTGAAGTGAAACACACAGCAGTGTAATCATCCATTGATCACCCTCTGCTTTAGAACAAGAAGCACGCTCTTGCTTTCTAGAGTCTCTAAGACAGCAGGAAACGTGATTTTGCTGAGAACAAAAGAACAGTGTTTCCTAAACATACAGACATTATATAGTCGAACTCTGCTTCTGAAACTGATACAAAGCACTGGTCCTCTAAAATCCAATGCTTGTCTGTTAAGATGAGAAACGTGTGAGCTCCATGAACGATGTAGTTCGTTTGAGCTGAGAAGTGACTGCCCTTACCTGAAACGAAGTCTTGCTTGTAGGAAGACACAGACCCTGGGATTTAACTCCTTTTCTGAAGGGAAACACACAGCATAGTTCTCATCCATGGATCACACTCTGCTTTAGAGCGAGAAAAACGCTCTTGCTTTCTAAAGTCTCTAAGACAGCAGGAAACGTGAGTGTGCTGAGAACAAAAGAACGGTGTTTCCTACACATATGGACCATATCTAGTCCAACTCTGCTTCTGACACTGATACAAAGCACTGGTCCTCTAACATACAATGCTTGTCTGTTAAGATGAGAAACGTGTGAGCTTCGAGAACGATGTAGTTCGTTTGAGCAGAAAAGTGACTGCCCTTACCTGAAACGAAGTCTTGCTTGTAGGAAGACTCAGAGCCTGGGATTTAACTCCATTTCTGAAGGGAAACACACAGCATAGTTCTCATCCGTGGATCACACTCTGCTTTAGAGCGCGAAGCACGCTCTTGCTTTCTAGAGTCTCTAAAACCGCAGGAAATCTGAGTGTGCCAAGAACAAAAGAACGGTGTTTCCTACACATATGGACCACATCTAGTCCAAATCTGCTTCTGAAACTGATACAAATCACTGACCCTCTAACATCTAATGCTTGTCAGTTGAGATGTGAAACGTGTAAGCTCAGTGAACGATTTAGTTCGATTGAGCAGAAAAGTGACTGCCCTTACCTGAAATGAAGTCTTGCTTGTAGGAAGACTCAGAGCCTGGGATTTAACTCCATTTCTGAAGTGAAACACACAGCAGTGCTCTCTTCCATTGATCACACTCTGCTGTATAACAAGAAGCACGATCTTGCTTTCTAGAGTCTCTAAGAGAGAAGGAAACGTGAATTTGCTGAGAACAAAACAACGGTGTTTCCTAAACATACAGACCATATCTAGTCCAACTCTGCTTCTGAAACTGATACAAAGCACTGGTCCTCTAACATCCAATGCTTGTCAGTTAAGATGAGAACCGTGTGAGCTTTGTGAATGATGTAGTGCCTTTGAACTGAAAAGTGACTGCCCTTACCTGAAACGAAGTCTTGCTTTTAGTAAGACACAGAGCCTGGGATTTAAGTCCATTTCTGAAGGGAATCACACAACATAGTTCTCATCCATGGATCACTCTCTGCTTTAGTGCGAGAAGTACGATCTTGCTTTCTAGAGTCTCTAATACAGCAGGAAATCTGAGTGTGCCCAGAAAAAAAGAGCGGTGTTTCCTATACATATGGACCATATGTAGTCCAAATCTACTTCTGAAACTGATACAAAGCACTGACCATCTAACAACCAATGCTTCTCATTTAAGATGAGCAACGTGCGAGCTTCGTGAATGATGTAGTTCGTTTGAGCAGAAAAGTGACTGCCCTTACCTGAAATGATGTCTTGCTTGTAGGAAGACTCAGAGAATGGGATTTAACTCCATTTCAAGGGAAACATACAGCATAGTTCTCATCCATGGATCACACTCTGCTTTAGAGCAAGAAGCACGCTCTTGGTTTCTAGAATCTCTAATACAGCAAGTAATCTGAGTGTGCCCAGAACAAAAGAACGGCGTTTCCTACACATACGGACTATATGTAGTCCAAATCTTCATCTGAAACTGGTAGAATGCACTGGTCCTCGAACATCAAATCCTTGTCAGTTAAGATGAGAAACATGTGAGCTTCGTGAAAGATGTAGTTCGTTTGAGCAGAAAACTGACTGCCCTTACCTGAAATGAAGTCTTGCTTGTAGGAAGACTCAGAGCCTGGGATTTAAGTCCATTTCTGAAGTGAAACACAAAGCAGTGTTCTCATCCATTGATCACACTCTGCCTTATAACAAGAAGCACGATCTTGCTTTCTACAATCTCTAAGACAGCAGGAAACGTGAGTTTGCTGAGAAGAAAACAACGGTGTTTCCTAAACATACAGACCATATCTAGTCCAACTAGCTTCTGAAACTGATACAAAGCACTGGTCCTCTAACATCCAATGCTTGTCAGTTAAGATGAGAAACGTGTGAGCTTTGTGAATGATGTAGTGCCTTTGAACTTAAAAGTGACTGCCCTTACCTGAAACGAAGTCTTGCTTTTAGTAAGACGCAGAGCCTGGGATTTAAGTCCATTTCTGAAGGGAAACACACAACATAGTTCTCATCCATGGATCACTCTCTGCTTTAGTGCGAGAAGTACGATCTTGCTTTCTAGAGTCTCTAATACAGCAGGAAATCTGAGTGTGCCCAGAAAAAAAGAGCGGTGTTTCCTACACATATGGACCATATGTAGTCCAAATCTGCTTCTGAAACTGATACAAAGCACTGACCATCTAACATCCAATGCTTGTCATTTAAGATGAGAAACGTGTGAGCTTCGTGAACGATGTAGTTCGTTTGAGCAGAAAAGTGACTGCCCTTACCTGAAACGATGTCTTGCTTGTAGGAAGACTCAGAGAATGGGATTTAACTCCATTTCTGAAGGGAAACATACAGAATAGTTCTCATCCATGGATCACACTCTGCTTTAGAGCAAGAAGCACGCTCTTGCTTTCTAGAATCTCTAATACAGCAAGTAATCTGAGTGTGCCCAGAACAAAAGAACGGCGTTTCCTACAGATACGGACTATATGTAGTCCAAATCTTCATCTGAATCTGGTAGAATGCACTGGTCCTCGAACATCAAATCCTTGTCAGATAAGATGAGAAACATGTGAGCTTCGTGAAAGATGTAGTTCGTTTGAGCAGAAAACTGACTGCCCTTACCTGAAATGAAGTCTTGCTTGTAGGAAGACTCAGAGCCTGGGATTTAAGTCCATTTCTGAAGTATAACACAAAGCAGTGTAATCATCAATTGATCACACTCTGCTTTAGAACAAGAAGCACGCTCTTGCTTTCTAGAGTCTCTAAGATAGCAGGAAACGTGAGTGTGCTGAGAACAAAAGAACAGTGTTTCCTAAACATACGGACCATATCTAGTCCAAATCTGCTTCTGAAACTGATACAAAGCACTGACCCTCTAACATCCAATGCTTGTCAGTTAAGATGAGAAACGTGTGAGCTTCGTGAACGATTTAGTTACTTTGAGCAGAAAAGTCACTGCCCTTACCTTAAACGAAGTCTTGCTTGTAGGGAGACTCAGAGCATGGGATTTAACTCCATTTCTGAAGGGAAACACACAGTATAGTTCTCATGCATGGACCACACTCTGATTTAGAGCGAGAAGCACACTCTTGCTTTCTAGAGTCTCTAAGACAGCAGGAAATCAGAGTGTGCCCAGAACAAAAGAACGGTGTTTCCTACACATATGGACCATATCTAGTCGAAATCTGCTTCTGAAACTGATAGAAAGCACTGACCCTCTAACATCCAATGCTTGTCAGTTAAGATGAGAAACGTGTGAGCTCAGTGAACGATGTAGTTCGTTTGAGCAGAAAAGTGACTGCCCTTACCTGAAACGAAGTCTTGCTTGTAGGAAGACTCAGAGCCTGGGATTTAACTCCATTTCTGAAGGCAAACACACAGCATAGTTCTCATCCATGGATCACACTCTGCTTTAGAGCGAGAAGCATGCTCTTGCTTTCTAGAGTCTCTAAGACAGCAGGAAACGTGAGTGTGCTGAGAACAAAACAACGGTGTTTCCTACACATACGGACCATATGTTGTCCAAATTTACTTCTGAAACTGATACAAAGCACTGACCCTCTAACATCCAATGCTTGTCAGTTAAGATGGGAAACGTGTGAGCTTCATGAACGATGAAGTTTGTTTGAGCAGAAAAGTGACTGCCCTTACCTGAATTGAAGTCTTGCTTGTAGGAAGACTCAGAGCCTGGGATTTAACTCCATTTCTGAAGTGAAACACACAGCAGTGTAATCATCCATTGATCACCCTCTGCTTTAGAACAAGAAGCACGCTCTTGCTTTCTAGAGTCTCTAAGACAGCAGGAAACGTGATTTTGCTGAGAACAAAAGAACAGTGTTTCCTAAACATACAGACATTATATAGTCGAACTCTGCTTCTGAAACTGATACAAAGCACTGGTCCTCTAAAATCCAATGCTTGTCTGTTAAGATGAGAAACGTGTGAGCTCCATGAACGATGTAGTTCGTTTGAGCTGAGAAGTGACTGCCCTTACCTGAAACGAAGTCTTGCTTGTAGGAAGACACAGACCCTGGGATTTAACTCCTTTTCTGAAGGGAAACACACAGCATAGTTCTCATCCATGGATCACACTCTGCTTTAGAGCGAGAAAAACGCTCTTGCTTTCTAAAGTCTCTAAGACAGCAGGAAACGTGAGTGTGCTGAGAACAAAAGAACGGTGTTTCCTACACATATGGACCATATCTAGTCCAACTCTGCTTCTGACACTGATACAAAGCACTGGTCCTCTAACATACAATGCTTGTCTGTTAAGATGAGAAACGTGTGAGCTTCGAGAACGATGTAGTTCGTTTGAGCAGAAAAGTGACTGCCCTTACCTGAAACGAAGTCTTGCTTGTAGGAAGACTCAGAGCCTGGGATTTAACTCCATTTCTGAAGGGAAACACACAGCATAGTTCTCATCCGTGGATCACACTCTGCTTTAGAGCGCGAAGCACGCTCTTGCTTTCTAGAGTCTCTAAAACCGCAGGAAATCTGAGTGTGCCAAGAACAAAAGAACGGTGTTTCCTACACATATGGACCACATCTAGTCCAAATCTGCTTCTGAAACTGATACAAATCACTGACCCTCTAACATCTAATGCTTGTCAGTTGAGATGTGAAACGTGTAAGCTCAGTGAACGATTTAGTTCGATTGAGCAGAAAAGTGACTGCCCTTACCTGAAATGAAGTCTTGCTTGTAGGAAGACTCAGAGCCTGGGATTTAACTCCATTTCTGAAGTGAAACACACAGCAGTGCTCTCTTCCATTGATCACACTCTGCTGTATAACAAGAAGCACGATCTTGCTTTCTAGAGTCTCTAAGAGAGAAGGAAACGTGAATTTGCTGAGAACAAAACAACGGTGTTTCCTAAACATACAGACCATATCTAGTCCAACTCTGCTTCTGAAACTGATACAAAGCACTGGTCCTCTAACATCCAATGCTTGTCAGTTAAGATGAGAACCGTGTGAGCTTTGTGAATGATGTAGTGCCTTTGAACTGAAAAGTGACTGCCCTTACCTGAAACGAAGTCTTGCTTTTAGTAAGACACAGAGCCTGGGATTTAAGTCCATTTCTGAAGGGAATCACACAACATAGTTCTCATCCATGGATCACTCTCTGCTTTAGTGCGAGAAGTACGATCTTGCTTTCTAGAGTCTCTAATACAGCAGGAAATCTGAGTGTGCCCAGAAAAAAAGAGCGGTGTTTCCTATACATATGGACCATATGTAGTCCAAATCTACTTCTGAAACTGATACAAAGCACTGACCATCTAACAACCAATGCTTCTCATTTAAGATGAGCAACGTGCGAGCTTCGTGAATGATGTAGTTCGTTTGAGCAGAAAAGTGACTGCCCTTACCTGAAATGATGTCTTGCTTGTAGGAAGACTCAGAGAATGGGATTTAACTCCATTTCAAGGGAAACATACAGCATAGTTCTCATCCATGGATCACACTCTGCTTTAGAGCAAGAAGCACGCTCTTGGTTTCTAGAATCTCTAATACAGCAAGTAATCTGAGTGTGCCCAGAACAAAAGAACGGCGTTTCCTACACATACGGACTATATGTAGTCCAAATCTTCATCTGAAACTGGTAGAATGCACTGGTCCTCGAACATCAAATCCTTGTCAGTTAAGATGAGAAACATGTGAGCTTCGTGAAAGATGTAGTTCGTTTGAGCAGAAAACTGACTGCCCTTACCTGAAATGAAGTCTTGCTTGTAGGAAGACTCAGAGCCTGGGATTTAAGTCCATTTCTGAAGTGAAACACAAAGCAGTGTTCTCATCCATTGATCACACTCTGCCTTATAACAAGAAGCACGATCTTGCTTTCTACAATCTCTAAGACAGCAGGAAACGTGAGTTTGCTGAGAAGAAAACAACGGTGTTTCCTAAACATACAGACCATATCTAGTCCAACTAGCTTCTGAAACTGATACAAAGCACTGGTCCTCTAACATCCAATGCTTGTCAGTTAAGATGAGAAACGTGTGAGCTTTGTGAATGATGTAGTGCCTTTGAACTTAAAAGTGACTGCCCTTACCTGAAACGAAGTCTTGCTTTTAGTAAGACGCAGAGCCTGGGATTTAAGTCCATTTCTGAAGGGAAACACACAACATAGTTCTCATCCATGGATCACTCTCTGCTTTAGTGCGAGAAGTACGATCTTGCTTTCTAGAGTCTCTAATACAGCAGGAAATCTGAGTGTGCCCAGAAAAAAAGAGCGGTGTTTCCTACACATATGGACCATATGTAGTCCAAATCTGCTTCTGAAACTGATACAAAGCACTGACCATCTAACATCCAATGCTTGTCATTTAAGATGAGAAACGTGTGAGCTTCGTGAACGATGTAGTTCGTTTGAGCAGAAAAGTGACTGCCCTTACCTGAAACGATGTCTTGCTTGTAGGAAGACTCAGAGAATGGGATTTAACTCCATTTCTGAAGGGAAACATACAGAATAGTTCTCATCCATGGATCACACTCTGCTTTAGAGCAATAAGCACGCTCTTGCTTTCTAGAATCTCTAATACAGCAAGTAATCTGAGTGTGCCCAGAACAAAAGAACGGCGTTTCCTACAGATACGGACTATATGTAGTCCAAATCTTCATCTGAATCTGGTAGAATGCACTGGTCCTCGAACATCAAATCCTTGTCAGATAAGATGAGAAACATGTGAGCTTCGTGAAAGATGTAGTTCGTTTGAGCAGAAAACTGACTGCCCTTACCTGAAATGAAGTCTTGCTTGTAGGAAGACTCAGAGCCTGGGATTTAAGTCCATTTCTGAAGTATAACACAAAGCAGTGTAATCATCAATTGATCACACTCTGCTTTAGAACAAGAAGCACGCTCTTGCTTTCTAGAGTCTCTAAGATAGCAGGAAACGTGAGTGTGCTGAGAACAAAAGAACAGTGTTTCCTAAACATACGGACCATATCTAGTCCAAATCTGCTTCTGAAACTGATACAAAGCACTGACCCTCTAACATCCAATGCTTGTCAGTTAAGATGAGAAACGTGTGAGCTTCGTGAACGATTTAGTTACTTTGAGCAGAAAAGTCACTGCCCTTACCTTAAACGAAGTCTTGCTTGTAGGGAGACTCAGAGCATGGGATTTAACTCCATTTCTGAAGGGAAACACACAGTATAGTTCTCATGCATGGACCACACTCTGATTTAGAGCGAGAAGCACACTCTTGCTTTCTAGAGTCTCTAAGACAGCAGGAAATCAGAGTGTGCCCAGAACAAAAGAACGGTGTTTCCTACACATATGGACCATATCTAGTCGAAATCTGCTTCTGAAACTGATAGAAAGCACTGACCCTCTAACATCCAATGCTTGTCAGTTAAGATGAGAAACGTGTGAGCTCAGTGAACGATGTAGTTCGTTTGAGCAGAAAAGTGACTGCCCTTACCTGAAACGAAGTCTTGCTTGTAGGAAGACTCAGAGCCTGGGATTTAACTCCATTTCTGAAGGGAAACACACAGCATAGTTCTCATCCGTGGATCACACTCTGCTTTAGAGCGCGAAGCACGCTCTTGCTTTCTAGAGTCTCTAAAACCGCAGGAAATCTGAGTGTGCCAAGAACAAAAGAACGGTGTTTCCTACACATATGGACCACATCTAGTCCAAATCTGCTTCTGAAACTGATACAAATCACTGACCCTCTAACATCTAATGCTTGTCAGTTGAGATGTGAAACGTGTAAGCTCAGTGAACGATTTAGTTCGATTGAGCAGAAAAGTGACTGCCCTTACCTGAAATGAAGTCTTGCTTGTAGGAAGACTCAGAGCCTGGGATTTAACTCCATTTCTGAAGTGAAACACACAGCAGTGCTCTCTTCCATTGATCACACTCTGCTGTATAACAAGAAGCACGATCTTGCTTTCTAGAGTCTCTAAGAGAGAAGGAAACGTGAATTTGCTGAGAACAAAACAACGGTGTTTCCTAAACATACAGACCATATCTAGTCCAACTCTGCTTCTGAAACTGATACAAAGCACTGGTCCTCTAACATCCAATGCTTGTCAGTTAAGATGAGAACCGTGTGAGCTTTGTGAATGATGTAGTGCCTTTGAACTGAAAAGTGACTGCCCTTACCTGAAACGAAGTCTTGCTTTTAGTAAGACACAGAGCCTGGGATTTAAGTCCATTTCTGAAGGGAATCACACAACATAGTTCTCATCCATGGATCACTCTCTGCTTTAGTGCGAGAAGTACGATCTTGCTTTCTAGAGTCTCTAATACAGCAGGAAATCTGAGTGTGCCCAGAAAAAAAGAGCGGTGTTTCCTATACATATGGACCATATGTAGTCCAAATCTACTTCTGAAACTGATACAAAGCACTGACCATCTAACAACCAATGCTTCTCATTTAAGATGAGCAACGTGCGAGCTTCGTGAATGATGTAGTTCGTTTGAGCAGAAAAGTGACTGCCCTTACCTGAAATGATGTCTTGCTTGTAGGAAGACTCAGAGAATGGGATTTAACTCCATTTCAAGGGAAACATACAGCATAGTTCTCATCCATGGATCACACTCTGCTTTAGAGCAAGAAGCACGCTCTTGGTTTCTAGAATCTCTAATACAGCAAGTAATCTGAGTGTGCCCAGAACAAAAGAACGGCGTTTCCTACACATACGGACTATATGTAGTCCAAATCTTCATCTGAAACTGGTAGAATGCACTGGTCCTCGAACATCAAATCCTTGTCAGTTAAGATGAGAAACATGTGAGCTTCGTGAAAGATGTAGTTCGTTTGAGCAGAAAACTGACTGCCCTTACCTGAAATGAAGTCTTGCTTGTAGGAAGACTCAGAGCCTGGGATTTAAGTCCATTTCTGAAGTGAAACACAAAGCAGTGTTCTCATCCATTGATCACACTCTGCCTTATAACAAGAAGCACGATCTTGCTTTCTACAATCTCTAAGACAGCAGGAAACGTGAGTTTGCTGAGAAGAAAACAACGGTGTTTCCTAAACATACAGACCATATCTAGTCCAACTAGCTTCTGAAACTGATACAAAGCACTGGTCCTCTAACATCCAATGCTTGTCAGTTAAGATGAGAAACGTGTGAGCTTTGTGAATGATGTAGTGCCTTTGAACTTAAAAGTGACTGCCCTTACCTGAAACGAAGTCTTGCTTTTAGTAAGACGCAGAGCCTGGGATTTAAGTCCATTTCTGAAGGGAAACACACAACATAGTTCTCATCCATGGATCACTCTCTGCTTTAGTGCGAGAAGTACGATCTTGCTTTCTAGAGTCTCTAATACAGCAGGAAATCTGAGTGTGCCCAGAAAAAAAGAGCGGTGTTTCCTACACATATGGACCATATGTAGTCCAAATCTGCTTCTGAAACTGATACAAAGCACTGACCATCTAACATCCAATGCTTGTCATTTAAGATGAGAAACGTGTGAGCTTCGTGAACGATGTAGTTCGTTTGAGCAGAAAAGTGACTGCCCTTACCTGAAACGATGTCTTGCTTGTAGGAAGACTCAGAGAATGGGATTTAACTCCATTTCTGAAGGGAAACATACAGAATAGTTCTCATCCATGGATCACACTCTGCTTTAGAGCAATAAGCACGCTCTTGCTTTCTAGAATCTCTAATACAGCAAGTAATCTGAGTGTGCCCAGAACAAAAGAACGGCGTTTCCTACAGATACGGACTATATGTAGTCCAAATCTTCATCTGAATCTGGTAGAATGCACTGGTCCTCGAACATCAAATCCTTGTCAGATAAGATGAGAAACATGTGAGCTTCGTGAAAGATGTAGTTCGTTTGAGCAGAAAACTGACTGCCCTTACCTGAAATGAAGTCTTGCTTGTAGGAAGACTCAGAGCCTGGGATTTAAGTCCATTTCTGAAGTATAACACAAAGCAGTGTAATCATCAATTGATCACACTCTGCTTTAGAACAAGAAGCACGCTCTTGCTTTCTAGAGTCTCTAAGATAGCAGGAAACGTGAGTGTGCTGAGAACAAAAGAACAGTGTTTCCTAAACATACGGACCATATCTAGTCCAAATCTGCTTCTGAAACTGATACAAAGCACTGACCCTCTAACATCCAATGCTTGTCAGTTAAGATGAGAAACGTGTGAGCTTCGTGAACGATTTAGTTACTTTGAGCAGAAAAGTCACTGCCCTTACCTTAAACGAAGTCTTGCTTGTAGGGAGACTCAGAGCATGGGATTTAACTCCATTTCTGAAGGGAAACACACAGTATAGTTCTCATGCATGGACCACACTCTGATTTAGAGCGAGAAGCACACTCTTGCTTTCTAGAGTCTCTAAGACAGCAGGAAATCAGAGTGTGCCCAGAACAAAAGAACGGTGTTTCCTACACATATGGACCATATCTAGTCGAAATCTGCTTCTGAAACTGATAGAAAGCACTGACCCTCTAACATCCAATGCTTGTCAGTTAAGATGAGAAACGTGTGAGCTCAGTGAACGATGTAGTTCGTTTGAGCAGAAAAGTGACTGCCCTTACCTGAAACGAAGTCTTGCTTGTAGGAAGACTCAGAGCCTGGGATTTAACTCCATTTCTGAAGGCAAACACACAGCATAGTTCTCATCCATGGATCACACTCTGCTTTAGAGCGAGAAGCATGCTCTTGCTTTCTAGAGTCTCTAAGACAGCAGGAAACGTGAGTGTGCTGAGAACAAAACAACGGTGTTTCCTACACATACGGACCATATGTTGTCCAAATTTACTTCTGAAACTGATACAAAGCACTGACCCTCTAACATCCAATGCTTGTCAGTTAAGATGGGAAACGTGTGAGCTTCATGAACGATGAAGTTTGTTTGAGCAGAAAAGTGACTGCCCTTACCTGAATTGAAGTCTTGCTTGTAGGAAGACTCAGAGCCTGGGATTTAACTCCATTTCTGAAGTGAAACACACAGCAGTGTAATCATCCATTGATCACCCTCTGCTTTAGAACAAGAAGCACGCTCTTGCTTTCTAGAGTCTCTAAGACAGCAGGAAACGTGATTTTGCTGAGAACAAAAGAACAGTGTTTCCTAAACATACAGACATTATATAGTCGAACTCTGCTTCTGAAACTGATACAAAGCACTGGTCCTCTAAAATCCAATGCTTGTCTGTTAAGATGAGAAACGTGTGAGCTCCATGAACGATGTAGTTCGTTTGAGCTGAGAAGTGACTGCCCTTACCTGAAACGAAGTCTTGCTTGTAGGAAGACACAGACCCTGGGATTTAACTCCTTTTCTGAAGGGAAACACACAGCATAGTTCTCATCCATGGATCACACTCTGCTTTAGAGCGAGAAAAACGCTCTTGCTTTCTAAAGTCTCTAAGACAGCAGGAAACGTGAGTGTGCTGAGAACAAAAGAACGGTGTTTCCTACACATATGGACCATATCTAGTCCAACTCTGCTTCTGACACTGATACAAAGCACTGGTCCTCTAACATACAATGCTTGTCTGTTAAGATGAGAAACGTGTGAGCTTCGAGAACGATGTAGTTCGTTTGAGCAGAAAAGTGACTGCCCTTACCTGAAACGAAGTCTTGCTTGTAGGAAGACTCAGAGCCTGGGATTTAACTCCATTTCTGAAGGGAAACACACAGCATAGTTCTCATCCGTGGATCACACTCTGCTTTAGAGCGCGAAGCACGCTCTTGCTTTCTAGAGTCTCTAAAACCGCAGGAAATCTGAGTGTGCCAAGAACAAAAGAACGGTGTTTCCTACACATATGGACCACATCTAGTCCAAATCTGCTTCTGAAACTGATACAAATCACTGACCCTCTAACATCTAATGCTTGTCAGTTGAGATGTGAAACGTGTAAGCTCAGTGAACGATTTAGTTCGATTGAGCAGAAAAGTGACTGCCCTTACCTGAAATGAAGTCTTGCTTGTAGGAAGACTCAGAGCCTGGGATTTAACTCCATTTCTGAAGTGAAACACACAGCAGTGCTCTCTTCCATTGATCACACTCTGCTGTATAACAAGAAGCACGATCTTGCTTTCTAGAGTCTCTAAGAGAGAAGGAAACGTGAATTTGCTGAGAACAAAACAACGGTGTTTCCTAAACATACAGACCATATCTAGTCCAACTCTGCTTCTGAAACTGATACAAAGCACTGGTCCTCTAACATCCAATGCTTGTCAGTTAAGATGAGAACCGTGTGAGCTTTGTGAATGATGTAGTGCCTTTGAACTGAAAAGTGACTGCCCTTACCTGAAACGAAGTCTTGCTTTTAGTAAGACACAGAGCCTGGGATTTAAGTCCATTTCTGAAGGGAATCACACAACATAGTTCTCATCCATGGATCACTCTCTGCTTTAGTGCGAGAAGTACGATCTTGCTTTCTAGAGTCTCTAATACAGCAGGAAATCTGAGTGTGCCCAGAAAAAAAGAGCGGTGTTTCCTATACATATGGACCATATGAAGTCCAAATCTACTTCTGAAACTGATACAAAGCACTGACCATCTAACAACCAATGCTTCTCATTTAAGATGAGCAACGTGCGAGCTTCGTGAATGATGTAGTTCGTTTGAGCAGAAAAGTGACTGCCCTTACCTGAAATGATG
Source organism: Onychomys leucogaster (assembly GCA_949786385.1). Classification (NCBI taxonomy): domain Eukaryota; kingdom Metazoa; phylum Chordata; class Mammalia; order Rodentia; family Cricetidae; genus Onychomys; species Onychomys leucogaster. The sequence goes on from CATKUP010000069.1 coordinate 583,589, forward strand.
TCTTGCTTGTAGGAAGACTCAGAGAATGGGATTTAACTCCATTTCAAGGGAAACATACAGCATAGTTCTCATCCATGGATCACACTCTGCTTTAGAGCAAGAAGCACGCTCTTGGTTTCTAGAATCTCTAATACAGCAAGTAATCTGAGTGTGCCCAGAACAAAAGAACGGCGTTTCCTACACATACGGACTATATGTAGTCCAAATCTTCATCTGAAACTGGTAGAATGCACTGGTCCTCGAACATCAAATCCTTGTCAGTTAAGATGAGAAACATGTGAGCTTCGTGAAAGATGTAGTTCGTTTGAGCAGAAAACTGACTGCCCTTACCTGAAATGAAGTCTTGCTTGTAGGAAGACTCAGAGCCTGGGATTTAAGTCCATTTCTGAAGTGAAACACAAAGCAGTGTTCTCATCCATTGATCACACTCTGCCTTATAACAAGAAGCACGATCTTGCTTTCTACAATCTCTAAGACAGCAGGAAACGTGAGTTTGCTGAGAAGAAAACAACGGTGTTTCCTAAACATACAGACCATATCTAGTCCAACTAGCTTCTGAAACTGATACAAAGCACTGGTCCTCTAACATCCAATGCTTGTCAGTTAAGATGAGAAACGTGTGAGCTTTGTGAATGATGTAGTGCCTTTGAACTTAAAAGTGACTGCCCTTACCTGAAACGAAGTCTTGCTTTTAGTAAGACGCAGAGCCTGGGATTTAAGTCCATTTCTGAAGGGAAACACACAACATAGTTCTCATCCATGGATCACTCTCTGCTTTAGTGCGAGAAGTACGATCTTGCTTTCTAGAGTCTCTAATACAGCAGGAAATCTGAGTGTGCCCAGAAAAAAAGAGCGGTGTTTCCTACACATATGGACCATATGTAGTCCAAATCTGCTTCTGAAACTGATACAAAGCACTGACCATCTAACATCCAATGCTTGTCATTTAAGATGAGAAACGTGTGAGCTTCGTGAACGATGTAGTTCGTTTGAGCAGAAAAGTGACTGCCCTTACCTGAAACGATGTCTTGCTTGTAGGAAGACTCAGAGAATGGGATTTAACTCCATTTCTGAAGGGAAACATACAGAATAGTTCTCATCCATGGATCACACTCTGCTTTAGAGCAATAAGCACGCTCTTGCTTTCTAGAATCTCTAATACAGCAAGTAATCTGAGTGTGCCCAGAACAAAAGAACGGCGTTTCCTACAGATACGGACTATATGTAGTCCAAATCTTCATCTGAATCTGGTAGAATGCACTGGTCCTCGAACATCAAATCCTTGTCAGATAAGATGAGAAACATGTGAGCTTCGTGAAAGATGTAGTTCGTTTGAGCAGAAAACTGACTGCCCTTACCTGAAATGAAGTCTTGCTTGTAGGAAGACTCAGAGCCTGGGATTTAAGTCCATTTCTGAAGTATAACACAAAGCAGTGTAATCATCAATTGATCACACTCTGCTTTAGAACAAGAAGCACGCTCTTGCTTTCTAGAGTCTCTAAGATAGCAGGAAACGTGAGTGTGCTGAGAACAAAAGAACAGTGTTTCCTAAACATACGGACCATATCTAGTCCAAATCTGCTTCTGAAACTGATACAAAGCACTGACCCTCTAACATCCAATGCTTGTCAGTTAAGATGAGAAACGTGTGAGCTTCGTGAACGATTTAGTTACTTTGAGCAGAAAAGTCACTGCCCTTACCTTAAACGAAGTCTTGCTTGTAGGGAGACTCAGAGCATGGGATTTAACTCCATTTCTGAAGGGAAACACACAGTATAGTTCTCATGCATGGACCACACTCTGATTTAGAGCGAGAAGCACACTCTTGCTTTCTAGAGTCTCTAAGACAGCAGGAAATCAGAGTGTGCCCAGAACAAAAGAACGGTGTTTCCTACACATATGGACCATATCTAGTCGAAATCTGCTTCTGAAACTGATAGAAAGCACTGACTCTCTAACATCCAATGCTTGTCAGTTAAGATGAGAAACGTGTGAGCTCAGTGAACGATGTAGTTCGTTTGAGCAGAAAAGTGACTGCCCTTACCTGAAACGAAGTCTTGCTTGTAGGAAGACTCAGAGCCTGGGATTTAACTCCATTTCTGAAGGCAAACACACAGCATAGTTCTCATCCATGGATCACACTCTGCTTTAGAGCGAGAAGCATGCTCTTGCTTTCTAGAGTCTCTAAGACAGCAGGAAACGTGAGTGTGCTGAGAACAAAACAACGGTGTTTCCTACACATACGGACCATATGTTGTCCAAATTTACTTCTGAAACTGATACAAAGCACTGACCCTCTAACATCCAATGCTTGTCAGTTAAGATGGGAAACGTGTGAGCTTCATGAACGATGAAGTTTGTTTGAGCAGAAAAGTGACTGCCCTTACCTGAATTGAAGTCTTGCTTGTAGGAAGACTCAGAGCCTGGGATTTAACTCCATTTCTGAAGTGAAACACACAGCAGTGTAATCATCCATTGATCACCCTCTGCTTTAGAACAAGAAGCACGCTCTTGCTTTCTAGAGTCTCTAAGACAGCAGGAAACGTGATTTTGCTGAGAACAAAAGAACAGTGTTTCCTAAACATACAGACATTATATAGTCGAACTCTGCTTCTGAAACTGATACAAAGCACTGGTCCTCTAAAATCCAATGCTTGTCTGTTAAGATGAGAAACGTGTGAGCTCCATGAACGATGTAGTTCGTTTGAGCTGAGAAGTGACTGCCCTTACCTGAAACGAAGTCTTGCTTGTAGGAAGACACAGACCCTGGGATTTAACTCCTTTTCTGAAGGGAAACACACAGCATAGTTCTCATCCATGGATCACACTCTGCTTTAGAGCGAGAAAAACGCTCTTGCTTTCTAAAGTCTCTAAGACAGCAGGAAACGTGAGTGTGCTGAGAACAAAAGAACGGTGTTTCCTACACATATGGACCATATCTAGTCCAACTCTGCTTCTGACACTGATACAAAGCACTGGTCCTCTAACATACAATGCTTGTCTGTTAAGATGAGAAACGTGTGAGCTTCGAGAACGATGTAGTTCGTTTGAGCAGAAAAGTGACTGCCCTTACCTGAAACGAAGTCTTGCTTGTAGGAAGACTCAGAGCCTGGGATTTAACTCCATTTCTGAAGGGAAACACACAGCATAGTTCTCATCCGTGGATCACACTCTGCTTTAGAGCGCGAAGCACGCTCTTGCTTTCTAGAGTCTCTAAAACCGCAGGAAATCTGAGTGTGCCAAGAACAAAAGAACGGTGTTTCCTACACATATGGACCACATCTAGTCCAAATCTGCTTCTGAAACTGATACAAATCACTGACCCTCTAACATCTAATGCTTGTCAGTTGAGATGTGAAACGTGTAAGCTCAGTGAACGATTTAGTTCGATTGAGCAGAAAAGTGACTGCCCTTACCTGAAATGAAGTCTTGCTTGTAGGAAGACTCAGAGCCTGGGATTTAACTCCATTTCTGAAGTGAAACACACAGCAGTGCTCTCTTCCATTGATCACACTCTGCTGTATAACAAGAAGCACGATCTTGCTTTCTAGAGTCTCTAAGAGAGAAGGAAACGTGAATTTGCTGAGAACAAAACAACGGTGTTTCCTAAACATACAGACCATATCTAGTCCAACTCTGCTTCTGAAACTGATACAAAGCACTGGTCCTCTAACATCCAATGCTTGTCAGTTAAGATGAGAACCGTGTGAGCTTTGTGAATGATGTAGTGCCTTTGAACTGAAAAGTGACTGCCCTTACCTGAAACGAAGTCTTGCTTTTAGTAAGACACAGAGCCTGGGATTTAAGTCCATTTCTGAAGGGAATCACACAACATAGTTCTCATCCATGGATCACTCTCTGCTTTAGTGCGAGAAGTACGATCTTGCTTTCTAGAGTCTCTAATACAGCAGGAAATCTGAGTGTGCCCAGAAAAAAAGAGCGGTGTTTCCTATACATATGGACCATATGTAGTCCAAATCTACTTCTGAAACTGATACAAAGCACTGACCATCTAACAACCAATGCTTCTCATTTAAGATGAGCAACGTGTGAGCTTCGTGAATGATGTAGTTCGTTTGAGCAGAAAAGTGACTGCCCTTACCTGAAATGATGTCTTGCTTGTAGGAAGACTCAGAGAATGGGATTTAACTCCATTTCAAGGGAAACATACAGCATAGTTCTCATCCATGGATCACACTCTGCTTTAGAGCAAGAAGCACGCTCTTGGTTTCTAGAATCTCTAATACAGCAAGTAATCTGAGTGTGCCCAGAACAAAAGAACGGCGTTTCCTACACAAACGGACTATATGTAGTCCAAATCTTCATCTGAAACTGGTAGAATGCACTGGTCCTCGAACATCAAATCCTTGTCAGTTAAGATGAGAAACATGTGAGCTTCGTGAAAGATGTAGTTCGTTTGAGCAGAAAACTGACTGCCCTTACCTGAAATGAAGTCTTGCTTGTAGGAAGACTCAGAGCCTGGGATTTAAGTCCATTTCTGAAGTGAAACACAAAGCAGTGTTCTCATCCATTGATCACACTCTGCCTTATAACAAGAAGCACGATCTTGCTTTCTACAATCTCTAAGACAGCAGGAAACGTGAGTTTGCTGAGAAGAAAACAACGGTGTTTCCTAAACATACAGACCATATCTAGTCCAACTAGCTTCTGAAACTGATACAAAGCACTGGTCCTCTAACATCCAATGCTTGTCAGTTAAGATGAGAAACGTGTGAGCTTTGTGAATGATGTAGTGCCTTTGAACTTAAAAGTGACTGCCCTTACCTGAAACGAAGTCTTGCTTTTAGTAAGACGCAGAGCCTGGGATTTAAGTCCATTTCTGAAGGGAAACACACAACATAGTTCTCATCCATGGATCACTCTCTGCTTTAGTGCGAGAAGTACGATCTTGCTTTCTAGAGTCTCTAATACAGCAGGAAATCTGAGTGTGCCCAGAAAAAAAGAGCGGTGTTTCCTACACATATGGACCATATGTAGTCCAAATCTGCTTCTGAAACTGATACAAAGCACTGACCATCTAACATCCAATGCTTGTCATTTAAGATGAGAAACGTGTGAGCTTCGTGAACGATGTAGTTCGTTTGAGCAGAAAAGTGACTGCCCTTACCTGAAACGATGTCTTGCTTGTAGGAAGACTCAGAGAATGGGATTTAACTCCATTTCTGAAGGGAAACATACAGAATAGTTCTCATCCATGGATCACACTCTGCTTTAGAGCAAGAAGCACGCTCTTGCTTTCTAGAATCTCTAATACAGCAAGTAATCTGAGTGTGCCCAGAACAAAAGAACGGCGTTTCCTACAGATACGGACTATATGTAGTCCAAATCTTCATCTGAATCTGGTAGAATGCACTGGTCCTCGAACATCAAATCCTTGTCAGATAAGATGAGAAACATGTGAGCTTCGTGAAAGATGTAGTTCGTTTGAGCAGAAAACTGACTGCCCTTACCTGAAATGAAGTCTTGCTTGTAGGAAGACTCAGAGCCTGGGATTTAAGTCCATTTCTGAAGTATAACACAAAGCAGTGTAATCATCAATTGATCACACTCTGCTTTAGAACAAGAAGCACGCTCTTGCTTTCTAGAGTCTCTAAGATAGCAGGAAACGTGAGTGTGCTGAGAACAAAAGAACAGTGTTTCCTAAACATACGGACCATATCTAGTCCAAATCTGCTTCTGAAACTGATACAAAGCACTGACCCTCTAACATCCAATGCTTGTCAGTTAAGATGAGAAACGTGTGAGCTCAGTGAACGATGTAGTTCGTTTGAGCAGGAAAGTGACTGCCCTTACCTGAAACGAAGTCTTGCTTGTAGGAAGACTCAGAGCCTGGGATTTAACTCCATTTCTGAAGGCAAACACACAGCATAGTTCTCATCCATGGATCACACTCTGCTTTAGAGCGAGAAGCACGCTCTTGCTTTCTAGAGTCTCTAAGACAGCAGGAAACGTGAGTGTGCTGAGAACAAAACAACGGTGTTTCCTACACATACGGACCATATGTTGTCCAAATTTACTTCTGAAACTGATACAAAGCACTGACCCTCTAACATCCAATGCTTGTCAGTTAAGATGGGAAACGTGTGAGCTTCATGGACGATGAAGTTTGTTTGAGCAGAAAAGTGACTGCCCTTACCTGAATTGAAGTCTTGCTTGTAGGAAGACTCAGAGCCTGGGATTTAACTCCATTTCTGAAGTGAAACACACAGCAGTGTAATCATCCATTGATCACCCTCTGCTTTAGAACAAGAAGCACGCTCTTGCTTTCTAGAGTCTCTAAGACAGCAGGAAACGTGATTTTGCTGAGAACAAAAGAACAGTGTTTCCTAAACATACAGACATTATATAGTCGAACTCTGCTTCTGAAACTGATACAAAGCACTGGTCCTCTAAAATCCAATGCTTGTCTGTTAAGATGAGAAACGTGTGAGCTCCATGAACGATGTAGTTCGTTTGAGCTGAAAAGTGACTGCCCTTACCTGAAACGAAGTCTTGCTTGTAGGAAGACACAGACCCTGGGATTTAACTCCTTTTCTGAAGGGAAACACACAGCATAGTTCTCATCCATGGATCACACTCTGCTTTAGAGCGAGAAAAACGCTCTTGCTTTCTAAAGTCTCTAAGACAGCAGGAAACGTGAGTGTGCTGAGAACAAAAGAACGGTGTTTCCTACACATATGGACCATATCTAGTCCAACTCTGCTTCTGACACTGATACAAAGCACTGGTCCTCTAACATACAATGCTTGTCTGTTAAGATGAGAAACGTGTGAGCTTCGAGAACGATGTAGTTCGTTTGAGCAGAAAAGTGACTGCCCTTACCTGAAACGAAGTCTTGCTTGTAGGAAGACTCAGAGCCTGGGATTTAACTCCATTTCTGAAGGGAAACAACAGCATAGTTCTCATCTGTGGATCACACTCTGCTTTAGAGCGAGAAGCACGCTCTTGCTTTCTAGAGTCTCTAAAACCGCAGGAAATCTGAGTGTGCCAAGAACAAAAGAACGGTGTTTCCTACACATATGGACCACATCTAGTCCAAATCTGCTTCTGAAACTGATACAAATCACTGACCCTCTAACATCTATTGCTTGTCAGTTGAGATGAGAAACGTGTAAGCTCAGTGAACGATTTAGTTCGATTGAGCAGAAAAGTGACTGCCCTTACCTGAAATGAAGTCTTGCTTGTAGGAAGACTCAGAGCCTGGGATTTAACTCCATTTCTGAAGTGAAACACACAGCAGTGCTCTCTTCCATTGATCACACTCTGCTGTATAACAAGAAGCACGATCTTGCTTTCTAGAGTCTCTAAGAGAGAAGGAAACATGAATTTGCTGAGAACAAAACAACGGTGTTTCCTAAACATACAGACCATATCTAGTCCAACTCTGCTTCTGAAACTGATACAAAGCACTGGTCCTCTAACATCCAATGCTTGTCAGTTAAGATGAGAACCGTGTGAGCTTTGTGAATGATGTAGTGCCTTTGAACTGAAAAGTGACTGCCCTTACCTGAAACGAAGTCTTGCTTTTAGTAAGACACAGAGCCTGGGATTTAAGTCCATTTCTGAAGGGAATCACACAACATAGTTCTCATCCATGGATCACTCTCTGCTTTAGTGCGAGAAGTACGATCTTGCTTTCTAGAGTCTCTAATACAGCAGGAAATCTGAGTGTGCCCAGAAAAAAAGAGCGGTGTTTCCTATACATATGGACCATATGTAGTCCAAATCTACTTCTGAAACTGATACAAAGCACTGACCATCTAACAACCAATGCTTCTCATTTAAGATGAGCAACGTGCGAGCTTCGTGAATGATGTAGTTCGTTTGAGCAGAAAAGTGACTGCCCTTACCTGAAATGATGTCTTGCTTGTAGGAAGACTCAGAGAATGGGATTTAACTCCATTTCAAGGGAAACATACAGCATAGTTCTCATCCATGGATCACACTCTGCTTTAGAGCAAGAAGCACGCTCTTGGTTTCTAGAATCTCTAATACAGCAAGTAATCTGAGTGTGCCCAGAACAAAAGAACGGCGTTTCCTACACATACGGACTATATGTAGTCCAAATCTTCATCTGAAACTGGTAGAATGCACTGGTCCTCGAACATCAAATCCTTGTCAGTTAAGATGAGAAACATGTGAGCTTCGTGAAAGATGTAGTTCGTTTGAGCAGAAAACTGACTGCCCTTACCTGAAATGAAGTCTTGCTTGTAGGAAGACTCAGAGCCTGGGATTTAAGTCCATTTCTGAAGTGAAACACAAAGCAGTGTTCTCATCCATTGATCACACTCTGCCTTATAACAAGAAGCACGATCTTGCTTTCTACAATCTCTAAGACAGCAGGAAACGTGAGTTTGCTGAGAAGAAAACAACGGTGTTTCCTAAACATACAGACCATATCTAGTCCAACTAGCTTCTGAAACTGATACAAAGCACTGGTCCTCTAACATCCAATGCTTGTCAGTTAAGATGAGAAACGTGTGAGCTTTGTGAATGATGTAGTGCCTTTGAACTTAAAAGTGACTGCCCTTACCTGAAACGAAGTCTTGCTTTTAGTAAGACGCAGAGCCTGGGATTTAAGTCCATTTCTGAAGGGAAACACACAACATAGTTCTCATCCATGGATCACTCTCTGCTTTAGTGCGAGAAGTACGATCTTGCTTTCTAGAGTCTCTAATACAGCAGGAAATCTGAGTGTGCCCAGAAAAAAAGAGCGGTGTTTCCTACACATATGGACCATATGTAGTCCAAATCTGCTTCTGAAACTGATACAAAGCACTGACCATCTAACATCCAATGCTTGTCATTTAAGATGAGAAACGTGTGAGCTTCGTGAACGATGTAGTTCGTTTGAGCAGAAAAGTGACTGCCCTTACCTGAAACGATGTCTTGCTTGTAGGAAGACTCAGAGAATGGGATTTAACTCCATTTCTGAAGGGAAACATACAGAATAGTTCTCATCCATGGATCACACTCTGCTTTAGAGCAATAAGCACGCTCTTGCTTTCTAGAATCTCTAATACAGCAAGTAATCTGAGTGTGCCCAGAACAAAAGAACGGCGTTTCCTACAGATACGGACTATATGTAGTCCAAATCTTCATCTGAATCTGGTAGAATGCACTGGTCCTCGAACATCAAATCCTTGTCAGATAAGATGAGAAACATGTGAGCTTCGTGAAAGATGTAGTTCGTTTGAGCAGAAAACTGACTGCCCTTACCTGAAATGAAGTCTTGCTTGTAGGAAGACTCAGAGCCTGGGATTTAAGTCCATTTCTGAAGTATAACACAAAGCAGTGTAATCATCAATTGATCACACTCTGCTTTAGAACAAGAAGCACGCTCTTGCTTTCTAGAGTCTCTAAGATAGCAGGAAACGTGAGTGTGCTGAGAACAAAAGAACAGTGTTTCCTAAACATACGGACCATATCTAGTCCAAATCTGCTTCTGAAACTGATACAAAGCACTGACCCTCTAACATCCAATGCTTGTCAGTTAAGATGAGAAACGTGTGAGCTTCGTGAACGATTTAGTTACTTTGAGCAGAAAAGTCACTGCCCTTACCTTAAACGAAGTCTTGCTTGTAGGGAGACTCAGAGCATGGGATTTAACTCCATTTCTGAAGGGAAACACACAGTATAGTTCTCATGCATGGACCACACTCTGATTTAGAGCGAGAAGCACACTCTTGCTTTCTAGAGTCTCTAAGACAGCAGGAAATCAGAGTGTGCCCAGAACAAAAGAACGGTGTTTCCTACACATATGGACCATATCTAGTCGAAATCTGCTTCTGAAACTGATAGAAAGCACTGACCCTCTAACATCCAATGCTTGTCAGTTAAGATGAGAAACGTGTGAGCTCAGTGAACGATGTAGTTCGTTTGAGCAGAAAAGTGACTGCCCTTACCTGAAACGAAGTCTTGCTTGTAGGAAGACTCAGAGCCTGGGATTTAACTCCATTTCTGAAGGCAAACACACAGCATAGTTCTCATCCATGGATCACACTCTGCTTTAGAGCGAGAAGCATGCTCTTGCTTTCTAGAGTCTCTAAGACAGCAGGAAACGTGAGTGTGCTGAGAACAAAACAACGGTGTTTCCTACACATACGGACCATATGTTGTCCAAATTTACTTCTGAAACTGATACAAAGCACTGACCCTCTAACATCCAATGCTTGTCAGTTAAGATGGGAAACGTGTGAGCTTCATGAACGATGAAGTTTGTTTGAGCAGAAAAGTGACTGCCCTTACCTGAATTGAAGTCTTGCTTGTAGGAAGACTCAGAGCCTGGGATTTAACTCCATTTCTGAAGTGAAACACACAGCAGTGTAATCATCCATTGATCACCCTCTGCTTTAGAACAAGAAGCACGCTCTTGCTTTCTAGAGTCTCTAAGACAGCAGGAAACGTGATTTTGCTGAGAACAAAAGAACAGTGTTTCCTAAACATACAGACATTATATAGTCGAACTCTGCTTCTGAAACTGATACAAAGCACTGGTCCTCTAAAATCCAATGCTTGTCTGTTAAGATGAGAAACGTGTGAGCTCCATGAACGATGTAGTTCGTTTGAGCTGAGAAGTGACTGCCCTTACCTGAAACGAAGTCTTGCTTGTAGGAAGACACAGACCCTGGGATTTAACTCCTTTTCTGAAGGGAAACACACAGCATAGTTCTCATCCATGGATCACACTCTGCTTTAGAGCGAGAAAAACGCTCTTGCTTTCTAAAGTCTCTAAGACAGCAGGAAACGTGAGTGTGCTGAGAACAAAAGAACGGTGTTTCCTACACATATGGACCATATCTAGTCCAACTCTGCTTCTGACACTGATACAAAGCACTGGTCCTCTAACATACAATGCTTGTCTGTTAAGATGAGAAACGTGTGAGCTTCGAGAACGATGTAGTTCGTTTGAGCAGAAAAGTGACTGCCCTTACCTGAAACGAAGTCTTGCTTGTAGGAAGACTCAGAGCCTGGGATTTAACTCCATTTCTGAAGGGAAACACACAGCATAGTTCTCATCCGTGGATCACACTCTGCTTTAGAGCGCGAAGCACGCTCTTGCTTTCTAGAGTCTCTAAAACCGCAGGAAATCTGAGTGTGCCAAGAACAAAAGAACGGTGTTTCCTACACATATGGACCACATCTAGTCCAAATCTGCTTCTGAAACTGATACAAATCACTGACCCTCTAACATCTAATGCTTGTCAGTTGAGATGTGAAACGTGTAAGCTCAGTGAACGATTTAGTTCGATTGAGCAGAAAAGTGACTGCCCTTACCTGAAATGAAGTCTTGCTTGTAGGAAGACTCAGAGCCTGGGATTTAACTCCATTTCTGAAGTGAAACACACAGCAGTGCTCTCTTCCATTGATCACACTCTGCTGTATAACAAGAAGCACGATCTTGCTTTCTAGAGTCTCTAAGAGAGAAGGAAACGTGAATTTGCTGAGAACAAAACAACGGTGTTTCCTAAACATACAGACCATATCTAGTCCAACTCTGCTTCTGAAACTGATACAAAGCACTGGTCCTCTAACATCCAATGCTTGTCAGTTAAGATGAGAACCGTGTGAGCTTTGTGAATGATGTAGTGCCTTTGAACTGAAAAGTGACTGCCCTTACCTGAAACGAAGTCTTGCTTTTAGTAAGACACAGAGCCTGGGATTTAAGTCCATTTCTGAAGGGAATCACACAACATAGTTCTCATCCATGGATCACTCTCTGCTTTAGTGCGAGAAGTACGATCTTGCTTTCTAGAGTCTCTAATACAGCAGGAAATCTGAGTGTGCCCAGAAAAAAAGAGCGGTGTTTCCTATACATATGGACCATATGTAGTCCAAATCTACTTCTGAAACTGATACAAAGCACTGACCATCTAACAACCAATGCTTCTCATTTAAGATGAGCAACGTGCGAGCTTCGTGAATGATGTAGTTCGTTTGAGCAGAAAAGTGACTGCCCTTACCTGAAATGATGTCTTGCTTGTAGGAAGACTCAGAGAATGGGATTTAACTCCATTTCAAGGGAAACATACAGCATAGTTCTCATCCATGGATCACACTCTGCTTTAGAGCAAGAAGCACGCTCTTGGTTTCTAGAATCTCTAATACAGCAAGTAATCTGAGTGTGCCCAGAACAAAAGAACGGCGTTTCCTACACATACGGACTATATGTAGTCCAAATCTTCATCTGAAACTGGTAGAATGCACTGGTCCTCGAACATCAAATCCTTGTCAGTTAAGATGAGAAACATGTGAGCTTCGTGAAAGATGTAGTTCGTTTGAGCAGAAAACTGACTGCCCTTACCTGAAATGAAGTCTTGCTTGTAGGAAGACTCAGAGCCTGGGATTTAAGTCCATTTCTGAAGTGAAACACAAAGCAGTGTTCTCATCCATTGATCACACTCTGCCTTATAACAAGAAGCACGATCTTGCTTTCTACAATCTCTAAGACAGCAGGAAACGTGAGTTTGCTGAGAAGAAAACAACGGTGTTTCCTAAACATACAGACCATATCTAGTCCAACTAGCTTCTGAAACTGATACAAAGCACTGGTCCTCTAACATCCAATGCTTGTCATTTAAGATGAGAAACGTGTGAGCTTCGTGAACGATGTAGTTCGTTTGAGCAGAAAAGTGACTGCCCTTACCTGAAACGATGTCTTGCTTGTAGGAAGACTCAGAGAATGGGATTTAACTCCATTTCTGAAGGGAAACATACAGAATAGTTCTCATCCATGGATCACACTCTGCTTTAGAGCAATAAGCACGCTCTTGCTTTCTAGAATCTCTAATACAGCAAGTAATCTGAGTGTGCCCAGAACAAAAGAACGGCGTTTCCTACAGATACGGACTATATGTAGTCCAAATCTTCATCTGAATCTGGTAGAATGCACTGGTCCTCGAACATCAAATCCTTGTCAGATAAGATGAGAAACATGTGAGCTTCGTGAAAGATGTAGTTCGTTTGAGCAGAAAACTGACTGCCCTTACCTGAAATGAAGTCTTGCTTGTAGGAAGACTCAGAGCCTGGGATTTAAGTCCATTTCTGAAGTATAACACAAAGCAGTGTAATCATCAATTGATCACACTCTGCTTTAGAACAAGAAGCACGCTCTTGCTTTCTAGAGTCTCTAAGATAGCAGGAAACGTGAGTGTGCTGAGAACAAAAGAACAGTGTTTCCTAAACATACGGACCATATCTAGTCCAAATCTGCTTCTGAAACTGATACAAAGCACTGACCCTCTAACATCCAATGCTTGTCAGTTAAGATGAGAAACGTGTGAGCTTCGTGAACGATTTAGTTACTTTGAGCAGAAAAGTCACTGCCCTTACCTTAAACGAAGTCTTGCTTGTAGGGAGACTCAGAGCATGGGATTTAACTCCATTTCTGAAGGGAAACACACAGTATAGTTCTCATGCATGGACCACACTCTGATTTAGAGCGAGAAGCACACTCTTGCTTTCTAGAGTCTCTAAGACAGCAGGAAATCAGAGTGTGCCCAGAACAAAAGAACGGTGTTTCCTACACATATGGACCATATCTAGTCGAAATCTGCTTCTGAAACTGATAGAAAGCACTGACCCTCTAACATCCAATGCTTGTCAGTTAAGATGAGAAACGTGTGAGCTCAGTGAACGATGTAGTTCGTTTGAGCAGAAAAGTGACTGCCCTTACCTGAAACGAAGTCTTGCTTGTAGGAAGACTCAGAGCCTGGGATTTAACTCCATTTCTGAAGGCAAACACACAGCATAGTTCTCATCCATGGATCACACTCTGCTTTAGAGCGAGAAGCATGCTCTTGCTTTCTAGAGTCTCTAAGACAGCAGGAAACGTGAGTGTGCTGAGAACAAAACAACGGTGTTTCCTACACATACGGACCATATGTTGTCCAAATTTACTTCTGAAACTGATACAAAGCACTGACCCTCTAACATCCAATGCTTGTCAGTTAAGATGGGAAACGTGTGAGCTTCATGAACGATGAAGTTTGTTTGAGCAGAAAAGTGACTGCCCTTACCTGAATTGAAGTCTTGCTTGTAGGAAGACTCAGAGCCTGGGATTTAACTCCATTTCTGAAGTGAAACACACAGCAGTGTAATCATCCATTGATCACCCTCTGCTTTAGAACAAGAAGCACGCTCTTGCTTTCTAGAGTCTCTAAGACAGCAGGAAACGTGATTTTGCTGAGAACAAAAGAACAGTGTTTCCTAAACATACAGACATTATATAGTCGAACTCTGCTTCTGAAACTGATACAAAGCACTGGTCCTCTAAAATCCAATGCTTGTCTGTTAAGATGAGAAACGTGTGAGCTCCATGAACGATGTAGTTCGTTTGAGCTGAGAAGTGACTGCCCTTACCTGAAACGAAGTCTTGCTTGTAGGAAGACACAGACCCTGGGATTTAACTCCTTTTCTGAAGGGAAACACACAGCATAGTTCTCATCCATGGATCACACTCTGCTTTAGAGCGAGAAAAACGCTCTTGCTTTCTAAAGTCTCTAAGACAGCAGGAAACGTGAGTGTGCTGAGAACAAAAGAACGGTGTTTCCTACACATATGGACCATATCTAGTCCAACTCTGCTTCTGACACTGATACAAAGCACTGGTCCTCTAACATACAATGCTTGTCTGTTAAGATGAGAAACGTGTGAGCTTCGAGAACGATGTAGTTCGTTTGAGCAGAAAAGTGACTGCCCTTACCTGAAACGAAGTCTTGCTTGTAGGAAGACTCAGAGCCTGGGATTTAACTCCATTTCTGAAGGGAAACACACAGCATAGTTCTCATCCGTGGATCACACTCTGCTTTAGAGCGCGAAGCACGCTCTTGCTTTCTAGAGTCTCTAAAACCGCAGGAAATCTGAGTGTGCCAAGAACAAAAGAACGGTGTTTCCTACACATATGGACCACATCTAGTCCAAATCTGCTTCTGAAACTGATACAAATCACTGACCCTCTAACATCTAATGCTTGTCAGTTGAGATGTGAAACGTGTAAGCTCAGTGAACGATTTAGTTCGATTGAGCAGAAAAGTGACTGCCCTTACCTGAAATGAAGTCTTGCTTGTAGGAAGACTCAGAGCCTGGGATTTAACTCCATTTCTGAAGTGAAACACACAGCAGTGCTCTCTTCCATTGATCACACTCTGCTGTATAACAAGAAGCACGATCTTGCTTTCTAGAGTCTCTAAGAGAGAAGGAAACGTGAATTTGCTGAGAACAAAACAACGGTGTTTCCTAAACATACAGACCATATCTAGTCCAACTCTGCTTCTGAAACTGATACAAAGCACTGGTCCTCTAACATCCAATGCTTGTCAGTTAAGATGAGAACCGTGTGAGCTTTGTGAATGATGTAGTGCCTTTGAACTGAAAAGTGACTGCCCTTACCTGAAACGAAGTCTTGCTTTTAGTAAGACACAGAGCCTGGGATTTAAGTCCATTTCTGAAGGGAATCACACAACATAGTTCTCATCCATGGATCACTCTCTGCTTTAGTGCGAGAAGTACGATCTTGCTTTCTAGAGTCTCTAATACAGCAGGAAATCTGAGTGTGCCCAGAAAAAAAGAGCGGTGTTTCCTATACATATGGACCATATGTAGTCCAAATCTACTTCTGAAACTGATACAAAGCACTGACCATCTAACAACCAATGCTTCTCATTTAAGATGAGCAACGTGTGAGCTTCGTGAATGATGTAGTTCGTTTGAGCAGAAAAGTGACTGCCCTTACCTGAAATGATGTCTTGCTTGTAGGAAGACTCAGAGAATGGGATTTAACTCCATTTCAAGGGAAACATACAGCATAGTTCTCATCCATGGATCACACTCTGCTTTAGAGCAAGAAGCACGCTCTTGGTTTCTAGAATCTCTAATACAGCAAGTAATCTGAGTGTGCCCAGAACAAAAGAACGGCGTTTCCTACACAAACGGACTATATGTAGTCCAAATCTTCATCTGAAACTGGTAGAATGCACTGGTCCTCGAACATCAAATCCTTGTCAGTTAAGATGAGAAACATGTGAGCTTCGTGAAAGATGTAGTTCGTTTGAGCAGAAAACTGACTGCCCTTACCTGAAATGAAGTCTTGCTTGTAGGAAGACTCAGAGCCTGGGATTTAAGTCCATTTCTGAAGTGAAACACAAAGCAGTGTTCTCATCCATTGATCACACTCTGCCTTATAACAAGAAGCACGATCTTGCTTTCTACAATCTCTAAGACAGCAGGAAACGTGAGTTTGCTGAGAAGAAAACAACGGTGTTTCCTAAACATACAGACCATATCTAGTCCAACTAGCTTCTGAAACTGATACAAAGCACTGGTCCTCTAACATCCAATGCTTGTCAGTTAAGATGAGAAACGTGTGAGCTTTGTGAATGATGTAGTGCCTTTGAACTTAAAAGTGACTGCCCTTACCTGAAACGAAGTCTTGCTTTTAGTAAGACGCAGAGCCTGGGATTTAAGTCCATTTCTGAAGGGAAACACACAACATAGTTCTCATCCATGGATCACTCTCTGCTTTAGTGCGAGAAGTACGATCTTGCTTTCTAGAGTCTCTAATACAGCAGGAAATCTGAGTGTGCCCAGAAAAAAAGAGCGGTGTTTCCTACACATATGGACCATATGTAGTCCAAATCTGCTTCTGAAACTGATACAAAGCACTGACCATCTAACATCCAATGCTTGTCATTTAAGATGAGAAACGTGTGAGCTTCGTGAACGATGTAGTTCGTTTGAGCAGAAAAGTGACTGCCCTTACCTGAAACGATGTCTTGCTTGTAGGAAGACTCAGAGAATGGGATTTAACTCCATTTCTGAAGGGAAACATACAGAATAGTTCTCATCCATGGATCACACTCTGCTTTAGAGCAAGAAGCACGCTCTTGCTTTCTAGAATCTCTAATACAGCAAGTAATCTGAGTGTGCCCAGAACAAAAGAACGGCGTTTCCTACAGATACGGACTATATGTAGTCCAAATCTTCATCTGAATCTGGTAGAATGCACTGGTCCTCGAACATCAAATCCTTGTCAGATAAGATGAGAAACATGTGAGCTTCGTGAAAGATGTAGTTCGTTTGAGCAGAAAACTGACTGCCCTTACCTGAAATGAAGTCTTGCTTGTAGGAAGACTCAGAGCCTGGGATTTAAGTCCATTTCTGAAGTATAACACAAAGCAGTGTAATCATCAATTGATCACACTCTGCTTTAGAACAAGAAGCACGCTCTTGCTTTCTAGAGTCTCTAAGATAGCAGGAAACGTGAGTGTGCTGAGAACAAAAGAACAGTGTTTCCTAAACATACGGACCATATCTAGTCCAAATCTGCTTCTGAAACTGATACAAAGCACTGACCCTCTAACATCCAATGCTTGTCAGTTAAGATGAGAAACGTGTGAGCTCAGTGAACGATGTAGTTCGTTTGAGCAGGAAAGTGACTGCCCTTACCTGAAACGAAGTCTTGCTTGTAGGAAGACTCAGAGCCTGGGATTTAACTCCATTTCTGAAGGCAAACACACAGCATAGTTCTCATCCATGGATCACACTCTGCTTTAGAGCGAGAAGCACGCTCTTGCTTTCTAGAGTCTCTAAGACAGCAGGAAACGTGAGTGTGCTGAGAACAAAACAACGGTGTTTCCTACACATACGGACCATATGTTGTCCAAATTTACTTCTGAAACTGATACAAAGCACTGACCCTCTAACATCCAATGCTTGTCAGTTAAGATGGGAAACGTGTGAGCTTCATGAACGATGAAGTTTGTTTGAGCAGAAAAGTGACTGCCCTTACCTGAATTGAAGTCTTGCTTGTAGGAAGACTCAGAGCCTGGGATTTAACTCCATTTCTGAAGTGAAACACACAGCAGTGTAATCATCCATTGATCACCCTCTGCTTTAGAACAAGAAGCACGCTCTTGCTTTCTAGAGTCTCTAAGACAGCAGGAAACGTGATTTTGCTGAGAACAAAAGAACAGTGTTTCCTAAACATACAGACATTATATAGTCGAACTCTGCTTCTGAAACTGATACAAAGCACTGGTCCTCTAAAATCCAATGCTTGTCTGTTAAGATGAGAAACGTGTGAGCTCCATGAACGATGTAGTTCGTTTGAGCTGAAAAGTGACTGCCCTTACCTGAAACGAAGTCTTGCTTGTAGGAAGACACAGACCCTGGGATTTAACTCCTTTTCTGAAGGGAAGCACACAGCATAGTTCTCATCCATGGATCACACTCTGCTTTAGAGCGAGAAAAACGCTCTTGCTTTCTAAAGTCTCTAAGACAGCAGGAAACGTGAGTGTGCTGAGAACAAAAGAACGGTGTTTCCTACACATATGGACCATATCTAGTCCAACTCTGCTTCTGACACTGATACAAAGCACTGGTCCTCTAACATACAATGCTTGTCTGTTAAGATGAGAAACGTGTGAGCTTCGAGAACGATGTAGTTCGTTTGAGCAGAAAAGTGACTGCCCTTACCTGAAACGAAGTCTTGCTTGTAGGAAGACTCAGAGCCTGGGATTTAACTCCATTTCTGAAGGGAAACAACAGCATAGTTCTCATCTGTGGATCACACTCTGCTTTAGAGCGAGAAGCACGCTCTTGCTTTCTAGAGTCTCTAAAACCGCAGGAAATCTGAGTGTGCCAAGAACAAAAGAACGGTGTTTCCTACACATATGGACCACATCTAGTCCAAATCTGCTTCTGAAACTGATACAAATCACTGACCCTCTAACATCTATTGCTTGTCAGTTGAGATGAGAAACGTGTAAGCTCAGTGAACGATTTAGTTCGATTGAGCAGAAAAGTGACTGCCCTTACCTGAAATGAAGTCTTGCTTGTAGGAAGACTCAGAGCCTGGGATTTAACTCCATTTCTGAAGTGAAACACACAGCAGTGCTCTCTTCCATTGATCACACTCTGCTGTATAACAAGAAGCACGATCTTGCTTTCTAGAGTCTCTAAGAGAGAAGGAAACATGAATTTGCTGAGAACAAAACAACGGTGTTTCCTAAACATACAGACCATATCTAGTCCAACTCTGCTTCTGAAACTGATACAAAGCACTGGTCCTCTAACATCCAATGCTTGTCAGTTAAGATGAGAACCGTGTGAGCTTTGTGAATGATGTAGTGCCTTTGAACTGAAAAGTGACTGCCCTTACCTGAAACGAAGTCTTGCTTTTAGTAAGACACAGAGCCTGGGATTTAAGTCCATTTCTGAAGGGAATCACACAACATAGTTCTCATCCATGGATCACTCTCTGCTTTAGTGCGAGAAGTACGATCTTGCTTTCTAGAGTCTCTAATACAGCAGGAAATCTGAGTGTGCCCAGAAAAAAAGAGCGGTGTTTCCTATACATATGGACCATATGTAGTCCAAATCTGCTTCTGAAACTGATACAAAGCACTGACCATCTAACATCCAATGCTTGTCATTTAAGATGAGAAACGTGTGAGCTTCGTGAACGATGTAGTTCGTTTGAGCAGAAAAGTGACTGCCCTTACCTGAAACGATGTCTTGCTTGTAGGAAGACTCAGAGAATGGGATTTAACTCCATTTCTGAAGGGAAACATACAGAATAGTTCTCATCCATGGATCACACTCTGCTTTAGAGCAAGAAGCACGCTCTTGCTTTCTAGAATCTCTAATACAGCAAGTAATCTGAGTGTGCCCAGAACAAAAGAACGGCGTTTCCTACAGATACGGACTATATGTAGTCCAAATCTTCATCTGAATCTGGTAGAATGCAGTGGTCCTCGAACATCAAATCCTTGTCAGATAAGATGAGAAACATGTGAGCTTCGTGAAAGATGTAGTTCGTTTGAGCAGAAAACTGACTGCCCTTACCTGAAATGAAGTCTTGCTTGTAGGAAGACTCAGAGCCTGGGATTTAAGTCCATTTCTGAAGTATAACACAAAGAAGTGTAATCATCAATTGATCACACTCTGCTTTAGAACAAGAAGCACGCTCTTGCTTTCTAGAGTCTCTAAGATAGCAGGAAACGTGAGTGTGCTGAGAACAAAAGAACGGTGTTTCCTAAACATACGGACCATATCTAGTCCAAATCTGCTTCTGAAACTGATACAAAGCACTGACCCTCTAACATCCAATGCTTGTCAGTTAAGATGAGAAACGTGTGAGCTCAGTGAACGATGTAGTTCGTTTGAGCAGGAAAGTGACTGCCCTTACCTGAAACGAAGTCTTGCTTGTAGGAAGACTCAGAGCCTGGGATTTAACTCCATTTCTGAAGGCAAACACACAGCATAGTTCTCATCCATGGATCACACTCTGCTTTAGAGCGAGAAGCATGCTCTTGCTTTCTAGAGTCTCTAAGACAGCAGGAAACGTGATTTTGCTGAGAACAAAAAAAAAGTGTTTCCTAAACATACGGACATTATATAGTCCAACTCTGCTTCTGAAACTGATACAAAGCACTGACCCTCTAACATCCAATGCTTGTCAGTTAAGATGGGAAACGTGTGAGCTTCATGAACGATGAAGTTTGTTTGAGCAGAAAAGTGACTGCCCTTACCTGAATTGAAGTCTTGCTTGTAGGAAGACTCAGAGCCTGGGATTTAACTCCATTTCTGAAGTAAAACACACAGCAGTGTAATCATCCATTGATCACCCTCTGCTTTAGAACAAGAAGCACACTCTTGCTTTCTAGAGTCTCTAAGACAGCAGGAAACGTGATTTTGCTGAGAACAAAAAAAAAGTGTTTCCTAAACATACGGACATTATATAGTCCAACTCTGCTTCTGAAACTGATACAAAGCACTGGTCCTCTAAAATCAAATGCTTGTCTGTTAAGATGAGAAACGTGTGAGCTCCATGAACGATGTAGTTCGTTTGAGCTGAAAAGTGACTGCCCTTACCTGAAACGAAGTCTTGCTTCTAGGAAGACACAGACCCTGGGATTTAACTCCTTTTCTGAAGGGAAACACACAGCATAGTTCTCATCCATGGATCACACTCTGCTTTAGAGCGAGAAGCATGCTCTTGCTTTCTAGAGTCTCTAAGACAGCAGGAAACGTGAGTGTGCTGAGAACAAAACAACAGTGTTTCCTACACATAGGGACCATATCTAGTCCAACTCTTCTTCTGAAACTGATACAAAGCACTGGTCCTCTAAAATCAAATGCTTGTCTGTTAAGATGAGAAACGTGTGAGCTCCATGAACGATGTAGTTCGTTTGAGCTGAAAAGTGACTGCCCTTACCTGAAACGAAGTCTTGCTTCTAGGAAGACACAGACCCTGGAATTTAACTCCTTTTCTGAAGGGAAACACACAGCATAGTTCTCATCCATGGATCACACTCTGCTTTAGAGCGAGAAGCACGCTCTTGCTTTCTAGAGTCTCTAAGACAGCAGGAAACGTGAGTGTGCTGAGAACAAAACAACGGTGTTTCCTACATATAGGGACCATATCTAGTCCAACTCTTCTTCTGAAACTGATACAAAGCACTGGTCCTCTAACATCCAATGCTTGTCAGTTAAGATGAGAAACGTGTGAGCTTTGTGAACGATGTAGTTTGTTTGAGCTGAAAAGTGACTGCCCTTACCTGAAACGAAGTCTTGCTTGTAGGAAGACTCAGAGCCTGGGATTTAACTCCATTTCTGAAGAGAAACACAGCATAGTTCTCATCCGTGGATCACACTCTGCTTTAGAGCGAGAAGCACGCTCTTGCTTTCTAGAATCTCTAATACAGCAAGTAATCTGAGTGTGCCCAGAACAAAAGAATGGCGTTTCCTACACATACGGACTATATGTAGTCCAAATCTTCATCTGAAACTGGTAGAATGCACTGGTCCTCGAACATCCAATCCTTGTCAGTTAAGATGAGAAACATGTGAGCTTCGTGAAAGATGTAGTTCTTTTGAGCAGAAAACTGACCTCCCTTACCTGAAATGAAGTCTTGCTTGTAGGAAGACTCAGAGCCTGGGATTTAAGTCCACTTCTGAAGTGAAACACAAAGCAGTGTTCTCATCCATTGATCACACTCTGCTTTATAACAAGAAGCACGATCTTGCTTTCTACAATCTCTAAGACAGCAGGAAACGTGAATTTGCTGAGAACAAAACAACGGTGATTCCTAAACATCCAGACCATATCTAGTCCAACTCTGCTTCTGAAACTGGTACAAAGCACTGGTCCTCTAACATCCAATGCTTGTCAGTTAAGATGAGAAACGTGTGAGCTTTGTGAATGATGTAGTGCCTTTGAACTGAAAAGTGACTGCCCTTACCTGAAACGAAGTCTTGCTTTTAGTAAGACACAGAGCCTGGGATTTAAGTCCATTTCTGAAGGGAAACACACAGCATAGTTCTCATCCATGGATCACTCTCTGCTTTAGTGCGAGAAGTACGATCTTGCTTTCTAGAGTCTCTAATACAGCAGGAAATCTGAGTGTGCCCAGAAAAAAAGAGCGGTGTTTCCTACACATATGGACCATATGTAGTCCAAATCTGCTTCTGAAACTGATACAAAGCACTGACCATCTAACAACCAATGCTTCTCATTTAAGATGAGCAACGTGTGAGCTTCGTGAATGATGTAGTTCGTTTGAGCAGAAAAGTGACTGCCCTTACCTGAAACGATGTCTTGCTTGTAGGAAGACTCAGAGAATGGGATTTAACTCCATTTCAAGGGAAACATACAGCATAGTTCTCATCCATGGATCACACTCTGCTTTAGAGCAAGAAGCACGCTCTTGGTTTCTAGAATCTCTAATACAGCAAGTAATCTGAGTGTGCCCAGAACAAAAGAACGGCGTTTCCTACACATACGGACTATATGTAGTCCAAATCTTCATCTGAAACTGGTAGAATGCACTGGTCCTCGAACATCAAATCCTTGTCAGTTAAGATGAGAAACATGTGAGCTTCGTGAAAGATGTAGTTCGTTTGAGCAGAAAACTGACTGCCCTTACCTGAAATGAAGTCTTGCTTGTAGGAAGACTCAGAGCCTGGGATTTAAGTCCATTTCTGAAGTGAAACACAAAGCAGTGTTCTCATCCATTGATCACACTTTGCCTTATAACAAGAAGCACGATCTTGCTTTCTACAATCTCTAAGACAGCAGGAAACGTGAGTTTGCTGAGAAGAAAACAACGGTGTTTCCTAAACATACAGACCATATCTAGTCCAACTAGCTTCTGAAACTGATACAAAGCACTGGTCCTCTAACATCCAATGCTTGTCAGTTAAGATGAGAAACGTGTGAGCTTTGTGAATGATGTAGTGCCTTTGAACTGAAAAGTGACTGCCCTTACCTGAAACGAAGTCTTGCTTTTAGTAAGACACAGAGCCTGGGATTTAAGTCCATTTCTGAAGGGAATCACACAACATAGTTCTCATCCATGGATCACTCTCTGCTTTAGTGCGAGAATTACGATCTTGCTTTCTAGAGTCTCTAATACAGCAGGAAATCTGAGTGTGCCCAGAAAAAAAGAGCGGTGTTTCCTACACATATGGACCATATGTAGTCCAAATCTGCTTCTGAAACTTATACAAAGCACTGACCATCTAACAACCAATGCTTGTCATTTAAGATGAGAAACGTGTGAGCTTCGTGAACGATGTAGTTCGTTTGAGCAGAAAAGTGACTGCCCTTACCTGAAACGATGTCTTGCTTTTAGTAAGACACAGAGCCTGGGATTTAAGTCCATTTCTGAAGTAAAACACACAGCAGTGTAATCATCAATTGATCACACTCTGCTTTAGAACAAGAAGCACGCTCTTGCTTTCTAGAGTCTCTAAGATAGCAGCAAACGTGAGTGTGCTGAGAACAAAAGAACGGTGTTTCCTAAACATACGGACCATATCTAGTCCAACTCTGCTTCTGAAACTGATACAAAGCACTGGTCCTCTAACATCCAATGCTTGTCAGTTAAGATGAGAAACGTGTGAGCTTCGTGAACGATTTAGTTACTTTGAGCAGAAAAGTCACTGCCCTTACCTTAAACGAAGTCTTGCTTGTAGGGAGACTCAGAGCATGGGATTTAACTCCATTTCTGAAGGGAAACACACAGTATAGTTCTCATGCATGGACCACACTCTGATTTAGAGCGAGAAGCACACTCTTGCTTTCTAGAGTCTCTAAGACAGCAGGAAATCAGAGTGTGCCCAGAACAAAAGAACGGTGTTTCCTACACATATGGACCATATCTAGTCGAAATCTGCTTCTGAAACTGATAGAAAGCACTGACCCTCTAACATCCAATGCTTGTCAGTTAAGATGAGAAACGTGTGAGCTCAGTGAACGATGTAGTTCGTTTGAGCAGAAAAGTGACTGCCCTTACCTGAAACGAAGTCTTGCTTGTAGGAAGACTCAGAGCCTGGGATTTAACTCCATTTCTGAAGGCAAACACACAGCATAGTTCTCATCCATGGATCACACTCTGCTTTAGAGCGAGAAGCACGCTCTTGCTTTCTAGAGTCTCTAAGACAGCAGGAAACGTGGTTTTGCTGAGAACAAAAGAACAGTGTTTCCTAAACATACAGACATTATATAGTCGAACTCTGCTTCTGAAACTGATACAAAGCACTGGTCCTCTAAAATCCAATGCTTGTCTGTTAAGATGAGAAACGTGTGAGCTCCATGAACGATGTAGTTCGTTTGAGCTGAAAAGTGACTGCCCTTACCTGAAACGAAGTCTTGCTTGTAGGAAGACCCAGACCCTGGGATTTAACTCCTTTTCTGAAGGGAAACACACAGCATAGTTCTCATCCATGGATCACACTCTGCTTTAGAGCGAGAAAAACGCTCTTGCTTTCTAAAGTCTCTAAGACAGCAGGAAACGTGAGTGTGCTGAGAACAAAAGAACGGTGTTTCCTACACATATGGACCATATCTAGTCCAACTCTGCTTCTGACACTGATACAAAGCACTGGTCCTCTAACACACAATGCTTGTCTGTTAAGATGAGAAACGTGTGAGCTTCGAGAACGATGTAGTTCGTTTGAGCAGAAAAGTGACTGCCCTTACCTGAAACGAAGTCTTGCTTGTAGGAAGACTCAGAGCCTGGGATTTAACTCCATTTCTGAAGGGAAACACACAGCATAGTTCTCATCCGTGGATCACACTCTGCTTTAGAGCGAGAAGCACGCTCTTGCTTTCTAGAGTCTCTAAAACCGCAGGAAATCTGAGTGTGCCAAGAACAAAAGAACGGTGTTTCCTACACATATGAACCACATCTAGTCCAAATCTGCTTCTGAAACTGATACAAATCACTGACCCTCTAACATCTAATGCTTTGCAGTTGAGATGAGAAACGTGTAAGCTCAGTGAACGATTTAGTTCGATTGAGCAGAAAAGTGACTGCCCTTACCTGAAATGAAGTCTTGCTTGTAGGAAGACTCAGAGCCTGGGATTTAACTCCATTTCTGAAGTGAAACACACAGCAGTGCTCTCTTCCATTGATCACACTCTGCTGTATAACAAGAAGCACGATCTTGCTTTCTAGAGTCTCTAAGAGAGAAGGAAACGTGAATTTGCTGAGAACAAAACAACGGTGTTTCCTAAACATACAGACCATATCTAGTCCAACTCTGCTTCTGAAACTGATACAAAGCACTGGTCCTCTAACATCCAATGCTTGTCAGTTAAGATGAGAACCGTGTGAGCTTTGTGAATGATGTAGTGCCTTTGAACTGAAAAGTGACTGCCCTTACCTGAAACGAAGTCTTGCTTTTAGTAAGACACAGAGCCTGGGATTTAAGTCCATTTCTGAAGGGAATCACACAACATAGTTCTCATCCATGGATCACTCTCTGCTTTAGAGCAAGAAGCACGCTCTTGCTTTCTAGAATCTCTAATACAGCAAGTAATCTGAGTGTGCCCAGAACAAAAGAATGGCGTTTCCTACAGATACGGACTATATGTAGTCCAAATCTTCATCTGAATCTGGTAGAATGCACTGGTCCTCGAACATCAAATCCTTGTCAGATAAGATGAGAAACATGTGAGCTTCGTGAAAGATGTAGTTCGTTTGAGCAGAAAACTGACTGCCCTTACCTGAAATGAAGTCTTGCTTGTAGGAAGACTCAGAGCCTGGGATTTAAGTCCATTTCTGAAGTATAACACAAAGCAGTGTAATCATCAATTGATCACACTCTGCTTTAGAACAAGAAGCACGCTCTTGCTTTCTAGAGTCTCTAAGATAGCAGGAAACGTGAGTGTGCTGAGAACAAAAGAACGGTGTTTCCTAAACATACGGACCATATCTAGTCCAACTCTGCTTCTGAAACTGATACAAAGCACTGGTCCTCTAACATCCACTGCTTGTCAGTTAAGATGAGAAACGTGTGAGCTTCGTGAACGATTTAGTTACTTAGAGCAGAAAAGTCACTGCCCTTACCTTAAACGAAGTCTTGCTTGTAGGGAGACTCAGAGCATGGGATTTAACTCCATTTCTGAAGGGAAACACACAGTATAGTTCTCATGCATGGACCACACTCTGATTTAGAGCGAGAAGCACACTCTTGCTTTCTAGAGTCTCTAAGACAGCAGGAAATCAGAGTGTGCCCAGAACAAAAGAACGGTGTTTCCTACACATATGGACCATATCTAGTCGAAATCTGCTTCTGAAACTGATACAAAGCACTGACCCTCTAACATCCAATGCTTGTCAGTTAAGATGAGAAACGTGTGAGCTCAGTGAACGATGTAGTTCGTTTGAGCAGAAAAGTGACTGCCCTTACCTGAAACGAAGTCTTGCTTGTAGGAAGACTCAGAGCCTGGGATTTAACTCCATTTCTGAAGGCAAACACACAGCATAGTTCTCATCCATGGATCACACTCTGCTTTAGAGCGAGAAGCACGCTCTTGCTTTCTAGAGTCTCTAAGACAGCAGGAAACGTGAGTGTGCTGAGAACAAAACAACGGTGTTTCCTACACATAGGGACCATATCTAGTCCAACTCTTCTTCTGAAACTGATACAAAGCACTGGTCCTCTAACATCCAATGCTTGTCAGTTAAGATGAGAAACGTGTGAGCTTTGTGAACGATGTAGTTTGTTTGAGCTGAAAAGTGACTGCCCTTACCTGAAACGAAGTCTTGCTTGTAGGAAGACTCAGAGCCTGGGATTTAACTCCATTTCTGAAGAGAAACACAGCATAGTTCTCATCCGTGGATCACACTCTGCTTTAGAGCGAGAAGCACGCTCTTGCTTTCTAGAATCTCTAATACAGCAAGTAATCTGTGTGTGCCCAGAACAAAAG
This sequence comes from Onychomys leucogaster, assembly GCA_949786385.1. Taxonomy (NCBI): domain Eukaryota; kingdom Metazoa; phylum Chordata; class Mammalia; order Rodentia; family Cricetidae; genus Onychomys; species Onychomys leucogaster. Next base: position 610,830 of record CATKUP010000069.1, read on the forward strand.
AATGGCGTTTCCTACACATACGGACTATATGTAGTCCAAATCTTCATCTGAAACTGGTAGAATGCACTGGTCCTCGAACATCCAATCCTTGTCAGTTAAGATGAGAAACATGTGAGCTTCGTGAAAGATGTAGTTCGTTTGAGCAGAAAACTGACTGCCCTTACCTGAAATGAAGTCTTGCTTGTAGGAAGACTCAGAGCCTGGGATTTAAGTCCACTTCTGAAGTGAAACACAAAGCAGTGTTCTCATCCATTGATCACACTCTGCTTTATAACAAGAAGCACGATCTTGCTTTCTACAATCTCTAAGACAGCAGGAAACGTGAGTTTGCTGAGAACAAAACAACGGTGTTTCCTAAACATCCAGACCATATCTAGTCCAACTCTGCTTCTGAAACTGGTACAAAGCACTGGTCCTCTAACATCCAATGCTTGTCAGTTAAGATGAGAAACGTGTGAGCTTTGTGAATGATGTAGTGCCTTTGAACTGAAAAGTGACTGCCCTTACCTGAAACGAAGTCTTGCTTTTAGTAAGACACAGAGCCTGGGATTTAAGTCCATTTCTGAAGGGAAACACACAGTATAGTTCTCATCCATGGATCACTCTCTGCTTTAGTGCGAGAAGTACGATCTTGCTTTCTAGAGTCTCTAATACAGCAGGAAATCTGAGTGTGCCCAGAAAAAAAGAGCGGTGTTTCCTACACATATGGACCATATGTAGTCCAAATCTGCTTCTGAAACTGATACAAAGCACTGACCATCTAACAACCAATGCTTCTCATTTAAGATGAGCAACGTGTGAGCTTCGTGAATGATGTAGTTCGTTTGAGCAGAAAAGTGACTGCCCTTACCTGAAACGATGTCTTGCTTGTAGGAAGACTCAGAGAATGGGATTTAACTCCATTTCAAGGGAAACATACAGCATAGTTCTCATCCATGGATCACACTCTGCTTTAGAGCAAGAAGCACGCTCTTGGTTTCTAGAATCTCTAATACAGCAAGTAATCTGAGTGTGCCCAGAACAAAAGAATGGCGTTTCCTACACATACGGACTATATGTAGTCCAAATCTTCATCTGAAACTGGTAGAATGCACTGGTCCTCGAACATCAAATCCTTGTCAGTTAAGATGAGAAACATGTGAGCTTCGTGAAAGATGTAGTTCGTTTGAGCAGAAAAGTGACTGCCCTTACCTGAAACGATGTCTTGCATTTAGTAAGACACAGAGCCTGGGATTTAAGTCCATTTCTGAAGTAAAACACACAGCAGTGTAATCATCAATTGATCACACTCTGCTTTAGAACAAGAAGCACGCTCTTGCTTTCTAGAGTCTCTAAGATAGCAGGAAACGTGAGTGTGCTGAGAACAAAAGAACGGTGTTTCCTAAACATACGGACCATATCTAGTCCAACTCTGCTTCTGAAACTGATACAAAGCACTGGTCCTCTAACATCCAATGCTGGTCAGTTAAGATGAGAAACGTGTGAGCTTCGTGAACGATTTAGTTACTTTGAGCAGAAAAGTCACTGCCCTTACCTTAAACGAAGTCTTGCTTGTAGGGAGACTCAGAGCATGGGATTTAACTCCATTTCTGAAGGGAAACACACAGTATAGTTCTCATGCATGGACCACACTCTGATTTAGAGCGAGAAGCACACTCTTGCTTTCTAGAGTCTCTAAGACAGCAGGAAATCAGAGTGTGCCCAGAACAAAAGAACGGTGTTTCCTACACATATGGACCATATCTAGTCGAAATCTGCTTCTGAAACTATTAGAAAGCACTGACCCTCTAACATCCAATGCTTGTCAGTTAAGATGAGAAACGTGTGAGCTCAGTGAACGATGTAGTTCGTTTGAGCAGAAAAGTGACTGCCCTTACCTGAAACGAAGTCTTGCTTGTAGGAAGACTCAGAGCCTGGGATTTAACTCCATTTCTGAAGGCAAACACACAGCATAGTTCTCATCCATGGATCACACTCTGCTTTAGAGCGAGAAGCATGCTCTTGCTTTCTAGAGTCTCTAAGACAGCAGGAAACGTGAGTGTGCTGAGAACAAAACAACGGTGTTTCCTACACATACGGACCATATGTTGTCCAAATTTACTTCTGAAACTGATACAAAGCACTGACCCTCTAACATCCAATGCTTGTCAGTTAAGATGGGAAACGTGTGAGCTTCATGAACGATGAAGTTTGTTTGAGCAGAAAAGTGACTGCCCTTACCTGAATTGAAGTCTTGCTTGTAGGAAGACTCAGAGCCTGGGATTTAACTCCATTTCTGAAGTGAAACACACAGCAGTGTAATCATCCATTGATCACCCTCTGCTTTAGAACAAGAAGCACGCTCTTGCTTTCTAGAGTCTCTAAGACAGCAGGAAACGTGATTTTGCTGAGAACAAAAGAACAGTGTTTCCTAAACATACAGACATTATATAGACGAACTCTGCTTCTGAAACTGATACAAAGCACTGGTCCTCTAAAATCCAATGCTTGTCTGTTAAGATGAGAAACGTGTGAGCTCCATGAACGATGTAGTTCGTTTGAGCTGAAAAGTGACTGCCCTTACCTGAAACGAAGTCTTGCTTGTAGGAAGACCCAGACCCTGGGATTTAACTCCTTTTCTGAAGGGAAACACACAGCATAGTTCTCATCCATGGATCACACTCTGCTTTAGAGCGAGAAAAACGCTCTTGCTTTCTAAAGTCTCTAAGACAGCAGGAAACGTGAGTGTGCTGAGAACAAAAGAACGGTGTTTCCTACACATATGGACCATATCTAGTCCAACTCTGCTTCTGACACTGATACAAAGCACTGGTCCTCTAACATACAATGCTTGTCTGTTAAGATGAGAAACGTGTGAGCTTCGAGAACGATGTAGTTCGTTTGAGCAGAAAAGTGACTGCCCTTACCTGAAACGAAGTCTTGCTTGTAGGAAGACTCAGAGCCTGGGATTTAACTCCATTTCTGAAGGGAAACACACAGCATAGTTCTCATCCGTGGATCACACTCTGCTTTAGAGCGAGAAGCACGCTCTTGCTTTCTAGAGTCTCTAAAACCGCAGGAAATCTGAGTGTGCCAAGAACAAAAGAACGGTGTTTCCTACACATATGGACCACATCTAGTCCAAATCTGCTTCTGAAACTGATACAAATCACTGACCCTCTAACATCTAATGCTTTGCAGTTAAGATGAGAAACGTGTGAGCTTTGTGAACGATGTAGTTTGTTTGAGCTGAAAAGTGACTGCCCTTACCTGAAACGAAGTCTTGCTTGTAGGAAGACTCAGAGCCTGGGATTTAACTCCATTTCTGAAGAGAAACACAGCATAGTTCTCATCCGTGGATCACACTCTGCTTTAGAGCGAGAAGCACGCTCTTGCTTTCTAGAATCTCTAATACAGCAAGTAATCTGAGTGTGCCCAGAACAAAAGAATGGCGTTTCCTACACATACGGACTATATGTAGTCCAAATCTTCATCTGAAACTGGTAGAATGCACTGGTCCTCGAACATCCAATCCTTGTCAGTTAAGATGAGAAACATGTGAGCTTCGTGAAAGATGTAGTTCGTTTGAGCAGAAAACTGACTGCCCTTACCTGAAATGAAGTCTTGCTTGTAGGAAGACTCAGAGCCTGGGATTTAAGTCCACTTCTGAAGTGAAACACAAAGCAGTGTTCTCATCCATTGATCACACTCTGCTTTATAACAAGAAGCACGATCTTGCTTTCTACAATCTCTAAGACAGCAGGAAACGTGAGTTTGCTGAGAACAAAACAACGGTGATTCCTAAACATCCAGACCATATCTAGTCCAACTCTGCTTCTGAAACTGGTACAAAGCACTGGTCCTCTAACATCCAATGCTTGTCAGTTAAGATGAGAAACGTGTGAGCTTTGTGAATGATGTAGTGCCTTTGAACTGAAAAGTGACTGCCCTTACCTGAAACGAAGTCTTGCTTTTAGTAAGACACAGAGCCTGGGATTTAAGTCCATTTCTGAAGGGAAACACACAGCATAGTTCTCATCCATGGATCACTCTCTGCTTTAGTGCGAGAAGTACGATCTTGCTTTCTAGAGTCTCTAATACAGCAGGAAATCTGAGTGTGCCCAGAAAAAAAGAGCGGTGTTTCCTACACATATGGACCATATGTAGTCCAAATCTGCTTCTGAAACTGATACAAAGCACTGACCATCTAACAACCAATGCTTCTCATTTAAGATGAACAACGTGTGAGCTTCGTGAATGATGTAGTTCGTTTGAGCAGAAAAGTGACTGCCCTTACCTGAAACGATGTCTTGCTTGTAGGAAGACTCAGAGAATGGGATTTAACTCCATTTCAAGGGAAACATACAGCATAGTTCTCATCCATGGATCACACTCTGCTTTAGAGCAAGAAGCACGCTCTTGGTTTCTAGAATCTCTAATACAGCAAGTAATCTGAGTGTGCCCAGAACAAAAGAACGGCGTTTCCTACACATACGGACTATATGTAGTCCAAATCTTCATCTGAAACTGGTAGAATGCACTGGTCCTCGAACATCAAATCCTTGTCAGTTAAGATGAGAAACATGTGAGCTTCGTGAAAGATGTAGTTCGTTTGAGCAGAAAACTGACTGCCCTTACCTGAAATGAAGTCTTGCTTGTAGGAAGACTCAGAGCCTGGGATTTAAGTCCATTTCTGAAGTGAAACACAAAGCAGTGTTCTCATCCATTGATCACACTTTGCCTTATAACAAGAAGCACGATCTTGCTTTCTACAATCTCTAAGACAGCAGGAAACGTGAGTTTGCTGAGAAGAAAACAACGGTGTTTCCTAAACATACAGACCATATCTAGTCCAACTAGCTTCTGAAACTGATACAAAGCACTGGTCCTCTAACATCCAATGCTTGTCAGTTAAGATGAGAAACGTGTGAGCTTTGTGAATGATGTAGTGCCTTTGAACTGAAAAGTGACTGCCCTTACCTGAAACGAAGTCTTGCTTTTAGTAAGACACAGAGCCTGGGATTTAAGTCCATTTCTGAAGGGAATCACACAACATAGTTCTCATCCATGGATCACTCTCTGCTTTAGTGCGAGAAGTACGATCTTGCTTTCTAGAGTCTCTAATACAGCAGGAAATCTGAGTGTGCCCAGAAAAAAAGAGCGGTGTTTCCTACACATATGGACCATATGTAGTCCAAATCTGCTTCTGAAACTTATACAAAGCACTGACCATCTAACAACCAATGCTTGTCATGTAAGATGAGAAACGTGTGAGCTTCGTGAACGATGTAGTTCGTTTGAGCAGAAAAGTGACTGCCCTTACCTGAAACGATGTCTTGCTTTTAGTAAGACACAGAGCCTGGGATTTAAGTCCATTTCTGAAGTAAAACACACAGCAGTGTAATCATCAATTGATCACACTCTGCTTTAGAACAAGAAGCACGCTCTTGCTTTCTAGAGTCTCTAAGATAGCAGGAAACGTGAGTGTGCTGAGAACAAAAGAACGGTGTTTCCTAAACATACGGACCATATCTAGTCCAACTCTGCTTCTGAAACTGATACAAAGCACTGGTCCTCTAACATCCAATGCTTGTCAGTTAAGATGAGAAACGTGTGAGCTTCGTGAACGATTTAGTTACTTTGAGCAGAAAAGTCACTGCCCTTACCTTAAACGAAGTCTTGCTTGTAGGGAGACTCAGAGCATGGGATTTAACTCCATTTCTGAAGGGAAACACACAGTATAGTTCTCATGCATGGACCACACTCTGATTTAGAGCGAGAAGCACACTCTTGCTTTCTAGAGTCTCTAAGACAGCAGGAAATCAGAGTGTGCCCAGAACAAAAGAACGGTGTTTCCTACACATATGGACCATATCTAGTCGAAATCTGCTTCTGAAACTGATAGAAAGCAATGACCCTCTAACATCCAATGCTTGTCAGTTAAGATGAGAAACGTGTGAGCTCAGTGAACGATGTAGTTCGTTTGAGCAGAAAAGTGACTGCCCTTACCTGAAACGAAGTCTTGCTTGTAGGAAGACTCAGAGCCTGGGATTTAACTCCATTTCTGAAGGCAAACACACAGCATAGTTCTCATCCATGGATCACACTCTGCTTTAGAGCGAGAAGCATGCTCTTGCTTTCTAGAGTCTCTAAGACAGCAGGAAACGTGAGTGTGCTGAGAACAAAACAACGGTGTTTCCTACACATACGGACCATATGTTGTCCAAATTTACTTCTGAAACTGATACAAAGCACTGACCCTCTAACATCCAATGCTGGTAAGTTAAGATGGGAAACGTGTGAGCTTCATGAACGATGAAGTTTGTTTGAGCAGAAAAGTGACTGCCCTTACCTGAATTGAAGTCTTGCTTGTAGGAAGACTCAGAGCCTGGGATTTAACTCCATTTCTGAAGTGAAACACACAGCAGTGTAATCATCCATTGATCACCCTCTGCTTTAGAACAAGAAGCACGCTCTTGCTTTCTAGAGTCTCTAAGACAGCAGGAAACGTGGTTTTGCTGAGAACAAAAGAACAGTGTTTCCTAAACATACAGACATTATATAGTCGAACTCTGCTTCTGAAACTGATACAAAGCACTGGTCCTCTAAAATCCAATGCTTGTCTGTTAAGATGAGAAACGTGTGAGCTCCATGAACGATGTAGTTCGTTTGAGCTGAAAAGTGACTGCCCTTACCTGAAACGAAGTCTTGCTTGTAGGAAGACCCAGACCCTGGGATTTAACTCCTTTTCTGAAGGGAAACACACAGCATAGTTCTCATCCATGGATCACACTCTGCTTTAGATCGAGAAAAACGCTCTTGCTTTCTAAAGTCTCTAAGACAGCAGGAAACGTGAGTGTGCTGAGAACAAAAGAACGGTGTTTCCTACACATATGGACCATATCTAGTCCAACTCTGCTTCTGACACTGATACAAAGCACTGGTCCTCTAACACACAATGCTTGTCTGTTAAGATGAGAAACGTGTGAGCTTCGAGAACGATGTAGTTCGTTTGAGCAGAAAAGTGACTGCCCTTACCTGAAACGAAGTCTTGCTTGTAGGAAGACTCAGAGCCTGGGATTTAACTCCATTTCTGAAGGGAAACACACAGCATAGTTCTCATCCGTGGATCACACTCTGCTTTAGAGCGAGAAGCACGCTCTTGCTTTCTAGAGTCTCTAAAACCGCAGGAAATCTGAGTGTGCCAAGAACAAAAGAACGGTGTTTCCTACACATATGGACCACATCTAGTCCAAATCTGCTTCTGAAACTGATACAAATCACTGACCCTCTAACATCTAATGCTTTGCAGTTGAGATGAGAAACGTGTAAGCTCAGTGAACGATTTAGTTCGATTGAGCAGAAAAGTGACTGCCCTTACCTGAAATGAAGTCTTGCTTGTAGGAAGACTCAGAGCCTGGGATTTAACTCCATTTCTGAAGTGAAACACACAGCAGTGCTCTCTTCCATTGATCACACTCTGCTGTATAACAAGAAGCACGATCTTGCTTTCTAGAGTCTCTAAGAGAGAAGGAAACGTGAATTTGCTGAGAACAAAACAACGGTGTTTCCTAAACATACAGACCATATCTAGTCCAACTCTGCTTCTGAAACTGATACAAAGCACTGGTCCTCTAACATCCAATGCTTGTCAGTTAAGATGAGAACCGTGTGAGCTTTGTGAATGATGTAGTGCCTTTGAACTGAAAAGTGACTGCCCTTACCTGAAACGAAGTCTTGCTTTTAGTAAGACACAGAGCCTGGGATTTAAGTCCATTTCTGAAGGGAATCACACAACATAGTTCTCATCCATGGATCACTCTCTGCTTTAGTGCGAGAAGTACGATCTTGCTTTCTAGAGTCTCTAATACAGCAGGAAATCTGAGTGTGCCCAGAAAAAAAGAGCGGTGTTTCCTATACATATGGACCATATGTAGTCCAAATCTGCTTCTGAAACTGATACAAAGCACTGACCATCTAACATCCAATGCTTGTCATTTAAGATGAGAAACGTGTGAGCTTCGTGAACGATGTAGTTCGTTTGAGCAGAAAAGTGACTGCCCTTACCTGAAACGATGTCTTGCTTGTAGGAAGACTCAGAGAATGGGATTTAACTCCATTTCTGAAAGGAAACATACAGAATAGTTCTCATCCATGGATCACACTCTGCTTTAGAGCAAGAAGCACGCTCTTGCTTTCTAGAATCTCTAATACAGCAAGTAATCTGAGTGTGCCCAGAACAAAAGAATGGCGTTTCCTACAGATACGGACTATATGTAGTCCAAATCTTCATCTGAATCTGGTAGAATGCACTGGTCCTCGAACATCAAATCCTTGTCAGATAAGATGAGAAACATGTGAGCTTCGTGAAAGATGTAGTTCGTTTGAGCAGAAAACTGACTGCCCTTACCTGAAATGAAGTCTTGCTTGTAGGAAGACTCAGAGCCTGGGATTTAAGTCCATTTCTGAAGTATAACACAAAGCAGTGTAATCATCAATTGATCACACTCTGCTTTAGAACAAGAAGCACGCTCTTGCTTTCTAGAGTCTCTAAGATAGCAGGAAACGTGAGTGTGCTGAGAACAAAAGAACGGTGTTTCCTAAACATACGGACCATATCTAGTCCAACTCTGCTTCTGAAACTGATACAAAGCACTGGTCCTCTAACATCCACTGCTTGTCAGTTAAGATGAGAAACGTGTGAGCTTCGTGAACGATTTAGTTACTTAGAGCAGAAAAGTCACTGCCCTTACCTTAAACGAAGTCTTGCTTGTAGGGAGACTCAGAGCATGGGATTTAACTCCATTTCTGAAGGGAAACACACATTATAGTTCTCATGCATGGACCACACTCTGATTTAGAGCGAGAAGCACACTCTTGCTTTCTAGAGTCTCTAAGACAGCAGGAAATCAGAGTGTGCCCAGAACAAAAGAACGGTGTTTCCTACACATATGGACCATATCTAGTCGAAATCTGCTTCTGAAACTGATACAAAGCACTGACCCTCTAACATCCAATGCTTGTCAGTTAAGATGAGAAACGTGTGAGCTCAGTGAACGATGTAGTTCGTTTGAGCAGAAAAGTGACTGCCCTTACCTGAAACGAAGTCTTGCTTGTAGGAAGACTCAGAGCCTGGGATTTAACTCCATTTCTGAAGGCAAACACACAGCATAGTTCTCATCCATGGATCACACTCTGCTTTAGAGCGAGAAGCACGCTCTTGCTTTCTCGAGTCTCTAAGACAGCAGGAAACGTGAGTGTGCTGAGAACAAAACAACGGTGTTTCCTACACATAGGGACCATATCTAGTCCAACTCTTCTTCTGAAACTGATACAAAGCACTGGTCCTCTAACATCCAATGCTTGTCAGTTAAGATGAGAAACGTGTGAGCTTTGTGAACGATGTAGTTTGTTTGAGCTGAAAAGTGACTGCCCTTACCTGAAACGAAGTCTTGCTTGTAGGAAGACTCAGAGCCTGGGATTTAACTCCATTTCTGAAGAGAAACACAGCATAGTTCTCATCCGTGGATCACACTCTGCTTTAGAGCGAGAAGCACGCTCTTGCTTTCTAGAATCTCTAATACAGCAAGTAATCTGTGTGTGCCCAGAACAAAAGAATGGCGTTTCCTACACATACGGACTATATGTAGTCCAAATCTTCATCTGAAACTGGTAGAATGCACTGGTCCTCGAACATCCAATCCTTGTCAGTTAAGATGAGAAACATGTGAGCTTCGTGAAAGATGTAGTTCGTTTGAGCAGAAAACTGACTGCCCTTACCTGAAATGAAGTCTTGCTTGTAGGAAGACTCAGAGCCTGGGATTTAAGTCCACTTCTGAAGTGAAACACAAAGCAGTGTTCTCATCCATTGATCACACTCTGCTTTATAACAAGAAGCAAGATCTTGCTTTCTACAATCTCTAAGACAGCAGGAAACGTGAGTTTGCTGAGAACAAAACAACGGTGTTTCCTAAACATCCAGACCATATCTAGTCCAACTCTGCTTCTGAAACTGGTACAAAGCACTGGTCCTCTAACATCCAATGCTTGTCAGTTAAGATGAGAAACGTGTGAGCTTTGTGAATGATGTAGTGCCTTTGAACTGAAAAGTGACTGCCCTTACCTGAAACGAAGTCTTGCTTTTAGTAAGACACAGACCCTGGGATTTAAGTCCATTTCTGAAGGGAAACACACAGTATAGTTCTCATCCATGGATCACTCTCTGCTTTAGTGCGAGAAGTACGATCTTGCTTTCTAGAGTCTCTAATACAGCAGGAAATCTGAGTGTGCCCAGAAAAAAAGAGCGGTGTTTCCTACACATATGGACCATATGTAGTCCAGTTCTGCTTCTGAAACTGATACAAAGCACTGACCATCTAACAACCAATGCTTCTCATTTAAGATGAGCAACGTGTGAGCTTCGTGAATGATGTAGTTCGTTTGAGCAGAAAAGTGACTGCCCTTACCTGAAACGATGTCTTGCTTGTAGGAAGACTCAGAGAATGGGATTTAACTCCATTTCAAGGGAAACATACAGCATAGTTCTCATCCATGGATCACACTCTGCTTTATAGCAAGAAGCACGCTCTTGGTTTCTAGAATCTCTAATACAGCAAGTAATCTGAGTGTGCCCAGAACAAAAGAATGGCGTTTCCTACACATACGGACTATATGTAGTCCAAATCTTCATCTGAAACTGGTAGAATGCACTGGTCCTCGAACATCAAATCCTTGTCAGTTAAGATGAGAAACATGTGAGCTTCGTGAAAGATGTAGTTCGTTTGAGCAGAAAAGTGACTGCCCTTACCTGAAACGATGTCTTGCATTTAGTAAGACACAGAGCCTGGGATTTAAGTCCATTTCTGAAGTAAAACACACAGCAGTGTAATCATCAATTGATCACACTCTGCTTTAGAACAAGAAGCACGCTCTTGCTTTCTAGAGTCTCTAAGATAGCAGGAAACGTGAGTGTGCTGAGAACAAAAGAACGGTGTTTCCTAAACATACGGACCATATCTAGTCCAACTCTGCTTCTGAAACTGATACAAAGCACTGGTCCTCTAACATCCAATGCTTGTCAGTTAAGATGAGAAACGTGTGAGCTTCGTGAACGATTTAGTTACTTTGAGCAGAAAAGTCACTGCCCTTACCTTAAACGAAGTCTTGCTTGTAGGGAGACTCAGAGCATGGGATTTAACTCCATTTCTGAAGGGAAACACACAGTATAGTTCTCATGCATGGACCACACTCTGATTTAGAGCGAGAAGCACACTCTTGCTTTCTAGAGTCTCTAAGACAGCAGGAAATCAGAGTGTGCCCAGAACAAAAGAACGGTGTTTCCTACACATATGGACCATATCTAGTCGAAATCTGCTTCTGAAACTATTAGAAAGCACTGACCCTCTAACATCCAATGCTTGTCAGTTAAGATGAGAAACGTGTGAGCTCAGTGAACGATGTAGTTCGTTTGAGCAGAAAAGTGACTGCCCTTACCTGAAACGAAGTCTTGCTTGTAGGAAGACTCAGAGCCTGGGATTTAACTCCATTTCTGAAGGCAAACACACAGCATAGTTCTCATCCATGGATCACACTCTGCTTTAGAGCGAGAAGCATGCTCTTGCTTTCTAGAGTCTCTAAGACAGCAGGAAACGTGAGTGTGCTGAGAACAAAACAACGGTGTTTCCTACACATACGGACCATATGTTGTCCAAATTTACTTCTGAAACTGATACAAAGCACTGACCCTCTAACATCCAATGCTTGTCAGTTGAGATGGGAAACGTGTGAGCTTCATGAACGATGAAGTTTGTTTGAGCAGAAAAGTGACTGCCCTTACCTGAAACGATGTCTTGCTTGTAGGAAGACTCAGAGAATGGGATTTAACTCCATTTCTGAAGGGAAACATACAGAATAGTTCTCATCCATGGATCACACTCTGCTTTAGAGCAAGAAGCACGCTCTTGCTTTCTAGAATCTCTAATACAGCAAGTAATCTGAGTGTGCCCAGAACAAAAGAATGGCGTTTCCTACAGATACGGACTATATGTAGTCCAAATCTTCATCTGAATCTGGTAGAATGCACTGGTCCTCGAACATCAAATCCTTGTCAGATAAGATGAGAAACATGTGAGCTTCGTGAAAGATGTAGTTCGTTTGAGCAGAAAACTGACTGCCCTTACCTGAAATGAAGTCTTGCTTGTAGGAAGACTCAGAGCCTGGGATTTAAGTCCATTTCTGAAGTATAACACAAAGCAGTGTAATCATCAATTGATCACACTCTGCTTTAGAACAAGAAGCACGCTCTTGCTTTCTAGAGTCTCTAAGATAGCAGGAAACGTGAGTGTGCTGAGAACAAAACAACGGTGTTTCCTACACATAGGGACCATATCTAGTCCAACTCTTCTTCTGAAACTGATACAAAGCACTGGTCCTCTAACATCCAATGCTTGTCAGTTAAGATGAGAAACGTGTGAGCTTTGTGAACGATGTAGTTTGTTTGAGCTGAAAAGTGACTGCCCTTACCTGAAACGAAGTCTTGCTTGTAGGAAGACTCAGAGCCTGGGATTTAACTCCATTTCTGAAGAGAAACACAGCATAGTTCTCATCCGTGGATCACACTCTGCTTTAGAGCGAGAAGCACGCTCTTGCTTTCTAGAATCTCTAATACAGCAAGTAATCTGAGTGTGCCCAGAACAAAAGAATGGCGTTTCCTACACATACGGACTATATGTAGTCCAAATCTTCATCTGAAACTGGTAGAATGCACTGGTCCTCGAACATCCAATCCTTGTCATTTAAGATGAGAAACATGTGAGCTTCGTGAAAGATGTAGTTCGTTTGAGCAGAAAACTGACTGCCCTTACCTGAAATGAAGTCTTGCTTGTAGGAAGACTCAGAGCCTGGGATTTAAGTCCACTTCTGAAGTGAAACACAAAGCAGTGTTCTCATCCATTGATCACACTCTGCTTTATAACAAGAAGCAAGATCTTGCTTTCTACAATCTCTAAGACAGCAGGAAACGTGAGTTTGCTGAGAACAAAACAACGGTGTTTCCTAAACATCCAGACCATATCTAGTCCAACTCTGCTTCTGAAACTGGTACAAAGCACTGGTCCTCTAACATCCAATGCTTGTCAGTTAAGATGAGAAACGTGTGAGCTTTGTGAATGATGTAGTGCCTTTGAACTGAAAAGTGACTGCCCTTACCTGAAACGAAGTCTTGCTTTTAGTAAGACACAGAGCCTGGGATTTAAGTCCATTTCTGAAGGGAAACACACAGCATAGTTCTCATCCATGGATCACTCTCTGCTTTAGTGCGAGAAGTACGATCTTGCTTTCTAGAGTCTCTAATACAGCAGGAAATCTGAGTGTGCCCAGAAAAAAAGAGCGGTGTTTCCTACACATATGGACCATATGTAGTCCAAATCTGCTTCTGAAACTGATACAAAGCACTGACCATCTAACAACCAATGCTTCTCATTTAAGATGAGCAACGTGTGAGCTTTGTGAATGATGTAGTTCGTTTGAGCAGAAAAGTGACTGCCCTTACCTGAAACGATGTCTTGCTTGTAGGAAGACTCAGAGAATGGGATTTAACTCCATTTCAAGGGAAACATACAGCATAGTTCTCATCCATGGATCACACTCTGCTTTAGAGCAAGAAGCACGCTCTTGGTTTCTAGAATCTCTAATACAGCAAGTAATCTGAGTGTGCCCAGAACAAAAGAACGGCGTTTCCTACACATACGGACTATATGTAGTCCAAATCTTCATCTGAAACTGGTAGAATGCACTGGTCCTCGAACATCAAATCCTTGTCAGTTAAGATGAGAAACATGTGAGCTTCGTGAAAGATGTAGTTCGTTTGAGCAGAAAACTGACTGCCCTTACCTGAAATGAAGTCTTGCTTGTAGGAAGACTCAGAGCCTGGGATTTAAGTCCATTTCTGAAGTGAAACACAAAGCAGTGTTCTCATCCATTGATCACACTCTGCCTTACAACAAGAAGCACGATCTTGCTTTCTACAATCTCTAAGACAGCAGGAAACGTGAGTTTGCTGAGAAGAAAACAACGGTGTTTCCTAAACATACAGACCATATCTAGTCCAACCAGCTTCTGAAACTGATACAAAGCACTGGTCCTCTAACATCCAATGCTTGTCAGTTAAGATGAGAAACGTGTGAGCTTTGTGAATGATGTAGTGCCTTTGAACTGAAAAGTGACTGCCCTTACCTGAAACGAAGTCTTGCTTTTAGTAAGACACAGACCCTGGGATTTAAGTCCATTTCTGAAGGGAAACACACAACATAGTTCTCATCCATGGATCACTCTCTGCTTTAGTGCGAGAAGTACGATCTTGCTTTCTAGAGTCTCTAATACAGCAGGAAATCTGAGTGTGCCCAGAAAAAAAGAGCGGTGTTTCCTACACATATGGACCATATGTAGTCCAAATCTGCTTCTGAAACTTATACAAAGCACTGACCATCTAACAACCAATGCTTGTCATTTAAGATGAGAAACGTGTGAGCTTCGTGAACGATGTAGTTCGTTTGAGCAGAAAAGTGACTGCCCTTACCTGAAACGATGTCTTGCATTTAGTAAGACACAGAGCCTGGGATTTAAGTCCATTTCTGAAGTAAAACACACAGCAGTGTAATCATCAATTGATCACACTCTGCTTTAGAACAAGAAGCACGCTCTTGCTTTCTAGAGTCTCTAAGATAGCAGGAAACGTGAGTGTGCTGAGAACAAAAGAACGGTGTTTCCTAAACATACGGACCATATCTAGTCCAACTCTGCTTCTGAAATTGATACAAAGCACTGGTCCTCTAACATCCAATGCTTGTCAGTTAAGATGAGAAACGTGTGAGCTTCGTGAACGATTTAGTTACTTTGAGCAGAAAAGTCACTGCCCTTACCTTAAACGAAGTCTTGCTTGTAGGGAGACTCAGAGCATGGGATTTAACTCCATTTCTGAAGGGAAACACACAGTATAGTTCTCATGCATGGACCACACTCTGATTTAGAGCGAGAAGCACACTCTTGCTTTCTAGAGTCTCTAAGACAGCAGGAAATCAGAGTGTGCCCAGAAAAAAAGAACGGTGTTTCCTACACATATGGACCATATCTAGTCGAAATCTGCTTCTGAAACTGATAGAAAGCACTGACCCTCTAACATCCAATGCTTGTCAGTTAAGATGAGAAACGTGTGAGCTCAGTGAACGATGTAGTTCGTTTGAGCAGAAAAGTGACTGCCCTTACCTGAAACGAAGTCTTGCTTGTAGGAAGACTCAGAGCCTGGGATTTAACTCCATTTCTGAAGGCAAACACACAGCATAGTTCTCATCCATGGATCACACTCTGCTTTAGAGCGAGAAGCATGCTCTTGCTTTCTAGAGTCTCTAAGACAGCAGGAAACGTGAGTGTGCTGAGAACAAAACAACGGTGTTTCCTACACATACGGACCATATGTTGTCCAAATTTACTTCTGAAACTGATACAAAGCACTGACCCTCTAACATCCAATGCTTGTCAGTTAAGATGGGAAACGTGTGATCTTCATGAACGATGAAGTTTGTTTGAGCAGAAAAGTGACTGCCCTTACCTGAATTGAAGTCTTGCTTGTAGGAAGACTCAGAGCCTGGGATTTAACTCCATTTCTGAAGTGAAACACACAGCAGTGTAATCATCCATTGATCACCCTCTGCTTTAGAACAAGAAGCAAGCTCTTGCTTTCTAGAGTCTCTAAGACAGCAGGAAACGTGATTTTGCTGAGAACAAAAGAACAGTGTTTCCTAAACATACAGACATTATATAGTCGAACTCTGCTTCTGAAACTGATACAAAGCACTGGTCCTCTAAAATCCAATGCTTGTCTGTTAAGATGAGAAACGTGTGAGCTCCATGAACGATGTAGTTCGTTTGAGCTGAAAAGTGACTGCCCTTACCTGAAAAGAAGTCTTGCTTGTAGGAAGACCCAGACCCTGGGATTTAACTCCTTTTCTGAAGGGAAACACACAGCATAGTTCTCATCCATGGATCACACTCTGCTTTAGAGCGAGAAAAACGCTCTTGCTTTCTAAAGTCTCTAAGACAGCAGGAAACGTGAGTGTGCTGAGAACAAAAGAACGGTGTTTCCTACACATATGGACCATATCTAGTCCAACTCTGCTTCTGACACTGATACAAAGCACTGGTCCTCTAACATACAATGCTTGTCTGTTAAGATGAGAAACGTGTGAGCTTCGAGAACGATGTAGTTCGTTTGAGCAGAAAAGTGACTGCCCTTACCTGAAACGAAGTCTTGCTTGTAGGAAGACTCAGAGCCTGGGATTTAACTCCATTTCTGAAGGGAAACACACAGCATAGTTCTCATCCGTGGATCACACTCTGCTTTAGAGCGAGAAGCACGCTCTTGCTTTCTAGAGTCTCTAAAACCGCAGGAAATCTGAGTGTGCCAAGAACAAAAGAACGGTGTTTCCTACACATATGGACCACATCTAGTCCAAATCTGCTTCTGAAACTGATACAAATCACTGACCCTCTAACATCTAATGCTTTGCAGTTGAGATGAGAAACGTGTAAGCTCAGTGAACGATTTAGTTCGATTGAGCAGAAAAGTGACTGCCCTTACCTGAAATGAAGTCTTGCTTGTAGGAAGACTCAGAGCCTGGGATTTAACTCCATTTCTGAAGTGAAACACACAGCAGTGCTCTCTTCCATTGATCACACTCTGCTGTATAACAAGAAGCACGATCTTGCTTTCTAGAGTCTCTAAGAGAGAAGGAAACGTGAATTTGCTGAGAACAAAACAACGGTGTTTCCTAAACTTACAGACCATATCTAGTCCAACTCTGCTTCTGAAACTGATACAAAGCACTGGTCCTCTAACATCCAATGCTTGTCAGTTAAGATGAGAACCGTGTGAGCTTTGTGAATGATGTAGTGCCTTTGAACTGAAAAGTGACTGCCCTTACCTGAAACGAAGTCTTGCTTTTAGTAAGACACAGAGCCTGGGATTTAAGTCCATTTCTGAAGGGAATCACACAACATAGTTCTCATCCATGGATCACTCTCTGCTTTAGTGCGAGAAGTACGATCTTGCTTTCTAGAGTCTCTAATACAGCAGGAAATCTGAGTGTGCCCAGAAAAAAAGAGCGGTGTTTCCTATACATATGGACCATATGTAGTCCAAATCTGCTTCTGAAACTGATACAAAGCACTGACCATCTAACATCCAATGCTTGTCATTTAAGATGAGAAACGTGTGAGCTTCGTGAACGATGTAGTTCGTTTGAGCAGAAAAGTGACTGCCCTTACCTGAAACGATGTCTTGCATGTAGGAAGACTCAGAGAATGGGATTTAACTCCATTTCTGAAGGGAAACATACAGAATAGTTCTCATCCATGGATCACACTCTGCTTTAGAGCAAGAAGCACGCTCTTGCTTTCTAGAATCTCTAATACAGCAAGTAATCTGAGTGTGCCCAGAACAAAAGAACGGCGTTTCCTACAGATACGGACTATAAGTAGTCCAAATCTTCATCTGAATCTGGTAGAATGCACTGGTCCTCGAACATCAAATCCTTGTCAGATAAGATGAGAAATATGTGAGCTTCGTGAAAGATGTAGTTCGTTTGAGCAGAAAACTGACTGCCCTTACCTGAAATGAAGTCTTGCTTGTAGGAAGACTCAGAGCCTGGGATTTAAGTCCATTTCTGAAGTATAACACACAGCAGTGTAATCATCAATTGATCACACTCTGCTTTAGAACAAGAAGCACGCTCTTGCTTTCTAGAGTCTCTAAGATAGCAGGAAACGTGAGTGTGCTGAGAACAAAAGAACGGTGTTTCCTAAACATACGGACCATATCTAGTCCAACTCTGCTTCTGAAACTGATACAAAGCACTGGTCCTCTAACATCCACTGCTTGTCAGTTAAGATGAGAAACGTGTGAGCTTCGTGAACGATTTAGTTACTTAGAGCAGAAAAGTCACTGCCCTTACCTTAAACGAAGTCTTGCTTGTAGGGAGACTCAGAGCATGGGATTTAACTCCATTTCTGAAGGGAAACACACAGTATAGTTCTCATGCATGGACCACACTCTGATTTAGAGCGAGAAGCACACTCTTGCTTTCTAGAGTCTCTAAGACAGCAGGAAATCAGAGTGTGCCCAGAACAAGAGAACGGTGTTTCCTACACATATGGACCATATCTAGTCGAAATCTGCTTCTGAAACTGATACAAAGCACTGACCCTCTAACATCCAATGCTTGTCAGTTAAGATGAGAAACGTGTGAGCTCAGTGAACGATGTAGTTCGTTTGAGCAGAAAAGTGACTGCCCTTACCTGAAACGAAGTCTTGCTTGTAGGAAGACTCAGAGCCTGGGATTTAACTCCATTTCTGAAGGCAAACACACAGCATAGTTCTCATCCATGGATCACACTCTGCTTTAGAGCGAGAAGCACGCTCTTGCTTTCTAGAGTCTCTAAGACAGCAGGAAACGTGAGTGTGCTGAGAACAAAACAACGGTGTTTCCTACACATACGGACCATATGTTGTCCAAATTTACTTCTGAAACTGATACAAAGCACTGACCCTCTAACATCCAATGCTTGTCAGTTAAGATGGGAAACGTGTGAGCTTCATGAACGATGAAGTTTGTTTGAGCTGAAAAGTGACTGCCCTTACCTGAATTGAAGTCTTGCTTGTAGGAAGACTCAGAGCCTGGGATTTAACTCCATTTCTGAAGTAAAACACACAGCAGTGTAATCATCCATTGATCACCCTCTGCTTTAGAACAAGAAGCACGCTCTTGCTTTCTAGAGTCTCTAAGACAGCAGGAAACGTGATTTTGCTGAGAACAAAAAAAAAGTGTTTCCTAAACATACGGACATTATATAGTCCAACTCTGCTTATGAAACTGATACAAAGCACTGGTCCTCTAAAATCAAATGCTTGTCTGTTACGATGAGAAATGTGTGAGCTCCATGAACGATGTAGTTCGTTTGAGCTGAAAAGTGACTGCCCTTACCTGAAACGAAGTCTTGCTTCTAGGAAGACACAGACCCTGGGATTTAACTCCTTTTCTGAAGGGAAACACACAGCATAGTTCTCATCCATGGATCACACTCTGCTTTAGAGCGAGAAAAACGCTCTTGCTTTCTAAAGTCTCTAAGACAGCAGGAAACGTGAGTGTGCTGAGAACAAAAGAACGGTGTTTCCTACACATATGGACCATATCTAGTCCAACTCTGCTTCTGACACTGATACAAAGCACTGGTCCTCTAACATACATTGCTTGGCTGTTAAGATGAGAAACGTGTGAGCTTTGTGAATGATGCAGTTCCTTTGAACTGAAAAGTGACTGCCCTTACCTGAAACGAAGTCTTGCTTTTAGTAAGACACAGAGCCTGGGATTTAAGTCCATTTCTGAAGTAAAACACACAGCAGTGTAATCATCAATTGATCACACTCTGCTTTAGAACAAGAAGCACGCTCTTGCTTTCTGGAGTCTCTAAGATAGCAGGAAACGTGAGTGTGCTGAGAACAAAAGAAAGGTGTTTCCTACACATACGGACCATATCTAGTCCAACTTTTCTTCTGAAACTGATACAAAGCACTGGTCCTCTAACATCCAATGCTTGTCAGTTAAGATGAGAAACGTGTGAGCTTCGTGAACGATTTAGTTACTTTGAGCAGAAAAGTCACTGCCCTTACCTTAAAAGAAGTCTTGCTTGTAGGGAGACTCAGAGCATGGGATTTAACTCCATTTCTGAAGGGAAACACACAGTATAGTTCTCATGCATGGACCACACTCTGATTTAGAGCGAGAAGCACGCTCTTGCTTTCTAGAGTCTCTAAGACAGCAGGAAATGAGAGTGTGCCCAGAACAAAAGAACGGTGTTTCCTACACATATGGACCATATCTAGTCGAAATCTGCTTCTGAAACTGATACAAAGCACTGACCCTCTAACATCCAATGCTTGTCAGTTAAGATGAGAAACGTGTGAGCTCAGTGAACGATGTAGTTCGTATGAGCAGAAAAGTGACTGCCCTTACCTGAAATGAAGTCTTGCTTGTAGGAAGACTCAGAGCCTGGGATTTAACTCCATTTCTGAAGGCAAACACACAGCATAGTTCTCATCCATGGATCACACTCTGCTTTAGAGCGAGAAGCACGCTCTTGCTTTCTAGAGTCTCTAAGACACCAGGAAACGTGAGTGTGCTGAGAACAAAAGAACGGCGTTTCCTACACATACGGACCATATCTAGTCCAACTCTTCTTCTGAAACTGATACAAAGCACTGGTCCTCTAACATCCAATGCTTGTCAGTTAAGATGAGAAACGTGTGAGCTTCGAGAACGATGTAGTTCGTTTGAGCAGAAAAGTGACTGCCTTACCTGAATTGAAGTCTTGCTTGTAGGAAGACTCAGAGCCTGGGATTTAACACCATTTCTGAAGGGAAACACAGAGCAGTGTAATCATCCATTGATCACCCTCTGCTTTAGAACAAGAAGCATGCTCTTGCTTTCTAGAGTCTCTAAGACAGCAGGAATCGTGATTTTGCTGAGAACAAAAGAACAGTCTTTCCTAAACATACGGACATTATATAGTCCAACTCTGCTTCTGAAACTGATACAAAGCACTGGTCCTCTAAAATCCAATGCTTGTCTGTTAAGATGAGAAACGTGTGAGCTTCGTGAACGATGTAGTTCGTTTGAGCTGAAAAGTGACTGCCCTTACCTGAAACGAAGTCTTGCTTGTAGGAAGACTCAAAGCCTGGGATTTAACACCATTTCTGACGGGAGAGACACAGCATAGTTCTCATCCATGGACCACTCTCTGCTTTAGAGCGAGAAGCACGCTCTTGCTTTCTAGAGTATCTAAAACCGCAGGAAATCTGAGTGTGCCAAGAACAAAAGAACGGTGTTTCCTACACATATGGACCACATCTAGTCCAAATCTGCTTCTGAATCTGATACAAATCACTGACACTCTAACATCTAATGCTTGTCAGTTGAGATGAGAAACGTGTGAGCTCAGTGAACGATTTAGTTCGATTGAGCAGAAAAGTGACTGCCCTTACCTGAAATGAAGTCTTGCTTGTAGGAAGACTCAGAGCCTGGGATTTAACTCCATTTCTGAAGTGAAACACACAGCAGTGCTCTCTTCCATTGATCACACTCTGCTGTATAACAAGAAGCACGATCTTGCTTTCTAGAGTCTCTAAGAGAGAAGGAAACTTGAATTTGCTGAGAACAAAAGAACGGTGTTTCCTACACATACAGACGATGTCTAGTCCAACTCTGCTTCTGAAACTGATACAAAGCACTGGTCCTCTAACATCCAATGCTTGTCTGTTAAGATGAGAAACGTGTGAGCTTTGTGAATGATGCAGTTCCTTTGAACTGAAAAGTGACTGCCTTTACCTGAAACGAAGTCTTGCTTTTAGTAAGACACAGAGCCTGGGATTTAAGTCCATTTCTGAAGTAAAACACACAGCAGTGTAATCATCAATTGATCACACTCTGCTTTAGAACAAGAAGCACGCTCTTGCTTTCTAGAGTCTCTAAGACAGCAGGAAACGTGAGTGTGCTGAGAACAAAACAACGGTGTTTCCTACACATACGGACCATATGTTGTCCAAATTTACTTCTGAAACTGATACAAAGCACTGACCCTCTAACATCCAATGCTTGTCAGTTAAGATGGGAAACGTGTGAGCTTCATGAACGATGAAGTTTGTTTGAGCTGAAAAGTGACTGCCCTTACCTGAATTGAAGTCTTGCTTGTAGGAAGACTCAGAGCCTGGGATTTAACTCCATTTCTGAAGTAAAACACACAGCAGTGTAATCATCCATTGATCACCCTCTGCTTTAGAACAAGAAGCACGCTCTTGCTTTCTAGAGTCTCTAAGACAGCAGGAAACGTGATTTTGCTGAGAACAAAAAAAAAGTGTTTCCTAAACATACGGACATTATATAGTCCAACTCTGCTTCTGAAACTGATACAAAGCACTGGTCCTCTAAAATCAAATGCTTGTCTGTTAAGATGAGAAATGTGTGAGCTCCATGAACGATGTAGTTCGTTTGAGCTGAAAAGTGACTGCCCTTACCTGAAACGAAGTCTTGCTTCTAGGAAGACACAGACCCTGGGATTTAACTCCTTTTCTGAAGGGAAACACACAGCATAGTTCTCATCCATGGATCACACTCTGCTTTAGAGCGAGAAAAACGCTCTTGCTTTCTAAAGTCTCTAAGACAGCAGGAAACGTGAGTGTGCTGAGAACAAAAGAACGGTGTTTCCTACACATATGGACCATATCTAGTCCAACTCTGCTTCTGACACTGATACAAAGCACTGGTCCTCTAACATACATTGCTTGGCTGTTAAGATGAGAAACGTGTGAGCTTTGTGAATGATGCAGTTCCTTTGAACTGAAAAGTGACTGCCCTTACCTGAAACGAAGTCTTGCTTTTAGTAAGACACAGAGCCTGGGATTTAAGTCCATTTCTGAAGTAAAACACACAGCAGTGTAATCATCAATTGATCACACTCTGCTTTAGAACAAGAAGCACGCTCTTGCTTTCTGGAGTCTCTAAGATAGCAGGAAACGTGAGTGTGCTGAGAACAAAAGAACGGTGTTTCCTAAACATACAGACCATATCTAGTCCAACTCTGCTTCTGAAACTGATACAAAGCACTGGTCCTCTAACATCCAATGCTTGTCAGTTAAGATGAGAAACGTGTGAGCTTCGTGAATGATTTAGTTACTTTGAGCAGTAAAGTCACTGCCCTTACCTTAAACGACGTCTTGCTTGTAGGGAGACTCAGAGCATGGGATTTAACTCCATTTCTGAAGGGAAACACACAGTATAGTTCTCATCCATGGACCACTCTCTGATTTAGAGCGAGAAGCACGCTCTTGCTTTCTAGAGTCTCTAAGACAGCAGGAAATCAGAGTGTGCCCAGAACAAAAGAACGGTTTTCCTACACATATGGACCATATCTAGTCGAAATCTGCTTCTGAAACTGATACAAAGCACTGGTCCTCTAACATCCAATGCTTGTCAGTTAAGATGAGAAACGTGTGAGCTCAGTGAACGATGTAGTTCGTTTGAGCAGAAAAGTGACTGCACTTACCTGAAAAGAAGTCTTGCTTGTAGGCAGACTCAGAGCCTGGGATTTAACTCCATTTCTGAAGGCAAACACACAGCATAGTTCTCATCCGTGGATCACACTCTGCTTTAGAGCGAGAAGCACGCTCTTGCTTTCTAGAATCTCTAATACAGCAGGAAATCTGAGTGTGCCCAGAACAAAAGAACGGCGTTTCCTACATATACAGACTATATGTAGTCCAAATCTTCATCTGAAACTGATACAATGCACTGGTCCTCTAACATCCAATGCTTGTCAGTTAAGATGAGAAACATGTGAGCTTTGTGAAAGATGTAGTTCGTTTGAGCAGAAAAGTAACTGCCCTTACCTGAATTGAAGTCTTGCTTGTAGAAAGATTCAGAGCCTGGGATTTAACTCCATTTCTGAAGTAAAACACACAGCAGTGTAATAATCGATTGATCACACTCTGCTTTAGAACAAGAAGTATGCTCTTGCATTCTAGAGTCTCTTAGACAGCAGGAAACGTGAGTGTGCTGAGAACAAAAGAACGCTGTTTCCTACACATAGGGACCATATCTAGTCCAAATCTTCTTCTGAAAATGATACAAAGCACTGGTCCTCTAACATCCAATGTTTGTCAATTAAGATGAGAAACGTGTGAGCTTTGTGAACGATGTAGTTCGTTTGAGCAGAAAACTGACAGGCCTTACCTGAAACGAAGTCTTGCTTGTAGGAAGACTCAGAGCCTGGGATTTAACTCCATTCTGAAGTGAAACACATAGCAGTGTTCTCATCCATTGATCACACTCTGCTTTAGAACAAGAAGCACGCTCTTGCTTTCTAGAATCTCTAAGACAGCAGGAAACGTGAGTTTGCTGAGAACAAAAGAATGGTGTTTCCTACACATACAGACCATATCTAGTCCAACTCTGCTTCTGAAACTGATATAAAGCACTGGTCCTCTAACATCCATTGCTCGTCATTTAAGATGAGAAACGTGTGAGCTCCGTGAAAGATGTAGTACATTTGAGCTGAAAAGTGACTGCCCTTACCTGAAACGAAATCTTGCTTGTAGGAAGACAGAGAGCCTGGGATGTAACTCATTTTCTGAAGTGAAACACACAGCATAGTTTTCATCCATGGATCACACTCTGCTTTAGAGCGAGAAGCACACTCTTGCTTTCTAGAGTCTCTAAGACAGCAGGAAACGTGAGTGTGCTGAGAACAAAAGAACGGTGTTTCCTACACATACGGACATTATATAGTCCAACTCTTCTTCTGAAACTGATACAAAGCACTGGTCATCTTACATCCAATGCTTGTCTGTTAAGATGAGAAATGTGTGAGCTTCGTGAATGATGTAGTTCCTTTGTGCTGAAAAGTGACTGCCCTTACCTGAAACGGAGTCTTTCCTGTAGGAAGACACAACGCCTGGGATTTAACTCCATTTCTGAAGGGAAACACACAGCATAGTTCTCATCCATGGATCACACTCTGCTTTAGAGCAAGAAGCACGCTCTTGCTTTCCAGAGTCTCTAAGACAGCAGGAAACGTGAGTGTGCTGAGAACAAAAGAACGGTGTTTCCTACACATACGGACCATATCTAGTCCAACTCTTCTTCTGAAACTGATACAAAGCACTGGTCTTCTAACATCCAATGCTTGTCAATTAAGATCAGAAACGTGTGAGCTTCGTTAATGATGTAGTTCGTTTGAGCAGAAAAGTGACTGCCCTTACCTGAATGGAAGTCTTGCTTTTAGGGAGACTCAGAGCCTGGGATTTAACTCCATTTCTGAAGGGAAACACACAGCAGTGTAATCATCGATTGATCACACTCTGCTTTAGAACAAGAAGCACGCTCTTGCTTTCTAGAGTCTCTGAGACAGCAGGAAACGTGAGTGTGCTGAGAACAAAAGAACGGTGTTTCCTACACATACGGACCATATCTAGTCAAACTCTTCTTCTGAAAATGATACAAAGCACTGGTCCTCTAACATCCAATGTTTGTCAATTAAGATGAGAAACGTGTGAGCTTCGTGAACGATGTAGTTCGTTTGAGCAGAAAACTGACTGCCCTTACCTGAAACGAAGTCTTGCTTGTAGGAAGTCTCAGAACATGGGATTTAACTCCATTTGTGAATTGAAACACACAGTAGTGTTCTCATCCATTGATCACACTCTGCTTTAGAACAAGAAGCACGCTCTTGCTTTCTAGAGTCTCTAAGACAGCAGGAATCGTGAGTTTACTGAGAACAAAAGAACGGTGTTTCCTACACATACGGACCATATCTAGTCCAACTCCGCTTCTGAAACTGATACAAAGCACTGGTCCTCTAACATCCAATGCTTGTCTGTTAAGATGAGAAAGGTGTGAGCTCCGTGAAAGATGTAGTTCATCTGAGCTGAAAAGTGACTGTCCTTACCTGAAACGAAGTCTTGCTTGTATAAGACATAGAGCCTGGGATTTAACTCCTTTTCTGAAGAGAAACACACAGCATAGTTTTCATCCATGAATCAAACTCTTCTTTAGAGCGAGAAGCACGCTCTTGCTTTCTAGAGTCTCTAAGACAGCAGGAAATCTGAGTGTGCCCAGAACAAAAGAACGGTGTTTCCTACACATGAGGACCATATCTAGTCCAACTCTGCTTCTGAAACTGATACAAAGCTCTGGTCCTCTAACATCCAATGCTTGTCATTTAAGATGAGAAACGTGTGAGCTTCGTGATAGATGTAGTGCATTTGAGCTGAAAAGTGACTGCCCTTACCTGAAACGAAGTCTTGCTTGTAGGAAGACATAGAGCCTGGGATTTAACTCCTTTTCTGAAGAGAAACACACAGCATAGTTCTCATCTATGAATCACACTCTGCCTTAGAGCGAGAAGCACACTCTTGCTTTCTAGATTCTCTAAGACAGCAGGAAATCTGAGGGTGCCCAGAACAAAAGAACGGTGTTTCCTACACATATGGACCATATCTAGTCCAACTCTTCTTCTGAAACTGATACAATGCACTGGGCCTCTAACATCCAATGCTTGTCAGTTAAGATGAGAAACGTGTGAGCTTCGTGAACGATGTAGTCCCTTTGAGCAGAAAAGTGACTGCCCTTACCTGAAACGAACTCTTGCTTGTAGGGAGACTCAGAGCATGGGATTTAAATCCATTTCTGAAGTGAAACAGACAGCATTGTCTCATCCATTGATCACAGTCTGCTTTAGAACAAGAAGCACGCTCTTGCTTTCTAGAGTCTCTAAGACAGCAGGAAACGTGAGTGTGCTGAGAACAAAAGAACGGTGTTTCCTACACATACGGACCATATCTAGTCCAACTCTGCCTGTTAAACTGATACAAAGCACTGGTCCTCTAACATCCAATGCTTGTCTGTTAAGATGAGAAACATGTGAGCTCAGTGAATGATGTAGGTCGTTTGAGCTGAAAAGTGACTGCCCTTAGCCGAAACGAAGTCTTGCTTGTAGGAAGACACAGAGCCTGGCATTTAACTCCATTTCTGAAGGGAAACACACAGCAGTGTTCTCATCCATTGATCACACTCTGCTTTAGAACAAGAAGCACGCTCTTGCTTTCTAGATTCTCTAAGACAGCAGGAAATCTGAGTGTGCCCAGAACAAAAGAGCGGTATTTTCTACACATATGGACCATATCTACTCCAAATCTGCTTCTGAAACTGATACAAAGCACTGACCCTCTAACATCCAATGCTTGTCAGTTAAGATGAGAAACGTGTGAGCTCAGTGAACGATGTAGTTCGTTTGAGCAGGAAAGTGACTGCCCTTACCTGAAACGAAGTCTTGCTTGTAGGAAGACTCAGAGCCTGGGATTTAACTCCATTTCTGAAGGCAAACAAACAGCATAGTTCTCATCCATGGATCACACTCTGCTTTAGAGCGAGAAGCACGCTCTTGCTTTCTAGAGTCTCTAAGACAGCAGGAAACGTGAGTGTGCTGAGAACAAAAGAACGGTGTTGTCTACACATACGGACATTATATAGTCCAACTCTTCTTCTGAAACTGATACAAAGCACTGGTCTTCTGTCATCCAATGCTTGTCAATTAAGATGAGAAACGTGTGAGCTTCGTGAATGATTTAGTTCGTTTGAGCAGAAAAGTGACTGCCCTTACCTGAATTGAAGTCTTGCTTGTAGGAAGACTCAGAGCCTGTGATTTAACTCCATTTCTGAAGTAAAACACACAGCAGTGTAATCATCGATTGATCACACTCTGCTTTATAACAAGAAGCACGCTCTTGCTTTCTAGAGACTCTAAGACAGCAGGAAACGTGAGTGTGCTGAGAAAAAAAGAACGGTGTTTCCTACACATAAGGACCATATCTAGTCCAACTCTGCTTCTGAAACTGATACAAAGCTCTGGTCCTCTACATCCAATGCTTGTCATTTAAGATGAGAAACGTGTGAGCTCCGTGAAAGATGTAGTTCATTTGAGCTGAAAATTGACTGCCCTTACCTGAAACGAAGTCTTGCTTGTAGGAAGACATAGAGCCTGGGATTTAACTCCTTTTCTGAAGAGAAACACACAGCATAGTTCTCATCTATGAATCACACTCTGCCTTAGAGCGAGAAGCACACTCTTGCTTTCTAGATTCTCTAATACAGCAGGAAATCTGAGTGTGCCCAGAAAAAAAGAACGGTGTTTCCTACACATATGGACCATATCTAGTCCAACTCTTCTTCTGAAACTGATTAAATGCACTGGGCCTCTAACATCCAATGCTTGTCAGTTAAGATGAGAAACGTGTGAGCTTCGTGAACGACATAGTCCCTTTGAGCAGAAAAGTGACTGCCCTTACCTGAAACGAACTCTTGCTTGTAGGGAGACTCAGAGCATGCGATTTAAATCCATTTCTGAAGTTAAACAGAGAGCATTGTCTCATCCATTGATCACACTCTGCTTTAGAACAAGAAGCAGACTCTTGCTTTCTAGAGTCTCTAAGACAGCAGGAAACGTGAGTGTGCTGAGAACAAAAGAACGGTGTTTCCTACACATACGGACCATATCTAGTCCAACTCTGCTTCTTAAACTGATACAAAGCACTGGTCCTCTAACATCCAATGCTTGTCTGTTAAGATGAGAAACATGTGAGCTCAGTGAACGATGTAGGTCGTTTGAGCTGAAAAGTGACTGCCCTTACCTGAAACGAAGTCTTGCTTGTAGGAAGACTCAGAGCCTGGGATTTAACTCCTTTTCTGAAGGGAAACACACAGCAGTGTTCTCATCCATGGATCACACTCTGCTTTAGAACAAGAAGCACACTCTTGCTTTCTAGAGTCTCTAAGACAGCAGGAAACGTGAGTGTGCTGAGAACAAAAGAACGGTGTTGTCTACACATACGGACATTATATAGTCCAACTCTTCTTCTGAAACTGATACAAAGCACTGGTCTTCTGACATCCAATGCTTGTCAGTTAAGAGGAGAAACGTGTGAGCTTCGTGAAAGATGTAGTTCGTTTGAGCAGAAACGTGACTGCCCTTACCTGAAACGAAATCTTGCTTGTAGGAAGACTCAGAGCCTGGGATTTAACTCCATTTATGAACTGAAACACACAGCATAATTCTCATCCATGGATCACACTCTGCTTTAGAGCAAGAAGCACACTCTTGCATTCTAGAGTCTCTAAGACAGCAGGAAATCTGAGTGTGCCCAGAACAAAAGAACGGTGTTTCCTACACATACGGACTATATCTAGTCCAAATCTTCTTCTGAAACTGATAGAATGCACTGGTACTCTAACATCCAATGCTTGTCAGTTAAGATGAGAAACGTGTGAGCTTTGTGAATGATGTAGTTCCTTTGAACTGAAAAGTGACTGCCCTTACCTGAAACGAAGTCTTACTTGTAGTAAGACACAGAGCCTGGGATTTAACTCCATTTCTGAAGGGAAACACACAGCATAGTTCTCATCTATGGATCACACTCTGCATTAGAGTGAGAAGCACACTCTTGCTTTCTAGATTCTCTTATACAGCAGGAAATCTGAGTGTGCCCAGAACAAAAGAACGGTGTTTCCTACACATATGGACCATATCTAGTCCAACTCTTCTTCTGAAAATGATACAAAGCACTGGTCCTCTAACATCCAATGCTTGTCAATTAAGATGAGAAACGTGTGAGCTTCGTGAATGATTTAGTTCGTTTGAGCAGAAAAGTGACTGCCCTTACCTGAATTGAAGTCTTGCTTGTAGGAAGACTCAGAGCCTGGGATTTAACTCCATTTCTGAAGTAAAACACACAGCAGTGTAATCATCAATTGATCACACTCTGCTTTAGAACAAGAAGCACGCTCTTGCTTTCTAGAGTCTCTAAGACAGCAGGAAACGTGAGTGTGCTGAGAACAAAAGAACGGTGTTTCCTACACATACGGACCATATCTAGTCCAACTCTGCTTCTGAAACTGATACAAAGCACTGACACTCTAACATCGAATGCTTGTCAGTTAAGATGAGAAACGTGTGAGCTCAGTGAAGGATGTAGTTCCTTTGAGTAGAAAAGTGACTGCCCTTACCTGAAACGAAGTCTTGCTTGTAGGGACACACAGACCATGGGATTTAACTCCATTTCTGAAGTGAAACACACAGCAGTGTTCACATCCATGGATCACACTCTGCTTTAGAGCGAGAAGCACACTCTTGCTTTCTAGAGTCTCTAAGACAGCAGGAAACGTGAGTGTGCTGAGAACAAAAGAACGGTGTTTCCTACACATAGGGACCATATCTAGTCCAACTCTTCTTCTGAAACTGATACAAAGCACTGGTCCTCTAACATCCAATGTTTGTCAATTAAGAGGAGAAACGTGTGAGCTTCGTGAACGATGTAGTTCGTATGAGCAGAAAAATGACTGCCCTTACCTGAAACGAAGTCTTGCTTGTATGAAGACTCAGAGCCTGGGATTTAACTCCATTTGTGAAGTGAAACACACAGTAGTGTTCTCATCCATTGATCACACTCTGCTTTAGAACAAGAAGCTCGCTCTTGCTTTCTAGACTCTCTAAGACAGCAGGAAATCTGAGTGTGCCCAGAACAAAAGAGCGGTATTTTCTACACATATGGACCATATCTACTCCAAATCTGCTTCTGAAACTGATACAAAGCACTGACCCTCTAACATTGAATGTTTGTCAGTTAAGATGAGAAACGTGTGAGCTCAGTGAACGATGTAGTTCGTTTGAGCAGAAAAGTGACTGCCCTTACCTGAAACGAAGTCTTGCTTGTAGGAAGACTCAGAGCCTGGGATTTAACTCCATTTCTGAAGGCAAACAAACAGCATAATTCTCATCTATGGATCACACTCTGCTTTAGAGCGAGAAGCACGCTCTTGCTTTTTAGAGTCTCTAAGACAGCAGGAAACGTGAGTGTGCTGAGAACAAAAGAACGGTGTTTCCTACACATACGGACCATATCTAGTCCAACTCTGCTTCTGAAACTGATACAAAGCACTGACCCTCTAACATCGAATGCTTGTCAGTTAAGATGAGAAACGTGTGAGCTCAGTGAACGATGTAGTTCCTTTGAGCAGAAAAGTGACTGCCCTTACCTGAAACGAAGTCTTGCTTGTAGGGACACACAGACCATGGGATTTAACTCCATTTCTGAAGTGAAACACACAGCAGTGTTCACATCCATTGATCACACTCTGCTGTAGAACAAGAAGCACGCTCTTGCTTCCTAGAGTCTCTAAGACAGCAGGAAACGTGAGTTTGCTGAGAACAAAAGAACGGTGTTTCCTACACATATGGACCATATGTAGTCCCAATCTGCTTCTGAAACAGATACAAAGCACTGACCCTCTAACATCCAATGCTTGTCAGTTAAGATGAGAAACGTGTGAGCTCAGTGAACGATGTAGTTCGTTTGAGCTGAAAAGTGACTGCCCTTACCTGAAATGAAGTCTTGCTTGTAGGAAGACCTAGAGCCTGGGATTTAACTACTTTTCTGAAGGGAAAGACACAGCAAAGTTTTCATTCATGGATCACACTCTTCTTTAGAGCGAGAAGCACGCTCTTGCTTTCTAGAGTCTCTAAGACAGCAGGAAATCTGAGTGTGCCCAGAAAAAAAGAACGGTGTTTCCTACACATAGGGACCATATCTAGTCCAACTCTTCTTCTGAAACTGATACAAAGCACTGGTCCTCTAACATCCAATGTTTGTCAATTAAGAGGAGAAACGTGTGAGCTTCGTGAACGATGTAGTTCGTATGAGCAGAAAACTGACTGCCCTTACCTGAAACGAAGTCTTGCTTGTATGAAGACTCAGAGCCTGGGATTTAACTCCATTTGTGAAGTGAAACACACAGTAGTGTTCTCATCCATTGATCACACTCTGCTTTAGAACAAGAAGCACGCTCTTGCTTTCTAGAGTCTCTAAGACAGCAGGAAATGTGAGTGTGCTGAGAACAAAAGAACGGTGTTTCCTACACATAAGGACCATATCTAGTCTAAATCTGCTTCTGAAACTGATACAAAGCTCTGGTCCTCTAACATCCAATGCTTGTCATTTAAGATGAGAAACGTGTGAGCTCCGTGAAAGATGTAGTTCATTTGAGCTGAAAAGTGACTGCCCTTACCTGAAACGAAGTCTTGCTTGTAGGAAGACATAGAGCCTGGGATTTAACTCCTTTTCTGAAGAGAAACAAACAGCATAGTTCTCATCTATGAATCACACTCTGCCTTAGAGCGAGAAGCACACTCTTGCTTTCTAGATTCTCTAATACAGCAGGAAATCTGAGTGTGCCCAGAACAAAAGAACGGTGTTTCCTACACATATGGACCATATCTAGTCCAACTCTTCTTCTGAAACTGATACAATGCACTGGGCCTCTAACATCCAATGCTTGTCAGTTAAGATGAGAAACGTGTGAGCTTCGTGAACGATGTAGTCCCTTTGAGCAGAAAAGTGACTGCCCTTACCTGAAACGAACTCTTGCTTGTAGGGAGACTCAGAGCATGGGATTTAAATCCATTTCTGAAGTGAAACAGACAGCATTGTCTCATCCATGGATCACACTCTGCTTTAGAACAAGAAGCACGCTCTTGCTTCCTAGAGTCTCTAAGACAGCAGGAAACGTGAGTGTGCTGAGAACAAAAGAACGGTGTTTCCTACACATACGGACCATATCTAGTCCAACTCTGCTTCTGAAACTGATACAAAGCACTGACCCTCTAACATCGAATGCTTGTCAGTTAAGATGAGAAACGTGTGAGCTCAGTGAACGATGTAGTTCCTTTGAGCAGAAAAGTGACTGCCCTTACCTGAAACGAAATCTTGCTTGTAGGGACACACAGACCATGGGATTTAACTCCATTTCTGAAATGAAACACACAGCAGTGTTCACATCCATTGATCACACTCTGCTGTAGAACAAGAAGCACGCTCTTGCTTCCTAGAGTCTCTAAGACAGCAGGAAACGTGAGTTTGCTGAGAACAAAAGAACGGTGTTTCCTACACATATGGACCATATGTAGTCCCAATCTGCTTCTGAAACTGATACAAAGCACTGACCCTCTAACATCCAATGCTTGTCAGTTAAGATGAGAAACGTGTGAGCTCAGTGAACGATGTAGTTCGTTTGAGCTGAAAAGTGACTGCCCTTACCTGAAATGAAGTCTTGCTTGTAGGAAGACCTAGAGCCTGGGATTTAACTACTTTTCTGAAGGGAAAGACACAGCATAGTTTTCATCCATGGATCACACTCTTCTTTAGAGCGAGAAGCACGCTCTTGCTTTCTAGAGTCTCTAAGACAGCAGGAAATCTGAGTGTGCCCAGAACAAAAGAACGGTGTTTCCTACACATAGGGACCATATCTAGTCCAACTCTTCTTCTGAAACTGATACAAAGCACTGGTCCTCTAACATCCAATGCTTGTCAATTAAGATGAGAAACGTGTGAGCTTCGTGAATGATGTAGTTCGTTTGAGCTGAAAAGTGACTGCCCTTACCTGAAACGGAGTCTTGCCTGTAGGAAGACACAATGCCTGGGATTTAACTCCATATCTGAAGGGAAACACACAGCATAGTTCTCATCCATGGATCACACTCTGCTTTAGAGCAAGAAGCACGCTCTTGCTTTCTAGAGTCTCTAATACAGCAGGAAATCTGAGTGTGCCCAGAACAAAAGAACGGTGTTTCCTACACATACTGACTATATGTAGTCCAAATCTTCTTCTGAAACTGATACAATGCACTGGGCCTCTAACATCCAATGCTTGTCAGTTAAGATGAGAAACGTGTGAGCTTCGTGAACGATGTAGTCCCTTTGAGCAGAAAAGTTAATGCCCTTACCTGAAACGAAGTCTTGCTTGTAGGGAGACTCAGAGCCTGGGATTTAACTCCATTTCTGAAGGCAAACAAACAGCATAGTTCTCATCCATGGATCACACTCTGCTTTAGAGCGAGAAGCACACTCTTGCTTTCTAGAGTCTCTAAGACAGCAGGAAACGTGAGTGTGCTGAGAACAAAAGAACGGTGTTTCCTACACATACGGACCATATCTAGTCCAACTCTGCTTCTTAAACTGATACAAAGCACTGGTCCTCTAACATCCAATGCTTGTCTTTTAAGATGAGAAACGTGTGAGCTCAGTGAACGATGTAGGTCGTTTGAGCTGAAAAGTGACTGCCCTTACCCGAAACGAATTCTTGCTTGTAGGAAGACACAGAGCCTGGGATTTAACTCCATTTCTGAAGGGAAACACACAGCAGTGTTCTCATCCATTGATCACACTCTGCTTTAGAACAAGAAGCACGCTCTTGCTTTCTAGAGTCTGTAAGACAGCAGGAAATCTGAGTGTGCCCAGAACAAAAGAGTGGTGTTTTCTACACATATGGACCATATCTACTCCAAATCTGCTTCTGAAACTGATACAAAGCACTGACCCTCTAACATCGAATGCTTGTCAGTTAAGATGAGAAACCTGTGAGCTCAGTGAACGATGAAGGTCGTTTGAGCAGAAAAGTGACTGCCCTTACCTGAAACGAAATTTTGCTTGTAGGAAGACTCAGAGCCTGTGATTTAACTCCATTTCTGAAGTAAAACACACAGCAGTGTAATCATCGATTGATCACACTCTGCTTTATAACAAGAAGCACGCTCTTGCTTTCTAGAGACTCTAAGACAGCAGGAAACGTGAGTGTGCTGAGAACAAAAGAACGGTGTTTCCTACACATACGGACCATATCTAGTCCAACTCTGCTTCTGAAACTGATACAAAGCTCTGGTCCTCTACATCCAATGCTTGTCATTTAAGATGAGAAACGTGTGAGCTCCGTGAAAGATGTAGTTCATTTGAGCTGAAAAGTGACTGCCCTTACCTGAAACGAAGTCTTGCTTGTAGGAAGACATAGAGCCTGGGATTTAACTCCTTTTCTGAAGAGAAACACACAGCATAGTTCTCATCTATGAATCACACTCTGCCTTAGAGCGAGAAGCACACTCTTGCTTTCTAGATTCTCTAATACAGCAGGAAATCTGAGTGTGCCCAGAACAAAAGAACGGTGTTTCCTACACATATGGACCATATCTAGTCCAACTCTTCTTCTGAAACTGATTAAATGCACTGGGCCTCTAACATCCAATGCTTGTCAGTTAAGATGAGAAACGTGTGAGCTTCGTGAACGACGTAGTCCCTTTGAGCAGAAAAGTGACTGCCCTTACCTGAAACGAACTCTTGCTTGTAGGGAGACTCAGAGCATTCGATTTAAATCCATTTCTGAAGTGAAACAGACAGCATTGTCTCATCCATTGATCACACTCTGCTTTAGAACAAGAAGCAGGCTCTTGCTTTCTAGAGTCTCTAAGACAGCAGGAAACGTGAGTGTGCTGAGAACAAAAGAACAGTGTTTCCTACACATACGGACCATATCTAGTCCAACTCTGCTTCTTAAACTGATACAAAGCACTGGTCCTCTAACATCCAATGCTTGTCTGTTAAGATGAGAAACATGTGAGCTCAGTGAACGATGTAGGTCGTTTGAGCTGAAAAGCGACTGCCCTTACCTGAAACGAAGTCTTGCTTGTAGGAAGACTCAGAGCCTGGGATTTAACTCCTTTTCTGAAGGGAAACACACAGCAGTGTTCTCATCCATGGATCACACTCTGCTTTAGAACAAGAAGCACGCTCTTGCTTTCTAGAGTCTCTAAGACAGCAGGAAACGTGAGTGTGCTGAGGACAAAAGAACGGTGTTGTCTACACATACGGACTATATCTAGTCCAAATCTTCTTCTGAAACTGATAGAATGCACTGGTACTCTAACATCCAATGCTTGTCAGTTAAGATGAGAAACGTGTGAGCTTTGTGAATGATGTAGTTCCTTTGAACTGAAAAGTGACTGCCCTTACCTGAAACGAAGTCTTACTTGTAGTAAGACACAGAGCCTGGGATTTAACTCCATTTCTGAAGGGAAACACACAGCATAGTTCTCATCTATGGATCACACTCTGCATTAGAGCGAGAAGCACACTCTTGCTTTCTAGATTCTCTTATACAGCAGGAAATCTGAGTGTGCCCAGAACAAAAGAACGGTGTTTCCTACACATATGGACCATATCTAGTCCAAGTCTTTTTCTGAAAATGATACAAAGCACTGGTCCTCTAACATCCAATGCTTGTCAATTAAGATGAGAAACGTGTGAGCTTCGTGAATGATTTAGTTCGTTTGAGCAGAAAAGTGACTGCCCTTACCTGAATTGAAGTCTTGCTTGTAGGAAGACTCAGAGCCTGTGATTTCACTCCATTTCTGAAGTAAAACACACAGCAGTGTAATCATCGATTGATCACACTCTGCTTTATAACAAGAAGCATGCTCTTGCTTTCTAGAGACTCTAAGACAGCAGGAAATGTGAGTGTGCTGAGAACAAAAGAACGGTGTTTCCTACACATAAGGACCATATCTAGTCCAAATCTGCTTCTGAAACTGATACAAAGCTCTGGTCCTCTAACATCCAATGCTTGTCATTTAAGATGAGAAACGTGTGAGCTCCGTGAAAGATGTAGTTCATTTGAGCTGAAAAGTGACTGCCCTTACCTGAAATGAAGTCTTGCTTGTAGGAAGACCTAGAGCCTGGGATTTAACTACTTTTCTGAAGGGAAAGACACAGCATAGTTTTCATCCATGGATCACACTCTTCTTTAGAGCGAGAAGCACGCTCTTGCTTTCTAGAGTCTCTAAGACAGCAGGAAATCTGAGTGTGCCCAGAACAAAAGAACGGTGTTTCCTACACATAGGGACCATATCTAGTCCAACTCTTCTTCTGAAACTGATACAAAGCACTGGTCCTCTAACATCCAATGTTTGTCAATTAAGAGGAGAAACGTGTGAGCTTCGTGAACGATGTAGTTCGTATGAGCAGAAAACTGACTGCCCTTACCTGAAACGAAGTCTTGCTTGTATGAAGACTCAGAGCCTGGGATTTAACTCCATTTGTGAAGTGAAACACACAGTAGTGTTCTCATCCATTGATCACACTCTGCTTTAGAACAAGAAGCACGCTCTTGCTTTCTAGAGTCTCTAATACAGCAGGAAATGTGAGTGTGCTGAGAACAAAAGAACGGTGTTTCCTACACATAAGGACCATATCTAGTCCAAATCTGCTTCTGAAACTGATACAAAGCTCTGGTCCTCTAACATCCAATGCTTGTCATTTAAGATGAGAAACGTGTGAGCTCCGTGAAAGATGTAGTTCATTTGAGCTGAAAAGTGACTGCCCTTACCTGAAACGAAGTCTTGCTTGTAGGAAGACATAGAGCCTGGGATTTAACTCCTTTTCTGAAGAGAAACAAACAGCATAGTTCTCATCTATGAATCACACTCTGCCTTAGAGCGAGAAGCACACTCTTGCTTTCTAGATTCTCTAATACAGCAGGAAATCTGAGTGTGCCCAGAACAAAAGAACGGTGTTTCCTACACATATGGACCATATCTAGTCCAACTCTTCTTCTGAAACTGATACAATGCACTGGGCCTCTAACATCCAATGCTTGTCAGTTAAGATGAGAAACGTGTGAGCTTCGTGAACGATGTAGTCCCTTTGAGCAGAAAAGTGACTGCCCTTACCTGAAACGAACTCTTGCTTGTAGGGAGACTCAGAGCATGAGATTTAAATCCATTTCTGAAGTGAAACAGACAGCATTGTCTCATCCATTGATCACACTCTGCTTTAGAACAAGAAGCACGCTCTTGCTTTCTAGAGTCTCTAAGACAGCAGGAAACGTGAGTGTGCTGAGAACAAAAGAACGGTGTTTCCTACACATACGGACCATATCTAGTCCAACTCTGCTTCTGAAACTGATACAAAGCACTGACCCTCTAACATCGAATGCTTGTCAGTTAAGATGAGAAACGTGTGAGCTCAGTGAACGATGTAGTTCCTTTGAGCAGAAAAGTGACTGCCCTAACCTGAAACGAAATCTTGCTTGTAGGGACACACAGACCATGGGATTTAACTCCATTTCTGAAGTGAAACACACAGCAGTGTTCACATCCATTGATCACACTCTGCTGTAGAACAAGAAGCACGCTCTTGCTTACTAGAGTCTCTAAGACAGCAGGAAACGTGAGTTTGCTGAGAACAAAAGAACGGTGTTTCCTACACATATGGACCATATGTAGTCCCAATCTGCTTCTGAAACTGACACAAAGCACTGACCCTCTAACATCCAATGCTTGTCAGTTAAGATGAGAAACGTGTGAGCTCAGTGAACGATGTAGTTCGTTTGAGCTGAAAAGTGACTGCCCTTACCTGAAATGAAGTCTTGCTTGTAGGAAGACCTAGAGCCTGGGATTTAACTACTTTTCTGAAGGGAAAGACACAGCATAGTTTTCATCCATGGATCACACTCTTCTTTAGAGCGAGAAGTACGCTCTTGCTTACTAGAGTCTCTAAGACAGCAGGAAATCTGAGTGTGCCCAGAACAAAAGAACGGTGTTTCCTACACATAGGGACCATATCTAGTCCAACTCTTCTTCTGAAACTGATACAAAGCACTGGTCCTCTAACATCCAATGCTTGTCAATTAAGATGTGAAACGTGTGAGCTTCGTGAATGATGTAGTTCGTTTGAGCTGAAAAGTGACTGCCCTTACCTGAAACGGAGTCTTGCCTGTAGGAAGACACAACGCCTGGGATTTAACTCCATATCTGAAGGGAAACACACAGCATAGTTCTCATCCATGGATCACACTCTGCTTTAGAGCAAGAAGCACGCTCTTGCTTTCTAGAGTCTCTAATACAGCAGGAAATCTGAGTGTGCCCAGAACAAAAGAACGGTGTTTCCTACACATACTGAGTATATGTAGTCCAAATCTTCTTCTGAAACTGATACAATGCACTGGGCCTCTAACATCCAATGCTTGTCAGTTAAGATGAGAAACGTGTGAGCTTCGTGAACGATGTAGTCCCTTTGAGCAGAAAAGTTAATGCCCTTACCTGAAACGAAGTCTTGCTTGTAGGGAGACTCAGAGCCTGGGATTTAACTCCATTTCTGAAGGCAAACAAACAGCATAGTTCTCATCCATGGATCACACTCTGCTTTAGAGCGAGAAGCACGCTCTTGCTTTCTAGAGTCTCTAAGACAGCAGGAAACGTGAGTGTGCTGAGAACAAAAGAACGGTGTTTCCTACACATACGGACCATATCTAGTCCAACTCTGCTTCTTAAACTGATACAAAGCACTGGTCCTCTAACATCCAATGCTTGTCTGTTAAGATGAGAAACGTGTGAGCTCAGTGAACGATGTAGGTCGTTTGAGCTGAAAAGGGACTGCCCTTACCCGAAACGAATTCTTGCTTGTAGGAAGACACAGAGCCTGGGATTTAACTCCATTTCTGAAGGGAAACACACAGCAGTGTTCTCATCCATTGATCACACTCTGCTTTAGAACAAGAAGCACGCTCTTGCTTTCTAGAGTCTGTAAGACAGCAGGAAATCTGAGTGTGCCCAGAACAAAAGAGTGGTGTTTTCTACACATATGGACCATATCTACTCCAAATCTGCTTCTGAAACTGATACAAAGCACTGACCCTCTAACATCGAATGCTTGTCAGTTAAGATGAGAAACGTGTGAGCTCAGTGAACGATGTAGGTCTTTTGAGCAGAAAAGTGACTGCCCTTACCTGAAACGAAGTTTTGCTTGTAGGAAGACTCAGAGCCTGTGATTTAACTCCATTTCTGAAGTAAAACACACAGCAGTGTAATCATCGATTGATCACACTCTGCTTTATAACAAGAACCACGCTCTTGCTTTCTAGAGACTCTAAGACAGCAGGAAACGTGAGTGTGCTGAGAACAAAAGAACGGTGTTTCCTACACATAAGGACCATATCTAGTCCAACTCTGCTTCTGAAACTGATACAAAGCTCTGGTCCTCTACATCCAATGCTTGTCAGTTAAGATGAGAAACGTGTGAGCTTCGTGAACGATGTAGTCCCTTTGAGCAGAAAAGTTAATGCCCTTACCTGAAACGAAGTCTTGCTTGTAGGGAGACTCAGAGCCTGGGATTTAACTCCATTTCTGAAGGCAAACAAACAGCATAGTTCTCATCCATGGATCACACTCTGCTTTAGAGCGAGAAGCACGCTCTTGCTTTCTAGAGTCTCTAAGACAGCAGGAAACGTGAGTGTGCTGAGAACAAAAGAACGGTGTTTCCTACACATACGGACCATATCTAGTCCAACTCTGCTTCTTAAACTGATACAAAGCACTGGTCCTCTAACATCCAATGCTTGTCTTTTAAGATGAGAAACGTGTGAGCTCAGTGAACGATGTAGGTCGTTTGAGCTGAAAAGTGACTGCCCTTACCCGAAACGAATTCTTGCTTGTAGGAAGACACAGAGCCTGGGATTTAACTCCATTTCTGAAGGGAAACACACAGCAGTGTTCTCATCCATTGATCACACTCTGCTTTAGAACAAGAAGCACGCTCTTGCTTTCTAGAGTCTGTAAGACAGCAGGAAATCTGAGTGTGCCCAGAACAAAAGAGTGGTGTTTTCTACACATATGGACCATATCTACTCCAAATCTGCTTCTGAAACTGATACAAAGCACTGACCCTCTAACATCGAATGCTTGTCAGTTAAGATGAGAAACCTGTGAGCTCAGTGAACGATGAAGGTCGTTTGAGCAGAAAAGTGACTGCCCTTACCTGAAACGAAATTTTGCTTGTAGGAAGACTCAGAGCCTGTGATTTAACTCCATTTCTGAAGTAAAACACACAGCAGTGTAATCATCGATTGATCACACTCTGCTTTATAACAAGAAGCACGCTCTTGCTTTCTAGAGACTCTAAGACAGCAGGAAACGTGAGTGTGCTGAGAACAAAAGAACGGTGTTTCCTACAAATACGGACCATATCTAGTCCAACTCTGCTTCTGAAACTGATACAAAGCTCTGGTCCTCTACATCCAATGCTTGTCATTTAAGATGAGAAACGTGTGAGCTCCGTGAAAGATGTAGTTCATTTGAGCTGAAAAGTGACTGCCCTTACCTGAAACGAAGTCTTGCTTGTAGGAAGACATAGAGCCTGGGATTTAACTCCTTTTCTGAAGAGAAACACACAGCATAGTTCTCATCTATGAATCACACTCGGCCTTAGAGCGAGAAGCACACTCTTGCTTTCTAGATTCTCTAATACAGCAGGAAATCTGAGTGTGCCCAGAACAAAAGAACGGTGTTTCCTACACATATGGACCATATCTAGTCCAACTCTTCTTCTGAAACTGATTAAATGCACTGGGCCTCTAACATCCAATGCTTGTCAGTTAAGATGAGAAACGTGTGAGCTTCGTGAACGACGTAGTCCCT
Organism: Onychomys leucogaster; assembly: GCA_949786385.1. Lineage (NCBI taxonomy): Eukaryota > Metazoa > Chordata > Mammalia > Rodentia > Cricetidae > Onychomys > Onychomys leucogaster. The sequence continues at coordinate 651,756 of CATKUP010000069.1, forward strand.
TTGAGCAGAAATGTGACTGCCCTTACCTGAAACGAACTCTTGCTTGTAGGGAGACTCAGAGCATTCGATTTAAATCCATTTCTGAAGTGAAACAGACAGCATTGTCTCATCCATTGATCACACTCTGCTTTAGAACAAGAAGCAGGCTCTTGCTTTCTAGAGTCTCTAAGACAGCAGGAAACGTGAGTGTGCTGAGAACAAAAGAACAGTGTTTCCTACACATACGGACCATATCTAGTCCAACTCTGCTTCTTAAACTGATACAAAGCACTGGTCCTCTAACATCCAATGCTTGTCTGTTAAGATGAGAAACATGTGAGCTCAGTGAACGATGTAGGTCGTTTGAGCTGAAAAGCGACTGCCCTTACCTGAAACGAAGTCTTGCTTGTAGGAAGACTCAGAGCCTGGGATTTAACTCCTTTTCTGAAGGGAAACACACAGCAGTGTTCTCATCCATGGATCACACTCTGCTTTAGAACAAGAAGCACGCTCTTGCTTTCTAGAGTCTCTAAGACAGCAGGAAACGTGAGTGTGCTGAGAACAAAAGAACGGTGTTGTCTACACATACGGACTATATCTAGTCCAAATCTTCTTCTGAAACTGATAGAATGCACTGGTACTCTAACATCCAATGCTTGTCAGTTAAGATGAGAAACGTGTGAGCTTTGTGAATGATGTAGTTCCTTTGAACTGAAAAGTGACTGCCCTTACCTGAAACGAAGTCTTACTTGTAGTAAGACACAGAGCCTGGGATTTAACTCCATTTCTGAAGGGAAACACACAGCATAGTTCTCATCTATGGATCACACTCTGCATTAGAGCGAGAAGCACACTCTTGCTTTCTAGATTCTCTTATACAGCAGGAAATCTGAGTGTGCCCAGAACAAAAGAACGGTGTTTCCTACACATATGGACCATATCTAGTCCAAGTCTTCTTCTGAAAATGATACAAAGCACTGGTCCTCTAACATCCAATGCTTGTCAATTAAGATGAGAAACGTGTGAGCTTCGTGAATGATTTAGTTCGTTTGAGCAGAAAAGTGACTGCCCTTACCTGAATTGAAGTCTTGCTTGTAGGAAGACTCAGAGCCTGTGATTTAACTCCATTTCTGAAGTAAAACACACAGCAGTGTAATCATCGATTGATCACACTCTGCTTTATAACAAGAAGCATGCTCTTGCTTTCTAGAGACTCTAAGACAGCAGGAAATGTGAGTGTGCTGAGAACAAAAGAACGGTGTTTCCTACACATAAGGACCATATCTAGTCCAAATCTGCTTCTGAAACTGATACAAAGCTCTGGTCCTCTAACATCCAAGGCTTGTCATTTAAGATGAGAAACGTGTGAGCTCCGTGAAAGATGTAGTTCATTTGAGCTGAAAAGTGACTGCCCTTACCTGAAATGAAGTCTTGCTTGTAGGAAGACCTAGAGCCTGGGATTTAACTACTTTTCTGAAGGGAAAGACACAGCATAGTTTTCATCCATGGATCACACTCTTCTTTAGAGCGAGAAGCACGCTCTTGCTTTCTAGAGTCTCTAAGACAGCAGGAAATCTGAGTGTGCCCAGAACAAAAGAACGGTGTTTCCTACACATAGGGACCATATCTAGTCCAACTCTTCTTCTGAAACTGATACAAAGCACTGGTCCTCTAACATCCAATGTTTGTCAATTAAGAGGAGAAACGTGTGAGCTTCGTGAACGATGTAGTTCGTATGAGCAGAAAACTGACTGCCCTTACCTGAAACGAAGTCTTGCTTGTATGAAGACTCAGAGCCTGGGATTTAACTCCATTTGTGAAGTGAAACACACAGTAGTGTTCTCATCCATTGATCACACTCTGCTTTAGAACAAGAAGCACGCTCTTGCTTTCTAGAGTCTCTAATACAGCAGGAAATGTGAGTGTGCTGAGAACAAAAGAACGGTGTTTCCTACACATAAGGACCATATCTAGTCCAAATCTGCTTCTGAAACTGATACAAAGCTCTGGTCCTCTAACATCCAATGCTTGTCATTTAAGATGAGAAACGTGTGAGCTCCGTGAAAGATGTAGTTCATTTGAGCTGAAAAGTGACTGCCCTTACCTGAAACGAAGTCTTGCTTGTAGGAAGACATAGAGCCTGGGATTTAACTCCTTTTCTGAAGAGAAACAAACAGCATAGTTCTCATCTATGAATCACACTCTGCCTTAGAGCGAGAAGCACACTCTTGCTTTCTAGATTCTCTAATACAGCAGGAAATCTGAGTGTGCCCAGAACAAAAGAACGGTGTTTCCTACACATATGGACCATATCTAGTCCAACTCTTCTTCTGAAACTGATACAATGCACTGGGCCTCTAACATCCAATGCTTGTCAGTTAAGATGAGAAACGTGTGAGCTTCGTGAACGATGTAGTCCCTTTGAGCAGAAAAGTGAATGCCCTTACCTGAAACGAACTCTTGCTTGTAGGGAGACTCAGAGCATGAGATTTAAATCCATTTCTGAAGTGAAACAGACAGCATTGTCTCATCCATTGATCACACTCTGCTTTAGAACAAGAAGCACGCTCTTGCTTTCTAGAGTCTCTAAGACAGCAGGAAACGTGAGTGTGCTGAGAACAAAAGAACGGTGTTTCCTACACATATGGACCATATGTAGTCCCAATCTGCTTCTGAAACTGACACAAAGCACTGACCCTCTAACATCCAATGCTTGTCAGTTAAGATGAGAAACGTGTGAGCTCAGTGAACGATGTAGTTCGTTTGAGCTGAAAAGTGACTGCCCTTACCTGAAATGAAGTCTTGCTTGTAGGAAGACCTAGAGCCTGGGATTTAACTACTTTTCTGAAGGGAAAGACACAGCATAGTTTTCATCCATGGATCACACTCTTCTTTAGAGCGAGAAGTACGCTCTTGCTTACTAGAGTCTCTAAGACAGCAGGAAATCTGAGTGTGCCCAGAACAAAAGAACGGTGTTTCCTACACATAGGGACCATATCTAGTCCAACTCTTCTTCTGAAACTGATACAAAGCACTGGTCCTCTAACATCCAATGCTTGTCAATTAAGATGTGAAACGTGTGAGCTTCGTGAATGATGTAGTTCGTTTGAGCTGAAAAGTGACTGCCCTTACCTGAAACGGAGTCTTGCCTGTAGGAAGACACAACGCCTGGGATTTAACTCCATATCTGAAGGGAAACACACAGCATAGTTCTCATCCATGGATCACACTCTGCTTTAGAGCAAGAAGCACGCTCTTGCTTTCTAGAGTCTCTAATACAGCAGGAAATCTGAGTGTGCCCAGAACAAAAGAACCGTGTTTCCTACACATACTGAGTATATGTAGTCCAAATCTTCTTCTGAAACTGATACAATGCACTGGGCCTCTAACATCCAATGCTTGTCAGTTAAGATGAGAAACGTGTGAGCTTCGTGAACGATGTAGTCCCTTTGAGCAGAAAAGTTAATGCCCTTACCTGAAACGAAGTCTTGCTTGTAGGGAGACTCAGAGCCTGGGATTTAACTCCATTTCTGAAGGCAAACAAACAGCATAGTTCTCATCCATGGATCACACTCTGCTTTAGAGCGAGAAGCACGCTCTTGCTTTCTAGAGTCTCTAAGACAGCAGGAAACTTGAGTGTGCTGAGAACAAAAGAACGGTGTTTCCTACACATACGGACCATATCTAGTCCAACTCTGCTTCTTAAACTGATACAAAGCACTGGTCCTCTAACATCCAATGCTTGTCTGTTAAGATGAGAAACGTGTGAGCTCAGTGAACGATGTAGGTCGTTTGAGCTGAAAAGGGACTGCCCTTACCCGAAACGAATTCTTGCTTGTAGGAAGACACAGAGCCTGGGATTTAACTCCATTTCTGAAGGGAAACACACAGCAGTGTTCTCATCCATTGATCACACTCTGCTTTAGAACAAGAAGCACGCTCTTGCTTTCTAGAGTCTGTAAGACTGCAGGAAATCTGAGTGTGCCCAGAACAAAAGAGTGGTGTTTTCTACACATATGGACCATATCTACTCCAAATCTGCTTCTGAAACTGATACAAAGCACTGACCCTCTAACATCGAATGCTTGTCAGTTAAGATGAGAAACGTGTGAGCTCAGTGAACGATGTAGGTCGTTTGAGCAGAAAAGTGACTGCCCTTACCTGAAACGAAGTCTTACTTGTAGTAAGACTCAGAGCATGCGATTTAAATCCATTTCTGAAGTGAAACTGACAGCATTGTCTCATCCATTGATCACACTCTGCTTTAGAACAAGAAGCACGCTCTTGCTTTCTAGATTCTCTTATACAGCAGGAAATCTGAGTGTGCCCAGAACAAAAGAACGGTGTTTCCTACACATATGGACCATATCTAGTCCAACTCTTCTTCTGAAAATGATACAAAGCACTGGTCCTCTAACATCCAATGCTTGTCAATTAAGATGAGAAACGTGTGAGCTTCGTGAATGATTTAGTTCGTTTGAGCAGAAAAGTGACTGCCCTTACCTGAATTGAAGTCTTGCTTGTAGGAAGACTCAGAGCCTGGGATTTAACTCCATTTCTGAAGTAAAACACACAGCAGTGTAATCATCGATTGATCACACTCTGCTTTAGAACAAGAAGCACGCTCTTGCTTTCTAGAGTCTCTAAGACAGCAGGAAATGTGAGTGTGCTGAGAACAAAAGAACGGTGTTTCCTACACATAAGGACCATATCTAGTCCAAATCTGCTTCTGAAACTGATACAAAGCTCTGGTCCTCTAACATCCAATGCTTGTCATTTAAGATGAGAAACGTGTGAGCTCCGTGAAAGATGTAGTTCATTTGAGCTGAAAAGTGACTGCCCTTACCTGAAACGAAGTCTTGCTTGTAGGAAGACATAGAGCCTGGGATTTAACTCCTTTTCTGAAGAGAAACAAACAGCATAGTTCTCATCTATGAATCACAATCTGCCTTAGAGCGAGAAGCACACTCTTGCTTTCTAGATTCTCTAATACAGCAGGAAATCTGAGTGTGCCCAGAACAAAGAACGGTGTTTCCTACACATATGGACCATATCTAGTCCAACTCTTCTTCTGAAACTGATACAATGCACTGGGCCTCTAACATCCAATGCTTGTCAGTTAAGATGAGAAACGTGTGAGCTTCGTGAACAATGTAGTCCCTTTGAGCAGAAAAGTGACTGCCCTTACCTGAAACGAACTCTTGCTTGTAGGGAGACTCAGAGCATGGGATTTAAATCCATTTCTGAAGTGAAACAGACAGCATTGTCTCATCCATTGATCACACTCTGCTTTAGAACAAGAAGCACGCTCTTGCTTTCTAGAGACTCTAAGACAGCAGGAAACGTGAGTGTGCTGAGAACAAAAGAACGGTGTTTCCTACACATACTGAGTATATGTAGTCCAAATCTTCTTCTGAAAATGATACAATGCACTGGGCCTCTAACATCCAATGCTTGTCAGTTAAGATGAGAAACGTGTGAGCTTCGTGAACGATGTAGTCCCTTTGAGCAGAAAAGTTAATGCCCTTACCTGAAACGAAGTCTTGCTTGTAGGGAGACTCAGAGCCTGGGATTTAACTCCATTTCTGAAGGCAAACAAACAGCATAGTTCTCATCCATGGATCACACTCTGCTTTAGAGCGAGAAGCACGCTCTTGCTTTCTAGAGTCTCTAAGACAGCAGGAAACGTGAGTGTGCTGAGAACAAAAGAACGGTGTTTCCTACACATACGGACCATATCTAGTCCAACTCTGCTTCTTAAACTGATACAAAGCACTGGTCCTCTAACATCCAATGCTTGTCTGTTAAGATGAGAAACGTGTGAGCTCAGTGAACGATGTAGGTCGTTTGAGCTGAAAAGTGACTGCCCTTACCCGAAACGAATTCTTGCTTGTAGGAAGACACAGAGCCTGGGATTTAACTCCATTTCTGAAGGGAAACACACAGCAGTGTTCTCATCCATTGATCACACTCTGCTTTAGAACAAGAAGCACGCTCTTGCTTTCTAGAGTCTGTAAGACAGCAGGAAATCTGAGTGTGCCCAGAACAAAAGAGTGGTGTTTTCTACACATATGGACCATATCTACTCCAAATCTGCTTCTGAAACTGATACAAAGCACTGACCCTCTAACATCGAATGCTTGTCAGTTAAGATGAGATTCGTGTGAGCTCAGTGAACGATGTAGGTCGTTTGAGCAGAAAAGTGACTGCCCTTACCTGAAACGAAGTTTTGCTTGTAGGAAGACTCAGAGCCTGTGATTTAACTCCATTTCTGAAGTAAAACACACAGCAGTGTAATCATCGATTGATCACACTCTGCTTTATAACAAGAACCACGCTCTTACTTTCTAGAGACTCTAAGACAGCAGGAAACGTGAGTGTGCTGAGAACAAAAGAACGGTGTTTCCTACACATAAGGACCATATCTAGTCCAACTCTGCTTCTGAAACTGATACAAAGCTCTGGTCCTCTACATCCAATGCTTGTCATTTAAGATGAGAAACGTGTGAGCTCCGTGAAAGATGTAGTTCATTTGAGCTGAAAAGTGACTGCCCTTACCTGAAACGAAGTCTTGCTTGTAGGAAGACATAGAGCCTGGGATTTAACTCCTTTTCTGAAGAGAAACACACAGCATAGTTCTCATCTATGAATCACACTCTGCCTTAGAGTGAGAATCACACTCTTGCTTTCTAGATTCTCTAATACAGCAGGAAATCTGAGTGTGCCCAGAACAAAAGAACGGTGTTTCCTACACATATGGACCATATCTAGTCCAACTCTTCTTCTGAAACTGATTAAATGCACTGGGCCTCTAACATCCAAATGCTTGTCAGTTAAGATGAGAAACGTGTGAACTTCGTGAACGACGTAGTCCCTTTGAGCAGAAAAGTGACTGCCCTTACCTGAAACGAACTCTTGCTTGTAGGGAGACTCAGAGCATGGGATTTAAATCCATTTCTGAAGTGAAACAGACAGCATTGTCTCATCCATTGATCACACTCTGCTTTAGAACAAGAAGCAGGCTCTTGCTTTCTAGAGTCTCTAAGACAGCAGGAAACGTGAGTGTGCTGAGAACAAAAGAACGGTGTTTCCTACACATACGGACCATATCTAGTCCAACTCTGCTTCTTAAACTGATACAAAGCACTGGTCCTCTAACATCCAATGCTTGTCTGTTAAGATGAGAAACATGTGAGCTCAGTGAACGATGTAGGTCTTTTGAGCTGAAAAGTGACTGCCCTTACCTGAAACGAAGTCTTGCTTGTAGGAAGACTCAGAGCCTGGGATTTAACTCCTTTTCTGAAGGGAAACACACAGCAGTGTTCTCATCCATGGATCACACTCTGCTTTAGAACAAGAAGCACGCTCTTGCTTTCTAGAGTCTCTAAGACAGCAGGAAACGTGAGTGTGCTGAGAACAAAAGAACGGTTTTGTCTACACATACGGACATTATATAGTCCAACTCTTCTTCTGAAACTGATACAAAGCACTGGTCTTCTGACATCCAATGCTTGTCAGTTAAGATGAGAAACGTGTGAGCTTCGTGAAAGATGTAGTTCGTTTGAGCAGAAACGTGACTGCCCTTACCTGAAACGAAGTCTTGCTAGTAGGAAGACTCAGAGCCTGGGATTTAACTCCATTTCTGAACTGAAACACACAGCATAATTCTCATCCATGGATCACACTCTGCTTTAGAGCAAGAAGCACACTCTTGCATTCTAGAGTCTCTAAGACAGCAGGAAATCTGAGTGTGCCCAGAACAAAAGAACGGTGTTTCCTACACATACGGACTATATCTAGCCCAAATCTTCTTCTGAAACTGATAGAATGCACTGGTACTCTAACATCCAATGCTTGTCAGTTAAGATGAGAAACGTGTGAGCTTTGTGAATGATGTAGTTCCTTTGAACTGAAAAGTGACTGCCCTTACCTGAAACGAAGTCTTACTTGTAGTAAGACTCAGAGCATGCGATTTAAATCCATTTCTGAAGTGAAACTGACAGCATTGTCTCATCCATTGATCACACTCTGCTTTAGAACAAGAAGCACGCTCTTGCTTTCTAGATTCTCTTATACAGCAGGAAATCTGAGTGTGCCCAGAACAAAAGAACGGTGTTTCCTACACATATGGACCATATCTAGTCCAACTCTTCTTCTGAAAATGATACAAAGCACTGGTCCTCTAACATCCAATGCTTGTCAATTAAGATGAGAAACGTGTGAGCTTCGTGAATGATTTAGTTCGTTTGAGCAGAAAAGTGACTGCCCTTACCTGAATTGAAGTCTTGCTTGTAGGAAGACTCAGAGCCTGGGATTTAACTCCATTTCTGAAGTAAAACACACAGCAGTGTAATCATCGATTGATCACACTCTGCTTTAGAACAAGAAGCACGCTCTTGCTTTCTAGAGACTCTAAGACAGCAGGAAACGTGAGTGTGCTGAGAACAAAAGAATGGTGTTTCCTACACATACGGACCATATCTAGTCAAATTCTTCTTCTGAAAATGATACAAAGCACTGGTCCTCTAACATCCAATGTTTGTCAATTAAGAGGAGAAACGTGTGAGCTTCGTGAACGATGTAGTTCGTATGAGCAGAAAACTGACTGCCCTTACCTGAAACGAAGTCTTGCTTGTATGAAGACTCAGAGCCTGGGATTTAACTCCATTTGTGAAGTGAAACACACAGTAGTGTTCTCATCCATTGATCACACTCTGCTTTAGAACAAGAAGCACGCTCTTGCTTTCTAGAGTCTCTAAGACAGCAGGAAATGTGAGTGTGCTGAGAACAAAAGAACGGTGTTTCCTACACATAAGGACCATATCTAGTCCAAATCTGCTTCTGAAACTGATACAAAGCTCTGGTCCTCTAACATCCAATGCTTGTCATTTAAGATGAGAAACGTGTGAGCTCCGTGAAAGATGTAGTTCATTTGAGCTGAAAAGTGACTGCCCTTACCTGAAACGAAGTCTTGCTTGTAGGAAGACATAGAGCCTGGGATTTAACTCCTTTTCTGAAGAGAAACAAACAGCATAGTTCTCATCTATGAATCACAATCTGCCTTAGAGCGAGAAGCACACTCTTGCTTTCTAGATTCTCTAATACAGCAGGAAATCTGAGTGTGCCCAGAACAAAGAACGGTGTTTCCTACACATATGGACCATATCTAGTCCAACTCTTCTTCTGAAACTGATACAATGCACTGGGCCTCTAACATCCAATGCTTGTCAGTTAAGATGAGAAACGTGTGAGCTTCGTGAACAATGTAGTCCCTTTGAGCAGAAAAGTGACTGCCCTTACCTGAAACGAACTCTTGCTTGTAGGGAGACTCAGAGCATGGGATTTAAATCCATTTCTGAAGTGAAACAGACAGCATTGTCTCATCCATTGATCACACTCTGCTTTAGAACAAGAAGCACGCTCTTTCTTTCTAGAGTCTCTAAGACAGCAGGAAACGTGAGTGTGCTGAGAACAAAAGAATGGTGTTTCCTACACATACGGACCATATCTAGTCCAACTCTGCTTCTGAAACTGATACAAAGCACTGACCCTCTAACATCGAATGCTTGTCAGTTAAGATGAGAAACGTGTGAGCTCAGTGAACGATGTAGTTCCTTTGAGCAGAAAAGTGACTGCCCTTACCTGAAACGAAGTCTTGCTTGTAGGGACACACAGACCATGGGATTTAACTCCATTTCTGAAGTGAAACACACAGCAGTGTTCACATCCATTGATCACACTCTGTTGTAGAACAAGAAGCACGCTCTTGCTTCCTAGAGTCTCTAAGACAGCAGGAAACGTGAGTTTGCTGAGAACAAAAGAACGGTGTTTCCTACACATATGGACCATATGTAGTCCCAATCTGCTTCTGAAACTGATACAAAGCACTGACACTCTAACATCCAATGCTTGTCAGTTAAGATGAGAAACGTGTGAGCTCAGTGAACGATGTAGTTCGTTTGAGCTGAAAAGTGACTGCCCTTACCTGAAATGAAGTCTTGCTTGTAGGAAGACCTAGAGCCTGGGATTTAACTACTTTTCTGAAGGGAAAGACACAGCATAGTTTTCATCCATGGATCACACTCTTCTTTAGAGCAAGAATCACGCTCTTGTTTTCTAGAGTCTCTAAGTCAGCAGGAAATCTGAGTGTGCCCAGAACAAAAGAACGGTGTTTCCTACACATAGGGACCATATCTAGTCCAACTCTTCTTCTGAAACTGATACGAAGCACTGGTCCTCTAACATCCAATGCTTGTCAATTAAGATGAGAAACGTGTGAGCTTCGTGAATGATTTAGTTCGTTTGAGCAGAAAAGTGACTGCCCTTACCTGAATTGAAGTCTTGCTTGTAGGAAGACTCAGAACCTGGGATTTAACTCCATTTCTGAAGTAAAACACACAGCAGTGTAATCATCGATTGATCACACTCTGCTTTAGAACAAGAAGCACGCTCGTGCTTTCTAGAGACTCTAAGAAAGCAGGAAACGTGAATGTGCTGAGAACAAAAGAACGGTTTTTCATACACATACGGACCATATCTAGTCCAACTCTTCTTCTGAAAATGATACAAAGCACCGGTCCTCTAACATCCAATGTTTGTCAATTAAGATGAGAAACGTGTGAGCTTCGTGAATGATGTAGTTTGTTTGAGCTGAAAAGTGACTGCCCTTACCTGAAACTGAGTCTTGCCTGTTGGAAGACACAACGCCTGGGATTTAACTCCATTTCTGAAGGGAAACACACAGCATAGTTCTCATCCATGGATCACACTCTGCTTTAGAGCAAGAAGCACGCTCTTGCTTTCTAGAGTCTCTAATACAGCAGGAAATCTGAGTGTGCCCAGAACAAAAGAACGGTGTTTCCTACACATACTGACTATATGTAGTCCAAATCTTCTTCTGAAACTGATACAATGCACTGGGCCTCTAACATCCAATGCTTGTCAGTTAAGATGAGAAACGTGTGAGCTTCGTGAACGATGTAGGTCGTTTGAGCTGAAAATTGACTGCCCTTACCTGAAACGAAGTCTTGCTTGTAGGAGGACACAGAGCCTGGGATTTAACTCCATTTCTTAAGGGAAACACACAGCAGTGTTCTCATCCATTGATCACACTCTGCTTTAGAACAAGAAGCACGCTCTTGCTTTCTAGAGTCTCTAAGACAGCAGGAAATCTGAGTGTGCCCAGAACATAAGAGCGGTGTTTTCTACACATATGGACCATATCTACTCCAAATCTGCTTCTGAAACTGATACAAAGCACTGACCCTCTAACATCGAATGCTTGTCAGTTAAGATGAGAAACGTGTGAGCTCAGTGAACGATGTAGTTCGTTTGAGCAGAAAAGTGACTGCCCTTACCTGAAACGAAGTCTTGCTTGTAGGAAGACTCAGAGCCTGGGATATAACTCCATTTCTGAAGGCAAACAAACAGCATAGTTCTCATCCATGGATCACACTCTGCTTTAGAGCGAGAAGCACGCTCTTGCTTTCTAGAGTCTCTAAGACAGCAGGAAAAATGAGTGTGCTGAGAACAAAAGAACGGTGTTGTCTACACATACGGACATCATATAGTCCAACTCTTCTTCTGAAACTGATACAAAGCACTGGTCCTCTAACATCCAATGGTTGTCAGTTAAGATGAGAAACGTGTGAGCTTCGTGAACGATGTAGTTCGTTTGAGCAGAAACGTGACTGCCCTTACCTGAAACGAAGTCTTGCTTGTAGGAAGACTCAGAGCCTGGGATTTAACTCCATTTCTGAAGGGAAACACACAGCATAGTTCTCATCTATGGATCACACTCTGCCTTAGAGCGAGAAGCACACTCTTTCTTTCTAGATTCTCTAATACAGCAGGAAATCTGAGTGTGCCCAGAACAAAAGAACGGTGTTTCCTACACATATGGACCATATCTAGTCCAACTCTTCTTCTGAAACTGATACAAAGCACTGGTCCTCTAACATCCAATGCTTGTCAATTAAGATGAGAAATGTGTGAGCTTCGTGAATGATTTAGTTCGTTTGAGCAGAAAAGTGACTGCCCTTACCTGAATTGAAGTCTTGCTTGTAGGAAGACTCGGAACCTGGGATTTAACTCCATTTCTGAAGTAAAACACACAGCAGTGTAATCATCGATTGATCACACTCTGCTTTAGAACAAGAAGCACGCTCGTGCTTTCTAGAGACTCTAAGACAGCAGGAAACGTGAGTGTGCTGAGAACAAAAGAACGGTGTTTCCTACACATACGGACCATATCTAGTCCAACTCTTCTTCTGAAAATGATACAAAGCACTGGTCCTCTAACATCCAATGCTTGTCAATTAAGATGAGAAACGTGTGAGCTTCGTGAATGATGTAGTTTGTTTGAGCTGAAAAGTGACTGCCCTTACTTGAAACTGAGTCTTGCCTGTAGGAAGACACAACGCCTGGGATTTAACTCCATTTCTGAAGGGAAACACACAGCATAGTTCTCATCCATGGATCACACTCTGCTTTAGAGCAAGAAGCACGCTCTTGCTTTCTAGAGTCTCTAAGACAGCAGGAAACGTGAGTGTGCTGAGAACAAAAGAACGGTGTTTCCTACACATACGGACCATATCTAGTCCAACTCTGCTTCTTAAACTGATACAAAGCACTGGTCCACTAACATCCAATGCTTGTCTGTTAAGATGAGAAACGTGTGAGCTCAGTGAACGATGTAGGTCGTTTGAGCTGAAAAGTGACTGCCCTTACCCGAAACGAATTCTTGCTTGTAGGAAGACACAGAGCCTGGGATTTAAATCCATTTCAGAAGGGAAACACACAGCAGTGTTCTCATCCATTGATCACACTCTGCTTTAGAACAAGAAGCACGCTCTTGCTTTCTAAAGTCTGTAAGACAGCAGGAAATCTGAGTGTGCCCAGAACAAAAGAGTGGTGTTTTCTACACATATGGACCATATCTACTCCAAATCTGCTTCTGAAACTGATACAAAGCACTGACCCTCTAACATCGAATGCTTGTCAGTTAAGATGAGAAACGTGTGAGCTCATGGAACGATGTAGGTCGTTTGAGCAGAAAAGTGACTGCCCTTACCTGAAACGAAGTTTTGCTTGTAGGAAGACTCAGAGCCTGGGATTTAACTCCATTTCTGAAGTGAAACAGACAGCATTGTCTCATCCATTGATCACACTCTGCTTTAGAACAAGAAGCACGCTCTTGCTTTCTACAGTCTCTAAGACATCAGGAAATCTGAGTGTGCCCAGAACAAAAGAGCGGTGTTTTCTACACATATGGACAATATCTACTCAAAATCTGCTTCTGAAACTGATACAAAGCTCTGGTCCTCTACATCCAATGCTTGTCATTTAAGATGAGAAACGTGTGAGCTCCGTGAAAGATGTAGTTCATTTGAGCTGAAAAGTGACTGCCCTTACCTGAAACGAAGTCTTGCTTGTAGGAAGACATAGAGCCTGGGATTTAACTCCTTTTCTGAAGAGAAACACACAGCATAGTTCTCATCTATGAATCACACTCTGCCTTAGAGCGAGAAGCACACTCTTGCTTTCTAGATTCTCTAATACAGCAGGAAATCTGAGTGTGCCCAGAACAAAAGAACGGTGTTTCCTACACATATGGACCATATCTAGTCCAACTCTTCTTCTGAAACTGATTAAATGCACTGGGCCTCTAACATCCAATGCTTGTCAGTTAAGATGAGAAACGTGTGAGCTTCGTGAACGACGTAGTCCCTTTGAGCAGAAAAGTGACTGCCCTTACCTGAAACGAACTCTTGCTTGTAGGGAGACTCAGAGCATGGGATTTAAATCCATTTCTGAAGTGAAACAGACAGCATTGTCTCATCCATTGATCACACTGTGCTTTAGAACAAGAAGCAGGCTCTTGCTTTCTAGAGTCTCTAAGACAGCAGGAAACGTGAGTGTGCTGAGATCAAAAGAACGGTGTTTCCTACACATACGGACCATATCTAGTCCAACTCTTCTTCTTAAACTGATACAAAGCACTGGTCCTCTAACATCCAATGCTTGTCTGTTAAGATGAGAAACATGTGAGCTCAGTGAACGATGTAGGTCGTTTGAGCTGAAAAGTGACTGCCCTTACCTGAAACGAAGTCTTGCTTGTAGGAAGACTCAGAGCCTGGGATTTAACTCCTTTTCTGAAGGGAAACACACAGCAGTGTTCTCATCCATGGATCACACTCTGCTTTAGAACAAGAAGCACGCTCTTGCTTTCTAGAGTCTCTAAGACAGCAGGAAACGTGAGTGTGCTGAGAACAAAAGAACGGTGTTGTCTACACATACGGACATTATATAGTCCAACTCTTCTTCTGAAACTGATACAAAGCACTGGTCTTCTGACATCCAATGCTTGTCAGTTAAGATGAGAAACGTGTGAGCTTCGTGAAAGATGTAGTTCGTTTGAGCAGAAACGTGACTGCCCTTACCTGAAACGAAGTCTTGCTTGTAGGAAGACTCAGAGCCTGGGATTTAACTCCATTTCTGAACTGAAACACACAGCATAATTCTCATCCATGGATCACACTCTGCTTTAGAGCAAGAAGCACACTCTTGCATTCTAGAGTCTCTAAGACAGCAGGAAATCTGAGTGTGCCCAGAACAAAAGAACGGTGTTTCCTACACATACGGACTATATCTAGTCCAAATCTTCTTCTGAAACTGATAGAATGCACTGGTACTCTAACATCCAATGCTTGTCAGTTAAGATGAGAAACGTGTGAGCTTTGTGAATGATGTAGTTCCTTTGAACTGAAAAGTGACTGCCCTTACCTGAAACGAAGTCTTACTTGTAGTAAGACACAGAGCCTGGGATTTAACTCCATTTCTGAAGGGAAACACACAGCATAGTTCTCATCTATGGATCACACTCTGCATTAGAGCGAGAAGCATACTCTTGCTTTCTAGATTCTCTTATACAGCAGGAAATCTGAGTGTGCCCAGAACAAAAGAACGGTGTTTCCTACACATATGGACCATATCTAGTCCAACTCTTCTTCTGAAAATGATACAAAGCACTGGTCCTCTAACATCCAATGCTTGTCAATTAAGATGAGAAACGTGTGAGCTTCGTGAATGATTTAGTTCGTTTGAGCAGAAAAGTGACTGCCCTTACCTGAATTGAAGTCTTGCTTGTAGGAATACTCAGAGCCTGGGATTTAACTCCATTTCTGAAGTAAAACACACAGCAGTGTAATCATCGATTGATCACACTCTGCTTTAGAACAAGAAGCACGCTCTTGCTTTCTAGAGACTCTAAGACAGCAGGAAACGTGAGTGTGCTGAGAACAAAAGAACGGTGTTGTCTACACATACGGACATTATATAGTCCAAGTCTTCTTCTGAAACTGATACAAAGCACTGGTCTTCTGACATCCAATGCTTGTCAGTTAAGATGAGAAACGTGTGAGCTTCGTGAACGATGTAGTTCGTATGAGCAGAAAACTGACTGCCCTTACCTGAAACGAAGTCTTGCTTGTATGAAGACTCAGAGCCTGGGATTTAACTCCATTTGTGAAGTGAAACACATAGTAGTGTTCTCATCCATTGATCACACTCTGCTTTAGAACAAGAAGCACGCTCTTGCTTTCTAGAGTCTCTAAGACAGCAGGAAATGTGAGTGTGCTGAGAACAAAAGAACGGTGTTTCCTACACATAAGGACCATATCTAGTCCAAATCTGCTTCTGAAACTGAAACAAAGCTCTGGTCCTCTAACATCCAATGCTTGTCATTTAAGATGAGAAACGTGTGAGCTCCGTGAAAGATGTAGTTCATTTGAGCTGAAAAGTGACTGCCCTTACCTGAAACGAAGTCTTGCTTGTAGGAAGACATAGAGCCTGGGATTTAACTCCTTTTCTGAAGAGAAACACACAGCATAGTTCTCATCTATGAATCACACTCTGCCTTAGAGCGAGAAGCATACTCTTGCTTTCTAGATTCTCTAATACAGAAGGAAATCTGAGTGTGCCCAGAACAAAAGAACGGTGTTTCCTACACATATGGACCATATCTAGTCCAACTCTTCTTCTGAAACTGATTAAATGCACTGGGCCTCTAACATCCAATGCTTGTCAGTTAAGATGAGAAACGTGTGAGCTTCGTGAACGACGTAGTCCCTTTGAGCAGAAAAGTGACTGCCCTTACCTGAAACGAACTCTTGCTTGTAGGGAGACTCAGAGCATGGGATTTAAATCCATTTCTGAAGTGAAACAGACAGCATTGTCTCATCCATTGATCACACTCTGCTTTAGAACAAGAAGCACGCTCTTGCTTTCTAGAGTCTCTAAGACAGCAGGAAACGTGAGTGTGCTGAGAACAAAAGAACGGTGTTTCCTACACATACGGACCATATCTAGTCCAACTCTGCTTCTGAAACTGATACAAAGCACTGACCCTCTAACATCGAATGCTTGTCAGTTAAGATGAGAAACGTGTGAGCTCAGTGAACGATGTAGTTCCTTTGAGCAGAAAAGTGACTGCCCTTACCTGAAACGAAGTCTTGCTTGTAGGGACACACAGACCATGGGATTTAACTCCATTTCTGAAGTGAAACACACAGCAGTGTTCACATCCATTGATCACACTCTGCTGTAGAACAAGAAGCACGCTCTTGCTTCCTAGAGTCTCTAAGACAGCAGGAAACGTGAGTTTGCTGAGAAAAAAAGAACGGTGTTTCCTACACATATGGACCATATGTAGTCCCAATCTGCTTCTGAAACTGATACAAAGCACTGACCCTCTAACATCCAATGCTTGTCAGTTAAGATGAGAAACGTGTGAGCTTCGAGAACGACGTAGTCCCTTTGAGCAGAAAAGTGACTGCCCTTACCTGAAAGGAACTCTTGCTTGTAGGGAGACTCAGAGCATGGGATTTAAATCCATTTCTGAAGTGAAACAGACAGCATTGTCTCATCCATTGATCACACTCTGCTTTAGAACAAGAAGCAGGCTCTTGCTTTCTAGAGTCTCTAAGACAGCAGGAAACGTGAGTGTGCTGAGAACAAAAGAACGGTGTTTCCTACACATACGGACCATATCTAGTCCAACTCTGCTTCTTAAACTGATACAAAGCACTGGTCCTCTAACATCCAATGCTTGTCTGTTAAGATGAGAAACATGTGAGCTCAGTGAACGATGTAGGTCGTTTGAGCTGAAAAGTGACTGCCCTTACCTGAAACGAAGTCTTGCTTGTAGGAAGACTCAGAGCCTGGGATTTAACTCCTTTTCTGAAGGGAAACACACAGCAGTGTTCTCATCCATGGATCACACTCTGCTTTAGAACAAGAAGCACGCTCTTGCTTTCTAGAGTCTCTAGACAGCAGGAAACGTGAGTGTGCTGAGAACAAAAGAACGGTGTTGTCTACACATACGGACATTATATAGTCCAAGTCTTCTTCTGAAACTGATACAAAGCACTGGTCTTCTGACATCCAATGCTTGTCAGTTAAGATGAGAAACGTGTGAGCTTCGTGAACGATGTAGTTCGTATGAGCAGAAAACTGACTGCCCTTACCTGAAACGAAGTCTTGCTTGTATGAAGACTCAGAGCCTGGGATTTAACTCCATTTGTGAAGTGAAACACACAGTAGTGTTCTCATCCATTGATCACACTCTGCTTTAGAACAAGAAGCACGCTCTTGCTTTCTAGAGTCTCTAAGACAGCAGGAAATGTGAGTGTGCTGAGAACAAAAGAACGGTGTTTCCTACACATAAGGACCATATCTAGTCCAAATCTGCTTCTGAAACTGAAACAAAGCTCTGGTCCTCTAACATCCAATGCTTGTCATTTAAGATGAGAAACGTGTGAGCTCCGTGAAAGATGTAGTTCATTTGAGCTGAAAAGTGACTGCCCTTACCTGAAACGAAGTCTTGCTTGTAGGAAGACATAGAGCCTGGGATTTAACTCCTTTTCTGAAGAGAAACACACAGCATAGTTCTCATCTATGAATCACACTCTGCCTTAGAGCGAGAAGCATACTCTTGCTTTCTAGATTCTCTAATACAGAAGGAAATCTGAGTGTGCCCAGAACAAAAGAACGGTGTTTCCTACACATATGGACCATATCTAGTCCAACTCTTCTTCTGAAACTGATTAAATGCACTGGGCCTCTAACATCCAATGCTTGTCAGTTAAGATGAGAAACGTGTGAGCTTCGTGAACGACGTAGTCCCTTTGAGCAGAAAAGTGACTGCCCTTACCTGAAACGAACTCTTGCTTGTAGGGAGACTCAGAGCATGGGATTTAAATCCATTTCTGAAGTGAAACAGACAGCATTGTCTCATCCATTGATCACACTGTGCTTTAGAACAAGAAGCAGGCTCTTGCTTTCTAGAGTCTCTAAGACAGCAGGAAACGTGAGTGTGCTGAGATCAAAAGAACGGTGTTTCCTACACATACGGACCATATCTAGTCCAACTCTTCTTCTTAAACTGATACAAAGCACTGGTCCTCTAACATCCAATGCTTGTCTGTTAAGATGAGAAACATGTGAGCTCAGTGAACGATGTAGGTCGTTTGAGCTGAAAAGTGACTGCCCTTACCTGAAACGAAGTCTTGCTTGTAGGAAGACTCAGAGCCTGGGATTTAACTCCTTTTCTGAAGGGAAACACACAGCAGTGTTCTCATCCATGGATCACACTCTGCTTTAGAACAAGAAGCACGCTCTTGCTTTCTAGAGTCTCTAAGACAGCAGGAAACGTGAGTGTGCTGAGAACAAAAGAACGGTGTTGTCTACACATACGGACATTATATAGTCCAACTCTTCTTCTGAAACTGATACAAAGCACTGGTCTTCTGACATCCAATGCTTGTCAGTTAAGATGAGAAACGTGTGAGCTTCGTGAACGATGTAGTTCGTATGAGCAGAAAACTGACTGCCCTTACCTGAAACGAAGTCTTGCTTGTATGAAGACTCAGAGCCTGGGATTTAACTCCATTTGTGAAGTGAAACACACAGTAGTGTTCTCATCCATTGATCACACTCTGCTTTAGAACAAGAAGCACGCTCTTGCTTTCTAGAGTCTCTAAGACAGCAGGAAATGTGAGTGTGCTGAGAACAAAAGAACGGTGTTTCCTACACATAAGGACCATATCTAGTCCAAATCTGCTTCTGAAACTGATACAAAGCTCTGGTCCTCTAACATCCAATGCTTGTCATTTAAGATGAGAAACGTGTGAGCTCCGTGAAAGATGTAGTTCATTTGAGCTGAAAAGTGACTGCCCTTACCTGAAACGAAGTCTTGCTTGTAGGAAGACATAGAGCCTGGGATTTAACTCCTTTTCTGAAGAGAAACAAACAGCATAGTTCTCATCTATGAATCACACTCTGCCTTAGAGCGAGAAGCACACTCTTGCTTTCTAGATTCTCTAATACAGCAGGAAATCTGAGTGTGCCCAGAACAAAAGAACGGTGTTTCCTACACATATGGACCATATCTAGTCCAACTCTTCTTCTGAAACTGATACAATGCACTGGGCCTCTAACATCCAATGCTTGTCAGTTAAGATAAGAAACGTGTGAGCTTCGTGAACAATGTAGTCCCTTTGAGCAGAAAAGTGACTGCCCTTACCTGAAACGAACTCTTGCTTGTAGGGAGACTCAGAGCATGGGATTTAAATCCATTTCTGAAGTGAAACAGACAGCATTGTCTCATCCATTGATCACACTCTGCTTTAGAACAAGAAGCACGCTCTTGCTTTCTAGAGTCTCTAAGACAGCAGGAAACGTGAGTGTGCTGAGAACAAAAGAACGGTGTTTCCTACACATACGGACCATATCTAGTCCAACTCTGCTTCTGAAACTGATACAAAGCACTGACCCTCTAACATCGAATGCTTGTCAGTTAAGATGAGAAACGTGTGAGCTCAGTGAACGATGTAGTTCCTTTGAGCAGAAAAGTGACTGCCCTTACCTGAAACGAAGTCTTGCTTGTAGGGACACACAGACCATGGGATTTAACTCCATTTCTGAAGTGAAACACACAGCAGTGTTCACATCCATTGATCACACTCTGCTGTAGAACAAGAAGCACGCTCTTGCTTCCTAGAGTCTCTAAGACAGCAGGAAACGTGAGTTTGCTGAGAAAAAAAGAACGGTGTTTCCTACACATATGGACCATATGTAGTCCCAATCTGCTTCTGAAACTGATACAAAGCACTGACCCTCTAACATCCAATGCTTGTCAGTTAAGATGAGAAACGTGTGAGCTTCGAGAACGACGTAGTCCCTTTGAGCAGAAAAGTGACTGCCCTTACCTGAAAGGAACTCTTGCTTGTAGGGAGACTCAGAGCATGGGATTTAAATCCATTTCTGAAGTGAAACAGACAGCATTGTCTCATCCATTGATCACACTCTGCTTTAGAACAAGAAGCAGGCTCTTGCTTTCTAGAGTCTCTAAGACAGCAGGAAACGTGAGTGTGCTGAGAACAAAAGAACGGTGTTTCCTACACATACGGACCATATCTAGTCCAACTCTGCTTCTTAAACTGATACAAAGCACTGGTCCTCTAACATCCAATGCTTGTCTGTTAAGATGAGAAACATGTGAGCTCAGTGAACGATGTAGGTCGTTTGAGCTGAAAAGTGACTGCCCTTACCTGAAACGAAGTCTTGCTTGTAGGAAGACTCAGAGCCTGGGATTTAACTCCTTTTCTGAAGGGAAACACACAGCAGTGTTCTCATCCATGGATCACACTCTGCTTTAGAACAAGAAGCAGGCTCTTGCTTTCTAGAGTCTCTAAGACAGCAGGAAACGTGAGTGTGCTGAGAACAAAAGAACGGTGTTGTCTACACATACGGACATTATATAGTCCAAGTCTTCTTCTGAAACTGATACAAAGCACTGGTCTTCTGACATCCAATGCTTGTCAGTTAAGATGAGAAACGTGTGAGCTTCGTGAACGATGTAGTTCGTATGAGCAGAAAACTGACTGCCCTTACCTGAAACGAAGTCTTGCTTGTATGAAGACTCAGAGCCTGGGATTTAACTCCATTTGTGAAGTGAAACACACAGTAGTGTTCTCATCCATTGATCACACTCTGCTTTAGAACAAGAAGCACGCTCTTGCTTTCTAGAGTCTCTAAGACAGCAGGAAATGTGAGTGTGCTGAGAACAAAAGAACGGTGTTTCCTACACATAAGGACCATATCTAGTCCAAATCTGCTTCTGAAACTGAAACAAAGCTCTGGTCCTCTAACATCCAATGCTTGTCATTTAAGATGAGAAACGTGTGAGCTCCGTGAAAGATGTAGTTCATTTGAGCTGAAAAGTGACTGCCCTTACCTGAAACGAAGTCTTGCTTGTAGGAAGACATAGAGCCTGGGATTTAACTCCTTTTCTGAAGAGAAACACACAGCATAGTTCTCATCTATGAATCACACTCTGCCTTAGAGCGAGAAGCATACTCTTGCTTTCTAGATTCTCTAATACAGCAGGAAATCTGAGTGTGCCCAGAACAAAAGAACGGTGTTTCCTACACATATGGACCATATCTAGTCCAACTCTTCTTCTGAAACTGATTAAATGCACTGGGCCTCTAACATCCAATGCTTGTCAGTTAAGATGAGAAACGTGTGAGCTTCGTGAACGACGTAGTCCCTTTGAGCAGAAAAGTGACTGCCCTTACCTGAAACGAACTCTTGCTTGTAGGGAGACTCAGAGCATGGGATTTAAATCCATTTCTGAAGTGAAACAGACAGCATTGTCTCATCCATTGATCACACTGTGCTTTAGAACAAGAAGCAGGCTCTTGCTTTCTAGAGTCTCTAAGACAGCAGGAAACGTGAGTGTGCTGAGATCAAAAGAACGGTGTTTCCTACACATACGGACCATATCTAGTCCAACTCTTCTTCTTAAACTGATACAAAGCACTGGTCCTCTAACATCCAATGCTTGTCTGTTAAGATGAGAAACATGTGAGCTCAGTGAACGATGTAGGTCGTTTGAGCTGAAAAGTGACTGCCCTTACCTGAAACGAAGTCTTGCTTGTAGGAAGACTCAGAGCCTGGGATTTAACTCCTTTTCTGAAGGGAAACACACAGCAGTGTTCTCATCCATGGATCACACTCTGCTTTAGAACAAGAAGCACGCTCTTGCTTTCTAGAGTCTCTAAGACAGCAGGAAACGTGAGTGTGCTGAGAACAAAAGAACGGTGTTGTCTACACATACGGACATTATATAGTCCAACTCTTCTTCTGAAACTGATACAAAGCACTGGTCTTCTGACATCCAATGCTTGTCAGTTAAGATGAGAAACGTGTGAGCTTCGTGAACGATGTAGTTCGTATGAGCAGAAAACTGACTGCCCTTACCTGAAACGAAGTCTTGCTTGTATGAAGACTCAGAGCCTGGGATTTAACTCCATTTGTGAAGTGAAACACACAGTAGTGTTCTCATCCATTGATCACACTCTGCTTTAGAACAAGAAGCACGCTCTTGCTTTCTAGAGTCTCTAAGACAGCAGGAAATGTGAGTGTGCTGAGAACAAAAGAACGGTGTTTCCTACACATAAGGACCATATCTAGTCCAAATCTGCTTCTGAAACTGATACAAAGCTCTGGTCCTCTAACATCCAATGCTTGTCATTTAAGATGAGAAACGTGTGAGCTCCGTGAAAGATGTAGTTCATTTGAGCTGAAAAGTGACTGCCCTTACCTGAAACGAAGTCTTGCTTGTAGGAAGACATAGAGCCTGGGATTTAACTCCTTTTCTGAAGAGAAACACACAGCATAGTTCTCATCTATGAATCACACTCTGCCTTAGAGCGAGAAGCACACTCTTGCTTTCTAGATTCTCTAATACAGCAGGAAATCTGAGTGTGCCCAGAACAAAAGAACGGTGTTTCCTACACATATGGACCATATCTAGTCCAACTCTTCTTCTGAAACTGATTAAATGCACTGGGCCTCTAACATCCAATGCTTGTCAGTTAAGATGAGAAACGTGTGAGCTTCGTGAACGACGTAGTCCCTTTGAGCAGAAAAGTGACTGCCCTTACCTGAAACGAACTCTTGCTTGTAGGGAGACTCAGAGCATGGGATTTAAATCCATTTCTGAAGTGAAACAGACAGCATTGTCTGATCCATTGATCACACTCTGCTTTAGAACAAGAAGCAGGCTCTTGCTTTCTAGAGTCTCTAAGACAGCAGGAAACGTGAGTGTGCTGAGATCAAAAGAACGGTGTTTCCTACACATACGGACCATATCTAGTCCAACTCTTCTTCTTAAACTGATACAAAGCACTGGTCCTCTAACATCCAATGCTTGTCTGTTAAGATGAGAAACATGTGAGCTCAGTGAACGATGTAGGTCGTTTGAGCTGAAAAGTGACTGCCCTTACCTGAAACGAAGTCTTGCTTGTAGGAAGACTCAGAGCCTGGGATTTAACTCCTTTTCTGAAGGGAAACACACAGCAGTGTTCTCATCCATGGATCACACTCTGCTTTAGAACAAGAAGCACGCTCTTGCTTTCTAGAGTCTCTAAGACAGCAGGAAACGTGAGTGTGCTGAGAACAAAAGAACGGTGTTGTCTACACATACGGACATTATATAGTCCAACTCTTCTTCTGAAACTGATACAAAGCACTGGTCTTCTGACAACCAATGCTTGTCAGTTAAGATGAGAAACGTGTGAGCTTCGTGAAAGATGTAGTTCGTTTGAGCAGAAACGTGACTGCCCTTACCTGAAACGAAGTCTTGCTTGTAGGAAGACTCAGAGCCTGGGATTTAACTCCATTTCTGAACTGAAACACACAGCATAATTCTCATCCATGGATCACACTCTGCTTTAGAGCAAGAAGCACACTCTTGCATTCTAGAGTCTCTAAGACAGCAGGAAATCTGAGTGTGCCCAGAACAAAAGAACGGTGTTTCCTACACATACGGACTATATCTAGTCCAAATCTTCTTCTGAAACTGATAGAATGCACTGGTACTCTAACATCCAATGCTTGTCAGTTAAGATGAGAAACGTGTGAGCTTTTTGAATGATGTAGTTCCTTTGAACTGAAAAGTGACTGCCCTTACCTGAAACGAAGTCTTACTTGTAGTAAGACACAGAGCCTGGGATTTAACTCCATTTCTGAAGGGAAACACACAGCATAGTTCTCATCTATGGATCACACTCTGCATTAGAGCGAGAAGCATACTCTTGCTTTCTAGATTCTCTTATACAGCAGGAAATCTGAGTGTGCCCAGAACAAAAGAACGGTGTTTCCTACACATATGGACCATATCTAGTCCAACTCTTCTTCTGAAAATGATACAAAGCACTGGTCCTCTAACATCCAATGCTTGTCAATTAAGATGAGAAACGTGTGAGCTTCGTGAATGATTTAGTTCGTTTGAGCAGAAAAGTGACTGCCCTTACCTGAATTGAAGTCTTGCTTGTAGGAAGACTCAGAGCCTGGGATTTAACTCCATTTCTGAAGTAAAACACACAGCAGTGTAATCATCGATTGATCACACTCTGCTTTAGAACAAGAAGCACGCTCTTGCTTTCTAGAGACTCTAAGACAGCAGGAAACGTGAGTGTGCTGAGAACAAAAGAACGGTGTTTCCTACACATACGGACCATATCTAGTCAAATTCTTCTTCTGAAAATGATACAAAGCACTGGTCCTCTAACATCCAATGTTTGTCTATTAAGAGGAGAAACGTGTGAGCTTCGTGAACGATGTAGTTCGTATGAGCAGAAAACTGACTGCCCTTACCTGAAACGAAGTCTTGCTTGTATGAAGACTCAGAGCCTGGGATTTAACTCCATTTGTGAAGTGAAACACACAGTAGTGTTCTCATCCATTGATCACACTCTGCTTTAGAAAAAGAAGCACGCTCTTGCTTTCTAGAGTCTCTAAGACAGCAGGAAATGTGAGTGTGCTGAGAACAAAAGAACGGTGTTTCCTACACATAAGGACCATATCTAGTCCAAATCTGCTTCTGAAACTGATACAAAGCTCTGGTCTTCTAACATCCAATGCTTGTCATTTAAGATGAGAAACGTGTGAGCTCCGTGAAAGATGTAGTTCATTTGAGCTGAAAAGTGACTGCCCTTACCTGAAACGAAGTCTTGCTTGTAGGAAGACATAGAGCCTGGGATTTAACTCCTTTTCTGAAGAGAAACAAACAGCATAGTTCTCATCTATGAATCACACTCTGCCTTAGAGCGAGAAGCACACTCTTGCTTTCTAGATTCTCTAATACAGCAGGAAATCTGAGTGTGCCCAGAACAAAAGAACGGTGTTTCCTACACATATGGACCATATCTAGTCCAACTCTTCTTCTGAAACTGATACAATGCACTGGGCCTCTAACATCCAATGCTTGTCAGTTAAGATGAGAAACGTGTGAGCTTCGTGAACAATGTAGTCCCTTTGAGCAGAAAAGTGACTGCACTTACCTGAAACGAACTCTTGCTTGTAGGGAGACTCAGAGCATGGGATTTAAATCCATTTCTGAAGTGAAACAGACAGCATTGTCTCATCCATTGATCACACTCTGCTTTAGAACAAGAAGCACGCTCTTGCTTTCTAGAGTCTCTAAGACAGCAGGAAACGTGAGTGTGCTGAGAACAAAAGAATGGTGTTTCCTACACATACGGACCATATCTAGTCCAACTCTGCTTCTGAAACTGATACAAAGCACTGACCCTCTAACATCGAATGCTTGTCAGTTAAGATGAGAAACGTGTGAGCTCAGTGAACGATGTAGTTCCTTTGAGCAGAAAAGTGACTGCCCTTACCTGAAACGAAGTCTTGCTTGTAGGGACACACAGACCATGGGATTTAACTCCATTTCTGAAGTGAAACACACAGCAGTGTTCACATCCATTGATCACACTCTGCTGTAGAACAAGAAGCACGCTCTTGCTTCCTAGAGTCTCTAAGACAGCAGGAAACGTGAGTTTGCTGAGAAAAAAAGAACGGTGTTTCCTACACATATGGACCATATGTAGTCCCAATCTGCTTCTGAAACTGATACAAAGCACTGACCCTCTAACATCCAATGCTTGTCAGTTAAGATGAGAAACGTGTGAGCTTCGAGAACGACGTAGTCCCTTTGAGCAGAAAAGTGACTGCCCTTACCTGAAACGAACTCTTGCTTGTAGGGAGACTCAGAGCATGGGATTTAAATCCATTTCTGAAGTGAAACAGACAGCATTGTCTCATCCATTGATCACACTCTGCTTTAGAACAAGAAGCAGGCTCTTGCTTTCTAGAGTCTCTAAGACAGCAGGAAACGTGAGTGTGCTGAGAACAAAAGAACGGTGTTTCCTACACATACGGACCATATCTAGTCCAACTCTGCTTCTTAAACTGATACAAAGCACTGGTCCTCTAACATCCAATGCTTGTCTGTTAAGATGAGAAACATGTGAGCTCAGTGAACGATGTAGGTCGTTTGAGCTGAAAAGTGACTGCCCTTACCTGAAACGAAGTCTTGCTTGTAGGAAGACTCAGAGCCTGGGATTTAACTCCTTTTCTGAAGGGAAACACACAGCAGTGTTCTCATCCATGGATCACACTCTGCTTTAGAACAAGAAGCACGCTCTTGCTTTCTAGAGTCTCTAAGACAGCAGGAAACGTGAGTGTGCTGAGAACAAAAGAACGGTGTTGTCTACACATACGGACATTATATAGTCCAACTCTTCTTCTGAAACTGATACAAAGCACTGGTCTTCTGACATCCAATGCTTGTCAGTTAAGATGAGAAACGTGTGAGCTTCGTGAACGATGTAGTTCGTATGAGCAGAAAACTGACTGCCCTTACCTGAAACGAAGTCTTGCTTGTATGAAGACTCAGAGCCTGGGATTTAACTCCATTTGTGAAGTGAAACACACAGTAGTGTTCTCATCCATTGATCACACTCTGCTTTAGAACAAGAAGCACGCTCTTGCTTTCTAGAGTCTCTAAGACAGCAGGAAATGTGAGTGTGCTGAGAACAAAAGAACGGTGTTTCCTACACATAAGGACCATATCTAGTCCAAATCTGCTTCTGAAACTGATACAAAGCTCTGGTCCTCTAACATCCAATGCTTGTCATTTAAGATGAGAAACGTGTGAGCTCCGTGAAAGATGTAGTTCATTTGAGCTGAAAAGTGACTGCCCTTACCTGAAACGAAGTCTTGCTTGTAGGAAGACATAGAGCCTGGGATTTAACTCCTTTTCTGAAGAGAAACAAACAGCATAGTTCTCATCTATGAATCACACTCTGCCTTAGAGCGAGAAGCACACTCTTGCTTTCTAGATTCTCTAATACAGCAGGAAATCTGAGTGTGCCCAGAACAAAAGAACGGTGTTTCCTACACATATGGACCATATCTAGTCCAACTCTTCTTCTAAAACTGATACAATGCACTGGGCCTCTAACATCCAATGCTTGTCAGTTAAGATGAGAAACGTGTGAGCTTCGTGAACAATGTAGTCCCTTTGAGCAGAAAAGTGACTGCCCTTACCTGAAACGAACTCTTGCTTGTAGGGAGACTCAGAGCATGGGATTTAAATCCATTTCTGAAGTGAAACAGACAGCATTGTCTCATCCATTGATCACACTCTGCTTTAGAACAACAAGCACGCTCTTGCTTTCTAGAGTCTCTAAGACAGCAGGAAACGTGAGTGTGCTGAGAACAAAAGAACGGTGTTTCCTACACATACGGACCATATCTAGTCCAACTCTGCTTCTGAAACTGATACAAAGCACTGACCCTCTAACATCGAATGCTTGTCAGTTATGATGAGAAACGTGTGAGCTCAGTGAACGATGTAGTTCCTTTGAGCAGAAAAGTGACTGCCCTTACCTGAAATGAAGTCTTGCTTGTAGGGACACACAGACCATGGGATTTAACTCCATTTCTGAAGTGAAACACACAGCAGTGTTCACATCCATTGATCACACTCTGCTGTAGAACAAGAAGCACGCTCTTGCTTCCTAGAGTCTCTAAGACAGCAGGAAACGTGAGTTTGCTGAGAACAAAAGAACGGTGTTTCCTACACATATGGACCATATGTAGTCCCAATCTGCTTCTGAAACTGATACAAAGCACTGACCCTCTAACATCCAATGCTTGTCAGTTAAGATGAGAAACGTGTGAGCTCAGTGAACGATGTAGTTCGTTTGAGCTGAAAAGTGACTGCCCTTACCTGAAATGAAGTCTTGCTTGTAGGAAGACCTAGAGCCTGGGATTTAACTACTTTTCTGAAGGGAAAGACACAGCATAGTTTTCATCCATGGATCACACTCTTCTTTAGAGCGAGAAGCACGCTCTTGCTTTCTAGAGTCTCTAAGACAGCAGGAAATCTGAGTGTGCCCAGAACAAAAGAACGGTGTTCCCTACACATCGGGACCATATCTAGTCCAACTCTTCTTCTGAAACTGATACAAAGCACTGGTCCTCTAACATCCAATGCTTGTCAATTAAGATGAGAAACGTGTGAGCTTCGTGAATGATGTAGTTCGTTTGAGCTGAAAAGTGACTGCCCTTACCTGAAACGGAGTCTTGCCTGTAGGAAGACACAACGCCTGGGATTTATCTCCATATCTGAAGGGAAACACACAGCATAGTTCTCATCCATGGATCACACTCTGCTTTAGAGCAAGAAGCACGCTCTTGCTTTCTAGAGTCTCTAATACAGCAGGAAATCTGAGTGTGCCCAGAACAAAAGAACGGTGTTTCCTACACATACTGACTATATGTAGTCCAAATCTTCTTCTGAAACTGATACAATGCACTGGGCCTCTAACATCCAATGCTTGTCAGTTAAGATGAGAAACGTGTGAGCTTCGTGAACGATGTAGTCCCTTTGAGCAGAAAAGTTAATGCCCTTACCTGAAACGAAGTCTTGCTTGTAGGGAGACTCAGAGCATGGGATTTAAATCCATTTCTGAAGTGAAACAGACAGCATTGTCTCATCCATTGATCACACTCTGCTTTAGAACAAGAAGCACGCTCTTGCTTTCTAGAGTCTCTAAGACAGCAGGAAACGTGAGTGTGCTGAGAACAAAAGAATGGTGTTTCCTACACATACGGACCATATCTAGTCCAACTCTGCTTCTTAAACTGATACAAACCACTGGTCCTCTAACATCGAATGCTTGTCAGTTAAGATGAGAAACGTGTGAGCTCAGTGAACGATGTAGGTCGTTTGAGCAGAATAGTGACTTTCCTTACCTGAAACGAAGTCTTGCTTGTAGGAAGACTCAGAGCCTGGGATTTAACTCCATTTCTGAAGGCAAACAAACAGCATAGTTCTCATCCATGGATCACACTCTGCTTTAGAGCGAGAAGCACGCTCTTGCTTTCTAGAGTCTCTAAGACAGCAGGAAACGTGAGTGTACTGAGAACAAAAGAACGGTGTTGTCTACACATACGGACATAATATAGTCCAACTCTTCTTCTGAAACTGATACAAAGCACTGGGCCTCTAACATCCAATGCTTGTCAGTTAAGATGAGAAACGTGTGAGCTTCGTGAACGATGTAGTCCCTTTGAGCAGAAAAGTTAATGCCCTTACCTGAAACGAAGTCTTGCTTGTAGGGAGACTCAGAGCATGGGATTTAAATCCATTTCTGAAGTGAAACAGACAGCATTGTCTCATCCATTGATCACACTCTGCTTTAGAACAAGAAGCACGCTCTTGCTTTCTAGAGTCTCTAAGACAGCAGGAAACGTGAGTGTGCTGAGAACAAAAGAATGGTGTTTCCTACACATACGGACCATATCTAGTCCAACTCTGCTTCTTAAACTGATACAAAGCACTGGTCCTCTAACATCGAATGCTTGTCAGTTAAGATGAGAAACGTGTGAGCTCAGTGAACGATGTAGGTCGTTTGAGCAGAATAGTGACTTTCCTTACCTGAAACGAAGTCTTGCTTGTAGGAAGACTCAGAGCCTGGGATTTAACTCCATTTCTGAAGGCAAACAAACAGCATAGTTCTCATCCATGGATCACACTCTGCTTTAGAGCGAGAAGCACGCTCTTGCTTTCTAGAGTCTCTAAGACAGCAGGAAACGTGAGTGTACTGAGAACAAAAGAACGGTGTTGTCTACACATACGGACATAATATAGTCCAACTCTTCTTCTGAAACTGATACAAAGCACTGGTCCTCTAACATCCAATGCTTGTCAGTTAAGATGAGAAACGTGTGAGCTTCGTGAACGATGTAGTTCGTTTGAGCAGAAACGTGACTGCCCTTACCTGAAACGAAGTCTTGCTTGTAGGAAGACTCAGAGCCTGGGATTTAACTCCATTTCTGAAGGGAAACACACAGCATAGTTCTCATCTATGGATCACACTCTGCCTTAGAGCGAGAAGCACACTCTTGCTTTCTAGATTCTCTAATACAGCAGGAAATCTGAGTGTGCCCAGAAGAAAAGAACGGTGTTTCCTACACATACTGACTATATGTAGTCCAAATCTTCTTCTGAAACTGATACAATGCACTGGGCCTCTAACATCCAATGCTTGTCAGTTAAGATGAGAAACGTGTGAGCTCAGTGAATGATGTAGGTCGTTTGAGCTGAAAAGTGACTGCCCTTACCCGAAACGAAGTCTTGCTTGTAGGAAGACACAGAGCCTGGGATTTAAATCCATTTCAGAAGGGAAACACACAGCAGTGTTCTCATCCATTGATCACACTCTGCTTTAGAACAAGAAGCACGCTCTTGCTTTCTAGAGTCTCTAAGACAGCAGGAAATCTGAGTGTGCCCAGAACAAAAGAGTGGTTTTTTCTACACATATGGACCATATCTACTCCAAATCTGCTTCTGAAACTGATACAAAGCACTGACCCTCTAACATCGAATGCTTGTCAGTTAAGATGAGAAACGTGTGAGCTCATGGAACGATGTAGGTCGATGAGCAGAAAAGTGACTGCCCTTACCTGAAACGAAGTCTTGCTTGTAGGAAGACTCAGAGCCTGGGATTTAACTCCATTTCTGAAGGCAAACAAACAGCATAGTTCTCATCCATGGATCACACTCTGCTTTAGAGCGAGAAGCACGCTCTTGCTTTCTAGAGTCTCTAAGACAGCAGGAAACGTGAGTGTGCTGAGAACAAAAGAACGGTGTTGTCTACACATACAGACATCATATAGTCCAACTCTTCTTCTGAAACTGATACAAAGCACTGGTCCTCTAACATCCAATGCTTGTCAGTTAAGATGAGAAACGTGTGAGATTCGTGAACGATGTAGTTCGTTTGAGCAGAAAAGTGACTACCCTTACCTGAAACGAAGTCTTGCTTGTAGGAAGACTCAGAGCCTGGGATTTAACTCCATTTCTGAAGTGAAACACACAGCATAGTTCTCATCCATGGATCACACTCTGCTTTAGAGCAAGAAGCACACTCTTGCTTTCTAGAGTCTCTAAGACAGCAGGAAATCTGAGTGTGCCCAGAACAAAAGAACGGTGTTTCCTACACATACGGACCATATGTAGTCCAAATCTTCTTCTGAAACTGATAGAATGCACTGGTACTCTAATATCCAATGCTTGTCAGTTAAGATGACAAACGTGTGAGCTTTGTGAATGATGTAGTTCCTTTGAACTGAAAAGTGACTGCCCTTACCTGAAACGAAGTCTTACCTGTAGTAAGACACAGAGCCTGGGATTTAACTCCATTTCTGAAGGGAAACACACAGCATAGTTCTCTTCTATGGATCACACTCTGCCTTAGAGCGAGACGCACACTCTTGCTTTCTAGATTCTCTAATACAGCAGGAAATCTGAGTGTGCCCAGAACAAAAGAACGGTGTTTCCTACACATATGGACCATATCTAGTCCAACGCTTATTCTGAAACTGATACAAAGCACTGGTCCTCTAACATCCAATGCTTGTCAATTAAGATGAGAAACGTGTGAGCTTCGTGAATGATTTAGTTCGTTTGAGCAGAAAAGTGACTGCCCTTACCTGAATTGAAGTCTTGCTTGTAGGAAGACTCAGAGCCTGGGATTTAACTCCATTTCTGAAGTAAAACACACAGCAGTGTAATCATCGATTGATCACACTCTGCTTTAGAACAAGAAGCATGCTCTTGCTTTCTAGAGACCCTAAGACAGCAGGAAACGTGAGTGTGCTGAGAACAAATGAAAGGTGTTTCCTACACATACGAACCATATCTAGTCCAACTCTTCTTCTGAAAATGATACAAAGCAACGGTCCTCTAACATCCAATGCTTGTCAGTTAAGATGAGAAACGTGTGAGCTTCGTGAACGATGTAGGTCATTTGAGCTGAAAAGTGACTGCCCTTACCCGAAACGAAGTCTTGCTTGTAGGAAGACACAGAGCCTGGGATTTAAATCCATTTATGAAGGGAAACACACAGCAGTGTTCTCATCCATTGATCACACTCTGCTTTAGAACAAGAAGCACGCTCTTGCTTTCTAGAGTCTCTAAGACAGCAGGAAATCTGAGTGTGCCCAGAACAAAAGAGCGGTGTTTTCTACACATATGGACCATATCTACTCCAAATCTGCTTCTGAAACTGATACAAAGCACTGACCCTCTAACATCGAATGCTTGTCATTTAAGATGAGAAACGTGTGAGCTCAGTGAACGATGTAGTTCGTTTGAGCAGAAAAGTGACTGCCCTTACCTGAAACGAAGTCTTGCTTGTAGGAAGACTCAGAGCCTGGGATTTAACTCCATTTCTGAAGGCAAACAAACAGCATAGTTCTCATCCATGGATCACTCTCTGCTTTAGAGCGAGAAGCACGCTCTTGCTTTCTAGAGTCTCTAAGACAGCAGGAAACGTGAGTGTGCTGAGAACAAAAGAACGGTGTTTCCTACACATACGGACCATATCTAGTCCAACTCTGCTTCTTAAACTGATACAAAGCACTGGTCCTCTAACATCCAATGCTTGTCTGTTAAGATGAGAAACGTGTGAGCTCAGTGAACGATGTAGGTCGTTTGAGCTGAGAAGTGACTGCCCTTACCCGAAATGAAGTCTTGCTTGTAGGAAGACACAGAGCCTGG
Source organism: Onychomys leucogaster (assembly GCA_949786385.1). NCBI lineage: Eukaryota > Metazoa > Chordata > Mammalia > Rodentia > Cricetidae > Onychomys > Onychomys leucogaster. The sequence goes on from CATKUP010000069.1 coordinate 684,724, forward strand.
GATTTAACTCCATTTCTGAAGGGAAACACACAGCAGTGTTCTCATCCATTGATCACACTCTGCTTTAGAACAAGAAGCACGCTCTTGCTTTCTACAGTCTCTAAGACAGCAGGAAATCTGAGTGTGCCCAGAACAAAAGAGCGGTGTTTTCTACACATATGGACCATATCTACTCCAAATCTGCTTCTGAAACTGATACAAAGCACTGACCCTCTAACATAAAATGCTTGTCAGTTAAGATGAGAAACGTGTGAGCTGAGTGAACGATGTAGGTCGTTTGAGCAGAAAAGTGACTGCCCTTACCTGAAACGAAGTCTTGCTTGTAGGAAGACTCAGAGCCTGGGATTTAACTCCATTTCTGAAGGCAAACAAACAGCATAGTTCTCATCCATGGATCACACTCTGCTTTAGAGCGAGAAGCACGCTCTTGCTTTCTAGAGTCTCTAAGACAGCAGGAAACGTGAGTGTGCTGAGAACAAAGAACGGTGTTGTCTACACATACGGACATTATATAGTCCAACTCTTCTTCTGAAACTGATACAAAGCACTGGTCCTCTAACATCCAATGCTTGTCAGTTAAGATGAGAAACGTGTGAGCTTCGTGAACGATGTAGTTCATTTGAGCAGAAACGTGACTGCCCTTACCTGAAACGAAGTCTTGCTTGTAGGAAGACTCAGAGCCTGGGATTTAACTCCATTTCTGAAGGGAAACACACAGCATAGTTCTCATCTATGGATCACACTCTGCCTTAGAGCGAGAAGCACACTCTTTCTTTCTAGATTCTCTAATACAGCAGGAAATCTGAGTGTGCCCAGAACAAAAGAACGGTGTTTCCTACACATATGGACCATATCTAGTCCAACTCTTCTTCTGAAACTGATACAAAGCACTGGTCCTCTAACATCCAATGCTTGTCAATTAAGATGAGAAACGTGTGAGCTTCGTGAATGATTTAGTTCGTTTGAGCAGAAAAGTGACTGCCCTTACCTGAATTGAAGTCTTGCTTGTAGGAAGACTCAGAACATCGGATTTAACTCCATTTCTGAAGTAAAACACACAGCAGTGTAATCATCGATTGATCACACTCTGCTTTAGAACAAGAAGCACGCTCGTGCTTTCTAGAGACTCTAAGACAGCAGGAAACGTGAGTGTGCTGAGAACAAAAGAACGGTGTTTTCTACACATACGGACCATATCTAGTCCAACTCTTCTTCTGAAAATGATACAAAGCACCGGTCCTCTAACATCCAATGCTTGTCAATTAAGATGAGAAACGTGTGAGCTTCATGAATGATGTAGTTTGTTTGAGCTGAAAAGTGACTGCCCTTACCTGAAACTGAGTCTTGCCTGTAGGAAGACACAACGCCTGGGATTTAACTCCATTTCTGAAGGGAAACACACAGCATAGTTCTCATCCATGGATCACACTCTGCTTTAGAGCAAGAAGCACGCTCTTGCTTTCTAGAGTCTCTAATACAGCAGGAAATCTGAGTGTGCCCAGAACAAAAGAACGGTGTTTCCTACACATACTGACTATATGTAGTCCAAATCTTCTTCTGAAACTGATACAATGCACTGGGCCTCTAACATCCAATGCTTGTCAGTTAAGATGAGAAACGTGTGAGCTTCGTGAACGATGTAGGTCGTTTGAGCTGAAAAGTGACTGCCCTTACCTGAAACGAAGTCTTGCTTGTAGGAGGACACAGAGCCTGGGATTTAACTCCATTTCTGAAGGGAAACACACAGCAGTGTTCTCATCCATTGATCACACTCTGCTTTAGAACAAGAAGCACGCTCTTGCTTTCTAGAGTCTCTAAGACAGCAGGAAATCTGAGTGTGCCCAGAACAAAAGAGCGGTGTTTTCTACACATATGGACCATATCTACTCCAAATCTGCTTCTGAAACTGATACAAAGCACTGACCCTCTAACATCGAATGCTTGTCAGTTAAGATGAGAAACGTGTGAGCTCAGTGAACGATGTAGTTAGTTTGAGCAGAAAAGTGACTGCCCTTACCTGAAACGAAGTCTTGCTTGTAGGAAGACTCAGAGCCTGGGATTTAACTCCATTTCTGAAGGCAAACAAACAGCATAGTTCTCATCCATGGATCACACTCTGCTTTAGAGCGAGAAGCACGCTCTTGCTTTCTAGAGTCTCTAAGACAGCAGGAAACGTGAGTGTGCTGAGAACAAAAGAACGGTGTTGTCTACACATACGGACATCATATAGTCCAAATCTTCTTCTGAAACTGATACAAAGCACTGGTCCTCTAACATCCAATGCTTGTCAGTTAAGATGAGAAACGTGTGAGCTTCGTGAAAGATGTAGTTCGTTTGAGCAGAAACGTGACTGCCCTTACCTGAAAAGAAGTCTTGCTTGTAGGAAGACTCAGAGCCTGGGATTTAACTCCATTTCTGAAGGGAAACACACAGCATAGTTCTCATCTATGGATCACACTCTGCCTTAGAGCGAGAAGCACACTCTTGCTTTCTAGATTCTCTAATACAGCAGGAAATCTGGGTGTGCCCAGAACAAAAGAACGGTGTTTCCTACACATATGGACCATATCTAGTCCAACTCTTCTTCTGAAACTGATACAAAGCACTGGTCCTCTAACATCCAATGCTTGTCTGTTAAGATGAGAAACGTGTGAGCTCATGGAGCGATGTAGGTCGTTTGAGCAGAAAAGTGACTGCCCTTACCTGAAACGAAGTTTTGCTTGTAGGAAGACTCAGAGCCTGGGATTTAACTCCATTTCTGCAGTGAAACAGACAGCATTGTCTCATCCATTGATCACACTCTGCTTTAGAACAAGAAGCACGCTCTTGCTTTCTAGAGTCTCTAAGACAGCAGGAAACGTGAGTGTGCTGAGAACAAAGAACGGTGTTTCCTACACATACGGTCCATATCTAGTCCAACTCTGCTTCTTAAACTGATACAAAGCACTGGTCCTCTAACATCCAATGCTTGTCTGTTAAGATGAGAAACGTGTGAGCTTCGTGAATGATTTAGTTCGTTTGAGCAGAAAAGTGACTGCCCTTACCTGAATTGAAGTCTTGCTTGTAGGAAGACTCGGAACCTGGGATTTAACTCCATTTCTGAAGTAAAACACACAGCAGTGTAATCATCGATTGATCACACTCTGCTTTAGAACAAGAAGCACGCTCGTGCTTTCTAGAGACTCTAAGACAGCAGGAAACGTGAGTGTGCTGAGAACAAAAGAACGGTGTTTCCTACACATGCGGACCATATCTAGTCCAACTCTTCTTCTGAAAATGATACAAAGCACTGGTCCTCTAACATCCAATGCTTGTCAATTAAGATGAGAAACGTGTGAGCTTCGTGAATGATGTAGTTTGTTTGAGCTGAAAAGTGACTGCCCTTACCTGAAACTGAGTCTTGCATGTAGGAAGACACAACGCCTGGGATTTAACTCCATTTCTGAAGGGAAACACACAGCATAGTTCTCATCCATGGATCACACTCTGCTTTAGAGCAAGAAGCACGCTCTTGCTTTCTAGAGTCTCTAATACAGCAGGAAATCTGAGTGTGCCCAGAACAAAAGAACGGTGTTTCCTACACATACTGACTATATGTAGTCCAAATCTTCTTCTGAAACTGATACAATGCACTGGGCCTCTAACATCCAATGCTTGTCAGTTAAGATGAGAAACGTGTGAGCTTCGTGAACGATGTAGTTCGTTTGAGGTGAAAAGTGACTGCCCTTACCTGAAACGAAGTCTTGCTTGTAGGAAGACACAGAGCCTGGGATTTAACTCCATTTCTGAAGGGAAACACACAGCAGTGTTCTCATCCATTGATCACACTCTGCTTTAGAACAAGAAGCACGCTCTTGCTTTCTAGAGTCTCTAAGACAGCAGGAAATCTGAGTGTGCCAAGAACAAAAGAGCGGTGTTTTCTACACATATGGACCATATCTACTCCAAATCTGCTTCTGAAACTGATACAAAGCACTGACCCTCTAACATCGAATGCTTGTCAGTTAAGATGAGAAACGTGTGAGCTTCGTGAACGATGTAGTTCGTTTGAGCAGAAAAGTGACTGCCCTTACCTGAAACGAAGTCTTGCTTGTAGGAAGACTCAGAGCCTGGGATTTAACTCCATTTCTGAAGGCAAACAAACAGCATAGTTCTCATCCATGGATCACACTCTGCTTTAGAGCGAGAAGCACGCTCTTGCTTTCTAGAGTCTCTAAGACAGCAGGAAACGTGAGTGTGCTGAGAACAAAAGAACGGTGTTGTCTACACATAAGGACATCATATAGTCCAACTCTTCTTCTGAAACTGATACAAAGCACTGGTCCTCTAACATCCAATGCTTGTCAGTTAAGATGAGAAACGTGTGAGCTTCGTGAACGATGTAGTTCGTTTGAGCAGAAAAGTGACTACCCTTACCTGAAACGAAGTCTTGCTTGTAGGAAGACTCAGAGCCTGGGATTTAACTCCATTTCTGAAGTGAAACACACAGCATAGTTCTCATCCATGGATCACACTCTGCTTTAGAGCAAGAAGCACACTCTTGCTTTCTAGAGTCTCTAAGACAGCAGGAAATCTGAGTGTGCCCAGAACAAAAGAACGGTGTTTCCTACACATACGGACCATATGTAGTCCAAATCTTCTTCTGAAACTGATAGAATGCACTGGTACTCTAACATCCAATGCTTGTCAGTTAAGATGACAAACGTGTGAGCTTTGTGAATGATGTAGTTCCTTTGAACTGAAAAGTGACTGCCCTTACCTGAAACGAAGTCTTACCTGTAGTAAGACACAGAGCCTGGGATTTAACTCCATTTCTGAAGGGAAACACACAGCATAGTTCTCTTCTATGGATCACACTCTGCCTTAGAGCGAGACGCACACTCTTGCTTTCTAGATTCTCTAATACAGCAGGAAATCTGAGTGTGCCCAGAACAAAAGAACGGTGTTTCCTACACATATGGACCATATCTAGTCCAACGCTTATTCTGAAACTGATACAAAGCACTGGTCCTCTAACATCCAATGCTTGTCAATTAAGATGAGAAACGTGTGAGCTTCGTGAATGATTTAGTTCGTTTGAGCAGAAAAGTGACTGCCCTTACCTGAAACGAAGTCTTGCTTGTAGGAAGACTCAGAGCCTGGGATTTAACTCCATTTCTGAAGTAAAACACACAGCAGTGTAATCATCGATTGATCACACTCTGCTTTAGAACAAGAAGCACGCTCTTGCTTTCTAGAGACCCTAAGACAGCAGGAAACGTGAGTGTGCTGAGAACAAATGAAAGGTGTTTCCTACACATACTGACTATATGTAGTCCAAATCTTCTTCTGAAACTGATACAATGCACTGGGCTTCTAACATCCAATGCTTGTCAGTTAAGATGAGAAACGTGTGAGCTTCGTGAACGATGTAGGTCATTTGAGCTGAAAAGTGACTGCCCTTACCCGAAACGAAGTCTTGCTTGTAGGAAGACACAGAGCCTGGGATTTAAATCCATTTATGAAGGGAAACACACAGCAGTGTTCTCATCCATTGATCACACTCTGCTTTAGAACAAGAAGCACGCTCTTGCTTTCTAGAGTCTCTAAGACAGCAGGAAATCTGAGTGTGCCCAGAACAAAAGAGCGGTGTTTTCTACACATATGGACCATATCTACTCCAAATCTGCTTCTGAAACTGATACAAAGCACTGACCCTCTAACATCGAATGCTTGTCATTTAAGATGAGAAACGTGTGAGCTCAGTGAACGATGTATTTCGTTTGAGCAGAAAAGTGACTGCCCTTACCTGAAACGAAGTCTTGCTTGTAGGAAGACTCAGAGCCTGGGATTTAACTCCATTTCTGAAGGCAAAAAAAAAGCATAGTTCTCATCCATGGATCACACTCTGCTTTAGAGCGAGAAGCACGCTCTTGCTTTCTAGAGTCTCTAAGACAGCAGGAAACGTGAGTGTGCTGAGAACAAAAGAACGGTGTTTCCTACACATACGGACCATATCTAGTCCAACTCTGCTTCTTAAACTGATACAAAGCACTGGTCCTCTAACATCCAATGCTTGTGTGTTAAGATGAGAAACGTGTGAGCTCAGTGAACGATGTAGGTCGTTTGAGCTGAAAAGTGACTGCCCTTACCCGAAACGAATTCTTGCTTGTAGGAAGACACAGAGCCTGGGATTTAAATCCATTTCAGAAGGGAAACACACAGCAGTGTTCTCATCCATTGATCACACTCTGCTTTAGAACAAGAAGCACGCTCTTGCTTTCTAGAGTCTGTAAGACAGCAGGAAATCTGAGTGTGCCCAGAACAAAAGAGTGGTATTTTCTACACATATGGACCATATCTACTCCAAATCTGCTTCTGAAACTGATACAAAGCACTGACCCTCTAACATCGAATGCTTGTCAGTTAAGATGAGAAACGTGTGAGCTCATGGAACGATGTAGGTCGTTTGAGCAGAAAAGTGACTGATCTTACCTGAAACGAAGTTTTGCTTGTAGGAAGACTCAGAGCCTGGGATTTAACTCCATTTCTGAAGTGAAACAGACAGCATTGTCTCATCCATTGATCACACTCTGCTTTAGAACAAGAAGCACGCTCTTGCTTTCTAGAGTCTCTAAGACAGCAGGAAACGTGAGTGTGCTGAGAACAAAAGAACGGTGTTTCCTACACATACGGACCATATCTAGTCCAACTCTGCTTCTTAAACTGATACAAAGCACTGGTCCTCTAACATCCAATGCTTGTCTGTTAAGATGAGAAACGTGTGAGCTCAGTGAACGATGTAGGTCGTTTGAGCTGAGAAGTGACTGCCCTTACCCGAAACGAAGTCTTGCTTGTAGGAAGACACAGAGCCTGGGATTTAACTCCATTTCTGAAGGGAAACACACAGCAGTGTTCTCATCCATTGATCACACTCTGCTTTAGAACAAGAAGCACGCTCTTGCTTTCTACAGTCTCTAAGACAGCAGGAAATCTGAGTGTGCCCAGAACAAAAGAGCGGTGTTTTCTACACATATGGACCATATCTACTCCAAATCTGCTTCTGAAACTGATACAAAGCACTGGTCCTCTAACATCCAATGCTTGTCAGTTAAGATGAGAAACGTGTGAGCTGAGTGAACGATGTAGGTCGTTTGAGCAGAAAAGTGACTGCCCTTACCTGAAACGAAGTCTTGCTTGTAGGAAGACTCAGAGCCTGGGATTTAACTCCATTTCTGAAGTCAAACAAACAGCATAGTTCTCATCCATGGATCACACTCTGCTTTAGAGCGAGAAGCACGCTCTTGCTTTCTAGAGTCTCTAAGACAGCAGGAAACGTGAGTGTGCTGAGAACAAAGAACGGTGTTGTCTACACATACGGACATTATATAGTCCAACTCTTCTTCTGAAACTGATACAAAGCACTGGTCCTCTAACATCCAATGCTTGTCAGTTAAGATGAGAAACGTGTGAGCTTCGTGAACGATGTAGTTCGTTTGAGCAGAAACGTGACTGCCCTTACCTGAAACGAAGTCTTGCTTGTAGGAAGACTCAGAGCCTGGGATTTAACTCCATTTCTGAAGGGAAACACACAGCATAGTTCTCATCTATGGATCACACTCTGCCTTAGAGCGAGAAGCACACTCTTTCTTTCTAGATTCTCTAATACAGCAGGAAATCTGAGTGTGCCCAGAACAAAAGAACGGTGTTTCCAACACATATGGACCATATCTAGTCCAACTCTTCTTCTGAAACTGATACAAAGCACTGGTCCTCTAACATCCAATGCTTGTCAATTAAGATGAGAAACGTGTGAGCTTCGTGAATGATTTAGTTCGTTTGAGCAGAAAAGTGACTGCCCTTACCTGAATTGAAGTCTTGCTTGTAGGAAGACTCAGAACCTGGGATTTAACTCCATTTCTGAAGTAAAACACACAGCAGTGTAATCATCGATTGATCACACTCTGCTTTAGAACAAGAAGCACGCTCGTGCTTTCTAGAGACTCTAAGACAGCAGGAAACGTGAGTGTGCTGAGAACAAAAGAACGGTGTTTTCTACAAATACGGACCATATCTAGTCCAACTCTTCTTCTGAAAATGATACAAAGCACCGGTCCTCTAACATCCAATGCTTGTCAATTAAGATGAGAAACGTGTGAGCTTCATGAATGATGTAGTTTTTTTGAGCTTAAAAGTGACTGCCCTTACCTGAAACTGAGTCTTGCCTGTAGGAAGACACAACGCCTGGGATTTAACTCCATTTCTGAAGGGAAACACACAGCATAGTTCTCATCCATGGATCACACTCTGCTTTAGAGCAAGAAGCACGCTCTTGCTTTCTAGAGTCTCTAATACAGCAGGAAATCTGAGTGTGCCCAGAACAAAAGAACGGTGTTTCCTACACATACTGACTATATGTAGTCCAAATCTTCTTCTGAAACTGATACAATGCACTGGGCCTCTAACATCCAATGCTTGTCAGTTAAGATGAGAAACGTGTGAGCTTCGTGAACGATGTAGGTCGTTTGAGCTGAAAAGTGACTGTTCTTACCTGAAACGAAGTCTTGCTTGTAGGAGTACACAGAGCCTGGGATTTAACTCCATTTCTGAAGGGAAACACACAGCAGTGTTCTCATCCATTGATCACACTCTGCTTTAGAACAAGAAGCACGCTCTTGCTTTCTAGAGTCTCTAAGACAGCAGGAAATCTGAGTGTGCCCAGAACAAAAGAGCGGTGTTTTCTACACATATGGACCATATCTACTCCAAATCTGCTTCTGAAACTGATACAAAGCACTGACCCTCTAACATCGAATGCTTGTCAGTTAAGATGAGAAACGTGTGAGCTCAGTGAACGATGTAGTTCGTTTGAGCAGAAAAGTGACTGCCCTTACCTGAAACGAAGTCTTGCTTGTAGGAAGACTCAGAGCCTGGGATTTAACTCCATTTCTGAAGGCAAACAAACAGCATAGTCCTCATCCATGGATCACACTCTGCTTTAGAGCGAGAAGCACGCTCTTGCTTTCTAGAGTCTCTAAGACAGCAGGAAACGTGAGTGTGCTGAGAACAAAAGAACGGTGTTGTCTACACATACGGACATCATATAGTCCAACTCTTCTTCTGAAACTGATACAAAGCACTGGTCCTCTAACATCCAATGCTTGTCAGTTAAGAAGAGAAACGTGTGAGCTTCGTGAACGATGTAGTTCGTTTGAGCAGAAACGTGACTGCCCTTACCTGAAAAGAAGTCTTGCTTGTAGGAAGACTCAGAGCCTGGGATTTAACTCCATTTCTGAAGGGAAACACACAGCATAGTTCTCATCTATGGATCACACTCTGCCTTAGAGCGAGAAGCACACTCTTGCTTTCTAGATTCTCTAATACAGCAGGAAATCTGAGTGTGCCCAGAACAAAAGAACGGTGTTTCCTACACATATGGACCATATCTAGTCCAACTCTTCTTCTGAAACTGATACAAAGCACTGGTCCTCTAACATCCAATGCTTGTCAATTAAGATGAGAAACGTGTGAGCTTCGTGAATGATGTAGTTTGTTTGAGCTGAAAAGTGACTGCCCTTACCTGAAACTGAGTCTTGCCTGTAGGAAGACACAACGCCTGGGATTTAACTCCATTTCTGAAGGGAAACACACAGCATAGTTCTCATCCATGGATCACACTCTGCTTTAGAGCAAGAAGCACGCTCTTGCTTTCTAGAGTCTCTAATACAGCAGGAAATCTGAGTGTGCCCAGAACAAAAGAACGGTGTTTCCTACACATTCTGACTATATGTAGTCCAAATCTTCTTCTGAAACTGATACAATGCACTGGGCCTCTAACATCCAATGCTTGTCAGTTAAGATGAGAAACGTGTGAGCTTCGTGAACGATGTAGTTCGTTTGAGCTGAAAAGTGACTGCCCTTACCTGAAACGAAGTCTTGCTTGTAGTAAGACACAGAGCCTGGGATTTAACTCCATTTCTGAAGGGAAACACACAGCAGTGTTCTCATCCATTGATCACACTCTGCTTTACAACAAGAAGCACGCTCTTGCTTTCTAGAGTCTCTAAGACAGCAGGAAATCTGAGTGTGCCAAGAACAAAAGAGCGGTGTTTTCTACACATATGGACCATATCTACTCCAAATCTGCTTCTGAAACTGATACAAAGCACTGACCCTCTAACATCGAATGCTTGTCAGTTAAGATGAGAAACGTGTGAGCTCAGTGAACGATGTAGTTCGTTTGAGCAGAAAAGTGACTGCCCTTACCTGAAACGAAGTCTTGCTTGTAGGAAGACTCAGAGCCTGGGATTTAACTCCATTTCTGAAGGCAAACAAACAGCATAGTTCTCATCCATGGATCACACTCTGCTTTAGAGCGAGAAGCACGCTCTTGCTTTCTAGAGTCTCTAAGACAGCAGGAAACGTGAGTGTGCTGAGAACAAAAGAACGGTGTTGTCTACACATACGGACATCATATAGTCCAACTCTTCTTCTGAAACTGATACAAAGCACTGGTTCTCTAACATCCAATGCTTGTCAGTTAAGATGAGAAACGTGTGAGCTTCGTGAACGACGTAGTTCGTTTGAGCAGAAACGTGACTACCCTTACCTGAAACGAAGTCTTGCTTGTAGGAAGACTCAGAGCCTGGGATTTAACTCCATTTCTGAAGTGAAACACACAGCATAGTTCTCATCCATGGATCACACTCTGCTTTAGAGCAAGAAGCACACTCTTGCTTTCTAGAGTCTCTAAGACAGCAGGAAATCTGAGTGTGCCCAGAACAAAAGAACGGTGTTTCCTACACATACGGACCATATGTAGTCCAAATCTTCTTCTGAAACTGATAGAATGCACTGGTACTCTAACATCCAATGCTTGTCAGTTAAGATGACAAACGTGTGAGCTTTGTGAATGATGTAGTTCCTTTGAACTGAAAAGTGACTGCCCTTACCTGAAACGAAGTCTTACCTGTAGTAAGACACAGAGCCTGGGATTTAACTCCATTTCTGAAGGGAAACACACAGCATAGTTCTCTTCTATGGATCACACTCTGCCTTAGAGCGAGACGCACACTCTTGCTTTCTAGATTCTCTAATACAGCAGGAAATCTGAGTGTGCCCAGAACAAAAGAACGGTGTTTCCTACACATATGGACCATATCTAGTCCAACGCTTATTCTGAAACTGATACAAAGCACTGGTCCTCTCATCCAATGCTTGTCAATTAAGATGAGAAACGTGTGAGCTTCGTGAATGATTTAGTTCGTTTGAGCAGAAAAGTGACTGCCCTTACCGGAATTGAAGTCTTGCTTGTAGGAAGACTCAGAGCCTGGGATTTAACTCCATTTCTGAAGTAAAACACACAGCAGTGTAATCATCGATTGATCACACTCTGCTTTAGAACAAGAAGCACGCTCTTGCTTTCTAGAGACCCTAAGACAGCAGGAAACGTGAGTGTGCTGAGAACAAATGAAAGGTGTTTCCTACACATACGAACCATATCTAGTCCAACTCTTCTTCTGAAAATGATACAAAGCACCGGTCCTCTAACATCCAATGCTTGTCAATTAAGATGAGAAACGTGTGAGCTTCGTTAATGATGTAGTTCGTTTGAGCAGAAAAGTGACTGCCCTTACCTGAATTGAAGTCTTGCTTTTAGGGAGACTCAGAGCCTGGGATTTAACTCCATTTCTGAAGTAAAACACACAGCAGTGTAATCATCGATTGATCACACTCTGCTTTAGAACAAGAAGCACGCTCTTGCTTTCTAGAGTCTCTAAGACAGCAGGAATCGTGAGTTTTCTGAGAACAAAAGAACGGTGTTTCCTACACATACGGACCATATCTAGTCCAACTCTGCTTCTGAAACTGATACAAAGCACTGGTCCTCTAACATCCAATGCTTGTCTGTTAAGATGAGAAAGGTGTGAGCTCCGTGAAAGATGTAGTTCATTTGAGCTGAGAAGTGACTGTCCTTACCTGAAACGAAGTCTTGCTTGTAGGAAGATATAGAGCCTGGGATTTAACTCCTTTTCTGAAGCGAAACACACAGCATAGTTTTCATCCATGGATCACACTCTGCTTTAGAGCGAGAAGCACGCTCTTGCTCTCTAGAGTCTCTAAGACAGCAGGAAATCTGAGTGTGCCCAGAACAAAAGAATGGTGTTTCCTACACATACGGAAATTATATAGTCCAACTCTACTTCTGAAACTGATACAAAGCACTGGTCCTCTAACATCCAATGCTTGTCAGTTAAGATGAGAAACGTGTGATCTTCGTGAACGATGTAGTTCGTTTGAGCAGAAAACTTACTGCCCTTACCTGAAACGTAGTCTTCCTTGTAGGGAGACTCAGAGCCTGGGATTTAACTCCTTTTCTGAATTGAAACACACAGTATAGTTTTCATCCATGGATCCCACTCTGCTTTAGAATGAGAAGCACGCTCTTGCTTTCTAGATTCTCTAAGACAGCAGGAAACATGAGTGTGCTGAGAACAAAAGAACGGTGTTTCCTACACATACGGACCATATCTAGTCCAACTCTGCTTCTTAAACTGATACAAACCACTGGTCCTCTAACATCCAATGCTTGTTTGTTAAGATGAGAAACGTGTGAGCTTTGTGAACGATGTAGTTTCTTTGAACTGAAAAGTGACTGCCCTTACCTGAAACCAAGTCTTGCTTGTAGGAAGACACAGAGCCTGGGATTTAACTCCTTTTCTGAAGGGAAAGACACAGCATAGTTCTCATCCATGAATCACACTCTGCTTTAGAGCGAGAAGCATGCTCTTGCTTTCTAGAGTCTCTAAAACAGCAGGAAATCTAAGTGTGCCCAGAACAAAAGAACGGTGTTTCCTACACATATGGACCACATCTAGTCGAAATCTGCTTCTGAAACTGATACAAATCACTGACCCTCTAACATCTAAAGCTTGTCAGTTGAGATGAGAAACGTGGGAGCTCAGTGAACAATTTAGTTCGATTGAGCAGAAAAGTGACTGCCCTTACCTGAAACGAAGTCTTGCTTGTAAGAAGACTCAGAGCCTGGGATTTAACTCCATTTCTGAAGGCAAACACACAGCATAGTTCTCATCCATGGATCACACTCTGCTTTAGAGCGAGAAGCACGCTCTTGCTTTCTAGAGTCTCTAAGACAGCAGGAAACGTGAGTGTGCTGAGAACAAAAGAACGGTGTTTCCTACACATAGGGACCATATCTATTCCAACTCTTCTTCTGAAACTGATACAAAGCACTGGTCCTCTAACATCCAATGCTTGTCAGTTAAGATGAGAAACGTGTGAGCTTCGTGAACGATATAGTTCGTTTGAGCAGAAAAGTGACTGCCCTTACCTGAAACGAAGTCTGCTTGTAGGAAGACTCAGAGCCTGGGATTTAACTCCATTTCTGAAGTGAAACAAACAGCAGTGCTCTCATCCATTGATCACACTCTGCTGTATAACAAGAAGCACGATCTTGCTTTCTAGAGTCTCTAAGAGAGAAGGAAACGTGAGTTTGCTGAGAACAAAAGAACGGTGTTTCCTACACATACAGACCATATCTAGTCCAACTCTGCTTCTGAAACTGATACAAAGCACTGGTCCTCTAACATCCAATGCTTGTCTGTTAAGATGAGAAACGTGTGAGCTTCGTGAACGTTATAGTTCGTTTGAGCTGAAAAGTTACTGCCCTTACCTGAAAAGAAGTCTTGCTTGTAGGAAGACAGAGACCCTGGGATTTAACTCCTTTTCTGAATGGAAACACACAGCATAGTTCTCATCCATGGATCACACTCTGCTTTAGAGCGAGAAGCACGCTCTTGCTTTCTAAAGTCTGTAAGACAGTAGGAAACATGAGTGACCTGAGAACAAAAGAACGGTGTTTCCTACACATATGGACCATATCTAGTCCAACTCTGCTTCTGACACTGATACAAAGCACTGGTCCTCTAACATAAAATGCTTGTCAGTTAAGATGAGAAACGTGTGAGCTTTGTGAATGATGCAGTTCCTTTGAACTGAAAAGTGACTGTCCTTACCTGAAACGAAGTCTAGCTTGTAGGGAGACTCAGAGCATGGGATTTAACTCCATTTCTGAAGGGAAACACACAGTATAGTTCTCATCCATGGACCAAACTCTGATTTAGAACGAGAAGCACGCTCTTGCTTTCTAGATTCTCTAAGACAGCAGGAAATTAGAGTGTGCCCAGAACAAAAGAACGGTGTTTCCTACACATATGGACCACATCTAGTCCAAATCTGCTTCTGAAACTGATACGAATCACTGACCCTCAAACATCTAATGCATGTCAGTTGAGATGAGAAACGTGTGAGCTCAGTGAACGATTTAGTTCGATTGAGCAGAAAAGTGACTGCCCTTACCTGAATTGAAGTCTTGCTTGTAGGAAGACTCAGAGCCTGGGATTTAACTCCATTTCTGAAGTAAAACACACAGCAGTGTAATCATCGATTGATCACACTCTGCTTTAGAACAAGAAGCACGCTCTTGCTTTCTAGAGACTCTAAGACAGCAAGAAACGTGAGTGTGCTGAGAACAAAAGAACGGTGTTTCCTACACATACGGACCATATCTAGTCCAACTCTGCTTCTGAAAATGATACAAAGCACTGGTCATCTAACATCCAATGCTTGTCAATTAAGATGAGAAACGTGTGAGCTTTGTTAATGATGTAGTTCGTTTGAGCAGGAAAGTGACAGCCCTTACCTGAATTGAAGTCTTGCTTTTAGGGAGACTCAGAGCCTGGGATTTAACACCATTTCTGAAGTAAAACACACAGCAGTGTAATCATCGATTGATCACACTCTGCTTTAGAACAAGAAGCACGCTCTTGCTTTCTAGAGTCTCTAAGACAGCAGGAATCGTGAGTTTTCTGAGAACAAAAGAACGGTGTTTCCTACACATACGGACCATATCTAGTCCAACTCTGCTTCTGAAACTGATACAAAGCACTGGTCCTCTAACATCCAATGCTTGTCTGTTAAGATGAGAAAGGTGTGAGCTCCGTGAAAGATGTAGATCATTTGAACTGAAAAGTGACTGCCCTTACCTGAAACCAAGTCTTGCTTGTAGGAAGACACAGAGCCTGGGATTTAACTCCTTTTTTGAAGGGAAAGACACAGCATAGTTCTCATCCATGAATCACACTCTGCTTTAGAGCGAGAAGCACGCTCTTCCTTTCTAGAGTCTCTAAAACAGCAGGAAATCTAAGTGTGCCCAGAACAAAAGAACGGTGTTTCCTACACATATGGACCACATCTAGTCGAAATCTGCTTCCGAAACTGATACAAATCACTGACCCTCTAACATCTAATGCTTGTCAGTTGAGATGAGAAACGTGTGAGCTCAGTGAACGACTTAGTTCGATTGAGCAGAAAAGTGACTGCCCTTACCTGAAAAGAAGTCTTGCTTGTAGGAAGACTCAGAGCCTGGGATTTAACTCCATTTCTGAAGGCAAACACACAGCATAGTTCTCATCCATGGATCACACTCTGCTTTAGAGCGAGAAGCACGCTCTTGCTTTCTAGAGTCTCTAAGACAGCAGGAAACGTGAGTGTGCTGAGAACAAAAGAACGGTGTTTCCTACACATAGGGACCATATCTAGTCCAACTCTTCTTCTGAAACTGATACAAAGCACTGGTCTTCTAACATCCAATGCTTGTCAGTTAAGATGAGAAATATGTGAGCTTCGTGAACGATATAGTTCGTTTGAGCTGAAAAGTGACTGCCCTTATCTGAAACGAAGTCTGCTTGTAGGAAGACTCAGAGCCTGGGATTTAACTCCATTTCTGAAGTGAAACAAACAGCAGTGCTCTCATCCATTGATCACACTCTGCTGTATAACAAGAAGCATGATCTTGCTTTCTAGAGTCTCTAAGAGAGAAGGAAATGTGAGTTTGCTGAGAACAAAAGAACGGTGTTTCCTACACATACAGACCATATCTAGTCCAACTCTGCTTCTGAAACTGATACAAAGCACTGGTCCTCTAACATCCAATGCTTGTCTGTTAAGATGAGAAACGTGTGAGCTTCGTGAACGATGTAGTTCGTTTGAGCTGAAAAGTGACTGCCCTTACCTGAAAAGAAGTCTTGCTTGTAGGAAGTAGAGACCCTGGGATTTAACTCCTTTTCTGAAGGGAAACACACAGCATAGTTCTCATCCATGGATCACACTCTGCTTTAGAGCGAGAAGCACGCTCTTGCTTTCTAAAGTCTGTAAGACAGTAGGAAACGTGAGTGACCTGAGAACAAAAGAACGGTGTTTCCTACACATATGGACCATATCTAGTCAACTCTGCTTCTGACACTGATACAAAGCACTGGTCCTCTAACATACAATGCTTGTCAGTTAAGATGAGAAACGTGTGAGCTTTGTGAATGATGCAGTTCCTTTGAACTGGAAAGTGACTGCCTTTACCTGAAACGAAGTCTTGCTTTTAGTAAGACACAGAGCCTGGGATTTAAGTCCATTTCTGAAGTAAAACACTCAGCAGTGTAATCATCAATTGATCACACTCTGCTTTAGAACAAGAAGCACGCTCTTGCTTTCTAGAGTCTCTAAGATAGCAGGAAACGTGAGTGTGATGAGAACAAATGAACGGTGTTTCCTAAACATACGGACCATATCTAGTACAACTCTGCTTCTGAAACTGATACAAAGCACTGGTCCTCTAACATCCAATGCTTGTCAGTTAAGATGAGAAACGTGTGAGCTTCGTGAACGATTTAGTTACTTTGAGAAGAAAAGTGACTGTCCTTACCTGAAACGAAGTCTAGCTTGTAGGGAGACTCAGAGCATGGGATTTAACTCCATTGCTGAAGGGAAACACACAGTATAGTTCTCATCCATGGACCAAACTCTGATTTAGAACGAGAAGCACGCTCTTGCTTTCTAGAGTCTCTAAGACAGCAGGAAATTAGAGTGTGCCCAGAACAAAAGAACGGTGTTTCCTACACATATGGACCACATCTAGTCCAAATCTGCTTCTGAAACTGATACGAATCACTGACCCTCAAACATCTAATGCATGTCAGTTGAGATGAGAAACGAGTGAGCTCAGTGAACGATTTAGTTCGATTGAGCAGAAAAGTGACTGCCCTTACCTGAATTGAAGTCTTGCTTGTAGGAAGACTCAGAGCCTGGGATTTAACTCCATTTCTGAAGTAAAACACACAGCAGTGTAATCATCGATTGATCACACTCTGCTTTAGAACAAGAAGCACGCTCTTGCTTTCTAGAGTCTCTAAGATAGCAGGAAACGTGAGTGTGATGAGAACAAAAGAACGGTGTTTCCTACACATATGGACCACATCTAGTCCAAATCTGCTTCTGAAACTGATACAAATCACTGACCCTCAAACATATAATGCATGTCAGTTGAGATGAGAAACGTGTGAGCTCAGTGAACGATTTAGTTCGATTGAGCAGAAAAGTGACTGCCCTTACCTGAAACGAAGTCTTGCTTGTAGGAAGACTCAGAGCCTGGGATTTAACTCCATTTCTGAAGGCAAACACACAGCATAGTTCTCATCCATGGATCACACTCTGATTTAGAGCGAGAAGCACGCTCTTGCTTTCTAGAGTCTCTAAGAGAGCAGGAAACGTGAGTGTGCTGAGAACAAAACAACGGTGTTTCCTAAACATACAGACCATATCTAGTCCAACTCTGCTTCTGAAACTGATAAAAAGCACTGGTCCTCTAACATCCAATGCTTGTCAGTTAAGATGAGAAACGTGTGAGCTTCGTGAACGATGTAGTTCGTTTGAGCAGAAAAGTGACTGCCCTTACCTGAAACGATGTCTTGCTTGTAGGAAGACTCAGAGAATGGGATTTAACTGCATTTCTGAAGGGAAACATACAGCATAGTTCTCATCCATGGATCACACTCTGCTTTAGAGCAAGAAGCACGCTCTTGCTTTCTAGAGTCTCTAAGACAGCAGGAAATCAGAGTGTGCCCAGAACAAAAGAACGGTGTTTCATACACATACAGACCATATGTTGTCCAAATCTACTTCTGAAACTGATACAAAGCACTGACCCTCTAACATCCAATGCTTGTCAGTTAAGATGGGAAACGTGTGAGCTTCATGAACGATGAAGTTCGTTTGAGCAGAAAAGTGACTGCCCTTACCTGAAACGAAGTCTTGCTTGTAGGAAGACACAGACCCTGGGATTTAACTCCTTTTCTGAAGCGAAACACACAGCATAGTTTTCATCCATGGATCATACTCTGCTTTCGAGCGAGAAGCACGCTCTTGCTCTCTAGAGTCTCTAAGACAGCAGGAAATCTGAGTGTGCCCAGAACAAAAGAATGGTGTTTCCTACACATACGGACATTATATAGTCCAACTCTACTTCTGAAACTGATACAAAGCACTGGTCCTCTAACATCCAATGCTTGTCAGTTAAGATGAGAAACGTGTGAGCTTCGTGAACGATGTAGTTCGTTTGAGAAGAAAACTTACTGCCCTTACCTGAAACGAAGTCTTGCTTGTAGGGAGACTCAGAGCCTGGGATTTAACTCCTTTTCTGAATTGAAACACACAGCATAGTTTTCATCCATGGATCCCACTCTGCTTTAGAATGAGAAGCACGCTCTTGCTTTCTAGATTCTCTAAGACAGCAGGAAACATGAGTGTGCTGAGAACAAAAGAACGGTGTTTCCTACACATACGGACCATATCTAGTCCAAATCTGCTTCTTAAACTGATACAAACCACTGGTCCTCTAACATCCAATGCTTGTCTGTGAAGTTGAGAAACGTGTGAGCTTTGTGAACGATGTAGTTTCTTTGAACTGAAAAGTGACTGCCCTTACCTGAAACCAAGTCTTGCTTGTAGGAAGACACAGAGCCTGGGATTTAACTCCTTTTCTGAAGGGAAAGACACAGCATAGTTCTCATCCATGAATCACACTCTGCTTTAGAGCGAGATGCACGCTCTTGCTTTCTAGAGTCTCTAAAACAGCAGGAAATCTAAGTGTGCCCAGAAAAAAAGAACGGTGTTTCCTACACATATGGACCACATCTAGTCGAAATCTGCTTCCGAAACTGATACAAATCACTGACCCTCTAACATCTAATGCTTGTCAGTTGAGATGAGAAACGTGTGAGCTCAGTGAACGACTTAGTTCGATTGAGCAAAAAAGTGACTGCCCTTACCTGAAACGAAGTCTTGCTTGTAGGAAGACTCAGAGCCTGGGATTTAACTCCATTTCTGAAGGCAAACACACAGCATAGTTCTCATCCATGGATCACACTCTGCTTTCGAGCGAGAAGCACGCTCTTGCTTTCTAGAGTCTCTAAGACAGCAGGAAACGTGAGTGTGCTGAGAACAAAAGAACGGTGTTTCCTACACATAGGGACCATATCGAGTCCAACTCTTCTTCTGAAACTGATACAAAGCACTGGTCCTCTAACATCCAATGCTTGTCAGTTAAGATGAGAAACGTGTGAGCTTCGTGAACGATTTAGTTACTTTGAGCAGAAAAGTCACTGCCCTTACCTTAAACGAAGTCTTGCTTGTAGGGAGACTCAGAGCATGGGATTTAACTCCATTTCTGAAGGGAAAAACACAGTATAGTTCTCATCCATGGACCACACTCTGATTTAGAGCAAGAAGCACGCTCTTGCTTTCTAGAATCTCTAAGACAGCAGGAAATCAGAGTGTGCCCAGAACAAAAGAACGGTGTTTCCTACACATATGGACCATATCTAGTCAAAATCTGCTTCTGAAACTGATACAAAGCACTGACCCTCTAACATCCAATGCTTGTCAGTTAAGATGAGAAACGTGTGAGCTCAGTGAACGATTTAGTTCGTTTGAGCAGAAAAGTGACTGCCCTTACCTGAAACGAAGTCTTGCTTGTAGGAAGACTCAGAGCCTGGGATTTAACTCCATTTCTGAATACAAACACACAGCATAGTTCTCATCCATGGATCACACTCTGCTTTAGAGCGAGAAGCACGCTCTTGTCTTCTAGAGTCTCTAAGACAGCAGGAAACGTGAGTGTGCTGAGAACAAAACAACAGTGTTTCCTACACATACGGACCATATCTAGTCCAACTCTTCTTCTGAAACTGATACAAAGCACTGTTCCTCTAACATCCAATGCTTGTCAGTTAAGATGAGAAACGTGTGAGCTTCGTGAAAGATGTAGTTCGTTTGAGCTGAAAAGTGACTGCCCTTACCTGAAACGAAGTCTTGCTTGTAGGAAGACTCAGAGCCTGGGAATTAACTCCATTTCTGAAGAGAAACACAGCATAGTTCTCATCCCTGGATCACAGTCTGCTTTAGAGCGATAAGCACGCTCTTGCTTTCTAGAATCTGTAATACAGCAAGTAATCTGAGTGTGCCCAGAACAAAAGAACGGCGTTTCCTACACGTAAGGACTATATGTAGTCCAAATCTTCATCTGAAACTGGTAGAATGCACTGGTCCTCGAACATCCAATGCTTGTCAGTTAAGATGAGAAACATGTGAGCTTTGTGAAAGATGTAGTTCGTTTGAGCAGAAAACTGACTGCCCTTACCTGAAATGAAGTCTTGCTTGTAGGAAGACTCAGAGCCTGGGATTTAAGTCCATTTCTGAAGTGAAACACAAAGCAGTGTTCTCATCCATTGATCACACTCTGCTTTATAACAAGAAGCACGATCTTGCTTTCTACAATCTCTAAGACAGCAGGAAACGTGAGTTTGCTGAGAACAAAACAACGGTGTTTCCTAAACATACAGACCATATCTAGTCCAACTCTGCTTCTGAAACTGATAAAAAGCACTGGTCCTCTAACATCCAATGCTTGTCAGTTAAGATGAGAAACGTGTGAGCTTCGTGAACGATGTAGTTCGTTTGAGCAGAAAAGTGACTGCCCTTACCTGAAACGATGTCTTGCTTGTAGGAAGACTCAGAGAATGGAATTTAACTGCATTTCTGAAGGGAAACATACAGCATAGTTCTCATCCATGGATCACACTCTGCTTTAGAGCAAGAAGCACGCTCTTGCTTTCTAGAGTCTCTAAGACAGCAGGAAATCAGAGTGTGCCCAGAACAAAAGAACGGTGTTTCCTACACATACGGACCATATGTTGTCCAAATCTACTTCTGAAACTGATACAAAGCACTGACCCTCTAACATCCAATGCTTGTCAGTTAAGATGGGAAACGTGTGAGCTTCATGAACGATGAAGTTCGTTTGAGCAGAAAAGTGACTGCCCTTACCTGAAACGAAGTCTTGCTTGTAGGAAGACACAGACCCTGGGATTTAACTCCTTTTCTGAAGCGAAACACACAGCATAGTTTTCATCCATGGATCATACTCTGCTTTCGAGCGAGAAGCACGCTCTTGCTCTCTAGAGTCTCTAAGACAGCAGGAAATCTGAGTGTGCCCAGAACAAAAGAATGGTGTTTCCTACACATACGGACATTATATAGTCCAACTCTACTTCTGAAACTGATACAAAGCACTGGTCCTCTCACATCCAATGCTTGTCAGTTAAGATGAGAAACGTGTGAGCTTCGTGAATGATGTAGTTCGTTTGAGCAGAAAACTTACTGCCCTTACCTGAAACGAAGTCTTGCTTGTAGGGAGACTCAGAGCCTGGGATTTAACTCCTTTTCTGAATTGAAACACACAGCATAGTTTTCATCCATGGATCCCACTCTGCTTTAGAATGAGAAGCACGCTCTTGCTTTCTAGATTCTCTAAGACAGCAGGAAACATGAGTGTGCTGAGAACAAAAGAACGGTGTTTCCTACACATACGGACCATATCTAGTCCAACTCTGCTTCTTAAACTGATACAAACCACTGGTCCTCTAACATCCAATGCTTGTCTGTTAAATTGAGAAACGTGTGAGCTTTGTGAACGATGTAGTTTCTTTGAACTGAAAAGAGACTGCCCTTACCTGAAACCAAGTCTTGCTTGTAGGAAGACACAGAGCCTGGGATTTAACTCCTTTTCTGAAGGGAAAGACACAGCATAGTTCTCATCCATGAATCACACTCTGCTTTAGAGCGAGAAGCACGCTCTTGCTTTCTAGAGTCTCTAAAACAGCAGGAAATCTAAGTGTGCCCAGAACAAAAGAACGGTGTTTCCTACACATATGGACCACATCTAGTCGAAATCTGCTTCCGAAACTGATACAAATCACTGACCCTCTAACATCTAATGCTTGTCAGTTGAGATGAGAAACGTGTGAGCTCAGTGAACGACTTAGTTCGATTGAGCAGAAAACTGACTGCCCTTACCTGAAACGAAGTCTTGCTTGTAGGAAGGCTCAGAGCCTGGGATTTAACTCCATTTCTGAAGGCAAACACACAGCATAGTTCTCATCCATGGATCACACTCTGCTTTAGAGCAAAAAGCACGCTCTTGCTTTCTAGAGTCTCTATGACAGCAGGAAACGTGAGTGTGCTGAGAACAAAAGAACGGTGTTTCCTACACATAGGGACCATATCTAGTCCAACTCTTCTTCTGAAACTGATACAAAGCACTGGTCCTCTAACATCCAATGCTTGTCAGTTAAGATGAGATACGTGTGAGCTTCGTGAACGATTTAGTTACTTTGAGCAGAAAAGTCACTGCCCTTACCTTAAACGAAGTCTTGCTTGTAGGGAGACTCAGACCATGGGATTTAACTCCATTTCTGAAGGGAAACACACAGTATAGTTCTCATCCATGGACCACACTCTGATTTAGAGCAAGAAGTACGCTCTTGCTTTCTAGAATCTCTAAGACAGCAGGAAATCAGAGTGTGCCCAGAACAAAAGAACGGTGTTTCCTACACATATGGACCATATCTAGTCGAAATCTGCTTCTGAAACTGATACAAAGCACTGACCCTCTAACATCCAATGCTTGTCAGTTAAGATGAGAAACGTGTGAGCTCAGTGAACGATTTAGTTCGTTTGAGCAGAAAAGTGACTGCCCTTACCTGAAACGAAGTCTTGCTTGTAGGAAGACTCAGAGCCTGGGATTTAACTCCATTTCTGAATACAAACACACAGCATAGTTCTCATCCATGGATCACACTCTGCTTTAGAGCGAGAAGCACGCTCTTGTCTTCTAGAGTCTCTAAGACAGCAGGAAATGTGAGTGTGCTGAGAACAAAACAACGGTGTTTCCTACACATACGGACCATATCTAGTCCAACTCTTCTTCTGAAACTGATACAAAGCACTGGTCCTCTAACATCCAATGCTTGTCAGTTAAGATGAGAAACGTGTGAGCTTCGTGAAAGATGTAGTTCGTTTGAGCTGAAAAGTGACTGCCCTTACCTGAAACGAAGTCTTGCTTGTAGGAAGACTCAGAGCCTGGGAATTTACTCCATTTCTGAAGAGAAACACAGCATAGTTCTCATCCGTGGATCACACTCTGCTTTAGAGCGAGAAGCACGCTCTTGCTTTCTAGAATCTCTAATACAGCAAGTAATCTGAGTGTGCCCAGAACAAAAGAACGGCGTTTCCTACACATACGGACTATATGTAGTCCAAATCTTCATCTGAAACTGGTAGAATGCACTGGTCCTCGAACATCCAATGCTTGTCAGTTAAGATGAGAAACATGTGAGCTTCGTGAAAGATGTAGTTCGTTTGAGCAGAAAACTGACTGCCCTTACCTGAAATGAAGTCTTGCTTGTAGGAAGACTCAGAGCCTGGGATTTAAGTCCATTTCTGAAGTGAAACACAAAGCAGTGTTCTCATCCATTGATCACACTCTGCTTTATAACAAGAAGCACGATCTTGCTTTCTACAATCTCTAAGACAGCAGGAAACGTGAGTTTGCTGAGAACAAAACAACGGTGTTTCCTAAACATACAGACCATATCTAGTCCAACTCTGCTTCTGAAACTGATAAAAAGCACTGGTCCTCTAACATCCAATGCTTGTCAGTTAAGATGAGAAACGTGTGAGCTTCGTGAACGATGTAGTTCGTTTGAGCAGAAAAGTGACTGCCCTTACCTGAAACGATGTCTTGCTTGTAGGAAGACTCAGAGAATGGGATTTAACAGCATTTCTGAAGGGAAACATACAGCATAGTTCTCATCCATGGATCACACTCTGCTTTAGAGCAAGAAGCACGCTCTTGCTTTCTAGAGTCTCTAAGACAGCAGGAAATCAGAGTGTGCCCAGAACAAAAGAACGGTGTTTCCTACACATACGGACCATATGTTGTCCAAATCTACTTCTGAAACTGATACAAAGCACTGACCCTCTAACATCCAATGCTTGTCAGTTAAGATGGGAAACGTGTGAGCTTCATGAACGATGAAGTTCGTTTGAGCAGAAAAGTGACTGCCCTTACCTGAAACGAAGTCTTGCTTGTAGGACGACACAGACCCTGGGATTTAACTCCTTTTCTGAAGGGAAACACACAGCATAGTTCTCATCCATGGATCACACTCTGCTTTAGAGCGAGAAGCACGCTCTTGCTTTCTAAAGTCTCTAAGACAGCAGGAAACATGAGTGTGCTGAGAACAAAAGGACGGTGTTTCCTACACATATGGACCATATCTAGTCCAACTCTGCTTCTGAAACTGATACAAAGCACTGACCCTCTAACATCCAATGCTTGTCAGTTAAGATGGGAAACGTGTGAGCTTCATGAACGATGAAGTTCGTTTGAGCAGAAAAGTGACTGCCCTTACCTGAAACGAAGTCTTGCTTGTAGGAAGACACAGACCCTGGGATTTAACTCCTTTTCTGAAGCGAAACACACAGCATAGTTTTCATCCATGGATCATACTCTGCTTTCGAGCGAGAAGCACGCTCTTGCTCTCTAGAGTCTCTAAGACAGCAGGAAATCTGAGTGTGCCGAGAACAAAAGAATGGTGTTTCCTACACATACGGACATTATATAGTCCAACTCTACTTCTGAAACTGATACAAAGCACTGGTCCTCTAACATCCAATGCTTGTCAGTTAAGATGAGAAACGTGTGAGCTTCGTGAACGATGTAGTTCGTTTGAGCAGAAAACTTACTGCCCTTACCTGAAACGAAGTCTTGCTTGTAGGGAGACTCAGAGCCTGGGATTTAACTCCTTTTCTGAATTGAAACACACAGCATAGTTTTCATCCATGGATCCCACTCTGCTTTAGAATGAGAAGCACGCTCTTGCTTTCTAGATTCTCTAAGACAGCAGGAAACATGAGTGTTCTGAGAACAAAAGAACGGTGTTTCCTACACATACGGACCATATCTAGTCCAACTCTGCTTCTTAAACTGATACAAACCACTGGTCCTCTAACATCCAATGCTTGTCTGTTAAGTTGAGAAACGTGTGAGCTTTGTGAACGATGTAGTTTCTTTGAACTGAAAAGTGACTGCCCTTACCTGAAACCAAGTCTTGCTTGTAGGAAGACACAGAGCCTGGGATTTAACTCCTTTTCTGAAGGGAAAGACACAGCATAGTTCTCATCCATGAATCACACTCTGCTTTAGAGCGAGAAGCACGCTCTTGCTTTCTAGAGTCTCTAAAACAGCAGGAAATCTAAGTGTGCCCAGAACAAAAGAACGGTGTTTCCTACACATATGGACCACATCTAGTCGAAATCTGCTTCCGAAACTGATACAAATCACTGACCCTCTAACATCTAATGCTTGTCAGTTGAGATGAGAAACGTGTGAGCTCAGTGAACGACTTAGTTCGATTGAGCAGAAAAGTGACTGCCCTTACCTGAAACGAAGTCTTGCTTGTAGGAAGACTCAGAGCCTGGGATTTAACTCCATTTCTGAAGGCAAACACACAGCATAGTTCTCATCCATGGATCACACTCTGCTTTAGAGCGAGAAGCACGCTCTTGCTTTCTAGAGTCTCTAAGACAGCAGGAAACGTGAGTGTGCTGAGAACAAAAGAACGGTGTTTCCTAAACATAGGGACCATATCTAGTCCAACTCTTCTTCTGAAACTGATACAAAGCACTGGTCCTCTAACATCCAATGCTTGTCAGTTAAGATGAGAAACGTGTGAGCTTCGTGAATGATGTAGTTCGTTTGAGCAGAAAAGTCACTGCCCTTACCTTAAACGAAGTCTTGCACGTAGGGAGACTCAGAGCATGGGATTTAACTCCATTTCTGAAGGGAAACACACAGTATAGTTCTCATCCATGGACCACACTCTGATTTAGAGCGAGAAGCACGGTCTTGCTTTCTAGAGTCTCTAAGGCAGCAGGAAATCAGAGTGTGCCCAGAACAAAAGAACGGTGTTTCCTACACATACGGACCATATGTTGTCCAAATCTACTTCTGAAACTGATACAAAGCACTGACCCTCTAACATCCAATGCTTGTCAGTTAAGATGAGAAACATGTGAGCTTCATGAACGATGAAGTTCGTTTGAGCAGAAAAGTGACTGCCCTTACCTGAATTGAAGTCTTGCTTGTAGGAAGACTCAGAGCCTGGGATTTAACTCCATTTCTGAAGTAAAACACACAGCAGTGTAATCATCCATTGATCACCCTCTGCTTTAGAACAAGAAGCATGCTCTTGCTTTCTAGAGTCTCTAAGACAGCAGGAAACGTGATTTTGCTGAGAACAAAAGAACAGTGTTTCCTAAACATACGGACATTATATAGTCCAACTCTGCTTCTGAAACTGATACAAAGCACTGGTCCTCTAAAATCCAATGCTTGTCTGTTAAGATGAGAAACGTGTGAGCTTCGTGAACGATGTAGGTCGTTTGAGCTGAAAAGTGACTGCCCTTACCTGAAACGAAGTCTTGCTTGTAGGAAGACTCAGAGCCTGGGATTTAACTCCATTTCTGACGGGAAAGACACAGCATAGTTCTCATCCATGAATCACACTCTGCTTTAGAACGAGAAGCACGCTCTTGCTTTCTAGAGTCTCTAAAACAGCAGGAAATCTGAGTGTGCCAAGAACAAAAGAACGGTGTTTCCTACACATATGGACCACATCTAGTCCAAATCTGCTTCTGAAACTGATACAAATCACTGAGCCTCTAACATCTAATGCTTGTTAGTTGAGATGAGAAACGTGTGAGCTCAGGGAACGATTTAGTTCGATTGAGCAGAAAAGTGACTGCCCTTACCTGAAATGAAGTCTTGCTTGTAGGAAGACTCAGACCCTGGGATTTAACTCCATTTCTGAAGTGAAACACACAGCAGTGCTCACATCCATTGATCACACTCTGCTGTATAACAAGAAGCACGATCTTGCTTTCTAGAGTCTCTAAGAGAGAAGGAAACATGATTTTGCTGAGAACAAAAGAACGGTGTTTCCTACACATACAGACCATATCTAGTCCAACTGTGCTTCTGAAACTGATACAAAGCACTGTTCCTCTAACATCCAATGCTTGTCTGTTAAGATGAGAAACGTGTGAGCTCCATGAACGATGTAGTTCGTTTGAGCTGAAAAGTGACTGCCCTTACCTGAAACGAAGTCTTGCTTGTAGGAAGACACAGACCCTGGGATTTAACACCTTTTCTGAAGCGAAACACACAGCATAGTTCTCATCCATGGATCACACTCTGCTTTAGAGCGAGAAGCACGCTCTTGCTTTCTAAAGTCTCTAAGACAGCAGGAAACGTGAGTGTGCTGAGAACAAAAGAACGGTGTTTCCTACACATATGGACCATATCTTGTACAACTCTGCTTCTGACACTGATACAAAGCACTGGTCCTCTAACATCCAATGCTTGTCAGTTAAGATGAGAAACGTGTGAGCTTTGTGAATGATGCAGTTCCTTTGAACTGAAAAGTGACTGCCCTTACCTGAAACGAAGTCTTGCTTTTAGTAAAACACAGGGCCTGGAATTTAAGTCCATTTCTGAAGTAAAACACAGCAGTGTAATCATCAATTGATCACACTCTGCTTTAGAACAAGAAGCACGCTCTTGCTTTCTAGAGTCTCTAAGATAGCAGGAAACGTGAGTGTGCTGAGAACAAAAGAACGGTGTTTCCTAAACATACGGACCATATGTAGTCCAACTCTGCTTCTGAAACTGATACAAAGAACTGGTCCTCTAACATCCAATGCTTGTCAGTTAAGATGAGAAACGTGTGAGCTTCGTGAACGATTTAGTTACTTTGAGCAGAAAAGTCACTGCCCTTACCTTAAACGAAGTCTTGCTTGTAGGGAGACTCAGGGCATGGGATTTAACTCCATTTCTGAACGGAAACACACAGTATAGTTCTCATCCATGGACCACACTCTGATTTAGAGCGAGAAGCAAGGTCTTGCTTTCTAGAGTCTCTAAGACAGCAGGAAATCAGAGTGTGCCCAGAACAAAAGAACGGTGTTTCCTACACATATGGACCATATCTAGTCGAAATCTGCTTCTGAAACTGATACAAAGCACTGACCCTCTAACATCCAATGCTTGTCAGTTAAGATGAGAAACGTGTGAGCTCAGTGAACGATGTAGTTCATTTGAGCAGAAAAGTGACTGCCCTTACGTGAAACGAAGTCTTGCTTGTAGGAAGACTCAGAGCCTGGGATTTAACTCCATTTCTGAAGTAAAACACACAGCAGTGTAACCATCCATTGATCACCCTGTGCTTTAGAAAAAGAAGCACACTCTTGCTTTCTAGAGTCTCTAAGACAGCAGGAAACGTGATTTTGCTGAGAACAAAAGAACAGTGTTTCCTAAACATACGGACATTATATAGTCCAACTCTGCTTCTGAAACTGATACAAAGCACTGGTCCTCTAAAATCCAATGCTTGTCTGTTAAGATGAGAAACGTGTGAGCTTTGTGAACGATGTAGTTCGTTTGAGCTGAAAAGTGACTGCCCTTACCTGAAACGAAGTCTTGCTTGTAGGAAGACTCAGAGCCTGGGATTTAACTCCATTTCTGAAGTAAAACACACAGCAGTGTAATCATCGATTGATCACACTCTGCTTTAGAACAAGAAGTACGCTCTTGCATTCTAGAGTCTCTAAGACAGCAGGAAACGTGAGTGTGCTGAGAACAAAAGAACGGTGTTTCCTACACATATGGACCATATCTAGTCCAACTCTTCTTCTGAAACAGATACAATGCACTGGGCCTCTAACATCCAATGTTTGTCAATTAAGATGAGAAACGTGTGAGCTTCGTGAACGATGTAGTTCGTTTGAGCAGAAAACTGACTGCCATTACCTGAAATGAAGTCTTGCTTGTATAAGACATAGAGCCTGGGATTTAACTCCTTTTCTGAAGCGAAACACACAGCATAGTTTTCATCCATGGATCACACTCTTCTTTAGAGCGAGAAGCACGCTCTTGCTTTCTAGAGTCTCTAAGACAGCAGGAAATCTGAGTGTGCCCAGAAGAAAAGAACGGTGTTTCCTACACATATGGACCATATCTAGTCCAACTCTGCTTCTGAAACTGATACAAAGCACTGGTCCTCTAACATCCAATGCTTGTCTTTTAAGATGAGAAACGTGTGAGCTCCATGAATGATGTAGTTCGTTTGAGCTGAAAAGTGACTGCCCTTACCTGAAATGGAGTCTTGCCTGTAGGAAGACACAACGCCTGGGATTTAACTCCATTTCTGAAGGGAAACACACAGCATACTTCTCATCCATGGATCACACTCTGCTTTAGAGCAAGAAGCACGCTCTTGCTTTCTAGAATGTCTAATACAGCAGGAAATCTGAGTGTGCCCAGAACAAAAGAACGGTGTTTCCTACACATACTGACTATATGTAGTCCAAATCTTCTTCTGAAACTGATACAATGCACTGGGCCTCTAACATCCAATGCTTGTCAGTTAAGATGAGAAACGTGTGAGCTTCGTGAACGATGTAGTCCCTTTGAGCAGAAAAGTGACTGCCCTTACCTGAAACGAAGTCTTGCTTGTAGGGAGACTCAGTGCATGGGATTTAAATCCATTTCTGAAGTGAAACAGACAGCATTGTCTCATCCATTGATCACACTCTGCTTTAGAACAAGAAGCACGCTCTTGCTTTCTAGAGTCTCTAAGGCAGCAGGAAACGTGAGTGTGCTGAGAACAAAAGAACGGTGTTTCCTACACATACGGACCATATCTAGTCCATCTCTGCTTCTTACACTGACACAAAGTACTGGTCCTGTAACATCCAATGCTTGTCTGTTAAGATGAAAAACGTGTGAGCTCAGTTCACGATGTCGGTCGTTTGAGCTGAAAAGTGACTGCCCTTACCTGAAACAAAGTCTTGCTTGTAGGAAGACATAGAGCCTGGGATTTAACTACTTTTCTGAAGTGAAAGACACAGCATAGTTTTCATCCATGGATCACACTCTTCTTTAGAGCGAGAAGCAAACTCTTGCTTTCTAGAGTCTCTAAGACAGGAAGAAATCTGAGTGTCCCAAGAACAATAGAACGGTGTTTCCTACACATACGGACCATATCTAGTCCAACTCTGCTTCTGAAACAGATACAAAGCACTGGTCCTCTAACATCCAATGCTTGTCAGTTAAGATGAGCAGCGTGTGAGCTCAGTGAACGATGTAGTTCGTTTGAGCAGAAAAGTGACTGCCCTTACCTGAAACGAAGTCTTGCTTGTAGGAAGACTCAGAGCCGGGGATTTAACTCCATTTCTGAAGGGAAACACACAGCATAGTTCTCATCCATGGATCATACTCTGCTTTAGAGCGAGAAGCACACTCTTGCTTTCTAGAGTCTCTAATACAGCAGGATATCGGAGTGTGCCCAGAACAAATGAACGGTGTTTCCTACACATATGGACCATATCTAGTCCAACTCTTCTTCTGAAACTGATACAAAGCACTGGTCCTCTAACATCCAATGCTTGTCAATTAAGATGAGAAACGTGTGAGCTTTGTGAATGATGTAGTTCGTTTGAGCAGAAAAGTGACTGCCCTTACCTGAATTGAAGTCTTGCTTGTAGGAAGACTCAGAGCCTGGGATTTAACTCCATTTCTGAAGTAAGGCACACAGCAGAGTTCTCATCCATTGATCACACTCTGCTTTAGAGCAAGAAGCACGCTCTTGCTTTCTAGAGTCTCTAAGACAGCAGGAAACGTGAGTGTGCTGAGAACAAAAGAACGGTGTTTCCTACACATACGGACCATATCTAGTCCAACTCTGCTTCTTAAACTGATACAAAGCACTGGTTCTCTAACATCCAATGCTTGTCTGTTAAGATGAGAAAGGTGTGAGCTCAGTGAACGATGTAGGACGTTTGAGCTGAAAAGTGACTGCCCTTACCCGAAACGAAGTCTTGCTTGTAGGAAGACACAGAGCCTGGGATTTAACTCCATTTCTGAAGGGAAACACACAGCAGTGTTCTCATCCATTGGTCACACTCTGCTTTAGAACCAGAAGCATGCTCTTGCTTTCTAGAGTCTCTAAGACAGCAGGAAATCTGAGTGTGCCCAGAACAAAAGAGCGGTGTTTTCTACACATATGGACCATATCTACTCCAAATCTGCTTCTGAAACTGATACAAAGCACAGACCCTCTAACATCGAATGCTTGTCAGTTAAGATGATAAACGTGTGAGCTCAGTGAACGATGTAGTTCTTTGAACAGAAAAGTGACTGCCCTTACCTGAAACGAAGTCTTGCTTGTAGGAAGACTCAGAGCCTGGGATTTAACTCCATTTCTGAAGGCAAACAAACAGCATAGTTCTCATCCATGGATCACACTCTGCTTTAGAGCGAGAAGCACACTCTTGCTTTCTAGAGTCTCTAATACAGCAGGATATCTGAATGTGCCCAGAACAAATGAACGGTGTTTCCTACACATATGGACCATATCTAGTCCAACTCTTCTTCTGAAACTGATACAAAGCACTGGTCCTCTAACATCCAATGCTTGTCAATTAAGATGAGAAACATGTGAGCTTTGTGAATGATGTAGTTCATTTGAGCAGAAAAGTGACTGCCCTTACCTGAATTGAAGTCTTGCTTGTAGGAAGACTGAGAGCCTGGGATTTAACTCCATTTCTGAAGTAAAACACACAGCAGAGTTCTCATCCATTGATCACACTCTGCTTTAGAGCAAGAAGCACGCTCTTGCTTTCTAGAATCTCTAAGACAGCAGGAAACGTGAGTGTGCTGAGAACAAAAGAACGGTGTTTCCTACACATACGGACCATATCTAGTCCAACTCTGCTTCTTAAACTGATACAAAGCACTGGTTCTCTAACATCCAATGCTTGTCTGTTAAGATGAGAACGGTGTGAGCTCAGTGAACGATGTAGGACGTTTGAGCTGAAAAGTGACTGCCCTTACCCGAAACGAAGTCTTGCTTGTAGGAAGACACAGAGCCTGGGATTTAACTCCATTTCTGAAGGGAAACACACAGCATAGTTCTCATCTATGGATCACACTCTGCCTTAGAGCTAGAAGCACACTCTTGCTGTCTAGATTCTCTAATACAGCAGGAAATCTGAGTGTGCCCAGAACAAAAGAACGGTGTTTCCTACACTTATGGACCATATCTAGTCCAACTCTTCTTCTGAAACTGATACAAAGCACTGGTCCTCTAACATCCAATGCTTGTCAATTAAGATGACAAACGTGTGAGCTTCGTGAATGATTTAGTTCGTTTGAGCAGAAAAGTGACTGCCCTTACCTGAATTGAAGTCTTGCTTGTAGGAAGACTCAGAGCCTGGGATTACCTCCATTTCTGAAGTAAAACACACAGCAGTGTAATCATCGATTGATCACACTCTGCTTTAGAACAAGAAGCACGCTCTTGCTTTCTAGAGACTCTAAGACAGCAGGAAACGTGAGTGTGCTGAGAACAAAAGAACGTTGTTTCCTACATATACGGACCATATCTAGTCCAACTCTTCTTCTGAAAATGATACAAAGCACTGGTCCTCTAACATCCAATGCTTGTCAATTAAGATGAGAAACGTGTGAGCTTCGTGAATGATGTAGTTCTTTTGAGCTGAAAAGTGACTGCCCTTACCTGAAACGGAGTCTTGCCTGTAGGAAGACACAACGCCTGGGATTTAACTCCATTTCTGAAGGGAAACACACAGCATAGTTCTCATCCATGGATCACACTCTGCTTTAGAGCAAGAAGCACGCTCTTGCTTTCTAGAGTCTCTAATACAGCAGGAAATCTGAGTGTGCCCAGAACAAAAGAACGGTGTTTCCTACACATACTGACTATATGTAGTCCAAATCTTCTTCTGAAACTGATACAATGCACTGGGACTCTAACATCCAATGCTTGTCAGTTAAGATGAGAAACGTGTGAGCTTCGTGAACGATGTAGTCCCTTTGAGCAGAAAAGTGACTGCCCTTACCTGAAAAGAAGTCTTGCTTGTAGGGAGACTCAGAGCATGGGATATAAATCCATTTCTGAAGTGAAAGAGACAGCATTGTCTCATCCATTGATCACACTCTGCTTTAGAACAAGAAGCACGCTCTTGCTTTCTAGAGTCTCTAAAACAGCAGGAAACGTGAGTGTGCTGAGAACAAAAGAACGGTGTTTCCTACACATACGGACCATACCTAGTCCAACTCTGCTTCTTAAACTGATACAAAGCACTGGTCCTCTAACATCCAATGCTTGTCTGTTAAGATGAGAAACATGTGAGCTCAGTGAACGATGTAGGTCATTTGAGCTGAAAAGTGACTGCCCTTACCGGAAACGAAGTCTTGCTTGTAGGAAGACACACAGCCTGGGATTCAACTCCATTTCTGAAGGGAAACATACAGCAGTGTTCTCATCCATTGATCACACTCTGCTTTAGAACAAGAAGCACGCTCTTGCTTTCTAGAGTCTCTAAGACAGCAGGAAATCTGAGTGTGCCCACAACAAAAGACTGGTGTTTTCTACACATATGGACCATATCTACTCCAAATCTGGTTCTGAAACTGATACAAAGCACAGACCCTCTAACATCGAATGCTTTTCAGTTAAGATGAGAAACGTGTGAGCTCAGTGAACGATGTAGTTCATTTGAGCTGAAAAGTGACTGTCCTTACCTGAAACGAAGTCTTGCTTGTAGGAAGATATAAAGCCTGGGATTTAACTCCTTTTCTGAAGCGAAACACACAGCATAGTTCTCATCTATGGATCACACTCTGCCTTAGAGCGAGAAGCATACTCTTGCTTTCGAGATTCTCTAATACAGCAGGAAATCTGAGTGTGCCCAGAACAAAAGAACGGTGTTTCCAACACATATGGACCATATCTAGTCCAACTCTGCTTCTGAAACTGATACAAGGCACTGGTCCTCTAACATACAATGCTTGTCAGTTAAGATGAGAAACGTGTGAGCTTTGTGAATGATGCAGTTCCTTTGAAATGAACAGTGACTCCCCTTACCTGAAACGAAGTCTTGCTTGTAGTAAGACACAGAGCCTGGGATTTAAGTCCATTTCTGAAGTAAAACCCACAGCAGTGTAATCATCCATTGATCACACTCTGCTTTAGAGCAAGAAGCACGCTCTTGCTTTCTAGAGTCTCTAAGACAGCAGGAAACGTGAGTGTGCTGAGAACAAAAGAACGGTGTTTCCTACACATACGGACCATATCTAGTCCAACTCTTCATCTGAAACTGATACAACGCATTGTTCCTCTAACATCCAATGCTTGTCAATTAAGATGAGAAACGTGTGAGCCTCTTGAACGATGTAGTTCGTTTGTGCAGAGAACAGACTGCCCTTACCTGAAACGATGTCTTGCATGTAGGAAGACTCAGAGCCTGGGATTTAACTCCATTTCTGAAGTGAAACACACAGCAGTGTTCACATCCATTGATCACACTCTGCTGTAGCACAAGAAGCACGCTCTTGCTTTCTAGAGTCTCTAAGACAGCAGGAAACGTGAGTTTGCTGAGAACAAAAGAACGGTCTTTCCTACACATATGGACCATATGTAGTCCAAATCTGCTTCTGAAACTGATACAAAGCACTGACCCTCTAACATCCAATGCTTGTCAGTTGGGATGAGAAACGTGTGAGCTCAGTGAACGATGTAGCTCGTTTGAGCTGAAAAGTGACTGCCCTTACCTGAAACAAAGTCTTGCTTGTAGGAAGACATAGAGCCTGGGATTTAACTACTTTTCTGAAGGGAAAGACACAGCATAGTTTTCATCCATGGATCACACTCTTCTTTAGAGCGAGAAGCAAACTCTTGCTTTCTAGAGTCTCTAAGACAGGAAGAAATCTGAGTGTCCCAAGAACAATAGAATGGTGTTTCCTACACATACGGACCATATCTAGTCCAACTCTGCTTCTGAAACAGATACAAAGCACTGGTCCTCTAACATCCAATGCTTGTCAGTTAAGATGAGCAGCGTGTGAGCTCAGTGAACGATGTAGTTCGTTTGAGCAGAAAAGTGACTGCCCTTACCTGAAACGAAGTTTTGCTTGTAGGAAGACTCAGAGCCTGGGATTTAACTCCATTTCTGAAGGGAAACACACAGCATAGTTCTCATCCATGGATCACACTCTGCTTTAGAGCGAGAAGCACACTCTTGCTTTCTAGAGTCTCTAATACAGCAGGATATCTGAGTGTGCCCAGAACAAATGTACGGTGTTTCCTACACATATGGACCATATCTAGTCCAACTCTTCTTCTGAAACTGATACAAAGCACTGGTCCTCTAACATCCAATGCTTGTCAATTAAGATGAGAAACGTGTGAGCTTTGTGAATGATGTAGTTCGTTTGAGCAGAAAAGTGACTGCCCTTACCTGAATTGAAGTCTTGCTTGTAGGAAGACTCAGAGCCTGGGATTTAACTCCATTTCTGAAGTAAAACACACAGCAGAGTTCTCATCCATTGATCACACTCTGCTTTAGAGCAAGAAGCACGCTCTTGCTTTCTAGAGTCTCTAAGACAGCAGGAAACGTGAGTGTGCTGAGAACAAAAGAACGGTGTTTCCTACACATACGGACCATATCTAGTCCAACTCTGCTTCTTAAACTGATACAAAGCACTGGTTCTCTAACATCCAATGCTTGTCTGTTAAGATGAGAAAGGTGTGAGCTCAGTGAACGATGTAGGACGTTTGAGCTGAAAAGTGACTGCCCTTACCCGAAACGAAGTCTTGCTTGTAGGAAGACACAGAGCCTGGGATTTAACTCCATTTCTGAAGGGAAACACACAGCAGTGTTCTCATCCATTGGTCACACTCTGCTTTAGAACCAGAAGCATGCTCTTGCTTTCTAGAGTCTCTAAGACAGCAGGGAATCTGAGTGTGCCCAGAACAAAAGAGCGGTGTTTTCTACACATATGGACCATATCTACTCCAAATCTGCTTCTGAAAATGATACAAAGCACAGACCATCTAACATCGAATGCTTGTCAGTTAAGATGAGAAACGTGTGAGCTCAGTGAACGATGTAGTTCTTTGAACAGAAAAGTGACTGCCCTTACCTGAAACGAAGTCTTGCTTGTAGGAAGACTCAGAGCCTGGGATTTAACTCCATTTCTGAAGGCAAACAAACAGCATAGTTTTCATCCATGGATCACACTCTGCTTTAGAGCGAGAAGCACGCTTTTGCTTTCTAGAGTCTCTAAGACAGCAGGAATCGTGACTTTTCTGAGAACAAAAGAACGGTGTTTCCTACACATACGGACCATATCTAGTCCAACTCTGCTTCTGAAACTGATACAAAGCACTGGTCCTCTAACATCCAATGCTTGTCAGTTAGGATGAGAAACGTGTGAGCCTCTTGAACGATGTAGTTCGTTTGTGCAGAGAACAGACTGCCCTTACCTGAAACGATGTCTTGCATGTAGGAAGACTCAGAGCCTGGGATTTAACTCCATTTCTGAAGTGAAACACACAGCAGTGTTCACATCCATTGATCACACTCTGCTGTAGCACAAGAAGCACGCTCTTGCTTTCTAGAGTCTCTAAGACAGCAGGAAACGTGAGTTTGCTGAGAACAAAAGAACGGTCTTTCCTACACATATGGACCATATGTAGTCCAAATCTGCTTCTGAAACTGATACAAAGCACTGACCCTCTAACATCCAATGCTTGTCAGTTGGGATGAGAAACGTGTGAGCTCAGTGAACGATGTAGCTCGTTTGAGCTGAAAAGTGACTGCCCTTACCTGAAACAAAGTCTTGCTTGTAGGAAGACTCAGAGCCTGGGATTTAACTCCATTTCTGAAGGGAAAGACACAGCATAGTTTTCATCCATGAAACACACTCTGCTTTAGAGCGAGAAGCACACTCTTGCTTTCTAGAGTCTCTAATACAGCAGGATATCTGAGTGTGCCCAGAACAAATGAACGGTGTTTCCTACACATATGGACCATATCTAGTCCAACTCTTCTTCTGAAACTGATACAAAGCACTGGTCCTCTAACATCCAATGCTTCTCTGTTAAGATGAGAAAGGTGTGAGCTCAGTGAACGATGTAGGACGTTTGAGCTGAAAAGTGACTGCACTTACCCGAAACGAAGTCTTGCTTGTAGGAAGACACAGAGCCTGGGATTTAACTCCATTTCTGAAGGGAAACACACAGCAGTGTTCTCATCCATTGGTCACACTCTGCTTTAGAACCAGAAGCATGCTCTTGCTTTCTAGAGTCTCTAAGACAGCAGGAAATCTGAGTGTGCCCAGAACAAAAGAGCGGTGTTTTCTACACATATGGACCATATCTACTCCAAATCTGCTTCTGAAACTGATACAAAGCACAGACCCTCTAACATCGAATGCTTGTCAGTTAAGATGAGAAACGTGTGAGCTCAGTGAACGATGTAGTTCTTTGAGCAGAAAAGTGACTGCCCTTACCTGAAACGATGTCTTGCTTGTAGGAAGACTCAGAGCCTGGGATTTAACTCCATTTCTGAAGGCAAACAAACAGCATAGTTTTCATCCATGGATCACACTCTGCTTTAGAGCGAGAAGCACGCTTTTGCTTTCTAGAGTCTCTAAGACAGCAGGAATCGTGACTTTTCTGAGAACAAAAGAACGGTGTTTCCTACACATACGGACCATATCTAGTCCAACTCTGCTTCTGAAACTGATACAAAGCACTGGTCCTCTAACATCCAATGCTTGTCAGTTAGGATGAGAAACGTGTGAGCTCAGTGAACGATGTAGCTCGTTTGAGCTGAAAAGTGACTGCCCTTACCTGAAACAAAGTCTTGCTTGTAGGAAGACATAGAGCCTGGGATTTAACTACTTTTCTGAAGGGAAAGACACAGCATAGTTTTCATCCATGGATCACACTCTTCTTTAGAGCGAGAAGCACACTCTTGCTTTCTAGAGTCTCTAAGACAGGAAGAAATCTGAGTGTCCCAAGAACAATAGAACGGTGTTTCCTACACATACGGACCATATCTACTCCAACTCTGCTTCTGAAACAGATACAAAGCACTGGTCCTCTAACATCCAATGCTTGTCAGTTAAGATGAGCAGCGTGTGAGCTCAGTGAATGATGTAGTTCGTTTGAGCAGAAAAGTGACTGCCCTTACCTGAAACGAAGTCTTGCTTGTAGGAAGACTCAGAGCCTGGGATTTAACTCCATTTCTGAAGGGAAACACACAGCATAGTTCTCATCCATGAAACACACTCTGCTTTAGAGCGAGAAGCACACTCTTGCTTTCTAGAGTCTCTAATACAGCAGGATATCTGAGTGTGCCCAGAACAAATGAACGGTGTTTCCTACACATATGGACCATATCTAGTCCAACTCTTCTTCTGAAACTGATACAAAGCACTGGTCCTCTAACATCCAATGCTTCTCTGTTAAGATGAGAAAGGTGTGAGCTCAGTGAACGATGTAG
Source organism: Onychomys leucogaster (assembly GCA_949786385.1). Lineage (NCBI taxonomy): Eukaryota > Metazoa > Chordata > Mammalia > Rodentia > Cricetidae > Onychomys > Onychomys leucogaster. Next base: position 723,388 of record CATKUP010000069.1, read on the forward strand.
GACGTTTGAGCTGAAAAGTGACTGCCCTTACCCGAAACGAAGTCTTGCTTGTAGGAAGACACAGAGCCTGGGATTTAACTCCATTTCTGAAGGGAAACACACAGCAGTGTTCTCATCCATTGGTCACACTCTGCTTTAGAACCAGAAGCATGCTCTTGCTTTCTAGAGTCTCTAAGACAGCAGGAAATCTGAGTGTGCCCAGAACAAAAGAGCGGTGTTTTCTACACATATGGACCATATCTACTCCAAATCTGCTTCTGAAACTGATACAAAGCACAGACCCTCTAACATCGAATGCTTGTCAGTTAAGATGAGAAACGTGTGAGCTCAGTGAACGATGTAGTTCGTTTGAGCAGAAAAGTGACTGCCCTTACCTGAAACGATGTCTTGCTTGTAGGAAGACTCAGAGCCTGGGATTTAACTCCATTTCTGAAGGCAAACAAACAGCATAGTTTTCATCCATGGATCACACTCTGCTTTAGAGCGAGAAGCACGCTTTTGCTTTCTAGAGTCTCTAAGACAGCAGGAATCGTGAGTTTTCTGAGAACAAAAGAACGGTGTTTCCTACACATACGGACCATATCTAGTCCAACTCTGCTTCTGAAACTGATACAAAGCTCTGGTCCTCTAACATCCAATGCTTGTCTGTTAAGATGAGAAAGGTGTGAGCTCCGTGAAAGATGTAGTTCATTTGAGCTGAAAAGTGACTGTCATTACCTGAAACGAAGTCTTGCATGTAGGAAGACATAGAGCCTGGGATTTAACTCCTTTTCTGAAGCGAAACACACAGCATAGTTCTCATCTATGGATCACACTCTGCCTTAGAGCGAGAAGCACACTCTTGCTTTCTAGAGTCTCTAAGACAGCAGGAAACGTGAGTGTGCTGAGAACAAAATAACGGTGTTTCCTACACTAGGGACCATATCTAGTCCAACTCTTCTTCTGAAACTGATACAAAGCACTGGTCCTCTAACATCCAATGCTTGTCAGTTAAGATGAGAAACATGTGAGCTTCGTGAAAGATGTAGTTCGATTGAGCAGAAACGTGACTGCCCTTACCTGAAACGAAGTCTTGCTTGTAGGAATAATCAGAGCAAGGGATTCAACTCCATTTCTGAAGTGAAACACACAGCATAGTTCTCATCCATGGATCACACTCTGCTTTAGAGCAAGAAGCACACTCTTGCTTTCTAGAGTCTCTAAGACAGCAGGAAATCTGAGTGAGCCCAGAACAAAAGAACGGTGTTTCCTACACATACAGACTATATGTAGTCCAAATCTTCTTCTGAAACTGATAGAATGCACTGGTACTCTAACATCCAATGCTTGTCAGTTAAGATGTGAAACATGTGAGCTTTGTGAATGATGTAGTTCCTTTGAACTGAAAAGTGACTGCCCTTACCTGAAACGAAGTCTTACTTGTAGTAAGACACAGAGCCTGGGATTTAACTCCATTTCTGAAGGGAAACACACAGCATAGTTCTCATCTATGGATCACACTCTGCCTTAGAGCTAGAAGCACACTCTTGCTGTCTAGATTCTCTAATACAGCAGGAAATCTGAGTGTGCCCAGAACAAAAGAACGGTGTTTCCTACACATATGGACCATATCTAGTCCAACTCTTCTTCTGAAACTGATACAAAGCACTGGTCCTCTAACATCCAATGCTTGTCATTTAAGATGAGAAACGTGTGAGCTTCGTGAATGATTTAGTTCGTTTGAGCAGAAAAGTGACTGCCCTTACCTGAATTGAAGTCTTGCTTGTAGGAAGACTCAGAGCCTGGGATTTAACTCCATTTCTGAAGTAAAACACACAGCAGTGTAATCATCGATTGATCACACTCTGCTTTAGAACAAGAAGCACGCTCTTGCTTTCTAGAGACTCTAAGACAGCAGGAAACGTGAGTGTGCTGAGAACAAAAGAACGGTGTTTCCTACACATACGGACCATATCTAGTCCAACTCTTCTTCTGAAAATGATACAAAGCACTGGTCCTCTAACATCCAATGCTTGTCAATTAAGATGAGAAACGTGTGAGCTTCGTTAATGATGTAGTTCGTTTGAGCAGAAAAGTGACTGCCCATACCTGAATTGAAGTCTTGCTTTTAGGGAGACTCAGAGCCTGGGATTTAACTCCATTTCTGAAGTAAAACACACAGCAGTGTAATCATCGATTGATCACACTCTGCTTTAGAACAAGAAGCACGCTCTTGCTTTCTACAGTCTCTAAGACAGCAGGAAACGTGAGTGTGCTGAGAACAAAAGAACGGTGTTTTCTACACATACGGACCATATCTAGTCAAAATCTTCTTCTGAAAATGATACAAAGCACTGGTCCTCTAACATCCAATGTTTGTCAATTAAGAGGAGAAACGTGTGAGCTTCGTGAACGATGTAGTTCGTTTGAGCAGAAAACTGACTGCCCTTACCTGAAACGAAGTCTTGCTTTTAGGAAGACTCAGAGCCTGGGATTTAACTCCATTTGTGAAGTGAAACACACAGTAGTGTTCTCATCCATTGATCACCCTTTGCTTTAGAACAAGAAGCACGCTCTTGCTTTCTAGATTCTCTAAGACAGCAGGAATCGTGAGTTTTCTGAGAACAAAAGAATGGTGTTTCCTACACATACGGACCATATCTAGTCCAACTCTGCTTCTGAAACTGATACAAAGCACTGGTCCTCTAACATCCAATGCTTGTCTGTTAAGATGAGAAAGGTGTGAGCTCCGTGAAAGATGCAGTTCATTTGAGCTGAAAAGTGACTGTCCGTACCTGAAACGAAGTCTTGCTTGTAGGAAGACATAGAGCCTGGGATTTAACTCCTTTTCTGAAGCGAAACACACAGCATAGTTCTCATCTATGGATCACACTCTGCCTTAGAGCTAGAAGCACACTCTTGCTGTCTAGATTCTCTAATACAGCAGGAAATCTGAGTGTGCCCAGAACAAAAGAACGGTGTTTCCTACACATATGGACCATATCTAGTCCAACTCATCTTCTGAAACTGATACAAAGCACTGGTCCTCTAACATCCAATGCTTGTCAATTAAGATGAGAAACGTGTGAGCTTCGTGAATGATTTAGTCTGTTTGAGCCAGAAAAGTGACTGCCCTTACCTGAATTGAAGGCTTGCTTGTAGGAAGACTAAGAGCCTGGGATTTAACTCCTTTTCTGAAGTAAAACACACAGCAGTGTAATCATCGATTGATCACACTCTGCTTTAGAACAAGAAGCACGCTCTTGCTTTCTAGAGACTCTAAGACAGCAGGAAACGTGAGTGTGCTGAGAACAAAAGAACGGTGTTTCCTACACATACGGACCATATCTAGTCCAACTCTTCTTCTGAAAATGATACAAAGCACTGGTCCTCTAACATCCAATGCTTGTCAATTAAGATGAGAAACGTGTGAGCTTCGTTAATGATGTAGTTCGTTTGAGCAGAAAAGTGACTGCCCTTACCTGAATTGAAGTCTTGCTTTTAGGGAGACTCAGAGCCTGGGATTTAACTCCATTTCTGAAGTAAAACACACAGCAGTGTAATCATCGATTGATCACACTCTGCTTTAGAACAAGAAGCACGCTCTTGCTTTCTAGAGTCTCTAAGACAGCAGGAAACATGAGTGTGTTGAGAACAAAAGAACGGTGTTTCCTACACATATGGACCATATCTAGTCCAACTCTTCTTCTGAAAATGATACAAAGCACTGGTCCTCTAACATCCAATGTTTGTCAATTAAGAGGAGAAACGTGTGAGCTTCGTGAACGATGTAGTTCGTTTGAGCAGAAAACTGACTGCCCTTACCTGAAACGAAGTCTTGCTTGTAGTAAGACACAGAGCCTGGGATTTAAGTCCATTTCTGAAGTAAAACACACAGCAGTGTAATCATCCATTGATCACACTCTGCTTTAGAACAAGAAGCACGCTCTTGCTTTCTAGAGACTCTAAGACAGCAGGAAACGTGAGTGTGCTGAGAACAAAAGAACGGTGTTTCCTACACATACGGACCATATCTAGTCCAACTCTTCTTCTGAAAATGATACAAAGCACTGGTCCTCTAACATCCAATGCTTGTCAATTAAGATGAGAAACGTGTGAGCTTCGTGAAAGATGTAGTTCGTTTGAGCCCAAACGTGACTGCCCTTACCTGAAACGAAGTCTTGCTTGTAGGAATATTCAGAGCAAGGGATTCAACTCCATTTCTGAAGTGAAACACACAGCATAGTTCTCATCCATGGATCACACTCTGCTTTAGAGCAAGAAGCACACACTTGCTTTCTAGAGTCTCTAAGACAGCAGGAAATCTGAGTGTGCCCAGAACAAAAGAACGGTGTTTCCTACACATACGGACTATATGTAGTCCAAATCTTCTTCTGAAACTGATAGAATGCACTGGTACTCTAACATCCAATGCTTGTCAGTTAAGATGTGAAACGTGTGAGCTTTGTGAATGATGTAGTTCCTTTGAACTGAAAAGTGACTGCCCTTACCTGAAACGAAGTCTTACTTGTAGTAAGACACAGAGCCTGGGATTTAACTCCATTTCTGAAGGGAAACACACAGCATAGTTCTCATCTATGGATCACACTCTGCCTTAGAGCTAGAAGCACACTCTTGCTGTCTAGATTCTCTAATACAGCAGGAAATCTGAGTGTGCCCAGAACAAAAGAACGGTGTTTCCTACACATATGGACCATATCTAGTCCAACTCTGCTTCTGAAACTGATACAAAGCACTGGTCCTCTAACATCCAATGCTTGTCAGTTAGGATGAGAAACGTGTGAGCCTCTTGAACGATGTAGTTCGTTTGTGCAGAGAACAGACTGCCCTTACCTGAAACGATGTCTTGCATGTAGGAAGACTCAGAGCCTGGGATTTAACTCCATTTCTGAAGTGAAACACACAGCAGTGTTCACATCCATTGATCACACTCTGCTGTAGCACAAGAAGCACGCTCTTGCTTTCTAGAGTCTCTAAGACAGCAGGAAACGTGAGTTTGCTGAGAACAAAAGAACGGTCTTTCCTACACATATGGACCATATGTAGTCCAAATCTGCTTCTGAAACTGATACAAAGCACTGACCCTCTAACATCCAATGCTTGTCAGTTGGGATGAGAAACGTGTGAGCTCAGTGAACGATGTAGCTCGTTTGAGCTGAAAAGTGACTGCCCTTACCTGAAACAAAGTCTTGCTTGTAGGAAGACTCAGAGCCTGGGATTTAACTCCATTTCTGAAGGGAAAGACACAGCATAGTTTTCATCCATGAAACACACTCTGCTTTAGAGCGAGAAGCACACTCTTGCTTTCTAGAGTCTCTAATACAGCAGGATATCTGAGTGTGCCCAGAACAAATGAACGGTGTTTCCTACACATATGGACCATATCTAGTCCAACTCTTCTTCTGAAACTGATACAAAGCACTGGTCCTCTAACATCCAATGCTTCTCTGTTAAGATGAGAAAGGTGTGAGCTCAGTGAACGATGTAGGACGTTTGAGCTGAAAAGTGACTGCACTTACCCGAAACGAAGTCTTGCTTGTAGGAAGACACAGAGCCTGGGATTTAACTCCATTTCTGAAGGGAAACACACAGCAGTGTTCTCATCCATTGGTCACACTCTGCTTTAGAACCAGAAGCATGCTCTTGCTTTCTAGAGTCTCTAAGACAGCAGGAAATCTGAGTGTGCCCAGAACAAAAGAGCGGTGTTTTCTACACATATGGACCATATCTACTCCAAATCTGCTTCTGAAACTGATACAAAGCACAGACCCTCTAACATCGAATGCTTGTCAGTTAAGATGAGAAACGTGTGAGCTCAGTGAACGATGTAGTTCTTTGAGCAGAAAAGTGACTGCCCTTACCTGAAACGATGTCTTGCTTGTAGGAAGACTCAGAGCCTGGGATTTAACTCCATTTCTGAAGGCAAACAAACAGCATAGTTTTCATCCATGGATCACACTCTGCTTTAGAGCGAGAAGCACGCTTTTGCTTTCTAGAGTCTCTAAGACAGCAGGAATCGTGACTTTTCTGAGAACAAAAGAACGGTGTTTCCTACACATACGGACCATATCTAGTCCAACTCTGCTTCTGAAACTGATACAAAGCACTGGTCCTCTAACATCCAATGCTTGTCAGTTAGGATGAGAAACGTGTGAGCTCAGTGAACGATGTAGCTCGTTTGAGCTGAAAAGTGACTGCCCTTACCTGAAACAAAGTCTTGCTTGTAGGAAGACATAGAGCCTGGGATTTAACTACTTTTCTGAAGGGAAAGACACAGCATAGTTTTCATCCATGGATCACACTCTTCTTTAGAGCGAGAAGCACACTCTTGCTTTCTAGAGTCTCTAAGACAGGAAGAAATCTGAGTGTCCCAAGAACAATAGAACGGTGTTTCCTACACATACGGACCATATCTACTCCAACTCTGCTTCTGAAACAGATACAAAGCACTGGTCCTCTAACATCCAATGCTTGTCAGTTAAGATGAGCAGCGTGTGAGCTCAGTGAATGATGTAGTTCGTTTGAGCAGAAAAGTGACTGCCCTTACCTGAAACGAAGTCTTGCTTGTAGGAAGACTCAGAGCCTGGGATTTAACTCCATTTCTGAAGGGAAACACACAGCATAGTTCTCATCCATGAAACACACTCTGCTTTAGAGCGAGAAGCACACTCTTGCTTTCTAGAGTCTCTAATACAGCAGGATATCTGAGTGTGCCCAGAACAAATGAACGGTGTTTCCTACACATATGGACCATATCTAGTCCAACTCTTCTTCTGAAACTGATACAAAGCACTGGTCCTCTAACATCCAATGCTTCTCTGTTAAGATGAGAAAGGTGTGAGCTCAGTGAACGATGTAGGACGTTTGAGCTGAAAAGTGACTGCCCTTACCCGAAACGAAGTCTTGCTTGTAGGAAGACACAGAGCCTGGGATTTAACTCCATTTCTGAAGGGAAACACACAGCAGTGTTCTCATCCATTGGTCACACTCTGCTTTAGAACCAGAAGCATGCTCTTGCTTTCTAGAGTCTCTAAGACAGCAGGAAATCTGAGTGTGCCCAGAACAAAAGAGCGGTGTTTTCTACACATATGGACCATATCTACTCCAAATCTGCTTCTGAAACTGATACAAAGCACAGACCCTCTAACATCGAATGCTTGTCAGTTAAGATGAGAAACGTGTGAGCTCAGTGAACGATGTAGTTCGTTTGAGCAGAAAAGTGACTGCCCTTACCTGAAACGATGTCTTGCTTGTAGGAAGACTCAGAGCCTGGGATTTAACTCCATTTCTGAAGGCAAACAAACAGCATAGTTTTCATCCATGGATCACACTCTGCTTTAGAGCGAGAAGCACGCTTTTGCTTTCTAGAGTCTCTAAGACAGCAGGAATCGTGAGTTTTCTGAGAACAAAAGAACGGTGTTTCCTACACATACGGACCATATCTAGTCCAACTCTGCTTCTGAAACTGATACAAAGCTCTGGTCCTCTAACATCCAATGCTTGTCTGTTAAGATGAGAAAGGTGTGAGCTCCGTGAAAGATGTAGTTCATTTGAGCTGAAAAGTGACTGTCATTACCTGAAACGAAGTCTTGCATGTAGGAAGACATAGAGCCTGGGATTTAACTCCTTTTCTGAAGCGAAACACACAGCATAGTTCTCATCTATGGATCACACTCTGCCTTAGAGCGAGAAGCACACTCTTGCTTTCTAGAGTCTCTAAGACAGCAGGAAACGTGAGTGTGCTGAGAACAAAATAACGGTGTTTCCTACACTAGGGACCATATCTAGTCCAACTCTTCTTCTGAAACTGATACAAAGCACTGGTCCTCTAACATCCAATGCTTGTCAGTTAAGATGAGAAACATGTGAGCTTCGTGAAAGATGTAGTTCGATTGAGCAGAAACGTGACTGCCCTTACCTGAAACGAAGTCTTGCTTGTAGGAATAATCAGAGCAAGGGATTCAACTCCATTTCTGAAGTGAAACACACAGCATAGTTCTCATCCATGGATCACACTCTGCTTTAGAGCAAGAAGCACACTCTTGCTTTCTAGAGTCTCTAAGACAGCAGGAAATCTGAGTGAGCCCAGAACAAAAGAACGGTGTTTCCTACACATACAGACTATATGTAGTCCAAATCTTCTTCTGAAACTGATAGAATGCACTGGTACTCTAACATCCAATGCTTGTCAGTTAAGATGTGAAACATGTGAGCTTTGTGAATGATGTAGTTCCTTTGAACTGAAAAGTGACTGCCCTTACCTGAAACGAAGTCTTACTTGTAGTAAGACACAGAGCCTGGGATTTAACTCCATTTCTGAAGGGAAACACACAGCATAGTTCTCATCTATGGATCACACTCTGCCTTAGAGCTAGAAGCACACTCTTGCTGTCTAGATTCTCTAATACAGCAGGAAATCTGAGTGTGCCCAGAACAAAAGAACGGTGTTTCCTACACATATGGACCATATCTAGTCCAACTCTTCTTCTGAAACTGATACAAAGCACTGGTCCTCTAACATCCAATGCTTGTCATTTAAGATGAGAAACGTGTGAGCTTCGTGAATGATTTAGTTCGTTTGAGCAGAAAAGTGACTGCCCTTACCTGAATTGAAGTCTTGCTTGTAGGAAGACTCAGAGCCTGGGATTTAACTCCATTTCTGAAGTAAAACACACAGCAGTGTAATCATCGATTGATCACACTCTGCTTTAGAACAAGAAGCACGCTCTTGCTTTCTAGAGACTCTAAGACAGCAGGAAACGTGAGTGTGCTGAGAACAAAAGAACGGTGTTTCCTACACATACGGACCATATCTAGTCCAACTCTTCTTCTGAAAATGATACAAAGCACTGGTCCTCTAACATCCAATGCTTGTCAATTAAGATGAGAAACGTGTGAGCTTCGTTAATGATGTAGTTCGTTTGAGCAGAAAAGTGACTGCCCATACCTGAATTGAAGTCTTGCTTTTAGGGAGACTCAGAGCCTGGGATTTAACTCCATTTCTGAAGTAAAACACACAGCAGTGTAATCATCGATTGATCACACTCTGCTTTAGAACAAGAAGCACGCTCTTGCTTTCTACAGTCTCTAAGACAGCAGGAAACGTGAGTGTGCTGAGAACAAAAGAACGGTGTTTTCTACACATACGGACCATATCTAGTCAAAATCTTCTTCTGAAAATGATACAAAGCACTGGTCCTCTAACATCCAATGTTTGTCAATTAAGAGGAGAAACGTGTGAGCTTCGTGAACGATGTAGTTCGTTTGAGCAGAAAACTGACTGCCCTTACCTGAAACGAAGTCTTGCTTTTAGGAAGACTCAGAGCCTGGGATTTAACTCCATTTGTGAAGTGAAACACACAGTAGTGTTCTCATCCATTGATCACCCTTTGCTTTAGAACAAGAAGCACGCTCTTGCTTTCTAGATTCTCTAAGACAGCAGGAATCGTGAGTTTTCTGAGAACAAAAGAATGGTGTTTCCTACACATACGGACCATATCTAGTCCAACTCTGCTTCTGAAACTGATACAAAGCACTGGTCCTCTAACATCCAATGCTTGTCTGTTAAGATGAGAAAGGTGTGAGCTCCGTGAAAGATGCAGTTCATTTGAGCTGAAAAGTGACTGTCCGTACCTGAAACGAAGTCTTGCTTGTAGGAAGACATAGAGCCTGGGATTTAACTCCTTTTCTGAAGCGAAACACACAGCATAGTTCTCATCTATGGATCACACTCTGCCTTAGAGCTAGAAGCACACTCTTGCTGTCTAGATTCTCTAATACAGCAGGAAATCTGAGTGTGCCCAGAACAAAAGAACGGTGTTTCCTACACATATGGACCATATCTAGTCCAACTCATCTTCTGAAACTGATACAAAGCACTGGTCCTCTAACATCCAATGCTTGTCAATTAAGATGAGAAACGTGTGAGCTTCGTGAATGATTTAGTCTGTTTGAGCCAGAAAAGTGACTGCCCTTACCTGAATTGAAGGCTTGCTTGTAGGAAGACTAAGAGCCTGGGATTTAACTCCTTTTCTGAAGTAAAACACACAGCAGTGTAATCATCGATTGATCACACTCTGCTTTAGAACAAGAAGCACGCTCTTGCTTTCTAGAGACTCTAAGACAGCAGGAAACGTGAGTGTGCTGAGAACAAAAGAACGGTGTTTCCTACACATACGGACCATATCTAGTCCAACTCTTCTTCTGAAAATGATACAAAGCACTGGTCCTCTAACATCCAATGCTTGTCAATTAAGATGAGAAACGTGTGAGCTTCGTTAATGATGTAGTTCGTTTGAGCAGAAAAGTGACTGCCCTTACCTGAATTGAAGTCTTGCTTTTAGGGAGACTCAGAGCCTGGGATTTAACTCCATTTCTGAAGTAAAACACACAGCAGTGTAATCATCGATTGATCACACTCTGCTTTAGAACAAGAAGCACGCTCTTGCTTTCTAGAGTCTCTAAGACAGCAGGAAACATGAGTGTGTTGAGAACAAAAGAACGGTGTTTCCTACACATATGGACCATATCTAGTCCAACTCTTCTTCTGAAAATGATACAAAGCACTGGTCCTCTAACATCCAATGTTTGTCAATTAAGAGGAGAAACGTGTGAGCTTCGTGAACGATGTAGTTCGTTTGAGCAGAAAACTGACTGCCCTTACCTGAAACGAAGTCTTGCTTGTAGTAAGACACAGAGCCTGGGATTTAAGTCCATTTCTGAAGTAAAACACACAGCAGTGTAATCATCCATTGATCACACTCTGCTTTAGAACAAGAAGCACGCTCTTGCTTTCTAGAGACTCTAAGACAGCAGGAAACGTGAGTGTGCTGAGAACAAAAGAACGGTGTTTCCTACACATACGGACCATATCTAGTCCAACTCTTCTTCTGAAAATGATACAAAGCACTGGTCCTCTAACATCCAATGCTTGTCAATTAAGATGAGAAACGTGTGAGCTTCGTGAAAGATGTAGTTCGTTTGAGCCCAAACGTGACTGCCCTTACCTGAAACGAAGTCTTGCTTGTAGGAATATTCAGAGCAAGGGATTCAACTCCATTTCTGAAGTGAAACACACAGCATAGTTCTCATCCATGGATCACACTCTGCTTTAGAGCAAGAAGCACACACTTGCTTTCTAGAGTCTCTAAGACAGCAGGAAATCTGAGTGTGCCCAGAACAAAAGAACGGTGTTTCCTACACATACGGACTATATGTAGTCCAAATCTTCTTCTGAAACTGATAGAATGCACTGGTACTCTAACATCCAATGCTTGTCAGTTAAGATGTGAAACGTGTGAGCTTTGTGAATGATGTAGTTCCTTTGAACTGAAAAGTGACTGCCCTTACCTGAAACGAAGTCTTACTTGTAGTAAGACACAGAGCCTGGGATTTAACTCCATTTCTGAAGGGAAACACACAGCATAGTTCTCATCTATGGATCACACTCTGCCTTAGAGCTAGAAGCACACTCTTGCTGTCTAGATTCTCTAATACAGCAGGAAATCTGAGTGTGCCCAGAACAAAAGAACGGTGTTTCCTACACATATGGACCATATCTAGTCCAACTCTTCTTCTGAAACTGATACAAAGCACTGGTCCTCTAACATCCAATGCTTGTCAATTAAGATGAGAAACGTGTGAGCTTCGTGAATGATTTAGTTCGTTTGAGCAGAAAAGTGACTGCCCTTACCTGAATTGAAGTCTTGCTTGTAGGAAGACTCAGAGCCTGGGATTTAACTCCATTTCTGAAGTAAAACACACAGCAGTGTAATCATTGATTGATCACACTCTGCTTTAGAACAAGAAGCACGCTCTTGCTTTCTAGAGACTCTAAGACAGCAGGAAACGTGAGTGTGCTGAGAACAAAAGAACGGTGTTTCCTACACTAGGGACCATATCTAATCCAACTCTTCTTCTGAAACTGATACAAAGCACTGGTCCTCTAACATCCAATGCTTGTCAGTTAAGATGAGAAACATGTGAGCTTCGTGAACGATGTAGTTCGTTTGAGCAGAAACGTGACTGCCCTTACCTGAAACGAAGTCTTGCTTGTAGGAATATTCAGAGCAAGGGATTCAACTCCATTTATGAAGTGAAACACACAGCATAGTTCTCATCCATGGATCACACTCTGCTTTAGAGCAAGAAGCACACTCTTGCTTTCTAGAGTCTCTAAGACAGCAGGAAATCTGAGTGTGCCCAGAACAAAAGAACGGTGTTTCCTACACATACGGACTATATGTAGTCCAAATCTTCTTCTGAAACTGATAGAATGCACTGGTACTCTAACATCCAATGCTTGTCAGTTAAGATGTGAAACGTGTGAGCTTTGTGAATGATGTAGTTCCTTTGAACTGAAAAGTGACTGCCCTTACCTGAAACGAAGTCTTACTTGTAGTAAGACACAGAGCCTGGGATTTAACTCCATTTCTAAAGGGAAACACACAGCATAGTTCTCATCTATGGATCACACTCTGCCTTAGAGCTAGAAGCACACTCTTGCTGTCTAGATTCTCTAATACAGCAGGAAATCTGAGTGTGCCCAGAACAAAAGAACGGTGTTTCCTACACATATGGACCATATCTAGTCCAACTCTTCTTCTGAAACTGATACAAAGCACTGGTCCTCTAATATCCAATGCTTGTCAATTAAGATGAGAAACGTGTGAGCTTTGTGAATGATTTAGTTCGTTTGAGCAGAAAAGTGACTGCCCTTACTTGAATTGAAGTCTTGCTTGTAGGAAGACTCAGAGCCTGGGATTTAACTCCATTTCTGAAGTAAAACACACAGCAGTGTAATCATCGATTGATCACTCTCTGCTTTAGAACAAGAAGCACGCTCTTGCTTTCTAGAGACTCTAAGACAGCAGGAAACGTGAGTGTGCTGAGAACAAAAGAACGGTGTTTCCTACACATACGGACCATATCTAGTCCAACTCTTCTTCTGAAAATGATACAAAGCACTGGTCCTCTAACATCCAATGCTTGTCAATTAAGATGAGAAACGTGTGAGCTTCGTTAATGAGGTAGTTCGTTTGAGCAGAAAAGTGACTGCCCTTACCTGAATTGAAGTCTTGCTTTTAGGGAGACTCAGAGCCTGGGATTTAACTCCATTTCTGAAGTAAAACACACAGCAGTGTAATCATCGATTGATCACACTCTGCTTTAGAACAAGAAGCACGCTCTTGCTTTCTAGAGTCTCTAAGACAGCAGGAAACGTGAGTGTGCTGAGAACAAAAGAACGGTATTTTCTACACATACGGACCATATCTAGTCAAAATCTTCTTCTGAAAATGATACAAAGCACTGGTCCTCTAACATCCAATGTTTGTCAATTAAGAGGAGAAACGTGTGAGCTTCGTGAACGATGTAGTTCGTTTGAGCAGAAAACTGACTGCCCTTACCTGAAACGAAGTCTTGCTTTTAGGAAGACTCAGAGCCTGGGATTTAACTCCATTTGTGAAGTGAAACACACAGTAGTGTTCTCATCTATGGATCACACTCTGCCTTAGAGCGAGAAGCACACTCTTGCTTTCTAGATTCTCTAATACAGCAGGAAATCTGAGTGTGCCCAGAACAAAAGAACGGTGTTTCCTACACATATGGACCATAACTAGTCCAACTCTGCTTCTGAAACTGATACAAGGCACTGGTCCTCTAACATACAATGCTTGTCAGTTAAGATGAGAAACGTGTGAGCTTTGTGAATGATGCAGTTCCTTTGAAATGAACAGTGACTCCCCTTACCTGAAACGAAGTCTTGCTTGTAGTAAGACACAGAGCGTGGGATTTAAGTCCATTTCTGAAGTAAAACACACAGCAGTGTAATCATCCATTGATCACACTCTGCTTTAGAGCAAGAAGCACGCTCTTGCTTTCGAGAGTCTCTAAGACAGCAGGAAACGTGAGTGTGCTGAGAACAAAAGTACGGTGTTTCCTACACATACGGACCATATCTAGTCCAACTCTTCTTCTGAAACTGATACAACGCATTGTTCCTCTAACATCCAATGCTTGTCAGTTAAGATGAGAAACGTGTGAGCTTCTTGAACGATGTAGTTCATTTGTGCAGAAAACTGACTGCCCTTACCTGAAACGATGTCTTGCATGTAGGAAGACTCAGAGCCTGGGATTTAACTCCATTTCTGAAGTGAAACACACAGCAGTGTTCACATCCATTGATCACACTCTGCTGTAGAACAAGAAGCACGCTCTTGCTTCCTAGACTCTCTAAGACAGCAGGAAACGTGAGTGTGCTGAGAACAAAAGAACTGTGTTACCTACACATACAGACATTATATAGTCCAACTCTGCTTCTGAAACTGATACAAAGCACTGGTCCTCTAAAATCCAATGCTAGTCTGTTAAAATGAGAAACGTGTGAGCTCAGTGAACAATGTAGTTCGTTTGAGCTGAAAAGTGACTGCCCTTACCTGAAACGAAGTGTTGCTTGTAGGAAGACTCAGAGCCTGGGATTTAACTCCATTTCTGAAGTGAAACACACAGCATAGTTCTGATCCCTGGATCACACTCTGCTTTAGAGAAAGAAGCACACTCTTGCTTTCTAGAGTCTCTAAGACAGCAGGAAATCTGAGTGTGCCCAGAACAAAAGAACGGTTTTTCCTACATATACGGACTATATGTAGTCCAAATTTTCTTCTGAAACTGATAGAATGCACTGGTACTCTAACACCCAATGCTTGTCAGTTAAGATGAGAAACGTGTGAGCTTTGTGAATGATGTAGTTCCTTTGAACTGAAAAGTAACTGCCCTTACCTGAAACGAAGTCTTGCTTGTAGTAAGACACAGAGCCTGGGATTTAACTCCATTTCTGAAGGGACACACACAGCATAGTTCTCATCCATGGATCACACTTTGCATTAGAGCGAAAAGCACACTCTTGCTTTCTAGAGTCTCTAATACAGCAGGATATCTGAGTGTGCCCAGAACAAAAGAACGGTGTTTCCTACACATACTGAATATATGTAGTCCAAATCTTCTTCTGAAACTGATACAAAGCACTGGTCCTCTGACATCCAATGCTTGTCAGTTAAGATGAGAAACGTGTGAGCTTCTTGAACGATGTAGTTCCTTTGAGCAGAAAAGTGACTGCCCTTACCTGAAATGAATTCTTGCTTGTAGGGTGACTCAGACCATGGGATTTAACTCCATTTCTGAAGTGAAACACACAGCATAGTCTCATCCATGGATCACACTCTGCTTTACAGCGAGAAGCACGCTCTTGCTTTCTAGAGTCTCTAAGACAGCAGGAAACGTGACTGTGCCCAGAACAAAAGATCGGTGTTTCCTACACATATGGACCATATGTAGTCCAAATCTGTTTCTGAAACTGATACAAAGCACTGACCCTCTAACATCCAATGCTTGTCAGTTAAGATGATAAACGTGTGAGCTTCGTGAACGATGTAGTTCATTTGATCAGAAAAGTGACTGCCCTTACCTGAAACGACGTCTTGCTTGTAGGAAGACTCAGAGCCTGGGATTTAACTCCATTTCTGAAGTGAAACACACAGCATAGTTCTCATCCATGGATCACACTCTGCTTTAGAGCAAGAAGCACACTCTTGCTTTCTAGAGTCTCTAAGACAGCAGGAAATCTGAGTGTGCCCAGAACAAAAGAATGGTGTTTCCTACACATACGGACTATATGTAGTCCAAATCTTCTTCTGAAACTGATAGAATGCACTGGTCCTCTAACATCCAATGCTTGTCAGTTAAGATGAGAAACGTG
The DNA here is from genome assembly GCA_949786385.1 of Onychomys leucogaster. Taxonomy (NCBI): domain Eukaryota; kingdom Metazoa; phylum Chordata; class Mammalia; order Rodentia; family Cricetidae; genus Onychomys; species Onychomys leucogaster. The sequence goes on from CATKUP010000069.1 coordinate 739,142, forward strand.
TGAGCTTTGTGAATGATGTAGTTCCTTTGAACTGAAAAGTAACTGCCCTTACCTGAAATGAAGTCTTGCTTGTAGTAAGACACAGAGCCTTGGATTTAACTGCATTTCTGAAGTGAAACACACAGCATAGTTCTCATCCATGGATCACACTCTGCATTAGAGCGAGAAGCACACTCTTGCTTTCTAGAGTCTCTAATACAGCAGGATATCTGAGTGTGCCCAGAACAAAAGAACGGTGTTTCCTACACATATGTACCATATCTAGTCCAACTCTTCTTCTGAAACTGATACAAAGCAGTGGTCCTCTAACATCCAATTCTTGTCATTTAAGATGAGAAACGTGTGAGCTTCGTGAATGATGTAGTTCGTTTGAGCAGAAAAGTGACTGCCCTTACCTGAATTGAAGTCTTGCTTGTAGGAAGACTCAGAGCCTGGGATTTAACTCCATTTCTGAAGAAAAACACACAGCAGTGTAATCATCGATTGATCACACTCTGATTTCGAACAAGAAGCACGCTCTTGCTTTCTAGAGTCTCTAAGACAGCAGGAAACGTGAGTGTGCTGAGAACAAAAGAACTGTGTTTCCTACACATACAGACATTATATAGTGCAACTCTGCTTCTGAAACTGATACAAAGCACTGGTCCTCTAACATCCAATGCTTGTCTGTTAAGATGAGAAACGTGTGAGCTCAGTGAACGATGTAGGCCGTTTGAGCTGAAAAGTGACTGCCCTTCCCTGAAACGAAGTCTTGCCTGTAGGAAGACACAGAGCCTGGGATTTAACTCCTTTTCTGAAGGGAAACACACAGCATAGTTCTCATCCATGGGTCACACTCTGCTTTAGAGCAAGAAGCACGCTCTTGCTTTCTAGAGTCTCTAATACAGCAGGAAATCTGAGTGTGCCCAGAACAAAAGAACGGTGTTTCCTACACATACTGACTATATGTAGTCCAAATCTTCTTCTGAAACTGATACAAAGCACTGGGCCTCTGACATCAAATGCTTGTCAGTTAAGATGAGAAACGTGTGAGCTTCTTGAACGATGTAGTTCCTTTGAGCAGAAAAGTGACTGCCCTTACCTGAAACGAATTCTTGCATGTAGGGTGACTCAGAGCATGGGATTTAACTCCATTTCTGAAGTGAAACACACAGCATTGTCACATCCATTGATCACACTCTGCTTTAGAACAAGAAGCACGCTCTTGCTTTCTAGAGTCTCTAAGACAGCAGGAAACGTGAGTGTGCTGAGAACAAAAGAACGGTGTTTCCTACATATAGGGACCATATCTAGTCCAACTCTGCTTCTTAAACTGATACAAAGCACTCTTCCTATAACATCCAATGCTTGTCAATTAAGATGAGAAACGTGTGAGCTTCGTGAACTATGTAGTTCATTTGAGCAGAAAACTGACTGTCCTTACCTGAAACGAAGTCTTGCTTGTAGGAAGACTCAGAGCCTGTGATTTAACTCCATTTCTGAAGTGAAACACACAGCAGTGTTCTCCTCCATTGATCACACTCTGCTTTAGAACAAGAAGCACGCTCTTGCTCTCTAGAGTCTCTAAGACAGCAGGAAACGTGAGTTTGGTGAGAACAAAAGAACGGTGTTTCCTACACATACGGACCATATCTAGTCCAAATCTGCTTCTGAAACTGATACAAAGCACTGACCCTCTAACATCCAATGCTTGTCAGTTAATATGAGAAACGTGTTAGCTTCGTGAACGATGTAGTTCCTTTGAGCAGAAAAGTGACTGCCCTTACCTGAAAGGAAGTCTTTCTTGTAGGGAGACACAGAGCATGGGATTTAACTCCATTTCTGAAGTGAAACACACAGCATAGTCTCATCCATGGATCACACTCTGCTTTACAGCGAGAAGCACGCTCTTGCTTTCTAGAGTCTCTAAGACAGCAGGAAACGTGAGTGTGCTGAGAACAAAAGATCGGTGTTACCTACACATATGGACCATATGTAGTCCAAATCTGTTTCTGAAACTGATACCAAGCACTGACCCTCTAACTTCCAATGCTTGTCAGTTAAGATGAGAAACGTGTGAGCTTTATGAATGATGTAGTTCCTTTGAACTGAAAAGTAACTGCCCTTACCTGAAATGAAGTCTTGCTTGTAGTAAGACACAGAGCCTGGGATTATCTGCATTTCTGAAGGGAAACACACAGCATAGTTCTCATCCATGGATCACACTCTGCTTTAGAGCGAGAAGCACACTCTTGCTTTCTAGAGTCTCTAATACAGCAGGATATCTGAGTGTGCCCAGAACAAAAGAACGGTGTTTCCTACACATATGGACCATATCTAGTCCAACTCTTCTTCTGAAACTGATACAAAGCACTGGTCCTCTAACATCCAATACTTGTCATTTAAGATGAGAAACGTGTGAGCTTCGTGAATGATGTAGTTCGTTTGAGCATTAAAGTGACTGCCCTTACCTGAATTGAAGTCTTGCTTGTAGGAAGACTCAGAGCCTGGGATTTAACTCCATTTCTGAAGTGAAACACACAGCATAGTCTCATCCATGGATCACACTCTGCTTTACAGCGAGAAGCACGCTCTTGTTTCTAGAGTCTCTAAGACAGCAGGAAACGTGACTGTGCCCAGAACAAAAGATCGGTGTTTCCTACACATATGGACCATATGTAGTCCAAATCTGTTTCTGAAACTGATACAAAGCACTGACCCTCTAACATCCAATGCTTCTCAGTTAAGATGATAAACGTGTGAGCTTCGTGAACGATGTAGTTCGTTTGATCAGAAAAGTGACTGCCCTTACCTGAAACGACGTCTTGCTTGTAGGAAGACTCAGAGCCTGGGATTTAACTCCATCTCTGAAGAAAAACACACAGCAGTGTAATCATCGATTGATGACACTCTGCTTTAGAACAAGAAGCACGCTCTTGCTTTCTAGAGTCTCTAAGACAGCAGGAAACGTGAGTGTGCTGAGAACAAAAGAATGGTGTTTCCTACATATAGGGACCATATCTAGTCCAACTCTGCTTCTTAAACTGATACAAAGCACTCTTCCTATAACATCCAATGCTTGTCAATTAAGATGAGAAACGTGTGAGCTTCGTGAACTATGTAGTTCGTTTGAGCAGAAAAGTGACTGCCCTTACCTGAAACGAAGTCTTGCTTGTAGGAAGACTCAGAGCCTGTGATTTAACTCCATTTCTGAAGTGAAACACACAGCAGTGTTCTCCACCATTGATCACACTCTGCTTTAGAACAAGAAGCACGCTCTTGCTCTCTAGAGTCTCTAAGACAGCAGGAAACGTGAGTTTGGTGAGAACAAAAGAACGGTGTTTCCTACACATATGGACCATATCTAGTCCAAATCTGCTTCTGAAACTGATACAAAGCACTGACCCTCTAACATCCAATGCTTGTCAGTTAATATGAGAAACGTGTTAGCTTCGTGAACGATGTAGTTCCTTTGAGCAGAAAAGTGACTGCCCTTACCTGAAACGAAGTCTTGCTTGTAGGGAGCCACAGAGCATGGGATTTAACTCCATTTCTGAAGTGAAACACACAGCATAGTCTCATCCATGGATCACACTCTGCTTTACAGCGAGAAGCACGCTCTTGCTTTCTAGAGTCTTAGACAGTAGGAAACGTGACTGTGCCCAGAACAAAAGATCGGTATTTCCTACACATATGGACCATATGTAGTCCAAATCTGTTTCTGAAACTGATACAAAGCACTGACCCTCTAACATCCAATGCTTGTCAGTTGGGATGAGAAACGTGTGAGCTTCGTGAATGATGTAGTTCGTTTGAGCAGAAAAGTGACTGCCCTTACCTGAATTGAAGTCTTGCTTGTAGGAAGACTCAGAGCCTGGGATTTAACTCCATTTCTGAAGAAAAACACACAGCAGTGTAATCATCGATTGATGACACTCTGCTTTAGAACAAGAAGCACGCTCTTGCTTTCTAGAGTCTCTAAGACAGCAGGAAACGTGAGTGTGCTGAGAACAAAAGAACGGTGTTTCCTACACATACGGACCATATCTAGTCCAACACTGCTTCTAAAACTGATACAAAGCAATGACCCTCTAACATCCAATGCTTGTCAGTTAATATGAGAAACGTGTGAGCTCTGTGAACGATGTAGTTCTTTGAGCAGAAAAGTGACTGCCATTACCTGAAACGAAGTCTTGCTTGTAGGAAGACTCAGAGCCTGGGATTTAACTCCATTTCTGAAGGCAAACACACAGCATAGTTCTCATCCATGGATCACACTCTGCTTTAGAGCGAGAAGCACGCTCTTGCTTTCTAGAGTCTCTAAGACAGCAGGAAACGTGAGTGTGCAGAACAAAAGAACGGTGTTTCCTACACATATGGATTTATATAGTCCAACTCTTCTTCTGAAACTGATACAAAGCACTGGTCCTCTAACATCTAATGCTTGTCTGTTTAGATGAGAAACGTGTGAGCTCCGTGAAAGATGTAGTTCGTTTGAGCTGAAAAGTGACTGCCCTTACCTGAAACGAAGTCTTGCTTGTAGGAAGACATAGAGCCTGGGATATAAGTCCATTTCTGAAGGGAAACACACAGCATAGTTCTCATCCATGGATCACACTCTGTTTTAGAGCGAGAAGCATGCTCTTGCTTTCTAGAGTCTCTAAGACAGCAGGAAACGTGAGCGTGCCCAGAAAAAAAGATCGGTGTTTCCTACACATATGGACCATATGTAGTCCAAATCTGCTTCTGAAACTGATACAAAGCACAGACCCTCTAACATCCAATGCTTGTCAGTTAAGATGAGAAACGTGTGAGCTCAGTGAATGATGTAGTTCCTTTGAGCCGAATAGTTACTACCCTTACCTGAATCGAAGTCTTGCTTGTAGGAAGACTCAGAGCCTGGGATTTAACTCCATTTCTGTAGTGAAACACACAGCATAGTTCTCATCCATGGATCACACTCTGTTTTAGAGCGAGAAGCACACTCTTGCTTTCTAGAGTCTCTAAGACAGAAGGAAAAGTGAGTGTGCTGAGAACAAAAGAACGGTGTTTCCTACACATACGGACATTATATAGTCAAACTCTTCTTCTGAAACTGATACAAAGCACTGGTCCTCTAACATCCAATGCTTGTCAGTTAACATGAGAAACGTGTGAGCTTCGTGAACGATGTAGTTCGTTTGAGCAGAAAACGTACTGCCCTTACCTGAAAGATAGTCTTGCTTGTAGGGAGACTCAGAGCCTGGGATTTAACTCCTTTTCTGAATTGAAACACACAGCATAGTTTTCATCCATGGATCACACTCTGCTTTAGAATGAGAAGCACGCTCTTGCTTTCTAGAGTCTCTAAGACAGCAGGAAACGTGAGTGTGCTGAGAACAAAAGAACGGTGTTTCCTACACATATGGACCAAATCTAGTCCAACTCTGCTTCTGAAACTGATACAAGGCACTGGTCCTCTAACATACAATGCTTGTCAGTTAAGATGAGAAACGTGTGAGCTTTGCGAATGATGCAGTTCCTTTGAAATGAAAAGTGACTCCCCTTACCTGAAACGAAGTCTTGCTTGTAGTAAGACACAGAGCCTGGGAATTAAGTCCATTTCTGAAGTAAAACACACAGCAGTGTAATCATCCATTGATCACACTCTGCTTTAGAACAAGAAGCGCGCTCTTGTTTCTAGAGTCTCTAAGACAGAAGGAAACGTGAGTGTGCTGAGAACAAAAGTACAGTGTTTCCTACACATACGGACATTATATAGTCCAACTCTGCTTCTGAAACTGATACAAAGCACTGGTCCTCTAACGTCCAAGGCTTGTCTGTTAAGATGAGAAACGTGTGAGGTAAGTGAACGCTGTAGTTCGTTTGAGCTGAAAAGTGACTGCCCTTACCTGAATTGAAGTCTTGCCTGTAGGAAGACACAGAGCCTGGGATTTAACTCCATTTCTGAAGGGAAACATACAGCATAGTTCTCATCCATGGATCACACTCTGCTTTAGAGCAAGAAGCACGCTCTTGCATTCTAGAGTCTCTAAGACAGCAGGAAACGTGAGTGTGCTGAGAACAAAAGAACCGTGTTCCCTACACATACGGACCATATCTAGTCCAACTCTTCTTCTGAAACTGATACAATGCACTGGTCCTCTAACATCCAATGCTTGTCAATTAAGATGAGAAACGTGTGAGCTTCTTGAACGATGTAGTTCGTTTGAGCAAAAAACTAACTGCCTTTACCTGAAACGAAATCTTGCTTGTAGGAAGACTCAGAGATTGGGATTTAACTCCATTTCTGAAGTGAAACACACAGCAGTGTTCTCATCCATTGATCACACTCTGCTTTAGAACAAGAAGCACGCACTTGCTTTCTAGAGTCTCTAAGACAGCAGGAAACGTGAGTTTGCTGAGAACAAAAGAACGGTGTTTCCTACACATACAGACCATATCTAGTCCAACTCTGCTTCTGAAACAGATACAAAGCACTGGTCCTCTAACATCCAATGCTTGTCAGTTAAGATGAGAAACGTGTGAGCTTTGTGAGTGATGTAGTTCCTTTGAACTGAAAAGTGACTGCCCTTACCTGAAACGAAGTCTTGCTTGGAGGAAGACACAGAGCCTGGGATTTAACTCCATTTCTGAAGGGAAACACACAGCATAGTTCTCATACATGGATCACACTCTGCTTTAGAGTGAGAAGCACGTTCTTCCTTTTAGAGTCTCTAATATAGCAGGTAATCTGAGTGTGCCCAGAACAAAAGAACGGTGTTTTCTAAACATACAGACCATATCTAGTCCAACTCTGCTTCTGAAACTGATACAAAGCACTGGTCCTCTAACATCCAATGCTTGTCTGTTAAGATGAGAAACGTGTGAGCTCTGTGAACGATGTAGTTCGTTTGAGCAGAAAAGTGACTGCCCTTACCTGAAACGAAGTCTTGCTTGTAGGAAGACACAGACCCTGGGATTTAACTCCTTTTCTGAAGTGAAACACACAGCATAGTTCTCACCCATGGATCACACTCTGCTTTAGAGCGAGAAGCACGCTCTTGCTTTCTAAAGTCTCTAAGACAGCAGGAAACGTGAGTGTGCTGAGAACAAAAGAACGGTGTTTCCTACACATATGGACCAAATCTAGTCCAACTCTGCTTCTGAAACTGATACAAGGCACTGGTCCTCTAACATACAATGCTTGTCAGTTAAGATGAGAAACGTGTGAGCTTTGTGAATGATGCAGTTCCTTTGAACTGAAAAGTGACTGCCCTTACCTGAAACGAAACTTGCTTGTAGTAAGACACAGAGCCTGGGATTTAAGTCCATTTCTGAAGTAAAACACACAGCAGTGTAATCATCCATTGATCACACTCTGCTTTAGAACAAGAAGCACGCTCTTGCTTTCTAGAGTCTCTAAGACAGCAGGAAACGTGAGTGTGCTGAGAACAAAAGAACTGTGTTTCCTACACATACAGACATTACATAGTCCAACTCTGCTTCTGAAACTGATACAAAGCACTGGTCCTCTAACGTCCAAGGCTTGTCTGTTAAGATGAGAAAAGTGTGAGGTCAGTGAACGATGTAGTTCGTTTGAGCTGAAAAGTGACTGCCCTTACCTGAATTGAAGTCTTGCCTGTAGGAAGACACAGAGCCTGGGATTTAACTCCATTTCTGAAGGGAAACATACAGCATAGTTCTCATCCATGGATCACACTCTGCTTTAGAGCAAGAAGCACGCTCTTGCATTCTAGAGTCTCTAAGACAGCAGGAAACATGAGTGTGCTGATAACAAAAGAACGGTGTTTCCTACACATACGGACCATATCTAGTCCAACTCTTCTTCTGAAACTGATACAACGCACTGGTCCTCTCACATCCAATGCTTGTCAGTTAAGATGAGAAACGTGTGAGCTCAGTGAACGATGTAGTTCCTTTGAGCAGAAAAGTGACTGCCCTTACCTGAAACGAAATCTTGCTTGTAGGAAGACTCAGAGATTGGGATTTAACTCCATTTCTGAAGTGAAACACACAGCAGTGTTCTCATCCATTGATCACACTCTGCTTTAGAACAGGAAGAACGCTCTTGCTTTCTAGAGTCTCTAAGACAGCAGGAAACGTGAGTTTGCTGAGAACAAAAGAACAGTGTTTCCTACACATATGGACCATATCTAGTCCAACGCTGCTTCTGAAACAGATACAGAGCACTAGTCCTCTAAAATCCAATGCTTGTCAGTTAAGATGTGAAACGTGTGAGCTTCGTGCACGATGTAGTTCCTTTGAGCAGAAAAGTGACTGCCATTACCTGAAACGAAGTCTTGCTTGTAGGGACACACAGACCATGGGATTTAACTCCATTTCTGAAGTGAAACACACAGTATAGTCTCATCCATGGATCACACTCTGCTTTAGAGCAAGAAGCACGCTCTTGCTTTCTAGATTCTCTAAGACAGCAGGAAACTTGAATGTGCCTAGAGCAAAAGATCGGTGTTTTCTACACATATGGACCATATGTAGTCCAAGTCTGCTTCTGAAACTGCTACAAAGCACTGACCCTCTAACATCCAATGCTTGTCAGTTAAGATGATAAACGTGTAAGCTTCGTGAGCGTTGTAGTTCGTTTGAGCTGAGAAGTGACTGCCCTTACCTGAAAGGACGTCTTGCTTGTAGGAAGACTCAGAGCCTGGGATTTAACTCCATTTCTGAAGTGAAACACACAGCATAGTTCTCATCCATGGATCACACTCTGCTTTAGAGCAAGAAGCACACTCTTGCTTTCTAGATTCTCTAAGACAGCAGGAAATCTGAGTGTGCCCAGAACAAAAGAATGGTGTTTCCTACACATACGGACTATATGTAGTCCAAATCTTCTTCTGAAACTGATAGAATGCACTGGTCCTCTAACATCCAATGCTTGTCAGTTAAGATGAGAAACGTGTGAGCTTTGTGAATGATGTAGTTCCTTTGAACTGAAAAGTAACTGCCCTTACCTAAATTGAAGTCTTGCTTGTAGTAAGACACAGAGCCTGGGATTTAACTACATTTCTGAAGGGAAACACACAGCATAGTTGTCATCCATGGATCACACTCTGCATTAGAGCGAGAAGCACACTCTTGCTTTCTAGAGTCTCTAATACAGCAGGATATCTGAGTGTGCCCAGAACAAAAGAACGGTGTTTCCTACACATATGGACCATATCTAGTCCAACTCTTCTTCTGAAACTGATACAAAGAACTGGTCCTCTAACATCAAATTCTTGTCATTTAAGATGAGAAACGTGTGAGCTTCGTGAATGATGTAGTTCGTTTGAGCAGAAAAGTGACTGCCCTTACCTGAATTGAAGTCTTGCTTGTAGGAAGACTCAGAGCCTGGGATTTAACTCCATTTCTGAAGAAAAACACACAGCAATGTAATCATCGATTGATCACACTCTGCTTTCGAACAAGAAGCATGCTCTTGCTTTCTAGAGTCTCTAAGACAGCAGGAAACGTGAGTGTGCTGAGAACAAAAGAACTGTGTTTCCTACACATACAGACATTACATAGTCCAACTCTGCTTCTGAAACTGATACAAAGCACTGGTCCTCTAATATCCAATGCTTGTCAGTTAAGATGAGAAACGTGTGAGCTTCTTGAACGATGTAGTTCCTTTGAGCAGAAAAGTGACTGCCCTTACCTGAAATGAATTCTTGCTTGTAGGGTGACTCAGAGCATGGGATTTAACTCCATTTCTGAAGTGAAACACACAGAATTGTCACATCCATTGATCACACTCTGCTTTACAACAAGAAGCACGCTCTTGCATTCTAGAGTCTCTAAGACAGCAGGAAAAGTTAGTGTGCTGAGAACAAAAGAACGGTGTTTCCTACATATAGGGACCATATCAAGTCCAACTCTGCTTCTAAAACAGATACAAAGCACTGACCCTCTAACATCCAATGCTTGTCAGTTAATATGAGAAACGTGTGAGCTCAGTGAACGATGTAGTTCTTTGAGCTGAAAAGTGACTGCCCTTACCTGAAATGAAGTCTTGCTTGTAGGAAGACTCAGAGCCTGGGATTTAACTCCATTTCTGAAGGCAAACACACAGCATAGTTCTCATCCATGGATCACACTCTGCTTTAGAGCAAGAAACACACTCTTGCTTTCTAGAGCCCCTAAGACAGCAGGAATTCTGAGTGTGCCCAGAACAAAAGAACGGTGTTTCCTACACATACGGACTATATGTAGTCCAAATCTTCTTCTGAAACTGATAGAATGCACTGGTCCTCTAACATCCAATGCTTGTCAGTTAAGATGTGAAACGTGTGAGCTTTGTGAATGATGTAGTTCCTTTGAACTGAAAAGTAACTGCCCTTACCTGAAACGAAGTCTTGCTTGTAGTAAGACACAGAGCCTGGGATTTAACTCCATTTCTGAAGGGAAACACACAGCATAGTTCTCATCCATGGATCACACTCTGCTTTAGAGCGAGAAGCACACTCTTGCTTTCTAGAGTCTCTAATACAGCAGGATATCTGAGTGTGCCCAGAACAAAAGAACGGTGTTTCCTACACATATGGACCATTTCTAGTCCAACTCTTCTTCTGAAACTGATACAAAGCACTGGTCCTCTAACATCCAATGCTGGTCAAATAATATGAGAAACGTGTGAGCTTCGTGAATGATGTAGTTCCTTTGAGCAGAAAAGTGACTGCCCTTACCAGAAACGAAATCTTGCATGTAGGGAGACTCAGAGCATGGGATTTAACTCCATTTCTGAAGTGAAACACACAGCATTGTCTCATCCATTGATCACACTCTGCTTTAGAACAAGAAGCACGCTCTTGCTTTCTAGAGTCTCTAAGACAGCAGGAAACGTGAGTGTGCTGAGAACAAAAGAACTGTGTTTCCTACACATACAGACATTACATAGTCCAACTCTGCTTCTGAAACTGATACAAAGCACTGGTCCTCTAACGTCCAAGGCTTGTCAGTTAATATGAGAAACGTGTGAGCTCAGTGAACGATGTAGTTCCTTTGAGCAGAAAAGTGACTGCCCTTACCTGAAACGAAGTCTTGCTTGTAGGAAGACTCAGAGCCTGGGATTTAACTCCATTTCTGAAGTGAAACACACAGCATAGTTCTCATCCATGGATCACACTCTGCTTTAGAGCAAGAAGCACACTCTTGCTTTCTAGAGCCCATAATACAGCAGGAATTCTGAGTGTGCCCAGAACAAAAGAACGGTGTTTCCTACACATACAGACTATATGTAGTCCAAATCTTCTTCTGAAACTGAAAGAATGCACTGGTCCTCTAACATCCAATGCTTGTCAGTTAACATTTGAAACGTGTGAGCTTTGTGAATGATGTAGATCCTTTGAACTAAAAAGTAACTGCCCTTACCTGAAACGAAGTCTTGCTTGTAGTAAGACACAGAGCCTGGGATTTAACTCCATTTCTGAAGGGAAACACACAGCATAGTTCTCATCCATGGATCACACTCTGCTTTCGAGCGAGAAGCACACTCTTGCTTTCTAGAGTCTCTAATACAGCAGGATATCTGAGTGAGCCCAGAACAAAAGAATGGTGTTTCCTACACATATGGACCATATCTAGTCCAACTCTTCTTCTGAAACTGATACAAAGCACTTGTCCTCTAACATCCAATGCTCGTCAATTAAGATGAGAAACGTGGGAGCTTCGTGAACGATGTAGTTCGTTTGAGCAGAAAAGTGACTGCCCTTACCTGAATTGAAGTCTTGCTTGTAGGAAGACTCAGAGCCTGGGATTTAACTCCATTTTTGAAGTAAAACACAAAGCAGTGTAATCATCGATTGATCACACTCTGCTTTCGAACAAGATGCACGCTCTTGCTTTGTAGATTCTCTAAGAAAGCAGGAAACGTGAGTGTGCTGATAACAAAAGAACGGTGTTTCCTACATATAGGGACCATATCTAGTCCAACTCTGCTTCTTAAACTGATACAAAGCACTGACCCTCTAACATCCAATGCTTGTCAGTTAATATGAGAAACGTGTGAGCTCAGTGAACGATGTAGTTCCTTTGAGCCGAAAAGTCACTGCCCTTCCCTGAAACGAAGTCTTGCCTGTAGGAAGACACAGAGCCTGGGATTTAACTCCATTTCTGAAGGGAAACACACAGCATAGTTCTCATCCATGGGTCACATTCTGCTTTAGAGCAAGAAGCACGCTCTTGCTTTCTAGATTCTCTAATACAGCAGGAAACCTGAGTGTGCCCAGAACAAAAGAACGGTGTTTCCTACACATACTGACTATATGTAGTCCAAATCTTCTTCTGAAACTGATACAAAGCACTGAGCCTCTAACATCCAATGCTTGTCAGTTAAGATGAGAAACGTGTGAGCTTCTTGAACGATGTAGTTCCTTTGAGCAGAAAAGTGACTGCCCTTACCAGAAACGAAATCTTGCTTGTAGGGAGACTCAGAGCATGGGATTTAACTCCATTTCTGAAGTGAAACACACAGCATTGTCTCATCCATTGATCACACTCTGCTTTAGAACAAGAAGCACGCTCTTGCTTTCTAGAGTCTCTAAGGCAGCAGGAAACGTGAGTGTGCTGAGAACAAAAGAACGGTGTTTCCTAAATATAGGGACCATATCTAGTCCAACTCTGCTTCTTAAACTGATACAAAGCACTGACATTCTAACATCCAATGCTTGTCAGTTAATATGAGAAACGTGTGAGCTCAGTGAACGATGTAGTTCCTTAGAGCAGAAAAGTGACTGCCCTTACCTGAAATGAAGTCTTGCTTGTAGGAAGACTCAGAGCCTGGGATTTAACTCAATTTCTGAAGTGAAACACACAGCATAGTTCTCATCCATGGATCACACTCTGCTTTAGAGCAAGAAGCACACTCTTGCTTTCTAGAGCCTCTAAGACAGCAGGAAATCTGTGTGTGCCCAGAACAAAAGAACGGTGTTTCCTACACATACGGACTATATGTAGTCCAAATCTTCTTCTGAAACAGATACAATGCACTGGGCCTCTAACATCCAATGCTTGTCAGTTAAGATGAGAAACGTGTGAGCTTCGTGAACAATGTAGTTCCTTTGAGCAGAAAATTGAAAGCCCTTACCAGAAACGATGTCTTGCTTGTAGGGAGACTAAGAGCATGGGATTTAACTCCATTTCTGAACTGAGACACACAGCATTGTCTCATCCATTGATCACACTCTGCTTTAGCACAAGAAGCACGCTCTTGCTTTCTAGAGTCTCTAAGACAGCAGGAAACGTGAGTGTGCTGAGAACAAAAGAACGGTGTTTCCTACATATAGGGACCATATCTGGTACAACTCTGCTTCTTATACTGATACAAAGCACTGGTCCTCTAACATCCAATGCTTGTCAATTAAGATGAGAAACGTGTGAGCTTCGTGAATGATGTAGTTCGTTTGAGCAGAAAACTGACTGCCCTTAACTGAAACGAAGTCTTGCTTGTAGGAAGACTCAGAGCCTGGGATTTAACTCCATTTCTGAAGTGAAACACACAGCATAGTTCTCATCCATGGATCACACTCTGCTTTAGAGCAAGAAGCACACTCTTGCTTTCTAGAGCCCCTAAGACAGCAGGAATTCTGAGTGTGCTCAGAACAAAAGAACAGTGTTTCCTACACATACAGACTATATGTAGTCCAAATCTTCTTCTGAAACTGATAGAATGCACTGGTCCTCTAACATCCAATGCTTGTCAGTTAACATTTGAAACGTGTGAGCTTTGTGAATGATGTAGATCCTTTGAACTGAAAAGTAACTGCCCTTACCTGAAACGAAGTCATGGTTGTAGTAAGACACAGAGCCTGGGATTTAACTCCATTTCTGAAGGGAAACACACAGCATAGTTCTCATCCATGGATCACACTCTGCTTTAGAGCGAGAAGCACACTCTTGCTTTCTAGAGTCTCTAATACAGCAGGATATCTGAGTGTGCCCAGAACAAAAGAACGGTGTTTCCTACACATATGGACCATAAATAGTCCAACTCTTCTTCTGAAACTGATACAAAGCACTTGTCCTCTAACATCCAATGCTCGTCAATTAAGATGAGAAACGTGGGAGCTTCGTGAACGATGTAGTTCGTTTGAGCAGAAAAGTGACTGCCCTTACCTGAATTGAAGTCTTGCTTGTAGGAAGACTCAGAGCCTGGGATTTAACTCCATTTTTGAAGTAAAACACAAAGCAGTGTAATCATCGATTGATCACACTCTGCTTTCGAACAAGATGCACGCTCTTGCTTTGTAGAGTCTCTAAGAAAGCAGGAAACGTGAGTGTGCTGATAACAAAAGAACGGTGTTTCCTACATATAGGGACCATATCTAGTCCAACTCTGCTTCTTAAACTGATACAAAGCACTGACCCTCTAACATCCAATGCTTGTCAGTTAATATGAGAAACGTGTGAGCTCAGTGAACGATGTAGTTCCTTTGAGCAGAAAAGTGACTGCCCTTACCTGAAACGAAGTCTTGCTTGTAGGAAGACTCAGAGCCGGGGATTTAACTCCATTTCTGAAGTGAAACACACAGCATAGTTCTCATCCATGGATCACACTCTGCTTTAGAGCAAGAAGCACACTCTTGCTTTCTAGAGTCTCTAAGACAGCAGGAAACGTGAGTGTGCTGAGAACAAAAGAACTGTGTTTCCTACACATACTGACTATATGTAGTCCAACTCTGCTTCTGAAACTGATACAAAGCACTGGGCCTCTAACATCCAATGCTTGTCAGTTAAGATGAGAAACGTGTGAGCTTTGTGAGTGATGTAGTTCCTTTGAACTGAAAAGTGACTGCCCTTACCCGAAACGAAGTCTTGCTTGTAGTAAGACACAGAGCCTGGGATTTAACTCCATTTCTGAAGGGAAACACACAGCATAGTTCTCATCCATGGATCACACTCTGCTTTAGAGCAAGAAACACACTCTTGCTTTCTAGAGCCCCTAAGACAGCAGGAATTCTGAGTGTGCCCAGAACAAAAGAACGGTGTTTCCTACACATACGGACTATATGTAGTCCAAATCTTCTTCTGAAACTGATAGAATGCACTGGTCCTCTAACATCCAATGCTTGTCAGTTAAGATTTGAAACGTGTGAGCTTTGTGAATGATGTAGTTCCTTTGAACTGAAAAGTAACTGCCCTTACCTGAAACGAAGTCTTGCTTGTAGGAAGACTCAGAGCCTGGGATTTAACTCCATTTCTGAAGTAAAACACACAGCAGTGTAATCATCGATTGATCACACTCTGCTTTCAAACAAGAAGCACACTCTTGCTTTCTAGAGTCTCTAAGACAGCAGGAAACGTGAGTGTGCTGAGAACAAAAGAACGGTGTTTCCTACACATACAGACATTATATAGTCCAACTCTGCTTCTGAAACTGATACAAAGCACTGGTCCTCTACAATCCAATGCTTGTCTGTTAAGATGAGAAACGTGTGAGCTTCGTGAACGATGTAGTTCATTTGAGCTGAAAAGTCACTGCCCTTCCCTGAAACGAAGTCTTGCCTGTAGGAAGACACAGAGCCTGGGATTTAACTCCATTTCTGAAGGGAAACACACAGCATAGTTCTCATCCATGGGTCACATTCTGCTTTAGAGCAAGAAGCACGCTCTTGCTTTCTAGATTCTCTAATACAGCAGGAAACCTGAGTGTGCCCAGAACAAAAGAACGGTGTTTCCTACACATACTGACTATATGTAGTCCAAATCTTCTTCTGAAACTGATACAAAGCACTGGGCCTCTAACATCCAATGCTTGTCAGTTAAGATGAGAAACGTGTGAGCTTCTTGAATGATGTAGTTCCTTTGAGCAGAAAAGTTACTGCCCTTACCAGAAACGAAATCTTGCTTGTAGGGAGACTCAGAGCATGGGATTTAACTCCATTTCTGAAGTGAAACACACAGCATTGTCTCATCCATTGATCACACTCTGCTTTAGAACAAGAAGCACGCTCTTGCTTTCTAGAGTCTCTAAGACAGCAGGAAACGTGAGTGTGCTGAGAACAAAAGAACGGTGTTTCCTACATATAGGGACCATATCTAGTCCAACTCTGCTTCTTAAACTGATACAAAGCACTGACCCTCTAACATCCAATGCTTGTCAGTTAATATGAGAAACGTGTGAGCTCAGTGAACGATGTAGTTCCTTTGAGCAGAAAAGTGACTGCCCTTACCTGAAACGAAGTCTTGCTTGTAGGAAGACTCAGAGCCTGGGATTTAACTCCATTTCTGAAATGAAACACACAGCATAGTTCTCATCCATTCATCACACTCTGCTTTAGAGCAAGAAGCACACTCTTGCTTTCTAGAGCCTCTAAGAAAGCAGGAAATCTGAGTGTGCCCAGAACAAAAGACCGGTGTTTCCTACACATACGGACTATATGTAGTCCAAATCTTCTTCTGAAACTGATAGAATGCACTGGTCCTCTAACATTCAATGCTTGTCAGTTAAGATTTGAAACGTGTGAGCTTTGTGAATGATGTAGTTCCTTTGAACTGAAAAGTAACTGCCCTTACCTGAAACGAAGTCTTGCTCGTAGGAAGACTCAGAGTATGGGATTTAACTCCATTTCTGAAGTGAAACACACAGCATTGTCTCATCCATTGATCACACTCTGCTTTCGAACAAGAAGCACGCTCTCTCTTTCTAGAGTCTCTAAGACAGCAGGAAACGTGAGTGTGCTGAGAACATAAGAACGGTGTTTCCTACATATAGGGACCATATCTAGTCCAACTCTGCTTCTTAAACTGATACAAAGCACTGGGCCTCTAACATCCAATGCTTGTCAGTTAAGATGATAAACGTGTGAGCTTCGTGAAAGATGTAGTTCGTTTGAGCAGAAAAGTGACTGCCCTTACCTGAAACGAAGTCTTGCTTGTAGGAAGACTCAGAGCCTGGGACTTAACTCCATTTCTGAAGGGAAACACACAGCATAGTATTCATCCATGGATCACATTCTGCTTTATAACAAGAAGCACGCTCTTGCTTTCTAGAGTCTCTAAGACAGCAGGAAACGTGAGTGTGCTGAGAACAAAAGAACGGTGTTTCCTACACATACGGACATTGTATAGTCCAACTCTGCTTCTGAAACTGATACAAAGCACTGGGCCTCTAACATCCAATGCTTGTCAGTTAAGATGATAAACGTGTGAGCTTCGTGAACGATGTAGTTCGTTTGAGCAGAAAAGTGACTGCCCTTACCTGAAACGAAGTCTTGCTTGTAGGAAGACTCAGAGCCTGGGACTTAACTCCATTTCTGAAGGGAAACACACAGCATAGTTCTCATCCATGGATCACACTCTGCTTTAGAGCAAGAAACACACTCTTGCTTTCTAGAGCCCCTAAGACAGCAGGAATTCTGAGTGTGCCCAGAACAAAAGAACGGTGTTTCCTACACATACAGACTATATGTAGTCCAAATCTTCTTCTGAAACTGATAGAATGCACTGGTCCTCTAACATCCAATGCTTGTCAGTTAAGATTTGAAACGTGTGAGCTTTGTGAATGATGTAGTTCCTTTGAACTGAAAAGTAACTGCCCTTACCTGAAACGAAGTCTTGCTTGTAGGAAGACTCAGAGCCTGGGATTTAACTCCATTTCTGAAGTGAAACACACAGCAGTGTTCTCCTCCATTGATGACACTCTGCTTTAGAACAAGAAGCGCGCTCTTGCTCTCTAGAGTCTCTAAGACAGCAGGAAACGTGAGTGGGCTGAGAACAAAAGAACGGTGTTTCCTACACATAGGGCCCATATCTAGTCCAACTCTGCTTCTTAACCTGATACAAAGCACTGGTCTTCTAACATCCAATGCTTGTCAGTTAAGGTGAGAAACGTGTCAGCTTCGTGAACGATGTAGTTCCTTAGAGCTGAAAAGTGACGGACCTTACCTGAAACCCAAGTCTTGCCTGTAGGAAGACTCAGAGCCTGGGATTTAACTCCATTTCTGAAGTGAAACACACAGCAGTGTAATCATCCATTGATCACACTCTGCTTTAGAACAAGAAGCACGCTGTTGCTTTCTAGAGTCTCTAAGACAGCAGGAAACGTGATTTTGCTGGGAAAAAATGAACGGTGTTTCCTACACATACGGACATTATATAGTCCAACTCTGCTCCTGAAACTGATACACAGCACTGGTCCTCTAACATCCAGTGCTTGTCTGTTAAGGTGTGAAACATGTTAGCTTCGTGAACGATGTAGTTCGTTTGAGCTGAAAAGTGACTGCCCTTACATGAAACGAAGTCTTGCTTGTAGGAAGACTCAGAGCCTGGGATTTAACTCCATTTCTGAAGTGAAACACACAGCAGTGTTCTCATCCATTGATGACACTCTGCTTTAGAACAAGAGGCACGCTCTTGCTTTCTAGAGTCTCTAAGACAGCAGGTAATCTGAGTGTGCCCAGAACAAAAGAACGGTGTGTCCTACACATATGGACCATATCTAGTCCAAATCTGATTCTGAAACTGATACAAAGCACTGACCCTCTAACATCCAATGCTTGTCAGTTAAGATGAGAAACGTGTTAGTTCATTGAACAATATAGATTGTTTGAGCAGAAAAGTGACTGCCCTTACCTGAAACGAAGTCTTGCTTGTAGGAAGACTCAGAGCCTGGGATTTAACTCCATTTCTGAAGTGAAACACACAGCAGTGTAATCATCCATTGATCACACTCTGCTTTAGAACAAGAAGCACGCTCTTGCTTTCTAGAGTCTCTAAGACAGCAGGTAATCTGAGTGTGCCCAGAACAAAAGAACGGTGTTTCCTACACATATGGACCATATCTAGTCCAACTCTGCTTCTTAAACTGATACAAAGCACTGGTCCTCTAACATCCAATGCTTGTCTGTAGAGATGAGAAATGTGTGAGCTCAGTGAATGATGTAGTTCGTTTGAGCTGAAAAGTGACTGCCCTTACTTTAAACGAAGTCGTGCTTGTAAGAAGTCACAGAGATTGGGATTTAACTCCATTTCTGAAGGCAAACACACAGCATAGTTCTCATCCATGGATCACACTCTGCTTTAGAGCGAGATGCACGCTCTTGCTTTCTAGAGACTCTAGGACAGCAGGAAACTTGAGTGTGCTGAGAACAAAAGAACGGTGTTTCCTACACATACGGACCATATCTAGTCCAACTCAGCTTCTGAAAGTGAAACAAACCAAAGGTCCTCTAACATCCAATTCTTGTCAGTTAAGATGAGAAACGTGTGAGCTTCGTGAATGATGTAGTTCTTTTGAGAAGAAAAGTGACTGCCCTTACCTGAAAGGAAGTCTTGCTTGTAGGAAGACTCAGAGCCTGGGATTTAACTCCATTTCTGAATTGAAACACACAGCGGTGTTCTCATCCATTGATGACACTCTCCTTTAGAACAAGAAGCACGCTCTTGCTTTCTAGAGTCTCTAAGACTGCAGGAAACGTCAGTGTGCTGAGAACAAAAGAACGGTGTTTCCTACACATAAGGACCATATCTAGTCCAACTCTGCTTCTGAAACTGATACAAAGCACTGACCCTCTAACATCCAATGCTTGTCAGTTAAGATGAGAACCGTGTGAGCTTCGTGAACGATGTAGTTCGTTTGAGCAGAAAAGTGACTGCCCTTACCTGAAACGAAGTCTTGCTTGTGGGAAGACTCAGAGCCTGGGATTTAACTCCATTTCTGAAGTGAAACCCACAGCACTGTAATCATCCATTGATCATACTCTGCTTTAGAGCAAGAAGCACGCCTTTGCTTTTAGAGTCTCTAATATAGCAGGTAATCTGAGTGTGCCCAGAACAAAAGAACATTGTTTCCTACACATACAGACCACATGTGGTCCAAATCTGCTTCTGAAACTAATACAAAGCACTGACCCTCTAACATCCAATGCTTGTCATTTAAGATGAGAATCGTGTGAGCTTCGTGAATGATGTAGTTCGTTTGAGCAGAAAAGTGACTGCCCTTACCTGAATCGCAGTCTTACTTGTAGGAAGACTCAGAGCCTGGGATTTAACTCCATTTCTGAAGTGAAACACACAGCACTGTAATCATCCATTGATCATGCTCTGCTTTAGAGCAAGAAGCACGCCTTTGCTTTTAGAGTCTCTAATATAGCAGGTAATCTGAGTATGCCCAGAACAAAAGAACATTGTTTCCTACACATACAGACCACATGTAGTCCAAATCTGCTTCTGAAACTAATACAAAGCACTGACCCTCTAACATCCAATGCTTGTCAGTTAAGATGAGAAACGTGTGAGCTTTGTGAACGATGTAGTTCGTTTGAGCAGAAAAGTGACTGCCCTTACCTGAATCGAAGTCTTACTTGTAGGAAGACTCAGAGCCTGGGATTTAACGCCATTTCTGAAGTGAAACACACAGCACTCTAATCATCCATTGATCACACTCTGCTTTAGAACAAGAAGCACACTCTTGCTTTCTAGAATCTCTAAGACAGCAGGAAACGTGAGTGTGCTGAGAACAAAAGAATAGTGTTTCGTACACATACGGACCATATCTAGTCCAACTCTTCTTCTGAAACTCATACAAAGCACTGTTCCTCTAACATCCAATGCTTATGAGTTAAGATGAGAAATGTGTGAGCTTCATGAACGATGTAGTTCATTTGAACAGAAAGGTGACTGCCCTTACCTTTAACGAAGTCTTGCTTGTAGGAAGACTCAGAGCCTGGGATTTAACTCCATTTCTGAATTGAAACACACAGCATAGTATTCATCCATGGATCACACTCTGCTTTAGAGCGAGAAGCACACTCTTGCTTTCTAGAGTCTCTAAGACAGCAGGAAATCTGAGTGTTCCCAGAACAAAAGAACGGTGTTTCCTACACATATGGACCATATCTAGTCCAAATCTGCTTCTGAAACGGATACAAAGCACTCACCATCTAACATCCAATGCTTGTCAGTTAAGACGAGAAACGTGTGAGCTCAGTGAACGATGTAGTTCGTTTGAGCAGAAAAGTGACTGCCCTTACCTGAAACGAAGTCTTGCTTGTAGGAAGACTCAGAGCCTGGGATTTAACTCCATTTCTGAAGTGAAACACACAGCATAGTTCTCATCCATGGATCACACTCTGCTTTAGAGCGAGAAGCACGCTCTTGCTTTCAAGAGTCTCTAAGACAGCAGGAAACTTGAGTGTGCTGAGAAAAAAAGAACGGTGTTTCCTACACATATGGACCATATCTAGTCCGAAACTGCTTCTGAAACTTATACAAAGCACTGACCCTCTACCATCCAATGCTTTTCAGTTAAGATGAGAAACGTGTGAGCTTCGTTAATGATGTAGTTCGTTTGAGCAGAAAAGTGACTGCCCTTACCTGAATCGATGTCTTGCTTGTAGGAAGACTCACAGCATGGGATTTAACTCCATTTCTGAAGTGAAACACACAGCAGTGTAATCATCCATTGATCACACTCTGCTTTAGGACAAGAAGCACGCTCTTGCTTTCTAGAGTCTCTAAGACAGCAGGAAACGTGTGTGTGCTGAGAACAAAAGAACGGTGTTTCCTACACATACGGACATTATATAGTCCAACTCTGCTTCTGAAACTGATACAAAGCACTGGTCCTCTAACATCCAATGCTTGTCTGTTAAGATGAGAAACGTGTGAGCTTCGTGAACAATGTAGTTCGTTTGAGCTGAAAAGTGACTGCCCTTACCTGAAACGAAGTCTTGCTTGTAGGAAGACACAGAGCCTGGGATTTAACTCCATTTCTGAAGGGAAACACACAGCATAGTATTCATCCATGGATCACACTCTCCTTTAGAGCGAGAAGCACACTCTTGCTTTCTAGAGTCTCTAAGACAGCAGGAAATCTGAGTGTGCCCATAACAAAAGGTCGGTGTTTCCTACAAATATGGATCATATCTAGTCCAAATCTGCTTCTGAAACTGATACAAAGCACTGACCCTCTAACATCCAATGCTTGTCAGTTAAGATGAGAAACGTGTGAGCTCAGTGAACGATGTAGTTCGATTGAACAGAAAAGTGACTGCCCTTACCAGAAACAAATTCTTGCTTGTAGGAAGACTCAGAGCCTGGGATTTAACTCCATTTCTGAATTGAAACACACAGCGGTGTTCTCATCCATTGATGACACTCTGCTATAGAACTAGAAGCACGCTCTTGCTTTCTAGAGTCTCTAAGACAGCAGGAAACGTGAGTGTGCTGAGAACAAAAGAACGGTGTTTCCTACACATAAGGACCATATCTAGTCCAACTCTGCTTCTGAAACTGATACAAAGCACTGACCCTCTAACATCTAATGCTTGTCAGTTAAGATGAGAAACGTGTGAGCTTCGTGAACGATGTAGTTCGTTTGAGCAGAAAAGTGACTGCCCTTACCTGAAATGAAGTCTTGCTTGTGGGAAGACTCAGAGCCTGGGATTTAACTCCATTTCTGAAGTGAAACACACAGCAGTGTAATCATCCATTGATCACACTCTGCATTAGAACAAGAAGCACGCTCTTGCTTTTAGAGTCTCTAATATAGCAGGTAATCTGAGTGTGCCCAGAACAAAAGAACGGTGTTTCCTACACATATGGACCATATCTAGTCCAACTCTGCTTCTGAAACTGATACAAAGCACTGGTCCTCTAACATCCAATGCTTGTCTGTAGAGATGAGAAATGTGTGAGCTCAGTGAATGATGTAGTTCGTTTGAGCTGAAAAGTGACTGCCCTTACTTTAAACGAAGTCGTGCTTGTAGGAAGACACAGAGATTGGGATTTAACTCCATTTCTGAAGGGAAACACACAGCATAGTTCTCATCCATGGATCACAATCTGATTTAGAGCGAGAAGCACGCTCTTGCTTTCTAGGGTCTCTAACACTGCAGGAAACATGAGTGTGCTGACAACAAATGAACGGTGTTTCCTACACATACGGACCATATGTAGTCCAACTCTGCTTCTGAAACTGATACAAAGCACTGACCCTCTAACATAAAATGCTTGTCAGTTAAGATGAGAAACGTGTGAGTTCAGTGAACGATGTAGTTCGTTTCAGCAGAAAAGTGACTGCCCTTACCTGAAACGAAGTCTTGCTTGTAGGAAGACTCAGAGCCTGGGATTTAACTCCATTTCTGAAGTGAAACACACAGCATAGTTCTCATCCATGGATCACACTCTGCTTTAGAGCGAGAAGCACGCTCTTGCTTTCTAGAGTCTCTAAGACAGCAGGAAACTTGAGTGTGCTGAGAACAAAAGAACGGTGTTTCCTACACATACGGACCATATCTAGTCCAACTCTTCTTCTGAAACTGATACAAAGCTCTGGTCCTCTAACATCCAATGCTTGTCAGTTAAGATGAGAAACGTGTGAGCTTCGTGAACGATGTAGTTCGTTTGAGCAGAAAAGTGACTGCCCTTACCTGAAACGAAGTCTTGCTTGTAGGAAGACACAGAGATTGGGATTTAACTACACTTCTGAAGGGAAACACACAACATAGTTCTCATCCATGGATCACAATCTGCTTTAGAGCGAGAAGCACGCTCTTGCTTTCTAGAGTCTCTAACACAGCAGGAAACGTGAGTGTGCTGAGAACAAAAGAACGGTGTTTCCTACACATACGGACCATATGTAGTCCAACTCTGCTTCTGAAACTGATACAAAGCACTGACCCTCTAACATCCAATTCTTGTCAGTTAAGATGAGAAACGTGTGAGCTCAGTGAACGATGTAGTTCGTTTGAGCAGAAAAGTGACTGCCCTTACCTGAAAAGAAGTCTTGCTTGTAGGAAGACTCAGAGCCTGGGATTTAACTTCATTTCTGAAGGCAAACACACAGCATAGTTCTCATCCATGGATCACACTCTGCTTTAGAGCGAGAAGCACGCTCTTGCTTTCTAGAGTCTCTAAGACAGCAGGAAATGTGAGTTTTCTGAGAACAAAAGAACGGTGTTTCCTACACATACGGACCTTATCTCGTCCAACTCTGCTTCTGAAAGTGAAACAAACCAAAGGTCCTCTAACATCCAATGCTTGTCAGTTAAGATGAGAAACGTGTGAGCTTCGTGAACGATGTAGTTCGTTTGAGCGGAAAAGAGACTGCCCTTACGTGAAACGAAGTCTTGCTTGTAGGAAGACTCAGAGCCTGGGATATAACTCCATTTCTGAAGGCAAACACACAGCATAGTTCTCATCCATGGATCACACTCTGCTTTAGAGCAAGAAGCACGCTCTTGCTTTCTAGAGTCTCTAAGACAGCAGGAAATGTGAGTTTTCTGAGAACAAAAGAACGGTGTTTCCTACACATAAGGACCATATCTAGTCCAACTCTGCTTCTGAAAGTGATACAAAGCACTGACCCTCTAACATCCAATGCTTGTCAGTTAAGATGAGAAACGTGTGAGCTTCGTGAACGATGTAGTTCGTTTGAGCAGAAAAGTGACTGCCCTTACCTGAAACGAAGTCTTGCTTGTGGGAAGACTCAGAGCCTGGGATTTAACTCCATTTCTGAAGTGAAACACACAGCACTGTAATCATCCATTGATCATGCTCTGCTTTAGAGCAAGAAGCACGGCTTTGCTTTTAGAGTCTCTAATATAGCAGGTAATCTGAGTGTGCCCAAAACAAAAGAACGTTGTTTCCTACACATACAGACCACATGTAGTCCAAATCTGCTTCTGAAACTAATACAAAGCACTGACCCTCTAACATCCAATGCTTGTCAGTTAAGATGAGAAACGTGTGAGCTTCGTGAACGATGTAGTTTGTTTGAGCAGAAAAGTGACTGCCCTTACATGAAACGAAGTCTTGCTTGTAGGAAGACTCAGAGCCTGGGATTTAACTCCATTTCTGAAGTGAAACACACAGCAGTGTTCTCATCCATTGATGACACTCTGCTTTAGAACAAGAGGCACGCTCTTGCTTTCCAGAGTCTCTAAGACAGCAGGAAATCTGAGTGTGCCCAGAACAAAAGAACGGTGTGTCCTACACATATGAACCATATCTAGTCCAAATCTGCTTCTGAAACTGATACAAAGCACTGACCCTCTAACATCCAATGCTTGTCAGTTAAGATGAGAAACGTGTGAGCTCATTGAACAATATAGTTTGTTTGAGCAGAAAAGTGACTGCCCTTACCTGAAACGAAGTCTTGCTTGTAGGAAGACTCAGAGCCTGGGATTTAACTCCATTTCTGAAGTGAAACACACAGCAGTGTAATCATCCATTGATCACACTCTGCATTAGAACAAGAAGCACGCTCTTGCTTTTAGAGTCTCTAATATAGCAGGTAATCTGAGTGTGCCCAGAACAAAAGAACGGTGTTTCCTACACATATGGACCATAACTAGTCCAACTCTGCTTCTTAAACTGATACAAAGCACTGGTCCTCTAACATCCAATGCTTGTCTGTAGAGATGAGAAATGTGTGAGCTCAGTGAATGATGTAGTTCGTTTGAGCTGAAAAGTGACTGCCCTTACTTTAAACGAAGTCGTGCTTGTAGGAAGACACAGAGATTGGGATTTAACTCCATTTCTGAAGGGAAACACACAGCATAGTTCTCATCCATGGATCACAATCTGATTTAGAGCGAGAAGCACGCTCTTGCTTTCTAGAGTCTCTAACACTGCAGGAAAAATGAGTGTGCTAACAACAAAAGAACGGTGTTTCCTACACATACGGACCATATGTAGTCCAACTCTGCTTCTGAAACTGATACAAAGCACTGACCCTCTAACATCCAATGCTTGTCAGTTAAGATGAGAAACGTGTGAGTTCAGTGAACGATGTAGTTCGTTTGAGCAGAAAAGTGACTGCCCTTACCTGAATCGAAGTCTTACTTGTAGGAAGACTCAGAGCCTGGGATTTAACTCCATTTCTGAAGTGAAACACACAGCACTGTAATCATCCATTGATCACACTCTGCTTTAGAACAAGAAGCACGCTCTTGCTTTCTAGAGTCTCTAAGACAGCAGGAAACATGAGTGTGCTGAGAACAAAAGAACGGTGTTTCCTACACATACGGACCATATCTAGTCCAACTCTGCTTCTGAAACTCATACCAAGCACTGGTCCTCTAACTTCCAATGCTTCTCAGTTAAGATGGGAAACGTGTGAGCTTCATGAAAGATATAGTTCCTTTGAGCAGAAAAGTGACTGCCCTTACCTGAAACGAAGTCTTGCTTGTAGGAAGACTCAGGGCCTGGGATTTAACTCCATTTCTGAAGTGAAACACACAGCATAGTTCTCATCCATGGATCACAATCTGCTTTAGAGCGAGAAGCACGCTCTTGCTTTCTAGAGTCTCTAGGACATCGAGAATCGTGTGTGTGCTGAGAACAAAAGAACGGTGTTTCCTACACATAGGGACATTATATAGTCCAACTCTGCTTCTGAAACTGATACAAAGCACTGGTCCTCTAACATCCAATGCTTGTCTGTTAAGATGAGAAATGTGTGAGCTCAGTGAATGATGTAGTTCGTTTGTGCTGAAAAGTGACTGCCCTTACCTTAAACGAAGTCTTGCTTGTAGGAAGACACAGAGTTTGGGATTTAACTCCATTTCTCAAGGGAAACACACAGCATAGTTCTCATCCATGGATCACACTCTGCTTTAGAGCGAGAAGCACACTCTTGCTTTCTAGAGTCTGTAAGACAGCAGGAAATCTGAGTGTGCCCAGAAGAAAAGAACGGTGTTTCCTACACATATGGAACATATCTAGTCCAAATCTGCTTCTGAAACTGATACAAAGCACTGACCCTCTAACATCCAATGCATGTCAGTTAAGATGAGAAACGTGTGAGCTTCATGAAAGATGTAGTTCGTTTGAGCAGAAAAGTGACTGCCCTTACCTGAATCGAAGTCTTGCTTGTAGGAAGACTCAGAGCCTGGGATTTAACTCCATTTCTGATGTGAAACACACAGCAGTGTAATCTTCCATTGATCACACTCTGCTTTAGAACAAGAAGCATGCTCTTGCTTTTAGAGTCTCTAATATAGCAGGTAATCTGAGTGTGCCCAGAACAAAAGAACCGTGTTTCCTACACAAACAGACGATATGTAGTCCAAATCTGATTCTGAAACTGATACAAAGCACTGACCCTCTAACATCCAATGCTTGTCAGTTAAGATGAGAAACGTGTGAGCTTCGTGAACGATGTAGTTCGTTTGAGCAGAAAATTGACTGCCCTTACCTGAATCGAAGTCTTGCTTTTAGGAAGACTCAGGGCCTGGGATTAAACTCCATTTCTGAAGTGAAACACACAGCAGTGTTCTCATCCATTGATAACACTCTGCTTTAGAACAAGAAGCACGCACTTGCTTTCTAGAGTCTCTAAGACAGCAGGAAATGTGAGTGTTCCGAGAACAAAAGAACAGTGTTTCCTACACATACGGACCATATCTAGTCCAAATCTGCTTCTTAAACTGATACAAAGCACTGGTCCTCCAACATCCAATGCTTGTCTGTTAAGATGAGTAATGTGTGAGCTCAGTGAATGATGTAGTTCGTTTGAGCTGAAAAGTGACTGCCCTTACCTGAAACGAAGTCTTGCTTATAGGAAGACACAGAGCCTGGGATTTAACTCCATTTCTGAAGGGAAACACACAGCATAGTATTCATCCATGGATCACACTCTCCTTTAGAGCGAGAAGCACCCTCTTGCTTTCTAGAGTCTCTAAGACTGCAGGAAATCTGAGTGTGCCCATAACAAAAGATCGCTGTTTCCTATATATATGGACCATATCTAGTCCAAATCTGCTTCTGAAACTGATACAAAGCACTGACCCTCTAACATTCAATTCTTGTCAGTTAAGATGAGAAATGTGTGAGCTCAGTGAACGATGTAGTTCGATTGAGCAGAAAAATGACTGCCCTTACCAGAAACAAAGTCTTGTTTGTAGGAAGACTCAGAGCCTGGGATTTAACTCCATTTCTGAAGGAAAACACACACCAAAGTTCTCATCCATGGATCACACTCTGCTTTAGAGCGAGAAGCACACTCTTGCTTTCTAGAGTCTGTAAGACAGCAGGAAATCTGAGTGTGCCCAGAACAAAAGAACGGTGTTTCTTACACATATGGACCATATCTAGTCCAAATCTGCTTCTGAAACTGATACAAAGCACTGAGCCTCTAACATCCAATGCTTGTCAGTTAAGATGAGAAACGTGTGAGCTTCGTGCACGATGTAGTTCGTTTGAGCAGAAAAGTGACTGCCCTTACCTGAATCGAAGACTTGCTTGTAGGAAGACTCAGAGCCTGTGATTTAACTCCATTTCTGAAGTGAAACACACAGCAGTGTAATCATCCATTGATCACACTCTGCTTTAGAGCAAGAAGCACGCTCTTGCTTTTAGAGTCTCTAATATAGCAGGTAATCTGTGTGTGCCCAGAACAAAAGAACGGTGTTTCCTACACATACAGACCATATGTAGTCCAAATCTGCTTCTGAAACTGATACAAAGCACTGGTCCTCTAACATCCAATGCTTGTCAGTTAAGATGAGAAACGTGTGAGCTTCGTGAACGATGTAGTTCGTTTGAGCAGAAAATTCACTGCCCTTACCTGAATCGAAGTCTTGCTTGTAGGAAGACTCAGAGCCTGGGATTGAACTCCATTTCTGAAGTGAAACACACAGCAGTGTAATCATCCACTGATCACACTCTGCTTTAGAACAAGAAGCATGCTCTTGCTTTCTAGAGTCTCTAAGACAGCAGGAAACGTGTGTGTGCTGAGAACAAAAGAACGGTGTTTCCTACACATACGGACCATATTTAGTCCAACTCTGCTTCTGAAACTGATACAAAGCACTAGTCCTCTAACATCCAATGCTTGTCAGTTAAGATGAGAAACGTGTGAGCTTTGTGAACGATGTATTTTGTTTGAGCTGAAAGTGACTGACCTTAACTGAATCGCTGTCTTGCTTGTAGTAAGACACAGAGCCTGGGATTTAACTCCATTTCTGAAGGGAAACACACAGCATAGTTCTCATCCATGGAACACACTCTGCTTTAGAGCAAGAAGCACGCTCTTGCTTTCTAGAGTCTCTAATACAACAGAAAATCTGAGTGTCCTGAGGACAAAAGAATGGTGTTTCCTACACATACGGACCATATGTAGTCCAAATCTGCTTCTGAAACTGATACAAAGCACTGACCCTCTAACATCCAATTCTTGTCAGTTAAGATGAGAAACGTGTGAGCTTCGTGAACGATGTAGTTCGTTTGAGCAGAAAATTGACTGCCCTTACCTGAATTGAAGTCCTGCTTTTAGGAAGACTCAGGTCCTGGGATTTAACTCCATTTCTGAAGTGAAACACACAGCAGTGTAATCATCCATTGATCACACTCTGCTTTAGAACAAGAAGCACACTCTTGCTTTCTAGAGTCTCTAGGACAGCGAGAAACGTGTGTGTGCTGAGAACAAAAGAATGGTGTTTCCTACACATACGGACATTATATAGTCCAACTCGGCTTCTGATACTGATACAAAGCACTGGTCCTCTAACATCCAATGCTTGTCTGTTAAGATGAGAAACGTGTGAGCTTCGTGAACGATGTAGTTCGTTTGAGCTGAAAAGTGACTGCACACACCTGAAACGAAGTCTTGCCTGTAGGAAGACACAGAGCCTGGGATTTAACTCCATTTCTGATATCAAACACACAGCATACTTCTCATCCATGGATCACACTCTGCTTTAGAGCAAGAAGCACGCTCTTGCTTTCTAGAGTCTCTAATACAGCAGGAAATCTGAGTGTGCCCAGAACAAAAGAACGGTGTTTCTTACATATAAGGACCATATGTAGTCCAAATCTGCCTCTGAAACTGATACAATGCAATGGTCCTCTAACATCCAATGCTTGTCAGTTAAGATGAGAATCGTGTGATCTTCGTGAACGATGTAGTTCATTTGAGCAGAAAAGTGACTGCCCTTACCTGAAACGAAGTCTTGCTTGTAGGAAGACTCAGAGCCTGGGATTTAACTCCATTTCTGAAGTGAAACACACAGCAGTGTTCTCATCCATTGATGACACTCTGCTTTAGAACAAGAAGCACGCTCTTGCTTTCTAGATTCTCTAAGACAGCATGAAATGTGAGTGTGCCGAGAACAAAAGAACAGTGTTTCCTACAAATACGGACCATATCTAGTCCATCTCTGCTTCTTAAACTGATTCAAAGCACTGGTCCTCTAACATCCAATGCTTGTCAGTTAAGATGGGAAACGTGTGAGCTTCATGAACGATGTAGTTCGTTTGAGCTGAAAAGTGACTGCCCTTACCTGAAACGAAGTCTTGCTTGTAGGGAGACTCAGAGCCTGGGATTGAACTCCATTTCTGAAGTGAAACACACAGCAGTGTAATCATCCACTGATCACACTCTGCTTTAGAACAAGAAGCATGCTCTTGCTTTCTAGAGTCTCTAAGACAGCAGGAAACGTGTGTGTGCTGAGAACAAACGAACGGTGTTTCCTAAACATACGGACCATATGTAGTCCAACTCTGCTTCTGAAACTGATTCAAAGCACTAGTCCTCTAACATCCAATGCTTGTCAGTTAAGCTGAGAAACGTGTGAGATTTGTGAACGATGTATTTTGTTTGAGCTGAAAGTGACTGACCTTAACTGAAACGCTGTCTTGCTTGTAGTAAGACAGAGAGCCTGGGATTTAACTCCATTTCTGAAGGGAAACACACAGCATAGTTCTCATCCATGGATCACACTCTGCTTTAGAGCGAGAAGCATGCTCTTGCTTTCCAGAGTCTCTAATACAACAGAAAATCTGAGTGTGCTGAGGCCAAAAGAATGGTGTTTCCTACACATACGGACCATATGTAGTCCAAATCTGCTTCTAAAACAGATACAAAGCACTGATCCTCTAACATCCAATGCATGTCAGTTAAGATGGGAAACGTGTGAGCTTCATGAACGATGTAGTTCGTTTGAGCAGAAAAGTGACTGCCCTTACCTGAATCGATGTCTTGCTTGTAGGAAGAATCAGAGCCTGGGATTTAACTCCATTTCTGAAGGGAAACACACAGCAGTGTAATCATCCATTGATCACACTCTGCTTTAGAACAAGAAGCACGCTCTTGCTTTCTAGATTCTCTAAGACAGCAGGAAATGTGAGTGTGCCGAGAACAAAAGAACAGTGTTTCCTACACATACGGACCATATCTAGTCCAACTCTGCTCCTTAAACTGATACAAAGCACTGGTCCTCCAACATCCAATGCTTGTCTGTTAAGATGAGAAATGTGTGAGCTCAGTGAATGATGTAGTTCGTTTGAGCTGAAAAGTGACTGCCCTTACCTGAAACGAAGTCTTGCTTGTAGGAAGACACAGAGCCTGGGATATAACTCCATTTCTGAAGGCAAACACACAGCATAGTTCTCATCCATGGATCACACTCTGCTTTAGAGCAAGAAGCACGCTCTTGCTTTCTAGAGTCTCTAAGACAGCAGGAAACGTGAGTGTGCTGAGAACAAAAGAACGGTGTTTCCTACACATAAGGACCATATCTAGTCCAACTCTGCTTCTGAAACTGATACAAAGCACTGACCCTCTAACATCCAATGCTTGTCAGTTAAGATGAGAAACGTGTGAGCTTCGTGAATGATGTAGTTCGTTTGAGCAGAAAAGTGACTGCCCTTACCTGAAACGAAGTCTTGCTTGTGGAAAGACTGAGAGCCTGGGATTTAACTCCATTTCTGAAGTGAAACACACAGCACTGTAATCATCCATTGATCATACTCTGCTTTAGAGCAAGAAGCACGCCTGTGCTTTTAGAGTCTCTAATATAGCAGGTAATCTGAGTGTGCCCAGAAAAAAAGAACGTTGTTTCCTACACATACAGAGCACATGTAGTCCAAATCTGCTTCTGAAACTAATACAAAGCACTGACCCTCTAACATCCAATTCTTGTCAGTTAAGATGAGAAACGTGTGAGCTTCGTGAACGACGTAGTTCGTTTGAGCAGAAAAGTGACTGCCCTTACCTGAATCGAAGTCTTACTTGTAGGAAGACTCAGAGCCTGGGATTTAACGCCATTTCTGAAGTGAAACACACAGCACTGTAATCATCCATTGATCACACTCTGCTTTAGAACAAGAAGCACGCTCTTGCGCTCTAGAGTCTCTAAGACAGCAGGAAACGTGAGTGTCCTGAGAACAAAGAACAGTGTTTCCTACACATACGGACCACATATAGTCCAACTCTGCTTCTTAAACTGATACAAAGCACTGGTCCTCTAACATCCAATGCTTGTCTGTTAAGATGAGAAATGTGTGAGCTCAGTGAATGATGTAGTTCGTTTGTGCTGAAAAGTGACTGCCCTTACCTTAAACGAAGTCTTGCTTGTAGGAAGACACAGAGTTTGGGATTTAACTCCATTTCTCAAGGGAAACACACAGCATAGTTTTCATCCATGGATCACAATCTGGTTCAGAGCGAGAAGCACGCTCTTGCTTTCTAGAGTCTCTAACACAGCAGGAAACATGAGTGTGCTGAGAACAAAAGAACGGTGTTTCCTACACATACGGACCATATCTAGTCCAACTCTGCTTCTGAAACTCATACAAAGCACTGGTCCTCTAACTTCCAATGCTTGTCAGTTAAGATGGGAAACGTGTGAGCTTCATGAAAGATATAGTTCGTTTGAGCAGAAAAGTGACTGCCCTTACCTGAAACGAAGTCTTGCTTGTAGGAAGACTCAGGGCCTGGGATTTAACTCCATTTCTGAAGTGAAACACAGAGCATAGTTCTCATCCATGGATCACAATCTGCTTTAAAGCGAGAAGCACGCGCTTGCTTTCTAGAGTCTCTAACACAGCAGGAAACGTGAGTGTGCTGAGAACAAAAGAACGGTGTTTCCTACACATATGGACCATATCTAGTCCAACTCTGCTTCTGAAACTCATACAAAGCACTGGTCCTCTAACATCCAATGCTTGTCAGTTAAGATGAGAATCGTGTGATCTTCGTGAACGATGTAGTTCTTTTGAGAAGAAAAGTGACTGCCCTTACCTAAAACCAAGTCTTGCTTGTAGGAAGACTCAGAGCTTGGGATTTAACTCCATTTCTGAAGTGAAACACACAGCATAGTATTCATGCATGGATCACACTCTGCTTTAGAGCGAGAAGCACACTCTTGCTTTCTAGAGTCTCTAAGACAGCAGGAAAACTGAGTGTGCCCAGAACAAAAGAACGGTGTTTCCTACACATATGGACCATATGTAGTCCAAATCTGCTTCTGAAACTGAAGCAAAGCACTGACCCTCTAACATCCAATGCTTGTCAGTTAAGATGAGAAACGTGTGAGCTCAGTGAACGATGTAGTTCGATTGAACAGAAAAGTGACTGCCCTTACCAGAAACAAATTCTTGCTTGTAGGAAGAATAGGAGCCTGGGATTTAACTCCATTTCTGAAGGCAAACACACAGCAGTGTAATCATCCATGGATCACACTCTGCTTTAGAGCGAGAAGCACGCTCTTGCTTTCTAGAGTCTCTAAGAGAGCAGGAAACGTGAATGTGCTGAGAACAAAAGAACGGTGTTTCCTACACATAAGGACCATATCTAGTCCAACTCTGCTTCTGAAACTGATACAAAGCACTGGTCCTCTAACATACAATGCTTGTCAGTTAAGATGAGAAACGTGTGAGCTTTGTGAATGATGTAGTTCCTTTGAACTGAAAAGTGACTGCCCTTACCTGAAATGAAGTCTTGCTTGTAGGAAGACAAAGAGCCTGGGATTTAACTCCATTTCTGAAGGGAAACACACAGCATAGTATTCATCCATGGATCACACTCTGCTTTAGAGCGAGAAGCACGCTCTTGCTTTCTAGAGTCTCTAATACAGCAGGAAATCTGAGTGTGCCCAGAACAAAAGAACGGTGTTTCTTACATATAAGGACCATATGTAGTCCAAATCTGCTTCTGAAACTGATACAATGCACTGGTCCTCTAACATCCAATGCTTGTCAGTTAAGATTAGAATCGTGTGATCTTCGTGAACGATGTAGTTCGTTTGAGCAGAAAAGTGACTGCCCTTACCTGAAACGAAGTCTTGCTTGTAGGAAGACTCAGAGCCTGGGATTTAACTCCATTTCTGAAGTGAAACACACAGCAGTGTTCTCATCCATTGATGACACTCTGCTTTAGAACAAGAAGCACGCTCTTGCTTTCTAGAGTCTCTAAGACAGCAGGAAACGTGAGTGTGCTGAGAACAAAAGAACAGTGTTATCTACACATACGGACCATATCTAGTCCATCTCTGCTTCTTAAACTGATACAATGCACTGGTCCTCTAACATCCAATGCTTGTCAGTTAAGATGGGAAACGTGTGAGCTTCATGAACGATGTAGTTCGTTTGAGCTGAAAAGTGACTGCCCTTACCTGAAACGAAGTCTTGCTTGTAGGGAGACTCAGAGCCTGGGATTTAACTCCATTTCTGAAGTGAAACACACAGCAGTGTTCTCATCCATTGATAACACTCTGCTTTAGAACAAGAAGCACGCTCTTGCTTTCTAGAGTCTCTAAGACAGCAGGAAATGTGAGTGTGCCCAGAACAAAAGAACAGTGTTTCCTACACATACGGACCATATCTAGTCCAACTCTGCTTCTTAAACTGATACAAAGCACTGGTCCTCCAACATATAATGCTTGTCTTTTAAGATGAGAAATGTGTGAGCTCAGTGAATGATGTAGTTCGTTTGAGCTGAAAAGTGACTGCCCCTACCTGAAACGAAGTCTTGCTTGTAGGAAGACACAGAGCCTGGGATTTAACTCCATTTCTGAAGGGAAACACACAGCATAGTATTCATCCATGGATCACACTCTCCTTTAGAGCGAGAAGCACACTCTTGCTTTCTAAATTCTCTAAGACAGCAGGAAACGTGAGCGTGCTGAGAACAATAGAACGGTGTTTCCTACACATATGGACCATATGTAGTCCAAATCTGCTTCTGAAAATGACACAAAGCACTGACCCTCTAACATCCAATGCTTGTCAGTTAAGATGAGAAACGTGTGAGCTCAGTGAACGATGTAGTTCGATTGAACAGAAAAGTGACTGCCCTTACCAGAAACAAATTCTTGCTTGTAGGAAGAATCGGAGCCTGGGATTTAACTCCATTTCTGAAGGCAAACACACACCATAGTTCTCATCCATGGATCACACTCTGCTTTAGAGCGAGAAGCACGCTCTTGCTTTCTAGAGTCTCTAAGAGAGCAGGAAACGTGAATGTGCTGAGAACAAAAGAACGGTGTTTCCTACACATAAGGACCATATCTAGTCCAACTCTGCTTCTGAAACTGATACAAAGCACTGGTCCTCTAACATCCAATGTTTGTCAGTTAAGATGAGAAACGTGTGAGCTTTGTGAATGATGTAGTTTCTTTGAACTGAAAAGTGACTGCCCTTACCTGAAACGAAGTCTTGCTTGTAGGAAGACAAAGAGCCTGGGATTTAACTCAATTTCTGAAGGGAAACACACAGCATAGTATTCATCCATGGATCACACTCTGCTTTAGAGCGAGAAGCACACTCTTGCTTTCTAGAGTCTCTAAGACAGCAGGAAATCTGAGTGTGCCCATAACAAAAGATCCGTGTTTCCTATATATATGGACCATATCTAGTCCAAATCTGCTTCTGAAACTGATATAAAGCACTGACCCTCTAACATCCAATGCATGTCAGTTAAGATGGGAAACGTGTGTTCTTCATGAACGATGTAGTTCGTTTGAGCAGAAAATTGACTGCCATTACCTGAATCGAAGTCTTGCTTGTAGGAAGACTCAGTGCCTGGGATTGAACTCCTTTTCTGAAGTGAAACACACAGCAGTGTAATCGTCCATTGATCACACTCTGCTTTAGAACAAGAAGCATGCTCTTGCTTTCTAGAGTCTCTAAGACAGCAGGAAACGTGTGTGTGCTGAGAACAAAAGAACGGTGTTTCCTACACATACGGACCATATGTAGTCCAACTCTGCTTCTGAAACTGATACAAAGCACTAGTCCTCTAACATCCAATGCTTGTCAGTTAAGATGAGAAACGTGTGAGCTTTGTGAACGATGTATTTTGTTTGAGCTGAAAGTGACTGACCTTAACTGAAACGCTGTCTTGCTTGTAGTAAGACACAGAGCCTGGGATTTAACTCCATTTCTGAAGGGAAACACACAGCATAGTTCTCATCCATGGATCACACTCTGCTTTAGAGCGAGAAGCACGCTCTTGCTTTCTAGAGTCTCTAATACAACAGAAAATATGAGTGTGCTGAGAACAAAAGAATGGTGTTTCCTACACATACGGACCATATGTAGTCCAAATCTGCTTCTGAAACTGATACAAAGCACTGACCCTCTAACATCCAATGCATGTCAGTTAAGATGGGAAACGTGTGAGCTTCATGAACGATGTAGTTCGTTTGAGCAGAAAAGTGACTGCCCTTACCTGATTTGTAGTCTTGCTTGTAGGATGACTCAGAGCCTGGGATTTAACTCCATTTCTGAAGTAAAACACAGCAGTGTAATCATCCATTGATCACACTCTGCTTTAGAACAAGAAGCACGCTCTTGCTTTCTAGAGTCTCTAAGACAGCAGGAAACGTGATTTTGCTGAGAACAAAAGAACGGTGTTTCCTACACATACGGACCATATGTAGTCCAAATCTGCTTCTGAAACTGAAGCAAAGCACTGACCCTCTAACATCCAATGCTTGTCAGTTAAGATGAGAAACGTGTGAGCTCAGTGAACGATGTAGTTCGATTGAACAGAAAAGTGACTGCCCTTACCAGAAACAAATTCTTGCTTGTAGGAAGAATAGGAGCCTCTGATTTAACTCCATTTCTGAAGGCAAACACACACCATAGTTCTCATCCATGGATCACACTCTGCTTTAGAGCGAGAAGCACGCTCTTGCTTTCTAGAGTCTCTAAGAGAGCAGGAAACGTGAATGTGCTGAGAACAAAAGAACGGTGTTTCCTACACATAAGGACCATATCTAGTCCAACTCTGCTTCTGAAACTGATACAAAGCACTGGTCCTCTAACATCCAATGTTTGTCAGTTAAGATGAGAAACGTGTGAGCTTTGTGAATGATGTAGTTCCTTTGAACTGAAAAGT
This sequence comes from Onychomys leucogaster, assembly GCA_949786385.1. Classification (NCBI taxonomy): domain Eukaryota; kingdom Metazoa; phylum Chordata; class Mammalia; order Rodentia; family Cricetidae; genus Onychomys; species Onychomys leucogaster. Next base: position 776,190 of record CATKUP010000069.1, read on the forward strand.
GACTGCCCTTACCTGAAATGAAGTCTTGCTTGTAGGAAGACAAAGAGCCTGGGATTTAACTCCATTTCTGAAGGGAAACACACAGCATAGTATTCATCCATGGATCACACTCTGCTTTAGAGCGAGAAGCACACTCTTGCTTTCTAGAGTCTCTAAGACAGCAGGAAATCTGAGTGTGCCCATAACAAAAGATCCGTGTTTCCTATATATATGGACCATATCTAGTCCAAATCTGCTTCTGAAACTGATATAAAGCACTGACCCTCTAACATCCAATGCATGTCAGTTAAGATGGGAAACGTGTGTTCTTCATGAACGATGTAGTTCGTTTGAGCAGAAAATTGACTGCCATTACCTGAATCGAAGTCTTGCTTGTAGGAAGACTCAGTGCCTGGGATTGAACTCCTTTTCTGAAGTGAAACACACAGCAGTGTAATCGTCCATTGATCACACTCTGCTTTAGAACAAGAAGCATGCTCTTGCTTTCTAGAGTCTCTAAGACAGCAGGAAACGTGTGTGTGCTGAGAACAAAAGAACGGTGTTTCCTACACATACGGACCATATGTAGTCCAACTCTGCTTCTGAAACTGATACAAAGCACTAGTCCTCTAACATCCAATGCTTGTCAGTTAAGATGAGAAACGTGTGAGCTTTGTGAACGATGTATTTTGTTTGAGCTGAAAGTGACTGACCTTAACTGAAACGCTGTCTTGCTTGTAGTAAGACACAGAGCCTGGGATTTAACTCCATTTCTGAAGGGAAACACACAGCATAGTTCTCATCCATGGATCACACTCTGCTTTAGAGCGAGAAGCACGCTCTTGCTTTCTAGAGTCTCTAATACAACAGAAAATATGAGTGTGCTGAGAACAAAAGAATGGTGTTTCCTACACATACGGACCATATGTAGTCCAACTCTGCTTCTGAAACTGATACAAAGCACTGGTCCTCTAACATCCAATGTTTGTCAGTTAAGATGAGAAACGTGTGAGCTTTGTGAATGATGTAGTTCCTTTGAACTGAAAAGTGACTGCCCTTACCTGAAATGAAGTCTTGCTTGTAGGAAGACAAAGAGCCTGGGATTTAACTCCATTTCTGAAGGGAAACACACAGCATAGTATTCATCCATGGATCACACTCTGCTTTAGAGCGAGAAGCACGCTCTTGCTTTCTAGAGTCTCTAATACAGCAGGAAATCTGAGTGTGCCCAGAACAAAAGAACGGTGTTTCTTACATATAAGGACCATATGTAGTCCAAATCTGCTTCTGAAACTGATACAATGCACTGGTCCTCTAACATCCAATGCTTGTCAGTTAAGATGAGAATCGTGTGATCTTCGTAAACGATGTAGTTCCTTTGAGCAGAAAAGTGACTGCCCTTACCTGAAATGAAGTCTTGCTTGTAGGAAGACTCAGAGCCTGGGATTTAACTCCATTTCTGAAGTGAAACACACAGCAGTGTTCTCATCCATTGATGACACTCTGCTTTAGAACAAGAAGCACGCTCTTGCTTTCTAGAGTCTCTAAGACAGCAGGAAACGTGAGTGTGCTGAGAACAAAAGAACAGTGTTTCCTACACATACGGACCATATCTAGTCCATCTCTGCTTCTTAAACTGATACAATGCACTGGTCCTCTAACATCCAATGCTTGTCAGTTAAGATGGGAAACGTGTGAGCTTCATGAACGATGTAGTTCGTTTGAGCTGAAAAGTGACTGCCCTTACCTGAAACGAAGTCTTGCTTGTAGGGAGACTCAGAGCCTGGGATTTAACTCCATTTCTGAAGTGAAACACACAGCAGTGTTCTCATCCATTGATAACACTCTGCTTTAGAAGAAGAAGCACGCTCTTGCTTTCTAGAGTCTCTAAGACAGCAGGAAATGTGAGTGTGCCCAGAACAAAAGAACAGTGTTTCCTACACATACGGACCATATCTAGTCCAACTCTGCTTCTTAAACTGATACAAAGCACTGGTCCTCCAACATATAATGCTTGTCTTTTAAGATGAGAAATGTGTGAGCTCAGTGAATGATGTAGTTCGTTTGAGCTGAAAAGTGACTGCCCCTACCTGAAACGAAGTCTTGCTTGTAGGAAGACACAGAGCCTGGGATTTAACTCCATTTCTGAAGGGAAACACACAGCATAGTATTCATCCATGGATCACACTCTCCTTTAGAGCGAGAAGCACACTCTTGCTTTCTAAATTCTCTAAGACAGCAGGAAACGTGAGCGTGCTGAGAACAATAGAACGGTGTTTCCTACACATATGGACCATATGTAGTCCAAATCTGCTTCTGAAAATGACACAAAGCACTGACCCTCTAACATCCAATGCTTGTCAGTTAAGATGAGAAACGTGTGAGCTCAGTGAACGATGTAGTTCGATTGAACAGAAAAGTGACTGCCCTTACCAGAAACAAATTCTTGCTTGTAGGAAGAATCGGAGCCTGGGATTTAACTCCATTTCTGAAGGCAAACACACACCATAGTTCTCATCCATGGATCACACTCTGCTTTAGAGCGAGAAGCACGCTCTTGCTTTCTAGAGTCTCTAAGAGAGCAGGAAACGTGAATGTGCTGAGAACAAAAGAACGGTGTTTCCTACACATAAGGACCATATCTAGTCCAACTCTGCTTCTGAAACTGATACAAAGCACTGGTCCTCTAACATCCAATGTTTGTCAGTTAAGATGAGAAACGTGTGAGCTTTGTGAATGATGTAGTTTCTTTGAACTGAAAAGTGACTGCCCTTACCTGAAACGAAGTCTTGCTTGTAGGAAGACAAAGAGCCTGGGATTTAACTCAATTTCTGAAGGGAAACACACAGCATAGTATTCATCCATGGATCACACTCTGCTTTAGAGCGAGAAGCACACTCTTGCTTTCTAGAGTCTCTAAGACAGCAGGAAATCTGAGTGTGCCCATAACAAAAGATCCGTGTTTCCTATATATATGGACCATATCTAGTCCAAATCTGCTTCTGAAACTGATATAAAGCACTGACCCTCTAACATCCAATGCATGTCAGTTAAGATGGGAAACGTGTGTTCTTCATGAACGATGTAGTTCGTTTGAGCAGAAAATTGACTGCCATTACCTGAATCGAAGTCTTGCTTGTAGGAAGACTCAGTGCCTGGGATTGAACTCCTTTTCTGAAGTGAAACACACAGCAGTGTAATCGTCCATTGATCACACTCTGCTTTAGAACAAGAAGCATGCTCTTGCTTTCTAGAGTCTCTAAGACAGCAGGAAACGTGTGTGTGCTGAGAACAAAAGAACGGTGTTTCCTACACATACGGACCATATGTAGTCCAACTCTGCTTCTGAAACTGATACAAAGCACTAGTCCTCTAACATCCAATGCTTGTCAGTTAAGATGAGAAACGTGTGAGCTTTGTGAACGATGTATTTTGTTTGAGCTGAAAGTGACTGACCTTAACTGAAACGCTGTCTTGCTTGTAGTAAGACACAGAGCCTGGGATTTAACTCCATTTCTGAAGGGAAACACACAGCATAGTTCTCATCCATGGATCACACTCTGCTTTAGAGCGAGAAGCACGCTCTTGCTTTCTAGAGTCTCTAATACAACAGAAAATATGAGTGTGCTGAGAACAAAAGAATGGTGTTTCCTACACATACGGACCATATGTAGTCCAAATCTGCTTCTGAAACTGATACAAAGCACTGACCCTCTAACATCCAATGCATGTCAGTTAAGATGGGAAACGTGTGAGCTTCATGAACGATGTAGTTCGTTTGAGCTGAAAAGTGACTGCCCTTACCTGATTTGTAGTCTTGCTTGTAGGATGACTCAGAGCCTGGGATTTAACTCCATTTCTGAAGTAAAACACAGCAGTGTAATCATCCATTGATCACACTCTGCTTTAGAACAAGAAGCACGCTCTTGCTTTCTAGAGTCTCTAAGACAGCAGGAAACGTGATTTTACTGAGAACAAAAGAACGGTGTTTCCTACACATACGGACCATATGTAGTCCAAATCTGCTTCTGAAACTGAAGCAAAGCACTGACCCTCTAACATCCAATGCTTGTCAGTTAAGATGAGAAACGTGTGAGCTCAGTGAACGATGTAGTTCGATTGAACAGAAAAGTGACTGCCCTTACCAGAAACAAATTCTTGCTTGTAGGAAGAATAGGAGCCTGGGATTTAACTCCATTTCTGAAGGCAAACACACACCATAGTTCTCATCCATGGATCACACTCTGCTTTAGAGCGAGAAGCACGCTCTTGCTTTCTAGAGTCTATAAGAGAGCAGGAAACGTGAATGTGCTGAGAACAAAAGAACGGTGTTTCCTACACATAAGGACCATATCTAGTCCAACTCTGCTTCTGAAACTGATACAAAGCACTGGTCCTCTAACATCCAATGTTTGTCAGTTAAGATGAGAAACGTGTGAGCTTTGTGAATGATGTAGTTCCTTTGAACTGAAAAGTGACTGCCCTTACCTGAAATGAAGTCTTGCTTGTAGGAAGACAAAGAGCCTGGGATTTAACTCCATTTCTGAAGGGAAACACACAGCATAGTATTCATCCATGGATCACACTCTGCTTTAGAGCGAGAAGCACGCTCTTGCTTTCTAGAGTCTCTAATACAGCAGGAAATCTGAGTGTGCCCAGAACAAAAGAACGGTGTTTCTTACATATAAGGACCATATGTAGTCCAAATCTGCTTCTGAAACTGATACAATGCACTGGTCCTCTAACATCCAATGCTTGTCAGTTAAGATGAGAATCGTGTGATCTTCGTAAACGATGTAGTTCGTTTGAGCAGAAAAGTGACTGCCCTTACCTGAAATGAAGTCTTGCTTGTAGGAAGACTCAGAGCCTGGGATTTAACTCCATTTCTGAAGTGAAACACACAGCAGTGTTCTCATCCATTGATGACACTCTGCTTTAGAACAAGAAGCATGCTCTTGCTTTCTAGAGTCTCTAAGACAGCAGGAAACGTGAGTGTGCTGAGAACAAAAGAACAGTGTTTCCTACACATATGGACCATATCTAGTCCATCTCTGCTTCTTAAACTGATACAATGCACTGGTCCTCTAACATCCAATGCTTGTCAGTTAAGATGGGAAACGTGTGAGCTTCATGAACGATGTAGTTCGTTTGAGCTGAAAAGTGACTGCCCTTACCTGAAACGAAGTCTTGCTTGTAGGGAGACTCAGAGCCTGGGATTTAACTCCATTTCTGAAGTGAAACACACAGCAGTGTTCTCATCCATTGATAACACTCTGCTTTAGAAGAAGAAGCACGCTCTTGCTTTCTAGAGTCTCTAAGACAGCAGGAAATGTGAGTGTGCCCAGAACAAAAGAACAGTGTTTCCTACACATACGGACCATATCTAGTCCAACTCTGCTTCTTAAACTGATACAAAGCAATGGTCCTCCAACATATAATGCTTGTCTTTTAAGATGAGAAATGTGTGAGCTCAGTGAATGATGTAGTTCGTTTGAGCTGAAAAGTGACTGCCCCTACCTGAAACGAAGTCTTGCTTGTAGAAAGACACAGAGCCTGGGATTTAACTCCATTTCTGAAGGGAAACACACAGCATAGTATTCATCCATGGAACACACTCTCCTTTAGAGCGAGAAGCACACTCTTGCTTTCTAAATTCTCTAAGACAGCAGGAAACGTGAGCGTGCTGAGAACAATAGAACGGTGTTTCCTACACATATGAACCATATGTAGTCCAAATCTGCTTCTGAAAATGACACAAAACACTGACCCTCTAACATCCAATGCTTGTCAGTTAAGATGAGAAACGTGTGAGCTCAGTGAACGATGTAGTTCGATTGAACAGAAAAGTGACTGCCCTTACCAGAAACAAATTCTTGCTTGTAGGAAGAATCGGAGCCTGGGATTTAACTCCATTTCTGAAGGCAAACACACACCATAGTTCTCATCCATGGATCACACTCTGCTTTAGAGCGAGAAGCACGCTCTTGCTTTCTAGAGTCTCTAAGAGAGCAGGAAACGTGAATGTGCTGAGAACAAAAGAACTGTGTTTCCTACACATAAGGACCATATCTAGTCCAACTCTGCTTCTGAAACTGATACAAAGCACTGGTACTCTAACATCCAATGTTTGTCAGTTAAGATGAGAAACGTGTGAGCTTTGTGAATGATGTAGTTCCTTTGAACTGAAAAGTGACTGCCCTTACCTGAAACGAAGTCTTGCTTGTAGGAAGACAAAGAGCCTGGGATTTAACTCAATTTCTGAAGGGAAACACACAGCATAGTATTCATCCATGGATCACACTCTGCTTTAGAGCGAGAAGCACACTCTTGCTTTCTAGAGTCTGTAAGACAGCAGGAAATCTGAGTGTGCCCAGAACAAAAGAACGGTGTTTCCTACACATATAGACCATATCTAGTCCAAATCTGCTTCTGAAACTGATACAAAGCACTGACCCTCTAACATCCAATGCTTGTCAGTTAAGATGAGAAACGTGTGAGCTTCATGAAAGATGTAGTTCGTTTGAGCAGAAAAATGACTGCCCTTATCTGAATCGAAGTCTTGCTTGTAGGAAGACTCAGAGCCTGGGATTTAACTCCATTTCTGATGTGAAACACACAGCAGTGTAATCATCCATTGATCACACTCTGCTTTAGAACAAGAAGCACGCTCTTGCTTTTAGAGTCTCTAATACAGCAGGAAATATGAGTGTGTCCAGAACAAAAGAACGGTGTTTCTTACATATAAGGACCATATGTAGTCCAAATCTGCTTCTGAAACTGATACAATGCACTGGTCCTCTAACATCCAATGCTTGTCAGTTAAGATGATAATCGTGTGATCTTCGTGAACGATGTAGTTCGTTTGAGCAGAAAAGTGACTGCCCTTACCTGAAACGAAGTCTTGCTTGTTGGAAGACTCAGAGCCTGGGATTTAACTCCATTTCTGAAGTAAAACACACAGCAGTGTAATCATCCATTGATCACACTTTGCTTTAGTACAAGAAGCACACTCTTGCTTTCTAGAGTCTCTAAGAAAGCAGGAAACGTGATTTTGCTGAGAACAAAAGAACGGTGTTTCCTACACATACGGACATTATATAGTCCAACTCTGCTTCTGAAACTGATACAAAGCACTGGTCCTCTAACATCCAATGCTTGTCTGTTAAGATGAGAAATGTGTGAGCTCAGTGAACGATGTAGTTCGTTTGAGCTGAAAAGTGACTGCCCTTACCTGAAACGAAGTCTTGCTTGTAGGGAGACTCAGAGCCTGGGATTTAACTCCTTTTCTGAAGTGAAACACCCAGCATAGTTTTCATCCATGGATCACATTCTGCTTTAGAAGGAGAAGCACGTTTTTGCTTTGCAGAGTCTCTAAGTCAGCAGGAAACGTGAGTGTGCTGAGAACAAAAGAACGGTGTTTCCTACACATACGGACCATATCTAGTCCAAATCTGCTTCTTATACTGACACAAAGCACTTATCCTCTAACATCCAATGCTTGTCTGTTAAGATGAGAAACGTGTGAGCTCTGTGAACGATGTAGTTTGTTGGAGCAGAAAAATGACTGTCCTTACCTGAAACGAAGTCTTGCTTGTAGGAAGACTCAGAGCCTGGGATTTAACTCCATCTCTGAAGGCAAACACACAGCATAGTTCTCATCCATGGATCACACTCTGCTTTAGAGCGAGAAGCACGCTCTTGCTTTCTAAGTCTCTAAGACAGCAGGAAACATGAGTGTGCTGAGAACAAAGGAACGGTGTTTCCTACACATACGGACCATATCTAGTCCAACTCATCTTCTGAAACTGATACAAAGCACTGACCCTCTAACATCCAATGCATGTCAGTTAAGATGGGAAACGTGTGAGCTTCATGAACGATGTAGTTCGTTTGAGCAGAAAAGTGACTGCCCTTACCTGTTTTGAAGTCTTGCTTGTAGGATGACTCAGAGCCTGGGATTTAACTCCATTTCTGAAGTAAAACACAGCAGTGTAATCATCCATTGATCACACTCTGCTTTAGAACAAGAAGCACGCTCTTGCTTTCTAGAGTCTCTAAGACAGCAGGAAACGTGATTTTGCTGAGAACAAAAGAACGGTGTTTCCTACACATACGGACATTATATAGTCCAACTCTGCTTCTGAAACTGATACAAAGCACTGGTCCTCTAACATCCAATGCTTTTCTGTTAAGATGAGAAACGTGTGAGCTTCGTGAACGATGTAGTTCTTTGAGCTGAAAAGTGACTGCCCTTACCTGAAACAAAGTCTTGCTTGTAGGAAGACTCAGAGCCTGTGATTTAACTCCATTTCTGAAGGCAAACACACAGAATAGTTCTCATCCATCAGTCACTCTCTGCTTTAGAGCGAGAAGCATGCTCTTGCTTTCTAGAGTCTCTAAGACAGCAGGAAACGTGAGTGTGCCTAGAACAAATAACGGTGTTTCCTACACATACGGACTATATGTAGTCCAAAAGTTCTTCTGAAACAGAGAGAATGCACTGGTCCTCTAACATCCAATGCTTGTCAGTTAAGATGAGAAACGTGTGTGCTTCGTGAAAGATGTAGTTCGTTTGAGCAGAAAAGTGACTGCCCTTACCTGAAACGAAGTCTTGCTTGTAGGGAGACTCAGAGTCTGGGATTTAACTCCGTTTCTGTAGGCAAACACACAGCATAGTTCTCATCCATGGATCACACTCTGCTTTAGAGCGAGAAGCACGCTCTTGCTTTCTAGAGTCTCTAAGACAGTAGGAAACGTGAGTGTGCTGAGAACAAAAGAATGGTGTTTCCTACACATACGGACCATATCTAGTCCAACTCTGGTACTGAAAATGATACAAAGCACTGGTCCTCTAACATCCAATGCTTGTCTGTTAAGATGAGAAACGTCTGAGCTCCGTGAAAGATGTAGTTCGTTTGAGCTGAAAAGTGACTGACCTTACCTGAAACGAAGTCTTGCTTGTAGGGAGACTCAGAACCTGGGATTTAACTCCTTTTCTGAAGTGAAACACACAGCATAGTTTTCATCCATGGATCACAATCTGGTTTAGAGCGAGAAGCACGCTCTTGCTTTCTAGAGTCTCTAACACAGCAGAAAACGTGAGTGTGCTGAGAACAAAAGAACAGTGTTTCCTACACATACGGACCATATCTTGTCCAACTCTGCGTCTGAATCTCACAGAAAGCACTGGTCCTCTAACATCCAATGCTTGTCAGTTAAGATGGGAAACGTGTGAGATTCATGAACGATGTAGTTCGTTTGAGCAGAAAAGTGACTGCCCTTACCTGAAACGAAGTCTTGCTTGGAGGAAGACTCAGAACCTGGGATTTAACTCCATTTCTTAAGAGAAACACACAGCAGTGTTCTCATTCATTGATGAAACTCTGATTTAGAACAAGAAGCACGCTCTTGCTTTCTAGAGTCTCTTAGACAGCAGGAAACGTGAGTGTGCTGAGAACAAAAGAACGGTGTTTCCTACACATAAGGACCATATCTAGTCCAACTCTGCTTCTGAAACTGATACGAAGCACTGACCCACTAACATCCAATGCTTGTCAGTTAAGATGGGAAACGTGTGAGCTTCATGAACGATGTAGTTCGTTTGAGCAGAGAAATGACTGCCCTTACCTGAATTGAAGTCTTACTTGTAGGAAGACTCAGAACCTGGGATTTAACTCCATTTCTGAAGTAAAACACACAGCAGTGTAATCATCCATTGATCACACTCTGCTTTAGAACAAGAAGCACACTCTTGCTTTCTAGAGTCTCTAAGAAAGCAGGAAACGTGATTTTGCTGAGAACAAAAGAACGGTGTTTCCTACACATACGGACATTATATAGTCCAACTCTGCTTCTGAAACTGATACAAAGCACTGGTCCTCTAACATCCAATGCTTGTCTGTTAAGATGACAAATGTGTGAGCTCAGTGAACGATGTAGTTCGTTTGAGCTGAAAAGTGACTGCCCTTACCTGAAACGAAGTCTTGCTTGTAGGAAGACACAGAGATTGGGATTTAACTCCATTTCTGAAGGGAAACACACAGCATAGTTCTCAATTATGGATCACAATCTGCTTTAGAGCGAGAAGCACGCTCTTGCTTTCTAGAGTCTCTAAGACAGCAGGAAACGTGAGTGTGCTGAGAACAAAGAATGGTGTTTCCTACACATACGGACCATATCTAGTCCAACTCTGCTTCTGAAACTCATACAAAGCACTGGTCCTCTAACATCCAATGCTTGTCAGTTAAGGTGGGAAACATGTGAGCTTCATGAACGATGTAGTTCGTTTGAGCAGAAAATTGACTGCCCTTACCTGAAACGAAGTCTTGCCGGTAGGAAGACTCAGAGCCTGGGATTTAACTTCATTTCTGAAGTAAAACACACAGCAGTGTTTCATCCATTGATCACACTCTGGTTTAGACCAAGAAGCACGCTCTTGCTTTCTAGAGTCTCTAAGACAGCAGGAAACGTGATTTTGCTGAGAACAAAAGAACGGATTTTCCTACACATACGGACCATATCTAGTCCAACTCTGCTTCTGAAACTGATACTAAGCACTGGTCCTCTAACATACAATGTTTGTCAGTTAAGATGAGAAATGTGTGAGCTTTGTGAATGATGTAGTTCCTTTGAACTGCAAAGTGACTACCCTTACCTGAAACGAAGTCTTGCTTGTAGGAAGACACAGAACCTGGGATTTAACTCCATTTCTGAAGGGAAACACACAGCATAGTATTCATCCATTGATCACACTGTGGTTAGAGCGAGAAGCACACTCTTGCTTTCTAGAGTCTCTAAGACAGCAGGGAATTTGAGTGTGCCTAGAACAATCGAACGGTGTTTCCTACACATATGGACCATATCCAGTCCAAATCTGCTTCTGAAACTGATATAAAGCATTGACACTCTAACATCCAATGCTTGTCAGTTAAGATGAGAAACGTGTGAGCTCTGTGAACGATGTAGTTCGTTTGAGCAGAAAAATGACTGTCCTTACCTGAAACGAAGTCTTGCTTGTAGGAAGACTCAGAGCCTGGGATTTAACTCCATCTCTGAAGGCAAACACACAGCATAGTTCTCATCCATGGATCACACTCTGCTTTAGAGCGAGAAGCACGCTCTTGCTTTCTAGAATCTCTAAAACAGCAGGAAACATGAGTGTGCTGAGAACAAAGGAACGGTGTTTCCTACACATACGGACCATATCTAGTCCAACTCATCGTCTGAAACTGATACAAAGCACTGACCCACTAACATCCAATGCTTCTCAGTTAAGATGGGAAACGTGTGAGCTTCATGAACGATGTAGTTCGTTTGAGCAGAAAAATGACTGCACTTACCTGAATTGAAGTCTTACTTGTAGGAAGACTCAGAGCCTGGGATTTAACTCCATTTCTGAAGTAAAACACACAGCAGTGTACTCATCCATTGATCACACTCTGCTTTAGAACAAGAAGCACACTCTTGCTTTCTAGAGTCTCTAAGACAGCAGGATACGTGATTTTGCTGAAAAAAAAGAACGGTGTTTCCTACACATACAGACATTATAGAGTCCAACTCTGCTTCTGAAACTGATACAAAGCACTGGTCCTCTAACATCCAATGCTTGTCTGTTAAGATGAGAAATGCGTGAGCTCAGTGAACGATGTAGTTCGTTTGAGCTGAAAAGTGACTGCCATTACCTGAAACGAAGTCTTGCTTGTAGGAAGACACAGAGATTGGGATTTAACTCCATTTCTGAAGGGAAACGCACAGCATAGTTCTCATCCATGGATCACAATCTGATTTAGAGCGAGAAGCACGCTCTTGCTTTCTAGAGTCTCTAACACAGCAGGAAACTTGAGTGTGCTGAGAACAAAAGAATGGTGTTTCCTACACATACGGACCATATCTAGTCCAACTCATCTTCTGAAACTGATACACAGCACTGGTCCTCTAACATCCAATGCTTGTCAGTTAAGATGGGAAAAGTGTGAGCTTCATGCACGATGTAGTTCGTTTGAGCAAAAGAGTGACTGCCTTTACCTTAAACGAAGTCTTGCTTGTACGAAGACTCAGAGCATGGGACTTAACTCCATTTCTGAATTGAAACACACAGCAGTGTTCTCATCCATGGATCACATTCTGCTTTAGAACAAGAAGCACGCTCTTGCTTTCTAGAGTCTCTAAGACAGCAGGAAACGTGATTTTGCTGAGAACAAAAGAACAGAGTTTCCTACACATACAGACCATATCTAGTCCAACTCTGCTTCTGAAACTGATACAAAGCACTGGTCCTCTAACATCCAATGTTTGTTAGTTAAGATGAGAAACGTGTGAGCTTTGTGAATGATGTAGTCCCTTTGAACTGCAAAGTGACTACCCTTACCTGAAACGAAGGCTTGCTTGTAGGAAGACACAGAACCTGGGATTTAACTCCATTTCTGAAGGGAAACACACAGCATAGTATTCATCCAAGGATCACACTGTGGTTAGAGCGAGAAGCACACTCTTGCATTCTAGAGTCTCTAAGACAGCAGGGAATTTGGGTGTGCCCAGAACAATAGAACGGTGTTTCCTACACATATGGACCATATCCAGTCCAAATCTGCTTCTGAAACTGATATAAAGCATTGACCCTCTAACATCCAATGCTTGTCAGTTAAGATGAGAAACGTGTGAGCTCTGTGAACGATGTAGTTCGTTTGAGCAGGAAAATGACTGTCCTTACCTGAATCGAAGTCTTGCTTGTAGGAAGACTCAGAGCCTGGGATTTAACTCCATTTCTGAAGGCAAACACACAGCATAGTTCTCATCCATTGATCACACTCTGCTTTAGAATAAGAAGCACGCTCTTGCTTTGTAGTGTCTCTAAGACAGGAGGAAACGTGATTTTGCAGAGAACAAAAGAACGGAGTTTCCTACACATACGGACCATATCTAGTCCAACTCTGCTTCTGAAACTGATACAAAGCACTGGTCCTCTAACATCCAATGTTTGTCAGTTAAGATGAGAAACGTGTGAGCTTTGTGAATGATGTAGTTCCTTTGAACTGAAAAGTGACTGCCCTTACCTGAAATGAAGTCTTGCTTGTATGAAGACAAAGAGCCTGGGATTTAACTCCATTTCTGAAGGGAAACACACAGCATAGTATTCATCCATGGATCACACTCTGCTTTAGAGCGAGAAGTACACTCTTGCTTTCTAGAGTCTGTAAGACAGCAGGAAATCTGAGTGTGCCCAGAACAAAGAACGGTGTTTCCTACACATATGGACCATATCTAGTCCTAATCTGCTTCTGAAACTGATACAAAGCACTGACCCTCTAACATCCAATGCTTGTCAGTTAAGATGAGAAACGTGTGAGTTTCATGAAAGATGTAGTTCGTTTGAGCAGAAAAATGACTGCCCTTACCTGAATCGAAGTCTTGCTTGTAGGAAGACTCAGAGCCTGGGATTTAACTCCATTTCTGATGTGAAACACACAGCAGTGTAATCATCCATTGATCACATCTCTGCTTTAGAGCAAGAAGCACGCTCTTGCTTTTAGAGTCTCTAATATAGCAGGTAATCTGAGTGTGCCCAGAACAAAAGAACGGTGTTTCCTACACAAACAGACGATATGTAGTCCAACTCTGCTTCTGAAACTGATACAAAGCACTGACCCTCTAACATCCAATGCTTGTCAGTTAAGATGAGAAACGTGTGAGCTTCGTGAACGATGTAGTTCCTTTGAGCAGAAAATTGACTGCCCTTACCTGAATCGAAGTCTTGCTTTTAGGAAGACTCAGGGCCTGGGATTTAACTCCATTTCTGAAGTGAAACACACAGCAGTGTAATCATCCAATGATCACACTCTGCTTTAGAACAAGAAGCACGCTCTTGCTTTCTAGAGTCTCTAGGACAGCGAGAAACGTGTGTGTGCTGAGAACCAAAGAATGGTGTTTCCTACTCATACTGACATTATATAGTCCAACTCTGCTTCTGAAACTGATACAAAGCACTGGTCCTCTAACATCCAATGCTTGTCTGTTAAGATGAGAAACGTGTGAGCTTCGTGAACGATGTAGTTCGTTTGAGCTGAAAAGTGACTGCGCACACCTGAAACGAAGTCTTGCCTGTAGGAAGACACAGAGCCTGGGATTTAACTCCATTTCTGATATCAAACACACAGCATACTTCTCATCCATGGATCACACTCTGCTTTATGGCAAGAAGCACGCTCTTGCTTTCTAGAGTCTCTAATACAGCAGGAAATCTGAGTGTGCCCAGAACAAAAGAACGGTGTTTCTTACATATAAGGACCATATGTAGTCCAAATCTGCTTCTGAAACTGATACAATGCACTGGTCCTCTAACATCCAATGCTTGTCAGTTAAGATGAGAATCGTGTGATCTTCGTGAACGATGTAGTTCGTTTGAGCAGAAAAGTGACTGCCCTTACCTGAAACGAAGTCTTGCTTGTAGGAAGACTCAGAGCCTGGGATTTAACTCCATTTCTGAAGTGAAACACACAGCAGTGTTCTCATCCATTGATGACACTCTGCTTTAGAACAAGAAGCACGCTCTTGCTTTCTAGAGTCTCTAAGACAGCAGGAAACGTGAGTGTGCTGAGAACAAAAGAACAGTGTTTCCTACACATACGGACCATATCTAGTCCATCTCTGCTTCTTAAACTGATACAATGCACTGGTCCTCTAACATCCAATGCTTGTCAGTTAAGATGGGAAACGTGTGAGCTTCATGAACGATGTAGTTCGTTTGAGCTGAAACGTGACTGCCCTTACCTGAAACGAAGTCTTGCATGTAGGAAGACACAGAGCCTGGGATTTAACTCCATTTCTGAAGGGAAACACACAGCATAGTATTCATCCATGGATCACACTCTGCTTTAGAGCGAGAAGTACACTCTTGCTTTCTAGAGTCTGTAAGACAGCAGGAAATCTGAGTGTGCCCAGAACAAAAGAACGGTGTTTCCTACACATATGGACCATATCTAGTCCTAATCTGCTTCTGAAACTGATACAAAGCACTGACCCTCTAACATCCAATGCTTGTCAGTTAAGATGAGAAACGTGTGAGTTTCATGAAAGATGTAGTTCGTTTGAGCAGAAAAATGACTGCCCTTACCTGAATCGAAGTCTTGCTTGTAGGAAGACTCAGAGCCTGGGATTTAACTCCATTTCTGATGTGAAACACACAGCAGTGTAATCATCCATTGATCACATCTCTGCTTTAGAGCAAGAAGCACGCTCTTGCTTTTAGAGTCTCTAATATAGCAAGTAATCTGAGTGTGCCCAGAACAAAAGAACGGTGTTTCCTACACAAACAGACGATATGTAGTCCAACTCTGCTTCTGAAACTGATACAAAGCACTGACCCTCTAACATCCAATGCTTGTCAGTTAAGATGAGAAACGTGTGAGCTTCGTGAACGATGTAGTTCCTTTGAGCAGAAAATTGACTGCCCTTACCTGAATCGAAGTCTTGCTTTTAGGAAGACTCAGGGCCTGGGATTTAACTCCATTTCTGAAGTGAAACACACAGCAGTGTTCTCATCCATTGATAACACTCTGCTTTAGAACAAGAAGCACGCTCTTGCTTTCTAGAGTCTCTAAGACAGCAGGAAATGTGAGTGTGCCCAGAACAAAAGAACAGTGTTTCCTACACATACGGACCATATCTAGTCCAACTCTGCTTCTTAAACTGATACAAAGCACTGGTCCTCCAACATATAATGCTTGTCTGTTAAGATGAGAAATGTGTGAGCTCAGTGAATGATGTAGTTCGTTTGAGCTGAAAAGTGACTGCCCCTACCTGAAACGAAGTCTTGCTTGTAGGAAGACACAGAGCCTGGGATTTAACTCCATTTCTGAAGGGAAACACAGAATATAGTATTCATCCATGGATCACACTCTCCTTTAGAGCGAGAAGCACACTCTTGCTTTCTAAAGTCTCTAAGACAGCAGGAAACGTGAGCGTGCTGAGAACAATAGAACGGTGTTTCCTACACATATGGACCATATGTAGTCCAAATCTGCTTCTGAAACTGACCCAAAGCACTGACCCTCTAACATCCAATGCTTGTCAGTTAAGATGATAGACGTGTGAGCTCAGTGAACGATGTAGTTCGATTGAAAAGAAAAGTGACTGCCCTTACCAGAAACAAATTCTTGCTTGTAGGAAGAATCGGAGCCTGGGATTTAACTCCATTTCTGAAGGGAAACACACAGCATAGTATTCATCCATGGATCACACTCTGCTTTAGAGCGAGAAGCACACTCTTGCTTTCTAGAGTCTGTAAGACAGCAGGAAATCTGAGTGTGCCCAGAACAAAAGAACGGTGTTTCCTACACATATGGACCATATCTAGTCCAAATCTGCTTCTGAAACTGATACAAAGCACTGACCCTCTAACATCTAATGCTTGTCAGTTAAGATGAGAAACGTGTGAGCTTCATGAAAGATGTAGTTCGTTTGAGCAGAAAAATGACTGCCCTTACCTGAATCGAAGTCTTGCTTGTAGGAAGACTCAGAGCCTGGGATTTAACTCCATTTCTGATGTGAAACACACAGCAGTTTAATTATCCATTGATCACACTCTGCTTTAGAGCAAGATGCACGCTCTTGCTTTTAGAGTCTCTAATACAGCAGGAAATCTGAGTGTGCCCAGAACAAAAGAACGGTGTTTCTTACATATAAGGACCATATGTAGTCCAAATCTGCTTCTGAAACTGATACAATGCACTGGTCCTCTAACATCCAATGCTTGTCAGTTAAGATGATAATCGTGTGATCTTCGTGAACGATGTAGTTCGTTTGAGCAGAAAAGTGACTGCCCTTACCTGAAACGAAGTCTTGCTTGTAGGAAGACTCAGAGCCTGGGATTTAACTCCATTTCTGAAGTGAAACACACAGCAGTGTTCTCATCCATTGATGACACTCTGCTTTAGAAGAAGAAGCACGCTCTTGCTTTCTAGAGTCTCTAAGACAGCAGGAAACGTGAGTGTGCTGAGAACAAAAGAACAGTGTTTCCTACACATACGGACCATATCTAGTCCATCTCTGCTTCTTAAACTGATACAAAGCACTGGTCCTCTAACATCCAATGCTTGTCAGTTAAGATGGGAAACGTGTGAGCTTCATGAACGATGTAGTTCGTTTGAGCTGAAAAGTGACTGCCCTTACCTGAAACGAAGTCTTGCTTGTAGGGAGACTCAGAGCCTGGGATTTAACTCCATTTCTGAAGTGAAACACACAGCAGTGTTCTCATCCATTGATAACACTCTGCTTTAGAACAAGAAGCACGCTCTTGCTTTCTAGAGTCTCTAAGACAGCAGGAAATGTGAGTGTGCCCAGAACAAAAGAACAGTGTTTCCTACACATACGGACCATATCTAGTCCATCTCTGCTTCTTAAACTGATACAAAGCACTGGTCCTCCAACATATAATGCTTGTCTGTTAAGATGAGAAATGTGTGAGCTCAGTGAATGATGTAGTTCGTTTGAGCTGAAAAGTGACTGCCCCTACCTGAAACGAAGTCTTGCTTGTAGGAAGACACAGAGCCTGGGATTTAACTCCATTTCTGAAGGGAAACACAGAATATAGTATTCATCCATGGATCACACTCTCCTTTAGAGCGAGAAGCACACTCTTGCTTTCTAAAGTCTCTAAGACAGCAGGAAACGTGAGCGTGCTGAGAACAATAGAACGGTGTTTCCTACACATATGGACCATATGTAGTCCAAATCTGCTTCTGAAACTGACCCAAAGCACTGACCCTCTAACATCCAATGCTTGTCAGTTAAGATGATAGACGTGTGAGCTCAGTGAACGATGTAGTTCGATTGAAAAGAAAAGTGACTGCCCTTACCAGAAACAAATTCTTGCTTGTAGGAAGAATCGGAGCCTGGGATTTAACTCCATTTCTGAAGGGAAACACACAGCATAGTATTCATCCATGGATCACACTCTGCTTTAGAGCGAGAAGCACACTCTTGCTTTCTAGAGTCTGTAAGACAGCAGGAAATCTGAGTGTGCCCAGAACAAAAGAACGGTGTTTCCTACACATATGGACCATATCTAGTCCAAATCTGCTTCTGAAACTGATACAAAGCACTGACCCTCTAACATCCAATGCTTGTCAGTTAAGATGAGAAACGTGTGAGCTTCATGAAAGATGTAGTTCGTTTGAGCAGAAAAATGACTGCCCTTACCTGAATCGAAGTCTTGCTTGTAGGAAGACTCAGAGCCTGGGATTTAACTCCATTTCTGATGTGAAACACACAGCAGTGTAATCATCCATTGATCACACTCTGCTTTAGAGCAAGATGCACGCTCTTGCTTTTAGAGTCTCTAATACAGCAGGAAAACTGAGTGTGCCCAGAACAAAAGAACGGTGTTTCTTACATATAAGGACCATATGTAGTCCAAATCTGCTTCTGAAACTGATACAATGCACTGGTCCTCTAACATCCAATGCTTGTCATTTAAGATGATAATCGTGTGATCTTCGTGAACGATGTAGTTCGTTTGAGCAGAAAAGTGACTGCCCTTACCTGAAACGAAGTCTTGCTTGTAGGAAGACTCAGAGCCTGGGATTTAACTCCATTTCTGAAGTGAAACACACAGCAGTGTTCTCATCCTTTGATGACACTCTGCTTTAGAACAAGAAGCACGCTCTTGCTTTCTAGAGTCTCTAAGACAGCAGGAAACGTGAGTGTGCTGAGAACAAAAGAACAGTGTTTCCTACACATACGGACCATATCTAGTCCATCTCTGCTTCTTAAACTGATACAATGCACTGGTCCTCTAACATCCAATGCTTGTCAGTTAAGATGGGAAACGTGTGAGCTTCATGAACGATGTAGTTCGTTTGAGCTGAAACGTGACTGCCCTTACCTGAAACGAAGTCTTGCTTGTAGGAAGACACAGAGCCTGGGATTTAACTCCATTTCTGAAGGGAAACACACAGCATAGTATTCATCCATGGATCACACTCTGCTTTAGAGCGAGAAGTACACTCTTGCTTTCTAGAGTCTGTAAGACAGCAGGAAATCTGAGTGTGCCCAGAACAAAAGAACGGTGTTTCCTACACATATGGACCATATCTAGTCCTAATCTGCTTCTGAAACTGATACAAAGCACTGACCCTCTAACATCCAATGCTTGTCAGTTAAGATGAGAAACGTGTGAGTTTCATGAAAGATGTAGTTCGTTTGAGCAGAAAAATGACTGCCCTTACCTGAATCGAAGTCTTGCTTGTAGGAAGACTCAGAGCCTGGGATTTAACTCCATTTCTGATGTGAAACACACAGCAGTGTAATCATCCATTGATCACATCTCTGCTTTAGAGCAAGAAGCACGCTCTTGCTTTTAGAGTCTCTAATATAGCAAGTAATCTGAGTGTGCCCAGAACAAAAGAACGGTGTTTCCTACACAAACAGACGATATGTAGTCCAACTCTGCTTCTGAAACTGATACAAAGCACTGACCCTCTAACATCCAATGCTTGTCAGTTAAGATGAGAAACGTGTGAGCTTCGTGAACGATGTAGTTCCTTTGAGCAGAAAATTGACTGCCCTTACCTGAATCGAAGTCTTGCTTTTAGGAAGACTCAGGGCCTGGGATTTAACTCCATTTCTGAAGTGAAACACACAGCAGTGTTCTCATCCATTGATAACACTCTGCTTTAGAACAAGAAGCACGCTCTTGCTTTCTAGAGTCTCTAAGACAGCAGGAAATGTGAGTGTGCCCAGAACAAAAGAACAGTGTTTCCTACACATACGGACCATATCTAGTCCAACTCTGCTTCTTAAACTGATACAAAGCACTGGTCCTCCAACATATAATGCTTGTCTGTTAAGATGAGAAATGTGTGAGCTCAGTGAATGATGTAGTTCGTTTGAGCTGAAAAGTGACTGCCCCTACCTGAAACGAAGTCTTGCTTGTAGGAAGACACAGAGCCTGGGATTTAACTCCATTTCTGAAGGGAAACACAGAATATAGTATTCATCCATGGATCACACTCTCCTTTAGAGCGAGAAGCACACTCTTGCTTTCTAAAGTCTCTAAGACAGCAGGAAACGTGAGCGTGCTGAGAACAATAGAACGGTGTTTCCTACACATATGGACCATATGTAGTCCAAATCTGCTTCTGAAACTGACCCAAAGCACTGACCCTCTAACATCCAATGCTTGTCAGTTAAGATGATAGACGTGTGAGCTCAGTGAACGATGTAGTTCGATTGAAAAGAAAAGTGACTGCCCTTACCAGAAACAAATTCTTGCCTGTAGGAAGAATCGGAGCCTGGGATTTAACTCCATTTCTGAAGGGAAACACACAGCATAGTATTCATCCATGGATCACACTCTGCTTTAGAGCGAGAAGCACACTCTTGCTTTCTAGAGTCTGTAAGACAGCAGGAAATCTGAGTGTGCCCAGAACAAAAGAACGGTGTTTCCTACACATATGGACCATATCTAGTCCAAATCTGCTTCTGAAACTGATACAAAGCACTGACCCTCTAACATCTAATGCTTGTCAGTTAAGATGAGAAACGTGTGAGCTTCATGAAAGATGTAGTTCGTTTGAGCAGAAAAATGACTGCCCTTACCTGAATCGAAGTCTTGCTTGTAGGAAGACTCAGAGCCTGGGATTTAACTCCATTTCTGATGTGAAACACACAGCAGTTTAATTATCCATTGATCACACTCTGCTTTAGAGCAAGATGCACGCTCTTGCTTTTAGAGTCTCTAATACAGCAGGAAATCTGAGTGTGCCCAGAACAAAAGAACGGTGTTTCTTACATATAAGGACCATATGTAGTCCAAATCTGCTTCTGAAACTGATACAATGCACTGGTCCTCTAACATCCAATGCTTGTCAGTTAAGATGATAATCGTGTGATCTTCGTGAACGATGTAGTTCGTTTGAGCAGAAAAGTGACTGCCCTTACCTGAAACGAAGTCTTGCTTGTAGGAAGACTCAGAGCCTGGGATTTAACTCCATTTCTGAAGTGAAACACACAGCAGTGTTCTCATCCATTGATGACACTCTGCTTTAGAAGAAGAAGCACGCTCTTGCTTTCTAGAGTCTCTAAGACAGCAGGAAACGTGAGTGTGCTGAGAACAAAAGAACAGTGTTTCCTACACATACGGACCATATCTAGTCCATCTCTGCTTCTTAAACTGATACAAAGCACTGGTCCTCTAACATCCAATGCTTGTCAGTTAAGATGGGAAACGTGTGAGCTTCATTAACGATGTAGTTCGTTTGAGCTGAAAAGTGACTGCCCTTACCTGAAACGAAGTCTTGCTTGTAGGGAGACTCAGAGCCTGGGATTTAACTCCATTTCTGAAGTGAAACACACAGCAGTGTTCTCATCCATTGATAACACTCTGCTTTAGAACAAGAAGCACGCTCTTGCTTTCTAGAGTCTCTAAGACAGCAGGAAATGTGAGTGTGCCCAGAACAAAAGAACAGTGTTTCCTACACATACGGACCATATCTAGTCCAACTCTGCTTCTTAAACTGATACAAAGCACTGGTCCTCCAACATATAATGCTTGTCTGTTAAGATGAGAAATGTGTGAGCTCAGTGAATGATGTAGTTCGTTTGAGCTGAAAAGTGACTGCCCCTACCTGAAACGAAGTCTTGCTTGTAGGAAGACACAGAGCCTGGGATTTAACTCCATTTCTGAAGGGAAACACAGAATATAGTATTCATCCATGGATCACACTCTCCTTTAGAGCGAGAAGCACACTCTTGCTTTCTAAAGTCTCTAAGACAGCAGGAAACGTGAGCGTCCTGAGAACAATAGAACGGTGTTTCCTACACATATGGACCATATGTAGTCCAAATCTGCTTCTGAAACTGACCCAAAGCACTGACCCTCTAACATCCAATGCTTGTCAGTTAAGATGATAGACGTGTGAGCTCAGTGAACGATGTAGTTCGATTGAAAAGAAAAGTGACTGCCCTTACCAGAAACAAATTCTTGCTTGTAGGAAGAATCGGAGCCTGGGATTTAACTCCATTTCTGAAGGGAAACACACAGCATAGTATTCATCCATGGATCACACTCTGCTTTAGAGCGAGAAGCACACTCTTGCTTTCTAGAGTCTGTAAGACAGCAGGAAATCTGAGTGTGCCCAGAACAAAAGAACGGTGTTTCCTACACATATGGACCATATCTAGTCCAAATCTGCTTCTGAAACTGATACAAAGCACTGACCCTCTAACATCCAATGCTTGTCAGTTAAGATGAGAAACGTGTGAGCTTCATGAAAGATGTAGTTCGTTTGAGCAGAAAAATGACTGCCCTTACCTGAATCGAAGTCTTGCTTGTAGGAAGACTCAGAGCCTGGGATTTAACTCCATTTCTGATGTGAAACACACAGCAGTGTAATCATCCATTGATCACACTCTGCTTTAGAGCAAGATGCACGCTGTTGCTTTTAGAGTCTCTAATACAGCAGGAAAACTGAGTGTGCCCAGAACAAAAGAACGGTGTTTCTTACATATAAGGACCATATGTAGTCCAAATCTGCTTCTGAAACTGATACAATGCACTGGTCCTCTAACATCCAATGCTTGTCATTTAAGATGATAATCGTGTGATCTTCGTGAACGATGTAGTTCGTTTGAGCAGAAAAGTGACTGCCCTTACCTGAAACGAAGTCTTGCTTGTAGGAAGACTCAGAGCCTGGGATTTAACTCCATTTCTGAAGTGAAACACACAGCAGTGTTCTCATCCTTTGATGACACTCTGCTTTAGAACAAGAAGCACGCTCTTGCTTTCTAGAGTCTCTAAGACAGCAGGAAACGTGAGTGTGCTGAGAACAAAAGAACAGTGTTTCCTACACATACGGACCATATCTAGTCCATCTCTGCTTCTTAAACTGATACAAAGCACTGGTCCTCTAACATCCAATGCTTGTCAGTTAAGATGGGAAACGTGTGAGCTTCATGAACGATGTAGTTCGTTTGAGCTGAAAAGTGACTGCCCTTACCTGAAACGAAGTCTTGCTTGTAGGGAGACTCAGAGCCTGGGATTTAACTCCATTTCTGAAGTGAAACACACAGCAGTGTTCTCATCCATTGATAACACTCTGCTTTAGAACAAGAAGCACGCTCTTGCTTTCTAGATTCTCTAAGACAGCAGGAAATGTAAGTGTGCCCAGAACAAAAGAACATTGTTTCCTACACATACGGACCATATGTAGTCCAACTCTGCTTCTGAAACTGATACAAAGCACTAGTCCTCTAACATCCAATGCTTGTCAGTTAAGATGAGAAACGTGTGAGCTTCGTGAACGATGTATTTTGTTTGAGCTGAAAGTGACTGACCTTAACTGAAACGCTGTCTTGCTTGTAGTAAGACACAGAGCCTGGGATTTAACTCCATTTCTGAAGGGAAACACACAGCATAGTTCTCATCCATGGATCACACTCTGCTTTAGAGCGAGAAGCACGCTCTTGCTTTCTAGAGTCTCTAATACAACAGAAAATCTGAGTGTACTGAGAACAAAAGAATGGTGTTTCCTACACATACGGACCATATGTAGTCCAAATCTGCTTCTGAAACTGATACAAAGCACTGACCCTCTAACATCCAATGCATGTCAGTTAAGATGGGAAACGTGTGAGCTTCATGAACGATGTAGTTCGTTTGAGCAGAAAAGTGACTGCCCTTACCTGATTTGTAGTCTTGCTTGTAGGATGACTCAGAGCCTGGGATTTAACTCCATTTCTGAAGTAAAACACAGCAGTGTAATCATCCATTGATCACACCCTGCTTTAGAACTAGAAGCACGCTCTTGCTTTCTAGAGTCTCTAAGACAGCAGGAAACGTGATTTTGCTGAGAACAAAAGAACGGTGTTTCCTACACATACGGACATTATATAGTCCAACTCTGCTTCTGAAACTGATACAAAGCACGGGTCCTCTAACATCCAATGCTTGGCTGTTAAGATGAGAAACGTGTGAGCTTCGTGAACGATGTAGTTCTTTCAGCTGAAAAGTGACTGCCCCTCCCTGAAACGAAGTCTTGCCTGTAGGAAGACACAGAGCAAGGGATTTAACTCCATTTCTGAAGGGAAACACACAGCATAGTATTCATCCATGGATCACACTCTCCTTTAGAGCGAGAAGCACACTCTTGCTTTCTAGAGTCTCTAAGACAGCAGGAAATCTGAGTGTGCTGAGAACAAAAGAACGGTGTTTCTTACATATAAGGACCATATGTAGTCCAAATCTGCTTCTGAAACTGATACAATGCACTGGTCCTCTAACATCCAATGCTTGTCAGTTAAGATGATAATCGTGTGATCTTCGTGAACGATGTAGTTCGTTTGAGCAGAAAAGTGACTGCCCTTACCTGAAACAAAGTCTTGCTTGTAGGAAGACACAGAGCAAGGGATTTAACTCCATTTCTGAAGGGAAACACACAGCATAGTATTCATCCATGGATCACACTCTCCTTTAGAGCGAGAAGCACACCCTTGCTTTCTAGAGTCTCTAAGACAGCAGGAAATCTGAGTGTGCCCATAAGAAAAGATCGGTGTTTCCTATATATATGGACCATATCTAGTCCAAATCTGCTTCTGAAACTGATACAAAGCACTGACCCTCTAACATCCAATGCTTGTCAGTTAAGATGAGAAACGTGTGAGCTTCGTTAACGATGTAGTTCGTTTGAGCAGAAAAGTGACTGCCATTACCTGAATCGAAGTCTTGCTTGTAGGAAGACACAGTGCCTGGGATTGAACTCCTTTTCTGAAGTGAAACACACAGCAGTGTAATCGTCCATTGATCACACTCTGCTTTAGAACAAGAAGCATGCTCTTGCTTTCTAGAGTCTCTAAGACAGCAGGAAACGTGTGTGTGCTGAGAACAAAAGAACGGTGTTTCCCACACATACGGACCATATGTAGTCCAACGCTGCTTCTGAAACTGATACAAAGCACTAGTCCTCTAACATCCAATGCTTGTCAGTTAATATGAGAAACGTGTGAGCTTTGTGAACGATGTATTTTGTTTGAGCTGAAAGTGACTAACCTTAACTGAAACGCTGTCTTGCTTGTAGTAAGACACAGAGCCTGGGAATTAACTCCATTTCTGAAGGGAAACACACAGCATAGTTCTCACCCATGGATCACACTCTGCTTTAGAGCGAGAAGCACGCTCTTGCTTTCTAGAGTCTCTAATACAACAGAAAATCTGAGTGTGCTGAGAACAAAAGAATGGTGTTTCCTACACATACGGACCATATGTAGTCCAAATCTGCTTCTGAAACTGATACAAAGCACTGACCCTCTAACATCCAATGCTTGTCTGTTAAGATGAGAAACGTGTGAGCTTCGTGAACGATGTAGTTCTTTGAGCTGAACAGTGACTGCCCTTACCTGAAACAAAGTCTTGCTTGTAGGAAGACTCAGAGCCTGTGATTTAACTCCATTTCTGAAGGCAAACACACAGAATAGTTCTCATCCATGGGTCACTCTCTGCTTTAGAGCGAGAAGCATGCTCTTGCTTTCTAGAGTCTCTAAGACAGCAGGAAACTTGAGTGTGCTGAGAACAAAAGAACGGTGTTTCCTACACATACGGACCATATCTAGTCCAAATCTGCTTCTGAAACTGATACAAAGCACTGGTCCTCTAACATCCAATGCTTATCAGTTAAGATGAGAAACGTGTGAGCTTCATGAAAGATGTAGTTCGTTTGAGCAGAAAAGTGACTGCCATTATCTGAAACGAAGTCTTGCTTAGAGGAATACTCAGAGCCTGGGATTTAACTCCATTTCTGAAGTGAAACATACAGCGTAGTTCTCATCCATTGATAACACTCTGCTTTAGAGCAAGAAGCACACTCTTGCTTTCTAGAGTCTCTAAGACAGCAGGATATCTGAGTGCGCCCAGAACAAAAGAATGGTGTTTCCTAACACATACGGACCATATGTAGTCCAAATCTGCTTCTAAAACTGATACAAAGCACTGACCCTCTAACATCCAATGCTTGTCAGTTAAGATGGGAAACGTGTGAGCTTCATGAACGATGTAGTTCGTTTGAGCAGAAAAGTGACTGCCCTTACATGAATTGAAGTCTTGCTTGTAGGAAGACTCAGAGCCTGGGATTTAACTCCATTTCTGAAGTAAAACACACATCAGTGTAATCATCCATTGATCACACTCTGCTTTAGAACAAGAAGCACGCTATTGCTTTCTAGATTCTCTAATACAGCAGGAAAAGTGAGTGTGCCTAGAACAAAAGAATGGTGTTTCCTACACATACGGACTATATGTAGTCCAAAAGTTCTTCTGAAACAGATAGAATGCACTGGTCCTCTAACATCCAATGCTTGTCAGTTAAGATGAGAAACGTGTGTGCTTCGTGAAAGATGTAGTTCGTTTGAGCAGAAAAGTGACTGCCCTTACCTGAAACGAAGCCTTGCTTGTAGGGAGACTCAGAGTCTGGGATTTAACTCCATTTCTGAAGGCAAACACACAGCATAGTTCTCATCCATGGATCAACTCTGCTTTAGAGCGAGAAGCACGCTCTTGCTTTCTAGAGTCTCTAAGACAGTAGGAAACGTGAGTGTGCTGAGAACAAAAGAACGGTGTTTCCTACACATACGGACCATATCTAGTCCAACTCTGGTACTGAAAATGATACAAAGCACTGGTCCTCTAACATCCAATGCTTGTCTGTTAAGATGAGAAACGTCTGAGCTCCGTGAAAGATGTAGTTCGTTTGAGCTGAAAAGTGACTGCCCTTACCTGAAACGAAGTCTTGCTTGTAGGGAGACTCAGAGCCTGCGATTTAACTCCTTTTCTGAAGTGAAACACACAGCATAGTTTTCATCCATGGATCACACTCTGCTTTAGAACGAGAATCAAGCTCTTGCTTTCTAGGTACTCTAAGACAACAGGAAACGTGAGTGTGCTGAGAACAAAAGAACGGTGTTTCCTACACATATGGACCATATCTAGTCCAAATCTGCTTCTTAAACTGATACAAAGCACTGATCCTCTAACACCCAATGATTGTCTGTTAAGATAGGAAACGTGTGAGCTTCATGAACGATATAGATAGTTTGAGCAGAAAAGTGACTGCCCTTACCTTTATTGAAGTCTTGCCTGTAGGAAGACTCAGAGCCTGGGATTTAACTCCATTTCTGAAGTAAAACACACAGCAGTGTAATCATCCATTGATCACACTCTGCTTTATAACAAGAAGCACGCTCTTGCTTTCTAGAGTCTCTAAGACAGCAGGAAACGTGATTTTGCTGAGAACAAAAGAATGGTGTTTCCTACACATACGGACCATATCTAGTTCAACTCTGCTTCTGAAACTGATACAAAGCACTGGTCCTCTAACATCCAATGCTTGTCAGTTAAGATTAGAAACGGGTGAGCTTCGTGAACGATGTAGTTCATTTGAGCAGAAAAGTGACTGCCCTCACCTGAAACGAAGTCTTGCTTGTAGGGAGACTCAGAGCCTGGGTTTAACTCCTTTTCTGAAGTGAAACACACAGCATAGTTTTCATCCATGGATCACACTCTGCTTTAGAACGAGAAGCAGGCTCTTGCTTTCTAGAGTCTCTAAGACAGCAGGAAACGTGAGTGTGCTGAGAACAAAAGAACGGTGTTTCCTACACATACAGACCATATCTAGACCAACTCTGCTTCTGAAACTGATACAAAGCACTGGTCCTCTAACATCCAATGCTTGTCAGTTAAGATGAGAAACCTGTGAGCTTCGTGAACGATGTAGTTATTTTGAGCAGAAAAGTGACTGCACTTACCTGAAACGAATTCTTGCTTGTTGGGAGACACAGAGCATGGGATTTAACTCCATTTCTGAATTGAAACACAAAGCATAGTCTCATCCATGGATCACACTCTGCTTTAGAGCGAGAAGCACGCTCTTGCTTTCTAGAGTCTCTAAGACAGCAGGAAATCTGAGTGTGCCCAGAACAAAAGAACAGTGTTTCCTACACATACGGAAAATATGTAGTCCAAAATTAGTTCTGAAACTGATAGAATGCACTGGTCCTCTAACATCGAATGCTTGTCAGTTAAGATGAGAAACGTGTGAGCTTCGACAAAGATGTAGTTCGTTTGAGCAGAAAAGTGACTGCCCTTACCTGAATTGAAGTCTTGCTTGTAGGAAGACTCAGAGACTGGGATTTAACTCCATTTCTGAAGTGAAACACACAGCAGTGTTCTCATCCATTGATGACACTCTGCTTTAGAACAAGAAGCACGCTCTTGCTTTCTAGAGTCTCTAACACAGCAGGAAACGTGAGTGTGCTGAGAACAAAAGAACAGTGTTTCCTACACATACGGACCATATCTAGTCCAACTCTGCTTCTGAAACTCATACAAAGCATTGACCATTTACCATCCAATGATTGTCAGTTAAGATGGGAAACGTGTGAGCTTCATGAACGATGTAGTTCGTTTGAGCAGAAAAGTGACTGCCCTTACCTGAATTGAAGTCTTACTTGTAGGAAGACTCAGAGCCTGGGATTTAACTCCATTTCTGAAGTAAAACACACAGCAGTGTAATCATCCATTGATCACACTCTGCTTTATAACAAGAAGCAGGCTCTTGCTTTCTAGAGTCTCTAAGACTGCAGGAAACGTGATTTTGCTGAGAACAAAAGAACGGTGTTTCCTACACATACGGACCATATCTAGTCCAACTCTGCTTTGTAAACTGATACAAAGCACTGGTCCTCTAACATCCAATGTTTGTCTGTTAAGATGAGAAATGTGTGAGCTCAGTCAACGATGTAGTTCGGTTGAGCTGAAAAGTGACTGCCCTTACCTGAAACGAAGTCTTGCTTGTATGAAGACACAGAGATTGGGATTTAACTCCATTTCTGAAGGGAAACACACAGCATAGTTCTCATCCATTGATCACAATCTGCTTTAGAGCGAGAAGCACGCTCTTGCTTTCTAGAGTCTCTAACACAGCAGAAAACGTGAGTGTGCTGAGAACAAAAGAACAGTGTGTCCTACACATACGGACCATATCTTGTCCAACTCTGCGTCTGAATCTCACACAAAGCACTGGTCCTCTAACATCCAATGCTTGTCAGTTAAGATGGGAAACGTGTGAGCTTCATGAACGATGTAGTTCGTTTGAGCAGAAAAGTGACTGCCCTTACCTGAAACGAAGTCTTGCTTGGAGGAAGACTCAGAGCCTGGGATTTAACTCCATTTCTGAAGAGAAACACACAGCAGTGTTCTCATTCATTGATGAAACTCTGATTTAGAACAAGAAGCACGCTCTTGCTTTCAAGAGTCTCTTAGACAGCAGGAAACGTGAGTGTGCTGAGAACAAAAGAACGGTGTTTCCTACACATAAGGACCATATCTAGTCCAACTCTGCTTCTGAAACTGATACGAAGCACTGACCCACTAACATCCAATGCTTGTCAGTTAAGATGGGAAACGTGTGAGCTTCATGAACGATGTAGTTCATTTGAGCAGAGAAATGACTGCCCTTACCTGAATTGAAGTCTTACTTGTAGGAAGACTCAGAGCCTGGGATTTAACTCCATTTCAGAAGTAAAACACACATCAGTGTAATCATCCATTGATCACACTCTGCTTTAGAGCGAGAAGCACGCTCTTGCTTTCTAGAGTCTCTAAGACAGTAGGAAACGTGAGTGTGCTGAGAACAAAAGAACGGTGTTTCCTAGACATACGGACCATATCTAGTCCAACTCTGGTACTGAAAATGATACAAAGCACTGGTCCTCTAACATCCAATGCTTGTCTGTTAAGATGAGAAACGTCTGAGCTCCGTGAAAGATGTAGTTCGTTTGAGCTGAAAAGTGACTGCCCTTACCTGAAACGAAGTCTTGCTTGTAGGGAGACTCAGAGCCTGCGATTTAACTCCTTTTCTGAAGTGAAACACACAGCATAGTTTTCATCCATGGATCACACTCTGCTTTAGAACGAGAAGCAAGCTCTTGCTTTCTAGGGACTCTAAGACAACAGGAAACGTGAGTGTGCTGAGAACAAAAGAACGGTGTTTCCTACACATATGGACCATATCTAGTCCAAATCTGCTTCTTAAACTGATACAAAGCACTGATCCTCTAACATCCAATGATTGTCTGTTAAGATGGGAAACGTGTGAGCTTCATGAACGATATAGATAGTTTGAGCAGAAAAGTGACTGCCCTTACCTTTATTGAAGTCTTGCCTGTAGGAAGACTCAGAGCCTGGGATTTAACTCCATTTCTGAAGTAAAACACACAGCAGTGTAATCATCCATTGATCACACTCTGCTTTTTAACAAGAAGCACGCTCTTGCTTTCTAGAGTCTCTAAGACAGCAGGAAACGTGATTTTGCTGAGAACAACAGAATGGTGTTTCCTACACATACGGACCATATCTAGTTCAACTCTGCTTCTGAAACTGATACAAAGCACTGGTCCTCTAACATCCAATGCTTGTCAGTTAAGATTAGAAACGGGTGAGCTTCGTGAACGATGTAGTTCATTTGAGCAGAAAAGTGACTGCCCTCACCTGAAACGAAGTCTTGCTTGTAGGGAGACTCAGAGCCTGGGTTTAACTCCTTTTCTGAAGTGAAACACACAGCATAGTTTTCATCCATGGATCACACTCTGCTTTAGAACGAGAAGCACGCTCTTGCTTTCTAGAGTCTCTAAGACAGCAGGAAACGTGAGTGTGCTGAGAACAAAAGAACGGTGTTTCCTACACTTATAGACCATATCTAGTCCAACTCTGCTTCTGAAACTGATACAAAGCACTGGTCCTCTAACATCCAATGCTTGTCAGTTAACATGAGAAACCTGTGAGCTTCGTGAACGATGTAGTTATTTTGAGCAGAAAAGTGACTGCACTTACCTGAAACGAATTCTTGCTTGTTGGGAGACACAGAGCATGGGATTTAACTCCATTTCTGAATTGAAACACAAAGCATAGTCTCATCCATGGATCACACTCTGCTTTAGAGCGAGAAGCACGCTCTTGCTTTCTAGAGTCTCTAAGACAGCAGGAAATCTGAGTGTGCCCAGAACAAAAGAACGGTGTTTCCTACACATATGGACTATATGTAGTCCAAAATTTCTTCTGAAACTGATAGAATGCACTGGTCCTCTAACATCGAATGCTTGTCAGTTAAGATGAGAAACGTGTGAGCTTCGTCAAAGATGTAGTTCGTTTGAGCAGAAAAGTGACTGCCCTTACCTGAATTGAAGTCTTGCTTGTAGGAAGACTCAGAGACTGGGATTTAACTCCATTTCTGAAGTGAAACACACAGCAGTGTTCTCATCCATTGATGACACTCTGCTTTAGAACAAGAAGCACGCTCTTGCTTTCTAGAGTCTCTAACACAGCAGGAAACGTGAGTTTGCTGAGAACAAAAGAACAGTGTTTCCTACACATACGGACCATATCTAGTCCAACTCTGCTTCTGAAACTCATACAAAGCATTGACCATTTACCATCCAATGATTGTCAGTTAAGATGGGAAACGTGTGAGCTTCATGAACGGTGTAGTTCGTTTGAGCAGAAAAGTGACTGCCCTTACTTGAATTGAAGTCTTACTTGTAGGAAGACTCAGAGCCTGGGATTTAACTCCATTTCTGAAGTAAAACACACAGCAGTGTAATCATCCATTGATCACACTCTGCTTTATAACAAGAAGCAGGCTCTTGCTTTCTAGAGTCTCTAAGACTGCAGGAAACGTGATTTTGCTGAGAACAAAAGAACGGTGTTTCCTACACATACGGACCATATCTAGTCCAACTCTGCTTTGTAAACTGATACAAAGCACTGGTCCTCCAACATCCAATGTTTGTCTGTTAAGATGAGAAATGTGTGAGCTCAGTGAACGATGTAGTTCGTTTGAGCTGAAAAGTGACTGCCCTTACCTGAAACGAAGTCTTGCTTGTATGAAGACACAGAGATTGGGATTTAACTCCATTTCTGAAGGGAAACACACAGCATAGTTCTCATCCATTGATCACAATCTGCTTTAGAGCGAGAAGCACGCTCTTGCTTTCTAGAGTCTCTAAGACAGCAGGAAACGTGAGTGTGCTGAGAACAAAAGAACGGTGTTTCCTACACATAAGGACCATATCTAGTCCAACTCTGCTTCTGAAACTGATACAAAGCACTGGTCCTCTAACATACAATGTTTGTCAGTTAAGATGAGAAATGTGTGAGCTTTGTGAATGATGTAGTTCCTTTGAACTGCAAAGTGACTACCCTTACCTGAAACGAAGTCTTGCTTGTAGGAAGACACAGAACCTGGGATTTAACTCCATTTCTGAAGGGAAACACACACCATAGTATTCATCCATTGATCACACTGTGGTTAGAGCGAGAAGCACACTCTTGCTTTCTAGAGTCTCTAAGACAGCAGGGAATTTGAGTGTGCCCAGAACAATAGAACGGTGTTTCCTACACATATGGACCATATCCAGTCCAAATCTGCTTCTGAAACTGATATAAAGCATTGACACTCTAACATCCAATGCTTGTCAGTAAAGATGAGAAACGTGTGAGCTCTGTGAACGATGTAGTTCGTTTGAGCAGAAAAATGACTGTCCTTACCTGAAACGAAGTCTTGCTTGTAGGAAGACTCAGAGCCTGGGATTTAACTCCATCTCTGAAGGCAAACACACAGCATAGTTCTCATCCATGGATCACACTCTGCTTTAGAGCGAGAAGCACGCTCTTGCTTTCTAGAATCTCTAAGAGAGCAGGAAATCTGAGTGTGCTGAGAACAAAGGAACGGTGTTTCCTACACATACGGACCATATCTAGTCCAACTCATCGTCTGAAACTGATACAAAGCACTGGTCCTCTAACATCCAATGCTTGTCATTTAAGATGGGAAACGTGTGAGCTTCATGAACGATGTAGTTTGTTTGAGCAGAAAATTGACTGCCCTTACCTTAAACGAAGTCTTGCTTGTAGGAAGACTCAGAGCCTGGGATTTAACTCCATTTCTGAAGTGAAACACACAGCAGTGTTCTCATCCATTGATCACACTCTGCTTTAGAACAAGAAGCACGCTCTTGCTTTCTAGAGTCTCTAAGACAGGAGGAAACGTGAGTGTGCTGAGAACAAAAGAACGGTGTTTCCTACACATACGGACCATATCTAGTCCAACTCTGCTTCTGAAACTGATACAAAGCACTGGTCCTCTAACATCCAATGCTTGTCAGTTAACATGAGAAACCTGTGAGCTTCGTGAACGATGTAGTTATTTTGAGCAGAAAAGTGACTG
Organism: Onychomys leucogaster; assembly: GCA_949786385.1. Lineage (NCBI taxonomy): Eukaryota > Metazoa > Chordata > Mammalia > Rodentia > Cricetidae > Onychomys > Onychomys leucogaster. The sequence goes on from CATKUP010000069.1 coordinate 809,435, forward strand.
CACTTACCTGAAACGAATTCTTGCTTGTTGGGAGACACAGAGCATGGGATTTAACTCCATTTCTGAATTGAAACACAAAGCATAGTCTCATCCATGGATCACACTCTGCTTTAGAGCGAGAAGCACGCTCTTGCTTTCTAGAGTCTCTAAGACAGCAGGAAATCTGAGTGTGCCCAGAACAAAAGAACGGTGTTTCCTACACATATGGACTATATGTAGTCCAAAATTTCTTCTGAAACTGATAGAATGCACTGGTCCTCTAACATCGAATGCTTGTCAGTTAAGATGAGAAACGTGTGAGCTTCGTCAAAGATGTAGTTCGTTTGAGCAGAAAAGTGACTGCCCTTACCTGAATTGAAGTCTTGCTTGTAGGAAGACTCAGAGACTGGGATTTAACTCCATTTCTGAAGTGAAACACACAGCAGTGTTCTCATCCATTGATGACACTCTGCTTTAGAACAAGAAGCACGCTCTTGCTTTCTAGAGTCTCTAACACAGCAGGAAACGTGAGTTTGCTGAGAACAAAAGAACAGTGTTTCCTACACATACGGACCATATCTAGTCCAACTCTGCTTCTGAAACTCATACAAAGCATTGACCATTTACCATCCAATGATTGTCAGTTAAGATGGGAAACGTGTGAGCTTCATGAACGGTGTAGTTCGTTTGAGCAGAAAAGTGACTGCCCTTACTTGAATTGAAGTCTTACTTGTAGGAAGACTCAGAGCCTGGGATTTAACTCCATTTCTGAAGTAAAACACACAGCAGTGTAATCATCCATTGATCACACTCTGCTTTATAACAAGAAGCAGGCTCTTGCTTTCTAGAGTCTCTAAGACTGCAGGAAACGTGATTTTGCTGAGAACAAAAGAACGGTGTTTCCTACACATACGGACCATATCTAGTCCAACTCTGCTTTGTAAACTGATACAAAGCACTGGTCCTCCAACATCCAATGTTTGTCTGTTAAGATGAGAAATGTGTGAGCTCAGTGAACGATGTAGTTCGTTTGAGCTGAAAAGTGACTGCCCTTACCTGAAACGAAGTCTTGCTTGTATGAAGACACAGAGATTGGGATTTAACTCCATTTCTGAAGGGAAACACACAGCATAGTTCTCATCCATTGATCACAATCTGCTTTAGAGCGAGAAGCACGCTCTTGCTTTCTAGAGTCTCTAAGACAGCAGGAAACGTGAGTGTGCTGAGAACAAAAGAACGGTGTTTCCTACACATAAGGACCATATCTAGTCCAACTCTGCTTCTGAAACTGATACAAAGCACTGGTCCTCTAACATACAATGTTTGTCAGTTAAGATGAGAAATGTGTGAGCTTTGTGAATGATGTAGTTCCTTTGAACTGCAAAGTGACTACCCTTACCTGAAACGAAGTCTTGCTTGTAGGAAGACACAGAACCTGGGATTTAACTCCATTTCTGAAGGGAAACACACACCATAGTATTCATCCATTGATCACACTGTGGTTAGAGCGAGAAGCACACTCTTGCTTTCTAGAGTCTCTAAGACAGCAGGGAATTTGAGTGTGCCCAGAACAATAGAACGGTGTTTCCTACACATATGGACCATATCCAGTCCAAATCTGCTTCTGAAACTGATATAAAGCATTGACACTCTAACATCCAATGCTTGTCAGTAAAGATGAGAAACGTGTGAGCTCTGTGAACGATGTAGTTCGTTTGAGCAGAAAAATGACTGTCCTTACCTGAAACGAAGTCTTGCTTGTAGGAAGACTCAGAGCCTGGGATTTAACTCCATCTCTGAAGGCAAACACACAGCATAGTTCTCATCCATGGATCACACTCTGCTTTAGAGCGAGAAGCACGCTCTTGCTTTCTAGAATCTCTAAGAGAGCAGGAAATCTGAGTGTGCTGAGAACAAAGGAACGGTGTTTCCTACACATACGGACCATATCTAGTCCAACTCATCGTCTGAAACTGATACAAAGCACTGGTCCTCTAACATCCAATGCTTGTCATTTAAGATGGGAAACGTGTGAGCTTCATGAACGATGTAGTTTGTTTGAGCAGAAAATTGACTGCCCTTACCTTAAACGAAGTCTTGCTTGTAGGAAGACTCAGAGCCTGGGATTTAACTCCATTTCTGAAGTGAAACACACAGCAGTGTTCTCATCCATTGATCACACTCTGCTTTAGAACAAGAAGCACGCTCTTGCTTTCTAGAGTCTCTAAGACAGGAGGAAACGTGAGTGTGCTGAGAACAAAAGAACGGTGTTTCCTACACATACGGACCATATCTAGTCCAACTCTGCTTCTGAAACTGATACAAAGCACTGGTCCTCTAACATCCAATGCTTGTCAGTTAACATGAGAAACCTGTGAGCTTCGTGAACGATGTAGTTATTTTGAGCAGAAAAGTGACTGCACTTACCTGAAACGAATTCTTGCTTGTTGGGAGACACAGAGCATGGGATTTAACTCCATTTCTGAATTGAAACACAAAGCATAGTCTCATCCATGGATCACACTCTGCTTTAGAGCGAGAAGCACGCTCTTGCTTTCTAGAGTCTCTAAGACAGCAGGAAATCTGAGTGTGCCCAGAACAAAAGAACGGTGTTTCCTACACATATGGACTATATGTAGTCCAAAATTTCTTCTGAAACTGATAGAATGCACTGGTCCTCTAACATCGAATGCTTGTCAGTTAAGATGAGAAACGTGTGAGCTTCGTCAAAGATGTAGTTCGTTTGAGCAGAAAAGTGACTGCCCTTACCTGAATTGAAGTCTTGCTTGTAGGAAGACTCAGAGACTGGGATTTAACTCCATTTCTGAAGTGAAACACACAGCAGTGTTCTCATCCATTGATGACACTCTGCTTTAGAACAAGAAGCACGCTCTTGCTTTCTAGAGTCTCTAACACAGCAGGAAACGTGAGTTTGCTGAGAACAAAAGAACAGTGTTTCCTACACATACGGACCATATCTAGTCCAACTCTGCTTCTGAAACTCATACAAAGCATTGACCATTTACCATCCAATGATTGTCAGTTAAGATGGGAAACGTGTGAGCTTCATGAACGGTGTAGTTCGTTTGAGCAGAAAAGTGACTGCCCTTACTTGAATTGAAGTCTTACTTGTAGGAAGACTCAGAGCCTGGGATTTAACTCCATTTCTGAAGTAAAACACACAGCAGTGTAATCATCCATTGATCACACTCTGCTTTATAACAAGAAGCAGGCTCTTGCTTTCTAGAGTCTCTAAGACTGCAGGAAACGTGATTTTGCTGAGAACAAAAGAACGGTGTTTCCTACACATACGGACCATATCTAGTCCAACTCTGCTTTGTAAACTGATACAAAGCACTGGTCCTCCAACATCCAATGTTTGTCTGTTAAGATGAGAAATGTGTGAGCTCAGTGAACGATGTAGTTCGTTTGAGCTGAAAAGTGACTGCCCTTACCTGAAACGAAGTCTTGCTTGTATGAAGACACAGAGATTGGGATTTAACTCCATTTCTGAAGGGAAACACACAGCATAGTTCTCATCCATTGATCACAATCTGCTTTAGAGCGAGAAGCACGCTCTTGCTTTCTAGAGTCTCTAAGACAGCAGGAAACGTGAGTGTGCTGAGAACAAAAGAACGGTGTTTCCTACACATAAGGACCATATCTAGTCCAACTCTGCTTCTGAAACTGATACAAAGCACTGGTCCTCTAACATACAATGTTTGTCAGTTAAGATGAGAAATGTGTGAGCTTTGTGAATGATGTAGTTCCTTTGAACTGCAAAGTGACTACCTTTACCTGAAACGAAGTCTTGCTTGTAGGAAGACACAGAACCTGGGATTTAACTCCATTTCTGAAGGGAAACACACACCATAGTATTCATCCATTGATCACACTGTGGTTAGAGCGAGAAGCACACTCTTGCTTTCTAGAGTCTCTAAGACAGCAGGGAATTTGAGTGTGCCCAGAACAATAGAACGGTGTTTCCTACACATATGGACCATATCCAGTCCAAATCTGCTTCTGAAACTGATATAAAGCATTGACACTCTAACATCCAATGCTTGTCAGTAAAGATGAGAAACGTGTGAGCTCTGTGAACGATGTAGTTCGTTTGAGCAGAAAAATGACTGTCCTTACCTGAAACGAAGTCTTGCTTGTAGGAAGACTCAGAGCCTGGGATTTAACTCCATCTCTGAAGGCAAACACACAGCATAGTTCTCATCCATGGATCACACTCTGCTTTAGAGCGAGAAGCACGCTCTTGCTTTCTAGAATCTCTAAGAGAGCAGGAAATCTGAGTGTGCTGAGAACAAAGGAACGGTGTTTCCTACACATACGGACCATATCTAGTCCAACTCATCGTCTGAAACTGATACAAAGCACTGGTCCTCTAACATCCAATGCTTGTCATTTAAGATGGGAAACGTGTGAGCTTCATGAACGATGTAGTTTGTTTGAGCAGAAAATTGACTGCCCTTACCTTAAACGAAGTCTTGCTTGTAGGAAGACTCAGAGCCTGGGATTTAACTCCATTTCTGAAGTGAAACACACAGCAGTGTTCTCATCCATTGATCACACTCTGCTTTAGAACAAGAAGCACGCTCTTGCTTTCTAGAGTCTCTAAGACAGGAGGAAACGTGAGTGTGCTGAGAACAAAAGAACGGTGTTTCCTACACATACGGACCATATCTAGTCCAACTCTGCTTCTGAAACTGATACAAAGCACTGACCCACTAACATCCAATGCTTGTCAGTTAAGATGGGAAACGTGTGAGCTTCATGAACGATGTAGTTCGTTTGAGCAGAAAAATGACTGCCCTTACCTGAATTGAAGTCTTACTTGTAGGAAGACTCAGAGCCTGGGATTTAACTGCATTTCTGAAGTAAAACACACAGCAGTGTAATCATCCATTGATCACACTCTGCTTTAGAATAAGAAGCACGCTCTTGCTTTGTAGTGTCTCTAAGACAGGAGGAAACGTGATTTTGCAGAGAACAAAAGAACGGAGTTTCCTACACATACAGACTATATGTAGTCCAAAACTTCTTCTGAAACAGATAGAATGCACTGGTCCTCTAACATCCAATGTTTGTCAGTTAAGATGAGAAACGTGTGTGCTTCGTGAAAGATGTAGTTCGTTTGAGCATCCAAGTGACTGCCCTTACCTGAAACGAAGTCTTGCTTGTAGGGAGACTCAGAGCCTGGGATTTAACTCCTTTTCTGAAGTGAAACACACAGCATAGTTTTCATCCTTGGATCACATTCTGCTTTAGAAGGAGAAGCACGATCTTGCTTTCTAGAGTCTCTAAGTCAGCAGGAAACGTGAGTGTGCTGAGAACAAAAGAACGGTGTTTCCTACACACACGGACCATATGTAGTCCAAATCTGCTTCTGAAACTGATACAAAGCACTGATCCACTAACATCCAATGCTTGTCTGTTAAGATGAGAAACGTGTGAGCTTCATGAACGATGTAGTTCGTTTTCGCAGAGAAATGACTGCCCTTACCTGAATTGAATTCTTACTTGTAGGAAGACTCAGAGCCTGGGATTTAACTCCATCTGAAGTAAAACACACAGCAGTGTAATCATCCATTGATCACACTCTGCTTTAGAACAAGAAGCACACTCTTGCTTTCTAGAGTCTCTAAGACAGCAGGAAACGTGATTTTGCAGAGAACAAAAGAACGGAGTTTCCTACACATACAGACTATATGTAGTCCAAAACTTCTTCTGAAACAGATAGAATGCACTGGTCCTCTAACATCCAATGTTTGTCAGTTAAGATGAGAAATGTGTGAGCTCAGTGAACGATGTAGTTCGTTTGAGCAGACAAGTGACTGCCCTTACCTGAAACGAAGTCTTGCTTGTAGGGAGACTCAGAGCCTGGGATTTAACTCCTTTTCTGAAGTGAAACACACAGCATAGTTTTCAGCCTTGGATCACATTCTGCTTTAGAAGGAGAAGCACGATCTTGCTTTCTAGAGTCTCTAAGTCAGCAGGAAACGTGAGTGTGCTGAGAACAAAAGAACGGTGTTTCCTACACATACGGACCATATGTAGTCCAAATCTGCTTCTGAAACTGATACAAAGCACTGATCCACTAACATCCAATGCTTGTCTGTTAAGATGAGAAACGTGTGAGCTCAGTGAACGATGTAGTTCGTTTGAGCTGAAAAGTGACTGCCCTTACCTGAAACGAAGTCTTGCTTGTAGGAAGACACAGAGATTGGGATTTAACTCCATTTCTGAAGGGAAACACACAGCATAGTTCTCAATTATGGATCACAATCTGCTTTAGAGCGAGAAGCACGCTCTTGCTTTCTAGAGTCTCTAACACAGCAGGAAACATGAGTGTGCTGAGAACAAAAGAACGGTGTTTCCTACACATACGGACCATATCTAGTCAAACTCTGCTTCTGAAACTCATACAAAGCACTGGTCCTCTAACATCCAATGCTTGTCAGTTAAGATGGGAAACGTGTGAGCTTCATGAACGATGTAGTTCGTTTGAGCAGAAAAGTGTCTGCCCTTACCTGAAACGAAGTCTTGCTTGTAGGGAGACTCAGAGCCTGGGATTTAACTCCATTTCTGAAGTGAAACACACAGCATAGTTTTCATCCATGGATCACATTCTGCTTTAGAAGGAGAAGCACGCTCTTGCTTTCTAGAGTCTCTAAGTCAGCAGGAAACGTGAGTGTGCTGAGAACAAAAGAACGGTGTTTCCTACACATACGGACCATATCTAGTTCAAATCTGCTTCTTAAACTGATACAAAGCACTGATCCTCTAACATCCAATGCTTGTCTGTTAAGATGAGAAACGTGTGAGCTTCATGAACGATGTAGTTCGTTTGAGCAGAAAAGTGACTGCCCTTACCTGAATTGAAGTCTTGCCTGTAGGAAGACTCAGAGCCTGGGATTTAACTCCATTTCTGAAGTAAAACACACAGCAGTGTTTCATCCATTGATCACACTCTGCTTTAGAACAAGAAGCACGCTCTTGCTTTCTAGAGTCTCTAAGACAGCAGGAAACGTGATTTTGCTGAGAACAAAAGAGCGGATTTTCCTACACATACGGACCATATCTAGTCCAACTCTGCTTCTGAAACTGATACAAAGCACTGGTCCTCTAACATCCAATGTGTGTCAATTAAGATGAGAAACGTGTGAGCTTTGTGAATGATGTAGTTCCTTTGAACTGCAAAGTGACTACCCTTACCTGAAACGAAGTCTTGCTTGTAGGAAGACACAGAACCAGGGATTTAACTCCATTTCTGAAGGGAAACACACAGCATAGTATTCATCGATGGATCACACTGTGGTTAGAGCGAGAAGCACACTCTTGCTTTCTAGAGTCTCTAAGACAGCAGGGAATTTGAGTGTGCCCAGAACAATAGAACGGTGTTTCCTACACATATGGACCATATCCAGTCCAAATCTGCTTCTGAAACTGATATAAAGCATTGACCCTCTAACATCCAATCCTTGTCAGTTAAGATGAGAAACGTGTGAGCTCTGAGAACGATGTAGTTCGTTTGAGCAGAAAAATGACTGTCCTTACCTGAAACGAAATCTTGCTTGTAGGAAGACTCAGAGCCTGGGATTTAACTCCATCTCTGAAGGCAAACACACAGCATAGTTCTCATCCATGGATCACACTCTGCTTTAGAGTGAAAAGCACGCTCTTGCTTTCTAGAGTCTCTAAGACAGCAGGAAACATGAGTGTGCTGAGAACAAAGGAACGGTGTTTCCTACACATACGGACCATATCTAGTTCAAATCTGCTTCTTAAACTGATACAAAGCACTGATCCTCTAACATCCAATGCTTGTCTGTTAAGATGAGAAACGTGTGAGCTTCATGAACGATGTAGTTCGTTTGAGCAGAAAAGTGACTGCCCTTACCTGAATTGAAGTCTTGCCTGTAGGAAGACTCAGAGCCTGGGATTTAACTCCATTTCTGAAGTAAAACACACAGCAGTGTTTCATCCATTGATCACACTCTGCTTTAGAACAAGAAGCACGCTCTTGCTTTCTAGAGTCTCTAAGACAGCAGGAAACGTGATTTTGCTGAGAACAAAAGAACGGATTTTCCTACACATACGGACCATATCTAGTCCAACTCTGCTTCTGAAACTGATACAAAGCACTGGTCCTCTAACATCCAATGTGTGTCAATTAAGATGAGAAACGTGTGAGCTTTGTGAATGATGTAGTTCCTTTGAACTGCAAAGTGACTACCCTTACCTGAAACGAAGTCTTGCTTGTAGGAAGACACAGAACCAGGGATTTAACTCCATTTCTGAAGGGAAACACACAGCATAGTATTCATCGATGGATCACACTGTGGTTAGAGCGAGAAGCACACTCTTGCTTTCTAGAGTCTCTAAGACAGCAGGGAATTTGAGTGTGCCCAGAACAATAGAACGGTGTTTCCTACACATATGGACCATATCCAGTCCAAATCTGCTTCTGAAACTGATATAAAGCATTGACCCTCTAACATCCAATGCTTGTCAGTTAAGATGAGAAACGTGTGAGCTCTGAGAACGATGTAGTTCGTTTGAGCAGAAAAATGACTGTCCTTACCTGAAACGAAATCTTGCTTGTAGGAAGACTCAGAGCCTGGGATTTAACTCCATCTCTGAAGGCAAACACACAGCATAGTTCTCATCCATGGATCACACTCTGCTTTAGAGCGAAAAGCACGCTCTTGCTTTCTAGAGTCTCTAAGACAGCAGGAAACATGAGTGTGCTGAGAACAAAGGAACGGTGTTTCCTACACATACGGACCATATCTAGTCCAACTCATCTTCTGAAACTGATACAAAGCACTGGTCCTCTAACATCCAATGCTTGTCAGTTAAGATGAGAAATGTGTGAGCTTCATGAACGATGTAGTTCGTTTGAGCAGAAAAGTGACTGCCCTTACCTGAAATGAAGTCTTGCTTGTAGGTAGACTCAGAGCCTGGGATTTAACTCCATTTCTGAAGTAAAACACACAGCAGTGTAATCATCCATTGATCACACTCTGCTTTAGAACAAGAAGCACGCTCTTGCTTTCTAGAGTCACTAAGACAGCAGGAAACGTGATTTTGCTGAGAACAAAAGAACGGTGTTTCCTACACATACGGACATTATCTAGTCCAACTCTGCTTCTAAACTGATACAAAGCACTGGTCCTCTAACATCCAATGCTTGTCTGTTAAGATGAGAAATGTGTGAGCTCAGTGAACGATGTAGTTCGTTTGAGCTGAAAAGTGACTGCCCTTACCTGAAACGAAGTCTTGCTTGTAGGAAGACACAGAGATTGGGATTTAACTCCATTTCTGAAGGGAAACACACAGCATAGTTCTCATACATGGATCACAATCTGCTTTAGAGCGAGAATCACGCTCTTGCTTTCTAGAGTCTCTAACACAGCAGGAAACATGAGTGTGCTGAGAACAAAAGAACGGTGTTTCCTACACATACGGACCATATCTAGTCCAACTCTGCGTCTGAATCTCATACAAAGCACTGGTCCTCTAACATCCAATGCTTGTCAGTTAAGATGGGAAACGTGTGAGCTTCATGAATGATGTAGTTCGTTTGAGCAGAAAAGTGACTGCCTTACCTGAATTGAATTCTTACTTGTAGGAAGACTCAGAGCCTGGGATTTAACTCCATTTCTGAAGTAAAACACACAGCAGTGGAATCATCCATGGATCACACTCTGCTTTAGAGCGAGAAGCACGCTCTTGCTTTCAAGAGTCTCTAAGACAGCAGGAAACGTGAGTGTGCCCAGAACAAAAGATCGGTGTTTCCTACACATACGGACTCTATGTAGTCCAAACTTCTTCTGAAACTGATACAAAGCACTGGTCCTCTAACATCCAATGCTTGTCTCTTAAGATGAGAAATGTGTTGAGCTCAGTGAACGATGTAGTTCATTTGAGCTGAAAAGTGACTGCCCTTACCTGAAACGAAGTCTTGCTTGTAGGAAGACACAGAGATTGGGATTTTACTCCATTTCTGAAGGGAAACACACAGCATAGTTCTCATCCATGAATCACAATCTGCTTTAGAGCGAGAAGCACGCTCTTGCTTTCTAGAGTCTCTAACACAGCAGGAAACTTGAGTGTGCTGAGAACAAAAGAACGGATTTTCCTACACATACGGACCATATCTAGTCCAACTCTGCTTCTGAAACTCATACAAAGCACTGGTCCTCTAACATCCAATGCTTGTCAGTTAAGATGGGAAACGGGTGAGCTTCATGAACGATGTAGTTCGTTTGAGCAGAAAAGTGACTGCCGTACCTGAATTGAAGTCTTGCTTGTAGGAAGACTCAGAGCCTAGGATTTAACTCCATTTCTGAAGGGAAACACACAACATAGTTCTCATCCATGGATCACAATCTGCTTTAGAGCGAGAAGCACGCTCTTGCTTTCTAGAGTCTCTAACACAGCAGGAAACTTGAGTGTGCTGAGAACAAAAGAACAGTGTTTCCTACACATACGGACTATATGTAGTCCAAAACTTCTTTTGAAACAGATAGAATGCACTGGTCCTCTAACATCCAATGCTTGTCAGTTAAGATGTGAAACGTGTGTGCTTCGTGATAGATGTAGTTCGTTTGAGCAGAAAAGTGACTGCCCTTACCTGAAACGAAGTCTTGCTTGTAGGGAGACTCAGAGCCTGGGATTTAACTCCTTTTCTGAAGTGAAACACACAGCATAGTTTTCATCCATGGATCACTCTCTGCTTTAGAACGAGAAGCAAGCTCTTGCTTTCTAGAGTCTCTAAGACAGCAGGAAACGTGATTTTGCTGAGAACAAAAGAACGGATTTTCCTACACATACGGACCATATCTAGTCCAACTCTGCTTCTGAAACTGATACAAAGCACTGGTCCTCTAACATCCAATGTGTGTCAATTAAGATGAGAAACTTGTGAGCTTTGTGAATGATGTAGTTCCTTTGAACTGCAAAGTGACTACCCTTACCTGAAATGAAGTCTTGCTTGTAGGAAGACACAGAACCAGGGATTTAACTCCATTTCTGAAGGGAAACACACAGCATAGTATTCATCCATGGATCACACTGGGGTTAGAGCGAGAAGCACACTCTTGCTTTCTAGAGTCTCTAAGACAGCAGGGAATTTGAGTGTGCCCAGAACAATAGAACGGTGTTTCCTACACATATGGACCATATCCAGTCCAAATCTGCTTCTGAAACTGATATAAAGCATTGACCCTCTAACATCCAATGCTTGTCAGTTAAGATGAGAAACGTGTGAGCTCTGTGAACGATGTAGTTCGTTTGAGCAGAAAAATGACTGTCCTTACCTGAAACGAATTCTTGTTTGTAGGAAGACTCAGAGCCTGGGATTTAACTCCATCTCTGAAGGCAAACACACAGCATAGTTCTCATCCATGGATCACACTCTGCTTTAGAGCGAGAACCACGCTCTTGCTTTCTAGCGTCTGTAAGACAGCAGGAAACATGAGCGTGCTGAGAACAAAGGAACGGTGTTTCTTACACATACGGACCATATCTAGTCCAACTCATCTTCTGAAACTGATACAAAGCACTGGTCCTCTAACATCCAATGCTTGTCAGTTAAGATGGGAAACGTGTGAGCTTCATGAACGATGTAGTTCGTTTGAGCAGAAAATTGACTGCCCTTACCTTAAACGAAGTCTTGCTTGTAGGAAGACTCAGAGCCTGGGATTTAACTCCATTTCTGAAGTGAAACACACAGCAGTGTTCTCATCCATTGATCACACTCTGCTTTATAACAAGAAGCACGCTCTTGCTTTCTAGAGTCTCTAAGACAGCAGGAAACGTGAGTGTGCTGAGAACAAAAGAACGGTGTTTCCTACACATACGGACATTATCTAGTCCAACTCTGCTTCTAAACTGATACAAAGCACTGGTCCTCTAACATCCAATGCTTGTCTGTTAAGATGAGAAATGTGTGAGCTCAGTGAACGATGTAGTTCGTTTGAGCTGAAAAGTGACTGCCCTTACCTGAAACGAAGTCTTGCTTGTAGGAAGACACAGAGATTGGGATTTAACTCCATTTCTGAAGGGAAACACACAGCATAGTTCTCATACATGGATCACAATCTGCTTTAGAGCGAGAATCACGCTCTTGCTTTCTAGAGTCTCTAACACAGCAGGAAACATGAGTGTGCTGAGAACAAAAGAACGGTGTTTCCTACACATACGGACCATATCTAGTCCAACTCTGCATCTGAATCTCATACAAAGCACTGGTCCTCTAACATCCAATGCTTGTCAGTTAAGATGGGAAACGTGTGAGCTTCATGAATGATGTAGTTCGTTTGAGCAGAAAAGTGACTGCCTTACCTGAATTGAATTCTTACTTTTAGGAAGACTCAGAGCCTGGGATTTAACTCCATTTCTGAAGTAAAACACACAGCAGTGGAATCATCCATGGATCACACTCTGCTTTAGAGCGAGAAGCACGCTCTTGCTTTCAAGAGTTTCTAAGACAGCAGGAAACGTGAGTGTGCCCAGAACAAAAGATCGGTGTTTCCTACACATACGGACTATATGTAGTCCAAAACTTCTTCTGAAACTGATACAAAGCACTGGTCCTCTAACATCCAATGCTTGTCTCTTAAGATGAGAAATGTGTTGAGCTCAGTGAACGATGTAGTTCATTTGAGCTGAAAAGTGACTGCCCTTACCTGAAACGAAGTCTTGCTTGTAGGAAGACACAGAGATTGGGATTTAACTCCATTTCTGAAGGGAAACACACAGCATAGTTCTCATCCATGAATCACAATCTGCTTTAGAGCGAGAAGCACGCTCTTGCTTTCTAGAGTCTCTAACACAGCAGGAAACTTGAGTGTGCTGAGAACAAAAGAACGGTGTTTCCTACACATACGGACATTATATAGTCCAACTCTGCTTCTGAAACTCATACAAAGCACTGGTCCTCTAACATCCAATGCTTGTCAGTTAAGATGGGAAACGGGTGAGCTTCATGAACGATGTAGTTCGTTTGAGCAGAAAAGTGACTGCCGTACCTGAATTGAAGTCTTGCTTGTAGGAAGACTCAGAGCTTAGGATTTAACTCCATTTCTGAAGGCAAACACACAGCATAGTTCTCATCCATGGATCACACTCTGCTTTTGAGCGAGAAGCACGCTCTTGCTTTCAAGTGTCTCTAAGACAGCAGGAATCGTTTGTGTGCCCAGAACAAAAGAACAGTGTTTCCTACACATACGGACTATATGTAGTCCAAAACTTCTTCTGAAACAGATAGAATGCACTGGTCCTCTAACATCCAATGCTTGTCAGTTAAGATGTGAAACGTGTGTGCTTCGCGATAGATGTAGTTCGTTTGAGCAGAAAAGTGACTGCCCTTACCTGAAACGAAGTCTTGCTTGTAGGGAGACTCAGAGCCTGGGATTTAACTCCTTTTCTGAAGTGAAACACACAGCATAGTTTTCATCCATGGATCACTCTCTGCTTTAGAACGAGAAGCAAGCTCTTGCTTTCTAGAGTCTCTAAGACAGCAGGAAACGTGATTTTGCTGAGAACAAAAGAACGGATTTTCCTACACATACGGACCATATCTAGTCCAACTCTGCTTCTGAAACTGATACAAAGCACTGGTCCTCTAACATCCAATGTGTGTCAATTAAGATGAGAAACGTGTGAGCTTTGTGAATGATGTAGTTCCTTTGAACTGCAAAGTGACTACCCTTACCTGAAACGAAGTCTTGCTTGTAGGAAGACACAGAACCAGGGATTTAACTCCATTTCTGAAGGGAAACACACAGCATAGTATTCATCCATGGATCACACTGGGGTTAGAGCGAGAAGCACACTCTTGCTTTCTAGAGTCTCTAAGACAGCAGGGAATTTGAGTGTGCCCAGAACAATAGAACGGTGTTTCCTACACATATGGACCATATCCAGTCCAAATCTGCTTCTGAAACTGATATAAAGCATTGACCCTCTAACATCCAATGCTTGTCAGTTAAGATGAGAAACGTGTGAGCTCTGTGAACGATGTAGTTCGTTTGAGCAAAAAATGACTGTCCTTACCTGAAACGAAATCTTGCTTGTAGGAAGACTCAGAGCCTGGGATTTAACTCCATCTCTGAAGGCAAACACACAGCATAGTTCTCATCCATGGATCACACTCTGCTTTAGAGCGAGAAGCACGCTCTTGCTTTCTAGAGTCTTTAAGACAGCAGGAAACATGAGCGTGCTGAGAACAAAGGAACTGTGTTTCTTACACATACCGACCATATCTAGTCCAACTCATCTTCTGAAACTGATACAAAGCACTGGTCCTCTAACATCCAATGCTTGTCAGTTAAGATGGGAAACGTGTGAGCTTCATGAATGATGTAGTTCGTTTGAGCAGAAAATTGACTGCCCTTACCTTAAACGAAGTCTTGCTTGTAGGAAGACTCAGAGCCTGGGATTTAACTCCATTTCTGAAGTGAAACACACAGCAGTGTTCTCATCCATTGATCACACTCTGCTTTATAACAAGTAGCACGCTCTTGCTTTCTAGAGTCTCTAAGACAGCAGGAAACGTGAGTGTGCTGAGAACAAAAGAACGGTGTTTCCTACACATACGGACCATATCTAGTCCAACTCTGCTTCTGATACTGATACAAAGCACTGACCCACTAACATCCAATGCTTGTGAGTTAAGATGGGAAACGTGTGAGCTTCATGAACGATGTAGTTCGTTTGAGAAGAGAAATGACTGCCCTTACCTGAATTGAAGTCTTACTTGTAGGAAGACTCAGAGACTGGGATTTAACACCATTTCTGAAGTAAAACACACAGCAGTGTAATCATCCATTGATCAAACTCTGCTTCAGAACAAGAAGCACACTCTTGCTTTCTAGAGTCTCTAAGAGAGCAGGAAACGTGATTTTGCTGAAAAAAAAGAACGGTGTTTCCTACACATACGGACATTATATAGTCCAACTCTGCTTCTGAAACTGATACAAAGCACTGGTCCTCTAACATCCAATGCTTGTCTGTTAAGATGAGAAATGTGTTGAGCTCAGTGAACGATGTAGTTCATTTGAGCTGAAAAGTGACTGCCCTTACCTGAAACGAAGTCTTGCTTGTAGGAAGACACAGAGATTGGGATTTAACTCCATTTCTGAAGGGAAACACACAACATAGTTCTCATCCATGGATCACAATCTGCCTTAGAGCGAGAAGCACGCTCTTGCTTTCTAGAGTCTCTAACACAGCAGGAAACTTGAGTGTGCTGAGAACAAATGAACGGTGTTTCCTACACATACGGACCATATCTAGTCCAACTCTGCTTCTGAAACTCATACAAAGCACTGGTCCTCTAACATCCAATGCTTGTCAGTTAAGATGGGAAACGGGTGAGCTTCAGGAACGATGTAGTTCGTTTGAGCAGAAAAGTGACTGCCGTACCTGAATTGAAGTCTTGCTTGTAGGAAGACTCAGAGCCTAGGATTTTACTCCATTTCTGAAGGCAAATACACAGCATAGTTCTCATCCATGGATCACACTCTGCTTTTGAGCGAGAAGCACGCTCTTGCTTTCAAGATTCTCTAAGACAGCAGGAATCGTTTGTGTGCCCAGAACAAAAGAACAGTGTTTCCTACACATACGGACTATATGTAGTCCAAAACTTCTTCTGAAACAGATAGAATGCACTGGTCCTCTAACATCCAATGCTTGTCAGTTAAGATGTGAAACGTGTGTGCTTCATGATAGATGTAGTTCGTTTGAGCAGAAAAGTGACTGCCCTTACCTGAAACGAAGTCTTGCTTGTAGGGAGACTCAGAGCCTGGGATTTAACTCCTTTTCTGAAGTGAAACACACAGCATAGTTTTCATCCATGGATCACTCTCTGCTTTAGAACGAGAAGCAAGCTCTTGCTTTCTAGAGTCTCTAAGACAGCAGGAAACGTGATTTTGCTGAGAACAAAAGAACGGATTTTCCTACACATACGGACCATATCTAGTCCAACTCTGCTTCTGAAACTGATACAAAGCACTGGTCCTCTAACATCCAATGTGTGTCAATTAAGATGAGAAACGTGTGAGCTTTGAGAATGATGTAGTTCCTTTGAACTGCAAAGTGACTACCCTTACCTGAAACGAAGTCTTGCTTGTAGGAAGACACAGAACCAGGGATTTAACTCCATTTCTGAAGGGAAACACACAGCATACTATTCATCCATGGATCACACTGGGGTTAGAGCGAGAAGCACACTCTTGCTTTCTAGAGTCTCTAAGACAGCAGGGAATTTGAGTGTGCCCAGAACAATAGAACGGTGTTTCCTACACATATGGACCATATCCAGTCCAAATCTGCTTCTGAAACAGATATAAAGCATTGACCCTCTAACATCCAATGCTTGTCAGTTAAGATGAGAAACGTGTGAGCTCTGTGAACGATGTAGTTCGTTTGAGCAGAAAAATGACTGTCCTTACCTGAAACGAAATCTTGCTTGTAGGAAGACTCAGAGCCTGGGATTTAACTCCATCTCTGAAGGCAAACACACAGCATAGTTCTCATCCATGGATCACACTCTGCTTTAGAGCGAGAAGCACGCTCTTGCTTTCTAGAGTCTGTAAGACAGCAGGAAACATGAGCGTGCTGAGAACAAAGGAACGGTGTTTCTTACACATACGGACCATATCTAGTCCAACTCATCTTCTGAAACTGATACAAAGCACTGGTCCTCTAACATCCAATGCTTGTCTGTTAAGATGAGAAATGTGTGAGCTCAGTGAACGATGTAGTTTGTTTGAGCTGAAAAGTGACTGCCCTTACCTGAAACGAAGTCTTGCTTGTAGGAAGACACAGAGATTGGGATTTAACTCCATTTGTGAAGGGAAACGGACAGCATAGTTCTCATCCATGGATCACAATCTGCTTTAGAGCGAGAAGCACGCTCTTGCTTTCTAGAGTCTCTAAGACAGCAGGAAACGTGAGTTTGCCCAGAACAAAAGAACGGTGTTTCCTACACATACAGACTATATGTAGTCCAAAACTTCTTCTGAAACAGATAGAATGCACTGGTCCTCTAACATCCAATGCTTGTCAGTTAAGATGAGAAACGTGTGTGCTTCGTGAAAGATGTAGTTCGATTGAGCAGACAAGTGACTGCCCTTACCTGAAACGAAGTCTTGCTTGTAGGGAGACTCAGAGCCTGGGATTTAACTCCTTTTCTGAAGTGAAACACACAGCATAGTTTTCATCCATGGATCACATTCTGCTTTAGAAGAAGAAGCATGCTCTTGCTTTCTAGAGTCTCTAAGTCAGCAGGAAACGTGAGTGTGCTGAGAACAAAAGAACGGTGTTTCCTACACATATGGACCATATCTAGTCCAAATCTGCTTCTTAAACTGATACCAAGCACTGATCCTCTAACATCCAATGCTTGTCTGTTAAGATGAGAAACGTGTGAGCTTCATGAACGATGTAGTTCGTTTGAGCAGAAAAGTGACTGCCCTTACCTGAAATGAAGTCTTGCTTGTAGGTAGACTCAGAGCCTGGGATTTAAGTCCATTTCTGAAGTAAAACACACAGCAGTGGAATCATCCATGGATCACACTCTGCTTTAGAGCGAGAAGCACGCTCTTGCTTTCAAGAGTCTCTAAGACAGCAGGAAACGTGAGTGTGCCCAGAACAAAAGATCGGTGTTTCCTACACATACGGACTATATGTAGTCCAAAACTTCTTCTGAAACTGATACAAAGCACTGGTCCTCTAACATCCAATGCTTGTCTCTTAAGATGAGAAATGTGTTGAGCTCAGTGAACGATGTAGTTCATTTGAGCTGAAAAGTGACTTCCCTTACCTGAAACGAAGTCTTGCTTGTAGGAAGACACAGAGATTGGGATTTAACTCCATTTCTGAAGGGAAACACACAACATAGTTCTCATCCATGGATCACAATCTGCTTTAGTGCGAGAAGCACGCTCTTGCTTTCTAGAGTCTCTAACACAGCAGGAAACTTGAGTGTGCTGTGAACAAAAGAACGGTGTTTCCTACACATACGGACCATATCTAGTCCAACTCTGCTTCTGAAACTCATACAAAGCACTGGTCCTCTAACATCCAATGCTTGTCAGTTAAGATGGGAAACGGGTGAGCTTCATGAACGATGTAGTTCGTTTGAGCAGAAAAGTGACTGCCGTACCTGAATTGAAGTCTTGCTTGTAGGAAGACTCAGAGCCTAGGATTTAACTCCATTTCTGAAGGCAAACACACAGCATAGTTCTCATCCATGGATCACACTCTGCTTTTGAGCGAGAAGCACGCTCTTGCTTTCAAGAGTCTCTAAGACAGCAGGAATCGTTTGTGTGCCCTGAACAAAAGAACAGGGTTTCCTACACATACGGACTATATGTAGTCCAAAACTTCTTATGAAACAGATAGAATGCACTGGTCCTCTAACATCCAATGCTTGTCAGTTAAGATGTGAAACGTGTGTGCTTCGTGATAGATGTAGTTCGTTTGAGCAGAAAAGTGACTGCCCTTACCTGAAACGAAATCTTGCTTGTAGGGAGACTCAGAGCCTGGGATTTAACTCCTTTTCTGAAGTGAAACACACAGCATAGTTTTCATCCATGGATCACTCTCTGCTTTAGAACGAGAAGCAAGCTCTTGCTTTCTAGAGTCTCTAAGACAGCAGGAAACGTGATTTTGCTGAGAACAAAAGAACGGATTTTCCTACACATACGGACCATATCTAGTCCAACTCTGCTTCTGAAACTGATACAAAGCACTGGTCCTCTAACATCCAATGTGTGTCAATTAAGATGAGAAACGTGTGAGCTTTGTGAATGATGTAGTTCCTTTGAACTGCAAAGTGACTACCCTTACCTGAAACGAAGTCTTGCTTGTAGGAAGACACAGAACCAGGGATTTAACTCCATTTCTGAAGGGAAACACACAGCATAGTATTCATCCATGGATCACACTGGGGTTAGAGCGAGAAGCACACTCTTGCTTTCTAGAGTCTCTAAGACAGCAGGGAATTTGAGTGTGCCCAGAACAATAGAACGGTGTTTCCTACACATATGGACCATATCCAGTCCAAATCTGCTTCTGAAACTGATATAAAGCATTGACCCTCTAACATCCAATGCTTGTCAGTTAAGATGAGAAACGTGTGAGCTCTGTGAACGATGTAGTTCGTTTGAGCAAAAAATGACTGTCCTTACCTGAAACGAAATCTTGCTTGTAGGAAGACTCAGAGCCTGGGATTTAACTCCATCTCTGAAGGCAAACACACAGCATAGTTCTCATCCATGGATCACACTCTGCTTTAGAGCGAGAAGCACGCTCTTGCTTTCTAGAGTCTTTAAGACAGCAGGAAACATGAGCGTGCTGAGAACAAAGGAACTGTGTTTCTTACACATACCGACCATATCTAGTCCAACTCATCTTCTGAAACTGATACAAAGCACTGGTCCTCTAACATCCAATGCTTGTCAGTTAAGATGGGAAACGTGTGAGCTTCATGAATGATGTAGTTCGTTTGAGCAGAAAATTGACTGCCCTTACCTTAAACGAAGTCTTGCTTGTAGGAAGACTCAGAGCCTGGGATTTAACTCCATTTCTGAAGTGAAACACACAGCAGTGTTCTCATCCATTGATCACACTCTGCTTTATAACAAGTAGCACGCTCTTGCTTTCTAGAGTCTCTAAGACAGCAGGAAACGTGAGTGTGCTGAGAACAAAAGAACGGTGTTTCCTACACATACGGACCATATCTAGTCCAACTCTGCTTCTGATACTGATACAAAGCACTGACCCACTAACATCCAATGCTTGTGAGTTAAGATGGGAAACGTGTGAGCTTCATGAACGATGTAGTTCGTTTGAGAAGAGAAATGACTGCCCTTACCTGAATTGAAGTCTTACTTGTAGGAAGACTCAGAGACTGGGATTTAACACCATTTCTGAAGTAAAACACACAGCAGTGTAATCATCCATTGATCAAACTCTGCTTCAGAACAAGAAGCACACTCTTGCTTTCTAGAGTCTCTAAGAGAGCAGGAAACGTGATTTTGCTGAAAAAAAAGAACGGTGTTTCCTACACATACGGACATTATATAGTCCAACTCTGCTTCTGAAACTGATACAAAGCACTGGTCCTCTAACATCCAATGCTTGTCTGTTAAGATGAGAAATGTGTTGAGCTCAGTGAACGATGTAGTTCATTTGAGCTGAAAAGTGACTGCCCTTACCTGAAACGAAGTCTTGCTTGTAGGAAGACACAGAGATTGGGATTTAACTCCATTTCTGAAGGGAAACACACAACATAGTTCTCATCCATGGATCACAATCTGCCTTAGAGCGAGAAGCACGCTCTTGCTTTCTAGAGTCTCTAACACAGCAGGAAACTTGAGTGTGCTGAGAACAAAAGAACGGTGTTTCCTACACATACGGACCATATCTAGTCCAACTCTGCTTCTGAAACTCATACAAAGCACTGGTCCTCTAACATCCAATGCTTGTCAGTTAAGATGGGAAACGGGTGAGCTTCAGGAACGATGTAGTTCGTTTGAGCAGAAAAGTGACTGCCGTACCTGAATTGAAGTCTTGCTTGTAGGAAGACTCAGAGCCTAGGATTTTACTCCATTTCTGAAGGCAAATACACAGCATAGTTCTCATCCATGGATCACACTCTGCTTTTGAGCGAGAAGCACGCTCTTGCTTTCAAGATTCTCTAAGACAGCAGGAATCGTTTGTGTGCCCAGAACAAAAGAACAGTGTTTCCTACACATACGGACTATATGTAGTCCAAAACTTCTTCTGAAACAGATAGAATGCACTGGTCCTCTAACATCCAATGCTTGTCAGTTAAGATGTGAAACGTGTGTGCTTCATGATAGATGTAGTTCGTTTGAGCAGAAAAGTGACTGCCCTTACCTGAAACGAAGTCTTGCTTGTAGGGAGACTCAGAGCCTGGGATTTAACTCCTTTTCTGAAGTGAAACACACAGCATAGTTTTCATCCATGGATCACTCTCTGCTTTAGAACGAGAAGCAAGCTCTTGCTTTCTAGAGTCTCTAAGACAGCAGGAAACGTGATTTTGCTGAGAACAAAAGAACGGATTTTCCTACACATACGGACCATATCTAGTCCAACTCTGCTTCTGAAACTGATACAAAGCACTGGTCCTCTAACATCCAATGTGTGTCAATTAAGATGAGAAACGTGTGAGCTTTGTGAATGATGTAGTTCCTTTGAACTGCAAAGTGACTACCCTTACCTGAAACGAAGTCTTGCTTGTAGGAAGACACAGAACCAGGGATTTAACTCCATTTCTGAAGGGAAACACACAGCATAGTATTCATCCATGGATCACACTGGGGTTAGAGCGAGAAGCACACTCTTGCTTTCTAGAGTCTCTAAGACAGCAGGGAATTTGAGTGTGCCCAGAACAATAGAACGGTGTTTCCTACACATATGGACCATATCCAGTCCAAATCTGCTTCTGAAACTGATATAAAGCATTGACCCTCTAACATCCAATGCTTGTCAGTTAAGATGAGAAACGTGTGAGCTCTGTGAACGATGTAGTTCGTTTGAGCAAAAAATGACTGTCCTTACCTGAAACGAAATCTTGCTTGTAGGAAGACTCAGAGCCTGGGATTTAACTCCATCTCTGAAGGCAAACACACAGCATAGTTCTCATCCATGGATCACACTCTGCTTTAGAGCGAGAAGCACGCTCTTGCTTTCTAGAGTCTTTAAGACAGCAGGAAACATGAGCGTGCTGAGAACAAAGGAACTGTGTTTCTTACACATACCGACCATATCTAGTCCAACTCATCTTCTGAAACTGATACAAAGCACTGGTCCTCTAACATCCAATGCTTGTCAGTTAAGATGGGAAACGTGTGAGCTTCATGAATGATGTAGTTCGTTTGAGCAGAAAATTGACTGCCCTTACCTTAAACGAAGTCTTGCTTGTAGGAAGACTCAGAGCCTGGGATTTAACTCCATTTCTGAAGTGAAACACACAGCAGTGTTCTCATCCATTGATCACACTCTGCTTTATAACAAGTAGCACGCTCTTGCTTTCTAGAGTCTCTAAGACAGCAGGAAACGTGAGTGTGCTGAGAACAAAAGAACGGTGTTTCCTACACATACGGACCATATCTAGTCCAACTCTGCTTCTGATACTGATACAAAGCACTGACCCACTAACATCCAATGCTTGTGAGTTAAGATGGGAAACGTGTGAGCTTCATGAACGATGTAGTTCGTTTGAGAAGAGAAATGACTGCCCTTACCTGAATTGAAGTCTTACTTGTAGGAAGACTCAGAGACTGGGATTTAACACCATTTCTGAAGTAAAACACACAGCAGTGTAATCATCCATTGATCAAACTCTGCTTCAGAACAAGAAGCACACTCTTGCTTTCTAGAGTCTCTAAGAGAGCAGGAAACGTGATTTTGCTGAAAAAAAAGAACGGTGTTTCCTACACATACGGACATTATATAGTCCAACTCTGCTTCTGAAACTGATACAAAGCACTGGTCCTCTAACATCCAATGCTTGTCTGTTAAGATGAGAAATGTGTTGAGCTCAGTGAACGATGTAGTTCATTTGAGCTGAAAAGTGACTGCCCTTACCTGAAACGAAGTCTTGCTTGTAGGAAGACACAGAGATTGGGATTTAACTCCATTTCTGAAGGGAAACACACAACATAGTTCTCATCCATGGATCACAATCTGCCTTAGAGCGAGAAGCACGCTCTTGCTTTCTAGAGTCTCTAACACAGCAGGAAACTTGAGTGTGCTGAGAACAAAAGAACGGTGTTTCCTACACATACGGACCATATCTAGTCCAACTCTGCTTCTGAAACTCATACAAAGCACTGGTCCTCTAACATCCAATGCTTGTCAGTTAAGATGGGAAACGGGTGAGCTTCAGGAACGATGTAGTTCGTTTGAGCAGAAAAGTGACTGCCGTACCTGAATTGAAGTCTTGCTTGTAGGAAGACTCAGAGCCTAGGATTTTACTCCATTTCTGAAGGCAAATACACAGCATAGTTCTCATCCATGGATCACACTCTGCTTTTGAGCGAGAAGCACGCTCTTGCTTTCAAGATTCTCTAAGACAGCAGGAATCGTTTGTGTGCCCAGAACAAAAGAACAGTGTTTCCTACACATACGGACTATATGTAGTCCAAAACTTCTTCTGAAACAGATAGAATGCACTGGTCCTCTAACATCCAATGCTTGTCAGTTAAGATGTGAAACGTGTGTGCTTCATGATAGATGTAGTTCGTTTGAGCAGAAAAGTGACTGCCCTTACCTGAAACGAAGTCTTGCTTGTAGGGAGACTCAGAGCCTGGGATTTAACTCCTTTTCTGAAGTGAAACACACAGCATAGTTTTCATCCATGGATCACTCTCTGCTTTAGAACGAGAAGCAAGCTCTTGCTTTCTAGAGTCTCTAAGACAGCAGGAAACGTGATTTTGCTGAGAACAAAAGAACGGATTTTCCTACACATACGGACCATATCTAGTCCAACTCTGCTTCTGAAACTGATACAAAGCACTGGTCCTCTAACATCCAATGTGTGTCAATTAAGATGAGAAACGTGTGAGCTTTGAGAATGATGTAGTTCCTTTGAACTGCAAAGTGACTACCCTTACCTGAAACGAAGTCTTGCTTGTAGGAAGACACAGAACCAGGGATTTAACTCCATTTCTGAAGGGAAACACACAGCATACTATTCATCCATGGATCACACTGGGGTTAGAGCGAGAAGCACACTCTTGCTTTCTAGAGTCTCTAAGACAGCAGGGAATTTGAGTGTGCCCAGAACAATAGAACGGTGTTTCCTACACATATGGACCATATCCAGTCCAAATCTGCTTCTGAAACAGATATAAAGCATTGACCCTCTAACATCCAATGCTTGTCAGTTAAGATGAGAAACGTGTGAGCTCTGTGAACGATGTAGTTCGTTTGAGCAGAAAAATGACTGTCCTTACCTGAAACGAAATCTTGCTTGTAGGAAGACTCAGAGCCTGGGATTTAACTCCATCTCTGAAGGCAAACACACAGCATAGTTCTCATCCATGGATCACACTCTGCTTTAGAGCGAGAAGCACGCTCTTGCTTTCTAGAGTCTGTAAGACAGCAGGAAACATGAGCGTGCTGAGAACAAAGGAACGGTGTTTCTTACACATACGGACCATATCTAGTCCAACTCATCTTCTGAAACTGATACAAAGCACTGGTCCTCTAACATCCAATGCTTGTCTGTTAAGATGAGAAATGTGTGAGCTCAGTGAACGATGTAGTTTGTTTGAGCTGAAAAGTGACTGCCCTTACCTGAAACGAAGTCTTGCTTGTAGGAAGACACAGAGATTGGGATTTAACTCCATTTGTGAAGGGAAACGGACAGCATAGTTCTCATCCATGGATCACAATCTGCTTTAGAGCGAGAAGCACGCTCTTGCTTTCTAGAGTCTCTAAGACAGCAGGAAACGTGAGTTTGCCCAGAACAAAAGAACGGTGTTTCCTACACATACAGACTATATGTAGTCCAAAACTTCTTCTGAAACAGATAGAATGCACTGGTCCTCTAACATCCAATGCTTGTCAGTTAAGATGAGAAACGTGTGTGCTTCGTGAAAGATGTAGTTCGATTGAGCAGACAAGTGACTGCCCTTACCTGAAACGAAGTCTTGCTTGTAGGGAGACTCAGAGCCTGGGATTTAACTCCTTTTCTGAAGTGAAACACACAGCATAGTTTTCATCCATGGATCACATTCTGCTTTAGAAGAAGAAGCATGCTCTTGCTTTCTAGAGTCTCTAAGTCAGCAGGAAACGTGAGTGTGCTGAGAACAAAAGAACGGTGTTTCCTACACATATGGACCATATCTAGTCCAAATCTGCTTCTTAAACTGATACCAAGCACTGATCCTCTAACATCCAATGCTTGTCTGTTAAGATGAGAAACGTGTGAGCTTCATGAACGATGTAGTTCGTTTGAGCAGAAAAGTGACTGCCCTTACCTGAAATGAAGTCTTGCTTGTAGGTAGACTCAGAGCCTGGGATTTAAGTCCATTTCTGAAGTAAAACACACAGCAGTGGAATCATCCATGGATCACACTCTGCTTTAGAGCGAGAAGCACGCTCTTGCTTTCAAGAGTCTCTAAGACAGCAGGAAACGTGAGTGTGCCCAGAACAAAAGATCGGTGTTTCCTACACATACGGACTATATGTAGTCCAAAACTTCTTCTGAAACTGATACAAAGCACTGGTCCTCTAACATCCAATGCTTGTCTCTTAAGATGAGAAATGTGTTGAGCTCAGTGAACGATGTAGTTCATTTGAGCTGAAAAGTGACTTCCCTTACCTGAAACGAAGTCTTGCTTGTAGGAAGACACAGAGATTGGGATTTAACTCCATTTCTGAAGGGAAACACACAACATAGTTCTCATCCATGGATCACAATCTGCTTTAGTGCGAGAAGCACGCTCTTGCTTTCTAGAGTCTCTAACACAGCAGGAAACTTGAGTGTGCTGTGAACAAAAGAACGGTGTTTCCTACACATACGGACCATATCTAGTCCAACTCTGCTTCTGAAACTCATACAAAGCACTGGTCCTCTAACATCCAATGCTTGTCAGTTAAGATGGGAAACGGGTGAGCTTCATGAACGATGTAGTTCGTTTGAGCAGAAAAGTGACTGCCGTACCTGAATTGAAGTCTTGCTTGTAGGAAGACTCAGAGCCTAGGATTTAACTCCATTTCTGAAGGCAAACACACAGCATAGTTCTCATCCATGGATCACACTCTGCTTTTGAGCGAGAAGCACGCTCTTGCTTTCAAGAGTCTCTAAGACAGCAGGAATCGTTTGTGTGCCCTGAACAAAAGAACAGGGTTTCCTACACATACGGACTATATGTAGTCCAAAACTTCTTATGAAACAGATAGAATGCACTGGTCCTCTAACATCCAATGCTTGTCAGTTAAGATGTGAAACGTGTGTGCTTCGTGATAGATGTAGTTCGTTTGAGCAGAAAAGTGACTGCCCTTACCTGAAACGAAATCTTGCTTGTAGGGAGACTCAGAGCCTGGGATTTAACTCCTTTTCTGAAGTGAAACACACAGCATAGTTTTCATCCATGGATCACTCTCTGCTTTAGAACGAGAAGCAAGCTCTTGCTTTCTAGAGTCTCTAAGACAGCAGGAAACGTGATTTTGCTGAGAACAAAAGAACGGATTTTCCTACACATACGGACCATATCTAGTCCAACTCTGCTTCTGAAACTGATACAAAGCACTGGTCCTCTAACATCCAATGTGTGTCAATTAAGATGAGAAACGTGTGAGCTTTGTGAATGATGTAGTTCCTTTGAACTGCAAAGTGACTACCCTTACCTGAAACGAAGTCTTGCTTGTAGGAAGACACAGAACCAGGGATTTAACTCCATTTCTGAAGGGAAACACACAGCATAGTATTCATCCATGGATCACACTGGGGTTAGAGCGAGAAGCACACTCTTGCTTTCTAGAGTCTCTAAGACAGCAGGGAATTTGAGTGTGCCCAGAACAATAGAACGGTGTTTCCTACACATATGGACCATATCCAGTCCAAATCGGCTTCTGAAACTGATATAAAGCATTGACCCTCTAACATCCAATGCTTGTCAATTAAGATGAGAAACGTGTGAGCTCTGTGAACGATGTAGTTCGTTTGAGCAGAAAAATGACTGTCCTTACCTGAAACGAAATCTTGCTTGTAGGAAGACACAGAGCCTGGGATTTAACTCCATCTCTGAAGGCAAACACACAGCATAGTTCTCATCCATGGATCACACTCTGCTTTAGAGTGAGAAGCACGCTCTTGCTTTCTAGAGTCTGTAAGACAGCAGGAAACATGAGTGTGCTGAGAACAAAGGAACGGTGTTTCCTACACATACGGACCATATCTAGTCCAACTCATCTTCTGAAACTGATACAAAGCACTGGTCCTCTAACATCCCATGCTTGTCAGTTAAGATGGGAAACGTGTGAGCTTCATGAACGATGTAGTTCGTTTGAGCAGAAAAATGACTGCCCTTACCTGAATGAAGTCTTACTTGTAGGAAGACTCAGAGACTGGGATTTAACTCCATTTCTGAAGTGAAACACACAGCAGTGTAATCATCCATTGATCACACTCTGCTTTAGAAAAAGAAGCACACTCTTGCTTTCTAGAGTCTCTAAGAGAGCAGGAAACGTGATTTTGCTGAAAAAAAAGAACGGTGTTTCCTACACATACGGACATTATATAGTCCAACTCTGCTTCTGAAACTGATACAAAGCACTGGTCCTCTAACATCCAATGCTTGTCAGTTAAGATGGGAAAAGTGTGAGCTTCATGAACGATGTAGTTCGTTTGAGCAAAAAAGTGACTGCCTTTACCTTAAACGAAGTCTTGCTTGTATGAAGACTCAGAGCATGGGACTTAACTCCATTTCTGAAGGCAAACACACAGCATAATTCTCATCCATGGATCACACTCTGCTTTAGAGCAAGAAGCACGCTCTTGCTTTCTAGAGTCTCTAAGACAGCAGGAAACGTGAGTGTGCCCAGAACAAAAGAACGGTGTTTCCTACACATACAGACTATATGTAGTCCAAAACTTCTTCTGAAACAGATAGAATGCACTGGTCCTCTAACATCCAATGCTTGTCAGTTAAGATGAGAAATGTGTGTGCTTCGTGAAAGATGTAGTTCGTTTGAGCAGACAAGTGACTGCCCTTACCTGAAACGAAGTCTTGCTTGTAGGGAGACTCAGAGCCTGGGATTTAACTCCTTTTCTGAAGTGAAACACACAGCATAGTTTTCATCCATGGATCACATTCTGCTTTAGAAGGAGAAGCATGCTCTTGCTTTCTAGAGTCTCTAAGTCAGCAGGAAACATGAGTGTGCTGAGAACAAAAGAACGGTGTTTCCTACACATACGGACCATATCTAGTCCAAATCTGCTTCTTAAACTGATACAAAGCACTGATCCTCTAACATCCAATGCTTGTCTTTTAAGATGAGAAACGTGTGAGCTTCATGAACGATGTAGTTCGTTTGAGCAGAAAAGTGACTGCCCTTACCTGAAATGAAGTCTTGCTTGTAGGTAGACTCAGAGCCTGGGATATAACTCCATTTCTGAAGTAAAACACACATCAGTGGAATCATCCATTGATCACACTCTGCTTTAGAACAAGAAGCACGCTCTTGCTTTCTAGAGTCTCTAAGACAGCAGGAAACGTGATTTTGCTGAGAACAAAAGAACGGTGTTTCCTACACATATGGGCATTATCTAGTTCAACTCTGCTTCTAAACTGATACAAAGCACTGGTCCTCTAACATCAAATGCTTGTCTGTTAAGATGAGAAATGTGTGAGCTCAGTGAACGATGTAGTTCGTTTGAGCTGAAAAGTGACTGCCCTTACCTGAAACGAAGTCTTGCTTGTAGGAAGACACAGAGATTGGGATTTAACTCCATTTCTGAAGGGAAACACACAGCATAGTTCTCATACATGGATCACAATCTGCTTTTGAGCGAGAAGCACGCTCTTGCTTTCAAGAGTCTCTAAGACAGCAGGAATCGTTTGTGTGCCCAGAACAAAAGAACAGTGTTTCCTACACATACGTACTATATGTAGTCCAAAACTTCTTCTGAAACAGATAGAATGCACTGGTCCTCTAACATCCAATGCTTGTCAGTTAAGATGTGAAACGTGTGTGCTTCGTGATAGATGTAGTTCGTTTGAGCAGAAAAGTGACTGCCCTTACCTGAAACGAAGTCTTGCTTGTAGGGAGACTCAGAGCCTGGGATTAACTATTTTTCTGAAGTGAAACACACAGCATAGTTTTCATCCATGGATCACTCTCTGCTTTAGAACGAGAAGCAAGCTCTTGCTTTCTAGAGTCTCTAAGACAGCCGGAAACTTGAGTGTGCTGAGAACAAAAGAACGGTGTTTCCTACACATACAGACCATATGTAGTCCAAATCTGCTTCTTAAACTGATACAAAGCACTGATCCTCTAACATCCAATGCTTGTCTGTTAAGATGAGAAACGTGTGAGCTTCATGAACGATGTAGTTCGTTTGAGCAGAAAAGTGACTGCCCTTACCTGAATTGAAGTCTTGCCTGTAGGAAGACTCAGAGCCTGGGATTTAATTCCATTTCTGAAGTAAAACACACAGCAGTGGAATCATCCATTGATCACACTCTGTTTTAGAACAAGAAGCACGCTCTTGCTTTCTAGATTCTCTAAGACAGCAGGAAACGTGAGTGTGCTGAGAACAAAAGAACGGTGTTTCCTACACTTACGGACCATATCTAGTCCAACTCTGCTTCTGAAACTGATACAAAGCACTGACCCACTAACATCCAATGCTTGTCAGTTAAGATGGGAAACGTGTGAGCTTCATGAACGATGTAGTTCGTTTGAGCAGAAAAATGACTGCCCTTACCTGAATTGAAGTCTTACTTGTAGGAAGACTCAGAGCCTGGGATTTAACTCCATTTCGGAAGTAAAACACACAGCAGTGTAATCATCCATTGATCACACTCTGCTTTAGAACAAGAAGCACACTCTTGCTTTCTAGAGTCTCTAAGAGAGCAGGAAACGTGATTTTGCTGAAAAAAAAGAACGGTGTTTCCTACACATACGGACATTATATAGTCCAACTCTGCTTCTAAACTGATACAAAGCACTGGTCCTCTAACATCCAATGCTTGTCTGTTAAGATGAGAAATGTGTGAGCTCAGTGAACGATGTAGTTCGTTTGAGCTGAAAAGTGACTGCCCTTACCTGAAACGAAGTCTTGCTTGTAGGAAGACACAGAGATTGGGATTTAACTCCATTTCTGAAGGGAAACACACAGCATAGTTCTCATCCATGGATCACAATCTGCTTTAGAGCTAGAAGCACGCTCTTGCTTTCTAGAGTCTCTAACACAGCAGGAAACTTGAGTGTGCTGAGAACAAAAGAACGGTGTTTCCTACACATACAGACCATATGTAGTCCAAATCTGCTTCTGAAACTGATACAAAGCACTGACTCTCTAACATCCAATGCTTGTCAGTTAAGATGAGAATCGTGTGAGCTTCATGAACGATGTAGTTCGTTTGAGCAGAAAAGTGACTGCCGTACCTGAATTGAAGTCTTGCTTGTAGGAAGACTCAGAGCCTAGGATTTAACTCCATTTCTGAAGGCAAACACACAGCATAGTTCTCATCCATGGATCACACTCTGCTTTTGAGCGAAAAGCACGCTCTTGCTTTCAAGAGTCTCTAAGACAGCAGGAATCGTTTGTGTGCCCAGAACAAAAGAACGGTGTTTCCTACACATACGGACTATATGTAGTCCAAAACTTCTTCTGAAACAGATAGAATGCACTGGTCCTCTAACATCCAATGCTTGTCAGTTAAGATGTGAAACGTGTGTGCTTCGTGATAGATGTAGTTCGTTTGAGCAGAAAAGTGACTGCCCTTACCTGAAACGAAGTCTTGCTTGTAGGGAGACTCAGAGCCTGGGATTTAACTCCTTTTCTGAAGTGAAACACACAGCATAGTTTTCATCCATGGATCACTCTCTGCTTTAGAACGAGAAGCAAGCTCTTTCTTTCTAGAGTCTCTAAGACAGCAGGAAACTTGAGTGTGCTGAGAACAAAAGAACGGTGTTTCCTACACATACGGACCATATGTAGTCCGAATCTGCTGCTTAAACTGATACAAAGCACTGATCCTCTAACATCCAATGCTTGTCTGTTAAGATGAGAAACGTGTGAGCTTCATGAACGATGTAGTTCGTTTGAGCAGAAAAGTGACTGCCCTTACCTGAATTGAAGTCTTGCCTGTAGGAAGACTCAGAGCCTGGGATTTAACTCCATTTCTGAAGTAAAACACACAGCATAGGAATCATAGATTGATCACACTCTGCTTTAGAACAAGAAGCACGCTCTTGCATTCTAGAGTCTCTAAGACAGCAGGAAACGTGAGTGTGCTGAGAACAAAAGAACGGTGTTTCCTACACATACGGAACATATCTAGTCCAACTCTGCTTCTGAAACTGATACAAAGCACTGACCCACTAACATCCAATGCTTGTCTGTTAAGATGAGAAACGTGTGAGCTTCGTGAACGATGTAGTTCGTTTGAGCAGATAAATGACTGCCCTTACCTGAATTGAAGTCTTACTTGTAGGAAGACTCAGAGCCTGGGATTTAACTCCATTTCTGAAGTAAAACACACAGCAGTGTAATCATCCATTGATCACACTCTGCTTTAGAACAAGAAGCACACTCTTGCTTTCTAGAGTCTCTAAGAGAGCAGGAAACGTGATTTTGCTGAAAAAAAAGAACGGTGTTTCCTACACATACGGACATTATATAGTCCAACTCTGCTTCTGAAACTGATACAAAGCACTGGTCCTCTAACATCCAATGCTTGTCTGTTAAGATGAGAAATGTGTGAGCTCAGTGAACGATGTAGTTCGTTTGAGCTGAAAAGTGACTGCCCTTACCTGAAACGAAGTCTTGCTTGTAGGAAGACACAGAGATTGGGATTTAACTCCATTTCTGAAGGGAAACGGACAGCATAGTTCTCATCCATGGATCACAATCTGCTTTAGAGCGAGAATCACGCTCTTGCTTTCTAGAGTCTCTAACACAGCAGGAAACGTGAGTGTGCTGAGAACAAAAGAACGGTGTTTCCTACACATACGGACCATATCTAGTCCAACTCATCTTCTGAAACTGATACAAAGCACTGGTCCTCTAACATCCAATGCTTGTCAGTTAAGATGGGAAACGTGTGAGCTTCATGAATGATGTAGTTCGTTTGAGCAGAAAAGTGACTGCCTTACCTGAATTGAAGTCTTACTTGTAGGAAGACTCAGAGCCTGGGATTTAACTCCATTTCTGAAGTAAAACACACAGCAGTGGAATCATCCATGGATCACACTCTGCTTTAGAGTGAGAAGCACGCTCTTGCTTTCAATAGTCTCTAAGACAGCAGGAAACGTGAGTGTGCCCAGAACAAAAGATCGGTGTTTCCTACACATACGGACTATATGTAGTCCAAAACTTCTTCTGAAACTGATACAAAGCACTGCTCCTCTAACATCCAATGCTTGTCTCTTAAGATGAGAAATGTGTTGAGCTCAGTGAACGATGTAGTTCATTTGAGCTGAAAAGTGACTGCCCTTACCTGAAACGAAGTCTTGCTTGTAGGAAGACACAGAGATTGGGATTTAACTCCATTTCTGAAGGGAAACACACAGCATAGTTCTCATCCATGGATCACAATCTGCTTTAGAGCTAGAAGCACGCTCTTGCTTTCTAGAGTCTCTAACACAGCAGGAAACTTGAGTGTGCTGAGAACAAAAGAACGGTGTTTCCTACACATACGGACCATATCTAGTCCAACTCTTCTTCTGAAACTCATACAAAGCACTGGTCCTCTAACATCCAATGCTTGTCAGTTAAGATGGGAAACGGGTGAGCTTCATGAACGATGTAGTTCGTTTGAGCAGAAAAGTGACTGCCGTACCTGAATTGAAGTCTTGCTTGTAGGAAGACTCAGAGCCTAGGATTTAACTCCATTTCTGAAGGCAAACACACAGCATAGTTCTCATCCATGGATCACACTCTGCTTTTGAGCGAAAAGCACGCTCTTGCTTTCAAGAGTCTCTAAGACAGCAGGAATCATTTGTGTGCCCAGAACAAAAGAACGGTGTTTCCTACACATACGGACTATATGTAGTCCAAAACTTCTTCTGAAACAGATAGAATGCACTGGTCCTCTAACATCCAATGCTTGTCAGTTAAGATGTGAAACGTGTGTGCTTCGTGATAGATGTAGTTCGTTTGAGCAGAAAAGTGACTGCCCTTACCTGAAACGAAGTCTTGCTTGTAGGGAGACTCAGAGCCTGGGATTTAACTCCTTTTCTGAAGTGAAACACACAGCATAGTTTTCATCCATGGATCACTCTCTGCTTTAGAACGAGAAGCAAGCTCTTGCTTTCTAGAGTCTCTAAGACAGCAGGAAACTTGAGTGTGCTGAGAACAAAAGAACGGTGTTTCCTACACATACGGACCATATGTAGTCCGAATCTGCTGCTTAAACTGATACAAAGCACTGATCCTCTAACATCCAATGCTTGTCTGTTAAGATGAGAAACGTGTGAGCTTCATGAACGATGTAGTTCGTTTGAGCAGAAAAGTGACTGCCCTTACCTGAATTGAAGTCTTGCCTGTAGGAAGACTCAGAGCCTGGGATTTAACTCCATTTCTGAAGTAAAACACACAGCAGTGGAATCATAGATTGATCACACTCTGCTTTAGAACAAGAAGCACGCTCTTGCATTCTAGAGTCTCTAAGACAGCAGGAAACGTGAGTGTGCTGAGAACAAAAGAACGGTGTTTCCTACACATACGGACCATATCTAGTCCAACTCTGCTTCTGAAACTGATACAAAGCACTGACCCACTAACATCCAATGCTTGTCTGTTAAGATGCGAAACGTGTGAGCTTCGTGAACGATGTAGTTCGTTTGAGCAGATAAATGACTGCCCTTACCTGAATTGAAGTCTTACTTGTAGGAAGACTCAGAGCCTGGGATTTAACTCCATTTCTGAAGTAAAACACACAGCAGTGTAATCATCCATTGATCACACTCTGCTTTAGAACAAGAAGCACACTCTTGCTTTCTAGAGTCTCTAAGAGAGCAGGAAACGTGATTTTGCTGAAAAAAAAGAACGGTGTTTCCTACACATACGGACATTATATAGTCCAACTCTGCTTCTGAAACTGTTACAAAGCACTGGTCCTCTAACATCCAATGCTTGTCTGTTAAGATGAGAAATGTGTGAGCTCAGTGAACGATGTAGTTCGTTTGAGCTGAAAAGTGACTGCCCTTACCTGAAACGAAGTCTTGCTTGTAGGAAGACACAGAGATTGGGATTTAACTCCATTTCTGAAGGGAAACACACAGCATAGTTCTCATCCATCGATCACAATCTGCTTTAGAGCGAGAAGCACGCTCTTGCTTTCTAGAGTCTCTAACACAGCAGGAAACGTGAGTGTGCTGAGAACAAAAGAACGGTGTTTCCTACACATACAGACCATATCTAGTCCAACTCTGCGTCTGAATCTCATACAAAGCACTGGTTCTCTAACATCCAATGCTTGTCAGTTAAGATGGGAAACGTGTGAGCTTCATGAATGATGTAGTTCGTTTGAGCAGAAAAGTGACTGCCTTACCTGAATTGAAGTCTTACTTGTAGGAAGACTCAGAGCCTGGGATTTAACTCCATTTCTGAAGTAAAACACACAGCAGTGGAATCATCCATGGATCACACTCTGCTTTAGAGCGAGAAGCACGCTCTTGCTTTCAAGAGTCTCTAAGACAGCAGGAAACGTGAGTGTGCCCAGAACAAAAGATCGGTGTTTCCTACACATACGGACTATATGTAGTCCAAAACTTCTTCTGAAACTGATACAAAGCACTGGTCCTCTAACATCCAATGCTTGTCAGTTAAGATGGGAAACGTGTGAGCTTCATGAACGATGTAGTTCGTTTGACCAGAAAAGTGACTGCCTTACCTGAATTAAATTCTTGCTTGTAGGAAGACTCAGAGCCTGGGATTTAACTCCATTTCTGAAGGCAAACACACAGCATAGTTCTCATCCGTGGATCACACACTGCTTTAGAGCGAGAAGCATGCTCTTGCTTTCTAGAGTCTCTAACACAGCAGGAAACGTGATTTTGCTGAAAAAAAAGAACGGTGTTTCCTACACATACGGACATTATATAGTCCAACTCTGCTTCTGAAACTGATACAAAGCACTGGTCCTCTAACATCCAATGCTTGTCTGTTAAGATGAGAAATGTGTGAGCTCAGTGAACGATGTAGTTCGTTTGAGCTGAAAAGTGACTGCCCTTACCTGAAACGAAGTCTTGCTTGTAGGAAGACACAGAGATTGGGATTTAACTCCATTTCTGAAGGGAAACGGACAGCATAGTTCTCATCCATGGATCACAATCTGCTTTAGAGCGAGAATCACGCTCTTGCTTTCTAGAGTCTCTAACACAGCAGGAAACGTGAGTGTGCTGAGAACAAAAGAACGGTGTTTCCTACACATACGGACCATATCTAGTCCAACTCATCTTCTGAAACTGATACAAAGCACTGGTCCTCTAACATCCAATGCTTGTCAGTTAAGATGGGAAACGTGTGAGCTTCATGAATGATGTAGTTCGTTTGAGCAGAAAAGTGACTGCCTTACCTGAATTGAAGTCTTACTTGTAGGAAGACTCAGAGCCTGGGATTTAACTCCATTTCTGAAGTAAAACACACAGCAGTGGAATCATCCATGGATCACACTCTGCTTTAGAGTGAGAAGCACGCTCTTGCTTTCAATAGTCTCTAAGACAGCAGGAAACGTGAGTGTGCCCAGAACAAAAGATCGGTGTTTCCTACACATACGGACTATATGTAGTCCAAAACTTCTTCTGAAACTGATACAAAGCACTGCTCCTCTAACATCCAATGCTTGTCTCTTAAGATGAGAAATGTGTTGAGCTCAGTGAACGATGTAGTTCATTTGAGCTGAAAAGTGACTGCCCTTACCTGAAACGAAGTCTTGCTTGTAGGAAGACACAGAGATTGGGATTTAACTCCATTTCTGAAGGGAAACACACAGCATAGTTCTCATCCATGGATCACAATCTGCTTTAGAGCTAGAAGCACGCTCTTGCTTTCTAGAGTCTCTAACACAGCAGGAAACTTGAGTGTGCTGAGAACAAAAGAACGGTGTTTCCTACACATACGGACCATATCTAGTCCAACTCTTCTTCTGAAACTCATACAAAGCACTGGTCCTCTAACATCCAATGCTTGTCAGTTAAGATGGGAAACGGGTGAGCTTCATGAACGATGTAGTTCGTTTGAGCAGAAAAGTGACTGCCGTACCTGAATTGAAGTCTTGCTTGTAGGAAGACTCAGAGCCTAGGATTTAACTCCATTTCTGAAGGCAAACACACAGCATAGTTCTCATCCATGGATCACACTCTGCTTTTGAGCGAAAAGCACGCTCTTGCTTTCAAGAGTCTCTAAGACAGCAGGAATCATTTGTGTGCCCAGAACAAAAGAACGGTGTTTCCTACACATACGGACTATATGTAGTCCAAAACTTCTTCTGAAACAGATAGAATGCACTGGTCCTCTAACATCCAATGCTTGTCAGTTAAGATGTGAAACGTGTGTGCTTCGTGATAGATGTAGTTCGTTTGAGCAGAAAAGTGACTGCCCTTACCTGAAACGAAGTCTTGCTTGTAGGGAGACTCAGAGCCTGGGATTTAACTCCTTTTCTGAAGTGAAACACACAGCATAGTTTTCATCCATGGATCACTCTCTGCTTTAGAACGAGAAGCAAGCTCTTGCTTTCTAGAGTCTCTAAGACAGCAGGAAACTTGAGTGTGCTGAGAACAAAAGAACGGTGTTTCCTACACATACGGACCATATGTAGTCCGAATCTGCTGCTTAAACTGATACAAAGCACTGATCCTCTAACATCCAATGCTTGTCTGTTAAGATGAGAAACGTGTGAGCTTCATGAACGATGTAGTTCGTTTGAGCAGAAAAGTGACTGCCCTTACCTGAATTGAAGTCTTGCCTGTAGGAAGACTCAGAGCCTGGGATTTAACTCCATTTCTGAAGTAAAACACACAGCAGTGGAATCATAGATTGATCACACTCTGCTTTAGAACAAGAAGCACGCTCTTGCATTCTAGAGTCTCTAAGACAGCAGGAAACGTGAGTGTGCTGAGAACAAAAGAACGGTGTTTCCTACACATACGGACCATATCTAGTCCAACTCTG
This sequence comes from Onychomys leucogaster, assembly GCA_949786385.1. Classification (NCBI taxonomy): domain Eukaryota; kingdom Metazoa; phylum Chordata; class Mammalia; order Rodentia; family Cricetidae; genus Onychomys; species Onychomys leucogaster. The sequence continues at coordinate 846,324 of CATKUP010000069.1, forward strand.
CTTCTGAAACTGATACAAAGCACTGACCCACTAACATCCAATGCTTGTCTGTTAAGATGCGAAACGTGTGAGCTTCGTGAACGATGTAGTTCGTTTGAGCAGATAAATGACTGCCCTTACCTGAATTGAAGTCTTACTTGTAGGAAGACTCAGAGCCTGGGATTTAACTCCATTTCTGAAGTAAAACACACAGCAGTGTAATCATCCATTGATCACACTCTGCTTTAGAACAAGAAGCACACTCTTGCTTTCTAGAGTCTCTAAGAGAGCAGGAAACGTGATTTTGCTGAAAAAAAAGAACGGTGTTTCCTACACATACGGACATTATATAGTCCAACTCTGCTTCTGAAACTGTTACAAAGCACTGGTCCTCTAACATCCAATGCTTGTCTGTTAAGATGAGAAATGTGTGAGCTCAGTGAACGATGTAGTTCGTTTGAGCTGAAAAGTGACTGCCCTTACCTGAAACGAAGTCTTGCTTGTAGGAAGACACAGAGATTGGGATTTAACTCCATTTCTGAAGGGAAACACACAGCATAGTTCTCATCCATCGATCACAATCTGCTTTAGAGCGAGAAGCACGCTCTTGCTTTCTAGAGTCTCTAACACAGCAGGAAACGTGAGTGTGCTGAGAACAAAAGAACGGTGTTTCCTACACATACAGACCATATCTAGTCCAACTCTGCGTCTGAATCTCATACAAAGCACTGGTTCTCTAACATCCAATGCTTGTCAGTTAAGATGGGAAACGTGTGAGCTTCATGAATGATGTAGTTCGTTTGAGCAGAAAAGTGACTGCCTTACCTGAATTGAAGTCTTACTTGTAGGAAGACTCAGAGCCTGGGATTTAACTCCATTTCTGAAGTAAAACACACAGCAGTGGAATCATCCATGGATCACACTCTGCTTTAGAGCGAGAAGCACGCTCTTGCTTTCAAGAGTCTCTAAGACAGCAGGAAACGTGAGTGTGCCCAGAACAAAAGATCGGTGTTTCCTACACATACGGACTATATGTAGTCCAAAACTTCTTCTGAAACTGATACAAAGCACTGGTCCTCTAACATCCAATGCTTGTCAGTTAAGATGGGAAACGTGTGAGCTTCATGAACGATGTAGTTCGTTTGACCAGAAAAGTGACTGCCTTACCTGAATTAAATTCTTGCTTGTAGGAAGACTCAGAGCCTGGGATTTAACTCCATTTCTGAAGGCAAACACACAGCATAGTTCTCATCCGTGGATCACACACTGCTTTAGAGCGAGAAGCATGCTCTTGCTTTCTAGAGTCTCTAACACAGCAGGAAACGTGATTTTGCTGAAAAAAAAGAACGGTGTTTCCTACACATACGGACATTATATAGTCCAACTCTGCTTCTGAAACTGATACAAAGCACTGGTCCTCTAACATCCAATGCTTGTCTGTTAAGATGAGAAATGTGTGAGCTCAGTGAACGATGTAGTTCGTTTGAGCTGAAAAGTGACTGCCCTTACCTGAAACGAAGTCTTGCTTGTAGGAAGACACAGAGATTGGGATTTAACTCCATTTCTGAAGGGAAACGGACAGCATAGTTCTCATCCATGGATCACAATCTGCTTTAGAGCGAGAATCACGCTCTTGCTTTCTAGAGTCTCTAACACAGCAGGAAACGTGAGTGTGCTGAGAACAAAAGAACGGTGTTTCCTACACATACGGACCATATCTAGTCCAACTCATCTTCTGAAACTGATACAAAGCACTGGTCCTCTAACATCCAATGCTTGTCAGTTAAGATGGGAAACGTGTGAGCTTCATGAATGATGTAGTTCGTTTGAGCAGAAAAGTGACTGCCTTACCTGAATTGAAGTCTTACTTGTAGGAAGACTCAGAGCCTGGGATTTAACTCCATTTCTGAAGTAAAACACACAGCAGTGGAATCATCCATGGATCACACTCTGCTTTAGAGTGAGAAGCACGCTCTTGCTTTCAATAGTCTCTAAGACAGCAGGAAACGTGAGTGTGCCCAGAACAAAAGATCGGTGTTTCCTACACATACGGACTATATGTAGTCCAAAACTTCTTCTGAAACTGATACAAAGCACTGCTCCTCTAACATCCAATGCTTGTCTCTTAAGATGAGAAATGTGTTGAGCTCAGTGAACGATGTAGTTCATTTGAGCTGAAAAGTGACTGCCCTTACCTGAAACGAAGTCTTGCTTGTAGGAAGACACAGAGATTGGGATTTAACTCCATTTCTGAAGGGAAACACACAGCATAGTTCTCATCCATGGATCACAATCTGCTTTAGAGCTAGAAGCACGCTCTTGCTTTCTAGAGTCTCTAACACAGCAGGAAACTTGAGTGTGCTGAGAACAAAAGAACGGTGTTTCCTACACATACGGACCATATCTAGTCCAACTCTTCTTCTGAAACTCATACAAAGCACTGGTCCTCTAACATCCAATGCTTGTCAGTTAAGATGGGAAACGGGTGAGCTTCATGAACGATGTAGTTCGTTTGAGCAGAAAAGTGACTGCCGTACCTGAATTGAAGTCTTGCTTGTAGGAAGACTCAGAGCCTAGGATTTAACTCCATTTCTGAAGGCAAACACACAGCATAGTTCTCATCCATGGATCACACTCTGCTTTTGAGCGAAAAGCACGCTCTTGCTTTCAAGAGTCTCTAAGACAGCAGGAATCATTTGTGTGCCCAGAACAAAAGAACGGTGTTTCCTACACATACGGACTATATGTAGTCCAAAACTTCTTCTGAAACAGATAGAATGCACTGGTCCTCTAACATCCAATGCTTGTCAGTTAAGATGTGAAACGTGTGTGCTTCGTGATAGATGTAGTTCGTTTGAGCAGAAAAGTGACTGCCCTTACCTGAAACGAAGTCTTGCTTGTAGGGAGACTCAGAGCCTGGGATTTAACTCCTTTTCTGAAGTGAAACACACAGCATAGTTTTCATCCATGGATCACTCTCTGCTTTAGAACGAGAAGCAAGCTCTTGCTTTCTAGAGTCTCTAAGACAGCAGGAAACTTGAGTGTGCTGAGAACAAAAGAACGGTGTTTCCTACACATACGGACCATATGTAGTCCGAATCTGCTGCTTAAACTGATACAAAGCACTGATCCTCTAACATCCAATGCTTGTCTGTTAAGATGAGAAACGTGTGAGCTTCATGAACGATGTAGTTCGTTTGAGCAGAAAAGTGACTGCCCTTACCTGAATTGAAGTCTTGCCTGTAGGAAGACTCAGAGCCTGGGATTTAACTCCATTTCTGAAGTAAAACACACAGCAGTGGAATCATAGATTGATCACACTCTGCTTTAGAACAAGAAGCACGCTCTTGCATTCTAGAGTCTCTAAGACAGCAGGAAACGTGAGTGTGCTGAGAACAAAAGAACGGTGTTTCCTACACATACGGACCATATCTAGTCCAACTCTGCTTCTGAAACTGATACAAAGCACTGACCCACTAACATCCAATGCTTGTCTGTTAAGATGCGAAACGTGTGAGCTTCGTGAACGATGTAGTTCGTTTGAGCAGATAAATGACTGCCCTTACCTGAATTGAAGTCTTACTTGTAGGAAGACTCAGAGCCTGGGATTTAACTCCATTTCTGAAGTAAAACACACAGCAGTGTAATCATCCATTGATCACACTCTGCTTTAGAACAAGAAGCACACTCTTGCTTTCTAGAGTCTCTAAGAGAGCAGGAAACGTGATTTTGCTGAAAAAAAAGAACGGTGTTTCCTACACATACGGACATTATATAGTCCAACTCTGCTTCTGAAACTGTTACAAAGCACTGGTCCTCTAACATCCAATGCTTGTCTGTTAAGATGAGAAATGTGTGAGCTCAGTGAACGATGTAGTTCGTTTGAGCTGAAAAGTGACTGCCCTTACCTGAAACGAAGTCTTGCTTGTAGGAAGACACAGAGATTGGGATTTAACTCCATTTCTGAAGGGAAACACACAGCATAGTTCTCATCCATCGATCACAATCTGCTTTAGAGCGAGAAGCACGCTCTTGCTTTCTAGAGTCTCTAACACAGCAGGAAACGTGAGTGTGCTGAGAACAAAAGAACGGTGTTTCCTACACATACAGACCATATCTAGTCCAACTCTGCGTCTGAATCTCATACAAAGCACTGGTTCTCTAACATCCAATGCTTGTCAGTTAAGATGGGAAACGTGTGAGCTTCATGAATGATGTAGTTCGTTTGAGCAGAAAAGTGACTGCCTTACCTGAATTGAAGTCTTACTTGTAGGAAGACTCAGAGCCTGGGATTTAACTCCATTTCTGAAGTAAAACACACAGCAGTGGAATCATCCATGGATCACACTCTGCTTTAGAGCGAGAAGCACGCTCTTGCTTTCAAGAGTCTCTAAGACAGCAGGAAACGTGAGTGTGCCCAGAACAAAAGATCAGTGTTTCCTACACATACGGACTATATGTAGTCCAAAACTTCTTCTGAAACTGATACAAAGCACTGGTCCTCTAACATCCAATGCTTGTCAGTTAAGATGGGAAACGTGTGAGCTTCATGAACGATGTAGTTCGTTTGACCAGAAAAGTGACTGCCTTACCTGAATTAAATTCTTGCTTGTAGGAAGACTCAGAGCCTGGGATTTAACTCCATTTCTGAAGGCAAACACACAGCATAGTTCTCATCCGTGGATCACACACTGCTTTAGAGCGAGAAGCATGCTCTTGCTTTCTAGAGTCTCTAACACAGCAGGAAACGTGAGTGTGCTGAGAACAAAAGAACGGTGTTTCCTACACATACGGACCATATCTAGTCCAACTCATCTTCTGAAACTGATACAAAGCACTGGTCCTCTAACATCCAATGCTTGTCAGTTAAGATGGGAAACGTGTGAGCTTCATGAATGATGTAGTTCGTTTGAGCAGAAAAGTGACTGCCTTACCTGAATTGAAGTCTTACTTGTAGGAAGACTCAGAGCCTGGGATTTAACTCCATTTCTGAAGTAAAACACACAGCAGTGGAATCATCCATGGATCACACTCTGCTTTAGAGTGAGAAGCACGCTCTTGCTTTCAATAGTCTCTAAGACAGCAGGAAACGTGAGTGTGCCCAGAACAAAAGATCGGTGTTTCCTACACATACGGACTATATGTAGTCCAAAACTTCTTCTGAAACTGATACAAAGCACTGGTCCTCTAACATCCAATGCTTGTCTCTTAAGATGAGAAATGTGTTGAGCTCAGTGAACGATGTAGTTCATTTGAGCTGAAAAGTGACTGCCCTTACCTGAAACGAAGTCTTGCTTGTAGGAAGACACAGAGATTGGGATTTAACTCCATTTCTGAAGGGAAACACACAGCATAGTTCTCATCCATGGATCACAATCTGCTTTAGAGCTAGAAGCACGCTCTTGCTTTCTAGAGTCTCTAACACAGCAGGAAACTTGAGTGTGCTGAGAACAAAAGAACGGTGTTTCCTACACATACGGACCATATCTAGTCCAACTCTTCTTCTGAAACTCATACAAAGCACTGGTCCTCTAACATCCAATGCATGTCAGTTAAGATGGGAAACGGGTGAGCTTCATGAACGATGTAGTTCGTTTGAGCAGAAAAGTGACTGCCGTACCTGAATTGAAGTCTTGCTTGTAGGAAGACTCAGAGCCTAGGATTTAACTCCATTTCTGAAGGCAAACACACAGCATAGTTCTCATCCATGGATCACACTCTGCTTTTGAGCGAAAAGCACGCTCTTGCTTTCAAGAGTCTCTAAGACAGCAGGAATCATTTGTGTGCCCAGAACAAAAGAACGGTGTTTCCTACACATACGGACTATATGTAGTCCAAAACTTCTTCTGAAACAGATAGAATGCACTGGTCCTCTAACATCCAATGCTTGTCAGTTAAGATGTGAAACGTGTGTGCTTCGTGATAGATGTAGTTCGTTTGAGCAGAAAAGTGACTGCCCTTACCTGAAACGAAGTCTTGCTTGTAGGGAGACTCAGAGCCTGGGATTTAACTCCTTTTCTGAAGTGAAACACACAGCATAGTTTTCATCCATGGATCACTCTCTGCTTTAGAACGAGAAGCAAGCTCTTGCTTTCTAGAGTCTCTAAGACAGCAGGAAACTTGAGTGTGCTGAGAACAAAAGAACGGTGTTTCCTACACATACGGACCATATGTAGTCCGAATCTGCTGCTTAAACTGATACAAAGCACTGATCCTCTAACATCCAATGCTTGTCTGTTAAGATGAGAAACGTGTGAGCTTCATGAACGATGTAGTTCGTTTGAGCAGAAAAGTGACTGCCCTTACCTGAATTGAAGTCTTGCCTGTAGGAAGACTCAGAGCCTGGGATTTAACTCCATTTCTGAAGTAAAACACACAGCAGTGGAATCATAGATTGATCACACTCTGCTTTAGAACAAGAAGCACGCTCTTGCATTCTAGAGTCTCTAAGACAGCAGGAAACGTGAGTGTGCTGAGAACAAAAGAACGGTGTTTCCTACACATACGGACCATATCTAGTCCAACTCTGCTTCTGAAACTGTTACAAAGCACTGGTCCTCTAACATCCAATGCTTGTCTGTTAAGATGAGAAATGTGTGAGCTCAGTGAACGATGTAGTTCGTTTGAGCTGAAAAGTGACTGCCCTTACCTGAAACGAAGTCTTGCTTGTAGGAAGACACAGAGATTGGGATTTAACTCCATTTCTGAAGGGAAACACACAGCATAGTTCTCATCCATCGATCACAATCTGCTTTAGAGCGAGAAGCACGCTCTTGCTTTCTAGAGTCTCTAACACAGCAGGAAACGTGAGTGTGCTGAGAACAAAAGAACGGTGTTTCCTACACATACAGACCATATCTAGTCCAACTCTGCGTCTGAATCTCATACAAAGCACTGGTTCTCTAACATCCAATGCTTGTCAGTTAAGATGGGAAACGTGTGAGCTTCATGAATGATGTAGTTCGTTTGAGCAGAAAAGTGACTGCCTTACCTGAATTGAAGTCTTACTTGTAGGAAGACTCAGAGCCTGGGATTTAACTCCATTTCTGAAGTAAAACACACAGCAGTGGAATCATCCATGGATCACACTCTGCTTTAGAGCGAGAAGCACGCTCTTGCTTTCAAGAGTCTCTAAGACAGCAGGAAACGTGAGTGTGCCCAGAACAAAAGATCGGTGTTTCCTACACATACGGACTATATGTAGTCCAAAACTTCTTCTGAAACTGATACAAAGCACTGGTCCTCTAACATCCAATGCTTGTCAGTTAAGATGGGAAACGTGTGAGCTTCATGAACGATGTAGTTCGTTTGACCAGAAAAGTGACTGCCTTACCTGAATTAAATTCTTGCTTGTAGGAAGACTCAGAGCCTGGGATTTAACTCCATTTCTGAAGGCAAACACACAGCATAGTTCTCATCCGTGGATCACACACTGCTTTAGAGCGAGAAGCATGCTCTTGCTTTCTAGAGTCTCTAAGAAAGCAGGAAACGTGAGTGTGCCCAGAACAAAAGAACGGTGTTTCCTACACATACAGACTATATGTAGTCCAAAACTTCTTCTGAAACAGATAGAATGCACTGGTCCTCTAACATCCAATGTTTGTCAGTTAAGATGAGAAACGTGTGTGCTTCGTGAAAGATGTAGTTCGTTTGAGCAGACAAGTGACTGCCCTTACCTGAAACGAAGTCTTGCTTGTAGGGAGACTCAGACCCTGGGATTTAACTCCTTTTCTGAAGTGAAACACACAGCATAGTTTTCATCCTTGGATCACATTCTGCTTTAGAAGGAGAAGCACGATCTTGCTTTCTAGAGTCTCTAAGACAGCAGGAAACTTGAGTGTGCTGAGAACAAAAGAACGGTGTTTCCTACACATACGGACCATATGTAGTCCAAATCTGCTTCTTAAACTGATACAAAGCACTGATCCTCTAACATCCAATGCTTGTCTGTTAAGATGAGAAACGTGTGAGCTTCATGAACGATGTAGTTCGTTTGAGCAGAAAAGTGACTGCCCTTACCTGAATTGAAGTCTTGCCTGTAGGAAGACTCAGAGCCTGGGATTTAACTCCATTTCTGAAGTAAAACACACAGCAGTGGAATCATCCATTGATCACACTCTGCTTTAGAACAAGAAGCACGCTCTTGCTTTCTAGAGTCTCTAAGACAGCAGGAAACGTGATTTTGCTGAGAACAAAAGAACGGTGTTTCCTACACATACGGACCATATCTAGTTCAACTCTGCTTCTGAACCTGATACAAAACACTGGTCCTCTAACATCCAATACTTGTCTGTTAAGAAGAGAAACGTATTAGCTTCGTGAATGATGTAGTTCCTTTGAACTGAAAAGTGACTGCCCTTACCTGAAACGAAGTCTTGCTTGTAGGAAGACACAGAGATTGGGATTTAACTCCATTTCTGAAGGGAAACACACAGCATAGTTCTCAATTATGGATCACAATCTGCTTTAGAACGAGAAGCACACTCTTGCTTTCTAGAGTCTCTAACACAGCAGGAAACGTGAAGGTGCTGAGAACAAAAGAACGGTGTTTCGTACACATACGGACCATATCTAGTCCAACTCTGCTTCTGAAACTCATACAAAGCACTGGTCCTCTAACATCCAATGCTTGTCAGTTAAGGTGGGAAACATGTGAGCTTCATGAACGATGTAGTTCGTTTGAGCAGAAAAGTGACTGCCCTTACCTGAAACGAAGTCTTGCTTGTAGGGAGACTCAGAGCCTGGGATTTAACTCCTTTTCTGAAGTGAACACACAGCATAGTTTTCATCCATGGATCACATTCTGCTTTAGAAGAGAAGCACGTTCTTGCTTTCCAGAGTCTCTAAGTCAGCAGGAAACGTGAGTGTGCTGAGAACAAAAGAATGGTGTTTCCTAACATACGGACCATATCTAGTCCAAATCAGCTTCTTAAACTGATACAAAGCCCTGATCCTCTAACATCCAATGCTTGTCAGTTAAGATGAGAAACGTGTGAGCTCTGTGAACGATGTAGTTCGTTTGAGCAGAAAAATGACTGTCCTTACCTGAAACGAAGTCTTGCTTGTAGGAAGACTCAGAGCCTGGGATTTAACTCCATTTCTGAAGGAAAACACACAGCATAGTTCTCATCCATTGATCACACTCTGCTTTAGAATAAGAAGCACGCTCTTGCTTTGTAGTGTCTCTAAGAGAGGAGGAAACGTGATTTTGCTGAGAACAAAAGAACGGAGTTTCCTACACATATGGACCATATCTAGTCCAAATCTGCTTCTGAAACTGATACAAAGCACTGACCCTCTAACATCCAATGCTTGTCAGTTAAGATGGGAAACGTGTGAGCTTCATGAACGATGTAGTTCGTTTGACCAGAAAAGTGACTGCCTTACCTGAATTAAAGTCTTGCTTGTAGGAAGACTCAGAGCCTGGGATTTAACTCCATTTCTGAAGGCAAACACACAGCATAGTTCTCATCAGTGGATCACACTCTGCTTTAGAGCAAGGAGCATGCTCTTGCTTTCTAGAGTCTCTAAGAAAGCAGGAAACGTGAGTGTGCCCAGAACAAAAGAACGGTGTTTCCTACACATACAGACTATATGTAGTCCAAAACTTCTTCTGAAACAGATAGAATGCACTGGTCCTCTAACATCCAATGTTTGTCAGTTAAGATGAGAAACGTGTGTGCTTCGTGAAAGATGTGGTTCGTTTGAGCAGACAAGTGACTGCCCTTACCTGAAACGAAGTCTTGCTTGTAGGGAGACTCAGAGCCTGGGATTTAACTCCTTTTCTGAAGTGAAACACACAGCATAGTTTTCATCCTTGGATCACATTCTGCTTTAGAAGGAGAAGCACGATCTTGCTTTCTAGAGTCTCGAAGTCAGCAGGAAACGTGAGTGTGCTGAGAACAAAAGAACGGTGTTTCCTACACATACGGACCATATGTAGTCCAAATCTGCTTCTTAAACTGATACAAAGCACTGATCCACTAACATCCAATGCTTGTCTGTTAAGATGAGAAACGTGTGAGCTTCATGAACGATGTAGTTCGTTTGAGCAGAGAAATGACTGCCCTTACCTGAATTGAAGTCTTACTTGTAGGAAGACTCAGAGCCTGGGATTTAACACCATTTCTGAAGTAAAACACACAGCAGTGTAATCATCCATTGATCACACTCTGCTTTAGAACAAGAATCACACTCTTGCTTTCTAGAGTCTCTAGGACAGCAGGAAACGTGATTTTGCTGAGAACAATAGAACGGTGTTTCCTACACATACGGACATTATATAGTCCAACTCTGCTTCTGAAACTGATACAAAGCACTGGTCCTCTAACATCCAATGCTTGTCTGTTAAGATGAGAAATGTGTGAGCTCAGTGAACGCTGTAGTTCGTTTGAGCTGAAAAGTGACTGCCCTTACCTGAAACGAAGTCTTGCTTGTAGGAAGACACAGAGATTGGGATTTAACTCCATTTCTGAAGGGAAACACACAGCATAGTTCTCAATTATGGATCACAATCTGCTTTAGAGCGAGAAGCACGCTCTTGCTTTCTAGAGTCTCTAACACAGCAGGAAACGTGAGTGTGCTGAGAACAAAAGAACGGTGTTTCCTACACATACGGACCATATCTAGTCCAACTCTGCTTCTGAAACTGATACAAAGCACTGGTCCTCTAACATCCAATGTGTGTCATTTAAGATGAGAAACGTGTGAGCTTTGTGAATGATGTAGTTCCTTTGAACTGCAAAGTGACTACCCGTACCTGAAATGAAGTCTTGCTTGTAGGAAGACACAGAACCAGGGATTTAACTCCACTTCTGAAGGGAAACACACAGCATAGTATTCATCCATGGATCACACTGTGGTTAGATCGAGAAGCACACTCTTGCATTCTAGAGTCTCTAAGACAGCAGGGAATTTGAGTGTGCCCAGAACAATAGAACGGTGTTTCCTACACATATGGACCATATCCAGTCCAAATCTGCTTCTGAAACTGATATAAAGCATTGACCCTCTAACATCCAATGCTTGTCAGTTAAGATGAGAAACGTGTGAGCTCTGTGAACGATGTAGTTCGTTTGAGCAGAAAAATGACTGTCCTTACCTGAAACGAAGTCTTGCTTGCAGGAAGACTCAGAGCCTGGGATTTAACTCCATCTCTGAAGGCAAACACACAGCATAGTTCTCATCCATGGATCACACTCTGCTTTAGATCGAGAAGCACGCTCTTGCTTTCTAGAGTCTCTAAGACAGCAGGAAACATGAGTGTGCTGAGAACAAAGGAACGGTGTTTCCTACACATACGGACCATATCTAGTCCAACTCATCTTCTGAAACTGATACAAAGCACTGGTACTCTAACATCCAATGCTTGTCAGTTAAGATGGGAAACGTGTGAGCTTCATGAACGATGTAGTTCGTTTGAGCAGAAAATTGACTGCCCTTACCTTAAACGAAGTCTTGCTTGTAGGAAGACTCAGAGCCTGGGATTTAACTCCATTTCTGAAGTGAAACACACAGCAGTGTTCTCATCCATTGATCACACTCTGCTTTAGAACAAGAAGCACGCTCTTGCTTTCTAGAGTCTCTAAGACAGCAGGAAACGTGAGTGTGCTGAGAACAAATGAACGGTGTTTCCTACACATATGGACATTATCTAGTCCAACTCTGCTTCTAAACTGATACAAAGCACTGGTCCTCTAACATCCAATGCTTGTCTGTTAAGATGAGAAATGTGTGAGCTCAGTGAACGATGTAGTTCGTTTGAGCTGAAAAGTGACTGCCCTTACCTGAAACGAAGTCTTGCTTGTAGGAAGACACAGAGATTGGGATTTAACTCCATTTCTGAAGGGAAACACACAGCATAGTTCTCATACATGGATCACAATCTGCTTTAGAGCGAGAATCATGCTCTTGCTTTCTAGAGTCTCTAACACAGCAGGAAACGTGAGTGTGCTGAGAACAAAAGAACGGTGTTTCCTACACATACAGACCATATCTAGTCCAACTCTGCTTCTTAAACTCATACAAAGCACTGGTCCTCTAACATCCAATGCTTGTCAGTTAAGATGGGAAACGTGTGAGCTTCATGAACGATGTAGTTCGTTTGAGCAGAAAAGTGTCTGCCCTTACCTGAAACGAAGTCTTGCTTGTAGGGAGACTCAGAGCCTGGGATTTAACTCCTTTTCTGAAGTGAAACACACAGCATAGTTTTTATCCATCGATCACATTCTGCTTTAGAAGGAGAAGCACGCACTTGCTTTCTAGAGTCTCTAAGTCAGCAGGAAACGTGAGTGTGCTGAGAACAAAAGAACGGTGTTTCCTACACATACGGACCATATCTAGTCCAACTCTGCTTCTGAAACTGATACAAAGCACTGGTCCTCTAACATCCAATGCTTGTCTGTTAAGATGAGAAACGTGTGAGCTTCATGAACGATGTAGTTCTTTTGAGCAGAAAAGTGACTGCCCTTACCTCAATTGAAGTCTTGCCTGTAGGAAGACTCAGAGCCTGGGATTTAACTCCATTTCTGAAGTAAAACACACAGCAGTGTTTCATCCATTGATCACACTCTGCTTTAGAACAAGAAGCACGCTCTTGCTTTCTAGAGTCTCTAAGACAGCAGGAAACGTGATTTTGCTGAGAACAAAAGAACGGATTTTCCTACACATACGGACCATATCTAGTCCAACTCTGCTTCTGAAACTGATACAAAGCACTGGTCCTCTAACATCCAATGTGTGTCAATTAAGATGAGAAACGTGTGAGCTTTGTGAATGATGTAGTTCCTTTGAACTGCAAAGTGACTACCCTAACCTGAAATGAAGTCTTGCTTGTAGGAAGACACAGAACCAGGGATTTAACTCCATTTCTGAAGGGAAACACACAGCATAGTATTCATCCATGGATCACACTGTGGTTAGAGCGAGAAGCACACTCTTGCTTTCTAGAGTCTCTAAGACAGCAGGGAATTTGAGTGTGCCCAGAACAATAGAACGGTGTTTCCTACACATATGGACCATATCCAGTCCAAATCTGCTTCTGAAACTGATATAAAGCATTGACCCTCTAACATCCAATGCTTGTCAGTTAAGATGAGAAACGTGTGAGCTCTGTGAATGATGTAGTTCGTTTGAGCAGAAAAATGACTGTCCTTACCTGAAACGAAGTCTTGCTTGTAGGAAGACTCAGAGCCTGGGATTTCACTCCATCTCTGAAGGCAAACACAAAGCATAGTTCTTATCCATGGATCACACTCTGCTTTAGAGCGAGAAGCACGCTCTTGCTTTCTAGAGTCTCTAAGACAGCAGGAAACATGAGTGTGCTGAGAACAAAGGAACGGTGTTTCCTACACATACGGACCATATCTAGTCCAACTCATCTTCTGAAACTGATACAAAGCACTGGTACTCTAACATCCAATGCTTGTCAGTTAAGATGGGAAACGTGTGAGCTTCATGAACGATGTAGTTCGTTTGAGCAGAAAATTGACTGCCCTTACCTTAAACGAAGTCTTGCTTGTAGGAAGACTCAGAGCCTGGGATTTAACTCCATTTCTGAAGTGAAACACACAGCAGTGTTCTCATCCATTGATCACACTCTGCTTTAGAACAAGAAGCACGCTCTTGCTTTCTAGAGTCTCTAAGACAGCAGGAAACGTGAGTGTGCTGAGAACAAATGAACGGTGTTTCCTACACATACGGACCATATCTAGTCCAACTCTGCTTCTGAAACTGATACAAAGCACTGACCCACTAACATCCAATGCTTGTCAGTTAAGATGGGAAACGTGTGAGCTTCATGAACGATGTAGTTCCTTTGAGCAGAAAAATGACTGCCCTTACCTGAATTGAAGTCTTACTTGTAGGAAGACTCAGAGCTTGGGATTTAACTCCATTTCTCAAGTAAAACACACAGCAGTGTAATCATCCATTGATCACACTCTGCTTTAGAACAAGAAGCACACTCTTGCTTTCTAGAGTCTCTAAGAGAGCAGGAAACGTGATTTTGCTGAAAAAAAAGAACGGTGTTTCCTACACATACGGACATTATATAGTCCAACTCTGCTTCTGAAACTGATACAAAGCACTGGTCCTCTAACATCCAATGCTTGTCTGTTAAGATGAGAAATGTGTGAGCTCAGTGAACGATGTAGTTCGTTTGAGCTGAAAAGTGACTGCCCTTACCTGAAACGAAGTCTTGCTTGTAGGAAGACACAGAGATTGGGATTTAACTCCATTTCTGAAGGGAAACGGACAGCATAGTTCTCATCCATGGATCACAATCTGCTTTAGAGCGAGAAGCACGCTCTTGCTTTCTAGAGTCTCTAACACAGCAGGAAACGTGAGTGTGCTGAGAACAAAAGAACGGTGTTTCCTACACATAAGGACCATATCTAGTCCAACTCATCTTCTGAAACTGATACAAAGCACTGGTCCTCTAACATCCAATGCTTGTCAGTTAAGATGGGAAAAGTGTGAGCTTCATGAACGATGTAGTTCGTTTGAGCAGACAAGTGACTGCCCTTATCTGAAACGAAGTCATGCTTGTAGGGAGACTCAGAGCCTGGGATTTAACTCCTTTTCTGAAGTGAAACACACAGCATAGTTTTCATCCATGGATCACATTCTGCTTTAGAAGGAGAAGCATGCTCTTGCTTTCTAGAGTCTCTAAGTCAGCAGGAAACGTGAGTTAGAACAAGAAGCACGCTCTTGCTTTCTAGCGTCTCTAAGACAGCAGGAAACGTGATTTTGCTGAGAACAAAAGAACGGTGTTTCCTACACATATGGACATTATCTAGTCCAACTCTGCTTCTAAACTGATACAAAGCACTGGTCCTCTAACATCCAATGCTTGTCTGTTAAGATGAGAAATGTGTGAGCTCATTGAACGATGTAGTTCGTTTGAGCTGAAAAGTGTCTGCCCTTACCTGAAACGAAGTCTTGCTTGTAGGAAGACACAGAGATTGGGATTTAACTCCATTTCTGAAGGGAAACACACATCATAGTTCTCATACATGGATCACAATCTGCTTTAGAGCGAGAAGCACGCTCTTGCTTCCTAGAGTCTCTAACACAGCAGGAAACTTGAGTGTGCTGAGAACAAAAGAACGGTGTTTCCTACACATATGGACCATATCCAGTCCAAATCTGCTTCTGAAACTGATATAAAGCATTGACCCTCTAACATCCAATGCTTGTCAGTTAAGATGAGAAACGTGTGAGCTCTGTGAACGATGTAGTTCATTTGAGCAGAAAAATGACTGTCCTTATCAGAAACGAAGTCTTGCTTGTAGGAAGACTCAGAGCCTGGGATTTAACTCCATCTCTGAAGGCAAACACACAGCATAGTTCTCATCCATGGATCACACTCTGCTTTAGAGCGAGAAGCACGCTCTTGCTTTCTAGAGTCTCTAAGACAGCAGGAAACATGAGTGTGCTGAGAACAAAGGAACGGTGTTTCCTACACATACGGACCATATCTAGTCCAACTCATCTTCTGAAACTGATACAAAGCACTGACCCACTAACATCCAATGCTTGTCAGTTAAGATGGGAAACGTGTGAGCTTCATGAACGATGTAGTTCGTTTGAGCAGAAAAATGACTGCCCTTACCTGAATTGAAGTCTTACTTGTAGGAAGACTCAGAGCTTGGGATTTAACTCCATTTCTGAATTAAAACACACAGCAGTGTAATCATCCATTGATCACACTCTGCTTTAGAACAAGAAGCACACTCTTGCTTTCTAGAGTCTCTAAGAGAGCAGGAAACGTGATTTTGCTGAAAAAAAAGAATGGTGTTTCCTACACATACGGACATTGTATAGTCCAACTCTGCTTCTGAAACTGATACAAAGCACTGGTCCTCTAACATCCAATGCTTGTCTGTTAAGATGAGAAATGTGTGAGCTCAGTGAACGATGTAGTTCGTTTGAGCTGAAAAGTGACTGCCCTTACCTGAAACGAATTCTTGCTTGTAGGAAGACACAGAGATTGGGATTTAACTCCATTTCTGAAGGGAAACGGACAGCATAGTTCTCATCCATGGATCACAATCTGCTTTAGAGCGAGAAGCACGCTCTTGCTTTCTAGAGTCTCTAACACAGCAGGAAACGTGAGTGTGCTGAGAACAAAAGAACGGTGTTTCCTACACATACGGACCATATCTAGTCCAACTCATCTTCTGAAACTGATACAAAGCACTGGTCCTCTAACATCCAATGCTTGTCAGTTAAGATGGGAAAAGTGTGAGCTTCATGAACGATGTAGTTCGTTTGAGCAGACAAGTGACTGCCCTTACCTGAAACGAAGTCTTGCTTGTAGGGAGACTCAGAGCCTGGGATTTAACTCCTTTTCTGAAGTGAAACACACAGCATAGTTTTCATCCATGGATCACATTCTGCTTTAGAAGGAGAAGCATGCTCTTGCTTTCTAGAGTCTCTAAGTCAGCAGGAAACGTGAGTTAGAACAAGAAGCACGCTCTTGCTTTCTAGAGTCTCTAAGACAGCAGGAAACGTGATTTTGCTGAGAACAAAAGAACGGTGTTTCCTACACATACGGACATTATCTAGTCCAACTCTGCTTCTAAACTGATACAAAGCACTGGTCCTCTAACATCCAATGCTTGTCTGTTAAGACGAGAAATGTGTGAGCTCAGTGAACGATGTAGTTCGTTTGAGCTGAAAAGTGACTGCCCTTACCTGAAACGAAGTCTTGCTTGTAGGAAGACACAGAGATTGGGATTTAACTCCATTTCTGAAGGGAAACACACAGCATAGTTCTCATACATGGATCACAATCTGCTTTAGAGCGAGAATCACGCTCTTGCTTTCTAGAGTCTATAACACAGCAGGAAACGTGAGTGTGCTGAGAACAAAAGAACGGTGTTTCCTACACATACGGACCATATCTAGTCCAACTCTGCGTCTGAATCTCATACAAAGCACTGGTCCTCTAACATCCAATGCTTGTCAGTTAAGATGGGAAACGTGTGAGCTTCATGAATGATGTAGTTCGTTTGAGCAGAAAAGTGACTGCCTTACCTGAATTGAAGTCTTACTTGTAGGAAGACTCAGAGCCTGGGATTTAACTCCATTTCTGAAGTAAAACACACAGCAGTGGAATCATCCATGGATCACACTCTGCTTTAGAGCGAGAAGCACGCTCTTGCTTTCAAGAGTCTCTAAGACAGCAGGAAACGTGAGTGTGCTGAGAACAAAAGATCGGTGTTTCCTACACATACGGACTATATGTAGTCCAAAACTTCTTCTGAAACTGATACAAAGCACTGGTCCTCTAACATCCAATGCTTGTCTGTTAAGATGAGAAATGTGTTGAGCTCAGTGAACGATGTAGTTCATTTGAGCTGAAGAGTGACTGCCCTTACCTGAAACGAAGTCTTGCTTGTAGGAAGACACAGAGATTGGGATTTAACTCCATTTCTGAAGGGAAACACACAGCATAGTTCTCATCCATGGATCACAATCTCCTTTAGAGCGAGAAGCACGCTCTTGCTTTCTAGAGTCTCTAACACAGCAGGAAACTTGAGTGTGCTGAGAACAAAAGAACAGAGTTTCCTACACATACAGACCATATCTAGTCCAACTCTGCTTCTGAAACTGATACAAAGCACTGGTCCTCTAACATCCAATGTTTGTTAGTTAAGATGAGAAACGTGTGAGCTTTGTGAATGATGTAGTCCCTTTGAACTGCAAAGTGACTACCCTTACCTGACACGAAGTCTTGCTTGTAGGAAGACACAGAACCTGGGATTTAACTCCATTTCTGAAGGGAAACACACAGCATAGTATTCATCCATGGATCACACTGTGGTTAGAGCGAGAAGCACACACTTGCATTCTAGAGTCTCTAAGACAGCAGGGAATTTGAGTGTGCCCAGAACAATAGAACGGTGTTTCCTACACATATGGACCATATCCAGTCCAAATCTGCTTCTGAAACTGATATAAAGCATTGACCCTCTAACATCCAATGCTTGTCAGTTAAGATGAGAAACGTGTGAGCTCTGTGAACGATGTAGTTCATTTGAGCAGAAAAATGACTGCCCTTACCTGAATTGAAGTCTTACTTGTAGGAAGACTCAGAGCTTGGGATTTAACTCCATTTCTGAAGTGAAACACACAGCAGTGTTCTCATCCATTGATCACACTCTGCTTTAGAACAAGAAGCACGCTCTTGCTTTCTAGAGTCTCTAAGACAGCAGGAAACGTGAGTGTGCGGAGAACAAATGAACGGTGTTTCCTACACATACGGACCATATCTAGTCCAACTCTGCTTCTGAAACTGATACAAAGCACTGACCCACTAACATCCAATGCTTGTCAGTTAAGATGGGAAACGTGTGAGCTTCATGAACGATGTAGTTCGTTTGAGCAGAAAAATGACTGCCCTTACCTGAATTGAAGTCTTACTTGTAGGAAGACTCAGAGCCTGGGATTTAACACCATTTCTGAAGTAAAACACACAGCAGTGTAATCATCCATTGATCACACTCTGCTTTAGAACAAGAAGCACACTCTTGCTTTCTAGAGTCTCTAAGACAGCAGGAAACGTGATTTTGCTGAGAACAATAGAACGGTGTTTCCTACACATACGGACATTATATAGTCCAACTCTGCTTCTGAAACTGATACAAAGCACTGGTCCTCTAACATCCAATGCTTGTCTGTTAAGATGAGAAATGTGTGAGCTCAGTGAACGATGTAGTTCGTTTGAGCTGAAAAGTGACTGCCCTTACCTGAAACGAAGTCTTGCTTGTAGGAAGACACAGAGATTGGGAATTAACTCCATTTCTGAAGGGAAACACACAGCATAGTTCTCAATTATGGATCACAATCTGCTTTAGAGCGAGAGGCATGCTCTTGCTTTCTAGAGTCTATAACACAGCAGGAAACGTGAGTGTGCTGAGAACAAAAGAACGGTGTTTCCTACACATACGGACCATATCTAGTCCAACTCTGCTTCTGAAACTGATACAAAGCACTGGTCCTCTAACATCCAATGCTTGTCAGTTAAGATGGGAAACGTGTGAGCTTCATGAACGATGTAGTTCGTTTGAGCAGAAAAGTGTCTGCCCTTACCTGAAACGAAGTCTTGCTTGTAGGGAGACTCAGAGCCTGGGATTTAACTCCTTTTCTGAAGTGAAACACACAGCATAGTTTTCATCCATGGATCACATTCTGCTTTAGAAGGAGAAGCACGCTCTTGCTTTCTAGAGTCTCTAAGTCAGCAGGAAACGTGAGTGTGCTGAGAACAAAAGAACGGTGTTTCCTACACATACGGACCATATCTAGTCCAAATCTGCTTCTTAAACTGATACAAAGCACTGATCCTCTAACATCCAATGCTTGTCTGTTAAGATGAGAAACGTGTGAGCTTCATGAACGATGTAGATAGTTTGAGCGGAAAAGTGACTGCCCTTACCTGAATTGAAGTCTTGCCTGTAGGAAGACTCAGAGCCTGGGATTTAACTCCATTTCTGAAGTAAAACACACAGCAGTGTTTCATCCATTGATCACACTCTGCTTTAGAACAAGAAGCACGCTCTTGCTTTCTAGAGTCTCTAAGACAGCAGGAAACGTGATTTTGCTGAGAACAAAAGAACGGATTTTCCTACACATACGGACCATATCTAGTCCAACTCTGCTTCTGAAACTGATACAAAGCACTGGTCCTCTAACATCCAATGTGTGTCAATTAAGATGAGAAACGTGTGAGCTTTGTGAATGATGTAGTTCCTTTGAAATGCAAAGTGACTACCCTTACCTGAAATGAAGTCTTGCTTGTAGGAAGACACAGAACCAGGGATTTAGCTCCATTTCTGAAGGGAAACACACAGCATAGTATTCATCCATGGATCACACTGTGGTTAGAGCAAGAAGCACACTCTTGCTTTCTAGAGTCTCTAAGACAGCAGGGAATTTGAGTGTGCCCAGAACAATAGAACGGTGTTTCCTACACATATGGACCATATCCAGTCCAAATCTGCTTCTGAAACTGATATAAAGCATTGACCCTCTAACATCCAATGCTTGTCAGTTAAGATGAGAAACGTGTGAGCTCTGTGAACGATGTAGTTCATTTGAGCAGAAAAATGACTGCCCTTACCTGAATTGAAGTCTTACTTGTAGGAAGACTCAGAGCTTGGGATTTAACTCCATTTCTGAAGTGAAACACACAGCAGTGTTCTCATCCATTGATCACACTCTGCTTTAGAACAAGAAGCACGCTCTTGCTTTCTAGAGTCTCTAAGACAGCAGGAAACGTGAGTGTGCGGAGAACAAATGAACGGTGTTTCCTACACATACGGACCATATCTAGTCCAACTCTGCTTCTGAAACTGATACAAAGCACTGACCCACTAACATCCAATGCTTGTCAGTTAAGATGGGAAACGTGTGAGCTTCATGAACGATGTAGTTCGTTTGAGCAGAAAAATGACTGCCCTTACCTGAATTGAAGTCTTACTTGTAGGAAGACTCAGAGCTTGGGATTTAACTCCATTTCTGAAGTAAAACACACAGCAGTGTAATCATCCATTGATCACACTCTGCTTTAGAACAAGAAGCACACTCTTGCTTTCTAGAGTCTCTAAGAGAGCAGGAAACGTGATTTTGCTGAAAAAAAAGAACGGTGTTTCCTACACATATGGACATTATATAGTCCAACTCTGCTTCTGAAACTGATACAAAGCACTGGTCCTCTAACATCCAATGCTTGTCAGTTAAGATGGGAAACGGGTGAGCTTCATGAACGATGTAGTTCGTTTGAGCAGAAAAGTGACTGCCATACCTGAATTGAAGTCTTGCTTGTAGGAAGACTCAGAGCCTAGGATTTAACTCCATTTCTGAAGGCAAACACACAGCATAGTTCTCATCCATGGATCACACTCTGCTTTAGAGCGAGAAGCATGCTCTTGCTTTCTAGAGTCTCTAAGTCAGCAGGAAACGTGAGTTAGAACAAGAAGCACGCTCTTGCTTTCTAGAGCCTCTAAGACAGCAGGAAACGTGATTTTGCTGAGAACAAAAGAACGGTGTTTCCTACACATACGGACATTATCTAGTCCAACTCTGCTTCTAAACTGATACAAAGCACTGGTCCTCTAACATCCAATGCTTGTCTGTTAAGATGAGAAATGTGTGAGCTCAGTGAACGATGTAGTTCGTTTGAGCTGAAAAGTGACTGCCCTTACCTGAAACGAAGTCTTGCTTGTAGGAAGACACAGAGATTGGGAATTAACTCCATTTCTGAAGGGAAACACACAGCATAGTTCTCAATTATGGATCACAATCTGCTTTAGAGCGAGAGGCATGCTCTTGCTTTCTAGAGTCTATAACACAGCAGGAAACGTGAGTGTGCTGAGAACAAAAGAACGGTGTTTCCTACACATACGGACCATATCTAGTCCAACTCTGCTTCTGAAACTGATACAAAGCACTGGTCCTCTAACATCCAATGCTTGTCAGTTAAGATGGGAAACGTGTGAGCTTCATGAACGATGTAGTTCGTTTGAGCAGAAAAGTGTCTGCCCTTACCTGAAACGAAGTCTTGCTTGTAGGGAGACTCAGAGCCTGGGATTTAACTCCTTTTCTGAAGTGAAACACACAGCATAGTTTTCATCCATGGATCACATTCTGCTTTAGAAGGAGAAGCACGCTCTTGCTTTCTAGAGTCTCTAAGTCAGCAGGAAACGTGAGTGTGCTGAGAACAAAAGAACGGTGTTTCCTACACATACGGACCATATCTAGTCCAAATCTGCTTCTTAAACTGATACAAAGCACTGATCCTCTAACATCCAATGCTTGTCTGTTAAGATGAGAAACGTGTGAGCTTCATGAACGATGTAGATAGTTTGAGCGGAAAAGTGACTGCCCTTACCTGAATTGAAGTCTTGCCTGTAGGAAGACTCAGAGCCTGGGATTTAACTCCATTTCTGAAGTAAAACACACAGCAGTGTTTCATCCATTGATCACACTCTGTTTAGAACAAGAAGCACGCTCTTGCTTTCTAGAGTCTCTAAGACAGCAGGAAACGTGATTTTGCTGAGAACAAAAGAACGGATTTTCCTACACATACGGACCATATCTAGTCCAACTCTGCTTCTGAAACTGATACAAAGCACTGGTCCTCTAACATCCAATGTGTGTCAATTAAGATGAGAAACGTGTGAGCTTTGTGAATGATGTAGTTCCTTTGAAATGCAAAGTGACTACCCTTACCTGAAATGAAGTCTTGCTTGTAGGAAGACACAGAACCAGGGATTTAGCTCCATTTCTGAAGGGAAACACACAGCATAGTATTCATCCATGGATCACACTGTGGTTAGAGCAAGAAGCACACTCTTGCTTTCTAGAGTCTCTAAGACAGCAGGGAATTTGAGTGTGCCCAGAACAATAGAACGGTGTTTCCTACACATATGGACCATATCCAGTCCAAATCTGCTTCTGAAACTGATATAAAGCATTGACCCTCTAACATCCAATGCTTGTCAGTTAAGATGAGAAACGTGTGAGCTCTGTGAACGATGTAGTTCATTTGAGCAGAAAAATGACTGCCCTTACCTGAATTGAAGTCTTACTTGTAGGAAGACTCAGAGCTTGGGATTTAACTCCATTTCTGAAGTGAAACACACAGCAGTGTTCTCATCCATTGATCACACTCTGCTTTAGAACAAGAAGCACGCTCTTGCTTTCTAGAGTCTCTAAGACAGCAGGAAACGTGAGTGTGCGGAGAACAAATGAACGGTGTTTCCTACACATACGGACCATATCTAGTCCAACTCTGCTTCTGAAACTGATACAAAGCACTGACCCACTAACATCCAATGCTTGTCAGTTAAGATGGGAAACGTGTGAGCTTCATGAACGATGTAGTTCGTTTGAGCAGAAAAATGACTGCCCTTACCTGAATTGAAGTCTTACTTGTAGGAAGACTCAGAGCCTGGGATTTAACACCATTTCTGAAGTAAAACACACAGCAGTGTAATCATCCATTGATCACACTCTGCTTTAGAACAAGAAGCACACTCTTGCTTTCTAGATTCTCTAAGACAGCAGGAAACGTGATTTTGCTGAGAACAATAGAACGGTGTTTCCTACACATACGGACATTATATAGTCCAACTCTGCTTCTGAAACTGATACAAAGCACTGGTCCTCTAACATCCAATGCTTGTCTGTTAAGATGAGAAATGTGTGAGCTCAGTGAACGATGTAGTTCGTTTGAGCTGAAAAGTGACTGCCCTTACCTGAAACGAAGTCTTGCTTGTAGGAAGACACAGAGATTGGGAATTAACTCCATTTCTGAAGGGAAACACACAGCATAGTTCTCAATAATGGATCACAATCTGCTTTAGAGCGAGAGGCATGCTCTTGCTTTCTAGAGTCTATAACACAGCAGGAAACGTGAGTGTGCTGAGAACAAAAGAACGGTGTTTCCTACACATACGGACCATATCTAGTCCAACTCTGCTTCTGAAACTGATACAAAGCACTGGTCCTCTAACATCCAATGCTTGTCAGTTAAGATGGGAAACGTGTGAGCTTCATGAACGATGTAGTTCGTTTGAGCAGAAAAGTGTCTGCCCTTACCTGAAACGAAGTCTTGCTTGTAGGGAGACTCAGAGCCTGGTATTTAACTCCTTTTCTGAAGTGAAACACACAGCATAGTTTTCATCCATGGATCACATTCTGCTTTAGAAGGAGAAGCACGCTCTTGCTTTCTAGAGTCTCTAAGTCAGCAGGAAACGTGAGTGTGCTGAGAACAAAAGAACGGTGTTTCCTACACATACGGACCATATCTAGTCCAAATCTGCTTCTTAAACTGATACAAAGCACTGATCCTCTAACATCCAATGCTTGTCTGTTAAGATGAGAAACGTGTGAGCTTCATGAACGATGTAGATAGTTTGAGCGGAAAAGTGACTGCCCTTACCTGAATTGAAGTCTTGCCTGTAGGAAGACTCAGAGCCTGGGATTTAACTCCATTTCTGAAGTAAAACACACAGCAGTGTTTCATCCATTGATCACACTCTGCTTTAGAACAAGAAGCACGCTCTTGCTTTCTAGAGTCTCTAAGACAGCAGGAAACGTGATTTTGCTGACAACAAAAGAACGGATTTTCCTACACATACGGACCATATCTAGTCCAACTCTGCTTCTGAAACTGATACAAAGCACTGGTCCTCTAACATCCAATGTGTGTCAATTAAGATGAGAAACGTGTGAGCTTTGTGAATGATGTAGTTCCTTTGAAATGCAAAGTGACTACCCTTACCTGAAATGAAGTCTTGCTTGTAGGAAGACACAGAACCAGGGATTTAGCTCCATTTCTGAAGGGAAACACACAGCATAGTATTCATCCATGGATCACACTGTGGTTAGAGCAAGAAGCACACTCTTGCTTTCTAGAGTCTCTAAGACAGCAGGGAATTTGAGTGTGCCCAGAACAATAGAACGGTGTTTCCTACACATATGGACCATATCCAGTCCAAATCTGCTTCTGAAACTGATATAAAGCATTGACCCTCTAACATCCAATGCTTGTCAGTTAAGATGAGAAACGTGTGAGCTCTGTGAACGATGTAGTTCATTTGAGCAGAAAAATGACTGCCCTTACCTGAATTGAAGTCTTACTTGTAGGAAGACTCAGAGCTTGGGATTTAACTCCATTTCTGAAGTGAAACACACAGCAGTGTTCTCATCCATTGATCACACTCTGCTTTAGAACAAGAAGCACGCTCTTGCTTTCTAGAGTCTCTAAGACAGCAGGAAACGTGAGTGTGCGGAGAACAAATGAACGGTGTTTCCTACACATACGGACCATATCTAGTCCAACTCTGCTTCTGAACCTGATACAAAGCACTGACCCACTAACATCCAATGCTTGTCAGTTAAGATGGGAAACGTGTGAGCTTCATGAACGATGTAGTTCGTTTGAGCAGAAAAATGACTGCCCTTACCTGAATTGAAGTCTTACTTGTAGGAAGACTCAGAGCTTGGGATTTAACTCCATTTCTGAAGTAAAACACACAGCAGTGTAATCATCCATTGATCACACTCTGCTTTAGAACAAGAAGCACACTCTTGCTTTCTAGAGTCTCTAAGAGAGCAGGAAACGTGATTTTGCTGAAAAAAAAGAACGGTGTTTCCTACACATATGGACATTATATAGTCCAACTCTGCTTCTGAAACTGATACAAAGCACTGGTCCTCTAACATCCAATGCTTGTCAGTTAAGATGGGAAACGGGTGAGCTTCATGAACGATGTAGTTCGTTTGAGCAGAAAAGTGACTGCCATACCTGAATTGAAGTCTTGCTTGTAGGAAGACTCAGAGCCTAGGATTTAACTCCATTTCTGAAGGCAAACACACAGCATAGTTCTCATCCATGGATCACACTCTGCTTTAGAGCGAGAAGCATGCTCTTGCTTTCTAGAGTCTCTAAGTCAGCAGGAAACGTGAGTTAGAACAAGAAGCACGCTCTTGCTTTCTAGAGCCTCTAAGACAGCAGGAAACGTGATTTTGCTGAGAACAAAAGAACGGTGTTTCCTACACATACGGACATTATCTAGTCCAACTCTGCTTCTAAACTGATACAAAGCACTGGTCCTCTAACATCCAATGCTTGTCTGTTAAGATGAGAAATGTGTGAGCTCAGTGAACGATGTAGTTCGTTTGAGCTGAAAAGTGACTGCCCTTACCTGAAACGAAGTCTTCCTTGTAGGAAGACACAGAGATTGGGAATTAACTCCATTTCTGAAGGGAAACACACAGCATAGTTCTCATACATGGATCACAATCTGCTTTAGAGCGAGAATCACGCTCTTGCTTTCTAGAGTCTATAACACAGCAGGAAACATGAGTGTGCTGAGAACAAAAGAACGGTGTTTCCTACACATACGGACCATATCTAGTCCAACTCTGCGTCTTAATCTCATACAAAGCACTGGTCCTCTAACATCCAATGCTTGTCAGTTAAGATGGGAAACGTGTGAGCTTCATGAATGATGTAGTTCGTTTCAGCAGAAAAGTGACTGCCTTACCTGAATTGAAGTCTTACTTGTAGGAAGACTCAGAGCCTGGGATTTAACTCCATTTCTGAAGGCAAACACACAGCATAGTTCTCATCCATGGATCACACTCTGCTTTAGAGCGAGAAGCACGCTCTTGCTTTCTAGAGTCTCTAAGACAGCAGGAAACATGAGTGTGCTGAGAACAAAGGAACAGTGTTTCCTACACATACGGACCATATCTAGTCCAACTCTGCTTCTGAAACTGATACAAAGCACTGACCCACTAACATCCAATGCTTGTCAGTTAAGATGGGAAACGTGTGAGCTTCATGAACGATGTAGTTCGTTTGAGCAGAAAAATGACTGCCCTTAACTGAATTGAAGTCTTACTTGTAGGAAGACTCAGAGCTTGGGATTTAACTCCATTTCTGAAGTAAAACACACAGCAGTGTAATCATCCATTGATCACACTCTGCTTTAGAACAAGAAGCACACTCTTGCTTTCTAGAGTCTCTAAGAGAGCAGGAAACGTGATTTTGCTGAAAAAAAAGAACGGTGTTTCCTACACATACGGACATTGTATAGTCCAACTCTGCTTCTGAAACTGATACAAAGCACTGGTCCTCTAACATCCAATGCTTGTCTGTTAAGATGAGAAATGTGTGAGCTCAGTGAACGATGTAGTTCGTTTGAGCTGAAAAGTGACTGCCCTTACCTGAAACGAAGTCTTGCTTGTAGGAAGACACAGAGATTGGGATTTAACTCCATTTCTGAAGGGAAACGGACAGCATAGTTCTCATCCATGGATCACAATCTGCTTTAGAGCGAGAAGTACGCTCTTGCTTTCTAGAGTCTCTAACACAGCAGGAAACGTGAGTGTGCTGAGAACAAAAGAACGGTGTTTCCTACACATACGGACCATATCTAGTCCAACTCATCTT
Organism: Onychomys leucogaster; assembly: GCA_949786385.1. Taxonomy (NCBI): domain Eukaryota; kingdom Metazoa; phylum Chordata; class Mammalia; order Rodentia; family Cricetidae; genus Onychomys; species Onychomys leucogaster. The sequence continues at coordinate 873,274 of CATKUP010000069.1, forward strand.
CTGAAACTGATACAAAGCACTGGTCCTCTAACATCCAATGCTTGTCAGTTAAGATGGGAAAAGTGTGAGCTTCATGAACGATGTAGTTCGTTTGAGCAGACAAGTGACTGCCCTTACCTGAAACGAAGTCTTGCTTGTAGGGAGACTCAGAGCCTGGGATTTAATTCCTTTTCTGAAGTGAAACACACAGCATAGTTTTCATCCATGGATCACATTCTGCTTTAGAAGGAGAAGCATGCTCTTGCTTTCTAGAGTCTCTAAGTCAGCAGGAAACGTGAGTTAGAACAAGAAGCACGCTCTTGCTTTCTAGAGTCTCTAAGACAGCAGGAAACGTGATTTTGCTGAGAACAAAAGAACGGTGTTTCCTACACATACGGACATTATCTAGTCCAACTCTGCTTCTAAACTGATACAAAGCACTGGTCCTCTAACATCCAATGCTTGTCTGTTAAGACGAGAAATGTGGAGCTCAGTGAACGATGTAGTTCGTTTGAGCTGAAAAGTGACTGCCCTTACCTGAAACGAAGTCTTGCTTGTAGGAAGACACAGAGATTGGGATTTAACTCCATTTCTGAAGGGAAACACACAGCATAGTTCTCATACATGGATCACAATCTGCTTTAGAGCGAGAATCACGCTCTTGCTTTCTAGAGTCTATAACACAGCAGGAAACGTGAGTGTGCTGAGAACAAAAGAACGGTGTTTCCTACACATACGGACCATATCTAGTCCAACTCTGCGTCTGAATCTCATACAAAGCACTGGTCCTCTAACATCCAATGCTTGTCAGTTAAGATGGGAAACGTGTGAGCTTCATGAATGATGTAGTTCGTTTGAGCAGAAAAGTGACTGCCTTACCTGAATTGAAGTCTTACTTGTAGGAAGACTCAGAGCCTGGGATTTAACTCCATTTCTGAAGTAAAACACACAGCAGTGGAATCATCCATGGATCACACTCTGCTTTAGAGCGAGAAGCACGCTCTTGCTTTCAAGAGTCTCTAAGACAGCAGGAAACGTGAGTGTGCTGAGAACAAAAGATCGGTGTTTCCTACAAATACGGACTATATGTAGTCCAAAACTTCTTCTGAAACTGATACAAAGCACTGGTCCTCTAACATCCAATGCTTGTCTGTTAAGATGAGAAATGTGTTGAGCTCAGTGAACGATGTAGTTCATTTGAGCTGAAGAGTGACTGCCCTTACCTGAAACGAAGTCTTGCTTGTAGGAAGACACAGAGATTGGGATTTAACTCCATTTCTGAAGGGAAACACACAGCATAGTTCTCATCCATGGATCACAATCTCCTTTAGAGCGAGAAGCACGCTCTTGCTTTCTAGAGTCTCTAACACAGCAGGAAACTTGAGTGTGCTGAGAACAAAAGAACAGAGTTTCCTACACATACAGACCATATCTAGTCCAACTCTGCTTCTGAAACTGATACAAAGCACTGGTCCTCTAACATCCAATGTTTGTTAGTTAAGATGAGAAACGTGTGAGCTTTGTGAATGATGTAGTCCCTTTGAACTGCAAAGTGACTACCCTTACCTGACACGAAGTCTTGCTTGTAGGAAGACACAGAACCTGGGATTTAACTCCATTTCTGAAGGGAAACACACAGCATAGTATTCATCCATGGATCACACTGTGGTTAGAGCGAGAAGCACACACTTGCATTCTAGAGTCTGTAAGACAGCAGGGAATTTGAGTGTGCCCAGAACAATAGAACGGTGTTTCCTACACATATGGACCATATCCAGTCCAAATCTGCTTCTGAAACTGATATAAAGCATTGACCCTCTAACATCCAATGCTTGTCAGTTAAGATGAGAAACGTGTGAGCTCTGTGAACGATGTAGTTCGTTTGAGCAGGAAAATGACTGTCCTTACCTGAATCGAAGTCTTGCTTGTAGGAAGACTCAGAGCCTGGGATTTAACTCCATTTCTGAAGGAAAACACACAGCATAGTTCTGATCCATTGATCACACTCTGCTTTAGAATAAGAAGCACGCTCTTGCTTTGTAGTGTCTCTAAGACAGGAGGAAACGTGATTTTGCTGAGAACAAAAGAACGGAGTTTCCTACACATACGGACCATATCTAGTCTAAATCTGCATCTGAAACTGATACAAAGCACTGACCCTCTAACATCCAATGCTTGTCAGTTAAGATGGGAAACGTGTGAGCTTCATGAACGATGTAGTTCGTTTGACCAGAAAAGTGACTGCCTACCTGAATTAAAGTCTTGCTTGTAGGAAGACTCAGAGCCTGGGATTTAACTCCATTTCTGAAGGCAAACACACAGCATAGTTCTCATCCGTGGATCACACTCTGCTTTAGAGCGAGAAGCATGCTCTTGCTTTCTAGAGTCTCTAAGAAAGCAGGAAACGTGAGTGTGCCCAGAACAAAAGAACGGTGTTTCCTACACATACAGACTATATGTAGTCCAAAACTTCTTCTGAAACAGATAGAATGCACTGGTCCTCTAACATCCAATGTTTGTCAGTTAAGATGAGAAACGTGTGTGCTTCGTGAAAGATGTAGTTCGTTTGAGCAGCCAAGTGACTGCCCTTACCTGAAACGAAGTCTTGCTTGTAGGGAGACTCAGAGCCTGGGATTTAACTCCTTTTCTGAAGTGAAACACACAGCATAGTTTTCATCCTTGGATCACATTCTGCTTTAGAAGGAGAAGCACGATCTTGCTTTCTAGAGTCTCTAAGTCAGTAGGAAACGTGAGTGTGCTGAGAACAAAAGAACGGTGTTTCCTACACATACGGACCATATGTAGTCCAAATCTGCTTCTTAAACTGATACAAAGCACTGATCCACTAACATCCAATGCTTGTCTGTTAAGATGAGAAACGTTTGAGCTTCATGAACGATGTAGTTCATTTGAGCAGAGAAATGACTGCCCTTACCTGAATTGAAGTCTTACTTGTAGGAAGACTCAGAGCCTGGGATTTAACACCATTTCTGAAGTAAAACACACAGCAGTGTAATCATACATTGATCACACTCTGCTTTAGAACAAGAAGCACACTCTTGCTTTCTAGAGTCTCTAAGACAGCAGGAAACGTGATTTTGCTGAGAACAATAGAACGGTGTTTCCTACACATACGGACATTATATAGTCCAACTCTGCTTCTGAAACTGATACAAAGCACTGGTCCTCTAACATCCAATGCTTGTCTGTTAAGATGAGAAATGTGTGAGCTCAGTGAACGATGTAGTTCGTTTGAGCTGAAAAGTGACTGCCCTTACCTGAAACGAAGTCTTGCTTGTAGGAAGACACAGAGATTGGGAATTAACTCCATTTCTGAAGGGAAACACACAGCATAGTTCTCAATTATGGATCACAATCTGCTTTAGAGCGAGAGGCACGCTCTTGCTTTCTAGAGTCTATAACACAGCAGGAAACGTGAGTGTGCTGAGAACAAAAGAACGGTGTTTCCTAAACATACGGACCATATCTAGTCCAACTCTGCTTCTGAAACTGATACAAAGCACTGGTCCTCTAACATCCAATGCTTGTCAGTTAAGATGGGAAACGTGTGAGCTTCATGAACAATGTAGTTCGTTTGAGCAGAAAAGTGTCTGCCCTTACCTGAAACGAAGTCTTGCTTGTAGGGAGACTCAGAGCCTGGGATTTAACTCCTTTTCTGAAGTGAAACACACAGCATAGTTTTCATCCATGGATCACATTCTGCTTTAGAAGGAGAAGCACGCTCTTGCTTTCTAGAGTCTCTAAGTCAGCAGGAAACGTGAGTGTGCTGAGAAAAAAAAAGAACGGTGTTTCCTACACATACGGACCATATCTAGTCCAAATCTGCTTCTTAAACTGATACAAAGCACTGATCCTCTAACATCCAATGCTTGTCTGTTAAGATGAGAAACGTGTGAGCTTCATGAACGATGTAGATAGTTTGAGCGGAAAAGTGACTGCCCTTACCTGAATTGAAGTCTTGCCTGTAGGAAGACTCAGAGCCTGGGATTTAACTCCATTTCTGAAGTAAAACACACAGCAGTGTTTCATCCATTGATCACACTCTGCTTTAGAACAACAAGCACGCTCTTGCTTTCTAGAGTCTCTAAGACAGCAGGAAACGTGATTTTGCTGAGAACAAAAGAACGGATTTTCCTACACATACGGACCATATCTAGTCCAACTCTGCTTCTGAAACTGATACAAAGCACTGGTCCTCTAACATCCAATGTGTGTCAATTAAGATGAGAAACGTGTGAGCTTTGTGAATGATGTAGTTCCTTTGAACTGCAAAGTGACTACCCTTACCTGAAACGAAGTCTTGCTTGTAGGAAGACACAGAACCAGGGATTTAGCTCCATTTCTGAAGGGAAACACACAGCATAGTATTCATCCATGGATCACACTGTGGTTAGAGCAAGAAGCACACTCTTGCTTTCTAGAGTCTCTAAGACAGCAGGGAATTTGAGTGTGCCCAGAACAATAGAACGGTCTTTCCTACACATATGGACCATATCCAGTCCAAATCTGCTTCTGAAACTGATATAAAGCATTGACCCTCTAACATCCAATGCTTGTCAGTTAAGATGAGAAACGTGTGAGCTCTGTGAACGATGTAGTTCATTTGAGCAGAAAAATGACTGCCCTTACCTGAATTGAAGTCTTACTTGTAGGAAGACTCAGAGCTTGGGATTTAACTCCATTTCTGAAGTGAAACACACAGCAGTGTTCTCATCCATTGATCACACTCTGCTTTAGAACAAGAAGCACGCTCTTGCTTTCTAGAGTCTCTAAGACAGCAGGAAACGTGAGTGTGCGGAGAACAAATGAACGGTGTTTCCTACACATACGGACCATATCTAGTCCAACTCTGCTTCTGAAACTGATACAAAGCACTGACCCACTAACATCCAATGCTTGTCAGTTAAGATGGGAAACGTGTGAGCTTCATGAACGATGTAGTTCGTTTGAGCAGAAAAATGACTGCCCTTACCTGAATTGAAGTCTTACTTGCAGGAAGACTCAGAGCTTGGGATTTAACTCCATTTCTGAAGTAAAACACACAGCAGTGTAATCATCCATTGATCACACTCTGCTTTAGAACAAGAAGCACACTCTTGCTTTCTAGAGTCTCTAAGAGAGCAGGAAACGTGATTTTGCTGAAAAAATGAACGGTGTTTCCTACACATATGGACATTATATAGTCCAACTCTGCTTCTGAAACTGATACAAAGCACTGGTCCTCTAACATCCAATGCTTGTCAGGTAAGATGGGAAACGGGTGAGCTTCATGAACGATGTAGTTCGTTTGAGCAGAAAAGTGACTGCCATACCTGAATTGAAGTCTTGCTTGTAGGAAGACTCAGAGCCTAGGATTTAACTCCATTTCTGAAGGCAAACACACAGCATAGTTCTCATCCATGGATCACACTCTGCTTTAGAGCGAGAAGCATGCTCTTGCTTTCTAGAGTCTCTAAGTCAGCAGGAAACGTGAGTTAGAACAAGAAGCACGCTCTTGCTTTCTAGAGCCTCTAAGACAGCAGGAAACGTGATTTTGCTGAGAACAAAAGAACGGTGTTTCATACACATACGGACATTATCTAGTCCAACTCTGCTTCTAAACTGATACAAAGCACTGGTCCTCTAACATCCAATGCTTGTCTGTTAAGATGAGAAATGTGTGAGCTCAGTGAACGATGTAGTTCGTTTGAGCTGAAAAGTGACTGCCCTTACCTGAAACGAAGTCTTGCTTGTAGGAAGACACAGAGATTGGGATTTAACTCCATTTCTGAAGGGAAACACACAGCATAGTTCTAATACATGGATCACAATCTGCTTTAGAGCGAGAATCACGCTCTTGCTTTCTAGAGTCTCTAACACAGCAGGAAACATGAGTGTGCTGAGAACAAAAGAACGGTGTTTCCTACACATACGGACCATATCTAGTCCAACTCTGCGTCTTAATCTCATACAAAGCACTGGTCCTCTAACATCCAATGCTTGTCAGTTAAGATGGGAAACGTGTGAGCTTCATGAATGATGTAGTTCGTTTGAGCAGAAAAGTGACTGCCTTACCTGAATTGAAGTCTTACTTGTAGGAAGACTCAGAGCCTGGGATTTAACTCCATTTCTGAAGTAAAACACACAGCAGAGGAATCATCCATGGATCACACTCTGCTTTAGAGCGAGAAGCACGCTCTTGCTTTCAAGATTCTCTAAGACAGCAGGAAACGTGAGTGTGCTGAGAACAAAAGATCGGTGTTTCCTACACATAAGGACTATATGTAGTCCAAAACTTCTTCTGAAACTGATACAAAGCACTGGTCCTCTAACATCCAATGCTTGTCTGTTAAGATGAGAAATGTGTTGAGCTCAGTGAACGATGTAGTTGATTTGAGCTGAAGAGTGACTGCCCTTACCTGAAACGAAGTCTTGCTTGTAGGAAGACACAGAGATTGGGATTTAACTCCATTTCTGAAGGGAAACACAGCATAGTTCTCATCCATGGATCACAATCTGCTTTTGAGCGAGAAGCACGCTCTTGCTTTCAAGAGTCTCTAAGACAGCAGGAATCATTTGTGTGCCCAGAACAAAAGAACGGTGTTTCCTACACATACGGACTATATGTAGTCCAAAACTTCTTCTGAAACAGATAGAATGCACTGGTCCTCTAACATCCAATGCTTGTCAGTTAAAATGTGAAACGTGTGTGCTTCGTGATAGATGTAGTTCGTTTGAGCAGAAAAGTGACTGCCCTTACCTGAAAGGAAGTCTTGCTTGTAGGGAGACTCAGAGCCTGGGATTTAACTCCTTTTCTGAAGTGAAACACACAGCATAGTTTTCATCCATGGATCACACTCTGCTTTAGAACGAGAAGCAAGCTCTTGCTTTCTAGAGTCTCTAAGACAGCAGGAACTTGAGTGTGCTGAGAACAAAAGAACGGTGTTTCCTACACATACGGACCATATGTAGTCCAAATCTGCTTCTTAAACTGATACAAAGCACTGATCCTCTAACATCCAATACTTGTCTGTTAAGATGAGAAACGTGTGAGCTTCATGAACGATGTAGTTCGTTTGAGCAGAAAAGTGACTGCCCTTACCTGAAATGAAGTCTTGCTTGTAGGTAGACTCAGAGCCTGGGATTTAACTCCATTTCTGAAGTAAAACACACAGCAGTGGAATCATCCATTGATCACACTCTGCTTTAGAACAAGAAGCACGCTCTTGCTTTCTAGAGTCTCTAAGACAGCAGGAAACGTGATTTTGCTGAGAACAAAAGAATGGTGTTTCCTACACATACGGACCATATCTAGTCCAACTCTGCTTCAGAAACTCATACAAAGCACTGGTCCTCTAACATCCAATGCTTGTCTGTTAAGATGGGAAACGTGTGAGCTTCATGAATGATGTAGTTCGTTTGAGCAGAAAAGTGACTGCCCTTACCTTAAACGAAGTCTTGCTTGTAGGAAGACTCAGAACCTGGGATTTAACTCCATTTCTGAATTGAAACACACAGCAGTGTTCTCATCCATTGATCTCACTCTGCTTTAGAACAAGAAGCACGCTCTTGCTTTCTAGAGTCTCTAAGACAGCAGGAAACGTGATTTTGCTGAGAACAAAAGAACGGTGTTTCCTACACATACGGACCATATCTAGTTCAACTCTGCTTCTGAAACTGATACAAAGCACTGGTCCTCTAACATCCAATGCTTGTCTGTTAAGATGAGAAATGTGTGAGCTCAGTGAACGATGTAGTTCGTTTGAGCTGAAAAGTGACTGCCCTTACCTGAAACGAAGTCTTGCTTGTAGGAAGACACAGAGATTGGGATTTAACTCCATTTCTGAAGGGAAACGCACAGCATAGTTCTCATCCATGGATCACAATCTGCTTTAGAGCGAGAAGCACGCTCTTGCTTTCTAGAGTCTCTAACACAGCAGGAAACGTGAGTGTGCTGAGAACAAAAGAACGGTGTTTCCTACACATACGGACCATATCTAGTCCAACTCTGCTTCTGAAACTCATACAAAGCACTGGTCCTCTAACATCCAATGCTTGTCTGTTAAGATGGGAAACGTGTGAGCTTCATGAATGATGTAGTTCGTTTGAGCAGAAAAGTGACTGCCCTTACCTTAAACGAAGTCTTGCTTGTAGGAAGACTCAGAACCTGGGATTTAACTCCATTTCTGAATTGAAACACACAGCAGTGTTCTCATCCATTGATCACACTCTGTTTTAGAACAAGAAGCACGCTCTTGCTTTCTAGAGTCTCTAAGACAGCAGGAAACGTGAGTGTGCTGAGAACAAAAGAACGTTGTTTCCTACACATACGGACCATATCTAGTCCAACTCTGCTTCTTAAACTGATACAAAGCACTGGTCCTCTAACATCCAATGTTTGTCAGTTAAGATGAGATACGTGTGAGCTTTGTGAATGATGTAGTTCCTTTGAACTGAAAAGTGACTACCCTTCTCTGAAACGAAGTCTTGCATGTAGGAAGAGACAGAGCCAGGGATTTAACTCCATTTCTGAAGGGAAACACACAGCATAGTATTCATCCATGGATCACACTGTGGTTAGAGCAAGAAGCACACTCTTGTTTTCTAGAGTCTCTAAGACAGCAGGAAATTTGAGTGTGCCCAGAACAATAGAACGGTGTTTCCTACACATATGTTCCATATCCAGTCCAAATCTGCTTCTGAAACTGATATAAAGCATTGACCCTCTAACATCCAATGCTTGTCAGTTAAGATGGGAAACCTGTGAGCTTCATGAACGATGTAGTTCGCTTGAGCAAAAAAGTGACTGCCCTTACCTTAAACGAAGTCTTGTTTGTACGAAGATTCAGAGCCTGGGATTTAACTCCATTTCTGAATTGAAACACACAGCAGTGTTCTCATCCATTGATCACACTCTGCTTTAGAATAAGAAGCATGCTCTTGCTTTTTAGAGTCTCTAAACAGGAGGTAATGTGATTTGGCTGAGAACAAAAGAACGGTGTTTCCTACACATACAGACCATATCTAGTCCAAATCTGCTTCTTAAACTGATACAAAGCACTGATCCTCTAACATCCAATGCTTGTCTGTTAAGATGAGAAACGTGTGAGCTTCAAGAACGTTGTAGTTCGTTTGAGCAGGAAAGTGACTGCCCTTACCTGAATTGAAGTCTTGCCTGTAGGATGACTCAGAGCCTGGGATTTAACTCCATTTCTGAAGTAAAACACACAGCAGTGGAATCATCCATTGATCACACTCTGCTTCAGAACAAGAAGCACGCTCTTGCTTTATAGAGTCTCTAAGACAGCAGGAAACGTGATTTTGCTGAGAACAAAAGAACGGTGTTTCCTACACATACGGACCATATCTAGTTCAACTCTACTTCTGAAACTGATACAAAGCACTGGTCCTCTAACATCCAATGCTTGTCAGTTAAGATGAGAAACGTGTGAGCTTTGTGAATGATGTAGTACCTTTGAAATGAATAGTGACTGCCCTTACCTGAAATGAAGTCTTGCTTGTAGTAAGACACAGAGCCTGGGATTTAACTCCATTTCTTAAGAGAAACACACAGCATAGTTCTCATCAATGGATCACACTCTGCTTTAGAGCGAGAAGCACGCTCTTGCTATTAGAGTCTCTAATATAGCAGGAAATCTGAGTGTGCCCAGAACAAAAGAACAGTGTTTCCCACATATACGGACCATATGTAGTCCAATCTGCTTCTGAAACTGATACAATGCACTGGTCCTCTAACATCCAATGCTTGTCAGTTAAGATGAGAATCGTGTGATCTTCGATAACGATGTAGTTCGTTTGAGCAGAAAAGTGACTGCCCTTACCTGAATCGAAGTCTTGCTTGTAGGAAGACACAGAGCCTGGGATTTAACTCCATTTCTGAAGTAAAACACACAGCAGTGTAATCATCCATTGATCACACTCTGCTTTATAACAAGAAGCACGCTCTTGCTTTCTAGAGTCTCTAAGACAGCAGGAAACGTGAGTGTGCTGAGAACAAAAGAACGGGGTTTCCTACACATACGGACCATATCTAGTCCAACTCTACTTCTGAAACTGATACAAAGCACTGGTCCTCTAACATCCAATGCTTGTCTGTTAAGATGAGAAATGTGTTGAGCTCAGTGAACGATGTAGTTCATTTGAGCTGAAAAGTGACTGCCCTTACCTGAAACGAAGTCTTGCTTGTAGGAAGACACAGAGATTGGGATTTAAGTCCATTTCTGAAGGGAAACGCACAGCATAGTTCTCATCCATGGATCACAATCTGCTTTAGAGCGAGAAGCACGCTCTTGCTTTCTAGAGTCTCTAACACAGCAGGAAACTTGAGTGTGCTGAGACCAAAGAACGGTGTTTCCTACACATACGGACCATATCTAGTCCAACTCTGCTTCTGAAACTCATACAAAGCACTGGTCCTCTAACATCCAATGCTTGTCAGTTAAGATGGGAAACGGGTGAGCTTCATGAACGATGTAGTTCGTTTGAGCAGAAAAGTGACTGCCTTACCTGAATTGAAGTCTTGCTTGTAGGAAGACTCAGAGCCTGGGTTTTAACTCCATTTCTTAAGGCAAACACACAGCATAGTTCTCATCCATGGATCACACTCTGCTTTAGAGCGAGAAGCACGCTCTTGCTTTCAAGAGTCTCTAAGACAGCAGGAAACGTGAGTGTGCCCAGAACAAAAGAACGGTGTTTCCTACACATACGGACTATATGTAGTCCAAAATTTCTTCTGAAACACATAGAATGCACTGGTCCTCTAACATCCAATGCTTGTCAGTTAAGATGTGAAACGTGTGTGCTTCGTGAAAGATGTAGTTCGTTTGAGTAGAAAAGTGACTGCCCTTACCTGAAACGAAGTCTTGCTTGTAGGGAGACTCAGAGCCTGGGATTTAACTCCTTTTCTGAAGTGAAACGCACAGCATAGTTTTCATCCTTGGATCACACTCTGCTTTAGAACGAGAAGCAAGCTCTTGCTTTCTAGAGTCTCTAAGACAGCAGGAAACTTGAGTGTGCTGAGAACAAAAGAACGGTGTATCCTACACATACGGACCATATGTAGTCCAAATCTGCTTCTTAAACTGATACAAAGCACTGATCCTCTAACATCCAATGCTTGTCTGTTAAGATGAGAAACTTGTGAGCTTCATGAACGATGTATTTCTTTTGAGCAGAAAAGTGACTGCCCTTACCTGAATTGAAGTCTTGCCTGTAGGAAGACTCAGAGCCTGGGATTTAACTCCATTTCTGAATTAAAACACACAGCAGTGGAATCATCCATTGATCACACTCTGCTTTAGAACAAGAATCACGCTCTTGCTTTCTAGAGTCTCTAAGACAGCAGGAAACATGATTTTGCTGAGAACAAAAGAACGGTGCTTCCTACACATACACACCATATCTAGTTCAACTCTGCTTCTGAAACTGATACAAAGCACTGGTCCTCTAACATCCAATGCTTGTCAGTTAAGATGAGAAACGTGTTAGCTTTGTGAATGATGTAGTTCCTTTAAACTGAAAAGTGACTGCCCTTACCTGAAACGAAGTCTTGCTTGTAGTAAGACACAGAGCCTGGGATTTAACTCCATTTCTTAAGAGAAACACACAGCATAGTTCTCATCCATGGATCAAACTCTGCTTTAGAGCGAGAAGCACGCTTTTGCTATTATAGTCTCTAATATAGCAGGAAATCTGAGTGTGCCCAGAATAAAAGAACAGTGTTTCCCACATATACGGACCATATGTAGTCCAATCTGCTTCTGATACTGATACAATGCACTGGTCCTCTAACATCCAATGCTTGTCAGTTAAGATGGGAAACGTGTGAGCTTCATGAACGATGTAGTTCGTTTGAGCAAAAAAGTGACTGCCCTTACCTGAATTGAAGTCTTGCCTGTAGGATGACTCAGAGCCTGGGATTTAACTCCATTTCTGAAGTATAACACACAGCAGTGTAATCATCCATTGATCACACTCTGCTTTAGAACAAGAAGCATGCTCTTGATTTCTAGAGTCTCTAAGACAGCAGGAAACGTGATTTTGCTGAGAACAAAAGAACGGTGTTTCCTACACATACAGACATTATATAGTCCAACTCTGCTTCTGAAACTGATACAAAGCACTGGTCCTCTAACATCCAATGCTTGTCTGTTAAGATGAGAAACGTGTGAGCTTCGTGAACGATGTAGTTCGTTTGAGCTGAAAAGTGACTGCCCTTACCTGAAACGAAGTCTTGCCTGTAGGAAGACACAGAGCAAGGGATTTAACTCCATTTCTGAAGGGAAACACACAGCATAATTCACATCCATGGATCACTCTCTGCTTTAGAGCGAGAAGCACGCTCTTGCTTTCTAAAGTCTCTAAGACAGCAGGAAACGTGAGCGTGCTGAGAACAATTGAACGGTGTTTCCTACACATATGGACCATATGTAGTCCAAATCTGCTTCTGAAACTGACACAAAGCACTGACCCTCTAACATCCAATGCTTGTCAGTTAAGATGAGAAACGTGTGAGCTCAGTGAACGATGTAGTTCGATTGAACAGAAAAGTGACTGCCCTTACCAGAAACAAATTCTTGCTTGTAGGAAGAATCAGAGCCTGGGATTTAACTCCATTTCTGAAGGCAAACACACACCATAGTTCTCATCCATGGATCACACTCTGCTTTAGAGCGAGAAGCACGCTCTTGCTTTCTAGAGTCTCTAAGAGAGCAGGAAACGTGAATGTGCTGAGAACAAAAGAACGGTGTTTCCTACACATAAGGACCATATCTAGTCCAACTCTGCTTCTGAAACTGATACAAAGCACTGGTCCTCTAACATCCAATGTTTGTCAGTTAAGATGAGAAACGTGTGAGCTTTGTGAATGATGTAGTTCCTTTGAACTGAAAAGTGACTGCCCTTACCTGAAACGAAGTCTTGCTTGTAGGAAGACAAAGAGCCTGGGATTTAACTCCATTTCTGAAGTGAAACACACAGCATAGTATTCATCCATGGATCACACTCTGCTTTAGAGCGAGAAGCACACTCTTGCTTTCTAGAGTCTGTAAGACAGCAGGAAATCTGAGTGTGCCCAGAAGAAAAGAACGGTGTTTCCTACACATATGGACCATATCTAGTCCAAATCTGCTTCTGAAACTGATACAAAGCACTGACCCTCTAACATCCAATGCTTGTCAGTTAAGATGAGAAACGTGTGAGCTTCATGAAAGATGTAGTTCGTTTGAGCAGAAAAATGACTGCCCTTACCTGAATCAAAGTCTTGCTTGTAGGAAGACTCAGAGCCTGGGATTGAACTCCATTTCTGATGTGAAACACACAGCAGTGTAATCATCCATTGATCACACTCTGCTTTAGAGCAAGAAGCACGCTCTTGCTTGTAGAGTCTCTAATATAGCAGATAATCTGAGTGTGCCCATAACAAAAGAACGGTGTTTCCTACACAAACAGACGATATGTAGTCCAACTCTGCTTCTGAAACTGATACAAAGCACTGACCCTCTAACATCCAATGCTTGTCAGTTAAGATGAGAAACGTGTGAGCTTTGTGAACGATGTAGTTCGTTTGAGCAGAAAATTGACTGCCCTTACCTGAATCGAAGTCTTGCTTTTAGGAAGACTCAGAGCCTGGGATTGAACTCCATTTCTGAAGTGAAACACACAGCAGTGTAATCATCCATTGATCACACTCTGCTTTAGAACAAGAAGCATGCTCTTGCTTTCTAGAGTCTCTAAGACAGCAGGAAACGTGTGTGTGCTGAGAACAAAAGAACGGTGTTTCCTACACATACGGACCATATGTAGTCCAACTCTGCTTCTGAAACTGATACAAAGCACAAGTCCTCTAACATCCAATGCTTGTCAGTTAAGATGAGAAACGTGTGAGCTTTGTGAACGATGTATTTTGTTTGAGCTGAAAGTGACTGACCTTAACTGAAACGCTGTCTTGCTTGTAGTAAGACACAGAGCCTTGGATTTAACTCCATTTCTGAAGGGAAACACACAGCATAGTTCTCCTCCATGGATCACACTCTGCTTTAGAGCGAGAAGCACGCTCTTGCTTTCTAGAGTCTCTAATACAACAGAAAATCTGAGTGTGCTGAGGACAAAAGAATGGTGTTTCCTACACATACGGACCATATGTAGTCCAAATCTGCTTCTGAAACTGATACAAAGCACTGACCCTCTAACATCCAATGCATGTCAGTTAAGATGGGAAACGTGTGAGCTTCATGAACGATGTAGTTCGTTAGAGCAGAAAAGTGACTGCCCTTACCTGATTTGAAGTCTTGTTTGTAGGATGACTCAGAGCCTGGGATTTAACTCCATTTCTGAAGTAAAACACACAGCAGTGTAATCATCCATTGATCACACTCTGCTTTAGAACAAGAAGCATGCTCTTGCTTTCTAGAGTCTCTAAGACAGCAGGAAACGTGATTTTGCTGAGAACAAAAGAACGGTGTTTCCTACACATACAGACATTATATAGTCCAACTCTGCTTCTGAAACTGATACAAAGCACTGGTCCTCTAACATCCAATGCTTGTCTGTTAAGATGAGAAACGTGTGAGCTTCGTGAACGATGTAGTTCGTTTGAGCTGAAAAGTGACTGCCCTTACCTGAAACGAAGTCTTGCCTGTAGGAAGACACAGAGCAAGGGATTTAACTCCATTTCTGAAGGGAAACACACAGCATAATTCACATCCATGGATCACTCTCTGCTTTAGAGCGAGAAGCACGCTCTTGCTTTCTAAAGTCTCTAAGACAGCAGGAAACGTGAGCGTGCTGAGAACAATTGAACGGTGTTTCCTACACATATGGACCATATGTAGTCCAAATCTGCTTCTGAAACTGACACAAAGCACTGACCCTCTAACATCCAATGCTTGTCAGTTAAGATGAGAAACGTGTGAGCTCAGTGAACGATGTAGTTCGATTGAACAGAAAAGTGACTGCCCTTACCAGAAACAAATTCTTGCTTGTAGGAAGAATCAGAGCCTGGGATTTAACTCCATTTCTGAAGGCAAACACACACCATAGTTCTCATCCATGGATCACACTCTGCTTTAGAGCGAGAAGCACGCTCTTGCTTTCTAGAGTCTCTAAGAGAGCAGGAAACGTGAATGTGCTGAGAACAAAAGAACGGTGTTTCCTACACATAAGGACCATATCTAGTCCAACTCTGCTTCTGAAACTGATACAAAGCACTGGTCCTCTAACATCCAATGTTTGTCAGTTAAGATGAGAAACGTGTGAGCTTTGTGAATGATGTAGTTCCTTTGAACTGAAAAGTGACTGCCCTTACCTGAAACGAAGTCTTGCTTGTAGGAAGACAAAGAGCCTGGGATTTAACTCCATTTCTGAAGTGAAACACACAGCATAGTATTCATCCATGGATCACACTCTGCTTTAGAGCGAGAAGCACACTCTTGCTTTCTAGAGTCTGTAAGACAGCAGGAAATCTGAGTGTGCCCAGAAGAAAAGAACGGTGTTTCCTACACATATGGACCATATCTAGTCCAAATCTGCTTCTGAAACTGATACAAAGCACTGACCCTCTAACATCCAATGCTTGTCAGTTAAGATGAGAAACATGTGAGCTTCATGAAAGATGTAGTTTGTTTGAGCAGAAAAATGACTGCCCTTACCTGAATCAAAGTCTTGCTTGTAGGAAGACTCAGAGCCTGGGATTGAACTCCATTTCTGATGTGAAACACACAGCAGTGTAATCATCCATTGATCACACTCTGCTTTAGAGCAAGAAGCACGCTCTTGCTTGTAGAGTCTCTAATATAGCAGATAATCTGAGTGTGCCCAGAACAAAAGAACGGTGTTTCCTACACAAACAGACGATATGTAGTCCAACTCTGCTTCTGAAACTGATACAAAGCACTGACCCTCTAATATCCAATGCTTGTCAGTTAAGATGAGAAACGTGTGAGCTTCGTGAACGATGTAGTTCGTTTGAGCAGAAAATTGACTGCCCTTACCTGAATCGAAGTCTTGCTTGTAGGAAGACTCAGAGCCTGGGATTGAACTCCATTTCTGAAGTGAAACACACAGCAGTGTAATCATCCATTGATCACACTCTGCTTTAGAACAAGAAGCATGCTCTTGCTTTCTAGGGTCTCTAAGACAGCAGGAAACGTGTGTGTGCTGAGAACAAAAGAACGGTGTTTCCTAAACATACGGACCATATGTAGTCCAACTCTGCTTCTGAAACTGATACAAAGCACTAGTCCTCTAACATCCAATGCTTGTCAGTTAAGATGAGAAACGTGTGAGCTTTGTGAACGATGTATTTTGTTTGAGCTGAAAGTAACTGACCTTAACTGAAACGCTGTCTTGCTTGTAGTAAGACAGAGAGCCTGGGATTTAACTCCATTTCTGAAGGGAAACACACAGCATAGTTCTCATCCATGGATCACACTCTGCTTTAGAGCGAGAAGCACGCACTTGCTTTCTAGAGTCTATAAGACAACAGAAAATCTGAGTGTGCTGAGAACAAAAGAATGGTGTTTCCTACACATACGGACCATATGTAGTCCAAATCTGCTTCTGAAACTGATACAAAGCACTGACCCTCTAACATCCAATGCATGTCAGTTAAGAGGGGAAACGTTTGAGCTTCATGAACGATGTAGTTCGTTTGAGCAGAAAAGTGACTGCCCTTACCTGAATCGAAGTCTTGCTTGTAGGAAGACTCAGAGCCTGGGATTTAACTCCATTTCTGAAGGGAAACACACAGCAGTGTAATCATCCATTGATCACACTCTGCTTTAGAGCAAGAAGCACGCTCTTGCTTTTAGAGTCTCTAATATAGCAGGTAATCTGTGTGTGCCCAGAACAAAAGAACGGTGTTTCCTACACATACAGACCATATGTAGTCCAAATCTGCTTCTGAAACTGATACAAAGCACTGACCCTCTAACATCCAATGCTTGTCAGTTAAGATGAGAAACGTGTGAGCTTCGTGAACGATGTAGTTCGTTTGAGCAGAAAATTGACTGCCCTTACCTGAATCGAAGTCTTGCTTGTAGGAAGACTCAGCACCTGGGATTGAACTCCATTTCTGAAGTGAAACACACAGCAGTGTAATCGTCCATTGATCACACTCTGCTTTAGAACAAGAAGCATTCTCTTGCTTTCTAGAATCTCTAAGACAGCAGGAAACGTGTGTGTGCTGAGAACAAAAGAACGGTGTTTCCTACACATACGGACCATATGTAGTCCAACTCTGCTTCTGAAACTGATACAAAGCACTAGTCCTCTAACATCCAATGCTTGTCAGTTAAGATGAGAAACGTGTGAGCTTTGTGAACGATGTATTTTGTTTGAGCTGAAAGTGACTGACCTTAACTGAAACGCTGTCTTGCTTGTAGTAAGACACAGAGCCTGGGATTTAACTCCATTTCTGAAGGGAAACACACAGCATAGTTCTCATCCATGGATCACACTCTGCTTTAGAGCGAGAAGCACGCTCTTGCTTTCTAGAGTCTCTAATACAACAGAAAATCTGAGTGTGCTGAGGACAAAAGAATGGTGTTTCCTACACATACGGACCATATGTAGTCCAAATCTGCTTCTGAAACTGATACAAAGCACTGACCCTCTAACATCCAATGCATGTCAGTTAAGATGGGAAACGTGTGAGCTTCATGAACGATGTAGTTCGTTTGAGCAGAAAAGTGACTGCCCTTACCTGATTTGAAGTCTTGTTTGTAGGATGACTCAGAGCCTGGGATTTAACTCCATTTCTGAAGTAAAACACACAGCAGTGTAATCATCCATTGATCACACTCTGCTTTAGAACAAGAAGCATGCTCTCGCTTTCTAGAGTCTCTAAGACAGCAGGAAACGTGATTTTGCTGAGAACAAAGAACGGTGTTTCCTACACATACGGACATTATATAGTCCAACTCTGCTTCTGAAACTGATACAAAGCACTGGTCCTCTAACATCCAATACTTGTCTGTTAAGATGAGAAACGTGTGAGCTTCGTGAACGATGTAGTTCGTTTGAGCTGAAAAGTGACTGCCCTTACCTGAAACGAAGTCTTGCCTGTAGGAAGACACAGAGCAAGGGATTTAACTCCATTTCTGAAGGGAAACACACAGCATAATTCACATCCATGGATCACTCTCTGCTTTCGAGCGAGAAGCACGCTCTTGCTTTCTAAAGTCTCTAAGACAGCAGGAAACGTGAGCGTGCTGATAACAATTGAACGGTGTTTCCTACACATATGGACCATATGTAGTCCAAATCTGCTTCTGAAACTGACACAAAGCACTGACCCTCTAACATCCAATGCTTGTCAGTTAAGATGAGAAACGTGTGAGCTCAGTGAACGATGTAGTTCGATTGAACAGAAAAGTGACTGCCCTTACCAGAAACAAATTCTTGCTTGTAGGAAGAATCGGAGCCTGGGATTTAACACCATTTCTGAAGGCAAACACACACCATAGTTCTCATCCATGGATCACACTCTGCTTTAGAGCGAGAAGCACGCTCTTGCTTTCTAGAGTCTCTAAGAGAGCAGGAAACGTGAATGTGCTGAGAACAAAAGAACGGTGTTTCCTACACATAAGGACCATATCTAGCCCAACTCTGCTTCTGAAACTGATACAAAGCACTGGTCCTCTAACATCCAATGTTTGTCAGTTAAGATGAGAAACGTGTGAGCTTTGTGAATGATGTAGTTCCTTTGAACTGAAAAGTGACTGCCCTTACCTGAAACGAAGTCTTGCTTGTAGGAAGACAAAGAGCCTGGGATTTAACTCCATTTCTGAAGGGAAACACACAGCATAGTATTCATCCATGGATCACACTCTGCTTTAGAGCGAGAAGCACACTCTTGCTTTCTAGAGTCTGTAAGACAGCAGGAAATCTGAGTGTGCCCAGAAGAAAAGAACGGTGTTTCCTACACATATGGACCATATCTAGTCCAAATCTGCTTCTGAAACTGATACAAAGCACTGACCCTCTAACATCCAATGCATGTCAGTTAAGATGGGAAACGTGTGAGCTTCATGAATGATGTAGTTCGTTTGAGCAGAAAAGTGACTGCCCTTACCTGAATCGAAGTCTTGCTTGTAGGAAGACTCAGAGCCTGGGATTTAACTCCATTTCTGAAGGGAAACACACAGCAGTGTAATCATCCATTGATCACACTCTGCTTTAGAGCAAGAAGCACGCTCTTGCTTTTAGAGTCTCTAATATAGCAGGTAAACTGTGTGTGCCCAGAACAAAAGAACGGTGTTTCCTACACATACAGACCATATGTAGTCCAAATCTGCTTCTGAAACTGATACAAAGCACTGACCCTCTAACATCCAATGCTTGTCAGTTAAGATGAGAAACGTGTGAGCTTCGTGAACGATGTAGTTCGTTTGAGCAGAAAATTGACTGCCCTTACCTGAATCGAAGTCTTGCTTGTAGGAAGACTCAGCACCTGGGATTGAACTCCATTTCTGAAGTGAAACACACAGCAGTGTAATCGTCCATTGATCACACTCTGCTTTAGAACAAGAAGCATTCTCTTGCTTTCTAGAATCTCTAAGACAGCAGGAAACGTGTGTGTGCTGAGAACAAAAGAACGGTGTTTCCTACACATACGGACCATATGTAGTCCAACTCTGCTTCTGAAACTGATACAAAGCACTAGTCCTCTAACATCCAATGCTTGTCAGTTAAGATGAGAAACGTGTGAGCTTTGTGAACGATGTATTTTGTTTGAGCTGAAAGTGACTGACCTTAACTGAAACGCTGTCTTGCTTGTAGTAAGACACAGAGCCTGGGATTTAACTCCATTTCTGAAGGGAAACACACAGCATAGTTCTCATCCATGGATCACACTCTGCTTTAGAGCGAGAAGCACGCTCTTGCTTTCTAGAGTCTCTAATACAACAGAAAATCTGAGTGTGCTGAGGACAAAAGAATGGTGTTTCCTACACATACGGACCATATGTAGTCCAAATCTGCTTCTGAAACTGATACAAAGCACTGACCCTCTAACATCCAATGCATGTCAGTTAAGATGGGAAACGTGTGAGCTTCATGAACGATGTAGTTCGTTTGAGCAGAAAAGTGACTGCCCTTACCTGATTTGAAGTCTTGTTTGTAGGATGACTCAGAGCCTGGGATTTAACTCCATTTCTGAAGTAAAACACACAGCAGTGTAATCATCCATTGATCACACTCTGCTTTAGAACAAGAAGCATGCTCTTGCTTTCTAGAATCTCTAAGACAGCAGGAAACGTGATTTTGCTGAGAACAAAAGAACGGTGTTTCCTACACATACGGACATTATATAGTCCAACTCTGCTTCTGAAACTGATACAAAGCACTGGTCCTCTAACATCCAATACTTGTCTGTTAAGATGAGAAACGTGTGAGCTTCGTGAACGATGTAGTTCGTTTGAGCTGAAAAGTGACTGACCTTACCTGAAACGAAGTCTTGCCTGTAGGAAGACACAGAGCAAGGGATTTAACTCCATTTCTGAAGGGAAACACACAGCATAATTCACATCCATGGATCACTCTCTGCTTTAGAGCGAGAAGCACGCTCTTGCTTTCTAAAGTCTCTAAGACAGCAGGAAACGTGAGCGTGCTGAAACAATTGAACGGTGTTTCCTACACATATGGACCATATGTAGTCCAAATCTGCTTCTGAAACTGACACAAAGCACTGACCCTCTAACATCCAATGCTTGTCAGTTAAGATGAGAAACGTGTGAGCTCAGTGAACGATGTAGTTCGATTGAACAGAAAAGTGACTGCCCTTACCAGAAACAAATTCTTGCTTGTAGGAAGAATCGGAGCCTGGGATTTAACTCCATTTCTGAAGGCAAACACACACCATAGTTCTCATCCATGGATCACACTCTGCTTTAGAGCGAAAAGCACGCTCTTGCTTTCTAGAGTCTCTAAGAGAGCAGGAAACGTGAATGTGCTGAGAACAAAAGAACGGTGTTTCCTACACATAAGGACCATATCTAGTCCAACTCTGCTTCTGAAACTGATACAATGCACTGGTCCTCTAACATCCAATGTTTGTCAGTTAAGATGAGAAACGTGTGAGCTTTGTGAATGATGTAGTTCCTTTGAACTGAAAAGTGACTGCCCTTACCTGAAACGAAGTCTTGCTTGTAGGAAGACAAAGAGCCTGGGATTTAACTCCATTTCTGAAGGGAAACACACAGCATAGTATTCATCCATGGATCACACTCTGCTTTAGAGCGAGAAGCACACTCTTGCTTTCTAGAGTCTGTAAGACAGCAGGAAATCTGAGTGTGCCCAGGAGAAAAGAACGGTGTTTCCTACACATATGGACCATATCTAGTCCAAATCTGCTTCTGAAACTGATACAAAGCACTGACCCTCTAACATCCAATGCTTGTCAGTTAAGATGAGAAACGTGTGAGCTTCATGAAAGATGTAGTTCGTTTGAGCAGAAAAATGACTGCCCTTACCTGAATCGAAGTCTTGCTTGTAGGAAGACTCAGAGCCTGGGATTTAACTCCATTTCTGATGTGAAACACACAGCAGTGTAATCATCCATTGATCACACTCTGCTTTAGAACAAGAAGCACGCTCTTGCTTTCTAGAGTCTCTAGGACAGCGAGAAACGTGTGTGTGCTGAGAACAAAAGAATGGTGTTTCCTACACATACAGACATTATATAGTCCAACTCGGCTTCTGAAACTGATACAAAGCACTGGTCCTCTAACATCCAATGCTTGTCTGTTAAGATGAGAAACGTGTGAGCTTCGTGAACGATGTAGTTCGTTTTAGCTGAAAAGTGACTGCGCACACCTGAAACGAATTCTTGCCTGTAGGAAGACACAGAGCCTGGGATTTAACTCCATTTCTGATATCAAACACACAGCATACTTCTCATCCATGGATCACACTCTGCTTTAGAGCAAGAAGCACGCTCTTGCTTTCTAGAGTCTCTAATACAGCAGGAAATGTGAGTGTGCCCAGAACAAAAGAATGGTGTTTCTTACATATAAGGACCATATGTAGTCCAAATCTGCTTCTGAAACTGATACAATGCACTGGTCCTCTAACATCCAATGCTTGTCAGTTAAGATGAGAATCGTGTGATCTTCGTGAACGATGTAGTTCGTTTGAACAGAAAAGTGACTGCCATTACCTGAAACGAAGTCTTGCTTGTAGGAAGACTCAGAGCCTGGGATTTAACTCCATTTCTGAAGTGAAACACACAGCAGTGTTCTCATCCATTGATGACACTCTGCTTTAGAACAAGAAGCACGCTCTTGCTTTCTAGATTCTCTAAGACAGCAGGAAATGTGAGTGTGCCGAGAACAAAAGAACAGTGTTTCCTACACATACGGACCATATCTAGTCCAACTCTGCTTCTTAAACTGATACAAAGCACTGGTCCTCCTACATCCAATGCTTGTCTGTTAAGATGAGAAATGTGTGAGCTCAGTGAATGATGTAGTTCGTTTGAGCTGAAAAGTGACTGCCCTTACCTGAAACGAAGTCTTGATTGTAGGAAGACACAGAGCCTGGGATTTAACTCCATTTCTGAAGGGAAACACACAGCATAGTATTCATCCATGGATCACACTCTCCTTTAGAGCAAGAAGCACACTCTTGCTTTCTAGAGTCTCTAAGACAGCAGGAAATCTGAGTGTGCCCATAACAAAAGATCGGTGTGTCCTATATATATGGACCATATCTAGTCCAAATCTGCTTCTGAAACTGATACAAAGCACTGACCCACTAACATTCAATGCTTGTCAGTTAAGATGAGATATGTGTGAGCTCAGTGAACGATGTAGTTCCATTGAGCAGAAAAGTGACTGCCCTTACCAGAAACAAATTCTTGCTTGTAGGAAGAATCGGAGCCTCGGATTTAACTCCATTTCTGAAGGCAAACACACACCATAGTTCTCATCCATGGATCACACTCTGCTTTAGAGCGAGAAGCACGCTCTTGCTTTCTAGAGTCTCTAAGAGAGCAGGAAACGTGAATGTGCTGAGAACAAAAGAACGGTGTTTCCTACACATAAGGACCATATCTAGTCCAACTCTGCTTCTGAAACTGATACAAAGCACTGGTCCTCTAACTTCCAATGCTTGTCAGTTAAGATGAGAAACGTGTGAGCTTCGTGAACGATGTATTTCGTTTGAGCTGAAAAGTGACTGCCCTTACCTGAAACGAAGTCTTGCTTGTAGGAAGACACAGAGCCTGGGATTTAACTCCATTTCTGAAGGGAAACACACAGCATAGTATTCATCCATGGATCACACTCTCCTTTAGAGCGAGAAGCACACTCTTGCTTTCTAGAGTCTCTAAGACAGCAGGAAATCTGAGTGTGCCCAGAACAAAAGATCGGTGTTTCCTACATATATGGACCATATCTAGTCCAAATCTGCTTCTGAAACTGATACAAAGCACTGACCCTCTAACATCCAATGCTTGTAAGTTAAGATGAGAAACGTGTGAGCTCAGTGAACGATGTAGTTCGATTGAACAGAAAAGTGACTGCCCTTACCAGAAACAAATTCTTGCTTGTAGGAAGAATCGGAGCCTGGGATTTAACTCCATTTCTGAAGGCAAACACACACCATAGTTCTCATCCATGGATCACACTCTGCTTTAGAGCGAAAAGCACGCTCTTGCTTTCTAGAGTCTCTAAGAGAGCAGGAAACGTGAATGTGCTGAGAACAAAAGAACGGTGTTTCCTACACATAAGGACCATATCTAGTCCAACTCTGCTTCTGAAACTGATACAAAGCACTGACCCTCTAACATCCAATGCTTGTCAGTTAAGATGAGAAACGTGTGAGCTTCATGAAAGATGTAGTTCGTTTGAGCAGAAAAATGACTGCCCTTACCTGAATCGAAGTCTTGCTTGTAGGAAGACTCAGAGCCTGGGATTTAACTCCATTTCTGATGTGAAACACACAGCAGTGTAATCATCCATTGATCACACTCTGCTTTAGAGCAAGAAGCACGCTCTTGCTTGTAGAGTCTCTAATATAGCAGGTAATCTGAGTGTGCCCAGAACAAAAGAACGGTGTTTCCTACACAAACAGACGACATGTAGTCCAACTCTGCTTCTGAAACTGATACAAAGCACTGACCCTCTAACATCCAATGCTTGTCAGTTAAGATGAGAAACGTGTGAGCTTCGTGAACGATGTAGTTCTTTTGAGCAGAAAATTGACTGCCCTTACCTGAATCGAAGTCTTGCTTTTAGGAAGACTCAGGGCCTGGGATTTAACTCCATTTCTGAAGTGAAACACACAGCAGTGTAATCATCCATTGATCACACTCTGCTTTAGAACAATAAGCACGCTCTTGCTTTCTAGAGTCTCTAGGACAGCGAGAAACGTGTGTGTGTTGAGAACAAAAGAATGGTGTTTCCTACACATACAGACATTATATAGTCCAACTCTGCTTCTGAAACTGATACAAAGCACTGGTCCTCTAACATCCAATGCTTGTCTGTTAAGATGAGAAACGTGTGAGCTTCGTGAACGATGTAGCTCGTTTGAGCTGAAAAGTGACTGCGCACACCTGAAACGAATTCTTGCCTGTAGGAAGACACAGAGCCTAGGATTTAACTCCATTTCTGATATCAAACACACAGCATACTTCTCATCCATGGATCACACTCTGCTTTAGAGCAAGAAGCACGCTCTTGCTTTCTAGAGTCTCTAATACAGCAGGAAATCTGAGTGTGCCCAGAACAAAAGAACGGTGTTTCTTACATATAAGGACCACATGTAGTCCAAATCTGCTTCTGAAACTGATACAATGCACTGGTCCTCTAACATCCAATGCTTGTCAGTTAAGATGGGAAATGTGTGAGCTTCATGAAAGATATAGTTCGTTTGAGCAGAAAAGTGACTGCCCTTACCTGAATCGAAGTCTTGCTTGTAGGAAGACTCAGAGCCTGGGATTTAACTCCATTTCTGAAGGGAAACACAGAGCAGTGTAATCATCCATTGATCACACTCTGCTTTAGAACAAGAAGCATTCTCTTGCTTTCTAGAATCTCTAAGACAGCAGGAAACGTGTGTGTGCTGAGAACAAAAGAACGGTGTTTCCTACACATACGGACCATATGTAGTCCAACTCTGCTTCTGAAACTGATACAAAGCACTAGTCCTCTAACATCCAATGCTTGTCAGTTAAGATGAGAAACGTGTGAGCTTTGTGAACGATGTATTTTGTTTGAGCTGAAAGTGACTGACCTTAACTGAAACGCTGTCTTGCTTGTAGTAAGACACAGAGCCTGGGATTTAACTCCATTTCTGAAGGGAAACACACAGCATAGTTCTCATCGATGGATCACACTCTGCTTTAGAGCGAGAAGCACGCTCTTGCTTTCTAGAGTCTCTAAGAGAGCAGGAAACGTGAATGTGCTGAGAACAAAAGAACGGTGTTTCCTACACATAAGGACCATATGTAGTCCAAATCTGCTTCTGAAACTGATACAAAGCACTGACCCTCTAACATCCAATGCATGTCAGTTAAGATGGGAAACGTGTGAGCTTCATGAACGATGTAGTTCGTTTGAGCAGAAAAGTGACTGCCCTTACCTGATTTGAAGTCTTGTTTGTAGGATGACTCAGAGCCTGGGATTTAACTCCATTTCTGAAGTAAAACACACAGCAGTGTAATCATCCATTGATCACACTCTGCTTTAGAACAAGAAGCATGCTCTTGCTTTCTAGAGTCTCTAAGACAGCAGGAAACGTGATTTTGCTGAGAACAAAAGAACGGTGTTTCCTACACATACGGACATTATATAGTCCAACTCTGCTTCTGAAACTGATACAAAGCACTGGTCCTCTAACATCCAATACTTGTCTGTTAAGATGAGAAACGTGTGAGCTTCGTGAACGATGTAGTTCGTTTGAGCTGAAAAGTGACTGACCTTACCTGAAACGAAGTCTTGCCTGTAGGAAGACACAGAGCAAGGGATTTAACTCCATTTCTGAAGGGAAACACACAGCATAATTCACATCCATGGATCACTCTCTGCTTTAGAGCGAGAAGCACGCTCTTGCTTT
This sequence comes from Onychomys leucogaster, assembly GCA_949786385.1. Classification (NCBI taxonomy): domain Eukaryota; kingdom Metazoa; phylum Chordata; class Mammalia; order Rodentia; family Cricetidae; genus Onychomys; species Onychomys leucogaster. Next base: position 899,332 of record CATKUP010000069.1, read on the forward strand.
CTAAAGTCTCTAAGACAGCAGGAAACGTGAGCGTGCTGATAACAATTGAACGGTGTTTCCTAAACATATGGACCATATGTAGTCCAAATCTGCTTCTGAAACTGACACAAAGCACTGACCCTCTAACATCCAATGCTTGTCAGTTAAGATGAGAAACGTGTGAGCTCAGTGAACGATGTAGTTCGATTGAACAGAAAAGTGACTGCCCTTACCAGAAACAAATTCTTGCTTGTAGGAAGAATCGGAGCCTGGGATTTAACTCCATTTCTGAAGGCAAACACACACCATAGTTCTCATCCATGGATCACACTCTGCTTTAGAGCGAGAAGCACGCTCTTGCTTTCTAGAGTCTCTAAGAGAGCAGGAAACGTGAATGTGCTGAGAACAAAAGAACGGTGTTTCCTACACATAAGGACCATATCTAGTCCAACTCTGCTTCTGAAACTGATACAAAGCACTGACCCTCTAACATCCAATGCTTGTAAGTTAAGATGAGAAACGTGTGAGCTCAGTGAACGATGTAGTTCGATTGAACAGAAAAGTGACTGCCCTTACCAGAAACAAATTCTTGCTTGTAGGAAGAATCGGAGCCTGGGATTTAACTCCATTTCTGAAGGCAAACACACACCATAGTTCTCATCCATGGATCACACTCTGCTTTAGAGCGAGAAGCACGCTCTTGCTTTCTAGAGTCTCTAAGAGAGCAGGAAACGTGAATGTGCTGAGAACAAAAGAACGGTGTTTCCTACACATAAGGACCATATCTAGTCCAACTCTGCTGCTGAAACTGATACAAAGCACTGACCCTCTAACATCCAATGCTTGTCAGTTAAGATGAGAAACGTGTGAGCTTCATGAAAGATGTAGTTCGTTTGAGCAGAAAAATGACTGCCCTTACCTGAATCGAAGTCTTGCTTGTAGGAAGACTCAGAGCCTGGGATTTAACTCCATTTCTGATGTGAAACACACAGCAGTGTAATCATCCATTGATCACACTCTGCTTTAGAGCAAGAAGCACGCTCTTGCTTGTAGAGTCTCTAATATAGCAGGTAATCTGAGTGTGCCCAGAACAAAAGAACGGTGTTTCCTACACAAACAGACGACATGTAGTCCAACTCTGCTTCTGAAACTGATACAAAGCACTGACCCTCTAACATCCAATGCTTGTCAGTTAAGATGAGAAACGTGTGAGCTTCGTGAACGATGTAGTTCGTTTTAGCTGAAAAGTGACTGCGCACACCTGAAACGAATTCTTGCCTGTAGGAAGACACAGAGCCTGGGATTTAACTCCATTTCTGATATCAAACACACAGCATACTTCTCATCCATGGATCACACTCTGCTTTAGAGCAAGAAGCACGCTCTTGCTTTCTAGAGTCTCTAATACAGCAGGAAATCTGAGTGTGCCCAGAACAAAAGAACGGTGTTTCTTACATATAAGGACCATATGTAGTCCAAATCTGCTTCTGAAACTGATACAATGCACTGGTCATCTAACATCCAATGCTTGTCAGTTAAGATGAGAATCGTGTGATCTTCGTGAACGATGTAGTTCGTTTGAGCAGAAAAGTGACTGCCATTACCTGAAACGAAGTCTTGCTTGTAGGAAGACTCAGAGCCTGGGATTTAACTCCATTTCTGAAGTGAAACACACAGCAGTGTTCTCATCCATTGATGACACTCTGCTTTAGAACAAGAAGCACGCTCTTGCTTTCTAGATTCTCTAAGACAGCAGGAAATGTGAGTGTGCCGAGAACAAAAGAACAGTGTTTCCTACACATACGGACCATATCTAGTCCAACTCTGCTTCTTAAACTGATACAAAGCACTGGTCCTCCTACATCCAATGCTTGTCTGTTAAGATGAGAAATGTGTGAGCTCAGTGAATGATGTAGTTCGTTTGAGCTGAAAAGTGACTGCCCTTACCTGAAACGAAGTCTTGATTGTAGGAAGACACAGAGCCTGGGATTTAACTCCATTTCTGAAGGGAAACACACAGCATAGTATTCATCCATGGATCACACTCTCCTTTAGAGCAAGAAGCACACTCTTGCTTTCTAGAGTCTCTAAGACAGCAGGAAATCTGAGTGTGCCCATAACAAAAGATCGGTGTTTCCTATATATATGGACCATATCTAGTCCAAATCTGCTTCTGAAACTGATACAAAGCACTGACCCACTAACATTCAATGCTTGTCAGTTAAGATGAAAAATGTGTGAGCTCAGTGAACGATGTAGTTCGATTGAGCAGAAAAGTGACTGCCCTTACCAGAAACAATGTCTTGCTTGTAGGAAGACTCAGAGCCTGGTATTAACTCCATTTCTGAAGGCAAACACACACCATAGTTCTCATCCATGGATCACACTCTGCTTTAGAGCGAGAAGCACGCTCTTGCTTTCTAGAGTCTCTAACACAGCAGGAAACATGAGTGTGCTGAGAACAAAAGAACGGTGTTTCCTACACATACGGACCATATCTAGTCCAACTCTGCTTCTGAAACTGATACAAAGCACTAGTCCTCTAACATCCAATGCTTGTCAGTTAAGATGAGAAACGTGTGAGCTTTGTGAACGATGTATTTTGTTTGAGCTGAAAGTGACTGACCTTAACTGAAACGCTGTCTTGCTTGTAGTAAGACACAGAGCCTGGGATTTAACTCCATTTCTGAAGGGAAACACACAGCATAGTTCTCATCGATGGATCACACTCTGCTTTAGAGCGAGAAGCACGCTCTTGCTTTCTAGAGTCTCTAAGAGAGCAGGAAACGTGAATGTGCTGAGAACAAAAGAACGGTGTTTCCTACACATAAGGACCATATGTAGTCCAAATCTGCTTCTGAAACTGATACAAAGCACTGACCCTCTAACATCCAATGCATGTCAGTTAAGATGGGAAACGTGTGAGCTTCATGAACGATGTAGTTCGTTTGAGCAGAAAAGTGACTGCCCTTACCTGATTTGAAGTCTTGTTTGTAGGATGACTCAGAGCCTGGGATTTAACTCCATTTCTGAAGTAAAACACACAGCAGTGTAATCATCCATTGATCACACTCTGCTTTAGAACAAGAAGCATGCTCTTGCTTTCTAGAGTCTCTAAGACAGCAGGAAACGTGAGTGTGCTGAGAACAAAAGAACGGTGTTTCCTACACATACGGACATTATATAGTCCAACTCTGCTTCTGAAACTGATACAAAGCACTGGTCCTCTAACATCCAATACTTGTCTGTTAAGATGAGAAACGTGTGAGCTTCGTGAACGATGTAGTTCGTTTGAGCTGAAAAGTGACTGACCTTACCTGAAACGAAGTCTTGCCTGTAGGAAGACACAGAGCAAGGGATTTAACTCCATTTCTGAAGGGAAACACACAGCATAATTCACATCCATGGATCACTCTCTGCTTTAGAGCGAGAAGCACGCTCTTGCTTTCTAAAGTCTCTAAGACAGCAGGAAACGTGAGCGTGCAGATAACAATTGAACGGTGTTTCCTAAACATATGGACCATATGTAGTCCAAATCTGCTTCTGAAACTGACACAAAGCACTGACCCTCTAACATCCAATGCTTGTCAGTTAAGATGAGAAACGTGTGAGCTCAGTGAACGATGTAGTTCGATTGAACAGAAAAGTGACTGCCCTTACCAGAAACAAATTCTTGCTTGTAGGAAGAATCGGAGCCTGGGATTTAACTCCATTTCTGAAGGCAAACACACACCATAGTTCTCATCCATGGATCACACTCTGCTTTAGAGCGAGAAGCACGCTCTTGCTTTCTAGAGTCTCTAAGAGAGCAGGAAACGTGAATGTGCTGAGAACAAAAGAACGGTGTTTCCTACACATAAGGACCATATCTAGTCCAACTCTGCTTCTGAAACTGATACAAAGCACTGACCCTCTAACATCCAATGCTTGTAAGTTAAGATGAGAAACGTGTGAGCTCAGTGAACGATGTAGTTCGATTGAACAGAAAAGTGACTGCCCTTACCAGAAACAAATTCTTGCTTGTAGGAAGAATCGGAGCCTGGGATTTAACTCCATTTCTGAAGGCAAACACACACCATAGTTCTCATCCATGGATCACACTCTGCTTTAGAGCGAGAAGCACGCTCTTGCTTTCTAGAGTCTCTAAGAGAGCAGGAAACGTGAATGTGCTGAGAACAAAAGAACGGTGTTTCCTACACATAAGGACCATATCTAGTCCAACTCTGCTGCTGAAACTGATACAAAGCACTGACCCTCTAACATCCAATGCTTGTCAGTTAAGATGAGAAACGTGTGAGCTTCATGAAAGATGTAGTTCGTTTGAGCAGAAAAATGACTGCCCTTACCTGAATCGAAGTCTTGCTTGTAGGAAGACTCAGAGCCTGGGATTTAACTCCATTTCTGATGTGAAACACACAGCAGTGTAATCATCCATTGATCACACTCTGCTTTAGAGCAAGAAGCACGCTCTTGCTTGTAGAGTCTCTAATATAGCAGGTAATCTGAGTGTGCCCAGAACAAAAGAACGGTGTTTCCTACACAAACAGACGACATGTAGTCCAACTCTGCTTCTGAAACTGATACAAAGCACTGACCCTCTAACATCCAATGCTTGTCAGTTAAGATGAGAAACGTGTGAGCTTCGTGAACGATGTAGTTCGTTTTAGCTGAAAAGTGACTGCGCACACCTGAAACGAATTCTTGCCTGTAGGAAGACACAGAGCCTGGGATTTAACTCCATTTCTGATATCAAACACACAGCATACTTCTCATCCATGGATCACACTCTGCTTTAGAGCAAGAAGCACGCTCTTGCTTTCTAGAGTCTCTAATACAGCAGGAAATCTGAGTGTGCCCAGAACAAAAGAACGGTGTTTCTTACATATAAGGACCATATGTAGTCCAAATCTGCTTCTGAAACTGATACAATGCACTGGTCATCTAACATCCAATGCTTGTCAGTTAAGATGAGAATCGTGTGATCTTCGTGAACGATGTAGTTCGTTTGAGCAGAAAAGTGACTGCCATTACCTGAAACGAAGTCTTGCTTGTAGGAAGACTCAGAGCCTGGGATTTAACTCCATTTCTGAAGTGAAACACACAGCAGTGTTCTCATCCATTGATGACACTCTGCTTTAGAACAAGAAGCACGCTCTTGCTTTCTAGATTCTCTAAGACAGCAGGAAATGTGAGTGTGCCGAGAACAAAAGAACAGTGTTTCCTACACATACGGACCATATCTAGTCCAACTCTGCTTCTTAAACTGATACAAAGCACTGGTCCTCCTACATCCAATGCTTGTCTGTTAAGATGAGAAATGTGTGAGCTCAGTGAATGATGTAGTTCGTTTGAGCTGAAAAGTGACTGCCCTTACCTGAAATGAAGTCTTGATTGTAGGAAGACACAGAGCCTGGGATTTAACTCCATTTCTGAAGGGAAACACACAGCATAGTATTCATCCATGGATCACACTCTCCTTTAGAGCAAGAAGCACACTCTTGCTTTCTAGAGTCTCTAAGACAGCAGGAAATCTGAGTGTGCCCATAACAAAAGATCGGTGTTTCCTATATATATGGACCATATCTAGTCCAAATCTGCTTCTGAAACTGATACAAAGCACTGACCCACTAACATTCAATGCTTTTCAGTTAAGATGAAAAATGTGTGAGCTCAGTGAACGATGTAGTTCAATTGAGCAGAAAAGTGACTGCCCTTACCAGAAACAATGTCTTGCTTGTAGGAAGACTCAGAGCCTGGTATTAACTCCATTTCTGAAGGCAAACACACACCATAGTTCTCATCCATGGATCACACTCTGCTTTAGAGCGAGAAGCACGCTCTTGCTTTCTAGAGTCTCTAACACAGCAGGAAACATGAGTGTGCTGAGAACAAAAGAATGGTGTTTCCTACACATACGGACCATATCTAGTCCAACTCTGCTTCTGAAACTCATACAAAGCACTGGTCCTCTAACTTCCAATGCTTGTCAGTTAAGATGGGAAATGTGTGAGCTTCATGAAAGATATAGTTCGTTTGAGCAGAAAAGTGACTGCCCTTACCTGAAACGAAGTCTTGCTTGTAGGAAGACTCAGGGCCTGGGATTTAACTCCATTTCTGAAGTGAAACACACAGCATAGTTCTCATCCATGGATCACAATCTGCTTTAGAGCGAGAAGCACGCTCTTGCGTTCTAGAGTCTCTAGGACAGCGAGAAACGTGTGTGTGCTGAGAACAAAAGAACGGTGTTTCCTACACATACGGACATTATATAGTCCAACTCTGCTTCTGAAACTGATACAAAGCACTGGTCCTCTAACATCCAATGCTTGTCAGTTAAGATGAGAAACGTGTGAGCTTCATGAACGATGTAGTTCGTTTGAGCTGAAAAGTGACTGCCCTTACCTGAAACGAAGTCTTGCTTGTAGGAAGACACAGAGCCTGGGATTTAACTCCATTTCTGAAGGGAAACACACAGCATAGTATTCATCCATGAATCACACTCTCCTTTAGAGCGAGAATCACACTCTTGCTTTCTAGAGTCTCTAAGACAGCAGGAAATCTGAGTGTGCCCATAACAAAAGATCGGTGCTTCCTACATATATGGACCATATCTAGTCCAAATCTGCTTCTGAAACGGATACAAAGCACTGACCCTCTAACATCCAATGCTTGTAAGTTAAGATGAGAAACGTGTGAGCTCAGTGAACTATGTAGTTCGATTGAACAGAAAAGTGACTGCCCTTACCAGAAACAAATTCTTGCTTGTAGGAAGAATCGGAGCCTGGGATTTAACTCCATTTCTGAAGGCAAACACACACCATAGTTCTCATCCATGGATCACACTCTGCTTTAGAGCGAGAAGCACGCTCTTGCTTTCTAGAGTCTCTAAGAGAGCAGGAAACGTGAATGTGCTGAGAACAAAAGAACGGTGTTTCCTACACATAAGGACCATATCTAGTCCAACTCTGCTTCTGAAACTGATACAAAGCACTGACCCTCTAACATCCAATGCTTGTCAGTTAAGATGAGAAACGTGTGAGCTTCGTGAACGATGTAGTTCTTTTGAGCAGAAAATTGACTGCCCTTACCTGAATCGAAGTCTTGCTTTTAGGAAGACTCAGGGCCTGGGATTTAACTCCATTTCTGAAGTGAAACACACAGCAGTGTAATCATCCATTGATCACACTCTGCTTTAGAACAAGAAGCACGCTCTTGCTTTCTAGAGTCTCTAGGACAGCGAGAAACGTGTGTGTGTTGAGAACAAAAGAATGGTGTTTCATACACATACAGACATTATATAGTCCAACTCTGCTTCTGAAACTGATACAAAGCACTGGTCCTCTAACATCCAATGCTTGTCTGTTAAGAAGAGAAACGTGTGAGCTTCGTGAACGATGTAGCTCGTTTGAGCTGAAAAGTGACTGTGCACACCTGAAACGAATTCTTGCCTGTAGGAAGACACAGAGCCTAGGATTTAACTCCATTTCTGATATCAAACACACAGCATACTTCTCATCCATGGATCACACTCTGCTTTAGAGCAAGAAGCACGCTCTTGCTTTCTACAGTCTCTAATACAGCAGGAAATCTGAGTGTGCCCAGAACAAAAGAACGGTGTTTCTTACATATAAGGACCATATGTAGTCCAAATCTGCTTCTGAAACTGATACAATGCACTGGTCCTCTAACATCCAATGCTTGTCAGTTAAGATGAGAATCGTGTGATCTTCGTGAACGATGTAGTTCGTTTGAGCAGAAAAGTGACTGCCAATACCTGAAACGAAGTCTTGCTTGTAGGAAGACTCAGAGCCTGGGATTTAACTCCATTTCTGAAGTGAAACACACAGCAGTGTTCTCATCCATTGATGACACTCTGCTTTAGATCAAGAAGCACGCTCTTGCTTTCTAGATTCTCTAAGAAAGCAGGAAATGTGAGTGTGCCGAGAACAAAAGAACAGTGTTTCCTACACATACGGACCATATCTAGTCCATCTCTGCTTCTTAAACTGATACAAAGCACTGGTCCTCTAACATCCAATGCTTGTCAGTTAAGATGGGAAACGTGTGAGCTTCATGAACGATGTAGTTCGTTTGAGCTGAAAAGTGACTGCCCTTACCTGAAACGAAGTCTTGCTTGTAGGGAGACTCAGAGCCTGGGATTTAACTCCATTTCTGAAGTGAAACACACAGCAGTGTTCTCATCCATTGATAACACTCTGCTTTAGAACAAGAAGGACGCTCTTGCTTTCTAGATTCTCTAAGACAGCAGGAAATGTGAGTGTGCCGAGAACAAAAGAACAGTGTTTCCTACACATATGGACCATATCTAGTCCAACTCTGCTTCTTAAACTGATACAAAGCACTGTTCCTCCAACATCCAATGCTTGTCTGTTAAGATGAGAAATGTGTGAGCTCAGTGAATGATGTAGTTCGTTTGAGCTGAAAAGTGACTGCCCTTACCTGAAACGAAGTCTTGATTGTAGGAAGACACAGAGCCTGGGATTTAACTCCATTTCTGAAGGGAAACACACAGCATAGTATTCATCCATGGATCACACTCTCCTTTAGAGTGAGAAGCACACTCTTGCTTTCTAGAGTCTCTAAGACAGCAGGAAATCTGAGTGTGCCCATAACAAAAGATCGGTGTTTCCTATATATATGGACCATATCTAGTCCAAATCTGCTTCTGAAACTGATACAAAGCACTGACCCACTAACATTCAATGCTTGTCAGTTAAGATGAGAAATGTGTTAGCTCAGTGAACGATGTAGTTCGATTGAGCAGAAAAGTGACTGCCCTTACCAGAAACAAAGTCTTGCTTGTAGGAAGACTCAGAGCCTGGGATTTAACTCCATTTCTGAAGGCAAACAGACACCATAGTTCTCATCCATGGATCACACTCTGCTTTAGAGCGAGAAGCACGCTCTTGCTTTCTAGAGTCTCTAACACAGCAGGAAACATGAGTGTGCTGAGAACAAAAGAACGGTGTTTCCTACACATACGGACCATATCTAGTCCAACTCTGCTTCTGAAACTCATACAAAGCACTGGTCCTCTAACTTCCAATGCTTGTCAGTTAAGATGGGAAATGTGTGAGCTTCATGAAAGATATAGTTCGTTTGAGCAGAAAAGTGACTGCCCTTACCTGAAACGAAGTCTTGCTTGTAGGAAGACACAGAGCCTGGGATTTAACTCCATTTCTGAAGGGAAACACACAGCATAGTATTCATCCATGGATCACACTCTCCTTTAGAGCGAGAAGCACACTCTTGCTTTCTAGAGTCTCTAAGACAGCAGGAAATCTGAGTGTGCCCAGAACAAAAGATCGGTGTTTCCTACATATATGGACCATATCTAGTCCAAATCTGCTTCTGAAACTGATACAAAGCACTGACCCTCTAACATCCAATGCTTGTAAGTTAAGATGAGAAACGTGTGAGCTCAGTGAACGATGTAGTTCGATTGAACAGAAAAGTGACTGCCCTTACCAGAAACAAATTCTTGCTTGTAGGAAGAATCGGAGCCTGGGATTTAACTCCATTTCTGAAGGCAAACACACACCATAGTTCTCATCCATGGATCACACTCTGCTTTAGAGCGAGAAGCACGCTCTTGCTTTCTAGAGTCTCTAAGAGAGCAGGAAACGTGAATGTGCTGAGAACAAAAGAACGGTGTTTCCTACACATAAGGACCATATCTAGTCCAACTCTGCTTCTGAAACTGATACAAAGCACTGACCCTCTAACATCCAATGCTTGTCAGTTAAGATGAGAAACGTGTGAGCTTCATGAAAGATGTAGTTCGTTTGAGCAGAAAAATGACTGCCCTTACCTGAATCGAAGTCTTGCTTGTAGGAAGACTCAGAGCCTGGGATTTAACTCCATTTCTGATGTGAAACACACAGCAGTGTAATCATCCATTGATCACACTCTGCTTTAGAGCAAGAAGCACGCTCTTGCTTGTAGAGTCTCTAATATAGCAGGTAATCTCAGTGTGCCCAGAACAAAAGAACGGTGTTTCCTACACAAACAGACGATATGTAGTCCAACTCTGCTTCTGAAACTGATACAAAGCACTGACCCTCTAACATCCAATGCTTGTCAGTTAAGATGAGAAACATGTGAGCTTCGTGAACGATGTAGTTCTTTTGAGCAGAAAATTGACTGCCCTTACCTGAATCGAAGTCTTGCTTTTAGGAAGACTCAGGGCCTGGGATTTAACTCCATTTCTGAAGTGAAACACACAGCAGTGTAATCATCCATTGATCACACTCTGCTTTAGAACAAGAAGCACGCTCTTGCTTTCTAGAGTCTCTAGGACAGCGAGAAACGTGTGTGTGTTGAGAACAAAAGAATGGTGTTTCCTACACATACAGACATTATATAGTCCAACTCTGCTTCTGAAACTGATAAAAGCACTGGTCCTCTAACATCCAATGCTTGTCTGTTAAGAAGAGAAACGTGTGAGCTTCGTGAACGATGTAGCTCGTTTGAGCTGAAAAGTGACTGTGCACACCTGAAACGAATTCTTGCCTGTAGGAAGACACAGAGCCTAGGATTTAACTCCATTTCTGATATCAAACACACAGCATACTTCTCATCCATGGATCACACTCTGCTTTAGAGCAAGAAGCACGCTCTTGCTTTCTACAGTCTCTAATACAGCAGGAAATCTGAGTGTGCCCAGAACAAAAGAACGGTGTTTCTTACATATAAGGACCATATGTAGTCCAAATCTGCTTCTGAAACTGATACAATGCACTGGTCCTCTAACATCCAATGCTTGTCAGTTAAGATGAGAATCGTGTGATCTTCGTGAACGATGTAGTTCGTTTGAGCAGAAAAGTGACTGCCATTACCTGAAACGAAGTCTTGCTTGTAGGAAGACTCAGAGCCTGGGATTTAACTCCATTTCTGAAGTGAAACACACAGCAGTGTTCTCATCCATTGATGACACTCTGCTTTAGAACAAGAAGCACGCTCTTGCTTTCTAGATTCTCTAAGAAAGCAGGAAATGTGAGTGTGCCGAGAACAAAAGAACAGTGTTTCCTACACATACGGACCATATCTAGTCCATCTCTGCTTCTTAAACTGATACAAAGCACTGGTCCTCTAACATCCAATGCTTGTCAGTTAAGATGGGAAACGTGTGAGCTTCATGAACGATGTAGTTCGTTTGAGCTGAAAAGTGACTGCCCTTACCTGAAACGAAGTCTTGCTTGTAGGGAGACTCAGAGCCTGGGATTTAACTCCATTTCTGAAGTGAAACACACAGCAGTGTTCTCATCCATTGATAACACTCTGCTTTAGAACAAGAAGGACGCTCTTGCTTTCTAGATTCTCTAAGACAGCAGGAAATGTGAGTGTGCCGAGAACAAAAGAACAGTGTTTCCTACACATATGGACCATATCTAGTCCAACTCTGCTTCTTAAACTGATACAAAGCACTGTTCCTCCAACATCCAATGCTTGTCTGTTAAGATGAGAAATGTGTGAGCTCAGTGAATGATGTAGTTCGTTTGAGCTGAAAAGTGACTGCCCTTACCTGAAACGAAGTCTTGATTGTAGGAAGACACAGAGCCTGGGATTTAACTCCATTTCTGAAGGGAAACACACAGCATAGTATTCATCCATGGATCACACTCTCCTTTAGAGTGAGAAGCACACTCTTGCTTTCTAGAGTCTCTAAGACAGCAGGAAATCTGAGTGTGCCCATAACAAAAGATCGGTGTTTCCTATATATATGGACCATATCTAGTCCAAATCTGCTTCTGAAACTGATACAAAGCACTGACCCACTAACATTCAATGCTTGTCAGTTAAGATGAGAAATGTGTTAGCTCAGTGAACGATGTAGTTCGATTGAGCAGAAAAGTGACTGCCCTTACCAGAAACAAAGTCTTGCTTGTAGGAAGACTCAGAGCCTGGGATTTAACTCCATTTCTGAAGGCAAACAGACACCATAGTTCTCATCCATGGATCACACTCTGCTTTAGAACGAGAAGCACACTCTTGCTTTCTAGAGTCTCTAAGACAGCAGGATATCTGAGTGTGCTCATAACAAAAGATCGGTGTTTCCTACACATACGGACCATATCTAGTCCAACTCTGCTTCTGAAACTCATACAAAGCACTGGTCCTCTAACTTCCAATGCTTGTCAGTTAAGAGGTGAACTGTGTGAGCTCAGTGAACGATGTAGTTCGATTGAGCAGAAAAGTGACTGCCCTTACCAGAAACAAAGTCTTGCTTGTAGGAAGACTCAGAGCCTGGGATTTAACTCCATTTCTGAAGGCAAACACACACCATAGTTCTCATCCATGGATCACACTCTGCTTTAGAGCGAGAAGCACACTCTTGCTTTCTAGAGTCTCTAAGACAGCAGGAAATCTGAGTGTGCCCAGAACAAAAGAACGGTGTTTCATACACATATTGACCATATCTAGTCCAACTCCGCTTCTGAAACTGATACAAAGCACTGACCCTCTAACATCCAATGCTTGTCAGTTAAGATGAGAAACGTGTGAGCTTCGTGAACGATGTAGTTCGTTTGAGCAGAAAAGTGACTGCCCTTACCTGAAACGAAGTCTTGTTTGTGGGAAGACTGAGAGCCTGGGATTTAACTCCATTTCTGAAGTGAAACACACCGCACTGTAATCATCCATTGATCATACTCTGCTTTAGAGCAAGAAGCACGCCTTTGCTTTTAGAGTCTCTAATATAGCAGGTAATCTGAGTGTGCCCAGAACAAAAGAACGTTGTTTCCTACACATACAGACCACATGTAGTCCAAATCTGCTTCTGAAACTAATACAAAGCACTGACCCTCTAACATCCAATGCTTGTCAGTTAAGATGAGAAACGTGTGAGCTTCGTGAACGATGTAGTTCGTTTGAGCAGAAAAGTGACTGCCCTTACCTGAATCGAAGTCTTACTTGTAGGAAGACTCAGAGCCTGGGATTTAATGCCATTTCTGAAGTGAAACACACAGCACTGTAATCATCCATTGATCACACTCTGCTTTAGAACAAGAAGCACGCTCTTGCTTTCTAGAGTCTCTAAGACAGCAGGAAACGTGAGTGTGCTGAGAACAAAAGAACAGTGTTTCCTACACATACGGACCACATCTAGTCCAACTCTGCTTCTTAAACTGATACAAAGAACTGGTCCTCTAACATCCAATGCTTGTCTGTTAAGATGAGAAATGTGTGAGCTCAGTGAATGATGTAGTTCGTTTGTGCTGAAAAGTGACTGCCCTTACCTTAAACGAAGTCTTGCTTGTAGGAAGACACAGAGTTTGGGATTTAACTCCATTTCTCAAGGGAAACACACAGCATAGTTCTCATCCATGGATCACAATCTGGTTCAGAGCGAGAAGCACGCTCTTGCTTTCTAGAGTCTCTAACACAGCAGGAAACATGAGTGTGCTGAGAACAAAAGAATGGTGTTTCCTACACATATGGACCATATCTAGTCCAACTCTGCTTCTGAAACTCATACAAAGCACTGGTCCTCTAACTTCCAATGCTTGTCAGTTAAGATGGGAAACGTGTGAGCTTCATGAAAGATATAGTTCGTTTTAGCAGAAAAGTGACTGCCCTTACCTGAAACGAAGTCTTGCTTGTAGGAAGACTCAGGGCCTGGATTTAACTCCATTTCTGAAGTGAAACACACAGCATAGTTCTCATCCATGGATCACAATCTGCTTTAGAGCGAGAAGCACGCTCTTGCTTTCTAGAGTCTCTAACACAGCAGGAAACGTGAGTGTGCTGAGAACAAAAGAACGGTGTTTCCTACACATATGGACCATATCTAGTCCAACTCTGCTTCTGAAACTCATACAAAGCACTGGTCCTCTAACATCCATTGCTTGTCAGTTAAGATGAGAATCATGTGATCTTCGTGAACTATGTAGTTCTTTTGAGAAGAAAAGTGACTGCCCTTACCTGAAACGAAGTCTTGCTTGTAGGAAGACTCAGAGCTTGGGATTTAACTCCATTTCTGAAGTGAAACACACAGCATAGTATTCATGCATGGATCACACTCTGCTTTAGAGCGAGAAGCACACTCTTGCTTTCTAGAGTCTCTAAGACAGCAGGAAATCTGAGTGTGCCCAGAACAAAAGAACGGTGTTTCCTACACATATGGACCATATCTAGTCCAAAACTGCTTCTGAAACTGATACAAAGCACTGGTCCTCTAACATCCAATGCTTGTCTGTTAAGATGAGAAACGTGTGAGCTTCGTGAACGATGTAGTTCGTTTGAGCTGAAAAGTGACTGCCCTTACCTGAAACGAAGTCTTGCTTGTAGGAAGACACAGAGCCTGGGATTTAACTCCATTTCTGAAGGGAAACACACAGCATAGTATTCATCCATGGATCACACTCTCCTTTAGAGCGAGATACACACTCTTGCTTTCTAGAGTCTCTAAGACAGCAGGAAATCTGAGTGTGCCCATAACAAAAGATCGGTGTTTCCTACATATATGGACCATATCTAGTCCAAATCTGCTTCTGAAACTGATACAAAGCACTGACCCTCTAACATCCAATGCTTGTCAGGTAAGATGAGAAACGTGTGAGCTCAGTGAACGATGTAGTTCGATTGAACAGAAAAATGACTGCCCTTACCAGAAACAAATTCTTGCTTGTAGGAAAACTCGGAGCCTGGGATTTAACTCCATTTCTGAAGGCAAACACACACCATAGTTCACATCCATGGATCACAATCTGCTTTAGAGCGAGAAGTACGCTCTTGCTTTCTAGAGTCTCTAAGACAGCAGGAAACGTGAATGTGCTGAGAACAAAAGAACGGTGTTTCCTACACATAAGGACCATATCTAGTCCAACTCTTCTTCTGAAACTGATACAAAGCACTGGTCCTCCAACATCCAATGTTTGTCAGTTAAGATGAGATACGTGTGAGCTTTGTGAATGATGTAGTTCCTTTGAACTGAAAAGTGACTGCCCTTACCTGAAACGAAGTCTTGCTTGTAGGAAGACAAAGAGCCTGGGATTTAACTCCACTTCTGAAGGGAAACACACAGCATAGTATTCATCCATGGATCACACTCTGCTTTAGAGCGAGAAGCACACTCTTGCTTTCTAGAGTCTGTAAGACAGCAGGAAATCTGAGTGTGCCCAGAAGAAAAGAACGGTGTTTCCTACACATATGGACCATATCTAGTCCAAATCTGCTTCTGAAACTGATACAAAGCACTGACCCTCTAACATCCAATGCTTGTCAGTTAAGATGAGAAACGTGTGAGCTTCATGAAAGATGTAGTTCGTTTGAGCAGAAAAGTGACTGCCCTTACCTGAATCGAAGTCTTGCTTGTAGGAAGACTCAGAGCCTGGGATTTAACTCCATTTCTGATGTGAAACACACAGCAGTGTAATCATCCATTGATCACACTCTGCTTTAGAGTAAGAAGCACGCTCTTGCTTTTAGAGTCTCTAATATAGCAGGTAATCTGAGTGTGCCCAGAACAAAAGAACGGTGTTTCCTACACAAACAGACGATATGTAGTCCAAATCTGCTTCTGAAACTGATACAAAGCACTGACCCTCTAACATCCAATGCTTGTCAGTTAAGATGAGAAACGTGTGAGCTTCGTGAACGATGTAGTTCGTTTGAGCAGAAAATTGACTGCCCTTACCTGAATCGAAGTCTTGCTTTTAGGAAGACTCAGGGCCTGGGATTTAACTCCATTTCTGAAGTGAAACACACAGCAGTGTAATCATCCATTGATCACACTCTGCTTTAGAACAAGAAGCACACTCTTGCTTTCTAGAGTCTCTAGGACAGCGAGAAACGTGTGTGTGCTGAGAACAAAAGAATGGTGTTTCCTACACATACGGACATTATATAGTCCAACTCTGCTTCTGAAACTGACACAAAGCACTGGTCCTCTAACATCCAATGCTTGTCTGTTAAGATGAGAAACGTGTGAGCTTCGTGAACGATGTAGTTCGTTTGAGCTGAAAAGTGACTGCGCACACCTGAAAGGAAGTCTTTCCTGTAGGAAGACACAGAGCCTGGGATTTAACTCCATTTCTGATATCAAACACACAGCATACTTCTCATCCATGGATCACACTCTGCTTTAGAGCAAGAAGCATGCTCTTGCTTTCTAGAGTCTCTAATACAGCAGGAAATATGAGTGTGCCCAGAACAAAAGAACGGTGTTTCTTACATATACGGACCATATGTAGTCCAAATCTGCTTCTGAAACTGATACAATGCACTGGTCCTCTAACATCCAATGCTTGTCAGTTAAGATGAGAATCGTGTGATCTTCGTGAACGATGTAGTTCGTTTGAGCAGAAAAGTGACTGCCCTTACCTGAAACGAAGTCTTGCTTGTAGGAAGACTCAGGGCCTGGGATTTAACTCCATTTCTGAAGTGAAACACACAGCAGTGTTCTCATCCATTGATGACACTCTGCTTTAGAACAAGAAGCACGCTCTTGCTTTCTAGAGTCTCTAAGATAGCAGGAAATGTGAGTGTGCTGAGAAAAAAAGAACAGTGTTTCCTACACATACGGACCATATCTAGTCCATCTCTGCTTCTTAAACTGATACAAAGCACTGGTCCTCTAACATCCAATTCTTGTCAGTTAAGATGGGAAACGTTTGAGCTTCATGAACGATGTAGTTCGTTTGAGCTGAAAGTGACTGACCTTAACTGAAACGCTGTCTTGTTTGTAGTAAGACAGAGAGCCTGGGATTTAACTCCATTTCTGAAGGCAAACACACAGCATAGTTCTCATCCATGGATCACACTCTGCTTTAGAGTGAGAAGCACGCTCTTGCTTTCTAGAGTCTCTAATACAACAGAAAATCTGAGTGTGCTGAGAACAAAAGAATGGTGTTTCCTACACATACGGACCATATGTAGTCCAAATCTGCTTCTGAAACTGATACAAAGCACTGACCCTCTAACATCCAATGCTTGTCAGTTAAGATGAGAAACGTGTGAGCTCAGTGAACGATGTAGTTCGATTGAACAGAAAAGTGACTGCCCTTACCAGAAACAAATTCTTGCTTGTAGGAAGAATCGGAGCCTGGGATTTAACTCCATTTCTGAAGGCAAACACACACCATAGTTCTCATCCATGGATCACACTCTGCTTTAGAGCGAGAAGCATGCTCTTGCTTTCTAGAGTCTCTAAGAGAGCAGGAAACGTGAATGTGCTGAGAACAAAAGAACAGTGTTTCCTACACATAAGGACCATATCTAGTCCAACTCTGCTTCTGAAACTGATACAAAGCACTGGTCCTCTAACATCCAATGTTTGTCAGTTAAGATGAGAAACGTGTGAGCTTTGTGAATGATGTAGTTCCTTTGAACGGAAAAGTGACTGCCCTTACCTGAAACGAAGTCTTGCTTGTAGGAAGACAAAGAGCCTGGGATTTAACTCCATTTCTGAAGGGAAACACAAA
The DNA here is from genome assembly GCA_949786385.1 of Onychomys leucogaster. Taxonomy (NCBI): domain Eukaryota; kingdom Metazoa; phylum Chordata; class Mammalia; order Rodentia; family Cricetidae; genus Onychomys; species Onychomys leucogaster. The sequence goes on from CATKUP010000069.1 coordinate 916,755, forward strand.
GCATAGTATTCATCCATGGATCACACTCTGCTTTGAGCGAAAAGCACACGCTTGCTTTCTAGAGTCTGTAAGACAGCAGGAAATCTGAGTGTGCCCAGAACAAAAGAACGGTGTTTCCTACACATATGGACCATATGTAGTCCAAATCTGCTTCTGAAACTGATACAAAGCACTGACCCTCTAACATCCAATGCTTGTCAGTTAAGATGAGAAACGTGTGAGCTTCATGAAAGATGTAGTTCGTTTGAGCAGAAAAATGACGGCCCTTACCTGAATCAAAGTCTTGCTTGTAGGAAGACTCAGAGCCTGGGATTTAACTCCATTTCTGATGTGAAACACACAGCAGTGTAATCATCCATTGATCACACTCTGCTTTAGAGCAAGAAGCACGCTCTTGCTTTTAGAGTCTCTAATATAGCAGGTAATCTGAGTGTGCCCAGAACAAAAGAACGGTGTTTCCTACACAAACAGACGATATGTAGTCCAACTCTGCTTCTGAAACTGATACAAAGCACTGGTCCTCTAACATCCAATGCTTGTCTGTTAAGATGAGAAACGTGAGAGCTTCGTGAACGATGTAGTTCGTTTGAGCTGAAAAGTGACTGTGCACACCTGAAACGAAGTCTTTCCTGTAGGAAGACACAGAGCCTGGGATTTAACTCCATTTCTGATATCAAACACACAGCATACTTCTCATCCATTGATCACACTCTGCTTTAGAGCAAGAAGCACGCTCTTGCTTTCTAGAGTCTCTAATACAGCAAGAAATCTGAGTGTGCCCAGAACAAAAGAACGGTGTTTCTTACATATAAGGACCATATGTAGTCCAAATCTGCTTCTGAAACTGATACAATGCACTGGTCCTCTAACATCCAATGCTTGTCAGTTAAGATGAGAATCGTGTGATCTTCGTGAACGATGTAGTTCGTTTGAGCAGAAAAGTGACTGCCCTTACCTGAAACGAAGTCTTGCTTGTAGGAAGACTGAGAGCCTGGGATTTAACTCCATTTCTGAAGTGAAACACACAGCAGTGTTCTCATCCATTGATGACACTCTGCTTTAGAACAAGAAGCACGCTCTTGCTTTCTAGAGTCTCTAAGACAGCAGGAAACGTGAGTGTGCTGAGAACAAAAGAACAGTGTTTCCTACACATACGGACCATATCTAGTCCATCTCTGCTTCTTAAACTGATACAAAGCACTGGTCCTCTAACATCCAATGCTTGTCAGTTAAGATGGGAAACGTGTGAGCTTCATGTACGATGTAGTTCGTTTGAGCTGAAAAGTGACTGCCCTTACCTGAAACGAAGTCTTGCTTGTAGGGAGACTCAGAGCCTGGGATTTATCTCCATTTCTGAAGTGAAACACACAGCAGTGTTCTCATCCATTGATAACACTCTGCTTTAGAACAAGAAGCACGCTCTTGCTTTCTAGATTCTCTAAGACAGCAGGAAATGTGAGTGTGCCCAGAACAAAAGAACAGTGTTTCCTACACATACGGACCATATCTAGTCCAAATCTGCTTCTGAAATTGATACAAAGCACTGACCCACTAACATTCAATGCTTGTCAGTTAAGATGAGAAATGTGTGAGCTCAGTGAACGATGTAGTTCGATTGAGCAGAAAAGTGACTGCCCTTACCAGAAACAAAGTCTTGCTTGTAGGAAGACTCAGAGCCTGGGATTTAACTCCATTTCTGAAGGCAAACACACACCATAGTTCTCATCCATGGATCACACTCTGCTTTAGAGCGAGAAGCACACTCTTGCTTTCTAGAGTCTGTAAGACAGCAGGAAATCTGAGTGTGCCCAGAACAAAAGAACGGTGTTTCTTACACATATGGACCATATCTAGTCCAAATCTGCTTCTGAAACTGATACAAAGCACTGACCCTCTAACATCCAATGCATGTCAGTTAAGATGAGAAACGTGTGAGCTTCGTGAACGATGTAGTTCGTTTGAGCAGAAAAGTGACTGCCCTTACCTGAATCGAAGTCTTGCTTGTAGGAAGATTCAGAGCCTGGGATTTAACTCCATTTCTGAAGTGAAACACACAGCAGTGTAATCATCCATTGATCACACTCAGCTTTAGAGCAAGAAGCACGCTCTTGCTTTTAGAGTCTCTAATATAGCAGGTAATCTGTGTGTGCCCAGAACAAAAGAACGGTGTTTCCTACACATACAGACCATATGTAGTCCAAATCTGCTTCTGAAACTGATACAAAGCACTGACCCTCTAACATCCAATGCTTGTCAGTTAAGATGAGAAACGTGTGAGCTTCGTGAACGATGTAGTTCGTTTGAGCAGAAAATTGACTGCCCTTACCTGAATCGAAGTCTTGCTTGTAGGAAGACTCAGAGCCTGGGATTGAACTCCATTTCTGAAGTGAAACACACAGCAGTGTAATCATCCATTGATCACACTCTGCTTTAGAACAAGAAGCATGCTCTTGCTTTCTAGAGTCTCTAAGACAGCAGGAAACGTGTGTGTGCTGAGAACAAAAGAACGGTGTTTCCTACACATATGGAGCATATGTAGTCCAACTCTGCTTCTGAAACTGATACAAAGCACTGGTCCTCTAACATCCAATGCTTGTCAGTTAAGATGAGAAACGTGTGAGCTTTGTGAACGATGTATTTTGTTTGAGCTGAAAGTGACCGACCTTAACTGAAACGCTGTCTTGCTTGTAGTAAGACACAGAGCCTGGGATTTAACTCCATTTCTGAAGGGAAACACACAGCATAGTTCTCATCCATGGATCACACTCTGCTTTAGAGCGAGAAGCACGCTCTTGCTTTCTAGAGTCTCTAATACAACAGAAAATCTGAGTGTGCTGAGAACAAAAGAATGGTGTTTCCTACACATATGGACATTATATAGTCCAACTCTGCTTCTGAAACTGATACAAAGCACTGGTCCTCTAACATCCAATGCTTGTCTGTTAAGATGAGAAACGTGTGAGCTTCGTGAACGATGTAGTTCTTTGAGTTGAAAAGTGACTGCCCCTACCTGAAACGAAGTCTTGCCTGTAGGAAGACACAGAGCAAGGGATTTAACTCCATTTCTGAAGGGAAACACACAGCATAATTCACATCCATAGATCACTCTCTGCTTTAGAGCGAGAAGCATGCTCTTGCTTTCTAAAGTCTCTAAGACAGCAGGAAACGTGAGCGTGCTGAGAACAAAAGAACGGTGTTTCCTACACATATGGACCATATCTAGTCCAAATCTGCTTCTGAAACTGATACAAAGCACTGACCCTCTAACATCCAATGCTTGTCAGTTAAGATGAGAAACGTGTGAGCTTCGTGAACGATATAGTTCGTTTGAGCTGAAAAGTGACTGCCCTTACCTGAAGCGAAGTCTTGCTTGTAGGAAGACACAGAGCCTGGGATTTAACTCCATTTCTGAAGGGAAACACACAGCATAGTTCTCATCCATGGATCACACTCTGCTTTAGAGCGAGAAGCATGCTCTTGCTTTCTAGAGTCTCTAACACAGCAGGAAACGTGAGTGTGCTGAGAACAAAAGAACGGTGTTTCCTACACATAGGGACCATATCTAGTCCAATTCTTCTTCTGAAACTTATACAAAGGACTGGTCCTCTAAGATCCAATGCTTGTCAGTTAAGATGAGAAACGTGTGAGCTTCGTGAACGATGTAGTTCGTTTGAGCGCAAAACTGATTGCCCTTACCTGAAACGAAGTCTTGCTTGTAGGATGACTCAGGGCCTGGGATTTAACTCCATTTCTGAAGTGAAACACACAGCAGTGTCATCATCCATGGATCACACTCTGCTATAGAGCAAGAAGCACGCTCTTGCTTTTAGAGTCTCTAATATAGCAGGTAATCTGTGTGTGCCCAGAACAAAAGAACGGTGTTTCCTACACATACATACCATATGTAGTCCAAATCTGCTTCTGAAACTGATACAAAGCACTAGTCCTCTAACATCCAATGCTTGTCAGTTAAGATGAGAAACGTGTGAGCTTTGTGAGCAATGTATTTGGTTTGAGCTGAAAGTGACTGACCTTAACTGAAACGCTGTCATGCTTGTAGTAAGACACAAGGCCTGGGATTTAACTCCATTTCTGAAGGGAATCACACAGCATAGTTCTCATCCATGGATCACACTCTGCTTTAGAGCGAGAAGCACGCTCTTGCTTTCTAGAGTCTCTAATACAACAGAAAATATGAGTGTGCTGAGAACAAAAGAATGGTGTTTCCTACACACACGGACCATATGTAGTCCAAATCTGCTTCTGAAACTGATACAAAGCACTGACCCTCTAACATCCAATGCATGTCAGTTAAGATGGGAAACGTGTGAGCTTCATGAATCATGTAGTTCGTTTGAGCAGAAAAGTGACTGCCCTTACCTGATTTAAAGTCTCGCTTGTAGGATGACTCAGAGCCTGGGATTTAACTCCATTTCTGAAGTAAAACACACAGCAGTGTAATCATCCATTGATCACACTCTGCTTTAGAAAAAGAAGCACGCTCTTGCTTTCTAGAGTCTCTAAGAGAGCAGGAAACGTGAGTTTGCTGAGAACAAAAGAATGGTGTTTCCTACACATATGGACCATATCTAGTCCAAATCTGCTTCTGAAACTGATACAAAGCACTGGTCCTCTAACATCCAATGCTTGTCTGTTAAGATGAGAAACGTCTGAGCTTCGTGAACGATGTAGTTCGTTTGAGCTGAAAAGTGACTGCCCTTACCTGAAACGAAGTCTTGCCTGTAGGAAGACACAGAGCAAGGGATTTAACTCCATTTCTGAAGGGAAACAGACAGCATAATTCACATCCATGGATCACACTCTGCTTTAGAGCGAGAGGCACGCTCTTGCTTTCTAAAGTCTCTAAGACAGCAGGAAACGTGAGCGTGCTGAGAACAAAAGAACGGTGTTTCCTACACATATGGACCATATCTAGTACAAATCTGCTTCTGAAACTGATACAAATCACTGACCCTCTAACATCCAATGCTTGTCAGTTAAGATGAGAAACGTGTGAGCTTCGTGAACGATGTAGTTCGTTTGAGCAGAAAAGTGACTGCCCTTACCTGAAACGAAATCTTGCTTGTAGGAAGACTCAGAGCCTGGGATTTACTCCATTTCTGAAGGTAAACACACAGCATAGTTCTCATCCATGGATCACACTCTGCTTTAGATCGAGAAGCACGCTCTTTCTTTCTAGAGTCTCTAAGACATCAGGAAACGTGAGTGTGCTGAGAACAAAAGAACGGTGTTTCCTACACATACGGACCATATCTAGTCCAATTCTTCTTCTGAATCTGATACAAAGCACTGGTCCTCTAACATCCAATGCTTGTCAATTAAGATGAGAAACGTGTGAGCTTCGTGAACGATGTAGTTCGTTTGAGAGGAAAACTGATTGCCCTTACTTGAAACGAAGTCTTGCTTGTAGGAAGACTCAGAGCCTGGGATTTAACTCCATTTCTGAAGTGTAACACACATCAGTGTTCTCATCCATTAATCACACTCTGCTTAAGAACAAGAAGCACGCTCTTGCTTTCTAGAGTCTCTAAGACAGCAGGATATCTGAGTGCGCCCAGAACAAAAGAACGGTGTTTCCTAACACATACGGACCATATGTAGTCCAAATCTGCTTCTAAAACTGATACAAAGCACTGACCCTCTAACATCCAATGCTTGTCAGTTAAGATGGGAAACGTGTGAGCTTCATGAACGATGTAGTTCGTTTGAGCAGAAAAGTGACTGCCCTTACCTGAATTGAAGTCTTGCTTGTAGGAAGACTCAGAGCCTGTGATTTAACTCCATTTCTGAAGTAAAACACACAGCAGTGTAATCATCCATTGATCACACTCTGCTTTAGAACAAGAAGCACGCTATTGCTTTCTAGAGTCTCTAAGACAGCAGGAAACGTGAGTGTGCCTAGAACAAAAGAACGGTGTTTCCTACACATACGGACTATATGTAGTCCAAAAGTTCTTCTGAAACAGATAGAATGCACTGGTCCTCTAACATCCAATGCTTGTCAGTTAAGATGAGAAACGTGTGTGCTTCGTGAAAGATGTAGTTCGTTTGAGCAGAAAAGTGACTGCCCTTACCTGAAACGAAGTCTTGCTTGTAGGGAGACTAAGAGTCTGGGATTTAACTCCATTTCTGAAGGCAAACACACAGCATAGTTCTCATCCATGGATCACACTCTGCTATAGAGCAAGAAGCACGCTCTTGCTTTTAGAGTCTCTAATATAGCAGGTAATCTGTGTGTGCCCAGAACAAAAGAACGGTGTTTCCTACACATACATACCATATGTAGTCCAAATCTGCTTCTGAAACTGATACAAAGCACTAGTCCTCTAACATCCAATGCTTGTCAGTTAAGATGAGAAACGTGTGAGCTTTGTGAGCAATGTATTTGGTTTGAGCTGAAAGTGACTGACCTTAACTGAAACGCTGTCATGCTTGTAGTAAGACACAAGGCCTGGGATTTAACTCCATTTCTGAAGGGAATCACACAGCATAGTTCTCATCCATGGATCACACTCTGCTTTAGAGCGAGAAGCACGCTCTTGCTTTCTAGAGTCTCTAATACAACAGAAAATATGAGTGTGCTGAGAACAAAAGAATGGTGTTTCCTACACACACGGACCATATGTAGTCCAAATCTGCTTCTGAAACTGATACAAAGCACTGACCCTCTAACATCCAATGCATGTCAGTTAAGATGGGAAACGTGTGAGCTTCATGAATCATGTAGTTCGTTTGAGCAGAAAAGTGACTGCCCTTACCTGATTTAAAGTCTTGCTTGTAGGATGACTCAGAGCCTGGGATTTAACTCCATTTCTGAAGTAAAACACACAGCAGTGTAATCATCCATTGATCACACTCTGCTTTAGAAAAAGAAGCACGCTCTTGCTTTCTAGAGTCTCTAAGAGAGCAGGAAACGTGAGTTTGCTGAGAACAAAAGAATGGTGTTTCCTACACATATGGACCATATCTAGTCCAAATCTGCTTCTGAAACTGATACAAAGCACTGGTCCTCTAACATCCAATGCTTGTCTGTTAAGATGAGAAACGTCTGAGCTTCGTGAACGATGTAGTTCGTTTGAGCTGAAAAGTGACTGCCCTTACCTGAAACGAAGTCTTGCCTGTAGGAAGACACAGAGCAAGGGATTTAACTCCATTTCTGAAGGGAAACAGACAGCATAATTCACATCCATGGATCACACTCTGCTTTAGAGCGAGAGGCACGCTCTTGCTTTCTAAAGTCTCTAAGACAGCAGGAAACGTGAGCGTGCTGAGAACAAAAGAACGGTGTTTCCTACACATATGGACCATATCTAGTACAAATCTGCTTCTGAAACTGATACAAATCACTGACCCTCTAACATCCAATGCTTGTCAGTTAAGATGAGAAACGTGTGAGCTTCGTGAACGATGTAGTTCGTTTGAGCAGAAAAGTGACTGCCCTTACCTGAAACGAAATCTTGCTTGTAGGAAGACTCAGAGCCTGGGATTTACTCCATTTCTGAAGGTAAACACACAGCATAGTTCTCATCCATGGATCACACTCTGCTTTAGATCGAGAAGCACGCTCTTTCTTTCTAGAGTCTCTAAGACATCAGGAAACGTGAGTGTGCTGAGAACAAAAGAACGGTGTTTCCTACACATACGGACCATATCTAGTCCAATTCTTCTTCTGAATCTGATACAAAGCACTGGTCCTCTAACATCCAATGCTTGTCAATTAAGATGAGAAACGTGTGAGCTTCGTGAACGATGTAGTTCGTTTGAGAGGAAAACTGATTGCCCTTACTTGAAACGAAGTCTTGCTTGTAGGAAGACTCAGAGCCTGGGATTTAACTCCATTTCTGAAGTGTAACACACATCAGTGTTCTCATCCATTAATCACACTCTGCTTAAGAACAAGAAGCACGCTCTTGCTTTCTAGAGTCTCTAAGACAGCAGGAAACGTGAGTTTGCTGAGAACAAAAGAACCGTGTTTCCTACACATACAGACCATATCTAGTCCAACTCGGCTTCTGAAACTGATACAAAGCACTGACCCTCTAACATCCAATGCTTGTCAGTTAAGATGAGAAACGCGTGAGCTCAGTGAACGATGTAGTTCGTTTGAACTGAGAAGTGACTGCCCTTACATGATTCGAGGTCTTGCTTGTAGGAAGACTCAGAGCCTGGGATTTAACTCCATTTCTGAAGGGAAACACACAGCATAGTTCTCATCCATGGATCACACTCTGCTTTAGAGCGAGAAGCACACTCTTGCTTTCTAGAGTCTCTAATACAGCAGGAACTCTGAGTGTGCCCAGAATAAAAGAACGGTGTTTCCTAACACATACGGACCATATGTAGTCCAAATCTGCTTCTAAAACTGATACAAAGCACTGACCCCCTAACATCCAATGCTTGTCAGTTAAGATGGGAAACGTGTGAGCTTCATGCACGATGTAGTTCGTTTGAGCAGAAAAGTGACTGCCCTTACCTGAAACGAAGTCTTGCTTGTAGGAAGACTCAGAGCCTGGGATTTACTCCATTTCTGAAGGTAAACACACAGCATAGTTCTCATCCATGTATCACACTCTGCTTTAGATCGAGAAGCACGCTCTTTCTTTCTAGAGTCTCTAAGACATCAGGAAACGTGAGTGTGCTGAGAACAAAAGAACGGTGTTTCCTACACATACGGACCATATCTAGTCCAACTCTTCTTCTGAAACTGATACAAAGCACTGGTCCTCTAACATCCAATGCTTGTCAGTTAAGGTGAGAAACGTGTGAGCTTCATGAAAGATGTAGTTCGTTTGAGCAGAAAAGTGACTGCCATTATCTGAAATGAAGTCTTGCTTAGAGGAAGACTCAGAGCCTGGGATTTAACTCCATTTCTGAAGTGAAACACACAGCATAGTATTCATGCATGGATCACACTCTGCTTTAAAGCAAGAAGCACACTCTTGCTTTCTAGAGTCTCTAAGACAGCAGGATATCTGAGTGCGCCCAGAACAAAAGAACGGTGTTTCCTAACACATACGGACCATATGTAGTCCAAATCTGCTTCTAAAACTGATACAAAGCACTGACCCTCTAACATCCAATGCTTGTCAGTTAAGATGGGAAACGTGTGAGCTTCATGAACGATGTAGTTCGTTTGAGCAGAAAAGTGACTGCCCTTACCTGAATTGAAGTCTTGCTTGTAGGAAGACTCAGAGCCTGTGATTTAACTCCATTTCTGAAGTAAAACACACAGCAGTGTAATCATCCATTGATCACACTCTGCTTTAGAACAAGAAGCACGCTATTGCTTTCTAGAGTCTCTAAGACAGCAGGAAACGTGAGTGTGCCTAGAACAAAAGAACGGTGTTTCCTACACATACGGACTATATGTAGTCCAAAAGTTCTTCTGAAACAGATAGAATGCACTGGTCCTCTAACATCCAATGCTTGTCAGTTAAGATGAGAAACGTGTGTGCTTCGTGAAAGATGTAGTTCGTTTGAGCAGAAAAGTGACTGCCCTTACCTGAAACGAAGTCTTGCTTGTAGGGAGACTAAGAGTCTGGGATTTAACTCCATTTCTGAAGGCAAACACACAGCATAGTTCTCATCCATGGATCACACTCTGCTTTAGAGCGAGAAGCACGCTCTTACTTTCTAGAGTCTCTAAGACAGTAGGAAACGTGAGTGTGCTGAGATCAAAAGAACGGTGTTTCCTACACATACGGACCATATCTAGTCCAACTCTGGTACTGAAAATGATACAAAGCACTGGTCCTCTAACATCCAATGCTTGTCTGTTAAGATGAGAAACGTCTGAGCTCCGTGAAAGATGTAGTTCGTTTGAGCTGAAAATTGACTGCCCTTACCTGAAATGAAGTCTTGCTTGTAGGGAGACTCAGAGCCTGGGATTTAACTCCTTTTCTGAAGTGAAACACACAGCATAGTTTTCATCCATGGATCACACTCTGCTTTAGAACGAGAAGCAAGCTCTTGCTTTCTAGGGACTCTAAGACAGCAGGAAACGTGAGTGTGCTGAGAACAAAAGAACGGTGTTTCCTACACATATGGACCATATCTAGTCCAAATCTGCTTCTTAAACTGATACAAAGCACTGATCCTCTAACATCCAATGATTGTCTGTTAAGATGAGAAACTTGTGAGCTTCATGAACGATGTAGATAGTTTGAGCGGAAAAGTGACTGCCCTTACCTGAATTGAAGTCTTGCCTGTAGGAAGACTCAGAGCCTGGGATTTAACTCCATTTCTGAAGTAAAACACACAGCAGTGTAATCATCCATTGATCACACTCTGCTTTATAACAAGAAGCACGCTCTTGCTTTCTAGAGTCTCTAAGACAGCAGGAAACGTGATTATGCTGAGAACAAAAGAACGGTGTTTCCTACACATACGGACCATATCTAGTTCAACTCTGCTTCTGAAACTGATACAAAGCACTGGTCCTCTAACATCCAATGCTTGTCAGTTAAGATGAGAAACGTGTGAGCTTCGTGAACGATGTAGTTCATTTGAGCAGAAAAGTGACTGCCCTCACCTGAAACGAAGTCTTGCTTGTAGGGAGTCTCAGAGCCTGGGTTTAACTCCTTTTCTGAAGTGAAACACACAGCATAGTTTTCATCCATGGATCACACTCTGCTTTAGAACGAGAAGCACGCTCTTGCTTTCTAGAGTCTCTAAGACAGCAGGAAACGTGAGTGTGCTGAGAACAAAAGAATGGTGTTTCCTACACATACAGACCATATCTAGTCCAACTCTGCTTCTGAAACTGATAGAAAGCACTGGTCCTCTAACATCCAATGCTTGTCAGTTAAGATGAGAAACCTGTGAGCTTCGTGAACGATGTAGTTATTTTGAACAGAAAAGTGACTGCACTTACCTGAAACGAAGTCTTGCTTGTTGGGAGACACAGAGCATGGGATTTAACTCCATTTCTGAAGTGAAACACAAAGCATAGTCTCATCCATGGATCACACTCTGCTTTAGAGCGAGAAGCACGCTATTGCTTTCTAGAGTCTCTAAGACAGCAGGAAACGTGATTTTGCTGAGAACAAAAGAACGGTGTTTCCTACACATACGGACCTTATATAGTCCAACTCTGCTTCTGAAACTGATACAAAGCACTGGTCCTCTAACATCCAATGCTTGTCTGTTAAGGTGAGAAACTTGTGAGCTTCGTGAATGATGTAGTTCGTTTGAGCTGAAAAGTGACTGCCCTTACCTGAAACAAAGTCTTGCTTGTAGGAAGACTCAGAGCCTGTGATTTAACTCCATTTCTGAAGGCAAACACACAGAATAGTTCTCATCCATGGGTCACTCTCTGCTTTAGAGCGAGGAGCATGCTCTTGCTTTCTAGAGTCTCTAAGACAGCAGGAAACTTGAGTGTGCTGAGAACAAAAGAACTGTGTTTCCTACACATACGGACCATATCTAGTCCAACTCTTCTTCTGAAACTGATACAAAGCACTGGTCCTCTAACATCCAATGCTTGTCAGTTAAGATGAGAAACGTGTGAGCTTCATGAAAGATGTAGTTCGTTTGAGCAGAAAAGTGACTGCCATTATCTGAAATGAAGTCTTGCTTAGAGGAAGACTCAGAGCCTGGGATTTAACTCCATTTCTGAAGTGAAACACACAGCATAGTATTCATGCATGGATCACACTCTGCTTTAAAGCAAGAAGCACACTCTTGCTTTCTAGAGTCTCTAAGACAGCAGGATATCTGAGTGCGCCCAGAACAAAAGAACGGTGTTTCCTAACACATACGGACCATATGTAGTCCAAATCTGCTTCTAAAACTGATACAAAGCACTGACCCTCTAACATCCAATGCTTGTCAGTTAAGATGGGAAACGTGTGAGCTTCATGAACGATGTAGTTCGTTTGAGCAGAAAAGTGACTGCCCTTACCTGAATTGAAGTCTTGCTTGTAGGAAGACTCAGAGCCTGTGATTTAACTCCATTTCTGAAGTAAAACACACAGCAGTGTAATCATCCATTGATCACACTCTGCTTTAGAACAAGAAGCACGCTATTGCTTTCTAGAGTCTCTAAGACAGCAGGAAACGTGAGTGTGCCTAGAACAAAAGAACGGTGTTTCCTACACATACGGACTATATGTAGTCCAAAAGTTCTTCTGAAACAGATAGAATGCACTGGTCCTCTAACATCCAATGCTTGTCAGTTAAGATGAGAAACGTGTGTGCTTCGTGAAAGATGTAGTTCGTTTGAGCAGAAAAGTGACTGCCCTTACCTGAAACGAAGTCTTGCTTGTAGGGAGACTAAGAGTCTGGGATTTAACTCCATTTCTGAAGGCAAACACACAGCATAGTTCTCATCCATGGATCACACTCTGCTTTAGAGCGAGAAGCACGCTCTTACTTTCTAGAGTCTCTAAGACAGTAGGAAACGTGAGTGTGCTGAGATCAAAAGAACGGTGTTTCCTACACATACGGACCATATCTAGTCCAACTCTGGTACTGAAAATGATACAAAGCACTGGTCCTCTAACATCCAATGCTTGTCTGTTAAGATGAGAAACGTCTGAGCTCCGTGAAAGATGTAGTTCGTTTGAGCTGAAAATTGACTGCCCTTACCTGAAACGAAGTCTTGCTTGTAGGGAGACTCAGAGCCTGGGATTTAACTCCTTTTCTGAAGTGAAACACACAGCATAGTTTTCATCCATGGATCACACTCTGCTTTAGAACGAGAAGCAAGCTCTTGCTTTCTAGGGACTCTAAGACAGCAGGAAACGTGAGTGTGCTGAGAACAAAAGAACGGTGTTTCCTACACATATGGACCATATCTAGTCCAAATCTGCTTCTTAAACTGATACAAAGCACTGATCCTCTAACATCCAATGATTGTCTGTTAAGATGAGAAACTTGTGAGCTTCATGAACGATGTAGATAGTTTGAGCGGAAAAGTGACTGCCCTTACCTGAATTGAAGTCTTGCCTGTAGGAAGACTCAGAGCCTGGGATTTAACTCCATTTCTGAAGTAAAACACACAGCAGTGTAATCATCCATTGATCACACTCTGCTTTATAACAAGAAGCACGCTCTTGCTTTCTAGAGTCTCTAAGACAGCAGGAAACGTGATTTTGCTGAGAACAAAAGAACGGTGTTTCCTACACATACGGACCATATCTAGTTCAACTCTGCTTCTGAAACTGATACAAAGCACTGGTCCTCTAACATCCAATGCTTGTCAGTTAAGATGAGAAACGTGTGAGCTTCGTGAACGATGTAGTTCATTTGAGCAGAAAAGTGACTGCCCTCACCTGAAACGAAGTCTTGCTTGTAGGGAGTCTCAGAGCCTGGGTTTAACTCCTTTTCTGAAGTGAAACACACAGCATAGTTTTCATCCATGGATCACACTCTGCTTTAGAACGAGAAGCACGCTCTTGCTTTCTAGAGTCTCTAAGACAGCAGGAAACGTGAGTGTGCTGAGAACAAAAGAATGGTGTTTCCTACACATACAGACCATATCTAGTCCAACTCTGCTTCTGAAACTGATAGAAAGCACTGGTCCTCTAACATCCAATGCTTGTCAGTTAAGATGAGAAACCTGTGAGCTTCGTGAACGATGTAGTTATTTTGAACAGAAAAGTGACTGCACTTACCTGAAACGAAGTCTTGCTTGTTGGGAGACACAGAGCATGGGATTTAACTCCATTTCTGAAGTGAAACACAAAGCATAGTCTCATCCATGGATCACAATCTGCTTTAGAGCGAGAAGCACGCTATTGCTTTCTAGAGTCTCTAAGACAGCAGGAAACGTGATTTTGCTGAGAACAAAAGAACGGTGTTTCCTACACATACGGACCTTATATAGTCCAACTCTGCTTCTGAAACTGATACAAAGCACTGGTCCTCTAACATCCAATGCTTGTCTGTTAAGGTGAGAAACTTGTGAGCTTCGTGAATGATGTAGTTCGTTTGAGCTGAAAAGTGACTGCCCTTACCTGAAACAAAGTCTTGCTTGTAGGAAGACTCAGAGCCTGTGATTTAACTCCATTTCTGAAGGCAAACACACAGAATAGTTCTCATCCATGGGTCACTCTCTGCTTTAGAGCGAGGAGCATGCTCTTGCTTTCTAGAGTCTCTAAGACAGCAGGAAACTTGAGTGTGCTGAGAACAAAAGAACTGTGTTTCCTACACATACAGACCATATCTAGTCCAACTCTTCTTCTGAAACTGATACAAAGCACTGGTCCTCTAACATCCAATGCTTGTCAGTTAAGATGAGAAACGTGTGAGCTTCATGAAAGATGTAGTTCGTTTGAGCAGAAAAGTGACTGCCATTATCTGAAATGAAGTCTTGCTTAGAGGAAGACTCAGAGCCTGGGATTTAACTCCATTTCTGAAGTGAAACACACAGCATAGTATTCATGCATGGATCACACTCTGCTTTAAAGCAAGAAGCACACTCTTGCTTTCTAGAGTCTCTAAGACAGCAGGATATCTGAGTGCGCCCAGAACAAAAGAACGGTGTTTCCTAACACATACGGACCATATGTAGTCCAAATCTGCTTCTAAAACTGATACAAAGCACTGACCCTCTAACATCCAATGCTTGTCAGTTAAGATGGGAAACGTGTGAGCTTCATGAACGATGTAGTTCGTTTGAGCAGAAAAGTGACTGCCCTTACCTGAATTGAAGTCTTGCTTGTAGGAAGACTCAGAGCCTGTGATTTAACTCCATTTCTGAAGTAAAACACACAGCAGTGTAATCATCCATTGATCACACTCTGCTTTAGAACAAGAAGCACGCTATTGCTTTCTAGAGTCTCTAAGACAGCAGGAAACGTGAGTGTGCCTAGAACAAAAGAACGGTGTTTCCTACACATACGGACTATATGTAGTCCAAAAGTTCTTCTGAAACAGATAGAATGCACTGGTCCTCTAACATCCAATGCTTGTCAGTTAAGATGAGAAACGTGTGTGCTTCGTGAAAGATGTAGTTCGTTTGAGCAGAAAAGTGACTGCCCTTACCTGAAACGAAGTCTTGCTTGTAGGGAGACTAAGAGTCTGGGATTTAACTCCATTTCTGAAGGCAAACACACAGCATAGTTCTCATCCATGGATCACACTCTGCTTTAGAGCGAGAAGCACGCTCTTACTTTCTAGAGTCTCTAAGACAGTAGGAAACGTGAGTGTGCTGAGATCAAAAGAACGGTGTTTCCTACACATACGGACCATATCTAGTCCAACTCTGGTACTGAAAATGATACAAAGCACTGGTCCTCTAACATCCAATGCTTGTCTGTTAAGATGAGAAACGTCTGAGCTCCGTGAAAGATGTAGTTCGTTTGAGCTGAAAATTGACTGCCCTTACCTGAAACGAAGTCTTGCTTGTAGGGAGACTCAGAGCCTGGGATTTAACTCCTTTTCTGAAGTGAAACACACAGCATAGTTTTCATCCATGGATCACACTCTGCTTTAGAACGAGAAGCAAGCTCTTGCTTTCTAGGGACTCTAAGACAGCAGGAAACGTGAGTGTGCTGAGAACAAAAGAACGGTGTTTCCTACACATATGGACCATATCTAGTCCAAATCTGCTTCTTAAACTGATACAAAGCACTGATCCTCTAACATCCAATGATTGTCTGTTAAGATGAGAAACTTGTGAGCTTCATGAACGATGTAGATAGTTTGAGCGGAAAAGTGACTGCCCTTACCTGAATTGAAGTCTTGCCTGTAGGAAGACTCAGAGCCTGGGATTTAACTCCATTTCTGAAGTAAAACACACAGCAGTGTAATCATCCATTGATCACACTCTGCTTTATAACAAGAAGCACGCTCTTGCTTTCTAGAGTCTCTAAGACAGCAGGAAACGTGATTTTGCTGAGAACAAAAGAACGGTGTTTCCTACACATACGGACCATATCTAGTTCAACTCTGCTTCTGAAACTGATACAAAGCACTGGTCCTCTAACATCCAATGCTTGTCAGTTAAGATGAGAAACGTGTGAGCTTCGTGAACGATGTAGTTCATTTGAGCAGAAAAGTGACTGCCCTCACCTGAAACGAAGTCTTGCTTGTAGGGAGTCTCAGAGCCTGGGTTTAACTCCTTTTCTGAAGTGAAACACACAGCATAGTTTTCATCCATGGATCACACTCTGCTTTAGAACGAGAAGCACGCTCTTGCTTTCTAGAGTCTCTAAGACAGCAGGAAACGTGAGTGTGCTGAGAACAAAAGAATGGTGTTTCCTACACATACAGACCATATCTAGTCCAACTCTGCTTCTGAAACTGATAGAAAGCACTGGTCCTCTAACATCCAATGCTTGTCAGTTAAGATGAGAAACCTGTGAGCTTCGTGAACGATGTAGTTATTTTGAACAGAAAAGTGACTGCACTTACCTGAAACGAAGTCTTGCTTGTTGGGAGACACAGAGCATGGGATTTAACTCCATTTCTGAAGTGAAACACAAAGCATAGTCTCATCCATGGATCACACTCTGCTTTAGAGCGAGAAGCACGCTCTTGCTTTCTAGAGTCTCTAACACAGCAGGAAACGTGAGTGTGCTGAGAACAAAAGAACAGTGTTTCCTACACATACGGACCATATCTAGTCCAACTCTGCTTCTGAAACTGATACAAAGCACTGACCCACTAACATCCAATGCTTGTCAGTTAAGATGGGAAACGTGTGAGCTTCATAAACGATGTAGTTCCTTTGAGCAGAAAAATGACAGCCCTTACCTGAATTGAAGTCTTGCTTGTAGGAAGACTCAGAGCCTGGGATTTAACTCCATTTCTGAAGTAAAACACACAGCAGTGTAATCATCCATTGATCACACTCTGCTTTAGAACAAGAAGCACACTCTTGCTTTCTAGATTCTCTAATACAGCAGGAAACATGATTTTGCTGAGAACAAAAGAATGGTGTTTCCTACACATACGGACATTATATAGTCCAACTCTGCTTCTGAAACTGATACAAAGCACTGGTCCTCTAACATCCAATGCTTGTCTGTTGAGGTGAGAAACGTGTGAGCTTCGTGAACGATGTAGTTCGTTTGAGCTGAAAAGTGACTGCCCTTACCTGAAACGTAGTCTTGCTTGTAGGAAGACTCAGAGCCTGGGATTTAACTCCATTTCTGAAGGCAAACACACAGAGTAGTTCTCATCCATGGATCACACTCTGCTTTAGAGCAAGAAGCACACTCTTGCTTTCTAGAGTCTCTAAGACAGCAGGAAATCTGAGTGTGCCCAGAACAAAACAACGGTGTTTCCTGCACATACGGACTATATGTAGTCCAAAACTTCTTCTGAAACTGATAGAATGCACTGGTCCTCTAACATCCAATGCTTGTCAGTTAAGATGAGAAACGTGTGAGCTTCGTGAAAGATGTAGTTCGTTTGAGCAGAAAAGTGACTGCCCTTACCTGAAACGAAGTCTTGCTTGTAGGGAGACTCAGAGCCTGGGATTTAACTCCTTTTCTGATGTGAAACACACAGCATAGTTTTCATCCATGGATCACACTCTGCTTTAGAACAAGAAGCACACTCTTGCTTTCTAGTGTCTCTAAGACAGCAGGAAACGTGATTTTGCTGAGAACAAAAGAACGGTGTTTCCTACACATACGGACATTATATAGTCCAACTTTGCTTCTGAAACTGATAGAAAGCACTGGTCCTCTAACATCCAATGCTTGTCTGTTAAGATGAGAAATGTGTGAGCTCAGTGAACGATGTAGTTCGTTTGAGCTGAAAAGTGACTGCCCTTACCTGAAATTAAGTCTTGCTTGTAGGAAGACACAGAGATTGGGATTTAACTCCATTTCTGAAGGGAAACACACAGCATAGTTCTCAATTATGGATCACAATCTGCTTTAGAGCGAGAAGCACCCTCTTGCTATCTAGAGTCTCTAACACAGCAGGAAACGTGACTGTGCTGAGAACAAAAGAACGGTGTTTCCTACACATACGGACCATATCTAGTCCAACTCTGCTTCTGAAACTCATACAAAGCACTGGTCCTCTAACATCCAATGCTTGTCAGTTAAGGTGGGAAACGTGTGAGCTAAATGAATGATGTAGTTCTTTTGAGCAGAAAAGTGACTGCCCTTACCTGAAACGAAGTCTTGCTTGTAGGGAGACTCAGAGCCTGGGATTTAACTCCTTTTCTGAAGTGAAACACACAGCATAGTTTTCATCCATGGATCACATTCTGCTTTAGAAGGAGAAGCACGTTCTTGCTTTCTAGAGTGTCTAAGTAAGCAGGAAACGTGAGTGTGTTGAGAACAAAAGAACGGTGTTTCCTACACATACGGACCATATCTAGTCCAAACCTGCTTCTTAAACTGATACAAAGCACTGATCCTCTAACATCCAATGCTTGTCTGTTAAGATGAGAAACGTGTGAGCTTCATGAACGATGTAGATAGTTTGAGCGGAAAAGTGACTGCCCTTACCTGAATTGAAGTCTTGCCTGTAGGAAGACTCAGAGCCTGGGATTTAACTCCATTTCTGAAGTGAAACACACAGCAGTGTAATCATCCATTGATCACACTCTGCTTTATAACAAGAAGCACGCTCTTGCTTTCTAGAGTCTCTAACACAGCAGGAAACGTGAGTGTGCTGAGAACAAAAGAACAGTGTTTCCTACACATACGGACCATATCTAGTCCAACTCTGCTTCTGAAACTGATACAAAGCACTGACCCACTAACATCCAATGCTTGTCAGTTAAGATGGGAAATGTGTGAGCTTCATAAACGATGTAGTTCCTTTGAGCAGAAAAATGACAGCCCTTACCTGAATTGAAGTCTTGCTTGTAGGAAGACTCAGAGCCTGGGATTTAACTCCATTTCTGAAGTAAAACACACAGCAGTGTAATCATCCATTGATCACACTCTGCTTTAGAACAAGAAGCACACTCTTGCTTTCTAGATTCTCTAATACAGCAGGAAACATGATTTTGCTGAGAACAAAAGAATGGTGTTTCCTACACATACGGACATTATATAGTCCAACTCTGCTTCTGAAACTGATACAAAGCACTGGTCCTCTAACATCCAATGCTTGTCTGTTGAGGTGAGAAACGTGTGAGCTTCGTGAACGATGTAGTTCGTTTGAGCTGAAAAGTGACTGCCCTTACCTGAAACGTAGTCTTGCTTGTAGGAAGACTCAGAGCCTGGGATTTAACTCCATTTCTGAAGGCAAACACACAGCGTAGTTCTCATCCATGGATCACACTCTGCTTTAGAGCAAGAAGCACACTCTTGCTTTCTAGAGTCTCTAAGACAGCAGGATATCTGAGTGCGCCCAGAACAAAAGAACGGTGTTTCCTAACACATACGGACCATATGTAGTCCAAATCTGCTTCTAAAACTGATACAAAGCACTGACCCTCTAACATCCAATGCTTGTCAGTTAAGATGGGAAACGTGTGAGCTTCATGAACGATGTAGTTCGTTTGAGCAGAAAAGTGACTGCCCTTACCTGAATTGAAGTCTTGCTTGTAGGAAGACTCAGAGCCTGTGATTTAACTCCATTTCTGAAGTAAAACACACAGCAGTGTAATCATCCATTGATCACACTCTGCTTTAGAACAAGAAGCACGCTATTGCTTTCTAGAGTCTCTAAGACAGCAGGAAACGTGAGTGTGCCTAGAACAAAAGAACGGTGTTTCCTACACATACGGACTATATGTAGTCCAAAAGTTCTTCTGAAACAGATAGAATGCACTGGTCCTCTAACATCCAATGCTTGTCAGTTAAGATGAGAAACGTGTGTGCTTCGTGAAAGATGTAGTTCGTTTGAGCAGAAAAGTGACTGCCCTTACCTGAAACGAAGTCTTGCTTGTAGGGAGACTAAGAGTCTGGGATTTAACTCCATTTCTGAAGGCAAACACACAGCATAGTTCTCATCCATGGATCACACTCTGCTTTAGAGCGAGAAGCACGCTCTTACTTTCTAGAGTCTCTAAGACAGTAGGAAACGTGAGTGTGCTGAGATCAAAAGAACGGTGTTTCCTACACATACGGACCATATCTAGTCCAACTCTGGTACTGAAAATGATACAAAGCACTGGTCCTCTAACATCCAATGCTTGTCTGTTAAGATGAGAAACGTCTGAGCTCCGTGAAAGATGTAGTTCGTTTGAGCTGAAAATTGACTGCCCTTACCTGAAACGAAGTCTTGCTTGTAGGGAGACTCAGAGCCTGGGATTTAACTCCTTTTCTGAAGTGAAACACACAGCATAGTTTTCATCCATGGATCACACTCTGCTTTAGAACGAGAAGCAAGCTCTTGCTTTCTAGGGACTCTAAGACAGCAGGAAACGTGAGTGTGCTGAGAACAAAAGAACGGTGTTTCCTACACATATGGACCATATCTAGTCCAAATCTGCTTCTTAAACTGATACAAAGCACTGATCCTCTAACATCCAATGATTGTCTGTTAAGATGAGAAACTTGTGAGCTTCATGAACGATGTAGATAGTTTGAGCGGAAAAGTGACTGCCCTTACCTGAATTGAAGTCTTGCCTGTAGGAAGACTCAGAGCCTGGGATTTAACTCCATTTCTGAAGTAAAACACACAGCAGTGTAATCATCCATTGATCACACTCTGCTTTATAACAAGAAGCACGCTCTTGCTTTCTAGAGTCTCTAAGACAGCAGGAAACGTGATTTTGCTGAGAACAAAAGAACGGTGTTTCCTACACATACGGACCATATCTAGTTCAACTCTGCTTCTGAAACTGATACAAAGCACTGGTCCTCTAACATCCAATGCTTGTCAGTTAAGATGAGAAACGTGTGAGCTTCGTGAACGATGTAGTTCATTTGAGCAGAAAAGTGACTGCCCTCACCTGAAACGAAGTCTTGCTTGTAGGGAGTCTCAGAGCCTGGGTTTAACTCCTTTTCTGAAGTGAAACACACAGCATAGTTTTCATCCATGGATCACACTCTGCTTTAGAACGAGAAGCACGCTCTTGCTTTCTAGAGTCTCTAAGACAGCAGGAAACGTGAGTGTGCTGAGAACAAAAGAATGGTGTTTCCTACACATACAGACCATATCTAGTCCAACTCTGCTTCTGAAACTGATAGAAAGCACTGGTCCTCTAACATCCAATGCTTGTCAGTTAAGATGAGAAACCTGTGAGCTTCGTGAACGATGTAGTTATTTTGAACAGAAAAGTGACTGCACTTACCTGAAATGAAGTCTTGCTTGGAGGAAGACTCAGAGCCTGGGATTTAACTCCATTTCTGAAGTGAAACACACAGCAGTGTTCTCATCCATTGATCACACTCTGCTTTATAACAAGAAGCACGCTCTTGCTTTCTAGAGTCTCTAAGACAGCAGGAAACGTGATTTTGCTGAGAACAAAAGAACGGTGTTTCCTACACATACGGACATTATACAGTCCAACTTTGCTTCTGAAACTGATAGAAAGCACTGGTCCTCTAACATCCAATGCTTGTCTGTTAAGATGAGAAATGTGTGAGCTCAGTGAACGATGTAGTTCGTTTGAGCTGAAAAGTGACTGCCCTTACCTGAAATTAAGTCTTGCTTGTAGGAAGACACAGAGATTGGGATTTAACTCCATTTCTGAAGGGAAACACACAGCATAGTTCTCAATTATGGATCACAATCTGCTTTAGAGCGAGAAGCACGCTCTTGCTTTCTAGAGTCTCTAACACAGCAGGAAACGTGACTGTGCTGAGAACAAAAGAACGGTGTTTCCTACACATACGGACCATATCTAGTCCAACTCTGCTTCTGAAACTCATACAAAGCACTGGTCCTCTAACATCCAATGCTTGTCAGTTAAGGTGGGAAACGTGTGAGCTAAATGAATGATGTAGTTCGTTTGAGCAGAAAAGTGACTGCCCTTACCTGAAACGAAGTCTTGCTTGTAGGGAGACTCAGAGCCTGGGATTTAACTCCTTTTCTGAAGTGAAACACACAGCATAGTTTTCATCCATGGATCACATTCTGCTTTAGAAGGAGAAGCACGTTCTTGCTTTCTAGAGTGTCTAAGTAAGCAGGAAACGTGAGTGTGTTGAGAACAAAAGAACGGTGTTTCCTACACATACGGACCATATCTAGTCCAAACCTGCTTCTTAAACTGATACAAAGCACTGATCCTCTAACATCCAATGCTTGTCTGTTAAGATGAGAAACGTGTGAGCTTCATGAACGATGTAGATAGTTTGAGCGGAAAAGTGACTGCCCTTACCTGAATTGAAGTCTTGCCTGTAGGAAGACTCAGAGCCTGGGATTTAACTCCATTTCTGAAGTGAAACACACAGCAGTGTAATCATCCATTGATCACACTCTGCTTTATAACAAGAAGCACGCTCTTGCTTTCTAGAGTCTCTAACACAGCAGGAAACGTGAGTGTGCTGAGAACAAAAGAACAGTGTTTCCTACACATACGGACCATATCTAGTCCAACTCTGCTTCTGAAACTGATACAAAGCACTGACCCACTAACATCCAATGCTTGTCAGTTAAGATGGGAAACGTGTGAGCTTCATAAACGATGTAGTTCCTTTGAGCAGAAAAATGACAGCCCTTACCTGAATTGAAGTCTTGCTTGTAGGAAGACTCAGAGCCTGGGATTTAACTCCATTTCTGAAGTAAAACACACAGCAGTGTAATCATCCATTGATCACACTCTGCTTTAGAACAAGAAGCACACTCTTGCTTTCTAGATTCTCTAATACAGCAGGAAACATGATTTTGCTGAGAACAAAAGAATGGTGTTTCCTACACATACGGACATTATATAGTCCAACTCTGCTTCTGAAACTGATACAAAGCACTGGTCCTCTAACATCCAATGCTTGTCTGTTGAGGTGAGAAACGTGTGAGCTTCGTGAACGATGTAGTTCGTTTGAGCTGAAAAGTGACTGCCCTTACCTGAAACGTAGTCTTGCTTGTAGGAAGACTCAGAGCCTGGGATTTAACTCCATTTCTGAAGGCAAACACACAGCGTAGTTCTCATCCATGGATCACACTCTGCTTTAGAGCAAGAAGCACACTCTTGCTTTCTAGAGTCTCTAAGACAGCAGGAAATCTGAGTGTGCCCAGAACAAAACAACGGTGTTTCCTGCACATACGGACTATATGTAGTCCAAAACTTCTTCTGAAACTGATAGAATGCACTGGTCCTCTAACATCCAATGCTTGTCAGTTAAGATGAGAAACGTGTGAGCTTCGTGAAAGATGTAGTTCGTTTGAGCAGAAAAGTGACTGCCCTTACCTGAAACGAAGTCTTGCTTGTAGGGAGACTCAGAGCCTGGGATTTAACTCCTTTTCTGATGTGAAACACACAGCATAGTTTTCATCCATGGATCACACTCTGCTTTAGAACAAGAAGCACACTCTTGCTTTCTAGTGTCTCTAAGACAGCAGGAAACGTGATTTTGCTGAGAACAAAAGAACGGTGTTTCCTACACATACGGACATTATATAGTCCAACTTTGCTTCTGAAACTGATAGAAAGCACTGGTCCTCTAACATCCAATGCTTGTCTGTTAAGATGAGAAATGTGTGAGCTCAGTGAACGATGTAGTTCGTTTGAGCTGAAAAGTGACTGCCCTTACCTGAAATTAAGTCTTGCTTGTAGGAAGACACAGAGATTGGGATTTAACTCCATTTCTGAAGGGAAACACACAGCATAGTTCTCAATTATGGATCACAATCTGCTTTAGAGCGAGAAGCACGCTCTTGCTTTCTAGAGTCTCTAACACAGCAGGAAACGTGACTGTGCTGAGAACAAAAGAACGGTGTTTCCTACACATACGGACCATATCTAGTCCAACTCTGCTTCTGAAACTCATACAAAGCACTGGTCCTCTAACATCCAATGCTTGTCAGTTAAGGTGGGAAACGTGTGAGCTAAATGAATGATGTAGTTCGTTTGAGCAGAAAAGTGACTGCCCTTACCTGAAACGAAGTCTTGCTTGTAGGGAGACTCAGAGCCTGGGATTTAACTCCTTTTCTGAAGTGAAACACACAGCATAGTTTTCATCCATGGATCACATTCTGCTTTAGAAGGAGAAGCACGTTCTTGCTTTCTAGAGTGTCTAAGTCAGCAGGAAACGTGAGTGTGTTGAGAACAAAAGAACGGTGTTTCCTACACATACGGACCATATCTAGTCCAAACCTGCTTCTTAAACTGATACAAAGCACTGATCCTCTAACATCCAATGCTTGTCTGTTAAGATGAGAAACGTGTGAGCTTCATGAACGATGTAGTTCGTTTGAGCAGAAAAGTGACTACCCTTACATGAATTGAAGTCTTGCCTGTACAAAGACTCAGAGCCTGGGATTTACCTCCATTTCTGAAGTAAAACACACAGCAGTGTTTCATCCATTGATCACACTCTGCTTTAGAACAAGAAGCACGCTCTTGCTTTCTAGAGTCTCTAAGACAGCAGGAAACGTGATTTTGCTGAGAACAAAAGAACGGATTTTCCTACACATACGGACCATATCTAGTCCAACTCTGCTTCTGAAACTGATACAAAGCACTGGTCCTCTAACATCCAATGCTTGTCAGTTAGATGAGAAACATGTGACCTTTGTGAATGATGTAGTTCCTTTGAACTGCAAAGTGACTACCCTTACCTGAAACGAAGTCTTGGTTGTAGGGAGACTAAGATTCTGGGATTTAACTCCATTTCTGAAGGCAAACACACAGCATAGTTCTCATCCATGGATCACACTCTGCTTTAGAGCGAGAAGCACGCTCTTGCTTCTAGAGTCTCTAAGACAGTAGGAAACGTGAGTGTGCTGAGAACAAAAGAACAGTGTTTCCTACACATACGGACCATATCTAGTCCAACTCTGGTACTGAAAATGATACAAAGCACTGGTCCTCTAACATCCAATGATTGTCTGTTAAGATGAGAAACGTGTGAGCTTCATGAACGATGTAGATAGTTTGAGCGGAAAAGTGACTGCCCTTACCTGAATTGAAGTCTTGCCTGTAGGAAGACTCAGAGCCTGGGATTTAACTCCATTTCTGAAGTAAAACACACAGCAGTGTAATCATCCATTGATCACACTCTGCTTTATTACAAGAAGCACGCTGTTGCTTTCTAGAGTCTCTAAGACAGCAGGAAACGTGAGTGTGCTGAGAACAAAAGAACGGTGTTTCCTACACTTATGGACCATATGTAGTCCAACTCTGCTTCTGAAACTGATAGAAAGCACTGGTCCTTTAACATCCAATGCTTGTCATTTAAGATGAGAAACGTGTGAGCTTCTGGAATGATGTAGTTCGTTTGAGCAGAAAAGTGACTGCCCTTACCTGAAACGAAGTCTTGCTTGGAGGAAGACTCAGAGCCTGGGAAATAACTCTATTTCTTAAGTGAAACACACAGCGTAGTTCTCATCCATGGATCACACTCTGCTTTAGAGCAAGAAGCACACTCTTGCTTTCTAGAGTCTCTAAGACAGCAGGAAATCTGAGTGTGCCCAGAACAAAACAACAGTGTTTCCTGCACATACGGACTATATGTAGTCCAAAACTTCTTCTGAAACTGATAGAATGCACTGGTCCTCTAACATCCAATGCTTGTCAGTTAAGATGAGAAACGTGTGAGCTTCGTGAAAGATGTAGTTCGTTTGAGCAGAAAAGTGACTGCCCTTACCTGAAACGAAGTCGTGCTTGTAGGGAGACTCAGAGCCTAGGATTTAACTCCTTTTCTGATGTGAAACACACAGCATAGTTTACATCCATGGATCACACTCTGCTTTAGAACAAGAAGCACACTCTTGCTTTCTAGAGTCTCTAAGACAGCAGGAAACGTGATTTTGCTGAGAACAAAAGAACGGTGTTTCCTACACATACGGACATTATATAGTCCAACTTTGCTTCTGAAACTGATACAAAGCACTGGTCCTCTAACATCCAATGCTTGTCTGTTAAGATGAGAAATGTGTGAGCTCAGTGAACGATGTAGTTCGTTTGAGCTGAAAAGTGACTGCCCTTACCTGAAACGAAGTCTTGCTTGTAGGAAGACACAGAGATTGGGATTTAACTCCATTTCTGAAGGGAAACACACAGCATAGTTCTCAATTATGGATCACAATCTGCTTTAGAGCGAGAAGCACGCTCTTGCTTTCTAGAGTCTCTAACACAGCAGGAAACGTGAGTGTGCTGAGAACAAAAGAACGGTGTTTCCTACACATACTGACCATATCTAGTCCAACTCTGCTTCTGAAACTCATACAAAGCACTGGTCCTCTAACATCCAATGCTTGTCAGTTAAGGTGGGAAACGTGTGAGCTAAATGAATGATGTAGTTCGTTTGAGCAGAAAAGTGACTGCCCTTACCTGAAACGAAGTCTTGCTTGTAGGGAGACTCAGAGCCTGGGATTTAACTCCTTTTCTGAAGTGAAACACACAGCATAGTTTTCATCCATGGATCACATTCTGCTTTAGAAGGAGAAGCACGTTCTTGCTTTCTAGAGTGTCTAAGTCAGCAGGAAACGTGAGTGTGTTGAGAACAAAAGAACGGTGTTTCCTACACATACGGACCATATCTAGTCCAACTCTGATACTGAAAATGATACAAAGCACTGGTCCTCTAACATCCAATGCTTGTCTGTTAAGATGAGAAATGTCTGAGCTCCGTGAAAGATGTAGTTCGTTTGAGCTGAAAATTGACTGCCCTTACCTGAAACGAAGTCTTGCTAGTAGGAAGACTCAGAGCCTGGGATTTAACTCCTTTTCTGAAGTGAAACACACAGCATAGTTTTCATACATGGATCATACTCTGCTTTAGAATGAGAAGCAAGCTCTTGCTTTCTAGGGACTCTAAGACAGCAGGAAACGTGAGTGTGCTGAGAACAAAAGAACAGTGTTTCCTACACATATGGACCATATCTAGTCCAAATCTGCTTCTTAAACTGATACAAAGCACTGATCCTCTAACATCCAATGATTGTCTGTTAAGATGAGAAACGTGTGAGCTTCATGAACGATGTAGATAGTTTGAGCGGAAAAGTGACTGCCCTTACCTGAATTGAAGTCTTGCCTGTAGGAAGACTCAGAGCCTGGGATTTAACTCCATTTCTGAAGTAAAACACACAGCAGTGTAATCATCCATTGATCACACTCTGCTTTATAACAAGAAGCACGCTCTTGCTTTCTAGAGTCTCTAAGACAGCAGGAAACGTGAGTTTGCTGAGAACAAAAGAACGGTGTTTCCTACACATACGGACCATATCTAGTTCAACTCTGCTTCTGAAACTGATACAAAGCACTGGTCCTCTAACATCCAATGCTTGTCAGTTAAGATGAGAAACGTGTGAGCTTCGTGAACGATGTAGTTCATTTGAACAGAAAAGTGACTGCCCTCACCTGAAACGAAGTCTTGCTTGTAGGGAGTCTCAGAGCCTGGGTTTAACTCCTTTTCTGAAGTGAAACACACAGTATAGTTTTCATCCATGGATCACACTCTGCTTTAGAACGAGAAGCACGCTCTTGCTTTCTAGAGTCTCTAAGACAGCAGGAAACGTGAGTGTGCTGAGAACAAAAGAACGGGGTTTCCTACACATACAGACCATATCTAGTCCAACTCTGCTTCTGAAACTGATACAAAGCAATGGTCCTCTAACATCCAATGCTTGTCAGTTAAGATGAGAAACCTGTGAGCTTCATGAAAGATGTAGTTATTTTGAACAGAAAAGTGACTGCACTTACCTGAAACGAAGTCTTGCTTGTTGGGAGACACAGAGCATGGGATTTAACTCCATTTCTGAAGTGAAACACAAAGCATAGTCTCATCCATGGATCACACTCTGCTTTAGAGCGAGAAGCACGCTCTTGCTTTCTAGAGTCTCTAAGACACCAGGAAATGTGAGTGTGCCCAGAACAAAAGAACGGTGTTTCCTACACATACGGACTATATGTAGTCCAAAATTTCTTCTGAAACTGATAGAATGCAGTGGTCCTCTAACATCCAATGCTTGTCAGTTAAGATGAGAAACGTGTGAGCTTCGTCAAAGATGTAGTTCGTTTGAGCAGAAAAGTGACTGCCCTTACCTGAATTGAAGTCTTGCTTGTAGGAAGACTCAGAGACTGGGATTTAACTCCATTTCTGAAGTGAAACACACAGCAGTGTTCTCATCCATTGATGACACTCTGCTTTAGAACAAGAAGCACGCTCTTGCTTTCTAGAGTCTCTAACACAGCAGGAAACGTGAGTGTGCTAAGAATAAAAGAACAGTGTTTCCTACACATACGGACCATATCTAGTCCAACTCTGCTTCTGAAACTGATACAAAGCACTGACCCACTAACATTCAATGCTTGTCAGTTAAGATGGGAAACGTGTGAGCTTCATAAACGATGTAGTTCCTTTGAGCAGAAAAATGACAGCCCTTACCTGAATTGAAGTCTTGCTTGTAGGAAGACTCAGAGCCTGGGATTTAACTCCATTTCTGAAGTAAAACACACAGCAGTGTAATCATCCATTGATCACACTCTGCTTTAGAACAAGAAGCACACTCTTGCTTTCTAGATTCTCTAATACAGCAGGAAACATGATTTTGCTGAGAACAAAAGAACGGTGTTTCCTACACATACGGACATTATATAGTCCAACTCTGCTTCTGAAAATGATACAAAGCAATGGTCCTCTAACATCCAATGCTTGTCTGTTGAGGTGAGAAACGTGTGAGCTTCGTGAACGATGTAGTTCCTTTGAGTTGAAAAGTGACTGCCCTTACCTGTAGGAAGACTCAGAGCCTGGGATTTAACTCCATTTCTGAAGGCAAACACACAGCATAGTTCTCATCCATGGATCACACTCTGCTTTAGAGCGAGAAGCACGCTCTTGCTTTCTAGAGTCTCTAAGACAGCAGGAAACGTGAGTGTGCTGAGAACAAAAGAACGGTGTTTCCTACACTTATGGACCATAACTAGTCCAACTCTGCTTCTGAAACTGATAGAAAGCACTGGTCCTTTAACATCCAATGCTTGTCATTTAAGATGAGAAACGTGTGAGCTTCTGGAATGATGTAGTTCGTTTGAGCAGAAAAGTGACTGCCCTTACCTGAAACGAAGTCTTGCTTGGAGGAAGACTCAGAGCCTGGGATTTTACTCCATTTCTTAAGTGAAACACACAGCGTAGTTCTCATCCATGGATCACACTCTGCTTTAGAGCAAGAAGCACACTCTTGCTTTCTAGAGTCTCTAAGACAGCAGGAAATCTGAGTGTGCCCAGAACAAAACAACGGTGTTTCCTGCACATACGGACTATATGTAGTCCAAAACTTCTTCTGAAACTGATAGAATGCACTGGTCCTCTAACATCCAATGCTTGTCAGTTAAGATGAGAAACGTGTGAGCTTCGTGAAAGATGTAGTTCGTTTGAGCAGAAAAGTGACTGCCCTTACCTGAAACGAAGTCTTGCTTGTAGGGAGACTCAGAGCCTGGGATTTAACTCCTTTTCTGATGTGAAACACACAGCATAGTTTTCATCCATGGATCACACTCTGCTTTAGAACAAGAAGCACACTCTTGCTTTCTAGAGTCTCTAAGACAGTAGGAAACGTGATTTTGCTGAGAACAAAAGAACGGTGTTTCCTACACATACGGACATTATATAGTCCAACTTTGCTTCTGAAACTGATACAAAGCACTGGTCCTCTAACATCCAATGCTTGTCTGTTAAGATGAGAAATGTGTGAGCTCAGTGAACGATGTAGTTCGTTTGAGCTGAAAAGTGACTGCCCTTACCTGAAACGAAGTCTTGCTTGTAGGAAGACACAGAGAATGGGATTTAACTCCATTTCTGAAGGGAAACACACAGCATAGTTCTCAATTATGGAACACAATCTGCTTTAGAGCGAGAAGCACGCTCTTGCTTTCTAGAGTCTCTAACACAGCAGGAAACGTGAGTGTGCTGAGAACAAAAGAACGGTGTTTCCTACACATACGGACCATATCTAGTCCAACTCTGCTTCTGAAACTCATACAAAGCACTGGTCCTCTAACATCCAATGCTTGTCAGTTAAGGTGGGAAACGTGTGCGCTAAATGAATGATGTAGTTCGTTTGAGCAGAAAAGTGACTGCCCTTACCTGAAACGAAGTCTTGCTTGTAGGGAGACTCAGAGCCTGGGATTTAACTCCTTTTCTGAAGTGAAACACACAGCATAGTTTTCATCCATGGATCACATTCTGCTTTAGAAGGAGAAGCACGTTCTTGCTTTCTAGAGTGTCTAAGTCAGCAGGAAACGTGAGTGTGCTGAGAAAAAAAGAACGGTGTTTCCTACACATACGGACCATATCTAGTCCAACTCTGCTTCTGAAACTGATACAAAGCACTGGTCCTCTAACATCCAATGCTTGTCAGTTAAGATGAGAAACGTGTGAGCTTTGTGAATGATGTAGTTCCTTTGAACTGCAAAGTGACTACCCTTACCTGAAACGAAGTCTTGCTTGTAGGAAGACACAGAACCTGGGATTTAACTCCATTTCTGAAGGGAAACACACAGCATAGTATTCATCCATGGATCACACTGTGGTTAGAGCGAGAAGCACACTCTTGCTTTCTAGAGTCTCTAATATAGCAGGTAATCTGTGTGTGCCCATAACAAAAGAACGGTGTTTCCTACACATACAGACCATATGTAGTCCAAATCTGCTTCTGAAACTGATACAAAGCACTGAACCTCTATCATCCAATGCTTGTCAGTTAAGATGAGAAACGTGTGAGCTTCTTGAACGATGTAGTTCGTTTGAGCAGAAAATTGACTGCCCTTACCTGAATCGAAGTCTTGCTTGTAGGAAGACTCAGCACCTGGGATTGAACTCCATTTCTGAAGTGAAACACACAGCAGTGTAATCGTCCATTGATCACACTCTGCTTTAGAACAAGAAGCATTCTCTTGCTTTCTAGAGTCTCTAAGACAGCAGGAAACGTGTGTGAGCTGAGAACAAAAGAACGGTGTTTCCTACACATACGGACCATATGTAGTCCAACTCTGCTTCTGAAACTGATACAAAGCACTAGTCCTCTAACATCCAATGCTTGTCAGTTAAGATGAGAAACGTGTGAGCTTTGTGAACGATGTATTTTGTTTGAGCTGAAAGTGACTGACCTTAACTGAAACGCTGTCTTGCTTGTAGTAAGACACAGAGCCTGGGATTTAACTCCATTTCTGAAGGGAAACACACAGCATAGTTCTCATCGATGGATCACACTCTGCTTTAGAGCGAGAAGCACGCTCTTGCTTTCTAGAGTCTCTAATACAACAGAAAATCTGAGTGTGCTGAGGACAAAAGAATGGTGTTTCCTACACATACGGACCATATGTAGTCCAAATCTGCTTCTGAAACTGATACAAAGCACTGACCCTCTAACATCCAATGCATGTCAGTTAAGATGGGAAACGTGTGAGCTTCATGAACGATGTAGTTCGTTTGAGCAGAAAAGTGACTGCCCTTACCTGATTTGAAGTCTTGTTTGTAGGATTACTCAGAGCCTGGGATTTAACTCCATTTCTGAAGTAAAACACACAGCAGTGTAATCATCCATTGATCACACTCTGCTTTAGAACAAGAAGCATGCTCTTGCTTTCTAGAGTCTCTAAGACAGCAGGAAACGTGATTTTGCTGAGAACAAAAGAACGGTGTTTCCTACACATACGGACATTATATAGTCCAACTCTGCTTCTGAAACTGATACAAAGCACTGGTCCTCTAACATCCAATGCTTGTCTGTTAAGATGAGAAACGTGTGAGCTTCGTGAACGATGTAGTTCGTTTGAGCTGAAAAGTGACTGCCCTTACCTGAAACGAAGTCTTGCCTGTAGGAAGACACAGAGCAAGGGATTTAACTCCATTTCTGAAGGGAAACACACAGCATAATTCACATCCATGGATCACTCTCTGCTTTAGAGCGAGAAGCACGCTCTTGCTTTCTAAAGTCTCTAAGACAGCAGGAAACGTGAGCGTGCTGAGAACAAAAGAACGGTGTTTCCTACACATATGGACCATATCTAGTCCAAATCTGCTTCTGAAACTGATACAAAGCACTGACCCTCTAACATCCAATGCTTGTCAGTTAAGATGAGAAACGTGTGAGCTTCGTGAACGATGTAGTTCGTTTGAGCAGAAAATTGACTGCCCTTACCTGAAACGAAGTCTTGCTTGTAGGAAGACACAGAGCCTGGGATTTAACTCCATTTCTGAAGGGAAACACACAGCATAGTATTCATCCATGGATCACACTCTCCTTTAGAGCGAGATGCACACACTTGCTTTCTAGAGTCTCTAAGACAGCAGGATATCTGAGTGTGCTCATAACAAAAGATCGGTGTTTCCTATATATATGGACCATATCTAGTCCAAATCTGCTTCTGAAATTGATACAAAGCACTGACCCTCTATCATCCAATGCTTGTCAGTTAAGATGAGAAACGTGTGAGCTTCTTGAACGATGTAGTTCGTTTGAGCAGAAAATTGACTGCCCTTACCTGAATCGAAGTCTTGCTTGTAGGAAGACTCAGCACCTGGGATTGAACTCCATTTCTGAAGTGAAACACACAGCAGTGTAATCGTCCATTGATCACACTCTGCTTTAGAACAAGAAGCATTCTCTTGCTTTCTAGAGTCTCTAAGACAGCAGGAAACGTGTGTGAGCTGAGAACAAATGAACGGTGTTTCCTACACATACGGGCCATATGTAGTCCAACTCTGCTTCTGAAACTGATACAAAGCACTAGTCCTCTAACATCCAATGCTTGTCAGTTAAGATGAGAAACGTGTGAGCTTTGTGAACGATGTATTTTGTTTGAGCTGAAAGTGACTGACCTTAACTGAAACGCTGTCTTGCTTGTAGTAAGACACAGAGCCTGGGATTTAACTCCATTTCTGAAGGGAAACACACAGCATAGTTCTCATCGATGGATCACACTCTGCTTTAGAGCGAGAAGCACGCTCTTGCTTTCTAGAGTCTCTAATACAACAGAAAATCTGAGTGTGCTGAGGACAAAAGAATGGTGTTTCCTACACATACGGACCATATGTAGTCCAAATCTGCTTCTGAAACTGATACAAAGCACTGACCCTCTAACATCCAATGCATGTCAGTTAAGATGGGAAACGTGTGAGCTTCATGAACGATGTAGTTCGTTTGAGCAGAAAAGTGACTGCCCTTACCTGATTTGAAGTCTTGTTTGTAGGATTACTCAGAGCCTGGGATTTAACTCCATTTCTGAAGTAAAACACACAGCAGTGTAATCATCCATTGATCACACTCTGCTTTAGAACAAGAAGCATGCTCTTGCTTTCTAGAGTCTCTAAGACAGCAGGAAACGTGATTTTGCTGAGAACAAAAGAACGGTGTTTCCTACACATACGGACATTATATAGTCCAACTCTGCTTCTGAAACTGATACAAAGCACTGGTCCTCTAACATCCAATGCTTGTCTGTTAAGATGAGAAACGTGTGAGCTTCGTGAACGATGTAGTTCGTTTGAGCTGAAAAGTGACTGCCCTTACCTGAAACGAAGTCTTGCCTGTAGGAAGACACAGAGCAAGGGATTTAACTCCATTTCTGAAGGGAAACACACAGCATAATTCACATCCATGGATCACTCTCTGCTTTAGAGCGAGAAGCACGCTCTTGCTTTCTAAAGTCTCTAAGACAGCAGGAAACGTGAGCGTGCTGAGAACAAAAGAACGGTGTTTCCTACACATATGGACCATATCTAGTCCAAATCTGCTTCTGAAACTGATACAAAGCACTGACCCTCTAACATCCAATGCTTGTCAGTTAAGATGAGAAACGTGTGAGGTTCGTGAACGATGTAGTTCGTTTGAGCAGAAAATTGACTGCCCTTACCTGAAACGAAGTCTTGCTTGTAGGAAGACACAGAGCCTGGGATTTAACTCCATTTCTGAAGGGAAACACACAGCATAGTATTCATCCATGGATCACACTCTCCTTTAGAGCGAGATGCACACACTTGCTTTCTAGAGTCTCTAAGACAGCAGGATATCTGAGTGTGCTCATAACAAAAGATCGGTGTTTCCTATATATATGGACCATATCTAGTCCAAATCTGCTTCTGAAATTGATACAAAGCACTGACCCTCTATCATCCAATGCTTGTCAGTTAAGATGAGAAACGTGTGAGCTTCTTGAACGATGTAGTTCGTTTGAGCAGAAAATTGACTGCCCTTACCTGAATCGAATTCTTGCTTGTAGGAAGACTCAGCACCTGGGATTGAACTCCATTTCTGAAGTGAAACACACAGCAGTGTAATCGTCCATTGATCACACTCTGCTTTAGAACAAGAAGCATTCTCTTGCTTTCTAGAGTCTCTAAGACAGCAGGAAACGTGTGTGAGCTGAGAACAAAAGAACGGTGTTTCCTACACATACGGGCCATATGTAGTCCAACTCTGCTTCTGAAACTGATACAAAGCACTAGTCCTCTAACATCCAATTCTTGTCAGTTAAGATGAGAAACGTGTGAGCTTTGTGAAGGATGTATTTTGTTTGAGCTGAAAGTGACTGACCTTAACTGAAACGCTGTCTTGCTTGTAGTAAGACACAGAGCCTGGGATTTAACTCCATTTCTGAAGGGAAACACACAGCATAGTTCTCATCGATGGATCACACTCTGCTTTAGAGCGAGAAGCACGCTCTTGCTTTCTAGAGTCTCTAATACAACAGAAAATCTGAGTGTGCTGAGGACAAAAGAATGGTGTTTCCTACACATACGGACCATATGTAGTCCAAATCTGCTTCTGAAACTGATACAAAGCACTGACCCTCTAACATCCAATGCATGTCAGTTAAGAGGGGAAACGTGTGAGCTTCATGAACGATGTAGTTCGTTTGAGCAGAAAAGTGACTGCCCTTACCTGATTTGAAGTCTTGTTTGTAGGATTACTCAGAGCCTGGGATTTAACTCCATTTCTGAAGTAAAACACACAGCAGTGTAATCATCCATTGATCACACTCTGCTTTAAAACAAGAAGCATGCTCTTGCTTTCTAGAGTCTCTAAGACAGCAGGAAACGTGATTTTGCTGAGAACAAAAGAACGGTGTTTCCTACACATACGGACATTATATAGTCCAACTCTGCTTCTGAAACTGATACAAAGCACTGGTCCTCTAACATCCAATGCTTGTCTGTTAAGATGAGAAACGTGTGAGCTTCGTGAACGATGTAGCTCGTTTGAGCTGAAAAGTGACTGCCCTTACCTGAAACGAAGTCTTGCCTGTAGGAAGACACAGAGCAAGGGATTTAACTCCATTTCTGAAGGGAAACACACAGCATAATTCACATCCATGGATCACTCTCTGCTTTAGAGCGAGAAGCACGCTCTTGCTTTCTAAAGTCTCTAAGACAGCAGGAAACGTGAGCGTGCAGAGAACAAAAGAACGGTGTTTCCTACACATATGGACCATATCTAGTCCAAATCTGCTTCTGAAACTGACACAAAGCACTGACCCTCTAACATCCAATGCTTGTCAGTTAAGATGAGAAACGTGTGAGCTTCGTGAACGATGTAGTTCGTTTGAGCAGAAAAGTGACTGCCCTTACCTGAAAGGAAGTCTTGCTTGTAGGAAGTCTCAGAGCCTGGGATTTACCCCATTTCTGAAGGTAAACACACAGCATAGTTCTCATCCATGGATCACACTCTGCTTTAGATCCAGAAGCACGCTCTTTCTTTCTAGAGTCTCTAAGACATCAGGAAACGTGAGTGTGCTGAGAACAAAAGAACGGTGTTTCCTACACATACGGACCATATCTAGTCCAATTCTTCTTCTGAAACTGATACAAAGCACTGGTCCTCTAACATCCAATGCTTGTCAATTAAGATGAGAAACGTGTGAGCTTCGTGAACGATGTAGTTCGTTTGAGCGGAAAACTGATTGCCCTTACCTGAAACGAAGTCTTGCTTGTAGGAAGACTCAGAGCCTAGGATTTAACTCCATTTCTGAAGTGTAACACACAGCAGTGGTCTCATCCATTAATCACACTCTGCTTAAGAACAAGAAGCACGCTCTTGCTTTCTAGAGTCTCTAAGACAGCAGGAAACGTGAGTTTGCTGAGAACAAAAGAACCGTGTTTCCTACACATACAGACCATATCTAGTCCAACTCGGCTTCTGAAACTGATACAAAGCACTGACCCTCTAACATCCAATGCTTGTCAGTTAAGATGAGAAACGCGTGATCTCAGTGAACGATGTAGTTCGGTTGATCTGAAAAGTGACTGCCCGTACCTGAATCGAAGTCTTGCTTGTAGGAAGACTCAGAGCCTGGGATTTAACTCCATTTCTGAAGGGAAACACACAGCATAGTTCTCATCCATGGATCACACTCTGCTTTAGAGCGAGAAGCACACTCTTGCTTTCTAGAGTCTCTAATACAGCAGGAACTCTGAGTGTGCCCAGAATAAAAGAACGGTGTTTCCTAACACATACGGACCATATGTAGTCCAAATCTGCTTCTAAAACTGATACAAAGCACTGACCCTCTAACATCCAATGCTTGTCAGTTAAGATGGGAAACGTGTGAGCTTCATGAACGATGTAGTTCGTTTGAGCAGAAAAGTGACTGCCCTTACCTGAATTGAAGTGTTGCTTGTAGGAAGACTCAGAGCCTGGGATTTAACTCTATTTCTGAAGTAAAACACACAGCAGTGTAATCATCCATTGATCACACTCTGCTTTAGAACAAGAAGCACGCTATTGCTTTCTAGAGTCTCTAAGACAGCAGGAAACGTGATTTTGCTGAGAACAAAAGAACGGTGTTTCCTACACATACGGACATTATATAGTCCAACTCTGCTTCTGAAACTGATACAAAGCACTGGTCCTCTAACATCCAATGCTTGTCTGTTAAGGTGAGAAACGTGTGAGCTTCGTGAACGATGTAGTTCGTTTGAGCTGAAAAGTGACTGCCCTTACCTGAAACAAAGTCTTGCTTGTAGGAAGACTCAGAGCCTGTGATTTAACTCCATTTCTGAAGGCAAACACACAGAATAGTTCTCATCCATGGGTCACTCTCTGCTTTAGAGCGAGAAGCATGCTCTTGCTTTCTAGAGTCTCTAAGACAGCAGGAAACTTGAGTGTGCTGAGAACAAAAGAACGGTGTTTCCTACACATACGGACCATATCTAGTCCAACTCTTCTTCTGAAACTGATACAAAGCACTGGTCCTCTAACATCCAATGCTTGTCAGTTAAGATGGGAAACGTGTGAGCTTCATAAACGATGTAGTTCCTTTGAGCAGAAAAATGACAGCCCTTACCTGAATTGAAGTCTTGCTTGTAGGAAGACTCAGAGCCTGGGATTTAACTCCATTTCTGAAGTAAAACACACAGCAGTGTAATCATCCATTGATCACACTCTGCTTTAGAACAAGAAGCACACTCTTGCTTTCTAGATTCTCTAATACAGCAGGAAACATGATTTTGCTGAGAACAAAAGAATGGTGTTTCCTACACATACGGACATTATATAGTCCAACTCTGCTTCTGAAACTGATACAAAGCACTGGTCCTCTAACATCCAATGCTTGTCTGTTAAGGTGAGAAACATGTGAGCTTAGTGAATGATGTAGTTCCTTTGAACTGAAAAGTGACTGCCCTTACCTGAAACAAAGTCTTGCTTGTAGGAAGACTCAGAGCCTGTGATTTAACTCCATTTCTGAAGGCAAACACACAGAATAGTTCTCATCCATGGGTCACTCTCTGCTTTAGAGCGAGAAGCATGCTCTTGCTTTCTAGAGTCTCTAAGACAGCAGGAAACTTGAGTGTGCTGAGAACAAAAGAACGGTGTTTCCTACACATACGGACCATATCTAGTCCAACTCTTCTTCTGAAACTGATACAAAGCACTGGTCCTCTAACATCCAATGCTTGTCAGTTAAGATGGGAAACGTGTGAGCTTCATGAACGATGTAGTTCGTTTGAGCAGAAAAGTGACTGCCCTTACCTGAATTGAAGTCTTGCTTGTAGGAAGACTCAGAGCCTGGGATTTAACTCCATTTCTGAAGTAAAACACACAGCAGTGTAATCATCCATTGATCACACTCTGCTTTAGAACAAGAAGCACGCTATTGCTTTCTAGAGTCTCTAAGACAGCAGGAAACGTGATTTTGCTGAGAACAAAAGAACGGTGTTTCCTACACATACGGACATTATATAGTCCAACTCTGCTTCTGAAACTGATACAAAGCACTGGTCCTCTAACATCCAATGCTTGTCTGTTAAGGTGAGAAACGTGTGAGCTTCGTGAACGATGTAGTTCGTTTGAGCTGAAAAGTGACTGCCCTTACCTGAAACAAAGTCTTGCTTGTAGGAAGACTCAGAGCCTGTGATTTAACTCCATTTCTGAAGGCAAACACACAGAATAGTTCTCATCCATGGGTCACTCTCTGCTTTAGAGCGAGAAGCATGCTCTTGCTTTCTAGAGTCTCTAAGACAGCAGGAAACTTGAGTGTGCTGAGAACAAAAGAACGGTGTTTCCTACACATACGGACCATATCTAGTCCAACTCTTCTTCTGAAACTGATACAAAGCACTGGTCCTCTAACATCCAATGCTTGTCAGTTAAGATGAGAAACGTGTGAGCTTCATGAAAGATGTAGTTCGTTTGAGCAGAAAAGTGACTGCCATTATCTGAAACGAAGTCTTGCTTAGAGGAAGACTCAGAGCCTGGGATATAACTCCATTTCTGAAGTGAAACACACAGCGTAGTTCTCATCCATTGATCACACTCTGCTTTAGAGCAAGAAGCACACTCTTGCTTTCTAGAGTCTCTAAGACAGCAGGATATCTGAGTGCGCCCAGAACAAAAGAACGGTGTTTCCTAACACATAGGGACCATATGTAGTCCAAATCTGCTTCTAAAACTGATACAAAGCACTGACCCTCTAACATCCAATGCTTGTAAGTTAAGATGGGAAACGTGTGAGCTTCATGAACGATGTAGTTCGTTTGAGCAGAAAAGTGACTGCCCTTACCTGAATTGAAGTCTTGCTTGTAGGAAGACTCAGAGCCTGGGATTTAACTCCATTTCTGAAGTGAAACACACAGCAGTGTTCTCATCCATTGATGACACTCTGCTTTAGAACAAGAAGCACGCTCTTGCTTTCTAGAGTCTCTAACACAGCAGGAAACGTGAGTGTGCTGAGAACAAAAGAACAGTGTTTCCTACACATACGGACCATATCTAGTCCAACTCTGCTTCTGAAACTGATACAAAGCACTGACCCACTAACATCCAATGCTTGTCAGTTAAGATGGGAAACGTGTGAGCTTCATAAACGATGTAGTTCCTTTGAGCAGAAAAATGACAGCCCTTACCTGAATTGAAGTCTTGCTTGTAGGAAGACTCAGAGCCTGGTATTTAACTCCATTTCTGAAGTAAAACACACAGCAGTGTAATCATCCATTGATCACACTCTGCTTTAGAA
The DNA here is from genome assembly GCA_949786385.1 of Onychomys leucogaster. Taxonomy (NCBI): domain Eukaryota; kingdom Metazoa; phylum Chordata; class Mammalia; order Rodentia; family Cricetidae; genus Onychomys; species Onychomys leucogaster. Next base: position 956,200 of record CATKUP010000069.1, read on the forward strand.
CAAGAAGCACACTCTTGCTTTCTAGATTCTCTAATACAGCAGGAAACATGATTTTGCTGAGAACAAAAGAAAGGTGTTTCCTACACATACGGACCATATCTAGTCCAACTCTGCTTCTGAAACTCATACAAAGCACTGGTCCTCTAACATCCAATGCTTGTCAGTTAAGGTGGGAAACGTGTGCGCTAAATGAATGATGTAGTTCGTTTGAGCAGAAAAGTGACTGCCCTTACCTGAAACGAACTCTTGCTTGTAGGGAGACTCAGAGCCTGGGATTTAACTCCTTTTCTGAAGTGAAACACACAGCATAGTTTTCATCCATGGATCACATTCTGCTTTAGAAGGAGAAGCACGTTCTTGCTTTCTAGAGTGTCTAAGTCAGCAGGAAACGTGAGTGTGCTGAGAACAAAAGAACGGTGTTTCCTACACATACGGACCATATCTAGTCCAAATCTGCTTCTTAAACTGATACAAAGCACTGATCCTCTAACATCCAATGCTTGTCTGTTAAGATGAGAAACGTGTGAGCTTCATGAACGATGTAGTTCGTTTGAGCAGAAAAGTGACTACCCTTACCTGAATTGAAGTCTTGCCTGTAGGAAGACTCAGAGCCTGGGATTTACCTCCATTTCTGAAGTAAAACACACAGCAGTGTTTCATCCATTGATCACACTCTGCTTTAGAACAAGAAGCACGCTCTTGCTTTCTAGAGTCTCTAAGACAGCAGGAAACGTGATTTTGCTGAGAACAAAAGAACGGATTTTCCTACACATACGGACCATATCTAGTCCAACTCTGCTTCTGAAACTGATACAAAGCACTGGTCCTCTAACATCCAATGCTTGTCAGTTAAGATGAGAAACGTGTGAGCTTTGTGAATGATGTAGTTCCTTTGAACTGCAAAGTGACTACCCTTACCTGAAACGAAGTCTTGCTTGTAGGAAGACACAGAACCTGGGATTTAACTCCATTTCTGAAGGGAAACACACAGCATAGTATTCATCCATGGATCACACTGTGGTTAGAGCGAGAAGCACACTCTTGCTTTCTAGAGTCTCTAATATAGCAGGTAATCTGTGTGTGCCCAGAACAAAAGAACGGTGTTTCCTACACATACAGACCATATGTAGTCCAAATCTGCTTCTGAAACTGATACAAAGCACTGACCCTTTAACATCCAATGCTTGTCAGTTAAGATGAGAAACGTGTGAGCTTCGTGAACGATGTAGTTCGTTTGAGCAGAAAATTGACTGCCCTTACCTGAATCGAAGTCTTGCTTGTAGGAAGACTCAGCACCTGGGATTGAACTCCATTTCTGAAGTGAAACACACAGCAGTGTAATCGTCCATTGATCACACTCTGCTTTAGAACAAGAAGCATTCTCTTGCTTTCTAGAGTCTCTAAGACAGCAGGAAACGTGTGTGAGCTGAGAACAAAAGAACGGTGTTTCCTACACATACGGACCATATGTAGTCCAACTCTGCTTCTGAAACTGATACAAAGCACTAGTCCTCTAACATCCAATGCTTGTCAGTTAAGATGAGAAACGTGTGAGCTTTGTGAACGATGTATTTTGTTTGAGCTGAAAGTGACTGACCTTAACTGAAACGCTGTCTTGCTTGTAGTAAGACACAGAGCCTGGGATTTAACTCCATTTCTGAAGGGAAACACACAGCATAGTTCTCATCGATGGATCACACTCTGCTTTAGAGCGAGAAGCACGCTCTTGCTTTCTAGAGTCTCTAATACAACAGAAAATCTGAGTGTGCTGAGGACAAAAGAATGGTGTTTCCTACACATACGGACCATATGTAGTCCAAATCTGCTTCTGAAACTGATACAAAGCACTGACCCTCTAACATCCAATGCATGTCAGTTAAGATGGGAAACGTGTGAGCTTCATGAACGATGTAGTTCGTTTGAGCAGAAAAGTGACTGCCCTTACCTGATTTGAAGTCTTGTTTGTAGGATTACTCAGAGCCTGGGATTTAACTCCATTTCTGAAGTAAAACACACAGCAGTGTAATCATCCATTGATCACACTCTGCTTTAGAACAAGAAGCATGCTCTTGCTTTCTAGAGTCTCTAAGACAGCAGGAAACGTGATTTTGCTGAGAACAAAAGAACGGTGTTTCCTACACATACGGACATTATATAGTCCAACTCTGCTTCTGAAACTGATACAAAGCACTGGTCCTCTAACATCCAATGCTTGTCTGTTAAGATGAGAAACGTGTGAGCTTCGTGAACGATGTAGTTCGTTTGAGCTGAAAAGTGACTGCCCTTACCTGAAACGAAGTCTTGCCTGTAGGAAGACACAGAGCAAGGGATTTAACTCCATTTCTGAAGGGAAACACACAGCATAATTCACATCCATGGATCACTCTCTGCTTTAGAGCGAGAAGCACGCTCTTGCTTTCTAAAGTCTCTAAGACAGCAGGAAACGTGAGCGTGCTGAGAACAAAAGAACGGTGTTTCCTACACATATGGACCATATCTAGTCCAAATCTGCTTCTGAAACTGATACAAAGCACTGACCCTCTAACATCCAATGCTTGTCAGTTAGGATGAGAAACGTGTGAGCTTCGTGAACGATGTAGTTCGTTTGAGCAGAAAATTGACTGCCCTTACCTGAAACGAAGTCTTGCTTGTAGGAAGACACAGAGCCTGGGATTTAACTCCATTTCTGAAGGGAAACACACAGCATAGTATTCATCCATGGATCACACTCTCCTTTAGAGCGAGAAGCACACTCTTGCTTTCTAGAGTCTCTAAGACAGCAGGATATCTGAGTGTGCTCATAACAAAAGATCGGTGTTTCCTATATATATGGACCATATCTAGTCCAAATCTGCTTCTGAAATTGATACAAAGCACTGACCCTCTATCATCCAATGCTTGTCAGTTAAGATGAGAAACGTGTGAGCTTCTTGAACGATGTAGTTCGTTTGAGCAGAAAAGTGACTGCCCTTACCTGAAAGGAAGTCTTGCTTGTAGGAAGACTCAGAGCCTGGGATTTACCCCATTTCTGAAGGTAAACACACAGCATAGTTCTCATCCATGGATCACACTCTGCTTTAGATCCAGAAGCACGCTCTTTCTTTCTAGAGTCTCTAAGACATCAGGAAACGTGAGTGTGCTGAGAACAAAAGAACGGTGTTTCCTACACATACGGACCATATCTAGTCCAATTCTTCTTCTGAAACTGATACAAAGCACTGGTCCTCTAACATCCAATGCTTGTCAATTAAGATGAGAAACGTGTGAGCTTCGTGAACGATGTAGTTCGTTTGAGCGGAAAACTGATTGCCCTTACCTGAAACGAAGTCTTGCTTGTAGGAAGACTCAGAGCCTAGGATTTAACTCCATTTCTGAAGTGTAACACACAGCAGTGGTCTCATCCATTAATCACACTCTGCTTAAGAACAAGAAGCACGCTCTTGCTTTCTAGAGTCTCTAAGACAGCAGGAAACGTGAGTTTGCTGAGAACAAAAGAACCGTGTTTCCTACACATACAGACCATATCTAGTCCAACTCGGCTTCTGAAACTGATACAAAGCACCGACCCTCTAACATCCAATGCTTGTCAGTTAAGATGAGAAACGCGTGATCTCAGTGAACGATGTAGTTCGGTTGATCTGAAAAGTGACTGCCCTTACCTGAATCGAAGTCTTGCTTGTAGGAAGACTCAGAGCCTGGGATTTAACTCCATTTCTGAAGGGAAACACACAGCATAGTTCTCATCCATGGATCACACTCTGCTTTAGAGCGAGAAGCACACTCTTGCTTTCTAGAGTCTCTAATACAGAAGGAACTCTGAGTGTGCCCAGAATAAAAGAACGGTGTTTCCTAACACATACGGACCATATGTAGTCCAAATCTGCTTCTAAAACTGATACAAAGCACTGACCCTCTAACATCCAATGCTTGTCAGTTAAGATGGGAAACGTGTGAGCTTCATGAACGATGTAGTTCGTTTGAGCAGAAAAGTGACTGCCCTTACCTGAATTGAAGTGTTGCTTGTAGGAAGACTCAGAGCCTGGGATTTAACTCCATTTCTGAAGTAAAACACACAGCAGTGTAATCATCCATTGATCACACTCTGCTTTAGAACAAGAAGCACGCTATTGCTTTCTAGAGTCTCTAAGACAGCAGGAAACGTGATTTTGCTGAGAACAAAAGAACGGTGTTTCCTACACATACGGACATTATATAGTCCAACTCTGCTTCTGAAACTGATACAAAGCACTGGTCCTCTAACATCCAATGCTTGTCTGTTAAGGTGAGAAACGTGTGAGCTTCGTGAACGATGTAGTTCGTTTGAGCTGAAAAGTGACTGCCCTTACCTGAAACAAAGTCTTGCTTGTAGGAAGACTCAGAGCCTGTGATTTAACTCCATTTCTGAAGGCAAACAAACAGATTAGTTCTCATCCATGGGTCACTCTCTGCTTTAGAGCGAGAAGCATGCTCTTGCTTTCTAGAGTCTCTAAGACAGCAGGAAACTTGAGTGTGCTGAGAACAAAAGAACGGTGTTTCCTACACATACGGACCATATCTAGTCCAACTCTTCTTCTGAAACTGATACAAAGCACTGGTCCTCTAACATCCAATGCTTGTCAGTTAAGATGAGAAACGTGTGAGCTTCATGAAAGATGTAGTTCGTTTGAGCAGAAAAGTGACTGCCATTATCTGAAACGAAGTCTTGCTTAGAGGAAGACTCAGAGCCTGGGATTTAACTCCATTTCTGAAGTGAAACACACAGCGTAGTTCTCATCCATTGATCACACTCTGCTTTAGAGCAAGAAGCACACTCTTGCTTTCTAGAGTCTCTAAGACAGCAGGATATCTGAGTGCGCCCAGAACAAAAGAACGGTGTTTCCTACACATACGGACCATATCTAGTCCAACTCTGCTTCTGAAACTGATACAAAGCACTGACCCACTAACATCCAATGCTTGTCAGTTAAGATGGGAAACGTGTGAGCTTCATAAACGATGTAGTTCCTTTGAGCAGAAAAATGACAGCCCTTACCTGAATTGAAGTCTTGCTTGTAGGAAGACTCAGAGCCTGGTATTTAACTCCATTTCTGAAGTAAAACACACAGCAGTGTAATCATCCATTGATCACTCTCTGCTTTAGAACAAGAAGCACACTCTTGCTTTCTAGATTCTCTAATACAGCAGGAAACATGATTTTGCTGAGAACAAAAGAAAGGTGTTTCCTAAACATACGGACCATATCTAGTCCAACACTGCTTCTGAAACTCATACAAAGCACTGGTCCTCTAACATCCAATGCTTGTCAGTTAAGGTGGGAAACATGTGCGCTAAATGAATGATGTAGTTCGTTTGAGCAGAAAAGTGACTGCCCTTACCTGAAACGAACTCTTGCTTGTAGGGAGACTCAGAGCCTGGGATTTAACTCCTTTTCTGAAGTGAAACACACAGCATAGTTTTCATCCATGGATCACATTCTGCTTTAGAAGGAGAAGCACGTTCTTGCTTTCTAGAGTGTCTAAGTCAGCAGGAAACGTGAGTGTGCTGAGAACAAAAGAACGGTGTTTCCTACACATACGGACCATATCTAGTCCAAATCTGCTTCTTAAACTGATACAAAGCACTGATCCTCTAACATCCAATGCTTGTCTGTTAAGATGAGAAACGTGTGAGCTTCATGAACGATGTAGTTCGTTTGAGCAGAAAAGTGACTACCCTTACCTGAATTGAAGTCTTGCCTGTAGGAAGACTCAGAGCCTGGGATTTACCTCCATTTCTGAAGTAAAACACACAGCAGTGTTTCATCCATTGATCACACTCTGCTTTAGAACAAGAAGCACGCTCTTGCTTTCTAGAGTCTCTAAGACAGCAGGAAACGTGATTTTGCTGAGAACAAAAGAACGGATTTTCCTACACATACGGACCATATCTAGTCCAACTCTGCTTCTGAAACTGATACAAAGCACTGGTCCTCTAACATCCAATGCTTGTCAGTTAAGATGAGAAACGTGTGAGCTTTGTGAATGATGTAGTTCCTTTGAACTGCAAAGTGACTACCCTTACCTGAAACGAAGTCTTGCTTGTAGGAAGACACAGAACCTGGGATTTAACTCCATTTCTGAAGGGAAACACACAGCATAGTATTCATCCATGGATCACACTGTGGTTAGAGCGAGAAGCACACTCTTGCTTTCTAGAGTCTCTAATATAGCAGGTAATCTGTGTGTGCCCAGAACAAAAGAACGGTGTTTCCTACACATACAGACCATATGTAGTCCAAATCTGCTTCTGAAACTGATACAAAGCACTGACCCTTTAACATCCAATGCTTGTCAGTTAAGATGAGAAACGTGTGAGCTTCGTGAACGATGTAGTTCGTTTGAGCAGAAAATTGACTGCCCTTACCTGAATCGAAGTCTTGCTTGTAGGAAGACTCAGCACCTGGGATTGAACTCCATTTCTGAAGTGAAACACACAGCAGTGTAATCGTCCATTGATCACACTCTGCTTTAGAACAAGAAGCATTCTCTTGCTTTCTAGAGTCTCTAAGACAGCAGGAAACGTGTGTGTGCTGAGAACAAAAGAACGGTGTTTCCTACACATACGGACCATATGTAGTCCAACTCTGCTTCTGAAACTGATACAAAGCACTAGTCCTCTAACATCCAATGCTTGTCAGTTAAGATGAGAAACGTGTGAGCTTTGTGAACGATGTATTTTGTTTGAGCTGAAAGTGACTGACCTTAACTGAAACGCTGTCTTGCTTGTAGTAAGACACAGAGCCTGGGATTTAACTCCATTTCTGAAGGGAAACACACAGCATAGTTCTCATCGATGGATCACACTCTGCTTTAGAGCGAGAAGCACGCTCTTGCTTTCTAGAGTCTCTAATACAACAGAAAATCTGAGTGTGCTGAGGACAAAAGAATGGTGTTTCCTACACATACGGACCATATGTAGTCCAAATCTGCTTCTGAAACTGATACAAAGCACTGACCCTCTAACATCCAATGCATGTCAGTTAAGATGGGAAACGTGTGAGCTTCATGAACGATGTAGTTCTTTTGAGCAGAAAAGTGACTGCCCTTACCTGATTTGAAGTCTTGTTTGTAGGATTACTCAGAGCCTGGGATTTAACTCCATTTCTGAAGTAAAACACACAGCAGTGTAATCATCCATTGATCACACTCTGCTTTAGAACAAGAAGCATGCTCTTGCTTTCTAGAGTCTCTAAGACAGCAGGAAACGTGATTTTGCTGAGAACAAAAGAACGGTGTTTCCTACACATACGGACATTATATAGTCCAACTCTGCTTCTGAAACTGATACAAAGCACTGGTCCTCTAAAATCCAATGCTTGCTGTTAAGAGGAGAAACGTGTGAGCTTCGTGAACGATGTAGTTCGTTTGAGCAGAAAAGTGACTGCCCTTACCTGAAAGGAAGTCTTGCTTGTAGGAAGACTCAGAGCCTGGGATTTACTCCATTTCTGAAGGTAAACACACAGCATAGTTCTCATCCATGGATCACACTCTGCTTTAGATCCAGAAGCACGCTCTTTCTTTCTAGAGTCTCTAAGACATCAGGAAACGTGAGTGTGCTGAGAACAAAAGAACGGTGTTTCCTACACATACGGACCATATCTAGTCCAATTCTTCTTCTGAAACTGATACAAAGCACTGGTCCTCTAATATCCAATGCTTGTCAATTAAGATGAGAACCGTGTGAGCTTCGTGAACGATGTAGTTCGTTGAGCGGAAAACTGATTGCCCTTACCTGAAACGAAGTCTTGCTTGTAGGAAGACTCAGAGCCTAGGATTTAACTCCATTTCTGAAGTGTAACACACAGCAGTGGTCTCATCCATTAATCACACTCTGCTTAAGAACAAGAAGCACGCTCTTGCTTTCTAGAGTCTCTAAGACAGCAGTTAACGTGAGTTTGCTGAGAACAAAAGAACCGTGTTTCCTACACATACAGACCATATCTAGTCCAACTCGGCTTCTGAAACTGATACAAAGCACTGACCCTCTAACATCCAATGCTTGTCAGTTAAGATGAGAAACGCGTGAGCTCAGTGAACGATGTAGTTCGGTTGAACTGAAAAGTGACTGCCCTTACCTGAATCAAAGTCTTGCTTGTAGGAAGACTCAGAGCCTGGGATTTAACTCCATTTCTGAAGGGAAACACACAGCATAGTTCTCATCCATGGATCACACTCTGCTTTAGAGCGAGAAGCACACTCTTGCTTTCTAGAGTCTCTAATACAGCAGGAACTCTGAGTGTGCCCAGAATAAAAGAACGGTGTTTCCTAACACATACGGACCATATGTAGTCCAAATCTGCTTCTAAAACTGATACAAAGCACTGACCCTCTAACATCCAATGCTTCTCAGTTAAGATGGGAAACGTGTGAGCTTCATGAACGATGTAGTTCGTTTGAGCAGAAAAGTGACTGCCCTTACCTGAATTGAAGTGTTGCTTGTAGGAAGACTCAGAGCCTGGGATTTAACTCCATTTCTGAAGTAAAACACACAGCAGTGTAATCATCCATTGATCACACTCTGCTTTAGAACAAGAAGCACGCTATTGCTTTCTAGAGTCTCTAAGACAGCAGGAAACTTGAGTGTGCTGAGAACAAAAGAACGGTGTTTCCTACACATACGGACCATATCTAGTCCAACTCTTCTTCTGAAACTGATACAAAGCACTGGTCCTCTAACATCCAATGCTTGTCAGTTAAGATGAGAAACGTGTGAGCTTCATGAAAGATGTAGTTCGTTTGAGCAGAAAAGTGACTGCCATTATCTGAAACGAAGTCTTGCTTAGAGGAAGACTCAGAGCCTGGGATTTAACTCCATTTCTGAAGTGAAACACACAGCGTAGTTCTCATCCATTGATCACACTCTGCTTTACAGCAAGAAGCACACTCTTGCTTTCTAGATTCTCTAAGACAGCAGGATATCTGAGTGCGCCCAGAACAAAAGAACGGTGTTTCCTAACACATACGGACCATATGTAGTCCAAATCTGCTTCTGAAACTGATAGAAAGCACTGGTCCTCTAACATCCAATGCTTGTCAGTTAAGATGAGAAACGTGTGTGCTTCGTGAAAGATGTAGTTCGTTTGAGCAGAAAAGTGACTGCCCTTACCTGAAACGAAGTCTTGCTTGTAGGGAGACTCAGAGTCTGGGATTTAACTCCATTTCTGAAGGCAAACACACAGCATAGTTCTCATCCATGGATCACACTCTGCTTTAGAGCGAGAAGCACGCTCTTGCTTTCTAGAGTCTCTAAGACAGTAGGAAACGTGAGTGTGCTGAGAACAAAAGAACGGTGTTTCCTACACATACGGACCATATCTAGTCCAACTCTGGTACTGAAAATGATACAAAGCAATGGTCCTCTAACATCCAATGCTTGTCTGTTAAGATGAGAAACGTCTGAGCTCCGTGAAAGATGTAGTTCGTTTGAGCAGAAAAGTGACTGCCCTTACCTGAAACGAAGTCTTGCTTGTAGGAAGACTCAGCACCTGGGATTGAACTCCATTTCTGAAGTGAAACACACAGCAGTGTAATCGTCCATTGATCACACTCTGCTTTAGAACAAGAAGCATTCTCTTGCTTTCTAGAGTCTCTAAGACAGCAGGAAACGTGTGTGTGCTGAGAACAAAAGAACGGTGTTTCCTACACATACGGACCATATGTAGTCCAACTCTGCTTCTGAAACTGATACAAAGCACTAGTCCTCTAACATCCAATGCTTGTCAATTAAGATGAGAAACGTGTGAGCTTTGTGAACGATGTATTTTGTTTGAGCTGAAAGTGACTGACCTTAACTGAAACGCTGTCTTGCTTGTAGTAAGACACAGAGCCTGGGATTTAACTCCATTTCTGAAGGGAAACACACAGCATAGTTCTCATCGATGGATCACACTCTGCTTTAGAGCGAGAAGCACGCTCTTGCTTTCTAGAGTCTCTAATACAACAGAAAATCTGAGTGTGCTGAGGACAAAAGAATGGTGTTTCCTACACATACGGACCATATGTAGTCCAAATCTGCTTCTGAAACTGATACAAAGCACTGACCTTCTAACATCCAATGCATGTCAGTTAAGATGGGAAACGTGTGAGCTTCATGAACGATGTAGTTCGTTTGAGCAGAAAAGTGACTGCCCTTACCTGATTTGAAGTCTTGTTTGTAGGATGACTCAGAGCCTGGGATTTAACTCCATTTCTGAAGTAAAACACACAGCAGTGTAATCATCCATTGATCACACTCTGCTTTAGAACAAGAAGCATGCTCTTGCTTTCTAGATTCTCTAAGACAGCAGGAAACGTGATTTTGCTGAGAACAAAAGAACGGTGTTTCCTACACATACAGACATTATATAGTCCAACTCTGCTTCTGAAACTGATACAAAGCACTGGTCCTCTAACATCCAATGTTTGTCAGTTAAGATGAGAAACGTGTGAGCTTTGTGAATGATGTAGTTCCTTTGAACTGAAAAGTGACTGCCCTTACCTGAAACGAAGTCTTGCTTGTAGGAAGACAAAGAGCCTGGGATTTAACTCCATTTCTGAAGGGAAACACACAGCATAGTATTCATCCATGGATCACACTCTGCTTTAGAGCGAGAAGCACACTCTTGCTTTCTAGAGTCTGTAAGACAGCAGGAAATGTGAGTGTGCCCAGAAGAAAAGAACGGTGTTTCCTACACATATGGACCATATATAGTCCAAATCTGCTTCTGAAACTGATACAAAGCACTGACCCTCTAACATCCAATGCTTGTCAGTTAAGATGAGAAACGTGTGAGCTTCATGAATGATGTAGTTCGTTTGAGCAGAAAAATGACTACCCTTACCTGAATCGAAGTCTTGCTTGTAGGAAGACTCAGAGCCTGGGATTTAACTCCATTTTTGATGTGAAACACACAGCAGTGTAATCATCCATTGATCACACTCTGCTTTAGAGCAAGAAGCACGCTCTTGCTTGTAGAGTCTCTAATATAGCAGGTAATCTGAGTGTGCCCAGAACAAAAGAACGGTGTTTCCTACACAAACAGACGATATGTAGTCCAACTCTGCTTCTGAAACTGATACAAAGCACTGACCCTCTAACATCCAATGCTTGTCAGTTAAGATGAGAAACGTGTGAGCTTCGTGAACGATGTAGTTCGTTTGAGCAGAAAATTGACTGCCCTTACCTGAATCGAAGTCTTGCTTTTAGGAAGACTCAGGGCCTGGGATTTAACTCCATTTCTGAAGTGAAACACACCGCAGTGTAATCATCTATTGATCACACTCTGCTTTAGAAGAAGAAGCACGCTCTTGCTTTCTAGAGTCTCTAGGACAGCGAGAAACGTGTGTGTGCTGAGAAAAAAAGAACGGTGTTTCCTACACATACGGACGATATGTAGTCCAACTCTGCTTCTGAAACTGATACAAAGCACTAGTCCTCTAACATCCAATGCTTGTCAGTTAAGATGAGAAACGTGTGAGCTTTGTGAACGATGTATTTTGTTTGAGCTGAAAGTGACTGACCTTAACTGAAACGCTGTCTTGCTTGTAGTAAGACACAGAGCCTGGGATTTAACTCCATTTCTGAAGGGAAACACACAGCATAGTTCTCATCGATGGATCACACTCTGCTTTAGAGCGAGAAGCACGCTCTTGCTTTCTAGAGTCTCTAATACAACAGAAAATCTGAGTGTGCTGAGGACAAAAGAATGGTGTTTCCTACACATACGGACCATATGTAGTACAAATCTGCTTCTGAAACTGATACAAAGCACTGACCTTCTAACATCCAATGCATGTCAGTTAAGATGGGAAACGTGTGAGCTTCATGAACGATGTAGTTCGTTTGAGCAGAAAAGTGACTGCCCTTACCTGATTTGAAGTCTTTTTTGTAGGATGACTCAGAGCCTGGGATTTAACTCCATTTCTGAAGTAAAACACACAGCAGTGTCATCATCCATTGATCACACTCTGCTTTAGAACAAGAAGCATGCTCTTGCTTTCTAGAGTCTCTAAGACAGCAGGAAACGTGATTTTGCTGAGAACAAAAGAACGGTGTTTCCTACACAAACGGACATTATATAGTCCAACTCTGCTTCTGAAACTGATACAAAGCACTGGTCCTCTAACATCCAATGCTTGTCTGTTAAGATGAGAAACGTGTGAGCTTCGTGAACGATGTAGTTCGTTTGAGCTGAAAAGTGACTGCCCTTACCTGAAACGAAGTCTTGCCTGTAGGAAAACACAGAGCAAGGGATTTAACTCCGTTTCTGAAGGGAAACACACAGCATAATTCACATCCATGGATCACTCTCTGCTTTAGAGCGAGAAGCACGCTCTTGCTTTCTAAAGTCTCTAAGACAGCAGGAAACGTGAGCGTGCTGAGAACAATTGAACGGTGTTTCCTACACATATGGACCATATGTAGTCCAAATCTGCTTCTGAAACTGACACAAAGCACTGACCCTCTAACATCCAATGCTTGTCAGTTAAGATGAGAAACGTGTGAGCTCAGTGAACGATGTAGTTCGATTGAACAGAAAAGTGACTGCCCTTACCAGAAACAAATTCTTGCTTGTAGGAAGAATCGGAGCCTGGGATTTAACTCCATTTCTGAAGGCAAACACACACCATAGTTCTCATCCATGGATCACACTCTGCTTTAGAGCGAGAAGCACGCTCTTGCTTTCTATAGTCTCTAAGAGAGCAGGAAACGTGAATGTTCTGAGAACAAAAGAACGGTGTTTCCTACACATAAGGACTATATCTAGTCCAACTCTGCTTCTGAAACTGATACAAAGCAATGGTCCTCTAACATCCAATGTTGTCAGTTAAGATGAGAAACGTGTGAGCTTTGTGAATGATGTAGTTCCTTTGAACTGAAAAGTGACTGCCCTTACCTGAAACGAAGTCTTGCTTGTAGGAAGACAAAGAGCCTGGGATTTAACTCCATTTCTGAAGGGAAACACACAGCATAGTATTCATCCATGGATCACACTCTGCTTTAGAGCGAGAAGCACACTCTTGCTTTCTAGATTCTGTAAGACAGCAGGAAATGTGAGTGTGCCCAGAAGAAAAGAACGGTGTTTCCTACACATATGGACCATATCTAGTCCAAATCTGCTTCTGAAACTGATACAAAGCACTGACCCTCTAACATCCAATGCTTGTCAGTTAAGATGAGAAATGTGTGAGCTTCATGAATGATGTAGTTCGTTTGAGCAGAAAAATGACTGCCCTTACCTGAATCGAAGTCTTGCTTGTAGGAAGACTCAGAGCCTGGGATTTAACTCCATTTCTGAAGTGAAACACACAGCAGTGTTCTCATCCATTGATGACACTCTGCTTTAGAACAAGAAGCACGCTCTTGCTTTCTAGATTCTCTAAGACAGCAGGAAATGTGAGTGTGCCGAGAACAAAAGAACAGTGTTTCCTACACAAACAGACGATATGTAGTCCAACTCTGCTTCTGAAACTGATACAAAGCACTGACCCTCTAACATCCAATGCTTGTCAGTTAAGATGAGAAACGTGTGAGCTTCGTGAACGATGTAGTTCGTTTGAGCAGAAAATTGACTGCCCTTACCTGAATCGAAGTCTTGCTTTTAGGAAGACTCAGGGCCTGGGATTTAACTCCATTTCTGAAGTGAAACACACCGCAGTGTAATCATCTATTGATCACACTCTGCTTTAGAAGAAGAAGCACGCTCTTGCTTTCTAGAGTCTCTAGGACAGCGAGAAACGTGTGTGTGCTGAGAAAAAAAGAACGGTGTTTCCTACACATACGGACGATATGTAGTCCAACTCTGCTTCTGAAACTGATACAAAGCACTAGTCCTCTAACATCCAATGCTTGTCAGTTAAGATGAGAAACGTGTGAGCTTTGTGAACGATGTATTTTGTTTGAGCTGAAAGTGACTGACCTTAACTGAAACGCTGTCTTGCTTGTAGTAAGACACAGAGCCTGGGATTTAACTCCATTTCTGAAGGGAAACACACAGCATAGTTCTCATCGATGGATCACACTCTGCTTTAGAGCGAGAAGCACGCTCTTGCTTTCTAGAGTCTCTAATACAACAGAAAATCTGAGTGTGCTGAGGACAAAAGAATGGTGTTTCCTACACATACGGACCATATGTAGTACAAATCTGCTTCTGAAACTGATACAAAGCACTGACCTTCTAACATCCAATGCATGTCAGTTAAGATGGGAAACGTGTGAGCTTCATGAACGATGTAGTTCGTTTGAGCAGAAAAGTGACTGCCCTTACCTGATTTGAAGTCTTGTTTGTAGGATGACTCAGAGCCTGGGATTTAACTCCATTTCTGAAGTAAAACACACAGCAGTGTCATCATCCATTGATCACACTCTGCTTTAGAACAAGAAGCATGCTCTTGCTTTCTAGAGTCTCTAAGACATCAGGAAACGTGATTTTGCTGAGAACAAAAGAACGGTGTTTCCTACACATACGGACATTATATAGTCCAACTCTGCTTCTGAAACTGATACAAAGCACTGGTCCTCTAACATCCAATGCTTGTCTGTTAAGATGAGAAACGTGTGAGCTTCGTGAACGATGTAGTTCGTTTGAGCTGAAAAGTGACTGCCCTTACCTGAAACGAAGTCTTGCCTGTAGGAAAACACAGAGCAAGGGATTTAACTCCGTTTCTGAAGGGAAACACACAGCATAATTCACATCCATGGATCACTCTCTGCTTTAGAGCGAGAAGCACGCTCTTGCTTTCTAAGGTCTCTAAGACAGCAGGAAACGTGAGCGTGCTGAGAACAATTGAACGGTGTTTCCTACACATATGGACCATATGTAGTCCAAATCTGCTTCTGAAACTGACACAAAGCACTGACCCTCTAACATCCAATGCTTGTCAGTTAAGATGAGAAACGTGTGAGCTCAGTGAACGATGTAGTTCGATTGAACAGAAAAGTGACTGCCCTTACCAGAAACAAATTCTTGCTTGTAGGAAGAATCGGAGCCTGGGATTTAACTCCATTTCTGAAGGCAAACACACACCATAGTTCTCATCCATGGATCACACTCTGCTTTAGAGCGAGAAGCACGCTCTTGCTTTCTATAGTCTCTAAGAGAGCAGGAAACGTGAATGTTCTGAGAACAAAAGAACGGTGTTTCCTACACATAAGGACTATATCTAGTCCAACTCTGCTTCTGAAACTGATACAAAGCACTGGTCCTCTAACATCCAATGTTGTCAGTTAAGATGAGAAACGTGTGAGCTTTGTGAATGATGTAGTTCCTTTGAACTGAAAAGTGACTGCCCTTACCTGAAACGAAGTCTTGCTTGTAGGAAGACAAAGAGCCTGGGATTTAACTCCATTTCTGAAGGGAAACACACAGCATAGTATTCATCCATGGATCACACTCTGCTTTAGAGCGAGAAGCACACTCTTGCTTTCTAGATTCTGTAAGACAGCAGGAAATGTGAGTGTGCCCAGAAGAAAAGAACGGTGTTTCCTACACATATGGACCATATATAGTCCAAATCTGCTTCTGAAACTGATACAAAGCACTGACCCTCTAACATCCAATGCTTGTCAGTTAAGATGAGAAACGTGTGAGCTTCATGAATGATGTAGTTCGTTTGAGCAGAAAAATGACTGCCCTTACCTGAATCGAAGTCTTGCTTGTAGGAAGACTCAGAGCCTGGGATTTAACTCCATTTCTGAAGTGAAACACACAGCAGTGTTCTCATCCATTGATGACACTCTGCTTTAGAACAAGAAGCACGCTCTTGCTTTCTAGATTCTCTAAGACAGCAGGAAATGTGAGTGTGCCGAGAACAAAAGAACAGTGTTTCCTACACATACGGACCATATCTAGTCCATCTCTGCTTCTTAAACTGATACAAAGCACTGGTCCTCTAACATCCAATGCTTGTCAGTTAAGATGGGAAACGTGTGAGCTTCATGAACGATGTAGTTCGTTTGAGCTGAAAAGTGACTGCCATTACCTGAAACGAAGTCTTGCTTGTAGGGAGACTCAGATCCTTGGATTTAACTCCATTTCTGAAGTGAAACACACAGCAGTGTTCTCATCCATTGATAACACTCTGCTTTAGAACAAGAAGCACGCTCTTGCTTTCTAGATTCTCTAAGACAGCAGGAAATGTGAGTGTGCCCAGAACAAAAGAACAGTGTTTCCTACACATACGGACCATATCTAGTCCAACTCTGCTTCTTAAACTGATACAAAGCACTGGTCCTCCAACATCCAATGCTTGTCTGTTAAGATGAGAAATGTGTGAGCTCAGTGAATGATGTAGTTCGTTTGAGCTGAAAAGTGACTGCCCTTACCTGAAACGAAGTCTTGATTGTAGGAAGACACAGAGCCTGGGATTTAACTCCATTTCTGAAGGGAAACACACAGCATAGTATTCATCCATGGATCACACTCTCCTTTAGAGCGAGAAGCACACTCTTGCTTTCTAGAGTCTCTAAGACAGCAGGAAATCTGAGTGTGCCCATAACAAAAGATCGGTGTTTCCTATATATATGGACCATATCTAGTCCAAATCTGCTTCTGAAACTGATACAAAGCACTGACCCACTAACATTCAATGCTTGTCAGTTAAGATGAGAAATGTGTGAGCTCAGTGAACGATGTAGTTCGATTGAGCTGAAAAGTGACTGCCCTTACCAGAAACAAAGTCTTGCTTGTAGGAAGACTCAGAGCCTGGGATTTAACTCCATTTCTGAAGGCAAACACACACCATAGTTCTCATCCATGGATCACACTCTGCTTTAGAGCGAGACGCACGCTCTTGCTTTCTAGAGTCTCTAACACAGCAGGAAACATGAGTGTGCTGAGAACAAAAGAACGGTGTTTCCTACACATACGGACCATATCTAGTCCAACTCTGCTTCTGAAACTCATACAAAGCACTGGTCCTCTAACATCCAATGCTTGTCAGTTAAGATGAGAAACGTGTGAGCTTCGTCAAAGATGTAGTTTGTTTGAGCAGAAAAGTGACTGCCCTTACCTGAATTGAAGTCTTGCTTGTAGGAAGACTCAGAGACTGGGATTTAACTCCATTTCTGAAGTGAAACACACAGCAGTGTTCTCATCCATTGATGACACTCTGCTTTAGAACAAGAAGCACGCTCTTGCTTTCTAGAGTCTCTAACACAGCAGGAAACGTGAGTGTGCTGAGAACAAAAGAACAGTGTTTCCTACACATACGGACCATATCTAGTCCAACTCTGCTTCTGAAACTGATACAAAGCACTGACCCACTAACATCCAATGCTTGTCAGTTAAGGTGGGAATCGTGTGAGCTAAATGAATGATGTAGTTCGTTTGAGCAGAAAAGTGACTGCCCTTACCTGAAACGAAGTCTTGCTTGTAGGGAGACTCAGAGCCTGGGATTTAACTCCTTTTCTGAAGTGAAACACACAGCATAGTTTTCATCCATGGATCACATTCTGCTTTAGAAGGAGAAGCACGTTCTTGCTTTCTAGAGTCTCTAAGTCAGCAGGAAACGTGAGTATGCTGAGAACAAAAGAACGGTGTTTCCTACATATACGGACCATATCTAGTCCAAATCTGCTTCTTAAACTGACACAAAGCACTGATCCTCTAACATCCAATGCTTGTCTGTTAAGATGAGAAACGTGTGAGCTTCATGAACGATGTAGTTCGTTTGAGCAGAAAATTGACTGCCCTTACCTGAATTGAAGTCTTGCCTGTAGGAAGACTCAGAGCCTGGGATTTACCTCCATTTCTGAAGTAAAACACACAGCAGTGTTTCATCCATTGATCACACTCTGCTTTAGAACAAGAAGCACGCTCTTGCTTTCTAGACTCTCTAAGACAGCAGGAAACGTGATTTTGCTGAGAACAAAAGAATGGATTTTCCTACACCTACGGACCATAACTAGGCCAACTCTACTTCTGAAACTGATACAAAGCACTGGTCCTCTAACATCCAATGCTTGTCTGTTAAGATGAGAAACGTGTGAGCTTCGTGAACGATGTAGTTCGTTTGAGCTTAAAAGTGACTGCGCACACCTGAAACGAATTCTTGCCTGTAGGAAGACACAGAGCCTGGGATTTAACTCCATTTCTGATATCAAACACACAGCATACTTCTCATCCATGGATCACACTCTGCTTTAGAGCAAGAAGCACGCTCTTGCTTTCTAGAGTCTCTAATACAGCAGGAAATCTGAGTGTGCCCAGAACAAAAGAACGGTGTTTCTTACATATAAGGACCATATGTAGTCCAAATCTGCTTCTGAAACTGATACAATGCACTGGTCCTCTAACATCCAATGCTTGTCAGTTAAGATGAGAATCGTGTGATCTTCGTGAACGATGTAGTTCGTTTGAGCAGAAAAGTGACTGCCATTACCTGAAACGAAGTCTTGCTTGTAGGAAGACTCAGAGCCTGGGATTTAACTCCATTTCTGAAGTGAAACACACAGCAGTGTTCTCATCCATTGATGACACTCTGCTTTAGAACAAGAAGCACGCTCTTGCTTTCTAGATTCTCTAAGACAGCAGGAAATGTGAGTGTGCCGAGAACAAAAGAACAGTGTTTCCTACACATACGGACCATATCTAGTACATCTCTGCTTCTTAAACTGATACAAAGCACTGGTCCTCTAACATCCAATGCTTGTCAGTTAAGATGGGAAACGTGTGAGCTTCATGAACGATGTAGTTCGTTTGAGCTGAAAAGTGACTGCCATTACCTGAAACGAAGTCTTGCTTGTAGGGAGACTCAGAGCCTGGGATTTAACTCCATTTTTGAAGTGAAACACACAGCAGTGTTCTCATCCATTGATAACACTCTGCTTTAGAACAAGAAGCACGCTCTTGCTTTCTAGATTCTCTAAGACAGCAGGAAATGTGAGTGTGCCGAGAACAAAAGAACAGTGTTTCCTACACATACGGACCATATCTAGTCCAACTCTGCTTCTTAAACTGATACAAAGCACTGGTCCTCCAACATCCAATGCTTGTCTGTTAAGATGAGAAATGTGTGAGCTCAGTGAAGGATGTAGTTCGTTTGAGCTGAAAAGTGACTGCCCTTACCTGAAACGAAGTCTTGATTGTAGGAAGACACAGAGCCTGGGATTTAACTCCATTTCTGAAGGGAAACACACAGCATAGTATTCATCCATGGATCACACTCTCCTTTAGAGCGAGAAGCACGCTCTTGCTTTCTAGAGTCTCTAATACAGCAGGAAATCTGAGTGTGCCCAGAACAAAAGAACGGTGTTTCTTACATATAAGGACCATATGTAGTCCAAATCTGCTTCTAAAACTGATACAATGCACTGGTCCTCTAACATCCAATGCTTGTCAGTTAAGATGAGAATCGTGTGATCTTCGTGAACGATGTAGTTCGTTTGAGCAGAAAAGTGACTGCCATTACCTGAAACGAAGTCTTGCTTGTAGGAAGACTCAGAGCCTGGGATTTAACTCCATTTCTGAAGTGAAACACACAGCAGTGTTCTCATCCATTGATGACACTCTGCTTTAGAACAAGAAGCACGCTCTTGCTTTCTAGATTCTCTAAGACAGCAGGAAATGTGAGTGTGCCGAGAACAAAAGAACAGTGTTTCCTACACATACGGACCATATCTAGTACATCTCTGCTTCTTAAACTGATACAAAGCACTGGTCCTCTAACATCCAATGCTTGTCAGTTAAGATGGGAAACGTGTGAGCTTCATGAACGATGTAGTTCGTTTGAGCTGAAAAGTGACTGCCATTACCTGAAACGAAGTCTTGCTTGTAGGGAGACTCAGAGCCTGGGATTTAACTCCATTTTTGAAGTGAAACACACAGCAGTGTTCTCATCCATTGATAACACTCTGCTTTAGAACAAGAAGCACGCTCTTGCTTTCTAGATTCTCTAAGACAGCAGGAAATGTGAGTGTGCCGAGAACAAAAGAACAGTGTTTCCTACACATACGGACCATATCTAGTCCAACTCTGCTTCTTAAACTGATACAAAGCACTGGTCCTCCAACATCCAATGCTTGTCTGTTAAGATGAGAAATGTGTGAGCTCAGTGAAGGATGTAGTTCGTTTGAGCTGAAAAGTGACTGCCCTTACCTGAAACGAAGTCTTGATTGTAGGAAGACACAGAGCCTGGGATTTAACTCCATTTCTGAAGGGAAACACACAGCATAGTATTCATCCATGGATCACACTCTCCTTTAGAGCGAGAAGCACGCTCTTGCTTTCTAGAGTCTCTAATACAGCAGGAAATCTGAGTGTGCCCAGAACAAAAGAACGGTGTTTCTTACATATAAGGACCATATGTAGTCCAAATCTGCTTCTAAAACTGATACAATGCACTGGTCCTCTAACATCCAATGCTTGTCAGTTAAGATGAGAATCGTGTGATCTTCGTGAACGATGTAGTTCGTTTGAGCAGAAAAGTGACTGCCATTACCTGAAACGAAGTCTTGCTTGTAGGAAGACTCAGAGCCTGGGATTTAACACCATTTCTGAAGTGAAACACACAGCAGTGTTCTCATCCATTGATGACACTCTGCTTTAGAACAAGAAGCACGCTCTTGCTTTCTAGATTCTCTAAGACAGCAGGAAATGTGAGTGTGCCGAGAACAAAAGAACAGTGTTTCCTACACATACGGACCATATCTAGTCCATCTCTGCTTCTTAAACTGATACAAAGCACTGGTCCTCTAACATCCAATGCTTGTCAGTTAAGATGGGAAACGTGTGAGCTTCATGAACGATGTAGTTCGTTTGAGCTGAAAAGTGACTGCCATTACCTGAAACGAAGTCTTGCTTGTAGGGAGACTCAGAGCCTTGGATTTAACTCCATTTCTGAAGTGAAACACACAGCAGTGTTCTCATCCATTGATAACACTCTGCTTTAGAACAAGAAGCACGCTCTTGCTTTCTAGATTCTCTAAGACAGCAGGAAATGTGAGTGTGCCCAGAACAAAAGAACAGTGTTTCCTACACATACGGACCATATCTAGTCCAACTCTGCTTCTGAAACTGATACAAAGCACTGGTCCTCCAACATCCAATGCTTGTCTGTTAAGATGAGAAATGTGTGAGCTCAGTGAACGATGTAGTTCGATTGAGCTGAAAAGTGACTGCCCTTACCAGAAACAAAGTCTTGCTTGTAGGAAGACTCAGAGCCTGGGATTTAACTCCATTTCTGAAGGCAAACACACACCATAGTTCTCATCCATGGATCACACTCTGCTTTAGAGCGAGACGCACGCTCTTGCTTTCTAGAGTCTCTAACACAGCAGGAAACATGAGTGTGCTGAGAACAAAAGAACGGTGTTTCCTACACATACGGACCATATCTAGTCCAACTCTGCTTCTGAAACTCATACAAAGCACTGGTCCTCTAACATCCAATGCTTGTCAGTTAAGATGAAAAACGTGTGAGCTTCGTCAAAGATGTAGTTCTTTTGAGCAGAAAAGTGACTGCCCTTACCTGAATTGAAGTCTTGCTTGTAGGAAGACTCAGAGACTGGGATTTAACTCCATTTCTGAAGTGAAACACACAGCAGTGTTCTCATCCATTGATGACACTCTGCTTTAGAACAAGAAGCACGCTCTTGCTTTCTAGAGTCTCTAACACAGCAGGAAACGTGAGTGTGCTGAGAACAAAAGAACAGTGTTTCCTACACATACGGACCATATCTAGTCCAACTCTGCTTCTGAAACTGATACAAAGCACTGACCCACTAACATCCAATGCTTGTCAGTTAAGGTGGGAATCGTGTGAGCTAAATGAATGATGTAGTTCGTTTGAGCAGAAAAGTGACTGCCCTTACCTGAAACGAAGTCTTGCTTGTAGGGAGACTCAGAGCCTGGGATTTAACTCCTTTTCTGAAGTGAAACACACAGCATAGTTTTCATCCATGGATCACATTCTGCTTTAGAAGGAGAAGCACGTTCTTGCTTTCTAGAGTCTCTAAGTCAGCAGGAAACGTGAGTGTGCTGAGAACAAAAGAACGGTGTTTCCTACATATACGGACCATATCTAGTCCAAATCTGCTTCTTAAACTGACACAAAGCACTGATCCTCTAACATCCAATGCTTGTCTGTTAAGATGAGAAACGTGTGAGCTTCATGAACGATGTAGTTCGTTTGAGCAGAAAATTGACTGCCCTTACCTGAATTGAAGTCTTGCCTGTAGGAAGACTCAGAGCCTGGGATTTACCTCCATTTCTGAAGTAAAACACACAGCAGTGTTTCATCCATTGATCACACTCTGCTTTAGAACAAGAAGCACGCTCTTGCTTTCTAGACTCTCTAAGACAGCAGGAAACGTGATTTTGCTGAGAACAAAAGAATGGATTTTCCTACACCTACGGACCATAACTAGGCCAACTCTACTTCTGAAACTGATACAAAGCACTGGTCCTCTAACATCCAATGCTTGTCTGTTAAGATGAGAAACGTGTGAGCTTCGTGAACGATGTAGTTCGTTTGAGCTTAAAAGTGACTGCGCACACCTGAAACGAATTCTTGCCTGTAGGAAGACACAGAGCCTGGGATTTAACTCCATTTCTGATATCAAACACACAGCATACTTCTCATCCATGGATCACACTCTGCTTTAGAGCAAGAAGCACGCTCTTGCTTTCTAGAGTCTCTAATACAGCAGGAAATCTGAGTGTGCCCAGAACAAAAGAACGGTGTTTCTTACATATAAGGACCATATGTAGTCCAAATCTGCTTCTGAAACTGATACAATGCACTGGTCCTCTAACATCCAATGCTTGTCAGTTAAGATGAGAATCGTGTGATCTTCGTGAACGATGTAGTTCGTTTGAGCAGAAAAGTGACTGCCATTACCTGAAACGAAGTCTTGCTTGTAGGAAGACTCAGAGCCTGGGATTTAACACCATTTCTGAAGTGAAACACACAGCAGTGTTCTCATCCATTGATGACACTCTGCTTTAGAACAAGAAGCACGCTCTTGCTTTCTAGATTCTCTAAGACAGCAGGAAATGTGAGTGTGCCGAGAACAAAAGAACAGTGTTTCCTACACATACGGACCATATCTAGTACATCTCTGCTTCTTAAACTGATACAAAGCACTGGTCCTCTAACATCCAATGCTTGTCAGTTAAGATGGGAAACGTGTGAGCTTCATGAACGATGTAGTTCGTTTGAGCTGAAAAGTGACTGCCATTACCTGAAACGAAGTCTTGCTTGTAGGGAGACTCAGAGCCTGGGATTTAACTCCATTTTTGAAGTGAAACACACAGCAGTGTTCTCATCCATTGATAACACTCTGCTTTAGAACAAGAAGCACGCTCTTGCTTTCTAGATTCTCTAAGACAGCAGGAAATGTGAGTGTGCCGAGAACAAAAGAACAGTGTTTCCTACACATACGGACCATATCTAGTCCAACTCTGCTTCTTAAACTGATACAAAGCACTGGTCCTCCAACATCCAATGCTTGTCTGTTAAGATGAGAAATGTGTGAGCTCAGTGAAGGATGTAGTTCGTTTGAGCTGAAAAGTGACTGCCCTTACCTGAAACGAAGTCTTGATTGTAGGAAGACACAGAGCCTGGGATTTAACTCCATTTCTGAAGGGAAACACACAGCATAGTATTCATCCATGGATCACACTCTCCTTTAGAGCGAGAAGCACGCTCTTGCTTTCTAGAGTCTCTAATACAGCAGGAAATCTGAGTGTGCCCAGAACAAAAGAACGGTGTTTCTTACATATAAGGACCATATGTAGTCCAAATCTGCTTCTGAAACTGATACAATGCACTGGTCCTCTAACATCCAATGCTTGTCAGTTAAGATGAGAATCGTGTGATCTTCGTGAACGATGTAGTTCGTTTGAGCAGAAAAGTGACTGCCATTACCTGAAACGAAGTCTTGCTTGTAGGAAGACTCAGAGCCTGGGATTTAACTCCATTTCTGAAGTGAAACACACAGCAGTGTTCTCATCCATTGATGACACTCTGCTTTAGAACAAGAAGCACGCTCTTGCTTTCTAGATTCTCTAAGACAGCAGGAAATGTGAGTGTGCCGAGAACAAAAGAACAGTGTTTCCTACACATACGGACCATATCTAGTCCATCTCTGCTTCTTAAACTGATACAAAGCACTGGTCCTCTAACATCCAATGCTTGTCAGTTAAGATGGGAAACGTGTGAGCTTCATGAACGATGTAGTTCGTTTGAGCTGAAAAGTGACTGCCATTACCTGAAACGAAGTCTTGCTTGTAGGGAGACTCAGAGCCTGGGATTAAACTCCATTTCTGAAGTGAAACACACAGCAGTGTTCTCATCCATTGACAACACTCTGCTTTAGAACAAGAAGCACGCTCTTGCTTTCTAGATTCTCTAAGACAGCAGGAAATGTGAGTGTGCCGAGAACAAAAGAACAGTGTTTCCTACACATACGGACCATATCTAGTCCAACTCTGCTTCTTGAACTGATACAAAGCACTGTTCCTCCAACATCCAATGCTTGTCTGTTAAGATGAGAAATGTGTGAGCTCAGTGAATGATGTAGTTCGTTTGAGCTGAAAAGTGACTGCCCTTACCTGAAACGAAGTCTTGATTGTAGGAAGACACAGAGCCTGGGATTTAACTCCATTTCTGAAGGGAAACACACAGCATAGTATTCATCCATGGATCACACTCTCCTTTAGAGTGAGAAGCACACTATGGCTTTCTAGAGTATGTAAGACAGCAGGAAATCTGAGTGTGCCCAGAAGAAAAGAACGGTGTTTCCTACACATATGGACCATAACTAGTCCAAATCTGCTTCTGAAACTGATACAAAGCACTGACCCTCTAACATCCAATGCTTGTCAGTTAAGATGAGAAACGTGTGAGCTTCATGAAAGATGTAGTTCGTTTGAGCAGAAAAGTGACTGCCCTTACCTGAATCGAAGTCTTGCTTGTAGGAAGACTCAGAGCCTGGGATTTAACTCCATTTCTGATGTGAAACACACAGCAGTGTAATCATCCATTGATCACACTCTGCTTTAGAGCAAGAAGCAAGCTCTTGCTTTTAGAGTCTCTAATATAGCAGGTAATGTGAGTGTGCCCAGAACAAAAGAACGGTGTTTCCTACACAAACAGACGATATGTAGTCCAAATCTGCTTCTGAAACTGATACAAAGCACTGACCCTCTAACATCCAATGCTTGTCAGTTAAGATGAGAAACGTGTGAGCTTCGTGAACGATGTAGTTCGTTTGAGCAGAAAATTGACTGCCCTTACCTGAATCGAAGTCTTGCTTTTAGGAAGACTCAGGGCCTGGGATTTAAATCCATTTCTGAAGTGAAACACACAGCAGTGTAATCATCCATTGATCACACTCTGCTTTAGAACAAGAAGCACGCTCTTGCTTTCTAGAGTCTCTAGTACAGCGAGAAACGTGTGTGTGCTGAGAACAAAAGAATGGTGTTTCCTACACATACAGACATTATATAGTCCAACTCTGCTTCTGAAACTGATACAAAGCACTGATCCTCTAACATCCAATGCTTGTCTGTTAAGATGAGAAACGTTTGAGCTTCGTGAACGATGTAGTTCGTTTGAGCTGAAATGTGACTGCCCTTACCTGAAACGAAGTCTTGCTTGTAGGAAGACTCAGAGCCTGGGATTTAACTCCATTTCTGAAGGGAAACACACAGCATAGCGTTCATCCATGGATCACACTCTCCTTTAGAGCGAGAAGCACACTCTTGCTTTCTAGAGTCTCTAAGACAGCAGGAAATCTGAGTGTGCCCATAACAAAAGATCGGTGTTTCCTATATATATGGACCATATCTAGTCCAAATCTGCTTCTGAAACTGATACAAAGCACTGACCCACTAACATTCAATGCTTGTCAGTTAAGATGAGAAATGTGTGAGCTCAGTGAACGATGTAGTTCGATTGAGCTGAAAAGTGACTGCCCTTACCAGAAACAAAGTCTTGCTTGTAGGAAGACTCAGAGCCTGGGATTTAACTCCATTTCTGAAGGCAAACACACACCATAGTTCTCATCCATGGATCACACTCTGCTTTAGAGCGAGAAGCACGCTCTTGCTTTCTAGAGTCTCTAACACAGCAGGAAACATGAGTGTGCTGAGAACAAAAGAACGGTGTTTCCTACACATACGGACCATATCTAGTCCAACTCTGCTTCTGAAACTCATACAAAGCACTGGTCCTCTAACTTCCAATGCTTGTCAGTTAAGATGGGAAATGTGTGAGCTTCATGAAAGATATAGTTCGTTTGAGCAGAAAAGTGACTGCCCTTACCTGAAACAAAGTCTTGCTTGTAGGAAGACTCAGGGCCTGGGATTTAACTCCATTTCTGAAGTGAAACACACAGCATAGTTCTCATCCATGAATCACAATCTGCCTTAGAGCGAGAAGCACGCTCTTGCTTTCTAGAGTCTCTAGGACAGCGAGAAACGTGTGTGTGCTGAGAACAAAAGAACGGTGTTTCCTACACATACGGACATTATATAGTCCAACTCTGCTTCTGAAACTGATACAAAGCACTGGTCCTCTAACATCCAATGCTTGTCTGTTAAGATGAGAAACGTGTGAGCTTCGTGAACGATGTAGTTCGTTTGAGCTGAAAAGTGACTGCCCTTACCTGAAACGAAGTCTTGCTTGTAGGAAGACACAGAGCGTGGGATTTAACTCCATTTCTGAAGGGAAACACACACCATAGTTCTCATCCATGGATCACACTCTGCTTTAGAGCGAGAAGCACGCTCTTGCTTTCTAGAGTCTCTAAGACAGCAGGAAACGTGAATGTGCTGAGAACAAAAGAACGGTGTTTCCTACACATAAGGACCATATCTAGTCCAACTCTGCTTCTGAAACTGATACAAAGCACTGGTCCTCTAACATCCAATGTTTGTCAGTTAAGATGAGAAACGTGTGAGCTTTGTGAATAATGTAGTTCCTTTGAACTGAAAAGTGACTGCCCTTACCTGAAACGAAGTCTTGCTTGTAGGAAGACAAAGAGCCTGGGATTTAACTCCATTTCTGAAGGGAAACACACAGCATAGTATTCATCCATGGATCACACTCTGCTTTAGAGCGAGAAGCACACTATGGCTTTCTAGAGTCTGTAAGACAGCAGGAAATCTGAGTGTGCCCAGAAGAAAAGAACGGTGTTTCCTACACATATGGACCATAACTAGTCCAAATCTGCTTCTGAAACTGATACAAAGCACTGACCCTCTAACATCCAATGCTTGTCAGTTAAGATGAGAAACGTGTGAGCTTCATGAAAGATGTAGTTCATTTGAGCAGAAAAGTGACTGCCCTTACCTGAATCGAAGTCTTGCTTGTAGGAAGACTCAGAGCCTGGGATTTAACTCCATTTCTGATGTGAAACACACAGCAGTGTAATCATCCATTGATCACACTCTGCTTTAGAGCAAGAAGCAAGCTCTTGCTTTTAGAGTCTCTAATATAGCAGGTAATGTGAGTGTGCCCAGAACAAAAGAACGGTGTTTCCTACACAAACAGACGATATGTAGTCCAAATCTGCTTCTGAAACTGATACAAAGCACTGACCCTCTAACATCCAATGCTTGTCAGTTAAGATGAGAAACGTGTGAGCTTCGTGAACGATGTAGTTCGTTTGAGCAGAAAATTGACTGCCCTTACCTGAATCGAAGTCTTGCTTTTAGGAAGACTCAGGGCCTGGGATTTAACTCCATTTCTGAAGGGAAACACACAGCATAGTGTTCATCCATGGATCACACTCTCCTTTAGAGCGAGAAGCACACTCTTGCTTTCTAGAGTCTCTAAGACAGCAGGAAATCTGAGTGTGTCCATAACAAAAGATCGGTGTTTCCTACATATATGGACCATATCTAGTCCAAATCTGCTTCTGAAACTGATACAAAGCACTGACCCTCTAACATACAATGCTTGTAAGTTAAGATGAGAAACGTGTGAGCTCAGTGAACGATGTAGTTCGATTGAACAGAAAAGTGACTGCCCTTACCAGAAACAAATTCTTGCTTGTAGGAAGACTCGGAGCATGGGATTTAACTCCATTTCTGAAGGCAAACACACACCATAGTTCTCATCCATGGATCACACTCTGCTTTAGAGCGAGAAGCACGCTCTTGCTTTCTAGAGTCTCTAAGACAGCAGGAAACGTGAATGTGCTGAGAACAAAAGAACGGTGTTTCCTACACATAAGGACCATATCTAGTCCAACTCTGCTTCTGAAACTGATACAAAGCACTGGTCCTCTAACATCCAATGTTTGTCAGTTAAGATGAGAAACGTGTGAGCTTTGTGAATAATGTAGTTCCTTTGAACTGAAAAGTGACTGCCCTTACCTGAAACGAAGTCTTGCTTGTAGGAAGACAAAGAGCCTGGGATTTAACTCCATTTCTGAAGGGAAACACACAGCATAGTATTCATCCATGGATCACACTCTGCTTTAGAGCGAGAAGCACACTATGGCTTTCTAGAGTCTGTAAGACAGCAGGAAATCTGAGTGTGCCCAGAAGAAAAGAACGGTGTTTCCTACACATATGGACCATAACTAGTCCAAATCTGCTTCTGAAACTGATACAAAGCACTGACCCTCTAACATCCAATGCTTGTCAGTTAAGATGAGAAACGTGTGAGCTTCATGAAAGATGTAGTTCATTTGAGCAGAAAAGTGACTGCCCTTACCTGAATCGAAGTCTTGCTTGTAGGAAGACTCAGAGCCTGGGATTTAACTCCATTTCTGATGTGAAACACACAGCAGTGTAATCATCCATTGATCACACTCTGCTTTAGAGCAAGAAGCAAGCTCTTGCTTTTAGAGTCTCTAATATAGCAGGTAATGTGAGTGTGCCCAGAACAAAAGAACGGTGTTTCCTACACAAACAGACGATATGTAGTCCAAATCTGCTTCTGAAACTGATACAAAGCACTGACCCTCTAACATCCAATGCTTGTCAGTTAAGATGAGAAACGTGTGAGCTTCGTGAACGATGTAGTTCGTTTGAGCAGAAAATTGACTGCCCTTACCTGAATCGAAGTCTTGCTTTTAGGAAGACTCAGGGCCTGGGATTTAACTCCATTTCTGAAGGGAAACACACAGCATAGTGTTCATCCATGGATCACACTCTCCTTTAGAGCGAGAAGCACACTCTTGCTTTCTAGAGTCTCTAAGACAGCAGGAAATCTGAGTGTGTCCATAACAAAAGATCGGTGTTTCCTACATATATGGACCATATCTAGTCCAAATCTGCTTCTGAAACTGATACAAAGCACTGACCCTCTAACATACAATGCTTGTAAGTTAAGATGAGAAACGTGTGAGCTCAGTGAACGATGTAGTTCGATTGAACAGAAAAGTGACTGCCCTTACCAGAAACAAATTCTTGCTTGTAGGAAGACTCGGAGCATGGGATTTAACTCCATTTCTGAAGGCAAACACACACCATAGTTCTCATCCATGGATCACACTCTGCTTTAGAGCGAGAAGCACGCTCTTGCTTTCTAGAGTCTCTAAGACAGCAGGAAACGTGAATGTGCTGAGAACAAAAGAACGGTGTTTCCTACACATAAGGACCATATCTAGTCCAACTCTGCTTCTGAAACTGATACAAAGCACTGGTCCTCTAACATCCAATGTTTGTCAGTTAAGATGAGAAACGTGTGAGCTTCATGAAAGATGTAGTTCGTTTGAGCAGAAAAGTGACTGCCCTTACCTGAATCGAAATCTTGCTTGTAGGAAGACTCAGAGCCTGGGATTTAACTCCATTTCTGATGTGAAACACACAGCAGTGTAATCATCCATTGATCACACTCTGCTTTAGAGCAAGAAGCAAGCTCTTGCTTTTAGAGTCTCTAATATAGCAGGTAATCTGAGTGTGCCCAGAACAAAAGAACGGTGTTTCCTACACAAACAGACGATATGTAGGCCAAATCTGCTTCTGAAACTGATACAAAGCACTGACCCTCTAACATCCAATGCTTGTCAGTTAAGATGAGAAACGTGTGTGCTTCGTGAACGATGTAGTTCGTTTGAGCAGAAAATTAACTGCCCATACCTGAATCGAAGTCTTGCTTTTAGGAAGACTCAGGGCCTGGGATTTAACTCCATTTCTGAAGTGAAACACACAGCAGTGTAATCATCCATTGATCACACTCTGCTTTAGAACAAGAAGCACGCTCTTGCTTTCTAGAGTCTCTAGGACAGCGAGAAACGTATGTGTGCTGAGAACAAAAGAATGGTGTTTACTACACATACGGACATTAAATAGTCCAACTCTGCTTCTGAAACTGATACAAAGCACTGGTCCTCTAACATCCAATGCTTGTCTGTTAAGATGAGAAACGTGTGAGCTTCGTGAACGATGTAGTTCGTTTGAGCTGAAAAGTGACTGCGCACACCTGAAACGAAGTCTTGCCTGTAGGAAGACACAGAGCCTGGGATTTAACTCCATTTCTGATATCAAACACACAGCATACTTCTCATCCATGGATCACACTCTGCTTTAGAGCAAGAAGCACGCTCTTGCTTTCTAGAGTCTCTAATACAGCAGGAAAGCTGAGTGTGCCCAGAACAAAAGAACGGTGTTTCTTACATATAAGGACCATATGTAGTCCAAAACTGCTTCTGAAACTGATACAATGCACTGGTACTCTAACATCCAATGCTTGTCAGTTAAGATGAGAATCGTGTGATCTTTGTGAACGATGTAGTTCGTTTGAGCAGAAAAGTGACTGCCCTTACCTGAATCGAAGTCTTGCTTGTAGGAAGACTCAGAGCCTGGGATTTAACTCCATTTCTGAAGTGAAACACACAGCAGTGTTCTCATCCATTGATAACACTCTGCTTTAGAACAAGAAGCACGCTCTTGCTTTCTAGATTCTCTAAGACAGCAGGAAATGTGAGTGTGCCGAGAACAAAAGAACAGTGTTTCCTACACATACGGACCATATCTAGTCCAACTCTGCTTCTTAAACTGATACAAAGCACTGGTCCTCCAACATCCAATGCTTGTCTGTTAAGATGAGAAATGTGTGAGCTCAGTGAATGATGTAGTTCGTTTGAGCTGAAAAGTGACTGCCCTTACCTGAAACGAAGTCTTGCTTATAGGAAGACACAGAGCCTGGGATTTAACTCCATTTCTGAAGGGAAACACACAGCATAGTATTCATCCATGGATCACACTCTCCTTTAGAGCGAGAAGCACCCTCTTGCTTTCTAGAGTCTCTAAGACAGCAGGAAATCTGAGTGTGCCCATAACAAAAGATCGGTGTTTCCTATATATATGGACCATATCTAGTCCAAATCTGCTTCTGAAACTGATACAAAGCACTGACCCTCTAACATTCAATGCTTGTCAGTTAAGATGAGAAATGTGTGAGCTCAGTGAACGATGTAGTTCGATTGAGCAGAAAAATGACTGCCCTTACCAGAAACAAAGTCTTGCTTGTAGGAAGACTCAGAGCCTGGGATTTAACTCCATTTCTGAAGGCAAACACACACCAAAGTTCTCATTCATGGATCACACTCTGCTTTAGAGCGAGAAACACACTCTTGCTTTCTAGAGTCTGTAAGACAGCAGGAAATCTGAGTGTGCCCAGAACAAAAGAACGGTGTTTCTTACACATATGGACCATATCTAGTCCAAATCTGCTTCTGAAACTGATACAAAGCCCTGACTCTCTAACATACAATGCTTGTAAGTTAAGATGAGAAACGTGTGAGCTCAGTGAACGATGTAGTTCGATTGAACAGAAAAGTGACTGCCCTTACCAGAAACAAATTCTTGCTTGTAGGAAGACTCGGAGCATGGGATTTAACTCCATTTCTGAAGGCAAACACACACCATAGTTCTCATCCATGGATCACACTCTGCTTTAGAGCGAGAAGCACGCTCTTGCTTTCTAGAGTCTCTAAGACAGCAGGAAACGTGAATGTGCTGAGAACAAAAGAACGGTGTTTCCTACACATAAGGACCATATCTAGTCCAACTCTGCTTCTGAAACTGATACAAAGCACTGGTCCTCTAACATCCAATGTTTGTCAGTTAAGATGAGAAACGTGTGAGCTTCATGAAAGATGTAGTTCGTTTGAGCAGAAAAGTGACTGCCCTTACCTGAATCGAAGTCTTGCTTGTAGGAAGACTCAGAGCCTGGGATTTAACTCCATTTCTGATGTGAAACACACAGCAGTGTAATCATCCATTGATCACACTCTGCTTTAGAGCAAGAAGCAAGCTCTTGCTTTTAGAGTCTCTAATATAGCAGGTAATCTGAGTGTGCCCAGAACAAAAGAACGGTGTTTCCTACACAAACAGACGATATGTAGGCCAAATCTGCTTCTGAAACTGATACAAAGCACTGACCCTCTAACATCCAATGCTTGTCAGTTAAGATGAGAAACGTGTGTGCTTCGTGAACGATGTAGTTCGTTTGAGCAGAAAATTAACTGCCCATACCTGAATCGAAGTCTTGCTTTTAGGAAGACTCAGGGCCTGGGATTTAACTCCATTTCTGAAGTGAAACACACAGCAGTGTAATCATCCATTGATCACACTCTGCTTTAGAACAAGAAGCACGCTCTTGCTTTCTAGAGTCTCTAGGACAGCGAGAAACGTATGTGTGCTGAGAACAAAAGAATGGTGTTTACTACACATACGGACATTAAATAGTCCAACTCTGCTTCTGAAACTGATACAAAGCACTGGTCCTCTAACATCCAATGCTTGTCTGTTAAGATGAGAAACGTGTGAGCTTCGTGAACGATGTAGTTCGTTTGAGCTGAAAAGTGAC
Organism: Onychomys leucogaster; assembly: GCA_949786385.1. NCBI lineage: Eukaryota > Metazoa > Chordata > Mammalia > Rodentia > Cricetidae > Onychomys > Onychomys leucogaster. The sequence goes on from CATKUP010000069.1 coordinate 988,989, forward strand.
TGCGCACACCTGAAACGAAGTCTTGCCTGTAGGAAGACACAGAGCCTGGGATTTAACTCCATTTCTGATATCAAACACACAGCATACTTCTCATCCATGGATCACACTCTGCTTTAGAGCAAGAAGCACGCTCTTGCTTTCTAGAGTCTCTAATACAGCAGGAAAGCTGAGTGTGCCCAGAACAAAAGAACGGTGTTTCTTACATATAAGGACCATATGTAGTCCAAAACTGCTTCTGAAACTGATACAATGCACTGGTACTCTAACATCCAATGCTTGTCAGTTAAGATGAGAATCGTGTGATCTTTGTGAACGATGTAGTTCGTTTGAGCAGAAAAGTGACTGCCCTTACCTGAATCGAAGTCTTGCTTGTAGGAAGACTCAGAGCCTGGGATTTAACTCCATTTCTGAAGTGAAACACACAGCAGTGTTCTCATCCATTGATAACACTCTGCTTTAGAACAAGTAGCACGCTCTTGCTTTCTAGATTCTCTAAGACAGCAGGAAATGTGAGTGTGCCGAGAACAAAAGAACAGTGTTTCCTACACATACGGACCATATCTAGTCCAACTCTGCTTCTTAAACTGATACAAAGCACTGGTCCTCCAACATCCAATGCTTGTCTGTTAAGATGAGAAATGTGTGAGCTCAGTGAATGATGTAGTTCGTTTGAGCTGAAAAGTGACTGCCCTTACCTGAAACGAAGTCTTGCTTATAGGAAGACACAGAGCCTGGGATTTAACTCCATTTCTGAAGGGAAACACACAGCATAGTATTCATCCATGGATCACACTCTCCTTTAGAGCGAGAAGCACCCTCTTGCTTTCTAGAGTCTCTAAGACAGCAGGAAATCTGAGTGTGCCCATAACAAAAGATCGGTGTTTCCTATATATATGGACCATATCTAGTCCAAATCTGCTTCTGAAACTGATACAAAGCACTGACCCTCTAACATTCAATGCTTGTCAGTTAAGATGAGAAATGTGTGAGCTCAGTGAACGATGTAGTTCGATTGAGCAGAAAAATGACTGCCCTTACCAGAAACAAAGTCTTGCTTGTAGGAAGACTCAGAGCCTGGGATTTAACTCCATTTCTGAAGGCAAACACACACCAAAGTTCTCATTCATGGATCACACTCTGCTTTAGAGCGAGAAACACACTCTTGCTTTCTAGAGTCTGTAAGACAGCAGGAAATCTGAGTGTGCCCAGAACAAAAGAACGGTGTTTCTTACACATATGGACCATATCTAGTCCAAATCTGCTTCTGAAACTGATACAAAGCCCTGACTCTCTAACATCCAATGCTTGTCAGTTAAGATGAGAAACGTGTGAGCTTCGTGAACGATGTAGTTCGTTTGAGCAGAAAAGTGACTGCCCTGACCTGAATCGAAGTCTTGCTTGTAGGAAGACTCAGAGCCTGGGATTTAACTCCATTTCTGAAGTGAAACACACAGCAGTGTAATCATCCGTTGATCACACTCTGCTTTAGAGCAAGAAGCACGCTCTTGCTTTTAGAGTCTCTAATATAGCAGGTAATCTGTGTGTGCCCAGAACAAAAGAACGGTGTTTCCTACACATACAGACCATATGTAGTCCAAATCTGATTCTGAAACTGATACAAAGCACTGACCCTCTAACATCTAATGCATGTCAGTTAAGATGAGAAACGTGTGAGCTTCGTGAACGATGTAGTTCGTTTGAGCAGAAAATTGACTGCCCTTACCTGAATCGAAGTCTTGCTTGTAGGAAGACTCAGAGCCTGGGATTGAACTCCATTTCTGAAGTGAAACACACAGCAGTGTAATCTTCCATTGATCACACTCTGCTTTAGAACAAGAAGCATGCTCTTGCTTTCTAGAGTCTCTAAGACAGCAGGAAACGTGTGTGTGCTGAGAACAAAAGAACGGTGTTTCCTAAACATACGGACCATATGTAGTCCAACTCTGCTTCTGAAACTGATACAAAGCACTAGTCCTCTAACATCCAATGCTTGTCAGTTAAGATGAGAAACGTGTGAGCTTTGTGAACGATGTATTTTGTTTGAGCTGAAAGTGACTGACCTTAAATGAAACACTGTCTTGCTTGTAGTAAGACAGAGAGCCTGGGATTTAACTCCATTTCTGAAGGGAAACACACAGCATAGTTCTCATCCATGGATCACACTCTGCTTTAGAGCGAGAAGCACGCTCTTGCTTTCTAGAGTCTCTAATACAACAGAAAATCTGAGTGTGCTGAGAACAAAAGAATGGTGTTTCCTACACATACGGACCATATGTAGTCCAAATCTGCTTCTGAAACTGATACAAAGCACTGACCCTCTAACATCCAATGCATGTCAGTTAAGATGGGAAACGTGTGAGCTTCATGAACGATGTAGTTCGTTTGAGCAGAAAAGTGACTGCCCTTACCTGAATCGAAGTCTTGCTTGTAGGAAGACTCAGAGCCTGGGATTTAACTCCATTTCTGAAGGGAAACACACAGCAGTGTAATCATCCATTGATCACACTCTGCTTTAGAGCAAGAAGCACGCTCTTGCTTTTAGAGTCTCTAATATAGCAGGTAATCTGTGTGTGCCCAGAACAAAAGAACGGTGTTTCCTACACATACAGACCATATGTAGTCCAAATCTGCTTCTGAAACTGATACAAAGCACTGACCCTCTAACATCCAATGCTTGTCAGTTAAGATGAGAAACGTGTGAGCTTCGTGAACGATGTAGTTCGTTTGAGCAGAAAATTGACTGCCCTTACCTGAATCGAAGTCTTGCTTGTAGGAAGACTCAGCACCTGGGATTGAACTCCATTTCTGAAGTGAAACACACAGCAGTGTAATCGTCCATTGATCACACTCTGCTTTAGAACAAGAAGCATGCTCTTGCTTTCTAGAGTCTCTAAGACAGCAGGAAACGTGATTTTGCTGAGAACAAAAGAACGGTGTTTCCTACACATACGGACATTATATAGTCCAACTCTGCTTCTGAAACTGATACAAAGCACTGGTCCTCTAACATCCAATGCTTGTCTGTTAAGATGAGAAACGTGTGAGCTACGTGAACGATGTAGTTCGTTAGAGCTGAAAAGTGACTGCCCTTACCTGAACCGAAGTCTTGCCTGTAGGAAGACACAGAGCAAGGGATTTAACTCCATTTCTGAAGGGAAACACACAGCATAATTCACATCCATTTATCATTCTCTGCTTTAAAGCGAGAAGCACGCTCTTGCTTTCTAAAGTCTCTAAGACAGCAGGAAACGTGAGCGTGCTGAGAACAATAGAACGGTGTTTCCTACACATATGGACCATATGTAGTCCAAATCTGCTTCTGAAACTGACACAAAGCACTGACCCTCTAACATCCAATGCTTGTCAGTTAAGATGAGAAACGTGTGAGCTCAGTGAACGATGTAGTTCGATTGAACAGAAAAGTGACTGCCCTTACCAGAAACAAATTCTTGCTTGTAGGAAGAATCGGAGCCTGGGATTTAACTTCATTTCTGAAGGCAAACACACACCATAGTTCTCATTCATGGATCACACTCTGCTTTAGAGCGAGAAGCACGCTCTTCCTTTCTAGAGTCTCTAAGAGAGCAGGAAACATGAATGTGCTGAGAACAAAAGAACGGTGTTTCCTACACATAAGGACCATATCTAGTCCAACTCTTCTTCTGAAACTGATACAAAGCACTGGTTCTCTAACATCCAATGTTTGTCAGTTAAGATGAGAAATGTGTGAGCTTTGTGAATGATGTAGTTCCTTTGAACTGAAAAGTGACTGCCCTTACCTGAAACGAAGTCTTGCTTGTAGGAATACAAAGAGCCTGGGATTTAACTCCATTTGTGAAGGGAAACACACAGCATAGTATTCATCCATGGATCACACTCTGCTTTAGAGCGAGAAGCACACTCTTGCTTTCTAGAGTCTGTAAGACAGCAGGAAATCTGAGTGTGCCCACAACAAAAGAACGGTGTTTCCTACACATATGGACCATATCTAGTACAAATCTGCTTCTGAAACTGATACAATGCACTGGTCCTCTAACATCCAATGCTTGTCAGTTAAGATGAGAATCGTGTGATCTTCGTGAACGATGTAGTTCGTTTGAGCAGAAAAGTGACTGCCCTTACCTGAAACGAAGTCTTGCTTGTAGGGAGACTCAGAGCCTGGGATTTAACTCCATTTCTGAAGTGAAACACACAGCAGTGTTCTCATCCATTGATAACACTCTGCTTTAGAACAAGAAGCACGCTCTTGCTTTCTAGAGTCTCTAAGACAGCAGGAAATGTGAGTGTGCCCAGAACAAAAGAACAGTGTTTCCTATACATACGGACCATATCTAGTCCAAATCTGCTTCTGAAACTGATACAAAGCACTGACCCACTAACATTCAATGCTTGTCAGTTAAGATGAGAAATGTGTGAGCTCAGTGAACGATGTAGTTCGATTGAGCAGAAAAGTGACTGCCCTTACCAGAAACAAAGTCTTGCTTGTAGGAAGACTCAGAGCCTGGGATTTAACTCCATTTCTGAAGGCAAACACACACCATAGTTCTCATCCATGGATCACACTCTGCTTTAGAGCGAGAAGCACACTCTTGCTTTCTAGAGTCTGTAAGACAGCAGGAAATCTGAGTGTGCTCAGAACAAAAGAACGGTGTTTCTTACACATATGGACCATATCTAGTCCAAATCTGCTTCTGAAACTGATACAAAGCACTGACCCTCTAACATCCAATGCTTGTCAGTTAAGATGAGAAACGTGTGAGCTTCGTGAACGATGTAGTTCGTTTGAGCAGAAAAGTGACTGCCCTTACCTGAATCGAAGTCTTGCTTGTAGGAAGACTCAGAGCCTGGGATTTAACTCCATTTCTGAAGTGAAACACACAGTAGTGTAATCATCCATTGATCACACTCAGCTTTAGAGCAAGAAGCACGCTCTTGCTTTTAGAGTCTCTAATATAGCAGGTAATCTGTGTGTGCCCAGAACAAAAGAACGGTGTTTCCTACACATACAGACCATATGTAGTCCAAATCTGCTTCTGAAACTGATACAAAGCACTAGTCCTCTAACATCCAATGCTTGTCAGTTAAGATGAGAAACGTGTGAGCTTTGTGAACGATGTATTTTGTTTGAGCTGAAAGTGACTGACCTTAACTGAAACGCTGTCTTGCTTGTAGTAAGACACAGAGCCTGGGATTTAACTCCATTTCTGAAGGGAAACACACAGCATAGTTCTCATCCATGGATCACACTCTGCTTTAGAGCGAGAAGCACGCTCTTGCTTTCTAGAGTCTGTAATACAACAGAAAATCTGAGTGTGCTGAGAACAAAAGAATGGTGTTTCCTACACATACGGACCATATGTAGTCCAAATCTGCTTCTGAAACTGATACAAAGCACTGACCCTCTAACATCCAATGCATGTCAGTTAAGATGGGAAACGTGTGTTCTTCATGAACGATGTAGTTCGTTTGAGCAGAAAATTGACTGCCATTACCTGAATCGAAGTCTTGCTTTTAGGAAGACTCAGTGCCTGGGATTGAACTCCTTTTCTGAAGTGAAACACACAGCAGTGTAATCGTCCATTGATCACACTCTGCTTTAGAACAAGAAGCATGCTCTTGCTTTCTAGAGTCTCTAAGACAGCAGGAAACGTGTGTGTGCTGAGAACAAAAGAACGGTGTTTCCTACACATACGGACCATATGTAGTCCAACTCTGCTTCTGAAACTGATACAAAGCACTAGTCCTCTAACATCCAATGCTTGTCAGTTAAGATGAGAAACGTGTGAGCTTTGTGAACGATGTATTTTGTTTGAGATGAAAGTGACTGACCTTAACTGAAACGCTGTCTTGCTTGTAGTAAGACACAGAGCCTGGGATTTAACTCCATTTCTGAAGGGAAACACACAGCATAGTTCTCATCCATGGCTCACACTCTCCTTTAGTGCGAGAAGCACGCTCTTGCTTTCTAGAGTCTCTAATACAACAGAAAATATGAGTGTGCTGAGAACAAAAGAATGGTGTTTCCTACACACACGGACCATATGTAGTCCAAATCTGCTTCTGAAACTGATACAAAGCACTGACCCTCTAACATCCAATGCATGTCAGTTAAGATGGGAAACGTGTGAGCTTCATGAACGATGTAGTTCGTTTGAGCAGAAAAGTGACTGCCCTTACCTGATTTAAAGTCTTGCTTGTAGGAAGACACAGAGCCTGGGATTTAACTCCATTTCTGAAGGGAAACACACAGCATAGTTCTCATCCATGGATCACACTCTGCTTTAGAGCGAGAAGCACGCTCTTGCTTTCTAGAGTCTCTAACACAGCAGGAAACGTGAGTGTGCTGAGAACAAAAGAACGGTGTTTCCTACACATACGGACCATATCTAGTCCAATTCTTCTTCTGAAACTTATACAAAGCACTGGTCCTCTAAGATCCAATGCTTTTCAATTAAGATGAGAAACGTGTGAGCTTCGTGAACGATGTAGTTCGTTTGAGCGCAAAACTGATTGCCCTTACCTGAAACGAAGTCTTGTTTGTAGGAAGACTCAGAGCCTGGGATTTAACTCCATTTCTGAAGTGAAACACACAGCAGTGTCATCATCCATGGATCACACTCTGCTATAGAGCAAGAAGCACGCTCTTGCTTTTAGAGTCTCTAATATAGCAGGTAATCTGTGTGTGCCCAGAACAAAAGAACGGTGTTTCCTACACATACAGACCATATGTAGTCCAAATCTGCTTCTGAAACTGATACAAAGCACTGACCCTCTAACATCCAATGCTTGATAGTTAAGATGAGAAACGTGTGAGCTTCGTGAACGATGTAGTTCATTTGAGCAGAAAATTGACTGCCCTTACCTGAATCGAAGTCCTGCTTGTAGGAAGACTCAGAGCCTGGGATTTAACTCCATTTCTGAAGTGAAACACACAGCAGTGTAATCATCCATTGATCACACTCTGCTTTAGAACAAGAAGCAAGCTCTTGCTTTCCAGAGTCTCTAAGACAGCAGGAAACATGTGTGTGCTGAGAACAAAAGAACGGTGTTTCCTACACATATGGACCATATCTAGTCCAACTCTGCTTCTGAAACTGATACAAAGCACTAGTCCTCTAACATCCAATGCTTGTCAGTTAAGATGAGAAACGTGTGAGCTTTGTGAACAATGTATTTTGTTTGAGCTGAAAGTGACTGACCTTAACTGAAACGCTGTCATGCTTGCAGTAAGACACAAGGCCTGGGATTTAACTCCATTTCTGAAGGGAAACACACAGCATAGTTCTCATCCATGGATCACACTCTGCTTTAGAGCGAGAAGCACGCTCTTACTTTCTAGAGTCTCTAATACAACAGAAAATATGAGTGTGCTGAGAACAAAAGAATGGTGTTTCCTACACACACGGACCATATGTAGTCCAAATCTGCTTCTGAAACTGATACAAAGCACTGACCCTCTAACATCCAATGCATGTCAGTTAAGATGGGAAACGTGTGAGCTTCATGAACGATGTAGTTCGTTTGAGCAGAAAAGTGACTGCCCTTACCTGATTTAAAGTCTTGCTTGTAGGATGACTCAGAGCCTGGGATTTAACTCCATTTCTGAAGTGTAACACACAGCAGTGTTCTCATCCATTAATCACACTCTGCTTAAGAACAAGAAGCACACTCTTGCTTTCTAGAGTCTCTAAGACAGCAGGAAACGTGAGTTTGCTGAGAACAAAAGAACCGTGTTTCCTACACATACAGACCATATCTAGTCCAACTCGGCTTCTGAAACTGATAGAAAGCACTGACCCTCTAACATCCAATGCTTGTCAGTTAAGATGAGAAACGCGTGAGCTCAGTGAACGATGTAGTTCGTTTGAACTGAAAAGTGACTGCCCTTACCTGAATCGAAGTCTTGCTTGTAGGGAGACTCAGAGCCTGGGATTTAACTCCATTTCTGAAGGGAAACACACAGCACAGTTCTCATCCATGGATCACACTCTGCTTTAGAGCGAGAAGCACACTCTGGCTTTCTAGAGTCTCTAATACAGCAGGAACTCTGAGTGTGCCCAGAATAAAAGAACGGTGTTTCCTAACACATACGGACCATATGTTGTCCAAATATGCTTCTAAAACTGAAACAAAGCACTGAAACTCTAAGATCCAATGCTTGTCAGTTAAGATGGGAAACGTGTGAGCTTCGTGAACGATGTAGTTCGTTTGAGCTGAAAAGTGACTGCCCTTACCTGAAACAAAGTCTTGCCTGTAGGAAGACTCAGAGCCTGTGATTTAACTCCATTTCTGAAGGCAAACACACAGAATAGTTCTCATCCATGGGTCACTCTCTGCTTTAGAGCGAGAAGCATGCTCTTGCTTTCTAGAGTCTCTAAGACAGCAGGAAACTTGAGTGTGCTGAGAACAAAAGAACGGTGTTTCCTACACATACGGACCATATCTAGTCCAACTCTTCTTCTGAAACTGATACAAAGCACTGGTCCTCTAACATCCAATGCTTGTCAGTTAAGATGAGAAACGTGTGAGCTTCATTAAAGATGTAGTTCGTTTGAGCAGAAAAGTGACTGCCATTATCTGAAACGAAGTCTTGCTTAGAGGAAGACTCAGAGCCTGGATTTTAACTCCATTTCTGAAGTGAAACACACAGCGTAGTTCTCATCCATTGATCACACTCTGCTTTAGAGCAAGAAGCACACTCTTGCTTTCTAGAGTCTCTAAGACAGCAGGATATCTGAGTACGCCCAGAACAAAAGAACGGTGATTCCTACACATACGGACTATATGTAGTCCAAAATTTCTTCTGAAACTGATAGAATGCACTGGTCCTCTAACATCCAATGCTTGTCAGTTAAGATGAGAAACGTGTGAGCTTCGTCAAAGATGTAGTTCGTTTGAGCAGAAAAGTGACTGCCCTTACCTGAATTGAAGTGTTGCTTGTAGGAAGACTCAGAGAGTGGGATTTAACTCCATTTCTGAAGTGAAACAAACAGCAGTGTTCTCATCCATTGATGACACTCTGCTTTAGAACAAGAAGCATGCTCTTGCTTTCTAGAGTCTCTAACACAGCAGGAAACGTGAGTGTGCTGAGAACAAAAGAACAGTGTTTCCTACACATACGGACCATATCTAGTCCAACTCTGCTTCTGAAACTGATACAAAGCACTGACCCACTAACATCCAATGCTTGTCAGTTAAGATGGGAAAAGTGTGAGCTTCATAAACGATGTAGTTCCTTTGAGCAGAAAAATGACAGCCCTTACCTGAATTGAAGTCTTGCTTGTAGGAAGACTCAGAGCCTGGGATTTAACTCCATTTCTGAAGTAAAACACACAGCAGTGTAATCATCCATTGATCACACTCTGCTTTAGAACAAGAAGCACACTCTTGCTTTCTAGATTCTCTAATACAGCAGGAAACGTGATTTTGCTGAGAACAAAAGAACGGTGTTTCCTAAACATAGGGACATTATATAGTCCAACTCTGCTTCTGAAACTGATACAAAGCACTGGTCCTCTAACATCCAATGCTGGTCTGTTAAGATGAGAAATGTGTGAGCTCAGTGAACGATGTAGTTCGTTTGAGCTGAAAAGTGACTGCCATTACCTGAAACGAAGTCTTGCTTGTAGGAAGACACAGAGATTGGGATTTAACTCCATTTCTGAAGGGAAACGCACAGCATAGTTCTCATCCATGGATCACAATCTGCTTTAGAGCGAGAAGCACGCTCTTGCTTTCTAGAGTCTCTAACACAGCAGGAAACGTGAGTGTGCTGAGAACAAAAGAACGGTGTTTCCTACACTTATGGACCATATCTAGTCCAACTCTGCTTCTGAAACTGATAGAAAGCACTGGTCCTCTAACATCCAATGCTTGTCATTTAACATGAGAAACGTGCGAGCTTCTGGAACGATGTAGTTCGTTTGAGCAGAAAAGTGACTGCCCTTACCTGAAACAAAGTCTTGCTTGGAGGAAGACTCAGAGCCTGGGATTTAACTCCATTTCTTAAGTGAAACACACAGCGTAGTTCTCATCCATGGATCACACTCTGCTTTAGAGCAAGAAGCACACTCTTGCTTTCTAGAGTCTCTAAGACAGCAGGAAATCTGAGTGTGCCCAGAAGAAAACAACGGTGTTTCCTGCACATACGGACTATATGTAGTCCAAAACTTCTTCTGAAACTGATAGAATGCACTGGTGTTCTAACATCCAATGCTTGTCAGTTAAGATGAGAAACGTATGAGCTTCGTGAAAGATGTAGTACGTTTGAGCAGAAAAGTGACTGCCCTTACCTGAAACGAAGTCTTGCTTGTAGGGAGACTCAGAGCCTGGGATTTAACTCCTTTTCTGATGTGAAACACACAGCATAGTTTTCATCCATGGATCACACTCTGCTTTAGAACGAGTAGCACGCTCTTGCTTTCTAGAGTCTCTAAGACAGCAGGAAACGTGAGTGTGCTGAGAACAAAAGAACGGTGTTTCCTACACATACGGACCATATCTAGTCCAACTCTGCTTCTGAAACTGATACAAAGCACTGACCCACTAACATCCAATGCTTGTCAGTTAAGATGGGAAAAGTGTCAGCTTCATAAACGATGTAGTTCCTTTGAGCAGAAAAATGACAGCCCTTACCTGAATTGAAGTCATGCTTGTAGGAAGACTCAGAGCCTGGGATTTACCTCCATTTCTGAAGTAAAACACACAGCAGTGTAATCATCCATTGATCACACTCTGCTTTAGAACAAGAAGCACGCTCTTGCTTTCTAGAGTCTCTAAGACAGCAGGAAACGTGATTTTGCTGAGAACAAAAGAACGGATTTTCCTACACATACGGACCATATCTAGTCCAACTCTGCTTCTGAAACTGATACAAAGCACTGGTCCTCTAACATCCAATGCTTGTCAGTTAAGATGAGAAACGTGTGAGCTTTGTGAATGATGTAGTTCCTTTGAACTGCAAAGTGACCACCCTTACCTGAAACAAGTCTTGCTTGTAGGAAGACACAGAACCTGGGATTTAACTCCATTTCTGAAGGGAAACACACAGCATAGTATTCATCCATGGATCACACTGTGGTTAGAGCGAGAAGCACACTCTTGCTTTCTAGAGTCTCTAAGACAGCAGGAAACGTGATATTGCTGAGAACAAAAGAACGGTGTTTCCTACACATACGGACCATATCTAGTCCAACTCTGCTTCTGAAACTGATACAAAGCACTGGTCCTCTAACATCCAATGCTTGTCAGTTAAGGTGGGAAACGTGTGAGCTTCATGAACGATGTAGTTCGTTTGAGCAGAAAAGTGACTGCCCTTACCTGAAACGAAGTCTTGCTTGTAGGGAGACTCAGAGCCTGGGATTTAACTCCTTTTCTGAAGTGAAACACACAGCATAGTTTTCATCCATGGATCACATTCTGCTTTAGAAGGAGAAGCACGTTCTTGCTTTCTAGAGTCTCTAAGTCAGCAGGAAACGTGAGTGTGCTGAGAACAAAAGAACGGTGTTTCCTACACTTATGGACCATATCTAGTCCAACTCTGCTTCTGAAACTGATAGAAAGCACTGGTCCTCTAACATCCAGTGCTTGTCATTTAAGATGAGAAACGTGTGAGCTTCTGGAATGATGTAGTTCATTTGAGCAGAAAAGTGACTGCCCTTACCTGAAACGAAGTCTTGCTTGGAGGAAGACTCAGAGCCTGGGATTTAACTCCATTTCTTAAGTGAAACACACAGCGTAGTTCTCATCCATGGATCACACTCTGCTTTAGAGCAAGAAGCACACTCTTGCTTTCTAGAGTCTCTAAGACAGCAGGAAATCTGAGTGTGCCCAGAACAAAACAATGGTGTTTCCTGCACATACGGACCATATCTCGTCCAAATCTGCTTCTTAAACTGATACAAAGCACTGGTCCTCTAACATCCAATGCTTGTCTGTTAAGATGAGAAACGTGTGAGCTTTGAAAATGATATAGTTCGTTTGAACTGAAACGTGACTGCCCTTACCCGAAAAGAAGTCTTGCTTGTAGCAAGACACAGAGCCTGGGATTTAAGTCCATTTCTGAAGGGAAACACACAGCATAGTTCTCATCCATGGATCACACTCTGCTTTAGAGCGAGAAGCACGTTCTTGCTTTCTAGAGTCTCTAATACAGCAGGAAATCTGAGTGTGCCCAGAACAAAAGAACGGTGTTTCCTACACATACGGACCATAAGTAGTGCAAATCTGCTTCTGAATCTGATACAAAGCATTGACCATTTACCATCCAATGATTGTCAGTTAAGATGGGAAACGTGTGAACTTCATGAAGGATGTAGTTCGTTTGAGCAGAAAAGTGACTGCCCTTACCTGAATTGAAGGCTTGCTTGTAGGAAGACTCAGAGCCTGGGATTTAACTCCATTTCTGAAGTAAAACACACAGCAGTGTAATCATCCATTGATCACACTCTGCTTTAGAACAAGAAGCACACTCTTGCTTTCTAGAGTCTCTAAGACAGCAGGAAACGTGATTTTGCTGAGAACAAAAGAACGGTGTTTCCTACACATACAGACCATATCTAGTCCAACTCTGCTTCTTAAACTGATACAAAGCACTGGTCCTCTAACATGCAATGTTTGTCTGTTAAGATGAGAACTGTGTGAGCTCAGTGAACGATGTAGTTCGTTTGAGCTGAAAAGTGACTGCCATTACCTGAAACGAAGTCTTGCTTGTAGGAAGACACAGAGATTGGGATTTAACTCCATTTCTGAAGGGAAACGCACAGCATAGTTCTCATCCATGGATCACAATCTGCTTTAGAGCGAGAAGCACGCTCTTGCTTTCTAGAGTCTCTAACACAGCAGGAAACGTGAGTGTGCTGAGAACAAAAGAACGGTGTTTCCTACACATACGGACCATATCTAGTCCAACTCTGCTTCTGAAACTCATACAAAGCACTGGTCCTCTAACATCCAATGCTTGTCAGTTAAGGTGGGAAACGTGTGAGCTTCATGAACGATGTATTTCGTTTGAGCAGAAAAGTGACTGCCCTTACCTGAAACGAAGTCTTGCTTGTAGGGTGATTCAGAGCCTGGGATTTAACTCCTTTTCTGAAGTGAAACACACAGCATAGTTTTCATCCATGGATCACATTCTGCTTTAGAAGGAGAAGCACGTTCTTGCTTTCTAGAGTCTCTAAGTCAGCAGGAAACGTGAGTGTGCTGAGAACAAAAGAACGGTGTTTCCTACACATACGGACCATATCTAGTCCAAATCTGCTTCTTAAACTGATACAAAGCACTGATCCTCTAACATCCAATGCTTGTCTGTTAAGATGAGAATCGTGTGAGCTTCATGAACGATGTAGTTCGTCTGAGCAGAAAATTGACTGCCCTTACCTGAATTGAAGTCTTGCCTGTAGGAAGACTCAGAGCCTGGGATTTACCTCCATTTCTGAAGTAAAACACACAGCAGTGTAATCATCCATTGATCACACTCTGCTTTAGAACAAGAAGCACGCTCTTGCTTTCTAGAGTCTCTAAGACAGCAGGAAACGTGATTTTGCTGAGAACAAAAGAACGGATTTTCCTACACATACGGACCATATCTAGTCCAACTCTGCTTCTGAAACTGATACAAAGCACTGGTCCTCTAACATCCAATGCTTGTCAGTTAAGATGAGAAACGTGTGAGCTTTGTGAATGATGTAGTTCCTTTGAACTACAAAGTGACTACCCTTACCTGAAACGAAGTCTTGCTTGTAGGAAGACACAGAACCTGGGATTTAACTCCATTTCTGAAGGGAAACACACAGCATAGTATTCATCCATGGATCACACTGTGGTTAGAGCGAGAAGCACACTCTTGCTTTCTAGAGTCTCTAAGACAGCAGGAAACGTGAGTGTGCTGAGAACAAAAGAACGGTGTTTCCTACACATACGGACCATATCTAGTTCAACTCTGCTTCTGAAACTGATACAAAGCACTGACCCACTAACATCCAATGCTTGTCAGTTAAGATGGGAAACGTGTGAGCTTCATGAACGATGTAGTTCGTTTGAGCAGAAAAATGACTGCCCTTACCTGAATTGAAGTCTTACTTGTAGGAAGACTCAGAGCCTGGGATTTAACTCCATTTCTGAAGTAAAACACACAGCAGTGTAATCATCCATTGATCACACTCTGCTTTATAACAAGAAGCACACTCTTGCTTTCTAGAGTCTCTAAGAGAGCAGGAAACATGATTTTGTTGAAAAAAAAGAACGGTGTTTCCAACACATACGGACATTATATAGTCCAACTCTGCTTCTGAAACTGATACAAAGCACTGGTCCTCTAACATCCAATGCTTGTCTGTTAAGATGAGAAATGTGTGAGCTCAGTGAACGATGTAGTTCGTTTGAGCTGAAAAGTGACTGCCATTACCTGAAACGAAGTCTTGCTTGTAGGAAGACACAGAGATTGGGATTTAACTCCATTTCTGAAGGGAAACGCACAGCATAGTTCTCATCCATGGATCACAATCTGCTTTAGAGCGAGAAGCACGCTCTTGCTTTCTAGAGTCTCTAACACAGCAGGAAACGTGAGTGTGCTGAGAACAAAAGAACGGTGTTTCCTACACTTATGGACCATATCTAGTCCAACTCTGCTTCTGAAACTGATAGAAAGCACTGGTCCTCTAACATCCAATGCTTGTCAGTTAAGATGAGAAACGTGTGAGCTTTGTGAACGATGTATTTTGTTTGAGATGAAAGTGACTGACCTTAACTGAAACGCTGTCTTGCTTGTAGTAAGACACAGAGCCTGGGATTTAACTCCATTTCTGAAGGGAAACACACAGCATAGTTCTCATCCATGGCTCACACTCTCCTTTAGTGCGAGAAGCACGCTCTTGCTTTCTAGAGTCTCTAATACAACAGAAAATATGAGTGTGCTGAGAACAAAAGAATGGTGTTTCCTACACACACGGACCATATGTAGTCCAAATCTGCTTCTGAAACTGATACAAAGCACTGACCCTCTAACATCCAATGCATGTCAGTTAAGATGGGAAACGTGTGAGCTTCATGAACGATGTAGTTCGTTTGAGCAGAAAAGTGACTGCCCTTACCTGATTTAAAGTCTTGCTTGTAGGAAGACACAGAGCCTGGGATTTAACTCCATTTCTGAAGGGAAACACACAGCATAGTTCTCATCCATGGATCACACTCTGCTTTAGAGCGAGAAGCACGCTCTTGCTTTCTAGAGTCTCTAACACAGCAGGAAACGTGAGTGTGCTGAGAACAAAAGAACGGTGTTTCCTACACATACGGACCATATCTAGTCCAATTCTTCTTCTGAAACTTATACAAAGCACTGGTCCTCTAAGATCCAATGCTTTTCAATTAAGATGAGAAACGTGTGAGCTTCGTGAACGATGTAGTTCGTTTGAGCGCAAAACTGATTGCCCTTACCTGAAACGAAGTCTTGTTTGTAGGAAGACTCAGAGCCTGGGATTTAACTCCATTTCTGAAGTGAAACACACAGCAGTGTCATCATCCATGGATCACACTCTGCTATAGAGCAAGAAGCACGCTCTTGCTTTTAGAGTCTCTAATATAGCAGGTAATCTGTGTGTGCCCAGAACAAAAGAACGGTGTTTCCTACACATACAGACCATATGTAGTCCAAATCTGCTTCTGAAACTGATACAAAGCACTGACCCTCTAACATCCAATGCTTGATAGTTAAGATGAGAAACGTGTGAGCTTCGTGAACGATGTAGTTCATTTGAGCAGAAAATTGACTGCCCTTACCTGAATCGAAGTCCTGCTTGTAGGAAGACTCAGAGCCTGGGATTTAACTCCATTTCTGAAGTGAAACACACAGCAGTGTAATCATCCATTGATCACACTCTGCTTTAGAACAAGAAGCAAGCTCTTGCTTTCCAGAGTCTCTAAGACAGCAGGAAACATGTGTGTGCTGAGAACAAAAGAACGGTGTTTCCTACACATATGGACCATATCTAGTCCAACTCTGCTTCTGAAACTGATACAAAGCACTAGTCCTCTAACATCCAATGCTTGTCAGTTAAGATGAGAAACGTGTGAGCTTTGTGAACAATGTATTTTGTTTGAGCTGAAAGTGACTGACCTTAACTGAAACGCTGTCATGCTTGCAGTAAGACACAAGGCCTGGGATTTAACTCCATTTCTGAAGGGAAACACACAGCATAGTTCTCATCCATGGATCACACTCTGCTTTAGAGCGAGAAGCACGCTCTTACTTTCTAGAGTCTCTAATACAACAGAAAATATGAGTGTGCTGAGAACAAAAGAATGGTGTTTCCTACACACACGGACCATATGTAGTCCAAATCTGCTTCTGAAACTGATACAAAGCACTGACCCTCTAACATCCAATGCATGTCAGTTAAGATGGGAAACGTGTGAGCTTCATGAACGATGTAGTTCGTTTGAGCAGAAAAGTGACTGCCCTTACCTGATTTAAAGTCTTGCTTGTAGGATGACTCAGAGCCTGGGATTTAACTCCATTTCTGAAGTGTAACACACAGCAGTGTTCTCATCCATTAATCACACTCTGCTTAAGAACAAGAAGCACACTCTTGCTTTCTAGAGTCTCTAAGACAGCAGGAAACGTGAGTTTGCTGAGAACAAAAGAACCGTGTTTCCTACACATACAGACCATATCTAGTCCAACTCGGCTTCTGAAACTGATAGAAAGCACTGACCCTCTAACATCCAATGCTTGTCAGTTAAGATGAGAAACGCGTGAGCTCAGTGAACGATGTAGTTCGTTTGAACTGAAAAGTGACTGCCCTTACCTGAATCGAAGTCTTGCTTGTAGGGAGACTCAGAGCCTGGGATTTAACTCCATTTCTGAAGGGAAACACACAGCACAGTTCTCATCCATGGATCACACTCTGCTTTAGAGCGAGAAGCACACTCTGGCTTTCTAGAGTCTCTAATACAGCAGGAACTCTGAGTGTGCCCAGAATAAAAGAACGGTGTTTCCTAACACATACGGACCATATGTTGTCCAAATATGCTTCTAAAACTGAAACAAAGCACTGAAACTCTAAGATCCAATGCTTGTCAGTTAAGATGGGAAACGTGTGAGCTTCGTGAACGATGTAGTTCGTTTGAGCTGAAAAGTGACTGCCCTTACCTGAAACAAAGTCTTGCCTGTAGGAAGACTCAGAGCCTGTGATTTAACTCCATTTCTGAAGGCAAACACACAGAATAGTTCTCATCCATGGGTCACTCTCTGCTTTAGAGCGAGAAGCATGCTCTTGCTTTCTAGAGTCTCTAAGACAGCAGGAAACTTGAGTGTGCTGAGAACAAAAGAACGGTGTTTCCTACACATACGGACCATATCTAGTCCAACTCTTCTTCTGAAACTGATACAAAGCACTGGTCCTCTAACATCCAATGCTTGTCAGTTAAGATGAGAAACGTGTGAGCTTCATTAAAGATGTAGTTCGTTTGAGCAGAAAAGTGACTGCCATTATCTGAAACGAAGTCTTGCTTAGAGGAAGACTCAGAGCCTGGATTTTAACTCCATTTCTGAAGTGAAACACACAGCGTAGTTCTCATCCATTGATCACACTCTGCTTTAGAGCAAGAAGCACACTCTTGCTTTCTAGAGTCTCTAAGACAGCAGGATATCTGAGTACGCCCAGAACAAAAGAACGGTGATTCCTACACATACGGACTATATGTAGTCCAAAATTTCTTCTGAAACTGATAGAATGCACTGGTCCTCTAACATCCAATGCTTGTCAGTTAAGATGAGAAACGTGTGAGCTTCGTCAAAGATGTAGTTCGTTTGAGCAGAAAAGTGACTGCCCTTACCTGAATTGAAGTGTTGCTTGTAGGAAGACTCAGAGAGTGGGATTTAACTCCATTTCTGAAGTGAAACAAACAGCAGTGTTCTCATCCATTGATGACACTCTGCTTTAGAACAAGAAGCATGCTCTTGCTTTCTAGAGTCTCTAACACAGCAGGAAACGTGAGTGTGCTGAGAACAAAAGAACAGTGTTTCCTACACATACGGACCATATCTAGTCCAACTCTGCTTCTGAAACTGATACAAAGCACTGACCCACTAACATCCAATGCTTGTCAGTTAAGATGGGAAAAGTGTGAGCTTCATAAACGATGTAGTTCCTTTGAGCAGAAAAATGACAGCCCTTACCTGAATTGAAGTCTTGCTTGTAGGAAGACTCAGAGCCTGGGATTTAACTCCATTTCTGAAGTAAAACACACAGCAGTGTAATCATCCATTGATCACACTCTGCTTTAGAACAAGAAGCACACTCTTGCTTTCTAGATTCTCTAATACAGCAGGAAACGTGATTTTGCTGAGAACAAAAGAACGGTGTTTCCTAAACATAGGGACATTATATAGTCCAACTCTGCTTCTGAAACTGATACAAAGCACTGGTCCTCTAACATCCAATGCTTGTCTGTTAAGATGAGAAATGTGTGAGCTCAGTGAACGATGTAGTTCGTTTGAGCTGAAAAGTGACTGCCATTACCTGAAACGAAGTCTTGCTTGTAGGAAGACACAGAGATTGGGATTTAACTCCATTTCTGAAGGGAAACGCACAGCATAGTTCTCATCCATGGATCACAATCTGCTTTAGAGCGAGAAGCACGCTCTTGCTTTCTAGAGTCTCTAACACAGCAGGAAACGTGAGTGTGCTGAGAACAAAAGAACGGTGTTTCCTACACTTATGGACCATATCTAGTCCAACTCTGCTTCTGAAACTGATAGAAAGCACTGGTCCTCTAACATCCAATGCTTGTCATTTAACATGAGAAACGTGCGAGCTTCTGGAACGATGTAGTTCGTTTGAGCAGAAAAGTGACTGCCCTTACCTGAAACAAAGTCTTGCTTGGAGGAAGACTCAGAGCCTGGGATTTAACTCCATTTCTTAAGTGAAACACACAGCGTAGTTCTCATCCATGGATCACACTCTGCTTTAGAGCAAGAAGCACACTCTTGCTTTCTAGAGTCTCTAAGACAGCAGGAAATCTGAGTGTGCCCAGAAGAAAACAACGGTGTTTCCTGCACATACGGACTATATGTAGTCCAAAACTTCTTCTGAAACTGATAGAATGCACTGGTGTTCTAACATCCAATGCTTGTCAGTTAAGATGAGAAACGTATGAGCTTCGTGAAAGATGTAGTACGTTTGAGCAGAAAAGTGACTGCCCTTACCTGAAACGAAGTCTTGCTTGTAGGGAGACTCAGAGCCTGGGATTTAACTCCTTTTCTGATGTGAAACACACAGCATAGTTTTCATCCATGGATCACACTCTGCTTTAGAACGAGTAGCACGCTCTTGCTTTCTAGAGTCTCTAAGACAGCAGGAAACGTGAGTGTGCTGAGAACAAAAGAACGGTGTTTCCTACACATACGGACCATATCTAGTCCAACTCTGCTTCTGAAACTGATACAAAGCACTGACCCACTAACATCCAATGCTTGTCAGTTAAGATGGGAAAAGTGTCAGCTTCATAAACGATGTAGTTCCTTTGAGCAGAAAAATGACAGCCCTTACCTGAATTGAAGTCATGCTTGTAGGAAGACTCAGAGCCTGGGATTTACCTCCATTTCTGAAGTAAAACACACAGCAGTGTAATCATCCATTGATCACACTCTGCTTTAGAACAAGAAGCACGCTCTTGCTTTCTAGAGTCTCTAAGACAGCAGGAAACGTGATTTTGCTGAGAACAAAAGAACGGATTTTCCTACACATACGGACCATATCTAGTCCAACTCTGCTTCTGAAACTGATACAAAGCACTGGTCCTCTAACATCCAATGCTTGTCAGTTAAGATGAGAAACGTGTGAGCTTTGTGAATGATGTAGTTCCTTTGAACTGCAAAGTGACCACCCTTACCTGAAACAAGTCTTGCTTGTAGGAAGACACAGAACCTGGGATTTAACTCCATTTCTGAAGGGAAACACACAGCATAGTATTCATCCATGGATCACACTGTGGTTAGAGCGAGAAGCACACTCTTGCTTTCTAGAGTCTCTAAGACAGCAGGAAACGTGATATTGCTGAGAACAAAAGAACGGTGTTTCCTACACATACGGACCATATCTAGTCCAACTCTGCTTCTGAAACTGATACAAAGCACTGGTCCTCTAACATCCAATGCTTGTCAGTTAAGGTGGGAAACGTGTGAGCTTCATGAACGATGTAGTTCGTTTGAGCAGAAAAGTGACTGCCCTTACCTGAAACGAAGTCTTGCTTGTAGGGAGACTCAGAGCCTGGGATTTAACTCCTTTTCTGAAGTGAAACACACAGCATAGTTTTCATCCATGGATCACATTCTGCTTTAGAAGGAGAAGCACGTTCTTGCTTTCTAGAGTCTCTAAGTCAGCAGGAAACGTGAGTGTGCTGAGAACAAAAGAACGGTGTTTCCTACACTTATGGACCATATCTAGTCCAACTCTGCTTCTGAAACTGATAGAAAGCACTGGTCCTCTAACATCCAGTGCTTGTCATTTAAGATGAGAAACGTGTGAGCTTCTGGAATGATGTAGTTCATTTGAGCAGAAAAGTGACTGCCCTTACCTGAAACGAAGTCTTGCTTGGAGGAAGACTCAGAGCCTGGGATTTAACTCCATTTCTTAAGTGAAACACACAGCGTAGTTCTCATCCATGGATCACACTCTGCTTTAGAGCAAGAAGCACACTCTTGCTTTCTAGAGTCTCTAAGACAGCAGGAAATCTGAGTGTGCCCAGAACAAAACAATGGTGTTTCCTGCACATACGGACCATATCTCGTCCAAATCTGCTTCTTAAACTGATACAAAGCACTGGTCCTCTAACATCCAATGCTTGTCTGTTAAGATGAGAAACGTGTGAGCTTTGAAAATGATATAGTTCGTTTGAACTGAAACGTGACTGCCCTTACCCGAAAAGAAGTCTTGCTTGTAGCAAGACACAGAGCCTGGGATTTAAGTCCATTTCTGAAGGGAAACACACAGCATAGTTCTCATCCATGGATCACACTCTGCTTTAGAGCGAGAAGCACGTTCTTGCTTTCTAGAGTCTCTAATACAGCAGGAAATCTGAGTGTGCCCAGAACAAAAGAACGGTGTTTCCTACACATACGGACCATAAGTAGTGCAAATCTGCTTCTGAATCTGATACAAAGCATTGACCATTTACCATCCAATGATTGTCAGTTAAGATGGGAAACGTGTGAACTTCATGAAGGATGTAGTTCGTTTGAGCAGAAAAGTGACTGCCCTTACCTGAATTGAAGGCTTGCTTGTAGGAAGACTCAGAGCCTGGGATTTAACTCCATTTCTGAAGTAAAACACACAGCAGTGTAATCATCCATTGATCACACTCTGCTTTAGAACAAGAAGCACACTCTTGCTTTCTAGAGTCTCTAAGACAGCAGGAAACGTGATTTTGCTGAGAACAAAAGAACGGTGTTTCCTACACATACAGACCATATCTAGTCCAACTCTGCTTCTTAAACTGATACAAAGCACTGGTCCTCTAACATGCAATGTTTGTCTGTTAAGATGAGAACTGTGTGAGCTCAGTGAACGATGTAGTTCGTTTGAGCTGAAAAGTGACTGCCATTACCTGAAACGAAGTCTTGCTTGTAGGAAGACACAGAGATTGGGATTTAACTCCATTTCTGAAGGGAAACGCACAGCATAGTTCTCATCCATGGATCACAATCTGCTTTAGAGCGAGAAGCACGCTCTTGCTTTCTAGAGTCTCTAACACAGCAGGAAACGTGAGTGTGCTGAGAACAAAAGAACGGTGTTTCCTACACATACGGACCATATCTAGTCCAACTCTGCTTCTGAAACTCATACAAAGCACTGGTCCTCTAACATCCAATGCTTGTCAGTTAAGGTGGGAAACGTGTGAGCTTCATGAACGATGTATTTCGTTTGAGCAGAAAAGTGACTGCCCTTACCTGAAACGAAGTCTTGCTTGTAGGGTGATTCAGAGCCTGGGATTTAACTCCTTTTCTGAAGTGAAACACACAGCATAGTTTTCATCCATGGATCACATTCTGCTTTAGAAGGAGAAGCACGTTCTTGCTTTCTAGAGTCTCTAAGTCAGCAGGAAACGTGAGTGTGCTGAGAACAAAAGAACGGTGTTTCCTACACATACGGACCATATCTAGTCCAAATCTGCTTCTTAAACTGATACAAAGCACTGATCCTCTAACATCCAATGCTTGTCTGTTAAGATGAGAATCGTGTGAGCTTCATGAACGATGTAGTTCGTCTGAGCAGAAAATTGACTGCCCTTACCTGAATTGAAGTCTTGCCTGTAGGAAGACTCAGAGCCTGGGATTTACCTCCATTTCTGAAGTAAAACACACAGCAGTGTAATCATCCATTGATCACACTCTGCTTTAGAACAAGAAGCACGCTCTTGCTTTCTAGAGTCTCTAAGACAGCAGGAAACGTGATTTTGCTGAGAACAAAAGAACGGATTTTCCTACACATACGGACCATATCTAGTCCAACTCTGCTTCTGAAACTGATACAAAGCACTGGTCCTCTAACATCCAATGCTTGTCAGTTAAGATGAGAAACGTGTGAGCTTTGTGAATGATGTAGTTCCTTTGAACTACAAAGTGACTACCCTTACCTGAAACGAAGTCTTGCTTGTAGGAAGACACAGAACCTGGGATTTAACTCCATTTCTGAAGGGAAACACACAGCATAGTATTCATCCATGGATCACACTGTGGTTAGAGCGAGAAGCACACTCTTGCTTTCTAGAGTCTCTAAGACAGCAGGAAACGTGAGTGTGCTGAGAACAAAAGAACGGTGTTTCCTACACATACGGACCATATCTAGTTCAACTCTGCTTCTGAAACTGATACAAAGCACTGACCCACTAACATCCAATGCTTGTCAGTTAAGATGGGAAACGTGTGAGCTTCATGAACGATGTAGTTCGTTTGAGCAGAAAAATGACTGCCCTTACCTGAATTGAAGTCTTACTTGTAGGAAGACTCAGAGCCTGGGATTTAACTCCATTTCTGAAGTAAAACACACAGCAGTGTAATCATCCATTGATCACACTCTGCTTTATAACAAGAAGCACACTCTTGCTTTCTAGAGTCTCTAAGAGAGCAGGAAACATGATTTTGTTGAAAAAAAAGAACGGTGTTTCCAACACATACGGACATTATATAGTCCAACTCTGCTTCTGAAACTGATACAAAGCACTGGTCCTCTAACATCCAATGCTTGTCTGTTAAGATGAGAAATGTGTGAGCTCAGTGAACGATGTAGTTCGTTTGAGCTGAAAAGTGACTGCCATTACCTGAAACGAAGTCTTGCTTGTAGGAAGACACAGAGATTGGGATTTAACTCCATTTCTGAAGGGAAACGCACAGCATAGTTCTCATCCATGGATCACAATCTGCTTTAGAGCGAGAAGCACGCTCTTGCTTTCTAGAGTCTCTAACACAGCAGGAAACGTGAGTGTGCTGAGAACAAAAGAACGGTGTTTCCTACACTTATGGACCATATCTAGTCCAACTCTGCTTCTGAAACTGATAGAAAGCACTGGTCCTCTAACATCCAATGCTTGTCATTTAACATGAGAAACGTGCGAGCTTCTGGAACGATGTAGTTCGTTTGAGCAGAAAAGTGACTGCCCTTACCTGAAACGAAGTCTTGCTTGGAGGAAGACGCAGAGCCTGGGATTTAACTCCATTTCTTAAGTGAAACACACAGCGTAGTTCTCATCCATGGATCACACTCTGCTTTAGAGCAAGAAGCACACTCTTGCTTTCTAGAGTCTCTAAGACAGCAGGAAATCTGAGTGTGCCCAGAAGAAAACAACGGTGTTTCCTGCATATACGGACTATATGTAGTCCAAAACTTCTTCTGAAACTGATAGAATGCACTGGTGTTCTAACATCCAATGCTTGTCAGTTAAGATGAGAAACGTATGAGCTTCGTGAAAGATGTAGTACGTTTGAGCCGAAAAGTGACTGCCCTTACCTGAAACGAAGTCTTGCTTGTAGGGAGACTCAGAGCCTGGGATTTAACTCCTTTTCTGATGTGAAACACACAGCATAGTTTTCATCCATGGATCACACTCTGCTTTAGAACGAGAAGCACGCTCTTGCTTTCTAGAGTCTCTAAGACAGCAGGAAACGTGAGTGTGCTGAGAACAAAAGAACGGTGTTTCCTACACATACGGACCATATCTAGTCCAAATCTGCTTCTTAAACTGATACAAAGCACTGGTCCTCTAACATCCAATGCTTGTCTGTTAAGATGAGAAACGTGTGAGCTTTGAAAATGATATAGTTCGTTTTAACTGAAAAGTGACTGCCCTTACCCGAAAAGAAGTCTTGCTTGTAGCAAGACACAGAGCCTGGGATTTAAGTCCATTACTGAAGGGAAACACACAGCATAGTTCTCATCCATGGATCACGCTCTGCTTTAGAGCGAGAAGCACACTCTTGCTTTCTAGAGTCTCTAATACAGCAGGAAATCTGAGTGTGCCCAGAACAAAAGAACGGTGTTTCCTACACATACGGACCATAAGTAGTGCAAATCTGCTTCTGAAACTGATACAAAGCATTGACCATTTACCATCCAATGATTGTCAGTTAAGATGGGAAACGTGTGAGCTTCATGAACAATGTAGTTCTTTTGAGCAGAGAAATGACTGCCCTTACCTGAATTGAAGTCTTATTGTAGGAAGACTCAGAGCCTGGGATTTAACTCCATTTCTGAAGTAAAACACACAGCAGTGTAATCATCCATTGATCACACTCTGCTTTAGAACAAGAAGCACACTCTTGCTTTCTAGAGTCTCTAAGACAGCAGGAAACGTGATTTTGCTAAGAACAAAAGAACGGTGTTTCCTACACATATGGACATTATATAGTCCAACTCTGCTTCTGAAACTGATACAAAGCACTGGTCCTCTAACATCCAATGCTTGTCTGTTAAGATGAGAAATGTGTGAGCTCAGTGAAAGATGTAGTTCGTTTGAGCTGAAAAGTGACTGCCCTTACCTGAAACGAAGTCTTGCTTGTAGGAAGACACAGAGATTGGGATTTAACTCCATTTCTGAAGGGAAACACACAGCATAGTTCTCAATTATGGATCACAACCTGCTTTAGAGCGAGAAGCACGCTCTTGCTTTCTAGAGTCTCTAAGACAGCAGGAAACGTGAGTGTGCTGAGAACAAAAGAACGGTGTTTCCTACACATACGGACCATATCTAGTCCAACTCTGCTTCTGAAACTCATAGAAAGCACTGGTCCTCTAACATCCAATGCTTGTCAGTTAAGGTGGGAAACGTGTGAGCTTCATGAACGATGTAGTTCGTTTGAGCAGAAAAGTGACTGCCCTTACCTGAAACGAAGTCTTGCTTGTAGGGAGACTCAGAGCCTGGGATTTAACTCCTTTTCTGAAGTGAAACACACAGCATAGTTTTCATCCATGGATCACATTCTGCTTTAGAAGGAGAAGCACGTTCTTGCTTTCTAGAGTCTCTAAGTCAGCAGGAAACGTGAGTGTGCTGAGAACAAAAGAACGGTGTTTCCTACACATACGGACCATATCTAGTCCAAATCTGCTTCTTAAACTGATACAAAGCACTGATCCTCTAACATCCAATGCTTGTCTGTTAAGATGAGAAACGTGTGAGCTTGATGAACGATGTAGTTCGTTTGAGCAGAAAAGTGACTGCCCTTACCTGAATTGAAGTCTTGCCTGTAGGAAAACTCAGAGCCTGGGATTTAACTCCATTTCTGAAGTAAAACACACAGCAGTGTTTCATCCATTGATCACACTCTGCTTTAGAACAAGAAGCACGCTCTTGCTTTCTAGAGTCTCTAAGACAGCAGGAAACGTGATTTTGCTGAGAACAAAAGAACGGATTTTCCTACACATACAGACCATATCTAGTCCAACTCTGCTTCTGAAACTGATACAAAGCACTGGTCCTCTAACATCCAATGTTTGTCAGTTAAGATGAGAAACGTGTGAGCTTTGTGAATGATGTAGTTCCTTTGAACTGCAAAGTGACTACCCTTACCTGAAACGAAGTCTTGCTTGTAGGAAGACACAGAACCTGGGATTTAACTCCATTTCTGAAGGGAAACACACAGCATAGTATTCATCCATGGATCACACTGTGGTTAGAGCGAGAAGCACACTCTTGCTTTCTAGAGTCTCTAAGACAGCAGGAAACGTGAGTGTGCTGAGAACAAAAGAACGGTGTTTCCTACACATACGGACCATATCTAGTCCAACTCTGCTTCTGAAACTGATACAAAGCACTGACCCACTAACATCCAATGCTTGTCAGTTAAGATGGGAAACGTGTGAGCTTCATGAACGATGTAGTTCGTTTGAGCAGAAAAATGACTGCCCTTACCTGAATTGAAGTCTTACTTGTAGGAAGACTCAGAGCCTGGGATTTAACTCCATTTCTGAAGTAAAACACACAGCAGTGTAATCATCCATTGATCACACTCTGCTTTAGAACAAGAAGCACACTCTTGATTTCCAGAGTCTCTAAGACAGCAGGAAAAGTGATTTTCCTGAGAACAAAAGAACGGTGTTTCCTACACATACGGACATTATATAGTCCAACTCTGCTTCTGAAACTGATACAAAGCACTGGTCCTCTAACATCCAATGCTTGTCTGTTAAGATGAGAAATGTGTGAGCTCAGTGAAAGATGTAGTTCGTTTGAGCTGAAAAGTGACTGCCCTTACCTGAAATGAAGTCTTGCTTGTAGGAAGACACAGAGATTGGGATTTAACTCCATTTCTGAAGGGAAACACACAGCATAGTTTTCAATTATGGATCACAATCTGGTTTAGAGCGAGAAGCACGCTCTTGCTTTCTAGAGTCTCTAACACAACAGGAAACGTGAGTGTGCTGAGAACAAAAGAACGGTGTTTCCTACACATATGGACCATATCTAGTCCAACTCTGCTTCTGAAACTCATACAAAGCACTGGTCCTCTAACATCCAATGCTTGTCAGTTAAGGTGGGAAACGTGTGAGCTTCATGAACGATGTAGTTCGTTTGAGCAGAGAAGTGACTGCCCTTACCTGAAACGAAGTCTTGCTTGTAGCAAGACACAGAGCCTGGGATTTAAGTCCATTTCTGAAGGGAAACACACAGCATAGTTCTCATCCATGGATCACGCTCTACATTAGAGCGAGAAGCACACTCTTGCTTTCTAGAGTCTCTAATACAGCAGGAAATCTGAGTGTGCCCAGAACAAAAGAACGGTGTTTCCTACACATACGGACCATAAGTAGTGCAAATCTGCTTCTGAAACTGATACAAAGCATTGACCATTTACCATCCAATGATTGTCAGTTAAGATGGGAAACGTGTGAGCTTCATGAACGATGTAGTTCGTTTGAGCAGAGAAATGACTGCCCTTACCTGAATTGAAGTCTTACTTGTAGGAAGACTCAGAGCCTGGGATTTAACTCCATTTCTGAAGTAAAACACACAGCAGTGTAATCATCCATTGATCACACTCTGCTTTAGAACAAGAAGCACACTCTTGCTTTCTAGAGTCTCTAAGACAGCAGGAAACGTGATTTTGCTGAGAACAAAAGAACGGTGTTTCCTACACATACGGACCATATCTAGTCCAACTCTGCTTCTGAAACTCATACAAAGCACTGGTCCTCTAACATCCAATGCTTGTCAGTTAAGGTGGGAAACGTGTGAGCTTCATGAACGATGTAGTTCGTTTGAGCAGAAAAGTGACTGCCCTTACCTGAAACGAAGTCTTGCTTGTAGGGAGACTCAGAGCCTGGGATTTAACTCCTTTTCTGAAGTGAAACACACAGCATAGTTTTCATCCATGGATCACATTCTGCTTTAGAAGGAGAAGCACGTTCTTGCTTTCTAGAGTCTCTAAGTCAGCAGGAAACGTGAGTGTGCTGAGAACAAAAGAACGGTGTTTCCTACACATACGGACCATATCTAGTCCAAATCTGCTTCTTAAACTGATACAAAGCACTGATCCTCTAACATCCAATGCTTGTCTGTTAAGATGAGAAACGTGTGAGCTTCATGAACGATGTAGTTCGTTTGAGCAGAAAAGTGACTGCCCTTACCTGAATTGAAGTCTTGCCTGTAGGAAGACTCAGAGCCTGGGATTTACCTCCATTTCTGAAGTAAAACACACAGCAGTGTTACATCCATTGATCACACTCTGCTTTAGAACAAGAAGCACGCTCTTGCTTTCTAGAGTCTCTAAGACAGCAGGAAACGTGATTTTGCTGAGAACAAAAGAACGGATTTTCCTACACATACAGACCATATCTAGTCCAACTCTGCTTCTGAAACTGATACAAAGCACTGGTCCTCTAACATCCAATGTTTGTCAGTTAAGATGAGAAACGTGTGAGCTTTGTGAATGATGTAGTTCCTTTGAACTGCAAAGTGACTACCCTTACCTGAAACGAAGTCTTGCTTGTAGGAAGACACAGAACCTGGGATTTAACTCCATTTCTGAAGGGAAACACACAGCATAGTATTCATCCATGGATCACACTGTGGTTAGAGCGAGAAGCACACTCTTGCTTTCTATTGTCTCTAAGACAGCAGGAAACGTGAGTGTGCTGAGAACAAAAGAACGGTGTTTCCTACACATACGGACTATATCTAGTCCAACTCTTCTTCTGAAACTGATACAAAGCACTGACACACTAACATCCAATGCTTGTCAGTTAAGATGGGAAACGTGTGAGCTTCATGAACGATGTAGTTCGTTTGAGCAGAAAAATGACTGCCCTTACCTGAATTGAAGTCTTACTTGTAGGAAGACTCAGAGCCTGGGATTTAACTCCATTTCTGAAGTAAAACACACAGCAGTGTAATCATCCATTGATCACACTCTGCTTTAGAACAAGAAGCACACTCTTGCTTTCTAGAGTCTCTAAGACAGCAGGAAACGTGATTTTGCTGAGAACAAAAGAACGGTGTTTCCTACACATACGGACATTATATAGTCCAACTCTGCTTCTGAAACTGATACAAAGCACTGGTCCTCTAACATCCAATGCTTGTCTGTTAAGATGAGAAATGTGTGAGCTCAGTGAAAGATGTAGTTCGTTTGAGCTGAAAAGTGACTGCCCTTACCTGAAACGAAGTCTTGCTTGTAGGAAGACACAGAGATTGGGATTTAACTCCATTTCTGAAGGGAAACGCACAGCATAGTTCTCATCCATGGATCACAATCTGCTTTAGAGCGAGAAGCACGCTCTTGCTTTCTAGAGTCTCTAACACAGCAGGAAACGTGAGTGTGCTGAGAACAAAAGAACGGTGTTTCCTACACATACGGACCATATCTAGTCCCACTCTGCTTCTGAAACTCATACAAAGCACTGGTCCTCTAACATCCAATGCTTGTCAGTTAAGGTGGGAAACGTGTGAGCTTCATGAATGATGTAGTTCGTTTGAGCAGAAAAGTGACTGCCCTTACCTAAAACGAAGTCTTGCTTGTAGGGAGACTCAGAGCCTGGGATTTAACTCCTTTTCTGAAGTGAAACACACAGCATAGTTCTCATCCATGGATCACATTCTGCTTTAGAAGGAGAAGCACGTTCTTGCTTTCTAGAGTCTCTAAGTCAGCAGGAAACGTGAGTGTGCTGAGAAGAAAAGAACGGTGTTTCCTACACATACGGACCATATCTAGTCCAAATCTGCTTCTTAAACTGATACAAAGCACTGATCCTCTAACATCCAATGCTTGTCTGTTAAGATGAGAAACGTGTGAGCTTCATGAACGATGTAGTTCGTTTGAGCAGAAAAGTGACTGCCCTTACCTGAAACGAAGTCTTGCCTGTAGGAAGACTCAGAGCCTGGGATTTAACTCCATTTCTGAAGTAAAACACACAGCAGTGTTTCATCCATTGATCACACTCTGCTTTAGAACAAGAAGCACGCTCTTGCTTTCTAGAGTCTCTAAGACAGCAGGAAACGTGATTTTGCTGAGAACAAAAGAACGGATTTTCCTACACATACAGACCATATCTAGTCCAACTCTGCTTCTGAAACTGATACAAAGCACTGGTCCTCTAACATCCAATGTTTGT
Source organism: Onychomys leucogaster (assembly GCA_949786385.1). Classification (NCBI taxonomy): domain Eukaryota; kingdom Metazoa; phylum Chordata; class Mammalia; order Rodentia; family Cricetidae; genus Onychomys; species Onychomys leucogaster. The sequence goes on from CATKUP010000069.1 coordinate 1,019,087, forward strand.
CAGTTAAGATGAGAAACGTGTGAGCTTCATGAACGATGTAGTTCGTTTGAGCAGAGAAGTGACTGCCCTTACCTGAAACGTAGTCTTGCTTGTAGGGAGACTCAGAGCCTGGGATTTAACTCCTTTTCTGAAGTGAAACACACAGCATAGTTTTCATCCATGGATCACATTCTACTTTAGAAGGAGAAGCACGTTCTTGCTTACTAGAGTCTCTAAGTCAGCAGGAAACGTGAGTGTGCTGAGAACAAAAGAACGGTGTTTCCTACACATACGGACCATATCTAGTCCAAATCTGCTTCTTAACCTGATACAAAGCACTGATCCTCTAACATCCAATGCTTGTCTGTTAAGATGAGAAATGTGTGAGCTCAGTGAACGATGTAGTTCTTTTGAGCTGAAAAGTGACTGCCATTACCTGAAACGAAGTCTTGCTTGTAGGAAGACACAGAGATTGGGATTTAACTCCATTTCTGAAGGGAAACGCACAGCATAGTTCTCATCCATGGATCACAATCTGCTTTAGAGCGAGAAGCACGCTCTTGCTTTCTAGAGTCTCTAACACAGCAGGAAACGTGAGTGTGCTGAGAACAAAAGAACGTTGTTTCCTACACTTATGGACCATATCTAGTCCAACTCTGCTTCTGAAACTGATAGAAAACACTGGTCCTCTAACATCCAATGCTTGTCATTTAAGATGAGAAACGTGTGAGCTTCTGGAACGATGTAGTTCGTTTGAGCAGAAAAGTGACTGCCCTTACCTGAAACGAAGTCTTGCTTGGAGGAAGACTCAGAGCCTGGGATTTAACTCCATTTCTTAAGTGAAACACACAGCGTAGTTCTCATTCATGGATCACACTCTGCTTTAGAGCAAGAAGCACACTCTTGCTTTCTAGAGTCTCTAAGACAGCAGAAAATCTGAGTGTGCCCAGAAGAAAACAACGGTGTTTCCTGCACATACGGACTATATGTAGTCCAAAACTTCTTCTGAAACTGATAGAATGCACTGGTCCTCTAACATCCAATGCTTGTCAGTTAAGATGAGAAACGTGTGAGCTTCGTGAAAGATGTAGTTCGTTTGAGCAGAAAAGTGACTGCCCTTACCTGAAACGAAGTCTTGCTTGTAGGGAGACTCAGAGCCTGGGATTTAACTCCTTTTCTGACGTGAAACACACAGCATAGTTTTCATCCATGGATCACACTCTGCTTTAGAACGAGAAGCACGCTCTTGCTTTCTAGAGTCTCTAAGACAGCAGGAAACGTGAGTGTGGTGAGAACAAAAGAACGGTGTTTCCTACACATACGGACCATATCTAGTCCAAATCTGCTTCTTAAACTGATACAAAGCACTGGTCCTCTAACATCCAATGCTTGTCTGTTAAGATTAGAAACCTGTGTGCTTTGAAAATGATATAGTTCGTTTGAACTGAAAAGTGACTGCCCTTACCCGAAAAGAAGTCTTGCTTGTAGCAAGACACAGAGCCTGGGATTTAAGTCCATTTCTGAAGGGAAACACACAGCATAGTTCTCATCCATGGGTCACGCTCTGCTTTAGAGCGAGAAGCACACTCTTGCTTTCTAGAGTCTCTAATACAGCAGGAAATCTGAGTGTGCTGAGAACAAAAGAACGGTGTTTCCTACACATACGGACCATAAGTAGTGCAAATCTGCTTCTGAAACTGATACAAAGCATTGACCATTTACCATCCAATGATTGTCAGTTAAGATGGGAAACGTGTGAGCTTCATGAACGATGTAGTTCGTTTGAGCAGAGAAATGACTGCCCTTACCTGAATTGAAGTCTTACTTGTAGGAAGACTCAGAGCCTGGGATTTAACTCCATTTCTGAAGTAAAACACAGAGCAGTGTAATCATCCATTGATCACACTCTGCTTTAGAACAAGAAGCACACTCTTGCTTTCTAGAGTCTCTAAGACAGCAGGAAACGTGATTTTGCTGAGAACAAAAGAACGGTGTTTCCTACACATACGGACATTATATAGTCCAACTCTGCTTCTGAAACTGATACAAAGCACTGGTCCTCTAACATCCAATGCTTGTCTGTTAAGATGAGAAATGTGTGAGCTCAGTGAAAGATGTAGTTCGTTTGAGCTGAAAAGTGACTGCCCTTACCTGAAACGAAGTCTTGCTTGTAGGAAGACACAGAGATTGGGATTTAACTCCATTTCTGAAGGGAAACGCACAGCATAGTTCTCATCCATGGATCACAATCTGCTTTAGAGCGAGAAGCACGCTCTTTCTTTCTAGAGTGTCTAACACAGCCGGAAATGTGAGTGTGCTGAGAACAAAAGAACGGTGTTTCCTACACATACGGACCATATCTAGTCCAACTCTGCTTCTGAAACTCATACAAAGCACTGGTCCTCTAACATCCAATGCTTGTCAGTTAAGGTGGGAAACGTGTGAGCTTCATGAATGATGTAGTTCGTTTGAGCAGAAAAGTGACTGCCCTTACCTGAAACGAAGTCTTGCTTGTAGGGAGACTCAGAGCCTGGGATTTAACTCCTTTTCTGAAGTGAAACACACAGCATAGTTTTCATCCATGGATCACATTCTGCTTTAGAAGGAGAAGCACGTTCTTGCTTTCTAGAGTCTCTAAGTCAGCAGGAAACGTGAGTGTGCTGAGAACAAAAGAACGGTGTTTCCTACACATACGGACCATATCTAGTCCAAATCTGCTTCTTAAACTGATACAAAGCACTGATCCTCTAACATCCAATGCTTGTCTGTTAAGATGAGAAACGTGTGAGCTTGATGAACGATGTAGTTCGTTTGAGCAGAAAAGTGACTGCCCTTACCTGAATTGAAGTCTTGCCTGTAGGAAGACTCAGAGCCTGGGATTTACCTCCATTTCTGAAGTAAAACACACAGCAGTGTAATCATCCATTGATCACACTCTGCTTTAGAACAAGAAGCACGCTCTTGCTTTCTAGAGTCTCTAAGACAGCAGGAAACGTGATTTTGCTGAGAACAAAAGAACGGATTTTCCTACACATACAGACCATATCTAGTCCAACTCTGTTTCTGAAACTGATACAATGCACTGGTCCTCTAACATCCAATGTTTGTCAGTTAAGATGAGAAACGTGTGAGCTTTGTGAATGATGTAGTTCCTTTGAACTGCAAAGTGACTACCCTTACCTGAAACGAAGTCTTGCTTGTAGGAAGACACAGAACCTGGGATTTAACTCCATTTCTGAAGGGAAACACACAGCATAGTATTCATCCATGGATCACACTGTGGTTAGAGCGAGAAGCACACTCTTGCTTTCTATTGTCTCTAAGACAGCAGGAAACGTGAGTGTGCTGAGAACAAAAGAACGGTGTTTCCTACACCTACGGACCATATCTAGTCCAACTCTGCTTCTGAAACTGATACAAAGCACTGACCCACTAACATCCAATGCTTGTCAGTTAAGATGGGAAACGTGTGAGCTTCATGAACGATGTAGTTCGTTTGAGCAGAAAAATGACTGCCCTTACCTGAATTGAAGTCTTACTTGTAGGAAGACTCAGAGCCTGGGATTTAACTCCATTTCTGAAGTAAAACACACAGCAGTGTAATCATCCATTGATCACACTCTGCTTTAGAACAAGAAGCACACTCTTGCTTTCTAGAGTCTCTAAGAGAGCAGGAAACGTGATTTTGCTGAAAAAAAAGAACGGTGTTTCCTACACATACGGACATTATAGAGTCCAACTCTGCTTCTGAAACTGATACAAAGCACTGGTCCTCTAACATCCAATGCTTGTCTGTTAAGATGAGAAATGTGTGAGCTCAGTGAACGATGTAGTTCGTTTGAGCTGAAAAGTGACTGCCATTACCTGAAACGAAGTCTTGCTTGTAGGAAGACACAGAGATTGGGATTTAACTCCATTTCTGAAGGGAAACGCACAGCATAGTTCTCATCCATGGATCACAATCTGCTTTAGAGCGAGAAGCATGCTCTTGCTTTCTAGAGACTCTAACACAGCAGGAAACATGAGTGTGCTGAGAACAAAAGAACGGTGTTTCCTACACTTATGGACCATATCTAGTCCAACTCTGCTTCTGAAACTGATAGAAAGCACTGGTCCTCTAACATCCAATGCTTGTCATTTAAGATGAGAAACGTGTGAGCCTCTGGAACGATGTAGTTCGTTTGAGCAGAAAAGTGACTGCCCTTAGCTGAATTGAAGTCTTACTTGTAGGAAGACTCAGAGCCTGGGATTTAACTCCATTTCTGAAGTAAAACACACAGCAGTGTAATCATCCATTGATCACACTCTGCTTTAGAACAAGAAGCACACTCTTGCTTTCTAGAGTCTCTAAGACAGCAGGAAATGTGATTTTGCTGAGAACAAAAGAACGGTGTTTCCTACACATACGGACATTATATAGTCCAACTCTGCTTCTGAAACTGATACAAAGCACTGGTCCTCTAAAATCCAATGCTTGTCTGTTAAGATGAGAAATGTGTGAGCTCAGTGAAAGATGTAGTTCGTTTGAGCTGAAAAGTGACTGCCCTTACCTGAAACGAAGTCTTGCTTGTAGGAAGACACAGAACCTGGGATTTAACTCCATTTCTGAAGGGAAACACACAGCATAGTATTCATCCATGGATCACACTGTGGTTAGAGCGAGAAGCACACTCTTGCTTTCTATTGTCTCTAAGACAGCAGGAAACGTGAGTGTGCTGAGAACAAAAGAACGGTGTTTCCTACACATAGGGACCATATCTAGTCCAACTCTGCTTCTGAAACTGATACAAAGCACTGACCCACTAACATCCAATGCTTGTCAGTTAAGATGGGAAACGTGTGAGCTTCATGAACGATGTAGTCCGTTTGAGCAGAAAAATGACTGCCCTTACCTGAATTGAAGTCTTATTTGTAGGAAGACTCAGAGCCTGGGATTTAACTCCATTTCTGAAGTAAAACACACAGCAGTGTAATCATCCATTGATCACACTCTGCTTTAGAACAAGAAGCACACTCTTGCTTTCTAGAGTCTCTAAGAGAGCAGGAAACGTGATTTTGCTGAAAAAAAAGAACGGTGTTTCCTACACATACGGACATTATAGAGTCCAACTCTGCTTCTGAAACTGATACAAAGCACTGACCCACTAACATCCAATGCTTGTCAGTTAAGATGAGAAACGTGTGAGCTTCGTGAAAGATGTAGTTCGTTTGAGCAGAAAAGTGACTGCCCTTACCTGAAACGAAGTCTTGCTTGTAGGGAGACTCAGAGCCTGGGATTTAACTCCTTTTCTGATGTGAAACACACAGCATAGTTTTCATCCATGGATCACACTCTGCTTTAGAACGATAAGCACGCTCTTGCTTTCTAGAGTCTCTAAAACAGCAGGAAACGTGAGTGTGCTGAGAACAAAAGAACGGTGTTTCCTACACATACGGACCATATCTAGTCCAAATCTGCTTCTTAAACTGATACAAAGCACTGGTCCTCTAACATCCAATGCTTGTCTGTTAAGATGAGAAACGTGTGAGCTTTGAAAATGATATAGTTCGTTTGAACTGAAAAGTGACTGCCCTTACCCGAAAAGAAGTCTTGCTTGTAGCAAGACACAGAGCCTGGGATTTAAGTCCATTTCTGAAGGGAAACACACAGCATAGTTCTCATCCATGGATCATGCTCTGCTTTAGAGCGAGAAGCACACTCTTGCTGTCTAGAGTCTCTAATACAGCAGGAAATCTGAGTGTGTCCAGAACAAAAGAACGGTGTTTCCTGCACATACGGACCATAAGTAGTGCAAATCTGCTTCTGAAACTGATACAAAGCATTGACCATTTACCATCCAATGATTGTCAGTTAAGATGGGAAACGTGTGAGCTTCATGAACGATATAGTTCGTTTGAGCAGAAAAGTGACTGCCCTTACCTGAATTGAAGTCTTGCTTGTAGGAAGACTCAGAGCCTGGGATTTAACTCCATTTCTGAAGTAAAACACACAGCAGTGTAATCATCCATTGATCACACTCTGCTTTAGAACAAGAAGCACACTCTTGCTTTCTAGAGTCTCTAAGACAGCAGGAAACGTGATTTTGCTGAGAACAAAAGAACGGTGTTTCCTACACATACGGACATTATATAGTCCAACTCTGCTTCTGAAACTGATACAAAGCACTGGTCCTCTAAAATCCAATGCTTGTCTGTTAAGATGAGAAATGTGTGAGCTCAGTGAAAGATGTAGTTCGTTTGAGCTGAAAAGTGACTGCCCTTACCTGAAACGAAGTCTTGCTTGTAGGAAGACACAGAGATTGGGATTTAACTCCATTTCTGAAGGGAAACGCACAGCATAGTTCTCATCCATGGATCACAATCTGCTTTAGAGCGAGAAGCACGCTCTTGCTTTCTAGAGTCTCTAACACAGCAGGAAACGTGAGTGTGCTGAGAACAAAAGAACGGTGTTTCCTACACATACAGACCATATCTAGTCCAACTCTGCTTCTGAAACTCATACAAAGCACTGGTCCTCTAACATCCAATGCTTGTCAGTTAAGGTGGGAAACGTGTGAGCTTCATGAATGATGTAGTTCGTTTGAGCAGAAAAGTGACTGCCCTTACCTGAAACGAAGTCTTGCTTGTAGGGAGACTCAGAGCCTGGGATTTAACTCCTTTTCTGAAGTGAAACACACAGCATAGTTTTCATACATGGATCACATTCTGCTTTAGAAGGAGAAGCACGTTCTTGCTTTCTAGAGTCTCTAAGTCAGCAGGAAACGTGAGTGTGCTGAGAACAAAAAACGGTGTTTCCTACACATACGGACCATATCTAATACAAATCTGCTTCTTAAATTGATACAAAGCACTGATCCTCTAACATCCAAAGCTTGTCTGTTAAGATGAGAAACGTGTGAGCTTCATGAACGATGTAGTTCGTTTGAGCAGAAAAGTGACTGCCCTTACCTGAATTGAAGTCTTGCCTGTAGGAAGACTCAGAGCCTGGGATTTACCTCCATTTCTGAAGTAAAACACACAGCAGTGTTACATCCATTGATCACAGTCTGCTTTAGAACAAGAAGCACGCTCTTGCTTTCTAGAGTCTCTAAGACAGCAGGAAACGTGATTTTGCTGAGAACAAAAGAACGGATTTTCCTACACATACAGACCATATCTAGTCCAACTCTGCTTCTGAAACTGATACAAAGCACTGGTCCTCTAATATCCAATGTTTGTCAGTTAAGATGAGAAACCTGTGAGCTTTGTGAATGATGTAGTTCCTTTGAACTGCAAAGTGACTACCCTTACCTGAAACGAAGTCTTGCTTGTAGGAAGACACAGAACCTGGGATTTAACTCCATTTCTGAAGGGAAACACACAGCATAGTATTCATCCATGGATCACACTGTGGTTAGAGCGAGAAGCACACTCTTGCTTTCTATTGTCTCTAAGACAGCAGGAAACGTGAGTGTGCTGAGAACAAAAGAACAGTGTTTCCTACACATACAGACCATATCTAGTCCAACTCTGCTTCTGAAACTGATACAAAGCACTGACCCACTAACATCCAATGCTTGTCAGTTAAGATGGGAAACGTGTGAGCTTCATGAACGATGTAGTTCGTTTGAGCAGAAAAATGACTGCCCTTACCTGAATTGAAGTCTTATTTGTAGGAAGACTCAGAGCCTGGGATTTAACTCCATTTCTGAAGTAAAACACACAGCAGTGTAATCATCCATTGATCACACTCTGCTTTAGAACAAGAAGCACACTCTTGCTTTCTAGAGTCTCTAAGAGAGCAGGAAACGTGATTTTGCTGAAAAAAAAGAACGGTGTTTCCTACACATACGGACATTATAGAGTCCAACTCTGCTTCTGAAACTGATACAAAGCACTGACCCACTAACATCCAATGCTTGTCAGTTAAGATGAGAAACGTGTGAGCTTCGTGAAAGATGTAGTTCGTTTGAGCAGAAAAGTGACTGCCCTTACCTAAAACGAAGTCTTGCTTGTAGGGAGACTCAGAGCCTGGGATTTAACTCCTTTTCTGATGTGAAACACACAGCATAGTTTTCATCCATGGATCACACTCTGCTTTAGAACGATAAGCACGCTCTTGCTTTCCAGAGTCTCTAAAACAGCAGGAAACGTGAGTGTGCTGAGAACAAAAGAACGGTGTTTCCTACACATACGGACCATATCTAGTCCAAATCTGCTTCTTAAACTGATACAAAGCACTGGTCCTCTAACATCCAATGCTTGTCTGTTAAGATGAGAAACGTGTGAGCTTTGAAAATGATATAGTTCGTTTGAACTGAAAAGTGACTGCCCTTACCCGAAAAGAAGTCTTGCTTGTAGCAAGACACAGAGCCTGGGATTTAAGTCCATTTCTGAAGGGAAACACACAGCATAGTTCTCATCCATGGATCATGCTCTGCTTTAGAGCGAGAAGCACACTCTTGCTGTCTAGAGTCTCTAATACAGCAGGAAATCTGAGTGTGTCCAGAACAAAAGAACGGTGTTTCCTGCACATACAGACCATAAGTAGTGCAAATCTGCTTCTGAAACTGATACAAAGCATTGACCATTTACCATCCAATGATTGTCAGTTAAGATGGGAAACGTGTGAGCTTCATGAACGATATAGTTCGTTTGAGCAGAAAAGTGACTGCCCTTACCTGAATTGAAGTCTTGCTTGTAGGAAGACTCAGAGCCTGGGATTTAACTCCATTTCTGAAGTAAAACACACAGCAGTGTAATCATCCATTGATCACACTTTGCTTTATAACAAGAAGCACGCTCTTGCTTTCTAGAGTCTCTAAGACAGCAGGAAACGTGTTTCTGCTGAGAACAAAAGAACGGTGTTTCCTACACATACGGACCATATCTAGTCCAACTCTGCTTCTTAAACTGATACAAAGCACTGGTCCTCTAACATCCAATGTTTGTCTGTTAAGATGAGAAATGTGTGAGCTCAGTGAACGATGTAGTTCGTTTGAGCTGAAAAGTGACTGCCCTTACCTGAAACGAAGTCTTGCTTGTATGAAGACACAGAGATTGGGATTTAACTCCATTTCTGAAGGGAAACACACAGCATAGTTCTCATCCATGGATCACAATCTGCTTTAGAGCGAGAAGCACGCTCTTGCTTTCTAGAGTCTCTAACACAGCAGGAAACGTGAGTGTGCTGAGAACTAAAGAACGGTGTTTCCTACACTTATGGACCATATCTAGTCCAACTCTGCTTCTGAAACTGATAGAAAGCAGTGGTCCTCTAACATCCAATGCTTGTCAGTTAAGATGAGAAACGTGTGAGCCTCTGGAACGATGTAGTTCGTTTGAGCAGAAAAGTGACTGCCCTTACCTGAAACGAAGTCTTGCTTGGAGGAAGACTCAGAGCCTGGGATTTAACTCCATTTCTTAAGTGAAACACACAGCGTAGTTCTCATCCATGGATCACACTCTGCTTTAGAGCAAGAAGCACACTCTTGCTTTCTAGAGTCTCTAAGACAGCAGGAAATCTGAGTGTGCCCAGAACAAAACAACGGTGTTTCCTGCACATACGGACTATATGTAGTCCAAAACTTCTTCTGAAACTGATAGAATGCACTGGTCCTCTAACTTCCAATGCTTGTCAGTTAAGATGAGAAACGTGTGAGCTTCGTGAAAGATGTAGTTCGTTTGAGCAGAAAAGTGACTGCCCTTACCTGAAACGAAGTCTTGCTTGTAGGGAGACTCAGAGCCTGGGATTTAACTCCTTTTCTGATGTGAAACACACAGCATAGTTTTCATCCATGGATCACACTCTGCTTTAGAACGATAAGCACGCTCTTGCTTTCTAGAGTCTCTAAAACAGCAGGAAACGTGAGTGTGCTGAGAACAAAAGAACGGTGTTTCCTACACATACGGACCATATCTAGTCCAAATCTGCTTCTTAAACTGATACAAAGCACTGGTCCTCTAACATCCAATGCTTGTCTGTTAAGATGAGAAACGTGTGAGCTTTGAAAATGATATAGTTCGTTTGAACTGAAAAGTGACTGCCCTTACCCGAAAAGAAGTCTTGCTTGTAGCAAGACACAGAGCCTGGGGTTTAAGTCCATTTCTGAAGGGAAACACACAGCATAGTTCTCATCCATGGATCACGCTCTGCTTTAGAGCGAGAAGCACACTCTTGCTTTCTAGAGTCTCTAATACAGCAGGAAATCTGAGTGTGCCCAGAACAAAAGAACGGTGTTTCCTACACATACGGACCATAAGTAGTGCAAATCTGCTTCTGAAACTGATACAAAGCATTGACCATTTACCATCCAATGATTGTCAGTTAAGATGGGAAACGTGTGAGCTTCATGAACGATGTAGTTCGTTTGAGCAGAAAAGTGACTGCCCTTACCTGAATTGAAGTCTTGCTTGTAGGAAGACTCAGAGCCTGGGATTAAACTCCATTTCTGAAGTAAAACACACAGCAGTGTAATCATCCATTGATCACACTCTGCTTTATAACAAGAAGCACGCTCTTGCTTTCTAGAGTCTCTAAGACAGCAGGAAACGTGATTTTGCTGAGAACAAAAGAACGGTTTTTTCCTACACATACGGACCATATCTATTCCAACTCTGCTTCTTAAACTGATACAAAGCACTGGTCCTCTAACATCCAATGTTTGTCTGTTAAGATGAGAAATGTGTGAGCTCAGTGAACGATGTAGTTTGTTTGAGCTGAAAAGTGACTGCCCTTACCTGAAACGAAGTCTTGCTTGTATGAAGACACAGAGATTGGGATTTAACTCCATTTCTGAAGGGAAACACACAGCATAGTTCTCATCCATGGATCACAATCTGCTTTAGAGCGAGAAGCACGCTCTTGCTTTCTAGAGTCTCTTAGACAGCAGGAAACGTGAGTGTGCTGAGAACAAAAGAACGGTGTTTCCTACACATACGGACCATATCTAGTCCAAATCTGCTTCTTAAACTGATACAAAGCACTGATCCTCTAACATCCAATGCTTGTCTGTTAAGATGAGAAACGTGTGAGCTTCATGAACGATGTAGTTCGTTTGAGCAGAAAAGTGACTGCCCTTACTGAAACGAAGTCTTGCTTGGAGGAAGACTCAGAGCCTGGGATTTAACTCCATTTCTGAAGAGAAACACACAGCAGTGTTCTCATCCATTGATGAAACTCTTATTTAGAACAAGAAGCACGCTCTTGCTTTCTAGAGTCTCTTAGACAGCAGGAAACGTGAGTGTGCTGAGAACAAAAGAACGGTGTTTCCTACACATACGGACCATATCTAGTCCAACTCTGCTTCTGAAACTCATACAAAGCACTGGTCCTCTAACATTCAATGCTTGCCAGTTAAGGTGGGAAACGTGTGAGCTTCATGAACGATGTAGTTCGTTTGAGCAGAAAAGTGACTGCCCTTACCTTAAACGAAGTCTTGCTTGTAGGGAGACTCAGAGCCTGGGATTTAACTCCTTTTCTGAAGTGAAACACACAGCATAGTTTTCATCCATGGATCACATTCTGCTTTAGAAGGAGAAGCACGTTCTTGCTTTCTAGAGTCTCTAAGTCAGCAGGAAACGTGAGTGTGCTGAGAAGAAAAGAACGGTGTTTCCTACACATACGGACCATATCTAGTCCAAATCTGCTTCTTAAACTGATACAAAGCACTGATCCTCTAACATCCAATGCTTGTCAGTTAAGATGAGAAACTTGTGAGCTTTGTGAATGATGTAGTTCCTTTGAACTGCAAAGTGACTACCCTTACCTGAAACGAAGTCTTGCTTGTAGGAAGACACAGAACCTGGGATTTAACTCCATTTCTGAAGGGAAACACACAGCATAGTATTCATCCATGGATCACACTGTGGTTAGAGCGAGAAGCACACTCTTGCTTTCTAGAGTCTCTAAGACAGCAGGGAATTTGAGTGTGCCCAGAACAATAGAACGGTGTTTCCTACACATATGGACCATATCAAGTCCAAATCTGCTTCTGAAACTGATATAAAGCATTGACCCTCTAACATCCAATGCTTGTCAGTTAAGATGAGAAACGTGTGAGCTCTGTGAACGATGTAGTTCGTTTGAGCAGAAAAATGACTGTCCTTACATGAAACGAAGTCTTGCTTGTAGGAAGACTCAGAGCCTGGGATTTAACTCCATCTCTGAAGGCAAACACACAGCATAGTTCTCATCCATGGATCACACTCTGCTTTAGAGCGAGAAGCACGCTCTTGCTTTCTAGAATCTCTAAGACAGCAGGAAAAATGAGTGTGCTGAGAACAAAGGAACGGTGTTTCCTACACATACGGACCATATCTAGTCCAACTCATCTTCTGAAACTGATACAAAGCACTGGTCCTCTAACATCCAATGCTTGTCAGTTAAGATGGGAAACGTGTGAGCTTCATGAACGATGTAGTTCGTTTGAGCAGAAACTTGACTGCCCTTACCTTAAACGAAGTCTTGCTTGTAGGAAGACTCAGAGCCTGGGATTTAACTCCATTTCTGAAGTGAAACACACAGCAGTGTTCTCATCCATTGATCACACTCTGCTTTAGAACAAGAAGCACGCTCTTGCTTTCTAGAGTCTCTAAGACAGCAGGAAACGTGAGTGTGCTGAGAACAAAAGAACGGTGTTTCCTACACATACGGACCATATCTAGTCCAACTCTGCTTCTGAAACTGATACAAAGCAATGACCCACTAACATCCAATGCTTGTCAGTAAAGATGGGAAACGTGTGAACTTCATGAACGATGTAGTACGTTTGAGCAGAGAAGTGAAGGCCCTTACCTGAATTGAAGTCTTGCTTGTAGGAAGACTCAGAGCCTGTGATTTAACTCCTTTTCTGAAGTGAAACACACAGCATAGTTTTCATCCATGGATCACATTCTGCTTTAGAAGGAGAAGCACGTTCTTGCTTTCTAGAGTCTCTAAGTCAGCAGGAAACGTGAGTGTGCTGAGAACAAAAGAACGGTGTTTCCTACACATACGGACCATATCTAGTCCAAATCTGCTTCTTAAACTGATACAAAGCACTGATCCTCTAACATCCAATGCTTGTCTGTTAAGATGAGAAACCTGTGAGCTTCATGAACAATGTAGTTCTTTGAGCAGAAAAGTGACTGCCCTTACCTGAATTGAAGTCTTGCCTGTAGGAAGACTCAGAGCCTGGAATTTAACTCCATTTCTGAAGTAAAACACACAGCAGTGTTTCATCCATTGATCACACTCTGCTTTAGAACAAGAAGCACGCTCTTGCTTTCTAGAGTCTCTAAGACAGCAGGAAACGTGATTTTGCTGAGAACAAAAGAACGGATTTTCCTACACATACAGACCATATCTAGTCCAACTCTGCTTCTGAAACTGATACAAAGCACTGGTCCTCTAACATACAATGTTTGTCATTTAAGATGAGAAACGTGTGAGCTTTGTGAATGATGTAGTACCTTTGAACTGCAAAGTGACTACCCTTACCTGAAACGAAGTCTTGCTTGTAGGAAGACACAGAACCTGGGATTTAACTCCATTTCTGAAGGGAAACACACAGCATAGTATTCATCCATGGATCATACTGTGGTTAGAGCGAGAAGCACACTCTTGCTTTCTAGAGTCTCTAAGACAGCAGGAAATCTGAGTGTGCCCAGAACAAAACAACGGTGTTTCCTGCACATACGGATTATGTAGTCCAAAACTTCTTCTGAAACTGATAGAATGTACTGGTCCTCTAACATCCAATGCTTGTCAGTTAAGATGAGAAACGTGTGAGCTTCGTGAAAGATGTAGTTCGTTTGAGCAGAAAAGTGACTGCCCTTACCTGAAACGAAGTCTTGCTTGTAGGGAGACTCAGAGCCTGGGATTTAACACCTTTTCTGATGTGAAACACACAGCATAGTTTTCATCCATGGATCACACTCTGCTTTAGAACGATAAGCACGCTCTTGCTTTCTAGAGTCTCTAAAACAGCAGGAAACGTGAGTGTGCTGAGAACAAAAGAACGGTGTTTCCTACACATACGGACCATATCTAGTCCAAATCTGCTTCTTAAACTGATACAAAGCACTGGTCCTCTAACATCCAATGCTTGTCTGTTAAGATGAGAAACGTGTGAGCTTTGAAAATGATATAGTTCGTTTGAACTGAAAAGTGACTGCCCTTACCCGAAAAGAAGTCTTGCTTGTAGCAAGACACAGAGCCTGGGATTTAAGTCCATTTCTGAAGGCAAACACACAGCATAATTCGCATCCATGGATCAGACTCTGCTTTAGAGCGAGAAGCAAGCTCTTGCTTTCTAGAGTCTCTAAGACAGCAGGAAACGTGAGTGTGCCCAGAACAAAAGAACGGTGTTTCCTACACATACAGACTATATGTAGTCCAAAACTTCTTCTGAAACAGATAGAATGCACTGGTCCTCTAACATCCAATGCTTGTCAGTTAAGATGAGAAACGTGTGTGCTTCGTGAAAGATGTAGTTCGTTTGAGCAGACAAGTGACTGCCCTTACCTGAAACGAAGTCTTGCTTGTAGGGAGACTCAGAGCCTGGGATTTAACTCCTTTTCTGAAGTGAAACACACAGCATAGTTTTCATCCATGGATCACATTCTGCTTTAGAAGGAGAAGCACGCTCTTGCTTTCTAGAGTCTCTAAGTCAGCAGGAAACGTGAGTGTGCTGAGAACAAAAGAACGGTGTTTCCTACACATACGGACCATATCTAGTCCAAATCTGCTTCTTAAACTGATACAAAGCACTGATCCTCTAACATCCAATGCTTGTCTGTTAAGATGAGAAACGTGTGAGCTTCATGAACGATGTAGTTCGTTTGAGCAGAAAAGTGACTGCCTTACCTGAATTGAAGTCTTACTTGTAGGAAGACTCAGAGCCTGGGATTTAACTCCATTTCTGAAGTGAAACACACAGCAGTGGAATCATCCATGGATCACACTCTGCTTTAGAGCGAGAAGCACGCTCTTGCTATTAGAATCTCTAATATAGCAGGAAATCTGAGTGTGCCCAGAACAAAAGAACAGTGTTTCCCACATATACGGACCAAATGTAGTCCAAACTGCTTCAGAAACTGATACAATGCACTGGTCTTCTAACATCCAATGCTTGTCAGTTAAGATGAGAATCGTGTGATCTTCGATAACGATGTTGTTCGTTTGAGCAGAAAAGTGACTGCCCTTACCTGAAATGAAGTCTTGCTTGTAGGTAGACTCAGAGCCTGGGATTTAACTCCATTTCTGAAGTAAAACACACAGCAGTGTAATCATCCATTGATCACACTATGCTTTAGAACAAGAAGCACGCTCTTGCTTTCTAGATTCTCTAAGACAGCAGGAAACGTGAGTGTGCTGAGAACAAAAGAACGGTGTTTCCTACACATACGGACCATATCTAGTCCAAATCTGCGTCTGAATCTCATAGAAAGCACTGGTCCTCTAACATCCAATGCTTGTCAGTTAAGATGGGAAACGTGTGAGCTTCATGAATGATTTAGTTCGTTTGAGCAGAAAAGTGACTGCCTTACCTGAATTGAAGTCTTACTTGTAGGAAGACTCAGAGCCTGGGATTTAACTCCATTTCTGAAGTGAAACACACAGCAGTGGAATCATCCATGGATCACACTCTGCTTTAGAGCGAGAAGCACGCTCTTGCTTTCAAGAGTCTCTAAGGCAGCAGGAAACGTGATTTTGCTGAGAACAAAAGAACGGTGTTTCCTACACATACGGACCATATCTAGTTCAACTCTGCTTCTGAAACTGATACAAAGCACTGGTCCTCTAACATCCAATACTTGTCTGTTAAGAAGAGAAACGTGTTAGCTTCGTGAATGATGTAGTTCCTTTGAACTGAAAAGTGACTGCCCTTACCTGAAACTAAGTCTTGCTTGTAGTAAGACACAGAGCCTGGGATTTAACTCCATTTCTGAAGGCAAACAAACAGCATAATTCTCATCCATAGATCACACTCTGCTTTAGAGCTAGAAGCATGCTCTTGCTTTCTAGAGTCTCTAAGACAGCAGGAAATGTGAGTGTGCCCAGAACAAAAGAACGGTGTTTCCTACACATACAGACTATATGTAGTCCAAAACTTCTTCTGAAACAGATAGAATGCACTGGTCCTCTAACATCCAATGCTTGTCAGTTAAGATGAGAATCGTGTGATCTTCGTTAACGATGTAGTTCGTTTGAGCAGACAAGTGACTGCCCTTACCTGAAACGAAGTCTTGCTTGTAGGGAGATTCAGAGCCTGGGATTTAACTCCTTTTCTGAAGTGAAACACACAGCATAGTTTTCATCCATGGATCACATTCTGCTTTAGAAGGAGAAGCATGCTCTTGCTTTCTAGAGTCTCTAAGACAGCAGGAAACGTGAGTGTGCTGAGAACAAAAGAACGGTGTTTCCTACACATAAGGACCATATCTAGTCCAAATCTGCTTCTTAAACTGATACAAAGCACTGATCCTCTAACATCCAATGCTTGTCTGTTAAGATGAGAAACGTGTGAGCTTCTGGAACGATGTAGTTTGTTTGAGCAGAAAGTGACTGCCCTTACCTGAAATGAAGTCTTGCTTGTAGGTAGACTCAGAGCCTGGGATTTAACTCCATTTCTGAGGTAAAACACACAGCAGTGGAATCATCCATTGATCACACCCTGCTTTAGAACAAGAAGCACGCTCTTGCTTTCTAGAGTCTCTAAGACAGCAGGAAACGTGAGTGTGCTGAGAACAAAAGAACGGTGTTTCCTACACATACGGACATTATCTAGTCCAACTCTGCTTCTAAACTGATACAAAGCACTGGTCCTCTAACATCCAATGCTTGTCTGTTAAGATGAGAAATGTGTGAGCTCAGTGAACGATGTAGTTCGTTTGAGCTGAAAAGTGACTGCCCTTACCTGAAACGAAGTCTTGCTTGTAGGAAGACACAGAGATTGGGATTTAACTCCATTTCTGAAGGGAAACACACAGCATAGTTCTCATACATGGATCACAATCTGCTTTAGAGCGAGAATCACGCTCTTGCTTTCTAGAGTCTCTAACACAGCAGGAAACGTGAGTGTGCTGAGAACAAATGAACGGTGTTTCCTACACATACGGACCATATCTAGTCCAACTCTGCATCTGAATCTCATACAAAGCACTGGTCCTCTAACATCCAATGCTTGTCAGGTAAGATGGGAAACGTGTGAGCTTCATGAATGATGTAGTTCGTTTGAGCAGAAAAGTGACTGCATTACCTGAATTGAAGTCTTACTTGTAGGAAAACTCAGAGCCTGGGATTTAACTCCATTTCTGAAGTAAAACACACAGCAGTGGAATCATCCATGGATCACACTCTGCTTTAGAGCGAGAAGCACGCTCTTGCTTTCAAGAGTCTCTAAGACAGGAGGAAACGTGAGTGTGCCCAGAACAAAAGAACGGTGTTTCCTACACATACGGACCATATCTAGTCCAAATCTGCTTCTTAAACTGATACAAAGCACTGATCCTCTAACATCCAATGCTTGTCTGTTAAGATGAGAAACGTGTGAGCTTCATGAACGATGTAGTTCCTTTGAGCAGAAAAGTGACTGCCTTACCTGAATTGAAGTCTTACTTGTAGGAAGACTCAGAGCCTGGGATTTAACTCCATTTCTGAAGTGAAACACACAGCAGTGGAATCATCCATGGATCACACTCTGCTTTAGAGCGAGAAGCACGCTCTTGCTATTAGAATCTCTAATATAGCAGGAAATCTGAGTGTGCCCAGAACAAAAGAACAGTGTTTCCCACATATACGGACCAAATGTAGTCCAAACTGCTTCAGAAACTGATACAATGCACTGGTCTTCTAACATCCAATGCTTGTCAGTTAAGATGAGAATCGTGTGATCTTCGAAAACGATGATGTTCGTTTGAGCAGAAAAGTGACTGCCCTTACCTGAAATGAAGTCTTGCTTGTAGGTAGACTCAGAGCCTGGGATTTAACTCCATTTCTGAAGTAAAACACACAGCAGTGTAATCATCCATTGATCACACTCTGCTTTAGAACAAGAAGCACGCTCTTGCTTTCTAGAGTCTCTAAGACAGCAGGAAACGTGAGTGTGCTGAGAACAAAAGAACGGTGTTTCCTACACATACGGACCATATCTAGTCCAAATCTGCGTCTGAATCTCATAGAAAGCACTGGTCCTCTAACATCCAATGCTTGTCAGTTAAGATGAGAAATGTGTGAGCTCAGTGAACGATGTAGTTCGTTTGAGCTGAAAAGTGACTGCCCTTACCTGAAACGAAGTCTTGCTTGTAGGAAGACACAGAGATTGGGATTTAACTCCATTTCTGAAGGGAAACACACAGCATAGTTCTCATACATGGATCACAATCTGCTTTAGAGCGAGAATCATGCTCTTGCTTTCTAGAGTCTCTAACACAGCAGGAAACCTGAGTGTGCTGAGAACAAATGAACGGTGTTTCCTACACATACGGACCATATCTAGTCCAACTCTGCATCTGAATCTCATACAAAGCACTGGTCCTCTAACATCCAATGCTTGTCAGGTAAGATGGGAAACGTGTGAGCTTCATGAATGATGTAGTTCGTTTGAGCAGAAAAGTGACTGCATTACCTGAATTGAAGTCTTACTTGTAGGAAAACTCAGAGCCTGGGATTTAACTCCATTTCTGAAGTAAAACACACAGCAGTGGAATCATCCATGGATCACACTCTGCTTTAGAGTGAGAAGCACGCTCTTGCTTTCAAGAGTCTCTAAGACAGGAGGAAACGTGAGTGTGCCCAGAACAAAAGAACGGTGTTTCCTACACATACGGACCATATCTAGTCCAAATCTGCTTCTTAAACTGATACAAAGCACTGATCCTCTAACATCCAATGCTTGTCTGTTAAGATGAGAAACGTGTGAGCTTCATGAACGATGTAGTTCCTTTGAGCAGAAAAGTGACTGCCTTACCTGAATTGAAGTCTTACTTGTAGGAAGACTCAGAGCCTGGGATTTAACTCCATTTCTGAAGTGAAACACACAGCAGTGGAATCATCCATGGATCACACTCTGCTTTAGAGCGAGAAGCACGCTCTTGCTATTAGAATCTCTAATATAGCAGGAAATCTGAGTGTGCCCAGAACAAAAGAACAGTGTTTCCCACATATACGGACCAAATGTAGTCCAAACTGCTTCAGAAACTGATACAATGCACTGGTCTTCTAACATCCAATGCTTGTCAGTTAAGATGAGAATCGAGTGATCTTCGATAACGATGTTGTTCGTTTGAGCAGAAAAGTGACTGCCCTTACCTGAAATGAAGTCTTGCTTGTAGGTAGACTCAGAGCCTGGGATTTAACTCCATTTCTGAAGTAAAACACACAGCAGTGTAATCATCCATTGATCACACTCTGCTTTAGAACAAGAAGCACGCTCTTGCTTTCTAGAGTCTCTAAGACAGCAGGAAACGTGAGTGTGCTGAGAACAAAAGAACGGTGTTTCCTACACATACGGACCATATCTAGTCCAAATCTGCGTCTGAATCTCATAGAAAGCACTGGTCCTCTAACATCCAATGCTTGTCAGTTAAGATGGGAAACGTGTGAGCTTCATGAATGATTTAGTTCGTTTGAGCAGAAAAGTGACTGCCTTACCTGAATTGAAGTCTTACTTGTAGGAAGACTCAGAGCCTGGGATTTAACTCCATTTCTGAAGTGAAACACACAGCAGTGGAATCATCCATGGATCACACTCTGCTTTAGAGCGAGAAGCAGGCTCTTGCTTTCAAGAGTCTCTAAGGCAGCAGGAAACGTGATTTTGCTGAGAACAAAAGAACGGTGTTTCCTACACATACGGACCATATCTAGTTCAACTCTGCTTCTGAAACTGATACAAAGCACTGGTCCTCTAACATCCAATACTTGTCTGTTAAGAAGAGAAACGTGTTAGCTTCGTGAATGATGTAGTTCCTTTGAACTGAAAAGTGACTGCCATTACCTGAAACGAAGTCTTGCTTGTAGTAAGACACAGAGCCTGGGATTTAACTCCATTTCTGAAGGCAAACAAACAGCATAATTCTCATCCATAGATCACACTCTGCTTTAGAGCGAGAAGCACGCTCTTGCTTTCTAGAGTCTCTAAGACAGCAGGAAATGTGAGTGTGCCCAGAACAAAAGAACGGTGTTTCCTACACATACAGACTATATGTAGTCCAAAACTTCTTCTGAAACAGATAGAATGCACTGGTCCTCTAACATCCAATGCTTGTCAGTTAAGATGAGAATCGTGTGATCTTCGTTAACGATGTAGTTCGTTTGAGCAGACAAGTGACTGCCCTTACCTGAAACGAAGTCTTGCTTGTAGGGAGATTCAGAGCCTGGGATTTAACTCCTTTTCTGAAGCTAAACACACAGCATAGTTTTCATCCATGGATCACATTCTGCTTTAGAAGGAGAAGCATGCTCTTGCTTTCTAGAGTCTCTAAGACAGCAGGAAACGTGAGTGTGCTGAGAACAAAAGAACGGTGTTTCCTACACATAAGGACCATATCTAGTCCAAATCTGCTTCTTAAACTGATACAAAGCACTGATCCTCTAACATCCAATGCTTGTCTGTTAAAATGAGAAACGTGTGAGCTTCTGGAACGATGTAGTTTGTTTGAGCAGAAAGTGACTGCCCTTACCTGAAATGAAGTCTTGCTTGTAGGTAGACTCAGAGCCTGGGATTTAACTCCATTTCTGAAGTAAAACACACAGCAGTGTAATCATCCATTGATCACACTCTGCTTTAGAACAAGAAGCACACTCTTGCTTTCTAGAGTATCTAAGAGAGCAGGAAACGTGATTTTGCTGAAAAAAATGAACGGTGTTTCCTACACATACGGACATTATAGAGTCCAACTCTGCTTCTGAAACTGATACAAAGCACTGGTCCTCTAACACCCAATGCTTGTCTGTTAAGATGAGAAATGTGTGAGCTCAGTGAACGATGTAGTTCGTTTGAGTTGAAAAGTGAATGCCATTACCTAAAACGAAGTCTTGCTTGTAGGAAGACACAGAGATTGGGATTTAACTACAATTTTGAAGGGAAACGCACAGCATAGTTCTCATCCATGGATCACAATCTGCTTTAGAGCGAGAAGCACGCTCTTGCTTTCTAAAGTCTCTAAGAGAGCAGGAAACGTGAGTGTGCTGAGAACAAAAGAACGGTGTTTCCTACACTTATGGACCATATCTAGTCCAACTCTGCTTCTGAAACTGATAGAAAGCACTGGTCCTCTAACATCC
The DNA here is from genome assembly GCA_949786385.1 of Onychomys leucogaster. Lineage (NCBI taxonomy): Eukaryota > Metazoa > Chordata > Mammalia > Rodentia > Cricetidae > Onychomys > Onychomys leucogaster. The sequence continues at coordinate 1,040,313 of CATKUP010000069.1, forward strand.
AATGCTTGTCATTTAAGATGAGAAACGTGTGAGCCTCTGGAAGGATGTAGTTCGTTTGAGCAGAAAAGTGACTGCCCTTACCTGAAACGAAGTCTTGCTTGGAGGAAGACTCAGAGCCTGGGATTTAACTCCATTTCTTAAGTGAAACACACAGCGTAGTTCTCATCCATGGATCACACTCTGCTTTAGAGCAAGAAGCACACTCTTGCTTTCTAGAGTCTCTAAGACAGCAGGAAACGTGATTTTGCTGAGAACAAAAGAACGGTGTTTCCTACACATACGGACCATATCTATTCCAACTCTGCTTCTTAAACTGATACAAAGCACTGGTCCTCTAACATCCAATGTTTGTCTGTTAAGATGAGAAATGTGTGAGCTCAGTGAACGATGTAGTTTGTTTGAGCTGAAAAGTGACTGCCCTTACCTGAAACGAAGTCTTGCTTGTATGAAGACACAGAGATTGGGATTTAACTCCATTTCTGAAGGGAAACACACAGCATAGTTCTCATCCATGGATCACAATCTGCTTTAGAGCGAGAAGCACGCTCTTGCTTTCTAGAGTCTCTTAGACAGCAGGAATCGTGAGTGTGCTGAGAACAAAAGAACGGTGTTTCCTACACATACGGACCATATCTAGTCCAAATCTGCTTCTTAAACTGATACAAAGCACTGATCCTCTAACATCCAATGCTTGTCTGTTAAGATGAGAAACGTGTGAGCTTCATGAATGATGTAGTTCGTTTGAGCAGAAAAGTGACTGCCCTTACTGAAACGAAGTCTTGCTTGGAGGAAGACGCAGAGCCTGGGATTTAACTCCATTTCTGAAGAGAAACACACAGCAGTGTTCTCATCCATTGATGAAACTCTTATTTAGAACAAGAAGCACGCTCTTGCTTTCTAGAGTCTCTTAGACAGCAGGAAACGTGAGTGTGCTGAGAACAAAAGAACGGTATTTCCTACACATATGGACCATATCTAGTCCAACTCTGCTTCTGAAACTCATACAAAGCACTGGTCCTCTAACATCCAATGCTTGTCAGTTAAGGGGGGAAACGTGTGAGCTTCATGAACGATGTAGTTCGTTTGAGCAGAAAAGTGACTGCCCTTACCTGAAACGAAGTCTTGCTTGTAGGGAGACTCAGAGCCTGGGATTTAACTCCTTTTCTGAAGTGAAACACACAGCATAGTTTTCATCCATGGATCACATTCTGCTTTAGAAGGAGAAGCACGTTCTTGCTTTCTAGAGTCTCTAAGTCAGCAGGAAACGTGAGTGTGCTGAGAACAAAAGAACGGTGTTTCCTACACATACGGACCATATCTAGTCCAAATCTGCTTCTTAAACTGATACAAAGCACTGATCCTCTAACATCCAATGCTTGTCAGTTAAGATGAGAAACTTGTGAGCTTTGTGAATGATGTAGTTCCTTTGAACTGCAAAGTGACTACCCTTACCTGAAACGAAGTCTTGCTTGTAGGAAGACACAGAACCTGGGATTTAACTCCATTTCTGAAGGGAAACACACAGCATAGTATTCATCCATGGATCACACTGTGGTTAGAGCGAGAAGCACACTCTTGCTTTCTAGATTCTCTAAGACAGCAGGGAATTTGAGTGTGCCCAGAACAATAGAACGGTGTTTCCTACACATATGGACCATATCAAGTCCAAATCTGCTTCTGAAACTGATATAAAGCATTGACCCTCTAACATCCAATGCTTGTCAGTTAAGATGAGAAACGTGTGAGCTCTGTGAACGATGTAGTTCGTTTGAGCAGAAAAATGACTGTCCTTACATGAAACGAAGTCTTGCTTGTAGGAAGACTCAGAGCCTGGGATTTAACTCCATCTCTGAAGGCAAACACACAGCATAGTTCTCATCCATGGATCACACTCTGCTTTAGAGCGAGAAGCACGCTCTTGCTTTCTAGAATCTCTAAGACAGCAGGAAAAATGAGTGTGCTGATAACAAAGGAACGGTGTTTCCTACACATACGGACCATATCTAGTCCAACTCATCTTCTGAAACTGATACAAAGCACTGGTCCTCTAACATCCAATGCTTGTCAGTTAAGATGGGAAACGTGTGAGCTTCATGAACGATGTAGTTCGTTTGAGCAGAAAATTGACTGCCCTTACCTTAAACGAAGTCTTGCTTGTAGGAAGACTCAGAGCCTGGGATTTAACTCCATTTCTGAAGTGAAACACACAGCAGTGTTCTCATCCATTGATCACACTCTGCTTTAGAACAAGAAGCACGCTCTTGCTTTCTAGAGTCTCTAAGACAGCAGGAAACGTGAGTGTGCTGAGAACAAAAGAACGGTGTTTCCTACACATACGGACCATATCTAGTCCAACTCTGCTTCTGAAACTGATACAAAGCAATGACCCACTAACATCCAATGCTTGTCAGTTAAGATGGGAAACGTGTGAACTTCATGAACGATGTAGTACGTTTGAGCAGAAAAGTGAAGGCCCTTACCTGAATTGAAGTCTTGCTTGTAGGAAGACTCAGAGCCTGTGATTTAACTCCTTTTCTGAAGTGAAACACACAGCATAGTTTTCATCCATGGATCACATTCTGCTTTAGAAGGAGAAGCACGTTCTTGCTTTCTAGAGTCTCTAAGTCAGCAGGAAACGTGAGTGTGCTGAGAACAAAAGAACGGTGTTTCCTACACATACGGACCATATCTAGTCCAAATCTGCTTCTTAAACTGATACAAAGCACTGATCCTCTAACATCCAATGCTTGTCTGTTAAGATGAGAAACCTGTGAGCTTCATGAACAATGTAGTTCGTTTGAGCAGAAAAGTGACTGCCCTTACCTGAATTGAAGTCTTGCCTGTAGGAAGACTCAGAGCCTGGGATTTAACTCCATTTCTGAAGTAAAACACACAGCAGTGTTTCATCCATTGATCACACTCTGCTTTAGAACAAGAAGCACGCTCTTGCTTTCTAGAGTCTCTAAGACAGCAGGAAACGTGATTTTGCTGAGAACAAAAGAACGGATTTTCCTACACATACAGACCATATCTAGTCCAACTCTGCTTCTGAAACTGATACAAAGCACTGGTCCTCTAACATCCAATGTTTGTCATTTAAGATGAGAAACGTGTGAGCTTTGTGAATGATGTAGTACCTTTGAACTGCAAGGTGACTACCCTTACCTGAAACGAAGTCTTGCTTGTAGGAAGACACAGAACCTGGGATTTAACTCCATTTCTGAAGGGAAACACACAGCATAGTATTCATCCATGGATCATACTGTGGTTAGAGCGAGAAGCACACTCTTGCTTTCTAGAATCTCTAAGACAGCAGGAAACGTGAGTGTGCTGAGAACAAAAGAACGGTGTTTCCTACACATACGGACCATATCTAGTCCAACTCTGCTTCTGAAACTGATAGAAAGCACTGGTCCTCTAACATCCAATGCTTGTCATTTAAGATGAGAAACCTGTGAGCCTCTGGAAGGATGTAGTTTCGTTTGAGCAGAAAAGTGACTGCCCTTACCTGAAACGAAGTCTTGCTTGGAGGAAGACTCAGAGCCTGGGATTTAACTCCATTTCTGAAGTAAAACACACAGCAGTGTAATCATCCCATTGATCACACTCTGCTTTAGAACAAGAAGCACACTCTTGCTTTCTAGAGTCTCTAAGAGAGCAGGGAAACGTGATTTTGCTGAAAAAAAAGAACGGTGTTTCCTACACATACGGACATTATAGAGTCCAACTCTGCTTCTGAAACTGATACAAAGCACTGGTCCTCTAACATCCAATGCTTGTCTGTTAAGATGAGAAATGTGTGAGCTCAGTGAACGATGTAGTTCGTTTGAGCTGAAAAGTGACTGCCCTTACCTGAATTGAAGTCTTGCCTGTAGGAAGACTCAGAGCCTGGGATTTAACTCCATTTCTGAAGTAAAACACACAGCAGTGTTTCTTCCATTGATCACACTCTGCTTTAGAACAAGAAGCACGCTCTTGCTTTCTAGAGTCTCTAAGACAGCAGGAAACGTGATTTTGCTGAGAACAAAAGAACGGATTTTCCTACACATACAGACCATATCTAGTCCAAATCTGCTTCTGAAACTGATACAAAGCACTGGTCCTCTAACATCCAATGTTTGTCATTTAAGATGAGAAACGTGTGAGCTTTGTGAATGATGTAGTACCTTTGAACTGCAAAGTGACTACCCTTACCTGAAACGAAGTCTTGCTTGTAGGAAGACACAGAACCTGGGATTTAACTCCATTTCTGAAGGGAAACGCACAGCATAGTTCTCATCCATGGATCACAATCTGCTTTAGAGCGAGAAGCACGCTCTTGCTTTCTAGAGTCTCTAACACAGCAGGAAACGTGAGTGTGCTGAGAACAAAAGAACGGTGTTTCCTACACTTATGGACCATATCTAGTCCAACTCTGCTTCTGAAACTGATAGAAAGCACTGGTCCTCTAACATCCAATGCTTGTCACTTAAGATGAGAAACGAGTGAGCCTCTGGAACGATGTAGTTCGTTTGAGCAGAAAAGTGACTGCCCTTACCTGAAACGAAGACTTGCTTGGAGGAAGACTCAGAGCCTGGGATTTAACTCCATTTCTTAAGTGAAACACTCAGCGTAGTTCTCTTCCATGGATCACACTCTGCTTTAGAGCAAGAAGCACACTCTTGCTTTCTAGATTCTCTAAGACAGCAGGAAATCTGAGTGTGCCCAGAACAAAACAACGGTGTTTCCTGCACATACAGACTATATGTAGTCCAAAACTTCTTCTGAAACTGATAGAATGCACTGGTCCTCTAACATCCAATGCTTGTCAGTTAAGATGAGAAACGTGTGAGCTTCGTGAAAGATGTAGTTCGTTTGAGCAGAAAAGTGACTGCCCTTACCTGAAACGAAGTCTTGCTTGTAGGGAGACTCAGAGCCTGGGATTTAACTCCTTTTCTGATGTGAAACACACAGCATAGTTTTCATCCATGGATCACACTCTGCTTTAGAACGATAAGCACGCTCTTGCTTTCTAGAGTCTCTAAAACAGCAGGAAACGTGAGTGTGCTGAGAACAAAAGAACGGTGTTTCCTACACATACGGACCATATCTAGTCCAAATCTGCTTCTTAAACTGATACAAAGCACTGGTCCTCTAACATCCAATGCTTGTCTGTTAAGATGAGAAACGTGTGAGCTTTGAAAATGATATAGTTCGTTTGAACTGAAAAGTGACTGCCCTTACCCGAAAAGAAGTCTTGCTTGTAGCAAGACACAGAGCCTGGGATTTAAGTCCATTTCTGAAGGCAAACACACAGCATAATTCGCATCCATGGATCAGACTCTGCTTTAGAGCGAGAAGCAAGCTCTTGCTTTCTAGAGTCTCTAAGACAGCAGGAAACGTGAGTGTGCCCAGAACAAAAGAACGGTGTTTCCTACACATACGGACCATATCTAGTTCAACTCTGCTTCTGAAACTGATACAAAGCACTCGTCCTCTAACATCCAATACTTGTCTGTTAAGATGAGAAACGTGTTAGCTTTGTCAATGATGTAGTTCCTTTGAACTGAAAAGTGACTGCCCTTACCTGAAACGAAGTCTTGCTTGTAGTAAGACACAGAGCCTGGGATTTAACTCCATTTCTTAAGAGAAACACACAGCATAGTTCTCATCCATGCATCACACTCTGCTTTAGAGCAAGAAGCACGCTCTTGCTATTAGAGTCTCTAATATAGCAGGAAATCTGAGTGTGCCCAGAACAAAAGAACAGTGTTTCCTACATATACAGACCATATGTAGTCCAATCTGCTTCTGAAACTGATACAATGCACTGGTCCTCTAACATCCAATGCATGTCAGTTAAGATGAGAATCGTGTGATCTTCATTAACGATGTAGTTCGTTTGAGCAGAAAAGTGACTGCCCTTACCTGAAATGAAGTCTTGCTTGTAGGAAGACTCAGAGCCTGGGATTTAACTCCATTTCTGAATTGAAACACACAGCAGTGTTCTCATCCATTGATCACACTCTGCTTTAGAACAAGAAGCTCGCTCTTGCTTTCTAGAGTCTCTAAGACAGCAGGAAACGTGAGTGTGCTGAGAACAAAAGAACGGTGTTTCCTACACATACAGACATTATCTAGTCCAACTCTGCTTCTAAACTGATACAAAGCACTGGTCCTCTAACATCCAATGCTTGTCTGTTAAGATGAGAAATGTGTTGAGCTCAGTGAACGATGTAGTTCATTTGAGCTGAAAAGTGACTGCCCTTACCTGAAACGAAGTCTTGCTTGTAGGAAGAACCAGAGATTGGGATTTAACTCCATTTCTGAAGGGAAACACACAGCATAGTTCTCATCCATGGATCACAATCTGCTTTAGAGCGAGAAGCACGCTCTTGCTTTCTAGAGTCTCTAACACAGCAGGAAACTTGAGTGTGCTGAGAACAAAAGAACGGTGTTTCCTACACATACGGACCATATCTAGTCCAACTCTGCTTCTGAAACTCATACAAAGCACTGGTCCTCTAACATCCAATGCTTGTCAGTTAAGATGGGAAACGAGTGAGCTTCATGAACGATGTAGTTCGTTTGAGCAGAAAAGTGACTGCCTTACCTGAATTGAAGTCTTACTTGTAGGAAGACTCAGAGCCTGGGATTTAACTCCATTTCTGAAGTAAAACACACAGCAGTGTTATCATCCATGGATCACACTCTGCTTTAGAGCGGGAAGCACGCTCTTGCTTTCAAGAGTCTCTAAGACAGCAGGAAACGTGAGTGTGCCCAGAACAAAAGAACGGTGTTTCCTACACATACGGACTATATGTAGTCCAAAACTTCTTCTGAAACTGATACAAAGCACTGGTCCTCTAACATCCAATGCTTGTCTGTTAAGATGAGAAATGTGTTGAGCTCAGTGAATGATGTAGTTCATTTGAGCTGAAAAGTGACTGCCCTTACCTGAAACGAAGTCTTGCTTGTAGGAAGACACAGAGATTGGGATTTAACTCCATTTCTGAAGGGAAACACACAGCATAGTTTTCATCCATGGATCACAATCTGCTTTAGAGCGAGAAGCACGCTCTTGCTTTCTAGAGTCTCTAACACAGCAGGAAACTTGAGTGTGCTGAGAAAAAAAGAACGGTGTTTCCTACACATACGGACCATATCTAGTCCAACTCTGCTTCTGAAATTCATACAAAGCACTGGTCCTCTAACATCCAATGCTTGTCAGTTAAGATGGGAAACGGGTGAGCTTCATGAACGATGTAGTTCGTTTGAGCAGAAAAGTGACTGCCTTACCTGAATTGAAGTCTTGCTTGTAGGAAGACTCAGAGCCTAGGATTTAACTCCATTTCTGAAGGCAAACACACAGCATAGTTCTCATCCATGGATCACACTCTGCTTTAGAGCGAGAAGCACGCTCTTGCTTTCAAGAGTCTCTAAGACAGCAGGAATCATGAGTGTGCCCAGAACAAAAGAACGGTGTTTCCTACACATACGGACCATATCTAGTCCAAATCTGCTTCTTAAACTGATACAAAGCACTGATCCTCTAACATCCAATGCTTGTCTGTTAAGATGAGAAACGTGTGAGCTTCATGAACGATGTAGTTCGTTTGAGCAGAAAAGTGACTGCCCTTACCTGAATTGAAGTCTTGCCTGTAGGAAGACTCAGAGCCTGGGATTTAACTCCATTTCTGAAGTAAAACACACAGCAGTGGAATCATCCATTGATCACACTCTGCTTTAGAACAAGAAGCACGCTCTTGCTTTCTAGAGTCTCTAAGACAGCAGGAAACGTGATTTTGCTGAGAACAAAAGAACGGTGTTTCCTACACATACGGACCATATCTAGTTCAACTCTGCTTCTGAAACTGATACAAAGCACTGGTCCTCTAACATCCAATACTTGTCTGTTAAGATGAGAAACGTGTTAGCTTTGTGAATGATGTAGTTCCTTTGAACTGAAAAGTGACTGCCCTTACCTGAAACGAAGTCTTGCTTGTAGTAAGACACAGAGCCTGGGATTTAACTCCATTTCTTAAGAGAAACACACAGCATAGTTCTCATCCATGCATCACACTCTGCTTTAGAGCGAGAAGCACGCTCTTGCTATTAGAGTCTCTAATATAGCAGGAAATCTGAGTGTGCCCAGAACAAAAGAACAGTGTTTCCTACATATACAGACCATATGTAGTCCAATCTGCTTCTGAAACTGATACAATGCACTGGTCCTCTAACATCCAATGCTTGTCAGTTAAGATGAGAATCGTGTGATCTTCATTAACGATGTAGTTCGTTTGAGCAGAAAAGTGACTGCCCTTACCTGAAATGAAGTCTTGCTTGTAGGAAGACTCAGAGCCTGGGATTTAACTCCATTTCTGAATTGAAACACACAGCAGTGTTCTCATCCATTGATCACACTCTGCTTTAGAACAAGAAGCACGCTCTTGCTTTCTAGAGTCTCTAACACAGCAGGAAACTTGAGTGTGCTGAGAACAAAAGAACGGTGTTTCCTACACATACGGACCATATCTAGTCCAACTCTGCTTCTGAAACTCATACAAAGCACTGGTCCTCTAACATCCAATGCTTGTCAGTTAAGATGGGAAACGGGTGAGCTTCATGAACGATGTAGTTCGTTTGAGCAGAAAAGTGACTGCCTTACCTGAATTGAAGTCTTACTTGTAGGAAGACTCAGAGCCTGGGATTTAACTCCATTTCTGAAGTAAAACACACAGCAGTGTTATCATCCATGGATCACACTCTGCTTTAGAGCGAGAAGCACGCTCTTGCTTTCAAGAGTCTCTAAGACAGCAGGAAACGTGAGTGTGCCCAGAACAAAAGAACGGTGTTTCCTACACATAAGGACTATATGTAGTCCAAAACTTCTTCTGAAACTGATACAAAGCACTGGTCCTCTAACATCCAATGCTTGTCTGTTAAGATGAGAAATGTGTTGAGCTCAGTGAACGATGTAGTTCATTTGAGCTGAAAAGTGACTGCCCTTACCTGAAACGATGACTTGCTTGTAGGAAGAACCAGAGATTGGGATTTAACTCCATTTCTGAAGGGAAACACACAGCATAGTTCTCATCCATGGATCACAATCTGCTTTAGAGCGAGAAGCACGCTCTTGCTTTCTAGAGTCTCTAACACAGCAGGAAACTTGAGTGTGCTGAGAACAAACGAACGGTGTTTCCTACACATACGGACCATATCTAGTCCAACTCTGCTTCTGAAACTCATACAAAGCACTGGTCCTCTAACATCCAATGCTTGTCTGTTAAGATGAGAAACGTGTGAGCTTCATGAACGATGTAGTTCGTTTGAGCAGAAAAGTGACTGCCCTTACCTGAATTGAAGTCTTGCCTGTAGGAAGACTCAGAGCCTGAGATATAACTCCATTTCTGAAGTAAAACCCACAGCAGTGGAATCATCCATTGATCACACTCTGCTTTAGAACAAGAAGCACGCTCTTGCTTTCTAGAGTCTCTAAGACAGCAGGAAACGTGATTTTGCTGAGAACAAAAGAACGGTGTTTCCTACACAGACGGACCATATCTAGTTCAACTCTGCTTCTGAAACTGATACAAAGCCCTGGTCCTCTAACATCCAATACTTGTCTGTTAAGAAGAGAAACGTGTTAGCTTCGTGAATGATGTAGTTCCTTTGAACTGAAAAGTGACTGCCCTTACCTGAAACGAAGTCTTGCTTGTAGTAAGACACAGAGCCTGGGATTTAACTCCATTTCTGAAGGCAAACACACAGCATAATTCTCATCCATGGATCACACTCTGCTTTAGAGCGAGAAGCATGCTCTTGCTTTCTAGAGTCTCTAAGACAGCAGGAAATGTGAGTGTGCCCAGAACAAAAGAACGGTGTTTCCTACACATACAGACTATATGTAGTCCAAAACTTCTTCTGAAACAGATAGAATGCACTGGTCCTCTAACATCCAATGCTTGTCAGTTAAGATGAGAATCGTGTGATCTTCGTTAACGATGTAGTTCGTTTGAGCAGACAAGTGACTGCCCTTACCTGAAACGAAGTCTTGCTTGTAGGGAGACTCAGAGCCTGGGATTTAACTCCTTTTCTGAAGTGAAACACACAGCATAGTTTTCATCCATGGATCACATTCTGCTTTAGAAGGAGAAGCATGCTCTTGCTTTCTAGAGTCTCTAAGACAGCAGGAAACGTGAGTGTGCTGAGAACAAAAGAACGGTGTTTCCTACACATACGGCCATTATATAGTCCAACTCTGCTTCTGAAACTGATATAAGCATTGACCCTCTAACATCCAATGCTTGTCAGTTAAGATGAGAAACGTGTGAGCTTTGTGAATGATGTAGTTCCTTTGAAATGAAAAGTGACTGCCCTTACCTGAAACGAAGTCTTGCTTGTAGTAAGACACAGAGCCTGGGATTTAACTCCATTTCTTAAGAGAAACACACAGCATAGTTCTCATCCATGGATCACACTCTGCTTTAGAGCGAGAAGCACGCTCTTGCTATTAGAGTCTCTAATATAGCAGGAAATCTGAGTGTGCCCAGAACAAAAGAACAGTGTTTCCCACATATACGGACCAAATGAAGTCCAATCTGCTTCAGAAACTGATACAATGCACTGGTCCTCTAACATCCAATGCTTGTCAGTTAAGATGAGAATCGTGTGATCTTCGATAACGATGTTGTTCGTTTGAGCAGAAAAGTGACTGCCCTTACCTGAAATGAAGTCTTGCTTGTAGGTAGACTCAGAGCCTGGGATTTAACTCCATTTCTGAAGTAAAACACACAGCAGTGTAATCATCCATTGATCACACTCTGCTTTAGAACAAGAAGCACGCTCTTGCTTTCTAGAGTCTCTAAGACAGCAGGAAACGTGAGTGTGCTGAGAACAAAAGAACGGTGTTTCCTACACATACGGACCATATCTAGTCCAACTCTACTTCTTAAACTGATACAAAGCACTCGTCCTCTAACATCCAATGCTTGTCTGTTAAGATGAGAAATGTGTGAGCTCAGTGAACGATGTAGTTCGTTTGAGCTGAAAAGTGACTGCCCTTACCTGAATTGAAGTCTTGCTTGTAGGAAGACACAGAGATTGGGATTTAACTCCATTTCTGAAGGGAAACACACAGCATAGTTCTCATACATGGATCACAATCTGCTTTAGAGCGAGAAGCACGCTCTTGCTTTCTAGAGTCTCTAAGACAGCAGGAAACGTGAGTGTGCTGAGAACAAAAGAACGGTGTTTCCTACTCATACGGACCATATCTAGTCCAACTCTGCGTCTGAATCTCATACAAAGCACTGGTCCTCTAACATCCAATGCTTGTCAGTTAAGATGGGAAACGTGTGAGCTTCATGAATGATGTAGTTCGTTTGAGCAGAAAAATGACTGCCCTTACCTGAATTGAAGTCTTACTTGTAGGAAGACTCAGAGCCTGGGATTTAACTCCATTTCTGAAGTAAAACACACAGCAGTGGAATCATCCATTGATCACACTCTGCTTTAGAACAAGAAGCACACTCTTGCTTTCTAGAGTCTCTAAGTCTGCAGGAAACGTGATTTTGCTGAGAACAAAAGAACGGTGTTTCCTACACATACGGACTATATGTAGTCCAAAACGTCTTCTGAAACAGATAGAATGCACTGGTCCTCTAACATCCAATGCTTGTCAGTTAAGATGTGAAACGTGTGTGCTTCGTGAAAGATGTAGTTCGTTTGAGTAGAAAAGTGACTGCCCTTACATGAAACGAAGTCTTGCTTGTAGGAAGACACTGAGATTGGGATTTAACTCCATTTCTGAAGGGAAACACACAGCATAGTTCCCATCTATGGATCACAATCTGCTTTAGAGTGAGAAGCACGCTCTTGCTTTCTAGATTCTCTAACACAGCAGGAAACGTGAGTGTGCTGAGAACAAAAGAACGGTGTTTCCTACACATACGGACCATATCTAGTCCAACTCTGCTTCTGAAACTCATACAAAGCACTGGTCCTCTAATATCCAATGCTTGTCAGTTAAGATGGGAAACGTGTGAGCTTCATGAACGATGTAGTTCGTTTGAGCAGAAAAGTGACTACCTTACCTGAATTGAAGTCTTGCTGGTAGGAAGACTCAGAGCCTGGGATTTAACTCCATTTCTGAAGGCAAACACACAGCATAGTTCTCATCCATGGATCACACTCTGCTTTAGAACAAGAAGCACGCTCTTGCTTTCTAGAGTCTCTAAGACAGCAGGAAACGTGAGTGTGCTGAGAACAAAAGAACGGTGTTTCCTACACAGTTGGAACATATCTAGTCCAAATCTGCTTCTTAAACTGATACAAAGCACTGATCCTCTAACATCCAATGCTTGCCTGTTAAGATGAGAAACGTGTGATCTTCATGAACAAAGTAGTTCCTTTGAGCAGAAAAGTGACTGCCCTTACCTGAATTGAAGTCTTGCCTGTAGGAAGACTCAGAGCCTGGGATTTAACTCCATTTCTGAAGTTAAACACACAGCAGTGTAATCATCCATTGATAACACTCTGCTTTATAACAAGAAGCACGCTCTTGCTTTCTAGAATCTCTAAGACAGCAGGAAACGTGATTTTGCTGAGAACAAAAGTACGGGGTTTCCTACACATATGCACCATATCTAGTTCAACTCTGCTTCTGAAACTGATACAAAGCACTGGTCCTCTAACATCCAATGCTTGTCAGTTAAGATGAGAAACGTGTGAGCTTTGTGAATAATGTTGTTCCTTTGAACTGAAAAGTGACTGCCCTTACCTGAAACAAGTCTTGCTTGTAGTAAGACACAGAGCCTGGGATTTAACTCCATTTCTTAAGAGAAACACACAGCATAGTTCTCATCCATGGATCACACTCTGCTTTAGAGCGAGAAGCACGTTCTTGCTTTTAGAGTCTCTAGTATAGCAGGAAATCTGAGTGTGCCCAGAACAAAAGAACGGTGTTTCCTACATATACGGACCATATGTAGTCCAAATCTGCTTCTGAAACTGATACAATGCACTGGTCCTCTAACATCCAATGCTTGTCAGTTAAGATGAGAATCGTGTGATCTTCGTTAACGATGTAGTTCGTTTCAGCAGAAAAGTGACTGCCCTTACCTTAAACGAAGTCTTGCTTGTAGGAAGACTCAGAGCCTGGGATTTAACTCCATTTCTGAAGTGAAACACAGAGCAGTGTTCTCATCCATTGATGACACTCTGCTTTAGAACAAGAAGCACGATCTTGCTTTCTAGAGTCTCTAAGACAGCAGGAAACGTGATTTTGCTGAGAACAAAAGAACGGTGTTTCCTACACATAAGGACATTATATAGTCCAACTCTGCTTCTGAAACTGATACAAAGCACTGGTCCTCTAACATCTAATGCTTGTCTGTTAAGATGAGAAATGTGTGAGCTCAGTGAACGATGTAGTTCGTTTGAGCTGAAAATTGACTGCCCTTACCTGAAACGAAGTCTTGCTTGTAGGAAGACACAGAGATTGGGATTTAACTCCATTTCTGAAGGGAAACACACAGCATAGTTCTCATCCATGGATCACAATCTGCTTTAGAGCGAGAAGCAAGCTCTTGCTTTCTAGAGTCTCTAAGACAGCAGGAAACGTGAGTGTGCTGAGAACAAAGAAGTCTGTTTCCTACACATACGGACCATATCTAGTCCAACTCTGCTTCTGAAACTCATACAAAGCACTGGTACTCTAACATCCAATGCCTGTCTGTTAAGATGGGAAACGTGTGAGCTTCATGAACAAAGTAGTTCGTTTGAGCAGAAAAGTGACTGCCCTTACCTGAATTGAAGTCTTGCCTGTAGGAAGACTCAGAGCCTGGGATTTAACTCCATTTCTGAAGTAAAACACACAGCAGTGTAATCATCCATTGATCACACTCTGCTTTATAACAAGAAGCACGCTCTTGCTTTCTAGAGTCTCTAAGACAGCAGGAAACGTGATTTTGCTGAGAACAAAAGAACGGTGTTTCCTACACATATGCACCATATCTAGTTCAACTCTGCTTCTGAAAGTGATAAAAAGCACTGGTCCTCTAACATCCAATGCTTGTCAGTTAAGATGAGACACGTGTGAGCTTTGTGAATAATGTTGTTCCTTTGAACTGAAAAGTGACTGCCCTTACCTGAAACGAAGTCTTGCTTGTAGTAAGACACAGAGCCTGGGATTTAACTCCATATCTTAAGAGAAACACACAGCATAGTTCTCATCCATGGATCACACTCTGCTTTAGAGCGAGAAGCACGTTCTTGCTTTTAGAGTCTCTAGTATAGCAGGAAATCTGAGTGTGCCCAGAACAAAAGAACGGTGTTTCCTACATATACGGACCATATGTAGTCCAAATCTGCTTCTGAAACTGATACAATGCACTGGTCCTCTAACATCCAATGCTTGTCAGTTAAGATGAGAATCGTGTGATCTTCGTTAACGATGTAGTTCGTTTCAGCAAAAAGTGACTGCCCTTACCTTAAACGAAGTCTTGCTTGTAGGAAGACTCAGAGCCTGGGATTTAATGCCATTTCTGAAGTGAAACACAGAGCAGTGTTCTCATCCATTGATGACACTCTGCTTTAGAACAAGAAGCACGCTCTTGCTTTCTAGAGTCTCTAAGACAGCAGGAAACGTGAGTGTGCTGAGAACAAAAGAACGGTGTTTCCTACACATACGGACCATATCTAGTCCAACTCTGCTTCTGAAACTGATACAAAGCACTGACCCACTAACATCCAATGCTTGTCAGTTAAGATGGGAAACGTGTGAGCTTCATGAACGATGTAGTTCGTTTGAGCAGAAAAATGACTGCCCTTACCTGAATTGAAGTCTTACTTGTAGGAAGACTCAGAGCCTGGGATTTAACTCCATTTCTGAAGTAAAACACACAGCAGTGTTATCATCCATTGATCACACTCTGCTTTAGAACAAGAAGCACGCTCTTGCTTTCTAGAGTCTCTAAGACAGCAGGAAACATGTGTGTGCTGAGAACAAAGAAGGGTGTTTCCTACACATACGGACCATATCTAGTCCAACTTTGCTTCTGAAACTCATACAAAGCACTGGTCCTCTAACATCCAATGACTGTCTGTTAAGATGGGAAACGTGTGAGCTTCATGAACGATGTAGTTCGTTTGAGCAGAAAAGTGACTGCCTTACCTGAATTGAAGTCTTGCTTGTAGGAAGACTCAGAGCCTGGGATTTAACTCCATTTCTGAATTGAAACACACAGCAGTGTTCTCATCCATTGATCCCACTCTGCTTTAGAACAAGAAGCACGCTCTTGCTTTCTAGAGTCTCTAATATAGCAGGAAATCTGAGTGTGCCCAGACAAAAGAACAGTGTTTCCTACATATACGGACCATATGTAGTCCAAATCTGCTTCTGAAACTGATACAATGCACTGGTCCTCTAACATCCAATGCTTGTCAGTTAAGATGAGAATCGTGTGATCTTCATTAACAATGTAGTTCGTTTGAGCAGAAAAGTGACTGCCCTTACCTGAAATGAAGTCTTGATTGTAGGAAGTCTCAGAGCCTGGGATTTAACTCCATTTCTGAAGTGAAACACACAGCAGTGTTCTCATCCATTCATGACACTCTGCTTTAGAACAAGAAGCACGCTCTTGCTTTCTAGAGTCTCTAAGACAGCAGGAAACGTGAGTGTGCTGAGAACACAAGAACGGTGTTTCCTACACATACGGACCATATCTAGTCCAACTCTGCTTTTGAAACTGATACAAAGCACTGACCCACTAACATCCAATGCTTGTCAGTTAAGATGGGAAACGTGTGAGCTTCATGAACGATGTAGTTCGTTTGAGCAGAAAAATGACTGCCCTTACCTGAATTGAAGTCTTACTTGTAGGAAGACTCAGAGCCTGGGATTTAACTCCATTTCTGAAGTAAAACACACAGCAGTGTAATCATCCATTGATCACACTCTGCTTTAGAACAAGATGCACACTCTTGCTTTCTAGAGTCTCTAAGACAGCAGGAAACGTGATTTTGCTGAGAACAAAAGAACGGTGTTTCCTACACATATGGACATTATATAGTCCAACTCTGCTTCTGAAACTGATACAAAGCACTGGTCCTCTAACATCCAATGCTTGTCTGTTAAGATGAGAAATGTGTGAGCTCAGTGAACGATGTAGTTCGTTTGAGCTGAAAAGTGACTGCCCTTACCTGAAACGAAGTCTTGCTTGTAGGAAGACACTGAGATTGGGATTTAACTCCATTTCTGAAGGGAAACACACAGCATAGTTCCCATCTATGGATCACAATCTGCTTTAGAGTGAGAAGCACGCTCTTGCTTTCTAGATTCTCTAACACAGCAGGAAACGTGAGTGTGCTGAGAACAAAAGAACGGTGTTTCCTACACATACGGACCATATCTAGTCCAACTCTGCTTCTGAAACTCATACAAAGCACTGGTCCTCTAACATCCAATGCTTGTCAGTTAAGATGGGAAACGTGTGAGCTTCATGAACGATGTAGTTCGTTTGAGCAGAAAAGTGACTACCTTACCTGAATTGAAGTCTTGCTGGTAGGAAGACTCAGAGCCTGGGATTTAACTCCATTTCTGAAGGCAAACACACAGCATAGTTCTCATCCATGGATCACACTCTGCTTTAGAACAAGAAGCACGCTCTTGCTTTCTAGAGTCTCTAAGACAGCAGGAAACGTGAGTGTGCTGAGAACAAAAGAACGGTGTTTCCTACACAGTTGGAACATATCTAGTCCAAATCTGCTTCTTAAACTGATACAAAGCACTGATCCTCTAACATCCAATGCTTGCCTGTTAAGATGAGAAACGTGTGATCTTCATGAACAAAGTAGTTCCTTTGAGCAGAAAAGTGACTGCCCTTACCTGAATTGAAGTCTTGCCTGTAGGAAGACTCAGAGCCTGGGATTTAACTCCATTTCTGAAGTAAAACACACAGCAGTGTAATCATCCATTGATAACACTCTGCTTTATAACAAGAAGCACGCTCTTGCTTTCTAGAGTCTCTAAGACAGCAGGAAACGTGATTTTGCTGAGAACAAAAGAACGGGGTTTCCTACACATACGCACCATATCTAGTTCAACTCTGCTTCTGAAACTGATACAAAGCACTGGTCCTCTAACATCCAATGCTTGTCAGTTAAGATGAGAAACGTGTGAGCTTTGTGAATAATGTTGTTCCTTTGAACTGAAAAGTGACTGCCCTTACCTGAAACGAAGTCTTGCTTGTAGTAAGACACAGAGCCTGGGATTTAACTCCATTTCTTAAGAGAAACACACAGCATAGTTCTCATCCATGGATCACACTCTGCTTTAGAGCGAGAAGCACGTTCTTGCTTTTAGAGTCTCTAGTATAGCAGGAAATCTGAGTGTGCCCAGAACAAAAAAACGGTGTTTCCTACATATACGGACCATATGTAGTCCAAATCTGCTTCTGAAACTGATACAATGCACTGGTCCTCTAACATCCAATGCTTGTCAGTTAAGATGAGAATCGTGTGATCTTTGTTAACGATGTAGTTCGTTTCAGCAGAAAAGTGACTGCCATTACCTTAAACGAAGTCTTGCTTGTAGGAAGACTCAGAGCCTGGGATTTAACTCCATTTCTGAAGTGAAACACAGAGCAGTGTTCTCATCCATTGATGACACTCTGCTTTAGAACAAGAAGCACGCTCTTGCTTTCTAGAGTCTCTAAGACAGCAGGAAACGTGAGTGTGCTGAGAACAAAAGAACGGTGTTTCCTACACATACGGACCATATCTAGTCCAACTCTGCTTCTGAAACTGATACAAAGCACTGACCCACTAACATCCAATGCTTGTCAGTTAAGATGGGAAACGTGTGAGCTTCATGAACGATGTAGTTCGTTTGAGCAGAAAAATGACTGCCCTTACCTGAATTGAAGTCTTACTTGTAGGAAGACTCAGAGCCTGGGATTTAACTCCATTTCTGAAGTAAAACACACAGCAGTGTAATCATCCATTGATCACACTCTGCTTTAGAACAAGAAGCACGCTCTTGCTTTCTAGAGTCTCTAAGACAGCAGGAAACGTGAGTGTGCTGAGAACAAAGAAGGGTGGTTCCTACACATACGGACCATATCTAGTCCAACTCTGCTTCTGAAACTCATACAAAGCACTGGTCCTCGAACATCCAATGCCTGTCTGTTAAGATGGGAAACGTGTGCGCTTCATGAACGATGTAGTTCGTTTGAGCAGAAAAGTGACTGCCTTACCTGAATTGAAGTCTTGCTTGTAGGAAGACTCAGAGCCTGGGATTTAACTCCATTTCTGAATTGAAACACACAGCAGTGTTCTCATCCATTGATCACACTCTGCTTTAGGACAAGAAGCACGCTCTTGCTTTCTAGAGTCTCTAAGACAGCAGGAAACGTGAGTGTGCTGAGAACAAAAGAACGGTGTTTCCTACACATATGGACCATATCTAGTCCAACTCTGCTTCTGAAACTGATACAAAGCACTGGTCCTCTAACATCCAATGTTTGTCAGTTAAGATGAGAAACGTGTGAGCTTTGTTAATGATGTAGTTCCTTTGAACTGAAAAGTGACTACCCTTACCTGAAACGAAGTCTTGCATGTAGGAAGACACAGAGCCTGGGATTTAACTCCATTTCTGAAGGGAAACACACAGCATAGTATTCATCCATGGATCACACTGTGGTTAGAGCGAGAAGCACACTCTTGTTTTCTAGAGTCTCTAAGACAGCAGGAAATTTGAGTGTGCCCAGAACAATAGAACAGTGTTTCCTACACAGATGGACCATATCCAGTCCAAATCTGCTTCTGAAAATGATATAAAGCATTGACCCTCTAACATCCAATGCTTGTCAGTTAAGATGAGAAATGTGTGAGCTCTGTGAACGATGTAGTTAGTTTGAGCAGAATAGTGACTGTCCTTACCTGAAACGAAGTCTTGCTTGTAGGAAGACTCAGAGCCTGGGATTTAACTCCATTTCTGAAGGCAAACACACAGCATAGTTCTCATCCATGGATCACACTCTGCTTTAGAGCGAGAAGCACGCTCTTGCTTTCCAGAGTCTCTAAGACACCAGGAAACGTGAGTGTGCTGAGAACAAAGAACGGTGTTTCCTACACATACGGACCATATCTAGTCCAACTCTGCGTCTGAATCTCATACAAAGCACTGGTCCTCTAACATCCAATGCTTGTCAGTTACAATGGGAAACGTGTGAGCTTCATGAACGATGTAGTTCGTTTGAGCAGAAAAGTGACTGCACTTACCTTAAACGAAGTCTTGCTTGTAGGAAGACTCAGAGCCTGGGATTTAACTCCATTTCTGAAGGGAAACACAGAGCAGTGTTCTCATCCATTGATGACACTCTGCTTTAGAACAAGAAGCACGCTCTTGCTTTCTAGAGTCTCTAAGACAGCAGGAAACGTGATTTTGCTGAGAACAAAAGAACGGTGTTTCCTACACATAAGGACATTATATAGTCCAACTCTGCTTCTGAAACTGATACAAAGCACTGGTCCTCTAACATCTAATGCTTGTCTGTTAAGATGAGAAATGTGTGAGCTCAGTGAACGATGTAGTTCGTTTGAGCTGAAAAGTGACTGCCCTTACCTGAAACGAAGTCTTGCATGTAGGAAGACAAAGAGATTGGGATTTAACTCCATTTCTGAAGGGAAACACACAGCATAGTTCTCATCCATGGATCACAATCTGCTTTAGAGCGAGAAGCATGCTCTTGCTTTCTAGAGTCTCTAAGACAGCAGGAAACGTGAGTGTGCTGAGAACAAAGAAGTCTGTTTCCTACACATACGGACCATATCTAGTCCAACTCTGCTTCTGAAACTCATACAAAGCACTGGTACTCTAACATCCAATGCCTGTCTGTTAAGATGGGAAACGTGTGAGCTTCATGAACAAAGTAGTTCGTTTGAGCAGAAAAGTGACTGCCCTTACCTGAATTGAAGTCTTGCCTGTAGGAAGACTCAGAGCCTGGGATTTAACTCCATTTCTGAAGTAAAACACACAGCAGTGTAATCATCCATTGATCACACTCTGCTTTATAACAAGAAGCACGCTCTTGCTTTCTAGAGTCTCTAAGACAGCAGGAAACGTGATTTTGCTGAGAACAAAAGAACGGTGTTTCCTACACATATGCACCATATCTAGTTCAACTCTGCTTCTGAAACTGATACAAAGCACTGGTCCTCTAACATCCAATGCTTGTCAGTTAAGATGAGACACGTGTGAGCTTTGTGAATAATGTTGTTCCTTTGAACTGAAAAGTGACTGCCCTTACCTGAAACGAAGTCTTGCTTGTAGTAAGACACAGAGCCTGGGATTTAACTCCATATCTTAAGAGAAACACACAGCATAGTTCTCATCCATGGATCACACTCTGCTTTAGAGCGAGAAGCACGTTCTTGCTTTTAGAGTCTCTAGTATAGCAGGAAATCTGAGTGTGCCCAGAACAAAAGAACGGTGTTTCCTACATATATGGACCATATGTAGTCCAAAACTGCTTCTGAAACTGATACAATGCACTGGTCCTCTAACATCCAATGCTTGTCAGTTAAGATGAGAATCGTGTGATCTTCGTTAACGATGTAGTTCGTTTCAGCAGAAAAGTGACTGCCCTTACCTTAAACGAAGTCTTGCTTGTAGGAAGACTCAGAGCCTGGGATTTAATGCCATTTCTGAAGTAAAACACACAGCAGTGTAATCATCCATTGATGACACTCTGCTTTAGAACAAGAAGCACGCTCTTGCTTTCTAGAGTCTCTAAGACAGCAGGAAACGTGTGTGTGCTGAGAACAAAGATGGGTGTTTCCTACACATACGGACCATATCTAGTCCAACTTTGCTTCTGAAACTCATACAAAGCACTGGTCCTCTAACATCCAATGACTGTCTGTTAAGATGGGAAACGTGTGAGCTTCATGAACGATGTAGTTCGTTTGAGCAGAAAAGTGACTGCCTTACCTGAATTGAAGTCTTGCTTGTAGGAAGACTCAGAGCCTGGGATTTAACTCCATTTCTGAATTGAAACACACAGCAGTGTTCTCATCCATTGATCCCACTCTGCTTATAACAAGAAGCACGCTCTTGCTTTCTAGAGTCTCTAAGACAGCAGGAAACGTGAGTGTGCTGAGAACAAAAGAACGGTGTTTCCTACACATACGGACCATATCTAGTCCAACTCTGCTTCTGAAACTGATACAAAGCACTGGTCCTCTAACATCCAATGTTTGTCAGTTAAGATGAGAAACGTGTGAGCTTTGTGAATGATGTAGTTCCTTTGAACTGAAAAGTGACTACCCTTACCTGAAACGAAGTCTTGCATGTAGGAAGACACAGAGCCTGGGATTTAACTCCATTTCTGAAGGGAAACACACAGCATAGTATTCATCCATGGATCACACTGTGGTTAGAGCGAGAAGCACACTCTTGTTTTCTAGAGTCTCTAAGACAGCAGGAAATTTGAGTGTGCCCAGAACAATAGAACAGTGTTTCCTACACATATGGACCATATCCAGTCCAAATCTGCTTCTGAAACTGATATAAAGCATTGACCCTCTAACATCCAATGCTTGTCAGTTAAGATGAGAAATGTGTGAGCTCTGTGAAGGATGTAGTTAGTTTGAGCAGAAAAGTGACTGTCCTTACCTGAAACGAAGTCTTGCTTGTAGGAAGACTCCGAGCCTGGGATTTAACTCCATTTCTGAATTGAAACACACAGCAGTGTTCTCATCCATTGATCACACTCTGCTTTAGAACAAGAAGCACGCTCTTGCTTTCTAGAGTCTCTAAGACAGCAGGAAACGTGAGTGTGCTGAGAACAAAAGAACGGTGTTTCCTACACATACGGACCATATCTAGTCCAACTCTGCTTCTGAAACTGATACAATGCACTGGTCCTCTAACATCCAATGCTTGTCAGTTAAGATGTGAATCGTGTGATCTTCGTTAACGATGTAGTTAGTTTGAGCAGAAAAGTGACTGCCCTTACCTGAAATGAAGTCTTGCTTGTAGGAAGTCTCAGAGCCTGGGATTTAACTCCATTTCTGAAGTGAAACACACAGCAGTGTTCTCATCCATTGATGACACTCTGCTTTAGAACAAGAAGCACGCTCTTGCTTTCTAGAGTCTCTAAGACAGCAAGAAACGTGATTTTGCTGAGAACAAAAGAACGGTGTTTCCTACACATACGGACATTATATAGTCCAACTCTGCTTCTGAAACTGATACAAAGCACTGCTCCTCTAACATCCAAGGCTTGTCTGTTAAGATGAGAAATGTGTGAGCTCAGTGAACGATGTAGTTCGTTTGAGCTGAAAAGTGACTGCCCTTACCTGAAACGAAGTCTTGCTTGTAGGAAGACTCAGAGCCTGGGATTTAACTCCATTTCTGAAGTAAAACACACAGCAGTGTAATCATCCATTGATCACACTCTGCTTTAGAACAAGAAGCACGCTCTTGCTTTCTAGAGTCTCTAAGACAGCAGGAAACGTGTGTGTGCTGAGAACAAAGAAGGGTGTTTCCTACACATACGGACCATATCTAGTCCAACTTTGCTTCTGAAACTCATACAAAGCACTGGTCCTCTAACATCCAATGACTGTCTGTTAAGATGGGAAACGTGTGAGCTTCATGAACGATGTAGTTCGTTTGAGCAGAAAAGTGACTGCCTTACCTGAATTGAAGTCTTGCTTGTAGGAAGACTCAGAGCCTGGGATTTAACTCCATTTCTGAATTGAAACACACAGCAGTGTTCTCATCCATTGATCCCACTCTGCTTATAACAAGAAGCACGCTCTTGCTTTCTAGAGTCTCTAAGACAGCAGGAAACGTGAGTGTGCTGAGAACAAAAGAACGGTGTTTCCTACACATACGGACCATATCTCGTCCAACTCTGCTTCTGAAACTGATACAAAGCACTGGTCCTCTAACATCCAATGTTTGTCAGTTAAGATGAGAAACGTGTGAGCTTTGTGAATGATGTAGTTCCTTTGAACTGAAAAGTGACTACCCTTACCTGAAACGAAGTCTTGCATGTAGGAAGACACAGAGCCTGGGATTTAACTCCATTTCTGAAGGGAAACACACAGCATAGTATTCATCCATGGATCACACTGTGGTTAGAGCAAGAAGCACACTCTTGTTTTCTAGAGTCTCTAAGACAGCAGGAAATTTGAGTGTGCCCAGAACAATAGAACAGTGTTTCCTACACATATGGACCATATCCAGTCCAAATCTGCTTCTGAAACTGATATAAAGCATTGACCCTCTAACATCCAATGCTTGTCAGTTAAGATGAGAAATGTGTGAGCTCTGTGAAGGATGTAGTTAGTTTGAGCAGAAAAGTGACTGTCCTTACCTGAAACGAAGTCTTGCTTGTAGGAAGACTCCGAGCCTGGGATTTAACTCCATTTCTGAATTGAAACACACAGCAGTGTTCTCATCCATTGATCACACTCTGCTTTAGAACAAGAAGCACGCTCTTGCTTTCTAGAGTCTCTAAGACAGCAGGAAACGTGAGTGTGCTGAGAACAAAAGAACGGTGTTTCCTACACATACGGACCATATCTAGTCCAACTCTGCTTCTGAAACTGATACAATGCACTGGTCCTCTAACATCCAATGCTTGTCAGTTAAGATGTGAATCGTGTGATCTTCGTTAACGATGTAGTTAGTTTGAGCAGAAAAGTGACTGCCCTTACCTGAAATGAAGTCTTGCTTGTAGGAAGTCTCAGAGCCTGGGATTTAACTCCATTTCTGAAGTGAAACACACAGCAGTGTTCTCATCCATTGATGACACTCTGCTTTAGAACAAGAAGCACGCTCTTGCTTTCTAGAGTCTCTAAGACAGCAGGAAACGTGATTTTGCTGAGAACAAAAGAACGGTGTTTCCTACACATACGGACATTATATAGTCCAACTCTGCTTCTGAAACTGATACAAAGCACTGCTCCTCTAACATCCAAGGCTTGTCTGTTAAGATGAGAAATGTGTGAGCTCAGTGAACGATGTAGTTCGTTTGAGCTGAAAAGTGACTGCCCTTACCTGAAACGAAGTCTTGCTTGTAGGAAGACACAGAGATTGGGATTTAACTCCATTTCTGAAGGCAAACACACAGCATAGTTCTCATCCATGGATCACCCTCTGCTTTAGAGCGAGAAGCACGTTCTTGCTTTCCAGAGTCTCTAAGACAGCAGGAAACGTGCATGTGCCCAGAACAAAAGAACGGTGTTTCCTACACATACGAACCATATCTAGTCCAACTCATCTTCTGGAACTGATACAAAGCACTGTTCCTCTAACATCCAATGCTTGTCAGTTAAGATGGGAAACGTGTGAGCTTCATGAACGATGCACTTCGTTTGAGCAAAAAAGTGACTGCCCTTACCTTAAACGAATTCTTGCTTGTACGAAGACTCAGAGCCTGGGATTTAACTCCATTTCTAAATTGAAACACACAGCAGTGTTCTCATCCATTGATCACACTCTGCTTTAGAATAAGAAGCATGCTCTTGCTTTTTAGTGTCTCTAAGACAGGAGGAAACATGATTGTGCTGAGAACAAAAGAACGGAGTTTCCTACACATACAGACCATATCTAGTCCAAATCTGCTTCTGAAACTGATACAAAGCACTGACCCTCTAACATCCAATGCTTGTCAGTTAAGATGGGAAACGTGTGAGCTTCATGAACGATGTAGTTCATTTGAGCAGAAAAGTGACTGCCTTACCTGAATTGATGTCTTGCTTGTAGGAAGACTCAGAGCCTGGGATTTAACTCCATTTCTGAAGGCAAACACACAGCATAGTTCTCATCCATGGATCACACTCTGCTTGAGAGCGAGAAGCACGCTCTTGCTTTCTAGAGTCTCTAAGACAGCAGGAAACGTGAGTGTGCCCAGAACAAAAGAACGGTGTTTCCTACACATACGGACTATATGTAGTCCAAAACTTCTTCTGAAACAGATAGAATGCACTGGTCCTCTAACATCCAATGCTTGTCAGTTAAGATGTGAAACGTGTGCTTCGTGTAAGATGTAGTTCGTTTGAGCAGAAAAGTGACTGCCCTTACCTGAATCGATGTCTTGCTTGTAGGGATCCCAGAGCCTGGGATTTCACTCCTTTCCTGGAGTGAAACACACAGCATAGATTTCAATCATGGATCACACTCTGCTTTAGAACGAGAAGCAAGCTCTTGCTTTCTAGAGTCTCTAAGACAGCAGGAAACGTGAGTGTGCTGAGAACAAAAGAACGGTGTTTCCTACACATACGGACTATATCTAGTACAAATCTGCTTCTTAAACTGATACAATGCACTGATCCTCTAACATCCAATGCCTTTCTGTTAAGATGAGAAACGTGTGAGCTTCATGAACGATGTAGTTCGTTTGAGCAGAAAAGTGACTGCCCTTACCTTAAACGAAGTCTTGCTTGTAGGAAGACTCAGAGCCTGGGATTTAACTCCATTTCTCAAGTGAAACACACAGCAGTGTTCTCATCCTTTGATGACACTCTACTTTCGAACAAGAAGCACGCTCTTGCTTTCTAGAGTCTCTAAGACAGCAGGAAACGTGAGTGTGCTGAGAACAAAAGAATGGTGTTTCCTACACATACGGACCATATCTAGTCCAACTCTGCTTCTGAAACTGATACAAAGCACTGACCCACTAACATCCAATGCTTGTCAGTTAAGATGGGAAACGTGTGAGCTTCATGAACGATGTAGTTCGTTTGAGCAGAAAAATGACTGCCCTTACCTGAATTGAAGTCTTACTTGTAGGAAGACTCAGAGCCTGGGATTTAACTCCATTTCTGAAGTAAAACACACAGCAGTGTAATCATCCATTGATCACACTCTGCTTTAGAACTTGATGCACACTCTTGCTTTCTAGAGTCTCTAAGACAGCAGGAAACGTGATTTTGCTGAGAACAAAAGAACGGTGTTTCCTACACATACGGACATTATATAGTCCAACTCTGCTTCTGAAACTGATACAAAGCACAGGTCCTCTAACATCCAATGCTTGTCTGTTAAGATGAGAAATGTGTGAGCTCAGTGAACGATGTAGTTCGTTTGAAATGAAAAGTGACTGCCCTTACCTGAAACGAAGTCTTGCTTGTAGGAAGACACAGAGATTGGGATTTAACTCCATTTCTGAAGGGAAACACACCGCATAGTTCTCATCCATGGATCACAATCTGCTTTAGAGTGAGAAGCACGCTCTTGCTTTCTAGATTCTCTAACACAGCAGGAAATGTGAGTGTGCTGAGAACAAAAGAACGGTGTTTCCTACACATACGGACCATATCTAGTCCAACTCTGCTTCTGAAACTCATACAAAGCACTGGTCCTCTAACATCCAATGCTTGTCAGTTAAGATGGGAAACGTGTGAGCTTCATGAACGATGTAGTTCGTTTGAGCTGAAAAGTGACTACCTTACCTGAATTGAAGTCTTGCCTGTAGGAAGACTCAGAGCCTGGGATTTAACTCCATTTCTGAAGTAAAATACACAGCAGTGTAATCATCCATTGATCACACTCTGCTTTATAACAAGAAGCACGCTCTTGCTTTCTAGAGTCTCTAAGACAGCAGGAAACGTGATTTTGCTGAGAACAAAAGAACGGTGTTTCCTACACATACGCACCATATCTAGTTCAACTCTGCTTCTGAAACTGATACAAAGCACTGGTCCTCTAACATCCAATGCTTGTCAGTTAAGATGAGAAACGTGTGAGCTTTGTGAATGATGTAGTTCCTTTGAACTGAACAGTGACTTCCCTTACCTGAAACGAAGTCTTGCTTGTAGTAAGACACAGAGCCTGGGATTTAACGCCATTTCTTAAGAGAAACACACAGCATAGTTCTCATCCATGGATCACACTCTGCTTTAGAGCGAGAAGCACGTTCTTGCTTTTAGAGTCTCTAATATAGCAGGAAATCTGAGTGTGCCCAGAACAAAAGAACGGTGTTTCCTACATATAAGGACCATATGTAATCCAAATCTGCTTCTGAAACTGATACAATGCACTGGTCCTCTAACATCCAATGCTTGTCAGTTAAGATGTGAATCGTGTGATCTTCGTTAACGATGTAGTTCGTTTGAGCAGAAAAGTGACTGCCCTTACCTGAAATGAAGTCTTGCTTGTAGGAAGTCTCAGAGCCTGGGATTTAACTCCATTTCTGAATTGAAACACACAGCAGTGTTCTCATCCATTGATCACACTCTGCTTTAGAACAAGAAGCACGCTCTTGCTTTCTAGAGTCTCTAAGACAGCAGGAAACGTGAGTGTGCTGAGAACAAAAGAACGGTGTTTCCTACACATACGGACCATATCTAGTCCAACTCTGCTTCTGAAACTGATACAAAGCACTGGTCCTCTAACATACAATGCTTGTCAGTTAAGATGGGAATCATGTGAGCTTCATGAACGATGTAGTTCGTTTGAGCAGAAAAGTGACTGCCTTACCTGAATTGAAGTCTTGCTTGTAGGAAGACTCAGAGCCTGGGATTTAACTCCATTTCTGAAGTCAAACACACAGCATAGTTCTCATCCATGGATCACACTCTGCTTTAGAGCGAGAAGCACGCTCTTGCTTTGAAGTGTCTCTAAGACAGCAGGAAACGTGAGTGTGCCCAGAACAAAAGAATGGTGTTTCCTACACATACAGACTATATGTAGTCCAAAACTTCTTCTGAAACAGATAGAATGCACTGGCCCTCTAACATCCAATGCTTGTCAGTTAAGATGAGAAACGTGTGTGCTTCATGAAAGATGTAGTACGTTTGAGCAGAAAAGTGACTGCCCTTACCTGAAACGAAGTCTTGCTTGTAGGGAGACTCAGAGATTGGGATTTAACTCCATTTCTGAAGTGAAACACACAGCATAGTTTTCATCCATTGATCACACTCTGCTTTAGAACAAGAAGCACGCTCTTGCTTTCTAGAGTCTCTAAGACAGCAGGAAACGTGAGTGTGCTGACAACAATAGAACGGTGTTTCCTACACAGTTGGACCATATCTAGTCCAAATCTGCTTCTTAAACTGATACAAAGCACTGATCCTCTAACATCCAATGCTTGCCTGTTAAGATGAGAAACGTGTGAGCTTCATGAACATTGTAGTTCGTTTGAGCAGAAAAGTGACTGCCCTTACCTGAATTGAAGTCTTGCATGTAGTAAGACACAGAGATTGGGATTTAACTCCATTTCTGAAGGGAAACACACCGCATAGTTCTCATCCATGGATCACAATCTGCTTTAGAGTGAGAAGCACGCTCTTGCTTTCTAGATTCTCTAACACAGCAGGAAATGTGAGTGTGCTGAGAACAAAAGAACGGTGTTTCCTACACATACGGACCATATCTAGTCCAACTCTGCTTCTGAAACTCATACAAAGCACTGGTCCTCTAACATCCAATGCTTGTCAGTTAAGATGGGAAACATGTGAGCTTCATGAATGATGTAGTTTGTTTGAGCTGAAAAGTGACTACCTTACCTGAATTGAAGTCTTGCTGGTAGGAAGACTCAGAGCCTGGGATTTAACTCCATTTCTGAAGGCAAACACACAGCATAGTTCTCATCCATGGATCACACTCTGCTTTAGAGCGAGAAGCACGCTCTTGCTTTGAGGAGTCTCTAAGACAGCAGGAAACGTGAGTGTGCCCAGAACAAAAGAATGGTGTTTCCTACACATAAAGACTATATGTAGTCCAAAACTTCTTCTGAAACAGATAGAATGCACTGGTCCTCTAACATCCAATGCTTGTCAGTTAAGATGAGAAACGTGTGTGCTTCATGAAAGATGTAGGTCGTTTGAGCAGAATAGTGACTGCCCTTGCGTGAAACGAAGTCTTGCTTGTAGGGAGACTCAGAGCCTGGGATTTAACTCCTTTTCTGAAGTGAAACACACAGCATAGTTTTCAATCATGGATCACACTCTGCTTTAGAATGAGAAGCACGCTCTTGCTTTCAAGAGTCTCTAAGACAGCAGGAAACGTGAGTGTGCTGAGAACAAAAGAACGGTGTTTCCTACACAGTTGGACCATATCTAGTCCAAATCTGCTTCTTAAACTGATACAAAGCACTGATCCTCTAACATCCAATGCTTGTCTGTTAAGATGAGAAACGTGTGAGCTTCATGAACGATGTAGTTCGTTTGAGCAGAAAAGTGACTGCTCTTACCTGAATTGAAGTCTTGCCTGTAGGAAGACTCAGAGCCTGGGATTTAACTCCATTTCTGAAGTAAAATACACAGCAGTGTAATCATCCATTGATCACACTCTGCTTTATAACAAGAAGCACGCTCTTGCTTTCTAGAGTCTCTAAGACAGCAGGAAACGTGATTTTGCTGAGAACAAAAGAACGGTGTTTCCTACACATACGCACCATATCTAGTTCAACTCTGCTTCTGAAACTGATACAAAGCACTGGTCCTCTAACATCCAATGCTTGTCAGTTAAGATGAGAAACGTGTGAGCTTTGTGAATGATGTAGTTCCTTTGAACTGAACAGTGACTTCCCTTACCTGAAACGAAGTCTTGCTTGTAGTAAGACACAGAGCCTGGGATTTAACGCCATTTCTTAAGAGAAACACACAGCATAGTTCTCATCCATGGATCACACTCTGCTTTAGAGCGAGAAGCACGTTCTTGCTTTTAGAGTCTCTAATATAGCAGGAAATCTGAGTGTGCCCAGAACAAAAGAACGGTGTTTCCTACATATAAGGACCATATGTAATCCAAATCTGCTTCTGAAACTGATACAATGCACTGGTCCTCTAACATCCAATGCTTGTCAGTTAAGATGTGAATCGTGTGATCTTCGTTAACGATGTAGTTCGTTTGAGCAGAAAAGTGACTGCCCTTACCTGAAATGAAGTCTTGCTTGTAGGAAGTCTCAGAGCCTGGGATTTAACTCCATTTCTGAATTGAAACACACAGCAGTGTTCTCATCCATTGATCACACTCTGCTTTAGAACAAGAAGCACGCTCTTGCTTTCTAGAGTCTCTAAGACAGCAGGAAACGTGAGTGTGCTGAGAACAAAAGAACGGTGTTTCCTACACATACGGACCATATCTAGTCCAACTCTGCTTCTGAAACTGATACAAAGCACTGGTCCTCTAACATACAATGCTTGTCAGTTAAGATGGGAATCATGTGAGCTTCATGAACGATGTAGTTCGTTTGAGCAGAAAAGTGACTGCCTTACCTGAATTGAAGTCTTGCTTGTAGGAAGACTCAGAGCCTGGGATTTAACTCCATTTCTGAAGGCAAACACACAGCATAGTTCTCATCCATGGATCACACTCTGCTTTAGAGCGAGAAGCACGCTCTTGCTTTGAAGTGTCTCTAAGACAGCAGGAAACGTGAGTGTGCCCAGAACAAAAGAATGGTGTTTCCTACACATACAGACTATATGTAGTCCAAAACTTCTTCTGAAACAGATAGAATGCACTGGCCCTCTAACATCCAATGCTTGTCAGTTAAGATGAGAAACGTGTGTGCTTCATGAAAGATGTAGTACGTTTGAGCAGAAAAGTGACTGCCCTTACCTGAAACGAAGTCTTGCTTGTAGGGAGACTCAGAGATTGGGATTTAACTCCATTTCTGAAGTGAAACACACAGCATAGTTTTCATCCATTGATCACACTCTGCTTTAGAACAAGAAGCACGCTCTTGCTTTCTAGAGTCTCTAAGACAGCAGGAAACGTGAGTGTGCTGACAACAATAGAACGGTGTTTCCTACACAGTTGGACCATATCTAGTCCAAATCTGCTTCTTAAACTGATACAAAGCACTGATCCTCTAACATCCAATGCTTGCCTGTTAAGATGAGAAACGTGTGAGCTTCATGAACATTGTAGTTCGTTTGAGCAGAAAAGTGACTGCCCTTACCTGAATTGAAGTCTTGCATGTAGTAAGACACAGAGATTGGGATTTAACTCCATTTCTGAAGGGAAACACACCGCATAGTTCTCATCCATGGATCACAATCTGCTTTAGAGTGAGAAGCACGCTCTTGCTTTCTAGATTCTCTAACACAGCAGGAAATGTGAGTGTGCTGAGAACAAAAGAACGGTGTTTCCTACACATACGGACCATATCTAGTCCAACTCTGCTTCTGAAACTCATACAAAGCACTGGTCCTCTAACATCCAATGCTTGTCAGTTAAGATGGGAAACATGTGAGCTTCATGAACGATGTAGTTTGTTTGAGCTGAAAAGTGACTACCTTACCTGAATTGAAGTCTTGCTGGTAGGAAGACTCAGAGCCTGGGATTTAACTCCATTTCTGAAGGCAAACACACAGCATAGTTCTCATCCATGGATCACACTCTGCTTTAGAGCGAGAAGCACGCTCTTGCTTTGAGGAGTCTCTAAGACAGCAGGAAACGTGAGTGTGCCCAGAACAAAAGAATGGTGTTTCCTACACATAAAGACTATATGTAGTCCAAAACTTCTTCTGAAACAGATAGAATGCACTGGTCCTCTAACATCCAATGCTTGTCAGTTAAGATGAAAAACGTGTGTGCTTCATGAAAGATGTAGGTCGTTTGAGCAGAATAGTGACTGCCCTTGCGTGAAACGAAGTCTTGCTTGTAGGGAGACTCAGAGCCTGGGATTTAACTCCTTTTCTGAAGTGAAACACACAGCATAGTTTTCAATCATGGATCACACTCTGCTTTAGAATGAGAAGCACGCTCTTGCTTTCAAGAGTCTCTAAGACAGCAGGAAACGTGAGTGTGCTGAGAACAAAAGAACGGTGTTTCCTACACAGTTGGACCATATCTAGTCCAAATCTGCTTCTTAAACTGATACAAAGCACTGATCCTCTAACATCCAATGCTTGTCTGTTAAGATGAGAAACGTGTGAGCTTCATGAACGATGTAGTTCGTTTGAGCAGAAAAGTGACTGCTCTTACCTGAATTGAAGTCTTGCCTGTAGGAAGACTCAGAGCCTGGGATTTAACTCCATTTCTGAAGTAAAATACACAGCAGTGTAATCATCCATTGATCACACTCTGCTTTATAACAAGAAGCACGCTCTTGCTTTCTAGAGTCTCTAAGACAGCAGGAAACGTGATTTTGCTGAGAACAAAAGAACGGTGTTTCCTACACATACGCACCATATCTAGTTCAACTCTGCTTCTGAAACTGATACAAAGCACTGGTCCTCTAACATCCAATGCTTGTCAGTTAAGATGAGAAACGTGTGAGCTTTGTGAATGATGTAGTTCCTTTGAACTGAAAAGTGACTGCCCTTACCTGAAACGAAGTCTTGCTTGTAGTAAGACACAGAGCCTGGGATTTAACGCCATTTCTTAAGAGAAACACACAGCATAGTTCTCATCCATGGATCACACTCTGCTTTAGAGCGAGAAGCACGTTCTTGCTTTTAGAGTCTCTAATATAGCAGGAAATCTGAGTGTGCCCAGAACAAAAGAACGGTGTTTCCTACATATAAGGACCATATGTAATCCAAATCTGCTTCTGAAACTGATACAATGCACTGGTCCTCTAACATCCAATGCTTGTCAGTTAAGATGTGAATCGTGTGATCTTCGTTAACGATGTAGTTCGTTTGAGCAGAAAAGTGACTGCCCTTACCTGAAATGAAGTCTTGCTTGTAGGAAGTCTCAGAGCCTGGGATTTAACTCCATTTCTGAATTGAAACACACAGCAGTGTTCTCATCCATGGATCACACTCTGCTTTAGAGCGAGAAGCACGCTCTTGCTTTGAAGAGTCTCTAAGACAGCAGGAAACGTGAGTGTGCCCAGAACAAAAGAATGGTGTTTCCTACACATACAGACTATATGTAGTCCAAAACTTCTTCTGAAACAGATAGAATGCACTGGCCCTCTAACATCCAATGCTTGTCAGTTAAGATGAGAAACGTGTGAGCTTCTGGAACGATGTAGTTTGTCTGAGCAGAAAAGTGACTGCCCTTACCTGAAACGAAGTCTTGCTTGTAGGAAGACACAGAGATTGGGATTTAACTCCATTTCTGAAGGGAAACACACAGCATAGTTCTCATCCATGGATCACAATCTGCTTTAGAGCGAGAAGCATGTTGCTGCTTTCTAGAGTCTCTAAGACAGCAGGAAACGTGAGTGTGCTGAGAACAAAGAAGGGTGTTTCCTACACATACGGACCATATCTAGTCCAACTCTGCTTCTGAAACTCATACAAAGCACTGGTCCTCTAACATCCAATGCCTGTCTTTTAAGATGGGAAACGTGTGAGCTTCATGAACGATGTAGTTCGTTTGACCAGAAAAGTGACTGCCTTACCTGAATTGAAGTCTTGCTTGTAGGAAGACTCAGAGCCTGGGATTTAACTCCATTTCTGAATTGAAACACACAGCAGTGTTCTCATCCATTGATCACACTCTGCTTTAGAACAAGAAGCACGCTCTTGCTTTCTAGAGTCTCTAAGACAGCAGGAAACGTGAGTGTGCTGAGAACAAATGAACGGTGTTTCCTACACATACGGACCATATCTAGTCCAACTCTGCTTCTGAAACTGATACAAAGCACTGGTCCTCTAACATCCAATGTTTGTCAGTTAAGATGCGAAACGTGTGAGCTTTGTGAATGATGTAGTTCCTTTGAACTGAAAAGTGACTACCCTTACCTGAAACGACGTCTTGCATGTAGGAAGACACAGAGCCTGGGATTTAACTCCATTTCGGAAGGGAAACACACAGCATAGTATTCATCCATGGATCACACTGTGGTTAGAGCGAGAAGCACACTCTTGTTTTCTAGAGTCTCTAAGACAGCAGGAAATTTGAGTGTGCCCAGAAAAATAGAACGGTGTTTCCTACACATATGTTCCATATCCAGTCCAAATCTGCTTCTGAAACTGATATAAAGCATTGACCCTCTAACATCCAATGCTTGTCAGTTAAGATGAGAAATGTGTGAGCTCTGTGAACGATGTAGTTCGTTTGAGCAGAAAAGTGACTGTCCTTACCTGAAACGAAATCTTGCTTGTAGGAAGACTCAGAGCCTGGGATTTAACTCCATTTCTGAAGGCAAACACACAGCATAGTTCTCATCCATGGATCACACTCTGCTTTAGAGCGAGAAGCACGCTCTTGCTTTCCAGAGTCTCTAAAACAGCAGGAAACGTGAGTGTGCTGAGAACAAAAGAACGGTGTTTCCTACACATACGAACCATATCTAGTCCAACTCATCTTCTGAAACTGATACAAAGCACTGGTCCTCTAACATCCAATGCTTGTCAGTTAAGATGAGAAACGTGTGCTTCGTGAAAGATGGAGTTCGTTTGAGCAGAAAAGTGACTGCCCTTACCTGAATCGATGTCTTGCTTGTAGGGAGACTCAGAGCCTGGGATTTAACTCCTTTTCTGAAGTGAAACACACAGCATAGTTTTCAATCATGGATCACACTCTGCTTTAGAATGAGAAGCACGCTCTTGCTTTCAAGAGTCTCTAAGACAGCAGGAAACGTGAGTGTGCTGAGAACAAAAGAACGGTGTTTCCTACACAGTTGGACCATATCTAGTCCAAATCTGCTTCTTAAACTGATACAAAGCACTGATCCTCTAACATCCAATGCTTGTCTGTTAAGATGAGAAACGTGTGAGCTTCATGAACGATGTAGTTCGTTTGAGCAGAAAAGTGACTGCTCTTACCTGAATTGAAGTCTTGCCTGTAGGAAGACTCAGAGCCTGGGATTTAACTCCATTTCTGAAGTAAAATACACAGCAGTGTAATCATCCATTGATCACACTCTGCTTTATAACAAGAAGCACGCTCTTGCTTTCTAGAGTCTCTAAGACAGCAGGAAACGTGATTTTGCTGAGAACAAAAGAACGGTGTTTCCTACACATACGCACCATATCTAGTTCAACTCTGCTTCTGAAACTGATACAAAGCACTGGTCCTCTAACATCCAATGCTTGTCAGTTAAGATGAGAAACGTGTGAGCTTTGTGAATGATGTAGTTCCTTTGAACTGAAAAGTGACTGCCCTTACCTGAAACGAAGTCTTGCTTGTAGTAAGACACAGAGCCTGGGATTTAACGCCATTTCTTAAGAGAAACACACAGCATAGTTCTCATCCATGGATCACACTCTGCTTTAGAGCGAGAAGCACGTTCTTGCTTTTAGAGTCTCTAATATAGCAGGAAATCTGAGTGTGCCCAGAACAAAAGAACGGTGTTTCCTACATATAAGGACCATATGTAATCCAAATCTGCTTCTGAAACTGATACAATGCACTGGTCCTCTAACATCCAATGCTTGTCAGTTAAGATGTGAATCGTGTGATCTTCGTTAACGATGTAGTTCGTTTGAGCAGAAAAGTGACTGCCCTTACCTGAAATGAAGTCTTGCTTGTAGGAAGTCTCAGAGCCTGGGATTTAACTCCATTTCTGAATTGAAACACACAGCAGTGTTCTCATCCATGGATCACACTCTGCTTTAGAGCGAGAAGCACGCTCTTGCTTTGAAGAGTCTCTAAGACAGCAGGAAACGTGAGTGTGCCCAGAACAAAAGAATGGTGTTTCCTACACATACAGACTATATGTAGTCCAAAACTTCTTCTGAAACAGATAGAATGCACTGGCCCTCTAACATCCAATGCTTGTCAGTTAAGATGAGAAACGTGTGAGCTTCTGGAACGATGTAGTTTGTCTGAGCAGAAAAGTGACTGCCCTTACCTGAAACGAAGTCTTGCTTGTAGGAAGACACAGAGATTGGGATTTAACTCCATTTCTGAAGGGAAACACACAGCATAGTTCTCATCCATGGATCACAATCTGCTTTAGAGCGAGAAGCATGTTGCTGCTTTCTAGAGTCTCTAAGACAGCAGGAAACGTGAGTGTGCTGAGAACAAAGAAGGGTGTTTCCTACACATACGGACCATATCTAGTCCAACTCTGCTTCTGAAACTCATACAAAGCACTGGTCCTCTAACATCCAATGCCTGTCTTTTAAGATGGGAAACGTGTGAGCTTCATGAACGATGTAGTTCGTTTGACCAGAAAAGTGACTGCCTTACCTGAATTGAAGTCTTGCTTGTAGGAAGACTCAGAGCCTGGGATTTAACTCCATTTCTGAATTGAAACACACAGCAGTGTTCTCATCCATTGATCACACTCTGCTTTAGAACAAGAAGCACGCTCTTGCTTTCTAGAGTCTCTAAGACAGCAGGAAACGTGAGTGTGCTGAGAACAAATGAACGGTGTTTCCTACACATACGGACCATATCTAGTCCAACTCTGCTTCTGAAACTGATACAAAGCACTGGTCCTCTAACATCCAATGTTTGTCAGTTAAGATGCGAAACGTGTGAGCTTTGTGAATGATGTAGTTCCTTTGAACTGAAAAGTGACTACCCTTACCTGAAACGACGTCTTGCATGTAGGAAGACACAGAGCCTGGGATTTAACTCCATTTCGGAAGGGAAACACACAGCATAGTATTCATCCATGGATCACACTGTGGTTAGAGCGAGAAGCACACTCTTGTTTTCTAGAGTCTCTAAGACAGCAGGAAATTTGAGTGTGCCCAGAAAAATAGAACGGTGTTTCCTACACATATGTTCCATATCCAGTCCAAATCTGCTTCTGAAACTGATATAAAGCATTGACCCTCTAACATCCAATGCTTGTCAGTTAAGATGAGAAATGTGTGAGCTCTGTGAACGATGTAGTTCGTTTGAGCAGAAAAGTGACTGTCCTTACCTGAAACGAAATCTTGCTTGTAGGAAGACTCAGAGCCTGGGATTTAACTCCATTTCTGAAGGCAAACACACAGCATAGTTCTCATCCATGGATCACACTCTGCTTTAGAGCGAGAAGCACGCTCTTGCTTTCCAGAGTCTCTAAAACAGCAGGAAACGTGAGTGTGCTGAGAACAAAAGAACGGTGTTTCCTACACATACGAACCATATCTAGTCCAACTCATCTTCTGAAACTGATACAAAGCACTGGTCCTCTAACATCCAATGCTTGTCAGTTAAGATGAGAAACGTGTGCTTCGTGAAAGATGGAGTTCGTTTGAGCAGAAAAGTGACTGCCCTTACCTGAATCGATGTCTTGCTTGTAGGGAGACTCAGAGCCTGGGATTTAACTCCTTTTCTGAAGTGAAACACACAGCATAGTTTTCAATCATGGATCACACTCTGCTTTAGAATGAGAAGCAAGCTCTTGCTTTCTAGAGTCTCTAAGACAGCAGGAAACGTGAGTGTGCTGAGAACAAAAGAACGGTGTTTCCTACACATACGGACCATATCTAGTCCAAATCTGCTTCTTAAACAGATACAAAGCACTGATCCTCTAACATCCAATGCTTGTCTGTTAAGATGAGAAACGCGTGAGCTTCATGAACGATGTAGTTCGTTTGAGCAGAAAAGTGACTGCCCTTACCTGAATTGAAGTCTTGCCTGTAGGAAGACTCAGAGCCTGGGATTTAACTCCATTTCTGAAGTAAAACACACAGCAGTGGAATCATCCATTGATCACACTCTGCTTTAGAACAAGAAGCACGCTCTTGCTTTCTAGAGTCTCTAACACAGCATGAAATGTGATTTTGCTGAGAACAAAAGAACGGTGTTTCCTATACATACGGACCATATCTAGTTCAACTCTGCTTCTGAAACTGATACAAAGCACTGGTCCTCTAACATCCAATGCTTGTCAGTTAAGATGAGAAACGTGTGAGCTTTGTGAATGATGTAGTTCGTTTGAGCTGAAAAGTGACTGCCCTTACCTGAATTGAAGTCTAGCTTGTAGGAAGACTCAGAGCCTGGGACTTAACTCCATTTCTGAAGGCAAACACACAGCATAGTTCTCATTTATGGATCACACTCTGCTTTAGAGCGAGAAGCAGGCTCTTGCTTTCTAGAGTCTCTAACACAGCAGGAAACGTGAGTGTGCTGAGAACAAAAGGACGGTGTTTCCTACACATACAGACCATATCTAGTCCAACTCTGCGTCTGAATCTCATACAAAGCCCTGGTCCTCTAACATCCAATGCTTGTCAGTTAAGATGGGAATCGTGTGAGCTTCATGAACGATGTAGTTCGTTTGAGCAGAAAAATTACTGCCCTTACCTGAACTGAAGTCTTACTTGTAGGAAGACTCAGAGCCTGGGATTTAACACCATTTCTGAAGTAAAACACACAGCAGTGGAATCATCCATTGATCACACTCTGCTTTAGAACAAGAAGCACTCTCTTGCTTTCTAGAGTCTCTAAGACAGCAGGAAACGTGATTTTGCTGAGAACAAAAGAACGGTGTTTCCTACACATACGGACATTATATAGTCCAACTCTGCTTCTGAAACTGATACAAAGCACTGGTCCTCTAACATCCAATGCTTGTCTGTTAAGATGAGAAATGTGTTGAGCTCAGTGAACGATGTAGTTAATTTGAGCTGAAAAGTGACTGCCCTTACCTGAAACGAAGTCTTGCTTGTAGGAAGACACAGAGATTGGGATTTAACTCCATTTCTGAAGGGAAACACACAGCATAGTTCTCATCCATGGATCACAATCTGCTTTAGAGCGAGAAGCACGCTCTTGCTTTCTAGAGTCTCTAACACAGCAGGAAACGTGAATGTGCTGAGAACAAAAGAACGGTGTTTCCTACACATACGGACCATATCTAGTCCAACTCTGCTTCTGAAACTCATACAAAGCACTGGTCCTCTAACATCCAATGCTTGTCAGTTAAGATGAGAAACGTGTGAGCTTTGTGAATGATGTAGTTCCTTTGAACTGAAAAGTGACTACCCTTACCTGAAACGAAGTCTTGCTTGTAGGAAGAGACAGAGCCTCGGATTTAACTCCATTTCTGAAGGGAAACACACAGCATAGTATTCATCCATGGATCACACTGTGGTTAGAGCGAGAAGCACACTCTTGTTTTCTAGAGTCTCTAAGACAGCAGGAAATTTGAGTGTGCCCAGAACAATAGAACGGTGTTTCCTACACATATGGACCATATCCAGTCCAAATCTGCTTCTGAAACTGATAGAAAGCATTGACCCTATAACATCCAATGCTTGTCAGTTAAGATGAGAAACATGTGAGCTCTGTGAACGATGTAGTTCGTTTGAGCAGAAAAGTGACTGTCCTTACCTGAAATGAAGTCTTGCTTGTAGGAAGACTCAGAGCCTGGGATTTAACTCCATTTCTGAAGGCAAACACACAGCATAGTTCTCATCCATGGATCACACTCTGCTTTAGAGCGAGAAGCACGCTCTTGCTTTCCAGATTCTCTAAGACAGCAGGAAACGTGAGTGTGCTGAGAACAAAAGAACGCTGTTTCCTACACATACGAACCATATCTAGTCCAACTCATCTTCTGAAACTGATACAAAGCACTGGTCCTCTAACATCCAATGATTGTCAGTTAAGATGTGAAACGTGTGCTTCGTGAAAGATGTAGTTCGTTTGAGCAGAAAAGTGACTGCCCTTACATGAATCGATGTATTGCTTGTAGGGAGACTCAGAGCCTGGGATTTAACTCCTTTTCTGAAGTGAAACACACAGCATAGTTTTCAATCATGGATCACACTCTGCTTTAGAATGAGAAGCAAGCACTTGCTTTCTAGAGTCTATAAGACAGCAGGAAACGTGAGTGTGCTGAGAACAAAAGAACGGTGTTTCCTACACATACGGACCATATCTAGTCCAAATCTGCTTCTTAAACTGATACAAAGCGCTGATCCTCTAACATCCAATGCTTGTCTGTTAAGATGAGAAACGTGTGAGCTTCATGAAAGATGTAGTTCGTTTGAGCAGAAAAGTGACTGCCCTTACCTGAATTGAAGTCTTGCCTGTAGGAAGACTCAGAGCCTGGGATTTAACTCCATTTCTGAAGGAAAACACACAGCAGTGGAATCATCCATTGATCACACTCTGCTTTAGAACAAGAAGCACGCTCTTGCTTTCTAGAGTCTCTAACACAGCAGGAAACGTGAGTGTGCTGAGAACAAAAGAACGGTGTTTCCTACACATACGGACCATATCTAGTACAACTCTGCGTCTGAATCTCATACAAAGCACTGGTCCTCTAACATCCAATGATTGTCAGTTAAGATGGGAAACATGTGAGCTTCATGAACGATGTAGTTCGTTTGAGCAGAAAAGTGACTGCCTTACCTGAATTGAAGTCTAGCTTGTAGGAAGACTCAGAGCCTGGGATTTAACTCCATTTCTGAAGGCAAACACACAGCATAGTTCTCATCCATGGATCACACTCTGCTTTAGAGCGAGAAGCACGCTCTTGCTTTCTAGAGTCTCTAACACAGCAGGAAACGTGAGTGTGCTGAGAACAAAAGGACGGTGTTTCCTACACATACAGACCATATCTAGTCCAACTCTGCGTCTGAATCTCATACAAAGCCCTGGTCCTCTAACATCCAATGCTTGTCAGTTAAGATGGGAAACGTGTGTGCTTCATGAACGATGTAGTTCGTTTGAGCAGAAAAATTACTGCCCTTACCTGAATTGAAGTCTTACTTGTAGGAAGACTCAGAGCCTGGGATTTAACTCCATTTCTGAAGTAAAACACACAGCAGTGGAATCATCCATTGATCACACTCTGCTTTAGAACAAGAAGCACACTCTTGCTTTCTAGAGTCTCTAAGACAGCAGGAAACGTGATTTTGCTGAGAACAAAAGAACGGTGTTTCCTACACATATGGACATTATATAGTCCAACTCTGCTTCTGAAACTGATACAAAGCACTGGTCCTCTAACATCCAATGCTTGTCTGTTAAGATGAGAAATGTGTTGAGCTCAGTGAACGAGGTAGTTAATTTGAGCTGAAAAGTGACTGCCCTTACCTGAAACGAAGTCTTGCTTGTAAGAAGACACAGAGCCTGGGATTTAACTCCATTTCTGAATTGAAACACATAGCAGTGTTCTCATCCATTGATCACACTCTGCTTTAGAATAAGAAGCACGCTCTTGCTTTTTAGAGTCTCTAAGACAGGAGGAAACGTGATTTTGCTGAGAACAAAAGAACGGAGTTTCCTACACATATGGACCATATCTAGTCCAAATCTGCTTCTGAAACTGATACAATGCACTGGTCCTCTAACATCCAATGCTTGTCCGTTAAGATGGGAAACGTGTGAGCTTCATGAACGATGTAGTTCGTTTGAGCTGAAAAGTGACTGCCCTTACCTGAAACGAAGTCTTGCTTGTAGGAAGACACAGAGATTGGGATTTAACTCCATTTCTGAAGGGAAACACACAGCATAGTTCTCATCCATAGATCACAATCTGCTTTAGAGCGAGAAGCACGCTCTTGCTTTCTAGAGTCTCTAAGACAGCAGGAAACGTGAGTGTGCTGAGAACAAAAGAACGGTGTTTCCTACACATACGGACCATATCTAGTCCAACTCTGCTTCTGAAACTCTTACAAAGCACTGGTCCTCTAACATCCAATGCTTGTCAGTTAAGATGGGAAACGTGTGAGCTTCATGAACGGTGTAGTTCGTTTGAGCAGAAAAGTGACTGCCCTTACCTTAAACGAGGTCTTGCTTGTAGGAAGACTCAGAGCCTGGGATTTAACTCCATTTCTGAATTGAAACACACAGCAGTGTTCTCATCCATTGATCACAGTCTGCTTTAGAACAAGAAGCACGCTCCTGCTTTCTAGAGTCTCTAAGACAGCAGGAAACGTGAGTGTGCTGAGAACAAAAGAACGGTGTTTCCTACACATACGGACCATATCTAGTCCAACTCTGCTTCTGAAACTGATACAAAGCACTGGTCCTCTAACATCCAATGTTTGTCAGTTAAGATGAGAAACGTGTGAGCTTTGTGAATGATGTAGTTCCTTTGAACTCAAAAGTGACTACCCTTACCTGAAACGACGTCTTGCATGTAGGAAGACACAGAGCCTGGGATTTAACTCCATTTCTGAAGGGAAACACACAGCATAGTATTCATCCATGGATCACACTGTGGTTAGAGCGAGAAGCACACTCTTGTTTTCTAGAGTCTCTAAGACAGCAGGAAATTTGAGTGTGCCCAGAAAAATAGAACGGTGTTTCCTACACATATGTTCCATATCCAGTCCAAATCTGCTTCTGAAACTGATATAAAGCATTGACCCTCTAACATCCAATGCTTGTCAGTTAAGATGAGAAATGTGTGAGCTCTGAGAACGATGTAGTTCGTTTGAGCAGAAAAGTGACTGTCCTTACCTGAAAAGAAATCTTGCTTGTAGGAAGACTCAGAGCCTGGGATTTAACTCCATTTCTGAAGGCAAACACACAGCATAGTTCTCATCCATGGATCACACTCTG
Organism: Onychomys leucogaster; assembly: GCA_949786385.1. Taxonomy (NCBI): domain Eukaryota; kingdom Metazoa; phylum Chordata; class Mammalia; order Rodentia; family Cricetidae; genus Onychomys; species Onychomys leucogaster. The sequence continues at coordinate 1,082,623 of CATKUP010000069.1, forward strand.
CTTTAGAGCGAGAAGCACGCTCTTGCTTTCCAGAGTCTCTAAGACAGCAGGAAACGTGAGTGTGCTGAGAACAAAAGAACGGTGTTTCCTACACATACGAACCATATCTAGTCCAACTCATCTTCTGAAACTGATACAAAGCACTGGTCCTCTAACATCCAATGCTTGTCAGTTAAGATGTGAAACGTTTCCTTCGTGAACGATGTAGTTCGTTTGAGCAGAAAAGTGACTGCCCTTACCTGAATTGAAGTCTTGCCTGTAGGAAGACTCAGAGCCTGGGATTTAACTCCATTTCTGAAGTAAAACACACAGCAGTGGAATCATCCATTGATCACACTCTGCTTTAGAACAAGAAGCACGCTCTTGCTTTCTAGAGTCTCTAACACAGCAGGAAACCTGATTTTGCTGAGAACAAAAGAACGGTGTTTCCTACACATACGGACCATATCTAGTTCAACTCTGCTTCTGAAACTGATACAAAGCACTGACCCTCTAACATCCAATGCTTGTCAGTTAAGATGAGAAACATGTGAGCTCTGTGAACGATGTAGTTCGTTTGAGAAGAAAAGTGACTGTCCTTACCTGAAATGAAGTCTTGCTTGTAGGAAGACTCAGAGCCTGGGATTTAACTCCATTTCTGAAGGCAAACACACAGCATAGTTCTCATCCATGGATCACACTCTGCTTTAGAGCGAGAAGCACGCTCTTGCTTTCCAGATTGTCTAAGACAGCAGGAAACGTGAGTGTGCTGAGAACAAAAGAACGCTGTTTCCTACACATACAGACCATATCTAGTCCAACTCTGCGTCTGAATCTCATACAAAGCCCTAGTCCTCTAACATCCAATGCTTGTCAGTTAAGATGGGAATCGTGTGAGCTTCATGAACGATGTAGTTCGTTTGAGCAGAAAAATTACTGCCCTTACCTGAATTGAAGTCTTACTTGTAGGAAGACTCAGAGCCTGGGATTTAACTCCATTTCTGAAGTAAAACACACAGCAGTGGAATCATCCATTGATCACACTCTGCTTTAGAACAAGAAGCACACTCTTGCTTTCTAGAGTCTCTAAGACAGCAGGAAACGTGATTTTGCTGAGAACAAAAGAACGGTGTTTCCTACACATACGGACATTATATAGTCCAACTCTGCTTCTGAAACTGATACAAAGCACTGGTCTTCTAACATCCAATGCTTGTCTGTTAAGATGAGAAATGTGTTGAGCTCAGTGAACGATGTAGTTCATTTGAGCTGAAAAGTGACTGCCCTTACCTGAAACGAAGTCTTGCTTGTAGGAAGACACAGAGATTGGGATTTAACTCCATTTCTGAAGGGAAACACACAGCATAGTTCTCATCCATGGATCACAATCTGCTTTAGAGCGAGAAGCACGCTCTTGCTTTCTAGAGTCTCTAACACAGCAGGAAACGTGAGTGTGCTGAGAACAAAAGAACGGTGTTTCCTACACATACGGACCATATCTAGTACAACTCTGCGTCTGAATCTCATACAAAGCACTGGTCCTCTAACATCCAATGATTGTCAGTTAAGATGGGAAACATGTGAGCTTCATGAACGATGTAGTTCGTTTGAGCAGAAAAGTGACTGCCTTACCTGAATTGAAGTCTAGCTTGTAGGAAGACTCAGAGCCTGGGATTTAACTCCATTTCTGAAGGCAAACACACAGCATAGTTCTCATCCATGGATCACACTCTGCTTTAGAGCGAGAAGCACGCTCTTGCTTTCTAGAGTCTCTAACACAGCAGGAAACGTGAGTGTGCTGAGAACAAAAGGACGTCGTTTCCTACACATACAGACCATATCTAGTTGAACTCTGCGTCTGAATCTCATACAAAGCCCTGGTCCTCTCACATCCAATGCTTGTCAGTTAAGATGGGAAACGTGTGAGCTTCATGAACGATGTAGTTCGTTTGAGCAGAAAATTTACTGCCCTTACCTGAATTGAATTCTTACTTGTAGGAAGACTCAGAGCCTGGGATTTAACTCCATTTCTGAAGTAAAACACACAGCAGTGGAATCATCCATTGATCACACTCTGCTTTAGAACAAGAAGCACACTCTTGCTTTCTAGAGTCTCTAAGACAGCAGGAAACGTGATTTTGCTGAGAACAAAAGAACGGTGTTTCCTACACATATGGACATTATATAGTCCAACTCTGCTTCTGAAACTGATACAAAGCACTGGTCCTCTAACATCCAATGCTTGTCTGTTAAGATGAGAAATGTGTTGAGCTCAGTGAACGATGTAGTTAATTTGAGCTGAAAAGTGACTGCCCTTACCTGAAACGAAGTCTTGCTTGTAGGAAGACACAGAGATTGGGATTTAACTCCATTTCTGAAGGGAAACACACAGCATAGTTCTCATCCATGGATCACAATCTGCTTTAGAGCGAGAAGCACGCTCTTGCTTTCTAGAGTCTCTAACACAGCAGGAAACGTGAGTGTGCTGAGAACAAAAGAACGGTGTTTCCTACACATACGGACCATATCTAGTCCAACTCTGCTTCTGAAACTCATACAAAGCACTGGTCCTCTAACATCCAATGCTTGTCAGTTAAGATGAGAAACGTGTGAGCTTTGTGAATGATGTAGTTCCTTTGAACTGAAAAGTGACTACCCTTACCTGAAACGAAGTCTTGCTTGTAGGAAGAGACAGAGCCTGGAATTTAACTCCATTTCTGAAGTGAAAGACACAGCATAGTATTCATCCATGGATCACACTGTGGTTAGAGCGAGAAGCACACTCTTGCTTTCTAGAGTCTCTTAAACAGCAGGAAATTTGAGTGTGCCCAGAACAATAGAACGGTGTTTCCTACACATATGGACCATATCCAGTCCAAATCTGCTTCTGAAACTGATAGAAAGCATTGACCCTCTAACATCCAATGCTTGTCAGTTAAGATGAGAAACATGTGAGCTCTGTGAACGATGTAGTTCGTTTGAGAAGAAAAGTGACTGTCCTTACCTGAAATGAAGTCTTGCTTGTAGGAAGACTCAGAGCCTGGGATTTAACTCCATTTCTGAAGGCAAACACACAGCATAGTTCTCATCCATGGATCACACTCTGCTTTAGAGCGAGAAGCACGCTCTTGCTTTCCAGATTGTCTAAGACAGCAGGAAACGTGAGTGTGCTGAGAACAAAAGAACGCTGTTTCCTACACATACAGACCATATCTAGTCCAACTCTGCGTCTGAATCTCATACAAAGCCCTAGTCCTCTAACATCCAATGCTTGTCAGTTAAGATGGGAATCGTGTGAGCTTCATGAACGATGTAGTTCGTTTGAGCAGAAAAATTACTGCCCTTACCTGAATTGAAGTCTTACTTGTAGGAAGACTCAGAGCCTGGGATTTAACTCCATTTCTGAAGTAAAACACACAGCAGTGGAATCATCCATTGATCACACTCTGCTTTAGAACAAGAAGCACACTCTTGCTTTCTAGAGTCTCTAAGACAGCAGGAAACGTGATTTTGCTGAGAACAAAAGAACGGTGTTTCCTACACATACGGACATTATATAGTCCAACTCTGCTTCTGAAACTGATACAAAGCACTGGTCTTCTAACATCCAATGCTTGTCTGTTAAGATGAGAAATGTGTTGAGCTCAGTGAACGATGTAGTTCATTTGAGCTGAAAAGTGACTGCCCTTACCTGAAACGAAGTCTTGCTTGTAGGAAGACACAGAGATTGGGATTTAACTCCATTTCTGAAGGGAAACACACAGCATAGTTCTCATCCATGGATCACAATCTGCTTTAGAGCGAGAAGCACGCTCTTGCTTTCTAGAGTCTCTAACACAGCAGGAAACGTGAGTGTGCTGAGAACAAAAGAACGGTGTTTCCTACACATACGGACCATATCTAGTACAACTCTGCGTCTGAATCTCATACAAAGCACTGGTCCTCTAACATCCAATGATTGTCAGTTAAGATGGGAAACATGTGAGCTTCATGAACTATGTAGTTCGTTTGAGCAGAAAAGTGACTGCCTTACCTGAATTGAAGTCTAGCTTGTAGGAAGACTCAGAGCCTGGGATTTAACTCCATTTCTGAAGGCAAACACACAGCATAGTTCTCATCCATGGATCACACTCTGCTTTAGAGCGAGAAGCACGCTCTTGCTTTCTAGAGTCTCTAACACAGCAGGAAACGTGAGTGTGCTGAGAACAAAAGGACGTCGTTTCCTACACATACAGACCATATCTAGTTGAACTCTGCGTCTGAATCTCATACAAAGCCCTGGTCCTCTCACATCCAATGCTTGTCAGTTAAGATGGGAAACGTGTGAGCTTCATGAACGATGTAGTTCGTTTGAGCAGAAAATTTACTGCCCTTACCTGAATTGAATTCTTACTTGTAGGAAGACTCAGAGCCTGGGATTTAACTCCATTTCTGAAGTAAAACACACAGCAGTGGAATCATCCATTGATCACACTCTGCTTTAGAACAAGAAGCACACTCTTGCTTTCTAGAGTCTCTAAGACAGCAGGAAACGTGATTTTGCTGAGAACAAAAGAACGGTGTTTCCTACACATATGGACATTATATAGTCCAACTCTGCTTCTGAAACTGATACAAAGCACTGGTCCTCTAACATCCAATGCTTGTCTGTTAAGATGAGAAATGTGTTGAGCTCAGTGAACGATGTAGTTAATTTGAGCTGAAAAGTGACTGCCCTTACCTGAAACGAAGTCTTGCTTGTAGGAAGACACAGAGATTGGGATTTAACTCCATTTCTGAAGGGAAACACACAGCATAGTTCTCATCCATGGATCACAATCTGCTTTAGAGCGAGAAGCACGCTCTTGCTTTCTAGAGTCTCTAACACAGCAGGAAACGTGAGTGTGCTGAGAACAAAAGAACGGTGTTTCCTACACATACGGACCATATCTAGTCCAACTCTGCTTCTGAAACTCATACAAAGCACTGGTCCTCTAACATCCAATGCTTGTCAGTTAAGATGAGAAACGTGTGAGCTTTGTGAATGATGTAGTTCCTTTGAACTGAAAAGTGACTACCCTTACCTGAAACGAAGTCTTGCTTGTAGGAAGAGACAGAGCCTGGAATTTAACTCCATTTCTGAAGTGAAAGACACAGCATAGTATTCATCCATGGATCACACTGTGGTTAGAGCGAGAAGCACACTCTTGCTTTCTAGAGTCTCTTAAACAGCAGGAAATTTGAGTGTGCCCAGAACAATAGAACGGTGTTTCCTACACATATGGACCATATCCAGTCCAAATCTGCTTCTGAAACTGATAGAAAGCATTGACCCTCTAACATCCAATGCTTGTCAGTTAAGATGAGAAACATGTGAGCTCTGTGAACGATGTAGTTCGTTTGAGAAGAAAAGTGACTGTCCTTACCTGAAATGAAGTCTTGCTTGTAGGAAGACTCAGAGCCTGGGATTTAACTCCATTTCTGAAGGCAAACACACAGCATAGTTCTCATCCATGGATCACACTCTGCTTTAGAGCGAGAAGCACGCTCTTGCTTTCCAGATTGTCTAAGACAGCAGGAAACGTGAGTGTGCTGAGAACAAAAGAACGCTGTTTCCTACACATACAGACCATATCTAGTCCAACTCTGCGTCTGAATCTCATACAAAGCCCTAGTCCTCTAACATCCAATGCTTGTCAGTTAAGATGTGAAACGTGTGCTTCATGAAAGATGTAGTTCGTTTGAGCAGAAAAGTGACTGCCCTTACCTGAATCGATGTATTGCTTGTAGGGAGACTCAGAGCCTGGGATTTAACTCCTTTTCTGAAGTGAAACACACAGCATAGTTTTCAATCATGTATCACACTCTGCTTTAGAATGAGAAGCAAGCACTTGCTTTCTAGAGTCTATAAGACAACAGGAAACGTGAGTGTGCTGAGAACAAAAGAACAGTGTTTCCTACACATACAGACCATATCTAGTCCAAATCTGCTTCTTAAACTGATACAAAGCACTGATCCTCTAACATCCAATGCTTGTCTGTTAAGATGAGAAACGTGTGAGCTTCATGAAAGATGTAGTTCGTTTGAGCAGAAAAGTGACTGCCCTTACCTGAATTGAAGTCTTGCCTGTAGGAAGACTCAGAGCCTGGGATTTAACTCCATTTCTGAAGGAAAACACACAGCAGTGGAATCATCCATTGATCACACTCTGCTTTAGAACAAGAAGCACGCTCTTGCTTTCTAGAGTCTCTAAGACAGCAGGAAACGTGATTTTGCTGAGAACAAAAGAACGGTGTTTCCTACACATACGGACCATATCTAGTTCAACTCTGCTTCTGAAACTGATACAAAGCACTGGTCCTCTAACATCCAATGCTTTTCAGTTAAGATGAGAAACGTGTGAGCTTTGTGAATGATTTAGTTCGTTTGAGCTGAAAAGTGACTGCCCTTACCTGAATTGAAGTCTTGCTTGTACGAAGACACAGAGATTGGGATTTAACTCCATTTCTGAAGGGAAACACACAGCATAGTTCTCATCCATGGATCACAATCTGCTTTAGAGCGAGAAGCATGCTCTTGCTTTCTAGAGTCTCTAACACAGCAGGAAACGTGAGTGTGCTGAGAACAAAAGAACGGTGTTTCCTACACATACGGACCATATCTAGTACAACTCTGCGTCTGAATCTCATACAAAGCACTGGTCCTCTAACATCCAATGATTGTCAGTTAAGATGGGAAACATGTGAGCTTCATGAACGATGTAGTTCGTTTGAGCAGAAAAGTGACTGCCTTACCTGAATTGAAGTCTAGCTTGTAGGAAGACTCAGAGCCTGGGATTTAACTCCATTTCTGAAGGCAAACACACAGCATAGTTCTCATCCATGGATCACACTCTGCTTTAGAGCGAGAAGCACGCTCTTGCTTTCTAGAGTCTCTAACACAGCAGGAAACGTGAGTGTGCTGAGAACAAAAGGACGGTGTTTCCTACACATACAGACCATATCTAGTCCAACTCTGCGTCTGAATCTCATACAAAGCCTTGGTCCTCTAACATCCAATGCTTGTCAGTTAAGATGGGAAACGTGTGAGCTTCATGAATGATGTAGTTCGTTTGAGCAGAAAAATTACTGCCCTTACGTGAATTGAAGTCTTACTTGTAGGAATACTCAGAGCCTGGGATTTAACTCCATTTATGAAGTAAAACACACAGCAGTGGAATCATACATTGATCACACTCTGCTTTAGAACAAGAAGCACACTCTTGCTTTCTAGAGTCTCTAAGACAGCAGGAAACGTGATTTTTCTGAGAACAAAAGAACGGTGTTTCCTACACATACGGACATTATATAGTCCAACTCTGCTTCTGAAACTGATACAAAGCACTGGTCCTCTAACATCCAATGCTTGTCTGTTAAGATGAGAAATGTGTTGAGCACAGTGAACGATGTAGTTAATTTGAGCTGAAAAGTGACTGCCCTTACCTGAAACGAAGTCTTGCTTGTAAGAAGACACAGAGCCTGGGATTTAACTCCATTTCTGAATTGAAACACATAGCAGTGTTCTCATCCATTGATCACACTCTGCTTTAGAATAAGAAGCACGCTCTTGCTTTTTAGAGTCTCTAAGACAGGAGGAAACGTGATTTTGCTGAGAACAAAAGAACGGAGTTTCCTACACATATGGACCATATCTAGTCCAAATCTGCTTCTGAAACTGATACAATGCACTGGTCCTCTAACATCCAATGCTTGTCAGTTAAAATGGGAAACGTGTGAGCTTCATGAACGATGTAGTTCGTTTGAGCTGAAAAGTGAGTGCCCTTACCTGAAACGAAGTCTTGCTTGTAGGAAGACACAGAGATTGGGATTTAACTCCATTTCTGAAGGGAAACACACAGCATAGTTCTCATCCATAGATCACAATCTGCTTTAGAGCGAGAAGCACGCTCTTGCTTTCTAGAGTCTCTAAGACAGCAGGAAACGTGAGTGTGCTGAGAACAAAAGAACGGTGTTTCCAACAAATACGGACCATATCTAGTCCAACTCTGCTTCTGAAACTCATACAAAGCACTGGTCCTCTAACATCCAATGCTTGTCAGTTAAGATGGGAAACGTGTGAGCTTTGTGAATGATGTAGTTCCTTTGAACTGAAAAGTGACTGCCCTTACCTGAAACGAAGTCTTGTTTGTAGTGGGACACAGAGCCTGGGATTTAACTTCATATCTGAAGTGAAACACACAGCATAGTTTTCATCCATGGATCACACTCTGGTTAGAGCGAGAGGCACACTCTTGCTTTCTAGTGTCTCTAAGACAGCAGGAAATCTGAGTGTGCCCAGGACAATAGAACGGTGTTTCCTACACATACGGGCCATATCTAGTCCAACTCATCTTCTGAAACTGATACAAAGCACTGGTCCTCTAACATCCAATGCTTGTCAGTTAAGATGGGAAACGTGTGAGCTTCATGAACGATGTAGTTCGTTTGAGCAGAAAAGTGACTGCCCATACCTGAATTGAAGTCTTGCTTATAGGGAGACTCAGAGCCTGGGATTTAACTCCTTTTCTGAAGTGAAACACACAGCATAGTTTTCATCCATGGATCACACTCTGCTTTAGAACGAGAAGCACGCTCTTGCTTTCTAGAGTCTCTAAGACAGCAGGAAACGTGAGTGTGCTGAGAACAAAAGAACGGTGTTTCCTACACAGACTGACCATATCTAGTCCAAATCTGCTTCTTCAACTGATACAAAGCACTGATCCTCTAACCTCCAATGCTTGTCTGTTAAGATGAGAAACGTGTGAGCTTCATGAACGATGTAGTTCGTTTGAGCAGAAAAGTGACTGCCCTTACCTGAATTGAAGTCTTGCCTGTAGGAAGACTCAGAGCCTGGGGTTTAACTCCATTTCTGAGGTAAAACACACAGCAGTGTAATCATCCATTGATCACACTCTGCTTTATAACAAGAAGCACGCTCTTGCTTTCTAGAGTCTCTAAGACAGCAGGAAACGTGATTTTGCTGAGAACAAAAGAACGGTGTTTCCTACACATACGGACAATATCTAGTTCAACTCTACTTCTGAAACTGATACAAAGCACTGGTCCTCTAATATCCAATGCTTGTCAGTTAAGATGAGAAACGTCTGAGCTTTGTGAATGATGTAGTTCCTTTGAACTGAAAAGTGACTACCCTTACCTGAAACGAAATCTTGCTTGTAGTAAGACACAGAGCCTGGGATTTAACTCCATTTCTTAAGAGAAACACACAGCATAGTTCTCATCCATGGATCACACTCTGCTTTAGAGCGAGAAGCACGCTCTTGCTTTTAGAGTCTCTAATATAGCAGGAAATCTGAGTGTGCCCAGAACAAAAGAACGGTGTTTCCTACATATACGGACCATATGTAGTCCAAATCTGCTTCTGAAACTGATACAATGCTCTGGTCCTCTAACATCCAATGCTTGTCAGTTAAGATGAGAATCGTGTGATCTTCCTTAACGATGTAGTTCGTTTGAGCAGAAAAGTGTCTGTCCTTACCTGAAATGAAGTCTTGCTTGTAGAAAGACTCAAAGCCTGGGATTTAACTCCATTTCTGAAGTGAAACACACAGCAGTGTTCTCATCCATTGATGACACTCTGATTTAAAACAAGAAGCACGCTCTTGCTTTCTAGAGTCTCTAAGACAGCAGGAAACTTGAGTGTGCTGAGAACAAAAGAACGGTGTTTCCTACACATACGGACCATATCTAGTCCAACTCTGCTTCTGAAACTCATACAAAGCACTGGTCCTCTAACATCCAATGCTTGTCTGTTAAGATGATAAATGTGTGAGCTCAGTGAAGGATGTAGGTCATTTGAGCTGAAAAGTGACTGCCCTTACCTGAAACGAAGTCTTGCTTTTAGGAAGACACAGAGAAATTGGATTTAACTCCATTTCTGAAGGGAAACACACAGCATAGTTCTCATCCATAGAAGACAATCTGCTTTAGAGCGAGAAGCACGCTCTTGCTTTCTAGAGTCTCTAAGACAACAGGAAACATGAGTGTGCTGAGAACAAAAGAACGGTGTTTCCTACACATATGGACCATATCTAGTCCAACTCTGCTTCTGAAATTCATACAAAGCACTGGTCCTCTAACATCCAATGCTTGTCAGTTAAGATGAGAAACGTGTGAGCTTTGTGAATGATGTAGTTCCTTTGAACTGAAAAGTGACTGCCCTTACCTGAAACGAAGTCTTGCTTGTAGGAAGACACAGAGCCTGGGATTTAACTCCATTTCTGAAGGGAAACACACAGCATAGTTCTCATCCATGGATCACACTCTGCTTTAGAGCAAGAAGCACGCTCTTGCTTTCTAGAGTCTCTAAGACAGCAGGAAACATGAGTGTGCTGAGAACAAAAGAACGGTGTTTCCTACACATACGGACCATATCTAGTCCAACTCATCTTCAGAAACTGATACAAAGCACTGGTCCTCTAATATCCAATGCTTGTCAGTTAAGATGAGAAACGTGTGAGCTTTGTGAATGATGTAGTTCCTTTGAACTGAAAAGTGACTGCCCTTACCTGAAACGAAGTCTTGCTTGTTAAGACACAGAGCATGGGATTTAACTCCATTTCTTAAGAGAAACACACAGCATAGTTCTCATCCATGGATCACACTCTGCTTTAGAACGAGAAGCACGCTCTTGCTTTTAGAGTCTCTAATATAGCAGGAAATCTGAGTGTGCCCAGAACAAAAGAACGGTGTTTCCTACATATACGGACCATATGTATTCCAAATCTGCTTCTAAAACTGATACAATGCGCTGGTCCTCTAACATCCAATGCTTGTCAGTTAAGATGAGAAACGTGTGAGCTTTGTGAATGATGTAGTTCCTTTGAACTGAAAAGTGACTGCCCTTACCTGAAACGAAGTCTTGCTTGTAGAAAGACACAGAGCCTGGGATTTAACTCCATTTCTGAAGGGAAACACACAGCATAGTTCTCATCCATGGATCAAACTCTGCTTTAGAGCGAGAAGCACGCTCTTGCTTTCTAGAGTCTCTAAGACAGCAGGAAACATGAGTGTGCTGAGAACAAAAGAACGGTGTTTCCTACACATAAGGACCATATATAGTCCAACTCATCTTCTGAAACTGATTCAAAGCACTGGTCCTCTAACATCCAATGCTTGTCAGTTAAGATGGGAAACGTGTGAGCTTCATGAACGATGTAGTTCGTTTGAGCAAAAAAGTGACTGCCTTACCTGAATTGAAGTCTTGCTTGTAGGAAGACTCAGAGCCTGGGATTTAACTCCATTTCTGAAGGAAAACACACAGCATAGTTCTCATCCATGGATCACACTCTGCTTTAGAGCGAGAAGCACGCTCTTGCTTTCTAGAGTCTCTAAGACAGCAGGAAACGTGAGTGTGCCCAGAAAAAAAGAACGGTGTTTCCTACACATACGGACTATATGTAGTCCAAAACTTCTTCTGAAACAGATAGAATGCACTGGTCCTCTAACATCCAATGCTTGTCAGTTAAGATGAGAAACGTGTGTGCTTCGTGAACGATGTAGTTCGTTTGAGCAGAAAAGTGACTGCCCTTACCTGAAACGAAGTCTTGCTTGTAGGGAGAATCAGAGCCTGGGATTTAACTACTTTTCTGAGGTGAAACACACAGCATAGTTTTCATCCATGGATCACACTCTGGTTAGAGCGAGAGGCACACTCTTGCTTTCTAGAGTCTCTAAGACAGCAGGAAATCTGAGTGTGCCCAGAACAATAGAACGGTGTTTCCTACACATATGGACCATATCCAGTCCAAATCTGCTTCTGAAACTGATACAAAGCACTGGTCCTCTAACATCCAATGTTTGTCAGTTAAGATGAGAAACGTGTGAGCTTTGTCAATGATGTAGTTCCTTTGAACTGAAAAGTGACTGCCCTTACCTGAATTGAAGTCTTGCCTGTAGGAAGACTCAGAGCCTGGGATTTAACTCCATTTCTGAATTGAAACACACAGCAGTGTTCTCATCCATTGATCACATTCTGCTTTAGAGCAAGAAGCACGCTCTTGCTTTCTAGAGTCTCTAAGACAGCAGGAAACGTGAGTGTGCTGAGAACAAAATAACGGTGTTTCCTACACAGGGACCATATCTAGTCCAACTCATCTTCTGAAACTGATACAAAGCACTGGTCCTCTAACAACCTATGCTTGTCAGTTAAGATGGGAATCGTGTGAGCTTCATGAACGATGTAGTTCATTTGAGCAAAAAAGTGACTGCCCTTACCTTAAACGAATTCTTGCTTGAACGAACAATCAGAGCCTGGGATTTAACTCCATTTCTGAATTGAAACACACAGCAGTGTTCTCATCCATTGATCACACTCTGCTTTAGAACAAGAAGCACGCTCTTGCTTTCTAGAGTCTCTAAGACAGCAGGAAACGTGAGTGTGCTGAGAACAAAAGAACGGTGTTTCCTACACATACAGACCATATCTAGTCCAACTCTGCTTCTGAAACTGATACATAGCACTGGTCCTCTAACATCCAATGTTTGTCAGTTAAGATGAGAAACGTGTGAGCTTTGTGAATGATGTAGTTCCTTTGAACTGAAAAGTGACTACCCTTACCTGAAACGAAATCTTGCATGTAGGAAGACACAGAGCCTGGTATTTAACTCCATTTCTGAAGGGAAACACACAGCATAGTATTCATCCATGGATCACAATGTGGTTAGAGGGAGAAGCACACTGTTGTTTTTTAGAGTCTCTAAGAGAGCAGGAAATTTGAGTGTGCCCAGGACAATAGAAAGGTGTTTCCTACACATATGTTCCATATCCAGTCCAACTCATCTTCTGAAACTGATACAAAGCACTGGTCCTCTAACATCCAATGCTTGTCAGTTAAGATGGGAATCGTGTGAGCTTCATGAACGATGTAGTTCATTTGAGCAAAAAAGTGACTGTCCTTACCTTAAACGAATTCTTGCTTGAACGAAGACTCAGAGCCTGGGATTTAACTCCATTTCTGAATTGAAACACACAGCAGTGTTCTCATCCATTGATCACACTCTGCTTTAGAATAAGAAGCATGCTCTTGCTTTTTAGAGTCTCTAAGACAGGAGGAAACGTGATTTTGCTGAGAACAAAAGAACGGAGTTTCCTACACATACAGAACATATCTAGTCCAAATCTGCTTCTGAAACTGATACAAAGCACTGACCCTCTAACATCCAAGGCTTGTCAGTTAAGATGGGAAACGTGTGAGCTTCATGAACGATGTAGTTCGTTTGAGCTGAATAGTGACTGCCTTACCTGAATTGAAGTCTTGCTTGTTGGAAGACTCAGAGCCTGGGATTTAACTCCATTTCTGAAGGAAAACACACAGCATACTTCTCATCCATGGATCACACTCTGCTTTAGAGCGAGAAGCACGCTCTTGCTTTCTATAGTCTCTAAGACAGCAGGAAACGTGAGTGTGCCCAGAACAAAAGAATGGTGTTTCCTACATATACAGACTATATGTAGTCCAAAACTTCTTCTGAAACAGATAGAATGCACTGGTCCTCTAACATCCAATGCTTGTCAGTTAAGATGTGAAACGTGTGCTTCGTGAAAGATGTAGTTCGTTTGAGCAGAAAAGTGACTGCCCTTACCTGAAACGAAGTCTTGCTTGTAGGGAGAATCAGAGCCTGGGATTTAACTACTTTTCTGAGGTGAAACACACAGCATAGTTTTCATCCATGGATCACACTCTGGTTAGAGCGAGAGGCACACTCTTGCTTTCTAGAGTCTCTAAGACAGCAGGAAATCTGAGTGTGCCCAGAACAATAGAACGGTGTTTCCTACACATATGGACCATATCCAGTCCAAATCTGCTTCTGAAACTGATACAAAGCACTGGTCCTCTAACATCCAATGTTTGTCAGTTAAGATGAGAAACGTGTGAGCTTTGTCAATGATGTAGTTCCTTTGAACTGAAAAGTGACTGCCCTTACCTGAATTGAAGTCTTGCCTGTAGGAAGACTCAGAGCCTGGGATTTAACTCCATTTCTGAATTGAAACACACAGCAGTGTTCTCATCCATTGATCACATTCTGCTTTAGAGCAAGAAGCACGCTCTTGCTTTCTAGAGTCTCTAAGACAGCAGGAAACGTGAGTGTGCTGAGAACAAAATAACGGTGTTTCCTACACAGGGACCATATCTAGTCCAACTCATCTTCTGAAACTGATACAAAGCACTGGTCCTCTAACAACCTATGCTTGTCAGTTAAGATGGGAATCGTGTGAGCTTCATGAACGATGTAGTTCATTTGAGCAAAAAAGTGACTGCCCTTACCTTAAACGAATTCTTGCTTGAACGAACAATCAGAGCCTGGGATTTAACTCCATTTCTGAATTGAAACACACAGCAGTGTTCTCATCCATTGATCACACTCTGCTTTAGAACAAGAAGCACGCTCTTGCTTTCTAGAGTCTCTAAGACAGCAGGAAACGTGAGTGTGCTGAGAACAAAAGAACGGTGTTTCCTACACATACAGACCATATCTAGTCCAACTCTGCTTCTGAAACTGATACATAGCACTGGTCCTCTAACATCCAATGTTTGTCAGTTAAGATGAGAAACGTGTGAGCTTTGTGAATGATGTAGTTCCTTTGAACTGAAAAGTGACTACCCTTACCTGAAACGAAATCTTGCATGTAGGAAGACACAGAGCCTGGTATTTAACTCCATTTCTGAAGGGAAACACACAGCATAGTATTCATCCATGGATCACAATGTGGTTAGAGGGAGAAGCACACTGTTGTTTTTTAGAGTCTCTAAGAGAGCAGGAAATTTGAGTGTGCCCAGGACAATAGAAAGGTGTTTCCTACACATATGTTCCATATCCAGTCCAACTCATCTTCTGAAACTGATACAAAGCACTGGTCCTCTAACATCCAATGCTTGTCAGTTAAGATGGGAATCGTGTGAGCTTCATGAACGATGTAGTTCATTTGAGCAAAAAAGTGACTGTCCTTACCTTAAACGAATTCTTGCTTGAACGAAGACTCAGAGCCTGGGATTTAACTCCATTTCTGAATTGAAACACACAGCAGTGTTCTCATCCATTGATCACACTCTGCTTTAGAATAAGAAGCATGCTCTTGCTTTTTAGAGTCTCTAAGACAGGAGGAAACGTGATTTTGCTGAGAACAAAAGAACGGAGTTTCCTACACATACAGAACATATCTAGTCCAAATCTGCTTCTGAAACTGATACAAAGCACTGACCCTCTAACATCCAAGGCTTGTCAGTTAAGATGGGAAACGTGTGAGCTTCATGAACGATGTAGTTCGTTTGAGCTGAATAGTGACTGCCTTACCTGAATTGAAGTCTTGCTTGTTGGAAGACTCAGAGCCTGGGATTTAACTCCATTTCTGAAGGAAAACACACAGCATACTTCTCATCCATGGATCACACTCTGCTTTAGAGCGAGAAGCACGCTCTTGCTTTCTATAGTCTCTAAGACAGCAGGAAACGTGAGTGTGCCCAGAACAAAAGAATGGTGTTTCCTACATATACAGACTATATGTAGTCCAAAACTTCTTCTGAAACAGATAGAATGCACTGGTCCTCTAACATCCAATGCTTGTCAGTTAAGATGTGAAACGTGTGCTTCGTGAAAGATGTAGTTCGTTTGAGCAGAAAAGTGACTGCCCTTACCTGAATTGAAGTCTTGCTTGTAGGGAGACTCAGAGCCTGGGATTTAACTCCTTTTCTGAAGTGAAACACACAGCATAGTTTTCAATCATGGATCACACTCTGCTTTAGAACGAGAAGCAAGCTCTTGCTTTCTAGAGTCTCTAAGACAGCAGGAAACGTGAGTGTGCTGAGAACAAAAGAACGGTGTTTCCTACACATACAGACCATATCTAGTCCAACTCTGCTTCTGAAACTGATACAAAGCACTGGTCCTCTAACATCCAATGCTTGTCAGTTAAGATGAGAAACGTGTGAGCTTTGTGAATGATGTAGTTCCTTTGAACTGAAAAGTGACTGCCCTTACCTGAAATGAAGTCTTGCTTGTAGTAAGACACAGAGCCTGGGATATAACTCCATTTCTTAAGAGAAACACACAGCATAGATCCCATCCATGGATCACACTCTGCTTTAGAGCGAGAAGCATGCTCTTGCTTTTAGAGTCTCTAATATAGCAGGAAATCTGAGTGTGCCCAGAACAAAAGAACGGTGTTTCCTACATATACGGACCATATGTAGTCCAAATCTGCTTCTGAAACTGATACATAGCACTGGTCCTCTAACATCCAATGTTTGTCAGTTAAGATGAGAAACGTGTGAGCTTTGTGAATGATGTAGTTCCTTTTAACTGAAAAGTGACTACCCTTACCTGAAACGAAGTCTTGCATGTAGGAAGACACAGAGCCTGGGATTTAACTCCATTTCTGAAGGGAAACACACAGCATAGTATTCATCCTTGGATCACACTGTGGTCAGAGCGAGAAGCACACTGTTGTTTTCTAGAGTCTCTAAGAGAGCAGGAAATTTGAGTGTGCCCAGGACAATAGAACGGTGTTTCTTACACATATGTTCCATATCCAGTCCAAATCTGCTTCTGAAACTGATATAAAGCATTGACCCTCTAACATCCAATGCTTGTCAGTTAAGATGAGAAATGTGTGAGCTCTGTGAACGATGTAGTACGTTTGAGCAGAAAAGTGACTGTCCTTACCTGAAAAGAAGTCTTGCTTGTAGGAAGACTCAGAGCCTGGGATTTAACTCCATTTCTGAAGGCAAACACACAGCATAGTTCTCATCCATGGATCACACTCTGCTTTAGAGCGAGAAGCACGCTCTTGCTTTCTAGATTCTCTAAGACAGCAGGAAACGTGAGTGTGCTGAGAACAAAAGAACGGTGTTTCCTACACATACGGACCATATCTAGTCCAACTCATCTTCTGAAACTGATACAAAGCACTGGTCCTCTAACATCCAATGCTTGTCAGTTAAGATGGGAATCGTGTGAGCTTCATGAACGATGTAGTTCCTTTGAGCAAAAAAGTGACTGGCCTTACCTTAAACGAAGTATTGCTTGAACGAAGACTCAGAGCCTGGGATTTAACTCCATTTCTGAATTGAAACACACAGCAGTGTTCTCATCCATTGATCACACTCTGCTTTAGAATAAGAAGCATGCTCTTGCTTTTTAGAGTCTCTAAGACAGGAGGAAACGTGATTTTGCTGAGAACAAAAGAACGGAGTTTCCTACACATACGGAACATATCTAGTCCAAATCTGCTTCTGAAACTGATACAAAGCACTGACCCTCTAACATCCAAGGCTTGTCAGTTAAGATGGGAAACGTGTGAGCTTCATGAACGATGTAGTTCGTTTGAGCTGAAAAGTGACTGCCTTACCTGAATTGAAGTCTTGCTTGTTGGAAGACTCAGAGCCTGGGATTTAACTCCATTTCTGAAGGAAAACACACAGCATACTTCTCATCCATGGATCACACTCTGCTTTAGAGCGAGAAGCACGCTCTTGCTTTCTAGAGTCTCTAAGACAGCAGGAAACGTGAGTGTGCCCAGAACAAAAGAATGGTGTTTCCTACACATACAGACTATATGTAGTCCAAAACTTCTTCTGAAACAGATAGAATGCACTGGTCCTCTAACATCCAATGCTTGTCAGTTAAGATGTGAAACGTGTGCTTCGTGAAAGATGTAGTTCGTTTGAGCAGAAAAGTGACTGCCCTTACCTGAAACGAAGTCTTGCTTGTAGGGAGACTCAGAGCCTGGGATTTAACTCCTTTTCTGAAGTGAAACACACAGCATAGTTTTCAATCATGGATCACACTCTGCTTTAGAACGAGAAGCAAGCTCTTGCTTTCTAGAGTCTCTAAGACAGCAGGAAACGTGAGTGTGCTTAGAACAAAAGAATGGTGTTTCCTACACATACAGACCATATCTAGTTCAACTCTGCTTCTGAAACTGATACAAAGCACTGGTCCTCTAACATCCAATGCTTGTCAGTTAAGATGAGAAACGTGTGAGCTTTGTGAATGATGTAGTTCCTTTGAACTGAAAAGTGACTGCCCTTACCTGAAATGAAGTCTTGCTTGTAGTAAGACACAGAGCCTGGGATTTAACTCCATTTCTTAAGAGAAACACACAGCATAGTTCCCATCCATGGATCACACTCTGCTTTAGAGCGAGAAGCATGCTCTTGCTTTTAGAGTCTCTAATATAGCAGGAAATCTGAGTGTGCCCAGAACAAAAGAACGGTGTTTCCTACATATACGGACCATATGTAGTCCAAATCTGCTTCTGAAACTGATACAATGCGCTGGTCCTCTAACATCCAATGCTTGTCAGTTAAGATGGGAAACGTGTGAGCTTCATGAACGATGTAGTTCGTTTGAGCAGAAAAGTGACTGCCTTACCTGAATTGAAGTCTTGCATGTAGGAAGACTCAGAGCCTGGGATTTAACTCCATTTCTGAAGGCAAACACACGGCATAGTTCTCATCCATAGATCACACTCTGCTTTAGAGCGAGAAGCACGCTCTTGCTTTCTAGAGTCTCTAAGACAGCAGGAAACGTGAGTGTGCCCAGAACAAAAGAACAGTGTTTCCTACACATACGGACTATATGTAGTCCAAAACTTCTTCTGAAACAGATAGAATGCACTGGTCCTCTAACATCCAATGCTTGTCAGTTAAGATGTGAAACATGTGCTTCATGAAAGATGTAGTTCGTTTGAGCAGAAAAGTGACTGCCCTTACCTGAAACGAAGTCTTGCTTGTAGGGAGACTCAGAGCCTGGGATTTAACTCCTTTTCTGAAGTGAAACACACAGCATAGTTTTCAATCATGGATCACACTCTGCTTTAGAACGAGAAGCAAGCTCTTGCTTTCTAGAGTCTCTAACACAGCAGGAAACGTGAGTGTGCTGAGAACAAAAGAACGGTGTTTCCTACACTTACGGACCATATCGAGTTCAACTCTGCTTCTGAAACTGATACAAAGCACTGGTCCTCTAACATCCAATGCTTGTCAGTTAAGATGAGAAACGTGTGAGCTCTGTGAACAATGTAGTTCGTTTGATCTGAAAAGTGACTGCCCTTACCTGAATTGAAGTCTTGCTTGTCGGAAGACACAGAGATTGGGATTTAACTCCATTTCTGAAGGGAAACACACAGCATAGTTCTCATCCATGGGTCACAATCTGCTTTAGAGCGAGAAGCACGCTCTTGCTTTCTAGAGTCTCAACACAGCTAGAAACGTGAGTGTGCTGAGAACAAAAGAACGGTGTCTCCTACACATACGGACCATATCTCGTCCAACTCTGCGTCTGATCTCATACAAAGCACTGGTCCTCTAACATCCAATGCTTGTCAGTTAAGATGGGAAACGTCTGAGCTTCATGAACGATGTAGTTCGTTTGAAATGAAAAGTGACTGCCTTACCTGAATTGAAGTCTTGCTTGTAGGAAGACTCAGAGCCTGGGATTTAACTCCATTTCTGAAGGCAAACACACAGCATAGTTCTCATCCATGGATCACACTCTGCTTCAGAGCGAGAAGCACGCTCTTGCTTTCTAGAGTCTCTAAGACAGCAGGAAACGTGAGTGTGCCCAGAACAAAAGAACGGTGTTTCCTACACATACAGACTATATGTAGTCCAAAACTTCTTCTGAAACAGATAAAATGCACTGGTCCTCTAAAATCCAATGCTTGTCAGTTAAGATGTGAAACGTGTGTGCTTCGTGAACGATGTAGTTCGCTTGAGCAGAAAATTGACTGCCCTTACCTGAAACGAAGTCCTGCTTGTAGGGAGACTCAGAGCCTGGGATTTAACTCCATTTCTGAAGTAAAACACATAGCAGTGGAATCATCCATTGATCACACTCTGCTTTAGAACAAGAAGCACACTCTTGCTTTCCAGAGTCTCTAAGACAGCAGGAAACGTGATTTTGCTGAGAACAAAAGAACGGTGTTTCCTACACATACGGACATTATATAGTCCAACTCTGCTTCTGAAACTGATACAAAGCACTGGTCCTCTAACATCCAATGCTTGTCTGTTAAGATGAGAAACGTGTGAGCTCCGTGAAAGATGTAGTTCTTTTGAGCTGAAAAGTGACTGCCCTTACCTGAAACGAAGTCTTGCTTGTAGGAAGACACAGAGATTGAGATTTAACTCCATTTCTGAAGGGAAACACACAGCATAGTTCTCATCCATGGATCACAATCTGCTTTAGAGCGAAAAGCACGCTCTTGCTTTCTAGATTCTCTAACACAGCAGGAAATGTGAGTGTGCTGAGAACAAAAGAATGGTGTTTCCTACACATACAGACCATATCTAGTCCAACTCTGCGTCTGAATCTCATACAAAGCACTGGTCCTCTAACATCCAATGCTTGTCAGTTAAGATGGGAAACGTGTGAGCTTCATGAACGATGTAGTTCGTTTGAGCAGAAAAATTACTGCTCTTACCTGAATTGAAGTCTTACTTGTAGGAAGACTCAGAGCCTGGAATTTAACTCCATTTTTGAAGTAAAACACACAGCAGTGGAATCATCCATTTATCACACTCTGCTTTAGAACAAGAAGCACACTCTTGCTTTCTAGAGTCTCTAAGACAGCAGGAAACGTGATTTTGCTGAGAACAAAAGAACGGTGTTTCCTACACATACGGACATTATATAGTCCAACTCTGCTTCTGAAACTGATACAATGCGCTGGTCCTCTAACATCCAATGCTTGTCAGTTAAGATGAGAATCGTGTGATCTTCATGAAGAATGTAGTTCGTTTGAGCAGAAATGTGGCTGCCCTTTCCTTAAACGAAGTCTTGCTTGTAGGAAGACTCAGAGCCTGGGATTTAACTCCATTTCTGAATTGAAACACACAGCAGTGTTCTCATCCATTGATCACACTCTGCTTTAGGACAAGAAGCACGCTCTTGCTTTCTAGAGTCTCTAAGACAGCAGGAAACGTGAGTGTGCTGAGAACAAAAGAACGGTGTTTCCTACACATACAGACCATATCTAGTCCAACTCTGCTTCTGAAACTGATACATAGCACTGGTCCTCTAACATCCAATGTTTGTCAGTTAAGATGAGAAACGTGTGAGCTTTGTGAATGATGTAGTTCCTTTGAACTGAAAAGTGACTACCCTTACCTGAAACGAAGTCTTGCATGTAGGAAGACACAGAGCCTGGGATTTAACTCCATTTCTGAAGGGAAACACACAGCATAGTATTCATCCATGGATCACACTGTGGTTAGAGCGAGAAGCACACTGTTGTTTTTTAGAGTCTCTAAGAGAGCAGGAAATTTGAGTGTGCCCAGGACAATAGAAAGGTGTTTCCTACACATATGTTCCATATCCAGTCCAAATCTGCTTCTGAAACTGATATAAAGCATTGACCCTCTAACATCCAATGCTTGTCAGTTAAGATGAGAAATGTGTGAGCTCTGTGAACGATGTAGTTCGTTTGAGCAGAAAAGTGACTGTCCTTACCTGAAAAGAATTCTTGCTTGTAGGAAGACTCAGAGCCTGGGATTTAACTCCATTTCTGAAGGCAAACACACAGCATAGTTCTCATCCATGGATCACACTCTGCTTTAGAGCGAGAAGCACGCTCTTGCTTTCTAGAGGCTCTAAGACAGAAGGAAACGTGAGTGTGCTGAGAACAAAAGAACGGTGTTTCCTACACACGGACCATATCTAGTCCAACTCATCTTCTGAAACTGATACAAAGCACTGGTCCTCTAACATCCAATGCTTGTCAGTTAAGATGGGAATCGTGTGAGCTTCATGAACGATGTAGTTCATTTGAGCAAAAAAGTGACTGTCCTTACCTTAAACGAATTCTTGCTTGAACGAAGACTCAGAGCCTGGGATTTAACTCCATTTCTGAATTGAAACACACAGCAGTGTTCTCATCCATTGATCACACTCTGCTTTAGAATAAGAAGCAAGCTCTTGCTTTTTAGAGTCTCTAAGACAGGAGGAAACGTGATTTTGCTGAGAACAAAAGAACGGAGTTTCCTACACATACGGAACATATCTAGTCCAAATCTGCTTCTGAAACTGATACAAAGCACTGACCCTCTAACATCCAAGGCTTGTCAGTTAAGATGGGAAACGTGTGAGCTTCATTAATGATGTAGTTCCTTTGAACTGAAAAGTGACTGCCCTTACCTGAAATGAAGTCTTGCTTGTAGTAAGACACAGAGCCTGGGATTTAACTCCATTTCTTAAGAGAAACACACAGCATAGTTCCCATCCATGGATCACACTCTGCTTTAGAGCGAGAAGCACGCTCTTGCTTTCTAGAGTCTCTAAGACAGCAGGAAACGTGAGTGTGCCCAGAACAAAAGAATGGTGTTTCCTACACATACAGACTATATGTAGTCCAAAACTTCTTCTGAAACAGATAGAATGCACTGGTCCTCTAACATCCAATGCTTGTCAGTTAAGGTGTGAAACGTGTGCTTCGTGAAAGATGTAGTTCGTTTGAGCAGAAAAGTGACTGCCCTTACCTGAAACGAAGTCTTGCTTGTAGGGAGACTCAGAGCCTGGGATTTAACTCCTTTTCTGAAGTGAAACACACAGCATAGTTTTCAATCCTGGATCACACTCTGCTTTAGAACGAGAAGCAAGCTCTTGCTTTCTAGAGTCTCTAAGACAGCAGGAAACGTGAGTGTGCTGAGAACAAAAGAACGGTGTTTCCTACACATACAGACCATATCTAGTTCAACTCTGCTTCTGAAACTGATACAAAGCACTGGTCCTCTATCATCCAATGCTTGTCAGTTAAGATGAGAAACGTGTGAGCATCATGAACGATGTAGTTCGTTTGAGCAGAAAAGTGACTGCCTTTACCTGAATTGAAGTCTTGCCTGTAGGAAGACTCAGAGCCTGGGATTTAACTCCATTTCTGAGGTAACACACACAGCAGTGTAATCATCCATTGATCACACTCGGCTTTATAACAAGAAGCACGCTCTTGCTTTCTAGAGTCTCTACGACAGCAGGAAACGTGATTTTGCTGAGAACAAAAGAACGGTGTTTCCTACACATACGGACAATATCTTGTTCAACTCTGCTTCTGAAACTGATACAAAGCACTGGTCCTCTAACATCCAATGCTTGTCAGTTAAGATGAGAAACGTGTGAGCTTTGTGAATGATGTAGTTCCTTTGAACTGAAAAGTGACTGCCCTTACCTGAAACGAAGTCTTGCTTGTAGTAAGACACAGAGCCTGGGATTTAACTCCATTTCTTAAGAGAAACACACAGCATAGTTCTCATCCATGGATCACACTCTGCTTTAGAGCGAGAAGCACGCTCTTGCTTTTAGAGTCTCTAATATAGCAGGAAATCTGAGTGTGCCGAGAACAAACGAATGGTGTTTCCTACATATACGGACCATATGTAGTCCAAATCTGCTTCTGAAACTGATACAATGCGCTGGTCCTCTAACATCCAATGCTTGTCAGTTAAGATGAGAATCGTGTGATCTTCATGAACGATGTCGTTCGTTTGAGCAGAAATGTGACTGCCCTTACCTTAAACGAAGTCTTGCTTGTAGGAAGACTCAGAGCCTGGGATTTAACTCCATTTCTGAATTGAAACACACAGCAGTGTTCTCATCCATTGATCACACTCTGCTTTAGAACAAGAAGCACGCTCTTGCTTTCTAGAGTCTCTAAGACAGCAGGAAACA
The DNA here is from genome assembly GCA_949786385.1 of Onychomys leucogaster. Taxonomy (NCBI): domain Eukaryota; kingdom Metazoa; phylum Chordata; class Mammalia; order Rodentia; family Cricetidae; genus Onychomys; species Onychomys leucogaster. Next base: position 1,106,305 of record CATKUP010000069.1, read on the forward strand.
TGAATGTCCTGAGAACAAAAGAACGGTGTTTCCTACACATACGGACCATATCTAGTCCAACTCTGCTTCTGAAACTGATACATAGCACCTGTCCTCTAACATCCAATGTTTGTCAGTTAAGATGAGAAACGTGTGAGCTTTGTGAATGATGTAGTTCCTTTGAACTGAAAAGTGACTACCCTTACCTGAAACGAAGTCTTGCATGTAGGAAGACACAGAGCCTGGGATTTAACTCCATTTCTGAAGGGAAACACACAGCATAGTATTCATCCATGGATCACACTGTGGTCAGAGCGAGAAGCACACTGTTGTTTTCTAGAGTCTCTAAGAGAGCAGGAAATTTGAGTGTGCCCAGGACAATAGAACGGTGTTTCTTACACATATGTTCCATATCCAGTCCAAATCTGCTTCTGAAACTGATATAAAGCATTGACCCTCTAACTTCCAATGCTTGTCAGTTAAGATGTGAAATGTGTGAGCTCTGTGAACGATGTAGTACGTTTGAGCAGAAAAGTGACTGTCCTTACCTGAAAAGAAGTCTTGCTTGTAGGAAGACTCAGAGCCTGGGATTTAACTCCATTTCTGAAGGCAAACACACAGCATAGTTCTCATCCATGGATCACACTCTGCTTTAGAGCGAGAAGCACGCTCTTGCTTTCTAGATTCTCTAAGACAGCAGGAAACGTGAGTGTGCTGAGAACAAAAGAACGGTGTTTCCTACACATACGGACCATATCTAGTCCAACTCATCTTCTGAAACTGATACAAAGCACTGACCCTCTAACATCCAATGCTTGTCAGTTAAGATGGGAAACGTGTGAGCTTCATGAACGATGTAGTTCGTTTGAGCAGAAAAGTGACTGCCTTACCTGAATTGAAGTCTTGCATGTAGGAAGACTCAGAGCCTGGGATTTAACTCCATTTCTGAAGGCAAACACACGGCATAGTTCTCATCCATAGATCACACTCTGCTTTAGAGCGAGAAGCACGCTCTTGCTTTCTAGAGTCTCTAAGACAGCAGGAAACGTGAGTGTGCCCAGAACAAAAGAACAGTGTTTCCTACACATACGGACTATATGTAGTCCAAAACTTCTTCTGAAACAGATAGAATGCACTGGTCCTCTAACATCCAATGCTTGTCAGTTAAGATGAGAAATGTGTGAGCTCTGTGAACGATGTAGTACGTTTGAGCAGAAAAGTGACTGGCCTTACCTTAAACGAAGTATTGCTTGAACGAAGACTCAGAGCCTGGGATTTAACTCCATTTCTGAATTGAAACACACAGCAGTGTTCTCATCCATTGATCACACTCTGCTTTAGAATAAGAAGCATGCTCTTGCTTTTTAGAGTCTCTAAGACAGGAGGAAACGTGATTTTGCTGAGAACAAAAGAACGGAGTTTCCTACACATACGGAACATATCTAGTCCAAATCTGCTTCTGAAACTGATACAAAGCACTGACCCTCTAACATCCAAGGCTTGTCAGTTAAGATGGGAAACGTGTGAGCTTCATGAACGATGTAGTTCGTTTGAGCTGAAAAGTGATTGCCTTACCTGAATTGAAGTCTTGCTTGTTGGAAGACTCAGAGCCTGGGATTTAACTCCATTTCTGAAGGAAAACACACAGCATACTTCTCATCCATGGATCACACTCTGCTTTAGAGCGAGAAGCACGCTCTTGCTTTCTAGAGTCTCTAAGACAGCAGGAAACGTGAGTGTGCCCAGAACAAAAGAATGGTGTTTCCTACACATACAGACTATATGTAGTCCAAAACTTCTTCTGAAACAGATAGAATGCACTGGTCCTCTAACATCCAATGCTTGTCAGTTAAGATGTGAAACGTGTGCTTCGTGAAAGATGTAGTTCGTTTGAGCAGAAAAGTGACTGCCCTTACCTGAAACGAAGTCTTGCTTGTAGGGAGACTCAGAGCCTGGGATTTAACTCCTTTTCTGAAGTGAAACACACAGCATAGTTTTCAATCATGGATCACACTCTGCTTTAGAACGAGAAGCAAGCTCTTGCTTTCTAGAGTCTCTAAGACAGCAGGAAACGTGAGTGTGCTGAGAACAAAAGAACGGTGTTTCCTACACTTACGGACCATATCTAGTTCAACTCTGCTTCTGAAACTGATACAAAGCACTGGTCCTCTAACATCCAATGCTTGTCAGTTAAGATGAGAAACGTGTGAGCTTTGTGAATGATGTAGTTCCTTTGAACTGAAAAGTAACTGCCCTTACCTGAAATGAAGTCTTGCTTGTAGTAAGACACAGTGCCTGGGATTTAACTCCATTTCTTAAGAGAAACACACAGCATAGTTCCCATCCATGGATCAAACTCTGCTTTAGAGCGAGAAGCATGCTCTTGCTTTTAGAGTCTCTAATATAGCAGGAAATCTGAGTGTGCCCAGAACAAAAGAACGGTGTTTCCTACATATACGGACCATATGTAGTCCAAATCTGCTTCTGAAACTGATACAATGCGCTGGTCCTCTAACATCCAATGCTTGTCAGTTAAGATGAGAATCGTGTGATCTTCATGAACGATGTAGTTCGTTTGAGCAGAAATGTGACTGCCCTTACCTTAAACGAAGTCTTGCTTGTAGGAAGACTCAGAGCCTGGGATTTAACTCCATTTCTGAATTGAAACACACAGCAGTGTTCTCATCCATTGATCACACTCTGCTTTAGAACAAGAAGCACGCTCTTGCTTTCTAGAGTCTCTAAGACAGCAGGAAACGTGAATGTGCTGAGAACAAAAGAACGGTGTTTCCTACACATACGGACCATATCTAGTCCAACTCTGCTTCTGAAACTGATACATAGCACTGGTCCTCTAACATCCAATGTTTGTCAGTTAAGATGAGAAACGTGTGAGCTTTGTGAATGATGTAGTTCCTTTGAACTGAAAAGTGACTACCCTTACCTGAAACGAAGTCTTGCATGTAGGAAGACACAGAGCCTGGGATTTAACTCCATTTCTGAAGGGAAACACACAGCATAGTATTCATCCATGGATCACACTGGGGTCAGAGCGAGAAGCACACTGTTGTTTTCTAGAGTCTCTAAGAGAGCAGGAAATTTGAGTGTGCCCAGGACAATAGAACGGTGTTTCTTACACATATGTTCCATATCCAGTCCAAATCTGCTTCTGAAACTGATATAAAGCATTGACCCTCTAACATCCAATGCTTGTCAGTTAAGATGAGAAATGTGTGAGCTCTGTGAACGATGTAGTACGTTTGAGCAGAAAAGTGACTGTCCTTACCTGAAAAGAAGTCTTGCTTGTAGGAAGACTCAGAGCCTGGGATTTAACTCCATTTCTGAAGGCAAACACACAGCATAGTTCTCATCCATGGATCACACTCTGCTTTAGAGCGAGAAGCACGCTCTTGCTTTCTAGATTCTCTAAGACAGCAGGAAACGTGAGTGTGCTGAGAACAAAAGAACGGTGTTTCCTACACATACGGACCATATCTAGTCCAACTCATCTTCTGAAACTGATACAAAGCACTGGTCCTCTAACATCCAATGCTTGTCAGTTAAGATGAGAAACGTGTGAGCTTTGTGAATGATGTAGTTCCTTTGAACTGAAAAGTGACTGCCCTTACCTGAAACGAAGTCTTGCTTGTAGTAAGACACAGAGCCTGGGATTTAACTCGATTTCTTAAGAGAAACACACAGCATAGTTCTCATCCATGGATCACACTCTGCTTTAGAGCGAGAAGCACGCTCTTGCTTTCTAGAGTCTCTAAGACAGCAGGAAACGTGAGTGTGCCCAGAACAAAAGAACGGTGTTTCCTACACATACGGACTATATGTAGTCCAAAACTTCTTCTGAAACAGATAGAATGCACTGGTCCTCTAACATCCAATGCTTGTCAGTTAAGATGTGAAACATGTGCTTCGTGAAAGATGTAGTTCGTTTGAGCAGAAAAGTGACTGCCCTTACCTGAAACGAAGTCTTGCTTGTAGGGAGACTCAGAGCCTGGGATTTAACTCCTTTTCTGAAGTGAAACACACGGCATAGTTTTCAATCATGGATCACACTCTGCTTTAGAAGGAGAAGCAAGCTCTTGCTTTCTACAGTCTCTAACACAGCAGGAAACGTGAGTGTGCTGAGAACAAAAGAACGGTGTTTCCTACACTTACGGACCATATCGAGTTCAACTCTGCTTCTGAAACTGATACAAAGCACTGGTCCTCTAACATTCAATGCTTGTCAGTTAAGATGGGAAACGTCTGAGCTTCATGAACAATGTAGTTCGTTTGAAATGAAAAGTGACTGCCTTACCTGAATTGAAGTCTTGCTTGTAGGAAGACTCAGAGCCTGGGATTTAACTCCATTTCTGAAGGCAAACACACAGCATAGTTCTCCTCCATGGATCACACTCTGCTTCAGAGCGAGAAGCACGCTCTTGCTTTCTAGAGTCTCTAAGACAGCAGGAAACGTGAGTGTGCCCAGAACAAAAGAACGGTGTTTCCTACACATACAGACTATATGTAGTCCAAAACTTCTTCTGAAACAGATAAAATGCACTGGTCCTCTAAAATCCAATGCTTGTCAGTTAAGATGTGAAACGTGTGTGCTTCGTGAAAGATGTAGTTCGCTTGAGCAGAAAATTGACTGCCCTTACCTGAAACGAAGTCCTGCTTGTAGGGAGACTCAGAGCCTGGGATTTAACTCCATTTCTGAAGTAAAACACATAGCAGTGGAATCATCCATTGATCACACTCTGCTTTAGAACAAGAAGCACACTCTTGCTTTCCAGAGTCTCTAAGACAGCAGGAAACGTGATTTTGCTAAGAACAAAAGAACGGTGTTTCCTACACATACGGACATTATATAGTCCAACTCTGCTTCTGAAACTGATACAAAGCACTGGTCCTCTAACATCCAATGCTTGTCTGTTAAGATGAGAAACGTGTGAGCTCCGTGAAAGATGTAGTTCGTTTGAGCTGAAAAGTGACTGCCCTTACCTGAAACGAAGTCTTGCTTGTAGGAAGACACAGAGATTGGGATTTAACTCCATTTCTGAAGGGAAACACACAGCATAGTTCTCTTCCATGGATCACAATCTGCTTGAGAGCGAAAAGCACGCTCTTGCTTTCTAGATTCTCTAAGACAGCAGGAAATGTGAGTGTGCTGAGAACAAAAGAACGGTGTTTCCTACACATACAGACCATATCTAGTCCAACTCTGCGTCTGAATCTCATACAAAGCACTGGTCCTCTAACATCCAATGCTTGTCAGTTAAGATGGGAAACGTGTGAGCTTCATGAACGATGTAGTTCGTTTGAGCAGAAAAATTACTGCCCTTACCTGAATTGAAGTCTTACTTGTAGGAAGACTCAGAGCCTGGAATTTAACTCCATTTTTGAAGTAAAACACACAGCAGTGGAATCATCCATTTATCACACTCTGCTTTAGAACAAGAAGCACACTCTTGCTTTCTAGAGTCTCTAAGACAGCAGGAAACGTGATTTTGCTGAGAACAAAAGAACGGTGTTTCCTACACATACGGACATTATATAGTCCAACTCTGCTTCTGAAACTGATACAAAGCACTGGTCCTCTAACATCCAATGCTTGTCTGTTAAGATGAGAAATGTGTTGAGCTCAGTGAACGATGTAGTTCTTTGGGCTGAAAAGTGACTGCCCTTACCTGAAACGAAGTCTTGCTTGTAGGAAGACACAGAGATTGAGATTTAACTCCATTTCTGAAGGGAAACACACAGCATAGTTCTCATCCATGGATCACAATCTGCTTTAGAGCGAGAAGCACGCTCTTGCTTTCTAGAGTCTCTAACACAGTAGGAAACGTGAGTGTGCTGAGAACAAAAGAACGGTGTTTCCTACACATACAGACCATATCTAGTCCAACTCTGCTTTTGAAACTCATACAAAGCACTGGTCCTCTAACATCCAATGCTTGTCAGTTAAGATGGGAAACGGGTGAGCTTCATGAACGATGTAGTTCGTTTGAGCAGAAAAGTGACTGGCCTTACCTTAAACGAAGTATTGCTTGTAGGAAGATTCAGAGCCTGGGATTTATCTCCATTTCTGAATTGAAACACACAGCAGTGTTCTCATCCATTGATCACACTCTGCTTTAGAACAAGAAGCACGCTCTTGCTTTCTAGAGTCTCTAAGACAGCAGGAAACGTGAGTGTGCTGAGAACAAATGAACTGTGTTTCCTACACATATGGACCACATCTAGTTCAACAACCTTCTGAAACTGATACAAAGCACTGGTCCTCTAACATCCAATGCTTGTCAGTTAAGATGAGAAACGTGTGAGCTTTGTGAATGATGTAGTTCCTTTGAACTGAAACGTGACTGCCCTTACCTGAAACGAAGTCTTGCTTGTAGTAAGACACAGAGCCTGGGATTTAACTCCATTTCTTTAGAGAAACACACAGCGTAGTTCTCATCCATGGATCACACTCTGCTTTAGAGCGAGAAGCACGCTCTTGCTTTTAGAGTCTCTAATATAGCAGGAAATCTGAGTGTGCCCAGAACAAAAGAATGGTGTTTCCTACATATACGGACCATATGTAGTCCAAATCTGCTTCTGAAACTGATACAATGCGCTGGTCCTCTAACATCCAATGCTTGTCAGTTAAGATGAGAATCGTGTGATCTTCATGAACGATGTAGTTCGTTTGAGCAGAAAAGTGACTGCCCTTACCTGAAACGAAGTCTTGCTTGTAGGGAGACTCAGAACCCGGGATTTAACTCCTTTTCTGAAGTGAAACACACAGCATAGTTTTCATCCATGGATCACACTCTGCTTTAGAACGAGAAGCACGCTCTTGCTTTCTAGAGTCTCTAAGACAGCAGGAAACGTGAGTGTGCTGAGAACAAAAGAACGGTGTTTCCTACACAGACGGACCATATCTATTCCAAATCTGCTTCTTAAACTGATACAAGCACTGATCCTCTAACATCCAATGCTTGTCTGTTAAGATGAGAAACGTGTGAGCTTCATGAACGATGTAGTTCGTTTGAGCAGAAAAGTGACAGCCCTTACCTGAATTGAAGTCTTGATTGTAGGAAGACTCAGAGCCTGGGATTTAACTCCATTTCTGAATTGAAACACACAGCAGTGTTCTCATCCATTGACCACACTCTGCTTTAGAACAAGAAGCACGCTCTTGCTTTCTATAGTATCTAAGACAGCAGGAATCGTGATTGTGCTGAGAACAAAAGAAAGGTGTTTCCTACACATATGGACCATATCTAGTCCAACTCTGCTTCTGAAACTGATACAAAGCACTGGTCCTCTAACATCCAATGTTTGTCAGTTAAGATGAGAAACGTGTGAGCTTTGTGAATGATGTAGTTCCTTTGAACTGAAAAGTGACAGCCCTTACCTGAAACGAAGTCTTGCTTGTAGTAAGACACAGAGCCTGGGATTTAACTCCATTTCTGAAGGGAAACACACAGCATAGTATTCATCCATAGATCTCACTCTGGTTAGAGCGAGAGAAACACTCTTGCTTTCTAGAGTCTCTAAGACAGCAGGAAATCTGAGTGTGCCCAGAACAATAGAACGGTGTTTCCTACACATATGGACCATATCCAGTCCAAATCTGCTTCTGAAACTGATACAAAGCACTGGTCCTCTAACATCCAATGTTTGTCAGTTAAGATGAGAAACGTGTGAGCTTTGTGAATGATGTAGTTCCTTTGAACTGAAAAGTGACTGCCCTTACCTGAAACTAAGTCTTGCTTGTAGGAAGACACAGAGCCTGAGATTTAACTCCATTTCTGAAGGAAAAACACAGCATAGTTCTCATCCATGGATCACACTCTGCTTTAGAGCGAGAAGCTTGCACTTGCTTTTATAGTCTCTAATATAGCAGGTAATCTCAGTGTGCCCAGAACTTACAAACGGTGTTTCCTACATATACAGACAATAAGTAGTCCATATCTGCTTCTGAAACTGATACAAAGCACTGAACCTCTAACATCCAATGCTTGTCAGTTAAGATGAGAAACGTGTGAGCTTCGTGAACGATGTAGTTCGTTTGAGCAGAAAAGTGACTGCCCTTACCTGAATCGAAGTCTTGCTTGTAGGAAGACTCAGAGCCTGGGATTTAACTCCATTTCTGAAGTGAAACACAGCAGTGTAATCATCCATTGATCACACTCTGCTTTACAACAAGAAGCATGCTCTTGCTTTCTAGAGTCTCTAAGACAGCAGGAAACGTGTGTGTGCTGAGAACAAAGAACGGTGTTTCCTAAACATACGGACCATATCTAGTTCAACTCTGCTTCTGAAACTGATACAATGCACTGGTCCTCTAACATCCAATGCTTGTCAGTTAAGATGAGAAACGTGTGAGCTTCGTGAACTATGTAGTTAGTTTGAGCAGAAAAGTGACTGCCCTTACCTGAAACGAAGTCTTGCTTGTAGGAAGACTCAGAGCCTGGGATTTAACTCCATTTCTGAAGGGAAACACACAGCATAGTTCTCATCCATGGATCACACTCTGCTTTAGAACGAGAATCACGCTCTTGCTTTCTAGAGTCTCTAAGACAGCAGGAAACGTGAGTGTGCTGAGAACAAAAGAACAGTGTTTCCTACACATACAGACCATATTTAGTTCAACTCTGCTTCTGAAATTGATACAAAGCACTGGTCCTCTAACATCCAATGCTTGTCAGTTAAGATGAGAAACGTGTGAGCTTTGTGAATGATGTAGTTCCTTTGAACTGAAAAGTGACTGCCCTTACCTGAAACGAAGTCTTGCTTGTAGTAAGACACAGAGCATGGGATTTACCTCCATTTCTTAAGAGAAACACACAGCATAGTTCTCATCCATGGATCACACTCTGCTTTAGAGTGAGAAGCACGCTCTTGCTTTTAGAGTCTCTAATAGAGCAGGAAATCTGAGTGTGCCCAGAACAAAAGATCGGTGTTTCCTACATATACGGACCATATGTAGTCCAAATCTGCTTCTTAAACTGATACAATGCACTGGTCCTCTAACATGCAATGCTTGTCAGTTAAGATGAGAATCGTGTGATCTTCGTTAACGATGTAGTTCGTTTGAGCAGAAAAGTGACTGCCCTTACCTGAAACGAAGTCTTGCTTGTAGGAAGACTCAGAGCCTGGGATTTAACTCCATTTCTGAAGGCAAACACACAGCATAGTTCTCATCCATGGATCACACTCTGCTTTAGAGCGAGAAGCATGCTCTTGCTTTCTAGAGTCTCTAAGACAGCAGGAAACGTGAGTGTGCCCAGAACAAAAGAACGGTGTTTCCTACACATACGGACTATATGTAGTCCAAAACTTCTTCTGAAACAGATAGAATGCACTGGTCCTCTAACATCCAAGGCTTGTCAGTTAAGATGAGAAACGTGTGTGGTTCGTGAACGATGTAGTTCGTTTGAGCAGAAAAGTGACTGCCCTTACCTGAAACGAAGTCTTGCTTGTAGGGAGACTCAGAACCCGGGATTTAACTCCTTTTCTGAAGTGAAACACACAGCATAGTTTTCATCCATGGATCACACTCTGCTTTAGAACGAGAAGCACGCTCTTGCTTTCTAGAGTCTCTAAGACAGCAGGAAACGTGAGTGTGCTGAGAACAAAAGAACGGTGTTTCCTACACAGACGGACCATATCTATTCCAAATCTGCTTCTTAAACTGATACAAGCACTGATCCTCTAACATCCAATGCTTGTCTGTTAAGATGAGAAACGTGTGAGCTTCATGAACGATGTAGTTCGTTTGAGCAGAAAAGTGACAGCCCTTACCTGAATTGAAGTCTTGATTGTAGGAAGACTCAGAGCCTGGGATTTAACTCCATTTCTGAATTGAAACACACAGCAGTGTTCTCATCCATTGACCACACTCTGCTTTAGAACAAGAAGCACGCTCTTGCTTTCTATAGTATCTAAGACAGCAGGAATCGTGATTGTGCTGAGAACAAAAGAAAGGTGTTTCCTACACATATGGACCATATCTAGTCCAACTCTGCTTCTGAAACTGATACAAAGCACTGGTCCTCTAACATCCAATGTTTGTCAGTTAAGATGAGAAACGTGTGAGCTTTGTGAATGATGTAGTTCCTTTGAACTGAAAAGTGACAGCCCTTACCTGAAACGAAGTCTTGCTTGTAGTAAGACACAGAGCCTGGGATTTAACTCCATTTCTGAAGGGAAACACACAGCATAGTATTCATCCATAGATCTCACTCTGGTTAGAGCGAGAGAAACACTCTTGCTTTCTAGAGTCTCTAAGACAGCAGGAAATCTGAGTGTGCCCAGAACAATAGAACGGTGTTTCCTACACATATGGACCATATCCAGTCCAAATCTGCTTCTGAAACTGATACAAAGCACTGGTCCTCTAACATCCAATGTTTGTCAGTTAAGATGAGAAACGTGTGAGCTTTGTGAATGATGTAGTTCCTTTGAACTGAAAAGTGACTGCCCTTACCTGAAACTAAGTCTTGCTTGTAGGAAGACACAGAGCCTGAGATTTAACTCCATTTCTGAAGGAAAAACACAGCATAGTTCTCATCCATGGATCACACTCTGCTTTAGAGCGAGAAGCTTGCACTTGCTTTTATAGTCTCTAATATAGCAGGTAATCTCAGTGTGCCCAGAACTTACAAACGGTGTTTCCTACATATACAGACAATAAGTAGTCCATATCTGCTTCTGAAACTGATACAAAGCACTGAACCTCTAACATCCAATGCTTGTCAGTTAAGATGAGAAACGTGTGAGCTTCGTGAACGATGTAGTTCGTTTGAGCAGAAAAGTGACTGCCCTTACCTGAATCGAAGTCTTGTTTGTAGGAAGACTCAGAGCCTGGGATTTAACTCCATTTCTGAAGTGAAACACAGCAGTGTAATCATCCATTGATCACACTCTGCTTTACAACAAGAAGCATGCTCTTGCTTTCTAGAGTCTCTAAGACAGCAGGAAACGTGTGTGTGCTGAGAACAAAGAACGGTGTTTCCTAAACATACGGACCATATCTAGTTCAACTCTGCTTCTGAAACTGATACAATGCACTGGTCCTCTAACATCCAATGCTTGTCAGTTAAGATGAGAAACGTGTGAGCTTCGTGAACTATGTAGTTAGTTTGAGCAGAAAAGTGACTGCCCTTACCTGAAACGAAGTCTTGTTGTAGGGAGACTCAGAGCCTGGGATTTAACTCCATTTCTGAAGGGAAACACACAGCATAGTATTCATCCATGGGTCACACTCTGGTTAGAGCGAGAGGCACACTCTTGCTTTCTAGAGTCTCTGAGACAGCAGGAAATCTGAGTGTGCCCAGAACAATAGAACGGTGTTTCCTACACATATGGACCATATCCAGTCCAAATCTGCTTCTGAAACTGATACAAATCACTGGTCCTCTAACATCCAATGTTTGTCAGTTAAGATGAGAAAAGTGTGAGCTTTGTGAATGATGTAGTTCCTTTGAACTGAAAAGTGACTGCCCTTACCTGAAATGAAGTCTTGCTTGTAGGAAGACACAGAGCCTGGGATTTAACTCCATTATTGAAGGGAAACACACAGCATAGTTCTCATCAATGGATCACACTCTGCTTTAGAGCGAGAAGCATGCACTTGCTTTTATAGTCTCTAATATAGCAGGTAATATGAGTGTGCCCAGAACTAAAGAACGGTGTTTCTTACATATACAGACCATAAGTAGTCCAAATCTGCTTCTGAAACTGATACAAAGCACTGAACCTCTAACATCCAATGCTTGTCAGTTAAGATGAGAAACGTGTGAGCTTCGTGAACGATGTAGTTCATTTGAGCAGAAAAGTGACTGCCCTTACCTGAATCGAAGTCTTGCTTGTAGGAAGACTCAGAGCCTGGGATTTAACTCCATTTCTGAAGGTAAACACACAGCATAGTTCTCATCCATGGATCACACTCTGCTTTAGAGCGAGAAGCACGCTCTTGCTTTCTAGAGTCTCTAAGACAACAGGAAACATGAGTGTGCTGAGAACAAAAGAACGGTGTTTCCTACACATAACGACATTATATAGTCCAACTCTTCTTCTGAATCTGATACAAAGCACTGGTCCCCTAACATCCAATGCTTGTCTGTTAAGATGAGAAACGTGTGAGCTTCGTGAACGATGTAGTTCGTTTGAGCTGAAAAGTGACTGCCCTTACCTGAAACGAAGTCTTGCTTGTTGGAAGACACAGAGCCTGGGATTTAACTCCATTTCTGAAGGGAAACACACAGCATAGTTTTCATCCATGGATCACACTCTGCTTTAGAGCGAGAAGCACGCTCTTGCTTTCTAAAATCTCTAAGACAGCAGGAAACGTGAGTGTGCTGAGAACAAAAGAATGGTGTTTCCTACACATACGGTCCATATCTAGTCCAACTCTGCTTCTGAAACTGATAAAAAGCACTGGTCCTCTAACATCCAATGCTTGTCAGTTAAGATGAGAAACGTGTGAGCTCAGTGAACTATGTAGTTCATTTGAGCTGAAAAGTGACTGCCCTTACCTGAAACGAAGTCTTGCTTGTAGGAAGACTCAGAGCCTGGGATTTAACTCCATTTCTGAAGTGAAACACACAGCAGTGTTCTCATCCATTAATCACACTCTGCTTTAGAACAAGAAGCACGCTCTTGCTTTCTAGACTCTCTAATACAGCAGGAAACGTGAGTTTGCTGAGAACAAAAGAACGGTGTTTCCTACACATACAGACCATATCTAGTCCAACTCTGCTTCTGAAACTGATACAAAGCACTGGTCCTCTAACATTCAATGCTTGTCTGATAAGATGAGAAACGTGTGAGCTCCGTGAAAGATGTAGTTCGTTTGAGCTGAAAAGTGACTGCCCTTACCTGAAACGAAGTCTTGCTTTTTGGAAGACATAGAGCCTGGGATTTAACTCCTTTTCTGAAGGGAAACACACAACATAGTTCTCATCCATGGATCACACTCTGCTTTAGAGCGAGAAGCACGCTCTTGCTTTCTAGAGTCTCTAAGACAGCAGGAAACGTGAGTGTGCCCAGAACAAAAGAATGGTGTTTCCTATACCTACGGACTATATGTAGTCCAAAACTTCTTCTGAAACAGATAGAATGCACTCGTCCTCTAATATCCAATGCTTGTCAGTTAAGATGAGAATCGTGTGAGCTTCGTGAACGATGTAGTTCTTTTGAGCAGAAAAGTGACTGTCCTTACCTGAAATGAAGTCTTGCTTGTAGAAAGACTCAGAGCCTGGGATTTAACTCCATTTCTGAATTGAAACACACAGCAGTGTTCTCATCCATTGATCACACTCTGCTTTAGAACAAGAAGCACGCTCTTGCTTTCTATAGTCTCTAAGACAGCAGGAATCTTGAGTGTGCTGAGAACAAAAGAAAGGTGTTTCCTACACATACGGACCATATCTAGTCCAACTCTGCTTCTGAAACTGATACAAAGCACTGGTCCTCTAACATGCAATGTTTGTCAGTTAAGATGAGAAACGTGTGAGCTTTGTGAATGATGTAGTTCCTTTGAACTGAAAAGTGACTGCCCTTACCTGAAACGAAGTCTTGCTTGTAGTAAGACACAGAGCCTGGGATTTAACTCCATTTCTGAAGGGAAACACACAGCATACTATTCATCCATAGATCACACTCTGGTTAGAGCGAGAGGCACACTCTTGCTTTCTAGAGTCTCTAAGACAGCAGGAAATCTGAGTGTGCCCAGAACAATAGAAGGGTGTTTCCTACACATATGGACCATATCCAGTCCAAATCTGCTTCTGAAACTGATACAAAGCACTGGTCCTCTAACATCCAATGTTTGTCAGTTAAGATGAGAAACGTGTGAGCTTTGTGAATGATGTAGTTCCTTTGAACTGAAAAGTGACTGCCCTTACCTGAAACGAAGTCTTGCTTGTAGGAAGACACAGAGCCTGGGATTTAACTCCATTTCTGAAGGGAAACACACAGCATAGTTCTCATCCATGGATCACACTCTGCTTTAGAGCGAGAAGCATGCACTTGCTTTTATAGTCTCTAATAGAGCAGGTAATCTGAGTGTGCCCAGAACTAACGAACGATGTTTCCTACATATACAGACCATAAGTCTTCCAAATCTGCTTCTGAAACTGATACAAAGCACTGAACCTCTAACATCCAATGCTTCTCAGTTAAGATGAGAAACGTGTGAGCTTCGTGAACGATGTAGCAGAAAAGTGACTGCCCTTACCTGAATCGAAGTCTTGCTTGTAGGAAGACTCAGAGCCTGGGATTTAACTCCATTTCTGAAGTGAAACACAGCAGTGTAATCATCCATTGATCACACTCTGCTTTAGAACAAGAAGCATGCTCTTGCTTTCTAGAGTCTCTAAGACAGCAGGAAACGTGTGTGTGCTGAGAACAAAAGAACGGTGTTTCCTACACATACGGACCATATCTAGTCCAACTCTGCTTCTGAAACTGATAAAAAGCACTGGTCCTCTAACATCCAATGCTTGTCAGTTAAGATGAGAAACGTGTGAGCTCAGTGAATGATGTAGTTCGTTTGAGCTGAAAAGTGACTGCCCTTACCTGAAATGAAGTCTTGCTTGTAGGAAGACTCAGAGCCTGGGATTTAACTCCATTTCTGAAGTGAAACACACAGCAGTGTTCTCATCCATTAATCAGACTCTTCTTTAGAACAAGAAGCACGCTCTTGCTTTCTAGAGTCTCTAAGACAGCATGAAACGTGAGTTTGCTGAGAACAAAAGAACGGTGTTTCCTACACATACAGACCATATCTAGTCCAACTCTGCTTCTGAAACTGATACAAAGCACTGGTCCTCTAACATTCAATGCTTGTCTGTTAAGATGAGAAACGTGTGAGCTCCGTGAAAGATGTAGTTCGTTTGAGCTGAAAAGTGACTGCCCTTACCTGAAACGAAGTCTTGCTTGTTGGAAGACATAGAGCCTGGGATTTAACTCCTTTTCTGAAGGGAAACACACAGCATAGTTTTCATCCATGGATGACACTCTGCTTTAGAGCGAGAAGCACGTTCTTGCTTTCTAAAGTCTCTAAGACAGCAGGAAACGTGAGTGTGCTGAGAACAAAAGAACGGTGTTTCATACACATACGGAACATATCTAGTCCAACTCTGGTTCTGAAACTGATACAAAGCACTGGTCCTACAACATCCAATGCTTTTCAGTTAAGATGAGAAACGTGTGAGCTTCCTGAACGATGTAGTTCCTTTAGCAGAAAAGTGACTACACTTACCTGAAACGAAGTCTTGCTTGTTGTGAGACACAGATCATGGGATTTAACTCCATTTCTGAAGTGAAACACACAGCATAGTTTCATCTATGGATCACACTCTGCTTTAGAGCGAGAAGCACGTTCTTGCTTTCTAGAGTCTCTAAGACAGCAGGAAACGTGAGTGTGCCCAGAACAAAAGATCGGGTTTCCTACACATACAGACCATATGTAGACCAAATCTGCTTCTGAAACTGATACAAAGCACTGACCCTCTAACATCCAATGCGTGTCAGTTAAGATGAGAAACGCGTGAGCTTCGTGAACGATGTAGTTCATTTGAGCTGAAAAGTGACTGCCCTTACCTGAAACGAAGTCTTGCTTGTAGGAAGACTCATAGCCTGGGATTTAACTCCATTTCTGAAGTGAGACACACAGCATAGTTCTCATCCATGGATCACACTCTGCTTTAGAGTAAGGAGCACACTCTTGCTTTCTAGAGTCTCTAAGACAGCAGGAAATCTGAGTGTTCCCAGAACAAAAGAACGGTGTTTCCTACACATACGGACTATATGTAGTCCAAAACTTATTCTGAAAATGATTGAATGCACTGGTCCTCTAACATCCAATGCTTGTGAGTTAAGATGAGAAACGCGTGAGCTTTCGTGAACGATGTAGATCGTTTGAGCACAAAAGTGACTGCCCTCACCTGAAACGAAGTCTTGCTTGTAGGGAGACTCAGAGCCTGGGATTTAACTCCTTTTCTGAAGTGAAACACACAGCATAGTTTTCATCCATGGATCACACTCTGATTTAGAACGAGAAGCATGCTCTTGCTTTCTAGAGTCTCTAAGACAGCAGGAAACGTGAGTGTGCTGAGAACAAAAGAACAGTGTTTCCTACACATACGGACCATATCTAGTCCAAATCTGCTTCTTAAACCGATACACAGCACTGGTCCTCTAACATCCAATGCCTGTCTGTTAAGATGAGAAACGTGTGAGCTTTGTGAACGATATAGTTCCTTTGAACTGAAAAGTGACTGCTCTTACCTGAAAAGAAGTCTTGCTTGTAGGAAGACACAGAGCCTGGGATTTAAGTCCATTTCTGAAGGGAAACACACAGCATAGTTCTCATCCATGGATCACACTCTGCTTTAGAACAAGAAGCACGCTCTTGCTTTCTAGAGTCTCTAAGACAGCAGGAAACGTGAGTTTGCTGAGAAGAAAAGAACGGTGTTTCCTACACATACAGACCATATCTAGTCCAAACTGCTTCAGAAACTGATACAAAGCACTGGTCCTCTAAGGTCCAATGCTTGTCAATTAAGATGAGAAACGTGTGAGCTTCGTGAACGATGTAGTTCATTTGAGCTGAAAAGTGACTGCCCTTACCTGAAACGAAGTCTTGCTTGTAGGAAGACTCAGAGCCTGGGATTTAACTCCATTTCTGAAGTGAAACACACAGCAGTGTTCTCATCCATTAATCACACCCTGCTTTAGAAAAAGAAGCACGCTCTTGCTTTCTAGAGTCTCTAAGACAGCAGGAAACGTGAGTTTGCTGAGAACAAAAGAACGGTGTTTCCTACACATACAGACCATATCTAGTCCAACTCTGCTTCTGAAACTGATACAAAGCACTGACCCTCTAACATCCAATGCTTGTCAGTTAAGATGAGAAACGCGTGAGCTCAGTGAACGATGTAGTTTGTTTGAGGTGAAAAGTGACTGCCCTTACCGGAATCGAAGTCTTGCTTGTAGGAAGACTCAGAGCCTGGGATTTAACTCCATTTCTGAAGGGAAACACACAACATAGTTCTCATCCATGGATCACATTCTGCTTTAGAGCGAGAAGCACACTCTTGCTTTCTAGAGTCTCTAATACTGCAGGAAATCTGAGTGTGCCCAGAATAAAAGAATGGTGTTTCCTACACATACGGACCATATCTAGTCCAATCTGCTTCTAAAACTGATACAAAGCACTGACCCTCTAACATCCAATGCTTGTCAGTTAAGATGGGAAACGTGTGAGCTTCATGAACGATGTAGTTCGTTTGAGCAGAAAAGTGACTGCCCTTACCTGAATTGAAGTCTTGCTTGTAGGAAGACTCAGAGCCTGGGATTTAATTCCATTTGTGAAGTAAAACACACAGCAGTGTAATCATCCATTGATCACACTCTGCTTTAGAACAAGAAGCACGCTATTGCTTTCTAGACTCTCCAAGACAGCAGGATACGTGATTTTGCTGAGAACAAAAGAACGGTGTTTCCTACACATATGGACCTTATATAGTCCAACTCTGCTTCTGAAATTGATACAAAGCACTGGTCCTCTAACATCCAATGCTTGTCTGTTAAGGTGAGAAACGTGTGAGCTTCGTGAACGATGTAGTTGGTTTGAGCTGAAAAGTGACTGCCTTTACCTGAAACGAAGTCTGGCTTGTAGGAAGACGCAGCACCTGGGATTTAACACTATTTCTGAAGGCAAACACACAGAATAGTTCTCATCCATGGATCACATTCTGCTTTAGAGCGAGAAGCATGCTCTTGCTTTCTAGAGTCTCTAAGACAGTAGGAAACTTGAGGGTGCCCAGAACAAAAGATCAGGGTTACCTACACATATGGATCATATGTAGTCCAACTCTGCTTCTGAAACTGATACAAAGCACTGACCCTCTAACATCCAATGCTTGTCAGTTAAGATGAGAAACGCGTGAGCTCAGTGAACGATGTAGTTCGTTTGAGCAGAAAAGTGACTGCCCTTACCTGAAACGAAGTCTTGCTTGTAGGGAGAATCAGAGCCTGGGATTTAACTCCTTTTCTGAAGTGAAACACACAGCATAGTTTTCATCCATGGATCACACTCTGCTTTAGAACGAGAAGCACGCACTTGCTTTCTAGACTCTCTAAGACAGCAGGAAACGTGAGAGTGCTGAGAACAAAAGAACGGTGTTTCCTACACATAGGGACCATATCTAGTCCAATTCTTCTTCTGAAACTGATACAAAGCACTGGTCCTCTAACATCCAATGCTTGTCAGTTAAGATGAGAAACCTGTGAGCTTCGTGAATGATGTAGTTCGTTTGAGCAGAAAAGTGACTGCACTTACCTGAAACGAAGTCTTGCTTGTTGGGAGACACAGAGCATGGGATTTAACTCCATTTCTGAAGTGAAACACACAGCATAGTCTCTTCCATGGATAACACTCTGCTTTAGAGCGAGAAGCACGCTCTTGCTTTCTAGAGTCTCTAAGACAGCAGGAAACGTGTGTGTGCCCAGAACAAAAGATCGGGGTTTCCTACACATATGGATCATATGTAGTCCAACTCTACTTCTGAAACTGATACAAAGCACTGACCCTCTAACATCGAATGCTTGTCAGTTAAGATGAGAAACGCGTGAGCTTCGTGAACGATGTAGTTCGTTTGAGCTGAAAAGTGACTGCCCTTACCTTAAACGAAGTCTTGCTTGGAGGAAGACTCAGAGCCTGGGATTTAACTCCATTTCTGAAGTGAAACACACAGCGTAGTTCTCATCCATGGATCACACTCTGCTTTAGAGCAAGGAGCACACTCTTGCTTTCTAGAATCTCTAAGACAGCAGGAAATCTGAGTGTGCCCAGAACAAAAGAACGGTGTTTCCTACACATACTGACTATATGTAGTCCAAATCTTCTTTTGAAACTGATACAATGCACTGGTCCTCTAACATCCAATGCTTGTCAGTTAAGATGAGAAACGTGTGAGCTTCGTGAACGATGTAGTTCCTTTGAGCAGAAATGTGACTGCCCGTACCTTAAATGAAGTCTTGCTTGTAGGGTGACTCAGAGCATGGGATTTAACTCCATTTCTGAAGGTAAACACACAACATAGTTCTCATCCATGGATCACACTCTGCTTTAGAGCGAGAAGCACGCTCTTGCTTTCTAGAGTCTCTAAGACAGCAGGAAACGTGAGTGTGCTGAGAACAAAAGAACGGTGTTTCCTACACATACGGACCATATCCAGTCCAATTCTTCTTCTGAAACTGATACAAAGCACTGGTCCTCTAACATCCAATGCATGTCAATTAATATGAGAAACGTGTGAGCTTCGTGAACGATGTAGTTCGTTTGAGCGGAAAACTGATTGCCCTTACCTGAAACGAAGTCTTCCTTGTTGGAAGATATAGAGCCTGGGATTTAACTCCTTTTCTGAAGGGAAACACACAGCATACTTTTCATCCATGGATCACACTCTGCTTTAGAGCCAGAAGCACGCTCTTGCTTTCTAAAATCTCTAAGACAGCAGGAAACATGAGTGTGCTGAGAACAAAAGAACGGTGTTTCCTACACATATGGACCATATCTAGTCCAACTCTGCTTCTGAAACTGATACAAAGCACTGGTCCTCTAACATCCAATGCTTTACAGTTAAGAAGAGAAACCTGTGAGCTTCGTGAACGATGTAGTTCCTTTGAGCAGAAAAGTGACTGCACTTACCTGAAACGAAGTCTTGCTTGTTGGGAGACACAGAGCATGGGATTTAACTCCATTTCTGAAGTGAAACACACAGCATAGTCTCTTCCATGGATCACACTCTGCTTTAGAGCGAGAAGCACGCTCTTGCTTTCTAGATTCTCTAAGACAGCAGGAAACGTGAGTGTGCCCAGAACAAAAGATCGGGATTTCCTACACATATGGATCATATGTAGTCCAACTCAGCTTCTGAAACTGATACAAAGCACTGACCCTCTAACATCCAATGCTTGTGAGTTAAGATGAGAAACGCGTGAGCTTCGTGAACGATGTAGTTCATTTGAGCTGAAAAGTGACTGCCCTTACCTGAAACGAAGTCTTGCTTGTAGGAAGACTCAGAGCCTGGGATTTAACTCCATTTCTGAAGTGAAACACACAGCAGTGTTCTCATCCATTAATCACACCCTGCTTTAGAAAAAGAAGCACGCTCTTGGTTTCTAGAGTCTCTAAGACAGCAGGAAACGTGAGTTTGCTGAGAACAAAAGAACGGTGTTTCCTACACATACAGACCATATCTACTCCAACTCTGCTTCTGAAACTGATACAAAGCACTGACCCTCTAACATCCAATGCTTGTCAGTTAAGATGAGAAACGCGTGAGCTCAGTGAACGATGTAGTTCGTTTGAGGTGAAAAGTGACTGCCCTTACCTGAATCGAAGTCTTGCTTGTAGGAAGACTCAGAGCCTGGGATTTAACTCCATTTCTGAAGGGAAACACACAACATAGTTCTCATCCATGGATCACATTCTGCTTTAGAGCGAGAAGCACACTCTTGCTTTCTAGAGTCTCTAATACATCAGGAAATCTGAGTGTGCCTAGAATAAAAGAACGGTGTTTCCTACACATACGGACCATATCTAGTCCAATCTGCTTCTAAAACTGATACAAAGCACTGACCCTCTAACATCCAATGCTTGTCAGTTAAGATGGGAAACGTGTGAGCTTCATGAACGATGTAGTTCGTTTGAGCAGAAAAGTGACTGCCCTTACCTGAATTGAAGTCTTGCTTGTAGGAAGACTCAGAGCCTGGGATTTAATTCCATTTGTGAAGTAAAACACACAGCAGTGTAATCATCCATTGATCACACTCTGCTTTAGAACAAGAAGCACGCTATTGCTTTCTAGACTCTCCAAGACAGCAGGAAACGTGATTTTGCTGAGAACAAAAGAACGGTGTTTCCTACACATATGGACCTTATATAGTCCAACTCTGCTTCTGAAACTGATACAAAGCACTGGTCCTCTAACATCCAATGCTTGTCTGTTAAGGTGAGAAACGTGTGAGCTTCGTGAACGATGTAGTTGGTTTGAGCTGAAAAGTGACTGCCTTTACCTGAAACGAAGTCTGGCTTGTAGGAAGACGCAGCGCCTGGGATTTAACTCTATTTCTGAAGGCAAAAACACAGAATAGTTCTCATCCATGGATCACATTCTGCTTTAGAGCGAGAAGCATGCTCTTGCTTTCTAGAGTCTCTAAGACAGTAGGAAACTTGAGTGGGCTGAGACCAAAAGAATGGTGTTTCCTACACATAAGGACCATATCTAGTCTAAATCTTCTTCTAAAACTGATACAAAGGACTGGTCCTCTAACATCCAATGCTTGTCAGTTAAGATGAGAAACTTGTGAGCTTCGTCAAAGATGTAGTTCGTTTGAGCAGAAAAGTGACTGCCCTTACCTGAAACGAAGTCTTGCTTGTAGGGAGACTCAGAGCCTGGGATTTAACTCCTTTTCTGAAGTGAAACACACAGCATAGTTTTCATCCATGGATCACACTCTGCTTTAGAACGAGAAGCACGCTCTTGCTTTATAGAGTCTCTAAGACAGCAGGAAACGTGAGTGTGCTGAGAACAAAAGAACGGTGTTTCCTACACATATGGACCATATCTAGTCCAAATCTGCTTCTTAAACTGATACAAAGCACTGGTCCTCTAACATCCAATGCTTGTCAATTAAGATGAGAAACGTGTGAGCTTCATCAATGATGTAGTTCATTTGAGCTGAAAAGTGACTGCCCTTAACTGAAACGAAGTCTTGCTTGTAGTAAGACACAGAGCCTGGGATTTAACTCCATTTCTGAAGTGAAACACACAGCAGTGTTCTCATCCATTAATCACACCCTGCTTTAGATCAAGAAGCACGATCTTGCTTTCTAGAATCTCTAAGACAGCAAGAAATGTGAGTTTGCTGAGAACAAAAGAACGGTGTTTCCTACACATACAGACCATATCTAGTCCAACTCTGCTTCTGAAACTGATACAAAGCACTGGTCCTCTAACATCCAATGCTTGTCTGTTAAGATGAGAAACGTGTGAGCTCCATGAAATATGTAGTTCGTTTGAGCTGAAAAGTGACTGCCCTTACCTGAAACGAAGTCTTGCTTGTTGGAAGACATAGAGCCTGGGATTTAACTCCTTTTCTGAAGGGAAACACACAGCATAGTTTTTATCCATGGATCACACTCTGCTTTAGAGCGAGAAGCATGGTCTTGCTTTCTAAAGTCTCTAAGATAGCAGGAAACGTGAGTGTGCTGGGAACAAAGAACGGTGTTTCCTACACATACGGAACATATCTACTCCAACTCTGCTTCTGAAACTGATACAAAGCACTGGTCCTCCAACATCCAATGCTTGTCAGTTAAGATGAGAAACGTGTGAGCTTCGTGAACGATGTAGTTCCTTTGAGCAGAAAAGTGACTACACTTACCTGAAACGAAGTCTTGCTTGTTGGGAGACACAGAGCATGGGATTTAACTACATTTCTGAAGTGAAACACACAGCATAGTCTCATCTATGGATCACAATCTGCTTTAGAGAGAGAAGCACGTTCTTGCTTTCTAGAGTCTCTAAGACAGCAGGAAACATGTGGGTGCCCAGAACAAAAGATCAGGGTTACCTACACATATGGATCATATGTAGTCCAACTCTGCTTCTGAAACTGATACAAAGCACTGACCCTCTAACATCCAATGCTTGTCAGTTAAGATGAGAAACGCGTGAGCTCAGTGAACGATGTAGTTCGTTTGAGCAGAAAAGTGACTGCCCTTACCTGAAACGAAGTCTTGCTTGTAGGGAGAATCAGAGCCTGGGATTTAACTCCTTTTCTGAAGTGAAACACACAGCATAGTTTTCATCCATGGATCACACTCTGCTTTAGAACGAGAAGCACGCACTTGCTTTCTAGACTCTCTAAGACAGCAGGAAACGTGAGAGTGCTGAGAACAAAAGAACGGTGTTTCCTACACATAGGGACCATATCTAGTCCAATTCTTCTTCTCAAACTGATACAAAGCACTGGTCCTCTAACATCCAATGCTTGTCAGTTAAGATGAGAAACGTGTGAGCTTCGTGAACGATGTAGTTCGTTTGAGCAGAAAAGTGACTGCCATTACCTGAAACGAAGTCTTGCTTGGAGGAAGACTCAGAGCCTGGGATTTAACACCATTTCTGAAGTGAAACACACAGCGTAGTTCTCATCCATGGATCACACTCTGCTTTAGAGCAAGGAGCACACTCTTGCTTTCTAGACTCTCTAAGACAGCAAGAAATCTGAGTGTGCCCAGAACAAAAGAACGGTGTTTCCTACACGTACGGACTATATGTAGTCCTAAACATATTCTGAAACTGATTGAATGCACTGGTCCTCTAACATCCAATGCTTGTCAGTTAAGATGAGAAACGTGTGAGCTTCGTGAACGATGTAGTTCCTTTGAGCAGAAATGTGACTGCCCTTACCTGAAACGAAGTCTTGCTTGTTGGGAGACACAGAGCATGGGATTTAACTCAATTTCTGAAGTGAAACACACAGCATAGTCTCATCTATGGATCACAATCTGCTTTAGAGCGAGAAGCACGTTCTTGCTTTCTAGAGTCTCTAAGACAGCAGGAAACGTGAGTGTGCCCAGAACAAAAGATCGGGGTTACCTACACATATGGATCATATGTAGTCCAACTCTGCTTCTGAAACTGATACAAAGCACTGACCCTCTAACATACAATGCTTGTCAGTTAAGATGAGAAACGCGTGAGCTCAGTGAACGATGTAGTTCGTTTGAGCAGAAAAGTGACTGCCCTTACCTGAAACGAAGTCTTGCTTGTAGGGATAATCAGAGCCTGGGATTTAACTCCTTTTCTGAAGTGAAACACACAGCATAGTTTTCATCCATGGATCACACTCTGCTTTAGAACAAGAAGCACGCTCTTGCTTTCTAGACTCTCTAAGATAGCAGGAAACGTGAGTGTGCTGAGAACAAAAGAACGGTGTTTCCTACACATAAGGACCATATCTAGTCCAAATCTGCTTCTTAAACTGATACAAAGCACTGGTCCTCTAACATCCAATGCTTGTCAATTAAGATGAGAAACGTGAGAGCTTCATGAACGATGTAGTTCATTTGAGCTGAAAAGTGACTGCCCTTACCTGAAACGAAGTCTTGCTTGTAGGGATAATCAGAGCCTGGGATTTAACTCCTTTTCTGAAGTGAAACACACAGCATAGTTTTCATCCATGGATCACACTCTGCTTTAGAACAAGAAGCACGCTCTTGCTTTCTAGACTCTCTAAGACAGCAGGAAACGTGAGTGTGCTGAGAACAAAAGAACGGTGTTTCCTACACATACGGACTATATGTAGTCCAAAACTTATTCTGAAACTGATTGAATGCACTGGTCCTCTAACATCCAATGCTTGTCTGTTAAGATGAGAAACGTGTGAGCTTTGTGAATGATATAGTTCCTTTGAACTTAAAAGTGACTGCTCTTACCTGAAAAGAAGTCTTGCTTGTAGGAAGACACAGAGCCTGGGATTTAAGTCCATTTCTGAAGGGAAACACACAGAATAGTTCTCATCCATGGATCACACTCTGCTTTAGAGCAAGAAGCACACTCTTACTTTCTAGAGTCTCTAAGAGAGCAGGAAATCTGAGTGTGCCCAGAACAAAAGAACGGTGTTTCCTACACATACGGACTATATGTAGTGGAAAATTTCTTCTGAAACTGATACATTGCACTGGTCCTCTAACATCCAATGCTTGTCAGTTAAGATGAGAAACGTGTGAGGTTCGTCAAAGATGTAGTTCGTTTGAGCAGAAAAGTGACTGCCCTTACCTGAAACGAAGTCTTGCTTGTAGGGAGACTCAGAGCCTGGGATTTAACTCCTTTTCTGAAGTGAAACACACAGCATAGTTTTCATCCATGGACCACACTCTGCTTTAGAACGAGAAGCACGCTCTTGCTTTATAGAGTCTCTAAGACAGCAGGAAACATGAGTGTGCTGAGAACAAAAGAACGGTGTTTCCTACACATATGGACCATATCTAGTCCAAATCTGCTTCTTAAACTGATACAAAGCACTGGTCCCCTAACATCCAATGCTTGTCAATTAAGATGAGAAACGTGTGAGCTTCGTCAATGATGTAGTTCATTTGAGATGAAAAGTGACTGCCCTTAACTGAAACGAAGTCTTGCTTGTAGTAAGACACAGAGCCTGGGATTTAACTCCATTTCTGAAGTGAAACACACAGCAGTGTTCTCATCCATTAATCACACTCTGCTTTAGAACAAGAAGCACGCTCTTGCTTTCTAGACTCTCTAATACAGCAGGAAACGTGAGTTTGCTGAGAACAAAAGAACGGTGTTTCCTACACATACAGACCATATCTAGTCCAACTCTGCTTCTGAAACTGATACAAAGCACTGGTCCTCTAACATTCAATGCTTGTCTGATAAGATGAGAAACGTGTGAGCTCCGTGAAAGATGTAGTTCGTTTGAGCTGAAAAGTGACTGCCCTTACCTGAAACGAAGTCTTGCTTTTTGGAAGACATAGAGCCTGGGATTTAACTCCTTTTCTGAAGGGAAACACACAACATAGTTCTCATCCATGGATCACACTCTGCTTTAGAGCGAGAAGCACGCTCTTGCTTTCTAGAGTCTCTAAGACAGCAGGAAACGTGAGTGTGCCCAGAACAAAAGAATGGTGTTTCCTATACCTACGGACTATATGTAGTCCAAAACTTCTTCTGAAACAGATAGAATGCACTCGTCCTCTAATATCCAATGCTTGTCAGTTAAGATGAGAATCGTGTTAGCTTCGTGAACGATGTAGTTCGTTTGAGCAGAAAAGTGACTGTCCTTACCTGAAATGAAGTCTTGCTTGTAGAAAGACTCAGAGCCTGGGATTTAACTCCATTTCTGAATTGAAACACACAGCAGTGTTCTCATCCATTGATCACACTCTGCTTTAGAACAAGAAGCACGCTCTTGCTTTCTATAGTCTCTAAGACAGCAGGAATCTTGAGTGTGCTGAGAACAAAAGAAAGGTGTTTCCTACACATACGGACCATATCTAGTCCAACTCTGCTTCTGAAACTGATACAAAGCACTGGTCCTCTAACATGCAATGTTTGTCAGTTAAGATGAGAAACGTGTGAGCTTTGTGAATGATGTAGTTCCTTTGAACTGAAAAGTGACTGCCCTTACCTGAAACGAAGTCTTGCTTGTAGTAAGACACAGAGCCTGGGATTTAACTCCATTTCTGAAGGGAAACACACAGCATACTATTCATCCATAGATCACACTCTGGTTAGAGCGAGAGGCACACTCTTGCTTTCTAGAGTCTCTAAGACAGCAGGAAATCTGAGTGTGCCCAGAACAATAGAAGGGTGTTTCCTACACATATGGACCATATCCAGTCCAAATCTGCTTCTGAAACTGATACAAAGCACTGGTCCTCTAACATCCAATGTTTGTCAGTTAAGATGAGAAACGTGTGAGCTTTGTGAATGATGTAGTTCCTTTGAACTGAAAAGTGACTGCCCTTACCTGAAACGAAGTCTTGCTTGTAGGAAGACACAGAGCCTGGGATTTAACTCCATTTCTGAAGGGAAACACACAGCATAGTTCTCATCCATGGATCACACTCTGCTTTAGAGCGAGAAGCATGCACTTGCTTTTATAGTCTCTAATAGAGCAGGTAATCTGAGTGTGCCCAGAACTAACGAACGATGTTTCCTACATATACAGACCATAAGTCTTCCAAATCTGCTTCTGAAACTGATACAAAGCACTGAACCTCTAACATCCAATGCTTCTCAGTTAAGATGAGAAACGTGTGAGCTTCGTGAACGATGTAGCAGAAAAGTGACTGCCCTTACCTGAATCGAAGTCTTGCTTGTAGGAAGACTCAGAGCCTGGGATTTAACTCCATTTCTGAAGTGAAACACAGCAGTGTAATCATCCATTGATCACACTCTGCTTTAGAACAAGAAGCATGCTCTTGCTTTCTAGAGTCTCTAAGACAGCAGGAAACGTGTGTGTGCTGAGAACAAAAGAACGGTGTTTCCTACACATACGGACCATATCTAGTCCAACTCTGCTTCTGAAACTGATAAAAAGCACTGGTCCTCTAACATCCAATGCTTGTCAGTTAAGATGAGAAACGTGTGAGCTCAGTGAATGATGTAGTTCGTTTGAGCTGAAAAGTGACTGCCCTTACCTGAAATGAAGTCTTGCTTGTAGGAAGACTCAGAGCCTGGGATTTAACTCCATTTCTGAAGTGAAACACACAGCAGTGTTCTCATCCATTAATCAGACTCTTCTTTAGAACAAGAAGCACGCTCTTGCTTTCTAGAGTCTCTAAGACAGCATGAAACGTGAGTTTGCTGAGAACAAAAGAACGGTGTTTCCTACACATACAGACCATATCTAGTCCAACTCTGCTTCTGAAACTGATACAAAGCACTGGTCCTCTAACATTCAATGCTTGTCTGTTAAGATGAGAAACGTGTGAGCTCCGTGAAAGATGTAGTTCGTTTGAGCTGAAAAGTGACTGCCCTTACCTGAAACGAAGTCTTGCTTGTTGGAAGACATAGAGCCTGGGATTTAACTCCTTTTCTGAAGGGAAACACACAGCATAGTTTTCATCCATGGATGACACTCTGCTTTAGAGCGAGAAGCACGTTCTTGCTTTCTAAAGTCTCTAAGACAGCAGGAAACGTGAGTGTGCTGAGAACAAAAGAACGGTGTTTCATACACATACGGACCATATCTAGTCCAACTCTGGTTCTGAAACTGATACAAAGCACTGGTCCTACAACATCCAATGCTTTTCAGGTAAGATGAGAAACGTGTGAGCTTCCTGAACGATGTAGTTCCTTTAGCAGAAAAGTGACTACACTTACCTGAAACGAAGTCTTGCTTGTTGTGAGACACAGATCATGGGATTTAACTCCATTTCTGAAGTGAAACACACAGCATAGTTTCATCTATGGATCACACTCTGCTTTAGAGCGAGAAGCACGTTCTTGCTTTCTAGAGTCTCTAAGACAGCAGGAAACGTGAGTGTGCCCAGAACAAAAGATCGGGTTTCCTACACATACAGACCATATATAGACCAAATCTGCTTCTGAAACTGATACAAAGCACTGACCCTCTAACATCCAATGCGTGTCAGTTAAGATGAGAAACGCGTGAGCTTCGTGAACGATGTAGTTCGTTTGAGCTGAAAAGTGACTGCCCTTACCTGAAACGAAGTCTTGCTTGTAGGAAGACTCATAGCCTGGGATTTAACTCCATTTCTGAAGTGAGACACACAGCATAGTTCTCATCCATGGATCACACTCTGCTTTAGAGTAAGGAGCACACTCTTGCTTTCTAGAGTCTCTAAGACAGCAGGAAATCTGAGTGTTCCCAGAACAAAAGAACGGTGTTTCCTACACATACGGACTATATGTAGTCCAAAACTTATTCTGAAAATGATTGAATGCACTGGTCCTCTAACATCCAATGCTTGTGAGTTAAGATGAGAAACGCGTGAGCTTTCGTGAACGATGTAGATCGTTTGAGCACAAAAGTGACTGCCCTCACCTGAAACGAAGTGTTGCTTGTAGGGAGACTCAGAGCCTGGGATTTAACTCCTTTTCTGAAGTGAAACACACAGCATAGTTTTCATCCATGGATCACACTCTGATTTAGAACGAGAAGCATGCTCTTGCTTTCTAGAGTCTCTAAGACAGCAGGAAACGTGAGTGTGCTGAGAACAAAAGAACAGTGTTTCCTACACATACGGACCATATCTAGTCCAAATCTGCTTCTTAAACCGATACACAGCACTGGTCCTCTAACATCCAATGCCTGTCTGTTAAGATGAGAAACGTGTGAGCTTTGTGAACGATATAGTTCCTTTGAACTGAAAAGTGACTGCTCTTACCTGAAAAGAAGTCTTGCTTGTAGGAAGACACAGAGCCTGGGATTTAAGTCCATTTCTGAAGGGAAACACACAGCATAGTTCTCATCCATGGATCACACTCTGCTTTAGAACAAGAAGCACGCTCTTGCTTTCTAGAGTCTCTAAGACAGCAGGAAACGTGAGTTTGCTGAGAAGAAAAGAACGGTGTTTCCTACACATACAGACCATATCTAGTCCAAACTGCTTCAGAAACTGATACAAAGCACTGGTCCTCTAAGGTCCAATGCTTGTCAATTAAGATGAGAAACGTGTGAGCTTCGTGAACGATGTAGTTCATTTGAGCTGAAAAGTGACTGCCCTTACCTGAAACGAAGTCTTGCTTGTAGGAAGACTCAGAGCCTGGGATTTAACTCCATTTCTGAAGTGAAACACACAGCAGTGTTCTCATCCATTAATCACACCCTGCTTTAGAAAAAGAAGCACGCTCTTGCTTTCTAGAGTCTCTAAGACAGCAGGAAACGTGAGTTTGCTGAGAACAAAAGAACGGTGTTTCCTACACATACAGACCATATCTAGTCCAACTCTGCTTCTGAAACTGATACAAAGCACTGACCCTCTAACATCCAATGCTTGTCAGTTAAGATGAGAAACGCGTGAGCTCAGTGAACGATGTAGTTTGTTTGAGGTGAAAAGTGACTGCCCTTACCTGAATCGAAGTCTTGCTTGTAGGAAGACTCAGAGCCTGGGATTTAACTCCATTTCTGAAGGGAAACACACAACATAGTTCTCATCCATGGATCACATTCTGCTTTAGAGCGAGAAGCACACTTTTGCTTTCTAGAGTCTCTAATACTGCAGGAAATCTGAGTGTGCCCAGAATAAAAGAATGGTGTTTCCTACACATACGGACCATATCTAGTCCAATCTGCTTCTAAAACTGATACAAAGCACTGACCCTCTAACATCCAATGCTTGTCAGTTAAGATGGGAAACGTGTGAGCTTCATGAACGATGTAGTTCGTTTGAGCAGAAAAGTGACTGCCCTTACCTGAATTGAAGTCTTGCTTGTAGGAAGACTCAGAGCCTGGGATTTAATTCCATTTGTGAAGTAAAACACACAGCAGTGTAATCATCCATTGATCACACTCTGCTTTAGAACAAGAAGCACGCTATTGCTTTCTAGACTCTCCAAGACAGCAGGATACGTGATTTTGCTGAGAACAAAAGAACGGTGTTTCCTACACATATGGACCTTATATAGTCCAACTCTGCTTCTGAAACTGATACAAAGCACTGGTCCTCTAACATCCAATGCTTGTCTGTTAAGGTGAGAAACGTGTGAGCTTCGTGAACGATGTAGTTGGTTTGAGCTGAAAAGTGACTGCCTTTACCTGAAACGAAGTCTGGCTTGTAGGAAGACGCAGCGCCTGGGATTTAACACTATTTCTGAAGGCAAACACACAGAATAGTTCTCATCCATGGATCACATTCTGCTTTAGAGCGAGAAGCATGCTCTTGCTTTCTAGAGTCTCTAACACAGTAGGAAACTTGAGGGTGCCCAGAACAAAAGATCAGGGTTACCTACACATATGGATCATATGTAGTCCAACTCTGCTTCTGAAACTGATACAAAGCACTGACCCTCTAACATCCAATGCTTGTCAGTTAAGATGAGAAACGCGTGAGCTCAGTGAACGATGTAGTTCGTTTGAGCAGAAAAGTGACTGCCCTTACCTGAAACGAAGTCTTGCTTGTAGGGAGAATCAGAGCCTGGGATTTAACTCCTTTTCTGAAGTGAAACACACAGCATAGTTTTCATCCATGGATCACACTCTGCTTTAGAACGAGAAGCACGCACTTGCTTTCTAGACTCTCTAAGACAGCAGGAAACGTGAGAGTGCTGAGAACAAAAGAACGGTGTTTCCTACACATAGGGACCATATCTAGTCCAATTCTTCTTCTGAAACTGATACAAAGCACTGGTCCTCTAACATCCAATGCTTGTCAGTTAAGATGAGAAACCTGTGAGCTTCGTGAATGATGTAGTTCGTTTGAGCAGAAAAGTGACTGCACTTACCTGAAACGAAGTCTTGCTTGTTGGGAGACACAGAGCATGGGATTTAACTCCATTTCTGAAGTGAAACACACAGCATAGTCTCTTCCATGGATAACACTCTGCTTTAGAGCGAGAAGCACGCTCTTGCTTTCTAGAGTCTCTAAGACAGCAGGAAACGTGTGTGTGCCCAGAACAAAAGATCGGGGTTTCCTACACATATGGATCATATGTAGTCCAACTCTACTTCTGAAACTGATACAAAGCACTGACCCTCTAACATCGAATGCTTGTCAGTTAAGATGAGAAACGCGTGAGCTTCGTGAACGATGTAGTTCGTTTGAGCTGAAAAGTGACTGCCCTTACCTTAAACGAAGTCTTGCTTGGAGGAAGACTCAGAGCCTGGGATTTAACTCCATTTCTGAAGTGAAACACACAGCGTAGTTCTCATCCATGGATCACACTCTGCTTTAGAGCAAGGAGCACACTCTTGCTTTCTAGAGTCTCTAAGACAGCAGGAAATCTGAGTGTGCCCAGAACAAAAGAACGGTGTTTCCTACACATACTGACTATATGTAGTCCAAATCTTCTTTTGAAACGGATACAATGCACTGGTCCTCTAACATCCAATGCTTGTCAGTTAAGATGAGAAACGCGTGAGCTTCGTGAACGATGTAGTTCCTTTGAGCAGAAATGTGACTGCCCGTACCTTAAATGAAGTCTTGCTTGTAGGGTGACTCAGAGCATGGGATTTAACTCCATTTCTGAAGGTAAACACACAACATAGTTCTCATCCATGGATCACACTCTGCTTTAGAGCGAGAAGCACGCTCTTGCTTTCTAGAGTCTCTAAGACAGCAGGAAACGTGATTTTGCTGAGAACAAAAGAACGGTGTTTCCTACACATACGGACCATATCCAGTCCAATTCTTCTTCTGAAACTGATACAAAGCACTGGTCCTCTAACATCCAATGCATGTCAATTAATATGAGAAACGTGTGAGCTTCGTGAACGATGTAGTTCGTTTGAGCGGAAAACTGATTGCCCTTACCTGAAACGAAGTCTTCCTTGTTGGAAGATATAGAGCCTGGGATTTAACTCCTTTTCTGAAGGGAAACACACAGCATACTTTTCATCCATGGATCACACTCTGCTTTAGAGCCAGAAGCACGCTCTTGCTTTCTAAAATCTCTAAGACAGCAGGAAACATGAGTGTGCTGAGAACAAAAGAACGGTGTTTCCTACACATATGGACCATATCTAGTCCAACTCTGCTTCTGAAACTGATACAAAGCACTGGTCCTCTAACATCCAATGCTTTACAGTTAAGAAGAGAAACCTGTGAGCTTCGTGAACGATGTAGTTCCTTTGAGCAGAAAAGTGACTGCACTTACCTGAAACGAAGTCTTGCTTGTTGGGAGACACAGAGCATGGGATTTAACTCCATTTCTGAAGTGAAACACACAGCATAGTCTCTTCCATGGATCACACTCTGCTTTAGAGCGAGAAGCACGCTCTTGCTTTCTAGATTCTCTAAGACAGCAGGAAACGTGAGTGTGCCCAGAACAAAAGATCGGGATTTCCTACACATATGGATCATATGTAGTCCAACTCAGCTTCTGAAACTGATACAAAGCACTGACCCTCTAACATCCAATGCTTGTGAGTTAAGATGAGAAACGCGTGAGCTTCGTGAACGATGTAGTTCATTTGAGCTGAAAAGTGACTGCCCTTACCTGAAACGAAGTCTTGCTTGTAGGAAGACTCAGAGCCTGGGATTTAACTCCATTTCTGAAGTGAAACACACAGCAGTGTTCTCATCCATTAATCACACCCTGCTTTAGAAAAAGAAGCACGCTCTTGGTTTCTAGAGTCTCTAAGACAGCAGGAAACGTGAGTTTGCTGAGAACAAAAGAACGGTGTTTCCTACACATACAGACCATATCTACTCCAACTCTGCTTCTGAAACTGATACAAAGCACTGACCCTCTAACATCCAATGCTTGTCAGTTAAGATGAGAAACGTGTGAGCTCAGTGAACGATGTAGTTCGTTTGAGGTGAAAAGTGACTGCCCTTACCTGAATCGAAGTCTTGCTTGTAGGCAGACTCAGAGCCTGGGATTTAACTCCATTTCTGAAGGGAAACACACAACATAGTTCTCATCCATGGATCACATTCTGCTTTAGAGCGAGAAGCACACTCTTGCTTTCTAGAGTCTCTAATACATCAGGAAATCTGAGTGTGCCTAGAATAAAAGAACGGTGTTTCCTACACATACGGACCATATCTAGTCCAATCTGCTTCTAAAACTGATACAAAGCACTGACCCTCTAACATCCAATGCTTGTCAGTTAAGATGGGAAACGTGTGAGCTTCATGAACGATGTAGTTCGTTTGAGCAGAAAAGTGACTGCCCTTACCTGAATTGAAGTCTTGCTTGTAGGAAGACTCAGAGCCTGGGATTTAATTCCATTTGTGAAGTAAAACACACAGCAGTGTAATCATCCATTGATCACACTCTGCTTTAGAACAAGAAGCACGCTATTGCTTTCTAGACTCTCCAAGACAGCAGGAAACGTGATTTTGCTGAGAACAAAAGAACGGTGTTTCCTACACATATGGACCTTATATAGTCCAACTCTGCTTCTGAAACTGATACAAAGCACTGGTCCTCTAACATCCAATGCTTGTCTGTTAAGGTGAGAAACGTGTGAGCTTCGTGAACGATGTAGTTGGTTTGAGCTGAAAAGTGACTGCCTTTACCTGAAACGAAGTCTGGCTTGTAGGAAGACGCAGCGCCTGGGATTTAACTCTATTTCTGAAGGCAAAAACACAGAATAGTTCTCATCCATGGATCACATTCTGCTTTAGAGCGAGAAGCATGCTCTTGCTTTCTAGAGTCTCTAAGACAGTAGGAAACTTGAGTGGGCTGAGACCAAAAGAACGGTGTTTCCTACACATAAGGACCATATCTAGTCTAAATCTTCTTCTAAAACTGATACAAAGGACTGGTCCTCTAACATCCAATGCTTGTCAGTTAAGATGAGAAACTTGTGAGCTTCGTCAAAGATGTAGTTCGTTTGAGCAGAAAAGTGACTGCCCTTACCTGAAACGAAGTCTTGCTTGTAGGGAGACTCAGAGCCTGGGATTTAACTCCTTTTCTGAAGTGAAACACACAGCATAGTTTTCATCCATGGATCACACTCTGCTTTAGAACGAGAAGCACGCTCTTGCTTTATAGAGTCTCTAAGACAGCAGGAAACGTGAGTGTGCTGAGAACAAAAGAACGGTGTTTCCTACACATATGGACCATATCTAGTCCAAATCTGCTTCTTAAACTGATACAAAGCACTGGTCCTCTAACATCCAATGCTTGTCAATTAAGATGAGAAACGTGTGAGCTTCATCAATGATGTAGTTCATTTGAGCTGAAAAGTGACTGCCCTTAACTGAAACGAAGTCTTGCTTGTAGTAAGACACAGAGCCTGGGATTTAACTCCATTTCTGAAGTGAAACACACAGCAGTGTTCTCATCCATTAATCACACCCTGCTTTAGATCAAGAAGCACGCTCTTGCTTTCTAGAATCTCTAAGACAGCAAGAAATGTGAGTTTGCTGAGAACAAAAGAACGGTGTTTCCTACACATACAGACCATATCTAGTCCAACTCTGCTTCTGAAACTGATACAAAGCACTGGTCCTCTAACATCCAATGCTTGTCTGTTAAGATGAGAAACGTGTGAGCTCCATGATATATGTAGTTCGTTTGAGCTGAAAAGTGACTGCCCTTACCTGAAACGAAGTCTTGCTTGTTGGAAGACATAGAGCCTGGGATTTAACTCCTTTTCTGAAGGGAAACACACAGCATAGTTTTTATCCATGGATCACACTCTGCTTTAGAGCGAGAAGCATGGTCTTGCTTTCTAAAGTCTCTAAGATAGCAGGAAACGTGAGTGTGCTGGGAACAAAGAACGGAGTTTCCTACACATACGGAACATATCTACTCCAACTCTGCTTCTGAAACTGATACAAAGCACTGGTCCTCCAACATCCAATGCTTGTCAGTTAAGATGAGAAACGTGTGAGCTTCGTGAACGATGTAGTTCCTTTGAGCAGAAAAGTGACTACACTTACCTGAAACGAAGTCTTGCTTGTTGGGAGACACAGAGCATGGGATTTAACTACATTTCTGAAGTGAAACACACAGCATAGTCTCATCTATGGATCACAATCTGCTTTAGAGAGAGAAGCACGTTCTTGCTTTCTAGAGTCTCTAAGACAGCAGGAAACATGTGGGTGCCCAGAACAAAAGATCAGGGTTACCTACACATATGGATCATATGTAGTCCAACTCTGCTTCTGAAACTGATACAAAGCACTGACCCTCTAACATCCAATGCTTGTCAGTTAAGATGAGAAACGCGTGAGCTCAGTGAACGATGTAGTTCGTTTGAGCAGAAAAGTGACTGCCCTTACCTGAAACGAAGTCTTGCTTGTAGGGAGAATCAGAGCCTGGGATTTAACTCCTTTTCTGAAGTGAAACACACAGCATAGTTTTCATCCATGGATCACACTCTGCTTTAGAACGAGAAGCACGCACTTGCTTTCTAGACTCTCTAAGACAGCAGGAAACGTGAGAGTGCTGAGAACAAAAGAACGGTGTTTCCTACACATAGGGACCATATCTAGTCCAATTCTTCTTCTCAAACTGATACAAAGCACTGGTCCTCTAACATCCAATGCTTGTCAGTTAAGATGAGAAACGTGTGAGCTTCGTGAACGATGTAGTTCGTTTGAGCAGAAAAGTGACTGCCATTACCTGAAACGAAGTCTTGCTTGGAGGAAGACTCAGAGCCTGGGATTTAACACCATTTCTGAAGTGAAACACACAGCGTAGTTCTCATCCATGGATCACACTCTGCTTTAGAGCAAGGAGCACACTCTTGCTTTCTAGACTCTCTAAGACAGCAAGAAATCTGAGTGTGCCCAGAACAAAAGAACGGTGTTTCCTACACGTACGGACTATATGTAGTCCTAAACATATTCTGAAACTGATTGAATGCACTGGTCCTCTAACATCCAATGCTTGTCAGTTAAGATGAGAAACGTGTGAGCTTCGTGAACGATGTAGTTCCTTTGAGCAGAAATGTGACTGCCCTTACCTGAAACGAAGTCTTGCTTGTTGGGAGACACAGAGCATGGGATTTAACTCAATTTCTGAAGTGAAACACACAGCATAGTCTCATCTATGGATCACAATCTGCTTTAGAGCGAGAAGCACGTTCTTGCTTTCTAGAGTCTCTAAGACAGCAGGAAACGTGAGTGTGCCCAGAACAAAAGATCGGGGTTACCTACACATATGGATCATATGTAGTCCAACTCTGCTTCTGAAACTGATACAAAGCACTGACCCTCTAACATACAATGCTTGTCAGTTAAGATGAGAAACGCGTGAGCTCAGTGAACGATGTAGTTCGTTTGAGCAGAAAAGTGACTGCCCTTACCTGAAACGAAGTCTTGCTTGTAGGGATAATCAGAGCCTGGGATTTAACTCCTTTTCTGAAGTGAAACACACAGCATAGTTTTCATCCATGGATCACACTCTGCTTTAGAACAAGAAGCACGCTCTTGCTTTCTAGACTCTCTAAGATAGCAGGAAACGTGAGTGTGCTGAGAACAAAAGAACGGTGTTTCCTACACATAAGGACCATATCTAGTCCAAATCTGCTTCTTAAACTGATACAAAGCACTGGTCCTCTAACATCCAATGCTTGTCAATTAAGATGAGAAACGTGAGAGCTTCATGAACGATGTAGTTCATTTGAGCTGAAAAGTGACTGCCCTTACCTGAAACGAAGTCTTGCTTGTAGGGATAATCAGAGCCTGGGATTTAACTCCTTTTCTGAAGTGAAACACACAGCATAGTTTTCATCCATGGATCACACTCTGCTTTAGAACAAGAAGCACGCTCTTGCTTTCTAGACATTCTAAGACAGCAGGAAACGTGAGTGTGCTGAGAACAAAAGAACGGTGTTTCCTACACATACGGACTATATGTAGTCCAAAACTTATTCTGAAACTGATTGAATGCACTGGTCCTCTAACATCCAATGCTTGTCTGTTAAGATGAGAAACGTGTGAGCTTTGTGAATGATATAGTTCCTTTGAACTTAAAAGTGACTGCTCTTACCTGAAAAGAAGTCTTGCTTGTAGGAAGACACAGAGCCTGGGATTTAACTCCATTTCTGAAGGGAAACACACAGAATAGTTCTCATCCATGCATCACACTCTGCTTTAGAGCAAGAAGCACACTCTTACTTTCTAGAGTCTCTAAGAGAGCAGGAAATCTGAGTGTGCCCAGAACAAAAGAACGGTGTTTCCTACACATACGGACTATATGTAGTGGAAAATTTCTTCTGAAACTGATACAATGCACTGGTCCTCTAACATCCAATGCTTGTCAGTTAAGATGAGAAACGTGTGAGGTTCGTCAAAGATGTAGTTCGTTTGAGCAGAAAAGTGACTGCCCTTACCTGAAACGAAGTCTTGCTTGTAGGGAGACTCAGAGCCTGGGATTTAACTCCTTTTCTGAAGTGAAACACACAGCATAGTTTTCATCCATGGACCACACTCTGCTTTAGAACGAGAAGCACGCTCTTGCTTTATAGAGTCTCTAAGACAGCAGGAAACATGAGTGTGCTGAGAACAAAAGAACGGTGTTTCCTACACATATGGACCATATCTAGTCCAAATCTGCTTCTTAAACTGATACAAAGCACTGGTCCCCTAACATCCAATGCTTGTCAATTAAGATGAGAAACGTGTGAGCTTCGTCAATGATGTAGTTCATTTGAGATGAAAAGTGACTGCCCTTAACTGAAACGAAGTCTTGCTTGTAGTAAGACACAGAGCCTGGGATTTAACTCCATTTCTGAAGTGAAACACACAGCAGTGTTCTCATCCATTAATCACACCCTGCTTTAGAACAAGAAGCACGCTCTTGCTTTCTAGAATCTCTAAGACAGCAGGAAATGTGAGTTTGCTGAGAACAAAAGAACAGTGTTTCCTACACATACGGAACATATCTACTCCAACTCTGCTTCTGAAACTGATACAAAGCACTGGTCCTCCAACATCCAATGCTTGTCAGTTAAGATGAGAAACGTGTGAGCTTCGTGAACGATGTAGTTCCTTTGAGCAGAAAAGTGACTACACTTACCTGAAACGAAGTCTTGCTTGTTGGGAGACACAGAGCATGGGATTTAACTCCATTTCTGAAGTGAAACACACAGCATAGTCTCATCTATGGATCACAATCTGCTTTAGAGCGAGAAGCACGTTCTTGCTTTCTAGAGTCTCTAAGACAGCAGGAAACGTGAGGGTGCCCAGAACAAAAGATCAGGGTTACCTACACATATGGATCATATGTAGTCCAACTCTGCTTCTGAAACTGATACAAAGCACTGACCCTCTAAACATCCAATGCTTGTCAGTTAAGATGAGAAACGCGTGAGCTCAGTGAACGATGTAGTTTGTTTGAGCAGAAAAGTGACTGCCCTTACCTGAAACGAAGTCTTGCTTGTAGGGAGAATCAGAGCCTGGGATTTAACTCCTTTTCTGAAGTGAAACACGCCGCATTGTTTTCATCCATGGATCACACTCTGCTTTAGAACGAGAAGCACGCTCTTGCTTTCTAGACTCTCTAAGACAGCAGGAAACCTGAGTGTGCTGAGAACAAAAGAACGGTGTTTCCTACACATAGGGACCATATCTAGTCCAATTCTTCTTCTGAAACTGATACAAAGCACTGGTCCTCTAACATCCAATGCTTGTCAGTTAAGATGAGAAACGTGTGAGCTTCGTGAACGATGTAGTTCGTTTGAGCAGAAAAGTGACTGACATTACCTGAAACGAAGTCTTGCTTGGAGGAAGACTCAGAGCCTGGGATTTAACACCATTTCTGAAGTGAAACACACAGCGTAGTTCTCATCCATGGATCACACTCTGCTTTAGAGCAAGGAGCACACTCTTGCTTTCTAGACTCTCTAAGACAGCAAGAAATCTGAGTGTGCCCAGAACAAAAGAACGGTGTTTCCTACACATACAGACTATATGTAGTCCAAAACTTATTCTGAAACTGATTGAATGCACTGGTCCTCTAACATCCAATGCTTGTCAGTTAAGATGAGAAACGTGTGAGCTTCGTGAAAGATGTTGTTCGTTTGAGCAGAAAAGTGACTGCCCTTACCTGAAACGAAGTCTTGCTTGTAGGAAGACTCAGAGCCTGGGATTTACTCCATTGCTGAAGTGAAACACACAGCATAGTTCTCATCCATGGATCACACTCTGCTTTAGAGCAAGAAGCACACTCTTGATTTCTAGAGTCTCTAAGACAGCAGGAAATCTGAGTGTGCCCAGAACAAAAGAACGGTGTTTCCTACACATACTGACTATATGTAATCCAAATCTTCTTTTGAAACTGACACAATGCACTGGTCCTCTAACATCCAATGCTTGTCAGTTAATATGAGAAACGTGTGAGCTTCGTGAACGATGTAGTTCCTTTGAGCAGAAATGTGACTGCCCTTACCTGAAACGAAGTCTTGCTTGTAGGGAGACTCAGAGCATGGGATTTAACTCCATTTCTGAAGGCAAACACACAGCATAGATCTCATCCATGGATCACACTCTGCTTTAGAGCGAGAAGCACGCTCTTGCTTTCTAGAGTCTCTAAGACAGCAGGAAACATGAGTGTGCTGAGAACAAAAGAACGGTGTTTCCTACACATACGGACCATATCTAGTCCAATTCTTCTTCTGAAACTGATACAAAGCACTGGTCCTCTAACATCCAATGCTTGTCAATTAAGATGAGAAACGTGTGAGCTTCATGAACGATGAAGTTCGTTTGAGCGGAAAACTGATTGCCCTTACCTGAAACGAAGTCTTGCTTGTAGGAAGACTCAGAGCCTGGGATTTAATTCCATTTCTGAAGTGAAACTCACAGCAGTGTTCTCATCCATTAATCACACTCTACTTTAGAACAAGAAGCACGCTATTGCTTTCTAGAGTCTCTAAGACAGCAGGAAACGTGAGTTTGCTGAGAACAAAAGAACGGTGTTTCCTACACATACAGACCATATCTAGTCCAACTCTGCTTCTGAAACTGATACAAGCATTGGTCTTCTAACATCCAATGCTTGTCTGTTAAGATGAGAAACGTGTGAGCTCTGTGAAAGATGTAGTTCGTTTGAGCTGAAAAGTGACTGACGTTACCTGAAACGATGTCTTGCTTGTTGGAAGACATAGATCCTGGGATTTAACTCCTTTTCTGAAGGGAAACACACAGCATAGTTTTCATCCATGGATCACACTCTGCTTTAGAGCGAGAAGCACGCTCTTGCTTTCTAAAATCTCTAAGACAGCAGGAAACGTGAGTGTGCTGAGAGCAAAAGAACAGTGTTTCCTACATATACGGACCATATCTAGTCCAACTCTGCTTCTGAAACTGATACAAAGCACTGGTCCTCTAACATACAATGCTTGTCAGTTAAGATGAGAAACCTGTGAGCTTCGTGAACGATGTAGTTCCTTTGAGCAGAAAAGTGACTACACTTACCTGAAACGAAGTCTTGCTTGTTGGCAGACACAGAGCATGGGATTTAACTCCATTTCTGAAGTGAAACACAAAGCATAGTCTCATCCATGGATCACAATCTGCTTTAGAGCAAGCATCACGCTCTTGCTTTCTAGAGTCTCTAAGACAGCAGGAAACGTGAGTTTGCCCAGAACAAAAGATCGAGGTTTCCTACACATATGGATCATATGTAGTCCAACTCTGCTTCTGAAACTGATACAAAGCACTGACCCTCTAACAACCAATGCTTGTCAGTTAAGATGAGAAACGCGTGAGCTCAGTGAACGATGTAGTTCCTTTGAGCTGAAAAGTGACTGCCCTTACCTGAATCGAAGTCTTGCTTGTAGGAAGACTCAGAGCCTGGGATTTAATTCCATTTCTGAAGGGATACACACAGCATAGTTTTCATCCATGGATCACACTCTGCTTTAGAGCGAGAAGCCCGGTCTTGCTTTCTATAGTCTCTAAGACAGCAGGAAACTTGAGTGTGCTGGGAACAAAAGAACGGTGTTTCCTACACATACGGAACATATCTACTCCAACTCTGCTTCTGAAACTGATACAAAGCACTGATCCTCCAACATCCAATGCTTGTCAGTTAAGATGAGAAACGTTTGAGCTTCCTGAACGATGTAGTTCCTTTGAGCAGAAAAGTGACTACACTTACCTGAAAGGAAGTCTTGCTTTTTGGGAGACACAGAGCATGGGATTTAACTCCTTTTCTGAAGTGAAACACACAGCATAGTCTCATCTATGGATCACAATCTGCTTTAGAGCGAGAAGCACGTTCTTGCTTTCTAGAGTCTCTAAGACAGCAGGAAACGTGAGTGTGCCCAGAACAAAAGATCGGGGTTACCTACACATATGGATCATATGTAGTCCAACTCTGCTTCTGAAACTGATACAAAGCACTGACCCTCTAACATACAATGCTTGTCAGTTAATAGGAGAAACGCGTGAGCTCAGTGAATGATGTAGTTCGTTTGAGCAGAAAAGTGACTGCCCTTACCTGAAACGAAGTCTTGCTTGTAGGGATAATCAGAGCCTGCGATTTAACTCCTTTTCTGAAGTGAAACACACAGCATAGTTTTCATCCATGGATCACACTCTGCTTTAGAACAAGAAGCACGCTCTTGCTTTCTAGACTCTCTAAGACAGCAGGAAACGTGATTTTGCTGAGAACAAAAGAACAGTGTTTCCTACACATACGGACCATATCTAGTCCAACTCTTCTTCTGAAACTGATACGAAGCACTGGTCCTCTAACATCCAATGCTTGTCAGTTAAGATGAGAAACGTGTGAGCTTCGTGAACGATGTAGTTCGTTTGAGCAGAAAAGTGACTGACATTACCTGAAACGAAGTCTTGCTTGGAGGAAGACTCAGAGCCTGGGATTTAACACCATTTCTGAAGTGAAACACACAGCGTAGTTCTCATCCATGGATCACACTCTGCTTTAGAGCAAGGAGCACACTCTTGCTTTCTAGAGTCTCTAAGACAGCAGGATATCTGAGTGTGCCCAGAACAAAAGAACGGTGTTTCCTACACATACGGACCATATCTAGTCCAAATCTGCTTCTTAAACTGATACAAAGCACTGGTCCTCTAACATCCAATGCTTGTCTGTTAAGATGAGAAACGTGTGAGCTTCGTGAACGATGTAGTTCGTTTGAGCAGAAAAGTGACTGCCCTTACCTGAAACGAAGTCTTGCTTGTAGGGAGACTCAGAGCCTGGGATTTAACTCCTTTTCTGAAGTGAAACACACAGCATAGTTTTCATCCATGGATCACATTCTGCTTTAGAAGGAGAAGCACACTCTTGCTTTCTAGAGTCTCTAAGACAGCAGGAAACGTGAGTGTGCTGAGAAAAAAAATGGTGTTTCCTACACAGACGGACCACATCTAGTCCAAATCTGCTTCTTAAACTGATACAAAGCACTGGTCCTCTAACATCCAATGCTTGTCTGTTAAGATGAGAAACGTGTGAGCTTCATGAACGATGTAGTTCGTTTGAGCAGAAAAGTGACTGCCCTTACCTGAATGGAAGTCTTGCTTGTAGGAAGACTCAGAGCCTGGGATTTAACTCCATTTCTGAAGTGAAACACACAGCAGTGTTCTCATCCATTGATGACCCTCTGCTTTAGAGCAAGAAGCACACTCTTGCTTTCTAGAGTCTCTAAGAGAGCAGGATATCTGAGTGTGCCCAGAACAAAAGAACAGTGTTTCCTACACATACGGACTATATGTAGTCCAAAACTTCTTCTGAAACTGATTGAATGCACTGGTCCTCTAACATCCAATGCTTGTCAGTTAAGATGAGAAACGTGTGAGCTTCGTGAAGGATGTAGTTCATTTGAGCAGAAAAGTGACTGCCCTCACCTGAAACGAAGTCTTGCTTGTAGGGAGACTCAGAACCTGGGATTTAACTCCTTTTCTGAAGTGAAACACACAGCATAGTTTTCATCCATGGATCACACTCTGCTTTAGAAGGAGAAGCACGCTCTTGCTTTCTAGAGTCTCTAACACAGCAGGAAACGTGAGTGTGCTGAGAAAAAAAAACGGTGTTTCCTACACAGACGGACCATATCTAGTCCAACGCTGCTTCTTAAACTGATACAAAGCACTGGTCCTCTAACATCCAATGCTTGTCGGTTAAGATGAGAAACGTGTGAGCTTCATGAACAATGTAGTTCGTTTGAGCAGAAAAGTGACTGCCCTTACCTGAATTGAAGTCTTGCTTGTAGGAAGACTCAGAGCCTGGGATTTAACTCCATTTCTGAAGTAAAACACACAGCAGTGTAATCATGCATTGATCACACTCTGCTTTAGAACAAGAAGCACACGCTTGCTTTCTAGAGTCTCTAATACAGCAGGAAACGTGATTTTGCTGAGAACAAAAGAACGGTGTATCCTACATATACGGACATTATATAGTCCAACTCTGCTTCTGAAACTGATACCAAGCACTGCTCCTCTAACATCCAATGCTTGTCTGTTAAGGTGAGAAACGTGTGAGCTTCGTGAACGATGTAGTTCGTTTGAGCTGAAAAGTGACTGCCCTTACCTGAAACGAAGTCTTGCTTGTAGGAAGACTCAGAGCCTGGGATTTAACTCCATTTCTGAAGGCAAACACACAGCATAGTTCTCATCCATGGATCACACTCTGCTTTAGAGCGAGAAGCACGCCCTTGCTTTCTAGAGTCTCTAAGACAGCAGGAAACGTGAGTGTGCTGAGAACAAAAGAACGGTGTTTCCTACACTTATGGACCATATCTAGTCCAACTCTGCTTCTGAAACTGATACAA
Organism: Onychomys leucogaster; assembly: GCA_949786385.1. Classification (NCBI taxonomy): domain Eukaryota; kingdom Metazoa; phylum Chordata; class Mammalia; order Rodentia; family Cricetidae; genus Onychomys; species Onychomys leucogaster. The sequence continues at coordinate 1,150,207 of CATKUP010000069.1, forward strand.
AGCACTGGTCCTCTAACATCCAATGCTTGTCAGTTAAGATGAGAAACGTGTGAGCTTCTGGAACGATGTAGTTCGTTTGAGCAGAAAAGTGACTGCCCTTACCTGAAACGAAGTCTTGCTTGGAGGAAGACTCAGAGCCTGGGATTTAACTCCATTTCTGAAGGGAAACACACAGCATAGTTCTCATCCATGGATCACACTCTGCTTTAGAGCGAGAAGCACGCTCTTGCTTTCTAAAGTCTCTAAGACAGCAGGAAATCTGAGTGTGCCCAGAACAAAAGAACGGTGTTTCCTATACATACGGACTATATGTAGTCCAAAACTTCTTCTGAAACTGATACAATGCACAGGTCCTCTAACATCCAATGCTTGTCTGTTAAAATGATAATCGTGTGATCTTCGTTAACGATGTAGTTTGTTTGAGCAGAAAAGTGACTGCCCTTACCTGAATTGAAGTCTTGCTTGTAGGAAGACTCAGAGCCTGGGATTTAACTCCATTTCTGAAGTGAAACACACAGCAGTGTTCTCATCCATTGGTGACACTCTGCTTTAGAACAAGAAGCACGCTCTTGCTTTCTAGAGTATCTAACACAGCAGGAAACGTGAGTGTGCTGAGAACAAAAGATCGGTGTTTCCTACACATACGGACCATATCTAGTCCAACTCTGCTTCTGAAACTGATACAAAGCACTGAACCACTAACATCCAATGCTTGTCAGTTAAGATGGGAAACGTGTGAGCTTCGTGAACGATGTAGTTCTTTTGAGCTGAAAAGTGACTGCCCTTACCTGAAACGAAGTCTTGCCTGTAGGAAGACACAGAGCAAGGGATTTAACTCCATTTCTGAAGGGAAACACACAGCATAGTTCTCATCCATGGATCACACTCTGCTTTAGAGCGAGAAGCACGCTCTTGCTTTCTAGAGTCTCTAAGACAGCAGGAAACGTGAGTGTGCTGAGAACAAAAGAACGGTGTTTCCTACACATACGGACCATATCTAGTCCAACTCATCTTCTGAAACTGATACAAAGCACTGACCCACTAACATCCAATGCTTGTGATTTAAGATGGGAAACGTGGGAGCTTCATGAAAGATGTAGTTACTTTGAGCAGAAAAATGACAGCACTTACCTGAATTGAAGTCTTGCTTGTAGGAAGACTCAGAGCCTGGGATTTAACTCCATTTCTTAAGTAAAACACACAGCAGTGTAATCATCCATTGATCACACTCTACTTTGGAACAAGAAGCACACTCTTGCTTTCTAGAGTCTCTAATACAGCAGGAAACGTGATTTTGCTGAGAACAAAAGAACAGTGTTTCCTACACATACGGACCATATCTAGTCCAAATCTGCTTCTTAAACTGATACAAAGCACTGGTCCTCTAACATCCAATGCTTGTCTGTTAAGATGAGAAACGTGTGAGCTTTGTGAACGATATAGTTCCTTTGAACTGAAAAGTGACTGCTCTTTCCTGAAAAGAAGTCTTGCTTGTAGGAAGACACAGAGCCTGGGATTTAAGTCCATTTCTGAAGGGAAACACACAGCATAGTTCTCATCCATGGATCACACTCTGCTTTAGAGCGAGAAGCACGCTCTTGCTTTCTAGAGTCTCTAAGACCGCAGGAAACGTGAGTGTGCTGAGAACAAAAGAACGGTGTTTCCTACACATACGGACCATATCTAGTCCAACTCATCTTCTGAAACTGATACAAAGCACTGACCCACTAACATCCAATGCTTGTCATTTAAGATGGGAAACGTGGGAGCTTCATGAAAGATGTAGTTACTTTGAGCAGAAAAATGACAGCACTTACCTGAATTGAAGTCTTGCTTGTAGGAAGACTCAGAGCCTGGGATTTAACTCCATTTCTGAAGTAAAACACACAGCAGTGTAATCCTCCATTGATCACACTCTGCTTTGGAACAAGAAGCACACTCTTGCTTTCTAGAGTCTCTAATACAGCAGGAAACGTGATTTTGCTGAGAACAAAAGAACAGTGTTTCCTACACATATGGACCATATCTAGTCCAAATCTGCTTCTTAAACTGATACAAAGCACTGGTCCTCTATCATCCAATGCTTGTCTGTTAAGATGAGAAACGTGTGAGCTTTGTGAACGATATAGTTCCTTTGAACTGAAAAGTGACTGCTCTTTCCTGAAAAGAAGTCTTGCTTGTAGGAAGACACAGAGCCTGGGATTTAAGTCCATTTCTGAAGGGAAACACACAGCATAGTTCTCATCCATGGATCACACTCTGCTTTAGAGCAAGAAGCACACTCTTACTTTCTAGAGTCTCTAAGACAGCAGGAAATCTGAGTGTGCCCAGAACAAAAGAACGGTGTTTCCTACACATAGGGACTATATGTAGTCGAAAATTTCTTCTGAAACTGATAGAATGCACTGGTCCTCTAACATCCAATGCTTGTCAGTTAAGATGAGAAACGTGTGAGCTCAGTGAAAGATGTAGTTCGTTTGAGCAGAAAAGTGACTGCCCTTACCTGAAACGAAGTCTTGCTTGTAGGGAGACTCAGAGCCTGGGAATTAACTCCTTTTCTGAAGTGAAACACACAGCATAGTTTTCATCCATGGATCACACTCTGCTTTAGAAGGAGAACCACACTCTTGCTTTCTAGAGTCTCTAAGACAGCAGGAAACGTGAGTGTGCTGAGAAAAAAAATGGTGTTTCCTACACAGACAGACCATATCTAGTCCAAATCTGCTTCTTAAACTGATACAAAGCACTGGTCCTCTAACATCCAATGCTTGTCTGTTAAGATGAGAAACGTGTGAGCTTCATGAACGATGTAGTTCGTTTGAGCAGAAAAGTGATTGCTTTTACCTGAATGGAAGTCTTGCTTGTACGAAGACTCAGAGCCTGGGATTTAACTCCATTTCTGAAGTGAAACACACAGCAGTGTTCTCATCCATTGATGACCCTCTGCTTTAGAGCAAGAAGCACACTCTTGCTTTCTAGAGTCTCTAAGACAGCAGGATATCTGAGTGTGCCCAGAACAAAAGAACGGTGTTTCCTACACATACGGACTATATGTAGTCCAAAACTTCTTCTGAAACTGATTGAATGCACTGGTCCTCTAACATCCAATGCTTGTCAGTTAAGATGAGAAACGTGTGCTTCGTGAAAGATGTAGTTCATTTGAGCAGAAAAGTGACTGCCCTCACCTGAAACGAAGTCTTGCTTGTAGGGAGACTCAGAGCCTGGGATTTAACTCCTTTTCTGAAGTGAAACACACAGCATAGTTTTCATCCATGGATCACACTCTGCTTTAGAAGGAGAAGCACGCTCTTGCTTTCTAGAGTCTCTAACACAACAGGAAACGTGAGTGTGCTGAGAAAAAAAAACGGTGTTTCCTACACAGACGGACCATATCTAGTCCAAAGCTGCTTCTTAAACTGATACAAAGCACTGGTCCTCTAACATCCAATGCTTCTTGATTAAGATGAGAAACGTGTGAGCTTCATGAACAATGTAGTTCGTTTGAGCAGAAAAGTGACTGCCCTTACCTGAATTGAAGTCTTGTTTGTAGGAAGACTCAGAGCCTGGGATTTAACTCCATTTCTGAAGTAAAACACACAGCAGTGTATTCATGCATTGATCACACTCTGCTTTAGAACAAGAAGCACACGCTTGCTTTCTAGAGTCTCTAATACAGCAGGAAACCTGATTTTGCTGAGAACAAAAGAACGGTTTTTCCTACATATACGGACATTATATAGTCCAACTCTGCTTCTGAAACTGATACCAAGCACTGCTCCTCTAACATCCAATGCTTGTCTGTTAAGGTGAGAAACGTGTGAGCTTCGTGAACGATGTAGTTCGTTTGAGCTGAAAAGTGACTGCCCTTACCTGAAACGAAGTCTTGCTTGGAGGAAGACTCAGAGCCTGGGATTTAACTCCATTTCTGAAGGCAAACACACAGAATAGTTCTCATCCATGGATCACACTCTGCTTTAGAGCGAGAAGCACGCCCTTGCTTTCTAGATTCTCTAAGACAGCAGGAAACGTGAGTGTGCTGAGAACAAAAGAACGGTGTTTCCTACACTTATGGACCATATCTAGTCCAACTCTGCTTCTGAAACTGATACAAAGCACTGGTCCTCTAACATCCAATGCCTGTCAGTTAAGATGAGAAACGTGTGTGCTTCTGGAACGATGTAGTTCGTTTGAGCAGAAAAGTGACTGCCCTTACCTGAAACGAAGTCTTGCTTGGAGGAAGACTCAGAGCCTGGGATTTAACTCCATTTCTGAAGTGAAACACACAGCATAGTTCTCATCCATGGATCACACTCTGCTTTAGAGCGAGAAGCACGCCCTTGCTTTCTAGATTCTCTAAGACAGCAGGAAACGTGAGTGTGCTGAGAACAAAAGAACGGTGTTTCCTACACATACGGACCATATCTAGAAAAACTCATCTTCTGAAACTGATACAAAGCACTGACCCACTAACATCCAATGCTTGTCATTTAAGATGGGAAACGTGGGAGCTTCATGAAAGATGTAGTTACTTTGAGCAGAAAAATGACAGCCCTTACCTGAATTGAATTCTTGCTTGTAGGAAGACTCAGAGCCTGGGATTTAACGCCATTTCTGAAGTAAAACACACAGCAGTGTAATCATCCATTGTTCACACTCTGCTTTGGAACAAGAAGCACACTCTTGCTTTCTAGAGTCTCTAATACAGCAGGAAACGTGATTTTGCTGAGAACAAAAGAACGGTGTTTCCTACACATATGGACATTATATAGTCCAACTCTGCTTCTGAAACTGATACAAAGCACTGGTCCTCTAACATCCAATGCTTGTCTGTTAAGGTGAGAAACGTGTGAGCTTCGTGAACGATGTAGTTCGTTTGAGCTGAAAAGTGACTGCCCTTACCTGAATCGAAGTCTTGATTGTAGGAAGACTCAGAGCCTGGGATTTAACTCCATTTCTGAAGGCAAACACACAGCATAGGTCTCATCCATGGATCACACTCTGCTTTAGAGCGAGAAGCACGCTCTTGCTTACTAGAGTCTCTAAGACAGCAGGAAACGTGAGTGTGCGGAGAACAAAAGAACGGTGTTTCCTACACTTATGGACCATATCTAGTCCAACACTGCTTCTGAAACTGATACAAAGCACTGGTCCTCTAACATCCAATGCTTGTCAGTTTAGATGAGAAACGTGTGAGCTTCTGGAACGATGTAGATTGTCTGAGCAGAAAAGTGACTGCCCTTACCTGAAAGGAAATCTTGCTTGGAGGAAGACTCAGAGCCTGGGATTTAACACCATTTCTGAAGTGAAACACACAGCGTAGTTCTCATCCATGGATCACACTCTGCTTTAGAGCAAGAAGCACACTCTTGCTTTCTAGAGTCTCTAAGACAGCAGGAAATCTGAGTGTGCCCAGAACAAAAGAACGGAGTTTCCTACACATACGGACTATATGTAGTCCAAAACTTCTTCTGAAACTGATAGAATGCACTGGTCCTCTAACATCCAATGCTTGTCTGTTAAGATGAGAAACGTGTGAGCTTCGTGAACGATGTAGTTCTTTTGAGCTGAAAAGTGACTGCCCTTACCTGAAACGAAGTCTTGCCTGTAGGGAGACACAGAGCAAGGGATTTAACACCATTTCTGAAGGGAAACACACAGCATAGTTCTCATCCATGGATCACACTCTGCTTTAGAATGAGAAGCACGCTCTTGCTTTCTAGAGTCTCTAAGACAGCAGGAAACGTGAGTGTGCTGAGAACAAAAGAACGGTGTTTCCTACACATACGGACCATATCTAGTCCAACTCATCTTCTGAAACTGATACAAAGCACTGACCCACTAACCTCCAATGCTTGTCATTTAAGATGGGAAACGTGGGAGCTTCATGAACGATGTAGTTACTTTGAGCAGAAAAATGACAGCCCTTACCTGAATTGAAGTCTTGCTTGTAGGAAGACTCAGAGCCTGGGATTTAACTCCATTTCTGAAGTAAAACACACAGCAGTGTAATCATCCATTGATCACACTCTGCTTTGTAACAAGAAGCACACTCTTGCTTTCTAGATTCTCTAATACAGCAGGAAACGTGATTTTGCTGAGAACAAAAGAACGGTGTTTCCTACACATACGGACATTATATAGTCCAACTCTGCTTCTGAAACTGATACAAAGCACTGGTCCTCTAACATCCAATGCTTGTCTGTTAAGGTGAGAAACGTGTGAGCTTCGTGAACGATGTAGTTCGTTTGAGCTGAAAAGTGACTGCCCTTACCTGAATCGAAGTCTTGATTGTAGGAAGACTCAGAGCATGGGATTTAACTCCATTTCTGAAGGCAAACACACAGCATAGTTCTCATCCATGGATCACACTCTGCTTTAGAGCGAGAAGCACGCTCTTGCTTACTAGAGTCTCTAAGACAGCAGGAAACGTGAGTGTGCGGAGAACAAAAGAACGGTGTTTCCTACACTTATGGACTATATCTAGTCCAACACTGCTTCTGAAACTGATACAAAGCACTGGTCCTCTAACATCCAATGCTTGTCAGTTAAGATGAGAAACGTGTGAGCTTCTGGAACGATGTAGTTTGTCTGAGCAGAAAAGTGACTGCCCTTACCTGAATGGAAGTCTTGCTTGTAGGAAGACTCAGAGCCTGGGATTTAACTCCATTTCTGAAGTAAAACACACTGCAGTGTAATCATCCATTGATGACACTCTGCTTTAGAACAAGAAGCACGCTCTTGCTTTCTAGAGTATCTAACACAGCAGGAAACATGAGTGTGCTGAGAACAAAAGAACGGTGTTTCCTACACATACGGACCATATCTAGTCCAACTCTGCTTCTGAAACTCATACAAAGCACTGGTCCTCTAACATCCAATGCTTGTCTGTTAAGATGAGAAATGTGTGAGCTCAGTGAATGATGTAGTTCGTTTGAGCAGAAAGGCGACTGTCCTTACGTGGAACGAAGTCTTGCTTGTAGGAAGACTCAGAGCCTGGGATTTAACTCCATTTCTGAAGGCAAACACACAGCATAGTTCTCATCCATGGATCACACTCTGCTTTAGAGCGAGAAGCACGCCCTTGCTTTCTAGATTCTCTAAGACAGCAGGAAACGTGAGTGTGCTGAGAACAAAAGAACGGTGTTTCCTACACTTATGGACCATATCTAGTCCAACTCTGCTTCTGAAACTGATACAAAGCACTGGTCCTCTAACATCCAATGCCTGTCAGTTAAGATGAGAAACGTGTGTGCTTCTGGAACGATGTAGTTCGTTTGAGCAGAAAAGTGACTGCCCTTACCTGAAACGAAGTCTTGCTTGGAGGAAGACTCAGAGCCTGGGATTTAACTCCACTTCTGAAGTGAAACACACAGCATAGTTCTCATCCATGGATCACACTCTGCTTTAGAGCGAGAAGCACGCCCTTTCTTTCTAGATTCTCTAAGACAGCAGGAAACGTGAGTGTGCTGAGAACAAAAGAACGGTGTTTCCTACACATATGGACCATATCTAGAAAAACTCATCTTCTGAAACTGATACAAAGCACTGACCCACTAACATCCAATGCTTGTCATTTAAGATGGGAAACGTGGGAGATTCATGAAAGATGTAGTTACTTTGAGCAGAAAAATGACAGCCCTTACCTGAATTGAATTCTTGCTTGTAGGAAGACTCAGAGCCTGGGATTTAACTCCATTTCTGAAGTAAAACACACAGCAGTGTAATCATCCATTGATCACTCTCTGCTTTGGAACAAGAAGCACACTCTTGCTTTCTAGAGTCTCTAATACAGCAGGAAACGTGATTTTGCTGAGAACAAAAGAACGGTGTTTCCTACACATACGGACATTATATAGTCCAACTCTGCTTCTGAAACTGATACAAAGCACTGGTCCTCTAACATCCAATGCTTGTCTGTTAAGGTGAGAAACGTGTGAGCTTCGTGAACGATGTAGTTCGTTTGAGCTGAAAAGTGACTGCCCTTACCTGAATCGAAGTCTTGATTGGAGGAAGACTCAGAGCCTGGGATTTAACTCCATTTCTGAAGGCAAACACACAGCATAGTTCTCATCCATGGATCACACTCTGCTTTAGAGCGAGAAGCACGCTCTTGCTTACTAGAGTCTCTAAGACAGCAGGAAACGTGAGTGTGCAGAGAACAAAAGAACGGTGTTTCCCACACTTATGGACCATATCTAGTCCAACACTGCTTCTGAAACTGATACAAAGCACTGGTCCTCTAACATCCAATGCTTGTCAGTTAAGATGAGAAACGTGTGAGCTTCTGGAACGATGTAGTTTGTCTGAGCAGAAAAGTGACTGCCCTTACCTGAAACGAAGTCTTGCTTGGAGGAAGACTTAGAGCCTGGGATTTAAGTCCATTTCTGAAGTGAAACACACAGCGTAGTTCTCATCCATGGATCACACTCTGCTTTAGAACCAGAAGCACGCTCTTGCTTTCTAGAGTCTCTAAGACAGCAGGAAACGTGAGTGTGATGAGAACAAAAGAACAGTGTTTCCTACACATACGGACCATATCTAGTCCAAATCTGCTTCTTAAACTGATACAAAGCACTGGTCCTCTAACATCCAATGCTTGTCTGTTAAGATGAGAAACGTGTGAGCTTTGTGAACGATATAGTTCCTTTGAACTGAAAAGTGACTGCTCTTTCCTGAAAAGAAGTCTTGCTTGTAGGAAGACACAGAGCCTGGGATTTAAGTCCATTTCTGAAGGGAAACACACAGCATAGTTCTCATCCATGGATCACACTCTGCTTTAGAGCAAGAAGCACACTCTTACTTTCTAGAGTCTCTAAGACAGCAGGAAATCTGAGTGTGCCCAGAACAAAAGAACGGTGTTTCCTACACATACGGACTATATGTAGTCGAAAATTTCTTCTGAAACTGATAGAATGCACTGGTCCTCTAACATCCAATGCTTGTCAGTTAAGATGAGAAACGTGTGAGCTCAGTGAAAGATGTAGTTCGTTTGAGCAGAAAAGTGACTGCCCTTACCTGAAACGAAGTCTTGCTTGTAGGGAGACTCAGAGCCTGGGATTTAACTCCTTTTCTGAAGTGAAACACACAGCATAGTTTTCATCCATGGATCACACTCTGCTTTAGAAGGAGAAGCACACTCTTGCTTTCTAGAGTCTCTAAGACAGCAGGAAACGTGCGTGTGCTGAGAAAAAAAATGGTGTTTCCTACACAGACGGACCATATCTAGTCCAAATCTGCTTCTTAAACTGATACAAAGCACTGGTCCTCTCACATCCAATGCTTGTCTGTTAAGATGAGAAACGTGTGAGCTTCATGAACGATGTAGTTCGTTTGAGCAGAAAAGTGACTGCCCTTACCTGAAACGAAGTCTTGCTTGGAGGAAGACTCAGAGCCTGGGATTTAACTCCATTTCTGAAGGGAAACACACAGCATAGTTCTCATCCCTGGATCACACTCTGCTTTAGAGCGAGAAGCCCGCTCTTGCTTTCTAAAATCTCTAAGACAGCAGGAAATCTGAGTGTGCCCAGAACAAAAGAACGGTGTTTCCTATACATACGGACTATATGTAGTCCAAAACTTCTTCTGAAACTGATACAATGCACAGGTCCTCTAACATCCAATGCTTGTCAGTTAAGATGATAATCGTGTGATCTTCGTTAACGATGTAGTTCGTTTGAGCAGAAAAGTGACTGCCGTAACCTGAATGGAAGTCTTGCTTGTAGGAAGACTCAGAGCCTGGGATTTAACTCCATTTCTGAAGTGAAACACACAGCAGTGTTCTCATCCATTGGTGACACTCTGCTTTAGAACAAGAAGCACGCTCTTGCTTTCTAGAGTCTCTAACACAGCAGGAAACGTGAGTGTGCTGAGAACAAAAGATCGGTGTTTCCTACACATACGGACCATATCTAGTCCAACTCTGCTTCTGAAACTGATACAAAGCACTGACCCACTAACATCCAATGCTTGTCAGTTAAGATGGGAAACGTGTGAGCTTCATGAACGATGTAGTTACTTTGAGCAGATAAATGACAGCCCTTACCTGAATTGAAGTCTTGCTTGTAGGAAGACTCAGAGCCTGGGATTTAACTCCATTTCTGAAGTAAAACACACAGCAGTGTAATCATGCATTGATCACACTCTGCTTTAGAACAAGAAGCACACTCTTGCTTTCTAGAGTCTCTAATAAAGCAGGAAACGTGATTTTGCTGAGAACAAAAGAACGGTGTTTCCTACATATACAGACATTATATAGTCCAACTCTGCTTCTGAAACTGATACCAAGCACTGCTCCTCTAACATCCAATGCTTGTCTGTTAAGGTGAGAAACGTGTGAGCTTCGTGAACGATGTAGTTCGTTTGAGCTGAAAAGTGACTGCCCTTACCTGAAACGAAATCTTGCTTGTAGGAAGACTCAGAGCCTGGGATTTAACTCCATTTCTGAAGGCAAACACACAGCATAGTTCTCATCCATGGATCACACTCTGCTTTAGAGCGAGAAGCACGCCCTTGCTTTCTAGATTCTCTAAGACAGCAGGAAACGTGAGTGTGCTGAGAACAAAAGAACGGTGTTTCCTACACTTATGGACCATATCTAGTCCAACTCTGCTTCTGAAACTGATACAAAGCACTGGTCCTCTAACATCCAATGCCTGTCAGTTAAGATGAGAAACGTGTGTGCTTCTGGAACGATGTAGTTCGTTTGAGCAGAAAAGTGACTGCCCTTACCTGAAACGAAGTCTTGCTTGGAGGAAGACTCAGAGCCTGGGATTTAACTCCACTTCTGAAGTGAAACACACAGCATAGTTCTCATCCATGGATCACACTCTGCTTTAGAGCGAGAAGCACGCCCTTGCTTTCTAGATTCTCTAAGACAGCAGGAAACGTGAGTGTGCTGAGAACAAAAGAACGGTGTTTCCTACACATACGGACCATATCTAGAAAAACTCATCTTCTGAAACTGATACAAAGCACTGACCCACTAACATCCAATGCTTGTCATTTAAGATGGGAAACGTGGGAGATTCATGAAAGATGTAGTTACTTTGAGCAGAAAAATGACAGCCCTTACCTGAATTGAATTCTTGCTTGTAGGAAGACTCAGAGCCTGGGATTTAACTCCATTTCTGAAGTAAAACACACAGCAGTGTAATCATCCATTGATCACACTCTGCTTTGGAACAAGAAGCACACTCTTGCTTTCTAGAGTCTCTAATACAGCAGGAAACGTGATTTTGCTGAGAACAAAAGAACGGTGTTTCCTACACATACGGACATTATATAGTCCAACTCTGCTTCTGAAACTGATACAAAGCACTGGTCCTCTAACATCCAATGCTTGTCTGTTAAGGTGAGAAACGTGTGAGCTTCGTGAACGATGTAGTTCGTTTGAGCTGAAAAGTGACTGCCCTTACCTGAATCGAAGTCTTGATTGGAGGAAGACTCAGAGCCTGGGATTTAACTCCATTTCTGAAGGCAAACACACAGCATAGTTCTCATCCATGGATCACACTCTGCTTTAGAGCGAGAAGCACGCTCTTGCTTACTAGAGTCTCTAAGACAGCAGGAAACGTGAGTGTGCGGAGAACAAAAGAACGGTGTTTCCTACACTTATGGACCATATCTAGTCCAACACTGCTTCTGAAACTGATACAAAGCACTGGTCCTCTAACATCCAATGCTTGTCAGTTAAGATGAGAAACGTGTGAGCTTCTGGAACGATGTAGTTTGTCTGAGCAGAAAAGTGACTGCCCTTACCTGAAACGAAGTCTTGCTTGGAGGAAGACTTAGAGCCTGGGATTTAAGTCCATTTCTGAAGTGAAACACACAGCGTAGTTCTCATCCATGGATCACACTCTGCTTTAGAGCAAGAAGCACACTCTTGCTTTCTAGAGTCTCTAAGACAGCAGGAAATCTGAGTGTGCCCAGAACAAAAGAACGGAGTTTCCTACACACACGGACTATATGTAGTCCAAAACTTCTTCTGAAACTGATAGAATGCACTGGTCCTCTAACATCCAATGCTTGTCAGTTAAGATGAGAAACGTGTGAGCTTCGTGAAAGATGTAGTTCGTTTGAGCAGAAAAGTGACTGCCCTCACCTGAAACGAAGTCTTGCTTGTAGGGAGACTCAGAGCCTGGGATTTAACTCCTTTTCTGAAGTGAAACACACAGCATAGTTTTCATCCATGGATCACACTCTGCTTTAGAACCAGAAGCACGCTCTTGCTTTCTAGAGTCTCTAAGACAGCAGGAAACGTGAGTGTGATGAGAACAAAAGAACAGTGTTTCCTACACATACGGACCATATCTAGTCCAAATCTGCTTCTTAAACTGATACAAAGCACTGGTCCTCTAACATCCAATGCTTGTCTGTTAAGATGAGAAACGTGTGAGCTTTGTGAACGATATAGTTCCTTTGAACTGAAAAGTGACTGCTCTTTCCTGAAAAGAAGTCTTGCTTGTAGGAAGACACAGAGCCTGGGATTTAAGTCCATTTCTGAAGGGAAACACACAGCATAGTTCTCATCCATGGATCACACTCTGCTTTAGAGCAAGAAGCACACTCTTACTTTCTAGAGTCTCTAAGACAGCAGGAAATCTGAGTGTGCCCAGAACAAAAGAACGGTGTTTCCTACACATACGGACTATATGTAGTCGAAAATTTCTTCTGAAACTGATAGAATGCACTGGTCCTCTAACATCCAATGCTTGTCAGTTAAGATGAGAAACGTGTGAGCTCAGTGAAAGATGTAGTTCGTTTGAGCAGAAAAGTGACTGCCCTTACCTGAAACGAAGTCTTGCTTGTAGGGAGACTCAGAGCCTGGGATTTAACTCCTTTTCTGAAGTGAAACACACAGCATAGTTTTCATCCATGGATCACACTCTGCTTTAGAAGGAGAAGCACACTCTTGCTTTCTAGAGTCTCTAAGACAGCAGGAAACGTGCGTGTGCTGAGAAAAAAAATGGTGTTTCCTACACGGACGGACCATATCTAGTCCAAATCTGCTTCTTAAACTGATACAAAGCACTGGTCCTCTCACATCCAATGCTTGTCTGTTAAGATGAGAAACGTGTGAGCTTCATGAACGATGTAGTTCGTTTGAGCAGAAAAGTGACTGCCCTTACCTGAAACGAAGTCTTGCTTGGAGGAAGACTCAGAGCCTGGGATTTAACTCCATTTCTGAAGGGAAACACACAGCATAGTTCTCATCCCTGGATCACACTCTGCTTTAGAGCGAGAAGCCCGCTCTTGCTTTCTAAAATCTCTAAGACAGCAGGAAATCTGAGTGTGCCCAGAACAAAAGAACGGTGTTTCCTATACATACGGACTATATGTAGTCCAAAACTTCTTCTGAAACTGATACAATGCACAGGTCCTCTAACATCCAATGCTTGTCAGTTAAGATGATAATCGTGTGATCTTCGTTAACGATGTAGTTCGTTTGAGCAGAAAAGTGACTGCCCTTACCTGAATGGAAGTCTTGCTTGTAGGAAGACTCAGAGCCTGGGATTTAACTCCATTTCTGAAGTGAAACACACAGCAGTGTTCTCATCCATTGGTGACACTCTGCTTTAGAACAAGAAGCACGCTCTTGCTTTCTAGAGTCTCTAACACAGCAGGAAACGTGAGTGTGCTGAGAACAAAAGATCGGTGTTTCCTACACATACGGACCATATCTAGTCCAACTCTGCTTCTGAAACTGATACAAAGCACTGACCCACTAACATCCAATGCTTGTCAGTTAAGATGGGAAACGTGTGAGCTTCATGAACGATGTAGTTACTTTGAGCAGATAAATGACAGCCCTTACCTGAATTGAAGTCTTGCTTGTAGGAAGACTCAGAGCCTGGGATTTAACTCCATTTCTGAAGTAAAACACACAGCAGTGTAATCATGCATTGATCACACTCTGCTTTAGAACAAGAAGCACACTCTTGCTTTCTAGAGTCTCTAATAAAGCAGGAAACGTGATTTTGCTGAGAACAAAAGAACGGTGTTTCCTACATATACAGACATTATATAGTCCAACTCTGCTTCTGAAACTGATACCAAGCACTGCTCCTCTAACATCCAATGCTTGTCTGTTAAGGTGAGAAACGTGTGAGCTTCGTGAACGATGTAGTTCGTTTGAGCTGAAAAGTGACTGCCCTTACCTGAAACGAAATCTTGCTTGTAGGAAGACTCAGAGCCTGGGATTTAACTCCATTTCTGAAGGCAAACACACAGCATAGTTCTCATCCATGGATCACACTCTGCTTTAGAGCGAGAAGCACGCCCTTGCTTTCTAGATTCTCTAAGACAGCAGGAAACGTGAGTGTGCTGAGAACAAAAGAACGGTGTTTCCTACACTTATGGACCATATCTAGTCCAACTCTGCTTCTGAAACTGATAGAAAGCACTGGTCCTCTAACATCCAATGCCTGTCAGTTAAGATGAGAAACGTGTGTGCTTCTGGAACGATGTAGTTTGTTTGAGCAGAAAAGTGACTGCCCTTACCTGAAACGATGTCCTGCTTGGAGGAAGACTCAGAGCCTGGGATTTAACTCCATTTCTGAAGTGAAACACACAGCGTAGTTCTCATCCATGGATCACACTCTGCTTTAGAGCAAGGAGCACACTCTTGCTTTCTAGAGTCTCTAAGACAGCAAGAATTCTGAGTGTGCCCAGAACAAAAGAACGGTATTTCCTACACGTACGGACTATATGTAGTCCAAAACTTCTTCTGAAACTGATAGAATGCACTGGTCCTCTAACATGCAATGCTTGTCTGTTAAGATGAGAAACGTGTGAGCTTCGTGAACGGTATAGTTCCTTTGAACTGAAAAGTGACTGCCCTTACCTGAAACGAAGTCTTGCTTGTAGGAAGACACAGAGCCTGGGATTTAAGTGCATTTCTGAAGGGAAACACACAGCATAGTTCTCATCCATGGATCACGCTCTGCTTTAGAGCGAGAAGCACACTCTTGCTTTCTAGAGTCTCTAATACAGCAAGAAATCTGAGTTTGCCCAGAACAAAAGAACGGTGTTTCCTACACATAGGGACCATATGTAGTCCAAATCTGCTTCTGAAACTGATACAAAGCACTGACCCTCTAACATCCAATGCTTGTCATTTAAGATGGGAAACGTGGGAGCTTCATGAAAGATGTAGTTACTTTGAGCAGAAAAATGACAGCCCTTACCTAAACTCTTGCTTGTAGGAAGACTCAGAGCCTGGGATTTAACTCCATTTCTGAAGTAAAACACACAGCAGTGTAATCATCCATTGATCACACTCTGCTTTGGAACAAGAAGCACACTCTTGCTTTCTAGAGTCTCTAATACAGCAGGAAACGTGATTTTGCTGAGAACAAAAGAACGGTGTTTCCTACACATACGGACATTATATAGTCCAACTCTGCTTCTGAAACTGATACAAAGCCCTGGTCCTCTAACATCCAATGCTTGTCTGTTAAGGTGAGAAACGTGTGAGCTTCGTGAACGATGTAGTTCATTTGAGCTGAAAAGTGACTGCCCTTACCTGAAACGAAGTCTTGATTGTAGGAAGACTCAGAGCCTGGGATTTAACTCCATTTCTGAAGGCAAACACACAGCATAGTTCTCATCCATGGATCACACTCTGCTTTAGAGCGAGAAGCACGCTCTTGCTTACTAGAGTCTCTAAGACAGCAGGAAACGTGAGTGTGCTGAGAACAAAAGAACGGTGTTTCCTACACTTATGGACCATATCTAGTCCAACTCTGCTTCTGAAACTGATACAAAGCACTGGTCCTCTAACATCCAATGCTTGTCAGTTAAGATGAGAAACGTGTGAGCTTCTGGAACGATGTAGTTTGTCTGAGCAGAAAAGTGACTGCCCTTACCTGAAACGAAGTCTTGCTTGGAGGAAGACTCAGAGCCTGGGATTTAACTCCATTTCTGAAGTGAAACACACAGCGTAGTTCTCATCCATGGATCACACTCTGCTTTAGAGCAAGAAGCACACTCTTGCTTTCTAGAGTCTCTAAGACAGCAGGAAACGTGAGTGTGCCCAGAACAAAAGAACTGAGTTTCCTACACATACGGACCATATCTAGTCCAAATCTGCTTCTTAAACTGATACAAAGCACTGGTCCTCTAACATCCAATGCTTGTCTGTTAAGATGTGAAACGTGTGAGCTTTGTGAATGATATAGTTCCTTTGAACTGAAAAGTGACTGCCCTTACCCGAAAAGAAGTCTTGCTTGTAGGAAGACACAGAGCCTGGGATTTAAGTGCATTTCTGAAGGGAAACACACAGCCTAGTTCTCATCCATGGATCACGCTCTGCTTTAGAGCGAGAAGCACACTCTTGCTTTCTAGAGTCTCTAATACAGCAAGAAATCTGAGTTTGCCCAGAACAAAAGAACGGTGTTTCCTACACATAGGGACCATATGTAGTCCAAATCTGCTTCTGAAACTGATACAAAGCACTGACCCTCTAACATCCAATGCTTGTCAGTTAAGATGGGAAACGTGTGAGCTTCATGAACGATGTAGTTCGTTTGAGCAGAAAAGTGACTGCCCTTACCTGAATTGAAGTCTTGCTTGTAGGAAGACTCAGAGCCTGGGATTTAACTCCATTTCTGAAGTAAAACACACTGCAGTGTAATCATCCATTGATGACACTCTGCTTTAGAACAAGAAGCACGCTCTTGCTTTCTAGAGTATCTAACACAGCAGGAAACATGAGTGTGCTGAGAACAAAAGAACGGTGTTTCCTACACATACGGACCATATCTAGTCCAACTCTGCTTCTGAAACTCATACAAAGCACTGGTCCTATAACATCCAATGCTTGTCTGTTAAGATGAGAAATGTGTGAGCTCAGTGAATGATGTAGTTCATTTGAGCAGAAAGGCGACTGTCCTTACGTGGAACGAAGTCTTGCTTGTAGGAAGACTCAGAGCCTGGGATTTAACTCCATTTCTGAAGTAAAACACACAGCAGTGTAATCATCCATTGATCACACTCTGCTTTAGAACAAGAAGCATACTCTTGCTTTCTAGAGTCTCTAATACAGCAAGAAACGTGATTTTGCTGAGAACAAAGAACGGTGTTTCCTACATATACAGACGTTAAATAGTCCAACTCTGCTTCTGAAACTGATACCAAGCACTGCTCCTCTAACATCCAATGCTTGTCTGTTAAGATGAGAAACGTGTGAGCTTCGTGAACGATGTAGTTCGTTTGAGCTGAAAAGTGACTGCCCTTACCTGAAACGAAGTCTTGCTTGTAGGAAGACTCAGAGCCTGGGATTTAACTCCATTTCTGAAGGCAAACACACAGCATAGTTCTCATCCATGGATCACACTCTGCTTTAGAGCGAGAAGCACGCCCTTGCTTTCTAGATTCTCTAAGACAGCAGGAAACGTGAGTGTGCTGAGAACAAAAGAACGGTGTTTCCTACACTTATGGACCATATCTAGTCCAACTCTGCTTCTGAAACTGATACAAAGCACTGGTCCTCTAACATCCAATGCCTGTCAGTTAAGATGAGAAACGTGTGTGCTTCTGGAACGATGTAGTTCGTTTGAGCAGAAAAGTGACTGCCCTTACCTGAAACGAAGTCTTGCTTGGAGGAAGATTCAGAGCCTGGGATTTAACTCCACTTCTGAAGTGAAACAGACAGCATAGTTCTCATCCATGGATCACACTCTGCTTTAGAGCGAGAAGCACGCCCTTGCTTTCTAGATTCTCTAAGACAGCAGGAAAGGTGAGTGTGCTGAGAACAAAAGAACGGTGTTTCCTACACATACGGACCATATCTAGAAAAACTCATCTTCTGAAACTGATACAAAGCACTGACCCACTAACATCCAATGCTTGTCATTTAAGATGGGAAACGTGGGAGATTCATGAAAGATGTAGTTACTTTGAGCAGAAAAATGACAGCCCTTACCTGAATTGAATTCTTGCTTGTAGGAAGACTCAGAGCCTGGGATTTAACTCCATTTCTGAAGTAAAACACACAGCAGTGTAATCATCCATTGATCACACTCTGCTTTGGAACAAGAAGCACACTCTTGCTTTCTAGAGTCTCTAATACAGCAGGAAACGTGATTTTGCTGAGAACAAAAGAACGGTGTTTCCTACACATACGGACATTATATAGTCCAACTCTGCTTCTGAAACTGATACAAAGCACTGGTCCTCTAACATCCAATGCTTGTCTGTTAAGGTGAGAAACGTGTGAGCTTCGTGAACGATGTAGTTCGTTTGAGCTGAAAAGTGACTGCCCTTACCTGAATCGAAGTCTTGATTGGAGGAAGACTCAGAGCCTGGGATTTATCTCCATTTCTGAAGGCAAACACACAGCATAGTTCTCATCCATGGATCACACTCTGCTTTAGAGCGAGAAGCACGCTCTTGCTTACTAGAGTCTCTAAGACAGCAGGAAACGTGAGTGTGCTGAGAACAAAAGAACGGTGTTTCCTACACTTATGGACCATATCTAGTCCAACACTGCTTCTGAAACTGATACAAAGCACTGGTCCTCTAACATCCAATGCTTGTCAGTTAAGATGAGAAACGTGTGAGCTTCTGGAACGATGTAGTTTGTCTGAGCAGAAAAGTGACTGCCCTTACCTGAAACGAAGTCTTGCTTGGAGGAAGACTTAGAGACTGGGATTTAAGTCCATTTCTGAAGTGAAACACACAGCGTAGTTCTCATCCATGGATCACACTCTGCTTTAGAGCAAGAAGCACACTCTTGCTTTCTAGAGTCTCTAAGACAGCAGGAAATCTGAGTGTGCCCAGAACAAAAGAACGGAGTTTCCTACACATACGGACTATATGTAGTCCAAAACTTCTTCTGAAACTGATAGAATGCACTGGTCCTCTAACATCCAATGCTTGTCAGTTAAGATGAGAAACGTGTGAGCTTCGTGAAAGATGTAGTTCGTTTGAGCAGAAAAGTGACTGCCCTCACCTGAAACGAAGTCTTGCTTGTAGGGAGACTCAGAGCCTGGGATTTAACTCCTTTTCTGAAGTGAAACACACAGCATAGTTTTCATCCATGGATCACACTCTGCTTTAGAACCAGAAGCACGCTCTTGCTTTCTAGAGTCTCTAAGACAGCAGGAAACGTGAGTGTGATGAGAACAAAAGAACAGTGTTTCCTACACATACGGACCATATCTAGTCCAAATCTGCTTCTTAAACTGATACAAAGCACTGGTCCTCTAACATCCAATGCTTGTCTGTTAAGATGAGAAACGTGTGAGCTTTGTGAACGATATAGTTCCTTTGAACTGAAAAGTGACTGCTCTTTCCTGAAAAGAAGTCTTGCTTGTAGGAAGACACAGAGCCTGGGATTTAAGTCCATTTCTGAAGGGAAACACACAGCATAGTTCTCATCCATGGATCACACTCTGCTTTAGAGCAAGAAGCACACTCTTACTTTCTAGAGTCTCTAAGACAGCAGGAAATCTGAGTGTGCCCAGAACAAAAGAACGGTGTTTCCTACACATACGGACTATATGTAGTCGAAAATTTCTTCTGAAACTGATAGAATGCACTGGTCCTCTAACATCCAATGCTTGTCAGTTAAGATGAGAAACGTGTGAGCTCAGTGAAAGATGTAGTTCGTTTGAGCAGAAAAGTGACTGCCCTTACCTGAAACGAAGTCTTGCTTGTAGGGAGACTCAGAGCCTGGGATTTAACTCCTTTTCTGAAGTGAAACACACAGCATAGTTTTCATCCATGGATCACACTCTGCTTTAGAAGGAGAAGCACACTCTTGCTTTCTAGAGTCTCTAAGACAGCAGGAAACGTGCGTGTGCTGAGAAAAAAAATGGTGTTTCCTACACGGACGGACCATATCTAGTCCAAATCTGCTTCTTAAACTGATACAAAGCACTGGTCCTCTCACATCCAATGCTTGTCTGTTAAGATGAGAAACGTGTGAGCTTCATGAACGATGTAGTTCGTTTGAGCAGAAAAGTGACTGCCCTTACCTGAAACGAAGTCTTGCTTGGAGGAAGACTCAGAGCCTGGGATTTAACTCCATTTCTGAATTGAAACACACAGCATAGTTCTCATCCCTGGATCACACTCTGCTTTAGAGCGAGAAGCCCGCTCTTGCTTTCTAAAATCTCTAAGACAGCAGGAAATCTGAGTGTGCCCAGAACAAAAGAACGGTGTTTCCTATACATACGGACTATATGTAGTCCAAAACTTCTTCTGAAACTGATACAATGCACAGGTCCTCTAACATCCAATGCTTGTCAGTTAAGATGATAATCGTGTGATCTTCGTTAACGATGTAGTTCGTTTGAGCAGAAAAGTGACTGCCCTTACCTGAATGGAAGTCTTGCTTGTAGGAAGACTCAGAGCCTGGGATTTAACTCCATTTCTGAAGTGAAACACACAGCAGTGTTCTCATCCATTGGTGACACTCTGCTTTAGAACAAGAAGCACGCTCTTGCTTTCTAGAGTCTCTAACACAGCAGGAAACGTGAGTGTGCTGAGAACAAAAGATCGGTGTTTCCTACACATACGGACCATATCTAGTCCAACTCTGCTTCTGAAACTGATACAAAGCACTGACCCACTAACATCCAATGCTTGTCAGTTAAGATGGGAAACGTGTGAGCTTCATGAACGATGTAGTTACTTTGAGCAGATAAATGACAGCCCTTACCTGAATTGAAGTCTTGCTTGTAGGAAGACTCAGAGCCTGGGATTTAACTCCATTTCTGAAGTAAAACACACAGCAGTGTAATCATGCATTGATCACACTCTGCTTTAGAACAAGAAGCACACTCTTGCTTTCTAGAGTCTCTAATAAAGCAGGAAACGTGATTTTGCTGAGAACAAAAGAACGGTGTTTCCTACATATACAGACATTATATAGTCCAACTCTGCTTCTGAAACTGATACCAAGCACTGCTCCTCTAACATCCAATGCTTGTCTGTTAAGGTGAGAAACGTGTGAGCTTCGTGAACGATGTAGTTCGTTTGAGCTGAAAAGTGACTGCCCTTACCTGAAACGAAATCTTGCTTGTAGGAAGACTCAGAGCCTGGGATTTAACTCCATTTCTGAAGGCAAACACACAGCATAGTTCTCATCCATGGATCACACTCTGCTTTAGAGCGAGAAGCACGCCCTTGCTTTCTAGATTCTCTAAGACAGCAGGAAACGTGAGTGTGCTGAGAACAAAAGAACGGTGTTTCCTACACTTATGGACCATATCTAGTCCAACTCTGCTTCTGAAACTGATAGAAAGCACTGGTCCTCTAACATCCAATGCCTGTCAGTTAAGATGAGAAACGTGTGTGCTTCTGGAACGATGTAGTTTGTTTGAGCAGAAAAGTGACTGCCCTTACCTGAAACGATGTCTTGCTTGGAGGAAGACTCAGAGCCTGGGATTTAACTCCATTTCTGAAGTGAAACACACAGCGTAGTTCTCATCCATGGATCACACTCTGCTTTAGAGCAAGGAGCACACTCTTGCTTTCTAGAGTCTCTAAGACAGCAAGAATTCTGAGTGTGCCCAGAACAAAAGAACGGTATTTCCTACACGTACGGACTATATGTAGTCCAAAACTTCTTCTGAAACTGATAGAATGCACTGGTCCTCTAACATGCAATGCTTGTCTGTTAAGATGAGAAACGTGTGAGCTTCGTGAACGGTATAGTTCCTTTGAACTGAAAAGTGACTGCCCTTACCTGAAACGAAGTCTTGCTTGTAGGAAGACACAGAGCCTGGGATTTAAGTGCATTTCTGAAGGGAAACACACAGCATAGTTCTCATCCATGGATCACGCTCTGCTTTAGAGCGAGAAGCACACTCTTGCTTTCTAGAGTCTCTAATACAGCAAGAAATCTGAGTTTGCCCAGAACAAAAGAACGGTGTTTCCTACACATAGGGACCATATGTAGTCCAAATCTGCTTCTGAAACTGATACAAAGCACTGACCCTCTAACATCCAATGCTTGTCATTTAAGATGGGAAACGTGGGAGCTTCATGAAAGATGTAGTTACTTTGAGCAGAAAAATGACAGCCCTTACCTAAACTCTTGCTTGTAGGAAGACTCAGAGCCTGGGATTTAACTCCATTTCTGAAGTAAAACACACAGCAGTGTAATCATCCATTGATCACACTCTGCTTTGGAACAAGAAGCAAACTCTTGCTTTCTAGAGTCTCTAATACAGCAGGAAACGTGATTTTGCTGAGAACAAAAGAACGGTGTTTCCTACACATACGGACATTATATAGTCCAACTCTGCTTCTGAAACTGATACAAAGCACTGGTCCTCTAACATCCAATGCTTGTCTGTTAAGGTGAGAAACGTGTGAGCTTCGTGAACGATGTAGTTCATTTGAGCTGAAAAGTGACTGCCCTTACCTGAAACGAAGTCTTGATTGTAGGAAGACTCAGAGCCTGGGATTTAACTCCATTTCTGAAGGCAAACACACAGCATAGTTCTCATCCATGGATCACACTCTGCTTTAGAGCGAGAAGCACGCTCTTGCTTACTAGAGTCTCTAAGACAGCAGGAAACGTGAGTGTGCTGAGAACAAAAGAACGGTGTTTCCTACACTTATGGACCATATCTAGTCCAACTCTGCTTCTGAAACTGATACAAAGCACTGGTCCTCTAACATCCAATGCTTGTCAGTTAAGATGAGAAACGTGTGAGCTTCTGGAACGATGTAGTTTGTCTGAGCAGAAAAGTGACTGCCCTTACCTGAAACGAAGTCTTGCTTGGAGGAAGACTCAGAGCCTGGGATTTAACTCCATTTCTGAAGTGAAACACACAGCGTAGTTCTCATCCATGGATCACACTCTGCTTTAGAGCAAGAAGCACACTCTTGCTTTCTAGAGTCTCTAAGACAGCAGGAAACGTGAGTGTGCCCAGAACAAAAGAACTGAGTTTCCTACACATACGGACCATATCTAGTCCAAATCTGCTTCTTAAACTGATACAAAGCACTGGTCCTCTAACATCCAATGCTTGTCTGTTAAGATGTGAAACGTGTGAGCTTTGTGAATGATATAGTTCCTTTGAACTGAAAAGTGACTGCCCTTACCCGAAAAGAAGTCTTGCTTGTAGGAAGACACAGAGCCTGGGATTTAAGTGCATTTCTGAAGGGAAACACACAGCCTAGTTCTCATCCATGGATCACGCTCTGCTTTAGAGCGAGAAGCACACTCTTGCTTTCTAGAGTCTCTAATACAGCAAGAAATCTGAGTTTGCCCAGAACAAAAGAACGGTGTTTCCTACACATAGGGACCATATGTAGTCCAAATCTGCTTCTGAAACTGATACAAAGCACTGACCCTCTAACATCCAATGCTTGTCAGTTAAGATGGGAAACGTGTGAGCTTCATGAACGATGTAGTTCGTTTGAGCAGAAAAGTGACTGCCCTTACCTGAATTGAAGTCTTGCTTGTAGGAAGACTCAGAGCCTGGGATTTAACTCCATTTCTGAAGTAAAACACACTGCAGTGTAATCATC
Organism: Onychomys leucogaster; assembly: GCA_949786385.1. NCBI lineage: Eukaryota > Metazoa > Chordata > Mammalia > Rodentia > Cricetidae > Onychomys > Onychomys leucogaster. The sequence goes on from CATKUP010000069.1 coordinate 1,173,697, forward strand.
CATTGATGACACTCTGCTTTAGAACAAGAAGCACGCTCTTGCTTTCTAGAGTATCTAACACAGCAGGAAACATGAGTGTGCTGAGAACAAAAGAACGGTGTTTCCTACACATACGGACCATATCTAGTCCAACTCTGCTTCTGAAACTCATACAAAGCACTGGTCCTCTAACATCCAATGCTTGTCTGTTAAGATGAGAAATGTGTGAGCTCAGTGAATGATGTAGTTCATTTGAGCAGAAAGGCGACTGTCCTTACGTGGAACGAAGTCTTGCTTGTAGGAAGACTCAGAGCCTGGGATTTAACTCCATTTCTGAAGTAAAACACACAGCAGTGTAATCATCCATTGATCACACTCTGCTTTAGAACAAGAAGCATACTCTTGCTTTCTAGAGTCTCTAATACAGCAAGAAACGTGATTTTGCTGAGAACAAAGAACGGTGTTTCCTACATATACAGACGTTAAATAGTCCAACTCTGCTTCTGAAACTGATACCAAGCACTGCTCCTCTAACATCCAATGCTTGTCTGTTAAGATGAGAAACGTGTGAGCTTCGTGAACGATGTAGTTCGTTTGAGCTGAAAAGTGACTGCCCTTACCTGAAACGAAGTCTTGCTTGTAGGAAGACTCAGAGCCTGGGATTTAACTCCATTTCTGAAGGCAAACACACAGCATAGTTCTCATCCATGGATCACACTCTGCTTTAGAGCGAGAAGCACGCCCTTGCTTTCTAGATTCTCTAAGACAGCAGGAAACGTGAGTGTGCTGAGAACAAAAGAACGGTGTTTCCTACACTTATGGACCATATCTAGTCCAACTCTGCTTCTGAAACTGATACAAAGCACTGGTCCTCTAACATCCAATGCCTGTCAGTTAAGATGAGAAACGTGTGTGCTTCTGGAACGATGTAGTTCGTTTGAGCAGAAAAGTGACTGCCCTTACCTGAAACGAAGTCTTGCTTGGAGGAAGATTCAGAGCCTGGGATTTAACTCCACTTCTGAAGTGAAACAGACAGCATAGTTCTCATCCATGGATCACACTCTGCTTTAGAGCGAGAAGCACGCCCTTGCTTTCTAGATTCTCTAAGACAGCAGGAAAGGTGAGTGTGCTGAGAACAAAAGAACGGTGTTTCCTACACATACGGACCATATCTAGAAAAACTCATCTTCTGAAACTGATACAAAGCACTGACCCACTAACATCCAATGCTTGTCATTTAAGATGGGAAACGTGGGAGATTCATGAAAGATGTAGTTACTTTGAGCAGAAAAATGACAGCCCTTACCTGAATTGAATTCTTGCTTGTAGGAAGACTCAGAGCCTGGGATTTAACTCCATTTCTGAAGTAAAACACACAGCAGTGTAATCATCCATTGATCACACTCTGCTTTGGAACAAGAAGCACACTCTTGCTTTCTAGAGTCTCTAATACAGCAGGAAACGTGATTTTGCTGAGAACAAAAGAACGGTGTTTCCTACACATACGGACATTATATAGTCCAACTCTGCTTCTGAAACTGATACAAAGCACTGGTCCTCTAACATCCAATGCTTGTCTGTTAAGGTGAGAAACGTGTGAGCTTCGTGAACGATGTAGTTCGTTTGAGCTGAAAAGTGACTGCCCTTACCTGAATCGAAGTCTTGATTGGAGGAAGACTCAGAGCCTGGGATTTAACTCCATTTCTGAAGGCAAACACACAGCATAGTTCTCATCCATGGATCACACTCTGCTTTAGAGCGAGAAGCACGCTCTTGCTTACTAGAGTCTCTAAGACAGCAGGAAACGTGAGTGTGCTGAGAACAAAAGAACGGTGTTTCCTACACTTATGGACCATATCTAGTCCAACACTGCTTCTGAAACTGATACAAAGCACTGGTCCTCTAACATCCAATGCTTGTCAGTTAAGATGAGAAACGTGTGAGCTTCTGGAACGATGTAGTTTGTCTGAGCAGAAAAGTGACTGCCCTTACCTGAAACGAAGTCTTGCTTGGAGGAAGACTTAGAGACTGGGATTTAAGTCCATTTCTGAAGTGAAACACACAGCGTAGTTCTCATCCATGGATCACACTCTGCTTTAGAGCAAGAAGCACACTCTTGCTTTCTAGAGTCTCTAAGACAGCAGGAAATCTGAGTGTGCCCAGAACAAAAGAACGGAGTTTCCTACACATACGGACTATATGTAGTCCAAAACTTCTTCTGAAACTGATAGAATGCACTGGTCCTCTAACATCCAATGCTTGTCAGTTAAGATGAGAAACGTGTGAGCTTCGTGAAAGATGTAGTTCGTTTGAGCAGAAAAGTGACTGCCCTCACCTGAAACGAAGTCTTGCTTGTAGGGAGACTCAGAGCCTGGGATTTAACTCCTTTTCTGAAGTGAAACACACAGCATAGTTTTCATCCATGGATCACACTCTGCTTTAGAACCAGAAGCACGCTCTTGCTTTCTAGAGTCTCTAAGACAGCAGGAAACGTGAGTGTGATGAGAACAAAAGAACAGTGTTTCCTACACATACGGACCATATCTAGTCCAAATCTGCTTCTTAAACTGATACAAAGCACTGGTCCTCTAACATCCAATGCTTGTCTGTTAAGATGAGAAACGTGTGAGCTTTGTGAACGATATAGTTCCTTTGAACTGAAAAGTGACTGCTCTTTCCTGAAAAGAAGTCTTGCTTGTAGGAAGACACAGAGCCTGGGATTTAAGTCCATTTCTGAAGGGAAACACACAGCATAGTTCTCATCCATGGATCACACTCTGCTTTAGAGCAAGAAGCACACTCTTACTTTCTAGAGTCTCTAAGACAGCAGGAAATCTGAGTGTGCCCAGAACAAAAGAACGGTGTTTCCTACACATACGGACTATATGTAGTCGAAAATTTCTTCTGAAACTGATAGAATGCACTGGTCCTCTAACATCCAATGCTTGTCAGTTAAGATGAGAAACGTGTGAGCTCAGTGAAAGATGTAGTTCGTTTGAGCAGAAAAGTGACTGCCCTTACCTGAAACGAAGTCTTGCTTGTAGGGAGACTCAGAGCCTGGGATTTAACTCCTTTTCTGAAGTGAAACACACAGCATAGTTTTCATCCATGGATCACACTCTGCTTTAGAAGGAGAAGCACACTCTTGCTTTCTAGAGTCTCTAAGACAGCAGGAAACGTGCGTGTGCTGAGAAAAAAAATGGTGTTTCCTACACAGACGGACCATATCTAGTCCAAATCTGCTTCTTAAACTGATACAAAGCACTGGTCCTCTCACATCCAATGCTTGTCTGTTAAGATGAGAAACGTGTGAGCTTCATGAACGATGTAGTTCGTTTGAGCAGAAAAGTGACTGCCCTTACCTGAAACGAAGTCTTGCTTGGAGGAAGACTCAGAGCCTGGGATTTAACTCCATTTCTGAATTGAAACACACAGCATAGTTCTCATCCCTGGATCACACTCTGCTTTAGAGCGAGAAGCCCGCTCTTGCTTTCTAAAATCTCTAAGACAGCAGGAAATCTGAGTGTGCCCAGAACAAAAGAACGGTGTTTCCTATACATACGGACTATATGTAGTCCAAAACTTCTTCTGAAACTGATACAATGCACAGGTCCTCTAACATCCAATGCTTGTCAGTTAAGATGATAATCGTGTGATCTTCGTTAACGATGTAGTTCGTTTGAGCAGAAAAGTGACTGCCCTTACCTGAATGGAAGTCTTGCTTGTAGGAAGACTCAGAGCCTGGGATTTAACTCCATTTCTGAAGTGAAACACACAGCAGTGTTCTCATCCATTGGTGACACTCTGCTTTAGAACAAGAAGCACGCTCTTGCTTTCTAGAGTCTCTAACACAGCAGGAAACGTGAGTGTGCTGAGAACAAAAGATCGGTGTTTCCTACACATACGGACCATATCTAGTCCAACTCTGCTTCTGAAACTGATACAAAGCACTGACCCACTAACATCCAATGCTTGTCAGTTAAGATGGGAAACGTGTGAGCTTCATGAACGATGTAGTTACTTTGAGCAGATAAATGACAGCCCTTACCTGAATTGAAGTCTTGCTTGTAGGAAGACTCAGAGCCTGGGATTTAACTCCATTTCTGAAGTAAAACACACAGCAGTGTAATCATGCATTGATCACACTCTGCTTTAGAACAAGAAGCACACTCTTGCTTTCTAGAGTCTCTAATAAAGCAGGAAACGTGATTTTGCTGAGAACAAAAGAACGGTGTTTCCTACATATACAGACATTATATAGTCCAACTCTGCTTCTGAAACTGATACCAAGCACTGCTCCTCTAACATCCAATGCTTGTCTGTTAAGGTGAGAAACGTGTGAGCTTCGTGAACGATGTAGTTCGTTTGAGCTGAAAAGTGACTGCCCTTACCTGAAACGAAATCTTGCTTGTAGGAAGACTCAGAGCCTGGGATTTAACTCCATTTCTGAAGGCAAACACACAGCATAGTTCTCATCCATGGATCACACTCTGCTTTAGAGCGAGAAGCACGCCCTTGCTTTCTAGATTCTCTAAGACAGCAGGAAACGTGAGTGTGCTGAGAACAAAAGAACGGTGTTTCCTACACTTATGGACCATATCTAGTCCAACTCTGCTTCTGAAACTGATAGAAAGCACTGGTCCTCTAACATCCAATGCCTGTCAGTTAAGATGAGAAACGTGTGAGCTTCTGGAACGATGTAGTTCGTTTGAGCAGAAAAGTGACTGCCCTTACCTGAAACGATGTCTTGCTTGGAGGAAGACTCAGATCCTGGGATTTAACTCCATTTCTGAAGTGAAACACACAGCGTAGTTCTCATCCATGGATCACACTCTGCTTTAGAGCAAGGAGCACACTCTTGCTTTCTAGAGTCTCTAAGACAGCAAGAATTCTGAGTGTGCCCAGAACAAAAGAACGGTATTTCCTACACGTACGGACTATATGTAGTCCAAAACTTCTTCTGAAACTGATAGAATGCACTGGTCCTCTAACATGCAATGCTTGTCTGTTAAGATGAGAAACGTGTGAGCTTCGTGAACGGTATAGTTCCTTTGAACTGAAAAGTGACTGCCCTTACCTGAAACGAAGTCTTGCTTGTAGGAAGACACAGAGCCTGGGATTTAAGTGCATTTCTGAAGGGAAACACACAGCATAGTTCTCATCCATGGATCACGCTCTGCTTTAGAGCGAGAAGCACACTCTTGCTTTCTAGAGTCTCTAATACAGCAAGAAATCTGAGTTTGCCCAGAACAAAAGAACGGTGTTTCCTACACATAGGGACCATATGTAGTCCAAATCTGCTTCTGAAACTGATACAAAGCACTGACCCTCTAACATCCAATGCTTGTCATTTAAGATGGGAAACGTGGGAGCTTCATGAAAGATGTAGTTACTTTGAGCAGAAAAATGACAGCCCTTACCTGAATTGAACTCTTGCTTGTAGGAAGACTCAGAGCCTGGGATTTAACTCCATTTCTGAAGTAAAACACACAGCAGTGTAATCATCCATTGATCACACTCTGCTTTGGAACAAGAAGCACACTCTTGCTTTCTAGAGTCTCTAATACAGTAGGAAACGTGATTTTGCTGAGAACAAAAGAACGGTGTTTCCTACACATACGGACATTATATAGTCCAACTCTGCTTCTGAAACTGATACAAAGCCCTGGTCCTCTAACATCCAATGCTTGTCTGTTAAGGTGAGAAACGTGTGAGCTTCGTGAACGATGTAGTTCATTTGAGCTGAAAAGTGACTGCCCTTACCTGAAACGAAGTCTTGATTGTAGGAAGACTCAGAGCCTGGGATTTAACTCCATTTCTGAAGGCAAACACACAGCATAGTTCTCATCCATGGATCACACTCTGCTTTAGAGCGAGAAGCACGCTCTTGCTTACTAGAGTCTCTAAGACAGCAGGAAACGTGAGTGTGCTGAGAACAAAAGAACGGTGTTTCCTACACTTATGGACCATATCTAGTCCAACTCTGCTTCTGAAACTGATACAAAGCACTGGTCCTCTAACATCCAATGCTTGTCAGTTAAGATGAGAAACGTGTGAGCTTCTGGAACGATGTAGTTTGTCTGAGCAGAAAAGTGACTGCCCTTACCTGAAACGAAGTCTTGCTTGGAGGAAGACTCAGAGCCTGGGATTTAACTCCATTTCTGAAGTGAAACACACAGCGTAGTTCTCATCCATGGATCACACTCTGCTTTAGAGCAAGAAGCACACTCTTGCTTTCTAGAGTCTCTAAGACAGCAGGAAACGTGAGTGTGCCCAGAACAAAAGAACTGAGTTTCCTACACATACGGACCATATCTAGTCCAAATCTGCTTCTTAAACTGATACAAAGCACTGGTCCTCTAACATCCAATGCTTGTCTGTTAAGATGAGAAACGTGTGAGCTTTGTGAATGATATAGTTCCTTTGAACTGAAAAGTGACTGCCCTTACACGAAAAGAAGTCTTGCTTGTAGGAAGACACAGAGCCTGGGATTTAAGTGCATTTCTGAAGGGAAACACACAGCCTAGTTCTCATCCATGGATCACGCTCTGCTTTAGAGCGAGAAGCACACTCTTGCTTTCTAGAGTCTCTAATACAGCAAGAAATCTGAGTTTGCCCAGAACAAAAGAACGGTGTTTCCTACATATAGGGACCATATGTAGTCCAAATCTGCTTCTGAAACTGATACAAAGCACTGACCCTCTAACATCCAATGCTTGTCAGTTAAGATGGGAAACGTGTGAGCTTCATGAACGATGTAGTTCGTTTGAGCAGAAAAGTGACTGCCCTTACCTGAATTGAAGTCTTGCTTGTAGGAAGACTCAGAGCCTGGGATTTAACTCCATTTCTGAAGTAAAACACACTGCAGTGTAATCATCCATTGATGACACTCTGCTTTAGAACAAGAAGCACGCTCTTGCTTTCTAGAGTATCTAACACAGCAGGAAACATGAGTGTGCTGAGAACAAAAGAACGGTGTTTCCTACACATACGGACCATATCTAGTCCAACTCTGCTTCTGAAACTCATACAAAGCACTGGTCCTCTAACATCCAATGCTTGTCTGTTAAGATGAGAAATGTGTGAGCTCAGTGAATGATGTAGTTCGTTTGAGCAGAAAGGCGACTGTCCTTACGTGAAACGAAGTCTTGCTTGTAGGAAGACTCAGAGCCTGGGATTTAACTCCATTTCTGAAGTAAAACACACAGCAGTGTAATCATCCATTGATCACACTCTGCTTTAGAACAAGAAGCATACTCTTGCTTTCTAGAGTCTCTAATACAGCAAGAAACGTGATTTTGCTGAGAACAAAAGAACGGTGTTTCCTACACATACAGACATTATATAGTCCAACTCTGCTTCTAAAACTGATACAAAGCACTGGTCCTCTAACATCCAATGCTTGTCTGTTAAGGTGAGAAACGTGTGAGCTTCGTGAACGATGTAGTTCGTTTGAGCTGAAAAGTGACTGCCCTTACCTGAAACGAAGTCTTGATTGTAGGAAGACTCAGAGCCTGGGATTTAACTCCATTTCTGAAGGCAAAGACAGAGAATAGTTCTCATCCAGGGATCACACTCTGCTTTAGAGCGAGAAGCACACTCTTGCTTTCTAGAGTCTCTAATACAGCAAGAAATCTGAGTTTGCCCAGAACAAAAGAACGGTGTTTCCTACACATAGGGACCATATGTAGTCCAAATCTGCTTCTGAAACTGATACAAAGCACTGACCCTCTAACATCCAATGCTTGTCAGTTAAGATGGGAAACGTGTGAGCTTCATGAACGATGTAGTTCGTTTGAGCAGAAAAGTGACTGCCCTTACCTGAATTGAAGTCTTGCTTGTAGGAAGACTCAGAGCCTGGGATTTAACTCCATTTCTGAAGTAAAACACACTGCAGTGTAATCATCCATTGATGACACTCTGCTTTAGAACAAGAAGCACGCTCTTGCTTTCTAGAGTATCTAACACAGCAGGAAACATGAGTGTGCTGAGAACAAAAGAACGGTGTTTCCTACACATACGGACCATATCTAGTCCAACTCTGCTTCTGAAACTCATACAAAGCACTGGTCCTCTAACATCCAATGCTTGTCTGTTAAGATGAGAAATGTGTGAGCTCAGTGAATGATGTAGTTCGTTTGAGCAGAAAGGCGACTGTCCTTACGTGAAACGAAGTCTTGCTTGTAGGAAGACTCAGAGCCTGGGATTTAACTCCATTTCTGAAGTAAAACACACAGCAGTGTAATCATCCATTGATCACACTCTGCTTTAGAACAAGAAGCATACTCTTGCTTTCTAGAGTCTCTAATACAGCAAGAAACGTGATTTTGCTGAGAACAAAAGAACGGTGTTTCCTACACATACAGACATTATATAGTCCAACTCTGCTTCTAAAACTGATACAAAGCACTGGTCCTCTAACATCCAATGCTTGTCTGTTAAGGTGAGAAACGTGTGAGCTTCGTGAACGATGTAGTTCGTTTGAGCTGAAAAGTGACTGCCCTTACCTGAAACGAAGTCTTGATTGTAGGAAGACTCAGAGCCTGGGATTTAACTCCATTTCTGAAGGCAAAGACAGAGAATAGTTCTCATCCAGGGATCACACTCTGCTTTAGTGCGAGAAGCACGCTCTTGCTTTCTAGAGTCTCTAAGACAGCAGGAAACGTGAGTGTGCTGAGAACAAAAGAACGGTGTTTCCTACACTTATGGACCATATCTAGTCCAACTCTGCTTCTGAAACTGATACAAAGCACTGGTCCTCTAACATCCAATGCTTGTCAGTTAAGATGAGAAACCTGTGAGCTTCTGGAACGATGTAGTTTGTCTGAGCAGAAAAGTGACTGCCCTTACCTGAAACGAAGTCTTGCTTGGAGGAAGACTCAGAGCCTGGGATTTAACTCCATTTCTGAAGTGAAACACACAGCGTAGTTCTCATCCATGGATCACACTCTGCTTTAGAGCAAGAAGCACACTCTTGCTTTCTAGAGTCTCTAAGACAGCAGGAAATCTGAGTGTGCCCAGAACAAAAGAACGGAGATTCCTACACATACGGACTATATGTAGTCCAAAACTTCTTCTGAAACTGATAGAATGCACTGGTCCTCTAACATCTAATGCTTGTCAGTTAAGATGAGAAACGTGTGAGCTTTGTGAAAGATGTAGTTTGTTTGAGCAGAAAAGTAACTGCCCTTACCTGAAACGAAGTCTTGCTTGTAGGGAGACTCAGAGCCTGGGATTTAACTCCTTTTCTGAAGTGAAACACACAGCATAGTTTTCATCCATGGATCACACTCTGCTTTAGAACGAGAAGCACGCTGTTGCTTTCTAGAGTCTCTAAGACAGCAGGAAACGTGAGTGTGCTGAGAACAAAAGAACGGTGTTTCCTACATATACGGACATTATATAGTCCATCTCTGCTTCTGAAACTGATACAAAGCACTGTTCCTCTAACATCCAATGCTTGTGTGTTAAGATGAGAAACGTGTGAGCTTCGTGAACGATGCCATTCGTTTGAGCTGAAAAGTGAATGCCCTTACCTGAAACGAAGTCTTGCCTGTAGGATGACACAGAGCAAGGATTTAACTCCATTTCTGAAGGGAAACACACAGCATAGTTCTCATCCATGGATCACACTCTGCTTTAGAGCGAGAAGCACGCTCTTGCTTTCTAAAGTCTCTAAGACAGCAGGAAATCTGAGTGTGCCCAGAACAAAAGAACGGTGTTTCCTAACATACGGACTATATGTAGTCCAAAACTGCTTCTGAAACTGATACAATGCACAGGTCCTCTAACATCCAATGCTTGTCAGTTAAGATGATAATCGTGTGATCTTCGTTAACAATGTAGTTCGTTTGAGCAGAAAAGTGACTGCCCTTACCTGAAATGAAGTCTTGCTTGTAGGAAGACTCAGAGCCTGGGATTTAACTCCATTTCTGAAGTGAAACACACAGCAGTGTTCTCATCCATTGATGACACTCTGCTTTAGAACAAGAAGCATGCTCTTGCTTTCTAGAGTCTCTAATACAGCAGGAAACGTGAGTGTGCTGAGAACAAAAGAACGGTGTATCGTACACATACGGACCATATCTAGTCCAACTCTGCTTCTTAACCTGATACAAAGCACTGGTCCTCTAACATCCAATGCTTGTCTGTTAAGATGAGAAATGTGTGAGCTCAGTGAGCGATGTAGTTCGTTTGAGCTGAAAAGTGACTGCCCTTACCTGAAACGAAGTCTTGCTTGCAGGAAGACACAGAGATTGGGATTTAACTCCATTTCTGAAGGGAAACACACAGCATAGTTCTCATCATTGGATCACAATTGCTTTAGAGCGAGAAGCACGCTCTTGCTTTCTAGAGTCTCTAACACAGCAGGAAACGTGAGTGTGCTGAGAACAAAAGAACGGTGTTTCCTACACATACGGACTATATCTAGTCCAACTTTGTTTCTGAAACTCATACAAAGCACTGGTCCTCTAACATCCAATGCTTGTCTGTTAAGATGGGAAACGTGTGAGCTTCATGAACGATGTAGTTCTTTTGAGCAGAAAAGAGACTGCCCTTACCTTAAATGAAGTCTTGCTGGTAGGAAGACTCAGAGCCTGGGATTTAACTCCATTTCTGAATTGAAACACACAGCAGTGTTCTCATCCATTGATCACACTCTGCTTTAGAACAAGAAGCACGCTCTTGCGTTCTAGAGTCTCTAAGACAGCAGGAAACGTGAGTGTGCTGAGAACAAAAGAACGGTGTTTCCTACACATACGGGCCATATCGAGTCCAACTCTGCTTATGAAACTGATACAAAGCACTGGTCCTCTAACATCCAATGCTTGTCAGTTAAGATGAGAAACGTGTGAGCTCTGTGAACGATGTAGTTCGTTTGAGCAGAAAAGTGACTGTCCTTACCTTAAACGAATTCTTGCTTTTATGAAGAATCAGAGCCTGGGATTTAACTCCATTTCTGAAGTAAAACACACAGCAGTGTAATCATCCATTGATCACACTCTGCTTTATAACAAGAAGCACGCTCTTGCTTTCTAGAGTCTCTAAGACAGCAGGAAACGTGATTTTGCTCAGAACAAAAGAACGGTGTTTCCTACACATATGGACCATATCTAGTTCAACTCTGCTTCTGAAACTGATACAAAGCACTGGTCCTCTAACATCCAATGCTTGTCAGATAAGATGAGAAACGTGTGAGCTTTGTGCATGATGTCGTTCCATTGAACTGAAAAGTGACTGCCCTTACCTGAAACGAAGTCTTGCTTGTAGTAAGAAAAAGAGCCTGGGATTTAACTCCATTTCTTAAGAGAAACACACAGCATAGTTCTCATCCATGGATCACACTCTGCTTTAGAGCGAGAAGCACACTCTTGCTTTTAGAGTCTCTCCTATAGCAGGAAATCTGAGGGTGCCCAGAACAAAAGAACGATGTTTCCTACATATACGGACCATATGTAGTCCAAATCTGCTTCTGAAACTGGTACAATGCACTGGTCCTCTAACATCAATGCTTGTCAGTTAAGATGAGAATCGTGTGATCTTCGTTAACGATGTCGTTCGTTTGAGCAGAAAAGTGACTGCCCTTACCTGAAATGAAGTCTTGCTTGTAGAAAGACTCAGAGCCTGTGATTTAACTCAATTTCTGAAGTGAAACAAACAGCAGTGTTCTCATCCATTGATGACACTCTGCTTTAGAACAAGAAGCACGCTCTTGCTTTCTAGAGCCTCTAAGACAGCAGGAAACGTGAGTGTGCTGAGAACAAAAGAACGGTGTTTCCTACACATACGGGCCATATCTAGTCCAACTCTGCTTCTGAAACTGATACAAAGCACTGGTCCTCTAACATCCAATGCTTGTCTGTTAAGATGAGAAACGTGTGAGCTTTGTGAACGATATAGTTCCTTTGAACTGAAAAGTGACTGCTCTTTCCTGAAAAGAAGTCTTGCTTGTAGGAAGACACAGAGCCTGGGATTTAAGTCCATTTCTGAAGGGAAACACACAGCATAGTTCTCATCCATGGATCACACTCTGCTTTAGAGCAAGAAGCACACTCTTACTTTCTAGAGTCTCTAAGACAGCAGGAAATCTGAGTGTGCCCAGAACAAAAGAACGGTGTTTCCTACACATACGGACTATATGTAGTCGAAAATTTCTTCTGAAACTGATAGAATGCACTGGTCCTCTAACATCCAATGCTTGTCAGTTAAGATGAGAAACGTGTGAGCTCAGTGAAAGATGTAGTTCGTTTGAGCAGAAAAGTGACTGCCCTTACCTGAAACGAAGTCTTGCTTGTAGGGAGACTCAGAGCCTGGGAATTAACTCCTTTTCTGAAGTGAAACACACAGCATAGTTTTCATCCATGGATCACACTCTGCTTTAGAAGGAGAAGCACACTCTTGCTTTCTAGGGTCTCTAAGACAGCAGGAAACGTGAGTGTGCTGAGAAAAAAAATGGTGTTTCCTACACAGACAGACCATATCTAGTCCAAATCTGCTTCTTAAACTGATACACAGCACTGGTCCTCTAACATCCAATGCTTGTCTGTTAAGATGAGAAATGTGTGAGCTTCATGAACGATGTAGTTCGTTTGAGCAGAAGAGTGACTGCTTTTACCTGAATGGAAGTCTTGCTTGTAGGAAGACTCAGAGCCTGGGATTTAACTCCAATTCTGAAGTGAAACACACAGCAGTGTTCTCATCCATTGATGACCCTCTGCTTTAGAGCAAGAAGCACACTCTTGCTTTCTAGAGTCTCTAAGACAGCAGGATATCTGAGTGTGCCCAGAACAAAAGAACGGTGTTTCCTACACATACGGACTATATGTACTCCAAAACTTCTTCTGAAACTGATTGAATGCACTGGTCCTCTAACATCCAATGCTTGTCAGTTAAGATGAGAAACGTGTGCTTCGTGAAAGATGTAGTTCATTTGAGCAGAAAAGTGATTGCCCTCACCTGAAACGAAGTCTTGCTTGTAGGGAGACTCAGAGCCTGGGATTTAACTCCTTTTCTGAAGTGAAACACACAGCATAGTTTTCATCCATGGATCACACTCTGCTTTAGAAGGAGAAGCACGCTCTTGCTTTCTAGAGTCTCTAACACAGCAGGAAACGTGAGTGTGCTGAGAAAAAAAAACGGTGTTTCCTACACAGACGGACCATACCTAGTCCAAAGCTGCTTCTTAAACTGATACAAAGCACTGGTCCTCTAACATCCAATGCTTCTCGGTTAAGATGAGAAACGTGTGAGCTTCATGAACAATGTAGTTCGTTTGAGCAGAAAAGTGACTGCCCTTACCTGAATTGAAGTCTTGTTTGTAGGAAGACTCAGAGCCTGGGATTTAACTCCATTTCTGAAGTAAAACACACAGCAGTGTATTCATGCATTGATCACACTCTGCTTTAGAACAAGAAGCACACGCTTGCTTTCTAGAGTCTCTAATACAGCAGGAAACCTGATTTTGCTGAGAACAAAAGAACGGTTTTTCCTACATATACGGACATTATATAGTCCAACTCTGCTTCTGAAACTGATACCAAGCACTGCTCCTCTAACATCCAATGCTTGTCTGTTAAGGTGAGAAACGTGTGAGCTTCGTGAACGATGTAGTTCGTTTGAGCTGAAAAGTGACTGCCCTTACCTGAAACGAAGTCTTGCTTGTAGGAAGAATCAGAGCCTGGGATTTAACTCCATTTCTGAAGGCAAACACACAGCATAGTTCTCATCCATGGATCACACTCTGCTTTAGAGCGAGAAGCACGCCCTTGCTTTCTAGATTCTCTAAGACAGCAGGAAACGTGAGTGTGCTGAGAACAAAAGAACGGTGTTTCCTACACTTATGGACCATATCTAGTCCAACTCTGCTTCTGAAACTGATACAAAGCACTGGTCCTCTGACATCCAATGCTTGTCAGTTAAGATGAGAAACGTGTGAGCTTTGTGAATGATGTAGTTCCTTTGAACTGAAAAGTGACTGCCCTTACCTGAAACGAAGTCTTGCTTGGAGGAAGACTCAGAGCCTGGGATTTAACTCCATTTCTGAAGTGAAACACACAGCGTAGTTCTCATCCTTGGATCACACTCTGCTTTAGAGCAAGGAGCACACTCTTGCTTTCTAGAGTCTCTAAGACAGCAAGAATTCTGAGTGTGGCCAGAACAAAAGAACGGTATTTCCTACACGTACGGACTATATGTAGTCCAAAACTTCTTCTGAAACTGATAGAATGCACTGGTCCTCTAACATCCAATGCTTGTCTGTTAAGATGAGAAACGTGTGAGCTTCGTGAACGGTATAGTTCCTTTGAACTGAAAAGTGACTGCCCTTACCCGAAAAGAAGTCTTGCTTGTAGGAAGACACAGAGCCTGGGATTTAAGTGCATTTCTGAAGGGAAACACACAGCATAGTTCTCATCCATGGATCACGCTCTGCTTTAGAGCGAGAAGCACACTCTTGCTTTCTAGAGTCTCTAATACAGCAACAAATCTGAGTTTGCCCAGAACAAAAGAACGGTGTTTCCTACACATAGGGACCATATGTAGTCCAAATCTGCTTCTGAAACTGATACAAAGCACTGACCCTCTAACATCCAATGCTTGTCATTTAAGATGGGAAACGTGGGAGCTTCATGAAAGATGTAGTTACTTTGAGCAGAAAAATGACAGCCCTTACCTGAATTGAACTCTTGCTTGTAGGAAGACTCAGAGCCTGGGATTTAACTCCATTTCTGAAGTAAAACACACAGCAGTGTAATCATCCATTGATCACACTCTGCTTTGGAACAAGAAGCACACTCTTGCTTTCTAGAGTCTCTAATACAGCAGGAAACGTGATTTTGCTGAGAACAAAAGAACGGTGTTTCCTACACATACGGACATTATATAGTCCAACTCTGCTTCTGAAACTGATACAAAGCACTGGTCCTCTAACATCCAATGCTTGTCTGTTAAGGTGAGAAACGTGTGAGCTTCGTGAACGATGTAGTTCATTTGAGCTGAAAAGTGACTGCCCTTGCCTGAAACGAAGTCTTGATTGTAGGAAGACTCAGAGCCTGGGATTTAACTCCATTTCTGAAGGCAAACACACAGCATAGTTCTCATCCATGGATCACACTCTGCTTTAGAGCGAGAAGCACGCTCTTGCTTACTAGAGTCTCTAAGACAGCAGGAAACGTGAGTGTGCGGAGAACAAAAGAACGGTGTTTCCTACACTTATGGACCATATCTAGTCCAACTCTGCTTCTGAAACTGATACAAAGCACTGGTCCTCTAACATCCAATGCTTGTCAGTTAAGATGAGAAACGTGTGAGCTTCTGGAAGGATGTAGTTTGTCTGAGCAGAAAAGTGCCTGCCCTTACCTGAAACGAAGTCTTGCTTGGAGGAAGACTCAGAGCCTGGGATTTAACTCCATTTCTGAAGTGAAACACACAGCGTAGTTCTCATCCATGGGTCACACTCTGCTTTAGAGCAAGAAGCACACTCTTGCTTTCTAGAGTCTCTAAGACAGCAGGAAATCTGAGTGTGCCCAGAACAAAAGAACGGAGTTTCCTACACATACGGACCATATCTAGTCCAAATCTGCTTCTTAAACTGATACAAAGCACTGGTCCTCTAACATCCAATGATTGTCTGTTAAGATGAGAAACGTGTGAGCTTTGTGAATGATATAGTTCCTTTGAACTGAAAAGTGACTGCCCTTACCCGAAAAGAAGTCTTGCTTGTAGGAAGACACAGAGCCTGGGATTTAAGTGCATTTCTGAAGGGAAACACACAGCCGAGTTCTCATCCATGGATCACGCTCTGCTTTAGAGCGAGAAGCACACTCTTGCTTTCTAGAGTCTCTAATACAGCAAGAAATCTGAGTTTGCCCAGAACAAAAGAACGGTGTTTCCTACACATAGGGACCATATGTAGTCCAAATCTGCTTCTGAAACTGATACAAAGCACTGACCCTCTAACATCCAATGCTTGTCAGTTAAGATGGGAAACGTGTGAGCTTCATGAACGATGTAGTTCGTTTGAGCAGAAAAGTGACTGCCCTTACCTGAATTGAAGTCTTGCTTGTAGGAAGACTCAGAGCCTGGGATTTAACTCCATTTCTGAAGTAAAACACACTGCAGTGTAATCATCCATTGATGACACTCTGCTTTAGAACAAGAAGCACGCTCTTGCTTTCTAGAGTATCTAACACAGCAGGAAACATGAGTGTGCTGAGAACAAAAGAACGGTGTTTCCTACATATACGGACCATATCTAGTCCAACTCTGCTTCTGAAACTCATACAAAGCACTGGTCCTCTAACATCCAATGCTTGTCTGTTAAGATGAGAAATGTGTGAGCTCAGTGAATGATGTAGTTCGTTTGAGCAGAAAGGCGACTGTCCTTACGTGAAACGAAGTCTTGCTTGTAGGAAGACTCAGAGCCTGGGATTTAACTCCATTTCTGAAGTAAAACACACAGCAGTGTAATCATCCATTGATCACACTCTGCTTTAGAACAAGAAGCATACTCTTGCTTTCTAGAGTCTCTAATACAGCAAGAAACGTGATTTTGCTGAGAACAAAAGAACGGTGTTTCCTACACATACAGACATTATATAGTCCAACTCTGCTTCTAAAACTGATACAAAGCACTGGTCCTCTAACATCCAATGCTTGTCTGTTAAGGTGAGAAACGTGTGAGCTTCGTGAACGATGTAGTTCGTTTGAGCTGAAAAGTGACTGCCCTTACCTGAAACGAAGTCTTGATTGTAGGAAGACTCAGAGCCTGGGATTTAACTCCATTTCTGAAGGCAAAGACAGAGAATAGTTCTCATCCAGGGATCACACTCTGCTTTAGTGCGAGAAGCACGCTCTTGCTTTCTAGAGTCTCTAAGACAGCAGGAAACGTGAGTGTGCTGAGAACAAAAGAACGGTGTTTCCTACACTTATGGACCATATCTAGTCCAAC
Organism: Onychomys leucogaster; assembly: GCA_949786385.1. NCBI lineage: Eukaryota > Metazoa > Chordata > Mammalia > Rodentia > Cricetidae > Onychomys > Onychomys leucogaster. The sequence goes on from CATKUP010000069.1 coordinate 1,190,624, forward strand.
TCTGCTTCTGAAACTGATACAAAGCACTGGTCCTCTAACATCCAATGCCTGTCAGTTAAGATGAGAAACGTTTGAGCTTCTGGAACGATGTAGTTCGTTTGAGCAGAAAAGTGATTGCCCTTACCTGAAACGAAGTCTTGCTTGGAGGAAGACTCAGAGCCTGGGATTTAACTCCATTTCTGAAGTGAAACACACAGCGTAGTTCTCATCCATGGATCACACTCTGCTTTAGAGCAAGGAGCACACTCTTGCTTTCTAGAGTCTCTAAGACAGCAAGAATTCTGAGTGTGCCCAGAACAAAAGAACGGTATTTCCTACACGTACGGACTATATGTAGTCCAAAACTTCTTCTGAAACTGATAGAATGCACTGGTCCTCTAACATCCAATGCTTGTCTGTTAAGATGAGAAACGTGTGAGCTTCGTGAACGGTATAGTTCCTTTGAACTGAAAAGTGACTGCCCTTACCCGAAAAGAAGTCTTGCTTGTAGGAAGACACAGAGCCTGGGATTTAAGTGCATTTCTGAAGGGAAACACACAGCATAGTTCTCATCCATGGATCACGCTCTGCTTTAGAGCGAGAAGCACACTCTTGCTTTCTAGAGTCTCTAATACAGCAAGAAATCTGAGTTTGCCCAGAACAAAAGAACGGTGTTTCCTACACATAGGGACCATATGTAGTCCAAATCTGCTTCTGAAACTGATACAAAGCACTGACCCTCTAACATCCAATGCTTGTCATTTAAGATGGGAAACGTGGGAGCTTCATGAAAGATGTAGTTACTTTGAGCAGAAAAATGACAGCCCTTACCTGAATTGAACTCTTGCTTGTAGGAAGACTCAGAGCCTGGGATTTAACTCCATTTCTGAAGTAAAACACACAGCAGTGTAATCATCCATTGATCACACTCTGCTTTGGAACAAGAAGCACACTCTTGCTTTCTAGAGTCTCTAATACAGCAGGAAACGTGATTTTGCTGAGAACAAAAGAACGGTGTTTCCTACACATACGGACATTATATAGTCCAACTCTGCTTCTGAAACTGATACAAAGCACTGGTCCTCTAACATCCAATGCTTGTCTGTTAAGGTGAGAAACGTGTGAGCTTCGTGAACGATGTAGTTCATTTGAGCTGAAAAGTGACTGCCCTTGCCTGAAACGAAGTCTTGATTGTAGGAAGACTCAGAGCCTGGGATTTAACTCCATTTCTGAAGGCAAACACACAGCATAGTTCTCATCCATGGATCACACTCTGCTTTAGAGCGAGAAGCACGCTCTTGCTTACTAGAGTCTCTAAGACAGCAGGAAACGTGAGTGTGCGGAGAACAAAAGAACGGTGTTTCCTACACTTATGGACCATATCTAGTCCAACTCTGCTTCTGAAACTGATACAAAGCACTGGTCCTCTAACATCCAATGCTTGTCAGTTAAGATGAGAAACGTGTGAGCTTCTGGAAGGATGTAGTTTGTCTGAGCAGAAAAGTGCCTGCCCTTACCTGAAACGAAGTCTTGCTTGGAGGAAGACTCAGAGCCTGGGATTTAACTCCATTTCTGAAGTGAAACACACAGCGTAGTTCTCATCCATGGGTCACACTCTGCTTTAGAGCAAGAAGCACACTCTTGCTTTCTAGAGTCTCTAAGACAGCAGGAAATCTGAGTGTGCCCAGAACAAAAGAACGGAGTTTCCTACACATACGGACCATATCTAGTCCAAATCTGCTTCTTAAACTGATACAAAGCACTGGTCCTCTAACATCCAATGATTGTCTGTTAAGATGAGAAACGTGTGAGCTTTGTGAATGATATAGTTCCTTTGAACTGAAAAGTGACTGCCCTTACCCGAAAAGAAGTCTTGCTTGTAGGAAGACACAGAGCCTGGGATTTAAGTGCATTTCTGAAGGGAAACACACAGCCTAGTTCTCATCCATGGATCACGCTCTGCTTTAGAGCGAGAAGCACACTCTTGCTTTCTAGAGTCTCTAATACAGCAAGAAATCTGAGTTTGCCCAGAACAAAAGAACGGTGTTTCCTACACATAGGGACCATATGTAGTCCAAATCTGCTTCTGAAACTGATACAAAGCACTGACCCTCTAACATCCAATGCTTGTCAGTTAAGATGGGAAACGTGTGAGCTTCATGAACGATGTAGTTCGTTTGAGCAGAAAAGTGACTGCCCTTACCTGAATTGAAGTCTTGCTTGTAGGAAGACTCAGAGCCTGGGATTTAACTCCATTTCTGAAGTAAAACACACTGCAGTGTAATCATCCATTGATGACACTCTGCTTTAGAACAAGAAGCACGCTCTTGCTTTCTAGAGTATCTAACACAGCAGGAAACATGAGTGTGCTGAGAACAAAAGAACGGTGTTTCCTACATATACGGACCATATCTAGTCCAACTCTGCTTCTGAAACTCATACAAAGCACTGGTCCTCTAACATCCAATGCTTGTCTGTTAAGATGAGAAATGTGTGAGCTCAGTGAATGATGTAGTTCGTTTGAGCAGAAAGGCGACTGTCCTTACGTGAAACGAAGTCTTGCTTGTAGGAAGACTCAGAGCCTGGGATTTAACTCCATTTCTGAAGTAAAACACACAGCAGTGTAATCATCCATTGATCACACTCTGCTTTAGAACAAGAAGCATACTCTTGCTTTCTAGAGTCTCTAATACAGCAAGAAACGTGATTTTGCTGAGAACAAAAGAACGGTGTTTCCTACACATACAGACATTATATAGTCCAACTCTGCTTCTAAAACTGATACAAAGCACTGGTCCTCTAACATCCAATGCTTGTCTGTTAAGGTGAGAAACGTGTGAGCTTCGTGAACGATGTAGTTCGTTTGAGCTGAAAAGTGACTGCCCTTACCTGAAACGAAGTCTTGATTGTAGGAAGACTCAGAGCCTGGGATTTAACTCCATTTCTGAAGGCAAAGACAGAGAATAGTTCTCATCCAGGGATCACACTCTGCTTTAGTGCGAGAAGCACGCTCTTGCTTTCTAGAGTCTCTAAGACAGCAGGAAACGTGAGTGTGCTGAGAACAAAAGAACGGTGTTTCCTACACTTATGGACCATATCTAGTCCAACTCTGCTTCTGAAACTGATACAAAGCACTGGTCCTCTAACATCCAATGCCTGTCAGTTAAGATGAGAAACGTGTGAGCTTCTGGAACGATGTAGTTCGTTTGAGCAGAAAAGTGATTGCCCTTACCTGAAACGAAGTCTTGCTTGGAGGAAGACTCAGAGCCTGGGATTTAACTCCATTTCTGAAGTGAAACACACAGCGTAGTTCTCATCCATGGATCACACTCTGCTTTAGAGCAAGGAGCACACTCTTGCTTTCTAGAGTCTCTAAGACAGCAAGAATTCTGAGTGTGCCCAGAACAAAAGAACGGTATTTCCTACACGTACGGACTATATGTAGTCCAAAACTTCTTCTGAAACTGATAGAATGCACTGGTCCTCTAACATCCAATGCTTGTCTGTTAAGATGAGAAACGTGTGAGCTTCGTGAACGGTATAGTTCCTTTGAACTGAAAAGTGACTGCCCTTACCCGAAAAGAAGTCTTGCTTGTAGGAAGACACAGAGCCTGGGATTTAAGTGCATTTCTGAAGGGAAACACACAGCATAGTTCTCATCCATGGATCACGCTCTGCTTTAGAGCGAGAAGCACACTCTTGCTTTCTAGAGTCTCTAATACAGCAAGAAATCTGAGTTTGCCCAGAACAAAAGAACGGTGTTTCCTACACATAGGGACCATATGTAGTCCAAATCTGCTTCTGAAACTGATACAAAGCACTGACCCTCTAACATCCAATGCTTGTCATTTAAGATGGGAAACGTGGGAGCTTCATGAAAGATGTAGTTACTTTGAGCAGAAAAATGACAGCCCTTACCTGAATTGAACTCTTGCTTGTAGGAAGACTCAGAGCCTGGGATTTAACTCCATTTCTGAAGTAAAACACACTGCAGTGTAATCATCCATTGATGACACTCTGCTTTAGAACAAGAAGCACGCTCTTGCTTTCTAGAGTATCTAACACAGCAGGAAACATGAGTGTGCTGAGAACAAAAGAACGGTGTTTCCTACACATACGGACCATATCTAGTCCAACTCTGCTTCTGAAACTCATACAAAGCACTGGTCCTCTAACATCCAATGCTTGTCTGTTAAGATGAGAAATGTGTGAGCTCAGTGAATGATGTAGTTCGTTTGAGCAGAAAGGCGACTGTCCTTACGTGAAACGAAGTCTTGCTTGTAGGAAGACTCAGAGCCTGGGATTTAACTCCATTTCTGAAGTAAAACACACAGCAGTGTAATCATCCATTGATCACACTCTGCTTTAGAACAAGAAGCATACTCTTGCTTTCTAGAGTCTCTAATACAGCAAGAAACGTGATTTTGCTGAGAACAAAAGAACGGTGTTTCCTACACATACAGACATTATATAGTCCAACTCTGCTTCTAAAACTGATACAAAGCACTGGTCCTCTAACATCCAATGCTTGTCTGTTAAGGTGAGAAACGTGTGAGCTTCGTGAACGATGTAGTTCGTTTGAGCTGAAAAGTGACTGCCCTTACCCGAAACGAAGTCTTGATTGTAGGAAGACTCAGAGCCTGGGATTTAACTCCATTTCTGAAGGCAAAGACAGAGAATAGTTCTCATCCAGGGATCACACTCTGCTTTAGTGCGAGAAGCACGCTCTTGCTTTCTAGAGTCTCTAAGACAGCAGGAAACGTGAGTGTGCTGAGAACAAAAGAACGTTGTTTCCTACACTTATGGACCATATCTAGTCCAACTCTGCTTCTGAAACTGATACAAAGCACTGGTCCTCTAACATCCAATGCTTGTCAGTTAAGATGAGAAACCTGTGAGCTTCTGGAACGATGTAGTTTGTCTGAGCAGAAAAGTGACTGCCCTTACCTGAAACGAAGTCTTGCTTGGAGGAAGACTCAGAGCCTGGGATTTAACTCCATTTCTGAAGTGAAACACACAGCGTAGTTCTCATCCATGGATCACACTCTGCTTTAGAGCAAGAAGCACACTCTTGCTTTCTAGAGTCTCTAAGACAGCAGGAAATCTGAGTGTGCCCAGAACAAAAGAACGGAGATTCCTACACATACGGACTATATGTAGTCCAAAACTTCTTCTGAAACTGATAGAATGCACTGGTCCTCTAACATCTAATGCTTGTCAGTTAAGATGAGAAACGTGTGAGCTTTGTGAAAGATGTAGTTCGTTTGAGCAGAAAAGTGACTGCCCTTACCTGAAACGAAGTCTTGCTTGTAGGGAGACTCAGAGCCTGGGATTTAACTCCTTTTCTGAAGTGAAACACACAGCATAGTTTTCATCCATGGATCACACTCTGCTTTAGAACGAGAAGCACGCTGTTGCTTTCTAGAGTCTCTAAGACAGCAGGAAACGTGAGTGTGCTGAGAACAAAAGAACGGTGTTTCCTACATATACGGACATTATATAGTCCATCTCTGCTTCTGAAACTGATACAAAGCACTGTTCCTCTAACATCCAATGCTTGTGTGTTAAGATGAGAAACGTGTGAGCTTCGTGAACGATGTCGTTCGTTTGAGCTGAAAAGTGAATGCCCTTACCTGAAACGAAGTCTTGCCTGTAGGATGACACAGAGCAAGGATTTAATTCCATTTCTGAAGGGAAACACACAGCATAGTTCTCATCCATGGATCACACTCTGCTTTAGAGCGAGAAGCACGCTCTTGCTTTCTAAAGTCTCTAAGACAGCAGGAAATCTGAGTGTGCCCAGAACAAAAGAACGGTGTTTCCTACACATACGGACTATATGTAGTCCAAAACTGCTTCTGAAACTGATACAATGCACAGGTCCTCTAACATCCAATGCTTGTCAGTTAAGATGATAATCGTGTGATCTTCGTTAACAATGTAGTTCGTTTGAGCAGAAAAGTGACTGCCCTTACCTGAAATGAAGTCTTGCTTGTAGGAAGACTCAGAGCCTGGGATTTAACTCCATTTCTGAAGTGAAACACACAGCAGTGTTCTCATCCATTGATGACACTCTGCTTTAGAACAAGACGCATGCTCTTGCTTTCTAGAGTCTCTAATACAGCAGGAAACGTGAGTGTGCTGAGAACAAAAGAACGGTGTATCGTACACATACGGACCATATCTAGTCCAACTCTGCTTCTTAACCTGATACAAAGCACTGGTCCTCTAACATCCAATGCTTGTCTGTTAAGATGAGAAATGTGTGAGCTCAGTGAGCGATGGTGTTCGTTTGAGCTGAAAAGTGACTGCCCTTACCTGAAACGAAGTCTTGCTTGCAGGAAGACACAGAGATTGGGATTTAACTCCATTTCTGAAGGGAAACACACAGCATAGTTCTCATCCATGGATCACAATTGCTTTAGAGCGAGAAGCACGCTCTTGCTTTCTAGAGTCTCTAACACAGCAGGAAACGTGAGTGTGCTGAGAACAAAAGAACGGTGTTTCCTACACATACGGACCATATCTAGTCCAACTTTGCTTCTGAAACTCATACAAAGCACTGGTCCTCTAACATCCAATGCTTGTCTGTTAAGATGGGAAACGTGTGAGCTTCATGAACGATGTAGTTCGTTTGAGCAGAAAAGAGACTGCCCTTACCTTAAATGAAGTCTTGCTGGTAGGAAGACTTAGAGCCTGGGATTTAACTCCATTTCTGAATTGAAACACACAGCAGTGTTCTCATCCATTGATCACACTCTGCTTTAGAACAAGAAGCACGCTCTTGCTTTCTAGAGTCTCTAAGACAGCAGGAAACGTGATTTTGCTCAGAACAAAAGAACGGTGTTTCCTACACATATGGACCATATCTAGTTCAACTCTGCTTCTGAAACTGATACAAAGCACTGGTCCTCTAACATCCAATGCTTGTCAGACAAGATGAGAAACGTGTGAGCTTTGTGCATGATGTCGTTCCTTTGAACTGAAAAGTGACTGCCCTTACCTGAAACGAAGTCTTGCTTGTAGTAAGAAACAGAGCCTGGGATTTAACTCCATTTCTTAAGAGAAACACACAGCATAGTTCTCATCCATGGATCACACTCTGCTTTAGAGCGAGAAGCACACTCTTGCTTTTAGAGTCTCTCGTATAGCAGGAAATCTGAGGGTGCCCAGAACAAAAGAACGATGTTTCCTACATATACGGACCATATGTAGTCCAAATCTGCTTCTGAAACTGGTACAATGCACTGGTCCTCTAACACCCAATGCTTGTCAGTTAAGATGAGAATCGTGTGATCTTCGTTAACGATGTCGTTCGTTTGAGCAGAAAAGTGACTGCCCTTACCTGAAATGAAGTCTTGCTTGTAGAAAGACTCAGAGCCTGTGATTTAACTCAATTTCTGAAGTGAAACAAACAGCAGTGTTCTCATCCATTGATGACACTCTGCTTTAGAACAAGAAGCACGCTCTTGCTTTCTAGAGCCTCTAAGACAGCAGGAAACGTGAGTGTGCTGAGAACAAAAGAACGGTGTTTCCTACACATACGGGCCATATCTAGTCCAACTCTGCTTCTGAAACTGATACAAAGCACTCGTCCTCTAACATCCAATGTTTGTCAGTTAAGATGAGAATCGTGTGAGCTTTGTGAATGATGTAGTTCCTTTGAACTGAAAAGTGACTACCCTTACCTGAAACGAAGTCTTGCATGTAGGAAGACACAGAGCCTGGGATTTAACTCCATTTCTGAAGGGAAACACACAGCATAGTATTCATCCATGGATCACACTGTGGTTAGAGCGAGAAGCACACTCTTGTTTTCTAGAGTCTCTAAGACCACAGGAAATTTGAGTGTGCCCAGAACAATAGAACGGTGTTTTCTACACCTATGGACCATATCCAGTCCAAATCTGCTTCTGAAACTGATATAAAGCATTGACCCTCTAACATGCAATGCTTGTCAGTTAAGATGAGAAACATGTGAGCTCTGTGAACTATGTAGTTCGTTTGAGCAGAAAAGTGACTGTCCTTACCTGAAACAAAGTCTTGCTTGTACGAAGAATCAGACCCTGGGATTTAACTCCATTTCTGAAGGGAAACACACAGCATAGTTCTCATCCATGGATCACACTCTGCTTTAGAGCGAGAAGCAAGCTCTTGCTTTCTAGATTCTCTAAGACAGCAGGAAAAGTGAGTGTGCCCAGAACAAAAGAACGGTGTTTCCTACACATACGGACTATATATAGTCCAAAACTTCTTCTGAAACGGACAGAATGCACTGGTCCTCTAACATCCAATGCTTGTCAGTTAAGATGAGAAACGTGTGTGCTTCGTGAAAGATGTAGTTCGTTTGAGCAGAAAAGTGACTGCCCTTACCTGAAACGAAGTCTTGCTTGTAGGGAGACTCAGAGCCTGGGATTTAACTCCTTTTCTGAAGTGAAACACACAGCATAGTTTTCATCCATGGATCACACTCTGCTTTAGAACGAGAAGCACGCTCTTGCTTTCTAGAGTCTCTAAGACAGCAGGAAACGTGAGTGTGCTGAGAACAAAAGAACGGTGTTTCCTACACATACGGACCATATCTAGTCCAAATCTGCTTCTTAAACTGAAACAAAGCACTGATCCTCTAACATCCAATGCTTGTCTGTTAAGATGAGAAACGTGTGAGCTTCATGAACGATGTAGTTCGTTTGAGCAGAAAAGTGACTGCCCTTACCTGAAACGAAGTCTTGCTTGGAGGAAGACTCAGAGCCTGGGATTTAACTCCATTTCTGAAGTGAAACACACAGCGTAGTTCTCATCCATGGATCACACTCTGCTTTAGAGCAAGAGGCACACTCTTGCTTTCTATAGTCTCTAAGACAGCAGGAAATCTGAGTGTGCCCAGAACAAAAGAACGGAGATTCCTACACATACGGACTATATGTAGTCCAAAACTTCTTCTGAAACTGATAGAATGCACTGGTCCTCTAACATCTAATGCTTGTCAGTTAAGATGAGAAACGTGTGAGCTTTGTGAAAGATGTAGTTCGTTTGAGCAGAAAAGTGACTGCCCTTACCTGAAACGAAGTCTTGCTTGTAGGGAGACTCAGAGCCTGGGATTTAACTCCTTTTCTGAAGTGAAACACACAGCATAGTTTTCCTCCATGGATCACACTCTGCTTTAGAACGAGAAGCACGCTGTTGCTTTCTAGAGTCTCTAAGACAGCAGGAAACGTGAGTGTGCTGAGAACAAAAGAACGGTGTTTCCTACATATACGGACATTATATAGTCCATCTCTGCTTCTGAAACTGATACAAAGCACTGTTCCTCTAACATCCAATGCTTGTGTGTTAAGATGAGAAACGTGTGAGCTTCGTGAACGATGTCGTTCGTTTGAGCTGAAAAGTGAATGCCCTTACCTGAATCGAAGTCTTGCCTGTAGGATGACACAGAGCAAGGATTTAATTCCATTTCTGAAGGGAAACACACAGCATAGTTCTCATCCATGGATCACACTCTGCTTTAGAGCGAGAAGCACGCTCTTGCTTTCTAAAGTCTCTAAGACAGCAGGAAATCTGAGTGTGCCCAGAACAAAAGAACGGTGTTTCCTACACATACGGACTATATGTAGTCCAAAACTGCTTCTGAAACTGATACAATGCACAGGTCCTCTAACATCCAATGCTTGTCAGTTAAGATGATAATCGTGTGATCTTCGTTAACAATGTAGTTCCTTTGAGCAGAAAAGTGACTGCCCTTACCTGAAATGAAGTCTTGCTTGTAGGAAGACTCAGAGCCTGGGATTTAACTCCATTTCTGAAGTGAAACACACAGCAGTGTTCTCATCCATTGAGGACACTCTGCTTTAGAACAAGAAGCATGCTCTTGCTTTCTAGAGTCTCTAATACAGCAGGAAACGTGAGTGTGCTGAGAACAAAAGAACGGTGTATCGTACACATACAGACCATATCTAGTCCAACTCTGCTTCTTAACCTGATACAAAGCACTGGTCCTCTAACATCCAATGCTTGTCTGTTAAGATGAGAAATGTGTGAGCTCAGTGAGCGATGTAGTTCGTTTGAGCTGAAAAGTGACTGCCCTTACCTGAAACGAAGTCTTGCTTGCAGGAAGACACAGAGATTGGGATTTAACTCCATTTCTGAAGGGAAACACACAGCATAGTTCTCATCCATGGATCACAATTGCTTTAGAGCGAGAAGCACGCTCTTGCTTTCTAGAGTCTCTAACACAGCAGGAAACGTGAGTGTGCTGAGAACAAAAGAACGGTGTTTCCTACACATACGGACCATATATAGTCCAACTTTGCTTCTGAAACTCATACAAAGCACTGGTCCTCTAACATCCAATGCTTGTCTGTTAAGATGGGAAACGTGTGAGCTTCATGAACGATGTAGTTCGTTTGAGCAGAAAAGAGACTGCCCTTACCTTAAATGAAGTCTTGCTGGTAGGAAGACTCAGAGCCTGGGATTTAACTCCATTTCTGAATTGAAACACACAGCAGTGTTCTCATCCATTGATCACACTCTGCTTTAGAACAAGAAGCACGCTCTTGCTTTCTAGAGTCTCTAAGACAGCAGGAAACGTGATTTTGCTCAGAACAAAAGAACGGTGTTTCCTACACATATGGACCATATCTAGTTCAACTCTGCTTCTGAAACTGATACAAAGCACTGGTCCTCTAACATCCAATGCTTGTCAGATAAGATGAGAAACGTGTGAGCTTTGTGCATGATGTCGTTCCTTTGAACTGAAAAGTGACTGCCCTTACCTGAAACGAAGTCTTGCTTGTAGTAAGAAACAGAGCCTGGGATTTAACTCCATTTCTTAAGAGAAACACACAGCATAGTTCTCATCCATGGATCACACTCTGCTTTAGAGCGAGAAGCACACTCTTGCTTTTAGAGTCTCTCGTATAGCAGGAAATCTGAGGGTGCCCAGAACAAAAGAACGATGTTTCCTACATATACGGACCATATGTAGTCCAAATCTGCTTCTGAAACTGGTACAATGCACTGGTCCTCTAACAACCAATGCTTGTCAGTTAAGATGAGAATCGTGTGATCTTCGTTAACGATCTCGTTCGTTTGAGCAGAAAAGTGACTGCCCTTACCTGAAATGAAGTCTTGCTTGTAGAAAGACTCAGAGCCTGTGATTTAACTCAATTTCTGAAGTGAAACAAACAGCAGTGTTCTCATCCATTGATGACACTCTGCTTTAGAACAAGAAGCACGCTCTTGCTTTCTAGAGCCTCTAAGACAGCAGGAAACGTGAGTGTGCTGAGAACAAAAGAACGGTGTTTCCTACATATACGGACATTATATAGTCCATCTCTGCTTCTGAAACTGATACAAAGCACTGTTCCTCTAACATCCAATGCTTGTGTGTTAAGATGAGAAACGTGTGAGCTTCGTGAACGATGTCGTTCGTTTGAGCTGAAAAGTGAATGCCCTTACCTGAAACGAAGTCTTGCCTGTAGGATGACACAGAGCAAGGATTTAATTCCATTTCTGAAGGGAAACACACAGCATAGTTCTCATCCATGGATCACACTCTGCTTTAGAGCGAGAAGCACGCTCTTGCTTTCTAAAGTCTCTAAGACAGCAGGAAATCTGAGTGTGCCCAGAACAAAAGAACGGTGTTTCCTACACATACGGACTATATGTAGTCCAAAACTGCTTCTGAAACTGATACAATGCACAGGTCCTCTAACATCCAATGCTTGTCAGTTAAGATGATAATCGTGTGATCTTCGTTAACAATGTAGTTCGTTTGAGCAGAAAAGTGACTGCCCTTACCTGAAATGAAGTCTTGCTTGTAGGAAGACTCAGAGCCTGGGATTTAACTCCATTTCTGAAGTGAAACACACAGCAGTGTTCTCATCCATTGATGACACTCTGCTTTAGAACAAGAAGCATGCTCTTGCTTTCTAGAGTCTCTAATACAGCAGGAAACGTGAGTGTGCTGAGAACAAAAGAACGGTGTATCGTACACATACAGACCATATCTAGTCCAACTCTGCTTCTTAACCTGATACAAAGCACTGGTCCTCTAACATCCAATGCTTGTCTGTTAAGATGAGAAATGTGTGAGCTCAGTGAGCGATGTAGTTCGTTTGAGCTGAAAAGTGACTGCCCTTACCTGAAACGAAGTCTTGCTTGGAGGAAGACTCAGAGCCTGGGATTTAACTCCATTTCTGAATTGAAACACACAGCAGTGTTCTCATCCATTGATCACACTCTGCTTTAGAACAAGAAGCACGCTCTTGCGTTCTAGAGTCTCTAAGACAGCAGGAAACGTGAGTGTGCTGAGAACAAAAGAACGGTGTTTCCTACACATACGGGCCATATCTAGTCCAACTCTGCTTCTGAAACTGATACAAAGCACTGGTCCTCTAACATCCAATGCTTGTCAGTTAAGATGAGAAACGTGTGAGCTCTGTGAACGATGTAGTTCGTTTGAGCAGAAAAGTGACTGTCCTTACCTGAAACGAATTCTTGCTTTTATGAAGAATCAGAGCCTGGGATTTAACTCCATTTCTGAAGTAAAACACAGCGCAGTGTAATCATCCATTGATCACACTCTGCTTTATAACAAGAAGCACGCTCTTGCTTTCTAGAGTCTCTAAGACAGCAGGAAACGTGATTTTGCTCAGAACAAAAGAACGGTGTTTCCTACACATATGGACCATATCTAGTTCAACTCTGCTTCTGAACCTGATACAAAGCACTGTTCCTCTAACATCCAATGCTTGTCAGATAAGATGATAAACGTGTGAGCTTTGTGCATGATGTCGTTCCTTTGAACTGAAAAGTGACTACCCTTACCTGAAACGAAGTCTTGCTTGTAGTAAGAAACAGAGCCTGGGATTTAACTCCATTTCTTAAGAGAAACACACAGCATAGTTCTCATCCATGGATCACACTCTGCTTTAGAGCGAGAAGCACACTCTTGCTTTTAGAGTCTCTCGTATAGCAGGAAATCTGAGGGTGCCCAGAACAAAAGAACGATGTTTCCTACATATACGGACCATATGTAGTCCAAATCTGCTTCTGAAACTGGTACAATGCACTGGTCCTCTAACACCCAATGCTTGTCAGTTAAGATGAGAATCGTGTGATCTTCGTTAACGATGTCGTTCGTTTGAGCAGAAAAGTGACTGCCCTTACCTGAAATGAAGTCTTGCTTGTAGAAAGACTCAGAGCCTGTGATTTAACTCAATTTCTGAAGTGAAACAAACAGCAGTGTTCTCATCCATTGATGACACTCTGCTTTAGAACAAGAAGCACGCTCTTGCTTTCTAGAGCCTCTAAGACAGCAGGAAACGTGAGTGTGCTGAGAACAAAAGAACGGTGTTTCCTACACATACGGGCCATATCTAGTCCAACTCTGCTTCTGAAACTGATACAAAGCACTCGTCCTCTAACATCCAATGTTTGTCAGTTAAGATGAGAATCGTGTGAGCTTTGTGAATGATGTAGTTCCTTTGAACTGAAAAGTGACTACCCTTACCTGAAACGAAGTCTTGCATGTAGGAAGACACAGAGCCTGGGATTTAACTCCATTTCTGAAGGGAAACACACAGCATAGTATTCATCCATGGATCACACTGTGGTTAGAGCGAGAAGCACACTCTTGTTTTCTAGAGTCTCTAAGACCACAGGAAATTTGAGTGTGCCCAGAACAATAGAACGGTGTTTTCTACACCTATGGACCATATCCAGTCCAAATCTGCTTCTGAAACTGATATAAAGCATTGACCCTCTAACATGCAATGCTTGTCAGTTAAGATGAGAAACATGTGAGCTCTGTGAACTATGTAGTTCGTTTGAGCAGAAAAGTGACTGTCCTTACCTGAAACGAAGTCTTGCTTGTACGAAGAATCAGACCCTGGGATTTAACTCCATTTCTGAAAGCAAACACACAGCATAGTTCTCATCCATGGATCACACTCTGCTTTAGAGCGAGAAGCAAGCTCTTGCTTTCTAGATTCTCTAAGACAGCAGGAAAAGTGAGTGTGCCCAGAACAAAAGAACGGTGTTTCCTACACATACGGACTATACGTAGTCCAAAACTTCTTCTGAAACGGATAGAATGCACTGGTCCTCTAACATCCAATGCTTGTCAGTTAAGATGAGAAACGTGTGTGCTTCGTGAAAGATGTAGTTCGTTTGAGCAGAAAAGTGACTGCCCTTACCTGAAACGAAGTCTTGCTTGTAGGGAGACTCAGAGCCTGGGATTTAACTCCTTTTCTGAAGTGAAACACACAGCATAGTTTTCATCCATGGATCACACTCTGCTTTAGAACGAGAAGCACGCTCTTGCTTTCTAGAGTCTCTAAGACAGCAGGAAACGTGAGTGTGCTGAGAACAAAAGAACGGTGTTTCCTACACATACGGACCATATCTAGTCCAAATCTGCTTCTTAAACTGAAACAAAGCACTGATCCTCTAACATCCAATGCTTGTCTGTTAAGATGAGAAACGTGTGAGCTTCATGAACGATGTAGTTCGTTTGAGCAGAAAAGTGACTGCCCTTACCTGAATTGAAGTCTTGCCTGTAGGAAGACTCAGAGCCTGGGATTTAACTATATTTCTGAAGTAAAACACACAGCAGTGTAATCATCCATTGATCACACTCTGCTTTATAACAAGAAGTACGCTCTTGCTTTCTAGAGTCTCTAAGACAGCAGGAAACGTGATTTTGCTGAGAACAAAAGAACGGTGTTTCCTACACATATGGACCATATCTAGTTCAACTCTGCTTCTGAAACTGATACAAAGCACTGGTCCTCTAACATCCAATGCTTGTCAGATAAGATGAGAAACGTGTGAGCTTTGTGAATGATGTCCTTCCTTTGAACTGAAAAGTGACTGCCCTTACCTGAAACGAAGTCTTGCTTGTAGTAAGAAACAGAGCCTGGGATTTAACTCCATTTCTTAAGAGAAACACACAGCATAGTTCTCATCCATGGATCACACTCTGCTTTAGAGCGAGAAGCACGCTCTTGCTTATAGAGTCTCTCATATAGCAGGAAAACTGAGGGTGCCCAGAACAAAAGAACGGTGTTTCCTACATATACGGACCATATGTAGTCCAAATCTGCTTCTGAAACTGATACAATGCACTGGTCCTCTAACACCCAATGCTTGTCAGTTAAGATGAGAATCGTGTGATCTTCGTTAACGATGTAGTTCGTTTGAGCAGAAAAGTGACTGCCCTTACCTGAAATAAAGTCTTGCTTGTAGAAAGACTCAGAGCCTGTGATTTAACTCCATTTCTGAAGTGAAACACACAGCACTGTTCTCATCCATTGATGACACTCTGCTTTAGAACAAGAAGCACGCTCTTGCTTTCTAGAGTCTCTAAGACAGCAGGAAACGTGAGTGTGCTGAGAACAAAAGAACGGTGTTTCCTACACATAAGGACCATATCTAGTCCAACTCTGCTTCTTAAACTGATACAAAGCACTGGTCCTCTAACATCCAATGCTTGTCTGTTAAGATGAGAAATGTGTGAGCTTCATGAACGATGTAGTTCGTTTGAGCAGAAAAGTGACTGCCCTTACCTTAAACGAAGTCTTGCTTGTAGGAAGACTCAGAGCCTGGGATTTAACTCCATTTCTGAAGTAAAACACACAGCACTGTAATCATCCATTGATCACACTCTGCTTTAGAACAAGAAGCACACTCTTGCTTTCTATAGTCTCTAAGACAGCAGGAAACGTGATTTTGCTGAGAACAAAAGAACGGTGTTTCCTACACATACGGACATTATATAGTCCAACTCTGCTTCTGAAACTGATACAAAGCACTGGTCCTCTAACATCCAATGCTTGTCTGTTAAGGTGAGAAACGTGTGAGCTTCTGGAACGATGTAGTTCGTTTGAGCTGAAAAGTGACTGCCCTTACCTGAAACGAAGTCTTGCTTGTAGGAAGACTCAGAGCCTGGGATTTAACTCCATTTCTGAAGTGAAACTCACAGCAGTGTTCTCATCCATTGATGACACTCTGCTTTAGAACAAGAAGCACGCTCTTGCTTTCTAGAGTCTCTAAGACAGCAGCTAACGTGAGTGTGCTGAGAACAAAAGAACGGTGTTTCCTACACATACGGACCATATCTAGTCCAACTCTGCGTGTGAATCTCATACAAAGCACTGGTCCTCTAACATCCAATGCTTGTCAGTTAAGATGGGAAACGTGTGAGCTTCATGAACGATGTAGTTCGTTTGAGCAGAAAAGTGACTGCCCTTACCGTAAACGAAGTCTTGCTTGTAGGAAGACTCAGAGCCTGGGATTTAACTCCATTTCTGAAGTGAAACACACAGCAGTGTTCTCATCCATTGATGACACTCTGCTTTAGAACTAGAAGCACACTCTTGTTTTCTAGAGTCTCTAAGACCACAGGAAATTTGAGTGTGCCCAGAACAATAGAACGGTGTTTTCTACACCTATGGACCATATCCAGTCCAAATCTGCTTCTGAAACTGATATAAAGCATTGACCCTCTAACATGCAATGCTTGTCAGTTAAGATGAGAAACATGTGAGCTCTGTGAACTATGTAGTTCGTTTGAGCAGAAAAGTGACTGTCCTTACCTGAAACGAAGTCTTGCTTGTACGAAGAATCAGACCCTGGGATTTAACTCCATTTCTGAAAGCAAACACACAGCATAGTTCTCATCCATGGATCACACTCTGCTTTAGAGCGAGAAGCAAGCTCTTGCTTTCTAGATTCTCTAAGACAGCAGGAAAAGTGAGTGTGCCCAGAACAAAAGAACGGTGTTTCCTACACATACGGACTATATGTAGTCCAAAACTTCTTCTGAAACGGATAGAATGCACTGGTCCTCTAACATCCAATGCTTGTCAGTTAAGATGAGAAACGTGTGTGCTTCGTGAAAGATGTAGTTCGTTTGAGCAGAAAAGTGACTGCCCTTACCTGAAACGAAGTCTTGCTTGTAGGGAGACTCAGAGCCTGGGATTTAACTATATTTCTGAAGTAAAACACACAGCAGTGTAATCATCCATTGATCACACTCTGCTTTATAACAAGAAGTACGCTCTTGCTTTCTAGAGTCTCTAAGACAGCAGGAAACGTGATTTTGCTGAGAACAAAGAACGGTGTTTCCTACACATACGGACCATATCTAGTTCAACTCTGCTTCTGAAACTGATACAAAGCACTGGTCCTCTAACATCCAATGCTTGTCAGATAAGATGAGAAACGTGTGAGCTTTGTGAATGATGTCCTTCCTTTGAACTGAAAAGTGACTGCCCTTACCTGAAACGAAGTCTTGCTTGTAGTAAGAAACAGAGCCTGGGATTTAACTCCATTTCTTAAGAGAAACACACAGCATAGTTCTCATCCATGGATCACACTCTGCTTTAGAGCGAGAAGCACGCTCTTGCTTATAGAGTCTCTCATATAGCAGGAAATCTGAGGGTGCCCA
Organism: Onychomys leucogaster; assembly: GCA_949786385.1. Lineage (NCBI taxonomy): Eukaryota > Metazoa > Chordata > Mammalia > Rodentia > Cricetidae > Onychomys > Onychomys leucogaster. The sequence continues at coordinate 1,208,055 of CATKUP010000069.1, forward strand.
GAACAAAAGAACGGTGTTTCCTACATATACGGACCATATGTAGTCCAAATCTGCTTCTGAAACTGATACAATGCACTGGTCCTCTAACACCCAATGCTTGTCAGTTAAGATGAGAATCGTGTGATCTTCGTTAATGATGTAGTTCGTTTGAGCACAAAAGTGACTGCCCTTACCTGAAATAAAGTCTTGCTGTAGAAAGACTCAGAGCCTGTGATTTAACTCCATTTCTGAAGTGAAACACACAGCAGTGTTCTCATCCATTGATGACACTCTGCTTTAGAACAAGAAGCACGCTCTTGCTTTCTAGAGTCTCTAAGACAGCAGATAACGTGAGTGTGCTGAGAACAAAAGAACGGTGTTTCCTACACATACGGACCATATCTAGTCCAACTCTGCGTGTGAATCTCATACAAAGCACTGGTCCTCTAACATCCAATGCTTGTCAGTTAAGATGAGAAACGTGTGAGCTTCATGAACGATGTAGTTCGTTTGAGCAGAAAAGTGACTGCCCTTACCGTAAACGAAGTCTTGCTTGTAGGAAGACTCAGAGCCTGGGATTTAACTCCATTTCTGAAGTGAAACACACAGCAGTGTTCTCATCCATTGATGACACTCTGCTTTAGAACTAGAAGCACGCTCTTGCTTTCTAGAGTCTCTAAGACAGCAGGAAACGTGAGTGTGCTGAGAACAAAAGAACGGTGTTTCCTACACATACGGACCATATCTAGTTCAACTCTGCTTCTGAAAGTGATACAAAGCACTGGTCCTCTAACATCCAATGCTTGTCAGATAAGATGAGAAACGTGTGAGCTTTGTGAATGATGTCGTTCCTTTGAACTGAAAAGTGACTGCCCTTACCTGAAACGAAGTCTTGCTTGGAGGAAGACTCAGAGCCTGGGATTTAACTCCATTTCTGAAGTGAAACACACAGCGTAGTTCTCATCCATGGATCACACTCTGCTTTAGAGCAAGAAGCACACTCTTGCTTTCTAGAGTCTCTAAGACAGCAGGAAATCTGAGTGTGCCCAGAACAAAAGAACGGAGATTCCTACACATACGGACTATATGTAGTCCAAAACTTCTTCTGAAACTGATAGAATGCACTGGTCCTCTAACATCTAATGCTTGTCAGTTAAGATGAGAAACGTGTGAGCTTTGTGAAAGATGTAGTTCGTTTGAGCAGAAAAGTGACTGCCCTTACCTGAAACGAAGTCTTGCTTGTAGGGAGACTCAGAGCCTGGGATTTAACACCTTTTCTGAAGTGAAACACACAGCATAGTTTTCATCCATGGATCACACTCTGCTTTAGAACGAGAAGCACGCTGTTGCTTTCTAGAGTCTCTAAGACAGCAGGAAACGTGAGTGTGCTGAGAACAAAAGAACGGTGTTTCCTACATATACGGACATTATATAGTCCATCTCTGCTTCTGAAGCTGATACAAAGCACTGTTCCTCTAACATCCAATGCTTGTGTGTTAAGATGAGAAACGTGTGAGCTTCGTGAATGATGTCGTTCGTTTGAGCTGAAAAGAGAATGCCCTTACCTGAAACGAAGTCTTGCCTGTAGGAAGACACAGAGCAAGGATTTAACTCCATTTCTGAAGGGAAACACACAGCATAGTTCTCATCCATGGATCACACTCTGCTTTAGAGCGAGAAGCACGCTCTTGCTTTCTAAAGTCTCTAAGACAGCAGGAAATCTGAATGTGCCCAGAACAAAAGAACGGTGTTTCCTACACATATGGACTCTATGTAGTCCAAAACTGCTTCTGAAACTGATACAATGCAGAAGTCCTCTAACATCCAATGCTTGTCAGTTAAGATGATAATCGTGTGATCTTCGTTAACAATGTAGTTCCTTTGAGCAGAAAAGTGACTGCCCTTACCTGAATTGAAGTCTTGCTTGTAGGAAGACTCAGAGCCTGGGATTTAACTCCATTTCTGAAGTAAAACACACAGCAGTGTAGTCATCCATTGATCACACTCTGCTTTAGAACAAGAAGCACACTCTTGCTTTCTAGGGTCTCTAAGAAAGCAGGAAACGTGCTTTTGCTGAGAACAAAAGTACGGAGTTTCCTACACATGTGGACCATATCTAGTCCAAATCTGCTTCTGAAACTGATACAAAGCACTGGTCCTCTAACATCCAATGCTTGTCTGTTAAGGTGAGAAACGTGTGCGCTTCTGAAAGATGTAGATCGTTTGAGCTGAAAAGTGACTGCCCTTACCTGAAACGAAGTCTTGCTTGGAGGAAGACTCAGAGCCTGGGATTTAACTCCATTTCTGAAGTGAAACACACAGCGTAGTTCTCATCCATTGATCACACACTGCTTTAGAGCAAGAAGCACACTCTTGCTTTCTAGGGTCTCTAAGAGAGCAGAAAATCTGAGTGTGCCCAAAACAAAAGAACGGTGTTTCCTACACATACGGACTATATGTAGTCCAAAACTTCTTCTGAAACTGACAGAATGCACTGGTCCTCTAACATCCAATGCTTGTCAGTTAAGATGAGAAACGTGTGAGCTTCGTGAAAGATGTAGTTCGTTTGAGCACAAAAGTGACTGCCCTTACCTGAAACGAGTCTTGCTAGTAGGGAGACTCAGAGCCTGGGATTTAAATCCTTTTCTGAAGTGAAACACACAGCATAGTTTTCATCCATGGATCACACTCTGCTTTAGAACGAGAAGCACGCTCTTGCTTTCTAGAGTCTCTAAGACAGCAGGAAACGTGAGGGTGCTGAGGACAAAAGAACGGTGTTTCCTACACATACGGACCATATCTAGTCCAAATCTGCTTCTTTAACTGATACAAAGCACTGGTCCTCTAACATCCAATAGTTGTCTGTTAAGATGAGAAACGTGTGAGCTTTGTGAATGATACAGTTCCTTTGAACTGAAAAGTGACTGCACTTACCCGAAAAGAAGTCTTGCTTGTAGGAAGACACAGAGCCTGGGATTTAAGTCCATTTCTGAAGGGAAACACACAGCATAATTCTCATCCATGGATCACCCTCTGCTTTAGAGCGAGAATTACACTCTTGCTTTCTAGAGTCTCTAAGACAGCAGGAAACGTGAGTGTGCTGAGAACAATAGAACGGTGTTTCCTACACATACGCACCATATCTAGTCCAACTCTGCGTGTGAATCTCATACAAAGCATTGGTCCTCTAACATCCAATGCTTGTCAGTTAAGATGGGAAACGTGTGAGCTTCATGAACGATGTAGTTCGTTTGAGCAGAAAAATGACTGCCCTTACCTGAATTGAAGTCTTGCTTGTAGGAAGACTCAGAGCCTGGGATTTAACTCCATTTCTGAAGTAAAACACACAGCAGTGTAGTCATCCATTGATCACACTCTGCTTTAGAACAAGAAGCACACTCTTGCTTTCTAGGGTCTCTTAGAAAGCAGGAAACGTGATTTTGCTGAGAACAAAAGAACGGAGTTTCCTACACATGTGGACCATATCTAGTCCATATCTGCTTCTGAAACTGATACAAAGCACTGGTCCTCTAACATCCAATGCTTGTCTGTTAAGGTGAGAAACGTGTGAGCTTCTGAAAGATGTAGATCGTTTGAGCTGAAAAGTGACTGCCCTTACCTGAAACGAAGTCTTGCTTGGAGGAAGACTCATAGCCTGGGATTTAACTCCATTTCTGAAGTGAAACACACAGCGTAGTTCTCATCCATTGATCACACTCTGCTTTAGAGCAAGAAGCACACTCTTGCTTTCTAGGGTCTCTAAGACAGCAGAAAATCTGAGTGTGCCCAAAACAAAAGAACGGTGTTTCCTACACATACGGACTATATGTAGTCCAAAACTTCTTCTGAAACTGACAGAATGCACTGGTCCTCTAACATCCAATGCTTGTCAGTTAAGATGAGAAACGTGTGAGCTTCGTGAAAGATGTAGTTCGTTTGAGCAGAAAAGTGACTGCCCTTACCTGAAACGAAGTCTTGCTAGTAGGGAGACTCAGAGCCTGGGATTTAAATCCTTTTCTGAAGTGAAACACACAGCATAGTTTTCATCCATGGATCACACTCTGCTTTAGAACGAGAAGCACGCTCTTGCTTTCTAGAGTCTCTAAGACAGCAGGAAACGTGAGGGTGCTGAGGACAAAAGAACGGTGTTTCCTACACTTACGGACCATATCTAGTCCAAATCTGCTTCTTTAACTGATACAAAGCACTGGTCCTCTAACATCCAATGCTTGTCTGTTAAGATGAGAAACGTGTGAGCTTTGTGAATGATACAGTTCCTTTGAACTGAAAAGTGACTGCACTTACCCGAAAAGAAGTCTTGGTGTAGGAAGACACAGAGCCTGGGATTTAAGTCCATTTCTGAAGGGAAACACACAGCATAATTCTCATCCATGGATCACGCTCTGCTTTAGAGCGAGAAGCACACTCTTGCTTTCTAGAGTCTCTAATACCGCAGGAATTCTGAGTGTGCCCAGAACAAAAGAAAGGTGTTTCCTACAAATACGGACCATATGTAGTCCAAATCTGCTTCTGAAACTGATACAAAGCACTGGTCCTCTAACATCCAATGCTTGTCTTTTAAGAAGAGAAACGTGTGAGCTTCGTGAACGATGTAGTTCGTTTGAGCTGAAAAGTGACTGCCATTACCTGAAACGAAGTCTTGCCTGTAGGAAGACACAGAGCAAGGGATTTAACTCCATTTTTGAAGGGAAACACACAGCATAGTTCTCATCCATGGATCACACTCTGCTTTAGAGCGTGAAGTACGCTCTTGCTTTCTAAAGTCTCTAAGACAGCAGGAAATCTGAGTGTGCCCAGAACAAAAGAATGGTGTTTCCTACATATACGGACTATATGTAGTCGAAAACTTCTTCTGAAACTGATACAATGCACTGGTCCTCTAACATCCAATGCTAGTCAGTTAAGATGATAATCGTGTGATCTTTGTTAACGATGTAGTTCGTTTGAGCAGAACAGTGACTGCCCTTACCTGAAATGAAGTCTTGCTTGTAGGAAGACTCAGACCCTGGGATTTAACTCCATTTCTGAAGAGAAACACACAGCAGTGTTCTCATCCATTGATGACCCTCTGCTTTAGAACAAGAAGCACGCTCTTGCTTTCTAGAGTCTCTAAGACAGCAAGAAACGTGAGTGTGCTGAGAACAAAAGAACGGTGTTTAGTACACATACGGACCATATCTAGTCCAACTCTGCTTCTGAAACTCATACAAAGCACTGGTCCTCTAACATCCAATGCTTGTCTGTTAACATGGGAAACGTGTGAGCTTCATGAACGATGTAGTTTGTTTGAGCAGAAAAGAGACTGCCCTTACCTTAAATGAAGTCTTGCTGGTAGGAAGACTCAGAGCCTGGGATTTAACTCCATTTCTGAATTGAAACACACAGCAGTGTTCTCATCCATTGATCACACTCTGCTTTAGAACAAGAAGCACGCTCTTGCGTTCTAGAGTCTCTAAGACAGCAGGAAACGTGAGTGTGCTGAGAACAAAAGAACGGTGTTTCCTACACATACGGGCCATATCTAGTCCAACTCTGCTTCTGAAACTGATACAAAGCACTGGTCCTCTAACATCCAATGCTTGTCAGTTAAGATGAGAAACGTGTGAGCTCTGTGAACGATGTAGTTTGTTTGAGCAGAAAAGTGACTGTCCTTACCTTAAACGAATTCTTGCTTTCATGAAGAATCAGAGCCTGGGATTTAACTCCATTTCTGAAGTAAAACACACAGCAGTGTAATCATCCATTGATCACACTCTGCTTTATAACAAGAAGCACGCTCTTGCTTTCTAGAGTCTCTAAGACAGCAGGAAACGTGATTTTGCTCAGAACAAAAGAAGGGTGTTTCCTACACATATGGACCATATCTAGTTCAACTCTGCTTCTGAAACTGATACAAAGCACTGGTCCTCTAACATCCAATGCATGTCAGATAAGATGAGAAACGTGTGAGCTTTGTGCATGATGTCGTTCCTTTGAACTGAAAAGTGACTGCCCTTACCTGAAACGAAGTCTTGCTTGTAGTAAGAAACAGAGCCTGGGATTTAACTCCATTTCTTAAGAGAAACACACAGCATAGTTCTCATCCATGGATCACACTCTGCTTTAGAGCGAGAAGCACACACTTGCTTTTAGAGTCTCTCGTATAGCAGGAAACCTGAGGGTGCCCAGAACAAAAGAACGATGTTTCCTACATATACGGACCATATGTAGTCCAAATCTGCTTCTGAAACTGATACAATGCACTGGTCCTCTAACACCCAATGCTTGTCAGTTAAGATGAGAATCGTGTGATCTTTGTTAACGATGTAGTTCGTTTGAGCAGAAAAGTGACTGCCCTTACCTGAAATGAAGTCTTGCTTGTAGAAAGACTCAGAGCCTGTGATTTAACTCAATTTCTGAAGTGAAACAAACAGCAGTGTTCTCATCCATTGATGACACTCTGATTTAAAACAAGAAGCACGCTCTTGCTTTCTAGAGCCTCTAAGACAGCAGGAAACGTGAGTGTGCTGAGAACAAAAGAACGGTGTTTCCTACACATACGGGCCATATCTAGTCCAACTCTGCTTCTGAAACTGATACAAAGCACTGGTCCTCTAACATCCAATGTTTGTCAGTTAAGATGAGAAACGTGTGAGCTTTGTGAATGATGTAGTTCCTTTGAACTGAAAAGTGACTACCCTTACCTGAAACGAAGTCTTGCATGTAGGAAGACACAGAGCCTGGGATTTAACTCCATTTCTGAAGGGAAACACACAGCATAGTTCTCATCCATGGATCAGACTCTGCTTTAGAGCGAGAAGCAAGCTCTTGCTTTCTAGATTCTCTAAGACAGCAGGAAAAGTGAGTGTGCCCAGAACAAAAGAACGGTGTTTCCTACACATACGGACTATATGTAGTCCAAAACTTCTTCTGAAACGGACAGAATGCACTGGTCCTCTAACATCCAATGCTTGTCAGTTAAGATGAGAAACGTGTGTGCTTCGTGAAAGATGTAGTTCGTTTGAGCAGAAAAGTGACTGCCCTTACCTGAAATGAAGTCTTGCTTGTAGGGAGACTCATAGCCTGGGATTTAACTCCTTTTCTGAAGTGAAACACACAGCATAGTTTTCATCCATGGATCACACTCTGCTTTAGAACGAGAAACACGCTCTTGCTTTCTAGAGTCTCTAAGACAGCAGGAAACGTGAGTGTGCTGAGAACAAAAGAACGGTGTTTCCTACACATACGGACCATATCTAGTCCAAATCTGCTTCTTAAACTGAAACAAAGCACTGATCCTCTAACATCCAATGCTTGTCTGTTAAGATGAGAAACGTGTGAGCTTCATGAACGATGTAGTTCGTTTGAGCAGAAAAGTGACTGCCCTTACCTGAATTGAAGTCTTGCCTGTAGGAAGACTCAGAGCCTGGGATTTAACTACATTTCTGAAGTAAAACACACAGCAGTGTAATCATCCATTGATCACACTGTGCTTTATAACAAGAAGCACGCTCTTGCTTTCTAGAGTCTCTAAGACAGCAGGAAACGTGATTTTGCTGAGAACAAAAGAACGGTGTTTCCTACACATACGGACCATATCTAGTTCAACTCTGCTTCTGAAACTGATACAAAGCATTGGTCCTCTAACATCCAATGCTTGTCAGATAAGATGAGAAACGTGTGAGCTTTGTGAATGATGTCCTTCCTTTGAACTGAAAAGTGACTGCCCTTACCTGAAACGAAGTCTTGCTTGTAGTAAGAAACAGAGCCTGGGATTTAACTCCATTTTTAAGAGAAACACACAGCATAGTTCTCATCCATGGATCACACTCTGCTTTAGAGCGAGAAGCACGCTCTTGCTTATAGAGTCTCTCATATAGCAGGAAATCTGAGGGTGCCCAGAACAAAAGAACGGTGTTTCCTACATATACGGACCATATGTAGTCCAAATCTGCTTCTGAAACTGATACAATGCACTGGTCCTCTAACACCCAATGCTTGTCAGTTAAGATGATAATCGTGTGATCTTCGTTAACGATGTAGTTCGTTTGAGCAGAAAAGTGACTGCCCTTACCTGAAATAAAGTCTTGCTTGTAGAAAGACTCAGAGCCTGTGATTTAACTCCATTTCTGAAGTGAAACACACAGCAGTGTTCTCATTAAATTGATGACACTCTGCTTTAGAACAAGAAGCACGCTCTTGCTTTCTAGAGTCTCTAAGACAGCAGGAAACGTGAGTGTGCTGAGAACAAAGAATGGTGTTTCCTACACATAAGGACCATATCTAGTCCAACTCTGCTTCTTAAACTGGTACAAAGCAGTGGTCCTCTAACATCCAATGCTTGTCTGTTAAGATGAGAAATGTGTGAGCTTCATGAACGATGTAGTTCGTTTGAGAAGAAAAGTGACTGCCCTTACCTTAAACGAAGTCTTGCTTGTAGGAAGACTCAGAGCCTGGGATTTAACTCCATTTCTGAAGTAAAACACACAGCAGTGGAATCATCCATTGATCACACTCTGCTTTAGAACAAGAAGCACACTCTTGCTTTCTATAGTCTCTAAGACAGCAGGAAACGTGATTTTGCTGAGAACAAAAGAACGGTATTTCCTACACATACGGACATTATATAGTCCAACTCTGCTTCTGAAACTGATACAAAGCACTGGTCCTCTAACATCCAATGCTTGTCTGTTAAGGTGAGAAACGTGTGAGCTTCTGGATCGATGTAGTTCGTTTGAGCTGAAAAGTGACTGCCCTTACCTGAAACGAAGTCTTGCTTGGAGGAAGACTCAGAGCCTGGGATTTAACTCCATTTCTGAAGTGAAACACACAGCAGTGTTCTCATCCATTGATGACACTCTGCTTTAGAACAAGAAGCACGCTCTTGCTTTCTAGAGTCTCTAAGACAGCAGCTAACGTGAGTGTGCTGAGAACAAAAGAACGGTGTTTCCTACACATACAGACCATATCTAGTCCAACTCTGCGTGTGAATCTCATACAAAGCACTGGTCCTCTAACATCCAATGCTTGTCAGTTAAGATGGGAAACGTGTGAGCTTCATGAACGATGTAGTTCGTTTGAGCAGAAAAGTGACTGCCCTTACCGTAAACGAAGTCTTGCTTGTAGGAAGACTCAGAGCCTGGGATTTAACTCCATTTCTGAAGTGAAACACACAGCAGTGTTCTCATCCATTGATGACACTCTGCTTTAGATCTAGAAGCACGCTCTTGCTTTCTAGAGTCTCTAAGACAGCAGGAAACGTGAGTGTGCTGAGAACAAAAGAACGGTGTTTCCTACACATATGGACCATATCTAGTCCAACTCAGCTTCTGAAACTGATACAAAGCACTGACCCACTAACATCCAATGCTTGTCAGTTAAGATGGGAAACGAGTGAGCTTCATGAACGATGTAGTTCGTTTGAGCAGAAAAGTGACTACCCTTACCTGAATTGAAGTCTTGCCTGTAGGAAGACTCAGAGCCTGGGATTTAACTACATTTCTGAAGGGAAACACACAGCAGTGTAATCATCCATTGATCACACTCTGCTTTATAACAAGAAGCACGCTCTTGCTTTCTAGAGTCTCTAAGACAGCAGGAAACGTGATTTTGCTGAGAACAAAAGAACGGAGTTTCCTACACATGTGGACCATATCTAATCCAAATCTGCTTCTGAAACTGATACAAAGCACTGGTCCTCTAACATCCAATGCTTGTCTGTTAAGGTGAGAAACGTGTGCGCTTCTGAAAGATGTAGATCGTTTGGGCTGAAAAGTGACTGCCCTTACCTGAAACGAAGTCTTGCTTGGAGGAAGACTCAGAGCCTGGGATTTAACTCCATTTCTGAAGTGAAACACACAGCGTAGTTCTCATCCATTGATCACACTCTGCTTTAGAGCAAGAAGCACACTCTTGCTTTCTAGGGTCTCTAAGACAGCAGAAAATCTGAGTGTGCCCAAAACAAAAGAACGGTGTTTCCTACACATACGGACTATATGTAGTCCAAAACTTCTTCTGAAACTGACAGAATGCACTGGTCCTCTAACATCCAATGCTTGTCAGTTAAGATGAGAAACGTGTGAGCTTCGTGAAAGATGTAGTTCGTTTGAGCAGAAAAGTGACTGCCCTTACCTGAAACGAAGTCTTGCTAGTAGGGAGACTCAGAGCCTGGGATTTAAATCCTTTTCTGAAGTGAAACACACAGCATAGTTTTCATCCATGGATCACACTCTGCTTTAGAGCGAGAAGCACGCTCTTGCTTTCTAGAGTCTCTAAGACAGCAGGAAACATGAGGGTGCTGAGGACAAAAGAACGGTGTTTCCTACACATACAGACCATATCTAGTCCAAATCTGCTTCTTTAACTGATACAAAGCACTGGTCCTCTAACATCCAATAGTTGTCTGTTAAGATGAGAAACGTGTGAGCTTTGTGAATGATACAGTTCCTTTGAACTGAAAAGTGACTGCACTTACCCGAAAAGAAGTCTTGCTTGTAGGAAGACACAGAGCCTGGGATTTAAGTCCATTTCTGAAGGGAAACACACAGCATAATTCTCATCCATGGATCACGCTCTGCTTTAGAGCGAGAAGCACACTCTTGCTTTCTAGAGTCTCTAATACCGCAGGAATTCTGAGTGTGCCCAGAAGAAAAGAAAGGTGTTTCCTACACATACGGACCATATGTAGTCCAAATCTGCTTCTGAAACTGATACAAAGCACTGGTCCTCTAACATCCAATGCTTGTCTGTTAAGAAGAGAAACGTGTGAGCTTCTGGAACGATGTAGTTCGTTTGAGCTGAAAAGTGACTGCCCTTACCTGAAACGAAGTCTTGCTTGGAGGAAGACTCAGAGCCTGGGATTTAACTCCATTTCTGAATTGAAACACACAGCAGTGTTCTCATCCATTGATGACACTCTGCTTTAGAACAAGAAGCACGCTCTTGCTTTCTAGAGTCTCTAAGACAGCGGGAAACGTGATTTTGCTGAGAACAAAAGAACGGTGTTTCCTACACATACGGACATTATATAGTCCAACTCTGCTTCTGAAACTGATACAAAGCACTGGTCCTCTAACATCTAATGCTTGTCTGTTAAGGTGAGAAACGTGTGAGCTTCTGGAACGATGTAGTTCGTTTGAGCTGAAAAGTGACTGCCCTTACCTGAAACGAAGTCTTGCTTGGAGGAAGACTCAGAGCCTGGGATTTAACTCCATTTCTGAAGTGAAACACACAGCAGTGTTCTCATCCATTGATGACACTCTGCTTTAGAACAAGAAGCACGCTCTTGCTTTCTAGAGTCTCTAAGACAGCAGGAAACGTGAGTGTGCTGAGAACAAAAGAACGGTGTTTCCTACACATACGCACCATATCTAGTCCAACTCTGCATGTGAATCTCATACAAAGCACTGGTCCTCTAACATCCAATGCTTGTCAGTTAATATGGGAAACGTGTGAGCTTCATGAACGATGTAGTTCGTTTGAGCAGAAAAATGACTGCCCTTACCTGAATTGAAGTCTTGCTTGTAGGAAGACTCAGAGCCTGGGATTTAACTCCATTTCTGAAGTAAAACACACAGCAGTGTAGTCATCCATTGATCACACTCTGCTTTAGAACAAGAAGCACACTCTTGCTTTCTAGGGTCTCTTAGAAAGCAGGAAACGTGATTTTGCTGAGAACAAGAGAACGGAGTTTCCTACACATGTGGACCATATCTAGTCCATATCTGCTTCTGAAACTGATACAAAGCACTGGTCCTCTAACATCCAATGCTTGTCTGTTAAGGTGAGAAACGTGTGAGCTTCTGAAAGATGTAGATCGTTTGAGCTGAAAAGTGACTGCCCTTACCTGAAACCAAGTCTTGCTTGGAGGAAGACTCAGAGCCTGGGATTTAACTCCATTTCTGAAGTGAAACACACAGCGTAGTTCTCATCCATTGATCACACTCTGCTTTAGAGCAAGAATCACACTCTTGCTTTCTAGGGTCTCTAAGACAGCAGAAAATCTGAGTGTGCCCAAAACAAAAGAACGGTGTTTCCTACACATACGGACTATATGTAGTCCAAAACTTCTTCTGAAACTGACAGAATGCACTGGTCCTCTAACATCCAATGCTTGTCAGTTAAGATGAGAAACGTGTGAGCTTCGTGAAAGATGTAGTTCGTTTGAGCAGAAAAGTGACTGCCCTTACCTGAAACGAAGTCTTGCTAGTAGGGAGACTCAGAGCCTGGGATTTAAATCCTTTTCTGAAGTGAAACACACAGCATAGTTTTCATCCATGGATCACACTCTGCTTTAGAACGAGAAGCACGCTCTTGCTTTCTAGAGTCTCTAAGACAGCAGGAAACGTGAGGGTGCTGAGGACAAAAGAACGGTGTTTCCTACACATACGGACCATATCTAGTCCAAATCTGCTTCTTTAACTGATACAAAGCACTGGTCCTCTAACATCCAATGCTTGTCTGTTAAGATGAGAAACGTGTGAGCTTTGTGAATGATACAGTTCCTTTGAACGGAAAAGTGACTGCACTTACCCGAAAAGAAGTCTTGGTGTAGGAAGACACAGAGCCTGGGATTTAAGTCCATTTCTGAAGGGAAACACACAGCATAATTCTCATCCATGGATCACACTCTGCTTTAGAGCGTGAAGTACGCTCTTGCTTTCTAAAGTCTCTAAGACAGCAGGAAATCTGAGTGTGCCCAGAACAAAAGAATGGTGTTTCCTACATATACGGACTATATGTAGTCGAAAACTTCTTCTGAAACTGATACAATGCACTGGTCCTCTAACATCCAATGCTAGTCAGTTAAGATGAGAAACGTGTGAGCTTCTGGAACGATGTAGTTTGTTTGAGCAGAAAGTGACTGCCCTTACCTGAAAAGGAGTCTTGCTTGGAGGAAGACACAGAGCCTGGGATTTAACTCCATTTCTGAAGTGAAACACACAGCGTAGTTCTCATTCATGGATCACACTCTGCTTTAGAGCAAGAAGCACACTCTTGCTTTCTGGAGTCTCTAAGACAGCAGGAAATCTGAGTGTGCCTAGAACAAAAGAACGGTGTTTCCTACACATACGGACTATATGTAGTCCAAAACTTCTTCTGAAACTGATAGAATGCACTAGTCCTCTAACATCCAATGCTTGTCAATTAAGATGAGAAACGTGTGAGCTTCGTGAAAGATGTAGTTCGTTTGAGCAGAAAAGAGACTGCCCTTACCTGAAACGAAGTCTTGCTTGTAGGGAGACTCAGAGCCTGGGATTTAACTCCATTTCTGAAGTAAAACACACAGCATAGTTTTCATCCATGGATCACACTCTGCTTTAGAACGAGAATCACACTCTTGCTTTCTAGAGTCTCTAAGACAGCAGGAAACGTGAGTGTGCTAGGAACAAAAGAACGGTGTTTCCTACACATACGGACCATATCTAGTCCAACTCTGCTTCTGAAAATGATACAAAGCACTGGTCCTCTAACTTCCAATGCTTGTCAGTTAAGATGGGAAATGTGTGAGCTTCATGAACGATGTAGTTCCTTTGAGCAAAAAAGTGACTGCCCTTACCTGAAACGAAGTCTTGCTTGTAGGGAGACTCAGAGCCTGGGATTTAACTCCTTTTCTGAAGTGAAACACACAGCATAGTTTTCATCCATGGATCACACTCTGCTTTAGAACGAGAAGCACGCTCTTGCTTTCTAGAATCTCTAAGACAGCAGGAAACGTGAGTGTGCTGAGAACAAAAGAACGGTGTTTCCTACACATACGGACATTATATAGTCCAACTCTGCTTCTGAAACTGATACAAAGCACTGGTCCTCTAATATCCAATGCTTGTCTTTTAAGGTGAGAAACCTGTGAGCTTCGTGAACGATGTAGTTCGTTTGAGCTGAAAAGTGACTGCCCTTACCTGAAACGAAGTCTTGCTTGTAGGAAGACTCAGAGCCTGGGATTTAACTCCATTTCTGAAGGCAAACACACAGCATAGTTCTCATCCATGGATCACACTCTGCTTTAGAGCGAGTAGCACGCTCTTGCTTTCTAGAGTCTCTAAGAAAGCAGGAAACGTGAGTGTGCTGAGAACAAAAGAACGGCGTTTCCTACACATACAGACTATATGTAGTCCAAAACTTCTTCTGAAACTGATAGAATGCACTGTTCCTCAAACATCCAATGCTTGTCAGTTAAGATGAGAAACGTGTGAGCTTCGTGAAAGATGTAGTTCGTTTGAGCAGAAAAGTGACTGACCTTACCTGAAACGAAGTCTTGCTTGTAGGGAGACTCAGAGCCTGGGATTTAACTCCTTTTTTGAAGTGAAACACACAGCATAGTGTTCATCCATGGATCACACTCTGCTTTAGAACGAGAAGCACGCTCTTGCTTTCTAGATTCTCTAAGACAGCAGGAAACGTGATTTTGCTGAGAAAAAAAGAACGGTGTTTCCTACACATACGGACCATATCTAGTTCAACTCTGCTTCTGAAACTGATACAAAGCACTGGTCCTCTAACATCCAATGCTTGTCAGTTAAGATGAGAAATGTGTGAGCTTTGTGAATGATGTAGTTCCCTTGAACTGAAAAGTGACTGCCCTTACCTGAAACAAAGTTTTGCTTGTAGTAAGACACAGAGCCTGGGATTTAACTCCATTTCTTAAGAGAAACACACAGCATAGTTCTCATCCATGGATCACACTCTGCTTTAGAGCGAGAAGCACGCTCTTGCTTTTAGAGTCTCTAATATAGCAGGAAATCTGAGTGTGCCCAGAACAAAAGAACGGTGTTTCCTACATATACGGACCATATGTAGTCCAAATCTGCTTCTGAAACTGATACAATGCACTGGTCCTCTAACATCCAATGCTTGTCAGTTGAGATGAGAATCGTGCGATATTCGTTAACGATGTAGATCGTTTGAGCAGAAAAGTGACAGCCCTTACCTGAAATGAAGTCTTGCTTCTAGGAAGACTCAGAGCCTGGGATTTAACTCTATTTCTGAAGTGAAACACACAGCAGTGTTCTCATCCATTGATGACACTCTGCTTTAGAACAAGAAGCACGCTCTTGCTTTCTAGACTCTCTAAGACAGCAGGAAACGTGAGTGTGCTGAGAACAAAAGAACGGTGTTTCCTACACATGCGGACCATATCTAGTCCAACTCTGCTTCTTAAACTGATACAAAGCACTGGTCCTCTAACATCCAATGCTTGTCTTTTAAGGTGAGAAACGTGTGAGCTTCGTGCATGATGTAGTTCGTTTGAGCTGAAAATTGACTGCCCTTACCTGAAACGAAGTCTTGCTTGTAGGAAGACTCAGAGCCTGGGATTTAACTCCATTTCTGAAGGCAAATACACAGCATAGTTCTCATCCATGGATCACACTCTGCTTTAGAGCGAGAAGCACGCTCTTGCTTTCTAGAGTCTCTAAGACAGCAGGAAACGTGAGTGTGCTGAGAACAAAAGAATGGTGTTTCCTACACATACCGACCATATCTAGTGCAACTCTGCTTCTGAAACTGATATAAAGCACTGTTCCTCTAACATCCAATGCTTGTCAGTTAAGATGAGAAACGTGTGAGCTTCTGGAACGATGTAGTTCATTTGAGCAGAAAAGTGACTGCCCTTACCTGAAACGAAGTCTTGCTTGGAGGAAGACTCAGAGCCTGGGATTTAACTCCATTTCTGAAGTGAAACACACAGCGTAGTTCTCATCCATGGATCACACTCTGCTTTAGAGCAAGAAGTACGCTCTTGCTTACTAGAGTCTCTAAGACAGCAGGAAACGTGATGGTGCCCAGAACAAAAGAACGGTGTTTCCTACACATACGAACTATACGTAGTCCAAAACTACTCTGAACCAGATAGAATGCACTGGTCCTCTAACATCCAATGCTTGTCAGTTAAGATGAGAAATGTGTGAGCATCTGGAACGATGTAGTTCGTTTGAGCAGAAAAGTGACTGCCCTTACCTGAAACGAAGTCTTGCTTGGAGGAAGACTCAGAGCCTGTGATTTAACTCCTTTTCTGAAGTGAAACACACAGCATAGGGTTCATCCATGGATCACACTCTGCTTTAGAACAAGAAGCACGCTCTTGCTTTCTAGAGTCTCTAAGACAGCAGGAAACGTGAGTGTGCTGAGAACAATAGAACGGTGTTTCCTAGACATAGGGACATTATATAGTCCAACTCTACTTCTGAAACTGATACAAAGCACTGGTCCTCTAACATCCAATGTTTGTCAGTTAAGGTGAGAAACGTGTGAGCTTTGTGAATGATGTAGTTCCTTTAAACTGAAAAGTGACTACCCTTACCTGAAACGAAGTCTTGCATGTAGGAAGACACAGAGCCTGGGATTTAACTCCATTTCTGAAGGGAAACACACAGCATAGTATTCATCCATGGATCACACTGTGGTTAGAGTGAGAAGCACACTGTTGCTTTCTAGAGTCTCTAAGACAGCAGGAAATTTGAGTGTGCCCAGAACAATAGAACAGTGTTTCCTACACATATGGACCATATCCAGTCCAAATCTGCTTCTGAAACTGATATAAAGCATTGACCCTCTAACATCCAATGCTTGTCAGTTAAGATGGGAAACGTGTGAGCTCAGTGAAAGATGTAGTTCGTTTGAGCATAAAAGTGACTGCCCTTACCTGAAACGAAGTCTTGCTTGTAGGGAGACTCAGAGGCTGAGATTTAATTCCATTTCTGAAGTAAAACACACAGCAGTGTAATCATCCATTGATCACACTCTGCTTTGTAACAAGAAGCACGCTCTTGCTTTCTAGAGTCTCTAAGACAGCAGGAAACGTGATTTTGCTGAGAACAAAAGAACGGTGTTTCCTACACATACGGACCATATCTAGTTCAACTCTGCTTCTGAAACTGATGCAAACGACTGGTCCTCTAACATCCAATGCTTGTCAGTTAAGATGAGAAACGTGTGAGCTTTGTGAATGATGTAGTTCCTTTGAACTGAAAAGTGACTGCCCTTACCTGAAACGAATCTTGCTTGTAGTAAGACACAGAGCCTGGGATTTAACTCCATTTCTTAAGAGAAACACACAGCATAGTTCTCATCCATGGATCACACTCTGCTTTAGAGCGAGAAGCACACTCTTGCTTTTAGAGTCTCTAAGATAGCAGGAAATCTGAGTGTGCCCAGAACAAAAGAAAGGTGTTTCCTACATATACAGACCATTTGTAGTCCAAATCTGCTTCTGAAACTGATACAATGCACTGGTCCTCTAACATCCAATGCTTGTCAGTTAAGATGAGAAACGTGTGAGCTTCTGGAACGATGTAGTTCGTTTGAGCAGACAAGTGACTGCCCTTACCTGAAACGAAGTCTTGCTTGTAGGGAGACTCAGAGCCTGGGATTCAACTCCATTTCTGAAGTGAAACACACAGTGTAGTTCTCATCCATGGATCACACTCTGCTTTAGAACGAGAAGCACGCTCTTGCTTTCTAGATTCTCTAAGACAGCAGGAAACGTGAGTGTGCTGAGAACAAAAGAACGGTGTTTCCTACACATACGGACCATATCTAGTCCAACTCTGCTTCTGAAACTGATACAAAGCACTGTTCCTCTAACATCCAATGCTTGTCAGTTAAGATGAGAAACGTGTGAGCTTCTGGAACGATGTAGTTCGTTTGAGCAGAGAAGTGACTACCCTTACCTGAAACGAAGTCTTGCTTGTAGGAAGACTCAGAGCCTGGGATTTAACTCCATTTCTGAAGGCGAACACACAGCATAGTTCTCATCCATGGATCACACTCTGCTTTAGAGCGAGAAGCACGCTCTAGCTTTCTAGAGTCTCTTAGAGAGCAGGAAACGTGAGTGTGCCCAGAACAAAAGAACGGTGTTTCCTACACATACGGACTATATGTAGTCCTAAACTTCTTCTAACTGATAGAATGCACTGGTCCTCTAACATCCAATGCTTGTCAGTTAAGATGAGAAACGTGTGAGCTCAGTGAAAGATGTAGTTCGTTTGAGCATAAAAGTGACTGCCCTTACCTGAAACGAAGTCTTGCTTGTAGGGAGACTCAGAGCCTGGGATTTAACTCCTTTTCTGAATTGAAACACACAGCATAGTTTTCATCCATGGATCACACTCTGCTTTAGAGCGAGAAGCACGCTCTTGCTTTCTAGAGTCTCTAAGACAGCAGGAAACGTGAGTGTGCTGACAACAAAAGAACGGTGTTTAGTACACATACGGACCATATCTAGTCCAACTCTGCTTCTGAAACTCATACAAAGCACTGGTCCTCTAACATCCAATGCTTGTCTGTTAAGATGGGAAACGTGTGAGCTTCATGAACGATGTAGTTTGTTTGAGCAGAAAAGAGACTGCCCTTACCTTAAATGAAGTCTTGCTGGTAGGAAGACTCAGAGCCTGGGATTTAACTCCATTTCTGAATTGAAACACACAGCAGTGTTCTCATCCATTGATCACACTCTGCTTTAGAACAAGAAGCACGCTCTTGCGTTCTAGAGTCTCTAAGACAGCAGGAAACGTGAGTGTGCTGAGAACAAAAGAACGGTGTTTCCTACACATACGGGCCATATCTAGTCCAACTCTGCTTCTGAAACTGATACAAAGCACTGTTCCTCTAACATCCAATGCTTGTCAGTTAAGATGAGAAACGTGTGAGCTCTGTGAACGATGTAGTTCGTTTGAGCAGAAAAGTGACTGTCCTTACCTTAAACGAATTCTTGCTTTCATGAAGAATCAGAGCCTGGGATTTAAATCCATTTCTGAAGTAAAACACACAGCAGTGTAATCATCCATTGATCACACTCTGCTTTATAACAAGAAGCACGCTCTTGCTTTATAGAATCTCTAATACAGCAGGAAACGTGATTTTGCTCAGAACAAAAGAAGGGTGTTTCCTACACATATGGACCACATCTAGTTCAACTCTGTTTCTGAAACTGATACAAAGCACTGGTCCTCTAACATCCAATGCTTGTCAGATAAGATGAGAAACGTGTGAGCTTTGTGCATGATGTCGTTCCTTTGAACTGAAAAGTGACTGCCCTTACCTGAAACGAAGTCTTGCTTGTAGTAAGAAACAGAGCCTGGGATTTAACTCCATTTCTTAAGAGAAACACACAGCATAGTTCTCATCCATGGATCACACTCTGCTTTAGAGCGAGAAGCACACACTTGCTTTTAGAGTCTCTCGTATAGCAGGAAATCTGAGGGTGCCCAGAACAAAAGAACGATGTTTCCTACATATACGGACCATATGTAGTCCAAATCTGCTTCTGAAACTGATACAATGCACTGGTCCTCTAACACCCAATGCTTGTCAGTTAAGATGAGAATCATGTGATCTTCGTTAAAGATGTAGTTCGTTTGAGCAGAAAAGTGACTGCCCTTACCTGAAATGAAGTCTTGCTTGTAGAAAGACTCAGAGCCTGTGATTTAACTCAATTTCTGAAGTGAAACAAACAGCAGTGTTCTCATCCATTGATGACACTCTGATTTAAAACAAGAAGCACGCTCTTGCTTTCTAGAGCCTCTAAGACAGCAGGAAACGTGAGTGTGCTGAGAACAAAAGAACGGTGTTTCCTACACATACGGGCCATATCTAGTCCAACTCTGCTTCTGAACCTGATACAAAGCACTGATCCTCTAACATCCAATGCTTGTATGTTAAGATGAGAAACGTGTGAGCTTCATGAACGATGTAGTTCGTTTGAGCAGAAAAGTGACTGCCCTTACATGAATTGAAGTCTTGCCTGTAGGAAGACTCAGATCCTGGGATTTAACTCCATTTCTGAAGTAAAACACACAGCAGTGTAATCATCCATTGATCACACTCTGCTTTATAACAAGAAGCACGCTCTTGCTTTCTAGAGTCTCTAAGACAGCAGGAAACGTGATTTTGCTGAGAACAAAAGAACGGTGTTTCCTACACATACGGACCATATCTAGTTCAACTCTGCTTCTGAAACTGATACAAAGCATTGGTCCTCTAACATCCAATGCTTGTCAGATAAGATGAGAAACGTGTGAGCTTTGTGAATGATGTCCTTCCTTTGAACTGAAAAGTGACTGCCCTTACCTGAAACGAAGTCTTGCTTGTAGTAAGAAACAGAGCCTGGGATTTAACTCCATTTCTTAAGAGAAACACACAGCATAGTTCTCATCCATGGATCACACTCTGCTTTAGAGCGAGAAGCACGCTCTTGCTTATAGAGTCTCTCATATAGCAGGAAATCTGAGGGTGCCCAGAACAAAAGAACGGTGTTTCCTACATATACGGACCATATGTAGTCCAAATCTGCTACTGAAACTGATACAATGCACTGGTCCTCTAACACCCAATGCTTGTCAGTTAAGATGAGAATCGTGTGATCTTCGTTAACGATGTAGTTCGTTTGAGCAGAAAAGTGACTCCCCTTACCTGAAATAAAGTCTTGCTTGTAGAAAGACTCAGAGCCTGTGATTTAACTCCATTTCTGAAGTGAAACACACAGCAGTGTTCTCATCCATTGATGACACTCTGCTTTAGAACAAGAAGCACGCTCTTGCTTACTAGAGTCTCTAAGACAGCAGGAAACGTGAGTGTGCTGAGAACAAAAGAACGGTGTTTCCTACACATAAGGACCATATCTAGTCCAACTCTGCTTCTTAAACTGATACAAAGCACTGGTCCTCTAACATCCAATGCTTGTCTGTTAAGATGAGAATTGTGTGAGCTTCATGAACGATGTAGTTCGTTTGAGCAGAAAAGTGACTGCCCTTACCTTAAACGAAGTCTTGCTTGTAGGAAGACTCAGAGCCTGGGATTTAACTCCATTTCTGAAGTAAAACACACAGCACTGTAATCATCCATTGATCACACTCTGCTTTAGAACAAGAAGCACACTCTTGCTTTCTATAGTCTCTAAGACAGCAGGAAACGTGATTTTGCTGAGAACAAAAGAACGATATTTCCTACACATACGGACATTATATAGTCCAACTCTGCTTCTGAAACTGATACAAAGCACTGGTCCTCTAACATCCAATGCTTGTCTGTTAAGGTGAGAAACGTGTGAGCTTCTGGAACGATGTAGTTCGTTTGAGCTGAAAAGTGACTGCCCTTACCTGAAATGAAGTCTTGCTTGGAGGAAGACTCAGAGCCTGGGATTTAACTCCATTTCTGAAGTGAAACACACAGCAGTGTTCTCATCCATTGATGACACTCTGCTTTAGAACAAGAAGCACGCTCTTGCTTTCTAGATTCTCTAAGACAGCAGCTAACGTGAGTGTGCTGAGAACAAAAGAACGGTGTTTCCTACACATACAGACCATATCTAGTCCAACTCTGCGTGTGAATCTCATACAAAGCACTGGTCCTCTAACATCCAATGCTTGTCAGTTAAGATGGGAAACGTGTGAGCTTCATGAACGATGTAGTTCGTTTGAGCAGAAAAGTGACTGCCCTTACCGTAAACGAAGTCTTGCTTGTAGGAAGACTCAGAGCCTGGGATTTAACTCCATTTCTGAAGTGAAACACACAGCAGTGTTCTCATCCATTGATGACACTCTGCTTTAGAACTAGAAGCACGCTCTTGCTTTCTAGAGTCTCTAAGACAGCAGGAAACGTGAGTGTGCTGAGAACAAAAGAACGGTGTTTCCTACACATATGGACCATATCTAGTCCAACTCTGCTTCTGAAACTGATACAAAGCACTGACCCACTAACATCCAATGCTTGTCAGTTAAGATGGGAAACGTGTGAGCTTCATGAACGATGTAGTTCTTTTGAGCAGAAAAGTGACTACCCTTACCTGAATTGAAGTCTTGCCTGTAGGAAGACTCAGAGCCTGGGATTTAACTACATTTCTGAAGGGAAACACACAGCAGTGTAATCATCCACTGATCACACTCTGCTTTATAACAAGAAGCATGCTCTTGCTTTCTAGAGTCTCTAAGACAGCAAGAAACGTGATTTTGCTGAGAACAAAAGAACGGTGTTTCCTACATATATGGACCATATCTAGTTCAACTCTGCTTCTGAAACTGATACAAAGCACTAGTCCTCTAACATCCAATGCTTGTCAGTTAAGGTGGGAAACGTGTGAGCTTCATGAACGATGTAGTTCGTTTGAGAAGAAAAGTGACTGCCCTTACCGTAAACGAACTCTTGCTTGTAGGAAGACTCAGAGCCTGGGATTTAACTCCATTTCTGAAGTGAAATACACAGCAGTGTTCTCCTCCATTGATGACACTCTGCTTTAGAACTAGAAGCACGCTCTTGCTTTCTAGAGTCTCTAAGACAGCAGGAAACGTGAGTGTGCTGAGAACAAAAGAACGGTGTTTCCTACACATATGGACCATATCTAGTCCAACTCTGCTTCTGAAACTGATACAAAGCACTGACCCACTAACATCCAATGCTTGTAAGTTAAGATGGGAAACGTGTGAGCTTCATGAACGATGTAGTTCGTTTGAGCAGAAAAATGACTGCCCTTACCTGAATTGAAGTCTTGCTTGTAGGAAGACTCAGAACCTGGGATTTAACTCCATTTCTGAAGTAAAACACACAGCAGTGTAGTCATCCATTGATCACACTCTGCTTTAGAACAAGAAGCACACTCTTGCTTTCTAGGGTCTCTAAGAAAGCAGGAAACGTGATTTTGCTGAGAACAAAAGAACGGAGTTTCCTACACATGTGGACCATATCTAGTCCAAATCTGCTTCTGAAACTGATACAAAGCACTGGTCCTCTAACATCCAATGCTTGTCTGTTAAGGTGAGAAACGTGTGCGCTTCTGAAAGATGTAGATCGTTTGAGCAGAAAAGTGACTGCCCTTACCTGAAACGAAGTCTTGCTTGGAGGAAGACTCAGAGCCTGGGATTTAACTCCATTTCTGAAGTGAAACACACAGCGTAGTTCTCATCCATTGATCACACTCTGCTTTAGAGCAAGAAGCACACTCTTGCTTTCTAGGGTCTCTAAGACAGCAGAAAATCTGAGTGTGCCCAAAACAAAAGAACGGTGTTTCCTACACATACGGACTATATGTAGTCCAAAACTTCATCTGAAACTGACAGAATGCACTGGTCCTCTAACATCCAATGCTTGTCAGTTAAGATGAGAAACGTGTGAGCTTCGTGAAAGATGTAGTTCGTTTGAGCAGAAAAGTGACTGCCCTTACCTGAAACGAAGTCTTGCTAGTAGGGAGACTCAGAGCCTGGGATTTAAATCCTTTTCTGAAGTGAAACACACAGCATAGTTTTCATCCATGGATCACACTCTGCTTTAGAACGAGAAGCACGCTCTTGCTTTCTACAGTCTCTAAGACAGCAGGAAACGTGAGGGTGCCGAGGACAAAAGAACGGTGTTTCCTACACATACGGACCATATCTAGTCCAAATCTGCTTCTTTAACTGATACAAAGCACTGGTCCTCTAACATCCAATAGTTGTCTGTTAAGATGAGAAACGTGTGAGCTTTGTGAATGATACAGTTCCTTTGAACTGAAAAGTGACTGCACTTACCCGAAAAGAAGTCTTGCTTGTAGGAAGACACAGAGCCTGGGATTTAAGTCCATTTCTGAAGGGAAACACACAGCATAATTCTCATCCATGGATCACGCTCTGCTTTAGAGCGAGAAGCACACTCTTGCTTTCTAGAGTCTCTAATACCGCAGGAATTCTGAATGTGCCCAGAACAAAAGAAAGGTGTTTCCTACACATACGGACCATATGTAGTCCAAATCTGCTTCTGAAACTGATACAAAGCACTGGTCCTCTAACATCCAATGCTTGTCTGTTAAGAAGAGAAACGTGTGAGCTTCTGGAACGATGTAGTTCGTTTGAGCTGAAAAGTGACTGCCCTTACCTGAAACGAAGTCTTGCTTGGAGGAAGACTCAGAGCCTGGGATTTAACTCCATTTCTGAAGTGAAACACACAGCAGTGTTCTCATCCATTGATGACACTCTGCTTTAGAACAAGAAGCACGCTCTTGCTTTCTAGAGTCTCTAAGATAGCAGGAAACGTGAGTGTGCTGAGAACAAAAGAACGGTGTTTCCTACACATACGGACATTATATAGTCCAACTCTGCTTCTGAAACTGATACAAAGCACTGGTCCTCTAACATCCAATGCTTGTCTGTTAAGGTGAGAAACGTGTGAGCTTCTGGAATGATGTAGTTCGTTTGAGCTGAAAAGTGACTGCCCTTACCTGAAACGAAGTCTTGCTTGGAGGAAGACTCAGAGCCTGGGATTTAACTCCATTTCTGAAGTGAAACACACAGCAGTGTTCTCATCCATTGATGACACTCTGCTTTAGAACAAGAAGCACGCTCTTGCTTTCTAGAGTCTCTAAGACAGCAGGAAACGTGAGTGTGCTGAGAACAAAAGAACGGTGTTTCCTACACATACGCACCATATCTAGTCCAACTCTGCGTGTGAATCTCATACAAAGCACTGGTCCTCTAACATCCAATGCTTGTCAGTTAAGATGGGAAACGTGTGAGCTTCATGAACGATGTAGTTCGTTTGAGCAGAAAAATGACTGCCCTTACCTGAATTGAAGTCTTGCTTGTAGGAAGACTCAGAGCCTGGGATTTAACTCCATTTCTGAAGAAAAACACACAGCAGTGTAGTCATCCATTGATCACACTCTGCTTTAGCACAAGAAGCACACTCTTGCTTTCTAGGGTCTCTTAGAAAGCAGGAAACGTGATTTTGCTGAGAACAAAAGAACGGAGTTTCCTACACATGTGGACCATATCTAGTCCATATCTGCTTCTGAAACTGATACAAAGCACTGGTCCTCTAACATCCAATGCTTGTCTGTTAAGGTGAGAAACGTGTGAGCTTCTGAAAGATGTAGATCGTTTGAGCTGAAAAGTGACTGCCCTTACCTGAAACGAAGTCTTGCTTGGAGGAAGACTCAGAGCCTGGGATTTAACTCCATTTCTGAAGTGAAACACACAGCGTAGTTCTCATCCATTGATGACACTCTGCTTTAGAACAAGAAGCACGCTCTTGCTTTCTAGAGTCTCTAAGACAGCAGGAAACGTGAGTGTGCTGAGAACAAAAGAACGGTGTTTCCTACACATATGGACCATATCTAGTCCAACTCTGCTTCTGAAACTGATACAAAGCACTGACCCACTAACATCCAATGCTTGTCAGTTAAGATGGGAAACGTGTGAGCTTCATGAACGATGTAGTTCTTTTGAGCAGAAAAGTGACTACCCTTACCTGAATTGAAGTCTTGCCTGTAGGAAGACTCAGAGCCTGGGATTTAACTACATTTCTGAAGGGAAACACACAGCAGTGTAATCATCCACTGATCACACTCTGCTTTATAACAAGAAGCATGCTCTTGCTTTCTAGAGTCTCTAAGACAGCAAGAAACGTGATTTTGCTGAGAACAAAAGAACGGTGTTTCCTACATATATGGACCATATCTAGTTCAACTCTGCTTCTGAAACTGATACAAAGCACTAGTCCTCTAACATCCAATGCTTGTCAGTTAAGGTGGGAAACGTGTGAGCTTCATGAACGATGTAGTTCGTTTGAGAAGAAAAGTGACTGCCCTTACCGTAAACGAACTCTTGCTTGTAGGAAGACTCAGAGCCTGGGATTTAACTCCATTTCTGAAGTGAAATACACAGCAGTGTTCTCCTCCATTGATGACACTCTGCTTTAGAACTAGAAGCACGCTCTTGCTTTCTAGAGTCTCTAAGACAGCAGGAAACGTGAGTGTGCTGAGAACAAAAGAACGGTGTTTCCTACACATATGGACCATATCTAGTCCAACTCTGCTTCTGAAACTGATACAAAGCACTGACCCACTAACATCCAATGCTTGTAAGTTAAGATGGGAAACGTGTGAGCTTCATGAACGATGTAGTTCGTTTGAGCAGAAAAATGACTGCCCTTACCTGAATTGAAGTCTTGCTTGTAGGAAGACTCAGAACCTGGGATTTAACTCCATTTCTGAAGTAAAACACACAGCAGTGTAGTCATCCATTGATCACCCTCTGCTTTAGAACAAGAAGCACACTCTTGCTTTCTAGGGTCTCTAAGAAAGCAGGAAACGTGATTTTGCTGAGAACAAAAGAACGGAGTTTCCTACACATGTGGACCATATCTAGTCCAAATCTGCTTCTGAAACTGATACAAAGCACTGGTCCTCTAACATCCAATGCTTGTCTGTTAAGGTGAGAAACGTGTGCGCTTCTGAAAGATGTAGATCGTTTGAGCAGAAAAGTGACTGCCCTTACCTGAAACGAAGTCTTGCTTGGAGGAAGACTCAGAGCCTGGGATTTAACTCCATTTCTGAAGTGAAACACACAGCGTAGTTCTCATCCATTGATCACACTCTGCTTTAGAGCAAGAAGCACACTCTTGCTTTCTAGGGTCTCTAAGACAGCAGAAAATCTGAGTGTGCCCAAAACAAAAGAACGGTGTTTCCTACACATACGGACTATATGTAGTCCAAAACTTCATCTGAAACTGACAGAATGCACTGGTCCTCTAACATCCAATGCTTGTCAGTTAAGATGAGAAACGTGTGAGCTTCGTGAAAGATGTAGTTCGTTTGAGCAGAAAAGTGACTGCCCTTACCTGAAACGAAGTCTTGCTAGTAGGGAGACTCAGAGCCTGGGATTTAAATCCTTTTCTGAAGTGAAACACACAGCATAGTTTTCATCCATGGATCACACTCTGCTTTAGAACGAGAAGCACGCTCTTGCTTTCTAGAGTCTCTAAGACAGCAGGAAACGTGAGGGTGCCGAGGACAAAAGAACGGTGTTTCCTACACATACGGACCATATCTAGTCCAAATCTGCTTCTTTAACTGATACAAAGCACTGGTCCTCTAACATCCAATAGTTGTCTGTTAAGATGAGAAACGTGTGAGCTTTGTGAATGATACAGTTCCTTTGAACTGAAAAGTGACTGCACTTACCCGAAAAGAAGTCTTGCTTGTAGGAAGACACAGAGCCTGGAATTTAAGTCCAATTCTGAAGGGAAACACACAGCATAATTCTCATCCATGGATCACGCTCTGCTTTAGAGCGAGAAGCACACTCTTGCTTTCTAGAGTCTCTAATACCGCAGGAATTCTGAATGTGCCCAGAACAAAAGAAAGGTGTTTCCTACACATACGGACCATATGTAGTCCAAATCTGCTTCTGAAACTGATACAAAGCACTGGTCCTCTAACATCCAATGCTTGTCTGTTAAGAAGAGAAACGTGTGAGCTTCTGGAACGATGTAGTTCGTTTGAGCTGAAAAGTGACTGCCCTTACCTGAAACGAAGTCTTGCTTGGAGGAAGACTCAGAGCCTGGGATTTAACTCCATTTCTGAAGTGAAACACACAGCAGTGTTCTCATCCATTGATGACACTCTGCTTCAGAACAAGAAGCACGCTCTTGCTTTCTAGAGTCTCTAAGACAGCAGGAAACGTGAGTGTGCTGAGAACAAAAGAACGGTGTTTCCTACACATACGGACATTATATAGTCCAACTCTGCTTCTGAAACTGATACAAAGCACTAGTCCTCTAACATCCAATGCTTGTCTGTTAAGGTGAGAAACGTGTGAGCTTCTGGAATGATGTAGTTCGTTTGAGCTGAAAAGTGACTGCCCTTACCTGAAACGAAGTCTTGCTTGGAGGAAGACTCAGAGCCTGGGATTTAACTCCATTTCTGAAGTGAAACACACAGCAGTGTTCTCATCCATTGATGACACTCTGCTTTAGAACAAGAAGCACGCTCTTGCTTTCTAGAGTCTCTAAGACAGCAGGAAACGTGAGTGTGCTGAGAACAAAAGAACGGTGTTTCCTACACATACGCACCATATCTAGTCCAACTCTGCGTGTGAATCTCATACAAAGCACTGGTCCTCTAACATCCAATGCTTGTCAGTTAAGATGGGAAACGTGTGAGCTTCATGAACGATGTAGTTCGTTTGAGCAGAAAAATGACTGCCCTTACCTGAATTGAAGTCTTGCTTGTAGGAAGACTCAGAGCCTGGGATTTAACTCCATTTCTGAAGAAAAACACACAGCAGTGTAGTCATCCATTGATCACACTCTGCTTTAGCACAAGAAGCACACTCTTGCTTTCTAGGGTGTCTTAGAAAGCAGGAAACGTGATTTTGCTGAGAACAAAAGAACGGAGTTTCCTACACATGTGGACCATATCTAGTCCATATCTGCTTCTGAAACTGATACAAAGCACTGGTCCTCTAACATCCAATGCTTGTCTGTTAAGGTGAGAAACGTGTGAGCTTCTGAAAGATGTAGATCGTTTGAGCTGAAAAGTGACTGCCCTTACCTGAAACGAAGTCTTGCTTGGAGGAAGACTCAGAGCCTGGGATTTAACTCCATTTCTGAAGTGAAACACACAGCGTAGTTCTCATCCATTGATCACACTCTGCTTTAGAGCAAGAAGCACACTCTTGCTTTCTAGGGTCTCTAAGACAGCAGAAAATCTGAGTGTGCCCAAAACAAAAGAACGGTGTTTCCTACACATACGGACTATATGTAGTCCAAAACTTCTTCTGAAACTGACAGAATGCACTGGTCCTCTAACATCCAATGCTTGTCAGTTAAGATGAGAAACGTGTGAGCTTCGTGAAAGATGTAGTTCGTTTGAGCAGAAAAGTGACTGCCCTTACCTGAAACGAAGTCTTGCTAGTAGGGAGACTCAGAGCCTGGGATTTAAATCCTTTTCTGAAGTGAAACACACAGCATAGTTTTCATCCATGGATCACACTCTGCTTTAGAACGAGAAGCACGCTCTTGCTTTCTAGAGTCTCTAAGACAGCAGGAAACATGAGGGTGCTGAGGACAAAAGAACGGTGTTTCCTACACATACGGACCATATCTAGTCCAAATCTGCTTCTTTAACTGATACAAAGCACTGGTCCTCTAACATCCAATGCTTGTCTGTTAAGATGAGAAACGTGTGAGCTTTGTGAATGATACAGTTCCTTTGAACTGAAAAGTGACTGCACTTACCCGAAAAGAAGTCTTGGTGTAGGAAGACACAGAGCCTGGGATTTAAGTCCATTTCTGAAGGGAAATACACAGCATAATTCTCATCCATGGATCACGCTCTGCTTTAGAGCGAGAAGCACACTCTTGCTTTCTAGAGTCTCTAATACCGCAGGAATTCTGAGTGTGCCCAGAACAAAATAAAGGTGTTTCCTACACATACGGACCATATGTAGTCCAAATCTGCTTCTGAAACTGATACAAAGCACTGGTCCTCTAACATCCAATGCTTGTCTGTTAAGAAGAGAAACGTGTGAGCTTCGTGAACGATGTAGTTCGTTTGAGCTGAAAAGTGACTGCCATTACCTGAAACGAAGTCTTGCCTGTAGGAAGACACAGAGCAAGGGATTTAACTCCATTTTTGAAGGGAAACACACAGCATAGTTCTCATCCATGGATCACACTCTGCTTTAGAGCGTGAAGTACGCTCTTGCTTTCTAAAGTCTCTAAGACAGCAGGAAATCTGAGTGTGCCCAGAACAAAAGAATGGTGTTTCCTACATATACGGACTATATGTAGTCGAAAACTTCTTCTGAAACTGATACAATGCACTGGTCCTCTAACATCCAATGCTTGTCAGTTAAGATGAGAAACGTGGGAGCTCTGTGAACGATGTAGTTCGTTTGAGCAGAAAAGTGACTGTCCATACCTGAAACGAAGTCTTGCTTGTAGGAAGACTCAGAGCCTGGGATTTAACTCCATTTCTGAAGGCAAACACACAGCATAGTTCACATCCATGGATCACACTCTGCTTTAGAGCGAGAAGCATGCTCTTGCTTTCTAGAGTCTCTAAGACAGCAGGAAACGTGAGTGTGCTAGAACAAAAGAACGGTGTTTCCTACACATACGGACCATATCTAGTTCAACTCTGCTTCTGAAACTGATACAAAGCACTGGTCCTCTAACATCCAATGTTTGTCAGTTGAGATGGGAAACGTGTGAGCTTCATGAACGATGTAGTTCGTTTGAGCAAAAAAGTGACTGCCCTTACCTTAAACGAAGTCTTGCTTGTACAAAGACTCAGAGCCTGGGATTTAACTCCATTTCTGAATTGAAACACACAGCAGTGTTCTCATGCATTGATGACCCTCTGCTTTAGAACATGAAGCACACTCTTGCTTTCTAGAATCTCTAAGACAGCAGGAAACGTGATTTTGCTGAGAACAAAAGAACGGTGTTTCCTACACATACGGACATTATATAGTCCAACTCTGCTTCTGAAACTGATACAAAGCAGTGTTCCTCTAACATCCAATGCTTGTCTGTTAAGGTGAGAAACGTGTGAGCTTCGTGAACGATGTAGTCCGTTTGAGCTGAAAAGTGACTGCCCTTACCTGAAACGAAGTCTTGCATGTAGGAAGACTCAGAGCCTGGGAATTAACTCCATTTCTGAAGGCAAACACACAGCATAGTTCTCATCCATGGATTACACTCTGCTTTAGAGCGAGAAGCACGCTATTGCTTTCTAGAGTCTCTAAGACAGCAGGAAACGTGAGTGTGCTGAGAACGTAAGAATGGTGTTTCCTACACATACGGACCATATCTAGTCCAAATCTGCTTCTGAAACTGATACAAAGCACAGGTCCTCTAACATCCAATGCTTGTCAGTTAAGATGAGAAACGTGTGAGCTTTGTGAATGATGTAGTTCCTTTGAACTGAAAAGTGACTGCCCTTACCTGAAACGAAGTCTTTCTTGTAGTAAGACACAGAGCCTGGGATTTAACTCCATTTCTTAAGAGAAACACACAGCATAGTTCTCATCCATGGATCACACTCTGCTTTAGAGCGAGAAGCACGCTCTTGCTTTTAGAGTCTTAATATAGCAGGAAATCTGAGTGTGCCCAGAACAAAAGAACGGTGTTTCCTACATATACGGACCATATGTAGTTTAAATCTGCTTCTGAAACTGATACAAAGCACTGGTCCTCTAACATCCAATGCTTGTCAGTTAAGATGAGAAACGTGTGAGCTTCTGGAACGATGTAGTTTGTTTGAGCAGAAAGTGACGGCCCTTACCTGAAACGAAGTCTTGCTTGGAGGAAGACTCAGAGCCTGGGATTTAACTCCATTTCTGAAGTGAAACACACAGCGTAGTTATCATTCATGGATCACACTCTGCTTTAGAGCAAGAAGCACACTCTTGCTTTCTGGAGTCTCTAAGACAGCAGGAAATCTGAGTGTGCCTAGGACAAAAGAACGGTGTTTCCTACACATACGGACTATATGTAGTCCAAAACTTCTTCTGAAACTGATAGAATGCACTAGTCCTCTAACATCCAATGCTTGTCAATTAAGATGAGAAACGTGTGAGCTTCGTGAAAGATGTAGTTCGTTTGAGCAGAAAAGAGACTGCCCTTACCTGAAACGAAGTCTTGCTTGTAGGGAGACTCAGAGCCTGGGATTTAACTCCTTTTCTGAAGTGAAACACACAGCATAGTTTTCATCCATGGATCACACTCTGCTTTAGAACGAGAAGCACGCTCTTGGTTTCTAGAGTCTCTAAGACAGCAGGAAAACTGAGTGTGCTAGGAACAAAAGAACGGTGTTTCCTACACATACGGACCATATCTAGTCCAACTCTGCTTCTGAAAATGATACAAAGCACTGGTCCTCTAACTTCCAATGCTTGTCAGTTAAGATGGCAAACGTGTGAGCTTCATGAACGATGTAGTTCCTTTGAGCAAAAAAGTGACTGCCCTTACCTGAAACGAAGTCTTGCTTGTAGGGAGACTCAGAGCCTGGGATATAACTCCTTTTCTGAAGTGAAACACACAGCATAGTTTTCATCCATGGATCACACTCTGCTTTAGAACGAGAAGCACGCTCTTGCTTTCTAGAATCTCTAAGACAGCAGGAAACTTGAGTGTGCTGAGACAAAAGAACGGTGTTTCCTACACATACGGACATTATATAGTCCAACTCTGCTTCTGAAACTGATACAAAGCACTGTTCCTCTAATATCCAATGCTTGTCTTTTAAGGTGAGAAACCTGTGAGCTTCGTGAACGATGTAGTTCGTTTGAGCTGAAAAGTGACTGCCCTTACCTGAAACGAAGTCTTGCTTGTAGGAAGACTCAGAGCCTGGGATTTAACTCCATTTCTGAAGGCAAACACACAGCATAGTTCTCATCCATGGATCACACTCTGCTTTAGAGCGAGAAGCACGCTCTTGCTTTCTAGAGTCTCTAAGACAGCAGGAAACGTGAGTGTGCTGAGAACAAAAGAACGGCGTTTCCTACACATACGGACTATATGTAGTCCAAAACTTCTTCTGAAACTGATAGAATGCACTGTTCCTCTAACATCCAATGCTTGTCAGTTAAGATGAGAAACGTGTGAGCTTCGTGAAAGATGTAGTTCGTTTGAGCAGAAAAGTGACTGACCTTACCTGAAACGAAGTCTTGCTTGTAGGGAGACTCAGAGCCTGGGATTTAACTCCTTTTTTGAAGTGAAACACACAGCATAGTGTTCATCCATGGATCACACTCTGCTTTAGAACGAGAAGCACGCTCTTGCTTTCTAGATTCTCTAAGACAGCAGGAAACGTGATTTTGCTGAGAAAAAAAGAACGGTGTTTCCTACACATACGGACCATATCTAGTTCAACTCTGCTTCTGAAACTGATACAAAGCACTGGTCCTCTAACATCCAATGCTTGTCAGTTAAGATGAGAAACGTGTGAGCTTTGTGAATGATGTAGTTCCCTTGAACTTAAAATTGACTGCCCTTACCTGAAACAAAGTTTTGCTTGTAGTAAGACACAGAGCCTGGGATTTAACTCCATTTCTTAAGAGAAACACACAGCATAGTTCTCATCCATGGATCACACTCTGCTTTAGAGCGAGAAGCACGCTCTTGCTTTTAGAGTCTCTAATATAGCAGGAAATCTGAGTGTGCCCAGAACAAAAGAACGGTGTTTCCTACATATACGGACCATATGTAGTCCAAATCTGCTTCTGAAACTGATACAATGCACTGGTCCTCTAACATCCAATGCTTGTCAGTTGAGATGAGAATCGTGCGATATTCGTTAACGATGTAGATCGTTTGAGCAGAAAAGTGACAGCCCTTACCTGAAATGAAGTCTTGCTTGTAGGAAGACTCAGAGCCTGGGATTTAACTCTATTTCTGAAGTGAAACACACAGCAGTGTTCTCATCCATTGATGACACTCTGCTTTAGAACAAGAAGCACGCTCTTGCATTCTAGACTCTCTAAGACAGCAGGAAACGTGAGTGTGCTGAGAACAAAAGAACGGTGTTTCCTACACATACGGACCATATCTAGTGCAACTCTGCTTCTGAAACTGATATAAAGCACTGTTCCTCTAACATCCAATGCTTGTCAGTTAAGATGAGAAACGTGTGAGCTTCTGGAACGATGTAGTTCATTTGAGCAGAAAAGTGACTGCCCTTACCTGAAACGAAGTCTTGCTTGGAGGAAGACTCAGAGCCTGGGATTTAACTCCATTTCTGAAGTGAAACACACAGCGTAGTTCTCATCCATGGATCACACTCTGCTTTAGAGCAAGAAGTACGCTCTTGCTTACTAGAGTCTCTAAGACAGCAGGAAACGTGATGGTGCCCAGAACAAAAGAACGGTGTTTCCTACACATACGGACTATACGTAGTCCAAAACTACTCTGAACCAGATAGAATGCACTGGTCCTCTAACATCCAATGCTTGTCAGTTAAGATGAGAAATGTGTGAGCATCTGGAACGATGTAGTTCGTTTGAGCAGAAAAGTGACTGCCCTTACCTGAAACGAAGTCTTGCTTGGAGGAAGACTCAGAGCCTGGGATTTAACTCCTTTTCTGAAGTGAAACACACAGCGTAGTTCTCATCCATGGATAACACCCTGATTTAGAGCAAGAAGCACACTCTTGCTTTCTGGAGTCTCTAAGACAGCAGGAAATATGAGTGTGCCCAGAACAAAAGAACGGTGTTTCCTACACATACGGACTATATGTAGTCCAAAACTTCTTCTGAAACTGATAGAATGCACTAGTCCTCTAACGTCCAATGCTTGTCAGTTAAGATGAGAAATGTGTGAGCTTCGTGAAAGATGTAGTTCGTTTGAGCAGAAAAGTGACTGCCCTTACATGAAATGAAGTCTTGCTTGTAGGGAGACTCAGAGCCTGGGATTTAATTCCATTTATGAAGTAAAACACACAGCAGTGTAATCATCCATTGATCACACTCTGCTTTATAAGAAGAAGCACGCTCTTGCTTTCTAGAGTCTCTAAGACAGCAGGAAACGTGATTTTGCTGAGAACAAAAGAACGGTGTTTCCTACACATACGGACCATATCTAGTTCAACTCTGCTTCTGAAACTGATACAAAGCACTGGTCCTCTAACATCCAATGCTTGTCAGTTAAGATGAGAAACGTGTGAGCTTTGTGAATGATGTAGTTCCTTTGAACTGAAAAGTGACTGCCCTTACCTGAAACGAAGTCTTGCTTGTAGTAAGACACAGAGCCTGGGATTTAACTCCATTTCTTAAGAGAAACACACAGCATAGTTCTCATCCATGGATCACACTCTGCTTTAGAGCGAGAAGCATGCTCTTGCTTTTAGAGTCTCTAATATAGCAGGAAATCTGAGTGTGCCCAGAACAAAAGAAAGGTGTTTCCTACATATACGGACCATTTGTAGTCCAAATCTGCTTCTGAAACTGATACAATGCACTGGTCCTCTAACATCCAATGCTTGTCAGTTAAGATGAGAAACGTGTGAGCTTCTGGAACGATGTAGTTCGTTTGAGCAGACAAGTGACTGCCCTTACCTGAAACGAAGTCTTGCTTGGAGGAAGACTCAGAGCCTGGGATTAAACTCCATTTCTGAAGTGAAACTCACAGTGTAGTTCTCATCCATGGATCACACTCTGCTTTAGAGCAAGAAGCACACTCTTGCTTTCTGGAGTCTCTAAGACAGCAGGAAATATGAGTGTGCCCAGAACAAAAGAACGGTGTTTCCTACACATACGGACTATATGTAGTCCAAAACTTCTTCTGAAACTGATAGAATGCACTAGTCCTCTAACATCCAATGCTTGTCAGTTAAGATGAGAAACGTGTGAGCTTCGTGAAAGATGTAGTTCGTTTGAGCAGAAAAGTGACTGCCCTTACCTGAAACGACGTCTTGCTTGTAGGGAGACTCAGAGCCTGGGATTTAACTCCTTTTCTGAAGTGAAACACACAGCATAGTTTTCATCCATGGATCACACTCTGCTTTAGAACGAGAAGCACGCTCTTGCTTTCTAGATTCTCTAAGACAGCAGGAAACGTGAGTGTGCTGAGAACAAAAGAACAGTGTTTCCTACACATACGGACCATATCTAGTCCAACTCTGCTTCTGATACTGATACAAAGCACTGTTCCTCTAACATCCAATGCTGGTCAGTTAAGATGAGAAACGTGTGAGCTTCTGGAACGATGTAGTTCGTTTGAGCAGAAAAGTGACTACCCTTACCTGAAACGAAGTCTTGCTTGTAGGAAGACTCAGAGCCTGGGATTTAACTCCATTTCTGAAGGCAAACACACAGCATAGTTCTCATCAATGGATCACACTCTGCTTTAGAGCGAGAAGCACGCTCTTGCTTTCTAGAGTCTCTTAGGGAGCAGGAAACGTGAGTGTGCCCAGAACAAAAGAACGGTGTTTCCTACACATACGGACTATATGTAGTCCAAAACTTCTTCTGAAACTGATAGAATGCACTGGTCCTCTAACATCCAATGCTTGTCAGTTAAGATGAGAAACGTGTGAGCTTCGTGAAAGATGTAGTTCGTTTGAGCAGAAAAGTGACTGCCCTTACCTGAAACGAAGTCTTGCTTGTAGGGAGACTCAGAGCCTGGGAATTAACTCCTTTTCTGAAGTGAAACACACAGCGTAGGGTTCATCCATGGATCACACTCTGCTTTAGAACAAGAAGCACCCTCTTGCTTTCTAGAGTCTCTAAGACAGCAGGAAACGTGAGTGTGCTGAGAACAAAAGAACGGTGTTTCCTACACATAGGGACATTATATAGTCCAACTCTACTTCTGAAACTGATACAAAGCACTGGTCCTCTAACATCCAATGTTTGTCAGTTAAGTTGAGAAACGTGTGAGCTTTGTGAATGATGTAGTTCCTTTAAACTGAAAAGTGACTACCCTTACCTGAAACGAAGTCTTGCATGTAGGAAGACACAGAGCCTGGGATTTAACTCCATTTCTGAAGAGAAACACACAGCATAGTATTCATCCATGGATCACACTGTGGTTAGAGTGAGAAGCACACTGTTGCTTTCTAGAGTCTCTAAGACAGCAGGAAATTTGAGTGTGCCCAGAACAATAGAACAGTGTTTCCTACACATATGGACCATATCCAGTCCAAATCTGCTTCTGAAACTGATATAAAGCATTGACCCTCTAACATCCAATGCTTGTCAGTTAAGATGAGAAACGTGTGAGCTCAGTGAAAGATGTAGTTCGTTTGAGCATAAAAGTGACTGCCCTTACCTGAAACGAAGTCTTGCTTGTAGGGAGACTCAGAGGCTGGGATTTAATTCCATTTCTGAAGTAAAACACACAGCAGTGTAATCATCCATTGATCACACTCTGCATTATAACAAGAAGCACGCTCTTGCTTTCTAGAGTCTCTAAGACAGCAGGAAACGTGATTTTGCTGAGAACAAAAGAACGGTGTTTCCTACACATACGGACCATATCTAGTTCAACTCTGCTTCTGAAACTGATACAAAGGACTGGTCCTCTAACATCCAATGCTTGTCAGTTAAGATGAGAAACGTGTGAGCTTTGT
Organism: Onychomys leucogaster; assembly: GCA_949786385.1. Classification (NCBI taxonomy): domain Eukaryota; kingdom Metazoa; phylum Chordata; class Mammalia; order Rodentia; family Cricetidae; genus Onychomys; species Onychomys leucogaster. Next base: position 1,244,851 of record CATKUP010000069.1, read on the forward strand.
GAATGATGTAGTTCCTTTGAACTGAAAAGTGACTGCCCTTACCTGAAACGAAGTCTTGCTTGTAGTAAGACACAGAGCCTGGGATTTAACTCCATTTCTTAAGAGAAACACACAGCATAGTTCTCATCCATGGATCACACTCTGCTTTAGAGCGAGAAGCATGCTCTTGCTTTTAGAGTCTCTAATATAGCAGGAAATCTGAGTGTGCCCAGAACAAAAGAAAGGTGTTTCCTACATATACGGACCATTTGTAGTCCAAATCTGCTTCTGAAACTGATACAATGCACTGGTCCTCTAACATCCAATGCTTGTCAGTTAAGATGAGAAACGTGTGAGCTTCTGGAACGATGTAGTTCGTTTGAGCAGACAAGTGACTGCCCTTACCTGAAACGAAGTCTTGCTTGGAGGAAGACTCAGAGCCTGGGATTCAACTCCATTTCTGAAGTGAAACACACAGTGTAGTTCTCATCCATGGATCACACTCTGCTTTAGAGCAAGAAGCACACTCTTGCTTTCTGGAGTCTCTAAGACAGCAGGAAATATGAGTGTGCCCAGAACAAAAGAACGGTGTTTCCTACACATACGGACTATATGTAGTCCAAAACTTCTTCTGAAACTGATAGAATGCACTAGTCCTCTAACATCCAATGCTTGTCAGTTAAGATGAGAAACGTGTGAGCTTCGTGAAAGATGTAGTTCGTTTGAGCAGAAAAGTGACTGCCCTTACCTGAAACGAAGTCTTGCTTGTAGGGAGACTCAGAGCCTGGGATTTAACTCCTTTTCTGAAGTGAAACACACAGCATAGTTTTCATCCATGGATCACACTCTGCATTAGAACGAGAAGCACGCTCTTGCTTTCTAGATTCTCTAAGACAGCAGGAAACGTGAGTGTGCTGAGAACAAAAGAACGGTGTTTCCTACACATACGGACCATATCTAGTCCAACTCTGCTTCTGAAACTGATACAAAGCACTGTTCCTCTAACATCCAATGCTTGTCAGTTAAGATGAGAAACGTGTGAGCTTCTGGAACGATGTAGTTCGTTTGAGCAGAGAAGTGACTACCCTTACCTGAAACGAAGTCTTGCTTGTAGGAAGACTCAGAGCCTGGGATTTAACTCCATTTCTGAAGGCAAACACACAGCATAGTTCTCATCCATGGATCACACTCTGCTTTCGAGCGAGAAGCACGCTCTTGCTTTCTAGAGTCTCTTAGAGAGCAGGAAACGTGAGTGTGCCCAGAACAAAAGAACGGTGTTTCCTACACATACAGACTATATGTAGTCCAAAACTTCTTCTGAAACTGATAGAATGCACTGGTCCTCTAACATCCAATGCTTGTCAGTTAAGATGAGAAACGTGTGAGCTTTGTGAATGATGTAGTTCCTTTGAACTGAAAAGTGACTGCCCTTACCTGAAACGAAGTCTTGCTTGTAGGGAGACTCAGAGCCTGGGATTTAACTCCTTTTCTGAAGTGAAACACACAGCATAGGGTTCATCCATGGATCACACTCTGCTTTAGAACAAGAAGCACGCTCTTGCTTTCTAGAGTCTCTAAGACAGCAGGAAACGTGAGTGTGCTGAGAACAAAAGAACGGTGTTTCCTACACATAGGGACATTATATAGTCCAACTCTACTTCTGAAACTGATACAAAGCACTGGTCCTCTAACATCCAATGTTTGTCAGTTAAGTTGAGAAACTTGTGAGCTTTGTGAATGATGTAGTTCCTTTAAACTGAAAAGTGACTACCCTTACCTGAAACGAAGTCTTGCTTGTAGGAAGACACAGAGCCTGGGATTTAACTCCATTTCTGAAGGGAAACACACAGCATAGTATTCATCAATGGATCACACTGTGGTTAGAGTGAGAAGCACACTGTTGCTTTCTAGAGTCTCTAAGACAGCAGGAAATTTGTGTGTGCCCAGAACAATAGAACAGTGTTTCCTACACATATGGACCATATCCTGTCCAAATCTGCTTCTGAAACTGATATAAAGCATTGACCCTCTAACATCCAATGCTTGTCAGTTAAGATGAGAAACGTGTGAGCTCAGTGAAAGATGTAGTTCGTTTGAGCATAAAAGTGACTGCCCTTACCTGAAACGAAGTCTTGCTTGTAGGGAGACTCAGAGCCTGGGATTTAACTCCTTTTCTGAAGTGAAACACACAGCATAGTTTTCATCCATGGATCACACTCTGCTTTAGAACGAGAAGCATGCTCTTGCTTTCTAGAATCTCTAAGACAGCAGGAAACGTGAGTGTGCTGAGAACAAAAGAACGGTGTTTCCTACACATACGGACATTATATAGTCCAACTCTGCTTCTGAAACTGATACAAAGCACTGTTCCTCTAATATCCAACGCTTGTCTGTTAAGGTGAGAAACGTGTGAGCTTTGTGAACGATGTAGTTCATTTGAGCTGAAAAGTGACTGCCCTTACCTGAAACGAAGTCTTGCTTGTAGGGAGACTCAGAGCCTGGGATTTAATTCCTTTTCTGAAGTGAAATACACAGCATAGTTTTCATCCATGGATCACACTCTGCTTTAGAACGAGAAGCACGCACTTGCTTTCTAGAATCTCTAAGACAGCAGGAAACGTGAGTGTGCTGAGAACAAAAGAACGGTGTTTCCTACACATACGGACATTATATAGTCCAACTCTGCTTCTGAAACTGATACAAAGCACTGTTCCTCTAATATCCAATGCTTGTCTGTTAAGGTGAGAAACCTGTGAGCTTGGTGAACGATGTAGTTCGTTTGAGCTGAAAAGTGACTGCCCTTACCTGAAACGAAGTCTTGCTTGTAGGAAGAGTCAGAGCCTGGGATTTAACTCCATTTCTGAAGGCAAACACACAGCATAGTTCTCATCCATGGATCACTCTCTGCTTTAGAGCTAGAAGCACGCTCTTGCTTTCTAGAGTCTCTAAGACAGCAGGAAACGTGAGTGTGCTGAGAACAAAAGAACGGTGTTTCCTACACTTACGGACCATATCTAGTCCAACTAAGCTTCTGAAACTGATACAAAGCACTGGTCCTCCAACATCCAATGCTTGTCAGTTAAGATGAGAAACGTGTGAGCTTCTGGAACGATGTAGTTCGTTTGAGCAGAAAAGTGACTGCCCTTACCTGAAATGAAGTCTTGCTTGGAGGAAGACTCAGAGCCTGGGATTTTACTCCATTTCTGAAATGAAACACACAGCTTAGTTCTCAACCATAGATCACACTCTGCTTTAGAGCAAGAAGCACACTCTTGCTTTCTAGAGTCTCTAAGACAGCAGGAAATCTGAGTGTGCCCAGAACAAAAGAACGGCGTTTCCTACACATACGGACTATATGTAGTCCAAAACTTCTTCTGAAACTGATAGAATGCACTGTTCCTCTAACATCCAATGCTTGTCAGTTAAGATGAGAAACGTGTGAGCTTCGTGAAAGATGTAGTTCGTTTGAGCAGAAAAGTGACTGCCCTTACCTGAAACGAAGTCTTGCTTGTAGGGAGACTCAGAGCCTGGGATTTAACTCCTTTTCTGAAGTGAAACACACAGCATAGTGTTCATCCATGGATCACACTCTGCTTTAGAACGAGAAGCACGCTCTTGCTTTCTAGAGTCTCTAAGACAGCAGGAAACGTGATTTTGCTGAGAACAAAAGAACGGTGTTTCCTACACATACGGACCATATCTAGTTCAACTCTGCTTCTGAAACTGATACAAAGCACTGGTCCTCTAACATCCAATGCTTGTCAGTTAAGATGAGAAACGTGTGAGCTTTGTGAATGATGTAGTTCCTTTGAACTGAAAAGTGACTGCCCTTACCTGAAACAAAGTTTTGCTTGTAGTAAGACACAGAGCCTGGGATTTAAATCCATTTCTTAAGAGAAACACACAGCATAGTTCTCATCCATGGATCACACTCTGCTTTAGAGCGAGAAGCACGCTCTTGCTTTTAGAGTCTCTAATATAGCAGGAAATCTGAGTGTGCCCAGAACAAAAGAACGGTGTTTCCTACATATACGGACCATATGTAGTCCAAATCTGCTTCTGAAACTGATACAATGCACTGGTCCTCTAACATCCAATGCTTGTCAGTTAAGATGAGAATCGTGCGATATTCGTTAACGATGTAGATAGTTTGAGCAGAAAAGTGACAGCCCTTACCTGAAATGAAGTCTTGCTTGTAGGAAGACTCAGAGCCTGGGATTTAACTCCATTTCTAAAGTGAAACACACAGCAGTGTTCTCATCCATTGATGACACTCTGCTTTAGAACAAGAAGCACGCTCTTGCTTTCTAGAGTCTCTAAGACAGCAGGAAACGTGAGTGTGCTGAGAACAAAAGAACGGTGTTTCCTACACATACGGACCATATCTAGTCCAACTCTGCTTCTTAAACTGATACAAAGCACTGGTCCTCTAACATCCAATGCTTGTCTGTTAAGGTGAGAAACGTGTGAGCTTCGTGAATGATGTAGTTCGTTTGAGCTGAAAATTGACTGCCCTTACCTGAAACGAAGTCTTGCTTGTAGGAAGACTCAGAGCCTGGGATTTAACTCCATTTCTGAAGGCAAACACACAGCATAGTTCTCATCCATGGATCACACTCTGCTTTAGAGCGAGAAGCACGCTCTTGCTTTCTAGAGTCTCTAAGACAGCAGGAAACGTGAGTGTGCTGAGAACAAAAGAACGGTGTTTCCTACACATACGGACCATATCTAGTCCAACTCTGCTTCTGAAACTGATACAAAGCACTGTTCCTCTAACATCCAATGCTTGTCAGTTAAGATGAGAAACGTGTGAGCTTCTGGAACGATGTAGTTCATTTGAGCAGAAAAGTGACTGCCCTTACCTGAAAAGAAGTCTTGCTTGGAGGAAGACTCAGAGCCTGGGATTTAACTCCATTTCTGAAGTGAAACACACAGCGCAGTTCTCATCCATGGATCACACTCTGCTTTAGAGCAAGAAGTACGCTCTTGCTTACTGGAGTCTCTAAGACAGCAGGAAACGTGATGGTGCCCAGAACAAAAGAACGGTGTTTCCTACACATACAGACTATATGTAGTCCAAAACTACTTCTGAACCAGATAGAATGCACTGGTCCTCTAACATCCAATGCTTGTCAGTTAAGATGAGAAATGTGTGAGCATCTGGAACGATGTAGTTCGTTTGAGCAGAAAAGTGACTGCCCTTACCTGAAACGAAGTCTTGCTTGGAGGAAGACTCAGAGCCTGGGATTTAACTCCTTTTCTGAAGTGAAACACACAGCATACTTCTCATCCATGGATAACACCCTGATTTAGAGCAAGAAGCACACTCTTGCTTTCTGGAGTCTCTAAGACAGCAGGAAATCTGAGTGTGCCCAGAACAAAAGAACGGTGTTTCCTACACATACGGACTATATGTAGTCCAAAACTTCTTCTGAAACTGATAGAATGCACTAGTCCTCTAACGTCCAATGCTTGTCAGTTAAGATGAGAAATGTGTGAGCTTCGTGAAAGATGTAGTTCGTTTGAGCAGAAAAGTGACTGCCCTTACATGAAATGAAGTCTTGCTTGTAGGGAGACTCAGAGCCTGGGATTTAATTCCATTTCTGAAGTAAAACACACAGCAGTGTAATCATCCATTGATCACACTCTGCTTTATAACAAGAAGCACGCTCTTGCTTTCTAGAGTCTCTAAGACAGCAGGAAACGTGATTTTGCTGAGAACAAAAGAACGGTATTTCCTACACATACGGACCATATCTAGTTCAACTCTGCTTCTGAAACTGATACAAAGGACTGGTCCTCTAACATCCAATGCTTGTCAGTTAAGATGAGAAACGTGTGTGCTTCGTGAAAGATGTAGTGCGTTTGAGCAGAAAAGTGACTGCCCTTACCTGAAACGAAGTCTTGCTTGTAGTAAGACACAGAGCCTGGGATTTAACTCCATTTCTTAAGAGAAACACACAGCATAGTTCTCATCCATGGATCACACTCTGCTTTAGAGCGAGAAGCATGCTCTTGCTTTTAGAGTCTCTAATATAGCAGGAAATCTGAGTGTGCCCAGAACAAAAGAAAGGTGTTTCCTACATATACGGACCATTTGTAGTCCAAATCTGCTTCTGAAACTGATACAATGCACTGGTCCTCTAACATCCAATGCTTGTCAGTTAAGATGAGAAACGTGTGAGCTTCTGGAACGATGTAGTTCGTTTGAGCAGAAAAGTGACTGCCCTTACCTGAAACGAAGTCTTGCTTGGAGGAAGACTCAGAGCCTGGGATTTAACTCCTTTTCTGAAGTGAAACACACAGCATACTTCTCATCCATGGATAACACCCTGATTTAGAGCAAGAAGCACACTCTTGCTTTCTGGAGTCTCTAAGACAGCAGGAAATCTGAGTGTGCCCAGAACAAAAGAACGGTGTTTCCTACACATACGGACTATATGTAGTCCAAAACTTCTTCTGAAACTGATAGAATGCACTAGTCCTCTAACGTCCAATGCTTGTCAGTTAAGATGAGAAATGTGTGAGCTTCGTGAAAGATGTAGTTCGTTTGAGCAGAAAAGTGACTGCCCTTACATGAAATGAAGTCTTGCTTGTAGGGAGACTCAGAGCCTGGGATTTAATTCCATTTCTGAAGTAAAACACACAGCAGTGTAATCATCCATTGATCACACTCTGCTTTATAACAAGAAGCACGCTCTTGCTTTCTAGAGTCTCTAAGACAGCAGGAAACGTGATTTTGCTGAGAACAAAAGAACGGTATTTCCTACACATACGGACCATATCTAGTTCAACTCTGCTTCTGAAACTGATACAAAGGACTGGTCCTCTAACATCCAATGCTTGTCAGTTAAGAAGAGAAACGTGTGTGCTTCGTGAAAGATGTAGTGCGTTTGAGCAGAAAAGTGACTGCCCTTACCTGAAACGAAGTCTTGCTTGTAGTAAGACACAGAGCCTGGGATTTAACTCCATTTCTTAAGAGAAACACACAGCATAGTTCTCATCCATGGATCACACTCTGCTTTAGAGCGAGAAGCATGCTCTTGCTTTTAGAGTCTCTAATATAGCAGGAAATCTGAGTGTGCCCATAACAAAAGAAAGGTGTTTCCTACATATACGGACCATTTGTAGTCCAAATCTGCTTCTGAAACTGATACAATGCACTGGTCCTCTAACATCCAATGCTTGTCAGTTAAGATGAGAAACGTGTGAGCTTCTGGAACGATGTAGTTCGTTTGAGCAGACAAGTGACTGCCCTTACCTGAAACGAAGTCTTGCTTGGAGGAAGACTCAGAGCCTGGGATTCAACTCCATTTCTGAAGTGAACCACACAGCGTAGTTCTCATCCATGGATCACACTCTGCTTTAGAGCAAGAAGCACACTCTTGCTTTCTGGAGTCTGTAAGACAGCAGGAAATATGAGTGTGCCCAGAACAAAAGAACGGTGTTTCCTACACGTACGGACTATATGTAGTCCAAAACTTCTTCTGAAACTGATAGAATGCACTAGTCCTCTAACATCCAATGCTTGTCAGTTAAGATGAGAAACGTGTGAGCTTCGTGAAAGATGTAGTTCGTTTGAGCAGAAAAGTGACTGCCCTTACCTGAAACGAAGTCTTGCTTGTAGGGAGACTCAGAGCCTGGGATTTAACTCCTTTTCTGAAGTGAAACACACAGCATAGTGTTCATCCATGGATCACACTGTGCTTTAGAACGAGAAGCATGCTCTTGCTTTCTAGAGTCTCTAAGACAGCAGGAAACGTGATTTTGCTGAGAACAAAAGAACGGTGTTTCCTACACATACGGACCATATCTAGTTCAACTCTGCTTCTGAAACTGATACAAAGCACTGGTCCTCTAACATCCAATGCTTGTCAGTTAAGATGAGAAACGTGTGAGCTTTGTGAATGATGTAGTTCCTTTGAACTGAAATGTGACTGCCCTTACCTGAAACAAAGTTTTCCTTGTAGTAAGACACAGAGCCTGGGATTTAACTCCATTTCTTAAGAGAAACAGACAGCATAGTTCTCATCCATGGATCACACTCTGCTTTAGAGCGAGAAGCACGCTCTTGCTTTTAGAGTCTCTAATATAGCAGGAAATCTGAGTGTGCCCAGAACAAAAGAACGGTGTTTCCTACATATACGGACCGTATGTAGTCCAAATCTGCTTCTGAAACTGATACAATGCACTGGTCCTCTAACATCCAATGCTTGTCAGTTAAGATGAGAATCGTGCGATATTCGTTAACGATGTAGATCGTTTGAGCAGAAAAGTGACAGCCCTTACCTGCAATGAAGTCTTGCTTGTAGGAAGACTCAGAGCCTGGGATTTAACTCCATTTCTGAAGTGAAACACACAGCAGTGTTCTCATCCATTGATGACACTCTGCTTTAGAACAAGAAGCACGCTCTTGATTTCTAGAGTCTCTAAGACAGCAGGAAACGTGAGTGTGCTGAGAACAATAGAACGGTGTTTCCTACACATACGGACCATATCTAGTCCAACTCTGCTTCTTAAACTGATACAAAGCACTGGTCCTCTAACATCCAATGCTTGTCTGTTAAGGTGAGAAACGTGTGAGCTTCGTGAATGATGTAGTTCGTTTGAGCTGAAAATTGACTGCCCTTACCTGAAACGAAGTCTTGCTTGTAGGAAGACTCAGAGCCTGGGATTTAACTCCATTTCTGAAGGCAAACACACAGCATAGTTCTCATCCATGGATCACACTCTGCTTTAGAGCGAGAAGCACGCTCTTGCTTTCTAGAGTCTCTAAGACAGCAGGAAACGTGAGTGTGCTGAGAACAAAAGAACGGTGTTTCCTACACATACGGACCATATCTAGTCCAACTCTGCTTCTGAAACTGATACAAAGCACTGTTCCTCTAACATCCAATGCTTGTCAGTTAAGATGAGAAACGTGTGAGCTCTGTGAACGATGTAGTTTGTTTGAGCAGAAAAGTGACTGTCCTTACCTGAAACAAAGTCTTGCTTGTAGGAAGACTCAGAGCCTGGGATTTAACTCCATTTCTGAAGTGAAACACACAGCAGTGTTCTCATCCATTGATGACACTCTGCTTTAGAACAAGAAGCACGCTCTTGCTTTCTAGAGTCTCTAAGACAGCCGGAAATCTGAGTGTGCCCAGAGCAAAAGAACGGTGTTTCCTACACATACGGACCATATCTAGTCCAACTCTGCTTCTGAAACTGATACAAAGCACTGGTACTCTAACATCCAATGCTTGTCAGTTAAGATGAGAAACGTGTGAGCATCTGGAACGATGTAGTTCATTTGAGCAGAAAAGTGACTGCCCTTACCTGAAGCGAAGTCTTGCTTGGAGGAAGACTCAGAGCCTGGGATTTAACTCCATTTCTGAAGTGAAACACACAGCGTAGTTCTCATCCATGGATCACACTCTGCTTTAGAGCAAGAAGTACGCTCTTGCTTTCTAGAGTCTCTAAGACAGCAGGAAACGTGATGGTGCCCAGAACAAAAAAACGGTGTTTCCTACACATACGGACTATATGTAGTCCAAAACTACTTCTGAAACAGATAGAATGCACTGGTCCTCTAACATCCAATGCTTGTCAGTTAAGATGAGAAATGTGTGAGCTTCTGGAACGATGTAGTTCGTTTGAGCAGAAAAGTGACTGCCCTTACCTGAAACGAAGTCTTGCTTGGAGGAAGACTCAGAGCCTGGGATTTAACTCCATTTCTGAAGTGAAACACACAGCGTAGTTCTCATCCATGGATAACACCCTGATTTAGAGCAAGAAGCACACTCTTGCTTTCTGGAGTCTCTAAGACAGCAGGAAATCTGAGTGGGCCCAGAGCAAAAGAACGGTGTTTCCTACACATACAGACTATATGTAGTCCAAAACTTCATCTGAAACTGATAGAATGCACTAGTCCTCTAACATCCAATGCTTGTCAGTTAAGATGAGAAACGTGTGAGCTTCGTGAAAGATGTAGTTCGTTTGAGCAGAAAAGTGACTGCCCTTACCTGAAATGAAGTCTTGCTTGTAGGGAGACTCAGAGCCTAGGATTTAACTCCGTTTCTGAAGTAAAACACACAGCAGTGTAATCATCCATTGATCACACTCTGCTTTATAACAAGAAGCACGCTCTTGCTTTCTAGAATCTCTAAGACAGCAGGAAACGTGATTTTGCTGAGAACAAAAGAACGGTGTTTCCTACACATACGGACATTACATAGTCCAACTCTGCTTCTGAAACTGATACAAAGCACTGTTCCTCTAACATCCAATGCTTGTCAGTTAAGATGAGAAACGTGTGAGCTTCTGGAACGATGTAGTTCGTTTGAGCAGAAAAGTGACTACCCTTACCTGAAACGAAGTCTTGCTTGTAGGAAGACTCAGAGCCTGGGATTTAACTCCATTTCTGAAGGCAAACACACAGCATAGTTTTCATCCATGGATCACATTCTGCTTTAGAGCGAGAAGCACGCTATTGCTTTCTAGAGTCTCTAAGACAGCAGGAAATCTGAGTGTGCCCAGAACAAAAGAACGGTGTTTCCTACCTATACGGACATTATATAGTCCAACTCTGCTTCTGAAACTGATACAAAGCACTGGTCCTCTAACATCCAATGTTTGTCAGTTAAGTTGAGAAACGTGTGAGCTTTGTGAATGATGTAGTTCCTTTAAACTGAAAAGTGACTACCCTTACCTGAAATGAAGTCTTGCTTGTAGGAAGACACAGAGCCTGGGATTTTACTCCATTTCTGAAGTGAAACACACAGCGTAGTTCTCATCCATGGATCACACTCTGCTTTAGAGCAAGAAGCACACTCTTGCTTTCTGGAGTCTCTAAGACAGCAGGAAACGTGAGTGTGCCCAGAACAGAGATCGGTGTTTCCTACACATACGGACTATATGTAGTCCAAAACTTCTTCTGAAACTGATAGAATGCACTGGTCCTCTAACATCCAATGCTTGTCAGTTAAGATGAGAAACGTGTGAGCTTCGTGAAAGATGTAGTTCGTTTGAGCAGAAAAGTGACTGCCCTTACCTGAAACGAAGTCTTGCTTGTAGGGAGACTCAGAGCCTGGGATTTAACTCCTTTTCTGAAGTGAAACACACAGCATAGGGTTCATCCATGGATCACACTCTGCTTTAGAACAAGAAGCACGCTCTTGCTTTCTAGAGTCTCTAAGACAGCAGGAAACGTGAGTGTGCTGAGAACAAAAGAACGGTGTTTCCTACACATACGGACATTATATAGTCCAACTCTACTTCTGAAACTGATACAAAGCACTGGTCCTCTAACATCCAATGTGTGTCAGTTAAGTTGAGAAACGTGTGAGCTTTGTGAATGATGTAGTTCCTTTAAACTGAAAAGTGACTACCCTTACCTGAAACGAAGTCTTGCTTGTAGGAAGACACAGAGCCTGGGATTTAACTCCATTTCTGAAGGGAAACACACAGCATAGTATTCATCCATGGATCACACTGTGGTTAGAGCGAGAAGCACACTGTTGCTTTCTAGAGTCTCTAAGACAGCAGGAAATTTGAGTGTGCCCAGAACAATAGAACAGTGTTTCCTACACATATGGACCATATCCAGTCCAAATCTGCTTCTGAAACTGATATAAAGCATTGACCCTCTAACATCCAATGCTTGTCAGTTAAGATGTGAAACGTGTGAGCTCTGTGAACGATGTAGTTTGTTGGAGCAGAAAAGTGACTGTCCTTACCTGAAACAAAGTCTTGCTTGTAGGAAGACTCAGAGCCTGGGATTTAACTCCATTTCTGAAGTGAAACACACAGCAGTGTTCTCATCCATTGATGACACTCTGCTTTAGAACAAGAAGCACGCTCTTGCTTTCTAGAGTCTCTAAGACAGCAGGAAATCTGAGTGTGCCCAGAGCAAAAGAACGGTGTTTCCTACACATACGGACCATATCTAGTCCAACTCTGCTTCTGAAACTGATACAAAGCACTGGTCCTCTAACATCCAATGCTTGTCAGTTAAGATGAGAAACGTGTGAGCATCTGGAACGATGTAGTTCGTTTGAGCAGAAAAGAGACTGCCCTTACCTGAAGCGAAGTCTTGCTTGGAGGAAGACTCAGAGCCTGGGATTTAACTCCATTTCTGAAGTGAAACACACAGCGTAGTTCTCATCCATGGATCACACTCTGCTTTAGAGCAAGAAGTACGCTCTTGCTTTCTAGAGTCTCTAAGACAGCAGGAAACGTGATGGTGCCCAGAACAAAAAAACGGTGTTTCCTACACATACGGACTATATGTAGTCCAAAACTACTTCTGAAACAGATAGAATGCACTGGTCCTCTAACATCCAATGCTTGTCAGTTAAGATGAGAAATGTGTGAGCTTCTGGAACGATGTAGTTCGTTTGAGCAGAAAAGTGACTGCCCTTACCTGAAACGAAGTCTTGCTTGGAGGAAGACTCAGAGCCTGGGATTTAACTCCATTTCTGAAGTGAAACACACAGCGTAGTTCTCATCCATGGATAACACCCTGATTTAGAGCAAGAAGCACACTCTTGCTTTCTGGAGTCTCTAAGACAGCAGGAAATCTGAGTGTGCCCAGAGCAAAAGAACGGTGTTTCCTACACATACAGACTATATGTAGTCCAAAACTTCATCTGAAACTGATAGAATGCACTAGTCCTCTAACATCCAATGCTTGTCAGTTAAGATGAGAAACGTGTGAGCTTCGTGAAAGATGTAGTTCGTTTGAGCAGAAAAGTGACTGCCCTTACCTGAAATGAAGTCTTGCTTGTAGGGAGACTCAGAGCCTAGGATTTAACTCCGTTTCTGAAGTAAAACACACAGCAGTGTAATCATCCATTGATCACACTCTGCTTTATAACAAGAAGCACGCTCTTGCTTTCTAGAATCTCTAAGACAGCAGGAAACGTGATTTTGCTGAGAACAAAAGAACGGTGTTTCCTACACATACGGACATTACATAGTCCAACTCTGCTTCTGAAACTGATACAAAGCACTGTTCCTCTAACATCCAATGCTTGTCAGTTAAGATGAGAAACGTGTGAGCTTCTGGAACGATGTAGTTCGTTTGAGCAGAAAAGTGACTACCCTTACCTGAAACGAAGTCTTGCTTGTAGGAAGACTCAGAGCCTGGGATTTAACTCCATTTCTGAAGGCAAACACACAGCATAGTTTTCATCCATGGATCACACTCTGCTTTAGAGCGAGAAGCACGCTATTGCTTTCTAGAGTCTCTAAGACAGCAGGAAATCTGAGTGTGCCCAGAACAAAAGAACGGTGTTTCCTACCTATACGGACATTATATAGTCCAACTCTGCTTCTGAAACTGATACAAAGCACTGGTCCTCTAACATCCAATGTTTGTCAGTTAAGTTGAGAAACGTGTGAGCTTTGTGAATGATGTAGTTCCTTTAAACTGAAAAGTGACTACCCTTACCTGAAATGAAGTCTTGCTTGTAGGAAGACACAGAGCCTGGGATTTTACTCCATTTCTGAAGTGAAACACACAGCGTAGTTCTCATCCATGGATCACACTCTGCTTTAGAGCAAGAAGCACACTCTTGCTTTCTGGAGTCTCTAAGACAGCAGGAAACGTGAGTGTGCCCAGAACAGAGATCGGTGTTTCCTACACATACGGACTATATGTAGTCCAAAACTTCTTCTGAAACTGATATAATGCACTGGTCCTCTAACATCCAATGCTTGTCAGTTAAGATGAGAAACGTGTGAGCTTCGTGAAAGATGTAGTTCGTTTGAGCAGAAAAGTGACTGCCCTTACCTGAAACGAAGTCTTGCTTGTGGGAGACTCAGAGCCTGGGATTTAACTCCTTTTCTGAAGTGAAACACACAGCATAGGGTTCATCCATGGATCACACTCTGCTTTAGAACAAGAAGCACGCTCTTGCTTTCTAGAGTCTCTAAGACAGCAGGAAACGTGAGTGTGCTGAGAACAAAAGAACGGTGTTTCCTACACATACGGACATTATATAGTCCAACTCTACTTCTGAAACTGATACAAAGCACTGGTCCTCTAACATCCAATGTGTGTCAGTTAAGTTGAGAAACGTGTGAGCTTTGTGAATGATGTAGTTCCTTTAAACTGAAAAGTGACTACCCTTACCTGAAACGAAGTCTTGCTTGTAGGAAGACACAGAGCCTGGGATTTAACTCCATTTCTGAAGGGAAACACACAGCATAGTATTAATCCATGGATCACACTGTGGTTAGAGCGAGAAGCACACTGTTGCTTTCTAGAGTCTCTAAGACAGCAGGAAATTTGAGTGTGCCCAGAACAATAGAACAGTGTTTCCTACACATATGGACCATATCCAGTCCAAATCTGCTTCTGAAACTGATATAAAGCATTGACCCTCTAACATCCAATGCTTGTCAGTTAAGATGTGAAACGTGTGAGCTCTGTGAACGATGTAGTTTGTTTGAGCAGAAAAGTGACTGTCCTTACCTGAAACAAAGTCTTGCTTGTAGGAAGACTCAGAGCCTGGGATTTAACTCCATTTCTGAAGTGAAACACACAGCAGTGTTCTCATCCATTGATGACACTCTGCTTTAGAACAAGAAGCACGCTCTTGCTTTCTAGAGTCTCTAAGACAGCAGGAAATCTGAGTGTGCCCAGAGCAAAAGAACGGTGTTTCCTACACATACGGACCATATCTAGTCCAACTCTGCTTCTGAAACTGATACAAAGCACTGGTCCTCTAACATCCAATGCTTGTCAGTTAAGATGAGAAACGTGTGAGCATCTGGAACGATGTAGTTCGTTTGAGCAGAAAAGTGACTGCCCTTACCTGAAGCGAAGTCTTGCTTGGAGGAAGACTCAGAGCCTGGGATTTAACTCCATTTCTGAAGTGAAACACACAGCGTAGTTCTCATCAATGGATCACACTCTGCTTTAGAGCAAGAAGTACGCTCTTGCTTTCTAGAGTCTCTAAGACAGCAGGAAACGTGATGGTGCCCAGAACAAAAAAACGGTGTTTCCTACACATACGGACTATATGTAGTCCAAAACTACTTCTGAAACAGATACAAAGCACTGGTCCTCTAACATCCAATGTGTGTCAGTTAAGTTGAGAAACGTGTGAGCTTTGTGAATGATGTAGTTCCTTTAAACTGAAAAGTGACTACCCTTACCTGAAACGAAGTCTTGCTTGTAGGAAGACACAGAGCCTGGGATTTAACTCCATTTCTGAAGGGAAACACACAGCATAGTATTCATCCATGGATCACACTGTGGTTAGAGCGAGAAGCACACTGTTGCTTTCTAGAGTCTCTAAGACAGCAGGAAATTTGAGTGTGCCCAGAACAATAGAACAGTGTTTCCTACACATATGGACCATATCCAGTCCAAATCTGCTTCTGAAACTGATATAAAGCATTGACCCTCTAACATCCAATGCTTGTCAGTTAAGATGTGAAACGTGTGAGCTCTGTGAACGATGTAGTTTGTTTGAGCAGAAAAGTGACTGTCCTTACCTGAAACAAAGTCTTGCTTGTAGGAAGACTCAGAGCCTGGGATTTAACTCCATTTCTGAAGTGAAACACACAGCAGTGTTCTCATCCATTGATGACACTCTGCTTTAGAACAAGAAGCACGCTCTTGCTTTCTAGAGTCTCTAAGACAGCAGGAAATCTGAGTGTGCCCAGAGCAAAAGAACGGTGTTTCCTACACATACGGACCATATCTAGTCCAACTCTGCTTCTGAAACTGATACAAAGCACTGGTCCTCTAACATCCAATGCTTGTCAGTTAAGATGAGAAACGTGTGAGCATCTGGAACGATGTAGTTCGTTTGAGCAGAAAAGTGACTGCCCTTACCTGAAGCGAAGTCTTGCTTGGAGGAAGACTCAGAGCCTGGGATTTAACTCCATTTCTGAAGTGAAACACACAGCGTAGTTCTCATCCATGGATCACACTCTGCTTTAGAGCAAGAAGTACGCTCTTGCTTTCTAGAGTCTCTAAGACAGCAGGAAACGTGATGGTGCCCAGAACAAAAAAACGGTGTTTCCTACACATACGGACTATATGTAGTCCAAAACTACTTCTGAAACAGATAGAATGCACTGGTCCTCTAACATCCAATGCTTGTCAGTTAAGATGAGAAATGTGTGAGCTTCTGGAACGATGTAGTTCGTTTGAGCAGAAAAGTGACTGCCCTTACCTGAAACGAAGTCTTGCTTGGAGGAAGACTCAGAGCCTGGGATTTAACTCCATTTCTGAAGTGAAACACACAGCGTAGTTCTCATCCATGGATAACACCCTGATTTAGAGCAAGAAGCACACTCTTGCTTTCTGGAGTCTCTAAGACAGCAGGAAATCTGAGTGTGCCCAGAGCAAAAGAATGGTGTTTCCTACACATACAGACTATATGTAGTCCAAAACTTCATCTGAAACTGATAGAATGCACTAGTCCTCTAACATCCAATGCTTGTCAGTTAAGATGAGAAACGTGTGAGCTTCGTGAAAGATGTAGTTCGTTTGAGCACAAAAGTGACTGCCCTTACCTGAAATGAAGTCTTGCTTGTAGGGAGACTCAGAGCCTAGGATTTAACTCCGTTTCTGAAGTAAAACACACAGCAGTGTAATCATCCATTGATCACACTCTGCTTTATAACAAGAAGCACGCTCTTGCTTTCTAGAATCTCTAAGACAGCAGGAAACGTGATTTTGCTGAGAACAAAAGAACGGTGTTTCCTACACATACGGACATTACATAGTCCAACTCTGCTTCTGAAACTGATACAAAGCACTGTTCCTCTAACATCCAATGCTTGTCAGTTAAGATGAGAAACGTGTGAGCTTCTGGAACGATGTAGTTCGTTTGAGCAGAAAAGTGACTACCCTTACCTGAAACGAAGTCTTGCTTGTAGGAAGACTCAGAGCCTGGGATTTAACTCCATTTCTGAAGGCAAACACACAGCATAGTTTTCATCCATGGATCACACTCTGCTTTAGAGCGAGAAGCACGCTATTGCTTTCTAGAGTCTCTAAGACAGCAGGAAATCTGAGTGTGCCCAGAACAAAAGAACGGTGTTTCCTACCTATACGGACATTATATAGTCCAACTCTGCTTCTGAAACTGATACAAAGCACTGGTCCTCTAACATCCAATGTTTGTCAGTTAAGTTGAGAAACGTGTGAGCTTTGTGAATGATGTAGTTCCTTTAAACTGAAAAGTGACTACCCTTACCTGAAATGAAGTCTTGCTTGTAGGAAGACACAGAGCCTGGGATTTTACTCCATTTCTGAAGTGAAACACACAGCGTAGTTCTCATCCATGGATCACACTCTGCTTTAGAGCAAGAAGCACACTCTTGCTTTCTGGAGTCTCTAAGACAGCAGGAAACGTGAGTGTGCCCAGAACAGAGATCGGTGTTTCCTACACATACGGACTATATGTAGTCCAAAACTTCTTCTGAAACTGATAGAATGCACTGGTCCTCTAACATCCAATGCTTGTCAGTTAAGATGAGAAACGTGTGAGCATCTGGAACGATGTAGTTCGTTTGAGCAGAAAAGTGACTGCCCTTACCTGAAGCGAAGTCTTGCTTGGAGGAAGACTCAGAGCCTGGGATTTAACTCCATTTCTGAAGTGAAACACACAGCGTAGTTCTCATCCATGGATCACACTCTGCTTTAGAGCAAGAAGTACGCTCTTGCTTTCTAGAGTCTCTAAGACAGCAGGAAACGTGATGGTGCCCAGAACAAAAAAACGGTGTTTCCTACACATACGGACTATATGTAGTCCAAAACTACTTCTGAAACAGATACAAAGCACTGGTCCTCTAACATCCAATGTGTGTCAGTTAAGTTGAGAAACGTGTGAGCTTTGTGAATGATGTAGTTCCTTTAAACTGAAAAGTGACTACCCTTACCTGAAACGAAGTCTTGCTTGTAGGAAGACACAGAGCCTGGGATTTAACTCCATTTCTGAAGGGAAACACACAGCATAGTATTCATCCATGGATCACACTGTGGTTAGAGCGAGAAGCACACTGTTGCTTTCTAGAGTCTCTAAGACAGCAGGAAATTTGAGTGTGCCCAGAACAATAGAACAGTGTTTCCTACACATATGGACCATATCCAGTCCAAATCTGCTTCTGAAACTGATATAAAGCATTGACCCTCTAACATCCAATGCTTGTCAGTTAAGATGTGAAACGTGTGAGCTCTGTGAACGATGTAGTTTGTTTGAGCAGAAAAGTGACTGTCCTTACCTGAAACAAAGTCTTGCTTGTAGGAAGACTCAGAGCCTGGGATTTAACTCCATTTCTGAAGTGAAACACACAGCAGTGTTCTCATCCATTGATGACACTCTGCTTTAGAACAAGAAGCACGCTCTTGCTTTCTAGAGTCTCTAAGACAGCAGGAAATCTGAGTGTGCCCAGAGCAAAAGAACGGTGTTTCCTACACATACGGACCATATCTAGTCCAACTCTGCTTCTGAAACTGATACAAAGCACTGGTCCTCTAACATCCAATGCTTGTCAGTTAAGATGAGAAACGTGTGAGCATCTGGAACGATGTAGTTCGTTTGAGCAGAAAAGTGACTGCCCTTACCTGAAGCGAAGTCTTGCTTGGAGGAAGACTCAGAGCCTGGGATTTAACTCCATTTCTGAAGTGAAACACACAGCGTAGTTCTCATCCATGGATCACACTCTGCTTTAGAGCAAGAAGTACGCTCTTGCTTTCTAGAGTCTCTAAGACAGCAGGAAACGTGATGGTGCCCAGAACAAAAAAACGGTGTTTCCTACACATACGGACTATATGTAGTCCAAAACTACTTCTGAAACAGATAGAATGCACTGGTCCTCTAACATCCAATGCTTGTCAGTTAAGATGAGAAATGTGTGAGCTTCTGGAACGATGTAGTTCGTTTGAGCAGAAAAGTGACTGCCCTTACCTGAAACGAAGTCTTGCTTGGAGGAAGACTCAGAGCCTGGGATTTAACTCCATTTCTGAAGTGAAACACACAGCGTAGTTCTCATCCATGGATAACACCCTGATTTAGAGCAAGAAGCACACTCTTGCTTTCTGGAGTCTCTAAGACAGCAGGAAATCTGAGTGTGCCCAGAGCAAAAGAATGGTGTTTCCTACACATACAGACTATATGTAGTCCAAAACTTCATCTGAAACTGATAGAATGCACTAGTCCTCTAACATCCAATGCTTGTCAGTTAAGATGAGAAACGTGTGAGCTTCGTGAAAGATGTAGTTCGTTTGAGCACAAAAGTGACTGCCCTTACCTGAAATGAAGTCTTGCTTGTAGGGAGACTCAGAGCCTAGGATTTAACTCCGTTTCTGAAGTAAAACACACAGCAGTGTAATCATCCATTGATCACACTCTGCTTTATAACAAGAAGCACGCTCTTGCTTTCTAGAATCTCTAAGACAGCAGGAAACGTGATTTTGCTGAGAACAAAAGAACGGTGTTTCCTACACATACGGACATTACATAGTCCAACTCTGCTTCTGAAACTGATACAAAGCACTGTTCCTCTAACATCCAATGCTTGTCAGTTAAGATGAGAAACGTGTGAGCTTCTGGAACGATGTAGTTCGTTTGAGCAGAAAAGTGACTACCCTTACCTGAAACGAAGTCTTGCTTGTAGGAAGACTCAGAGCCTGGGATTTAACTCCATTTCTGAAGGCAAACACACAGCATAGTTTCCATCCATGGATCACACTCTGCTTTAGAGCGAGAAGCACGCTATTGCTTTCTAGAGTCTCTAAGACAGCAGGAAATCTGAGTGTGCCCAGAACAAAAGAACGGTGTTTCCTACACATACGGACTATATGTAGTCCAAAACTTCTTCTGAAACTGATAGAATGCACTGGTCCTCTAACATCCAATGCATGTCAGTTAAGATGAGAAACGTGTGAGCTTCGTGAAAGATGTAGTTCGTTTGAGCAGAAAAGTGACTGCCCTTACCTGAAACGAAGTCTTGCTTGTAGGGAGACTCAGAGCCTGGGATTTAACTCCTTTTCTGAAGTGAAACACACAGCATAGGGTTCATCCATGGATCACACTCTGCTTTAGAACAAGAAGCACGCTCTTGCTTTCTAGAGTCTCTAAGACAGCAGGAAACGTGAGTGTGCTGAGAACAAAAGAACGGTGTTTCCTACACATACGGACATTATATAGTCCCACTCTACTTCTGAAACTGATACAAAGCACTGGTCCTCTAACATCCAATGTGTGTCAGTTAAGTTGAGAAACGTGTGAGCTTTGTGAATGATGTAGTTCCTTTAAACTGAAAAGTGACTACCCTTACCTGAAACGAAGTCTTGCTTGTAGGAAGACACAGAGCCTGGGATTTAACTCCATTTCTGAAGGGAAACACACAGCATAGTATTCATCCATGGATCACACTGTGGTTAGAGCGAGAAGCACACTGTTGCTTTCTAGAGTCTCTAAGACAGCAGGAAATTTGAGTGTGCCCAGAACAATAGAACAGTGTTTCCTACACATATGGACCATATCCAGTCCAAATCTGCTTCTGAAACTGATATAAAGCATTGACCCTCTAACATCCAATGCTTGTCAGTTAAGATGTGAAACGTGTGAGCTCTGTGAACGATGTAGTTTGTTTGAGCAGAAAAGTGACTGTCCTTACCTGAAACATAGTCTTGCTTGTAGGAAGACTCAGAGCCTGGGATTTAACTCCATTTCTGAAGTGAAACACACAGCAGTGTTCTCATCCATTGATGACACTCTGCTTTAGAACAAGAAGCACGCTCTTGCTTTCTAGAGTCTCTAAGACAGCAGGAAATCTGAGTGTGCCCAGAGCAAAAGAACGGTGTTTCCTACACATACGGACCATATCTAGTCCAACTCTGCTTCTGAAACTGATACAAAGCACTGGTCCTCTAACATCCAATGCTTGTCAGTTAAGATGAGAAACGTGTGAGCATCTGGAACGATGTAGTTCGTTTGAGCAGAAAAGTGACTGCCCTTACCTGAAGCGAAGTCTTGCTTGGAGGAAGACTCAGAGCCTGGGATTTAACTCCATTTCTGAAGTGAAACACACAGCGTAGTTCTCATCAATGGATCACACTCTGCTTTAGAGCAAGAAGTACGCTCTTGCTTTCTAGAGTCTCTAGAACAGCAGGAAACGTGATGGTGCCCAGAACAAAAAAACGGTGTTTCCTACACATACGGACTATATGTAGTCCAAAACTACTTCTGAAACAGATACAAAGCACTGGTCCTCTAACATCCAATGTGTGTCAGTTAAGTTGAGAAACGTGTGAGCTTTGTGAATGATGTAGTTCCTTTAAACTGAAAAGTGACTACCCTTACCTGAAACGAAGTCTTGCTTGTAGGAAGACACAGAGCCTGGGATTTAACTCCATTTCTGAAGGGAAACACACAGCATAGTATTCATCCATGGATCACACTGTGGTTAGAGCGAGAAGCACACTGTTGCTTTCTAGAGTCTCTAAGACAGCAGGAAATTTGAGTGTGCCCAGAACAATAGAACAGTGTTTCCTACACATATGGACCATATCCAGTCCAAATCTGCTTCTGAAACTGATATAAAGCATTGACCCTCTAACATCCAATGCTTGTCAGTTAAGATGTGAAACGTGTGAGCTCTGTGAACGATGTAGTTTGTTTGAGCAGAAAAGTGACTGTCCTTACCTGAAACAAAGTCTTGCTTGTAGGAAGACTCAGAGCCTGGGATTTAACTCCATTTCTGAAGTGAAACACACAGCAGTGTTCTCATCCATTGATGACACTCTGCTTTAGAACAAGAAGCACGCTCTTGCTTTCTAGAGTCTCTAAGACAGCAGGAAATCTGAGTGTGCCCAGAGCAAAAGAACGGTGTTTCCTACACATACGGACCATATCTAGTCCAACTCTGCTTCTGAAACTGATACAAAGCACTGGTCCTCTAACATCCAATGCTTGTCAGTTAAGATGAGAAACGTGTGAGCATCTGGAACGATGTAGTTCGTTTGAGCAGAAAAGTGACTGCCCTTACCTGAAGCGAAGTCTTGCTTGGAGGAAGACTCAGAGCCTGGGATTTAACTCCATTTCTGAAGTGAAACACACAGCGTAGTTCTCATCCATGGATCACACTCTGCTTTAGAGCAAGAAGTACGCTCTTGCTTTCTAGAGTCTCTAAGACAGCAGGAAACGTGATGGTGCCCAGAACAAAAAAACGGTGTTTCCTACACATACGGACTATATGTAGTCCAAAACTACTTCTGAAACAGATAGAATGCACTGGTCCTCTAACATCCAATGCTTGTCAGTTAAGATGAGAAATGTGTGAGCTTCTGGAACGATGTAGTTCGTTTGAGCAGAAAAGTGACTGCCCTTACCTGAAACGAAGTCTTGCTTGGAGGAAGACTCAAAGCCTGGGATTTAACTCCATTTCTGAAGTGAAACACACAGCGTAGTTCTCATCCATGGATAACACCCTGATTTAGAGCAAGAAGCACACTCTTGCTTTCTGGAGTCTCTAAGACAGCAGGAAATCTGAGTGTGCCCAGAGCAAAAGAACGGTGTTTCCTACACATACAGACTATATGTAGTCCAAAACTTCATCTGAAACTGATAGAATGCACTAGTCCTCTAACATCCAATGCTTGTCAGTTAAGATGAGAAACGTGTGAGCTTCGTGAAAGATGTAGTTCGTTTGAGCAGAAAAGTGACTGCCCTTACCTGAAATGAAGTCTTGCTTGTAGGGAGACTCAGAGCCTAGGATTTAACTCCGTTTCTGAAGTAAAACACACAGCAGTGTAATCATCCATTGATCACACTCTGCTTTATAACAAGAAGCACGCTCTTGCTTTCTAGAATCTCTAAGACAGCAGGAAACGTGATTTTGCTGAGAACAAAAGAACGGTGTTTCCTACACATACGGACATTACATAGTCCAACTCTGCTTCTGAAACTGATACAAAGCACTGTTCCTCTAACATCCAATGCTTGTCAGTTAAGATGAGAAACGTGTGAGCTTCTGGAACGATGTAGTTCGTTTGAGCAGAAAAGTGACTACCCTTACCTGAAACGAAGTCTTGCTTGTAGGAAGACTCAGAGCCTGGGATTTAACTCCATTTCTGAAGGCAAACACACAGCATAGTTTCCATCCATGGATCACACTCTGCTTTAGAGCGAGAAGCACGCTATTGCTTTCTAGAGTCTCTAAGACAGCAGGAAATCTGAGTGTGCCAAGAACAAAAGAACGGTGTTTCCTACCTATACGGACATTATATAGTCCAACTCTGCTTCTGAAACTGATACAAAGCACTGGTCCTCTAACATCCAATGTTTGTCAGTTAAGTTGAGAAACGTGTGAGCTTTGTGAATGATGTAGTTCCTTTAAACTGAAAAGTGACTACCCTTACCTGAAATGAAGTCTTGCTTGTAGGAAGACACAGAGCCTGGGATTTTACTCCATTTCTGAAGTGAAACACACAGCGTAGTTCTCATCCATGGATCACACTCTGCTTTAGAGCAAGAAGCACACTCTTGCTTTCTGGAGTCTCTAAGACAGCAGGAAATCTGAGTGTGCCCAGAACAAAAGAACGGTGTTTCCTACACATACGGACTATATGTAGTCCAAAACTTCTTCTGAAACTGATAGAATGCACTAGTCCTCTAACATCCAATGCTTGTCAGTTAAGATGAGAAACGTGTGAGCTTCGTGAAAGATGTAGTTCGTTTGAGCAGAAAAGTGACTGCCCTTACCTGAAACGAAGTCTTGCTTGTAGGGAGACTCAGAGCCTGGGATTTAACTCCTTTTCTGAAGTGAAACACACAGCATAGTTTTCATCCATGGATCACACTCTGCTTTAGAACGAGAAGCACGCTCTTGCTTTCTAGATTCTCTAAGACAGCAGGAAACGTGAGTGTGCTGAGAACAAAAGAACGGTGTTTCCTACACATACGGACCATATCTAGTCCAACTCTGCTTCTGAAACTGATACAAAGCACTGGTCCTCTAACATGCAATGTTTGTCAATTAAGATGAGAAACGTGTGAGCTTTGTGAATGATGTAGTTCCTTTAAACTGAAAAGTGACTACCCTTACCTGAAACGAAGTCTTGCTTGTAGGAAGACACAGAGCCTGGGATTTAACTCCATTTCTGAAGGGAAACACACAGCATAGTATTCATCCATGGATCACACTGTGGTTAGAGCGAGAAGCACACTGTTGCTTTCTAGTGTCTCTAAGACAGCAGGAAATCTGAGTGTGCCCAGAACAATAGAACAGTGTTTCCTACACATATGGACCATATCCAGTCCAAATCTGCTTCTGAAACTGATATAAAGCATTGACCGTCTAACATCCAATGCTTGTCAGTTAAGATGAGAAACGTGTTAGCTCTTTGAACGATGTAGTTCGTTTGAGCAGAAAAGTGACTGTCCTTACCTGAAACGAAGTCTTGCTTGTAGGAAGACTCAGAGCCTGGGATTTAACTCCATTTCTGAAGGCAAACACACAGCATAGTTCTCATCCATGGATCACACTCTGCTTTAGAGCGAGAAGCACGCTCTTGCTTTCTAGAGTCTCTAAGACAGCAGGAAATTTGAGTGTGCCCAGAACAATAGAACGGTGTTTCCTACACATATGGACCATATCCAGTCCAAATCTGCTTCTGAAACTGATATAAAGCATTGACCCTCTAACATCCAATGCTTGTCAGTTAAGATGAGAAACGTGTGAGCTCTGTGAATGATGTAGTTCGTTTGAGCAGACAAGTGACTGCCCTTACCTGAAACGAAGTCTTGCTTGTAGGAAGACTCAGAGCTGGGATTTAACTCCATTTCTGAAGGCAAACACACAGCATAGTTCTCATCCATGGATCACACTCTGCTTTAGAGCGAGAAGCACGCTCTTGCTTTCTAGAGTCTCTAAGACAGCAGGAAACGTGAGTGTGCTGAGAACAAAAGAACGGTGTTTCCTACACATACGGACCATATCTAGTCCAAATCTGCTTCTTAAACTGATACAAAGCACTGTTCCTCTCACATCCAATGCTTGTCAGTTAAGCTGAGAAACGTGTGAGCTTCTGGAACGATGTAGTTCGTTTGAGCAGACAAGTGACTGCCCTTACCTGAAACGAAGTCTTGCTTGGAGGAAGACTCAGAGCCTGGGATTTAACTCCATTTCTGAAGTGAAACACACAGCGTAGTTCTCATCCATGGATCACACTCTGCTTTAGAGCAAGAAGCACACTCTTGCTTTCTGGAGTCTCTAAGACAGCAGGAAATATGAGTGTGCCCAGAACAAAAGAACTGTGTTTCCTACACATACGGACTATATGTAGTCCAAAACTTCTTCTGAAACTGATAGAATGCACGAGTCCTCTAACATCCAATGCTTGTCAGTTAAGATGAGAAACGTGTGAGCTTCGTGAAAGATGTAGTTCGTTTGAGCAGAAAAGTGACTGCCCTTACCTGAAACGAAGTCTTGCTTGTAGGGAGACTCAGAGCCTGGGATTTAACTCTTTTTCTGAAGTGAAACACACAGCATAGTTTTCATCCATGGATCACACTCTGTTTTAGAACGAGAAGCACGCTCTTGCTTTCTAGAGTCTCTAAGACAGCAGGAAACGTGAGTGTGCTGAGAAAAAAAGAACGGTGTTTCCTACACATTTGGACCATATCTAGTCCAACTCTGCTTCTGAAACTGATACAAAGCACTGGTCCTCTAACATCCAATGTTTGTCAATTAAGATGAGAAACGTGTGAGCTTTGTGAATGATGTAGTTCCTTTAAACTGAAAAGTGACTACCCTTACCTGAAACGAAGTCTTGCTTGTAGGAAGTCACAGAGCCTGGGATTTAACTCCATATCTGAAGGGAAACACACAGCATAGTATTCATCCATGGATCACACTGTGGTTAGAGCGAGAAGCACACTGTGGCTTTCTAGAGTCTCTAAGACAGCAGGAAATTTGAGTGTGCCCAGAACAATAGAACGGTGTTTCCTACATTTATGGACCATATGTAGTCCAAATCTGATTCTGAAAATGATACAAAGCACTGACGCTCTAAAATCCAATGCTTGTCATTTAAGAAGAGAAACGTGGGAGCTTCGTGAACGATGTAGTTCGATGGAACAGAAAAATGACTGCCCTTACCTGAATTGAAGTCTTGCTCGTAGGAAGACTCAGAGCCTGGGATTTAACTCCATTTCTGAAGTAAAACACACAGCAGTGTAATCATCCATTGATCACACTCTGCTTTAGAGCAAGAAGCACACTCTTGCTTTCTGGAGTCTCTAAGACAGCAGGAAATATGAGTGTGCCCAGAACAAAAGAACGGTGTTTCCTACACATACGGACTATATGTAGTCCAAAACTTCTTCTGAAACTGATAGAATGCACTAGTCCTCTAACATCCAATGCTTGTCAGTTAAGATGAGAAACGTGTGAGCTTCGTGAAAGATGTAGTTCGTTTGAGCAGAAAAGTGACTGCCCTTACCTGAAACGAAGTCTTGCTTGTAGGGAGACTCAGAGCCTGGGATTTAACTCCTTTTCTGAAGTGAAACACACAGCATAGTTTTCATCCATGGATCACACTCTGCTTTAGAACGAGAAGCACGCTCTTGCTTTCTAGATTCTCTAAGACAGCAGGAAACGTGAGTGTGCTTAGAACAAAAGAACGGTGTTTCCTACACATACGGACCATATCTAGTCCAACTCTGCTTCTGAAACTGATACAAAGCACTGGTTCTCTAACATCCAATGTTTGTCATTTAAGATGAGAAACGTGTGAGCTTTGTGAATGATGTAATTCCTTTAAGCTGAAAAGTGACTACCCTTACCTGAAACGAAGTCTTGCTTGTAGGAAGACACAGAGCCTGGGATTTAACTCCATTTCTGAAGGGAAACACACAGCATAGTATTCATCCATGGATCACACTGTGGTTAGAGCGAGAAGCACACTGTTGCTTTCTAGTGTCTCTAAGACAGCAGGAAATTTGAGTGTTCCCAGAACAATAGAACGGTGTTTCCTACACATATGGACCATATCCAGTCTAAATCTGCTTCTGAAACTGATATAAAGCATTGACCCTCTAACATCCAATGCTTGTCAGTTAAGATGAGAAACGTGTGAGCTCTGTGAACGATGTAGTTCGTTGAGCAGAAAAGTGACTGTCCTTACCTGAAATGAACTCTTGCTTGTAGGAAGACTCAGAGACTGGGATTTAACTCCATTTCTGAAGGCAAACACACAGCATAGTTTTCATCCATGGATCACACTCTGCTTTAGAACGAGAAGCAGGTTCTTGCTTTCTAGAGTCTCTAAGACAGCAGGAAACGTGAGTGTGCTGAGAACAAAAGTACAGAGTTTCCTACACATACGGACCATATCTAGTCAAATTTGCTTCTGAAACTGATACAAAGCACTGGTCCTCTAACATCCAATGCTTGTCAGTTAAGATGGGAAACGTGTGAGCTTCATGAACGATGTAGTTCGTTTGAGCAAAAAAGTGACTGCCCTTACCTGAAACGAAGTCTTGCTTGTAGGGAGACTCAGAGCCTGGGATTTATCTCCATTTCAGAAGGCAAACACACAGCATAGTTTTCATCCATGGATCACACTCTGCTTTAGAACAAGAAGCACACTCTTGCTTTCTAGAGTCTCTAAGACAGCAGGAAACGTGATTTTGCTGAGAACAAAAGAATGGAGTTTCCTACACATACGGACATTATATAGATCAACTCAGCTTCTGAAACTGATACACAGCACTGTTCCTCTAACATCCAATGCTTGTCTGATAAGGTGAGAAACGTGTGAGCTTCGTGAACGATGTAGTTCGTTTGAGGTGAAAAGTGACTGCCCTTACCTGAAACGAAGTCTTGCTTGTAGGAAGACCCAGAGCCTGGGATTTAACTCCATTTCTGAAGGCAAACACACAGCATAGTTCTCATCCATGGATCACACTCTGCTTTAGAACGAGAAGCACGCTCTTGCTTTCTAGAGTCTCTAAGACAGCAGGAAACGTGAGTGTGCTGAGAACAAAAGTACAGTGTTTCCTACACATACTGACCATATCTAGTCCAACTCTGCTTCTGAAACTGATACAAAGCACTGGTCCTCTAACATCCAATGTTTGTCAGTTAAGATGAGAAACGTGTGAGCTTCTGGAACGATGTAGTTTGTTTGAGCAAAAAAGTGACTGCCCTTACCTGAAACGAAGTCTTGCTTGGAGGAAGACTCAGAGCCTGGCATTTAACTCCAGTTCTGAAGTGAAACACACATCGTAGTTCTCATCCATGGATCACACTCTGCTTTAGAGCAAGAAGCACACTCTTGCTTTCTGGAGTCTCAAAGACAGCAGGAAATCTGAGTGTGCCCACAACAAAAGAACGGTGTTTCCTACACATACGGACTATAGGTAGTCCAAAACTTCTTCTGAAACTGATAGAATGCACGAGTCCTCTAACATCCAATGCTTGTCAGTTAAGATGAGAAACGTGTGAGCTTCGTGAAAGATGTAGTTCGTTTGAGCAGAAAAGTGACTGCCCTTACCTGAAACGAAGTCTTGCTTGTAGGGAGACTCAGAGCCTGGGATTTAACTCCTTTTCTGAAGTGAAACACACAGCATAGTTTTCATCCATGGATCACACTCTGCTTTAGAACGAGAAGCACGTTCTTGCTTTCTAGAGTCTCTAAGACAGCAGGAAACGTGAGTGTGCTGAGAAAAAAAGAACGGTGTTTCCTACACATACGGACCATATCTAGTCCAACTCTGCTTCTGAAACTGATACAAAGCACTGGTCCTCTAACATCCAATGTTTGTCAATTAAGATGAGAAACGTGTGAGCTTTGTGAATGATGTAGTTCCTTTAAACTGAAAAGTGACTACCCTTACCTGAAATGAAGTCTTGCTTGTAGGAAGACACAGCCTGGGATGTAACTCCATTTCTGAAGGGAAACACACAGCATAGTATTCTTCCATGGATCACACTGTGGTTAGAGCGAGAAGCACACTGTTGCTTTCTAGAGTCTCCAAGACAGCAGGAAATTTGAGTGTGCCCAGAACAATAGAACGGTGTTTCCTACACATATGGACCATATCCAGTCCAAATCTGCTTCTGAAACTGATATAAAGAATTGCTTGTCAGTTAAGACGAGAAACGTGTGAGCAGAAAAGTGACTGTCCTTACCTGAAACGAAGTCTTGCTTGTAGGAAGACGCAGAGCCTGGGATTTAACTCCATTTCTGAAGGCAAACACACAGCATAGTTCTCATCCATGGATCACACTCTGCTTTAGAACGAGAAGCACGCTCTTGCTTTCTAGAGTCTCTAAGACAGCAACAAACGTGAGTGTGCTGAGAACAAAAGAACGGTGTTTCCTACACATACGGACCATATCTAGTCCAACTCTGCTTCTGAAACTGATACAAAGCACTGGTCCTCTAACATCCAATGCTTGTCAGTTAAGATGGGAAACGTGTGAGCTTCATGAACGATGTAGTTCGTTTGAGCAAAAAAGTGTTTGCCCTTACCTTAAACGAAGTCTTGCTTGTACGAAGACTCAGAGCCTGGGATTTAACTCCAGTTCTGAAGTGAAACACACAGCAGTGTTCTCATCCATTGATCACACTCAGCTTTAGAATTAGAAGCACGCTCTTGCTTTTTAGAGTCTCTAAGACAGGAGGAAACGTGATTTTGCTGAGAACAAAAGAACAGAGTTTCCTACACATACGGACTATATCTAGTCCAAATCTGCTTCTGAAACTGATACAAAGCACTGACCCTCTAACATCCAATTCTTGTCAGTTAAGATGGGAAACGTGTGAGCTTCATGAACGATGTAGTTCGTTTGAGCTGAAAAGTGACTGCCCTTACCTGAATTGAAGTCTTGCTTGTAGGAAGACTCAGCGCCTGGGATTTAAGTCCATTTCTGAAGGCAAACACATAGCATAGTTCTCATCCATGCATCACACTCTGCTTTAGAGCGAGAAGCACGTTCTTGCTTTCTAGAGTCTCTAAGACAGCAGGAAACGTGAGTGTGCTGAGAACAAAAGTACAGTGTTTCCTACACATACGGACCATATCTAGTCCAACTCTGCTTCTGAAACTGATACAAAGCACTGGTCCTCTAACATCCAATGCTTGTCAGTTAAGATGAGAAACGTGTGAGCTTCTGGAACGATGTAGTTCGTTTGAGCAGAAAAGTGACTGCCCTTACCTGAAACGAAGTCTTGCTTGGAGGAAGACTCAGTGCCTGGGATTTAACTCCAGTTCTGAAGTGAAACACACAGCGTAGTTCTCATCCATGGATCACACTCTGCTTTAGTGCAAGAAGCACACTCTTGCTTTCTGGAGTCTCTAAGACAGCAGGAAATCTGAGTGTGCCCAGAACAAAAGAACGGTGTTTCCTACACATACAGACTATATGTAGTCCAAAACTTCTTCTGAAACTGATAGAATGCATTAGTCCTCTAACATCCAATGCTTGTCAGTTAAGATGAGAAACGTGTGAGCTTCGTGAAAGATGTAGTTCGTTTGAGCAGAAAAGTGACTGCCCTTACCTGAAACGAAGTCTTGTTTGTAGGGAGACTCAGAGCCTGGAATTTAACTCCTTTTCTGAAGTGAAACACACAGCATAGTTTTCTTCCATGGATCACACTCTGCTTTAGAACAAGAAGCACGCTCTTGCTTTCTAGAGTCTCTAAGACAGCAGGAAACGTGAGTGTGCTGAGAACAAAAGAACGGTGTTTCCTACACATACGGACCATATCTAGTCCAACTCTGCTTCTGAAACTCATAGAAATCACTGGACCTCTAACATCCAATGTTTGTCAGTTAAGATGAGAAACGTGTGAGCTTTGTGAATGATGTAGTTCCTTTAAACTTAAAAGTGACTACCCTTACCTGAAACGAAGTCTTGCTTGTAGGAAGACACAGAGCCTGGGATTTAACTCCATTTCTGAAGGGAAACACACAGCATAGTATTCATCCATGGATCACACTGTGGTTAGAGCGAGAAGCACACTGTTGCTTTCTAGAGTCTCTAAGACAGCAGGAAATTTGAGTGTGCCCAGAACAATAGAACAGTGTTTCCTACACATATGGACCATATCCAGTCCAAATCTGCTTCTGAAACTGATACAAAGCACTGACCCTCTAACATCCAATTCTTGTCAGTTAAGATGGGAAACGTGTGAGCTTCATGAACGATGTAGTTAGTTTGAGCAGAAAAGTGACTGCCTTACCTGAATTGAAGTCTTGCTTATAGGAAGCCTCAGAGCCTGGGATTTAACTCCATTTCTGAAGGGAAATACACAGCATAGTTCTCATCCATGGATCACACTCTGCCTTAGAGCGAGAAGCACGTTTTGCTTTCTAGAGTCCCTAAGACAGCAGGAAACGTGATTTTGCTGAGAACAAAAGAACGGTGTTTCCTACACATACGGACATTATATAGTCCAACTCTGCTTCTGAAACTGATACAAAGCACTGTTCCTCTAACATCCAATGCTTGTCTGTTAAGGTGAGAAACGTGTGAGCTTCGTGAACGATGTAGTTCGTTTGAGCTGAAAAGTGACTGCCCTTACCTGAATTGAAGTCTTGCTTGTAGGAAGACTCAGCGCCTGGGATTTAAGTCCATTTCTGAAGGCAAACACATAGCATAGTTCTCATCCATGCATCACACTCTGCTTTAGAGCGAGAAGCACGTTCTTGCTTTCTAGAGTCTCTAAGACAGCAGGAAACGTGAGTGTGCTGAGAACAAAAGTACAGTGTTTCCTACACATACGGACCATATCTAGTCCAACTCTGCTTCTGAAACTGAAACAAAGCACTGGTCCTCTAACATCCAATGCTTGTCAGTTAAGATGAGAAACGTGTGAGCTTCTGGAACGATGTAGTTCGTTTGAGCAGAAAGTGACTGCCCTTACCTGAAACGTAGTCTTGTTTGTAGGAAGACTCAGAGCCTGGGATTTAACTCCATTTCTGAATTGAAACACACAGCAATGTTCTCATCCATAGATCACACTCTGCTTTAGAATAAGAAGCACGCTCTTGCTTTTTAGAGTCTCTAAGACAGGAGGAAATGTGATTTTGCTGAGAACAAAAGAACGGAGTTTCCTACACATACGGACTATATCTAGTCCAAATCTGCTTCTGAAACTGATACAAAGCACTGACCCTCTAACATCCAATGCTTGTTAGTTAAGATGGGAAACGTGTGAGCTTCATGAACGATGTAGTTCGTTTGAGCAAAAAAGTGTTTGCCCTTACCTTAAACGAAGTCTTGCTTGTACGAAGACTCAGAGCCTGGGATTTAACTCCATTTCTGAATTGAAACACACAGCAGTGTTCTCATCCATTGATCACACTCAGCTTTAGAATAAGAAGCACGCTCTTATTTTTAGAGTGTCTAAGACAGGAGGAAACGTGATTTTGCTGAGAACAAAAGAACAGAGTTTCCTACACATACGGACCATATCTAGTCCAAATCTGCTTCTGAAACTGATACAAAGCACTGACCCTCTAACATCCAAGTCTTTTCAGTTAATATGGGAAACGTGTGAGCTTCATGAACGATGTAGTTCGTTTGAGCAGAAAAGTGACTGCCCTTAGCTGAAACGAAGTCTTGATTATAGGAAGACTCAGAGCCTGGGATTGAACTCCATTTCTGAAGGCAAACACACAGCATAGTTCTCATCCATGGATCACACTCTGCTTTAGAGCGAGAAGCACGTTCTTGCTTTCTAGAGTCTCTAAGACAGCAGGAAACGTGAGTGTGCTGAGAACAAAAGTACAGTGTTTCCTACACATACGGACCATATCTAGTCCAACTCTGCTTCTGAAACTGATACAAAGCACTGGTCCTCTAACATCCAATGCTTGTCAGTTAAGATGAGAAACCTGTGAGCTTCTGGAACGATGTAGTTCGTTTGAGCAGAAAAGTGACTGCCCTTACCTGAAACGAAGTCTTGCTTGGAGGAAGACTCAGAGCCTTGGATTTAACTCCAGTTCTGAAGTGAAACACACAGCGTAGTTCTCATCCATGGATCACACTCTGCTTTAGAGCCAGAAGCTCACTCTTGCTTTCTGGAGTCTCTAAGACAGCAGGAAATCTGAGTGTGCCCAGAACAAAAGAACGGTGTTTCCTACACATACGGACTATATGTAGTCCAAAACTTCTTCTGAAACTGATAGAATGCATTAGTCCTCTAACATCCAATGCTTGTCAGTTAAGATGAGAAACGTGTGAGCTTCGTGAAAGACGTAGTTCGTTTGAGCAGAAAAGTGACTGCCCTTACCTGAAACGAAGTCTTGTTTGTAGGGAGACTCAGAGCCTGGAATTTAACTCCTTTTCTGAAGTGAAACACACAGCATAGTTCTCATCCATGGATCACACTCTGCTTTAGAGCGAGAAGCACGCTCTTGCTTTCTAAAGTCTCTAAGACAGCAGGAAACGTGAGTGTGCTGAGAACAAAAGAACGGTGTTTCCTACACATATGGACCATATCTAGTCCAAATCCGCTTCTGAAACTGATAAAAAGCACTGGTCCTCTAACATCCAATGCTTGTCAGTTAAGATGGGAAACGTGTGAGCTTCATGAATGATGTAGTTCGTTTGAGCCAAAAAGTGACTGCCCTTACCTTAAACGAAGTCTTGCTTGTACGAAAACTCAGAGCCTGGGATTTAACTCCAGTTCTGAAGTGAAACACACAGCGTAGTTCTCATCCATGGATCACACTCTGCTTTAGAGCAAGAAGCACACTCTTGCTTTCTGGAGTCTCTAAGACAGCAGGAAATCTGAGTGTGCCCAGAACAAAAGAACTGTGTTTCCTACACATACGGACTATATGTAGTCCAAAACTTCTTCTGAAACTGATAGAATGCATTAGTCCTCTAACATCCAATGCTTGTCAGTTAAGATGAGAAACCTGTGAGCTTCGTGAAAGATGTAGTTCGTTTGAGCAGAAAAGTGACTGCCCTTACCTGAAACGAAGTCTTGTTTGTAGGGAGACTCAGAGCCTGGAATTTAACTCCTTTTCTGAAGTGAAACACACAGCATAGTTTTCATCCATGGATCACACTCTGCTTTAGAACAAGAAGCACGCTCTTGCTTTCTAGAGTCTCTAAGACAGCAGGAAACGTGAGTGTGCTGAGAACAACAGAACGGAGTTTCCTACACATATGGACCATATCTAGTCCAAATCTGCTTCTGAAACTGATACAAAGCACTGACCCTCTAACATCCAATTCTTGTCATTTAAGATGGGAAACGTGTGAGCTTCATGAACGATGTAGTTCTTTTAAGCAGAAAAGTGACTGCCTTACCTGAATTGAAGTCTTGCTTGTAGGAAGACTCAGAGCCTGGGATTTAACTCCATTTCTGAAGGGAAACACACAGCATAGTTCTCATCCATGGATCACACTCTGCCTTAGAGCGAGAAACACGTTTTGCTTTCTAGAGTCCCTAAGACAGCAGGAAACGTGATTTTGCTGAGAACCAAAGAACGGTGTTTCCTACACATACGGACATTATATAGTCCAACTCTGCTTCTGAAACTCATAGAAATCACTGGACCTCTAACATCCAATGTTTGTCAGTTAAGATGAGAAACGTGTGAGCTTTGTGAATGATGTAATTCCTTTAAACTGAAAAGTGACTACCCTTACATGAAATGAAGTCTTGCTTGTAGGAAGACACAGAGCCTGGGATTTAACTCCATTTCTGAAGGGAAACACACAGCATAGTATTCATCCATGGATCACACTGTGGTTAGAGTGAGAAGCACACTGTTGCTTTCTAGAGTCTCTAAGACAGCAGGAAATTTGAGTGTGCCCAGAACAATAGAACAGAGTTTCCTACACATACGGACCATATCTAGACCAAATCTGCTTCTGAAACTGATACAAAGCACTGACCCTCTAACATCCAAGTCTTTTCAGTTAAGATGGGAAACGTGTGAGCTTCATGAACGATGTAGTTCGTTTGAGCAGAAAAGTGACTGCCCTTAGCTGAAACGAAGTCTTGCTTATAGGAAGACTCAGAGCCTGGGATTTAACTCCATTTCTGAAGGCAAACAAACAGCATAGTTCTCATCCATGGATCACACTCTGCTTTAGAGCGAGAAGCACGTTCTTGCTTTCTAGAGTCTCTAAGACAGCAGGAAACGTGAGTGTGCCCAGAAAAAAAGAACAGTGTTTCCTACACATAGGGACTATATGTCGTCCAAAACTTCTTCTGAAACAGATAGAATGCACTGGTCCTCTAACATCCAATGCTTGTCAGTTAAGATGAGAAACGTGTGTGCTTCGTGATAGATGTAGTTCGTTTGAGCAGAAAAGTGACTGCCCTTACATGAAACGAAGTCTTGCTTGTAGGGAGACTCAGAGCCTGGGATTTAACTCCTTTTCTGAAGTGAAACACACAGCATAGTTCTCATCCATGGATCACACTCTGCTTTAGAGCGAGAAGCATGCTCTTGCTTTCTAGAGTCTCTAAGACAGCAGGAAACGTGAGTGTGCTGAGAACAAAAGGACGGTGTTTCCTACACATACGGACCATATCTAGTCCATCTCTGCTTCTGAAACTGATAGAATGCACTGGTCCTCTAACATCCAATGCTTGTCAGTTAAGATGAGAAACGTGTGAGCTTTGTGAATGATGTAGTTCCTTTAAACTGAAAAGTGACTACCCTTACCTGAAACGAAGTCTTGCTTGTAGGAAGACACAGAGCCTGGGATTTAACTCCATTTCTGAAGGGAAACACACAGCATAGTATTCATCCATGGATCACACTGTGGTTAGAGCGAGAAGCACACTGTTGCTTTCTAGAGTCTCTAAGACAGCAGGAAATTTGAGTGTGCCCAGAACAATAGAACGGTGTTTCCTACACATATGGACCATATCCAGTCCAAATCTGCTTCTGAAACTGATATAAAGCATTGACCCTCTAACATCCAATGCTTGTCAGTTAAGATGAGAAACGTGTGAGCTCTGTGAATGATGTAGTTCGTTTGAGCAGAAAAGTGACTGTCCTTACCTGAAACGAAGTCTTGCTTGTAGGAAGACTCAGAGCCTGGGATTTAACTCCATTTTTGAAGGCAAACACACAGCATAGTTCTCATCCATGGATCACACTCTGCTTTAGAGCAAGAAGCATGCTCTTGCTTTCTAGAGTCTCTAAGACAGCAGGAAACGTGAGTGTGCTGAGAGCAAAAGAACGGTGTTTCCTACACATACGGACCATATCTAGTCCAACTCTGCTTCTGAAACTGATACAAAGCACTGGTCCTCTAACATCCAATGCTTGACAGTTAAGATGAGAAACGGGTGAGCTTCTGGAACGATGTAGTTCGTTTGAGCAGAAAAGTGACTGCCCTTACCTGAAACGAAGTCTTGCTTGGAGGAAGACTCAGAGCCTGGGATTTAACTCCTTTTCTGAAGTGAAACACACAGCATAGTTTTCATCCAAAGATCACACTCTGCTGTAGAACAAGAAGCACGCTCTTGCTTTCTAGTATCTCTAAGACAGCTGGAAACGTGAGTGTGCTGAGAACAAAAGAACAGTGTTTCCTACAAATACGGACCATATCTAGTCCAACTCTGCTTCTGAAACTGATGCAAAGCACTGGTCCTCTAACATTCAATGTTTGTCAGTTAAGATGAGAATCGTGTGAGCTTTGTGAATGATGTAGTTCCTTTAAACTGAAAAGTGAATACCCTTACCTGAAACGAAGTCTTGCTTGTAGGAAGACACAGAGCCTGGGATTTAACTCCATTTCTGAAGGGAAACACACAGCATAGTATTCATCCATGGATCACACTGTGGTTAGAGCGAGAAGCACACTCTTGCTTTCTAGAGTCTCTAAGACAGCAGGAAATTTGAGTGTGCCCAGAACAATAGAACGGTGTTTCCTACACATATGGAACATATCCAGTCCAAATCTGCTTCTGAAACTGATATAAAGCATTGACCCTCTAACATCCAATGCTTGTCAGTTAAGATGAGAAACGTGTGAGCTCTGTGAACGATGTAGTTCGTTTGAGCAGAAAAGTGACTGTCTTTACCTGAAACGAAGTCTTGCTTGTAGGAAGACTCAGATCCTGGGATTTAACTCCATTTCTGAAGGCAAACACACAGCATAGTTCTCATCCATGGATCAAACTCTGCTTTAGAGCGAGAAGCACGCTCTTGCTTTCTAGAGTCTCTAAGACAGCAGGAAATCTGAGTGTGCCCAGAACAAAAGAACGGTGTTTCCTACACATACGGACTATATGTAGTCCAAAACTTCTTCTGAAACTGATAGAATGCATTAGTCCTCTATCATCCAATGCTTGTCAGTTAAGATGAGAAACGTGTGAGCTTCGTGAAAGATGTAGTTCGTTTGAGCAGAAAAGTGACTGCCCTTACCTGAAACGAAGTCTTGCTTGTAGGGAGACTCAGAACCTGGGATTTAACTCCTTTTCTGAAGTGAAACACACAGCATAGTTTTCATCCATGGATCTCACTCTGCTTTAGAACAAGAAGCACGCTCTTGCTTTCTAGAATCTCTAAGACAGCAGGAAACGTGAGTGTGCTGAGAACAAAAGAACGGTGTTTCCTACACATACGGACCATATCTAGTCCAACTCTGCTTCTGAAACTGATACAAAGCACTGGACCTCTAACATCCAATGTTTGTCAGTTAAGATGAGAAACGTGTGAGCTTTGTGAATGATGTAGTTCCTTTAAACTGAAAAGTGACTACCCTTACCTGAAACGAAGTCTTGCTTGTAGGAAGACACAGAGCCTGGGATTTAACTCCATTTCTGAAGGGAAACACACAGCATAGTATTCATCCATGGATCACACTGCGGTTAGAGCGAGAAGCACACTGTTGCTTTCTAGAGTCTCTAAGACAGCAGGAAATTTGAGTGTGCCCAGAACAATAGAACAGTGTTTCCTACACATATGGACCATATCCAGTCCAAATCTGCTTCTGAAACTGAAATAAAGCATTGACCCTCTAACATCCAATGCTTGTCAGTTAAGATGAGAAACGTGTGAGCTCTGTGAACGATGTAGTTCGTTTGAGCAGAAAAGTGACTGTCCTTACCTGAAACGAAGTCTTGCTTGTAGGAAGACTCAGATCCTGGGATTTAACTCCATTTCTGAAGGCAAACACACAGCATAGTTCTCATCCATGGATCAAACTCTGCTTTAGAGTTAGAAGCACGCTCTTGCTTTCTAGAGTCTCTAAGACAGCAGGAAATCTGAGTGTGCCCAGAACAAAACAACGGTGTTTCCTACACATACGGACTATATGTAGTCCAAAACTTCTTCTGAAACTGATAGAATGCATTAGTCCTCTATCATCCAATGCTTGTCAGTTTAGATGAGAAACGTGTGAGCTTCGTGAAAGATGTAGTTCGTTTGAGCAGAAAAGTGACTGCCCTTACCTGAAACGAAGTCTTGCTTGTAGGGAGACTCAGAACCTGGGATTTAACTCCTTTTCTGAAGTGAAACACACAGCATAGTTTTCATCCATGGATCTCACTCTGCTTTAGAACAAGAAGCACGCTCTTGCTTTCTAGAATCTCTAAGACAGCAGGAAACGTGAGTGTGCTGAGAACAAAAGAACGGTGTTTCCTACACATACGGACCATATCTAGTCCAACTCTGCTTCTGAAACTGATACAAAGCACTGGACCTCTAACATCCAATGTTTGTCAGTTAAGATGAGAAACGTGTGAGCTTTGTGAATGATGTAGTTCCTTTAAACTGAAAAGTGACTACCCTTACCTGAAACGAAGTCTTGCTTGTAGGAAGACACAGAGCCTGGGATTTAACTCCATTTCTGAAGGGAAACACACAGCATAGTATTCATCCATGGATCACACTGTGGTTAGAGCGAGAAGCACACTGTTGCTTTCTAGAGTCTCTAAGACAGCAGGAAATTTGAGTGTGCCCAGAACAATAGAACAGTGTTTCCTACACATATGGACCATATCCAGTCCAAATCTGCTTCTGAAACTGAAATAAAGCATTGACCCTCTAACATCCAATGCTTGTCAGTTAAGATGAGAAACGTGTGAGCTCTGTGAACGATGTAGTTCGTTTGAGCAGAAAAGTGACTGTCCTTACCTGAAACGAAGTCTTGCTTGTAGGAAGACTCAGAGCCTGGGATTTAACTCCATTTCTGAAGGCAAACACACAGCATAGTTCTCATCCATGGATCACACTCTGCTTTAGAGCGAGAAGCACGCTCTTGCTTTCTAGAGTCTCTAAGACAGCAGGAAACGTGAGTGTGCTGAGAACAAAAGAACGGTGTTTCCTACACATACGGACCATATCTAGTCCAACTCATCTTCTGAAACTGATACAAAGCAATGGTCCTCTAACATACAATGCTTTTCAGTTAAGATGGGAAACGTGTGAGCTTCATGAACGA
Organism: Onychomys leucogaster; assembly: GCA_949786385.1. Taxonomy (NCBI): domain Eukaryota; kingdom Metazoa; phylum Chordata; class Mammalia; order Rodentia; family Cricetidae; genus Onychomys; species Onychomys leucogaster. Next base: position 1,284,220 of record CATKUP010000069.1, read on the forward strand.
TGTAGTTCGTTTGAGCAAAAAGGTGTTTGCCCTTACCTTAAACGAAGTCTTGCTTGTACGAAGACTCAGAGTCTGGGATTTAACTCCATTTCTGAATTGAAACACACAGCAGTGTTCTCATCCATTGATCACACTCAGCTTTAGAATAAGAAGCATGCTCTTGCTTTTTAGAGTGTCTGAGACAGGAGGAAACGTGATTTTGCTGAGAACAAAAGAACAGAGTTTCCTACACATACGGACCATATCTAGTCCAAATCTGCTTCTGAAGCTGATACAAAGCACTGACCCTCTAACATCCACGTCTTTTCAGTTAAGATGGGAAACGTTTGAGCTTCGTGAAAGATGTAGTTCGTTTGAGCAGAAAAGTGACTTCCCTTACCTGAACCAAAGTCTTGCTTGTAGGGAGACTCAGAGCCTGGAATTTAACTCCTTTTCTGAAGTGAAACACACAGCATATTTTTCATCCATGGATCACACTCTGCTTTAGAACGAGAAGCACGCTCTTGCTTTCTAGAGTCTCTAAGATAGCAGGAAACGTGAGTGTGCTGAGAACAAAAGAACGGTGTTTCCTACACATACGGACCATATCTAGTCCAACTCTGCTTCTGAAACTGATACAAAGCACTGGTGCTCTAAAATCCAATGTTTGTCAGTTAAGATGAGAAACGTGTGAGCTTTGTGAATGATGTAGTTCCTTTAAACTGAAAAGTGACTACCCTTACCTGAAACGAACTCTTGCTTGTAGGAAGACACACAGCCTGGGATTTAACTCCATTTCTGAAGGGAAACACACAGCATAGTATTCATCCATGGATCACACTGTGGTTAGAGCGAGAAGCACACTGTTGCTTTCTAGAGTCTCTAAGACAGCAGGAAATTTGAGTGTGCCCAGAACAATAGAATGGTGTTTCCTACACATACGGATTATATGTCGTCCAAAACATCTTCTGAAACAGATAGAATGCAGTGATCCTCTAACATCCAATGCTTGTCAGTTAAGGTGAGAAACGTGTGTGCTTCGTGAAAGATGTAGTTCGTTTGAGCAGAAAAGTGACTGCCCTTACCTGAAATGAAGTCTTGCTTGTAGGGAGACTCAGAGCCTGGGACTTAACTCCTTTTCTGAAGTGAAACACACAGCATAGTTTTCATCCATGGATCACACTCTGCTTTAGAACAAGAAGCACACTCTTGCTTTCTAGAGTCTCTAAGACAGCAGGAAACGTGATTTTGCTGAGAACAAAAGAACGGTGTTTCCTACACATACGGACATTATATAGTCTAACTCTGCTTCTGAAACTGATACAAAGCACTGTTCCTCTAACATCCAATGCTTGTCTGTTAAGGTGAGAAACGTGTGAGCTTCGTGAACGATGTAGTTCATTTGAGCTGAAAAGTGACTGCCCATACCTGAAACGAAGTCTTGCTTGGAGGAAGACTCAGAGCCTGGGATTTAACTCCATTTCTGAAGTGAAACACACAGCATAGTTCTCATCCATGGATCACACTCTGCTTTAGAGCGAGAAGCATGCTCTTGCTTTCTAGAGTCTCTAAGACAGCAGGAAACGTGAGTGTGCTGAGAACAAAAGGACGGTGTTTCCTACACATACGGACCATATCTAGTCCATCTCTGCTTCTGAAACTGATACAAAGCACTGGTCCTCTAACATCCAATGCTTGTCAGTTAAGATGAGAAACCTGTGAGCTTCTGGAACGATGTAGTTCGTTTGAGCAGAAAAGTGACTGCCCTTACCTGAAACGAAGTCTTGCTTGGAGGAAGACTCAGAGCCTGGGATTTAACTCCATTTCTGAAGTGAAACACACAGCGTAGTTCTCATCCCTGGATCACACTCTGCTTTAGAGCAAGAAGTACGCTCTTGCTTTCTAGAGTCTCTAAGACAGCAGGAAACGTGATGGTGCCCAGAAAAAAAGAACGGTGTTTCCTACACATACGGACTATATGTAGTCCAAAACTTCTTCTGAAACAGATAGAATGCATTAGTCCTCTATCATCCAATGCTTGTCAGTTTAGATGAGAAACGTGTGAGCTTCGTGAAAGATGTAGTTCGTTTGAGCAGAAAAGTGACTGCCCTTACCTGAAACGAAGTCTTGCTTGTAGGGAGACTCAGAACCTGGGATTTAACTCCTTTTCTGAAGTGAAACACACAGCATAGTTTTCATCCATGGATCTCACTCTGCTTTAGAACAAGAAGCACGCTCTTGCTTTCTAGAATCTCTAAGACAGCAGGAAACGTGAGTGTGCTGAGAACAAAAGAACGGTGTTTCCTACACATACGGACCATATCTAGTCCAACTCTGCTTCTGAAACTGATACAAAGCACTGGACCTCTAACATCCAATGTTTGTCAGTTAAGATGAGAAACGTGTGAGCTTTGTGAATGATGTAGTTCCTTTAAACTGAAAAGTGACTACCCTTACCTGAAACGAAGTCTTGCTTGTAGGAAGACACATAGCCTGGGATTTAACTCCATTTCTGAAGGGAAACACACAGCATAGTATTCATCCATGGATCACACTGTGGTTAGAGCGAGAAGCACACTGTTGCTTTCTAGAGTCTCTAAGACAGCAGGAAATTTGAGTGTGCCCAGAACAATAGAACAGTGTTTCCTACACATATGGACCATATCCAGTCCAAATCTGCTTCTGAAACTGAAATAAAGCATTGACCCTCTAACATCCAATGCTTGTCAGTTAAGATGAGAAACGTGTGAGCTCTGTGAACGATGTAGTTCGTTTGAGCAGAAAAGTGACTGTCCTTACCTGAAACGAAGTCTTGCTTGTAGGAAGACTCAGAGCCTGGGATTTAACTCCATTTCTGAAGGCAAACACACAGCATAGTTCTCATCCATGGATCACACTCTGCTTTAGAGCGAGAAGCACGCTCTTGCTTTCTAGAGTCTCTAAGACAGCAGGAAACGTGAGTGTGCTGAGAACAAAAGAACGGTGTTTCCTACACATACGGACCATATCTAGTCCAACTCATCTTCTGAAACTGATACAAAGCAATGGTCCTCTAACATACAATGCTTTTCAGTTAAGATGGGAAACGTGTGAGCTTCATGAACGATGTAGTTCGTTTGAGCAAAAAGGTGTTTGCCCTTACCTTAAACGAAGTCTTGCTTGTACGAAGACTCAGAGTCTGGGATTTAACTCCATTTCTGAATTGAAACACACAGCAGTGTTCTCATCCATTGATCACACTCAGCTTTAGAATAAGAAGCATGCTCTTGCTTTTTAGAGTGTCTGAGACAGGAGGAAACGTGATTTTGCTGAGAACAAAAGAACAGAGTTTCCTACACATACGGACCATATCTAGTCCAAATCTGCTTCTGAAGCTGATACAAAGCACTGACCCTCTAACATCCAAGTCTTTTCAGTTAAGATGGGAAACGTGCGAGCTTCATGAACGATGTAGTTTGTTTGAGCAGAAAAGTGACTGCCCTTAGCTGAAACGAAGTCTTGCTTATAGGAAGACTCAGAGCCTGGGATTTAACTCCATTTCTGAAGGCAAACAAACAGCATAGTTCTCATCCATGGATCACACTCTGCTTTAGAGCGAGAAGCACGTTCTTGCTTTCTAGAGTCTCTAAGACAGCAGGAAACGTGAGTGTGCCCAGAACAAAAGAACAGTGTTTCCTACACATAGGGACTATATGTCGTCCAAAACTTCTTCTGAAACAGATAGAATGCACTGGTCCTCTAACATCCAATGCTTGTCAGTTAAGATGAGAAACGTGTGTGCTTCGTGATAGATGTAGTTCGTTTGAGCAGAAAAGTGACTGCCCTTACATGAAACGAAGTCTTGCTTGTAGGGAGACTCAGAGCCTGGGATTTAACTCCTTTTCTGAAGTGAAACACACAGCATAGTTCTCATCCATGGATCACACTCTGCTTTAGAGCGAGAAGCATGCTCTTGCTTTCTAGAGTCTCTAAGACAGCAGGAAACGTGAGTGTGCTGAGAACAAAAGGACGGTGTTTCCTACACATACGGACCATATCTACTCCATCTCTGCTTCTGAAACTGATACAAAGCACTGGTCCTCTAACATTCAATGCTTGTCAGTTAAGATGAGAAACCTGTGAGCTTCTGGAACGATGTAGTTCGTTTGAGCAGAAAAGTGACTGCCCTTACTTGAAACGAAGTCTTGCTTGGAGGAAGACTCAGAGCCTGGGATTTAACTCCATTTCTGAAGTGAAACACACAGCGTAGTTATCATCCCAGGATCACACTCTGCTTTAGAGCAAGAAGTACGCTCTTGCTTTCTAGATTCTCTAAGACAGCAGGAAACGTGATGGTGCCCAGAACAAAAGAACGGTGTTTCCTACACATACGGACTATATGTAGTCCAAAACTTCTTCTGAAACTGATAGAATGCACTGGTCCTCTAACATCCAATGCTTGTCAGTTAAGATGAGAAACGTTTGAGCTTCGTGAAAGATGTAGTTCGTTTGAGCAGAAAAGTGACTTCCCTTACCTGAACCAAAGTCTTGCTTGTAGGGAGACTCAGAGCCTGGAATTTAACTCCTTTTCTGAAGTGAAACACACAGCATATTTTTCATCCATGGATCACACTCTGCTTTAGAACGAGAAGCACGCTCTTGCTTTCTAGAGTCTCTAAGATAGCAGGAAACGTGAGTGTGCTGAGAACAAAAGAACGGTGTTTCCTACACATACGGACCATATCTAGTCCAACTCTGCTTCTGAAACTGATACAAAGCACTGGTGCTCTAAAATCCAATGTTTGTCAGTTAAGATGAGAAACGTGTGAGCTTTGTGAATGATGTAGTTCCTTTAAACTGAAAAGTGACTACCCTTACCTGAAACGAACTCTTGCTTGTAGGAAGACACACAGCCTGGGATTTAACTCCATTTCTGAAGGGAAACACACAGCATAGTATTCATCCATGGATCACACTGTGGTTAGAGCGAGAAGCACACTGTTGCTTTCTAGAGTCTCTAAGACAGCAGGAAATTTGAGTGTGCCCAGAACAATAGAATGGTGTTTCCTACACATACGGACTATATGTCGTCCAAAACATCTTCTGAAACAGATAGAATGCAGTGATCCTCTAACATCCAATGCTTGTCAGTTAAGGTGAGAAACGTGTGTGCTTCGTGAAAGATGTAGTTCGTTTGAGCAGAAAAGTGACTGCCCTTACCTGAAATGAAGTCTTGCTTGTAGGGAGACTCAGAGCCTGGGACTTAACTCCTTTTCTGAAGTGAAACACACAGCATAGTTTTCATCCATGGATCACACTCTGCTTTAGAACAAGAAGCACACTCTTGCTTTCTAGAGTCTCTAAGACAGCAGGAAACGTGATTTTGCTGAGAACAAAAGAACGGTGTTTCCTACACATACGGACATTATATAGTCTAACTCTGCTTCTGAAACTGATACAAAGCACTGGTCCTCTAACATCCAATGCTTGTCAGTTAAGATGAGAAACCTGTGAGCTTCTGGAACGATGTAGTTCGTTTGAGCAGAAAAGTGACTGCCCTTACCTGAAACGAAGTCTTGCTTGGAGGAAGACTCAGAGCCTGGGATTTAACTCCATTTCTGAAGTGAAACACACAGCAGTGTTCTCATCCATTGATGACACTCTGCTTTAGAGCAAGAAGTACGCTCTTGCTTTCTAGAGTCTCTAAGACAGCAGGAAACGTGATGGTGCCCAGAAAAAAAGAACGGTGTTTCCTACACATACGGACTATATGTAGTCCAAAACTTCTTCTGAAACAGATAGAATGCATTAGTCCTCTATCATCCAATGCTTGTCAGTTTAGATGAGAAACGTGTGAGCTTCGTGAAAGATGTAGTTCGTTTGAGCAGAAAAGTGACTGCCCTTACCTGAAACGAAGTCTTGCTTGTAGGGAGACTCAGAACCTGGGATTTAACTCCTTTTCTGAAGTGAAACACACAGCATAGTTTTCATCCATGGATCTCACTCTGCTTTAGAACAAGAAGCACGCTCTTGCTTTCTAGAATCTCTAAGACAGCAGGAAACGTGAGTGTGCTGAGAACAAAAGAACGGTGTTTCCTACACATACGGACCATATCTAGTCCAACTCTGCTTCTGAAACTGATACAAAGCACTGGACCTCTAACATCCAATGTTTGTCAGTTAAGATGAGAAACGTGTGAGCTTTGTGAATGATGTAGTTCCTTTAAACTGAAAAGTGACTACCCTTACCTGAAACGAAGTCTTGCTTGTAGGAAGACACATAGCCTGGGATTTAACTCCATTTCTGAAGGGAAACACACAGCATAGTATTCATCCATGGATCACACTGTGGTTAGAGCGAGAAGCACACTGTTGCTTTCTAGAGTCTCTAAGACAGCAGGAAATTTGAGTGTGCCCAGAACAATAGAACAGTGTTTCCTACACATATGGACCATATCCAGTCCAAATCTGCTTCTGAAACTGAAATAAAGCATTGACCCTCTAACATCCAATGCTTGTCAGTTAAGATGAGAAACGTGTGAGCTCTGTGAACGATGTAGTTCGTTTGAGCAGAAAAGTGACTGTCCTTACCTGAAACGAAGTCTTGCTTGTAGGAAGACTCAGAGCCTGGGATTTAACTCCATTTCTGAAGGCAAACACACAGCATAGTTCTCATCTATGGATCACACCCTGCTTTAGAGCGAGAAGCACGCTCTTGCTTTCTAGAGTCTCTAAGACAGCAGGAAACGTGAGTGTGCTGAGAACATAAGAACGGTGTTTCCTACACATACGGACCATATCTAGTCCAACTCATCTTCTGAAACTGATACAAAGCAATGGTCCTCTAACATACAATGCTTTTCAGTTAAGATGGGAAACGTGTGAGCTTCATGAACGATGTAGTTCGTTTGAGCAAAAAGGTGTTTGCCCTTACCTTAAACGAAGTCTTGCTTGTACGAAGACTCAGAGTCTGGGATTTAACTCCATTTCTGAATTGAAACACACAGCAGTGTTCTCATCCATTGATCACACTCAGCTTTAGAATAAGAAGCATGCTCTTGCTTTTTAGAGTGTCTGAGACAGGAGGAAACGTGATTTTGCTGAGAACAAAAGAACAGAGTTTCCTACACATACGGACCATATCTAGTCCAAATCTGCTTCTGAAGCTGATACAAAGCACTGACCCTCTAACATCCAAGTCTTTTCAGTTAAGATGGGAAACGTGCGAGCTTCATGAACGATGTAGTTTGTTTGAGCAGAAAAGTGACTGCCCTTAGCTGAAACGAAGTCTTGCTTATAGGAAGACTCAGAGCCTGGGATTTAACTCCATTTCTGAAGGCAAACAAACAGCATAGTTCTCATCCATGGATCACACTCTGCTTTAGAGCGAGAAGCACGTTCTTGCTTTCTAGAGTCTCTAAGACAGCAGGAAACGTGAGTGTGCCCAGAACAAAAGAACAGTGTTTCCGACACATAGGGACTATATGTCGTCCAAAACTTCTTCTGAAACAGATAGAATGCACTGGTCCTCTAACATCCAATGCTTGTCAGTTAAGATGAGAAACGTGTGTGCTTCGTGATAGATGTAGTTCGTTTGAGCAGAAAAGTGACTGCCCTTACATGAAACGAAGTCTTGCTTGTAGGGAGACTCAGAGCCTGGGATTTAACTCCTTTTCTGAAGTGAAACACACAGCATAGTTCTCATCCATGGATCACACTCTGCTTTAGAGCGAGAAGCATGCTCTTGCTTTCTAGAGTCTCTAAGACAGCAGGAAACGTGAGTGTGCTGAGAACAAAAGGACGGTGTTTCCTACACATACGGACCATATCTAGTCCATCTCTGCTTCTGAAACTGATACAAAGCACTGGTCCTCTAACATTCAATGCTTGTCAGTTAAGATGAGAAACCTGTGAGCTTCTGGAACGATGTAGTTCGTTTGAGCAGAAAAGTGACTGCCCTTACCTGAAACGAAGTCTTGCTTGGAGGAAGACTCAGAGCCTGGGATTTAACTCCATTTCTGAAGTGAAACACACAGCGTAGTTCTCATCCCAGGATCACACTCTGCTTTAGAGCAAGAAGTACGCTCTTGCTTTCTAGATTCTCTAAGACAGCAGGAAACGTGATGGTGCCCAGAACAAAAGAACGGTGTTTCCTACACATACGGACTATATGTAGTCCAAAACTTCTTCTGAAACTGATAGAATGCACTGGTCCTCTAACATCCAATGCTTGTCAGTTAAGATGAGAAACGTTTGAGCTTCGTGAAAGATGTAGTTCGTTTGAGCAGAAAAGTGACTTCCCTTACCTGAACCAAAGTCTTGCTTGTAGGGAGACTCAGAGCCTGGAATTTAACTCCTTTTCTGAAGTGAAACACACAGCATATTTTTCATCCATGGATCACACTCTGCTTTAGAACGAGAAGCACGCTCTTGCTTTCTAGAGTCTCTAAGATAGCAGGAAACGTGAGTGTGCTGAGAACAAAAGAACGGTGTTTCCTACACATACGGACCATATCTAGTCCAACTCTGCTTCTGAAACTGATACAAAGCACTGGTGCTCTAAAATCCAATGTTTGTCAGTTAAGATGAGAAACGTGTGAGCTTTGTGAATGATGTAGTTCCTTTAAACTGAAAAGTGACTACCCTTACCTGAAACGAACTCTTGCTTGTAGGAAGACACACAGCCTGGGATTTAACTCCATTTCTGAAGGGAAACACACAGCATAGTATTCATCCATGGATCACACTGTGGTTAGAGCGAGAAGCACACTGTTGCTTTCTAGAGTCTCTAAGACAGCAGGAAATTTGAGTGTGCCCAGAACAATAGAATGGTGTTTCCTACACATACGGACTATATGTCGTCCAAAACATCTTCTGAAACAGATAGAATGCAGTGATCCTCTAACATCCAATGCTTGTCAGTTAAGGTGAGAAACGTGTGTGCTTCGTGAAAGATGTAGTTCGTTTGAGCAGAAAAGTGACTGCCCTTACCTGAAATGAAGTCTTGCTTGTAGGGAGACTCAGAGCCTGGGACTTAACTCCTTTTCTGAAGTGAAACACACAGCATAGTTTTCATCCATGGATCACACTCTGCTTTAGAACAAGAAGCACACTCTTGCTTTCTAGAGTCTCTAAGACAGCAGGAAACGTGATTTTGCTGAGAACAAAAGAACGGTGTTTCCTACACATACGGACATTATATAGTCTAACTCTGCTTCTGAAACTGATACAAAGCACTGTTCCTCTAACATCCAATGCTTGTCTGTTAAGGTGAGAAACGTGTGAGCTTCGTGAACGATGTAGTTCATTTGAGCTGAAAAGTGACTGCCCTTACCTGAAACGAAGTCTTGCTTGGAGGAAGACTCAGAGCCTGGGATTTAACTCCATTTCTGAAGTGAAACACACAGCATAGTTCTCATCCATGGATCACACTCTGCTTTAGAGCGAGAAGCATGCTCTTGCTTTCGAGAGTCTCTAAGACAGCAGGAAACGTGAGTGTGCTGAGAACAAAAGGACGGTGTTTCCTACACATACGGACCATATCTAGTCCATCTCTGCTTCTGAAACTGATACAAAGCACTGGTCCTCTAACATCCAATGCTTGTCAGTTAAGATGAGAAACCTGTGAGCTTCTGGAACGATGTAGTTCGTTTGAGCAGAAAAGTGACTGCCCTTACCTGAAACGAAGTCTTGCTTGGAGGAAGACTCAGAGCCTGGGATTTAACTCCATTTCTGAAGTGAAACACACAGCGTAGTTCTCATCCCTGCATCACACTCTGCTTTAGAGCAAGAAGTACGCTCTTGCTTTCTAGAGTCTCTAAGACAGCAGGAAACGTGATGGTGCCCAGAAAAAAAGAACGGTGTTTCCTACACATACGGACTATATGTAGTCCAAAACTTCTTCTGAAACAGATAGAATGCACTGGTCCTCTAACATCCAATGCTTGTCAGTTAAGATGAGAAATGTGTGAGCTTCTGGAACGATGTAGTTCGTTTGAGCAGAAAAGTGACTGCCCTTACCTGAAACGAAGTCTTGCTTGGAGGAAGACTCAGAGCCTGGGATTTAACTCCATTTCTGAAGTGAAACACACAGCGTAGTTCTCATCCATGGATAACACACTGCTTTAGAGCAAGAAGCACACTCTTGCTTTCTGGAGTCTCTAAGACAGCAGGAAATCTGAGTGTGCCCAGAACAAAAGAACGGTGTTTCCTACACATACAGACTATATGTAGTCCAAAACTTCTTCTGAAACTGATAGAATGCACTAGTCATCTAACATCCAATGCTTGTCAGTTAAGATGAGAAACGTGTGAGCTTCGTGAAAGATGTAGTTCGTTTGAGCAGAAAAGTGACTGCCCTTACCTGAAACGAAGTCTTGCTTGTAGGGAGACTCAGAGCCTGGGATTTAACTCCATTTCTGAAGTAAAACACACAGCAGTGTAATCATCCATTGATCACAATCTGCTTTATAACAAGAAGCACGCTCTTGCTTTCTAGATTCTCTAAGACAGCAGGAAACGTGATTTTGCTGAAAACAAAAGAACGGTGTTTCCTACACATACGGACCATATCTAGTTCAACTCTGCTTCTGAAACTGATACAAAGCACTGTTCCTCTAACATCCAATGCTTGTCAGTTAAGATGAGAAACGTGTGAGCTTCTGGAACGATGTAGATCGTTTGAGCAGAAAAGTGACTGCCCTTACTTGAAACGAAGTCTTGCTTGGAGGAAGACTCAGAGCCTGGGATTTAACTCCATTTCTGAAGTGAAACACATAGCGAAGTTCTCATCCATGGATCACACTCTGCATTAGAGCAAGAAGCACACTCTTGCTTTCTAGAGTCTCTAAGACAGCAGGAAATCTGAGTGTGCCCAGAACAAAAGAACGGTGTTTCCTACACATACGGACTATATGTAGTCCAAAACTTCTTCTGAAACTGATAGAATGCACTGGTCCTCTAACATCCAATGCTCGTCAGTTAAGATGAGAAACGTGTGAGCTTTGTGAATGATGTAGTTCCTTTAAACTGAAAAGTGACTACCCTTACCTGAAACGAAGTCTTGCTTGTAGGAAGACACAGAGCCTGGGATTTAACTCCATTTCTGAAGGGAAACACACAGCATAGTATTCATCCATGGATCACACTGTGGTTAGAGCGAGAAGCACACTGTTGCTTTCTAGAGTCTCTAAGACAGCAGGAAATTTGAGTGTGCCCAGAACAATAGAACGGTGTTTCCTACACATATGGACCATATCCAGTCCAAATCTGCTTCTGAAACTGATATAAAGCATTGACCCTCTAACATCCAATGCTTGTCAGTTAAGATGAGAAACGTGTGAGCTCTGTGAATGATGTAGTTCGTTTGAGCAGAAAAGTGACTGTCCTTACCTGAAACGAAGTCTTGCTTGGAGGAAGACTCAGAGGCTGGGATTTAACTCCATTTCTGAAGTGAAACACACAGCGTAGTTCTCATCCCTGGATCACACTCTGCTTTAGAGCAAGAAGTACGCTCTTGCTTTCTAGAGTCTCTAAGACAGCAGGAAACGTGATGGTGCCCAGAAAAAAAGAACGGTGTTTCATACACATACGGACTATATGTAGTCCAAAACTTCTTCTGAAACAGATAGAATGCACTGGTCCTCTAACATCCAATGCTTGTCAGTTAAGATGAGAAATGTGTGAGCTTCTGGAACGATGTAGTTCGTTTGAGCAGAAAAGTGACTGCCCTTACCTGAAACGAAGTCTTGCTTGGAGGAAGACTCAGAGCCTGGGATTTAACTCCATTTCTGAAGTGAAACACACAGAGTAGTTCTCATCCATGGATAACACCCTGCTTTAGAGCAAGAAGCACACTCTTGCTTTCTGGAGTCTCTAAGACAGCAGGAAATCTGAGTGTGCCCAGAACAAAAGAACGGTGTTTCCTACACATACAGACTATATGTAGTCCAAAACTTCTTCTGAAACTGATAGAATGCACTGGTCCTCTAACATCCAATGCTTGTCAGTTAAGATGAGAAACGTGTGAGCTTCGTGAAAGATGTAGTTCGTTTGAGCAGAAAAGTGACTGCCCTTACCTGAAACGAAGTCTTGCTTGTAGGGAGACTCAGAGCCTGGGATTTAACTCCATTTCTGAAGTAAAACACACAGCAGTGTAAATATCCATTGATCACAATCTGCTTTATAACAAGAAGCACGCTCTTGCTTTCTAGATTCTCTAAGACAGCAGGAAACGTGATTTTGCTGAAAACAAAAGAACGGTGTTTCCTACACATACGGACCATATCTAGTTCAACTCTGCTTCTGAAACTGATACAAAGCACTGTTCCTCTAACATCCAATGCTTGTCAGTTAAGATGAGAAACGTGTGAGCTTCTGGAACGATGTAGATCGTTTGAGCAGAAAAGTGACTGCCCTTACCTGAAACGAAGTCTTGCTTGGAGGAAGACTCAGAGCCTGGGATTTAACTCCATTTCTGAAGTGAAACACATAGCGAAGTTCTCATCCATGGATCACACTCTGCTTTAGAGCAAGAAGCACACTCTTGCTTTCTAGAGTCTCTAAGACAGCAGGAAATCTGAGTGTGCCCAGAACAAAAGAACGGTATTTCCTACACATACGGACTATATGTAGTCCAAAACTTCTTCTGAAACTGATAGAATGCACTGGTCCTCTAACATCCAATGCTTGTCAGTTAAGATGAGAAACATGTGAGCTTTGTGAATGATGTAGTTCCTTTAAACTGAAAAGTGACTACCCTTACCTGAAACGAAGTCTTGCTTGTAGGAAGACACAGAGCCTGGGATTTAACTCCATTTCTGAAGGGAAACACACAGCATAGTATTCATCCATGGATCACACTGTGGTTAGAGCGAGAAGCACACTGTTGCTTTCTAGAGTCTCTAAGACAGCAGGAAATTTGAGTGTGCCCAGAACAATAGAACGGTGTTTCCTACACATATGGACCATATCCAGTCCAAATCTGCCTCTGAAACTGATATAAAGCATTGACCCTCTAACATCCAATGCTTGTCAGTTAAGATGAGAAACGTGTGAGCTCTGTGAATGATGTAGTTGGTTTGAGCAGAAAAGTGACTGTCCTTACCTGAAACGAAGTCTTGCTTGTAGGAAGACTCAGAGCCTGGGATTTAACTCCATTTTTGAAGGCAAACACACAGCATAGTTCTCATCCATGGATCACACTCTGCTTTAGAGCGAGAAGCATGCTCTTGCTTTCTAGAGTCTCTAAGACAGCAGGAAACGTGAGTGTGCTGAGAGCAAAAGACCGGTGTTTCCTACACATACGGACCATATCTAGTCCAACTCTGCTTCTGAAACTGATACAAAGCACTGGTCCTCTGACATCCAATGCTTGACAGTTAAGATGAGAAACGGGTGAGCTTCTGGAACTATGTAGTTCGTTTGAGCAGAAAAGTGACTGCCCTTACCTGAAACGAAGTCTTGCTTGGAGGAAGACTCAGAGCCTGGGATTTAACTCCTTTTCTGAAGTGAAACACACAGCATAGTTTTCATCCAAAGATCACACTCTGCTGTAGAACAAGAAGCACGCTCTTGCTTTCTAGTATCTCTAAGACAGCTGGAAACGTGAGTGTGCTGAGAACAAAAGAACAGTGTTTCCTACAAATACGGACCATATCTAGTCCAACTCTCCTTCTGAAACTGATGCAAGGCACTGGTCCTCTAACATTCAATGTTTGTCAGTTAAGATGAGAATCGTGTGAGCTTTGTGAATGATGTAGTTCCTTTAAACTGAAAAGTGAATACCCTTACCTGAAACGAAGTCTTGCTTGTAGGAAGACACAGAGCCTGGGATTTAACTCCATTTCTGAAGGGAAACACACAGCATAGTATTCATCCATGGATCACACTGTGGTTAGAGCGAGAAGCACACTCTTGCTTTCTAGAGTCTCTAAGACAGCAGGAAATTTGAGTGTGCCCAGAACAATAGTACGGTGTTTCCTACACATATGGAACATATCCAGTCCAAATCTGCTTCTGAAACTGATATAAAGCATTGACCCTCTAACATCCAATGCTTGTCAGTTAAGATGAGAAACGTGTGAGCTCTGTGAACGATGTAGTTCGTTTGAGCAGAAAAGTGACTGTCTTTACCTGAAACGAAGTCTTGCTTGTAGGAAGACTCAGATCCTGGGATTTAACTCCATTTCTGAAGGCAAACACACAGCATAGTTCTCATCCATGGATCACACTCTGCTTTAGAGCGAGAAGCACGCTCTTGCTTTCTAGAGTCTCTAAGACAGCAGGAAACGTGAGTGTGCCCAGAACAAAAGAACAGTGTTTCCTACACATAGGGACTATATGTCGTCCAAAACTTCTTCTGAAACAGATAGAATGCACTGGTCCTCTAACATCCAATGCTTGTCAGTTAAGATGAGAAACGTGTGTGCTTCGTGATAGATGTAGTTCGTTTGAGCAGAAAAGTGACTGCCCTTACATGAAACGAAGTCTTGCTTGTAGGGAGACTCAGAGCCTGGGATTTAACTCCTTTTCTGAAGTGAAACACACAGCATAGTTCTCATCCATGGATCACACTCTGCTTTAGAGCGAGAAGCATGCTCTTGCTTTCTAGAGTCTCTAAGACAGCAGGAAACGTGAGTGTGCTGAGAACAAAAGGACGGTGTTTCCTACACATACGGACCATATCTACTCCATCTCTGCTTCTGAAACTGATACAAAGCACTGGTCCTCTAACATTCAATGCTTGTCAGTTAAGATGAGAAACCTGTGAGCTTCTGGAACGATGTAGTTCGTTTGAGCAGAAAAGTGACTGCCCTTACCTGAAACGAAGTCTTGCTTGGAGGAAGACTCAGAGCCTGGGATTTAACTCCATTTCTGAAGTGAAACACACAGCGTAGTTCTCATCCATGGATAACACCCTGCTTTAGAGCAAGAAGCACACTCTTGCTTTCTGGAGTCTCTAAGACAGCAGGAAATCTGAGTGTGCCCAGAACAAAAGAACGGTGTTTCCTACACATACAGACTATATGTAGTCCAAAACTTCTTCTGAAACTGATAGAATGCACTAGTCCTCTAACATCCAATGCTTGTCAGTTAAGATGAGAAACGTGTGAGCTTCGTGAAAGATGTAGTTCGTTTGAGCAGAAAAGCGACTGCCCTTACCTGAAACGAAGTCTTGCTTGTAGGGAGACTCAGAGCCTGGGATTTAACTCCATTTCTGAAGTAAAACACACAGCAGTGTAATCATCCATTGATCACAATCTTCTTCATAACAAGAAGCACGCTCTTGCTTTCTAGAGTCTCTAAGACAGCAGGAAACGTGATTTTGCTGAAAACAAAAGAACGGTGTTTCCTACACATACGGACCATATCTAGTTCAACTCTGCTTCTGAAACTGATACAAAGCACTGTTCCTCTAACATCCAATGCTTGTCAGTTAAGATGAGAAACGTGTGAGCTTCTGGAACGATGTAGATCGTTTGAGCAGAAAAGTGACTGCCCTTACCTGAAACGAAGTCTTGCTTGGAGGAAGACTCAGAGCCTGGGATTTAACTCCATTTCTGAAGTGAAACACATAGCGAAGTTCTCATCCATGGATCACACTCTGCTTTAGAGCAAGAAGCACACTCTTGCTTTCTAGAGTCTCTAAGACAGCAGGAAATCTGAGTGTGCCCAGAAGAAAAGAACGGTGTTTCCTACACATACGGACTATATGTAGTCCAAAACTTCTTCTGAAACTGATAGAATGCACTGGTCCTCTAACATCCAATGCTTGTCAGTTAAGATGAGAAACGTGTGAGCTTTTTTGAATGATGTAGTTCCTTTAAACTGAAAAGTGACTACCCTTACCTGAAACGAAGTCTTACTTGTAGGAAGACACAGAGCCTGGGATTTAACTCCATTTCTGAAGTGAAACACACAGCATAGTATTCATCCATGGATCACACTGTGGTTAGAGCGAGAAGCACACTGTTGCTTTCTAGAGTCTCTAAGACAGCAGGAAATTTGAGTGTGCCCAGAACAATAGAACGGTGTTTCCTACACATATGGACCATATCCAGTCCAAATCTGCTTCTGAAACTGATATAAAGCATTGACCCTCTAACATCCAATGCTTGTCAGTTAAGATGAGAAACGTGTGAGCTCTGTGAATGATGTAGTTCATTTGAGCAGAAAAGTGACTGTCCTTACCTGAAACGAAGTCTTGCTTGTAGGAAGACTCAGAGCCTGGGATTTAACTCCATTTTTGAAGGCAAACACACAGCATAGTTCTCATCCATGGATCACACTCTGCTTTAGAGCGAGAAGCATGCTCTTGCTTTCTAGAGTCTCTAAGACAGCAGGAAACGTGAGTGTGCTGAGAGCAAAAGAACGGTGTTTCCTACACATACGGACCATATCTAGTCCAACTCTGCTTCTGAAACTGATACAAAGCACTGGTCCTCTGACATCCAATGCTTGACAGTTAAGATGAGAAACGGGTGAGCTTCTGGAACTATGTAGTTCGTTTGAGCAGAAAAGTGACTGCCCTTACCTGAAACGAAGTCTTGCTTGGAGGAAGACTCAGAGCCTGGGATTTAACTCCTTTTCTGAAGTGAAACACACAGCATAGTTTTCATCCAAAGATCACACTCTGCTGTAGAACAAGAAGCACGCTCTTGCTTTCTATTATCTCTAAGACAGCTGGAAACGTGAATGTGTTGAGAACAAAAGAACAGTGTTTCCTACAAATACGGACCATATCTAGTCCAACTCTGCTTCTGAAACTGATGCAAAGCACTGGTCCTCTAACATTCAATGTTTGTCACTTAAGATGAGAATCGTGTGAGCTTTGTGAATGATGTAGTTCCTTTAAACTGAAAAGTGAATACCCTTACCTGAAACGAAGTCTTGCTTGTAGGAAGACACAGAGCCTGGGATTTAACTCCATTTCTGAAGGGAAACACACAGCATAGTATTCATCCATGGATCACACTGTGGTTAGAGCGAGAAGCACACTCTTGCTTTCTAGAGTCTCTAAGACAGCAGGAAACGTGAGTGTGCTGAGAACAAAAGAACGGTGTTTCCTACACATACGGACCATATCTAGTCCAACTCTGCTTCTTAAACTGATACAAAGCACTGGTCCTCTAACATCCAATGCTTGTCATTTAAGATGGGAAACGTGTGAGCTTCATGAACAATGTAGTTCGTTTGAGCAAAAAAGTGACTGCCCTTACCTTAAACGAAGTCTTGCTTGTACGAAGACTCAGAGCCTGGGATTTAACTCCATTTCTGAATTGAAACACACAGCAGTGTTCTCATCCATTGATCACACTCAGCTTTAGAATAAGAAGCACGCTCTTGCTTTTTAGAGTCTCTAAGACAGGAGGAAACGTGATTTTGCTGAGAACAAAAGAACGGAGTTTCCTACACATACGGACCATATCTAGTCCAAATCTGCTTCTGAAACTGATACAAAGCACTGACCCTCTAACATCCAATGCTTGTCAGTTAAGATGGGAAACGTGTGAGCTTCATGAACGATGTAGTTCGTTTGAGCAGAAAAGTGACTGCCTTACCTGAATTGAAGTCTTGCTTGTAGGAAGACTCAGAGCCTGGGATTTAGCTCCATTTCTGAAGGCAAACACACAGCATAGTTCTCATCCATGGATCACACTCTGCTTTAGAGCGAGAAGCACACTCTTGCTTTCTAGAGTCTCTAAGAAAGCAGGAAACGTGAGTGTGCCCAGAACAAAAGAACGGTGTTTCCTACACATACGGACTATATGTAGTCCAAAACTTCTTCTGAAACAGATAGAATGCACTGGTCCTCTAACATCCAATGCTTGTCAGTTAAGATGAGAAACGTGTGTGCTTCGTGAAAGATGTAGTTCGTTTGAGCAGAAAAGTGACTGCCCTTTCCTGAAACGAAGTCTTGCTTGTAGGGAGACTCAGAGCCTGGGATTTAATTCCTTTTCTGAAGTGAAACACACAGCATAGTTTTCATCCATGCATCACACTCTGCTTTAGAACGAGAAGCACGCTATTGCTTTCTAGAGTCTCGAAGACAGCAGGAAACGTGAGTGTGCTGAGAACAAAAGAACGGAGTTTCCTACACAGATGGACCATATCTAGTCCAAATCTGCTTCTTAAACTGATACAAAGCACTGATCCTCTAACATCCAATGCTTGTCTGTTAAGATGAGAAACGTGTGAGCTTCATGAACGATGTAGTTCGTTTGAGCAGAAAAGTGACTGCCCTTACCTGAATTGAAGTCTTGCCTGTAGGAAGACTCAGAGCCTGGGATTTAACTACATTTCTGAAGTCAAACACACAGCAGTGTAATCATCCATTGATCACACTCTGCTTTAGAACAAGAAGCACGCTCTTGCTTTCTAGAGTCTCTAAGACAACAGGAAACGTGATTTTGCTGAGAACAAAAGAACGGTGTTTCCTATACATACGGATATTATATAGTCCAACTCTGCTTCTTAAACTGATACAAAGCACTGGTCCTCTAACATCCAATGCTTGTCTGTTAAGATGAGAAACGTGTGAGCTTCTTGAACGATGTAGTTCCTTTGAGCTGAATAGTGACTGCCCTTACCTGAAACGAAGTCTTGCCTGTAGGAAGACACAGAGCAAGGGATTTAACTCCATTTCTGAAGGGAAACACGCAGCATAGTTCTCATCCATGGATCACAATCTGCTTTAGAGCGAGAAGCACGCTCTTGCTTTCTAGAGTCTCTAACACAGCAGGAAACGTGAGTGTGCTGAGAACAAAAGAACGGTGTTTCCTACACATACGGACCATATCTAGTCCAACTCTGCTTCTGAAACTGATACAAAGCACTGGTCCTCTAACATCCAATGTTTGTCAGTTAAGATGAGAAACGTGTGAGCTTTGTGAATGATGTAGTTCCGTTGAACTGAAAAGTGACTACCCTTACCTGAAACGAAGTCTTGCTTGTAGGAAGACACAGAGCCTGTGATTTAACTCCATTTCTGAAGGGAAACACACAGCATAGTATTCATCCATGTATCACACTTTGGTTAGAGCGAGAAGCACACTCTTGCTTTCTAGAGTCTCTAAGACAGCAGGAAATTTGAGTGTGTCCAGAACAATAGAACTGTGTTTCCTACACATATGGACCATATCCAGTCCAAATATTCTTCTGAAACTGATATAAAGCATTGACCCTCTAACATCCAATGCTTGTCAGTTAAGATGAGAAACGTGTGAGCTCTGTGAATGATGTAGTTCGTTTGAGCAGAAAAGTGACTGTCCTTACCTGAAACGAAGTCTTGCTTGTAGGAAGACTCAGAGCCTGGGATTTAACTCCATTTTTGAAGGCAAACACACAGCATAGTTCTCATCCATGGATCACACTCTGCTTTAGAGTGAGAAGCATTCTCTTGCTTTCTAGAGTCTCTAAGACAGCAGGAAACGTGAGTGTGCTGAGAGCAAAAGAACGGTGTTTCCTACACATACGGACCATATCTAGTCCAACTCTGCTTCTGAAACTGATACAAAGCACTGGTCCTCTAACATCCAATGCTTGACAGTTAAGATGAGAAACGGGTGAGCTTCTGGAACGATGTAGTTCGTTTGAGCAGAAAAGTGACTGCCCTTACCTGAAACAAAGTCTTGCTTGGAGGAAGACTCAGAGCCTGGGATTTAACTCCTTTTCTGAAGTGAAACACACAGCATAGTTTTCATCCAAAGATCACACTCTGCTGTAGAACAAGAAGCACGGTCTTGCTTTCTAGTATCTCTAAGACAGCTGGAAACGTGAGTGTGCTGAGAACAAAAGAACAGTGTTTCCTACAAATACGGACCATATCTAGTCCAACTCTGCTTCTGAAACTGATGCAAAGCACAGGTCCTCTAACATTCAATGTTTGTCAGTTAAGATGAGAATCGTGTGAGCTTTGTGAATGATGTAGTTCCTTTAAACTGAAAAGTGAATACCCTTACCTGAAACGAAGTCTTGCTTGTAGGAAGACACAGAGCCTGGGATTTAACTCCATTTCTGAAGGGAAACACACAGCATAGTATTCATCCATGGATCACACTGTGGTTAGAGCGAGAAGCACACTCTTGCTTTCTAGAGTCTCTAAGACAGCAGGAAATTTGAGTGTGCCCAGAACAATAGAACGGTGTTTCCTACACATATGGACCATATCCAGTCCAAATCTGCTTCTGAAACTGATATAAAGCATTGACCCTCTAACATCCAATGCTTGTCAGTTAAGATGAGAAACGTGTGAGCTCTGTGAACGATGTAGTTCGTTTGAGCAGAAAAGTGACTGTCTTTACCTGAAACGAAGTCTTGCTTGTAGGAAGACTCAGATCCTGGGATTTAACTCCATTTCTGAAGGCAAACACACAGCATAGTTCTCATCCATGGATCACACTCTGCTTTAGAGCGAGAAGCACGCTCTTGCTTTCTAGAGTCTCTAAGACAGCAGGAAACGTGAGTGTGCTGAGAACAAAAGAACGGTGTTTCCTACACATACGGACCATATCTAGTCCAACTCTGCTTCTTAAACTGATACAAAGCACTGGTCCTCTAACATCCAATGCTTGTCAGTTAAGATGGGAAACGTGTGAGCTTCATGAACAATGTAGTTCGTTTGAGCAAAAAAGTGACTGCCCTTACCTTAAACGAAGTCTTGCTTGTACGAAGACTCAGAGCCTGGGATTTAACTCCATTTCTGAATTGAAACACACAGCAGTGTTCTCCTCCATTGATCACATTCAGCTTTAGAATAAGAAGCAGGCTCTTGCTTTTTAGAGTCTCTAAGACAGGAGGAAACGTGATTTTGCTGAGAACAAAAGAACGGAGTTTCCTACACATACGGACCATATCTAGTTCAACTCTGCTTCTGAAACAGATAGAATGCACTGGTCCTATAACATCCAATGCTTGTCAGTTAAGATGAGAAATGTGTGAGCTTCTGCAACGATGTAGTTCGTTTGAGCAGAAAAGTGACTGCCCTTACCTGAAACGAAGTCTTGCTTGGAGGAAGACTCAGAGCCTGGGATTTAACTCCATTTCTGAAGTGAAACACACAGCGTAGTTCTCATCCATGGATAACACCCTGCTTTAGAGCAAGAAGCACACTCTTGCTTTCTGGAGTCTCTAAGACAGCAGGAAATCTGAGTGTGCCCAGAACAAAAGAACGGTGTTTCCTACACATACAGACTATATGTAGTCCAAAACTTCTTCTGAAACTGATAGAATGCACTAGTCCTCTAACATCCAATGCTTGTCAGTTAAGATGAGAAACGTGTGAGCTTCGTGAAAGATGTAGTTCGTTTGAGCAGAAAAGCGACTGCCCTTACCTGAAACGAAGTCTTGCTTGTAGGGAGACTCAGAGCCTGGGATTTAACTCCATTTCTGAAGTAAAACACACAGCAGTGTAATCATCCATTGATCACAATCTGCTTTATAACAAGAAGCACGCTCTTGCTTTCTAGAGTCTCTAAGACAGCAGGAAACGTGATTTTGCTGAAAACAAAAGAACGGTGTTTCCTACACATACGGACCATATCTAGTTCAACTCTGCTTCTGAAACTGATACAAAGCACTGTTCCTCTAACATCCAATGCTTGTCAGTTAAGATGAGAAACGTGTGAGCTTCTGGAACGATGTAGATCGTTTGAGCAGAAAAGTGACTGCCCTTACCTGAAACGAAGTCTTGCTTGGAGGAAGACTCAGAGCCTGGGATTTAACTCCATTTCTGAAGTGAAACACATAGCAAAGTTCTCATCCATGGATCACACTCTGCTTCAATGCAAGAAGCACACTCTTGCTTTCTAGAGTCTCTAAGACTGCAGGAAATCTGAGTGTGCCCAGAAGAAAAGAACGGTGTTTCCTACACATACGGACTATATGTAGTCCAAAACTTCTTCTGAAACTGATAGAATGCACTGGTCCTCTAACATCCAATGCTTGTCAGTTAAGATGAGAAACGTGTGAGCTTTGTGAATGATGTAGTTCCTTTAAACTGAAAAGTGACTACCCTTACCTGAAACGAAGTCTTACTTGTAGGAAGACACAGAGCCTGGGATTTACCTCCATTTCTGAAGGGAAACACACAGCATAGTATTCATCCATGGATCACACTGTGGTTAGAGCGAGAAGCACACTGTTGCTTTCTAGAGTCTCTAAGACAGCAGGAAATTTGAGTGTGCCCAGAAAAATAGAACGGTGTTTCCTACACATATGGACCATATCCAGTCCAAATCTGCTTCTGAAACTGATATAAAGCATTGACCCTCTAACATCCAATGCTTGTCAGTTAAGATGAGAAACGTGTGAGCTCTGTGAATGATGTAGTTCGTTTCAGCAGAAAAGTGACTGTCCTTACCTGAAACGAAGTCTAGCTTGTAGGAAGACTCAGAGCCTGGGATTTAACTCCATTTTTGAAGGCAAATACACAGCATAGTTCTCATCCATGGATCACACTCTGCTTTAGAGCGAGAAGCATGCTCTTGCTTTCTAGAGTCTCTAAGACAGCAGGAAACGTGTGTGTGCTGAGAGCAAAAGAACGGTGTTTCCTACACATACGGACCATATCTAGTCCAACTCTGCTTCTGAAACTGATACAAAGCACTGGTCCTCTGACATCCAATGCTTGACAGTTAAGATGAGAAACGGGTGAGCTTCTGGAACTATGTAGTTCGTTTGAGCAGAAAAGTGACTGCCCTTACCTGAAACGAAGTCTTGCTTGGAGGAAGACTCAGAGCCTGGGATTTAACTCCTTTTCTGAAGTGAAACACACAGCATAGTTTTCATCCAAAGATCACACTCTGCTGTAGAACAAGAAGCACGCTCTTGCTTTCTATTATCTCTAAGACAGCTGGAAACGTGAATGTGCTGAGAACAAAAGAACAGAGTTTCCTACAAATACGGACCATATCTAGTCCAACTCTGCTTCTGAAACTGATGCAAAGCACTGGTCCTCTAACATTCAATGTTTGTCAGTTAAGATGAGAATCGTGTGAGCTTTGTGAATGATGTAGTTCCTTTAAACTGAAAAGTGAATACCCTTACCTGAAACGAAGTCTTGCTTGTAGGAAGACACAGAGCCTGGGATTTAACTCCATTTCTGAAGGGAAACACACAGCATAGTATTCATCCATGGATCACACTGTGGTTAGAGCGAGAAGCACACTCTTGCTTTCTAGAGTCTCTAAGACAGCAGGAAACGTGAGTGTGCTGAGAACAAAAGAACGGTGTTTCCTACACATACGTACCATATCTAGTCCAACTCTGCTTCTTAAACTGATACAAAGCACTGGTCCTCTAACATCCAATGCTTGTCAGTTAAGATGGGAAACGTGTGAGCTTCATGAACAATGTAGTTCCTTTGAGCAAAAAAGTGACTGCCCTTACCTTAAACGAAGTCTTGCTTGTACGAAGACTCAGAGCCTGGGATTTAACTCCATTTCTGAATTGAAACACACAGCAGTGTTCTCATCCATTGATCACACTCAGCTTTAGAATAAGAAGCACGCTCTTGCTTTTTAGAGTCTCTAAGACAGGAGGAAACGTGATTTTGCTGAGAACAAAAGAACGGAGTTTCCTACACATACGGACCATATCTAGTCCAAATCTGCTTCTGAAACTGATACAAAGCACTGACCCTCTAACATCCAATGCTTGTCAGTTAAGATGGGAAACGTGTGAGCTTCATGAACGATGTAGTTCGTTTGAGCAGAAAAGTGACTGCCTTACCTGAATTGAAGTCTTGCTTGTAGGAAGACTCAGAGCCTGGGATTTAGCTCCATTTCTGAAGGCAAACACACAGCATAGTTCTCATCCATGGATCACACTCTGCTTTAGAGCGAGAAGCACGCTCTTGCTTTCTAGAGTCTCTAAGAAAGCAGGAAAGGTGAGTGTGCCCAGAACAAAAGAACGGTGTTTCCTACACATACGGACTATATGTAGTCCAAAACTTCTTCTGAAACAGATAGAATGCACTGGTCCTCTAACATCCAATGCTTGCCAGTTAAGATGAGAAACGTGTGTGCTTCGTGAAAGATGTAGTTCGTTTGAGCAGAAAAGTGACTGCCCTTTCCTGAAACGAAGTCTTGCTTGTAGGGAGACTCAGAGCCTGGGATTTAATTCCTTTTCTGAAGTGAAACACACAGCATAGTTTTCATCCATGCATCACACTCTGCTTTAGAACGAGAAGCACGCTATTGCTTTCTAGAGTCTCGAAGACAGCAGGAAACGTGAGTGTGCTGAGAACAAAAGAACGGAGTTTCCTACACAGACGGACCATATCTAGTCCAAATCTGCTTCTTAAACTGATACAAAGCACTGATCCTCTAACATCCAATGCTTGTCTGTTAAGATGAGAAACGTGTGAGCTTCATGAACGATGTAGTTCGTTTGAGCAGAAAAGTGACTGCCCTTACCTGAATTGAAGTCTTGCCTGTAGGAAGACTCAGAGCCTGGGATTTAACTACATTTCTGAAGTCAAACACACAGCAGTGTAATCATCCATTGATCACACTCTGCTTTAGAACAAGAAGCACGCTCTTGCTTTCTAGAGTCTCTAAGACAACAGGAAACGTGATTTTGCTGAGAACAAAAGAACGGTGTTTCCTATACATACGGATATTATATAGTCCAACTCTGCTTCTTAAACTGATACAAAGCACTGGTCCTCTAACATCCAATGCTTGTCTGTTAAGATGAGAAACGTGTGAGCTTCTTGAACGATGTAGTTCCTTTGAGCTGAATGTGACTGCCCTTACCTGAAACGAAGTCTTGCCTGTAGGAAGACACAGAGCAAGGGATTTAACTCCATTTCTGAAGGCAAACACACAGCATAGTTCTCATCCATGGATCACACTCTGCTTTAGAGAGCGAAGCACGCTCTTGCTTTCTAGAGTCTCTAAGACAGCAGGAAACGTGATTTTGCTGAGAACAAAAGAACGGTGTTTCCTACACATACGGACCATATCTAGTTCAACTCTGCTTCTGAAACTGATACAAAGCACTGTTCCTCTAACATCCAATGCTTGTCAATTAAGATGAGAAACGTGTGAGCTTCTGGAACGATGTAGATCGTTTGAGCAGAAAAGTGACTGCCCTTACCTGAAACGAAGTCTTGCTTGGAGGAAGACTCAGAGCCTGGGATTTAACTCCATTTCTGAAGTGAAACACATAGCGAAGTTCTCATCCATGGATCACACTCTGCTTTAGAGCGAGAAGCACACTCTTGCTTTCTAGAGTCTCTAAGACAGCAGGAAATCTGAGTGTGCCCAGAAGAAAAGAACGGTGTTTCCTACACATACGGACTATATGTAGTCCAAAACTTCTTCTGAAACTGATAGAATGCACTGGTCCTCTAACATCCAATGCTTGTCAGTTAAGATGAGAAACGTGTGAGCTTTGTGAATGATGTAGTTCCTTTAAACTGAAAAGTGACTACCCTTACCTGAAACGAAGTCTTACTTGTAGGAAGACACAGAGCCTGGGATTTAACTCCATTTCTGAAGGGAAACACACAGCATAGTATTCATCCATGGATCACACTGTGGTTAGAGCGAGAAGCACACTGTTGCTTTCTAGAGTCTCTAAGACAGCAGGAAATTTGAGTGTGCCCAGAACAATAGAACGGTGTTTCCTACACATATGGACCATATCCAGTCCAAATCTGCTTCTGAAACTGATATAAAGCATTGACCCTCTAACATCCAATGCTTGTCAGTTAAGATGAGAAACGTGTGAGCTCTGTGAATGATGTAGTTCGTTTGAGCAGAAAAGTGACTGTCCTTACCTGAAACGAAGTCTTGCTTGTAGGAAGACTCAGAGCCTGGGATTTAACTCCATTTTTGAAGGCAAACACACAGCATAGTTCTCATCCATGGATCACACTCTGCTTTAGAGCGAGAAGCATGCTCTTGCTTTCTAGAGTCTCTAAGACAGCAGGAAACGTGAGTGTGCTGAGAGCAAAAGAACGGTGTTTCCTACACATACGGACCATATCTAGTCCAACTCTGCTTCTGAAACTGATACAAAGCACTGGTCCTCTGACATCCAATGCTTGACAGTTAAGATGAGAAACGGGTGAGCTTCTGGAACTATGTAGTTCGTTTGAGCAGAAAAGTGACTGCCCTTACCTGAAACGAAGTCTTGCTTGGAGGAAGACTCAGAGCCTGGGATTTAACTCCTTTTCTGAAGTGAAACACACAGCATAGTTTTCATCCAAAGATCACACTCTGCTGTAGAACAAGAAGCACGCTCTTGCTTTCTATTATCTCTAAGACAGCTGGAAACGTGAATGTGCTGAGAACAAAAGAACAGTGTTTCCTACAAATACGGACCATATCTAGTCCAACTCTGCTTCTGAAACTGATGCAAAGCACTGGTCCTCTAACATTCAATGTTTGTCAGTTAAGATGAGAATCGTGTGAGCTTTGTGAATGATGTAGTTCCTTTAAACTGAAAAGTGAATACCCTTACCTGAAACGAAGTCTTGCTTGTAGGAAGACACAGAGCCTGGGATTTAACTCCATTTCTGAAGGGAAACACACAGCAGTGTTCTCATCCATTGATCACACTCAGCTTTAGAATAAGAAGCACGCTCTTGCTTTTTAGAGTCTCTAAGACAGGAGGAAACGTGATTTTGCTGAGAACAAAAGAACGGAGTTTCCTACACATACGGACCATATCTAGTCCAAATCTGCTTCTGAAACTGATACAAAGCACTGACCCTCTAACATCCAATGCTTGTCAGTTAAGATGGGAAACGTGTGAGCTTCATGAACGATGTAGTTCGTTTGAGCAGAAAAGTGACTGCCTTACCTGAATTGAAGTCTTGCTTGTAGGAAGACTCAGAGCCTGGGATTTAGCTCCATTTCTGAAGGCAAACACACAGCATAGTTCTCATCCATGGATCACACTCTGCTTTAGAGCGAGAAGCACGCTCTTGCTTTCTAGAGTCTCTAAGAAAGCAGGAAACGTGAGTGTGCCCAGAACAAAAGAACGGTGTTTCCTACACATACGGACTATATGTAGTCCAAAACTTCTTCTGAAACAGATAGAATGCACTGGTCCTCTAACATCCAATGCTTGTCAGTTAAGATGAGAAACGTGTGTGCTTCGTGAAAGATGTAGTTCGTTTGAGCAGAAAAGTGACTGCCCATACCTTAAATGAAGTCTTGCTTGTAGGGAGACTCAGAGCCTGGGATTTAACTCCATTTCTGAATTGAAACACACAGCAGTGTTCTCATCCATTGATCACACTCTGCTTTAGAATAAGAAGCACGCTCTTGCTTTTTAGAGTCTCTAAGACAGGAGGAAACGTGATTTTGCTGAGAACAAAAGAACGGAGTTTCCTACACATACGGACCATATCTTCTCCAAATCTGCTTCTGGAACTGATACAAAGCACTGACCCTCTAACATCCAATGCTTGTCAGTTAAGATGGGAAACGCAT
Organism: Onychomys leucogaster; assembly: GCA_949786385.1. NCBI lineage: Eukaryota > Metazoa > Chordata > Mammalia > Rodentia > Cricetidae > Onychomys > Onychomys leucogaster. The sequence goes on from CATKUP010000069.1 coordinate 1,311,627, forward strand.
GAGCTTCATGAACGATGTAGTTCGTTTGAGCAGAAAAGTGACTGCCTTACCTGAACTGAAGTCTTGCTGGAAGACTCAGAGCCTGGGATTTAACTCCATTTCTGAAGACAAACACACAGCATAGTTCTCATCCATGGATCACACTCTGCTTTAGAGCGAGAAGCATGTTCTTGCTTTCTAGAGTCTCTAAGACAGCAGGAAAGGTGAGTGTGCCCAGAACAAAAGAACGGTGTTTCCTACACATACGGACATTATATAGTCCAACTCTGCTTCTGAAACTGATACAAAGCACTGTTCCTCTAACATCCAATGCTTGTCTGTTAAGGTGAGAAACGTGTGAGCTTCGTGAACGATGTAGTTCGTTTGAGCTGAAAAGTAACTTCCCTTACGTGAAACGAAGTCTTGCTTGTAGGAAGACACAGAGCCTGGGATTTAACTCATTTTCTGAAGGGAAACACACAGCATAGTATTCATCCATGGATCACACTCTGGTTAGAGCGAGAAGCACACTCTTGCTTTCTAGAGTTTCTTAGACAGCAGGAAATCTGAGTGTGCCCAGAACAATAGAACGGTGTTTCCTACACATATGGACCATATCCAGTCCAAATCTGCTTCTGAAACTGATACAAAGCACTGGTGCTCTAAAATCCAATGTTTGTCAGTTAAGATGAGAAACGTGTGAGCTTTGTGAATGATGTAGTTCCTTTAAACTGAAAAGTGACTACCCTTACCTGAAACGAAGTCTTGCTTGTAGGAAGACACACAGCCTGGGATTTAACTCCATTTCTGAAGGGAAACACACAGCATAGTATTCATCCATGGATCACACTGTGGTTAGAGCGAGAAGCACACTGTTGCTTTCTAGAGTCTCTAAGACAGCAGGAAATTTGAGTGTGCCCAGAACAATAGAGTGGTGTTTCCTACACATACGGACTATATGTCGTCCAAAACATCTTCTGAAACAGATAGAATGCAGTGATCCTCTAACATCCAATGCTTGTCAGTTAAGATGAGAAACGTGTGTGCTTCGTGAAAGATGTAGTTCGTTTGAGCAGAAAAGTGACTGCCCTTACCTGAAATGAAGTCTTGCTTGTAGGGAGACTCAGAGCCTGGGATTTAACTCCTTTTCTGAAGTGAAACACACAGCATAGTATTCATCCATGGATCACACTCTGCTTTAGAACAAGAAGCACACTCTTGCTTTCTAGAGTCTCTAAGACAGCAGGAAACGTGATTTTGCTGAGAACAAAAGAACGGTGTTTCCTACACATACGGACATTATATAGTCTAACTCTGCTTCTGAAACTGATACAAAGCACTGGTCCTCTAACATCCAATGCTTGTCAGTTAAGATGAGAATCCTGTGAGCTTCTGGAACGATGTAGTTCGTTTGAGCAGAAAAGTGACTGCCCTTACCTGAAACGAAGTCTTGCTTGGAGGAAGACTCAGAGCCTGGGATTTAACTCCATTTCTGAAGTGAAACACACAGCGTAGTTCTCATCCCTGGATCACACTCTGCTTTAGAGCAAGAAGTACGCTCTTGCTTTCTAGAGTCTCTAAGACAGCAGGAAACGTGATTGTGCCCAGAACAAAAGAACGGTGTTTCCTACACATACGGACTATATGTAGTCCAAAACTTCTTCTGAAACAGATAGAATGCACTGGTCCTCTAACATCCAATGCTTGTCAGTTAAGATGAGAAATGTGTGAGCTTCTGGAACGATGTAGTTCGTTTGAGCAGAAAAGTGACTGCCCTTACCTGAAACGAAGTCTTGCTTGTACGAAGACTCAGAGCCTGGGATTTAACTCCATTTCTGAAGGCAAACACACAGCATAGTTCTCATCCATGGATCACACTCTGCTTTAGAGAGCGAAGCACGCTCTTGCTTTCTAGAGTCTCTAAGACAGCAGGAAACGTGATTTTGCTGAAAACAAAAGAACGGTGTTTCCTACACATACGGACCATATCTAGTTCAACTCTGCTTCTGAAACTGATACAAAGCACTGTTCCTCTAACATCCAATGCTTGTCAATTAAGATGAGAAACGTGTGAGCTTCTGGAACGATGTAGATCGTTTGAGCAGAAAAGTGACTGCCCTTACCTGAAACGAAGTCTTGCTTGGAGGAAGACTCAGAGCCTGGGATTTAACTCCATTTCTGAAGTGAAACACATAGCGAAGTTCTCATCCATGGATCACACTCTGCTTTAGAGCAAGAAGCACACTCTTGCTTTCTAGAGTCTCTAAGACAGCAGGAAATCTGAGTGTGCCCAGAAGAAAAGAACGGTGTTTCCTACACATACGGACTATATGTAGTCCAAAACTTCTTCTGAAACTGATAGAATGCACTGGTCCTCTAACATCCAATGCTTGTCAGTTAAGATGAGAAACGTGTGAGCTTTGTGAATGATGTAGTTCCTTTAAACTGAAAAGTGACTACCCTTACCTGAAACGAAGTCTTACTTGTAGGAAGACACAGAGCCTGGGATTTAACTCCATTTCTGAAGGGAAACACACAGCATAGTATTCATCCATGGATCACACTGTGGTTAGAGCGAGAAGCACACTGTTGCTTTCTAGAGTCTCTAAGACAGCAGGAAATTTGAGTGTGCCCAGAACAATAGAACGGTGTTTCCTACACATATGGACCATATCCAGTCCAAATCTGCTTCTGAAACTGATATAAAGCATTGACCCTCTAACATCCAATGCTTGTCAGTTAAGATGAGAAACGTGTGAGCTCTGTGAATGATGTAGTTCGTTTGAGCAGAAAAGTGACTGTCCTTACCTGAAACGAAGTCTTGCTTGTAGGAAGACTCAGAGCCTGGGATTTAACTCCATTTTTGAAGGCAAACACACAGCATAGTTCTCATCCATGGATCACACTCTGCTTTAGAGCGAGAAGCATGCTCTTGCTTTCTAGAGTCTCTAAGACAGCAGGAAACGTGAGTGTGCTGAGAGCAAAAGAACGGTGTTTCCTACACATACGGACCATATCTAGTCCAACTCTGCTTCTGAAACTGATACAAAGCACTGGTCCTCTGACATCCAATGCTTGACAGTTAAGATGAGAAACGGGTGAGCTTCTGGAACTATGTAGTTCGTTTGAGCAGAAAAGTGACTGCCCTTACCTGAAACGAAGTCTTGCTTGGAGGAAGACTCAGAGCCTGGGATTTAACTCCTTTTCTGAAGTGAAACACACAGCATAGTTTTCATCCAAAGATCACACTCTGCTGTAGAACAAGAAGCACGCTCTTGCTTTCTATTATCTCTAAGACAGCTGGAAACGTGAATGTGCTGAGAACAAAAGAACAGTGTTTCCTACAAATACGGACCATATCTAGTCCAACTCTGCTTCTGAAACTGATGCAAAGCACTGGTCCTCTAACATTCAATGTTTGTCAGTTAAGATGAGAATCGTGTGAGCTTTGTGAATGATGTAGTTCCTTTAAACTGAAAAGTGAATACCCTTACCTGAAACGAAGTCTTGCTTGTAGGAAGACACAGAGCCTGGGATTTAACTCCATTTCTGAAGGGAAACACACAGCATAGTATTCATCCATGGATCACACTGTGGTTAGAGCGAGAAGCACACTCTTGCTTTCTAGAGTCTCTAAGACAGCAGGAAACGTGAGTGTGCTGAGAACAAAAGAACGGTGTTTCCTACACATACGGACCATATCTAGTCCAACTCTGCTTCTTAAACTGATACAAAGCACTGGTCCTCTAACATCCAATGCTTGTCAGTTAAGATGGGAAACGTGTGAGCTTCATGAACAATGTAGTTCGTTTGAGCAAAAAAGTGACTGCCCTTACCTTAAACGAAGTCTTGCTTGTACGAAGACTCAGAGCCTGGGATTTAACTCCATTTCTGAATTGAAACACACAGCAGTGTTCTCATCCATTGATCACACTCAGCTTTAGAATAAGAAGCACGCTCTTGCTTTTTAGAGTCTCTAAGACAGGAGGAAACGTGATTTTGCTGAGAACAAAAGAACGGAGTTTCCTACACATACGGACCATATCTAGTCCAAATCTGCTTCTGAAACTGATACAAAGCACTGACCCTCTAACATCCAATGCTTGTCAGTTAAGATGGGAAACGTGTGAGCTTCATGAACGATGTAGTTCGTTTGAGCAGAAAAGTGACTGCCTTACCTGAATTGAAGTCTTGCTTGTAGGAAGACTCAGAGCCTGGGATTTAGCTCCATTTCTGAATGCAAACACACAGCATAGTTCTCATCCATGGATCACACTCTGCTTTAGAGCGAGAAGCACGCTCTTGCTTTCTAGAGTCTCTAAGAAAGCAGGAAACGTGAGTGTGCCCAGAACAAAAGAACGGTGTTTCCTACACATACGGACTATATGTAGTCCAAAACTTCTTCTGAAACAGATAGAATGCACTGGTCCTCTAACATCCAATGCTTGTCAGTTAAGATGAGAAACGTGTGTGCTTCGTGAAAGATGTAGTTCGTTTGAGCAGAAAAGTGACTGCCCATACCTTAAATGAAGTCTTGCTTGTAGGGAGACTCAGAGCCTGGGATTTAACTCCATTTCTGAATTGAAACACACAGCAGTGTTCTCATCCATTGATCACACTCTGCTTTAGAATAAGAAGCACGCTCTTGCTTTTTAGAGTCTCTAAGACAGGAGGAAACGTGATTTTGCTGAGAACAAAAGAACGGAGTTTCCTACACATACGGACCATATCTTCTCCAAATCTGCTTCTGGAACTGATACAAAGCACTGACCCTCTAACATCCAATGCTTGTCAGTTAAGATGGGAAACGCATGAGCTTCATGAACGATGTAGTTCGTTTGAGCAGAAAAGTGACTGCCTTACCTGAATTGAAGTCTTGCTGGAAGACTCAGAGCCTGGGATTTAACTCCATTTCTGAAGGCAAACACACAGCATAGTTCTCATCCATGGATCACACTCTGCTTTAGAGCGAGAAGCATGTTCTTGCTTTCTAGAGTCTCTAAGACAGCAGGAAAGGTGAGTGTGCCCAGAACAAAAGAACGGTGTTTCCTACACATACGGACATTATATAGTCCAACTCTGCTTCTGAAACTGATACAAAGCACTGTTCCTCTAACATCCAATGCTTGTCTGTTAAGGTGAGAAACGTGTGAGCTTCGTGAACGATGTAGTTCGTTTGAGCTGAAAAGTGACTTCCCTTACGTGAAACGAAGTCTTGCTTGTAGGAAGACACAGAGCCTGGGATTTAACTCATTTTCTGAAGGGAAACACACAGCATAGTATTCATCCATGGATCACACTCTGGTTAGAGCGAGAAGCACACTCTTGCTTTCTAGAGTTTCTTAGACAGCAGGAAATCTGAGTGTGCCCAGAACAATAGAACGGTGTTTCCTACACATATGGACCATATCCATTCCAAATCTGCTTCTGAAACTGATACAAAGCACTGGTGCTCTAAAATCCAATGTTTGTCAGTTAAGATGAGAAACGTGTGAGCTTTGTGAATGATGTAGTTCCTTTAAACTGAAAAGTGACTACCCTTACCTGAAACGAAGTCTTGCTTGTAGGAAGACACACAGCCTGGGATTTAACTCCATTTCTGAAGGGAAACACACAGCATAGTATTCATCCATGGATCACACTGTGGTTAGAGCGAGAAGCACACTGTTGCTTTCTAGAGTCTCTAAGACAGCAGGAAATTTGAGTGTGCCCAGAACAATAGAGTGGTGTTTCCTACACATACGGAGTATATGTCGTCCAAAACATCTTCTGAAACAGATAGAATGCAGTGATCCTCTAACATCCAATGCTTGTCAGTTAAGATGAGAAACGTGTGTGCTTCGTGAAAGATGTAGTTCGTTTGAGCAGAAAAGTGACTGCCCTTACCTGAAATGAAGTCTTGCTTGTAGGGAGACTCAGAGCCTGGGATTTAACTCCTTTTCTGAAGTGAAACACACAGCATAGTATTCATCCATGGATCACACTCTGCTTTAGAACAAGAAGCACACTCTTGCTTTCTAGAGTCTCTAAGACAGCAGGAAACGTGATTTTGCTGAGAACAAAAGAACGGTGTTTCCTACACATACGGACATTATATAGTCTAACTCTGCTTCTGAAACTGATACAAAGCACTGGTCCTCTAACATCCAATGCTTGTCAGTTAAGATGAGAATCCTGTGAGCTTCTGGAACGATGTAGTTCGTTTGAGCAGAAAAGTGACTGCCCTTACCTGAAACGAAGTCTTGCTTGGAGGAAGACTCAGAGCCTGGGATTTAACTCCATTTCTGAAGTGAAACACACAGCGTAGTTCTCATCCCTGGATCACACTCTGCTTTAGAGCAAGAAGTACGCTCTTGCTTTCTAGAGTCTCTAAGACAGCAGGAAACGTGATTGTGCCCAGAACAAAAGAACGGTGTTTCCTACACATACGGACTATATGTAGTCCAAAACTTCTTCTGAAACAGATAGAATGCACTGGTCCTCTAACATCCAATGCTTGTCAGTTAAGATGAGAAATGTGTGAGCTTCTGGAACGATGTAGTTCGTTTGAGCAGAAAAGTGACTGCCCTTACCTGAAACGAAGTCTTGCTTGTACGAAGACTCAGAGCCTGGGATTTAACTCCATTTCTGAAGGCAAACACACAGCATAGTTCTCATCCATGGATCACACTCTGCTTTAGAGAGCGAAGCACGCTCTTGCTTTCTAGAGTCTCTAAGACAGCAGGAAACGTGATTTTGCTGAAAACAAAAGAACGGTGTTTCCTACACATACGGACCATATCTAGTTCAACTCTGCTTCTGAAACTGATACAAAGCACTGTTCCTCTAACATCCAATGCTTGTCAATTAAGATGAGAAACGTGTGAGCTTCTGGAACGATGTAGATCGTTTGAGCAGAAAAGTGACTGCCCTTACCTGAAACGAAGTCTTGCTTGGAGGAAGACTCAGAGCCTGGGATTTAACTCCATTTCTGAAGTGAAACACATAGCGAAGTTCTCATCCATGGATCACACTCTGCTTTAGAGCAAGAAGCACACTCTTGCTTTCTAGAGTCTCTAAGACAGCAGGAAATCTGAGTGTGCCCAGAAGAAAAGAACGGTGTTTCCTACACATACGGACTATATGTAGTCCAAAACTTCTTCTGAAACTGATAGAATGCACTGGTCCTCTAACATCCAATGCTTGTCAGTTAAGATGAGAAACGTGTGAGCTTTGTGAATGATGTAGTTCCTTTAAACTGAAAAGTGACTACCCTTACCTGAAACGAAGTCTTACTTGTAGGAAGACACAGAGCCTGGGATTTAACTCCATTTCTGAAGGGAAACACACAGCATAGTATTCATCCATGGATCACACTGTGGTTAGAGCGAGAAGCACACTGTTGCTTTCTAGAGTCTCTAAGACAGCAGGAAATTTGAGTGTGCCCAGAACAATAGAACGGTGTTTCCTACACATATGGACCATATCCAGACCAAATCTGCTTCTGAAACTGATATAAAGCATTGACCCTCTAACATCCAATGCTTGTCAGTTAAGATGAGAAACGTGTGAGCTCTGTGAATGATGTAGTTCGTTTGAGCAGAAAAGTGACTGTCCTTACCTGAAATGAAGTCTTGCTTGTAGGAAGACTCAGAGCCTGGGATTTAACTCCATTTTTGAAGGCAAACACACAGCATAGTTCTCATCCATGGATCACACTCTGCTTTAGAGCGAGAAGCATGCTCTTGCTTTCTAGAGTCTCTAAGACAGCAGGAAACGTGAGTGTGCTGAGAGCAAAAGAACGGTGTTTCCTACACATACGGACCATATCTAGTCCAACTCTGCTTCTGAAACTGATACAAAGCACTGGTCCTCTGACATCCAATGCTTGACAGTTAAGATGAGAAACGGGTGAGCTTCTGGAACTATGTAGTTCGTTTGAGCAGAAAAGTGACTGCCCTTACCTGAAACGAAGTCTTGCTTGGAGGAAGACTCAGAGCCTGGGATTTAACTCCTTTTCTGAAGTGAAACACACAGCATAGTTTTCATCCAAAGATCACACTCTGCTGTAGAACAAGAAGCACGCTCTTGCTTTCTATTATCTCTAAGACAGCTGGAAACGTGAATGTGCTGAGAACAAAAGAACAGTGTTTCCTACAAATACGGACCATATCTAGTCCAACTCTGCTTCTGAAACTGATGCAAAGCACTGGTCCTCTAACATTCAATGTTTGTCAGTTAAGATGAGAATCGTGTGAGCTTTGTGAATGATGTAGTTCCTTTAAACTGAAAAGTGAATACCCTTACCTGAAACGAAGTCTTGCTTGTAGGAAGACACAGAGCCTGGGATTTAACTCCATTTCTGAAGGGAAACACACAGCATAGTATTCATCCATGGATCACACTGTGGTTAGAGCGAGAAGCACACTCTTGCTTTCTAGAGTCTCTAAGACAGCAGGAAACGTGAGTGTGCTGAGAACAAAAGAACGGTGTTTCCTACACATACGGACCATATCTAGTCCAACTCTGCTTCTTAAACTGATACAAAGCACTGGTCCTCTAACATCCAATGCTTGTCAGTTAAGATGGGAAACGTGTGAGCTTCATGAACAATGTAGTTCGTTTGAGCAAAAAAGTGACTGCCCTTACCTTAAACGAAGTCTTGCTTGTACGAAGACTCAGAGCCTGGGATTTAACTCCATTTCTGAATTGAAACACACAGCAGTGTTCTCATCCATTGATCACACTCAGCTTTAGAATAAGAAGCACGCTCTTGCTTTTTAGAGTCTCTAAGACAGGAGGAAACGTGATTTTGCTGAGAACAAAAGAACGGAGTTTCCTACACATACGGACCATATCTAGTCCAAATCTGCTTCTGAAACTGATACAAAGCACTGACCCTCTAACATCCAATGCTTGTCAGTTAAGATGGGAAACGTGTGAGCTTCATGAACGATGTAGTTCGTTTGAGCAGAAAAGTGACTGCCTTACCTGAATTGAAGTCTTGCTTGTAGGAAGACTCAGAGCCTGGGATTTAGCCACATTTCTGAAGGCAAACACACAGCATAGTTCTCATCCATGGATCACACTCTGCTTTAGAGCGAGAAGCACGCTCTTGCTTTCTAGAGTCTCTAAGAAAGCAGGAAACGTGAGTGTGCCCAGAACAAAAGAACGGTGTTTCCTACACATACGGACTATATGTAGTCCAAAACTTCTTCTGAAACAGATAGAATGCACTGGTCCTCTAACATCCAATGCTTGTCAGTTAAGATGAGAAACGTGTGTGCTTCGTGAAAGATGTAGTTCGTTTGAGCAGAAAAGTGACTGCCCATACCTTAAATGAAGTCTTGCTTGTAGGGAGACTCAGAGCCTGGGATTTAACTCCATTTCTGAATTGAAACACACAGCAGTGTTCTCATCCATTGGTCACACTCTGCTTTAGAATAAGAAGCACGCTCTTGCTTTTTAGAGTCTCTAAGACAGGAGGAAACGTGATTTTGCTGAGAACAAAAGAACGGAGTTTCCTACACATACAGACCATATCTTCTCCAAAACTGCTTCTGGAACTGATACAAAGCACTGACCCTCTAACATCCAATGCTTGTCAGTTAAGATGGGAAACGCATGAGCTTCATGAACGATGTAGTTCGTTTGAGCAGAAAAGTGACTGCCTTACCTGAATTGAAGTCTTGCTGGAAGACTCAGAGCCTGGGATTTAACTCCATTTCTGAAGGCAAACACACAGCATAGTTCTCATCCATGGATCACACTCTGCTTTAGAGCGAGAAGCATGTTCTTGCTTTCTAGAGTCTCTAAGACAGCAGGAAAGGTGAGTGTGCCCAGAACAAAAGAACGGTGTTTCCTACACATACGGACATTATATAGTCCAACTCTGCTTCTGAAACTGATACAAAGCACTGTTCCTCTAACATCCAATGCTTGTCTGTTAAGGTGAGAAACGTGTGAGCTTCGTGAACGGTGTAGTTCGTTTGAGCTGAAAAGTGACTTCCCTTACGTGAAACGAAGTCTTGCTTGTAGGAAGACACAGAGCCTGGGATTTAACTCCTTTTCTGAAGGGAAACACACAGCATAGTATTCATCCATGGATCACACTCTGGTTAGAGCGAGAAGCACACTCTTGCTTTCTAGAGTTTCTTAGACAGCAGGAAATCTGAGTGTGCCCAGAACAATAGAACGGTGTTTCCTACACATATGGACCATATCCAGTCCAAATCTGCTTCTGAAACTGATACAAAGCACTGGTGCTCTAAAATCCAATGTTTGTCAGTTAAGATGAGAAACGTGTGAGCTTTGTGAATGATGTAGTTCCTTTAAACTGAAAAGTGACTACCCTTTCCTGAAACGAAGTCTTGCTTGTAGGAAGACACACAGCCTGGGATTTAACTCCATTTCTGAAGGGAAACACACAGCATAGTATTCATCCATGGATCACACTGTGGTTAGAGCGAGAAGCACACTGTTGCTTTCTAGAGTCTCTAAGACAGCAGGAAATTTGAGTGTGCCCAGAACAATAGAGTGGTGTTTCCTACACATACGGACTATATGTCGTCCAAAACATCTTCTGAAACAGATAGAATGCAGTGATCCTCTAACATCCAATGCTTGTCAGTTAAGATGAGAAACGTGTGTGCTTCGTGAAAGATGTAGTTCGTTTGAGCAGAAAAGTGACTGCCCTTACCTGAAATGAAGTCTTGCTTGTAGGGAGACTCAGAGCCTGGGATTTAACTCCTTTTCTGAAGTGAAACACACAGCATAGTTTTCATCCATGGATCACACTCTGCTTTAGAACAAGAAGCACACTCTTGCTTTCTAGAGTCTCTAAGACAGCAGGAAACGTGATTTTGCTGAGAACAAAAGAACGGTGTTTCCTACACATACGGACATTATATAGTCTAACTCTGCTTCTGAAACTGATACAAAGCACTGGTCCTCTAACATCCAATGCTTGTCAGTTAAGATGAGAATCCTGTGAGCTTCTGGAACGATGTAGTTCGTTTGAGCAGAAAAGTGACTGCCCTTACCTGAAACGAAGTCTTGCTTGGAGGAAGACTCAGAGCCTGGGATTTAACTCCATTTCTGAAGTGAAACACACAGCGTAGTTCTCATCCCTGGATCACACTCTGCTTTAGAGCAAGAAGTACGCTCTTGCTTTCTAGAGTCTCTAAGACAGCAGGAAACGTGATGGTGCCCAGAACAAAAGAACGGTGTTTCCTACACATACGGACTATATGTAGTCCAAAACTTCTTCTGAAACAGATAGAATGCACTGGTCCTCTAACATCCAATGCTTGTCAGTTAAGATGAGAAATGTGTGAGCTTCTGGAACGATGTAGTTCGTTTGAGCAGAAAAGTGACTGCCCTTACCTGAAACGAAGTCTTGCTTGTACGAAGACTCAGAGCCTGGGATTTAACTCCATTTCTGAATTGAAACACACAGCAGTGTTCTCCTCCATTGATCACACTCAGCTTTAGAATAAGAAGCAGGCTCTTGCTTTTTAGAGTCTCTAAGACAGGAGGAAACGTGATTTTGCTGAGAACAAAAGAACGGAGTTTCCTACACATACGGACCATATCTAGTCCAAATCTGCTTCTGAAACTGATACAAAGCACTGTTCCTCTAACATCCAATGCTTGTCAGTTAAGATGAGAAACGTGTGAGCTTCTGGAACGATGTAGATCGTTTGAGCAGAAAAGTGACTGCCCTTACCTGAAACGAAGTCTTGCTTGGAGGAAGACTCAGAGCCTGGGATTTAACTCCATTTCTGAAGTGAAACACATAGCGAAGTTCTCATCCATGGATCACACTCTGCTTTAGAGCAAGAAGCACACTCTTGCTTTCTGGAGTCTCTAAGACAGCAGGAAATCTGAGTGTGCCCAGAACAAAAGAACGGTGTTTCCTACACATACGGACTATATGTAGTCCAAAACTTCTTCTGAAACTGATAGAATGCACTGGTCCTCTAACATCCAATGCTTGTCAGTTAAGATGAGAAACGTGTGAGCTTTGTGAATGATGTAGTTCCTTTAAACTGAAAAGTGACTACCCTTACCTGAAACGAAGTCTTGCTTGTAGGAAGACACAGAGCCTGGGATTTAACTCCATTTCTGAAGGGAAACACACAGGATAGTAAACATCCATGGATCACACTGTGGTTAGAGCGAGAAGCACACTGTTGCTTTCTAGAGTCTCTAAGACAGCAGGAAATTTGAGTGTGCCCAGAACAATAGAACGGTGTTTCCTACACATATGGATCATATCCAGTCCAAATCTGCTTCTGAAACTGATATAAAGCATTGACCCTCTAACATCCAATGCTTGTCAGTTAAGATGAGAAACGTGTGAGCTCTGTGAATGATGTAGTTCGTTTGAGCAGAAAAGTGACTGTCCTTACCTGAAACGAAGTCTTGCTTGTAGGAAGACTCAGAGCCTGGGATTTAACTCCATTTTTGAAGGCAAACACACAGCATAGTTCTCATCCATGGATCACACTCTGCTTTAGAGCGAGAAGCATGCTCTTGCTTTCTAGAGTCTCTAAGACAGCAGGAAACGTGAGTGTGCTGAGAGCAAAAGAACGGTGTTTCCTACAAATACGGACCATATCTAGTCCAACTCTGCTTCTGAAACTGATACAAAGCACTGGTCCTCTAACATCCAATGCTTGACAGTTAAGATGAGAAACGGGTGAGCTTCTGGAACGATGTAGTTCGTTTGAGCAGAAAAGTGACTGCCCTTACCTGAAACGAAGTCTTGCTTGGAGGAAGACTCAGAGCCTGGGATTTAACTCCTTTTCTGAAGTGAAACACACAGCATAGTTTTCATCCAAAGATCACACTCTGCTGTAGAACAAGAAGCACGCTCTTGCTTTCTAGTATCTCTAAGACAGCTGGAAACGTGAGTGTGCTGAGAACAAAAGAACAGTGTTTCCTACAAATACGGACCATATCTAGTCCAACTCTGCTTCTGAAACTGATGCAAAGCACTGGTCCTCTAACATTCAATGTTTGTCAGTTAAGATGAGAATCGTGTGAGCTTTGTAAATGATGTAGTTCCTTTAAACTGAAAAGTGAATACCCTTACCTGAAACGAAGTCTTGCTTGTAGGAAGACACAGAGCCTGGGATTTAACTCCATTTCTGAAGGGAAACACACAGCATAGTATTCATCCATGGATCACACTGTGGTTAGAGCGAGAAGCACACTCTTGCTTTCTAGAGTCTCTAAGACAGCAGGAAATTTGAGTGTGCCCAGAACAATAGAACCGTGTTTCCTACACATATGGAACATATCCAGTCCAAATCTGCTTCTGAAACTGATATAAAGCATTGACCCTCTAACATCCAATGCTTGTCAGTTAAGATGAGAAACGTGTGAGCTCTGTGAATGATGTAGTTCGTTTGAGCAGAAAAGTGACTGTCTTTACCTGAAACGAAGTCTTGCTTGTAGGAAGACTCAGATCCTGGGATTTAACTCCATTTCTGAAGGCAAACACACAGCATAGTTCTCATCCATGGATCACACTCTGCTTTAGAGCGAGAAGCACGCTCTTGCTTTCTAGATTCTCTAAGACAGCAGGAAACGTGAGTGTGCTGAGAACAAAAGAACGGTGTTTCCTACACATACGGACCATATCTAGTCCAACTCTGCTTCTGAAACTGATACAAAGCACTGACCCTCTAACATCCAATGCTTGTCAGTTAAGATGGGAAACGTGTGAGCTTCATGAACGATGTAGTTCGTTTGAGCAGAAAAGTGACTGCCTTACCTGAATTGAAGTCTTGCTTGTAGGAAGACTCAGAGCCTGGGATTTAGCTCCATTTCTGAAGGCAAACACACAGCATAGTTCTCATCCATGGATCACACTCTGCTTTAGAGCGAGAAGCACGCTCTTGCTTTCTAGAGTCTCTAAGAAAGCAGGAAACGTGAGTGTGCCCAGAACAAAAGAACGGTGTTTCTTACACATACGGACTATATGTAGTCCAAAACTTCTTCTGAAACAGATAGAATGCACTGGTCCTCTAACATCCAATGCTTGTCAGTTAAGATGAGAAACGTGTGTGCTTCGTGAAAGATGTAGTTCGTTTGAGCAGAAAAGTGACTGCCCTTTCCTGAAACGAAGTCTTGCTTGTAGGGAGACTCAGAGCCTGGGATTTAACTCCTTTTCTGAAGTGAAACACACAGCATAGTTTTCATCCATGCATCACACTCTGCTTTAGAACGAGAAGCACGCTATTGCTTTCTAGAGTCTCGAAGACAGCAGGAAACGTGAGTGTGCTGAGAACAAAAGAACGGAGTTTCCTACACAGACGGACCATATCTAGTCCAAATCTGCTTCTTAAACTGATACAAAGCACTGATCCTCTAACATCCAAAGCTTGTCTGTTAAGATGAGAAACGTGTGAGCTTCATGAACGATGTAGTTCGTTTGAGCAGAAAAGTGACTGCCCTTACCTGAATTGAAGTCTTGCCTGTAGGAAGACTCAGAGACTGGGATTTAACTACATTTCTGAAGTCAAACACACAGCAGTGTAATCATCCATTGATCACACTCTGCTTTAGAACAAGAAGCACGCTCTTGCTTTCTAGAGTCTCTAAGACAACAGGAAACGTGATATTGCTGAGAACAAAAGAACGGTGTTTCCTATGCATACGGATATTATATAGTCCAACTCTGCTTCTTAAACTGATACAAAGCACTGGTCCTCTAACATCCAATGCTTGTCTGTTAAGATGAGAATCTTGTGATCTTCGTTAACGATGTAGTTTGTTTGAGCAGAAAAGTGACTGCCCTTACCTGAAATGAAGTCTTGCTTGTAGGAAGACTCAGAGCCTGGGATTTAACTCCATTTCTGAAGTGAAACACACAGCAGTGTTCTCATCCATTGATGACACTCTGCTTTAAAGCGAGAAGCACACTCTTGCTTTCTAGAGTCTCCTATACAGCAGGAAACGTGAGTGTGCTGAGAACAAAAGAACGGTGTTTCCTACACATACGGACCATATCTAGTCCAACTCTGCTTCTGAAACTCATAAAAAGCACTGGTCCTCTAACATCCAAATCTTGTCAGTTAAGATGGGAAACGTGTGAGCTTCATGAACGATGTAGTTCGTTTGAGCAGAAAAGTGACTGCCCTTACCTTAAACGAGGTCTTGCTTGTAGGAAGACTCAGAGCCTGGGATTTAACTCCATTTCTGAATTGAAACACACAGCAGTGTTCTCATCCATTGATCACACTCTGCTTTAGAACAAGAAGCACGCTCTTGCTTTCTATAGTCTCTAAGACAGCAGGAATCATGAGTGTCCTGAGAACAAAAGAACGGTGTTTCCTACACATACGGACCATAAGTAGTCCAACTCTGCTTCTGAAACTGATACAAAGCACTGGTCCTCTAACATCCAATGTTTGTCAGTTAAGATGAGAAACGTGTGAGCTTTGTGAATGATGTAGTTCCTTTGAACTGAAAAGTGACTGCCCTTACCTGAAACGAAGTCTTGCTTGTAGTAAGACACAGAGGCTGGGATTTAAGTCCATTTCTGAAGGGAAACACACAGAATAGTATTCATCCATGGATCACACTCTGGTTAGAGAGAGAGGCACACTCTTGCTTTCTAGAGTCTCTAAGACAGCAGGAAATCTGAGTGTGCCCAAAACAATAGAACGGTGTTTCCTACACATATGGACCATATCCAGTCCAAATCTGCTTCTGAAACTGATACAAAGCACTGGTCCTCTAACATCCAATGTTTGTCAGAAAAGATGAGAAACGTGTGAGCTTTGTGAATGATGTAGTTCCTTTGAACTGAAAAGTGACTGCCCTTACCTGAAACGAAGTCTTGCTTGTAGGAAGACTCAGAGCCTGGGATTTAACTCCATTTCTGAAGTGAAACACAGCAGTGTTCACATCCATTGATCACACTATGCTTTAGAACAAGAAGCACGCTCTTGCTTTCTAGAGTCTCTAAGACAGCAGGAAACGTGTGTGTGCTGAGAACAAAAGAACGGTGTTTCCTATACATACGGACCATATCTAGTTCAACTCTGCTTCTGAAACTGATACAAAGCACTGGTCCTCTAACATCCAATGTTTGTCAGTTAAGATGAGAAACGTGTGAGCTTTGTGAATGATGTAGTTCCTTTGAAGTGAAAAGTGACTGCCCTTACCTGAAACGAAGTCTTGCTTGTAGTAAGACACAGAGCCTGGGATTTAACTCCATTTCTTAAGAGAAACACACAGCATTGTTCTCATCCATGGATCACACTCTGTTTTAGAGCGAGAAGCACGCTCTTGCTTTTAGAGTCTCTAATATAGCAGGAAATCTGAGTGTGCCCAGAACAAAAGAACGGTGTTGCCTACATATACGGACCATATGTAGTCCACATCTGCTTCTGAAACTGATACAATGCACTGGTCCTCTAACATCCAATGCTTGTCAGTTAAGATGAGAATCGTGTGATCTTCGTTAACAATGTAGTTCGTTTGAGCAGAAAAGTGACTGCCCTTACCTGAATTGAAGTCTTGCTTGTAGGAAGACTCAGAGCCTGGGATTTAACTCCATTTCTGAAGGCAAACACACAGCAGTGTTCTCATCCATTGATCACACTCTGCTTTAGAACAAGAAGCATGCTCTTGCTTTTTAGAGTCTCTAAGACAGGAGGAAACGTGATTTTGCTGAGAACAAAACAACGGAGTTTCCTACACTTACAGACCATATCTAGTCCAACTCTGCTTCTTAAACTGATACAAAGCACTGGTCCTCTAACATCCAATGCATGTCAGTTAAGATGGGAAACGTGTGAGCTTTGTGAATGATGTAGTTCCTTTGAGATGAAAAGTGACTGCCCTTACCTGAAACAAAGTCTTGCTTGTAGGACGACACAGAGCCTGGGATTTAACTCCTTTTCTGAAGGGAAACACACAGCATAGTATTCATCCATGGATCACACTCTGGTTAGAGCGAGAAGCACACTCTTGCTTTCTAGAGTCTCTAAGACAGCAGGAAATCTGAGTGTGCCCAGAACAATAGAACGGTGTTTCCTACACATATGGACCATATCCAGTCCAAATCTCCTTCTGAAACTGATACAAAGCACTGGTCCTGTAACATCCAATGTTTGTCAGTTAAGATGAAAAATGTGTGAGGTTTGTGAATGATGTAGTTCCTTTGAACTGAAAAGTGACTGCCCTTACCTGAAACGAAGTCTTGCTTGTAGTAAGACACAGAGGCTGGGATTTAAGTCCATTTCTTAAGAGAAACACACAGCATAGTTCTCATCCATGGATCACACTCTGTTTTAGAGCGAGAAGCACGCTCTTGCTTTTAGAGTCTCTAATATAGCAGGAAATCTGAGTGTGCCCAGAACAAACGAATGGTGTTGCCTACATATACAGACCATATGTAGTCCAAATCTGCTTCTGAAACTGATACAATGCACTGGTCCTCTAACATCCAATGCTTGTCAGTTAAGATGAGAATCGTGTGATCTTCGTTAACAATGTAGTTCGTTTGAGCAGAAAAGTGACTGCCCTTACCTGAAATGAAGTCTTGCTTGTAGGAAGACTCAGAGCCTGGGATTTAACTCTATTTCTGACGTGAAACACACAGCAGTGTTCTCATCCATTGATGACACTCTGCTTTAGAACAAGAAGCACTCTCTTGCTTTCTAGAGTCTCTAAGACAGCAGGAAACGTGAGTGTGCTGAGAGCAAAAGAACGGTGTTTCCTACCCATACGGACCATATCTAGTCCAACTCTGCTTCTTAAACTGATACAACGCACTGGTCCTCTAACATCCAATGCTTGTCTGTTAAGATGAGAAATGTGTGAGCTCAGTGAACGATGTAGTTCGTTTGAGCTGAAAAGTGACTGCCCGTACCTTAAATGAAGTCTTGCTTGTAGTAAGACTCAGAGCCTGGGATTTAACTCCATTTCTGAACTGAAACACACAGCAGTGTTCTCATCCATTGATCACACTCTGCTTTAGAAAAAGAAGCATGCTCTTGCTTTCTAGAGTCTCTAAGAGAGCAGGAAACGTGAGTGTGCTGAGAACAAAAGAACGGAGTTTCCTACACATACAGACCATATCTAGTCCAACTCTTCTTCTGAAACTGATACAAATCACTGGTCCTCTAAAATCCAGTGCTTGTCAGTTAAGATGGGAGACGTGTGAATTCATGAACGATGTAGTTCGTTTGAGCAGAAAATTGACTGCCCTTACCTTAAACGAAGTCTTGCTTGTAGGAAGACTCAGAGCCTGGGATTTAACTCCATTTCTGAAGTGAAACACACAGCATTTTTCTCATCCATTGATCATACTCTGCTTTAGAACAAGAAGCACGTTCTTGCTTTCTAGAGTCTCTAAGACAGCAGGAAACGTGATTTTGCTGAGAACAAAAGAACGGTGTTTCCTACACATACGGACCATATCTAGTCCAAATCTGCTTCTGAAACTGATACAAAGCACTGGTCCTCTAACATCCTATGCTTGTCAGTTAAGATGAGAAACGTGTGAGCTTTGTGAATGATGTAGTTCTTTTGAACTGAAAAGTGTCTGCCCTTACCTTAAACGAAGTCTTGCTTGTAGGAAGACATAGAGCCTGGGATTTAACTCCATTTCTGAAGGGAAACACACAGCATTTTTCTCATCCATGGATCACACTCTGCCTTAGAGCGAGAAGAACGCTCTTGCTTTTAGAGTCTCTAATATAGCAGGTAATCTGAGTGTGCCCAGAACAAAAGAACGGTGTTTCTTACACAAACGGACCATATGTAGTCCAACTCTTCTTCTGAAACTGATACAAAGCACTGGTCCTCTAACATCCAATGCTTGTCAGTTAAGATGAGAAACGTGTGAGCTTCGTGAACGATGTAGTTCGTTTGAGCAGAAAAGGGACTGCCCTTACCTGAATCGAAGTCTTGTTTGTAGGAAGACTCAGAGCCTGTGATTTAACTCCATTTCTGAAGTGAAACACACAGCAGTGTAATCATCCATTGATCATACTCTGCTTTAGAACAAGAAGCACGCTCTTGCTTTCTAGATTCTCTAAGACAGCAGGATTCGAGTGTGTGCTGAGAACAAAAGAACGGTGTTTCCTACACATACGGACCATATCTAGTTCAACTCTGCTTCTGAAACTGATACAAAGCACTGGTCCTCTAACATCCAATGCTTGTCTGTTAAGATGAGAAACGTGTGAGCTTCGTGAACGATGTTGTTCGTTTGAGCTGAAAAGTGACTGCCCTTACCTGAAACGAAGTCTTGCTTATAGGAAGACACAGAGCCTTGGATTTAACTCCATTTCTGAAGTGAAACACACAGCATAGTTCTCATCCATGGATCACACTCTGCTTTAGAGCAAGAAGCATGCTCTTGCTTTCTAGATTCTCTAATAGAGCAGGAAATCTGAGTGTGCTCAGAACAAAAGAACGGAGTTTCCTACACATACGGACCATATGTAGTCCAACTCTTCTTCTGAAACTGATACAAAGCACTGGTCCTCTAACATCCAATGCTTGTCAGTTAAGATGGGAAACGTGTGAGCTTCATGAACGATGTAGTTCGTTTGAGCAAAAAAGTGACTGCCCTTACCTTAAACAAAGTCTTGCTTGTAGGAAGACTCAGAGCCTGGGATTTAACTCCATTTCTGAAGTGAAACACACAGCAGTGTTCTCATCCATTGATCACACTCTGCTTTAGAACAAGAAGCACTCTCTTGCTTTCTAAAGTCTCTAAGACAGCAGGAAACGTGAGTGTGCGGAGAACAAAAGAACGGTGTTTCCTACACATAAGGACCATATCTAGTCCAACTCTCCTTCCTAAACTGATACAAAGCACTGGTCCTCTAACATCCAATGCTTGTCTGTTAAGAAGAGAAATGTGTGAGCTCAGTGAACGATGTAGTTAGTTTGACCTGAAAAGTGACTGCCGTTATCTGAAACGAAGTCTTGCTTGTAGGAAGACACAGAGATTGAGTTTTAACTCCATTTATGAAGGGAAACACAAAGCATAGTTGTCATCCATGGATCACACTCTGCTTTAGAGCGAGAAGCATGCTCTTGCTTTCTGGAGTCTCTAACACAGCAGGAAACGTGAGTGTGCTGAGAACAAAAGAACGGAGTTTCCTACACATACAGACCATATCTAGTCCAACTCTTCTTCTGAAACTGATACAAATCACTGGTCCTCTAAAATCCAGTGCTTGTCAGTTAAGATGGGAGACGTGTGAATTCATGAACGATGTAGTTCGTTTGAGCAGAAAATTGACTGCCCTTACCTTAAACGAAGTCTTGCTTGTAGGAAGACTCAGAGCCTGGGATTTAACTCCATTTCTGAAGTGAAACACACAGCATTTTTCTCATCCATTGATCATACTCTGCTTTAGAACAAGAAGCACGTTCTTGCTTTCTAGAGTCTCTAAGACAGCAGGAAACGTGATTTTGCTGAGAACAAAAGAACGGTGTTTCCTACACATACGGACCATATCTAGTCCAAATCTGCTTCTGAAACTGATACAAAGCACTGGTCCTCTAACATCCTATGCTTGTCAGTTAAGATGAGAAACGTGTGAGCTTTGTGAATGATGTAGTTCTTTTGAACTGAAAAGTGTCTGCCCTTACCTTAAACGAAGTCTTGCTTGTAGGAAGACATAGAGCCTGGGATTTAACTCCATTTCTGAAGGGAAACACACAGCATTTTTCTCATCCATGGATCACACTCTGCCTTAGAGCGAGAAGAACGCTCTTGCTTTTAGAGTCTCTAATATAGCAGGTAATCTGAGTGTGCCCAGAACAAAAGAACGGTGTTTCTTACACTTACAGACCATATGTAGTCCAAATCTGCTTCTGAAAGTGATACAAAGCACTGACCCTCTAACATCCAATGCTTGTCAGTTAAGATGAGAAACGTGTGAGCTTCGTGAACGATGTAGTTCGTTTGAGCAGAAAAGTGACTGCCCATACCTGAATCGAAGTCTTGTTTGTAGGAAGACTCAGAGCCTGTGATTTAACTCCATTTCTGAAGTGAAACACACAGCAGTGTAATCATCCATTGATCATACTCTGCTTTAGAACAAGAAGCACGCTCTTGCTTTCTAGAGTCTCTAAGACAGCAGGAAACGAGTGTGTGCTGAGAACAAAAGAACGGTGTTTCTACACATACGGACCATATCTAGTTCAACTCTGCTTCTGAAACTGATACAATGCACTGGTCCTCTAACATCCAATGCTTGTCTGTTTAGATGAGAAACTTGTGAGCTTCGTGAACAATGCAGTTCGTTTGAGCTGAAAAGTGACTGCCCTTACCTGAAACGAAGTCTTGCTTGTGGGACGACACAGAGCCTGGGATTTAACTCCATTTCTGAAGGGAAACACACAGCATTTTTCTCATCCATGGATCACACTCTGCTTTAGAGCGAGAAGGTCGCTCTTGCTTTCTGGAGTCTCTAACACAGCAGGAAACGTGAGTGTGCTGAGAACAAAAGAACGGTGTTTCCTACACATACGGACCATATCTAGTCCAACTCTTCTTCTAAAACTGATACAAATCACTGGTCCTCTAACATCCAATGCCTGTCAGTTAAGATGGGAAATGTGTGAGCTTCATGAACGATGTAGTTCGTTTGAGCAGAAAAGTGACTGCCCTTACCTGAAACGAATTCTTGCTTGTAGGAAGACTCACAGCCTGGGATTTAACTCCATTTCTGAAGTGAAACACACAGCAGTGTTCTCATCCATTGATCATACTCTGCTTTAGAACAAGAAGCACGCTCATGCTTTCTAGAGTCTCTAAGACAGCAGGAAATGTGATTTTGCTGACAACAAAAGAACGGTGTTTCCTACACATACGGACCATATCTAGTTCAACTCTGCTTCTGAAACTGATACAAAGCACTGGTCCTCTAACATCCAATGCTTGTCTGTTAAGATGAGAAACGTGTGAGCTTTGTGTACGATGTAGTTCGTTTGAGCTGAAAAGTGACTGCCCTTACCTGAATCTGATGTCTTGCTTGTAGGAAGACACAGAGCCTGGGATTTAACTCCATTTCTGAATGGAAACACACAGCATAGTTCTCATCCATGGATCACACTCTGCTTTAGAGCAAGAAGCATGCTCTTGCTTTCTAGTGTCTCTAAGACAGCAGGAAATCTGAGTGTGTTCAGAACAAAAGAACGGAGTTTCCTACACAAACGGACCATATGTAGTCCAACTCTTCTTCTGAAACTGATACAAAGCACTGGTCCTCTAACATCCAATGCTTGTCAGTTAAGATGAGAAACGTGTGAGCTTCGTGAACGATGTAGTTCGTTTGAGCAGAAAAGGGACTGCCCTTACCTGAATCGAAGTCTTGTTTGTAGGAAGACTCAGAGCCTGGGATTTAACTCCATTTCTGAAGTGAAACACACAGCAGTGTAATCATCCATTGATCATACTCTGCTTTAGAACAAGAAGCACGCTCTTGCTTTATAGATTCTCTAAGACAGCAGGAAACGAGTGTGTGCTGAGAACAAAAGAACGGTGTTTCCTACACATACGGACCATATCTAGTTCAACTCTGCTTCTGAAACTGATACAAAGCACTGGTCCTCTAACATCCAATGCTTGTCTGTTAAGATGAGAAACGTGTGAGCTTCGTGAATGATGTAGATCGTTTGAGCTGAAAAGTGACTGCCCTTACCTGAAACGAAGTCTTGCTTATAGGAAGACACAGAGCCTTGGATTTAACTCCATTTCTGAAGGGAAACACACAGCATAGTTCTCATCCATGGATCACACTCTGCTTTAGAGCAAGAAGCATGCTCTTGCTTTCTAGATTCTCTAATAGAGCAGGAAATCTGAGTGTGCTCAGAACAAAAGAACGGAGTTTCCTACACATACGGACCATATGTAGTCCAACTCTTCTTCTGAAACTGATACAAAGCACTGGTCCTCTAACATCCAATGCTTGTCAGTTAAGATGGGAAACGTGTGAGCTTCATGAACGATGTAGTTCGTTTGAGCAGAAAAGTGACTGCCCTTACCTTAAACGAAGTCTTGCTTGTAGGAAGACTCAGAGCCTGGGATTTAACTCCATTTCTGAAGTGAAACACACAGCAGTGTTCTCATCCATTGATCACACTCTGCTTTAGAACAAGAAGCACTCTCTTGCTTTCTAAAGTCTCTAAGACAGCAGGAAACGTTAGTGTGCGGAGAACAAAAGAACGGTGTTTCCTACACATACGGACCATATCTAGTCCAACTCTCCTTCCTAAACTGATACAAAGCACTGGTCCTCTAACATCCAATGCTTGTCTCTTAAGAAGAGAAATGTGTGAGCTCAGTGAACGATGTAGTTAGTTTGACCTGAAAAGTGACTGCCGTTATCTGAAACGAAGTCTTGCTTGTAGGAAGACACAGAGATTGAGTTTTAACTCCATTTATGAAGGGAAACACAAAGCATAGTTGTCATCCATGGATCACACTCTGCTTTAGAGCGAGAAGCATGCTCTTGCTTTCTGGAGTCTCTAAGACAGCAGGAAACGTGAGTGTGCTGAGAACAAAAGAACGGTGTTTCCTACACATACAGACCATATCTAGTACAACTCTTCTTCTGAAACTGATACAAATCACTGGTCCTCTAAAATCCAATGCTTGTCAGTTAAGATGGGAGACGTGTGAATTCATGAACGATGTAGTTCGTTTGAGCAGAAAAGTGACTGCCCTTACCTTAAACGAAGTCTTGCTTGTAGGAAGACTCAGAGCCTGGGATTTAACTCCATTTCTGAAGTGAAACACACAGCATTTTTCTCATCCATTGATCATACTCTGCTTTAGAACAAGAAGCATGTTCTTGCTTTCTAGAGTCTCTAAGACAGCAGAAAACGTGATTTTGCTGAGAACAAAAGAACGGTGTTTCCTACACATACGGACCATATCTAGTCCAAATCTGCTTCTGAAACTGATACAAAGCACTGGTCCTCTAACATCCTATGCTTGTCAGTTAAGATGAGAAACGTGTGAGCTTTGTGAATGATGTAGTTCTTTTGAACTGAAAAGTGTCTGCCCTTACCTTAAACGAAGTCTTGCTTGTAGGAAGACATAGAGCCTGGGATTTAACTCCATTTCTGAAGGGAAACACACAGCATTTTTCTCATCCATGGATCACACTCTGCCTTAGAGCGAGAAGAACGCTCTTGCTTTTAGAGTCTCTAATATAGCAGGTAATCTGAGTGTGCCCAGAACAAAAGAACGGTGTTTCTTACACTTCCAGACCATATGTAGTCCAAATCTGCTTCTGAAAGTGATACAAAGCACTGACCCTCTAACATCCAATGCTTGTCAATTAAGATGAGAAACGTGTGAGCTTCGTGAACGATGTAGTTCGTTTGAGCAGAAAAGTGACTGCCCATACCTGAATCGAAGTCTTGTTTGTAGGAAGACTCAGAGCCTGTGATTTAACTCCATTTCTGAAGTGAAACACACAGCAGTGTAATCATCCATTGATCATACTCTGCTTTAGAACAAGAAGCACGCTCTTGCTTTCTAGAGTCTCTAAGACAGCAGGAAACGAGTGTGTGCTGAGAACAAAAGAACGGTGTTTCTACACATACGGACCATATCTAGTTCAACTCGGCTTCTGAAACTGATACAAAGCACTGGTCCTCTAACATCCAATGCTTGTCTGTTAAGATGAGAAACGTGTGAGCTTCGTGAACGATGTAGTTCGTTTGAGCTGAAAAGTGACTGCCCTTACCTGAAACGAAGTCTTGCTTGTAGGAAGACACAGAGCCTTGGATTTAACTCCATTTCTGAAGGGAAACACACAGCATAGTTCTCATCCATGGATCACACTCTGCTTTAGAGCAAGAAGCATGCTCTTGCTTTCTAGATTCTCTAATAGAGCAGGAAATCTGAGTGTGCTCAGAACAAAAGAACGGAGTTTCCTACACATACGGACCATATGTAGTCCAACTCTTCCTCTGAAACTGATACAAAGCACTGGTCCTCTAACATCCAATGCTTGTCAGTTAAGATGGGAAACGTGTGAGCTTCATGAACGATGTAGTTCGTTTGAGCAGAAAAGTGACTGCCCTTACCTTAAACGAAGTCTTGCTTATAGGAAGACTCAGAGCCTGGGATTTAACTCCATTTCTGAAGTGAAACACACAGCAGTGTTCTCATCCATTGATCACACTCTGCTTTAGAACAAGAAGCACTCTCTTGCTTTCTAAAGTCTCTAAGACAGCAGGAAACGTGAGTGTGCGGAGAACAAAAGAACGGTGTTTCCTACACATACGGACCATATCTAGTCCAACTCTCCTTCCTAAACTGATACAAAGCACTGGTCCTCTAACATCCAATGCTTGTCTGTTAAGAAGAGAAATGTGTGAGCTCAGTGAACGATGTAGTTAGTTTGACCTGAAAAGTGACTGCCGTTATCTGAAACGAAGTCTTGCTTGTAGGAAGACACAGAGATTGAGTTTTAACTCCATTTATGAAGGGAAACACAAAGCATAGTTGTCATCCATGGATCACACTCTGCTTTAGAGAGAGAAGCATGCTCTTGCTTTCTGGAGTCTCTAACACAGCAGGAAACGTGAGTGTGCTGAGAAAAAAAGAACGGTGTTTCCTACACATACAGACCATATCTAGTACAACTCTTCTTCTGAAACTGATACAAATCACTGGTCCTCTAAAATCCAATGCTTGTCAGTTAAGATGGGAGACGTGTGAATTCATGAACGATGTAGTTCGTTTGAGCAGAAAAGTGACTGCCCTTACCTTAAACGAAGTCTTGCTTGTAGGAAGACTCAGAGCATGGGATTTAACTCCATTTCTGAAGTGAAACACACAGCATTTTTCTCATCCATTGATAATACTCTGCTTTAGAACAAGAAGCACGTTCTTGCTTTCTAGAGTCTCTAAGAGAGCAGGAAACGTGATTTTGCTGAGAACAAAAGAACGGTGTTTCCTACACATACGGACCATATCTAGTCCAAATCTGCTTCTGAAACTGATACAAAGCACTGGTCCTCTAACATCCTATGCTTGTCAGTTAAGATGAGAAACGTGTGAGCTTTGTGAATGATGTAGTTCTTTTGAACTGAAAAATGTCTGCCCTTACCTGAAACGAAGTCTTGCTTGTAGTAAGACACAGAGCCTGGGATTTAACTCCATTTCTGAAAGGAAACACACAGCATTTTTCTCATCCATGGATCACACTCTGCTTTAGAGCGAGAAGCCCGCTCTTGCTTTTAGAGTCTCTAATATAGCAGGTAATCTGAGTGTGCCCAGAACAAAAGAACGGTGTTTCCTACACATACGGACCATATCTAGTTCAACTCTGCTTCTGAAACTGATACAATGCACTGGTCCTCTAACATCCAATGCTTGTCTGTTTAGATGAGAAACTTGTGAGCTTCGTGAACAATGCAGTTCGTTTGAGCTGAAAAGTGACTGCCCTTACCTGAAACGAAGTCTTGCTTGTGGGACGACACAGAGCCTGGGATTTAACTCCATTTCTGAAGGGAAACACACAGCATTTTTCTCATCCATGGATCACACTCTGCTTTAGAGCGAGAAGGTCGCTCTTGCTTTCTGGAGTCTCTAACACAGCAGGAAACGTGAGTGTGCTGAGAACAAAAGAACGGTGTTTCCTACACATACGGACCATATCTAGTCCAACTCTTCTTCTAAAACTGATACAAATCACTGGTCCTCTAACATCCAATGCCTGTCAGTTAAGATGGGAAATGTGTGAGCTTCATGAACGATGTAGTTCGTTTGAGCAGAAAAGTGACTGCCCTTTCCTGAAACGAATTCTTGCTTGTAGGAAGACTCACAGCCTGGGATTTAACTCCATTTCTGAAGTGAAACACACAGCAGTGTTCTCATCCATTGATCATACTCTGCTTTAGAACAAGAAGCACGCTCATGCTTTCTAGAGTCTCTAAGACAGCAGGAAATGTGATTTTGCTGACAACAAAAGAACGGTGTATCCTACACATACGGACCATATCTAGTTCAACTCTGCTTCTGAAACTGATACAAAGCACTGGTTCTCTAACATCCAATGCTTGTCTGTTAAGATGAGAAACGTGTGAGCTTTGTGTACGATGTAGTTCGTTTGAGCTGAAAAGTGACTGCCCTTACCTGAATCTGATGTCTTGCTTGTAGGAAGACACAGAGCCTGGGATTTAACTCCATTTCTGAATGGAAACACACAGCATAGTTCTCATCCATGGATCACACTCTGTTTTAGAGCAAGAAGCATGCTCTTGCTTTCTAGTGTCTCTAAGACAGCAGGAAATCTGAGTGTGTTCAGAACAAAAGAACGGAGTTTCCTACACAAACGGACCATATGTAGTCCAACTCTTCTTCTGAAACTGATACAAAGCACTGGTCCTCTAACATCCAATGCTTGTCAGTTAAGATGAGAAACGTGTGAGCTTCGTGAACGATGTAGTTCGTTTGAGCAGAAAAGCGACTGCCCTTACCTGAATCGAAGTCTTGTTTGTAGGAAGACTCAGAGCCTGGGATTTAACTCCATTTCTGAAGTGAAACACACAGCAGTGTAATCATCCATTGATCATACTCTGCTTTAGAACAAGAAGCACGCTCTTGCTTTCTAGATTCTCTAAGACAGCAGGAAACGAGTGTGTGCTGAGAACAAAAGAACGGTGTTTCCTACACATACGGACCATATCTAGTTCAACTCTGCTTCTGAAACTGATACAAAGCACTGGTCCTCTAACATCCAATGCTTGTCTGTTAAGATGAGAAACGTGTTAGCTTCGTGATCGATGTAGTTAGTTTGACCTGAAAAGTGACTGCCGTTATCTGAAACGAAGTCTTGCTTGTAGGAAGACACAGAGATTGAGTTTTAACTCCATTTATGAAGGGAAACACAAAGCATAGTTGTCATCCATGGATCACACTCTGCTTTAGAGCGAGAAGCATGCTCTTGCTTTCTGGAGTCTCTAACA
Organism: Onychomys leucogaster; assembly: GCA_949786385.1. Lineage (NCBI taxonomy): Eukaryota > Metazoa > Chordata > Mammalia > Rodentia > Cricetidae > Onychomys > Onychomys leucogaster. The sequence goes on from CATKUP010000069.1 coordinate 1,339,563, forward strand.
CAGCAGGAAACGTGAGTGTGCTGAGAACAAAAGAACGGTGTTTCCTACACATACAGACCATATCTAGTACAACTCTTCTTCTGAAACTGATACAAATCACTGGTCCTCTAAAATCCAATGCTTGTCAGTTAAGATGGGAGACGTGTGAATTCATGAACGATGTAGTTCGTTTGAGCAGAAAAGTGACTGCCCTTACCTTAAACGAAGTCTTGCTTGTAGGAAGACTCAGAGCCTGGGATTTAACTCCATTTCTGAAGTGAAACACACAGCATTTTTCTCATCCATGATCATACTCTGCTTTAGAACAAGAAGCACGTTCTTGCTTTCTAGAGTCTCTAAGACAGCAGGAAACGTGATTTTGCTGACAACAAAAGAACGGTGTTTCCTACACATACGGACCATATCTAGTCCAAATCTGCTTCTGAAACTGATACAAAGCACTGGTCCTCTAACATCCTATGCTTGTCAGTTAAGATGAGAAACGTGTGAGCTTTGTGAATGATGTAGTTCTTTTGAACTGAAAAGTGTCTGCCCTTACCTTAAACGAAGTCTTGCTTGTAGGAAGACATAGAGCCTGGGATTTAACTCCATTTCTGAAGGGAAACACACAGCATTTTTCTCATCCATGGATCACACTCTGCCTTAGAGCGAGAAGAACGCTCTTGCTTTTAGAGTCTCTAATATAGCAGGTAATCTGAGTGTGCCCAGAACAAAAGAACGGTGTTTCTTACACATCCAGACCATATGTAGTCCAAATCTGCTTCTGAAAGTGATACAAAGCACTGACCCTCTAACATCCAATGCTTGTCAATTAAGATGAGAAACGTGTGAGCTTCGTGAACGATGTAGTTCGTTTGAGCAGAAAAGTGACTGCCCATACCTGAATCGAAGTCTTGTTTGTAGGAAGACTCAGAGCCTGTGATTTAACTCCATTTCTGAAGTGAAACACACAGCAGTGTAATCATCCATTGATCATACTCTGCTTTAGAACAAGAAGCACGCTCTTGCTTTCTAGAGTCTCTAAGACAGCAGGAAACGAGTGTGTGCTGAGAACAAAAGAACGGTGTTTCCTACACATACGGACCATATCTAGTTCAACTCTGCTTCTGAAACTGACACAAAGCACTGGTCCTCTAACATCCAATGCTTGTCTGTTAAGATGAGAAACGTGTGAGCTTTGTGTACGATGTAGTTCGTTTGAGCTGAAAAGTGACTGCCCTTACCTGAATCGATGTCTTGCTTGTAGGAAGACACAGAGCCTGGGATTTAACTCCATTTCTGAATGGAAACACACAGCATAGTTCTCATCCATGGATCACACTCTGCTTTAGAACAAGAAGCACTCTCTTGCTTTCTAAAGTCTCTAAGACAGCAGGAAACGTGAGTGTGCGGAGAACAAAAGAACGGTGTTTCCTACAGATACGGACCATATCTAGTCCAACTCTCCTTCCTAAACTGATACAAACCACTGGTCCTCTAACATCCAATGCTTGTCTGTTAAGAAGAGAAATGTGTGAGCTCAGTGAACGATGTAGTTAGTTTGACCTGAAAAGTGACTGCCGTTATCTGAAACGAAGTCTTGCTTGTAGGAAGACACAGAGATTGAGTTTTAACTCCATTCATGAAGGGAAACACAAAGCATAGTTGTCATCCATGGATCACACTCTGCTTTAGAGCGAGAAGCATGCTCTTGCTTTCTGGAGTCTCTAACACAGCAGGAAACGTGAGTGTGCTGAGAACAAAAGAACGGTGTTTCCTACACATACAGACCATATCTAGTACAACTCTTCTTCTGAAACTGATACAAATCACTGGTCCTGTAAAATCCAATGCTTGTCAGTTAAGATGGGAGACGTGTGAATTCATGAACGATGTACTTCGTTTGAGCAGAAAAGTGACTGCCCTTACCTTAAACGAAGTCTTGCTTGTAGGAAGACTCAGAGCCTGGGATTTAACTCCATTTCTGAAGTGAAACACACAGCATTTTTCTCATCCATTGATCATACTCTGCTTTAGAACAAGAAGCACGTTCTTGCTTTCTAGAGTCTCTAAGACAGCAGGAAACGTGATTTTGCTGAGAACAAAAGAACGGTGTTTCCTACACATACGGACCATATCTAGTCCAAATCTGCTTCTGAAACTGATACAAAGCACTGGTCCTCTAACATCCTATGCTTGTCAGTTAAGATGAGAAACGTGTGAGCTTTGTGAATGATGTAGTTCTTTTGAACTGAAAAGTGTCTGCCCTTACCTGAAACGAAGTCTTGCTTGTAGTAAGACACAGAGCCTGGGATTTAACTCCATTTCTGAAAGGAAACACACAGCATTTTTCTCATCCATGGATCACACTCTGCTTTAGAGCGAGAAGCCCGCTCTTGCTTTTAGAGTCTCTAATATAGCAGGTAATCTGAGTGTGCCCAGAACAAAAGAACGGTGTTTCCTACACATACGGACCATATCTATTTCAACTCTGCTTCTGAAACTGATACAATGCACTGGTCCTCTAACATCCAATGCTTGTCTGTTTAGATGAGAAACTTGTGAGCTTCGTGAACAATGCAGTTCGTTTGAGCTGAAAAGTGACTGCCCTTACCTGAAACGAAGTCTTGCTTGTGGGACGACACAGAGCCTGGGATTTAACTCCATTTCTGAAGGGAAACACACAGCATTTTTCTCATCCATGGATCACACTCTGCTTTAGAGTGAGAACCACGCTCTTGATTTTAGAGTCTCTAATATAGATGGTAATCTGAGTGTGCCCAGAACAAAAGAACGGTATTTCTTACACTTACAGACCATGTGTAGTCCAAATCTGCTTCTGAAACTGATACAAAGCACTGACCCTCTAACATCCAATGCTTGTCAGTTAAGATGAGAAACGTGTGAGCTTCGTGAATGATGTAGTTCGTTTGAGCAGAAATGTGACTGCCCTTACTTGAATCGAAGTCTTGTTTGTAGGAAGACTCAGAGCCTGGGATTTAACTCGATTTCTGAAGTGAAACACACAGCAGTGTAATCATCCATTGATCATACTCTGCTTTAGAACAGGAAGCACGCTCTTGCTTTCTAGAGTCTCTAAGACAGCAGGAAACGAGTGTGTGCTGAGAACAAAAGAACGGTGTTTCCTACACATACGGACCATATCTAGTTCAACTCTGCTTCTGAAACTGATACAAAGCACTGGTCCTCTAACATCCAATGCTTGTCTGTTAAGATGAGAAACGTGTGAGCTTCGTGAACGATGTAGTTCGTTTGAGCTGAAAAGTGACTGCCCTTACCTGAAACGAAGTCTTGCTTGTAGGAAGACTCAGAGCCTGGGATTTAACTCCATTTCTGAAGGGAAACACACAGCATAGTTCTCATCCATGGATCACACTCTGCTTTATAGCGAGAAGGACGCTCTTGCTTTCTGGAGTCTCTAACACAGCAGGAAACGTGAGTGTGCTGAGAACAAAAGAACGGTGTTTCCTACACATACGGACCATATCTAGTTCAACTCTGCTTCTGAAACTGATACAAAGCACTGGTCCTCTAACATCCAATGCTTGTCTGTTAAGATGAGAAACGTGTGAGCTTTGTGAATGATGTAGTTCGTTTGAGCTGAAAAGTGACTGCCCTTACCTGAATCGATATCTTGCTTGTAGGAAGACACAGAGCCTGGGATTTAACTCCATTTCTGAATGGAAACACACAGCATAGTTCTCATCCATGGATCACACTCTGCTTTAGAGCAAGAAGCATGCTCTTGCTTTCTAGTGTCTCTAAGACAGTAGGAAATCTGAGTGTGCTCAGAACAAAAGAACGGAGTTTCCTACACAAACGGACCATATGTAGTCCAACTCTTCTTCTGAAACTGATACAAAGCACTGGTCCTCTAACATCCAATGCTTGTCAGTTAAGATGGGAAACGTGTGAGCTTCATGAACGATGTAGTTCGTTTGAGCAGAAAAGTGACTGCCCTTACCTTAAACGAAGTCTTGCTTGTAGGAAAACATAGAGCCTGGGATTTAACTCCATTTATGAAGGGAAACACACAGCATTTTTCTCATCCATGGATCACACTCTGCTTTAGAGCGAGAAGCACGCTCTTGCTTTTAGAGTCTCTAATATAGCAGGTAATCTGAGTGTGCCCAGAACAAAAGAACGGTGTTTCTTACACTTACAGACCATATGTAGTCCAAATCTGCTTCTGAAAGTGATACAAAGCACTGACCCTCTAACATCCAATGCTTGTCAGTTAAGATGAGAAACGTGTGAGCTTCGTGAACGATGTAGTTCGTTTGAGCAGAAAAGTGACTGCCCTTACCTGAATCGAAGTCTTGTTTGTAGGAAGACTCAGAGCCTGGGATTTAACTCCATTTCTGAAGTGAAACACACAGCAGTGTAATCATCCATTTATCATACTCTGCTTTAGAACAAGAAGCACGCTCTTGCTTTCTAGATTCTCTAAGACAGCAGGAAACGAGTGTGTGCTGAGAACAAAAGAACGGTGTTTCCTACACATACGGACCATATCTAGTTCAACTCGGCTTCTGAAACTGATACAAAGCACTGGTCCTCTAACACCCAATGCTTGTCTGTTAAGATGAGAAACGTGTGAGCTTCGTGAACGATGTAGTTCGTTTGAGCTGAAAAGTGACTGCCCTTACCTGAAACGAAGTCTTGCTTATAGGAAGACACAGAGCCTTGGATTTAACTCCATTTCTGAAGGGAAACACACAGCATAGTTCTCATCCATGGATCACACTCTGCTTTAGAGCAAGAAGCATGCTCTTGCTTTCTAGATTCTCTAATAGAGCAGGAAATCTGAGTGTGCTCAGAACAAAAGAACGGAGTTTCCTACACATACGGACCATATGTAGTCCAACTCTTCTTCTGAAACTGATACAAAGCACTGGTCCTCTAACATCCAATGCTTGTCAGTTAAGATGGGAAACGTGTGAGCTTCATGAACGATGTAGTTCGTTTGAGCAGAAAAGTGACTGCCCTTACCTGAATCGAAGTCTTGTTTGTAGGAAGACTCAGAGCCTGGGATTTAACTCCATTTCTGAAGTGAAACACACAGCAGTGTAATCATCCATTTATCATACTCTGCTTTAGAACAAGAAGCACGCTCTTGCTTTCTAGATTCTCTAAGACAGCAGGAAACGAGTGTGTGCTGAGAACAAAAGAACGGTGTTTCCTACACATACGGACCGTATCTAGTTCAACTCGGCTTCTGAAACTGATACAAAGCACTGGTCCTCTAACATCCAATGCTTGTCTGTTAAGATGAGAAACGTGTGAGCTTCGTGAACGATGTAGTTCATTTGAGCTGAAAAGTGACTGCCCTTACCTGAAACGAAGTCTTGCTTATAGGAAGACACAGAGCCTTGGATTTAACTCCATTTCTGAAGGGAAACACACAGCATAGTTCTCATCCATGGATCACACTCTGCTTTAGAGCAAGAAGCATGCTCTTGCTTTCTAGATTCTCTAATAGAGCAGGAAATCTGAGTTTGCTCAGAACAAAAGAACGGAGTTTCCTACACATACGGACCATATGTAGTCCAACTCTTCTTCTGAAACTGATACAAAGCACTGGTCCTCTAACATCCAATGCTTGTCAGTTAAGATGGGAAACGTGTGAGCTTCATGAACGATGTAGTTCGTTTGAGCAGAAAAGTGACTGCCCTTACCTTAAACGAAGTCTTGCTTGTAGGAAGACTCAGAGCCTGGGATTTAACTCCATTTCTGTAGTGAAACACACAGCAGTGTTCTCATCCATTGATCACACTCTGCTTTAGAACAAGAAGCACTCTCTTGCTTTCTAAAGTCTCTAAGACAGCAGGAAACGAGTGTGTGCTGAGAACAAAAGAATGGTGTTTCCTACACATACGGACCATATCTAGTTCAACTCGGCTTCTGAAACTGATACAAAGCACTGGTCCTCTAACACCCAATGCTTGTCTGTTAAGATGAGAAACGTGTGAGCTTCGTGAACGATGTAGTTCGTTTGAGCTGAAAAGTGACTGCCCTTACCTGAAACGATGTCTTGCTTATAGGAAGACACAGAGCCTTGGATTTAACTCCATTTCTGAAGGGAAACACACAGCATAGTTCTCATCCATGGATCACACTCTGCTTTAGAGCAAGAAGCATGCTCTTGCTTTCTAGATTCTCTAATAGAGCAGGAAATCTGAGTGTGCTCAGAACAAAAGAACGGAGTTTCCTACACATACGGACCATATGTAGTCCAACTCTTCTTCTGAAACTGATACAAAGCACTGGTCCTCTAACATCCAATGCTTGTCAGTTAAGATGGGAAACGTGTGAGCTTCATGAACGATGTAGTTCGTTTGAGCAGAAAAGTGACTGCCCTTACCTGAATCGAAGTCTTGTTTGTAGGAAGACTCAGAGCCTGGGATTTAACTCCATTTCTGAAGTGAAACACACAGCAGTGTAATCATCCATTTATCATACTCTGCTTTAGAACAAGAAGCACGCTCTTGCTTTCTAGATTCTCTAAGACAGCAGGAAACGAGTGTGTGCTGAGAACAAAAGAACGGTGTTTCCTACACATACAGACCATATCTAGTTCAACTCGGCTTCTGAAACTGATACAAAGCACTGGTCCTCTAACATCCAATGCTTGTCTGTTAAGATGAGAAACGTGTGAGCTTCGTGAACGATGTAGTTCGTTTGAGCTGAAAAGTGACTGCCCTTACCTGAAACGAAGTCTTGCTTATAGGAAGACACAGAGCCTTGGATTTAACTCCATTTCTGAAGGGAAACACACAGCATAGTTCTCATCCATGGATCACACTCTGCTTTAGAGCAAGAAGCATGCTCTTGCTTTCTAGATTCTCTAATAGAGCAGGAAATCTGAGTGTGCTCAGAACAAAAGAACGGAGTTTCCTACACATACGGACCATATGTAGTCCAACTCTTCTTCTGAAACTGATACAAAGCACTGGTCCTCTAACATCCAATGCTTGTCAGTTAAGATGGGAAACGTGTGAGCTTCATGAACGATGTAGTTCGTTTGAGCAGAAAAGTGACTGCCCTTACCTGAATCGAAGTCTTGTTTGTAGGAAGACTCAGAGCCTGGGATTTAACTCCATTTCTGAAGTGAAACACACAGCAGTGTAATCATCCATTTATCATACTCTGCTTTAGAACAAGAAGCACGCTCTTGCTTTCTAGATTCTCTAAGACAGCAGGAAACGAGTGTGTGCTGAGAACAAAAGAACGGTGTTTCCTACACATACGGACCATATCTAGTTCAACTCGGCTTCTGAAACTGATACAAAGCACTGGTCCTCTAACATCCAATGCTTGTCTGTTAAGATGAGAAACGTGTGAGCTTCGTGAACGATGTAGTTCGTTTGAGCTGAAAAGTGACTGCCCTTACCTGAAACGAAGTCTTGCTTGTAGGAAGACTCAGAGCCTGGGATTTAACTCCATTTCTGAAGGGAAACACACAGCATAGTTCTCATCCATGGATCACACTCTGCTTTAGAGCGAGAAGGACGCTCTTGCTTTCTGGAGTCTCTAACACAGCAGGAAACGTGAGTGTGCTGAGAACAAAAGAACGGTGTTTCCTACACATACGGACCATATCTAGTTCAACTCGGCTTCTGAAACTGATACAAAGCACTGGTCCTCTAACATCCAATGCTTGTCTGTTAAGATGAGAAACGTGTGAGCTTCGTGAATGATGTAGTTCATTTGAGCTGAAAAGTGACTGCCCTTACCTGAAACGAAGTCTTGCTTATAGGAAGACACAGAGCCTTGGATTTAACTCCATTTCTGAAGGGAAACACACAGCATAGTTCTCATCCATGGATCACACTCTGCTTTAGAGCAAGAAGCATGCTCTTGCTTTCTAGATTCTCTAATAGAGCAGGAAATCTGAGTTTGCTCAGAACAAAAGAACGGAGTTTCCTACACATACGGACCATATGTAGTCCAACTCTTCTTCTGAAACCGATACAAAGCACTGGTCCTCTAACATCCAATGCTTGTCAGTTAAGATGGGAAACGTGTGAGCTTCATGAACGATGTAGTTCGTTTGAGCAGAAAAGTGACTGCCCTTACCTTAAACGAAGTCTTGCTTGTAGGAAGACTCAGAGCCTGGGATTTAACTCCATTTCCGTAGTGAAACACACAGCAGTGTTCTCATCCATTGATCACACTCTGCTTTAGAACAAGAAGCACTCTCTTGCTTTCTAAAGTCTCTAAGACAGCAGGAAACGAGTGTGTGCTGAGAACAAAAGAATGGTGTTTCCTACACATACGGACCATATCTAGTTCAACTCGGCTTCTGAAACTGATACAAAGCACTGGTCCTCTAACACCCAATGCTTGTCTGTTAAGATGAGAAACGTGTGAGCTTCGTGAACGATGTAGTTCGTTTGAGCTGAAAAGTGACTGCCCTTACCTGAAACGATGTCTTGCTTATAGGAAGACACAGAGCCTTGGATTTAACTCCATTTCTGAAGGGAAACACACAGCATAGTTCTCATCCATGGATCACACTCTGCTTTAGAGCAAGAAGCATGCTCTTGCTTTCTAGATTCTCTAATAGAGCAGGAAATCTGAGTGTGCTCAGAACAAAAGAACGGAGTTTCCTACACATACGGACCATATGTAGTCCAACTCTTCTTCTGAAACTGATACAAAGCACTGGTCCTCTAACATCCAATGCTTGTCAGTTAAGATGGGAAACGTGTGAGCTTCATGAACGATGTAGTTCGTTTGAGCAGAAAAGTGACTGCCCTTACCTGAATCGAAGTCTTGTTTGTAGGAAGACTCAGAGCCTGGGATTTAACTCCATTTCTGAAGTGAAACACACAGCAGTGTAATCATCCATTTATCATACTCTGCTTTAGAACAAGAAGCACGCTCTTGCTTTCTAGATTCTCTAAGACAGCAGGAAACGAGTGTGTGCTGAGAACAAAAGAACGGTGTTTCCTACACATACAGACCATATCTAGTTCAACTCGGCTTCTGAAACTGATACAAAGCACTGGTCCTCTAACATCCAATGCTTGTCTGTTAAGATGAGAAACGTGTGAGCTTCGTGAACGATGTAGTTCGTTTGAGCTGAAAAGTGACTGCCCTTACCTGAAACGAAGTCTTGCTTGTAGGAAGACTCAGAGCCTGGGATTTAACTCCATTTCTGAAGGGAAACACACAGCATAGTTCTCATCCATGGATCACACTCTGCTTTAGAGCGAGAAGGACGCTCTTGCTTTCTGGAGTCTCTAACACAGCAGGAAACGTGAGTGTGCTGAGAACAAAAGAACGGTGTTTCCTACACATACGGACCATATCTAGTTCAACTCTGCTTCTGAAACTGATACAAAGCACTGGTCCTCTAACATCCAATGCTTGTCTGTTAAGATGAGAAACGTGTGAGCTTTGTGAATGATGTAGTTCGTTTGAGCTGAAAAGTGACTGCCCTTACCTGAATCGATATCTAGCTTGTAGGAAGACACAGAGCCTGGGATTTAACTCCATTTCTGAATGGAAACACACAGCATAGTTCTCATCCATGGATCACACTCTGCTTTAGAGCAAGAAGCATGCTCTTGCTTTCTAGTGTCTCTAAGACAGTAGGAAATCTGAGTGTGCTCAGAACAAAAGAACGGAGTTTCCTACACAAACGGACCATATGTAGTCCAACTCTTCTTCTGAAACTGATACAAAGCACTGGTCCTCTAACATCCAATGCTTGTCTGTTAACATGAGAAACGTGTGAGCTTCGTGAACGATGTAGTTCGTTTGAGCTGAAAAGTGACTGCCCTTACCTGAAACGAAGTCTTGCTTATAGGAAGACACAGAGCCTTGGATTTAACTCCATTTCTGAAGGGAAACACACAGCATAGTTCTCATCCATGGATCACACTCTGCTTTAGAGCAAGAAGCATGCTCTTGCTTTCTAGATTCTCTAATAGAGCAGGAAATCTGAGTGTGCTCAGAACAAAAGAACGGAGTTTCCTACACATACGGACCATATGTAGTCCAACTCTTCTTCTGAAACTGATACAAAGCACTGGTCCTCTAACATCCAATGCTTGTCAGTTAAGATGGGAAACGTGTGAGCTTCATGAACGATGTAGTTCGTTTGAGCAGAAAAGTGACTGCCCTTACCTGAATCGAAGTCTTGTTTGTAGGAAGACTCAGAGCCTGGGATTTAACTCCATTTCTGAAGTGAAACACACAGCAGTGTAATCATCCATTTATCATACTCTGCTTTAGAACAAGAAGCACGCTCTTGCTTTCTAGATTCTCTAAGACAGCAGGAAACGAGTGTGTGCTGAGAACAAAAGAACGGTGTTTCCTACACATACGGACCATATCTAGTTCAACTCGGCTTCTGAAACTGATACAAAGCACTGGTCCTCTAACATCCAATGCTTGTCTGTTAAGATGAGAAACGTGTGAGCTTCGTGAACGATGTAGTTCGTTTGAGCTGAAAAGTGACTGCCCTTACCTGAAACGAAGTCTTGCTTGTAGGAAGACTCAGAGCCTGGGATTTAACTCCATTTCTGAAGGGAAACACACAGCATAGTTCTCATCCATGGATCACACTCTGCTTTAGAGCGAGAAGGACGCTCTTGCTTTCTGGAGTCTCTAACACAGCAGGAAACGTGAGTGTGCTGAGAACAAAAGAACGGTGTTTCCTACACATACGGACCATATCTAGTTCAACTCTGCTTCTGAAACTGATACAAAGCACTGGTCCTCTAACATCCAATGCTTGTCTGTTAAGATGAGAAACGTGTGAGCTTTGTGAATGATGTAGTTCGTTTGAGCTGAAAAGTGACTGCCCTTACCTGAATCGATATCTTGCTTGTAGGAAGACACAGAGCCTGGGATTTAACTCCATTTCTGAATGGAAACACACAGCATAGTTCTCATCCATGGATCACACTCTGCTTTAGAGCAAGAAGCATGCTCTTGCTTTCTAGTGTCTCTAAGACAGTAGGAAATCTGAGTGTGCTCAGAACAAAAGAACGGAGTTTCCTACACAAACGGACCATATGTAGTCCAACTCTTCTTCTGAAACTGATACAAAGCACTGGTCCTCTAACATCCAATGCTTGTCAGTTAAGATGAGAAACGTGTGAGCTTCGTGAACGATGTAGTTCATTTGAGCTGAAAAGTGACTGCCCTTACCTGAAACGAAGTCTTGCTTATAGGAAGACACAGAGCCTTGGATTTAACTCCATTTCTGAAGGGAAACACACAGCATAGTTCTCATCCATGGATCACACTCTGCTTTAGAGCAAGAAGCATGCTCTTGCTTTCTAGATTCTCTAATAGAGCAGGAAATCTGAGTTTGCTCAGAACAAAAGAACGGAGTTTCCTACACATACGGACCATATGTAGTCCAACTCTTCTTCTGAAACTGATACAAAGCACTGGTCCTCTAACATCCAATGCTTGTCAGTTAAGATGGGAAACGTGTGAGCTTCATGAACGATGTAGTTCGTTTGAGCAGAAAAGTGACTGCCCTTACCTTAAACGAAGTCTTGCTTGTAGGAAGACTCAGAGCCTGGGATTTAACTCCATTTCCGTAGTGAAACACACAGCAGTGTTCTCATCCATTGATCACACTCTGCTTTAGAACAAGAAGCACTCTCTTGCTTTCTAAAGTCTCTAAGACAGCAGGAAACGAGTGTGTGCTGAGAACAAAAGAATGGTGTTTCCTACACATACGGACCATATCTAGTTCAACTCGGCTTCTGAAACTGATACAAAGCACTGGTCCTCTAACACCCAATGCTTGTCTGTTAAGATGAGAAACGTGTGAGCTTCGTGAACGATGTAGTTCGTTTGAGCTGAAAAGTGACTGCCCTTACCTGAAACGATGTCTTGCTTATAGGAAGACACAGAGCCTTGGATTTAACTCCATTTCTGAAGGGAAACACACAGCATAGTTCTCATCCATGGATCACACTCTGCTTTAGAGCAAGAAGCATGCTCTTGCTTTCTAGATTCTCTAATAGAGCAGGAAATCTGAGTGTGCTCAGAACAAAAGAACGGAGTTTCCTACACATACGGACCATATGTAGTCCAACTCTTCTTCTGAAACTGATACAAAGCACTGGTCCTCTAACATCCAATGCTTGTCAGTTAAGATGGGAAACGTGTGAGCTTCATGAACGATGTAGTTCGTTTGAGCAGAAAAGTGACTGCCCTTACCTGAATCGAAGTCTTGTTTGTAGGAAGACTCAGAGCCTGGGATTTAACTCCATTTCTGAAGTGAAACACACAGCAGTGTAATCATCCATTTATCATACTCTGCTTTAGAACAAGAAGCACGCTCTTGCTTTCTAGATTCTCTAAGACAGCAGGAAACGAGTGTGTGCTGAGAACAAAAGAACGGTGTTTCCTACACATACAGACCATATCTAGTTCAACTCGGCTTCTGAAACTGATACAAAGCACTGGTCCTCTAACATCCAATGCTTGTCTGTTAAGATGAGAAACGTGTGAGCTTCGTGAACGATGTAGTTCGTTTGAGCTGAAAAGTGACTGCCCTTACCTGAAACGAAGTCTTGCTTATAGGAAGACACAGAGCCTTGGATTTAACTCCATTTCTGAAGGGAAACACACAGCATAGTTCTCATCCATGGATCACACTCTGCTTTAGAGCAAGAAGCATGCTCTTGCTTTCTAGATTCTCTAATAGAGCAGGAAATCTGAGTGTGCTCAGAACAAAAGAACGGAGTTTCCTACACATACGGACCATATGTAGTCCAACTCTTCTTCTGAAACTGATACAAAGCACTGGTCCTCTAACATCCAATGCTTGTCAGTTAAGATGGGAAACGTGTGAGCTTCATGAACGATGTAGTTCGTTTGAGAAGAAAAGTGACTGCCCTTACCTTAAACGAAGTCTTGCTTGTAGGAAGACTCAGAGCCTGGGATTTAACTCCATTTCTGAAGTGAAACACACAGCAGTGTTCTCATCCATTGATCACACTCTGCTTTAGAACAAGAAGCACTCTCTTGCTTTCTAAAGTCTCTAAGACAGCAGGAAACTTGAGTGTGCGTAGAACAAAAGAACGGTGTTTCCTACACATACGGACCATATCTAGTCCAACTCTCCTTCCTAATCTGATACAAAGCACTGGTCCTCTAACATCCAATGCTTGTCTGTTAAGAAGAGAAATGTGTGAGCTCAGTGAACGATGTAGTTAGTTTGACCTGAAAAGTGACTGCCGTTATCTGAATGAAGTCTTGCTTGTAGGAAGACACAGAGATTGAGTTTTAACTCCATTTATGAAGGGAAACACAAAGCATAGTTGTCATCCATGGATCACACTCTGCTTTAGAGCGAGAAGCATGCTCTTGCTTTCTGGAGTCTCTAACACAGCAGGAAACGTGAGTGTGCTGAAAACAAAAGAACGGTGTTTCCTACACATACAGACCATATCTAGTACAACTCTTCTTCTGAAACTGATACAAATCACTGGTCCTCTAAAATCCAATGCTTGTCAGTTAAGATGGGAGACGTGTGAATTCATGAACGATGTAGTTCGTTTGAGCAGAAAAGTGACTGCCCTTACCTTAAACGAAGTCTTGCTTGTAGGAAGACTCAGAGCCTGGGATTTAACTCCATTTCTGAAGTGAAACACACGGCATTTTTCTCATCCATTGAACATACTCTGCTTTAGAACAAGAAGCACGTTCTTGCTTTCTAGAGTCTCTAAGACAGCAGGAAACGAGATTTTGCTGAGAACAAAAGAACGGTGTTTCCTACACATACGGACCATATCTAGTCCAAATCTGCTTCTGAAACTGATACAAAGCACTGGTCCTCTAACATCCTATGCTTGTCAGTTAAGATGAGAAACGTGTGAGCTTTGTGAATGATGTAGTTCTTTTGAACTGAAAAGTGTCTGCCCTTACCTGAAACGAAGTCTTGCTTGTAGTAAGACACAGAGCCTGGGATTTAACTCCATTTCTGAAAGGAAACACACAGCATTTTTCTCATCCATGGATCACACTCTGCTTTAGAGCGAGAAGCCCGCTCTTGCTTTTAGAGTCTCTAATATAGCAGGTAATCTGAGTGTGCCCAGAACAAAAGAACGGTGTTTCCTACACATACGGACCATATCTAGTTCAACTCTGCTTCTGAAACTGATACAATGCACTGGTCCGCTAACATCCAATGCTTGTCTGTTTAGATGAGAAACTTGTGAGCTTCGTGAACGATGCAGTTCGTTTGAGCTGAAAAGTGACTGCCCTTACCTGAAACGAAGTCTTGCTTGTGGGACGACACAGAGCCTGGGATTTAACTCCATTTCTGAAGGGTAACACACAGCATTTTTCTCATCCATGGATCACACTCTGCTTTAGAGTGAGAACCACGCTCTTGATTTTAGAGTCTCTAATATAGATGGTAATCTGAGTGTGCCCAGAACAAAAGAATGGTATTTCTTACACTTACAGACCATACGTAGTCCAAACCTGCTTCTGAAACTGATACAAAGCACTGACCCTCTAACATCCAATGCTTGTCAGTTAAGATGAGAAACGTGTGAGCTTCGTGAATGATGTAGTTCGTTTGAGCAGAAAAGTGACTGCCCTTACTTGAATCGAATTCTTGTTTGTAGGAAGACTCAGAGCCTGGGATTTAACTCCATTTCTGAAGGGAAACACACAGCATAGTTCTCATCCATGGATCACACTCTGCTTTAGAGCGAGAAGGACGCTCTTGCTTTCTGGAGTCTCTAACACAGCAGGAAACGTGAGTGTGCTGAGAACAAAAGAACGGTGTTTCCTACACATACGGACCATATCTAGTTCAACTCTGCTTCTGAAACTGATACAAAGCACTGGTCCTCTAACATCCAATGCTTGTCTGTTAAGATGAGAAACGTGTGAGCTTTGTGTACGATGTAGTTCGTTTGAGCTGAAAAGTGACTGCCCTTACCTGAATCGATGTCTTGCTTGTAGGAAGACACAGAGCCTGGGATTTAACTCCATTTCTGAATGGAAACACACAGCATAGTTCTCATCCATGGATCACACTCTGCTTTAGAGCAAGAAGCATGCTCTTGCTTTCTAGTGTCTCTAAGACAGCAGGAAATCTGAGTGTGCTCAGAACAAAAGAACGGAGTTTCCTACACAAACGGACCATATGTAGTCCAACTCTTCTTCTGAAACTGATACAAAGCACTGGTCCTCTAACATCCAATGCTTGTCAGTTAAGATGGGAAACGTGTGAGCTTCATGAACGATGTAGTTCGTTTGAGCAGAAAAGTGACTGCCCTTACCTTAAACGAAGTCTTTCTTGTAGGAAAACATAGAGCCTGGGATTTAACTCCATTTCTGAAGGGAAACACACAGCATTTTTCTCATCCATGGATCACACTCTGCTTTAGAGCGAGAAGCACGCTCTTGCTTTTAGAGTCTCTAATATAGCAGGTAATCTGAGTGTGCCCAGAACAAAAGAACGGTGTTTCTTACACTTACAGACCATATGTAGTCCAAATCTGCTTCTGAAACTGATACAAAGCACTGACCCTCTAACATCCAATGCTTGTCAGTTAAGATGAGAAACGTGTGAGCTTCGTGAACGATGTAGTTCGTTCGAGCAGAAAAGTGACTGCCCTTACCTTAAACGAAGTCTTGCTTGTAGGAAGACATAGAGCCTGGGATTTAACTCCATTTCTGAAGGGAAACACACAGCATTTTTCTCATCCATGGATCACACTCTGCTTTAGAGCGAGAAGCACGCACTTGCTTTTAGATTCTCTAATATAGCAGGTAATCTAAGTGTGCCCAGAACAAAAGAACGGTGTTTCTTACACTTACAGACCATATGTAGTCCAAATCTGCTTCTGAAAGTGATACAAATCACTGGTCCTCTAACATCCAATGCCTGTCAGTTAAGATGGGAAATGTGTGAGCTTCATGAACGATGTAGTTCGTTTGAGCAGAAAAATGACTGCCCTTACCTGAATCGAAGTCTTGTTTGTAGGAAGACTCAGAGCCTGGGATTTAACTCCATTTCTGAAGTGAAACACACAGCAGTGTAATCATCCATTGATCATACTCTGCTTTAGAACAGGAAGCACGCTCTTGCTTTCTAGAGTCTCTAAGACATCAGGAAAGGAGTGTGTGCTGAGAACAAAAGAACGGTGTTTCCTACACATACGGACCATATCTAGTTCAACTCTGCTTCTGAAACTGATACAAAGCACTGGTCCTCTAACATCCAATGCTTGTCTGTTAAGATGAGAAACGTGTGAGCTTCGTGAACGATGTAGTTCGTTTGAGCTGAAAAGTGACTGCCCTTACCTGAAACGAAGTCTTGCTTGTAAGAAGACACAGAGCCTGGGATTTAACTCCATTTCTGAAGGGAAACACACAGCATAGTTCTCATCCATGGATCACACTCTGCTTTAGAGCTAGAAGGACGCTCTTGCTTTCTGGAGTCTCTAACACAGCAGGAAACGTGAGTGTGCTGAGAACAAAAGAACGGTGTTTCCTACACATACGGACCATATCTAGTCCAACTCTTCTTCTAAAACTGATACAAATCACTGGTCCTCTAACATCCAATGCCTGTCAGTTAAGATGGGAAATGTGTGAGCTTCATGAACGATGTAGTTCGTTTGAGCAGAAAAGTGAATGCCCTTACCTGAAACGAAATCTTGCTTGTAGGAAGACTCAGAGCCTGGGATTTAACTCCATTTCTGAAGTGAAACACACAGCAGTGTAATCATCCATTGATCATACTCTCCTTTAGAACAAGAAGCACGCTCTTGCTTTCTAGAGTCTCTAAGACAGCAGGAAATGTGATTTTGCTGACAAGAAAAGAACGGTGTTTCCTACACATACGGACCATATCTAGTTCAACTCTGCTTCTGAAACTGATACAAAGCACTGGTCCTCTAACATCCAATGCTTGTCTGTTAAGATGAGAAACGTGTGAGCTTTGTGTACGATGTAGTTCGTTTAAGCTGAAAAGTGACTGCCCTTACCTGAATCGATGTCTTGCTTGTAGGAAGACACAGAGCCTGGGATTTAACTCCATTTCTGAATGGAAACACACAGCATAGTTCTCATCCATGGATCACACTCTGCTTTAGAGCAAGAAGCATGCTCTTGCTTTCTAGTGTCTCTAAGACAGCAGGAAATCTGAGTGTGCTCAGAACAAATGAACGGAGTTTCCTACACAAACGGACCATATGTAGTCCAACTCTTCTTCTGAAACTGATACAAAGCACTGGTCCTCTAACATCCAATGCTTGTCAGTTAAGATGGGAAACGTGTGAGCTTCATGAACGATGTAGTTCGTTTGAGCAGAAAAGTGACTGCCCTTACCTTAAACGAAGTCTTGCTTGTAGGAAGACATAGAGCCTGGGATTTAACTCCATTTCTGAAGGGAAACACACAGCCTTTTTCTCATCCATGGATCACACTCTGCTTTAGAACGAGAAGCACGCTCTTGCTTTTAGAGTCTCTAATATAGCAGGTAATCTGAGTGTGCCCAGAACAAAAGAACGGTGTTTCTTACACTTACAGACCATATGTAGTCCAAATCTGCTTCTGAAAGTGATACAAAGCACTGACCCTCTAACATCCAATGCTTGTCAGTTAAGATGAGAAACGTGTGAGCTTCGTGAACGATGTAGTTCGTTTGAGCAGAAAAGTGACTGCCCTTACCTGAATCGAAGTCTTGTTTGTAGGAAGACTCAGAGCCTGGGATTTAACTCCATTTCTGAAGTGAAACACACAGCAGTGTAATCATCCATTGATCATACTCTGCTTTAGAACAAGAAGCACGCTCTTGCTTTCTAGATTCTCTAAGACAGCAGGTAACGAGTGTGTGCTGAGAACAAAAGAACGGTGTTTCCTACACATACGGACCATATCTAGTCCAACTCTCCTTCTTAAACTGATACAAAGCACTGGTCCTCTAACATCCAATTCTTGTCTGTTAAGATGAGAAACGTGTGAGCTTCATGAACGATGTAGTTCGTTTGAGCTGAAAAGTGACTGCCGTAACCTGAAACGAAGTCTTGCTTGTAGGAAGACACAGAGATTGGGATTTAACTCCATTTCTGAAGGGAAACACACAGCATAGTTCTCATCCATGGATCACACTCTGCTGTAGCGAGAAGCATGCTCTTGCTTTCTAGAGTCTCTAAGACAGCAGGATATATGCGTGTGCCCAGAACAAAGAACGGAGTGTCCTACACATACGGGCCATATGTAGTCCAACTCTTCTTCTGAAACTGATACAAAGCTCTGGTCCTCTAACATCCAATGCTTGTCAGTTAAGATGGGAAACGTGTGAGCTTCATGAACGATGTAGTTCGTTTGAGCAGAAAAGTGAATGCCCTTACCTTATACGAAGTCTTGCTTGTAGTAAGACACAGAACCTGGGATTTAACTCCATCTCTGAACGGAAACACACAGCGGAGTTCTAATCCATGGATCACACTCTGCTTTAGAGCGAGAAGCACGCTCTTCCTTTCTGGAGTCTCTAATACAGCAGGTAATCTGAGTGTGCCCAGAACAAAAGAACGGTGTTTCCTACACATACAGACCATATGTAGTCCAAATCTGCTTCTGAAACTGATACAATGCACTGGTCCTCTAACATCCAATGCTTGTCAGTTAAGATGAGAAACGTGTGTTCATCGTGAACGATGTAGTTCGTTTGAGCAGAAAAGTGACTGCCCTTACCTGAAATGAAGTCTTGCTTGTAGGAAGACTCAGAGCCCGGGATTTAACTCCATTTCTGAAGTGAAACACACAGCTTTGTTCTCATCCATTGATCACACTCTGCTTTAGAACAAGAAGCACACTCTTGCTTTCTAGAGTCTCTAAGAGAGCAGGATACGTGAGTGTCCTGAGAACAAAAGAACCGTGTTTCCTACAAATACGGACCATATCTAGTCCAACTCTGCTTCTTAAAATGATACAAAGCACTGGTCCTCTAACATCCAATGCTTGTCTGTTAAGATGAGAAACATGTGAGCTCCGTGAACGATGTAGATCGTTTGAGCTGAAAAGTGACTGCCCTTACCTGAAACGAAGTGTTGCTTGTAGGAAGACACAGAGCCTGGGATTTAACTCCATTTCTGAAGGGAAACACACAGCATAGTTCTCATACATGGATCAAACTCTGCTTTAGAACAAGAAGCACGCTCTTGCTTTCTAAAGTCTCTAAGACAGCAGGAAACGTGAGTGTGCTGAGAACAAAAGAACGGTGTTCCTACACATAGGGACCATATCTAGTACAAATCTGCTTCTGAAACTGATACAAAGCACTGCTCCTCTAACATCCTATGCTTGTCAGTTAAGATGAGAAACGTGTGAGCTTTGTGAATGATGTAGTTCTTTTGAACTGAAAAGTGACAGCCCTTACCTGAAACGAAGTCTTGCTTGTAGGAAGACACAGAAACTGGGATTTAACTCCATTTCTGAAGGGATACACACAGCATTTTTCTCATCCATGGATCACACTCTGCTTTATAGCGAGAAGCACACTCTTGCTTTTAGAGTCTCTAATATAGCAGGTAATGTGAGTGTGCCCAGAACAAAAGAACGGTGTTTCCTACACATACAGACCATATGTAGTCCAAATCTGCTTCTGAAACTGATAGAAAGCACTGACCCTCTAACATCCAATGCTTGTCAGTTAAGATGAGAAACGAGTGAGCTTCGTGAACGATGTAGTTCGTTTGAGCATAAAAGTGACTGCCCTTACCTGAATCGAAGTCTTATTTGTAGGAAGACTCAGAGCCTGGGATTTAACTCCATTTCTGAATGGAAACACACAGCATAGTTCTCATCCATGGATCACACTCTGCTTTAGAGCGAGAAGCACGCTCTTGCTTTCTAAAGTCTCTAAGACAGCAGGAAACGTGAGTGCGCTGAGAACAAAAAAACGGTGTTTCCTACACATACGGACCATATCTAGTCCAACTCTGTTTCTGAAACTGACACAAAGCACTGGTCCTCTAACATCCAATGCTTGTCAGTTAAGATGAGAAACGTGTGATCTTCGTGAATGATGTAGTTCGTTTGAGCAGAAAAGTGACTGCCCTTACCTGAAACGAAGTCTTGCTTGTAGGAAGACTCAGAGGCTGGGATTTAACTCCATTTCTGAAGGGAAACACACAGCAGTGTTCTCATCCATTGATCACACTCTGCTTTAGAGCGAGAAGCACGCTCTTGCTTTCTAGAATCTCTAATACAGCAGGATATCTGAGTGTGCCCAGAACAAAAGAAAGGTGTTTCCTACACATACGGACCATATCTAGTCCAACTCTGTTTCTGAAACTGACACAAAGCACTGGTCCTCTAACATCCAATGCTTGTCAGTTAAGATGAGAAACGTGTGATCTTCGTGAATGATGTAGTTCGTTTGAGCAGAAAAGTGACTGCCCTTACCTGAAACGAAGTCTTGCTTGTAGGAAGACTCAGAGGCTGGGATTTAACTCCATTTCTGAAGGGAAACACACAGCAGTGTTCTCATCCATTGATCACACTCTGCTTTAGAACAAGAAGCACGCTCTTGCTTTCTAGAGTCTCTAAGACAGAAGGAAACGTGAGTGTGCTGAGAACAAAAGAACGGTGTTTCCTACACATACGGACCATATCTAGTCCAACTCTCCTTCTTAAACTGATACAAAGCACTGGTCCTCTAACATCCAATTCTTGTCTGTTAAGATGAGAAACGTGTGAGCTTCGTGAACGATGTAGTTCGTTTGAGCTGAAAAGTGACTGCCGTAACCTGAAACGAAGTCTTGCTTGTAGGAAGACACAGAGATTGGAATTTAACTCCATTTCTGAAGGGAAACACACAGCATAGTTCTCATCCATGGATCACACTCTGCTGTAGCGAGAAGCATGCTCTTGCTTTCTAGAGTCTCTAAGACAGCAGGATATATGCGTGTGCCCAGAAAAAAGAACGGAGTGTCCTACACATACGGGCCATATGTAGTCCAACTCTTCTTCTGAAACTGATACAAAGCTCTGGTCCTCTAACATCCAATGCTTGTCAGTTAAGATGGGAAACGTGTGAGCTTCATGAACGATGTAATTCGTTTGAGCAGAAAAGTGACAGCCCTTACCTGAAACGAAGTCTTGCTTGTAGAAAGACTCAGAGCCTGGGATTTAACACCATTTCTGAAGTGAAATACACAGCAGTGTAATCATCCATTGATCACACTCTGCATTAGAACAAGAAGCACGCTCTTGCTTTCTAGAGTCTCTAATACAGCAGGTAATCTGAGTGTGCCCAGGACAAAAGAACGGTGTTTCCTACACAAACGGACCATATGTCGTCCAAATCTGCTTCTGAAGCTGATACAATGCACTGGTCCTCTAACATCCATTGCTTGTCAGTTAAGATGAGAAACGTGTGATCTTCGTGAACAATGTAGTTCGTTTGAGCAGAAAAGTGACAGCCCTTACCTGAAACGAAGTCTTGCTTGTAGGAAGACTCAGAGGCTGGGATTTAACTCCATTTCTGAAGGGAAACACAAAGCATAGTTCTCATCTATGGATCACACTCTGCTTTAGAGAGAGAAACACGCTCTTGCTTTCTAGAGTCTCTAATACAGCAGGATATCTGAGTGTGCCCAGAACAAAAGAACGGTGTTTCTACACATACGGACCATATTTTGTCCAAATCTGCTTCTGAAACTGATAGAAAGCACTGACCCTCTAACATCCAATGCTTGTCAGTTAAGATGAGAAACGAGTGAGCTTCGTGAACGATGTAGTTCGTTTGAGCATAAAAGTGACTGCCCTTACCTGAATCGAAGTCTTATTTGTAGGAAGACTCAGAGCCTGGGATTTAACTCCATTTCTGAATGGAAACACACAGCATAGTTCTCATCCATGGATCACACTCTGCTTTAGAGCGAGAAGCACGCTCTTGCTTTCTAAAGTCTCTAAGACAGCAGGAAACGTGAGTGCGCTGAGAACAAAAAAACGGTGGTTCCTACACATACGGACCATATCTAGTCGAACTCTGTTTCTGAAACTGACACAAAGCACTGGTCCTCTAACATCCAATGCTTGTCAGTTAAGATGAGAAACGTGTGATCTTCGTGAATGATGTAGTTCGTTTGAGCAGAAAAGTGACTGCCCTTACCTGAAACGAAGTCTTGCTCGTAGGAAGACTCAGAGGCTGGGATTTAACTCCATTTCTGAAGGGAAACACACAGCAGTGTTCTCATCCATTGATCACACTCTGATTTAGAACGAGAAGCACGCTCTTGCTTTCTAGATTCTCTAATACAGCAGGATATCTGAGTGTGCCCAGAACAAAAGAAAGGTGTTTCCTACACATACGGACCATATGTAGTCTAACTCTGTTTCTGAAACTGACACAAAGCACTGGTCCTCTAACATCCAATGCTTGTCAGTTAAGATGAGAAACGTGTGATCTTCGTGAATGATGTAGTTCGTTTGAGCAGAAAAGTGACTGCCCTTACCTGAAACGAAGTCTTGCTTGTAGGAAGACTCAGAGGCTGGGATTTAACTCCATTTCTGAAGGGAAACACACAGCAGTGTTCTCATCCATTGATCACACTCTGCTTTAGAGCAAGAAGCACGCTCTTGATTTCTAGAGTCTCTAATACAGCAGGATATCTGAGTGTGCCCAGAACAAAAGAAAGGTGTTTCCTACACATACGGACCATATCTAGTCCAACTCTCCTTCTTAAACTGATACAAAGCACTGGTCCTCTAACATCCAATGCTTGTCTTTTAAGATGAGAAACGTGTGAGCTTCGTGAACGATGTAGTTCGTTTGAGCTGAAAAGTGACTGCCGTAACCTGAAACGAAGTCTTGCTTGTAGGAAGACACAGAGATTGGGATTTAACTCCATTTCTGAAGGGAAACACACAGCATAGTTCTCATCCATGGATCACACTATGCTTTAGACCAAGAAGCACACCTTGCTTTTAGAGTCTCTAATATAGCAGGTAATCTGAGTGTGCCCAGAACAAAAGAACGGTGTTTCCTACACATACAGACCATATGTAGTCCAAATCTGCTTCTGAAACTGATACAAAGCACTGACCCTCGAACATCCAATGCTTTTCAGTTAAGATGAGAAACGTGTGAGCTTCGTGAACGATGTAGTTCGTTTGAGCATAAAAGTGAATGCCCTTACCTGAATCGAAGTCTTGCTTGTAGGAAGACTCAGAGCCTGGGATTTAACTCCATTTCTGAATGGAAACACACAGCATAGTACTCATCCATGGATCACACTCTGCTTTAGAGCGAGAAGCACGCTCTTGCTTTCTAAAGTCTCTAAGACAGCAGGAAACGTGAGTGCGCTGAGAACAAAAGAACGGTGTTTCCTACACATACGGACCATATCTAGTCCAACTCTGTTTCTGAAACTGACACAAAGCACTGGTCCTCTAACATCCAATGCTTGTCAGTTAAGATGAGAAACGTGTGAGCTTTGAGAATGATGTAGTTCCTTTGAACTGAAAAGTGACTGCCCTTACCTGTAACGAAGTCTTGCTTGTAGTAAAACACACAGCCTGGGATTTAACTCCATTTCTGAAGGGAAACACACAGCATTTTTCTCATCCATGGATCACACTCTGCTTTGAGCAAGAAGCACACTCTTGCTTTTAGAGTCTCTAATATAGCAGGTAATCTGAGTGTGCCCAGAACAAAAGAATGGAGTTTCCTACACATACGGACCATATGTAGTCCAACTCTTCTTCTGAAACTGATACAAAGCACTGGTCCTCTAACATCCAATGCTTGTCAGTTAAGATGGGAAACGTGTGAGCTTCATGAACGATCTAGTTCGTTTGAGCAGAAAAGTGACGGCCCTTACCTTAAACGAAGTCTTGCTTGTAGGAAGACTCAGAGCCTGGGATTTAACTCCATTTCTGAAGTAAAACACACAGCTTTGTTCTCATCCATTGATCACACTCTGCTTTAGAGCGAGAAGCATGCTCTTGCTTGCTAAAGTCTCTAAGACAGAAGGAAACGTGAATGCGCTGAGAACAAAAGAAAGGTGTTTCCTACACATACGGACCATATCTAGTCCAACTCTGCTTCTGAAACTGATACAAAGCACTGGTCCTCTAACATCCAATGCTTGTCTGTTAAGATGAGAAACGTTTTAGCTCCGTGAACGATGTAGTTCGTTTGAGCTGAAAAGTGACTGCCCTTACCAGAAACGAAGTCTTGCTTGTAGGAAGACACAGAGCCTGGGATTTAACCCCATTTCTGAATGGAAACACACAGCATAGTTCTCATCCATGGATCACACTCTGCTTTAGAGCAAGAAGCACGCTCTTGCTTTCTAAAGTCTCTAAGACAGCAAGAAACGTGAGTGTGCTGAGAACAAAAGAACGGTGTTTCCTACACATACGGACCATATCTAGTCCAACTCTGTTTCTGAAACTGACACAAAGCACTGGTCCTCTAACATCCAATGCTTGTCAGTTAAGATGAGAAACGTCTGAGCTTTGAGAATGATGTAGGTCCTTTGAACTGAAAAGTGACTGCCCTTACCTCTAACGAAGTCTTGCTTGTATTAAGACACAGAGCCTGGGATTTAACTCCATCTCTGAAGGGAAACACACAGCAGAGTTCTCATCCATGGATCACACTCTGCTTTAGAGCAAGAAGCATGCTCTTGCTTTCTAGAGTCTCTAAAACAGCAGGTAATCTGAGTGTGCCCAGAACAAATGAACTGTGTTTCTACACATATGGACCATATGTAGTCCAAATCTGCTTCTGAAACTGATACACTGCACTGGTCCTCTAACATCCAGTGCTTGTCAGTTAAGATGAGAAACGTCTGAGCTTTGAGAATGATGTAGGTCCTTTGAACTGAAAAGTGACTGCCCTTACCTCTAACGAAGTCTTGCTTGTAGTAAGACACAGAGCCTGGGATTTAACTCCATCTCTGAAGGGAAACACACAGCAGTGTTCTCATCCATGGATCACACTCTGCTTTAGAGCGAGAAGCATGCTCTTGCTTTCTAGAGTCTCTAATACAGCAGGATATCTGAGTGTGCCCAGAACAAAGAACGGAGTTTCCTACACATACGGACCATATGTAGTCCAACTCTTCTTCTGAAACTGATAGAAAGCACTGACCCTCTAACATCCAATGCTTGTCAGTTAAGATGAGAAACGTGTGAGCTTCGTGAACGATGTAGTTCGTTTGAGCATAAAAGTGACTGCCCTTACCTGAATCGAAATCTTATTTGTAGGAAGACTCAGAGCCTGGTATTTAACTCCATTTCTGAATGGAAACACACAGCATAGTTCTCATCCATGGATCACACTCTGCTTTAGAGCAAGAAGCATGCTCTTGCTTTCTAGAGTCTCTAAAAGAGCAGGTAATCTGAGTGTGCCCAGAACAAATGAACTGTGTTTCCTAAACATACGGACCATATCTAGTCCAACTCTCCTTCTTAAACTGATAGAAAGCACTGGTCCTCTAACATCCAGTGCTTGTCAGTTAAGATGAGAAACGTGTGAGCTTCGTGAATGATGTAGTTCGTTTGAGCTGAAAAGTGACTGCCGTAACCTGAAACGAAGTCTTGCTTGTAGTAAGACACAGAGCCTGGGATTTAACTCCATCTCTGAAGGGAAACACACAGCAGAGTTCTCATCCATGGATCACACTCTGCTTTTGAGCGAGAAGCACGCTCTTGCTTTCTAATATCTCTAAGACAGCAGGTAATCTGAGTGTGCCCAGAACAAAAGAACGGTGTTTCCTACACATACGGACCCTATGTAGTCCAAATCTGCTTCTGAAACTCATACAATGCACTGGTCCTCTAACATCCAATGCTTGTCAGTTAAGATGAGAAACGTGTGAGCTTCGTGAATGATGTAGTTCGTTTGAGCAGAAAAGTGACAGCCCTTACCTGAAACGAAGTCTTGCTTGTAGGAAGACTCAGAGGCTGGGATTTAACTCAATTTCTGAAGTGAAACACACAGCAGTGTTCTCATCCATTGATCACACTCTGCTTTAGAACAAGAAGCACGCTCTTGCTTTCTAGAGTCTCTAAGACAGCAGGAAACGTGAGTGTGCTGAGAACAAAAGAACTGTGTTACCTACACATACGGACCATATCTAGTCCAACTCTCCTTCTTAAACTGATAGAAAGCACTGGTCCTCTAACATCCAATGCTTGTCTGTTAAGATGAGAAACGTGTGAGCTTCGTGAACGATGTAGTTCGTTTGAGCTGAAAAGTGACTGCCATAACCTGAAACGAAGTCTTGCTTGTAGGAAGACACAGAGATTGGGATTTAACTTCATTTCTGAAGGGAAACACACAGCATAGTTCTCACCCATGGATCACACTCTGCTTTACAGCAAGAAGCATGCGCTGCTTTCTAGAGTCTCTAATACAGCAGGAAATCTGAGTGTGCCCAGAACAAAGAACGGAGTTTCCTACACATACGGACCATATGTAGTCCAACTCTTCTTCTAAAACTGATACAAAGCACTGGTCCTCTAACATCCAATGCTTGTCTGTTAAGATGAGAAACGTGTGAGCTTCGTGAACGATGTAGTTCGTTTGAGCTGAAAAGTGACTGCCGTAACCTGAAACGAAGTCTTGCTTGTAGGAAGACACAGAGATTGGGATTTAACTCCATTTCTGAAGGGAAACACACAGCATAGTTCTCATCTATGGATCACACTCTGCTTTAGAGAGAGAAGCACGTTCTTGCTTTCTAGAGTCTCTAATACAGCAGGATATCTGAGTGTGCCCAGAACAAAAGAACGGTGTTTCTACACATACGGACCATATGTAGTCCAAATCTGCTTCTGAAACTGATACAATGCACTGGTCCTCTAACATCCAATGCTTGTCAGTTAAGATGAGAAACGTGTGATCTTCGTGAATGATGTAGTTCGTTTGAGCAGAAAAGTGACAGCCCTTACCTGAAACGAAGTCTTGCTTGTAGGAAGACTCAGAGGTTGGGATTTAACTCCATTTCTGAAGTGAAACACACAGCAGTGTTCTCATCCATTGATCACACTCTGCTTTAGAACAAGAAGCACGCTCTTGCTTTCTAGAGTCTCTAAGACAGCAGGAAATGTGAGTGTGCTGAGAACAAAAGAACTGTGTTTCCTACACATACGGACCATATCTAGTCCAACTCTCCTTCTTAAACTGATACAAAGCACTGGTCCTCTAACATCCAATGCTTGTCTGTTAAGATGAGAAACGTGTGAGCTTCGTGAACGATGTAGTTTCATTTGAGCTGAAAAGTGACTGCTGTAACCTGAAACGAAGTCTTGCTTGTAGGAAGACACAGAGATTGGGATTTAACTCCATTTCTGAAGGGAAACACACAGCATAGTTCTCATCCATGGATCACACTCTGCTTTAGAGCGAGAAGCATGCTCTTGCTTTCTAGAGTCTCTAATACAGCAGGATATCTGAGTGTGCCCAGAACAAAGAACGGAGTTTTCTACAAATACGGACCATATGTAGTCCAACTCTTCTTCTGAAACTGATAGAAAGCACTGACCCTCTAACATCCAATGCATGCCAGTTAAGATGAGAAACGTGTGAGCTTTGTGAACGATGTAGTTCGTTTGAGCATAAAAGTGACTGCCCTTACCTGAATCGAAGTCTTATTTGTAGGAAGACTCAGAGCCTGGTATTTAACTCCATTTCTGAATGGAAACCCACAGCATAGTTCTGATCCATGGATCACACTCTGCTTTAGAGCAAGAAGCATGCTCTTGCTTTCTAGAGTCTCTAAAACAGCAGGTAATCTGAGTGTGCCCAGAACAAATGAACTGTGTTTCCTAAACATACGGACCATATCTAGTCCAACTCTCCTTCTTAAACTGATAGAAAGCACTGGTCCTCTAACATCCAGTGCTTGTCAGTTAAGATGAGAAACGTGTGAGCTTCTTGAATGATGTAGTTCGTTTGAGCTGAAAAGTGACTGCCGTAACCTGAAACGAAGTCTTGCTTGTAGTAAGACACAGAGCCTGGGATTTAACTCCATCTCTGAAGGGAAACACACAGCAGAGTTCTCATCCATGGATCACACTCTGCTTTTGAGCGAGAAGCACGCTCTTGCTTTCTAATATCTCTAAGACAGCAGGTAATCTGAGTGTGCCCAGAACAAAAGAACGGTGTTTCCTACACATACGGACCCTATGTAGTCCAAATCTGCTTCTGAAACTGATACAATGCACTGGTCCTCTAACATCCAATGCTTGTCAGTTAAGATGAGAAACGTGTGAGCTTCGTGAATGATGTAGTTCGTTTGAGCAGAAAAGTGACAGCCCTTACCTGAAACGAAGTCTTGCTTGTAGGAAGACTCAGAGGCTGGGATTTAACTCCATTTCTGAAGTGAAACACACAGCAGTGTTCTCATCCATTAATCACACTCTGCTTTAGAACAAGAAGCACACTCTTGCTTTCTAGAGTCTCTAAGACAGCAGGAAACGTGAGTGTGCTGAGAACAAAAGAACTGTGTTTCCTAAACATACGGACCATATCTAGTCCAACTCTCCTTCTTAACCTGATACAAAGCACTGGTCCTCTAACATCCAATGCTTGTCTGTTAAGATGAGAAACGTGTGAGCTTCGTGAACGATGTAGTTCGTTTGAGCTGTAAAGTGACTGCCGTAACCTGAAACGAAGTCTTGCTTGTAGGAAGACACAGAGATTGGGATTTAACTCCATTTCTGAAGGGAAACACACAGCATAGTTCTCATCCATGGATCACACTATGCTTTAGAGCGAGAAGCATGCTCTTGCTTTCTAGAGTCTCTAATACAGCAGGATATCTGAGTGTGCCCAGAACAAAGAACGGAGTTTCCTACACATACAACCATATGTAGTCCAACCCTTCTTCTGAAACTGATACAAAGCACTGGTCCTCTAACATCCAATGCTTGTCAGTTAAGATGGGAAACCTGTGAGCTTCATGAATGATGTAATTCGTTTGAGCAGAAAAGTGACTGCCCTTACCTTAAAAGAAGTCTTGCTTGTAGGAATACTCAGAGCCTGGGATGTAACTCCATTTCTGAAGTGAAACACACAGCAGTGTTCTCATCCATTGATCATACTCTGCTTTAGAGCAAGAAGCACGCTCTTGCTTTCTAGAGTCTCTAAGACAGCAGGAAACGTGAGTGTGCTGAGAACAAAAGAACGGTGTTTCCTACAAATACGGACCATATCTAGTCCAACTCTGCTTCTTAAAATGATACAAAGCACTGGTCCTCTAACATCCAATGCTTGTGTGTTAAGATGAGAAACATGTGAGCTCCGTGAACGATGTAGATCATTTGAGCTGAAAAGTGAGTGCCCTTACCTGAAACGAATTGTTGCTTGTAGGAAGACACAGAGCCTGGGATTTAACTCCATTTCTGAAGGGAAACACACAGCATAGTTCTCATCCATGGATCACACTCTGCTTTAGAGCGAGAACCACGTTCTTGCTTTCTAAAGTCTCTAAGACAGCAGGAAACGTGAGTGTGCTGAGAACAAAAGAAGGGTGTTTCCTACACATACGGACCATATCTAGTCCAACGCTGCTTCTGAAACTGATACAAAGCACTGGTCCTCTAAAATCCTATGCTTGTCATTTAAGATGAGAAAAGTGTGAGCTTTGTGAATGATGTAGTTCCTTTGAACTGAAAAGTGACTGGCCTTACCTGACACGAAGTCTTGCTTGTAGTAAGACACAGAGCCTGGGATTTAACTCCATTTCTGAAAGGAAATACACAGCATTTTTCTCATCCATGGATCACAGTCTGCTTTAGAGCGAGAATCATGCTCTTGCTTTCTAGAGTCTCTAAGACAGCAGGAAAAGTGTGTGTGCTGAGAACAAAAGAACGGTGTTTCCTACACAAAAGGACCATATCTAGTCCAACTCTGTTTTTGAAAGTGATACAAAGCACTGGTCCTGTAACATCCAATGCTTGTCAGTTAAGATGAGAAACGTGTGAGCTTTGAGAATGATGTAGTTCCTTTGAACTGAAAAGTGACTGCCCTTACCTGTAACAAAGTCTTGCTTGTAGTAAGACACAGAACCTGGGATTTAACTCCATCTCTGAAGGGAAACACACAGCAGAGTTCTAATCCATGGATCACACTCTGCTTTAGAGCGAGAAGCATGCTCTTGCTTTCAAACGTCTCTAATACAGCAGGATATCTGAGTGTGCCCAGAAAAAAGAATGGAGTTTTCTACACATACGGACCATATGTAGTCCAACTCTTCTTCTGAAACTGATACAAAGCACTGGTCCTCTAACATCCAATGCTTGTCAGTTAAGATGGGAAACGTGTGAGCTTCATGAACGATGTAGTAAGTTTGAGCAGAAAAGTGACGGCCCTTAACTGAAACGAAGTCTTGCTTGTAGGAAGACTCAGAGGCTGGGATTTAACTCCATTTCTGAAGTGAAACACACAGCCGTGTTCTCATCCATTGATCATACTCTGCTTTAGAACAAGAAGCACGCTCTTGCTTTCTAGAGTCTCTAAGACAGCAGGAAACGTGATTTTGCTGAGAACAAAAGAACGGTGTTTCCTACACATACGAACCATATCTAGTCCAACTCTGCTTCTTAAACTGATACAAAGCACTGGTCCTCTAACATCCAATGCTTGTCTCTTAAGATGAGTAACGTGTGAGCTAGGTGAACGATGTAGTTCGTTTGAGGTGAAAAGTGACTGCCCTTACCTGAAATGAAGTCTTGCTTGTAGGAAGACACAGAGACTGGGATTTCACTCCATTTCTGAAGTGAATCACACAGCAGTGTAATCATCCATTGATCACACTCTGATTAAGAACAAGAAGCATGCTCTTGCTTTCTAGAGTCTCTAAGACAACAGGAAATGTGTATGTGCTGAGAACAAAAGAACGGTGTTTCCTACACATACGGACCATATCTAATTCAACTCTGCTTCTGAAACTGATACAAAGCACTGGTCCTCTAACATCCAATGCTTGTCTGTTAAGATCAGAAATGTGTGAGCTTCGTGAACCATGTATTTCGTTTGAGCTGAAAAGTGACTGCCCTTACCTGAAATGAAGTCTTGCTAGTAGGAAGACTCAGAGCCTGGGATTTAACTCCATTTCTGAATGGAAACACACAGCATAGTTCTCATCCATGGATCTCACTCTGCTTTAGAGCAAGAAGCATGCTCTTGCTTTCTAGAGTCTCTAATACAGCAGGAAATCTGAGTGTGCCCAGAACAAAAGAACGGAGTTTCCTACACATACGGACTATATGTAGTCCAACTCTTCTTCTGAAACTGATACAAAGCACTGGTCCTCTAACATCCAATGCTTGTCAGTTAAGATGGGAAACGTGTGAGCTTCATGAACGATGTAGTTCGTTTGAGCAGAAAAGTGACGGCCCTTACCTTAAACGAAGTCGTGCTTGTAGGAAGACTCAGAGCCTGGGATTTAACTCCATTTCTGAAGTGAAACACACAGCTTTGTTCTTATCCATTGATCACACTCTGCTTTAGAGCAAGAAGCACGCTCTTGCTTGCTAAAGTCTCTAAGACAGCAGGAAACGTGAGTGCGCTGAGAACAAAAGAAAGGTGTTTCCTACACATACGGACCATATCTAATCCAACTCTGCTTCTTAAACTGATACAAAGCACTGGTCCTCTAACATCCAATGCTTGTCTGTTAAGATGAGAAACGTGTGAGCTTTGTGAATGATGTAGTTCCTTTGAACTGAAAAGTGACTGGCCTTACCTGACACGAAGTCTTGCTTGTAGTAAGACACAGAGCCTGGGATTTAACTCCATCTCTGAAGGGAAACACACAGCAGAGTTCTAATCCATGGATCACACTCTACTTTAGAGCGAGAAGCACGCTCTTGCTTTCTAGAGTCTCTAAGACAGCAGGAAACGTGAGTGTGCTGAGAACAAAAGAACGGTGTTTCCTAAACACAGGGACCATATCTAGTCCAACTCTCCTTCTTAAACTGATACAAAGCACTGGTCCTCTAACATCCAATGCTTGTCTGTTAAGAAGAGAAATGAGTGAGCTCAGTGAACAATGTAGTTCGTTTGAGCTGAAAAGTGACTGCCGTTACCTGAAACGAAGTCTTGCTTGTAGGAAGACACAGAGATTGAGATTTAACTCCATTTATGAAGGGAAACACACAGCATAGTTCTCATCCATGGATCACACTCTGCTTTAGAGCGAGAAGCACTCTCTTGCTTTATAGAGTCTCTAACACAGCAGGAAACGTGAGTGTGCTGAGAACAAACAACGGTGTTTCCTACTCATACGGACCATATCTAGTACAACTCTTCTTCTGAAACTGATACAAATCACTGGTCCTATAACATCCAATACTTGTCAGTTAAGATGGGAAACGTGTGAGCCTCATGAACGATGTAATTCGTTTGAGCAGAAAAGTGACTGCCCTTACTTTAAACGAAGTCTTGCTTGTAGTAAGACACAGAGCCTGGGATTTAACTCCATTTCTGAAAGGAACACACAGCATTTTTCTCATCCATGGATCATACTCTGCTTTAGAGCGAGAAGCATGCTCTTGCTTTTAGAGTCTCTAATATAGCAGGTAATCTGAGTGTGCACAGAATAAAAGAACGGTGTTTCCTACAACTACAGACCATATGTAGTCCAAATCTGCTTCTGAAACTGATACAAAGCACTGACCCTCTAACATCCAATGCTTGTCAGTTAAGATGAGAAACTTGTGAGCTTCGTGAACGATGTAGTTCGTTTGAGCAGAAAAGTGACTGCCCTTACCTGAATCGAAGTCTTGCTTGTAGGAAGACTCAGAGCCTGGGATTTACCTCCATTTCTGAAGTGAAACACACAGCAGTGTAATCATCCATTGATCACACTCTGCTTTAGAACAAGAAGCACGCTCTTGCTTTCTAGAGTCTCTAAGACAGCAGGAAACGTGTGTGTGCTGAGAACAAAAGAACGGTGTTTCCTACACAAAAGGACCATATCTAGTCCAACTCTGTTTTTGAAACTGATACAAAGCACTGGTCCTCTAACATCCAATGCTTGTCAGTTAAGATGAGAAACGTGTGAGCTTTGAGAATGATGTAGTTCCTTTGAACTGAAAAGTGACTGCCCTTACCTGTAACAAAGTCTTGCTTGTAGTAAGACACAGAACCTGGGATTTAACTCCATCTCTGAAGGGAAACACACAGCAGAGTTCTAATCCATGG
Organism: Onychomys leucogaster; assembly: GCA_949786385.1. Classification (NCBI taxonomy): domain Eukaryota; kingdom Metazoa; phylum Chordata; class Mammalia; order Rodentia; family Cricetidae; genus Onychomys; species Onychomys leucogaster. The sequence continues at coordinate 1,372,741 of CATKUP010000069.1, forward strand.
ATCACACTCTGCTTTAGAGCAAGAAGCATGCTCTTGCTTTCTAGAATCTCTAATACAGCAGGTAATCTGAGTGTGCCCAGAACAAAAGCACAGTGTTTCCTACACATACAGACCATATGTAGTCCAAATCTGCTTCTGAAACTGATACAAAGCACTGACCCTCTAACATCCAATGCTTGTCAGTTAAGATGAGAAACTTGTGAGCTTCGTGAACGATGTAGTTCGTTTGAGCAGAAAAGTGACTGCCCTTACATGAAACGAAGTCTTGCTTGTAGGAAGACTCAGAGCCTGGGATTTAACTCAATTTCTGAAGTGAAACACACAGCAGTGTAATCATCCATTGATCACACTCTGCTTTAGAACAAGAAGCACGCTCTTGATTTCTAGAGTCTCTAAGACAGCAGGAAACGTGTGTGTGCTGAGAAGAAAAGAACGTTGTTTCCTACACAAAATGACCATATTTAGTCCAACTCTGTTTTTGAAACTGATACAAAGCACTGGTCCTCTAAAATCCAATGCTTATCAGTTAAGATGAGAAACGTGTGAGCTTTGAGAATGATGTAGTTCCTTTGAACTGAAAAGTGACTGCCCTTACCTGTAACGAAGTCTTGCTTGTAGTTAGACACAGAACCTGGGATTTAACTCCATCTCTGAAGGGAAACACACAGCAGAGTTCTAATCCATGGATCACACTCTGCTTTAGAGCGAGAAAAACGCTCTTGCTTTCTGGAGTCTCTAATACAGCAGGTAATCTGAGTGTGCCCAGAACAAAAGAACGGTGTTTCCTACAAATACAGACCATATCTAGTCCAACTCTGCCTCTTCAAATGATACAAAGCACTGGTCCTCTAACATCCAATGCTTGTCTGTTAAGATGAGAAACGTGTGAGCTCCGTGAACGATGTAGTTCGTTTGATCAGAAAAGTGACTGCCCTTACCTGAAACGAAATGTTGCTTGCAGGAAGACACAGAGCCTGTGATTTAACTCCATTTCTGAAGGGAAACACACAGCATAGTTCTCATCCATGGATCACACTCTGCTTTAGAGCGAGAAGCACGCTCTTGCTTTCTAAAGTCTCTAAGACAGCAGGAAACGTGCGTGTGCTGAGAACAAAAGAACGGTGTTTCCTACACATACGGACCATATCTAGTCCAATGCTGCTTCAGAAACTGATACAAAGCACTGGTCCTCTAACATCCTATGCTTGTCAGTTAAGATGAGAAACGTGTGAGCTTTGTGAATGATGTAGTTCTTTTGAACTGAAAAGTGACTGCCCTTACCTGAAACGAAGTCTTGCTTGTAGGAAGACACAGAGATTGAGATTTAACTCCATTTATGAAGGAAAACACACAGCATAGTTCTCATCCATGGACCACTCTGCTTTAGAGCGATAGGCACGCTCTTGCTTTCTGGAGTCTCTAACACAGCAGGAAACGTGAGTGTGCTGAGAAACAAAGAACGGTGTTTCCTACACATACGGACCATATCTAGTCCAACTCTTCTTCTGAAACTGATACAAATCACTGGTGCTCTAACATCCAATGCTTGTCAGTTAAGATGGGAAACGTGTGAGCTTCATGAACGATGTAGTTTGTTTGAGTAGTAAAGTGACTGCCCTAACCTTAAACGAGGTCTTGCTTGTAGGAAGACTCAGAGCCTGGGATTTAACTCCATTTCTGAAGTGAAACACACAACAGTGTTCTCATCCATTGATCATACTCTGCTTTAGAGCAAGAAGCACGCTCTTGCTTTCTAAAGTCTGTAAGAGAGCAGGAAACGTGAGTGCGCTGAGAACAAAAGAACGGTGTTTCCTACACATACGGACCATATCTAGTCCAACTCTGTTTCTGAAACTGACACAAAGCACTGGTCCTCTAACATCCAATGTCTCAGTTAAGATGAGAAACGTGTGAGCTTTGTGAATGATGTAGTTCCTTTGAACTGAAAAGTGACTGGCCTTACCTGAAAAGAAGTCTTGCTTGTAGGAAGACACAGAGCCTGGGAATTAACTACATCTCTGAAGGGAAACACACAGCATAGTTCTAATCCATGGATCACACTCTGCTTTAGAGTGAGAAGCACGCTCTTGCTTTCTAGAGTCTCTAATACAGCAGGTAATCTGAGTGTGCCCAGGACAAAAGAACGGTGTTTCCTACACATACAGACCATATGTCGTCCAAATCTGCTTCTGAAACTGATACAATGCACTGGTCCTCTAACATCCAATGCTTGTCAGTTAAGATGAGAAACATGTGATCTTCGTGAACGATGTAGTTCGTTTGAGCAGAAAAGTGACAGCCCTTACCTGAAACGAAGTCTTGCTTGTAGGAAGACTCAGAGGCTGAGATTTAACTCCATTTCTGAAATGAAACACACAGCAGTGTTCTCATCCACTGATCACACTCTGCTTTAAAACAAGAAGCACGCTCTTGCTTTCTAGAGTCTCTAAGACAGCAGGAAAGGTGAGTGTGCTGAGAACAAAAGAACGGTGTTTCCTACACATACGAACCATATCTAGTCCAACTCTGCTTCTTAAACTGATACAAAGCACTGGTCCTCTAACATCCAATGCTTGTCTCTTAAGATGAGTAACGTGTGAGCTAGGTGAACGATGTTGTTCGTTTGAGGTGAAAAGTGACTGCCCTTACCTGTAACGAAGTCTTGCTTGTAGTTAGACACAGAACCTGGGATTTAACTCCATCTCTGAAGGGAAACACACAGCAGAGTTCTAATCCATGGATCACACTCTGCTTTAGAGCGAGAAAAACGCTCTTGCTTTCTGGAGTCTCTAATACAGCAGGTAATCTGAGTGTGCCCAGAACAAAAGAACGGTGTTTCCTACAAATACAGACCATATCTAGTACAACTCTGCCTCTTCAAATGATACAAAGCACTGGTCCTCTAACATCCAATGCTTGTCTGTTAAGATGAGAAACGTGTGAGCTCCGTGAACGATGTAGTTCGTTTGATCAGAAAAGTGACTGCCCTTACCTGAAACGAAATGTTGCTTGCAGGAAGACACAGAGCCTGTGATTTAACTCCATTTCTGAAGGGAAACACACAGCATAGTTCTCATCCATGGATCACACTCTGCTTTAGAGCGAGAAGCACGCTCTTGCTTTCTAAAGTCTCTAAGACAGCAGGAAACGTGCGTGTGCTGAGAACAAAAGAACGGTGTTTCCTACACATACGGACCATATCTAGTCCAATGCTGCTTCAGAAACTGATACAAAGCACTGGTCCTCTAACATCCTATGCTTGTCAGTTAAGATGAGAAACGTGTGAGCTTTGTGAATGATGTAGTTCTTTTGAACTGAAAAGTGACTGCCCTTACCTGAAACGAAGTCTTGCTTGTAGGAAGACACAGAGATTGAGATTTAACTCCATTTATGAAGGAAAACACACAGCATAGTTCTCATCCATGGACCACTCTGCTTTAGAGCGATAGGCACGCTCTTGCTTTCTGGAGTCTCTAACACAGCAGGAAACGTGAGTGTGCTGAGAAACAAAGAACGGTGTTTCCTACACATACGGACCATATCTAGTCCAACTCTTCTTCTGAAACTGATACAAATCACTGGTCCTCTAACATCCAATGCTTGTCAGTTAAGATGGGAAACGTGTGAGCTTCATGAACGATGTAGTTTGTTTGAGTAGTAAAGTGACTGCCCTAACCTTAAACGAGGTCTTGCTTGTAGGAAGACTCAGAGCCTGGGATTTAACTCCATTTCTGAAGTGAAACACACAACAGTGTTCTCATCCATTGATCATACTCTGCTTTAGAGCAAGAAGCACGCTCTTGCTTTCTAAAGTCTGTAAGAGAGCAGGAAACGTGAGTGCGCTGAGAACAAAAGAACGGTGTTTCCTACACATACGGACCATATCTAGTCCAACTCTGTTTCTGAAACTGACAGAAAGCACTGGTCCTCTAACATCCAATGTCTCAGTTAAGATGAGAAACGTGTGAGCTTTGTGAATGATGTAGTTCCTTTGAACTGAAAAGTGACTGGCCTTACCTGAAAAGAAGTCTTGCTTGTAGGAAGACACAGAGCCTGGGAATTAACTACATCTCTGAAGGGAAACACACAGCATAGTTCTAATCCATGGATCACACTCTGCTTTAGAGTGAGAAGCACGCTCTTGCTTTCTAGAGTCTCTAATACAGCAGGTAATCTGAGTGTGCCCAGGACAAAAGAACGGTGTTTCCTAAACATACGGACCATATGTCGTCCAAATCTGCTTCTGAAACTGATACAATGCACTGGTCCTCTAACATCCAATGCTTGTCAGTTAAGATGAGAAACATGTGATCTTCGTGAACGATGTAGTTCGTTTGAGCAGAAAAGTGACAGCCCTTACCTGAAACGAAGTCTTGCTTTTAGGAAGACTCAGAGGCTGGGATTTAACTCCATTTCTGAAATGAAACACACAGCAGTGTTCTCATCCACTGATCACACTCTGCTTTAAAACAAGAAGCACGCTCTTGCTTTCTAGAGTCTCTAAGACAGCAGGAAAGGTGAGTGTGTTGAGAACAAAAGAACGGTGTTTCCTACACATACGAACCATATCTAGTCCAACTCTGCTTCTTAAACTGATACAAAGCACTGGTCCTCTAACATCCAATGCTTGTCTCTTAAGATGAGTAACGTGTGAGCTAGGTGAACGATGTTGTTCGTTTGAGGTGAAAAGTGACTGCCCTTACCTGAAACGAAGTCTTGCTTGTAGGAAGACACCTAGACTGGGATTTCACTCCATTTCTGAAGTGAATCACACAGCAGTGTAATCATCCATTGATCACACTCTGATTAAGAACAAGAAGCATGCTCTTGCTTTCTAGAGTCTCTAAGACAACAGGAAACGTGTATGTGCTGAGAACAAAAGAACGGTGTTTCCTAAACATAGGGACCATATCTAATTCAACTCTGCTTCTGAAACTGATACAAAGCACTGGTCCTCTAACATCCAATGCTTGTCTGTTAAGATCAGAAATGTGTGAGCTTCGTGAACCATGTATTTCGTTTGAGCTGAAAAGTGACTGCCCTTACCTGAAACGAAGTCTTGCTAGTAGGAAGACTCAGAGCCTGGGATTTAACTCCATTTCTGAATAGAAACACACAGCATAGTTCTCATCCATGGATCTCACTCTGCTTTAGATCAAGAAGCATGCTCTTGCTTTCTAGAGTCACTAATACAGCCGGAAATCTGAGTGTGCCCAGAACAAAAGAACGGAGTTTCCTACACATACGGACTATATGTAGTCCAACTCTTCTTCTGAAACTGATACAAAGCACTGGTCCTCTAACATCCAATGCTTGTCAGTTAAGATGGGAAACGTGTGAGCTTCATGAATGATGTAGTTCGTTTGAGCTGAAAAGTGACTGCCCTTACCTGAAACGAAGTCTTGCTAGTAGGAAGACTCAGAGCCTGGGATTTAACTCCATTTCTGAATGGAAACACACAGCATAGTTCTCATCCATGGATCTCACTCTGCTTTAGAGCAAGAAGCATGCTCTTGCTTTCTAGAGTCTCTAATACAGCAGGAAATCTGAGTGTGCCCAGAACAAAAGAACGGAGTTTCCTACACATACGGACTATATGTAGTCCAACTCTTCTACTGAAACTGATACAAAGCACTGGTCCTCTAACATCCAATGCTTGTCAGTTAAGATGGGAAAAACGTGTGAGCTTCATGAACGATGTAGTTCGTTTGAGCAGAAAAGTGACGGCCCTTACCTTAAACGAAGTCTTGCTTGTAGGAAGACTCAGAGCCTGGGATTTAACTCCATTTCTGAAGTGAAACACACAGCTTTGTTCTTATCCATTGATCACACTCTGCTTTAGAGCAAGAAGCACGCTCTTGCTTGCTAAAGTCTCTAAGACAGCAGGAAACGTGAGTGCGCTGAGAACAAAAGAAAGGTGTTTCCTACACATACGGACCATATCTAATCCAACTCTGCTTCTTAAACTGATACAAAGCACTGGTCCTCTAACATCCAATGCTTGTCTGTTAAAATGAGAAAAGTGTGAGCTCCGTGAACGATGTAGTTCATGTGAGCTGAAAAGTGACTGCGATTACCTGAAACGAAGTCTTGCTTGTAGGAAGACACAGAGCCTGGGATTTAACTCCATTTCTGAAGGGACACACACAGCATAGTTCTCATCCATGGATCACACTCTGCTTTACAGCGAGAAGCACGCTCTTGCTTTCTAAATTCACTACGACAGCAGGAAATGTGAGTGCGCTGAGAAGAAAAGAACGGTGTTTCCTACACATACGGTCCATATCTAGTCCATCTTTGTTTCTGAAACTGACACAAAGCACTGGTCCTCAAACATCCAATGCTTGTCAGTTAAGATGAGAAACGTGTGAGCTTTGAGAATGATTTGGTTCCTTTGAACTGAAAAGTGACTGCCCTTACCTGTAACGAAGTCTTGCTTGTAGTAAGACACAGGTCCTGGGATTTAACTCCATCTCTGAAGGGAAACACACAGCAGAGTTCTCATCCATGGATCACACTCTGCTTTAGAGCGAGAAGCACGCTCTTGCTTTCTAGAGTCTCTAATACAGCAGGTAATCTGAGTGTGCCCAGAACAAAAGAACGGTGTTTCCTACACATACGGACCATATGTAGTCCAAATCTGCTTCTGAATCTGAAACAATGCACTGTTCCTCTAATATCCAATGCTTGTCAGTTAAGAAGAGAAATGAGTGAGCTCAGTGAACAATGTAGTTCGTTTGAGCTGAAAAGTGACTGCCGTTACCTGAAACGAAGTCTTGCTTGTAGGAAGACACAGAGATTGAGATTTAACTCCATTTATGAAGGGAAACACACAGCATAGTTCTCATCCATGGATCACACTCTGCTTTAGAGCGAGAAGCACTCTCTTGCTTTATAGAGTCTCTAACACAGCAGGAAACGTGAGTGTGCTGAGAACAAACAACGGTGTTTCCTACTCATATGGACCATATCTAGTACAACTCTTCTTCTGAAACTGATACAAATCACTGGTCCTATAACATCCAATGCTTGTCAGTTAAGATGGGAAACGTGTGAGCCTCATGAACGATGTAATTCGTTTGAGCAGAAAAGTGACTGCCCTTACTTTAAACGAAGTCTTGCTTGTAGTAAGACACAGAGCCTGGGATTTAACTCCATTTCTGAAAGGAAACACACAGCATTTTTCTCATCCATGGATCACACTCTGCTTTAGAGCGAGAAGCATGCTCTTGCTTTTAGAGTCTCTAATATAGCAGGTAATCTGAGTGTGCACAGAACAAAAGAACGGTGTTTCCTACAACTACAGACCATATGTAGTCCAAATCTGCTTATGAAACTGATACAAAGCACTGACCCTCTAACATCCAATGCTTGTCAGTTAAGATGAGAAACTTGTGAGCTTCGTTAACGATGTAGTTCGTTTGAGCAGAAAAGTGACTGCCCTTACCTGAATCGAAGTCTTGCTTGTAGGAAGACTCAGAGCCTGGGATTTAACTCCATTTCTGAAGTGAAACACACAGCAGTGTAATCATCCATTGATCACACTCTGCTTTAGAACAAGAAAAACGCTCTTGCTTTCTAGAGTCTCTAAGACAGCAGGAAACGTGTGTGTGCTGAGAACAAAAGAACGGTGTTTCCTACACAAAAGGACCATATCTAGTCCAACTCTGTTTTTGAAACTGATACAAAGCACTGGTCCTCTAACATCCAATGCTTGTCAGTTAAGATGAGAAACGTGTGAGCTTTGAGAATGATGTAGTTCCTTTGAACTGAAAAGTGACTACCCTTACCTGTAACAAAGTCTTGCTTGTAGTAAGACACAGAACCTGGGATTTAACTCCATCTCTGAAGGGAAACACACAGCAGAGTTCTAATCCATGGATCACACTCTGCTTTAGAGCAAGAAGCATGCTCTTGCTTTCTAGAATCTCTAATACAGCAGGTAATCTGAGTGTGCCCAGAACAAAAGCACAGTGTTTCCTACACATACAGACCATATGTAGTCCAAATCTGCTTCTGAAACTGATACAAAGCACTGACCCTCTAACATCCAATTCTTGTCAGTTAAGATGAGAAACTTGTGAGCTTCGTGAACGATGTAGTTCGTTTGAGCAGAAAAGTGACTGCCCTTACAAGAAACGAAGTCTTGCTTGTAGGAAGACTCAGAGCCTGGGATTTAACTCCATTTCTGAAGTGAAACACACAGCAGTGTAATCATCCATTGATCACACTCTGCTTTAGAACAAGAAGCACGCTCTTGATTTCTAGAGTCTCTAAGACAGCAGGAAACGTGTGTGTGCTGAGAAGAAAAGAACGTTGTTTCCTACACAAAATGACCATATCTAGTCCAACTCTGTTTTTGAAACTGATACAAAGCACTGGTCCTCTAAAATCCAATGCTTATCAGTTAAGATGAGAAACGTGTGAGCTTTGAGAATGATGTAGTTCCTTTGAACTGAAAAGTGACTGCCCTTACCTGTAACGAAGTCTTGCTTGTAGTAAGACACAGAACCTGGGATTTAACTCCATCTCTGAAGGGAAACACACAGCAGAGTTCTTATCCATGGATCACACTCTGCTTTAGAGCGAGAAAAACGCTCTTGCTTTCTGGAGTCTCTAATACAGCAGGTAATCTGAGTGTGCCCAGAACAAAAGAACGGTGTTTCCTACGAATACAGACCATATCTAGTCCAACTCTGCCTCTTAAAATGATACAAAGCACTGGTCCTCTAACATCCAATGCTTGTCTGTTAAGATGAGAAACGTGTGAGCTCCGTGAAAGATGTAGTTCGTTTGATCAGAAAAGTGGCTGCCCTTACCTGAAACGAAGTGTTGCTTGGAGGAAGACACAGAGCCTGTGATTTAACTCCATTTCTGAAGGGAAACACACAGCATAGTTCTCATCCATGGATCACACTCTGCTTTAGAGCGAGAAGCACGCTCTTGCTTTCTAAAGTCTCTAATAGCAGGAAAAGTGAGTGTGCTGAGAACAAAAGAACGGTGTTTCCTACACATACGGACCATATCTAGTCCAATGCTGCTTCAGAAACTGATACACAGCACTGGTCCTCTAACATCCTATGCTTGTCAGTTAAGATGAGAAACGTGTGAGCTTTGTGAATGATGTAGTTCTTTTGAACTGAAAAGTGACTGCCCTTACCTGAAACGAAGTCTTACTTGTAGGAAGACTCAGAGCCTGGGATTTCACTCCATTTCTGAAGTGAAACACACAGCAGTGTAATCATCCATTGATCACACTCTGCTTTAGAACAAGAAGCACGCTCTTGCTTTCTAAAGTCTCTAAGAGAGCAGGAAACGTGAGTGCACTGAGAACAAAAGAACGGTGTTTCCTACACATACGGACCATATCTAGTCCAACTCTGTTTCTGAAACTGACACAAAGCACTGGTCCTCTAACATCCAATGTCTCAGTTAAGATGAGAAACGTGTGAGCTTTGTGAATGATGTAGTTCCTTTGAACTGAAAAGTGACTGCCCTTACCTGAAAAGAAGTCTTGCTTGTAGGAAGACACAGAGCCTGGGAATTAACTACATCTCTGAAGGGAAACACACAGCATAGTTCTAATCCATGGATCACACTCTGCTTTAGAGCGAGAAGCACGCTCTTGCTTTCTAGAGTCTCTAATACAGCAGGTAATCTGAGTGTGCCCAGGACAAAAGAACGGTGTTTCCTACACATACGGACCATATGTCGTCCAAATCTGCTTCTGAAACTGATACAATGCACTGGTCCTCTAACATCCAATGCTTGTCAGTTAAGATGAGAAACGTGTGATCTTCGTGAACGATGTAGTTCGTTTGAGCAGAAAAGTGACAGCCCTTACCTGAAACGAAGTCTTGCTTGTAGGAAGACTCAGAGGCTGGGATTTAACTCCATTTCTGAAATGAAACACACAGCAGTGTTCTCATCCACTGATCACACTCTGCTTTAGAACAAGAAGCATTCTCTTGCTTTCTAGAGTCTCTAAGACAGCAGGAAAGGTGAGTGTGCTGAGAACAAAAGAACGGTGTTTCCTACACATACAACCATATCTAGTCCAACTCTGCTTCTTAAACTGATACAAAGCACTGGTCCTCTAACATCCAATGCTTGTCTCTTAAGATGAGTAACGTGTGAGCTAGGTGAACGATGTTGTTCGTTTGAGGTGAAAAGTGACTGCCCTTACCTGAAACGAAGTCTTGCTTGTAGGAAGACACATAGACTGGGATTTCACTCCATTTCTGAAGTGAATCACACAGCAGTGTAATCATCCATTGATCACACTCGGATTAAGAACAAGAAGGATGCTCTTGCTTTCTAGAGTCTCTAAGACAACAGGAAACGTGTATGTGCTGAGAACAAAAGAACGGTGTTTCCTACACATACGGACCATATCTAATTCAACTCTGCTTCTGAAACTGATACAAAGCACTGGTCCTCTAACATCCAATGCTTGTCTGTTAAGATCAGAAATGTGTGAGCTTCGTGAACCATGTAATTCGTTTGAGCTGAAAAGTGACTGCCCTTACCTGAAACGAAGTCTTGCTAGTAGGAAGACTCAGAGCCTGGGATTTAACTCCATTTCTGAATGGAAACACACAGCATAGTTCTCATCCATGGATCTCACTCTGCTTTAGAGCAAGAAGCATGCTCTTGCTTTCTAGAGTCTCTAATACAGCAGGAAATCTGAGTGTGCCCAGAACAAAAGAACGGAGTTTCCTACACATACGGACTATATGTAGTCCAACTCTTCTTCTGAAACTGATACAAAGCACTGGTCCTCTAACATCCAATGCTTGTCAGTTAAGATGGGAAACGTGTGAGCTTCATGAACGATGTAGTTCGTTTGAGCAGAAAAGTGACGGCCCTTACCTTAAACGAAGTCTTGCTTGTAGGAAGACTCAGAGCCTGGGATTTAACTCCATTTCTGAAGTGAAACACACAGCTTTGTTCTTATCCATTGATCACACTCTGCTTTAGAGCAAGAAGCACGCTCTTGCTTGCTAAAGTCTCTAAGACAGCAGGAAACGTGAGTGTGCTGAGAACAAAAGAAAGGTGTTTCCTACACATACGGACCATATCTAATCCAACTCTGCTTCTTAAACTGATACAAAGCACTGGTCCTCTAACATCCAATGCTTGTCTGTTAAAATGAGAAAAGTGAGAGCTCCGTGAACGATGTAGTTCATTTGAGCTGAAAAGTGACTGCCATTACCTGAAACGAAGTCTTGCTTGTAGGAAGACACAGAGCCTGGGATTTAACTCCATTTCTGAAGTAAAAAACACAGCTTTGTTCTCATCCATTGATCACACTCTGCTTTAGAGCGAGAAGCACGCTCTTGCTTGCTAAAGTCTCTAAGAGAGCAGGAAACGTGAGTGCGCTGAGAACAAAAGAACGGTGTTTCCTACACATACGGACCATATGTACTCCAAATCTGCTTCTGAATCTGATACAATGCACTGGTCCTCTAACATCCAATGCTTGTCAGTTAAGATGAGAAACGTGTGATCTTCGTGATCGATGTAGTTCGTTTGAGAAGAAAAGTGACTGCCCTTACCTGAAACGAAGTCTTGCTTGTAGGAAGACTCAGAGCCTGGGATTTCACTCCATTTCTGAAGTGAAACACACAGCAGTGTAATCATCCATTGATCACACTCTGCTTTAGAACAAGAAGCACGCTCTTGCTTTCTAGAGTCTCTAAGACAGCAGGAAACGTGTGTGGGCTGAGAACAAAAGAACGGTGTTTCCTACACATACTGACCATATCTAGTTCAACTCTGCTTCTGAAACTGATGCAAAGCACTGGTCCTCTAACATCCAATGCTTGTCAGTTAAGATGAGAAACGTGTGAGCTTTGTGAATGATGTAGTTCCTTTGAACTGAAAAGTGACTGGCCTTACCTGACACGAAGTCTTGCTTGTAGTAAGACACAGAGCCTGGGATTTAACTCCATCTCTGAAGGGAAACAAACAGCAGAGTTCTAATCCATGGATCACACTCTGCTTTAGAGCGAGAAGCACGCTCTTGCTTTCTAGAGTCTCTAATACAGCAGGTAATCTGAGTGTGCCCAGGACAAAAGAACGGTGTTTCCTACACATACGGACTATATGTAGTCCAAATCTGCTTCTGAAACTGATACAATGCACTGGTCCTCTAACATCCAATGCTTGTCAGTTAAAATGAGAAACGTGTGATCTTCGTGAACGATGTAGTTCGTTTGAGCAGAAAAGTGACAGCCCTTACCTGAAACGAAGTCTTGCTTGTAGGAAGACTCAGAGGCTGGGATTTAAGTCCATTTCTGAAGTGAAACACACAGCAGTGTTCTCATCCATTGATCATACTCTGCTTTAGACAAGAAGCACGCTCTTGCTTTCTAGAGTCTCTAATACAGCAGGAAATCTGAGTGTGCCCAGAACAAAAGAACGGAGTTTCCTACACATACGGACTATATGTAGTCCAACTCTTCTTCTGAAACTGATACAAAGCACTGGTCCTCTAACATCCAATGCTTGTCAGTTAAGATGCGAAACGTGTGAGCTTCATGAATGATGTAGTTCGTTTGAGCTGAAAAGTGACTGCCCTTACCTGAAACGAAGTCTTGCTAGTAGGAAGACTCAGAGCCTGGGATTTAACTCCATTTCTGAATGGAAACACACAGCATAGTTCTCATCCATGGATCTCACTCTGCTTTAGAGCAAGAAGCATGCTCTTGCTTTCTAGAGTCTCTAATACAGCAGGAAATCTGAGTGTGCCCAGAACAAAAGAACGGAGTTTCCTACACATACGGACTATATGTAGTCCAACTCTTCTTCTGAAACTGATACAAAGCACTGGTCCTCTAACATCCAATGCTTGTCAGTTAAGATGGGAAAAACGTGTGAGCTTCATGAACGATGTAGTTCGTTTGAGCAGAAAAGTGACGGCCCTTACCTTAAACGAAGTCTTGCTTGTAGGAAGACTCAGAGCCTGGGATTTAACTCCATTTCTGAAGTGAAACACACAGCTTTGTTCTTATCCATTGATCACACTCTGCTTTAGAGCAAGAAGCACGCTCTTGCTTGCTAAAGTCTCTAAGACAGCAGGAAACGTGAGTGCGCTGAGAACAAAAGAAAGGTGTTTCCTACACATACGGACCATATCTAATCCAACTCTGCTTCTTAAACTGATGCAAAGCACTGGTCCTCTAACATCCAATGCTTGTCTGTTAAAATGAGAAAAGTGTGAGCTCCGTGAACGATGTAGTTCATGTGAGCTGAAAAGTGACTGCGATTACCTGAAACGAAGTCTTGCTTGTAGGAAGACACAGAGCCTGGGATTTAACTCCATTTCTGAAGGGACACACACAGCATAGTTCTCATCCATGGATCACACTCTGCTTTACAGCGAGAAGCACGCTCTTGCTTTCTAAATTCTCTACGACAGCAGGAAATGTGAGTGCGCTGAGAAGAAAAGAACGGTGTTTCCTACACATACGGTCCATATCTAGTCCATCTTTGTTTCTGAAACTGACACAAAGCACTGGTCCTCAAACATCCAATGCTTGTCAGTTAAGATGAGAAACGTGTGAGCTTTGAGAATGATTTGGTTCCTTTGAACTGAAAAGTGACTGCCCTTACCTGTAACGAAGTCTTGCTTGTAGTAAGACACAGGTCCTGGGATTTAACTCCATCTCTGAAGGGAAACACACAGCAGAGTTCTCATCCATGGATCACACTCTGCTTTAGAGCGAGAAGCACGCTCTTGCTTTCTAGAGTCTCTAATACAGCAGGTAATCTGAATGTGCCCAGAACAAAAGAACGGTGTTTCCTACACATACGGACCATATGTAGTCCAAATCTGCTTCTGAATCTGAAACAATGCACTGTTCCTCTAATATCCAATGCTTGTCAGTTAAGATGAGAAACGTGTGATCTTCGTGAACGATGTAGTTCGTTTGAGAGAAAAGTGACTGCCCTTACCTGAAACGAAGTCTTGCTTGTAGGAAGACTCAGAGCCTGGGATTTAACACGATTTCTGAAGTGAAACACTCAGCAGTGTTCTCATCCATTGATCACACTCTGCTTTAAAACAAGAAGCACGCTCTTGCTTTCTAGAGTCTCTAAGACAGCAGGAAAGGTGAGTGTGTTGAGAACAAAAGAACGGTGTTTCCTACACATACGAACCATATCTAGTCCAACTCTGCTTCTTAAACTGATACAAAGCACTGGTCCTCTAACATCCAATGCTTGTCTCTTAAGATGAGTAACGTGTGAGCTAGGTGAACGATGTTGTTCGTTTGAGGTGAAAAGTGACTGCCCTTACCTGAAACGAAGTCTTGCTTGTAGGAAGACACCTAGACTGGGATTTCACTCCATTTCTGAAGTGAATCACACAGCAGTGTAATCATCCATTGATCACACTCTGATTAAGAACAAGAAGCATGCTCTTGCTTTCTAGAGTCTCTAAGACAACAGGAAACGTGTATGTGCTGAGAACAAAAGAACGGTGTTTCCTAAACATAGGGACCATATCTAATTCAACTCTGCTTCTGAAACTGATACAAAGCACTGGTCCTCTAACATCCAATGCTTGTCTGTTAAGATCAGAAATGTGTGAGCTTCGTGAACCATGTATTTCGTTTGAGCTGAAAAGTGACTGCCCTTACCTGAAACGAAGTCTTGCTAGTAGGAAGACTCAGAGCCTGGGATTTAACTCCATTTCTGAATAGAAACACACAGCATAGTTCTCATCCATGGATCTCACTCTGCTTTAGATCAAGAAGCATGCTCTTGCTTTCTAGAGTCACTAATACAGCCGGAAATCTGAGTGTGCCCAGAACAAAAGAACGGAGTTTCCTACACATACGGACTATATGTAGTCCAACTCTTCTTCTGAAACTGATACAAAGCACTGGTCCTCTAACATCCAATGCTTGTCAGTTAAGATGGGAAACGTGTGAGCTTCATGAATGATGTAGTTCGTTTGAGCTGAAAAGTGACTGCCCTTACCTGAAACGAAGTCTTGCTAGTAGGAAGACTCAGAGCCTGGGATTTAACTCCATTTCTGAATGGAAACACACAGCATAGTTCTCATCCATGGATCTCACTCTGCTTTAGAGCAAGAAGCATGCTCTTGCTTTCTAGAGTCTCTAATACAGCAGGAAATCTGAGTGTGCCCAGAACAAAAGAACGGAGTTTCCTACACATACGGACTATATGTAGTCCAACTCTTCTACTGAAACTGATACAAAGCACTGGTCCTCTAACATCCAATGCTTGTCAGTTAAGATGGGAAAAACGTGTGAGCTTCATGAACGATGTAGTTCGTTTGAGCAGAAAAGTGACGGCCCTTACCTTAAACGAAGTCTTGCTTGTAGGAAGACTCAGAGCCTGGGATTTAACTCCATTTCTGAAGTGAAACACACAGCTTTGTTCTTATCCATTGATCACACTCTGCTTTAGAGCAAGAAGCACGCTCTTGCTTGCTAAAGTCTCTAAGACAGCAGGAAACGTGAGTGCGCTGAGAACAAAAGAAAGGTGTTTCCTACACATACGGACCATATCTAATCCAACTCTGCTTCTTAAACTGATACAAAGCACTGGTCCTCTAACATCCAATGCTTGTCTGTTAAAATGAGAAAAGTGTGAGCTCCGTGAACGATGTAGTTCATGTGAGCTGAAAAGTGACTGCGATTACCTGAAACGAAGTCTTGCTTGTAGGAAGACACAGAGCCTGGGATTTAACTCCATTTCTGAAGGGACACACACAGCATAGTTCTCATCCATGGATCACACTCTGCTTTACAGCGAGAAGCACGCTCTTGCTTTCTAAATTCACTACGACAGCAGGAAATGTGAGTGCGCTGAGAAGAAAAGAACGGTGTTTCCTACACATACGGTCCATATCTAGTCCATCTTTGTTTCTGAAACTGACACAAAGCACTGGTCCTCAAACATCCAATGCTTGTCAGTTAAGATGAGAAACGTGTGAGCTTTGAGAATGATTTGGTTCCTTTGAACTGAAAAGTGACTGCCCTTACCTGTAACGAAGTCTTGCTTGTAGTAAGACACAGGTCCTGGGATTTAACTCCATCTCTGAAGGGAAACACACAGCAGAGTTCTCATCCATGGATCACACTCTGCTTTAGAGCGAGAAGCACGCTCTTGCTTTCTAGAGTCTCTAATACAGCAGGTAATCTGAGTGTGCCCAGAACAAAAGAACGGTGTTTCCTACACATACGGACCATATGTAGTCCAAATCTGCTTCTGAATCTGAAACAATGCACTGTTCCTCTAATATCCAATGCTTGTCAGTTAAGAAGAGAAATGAGTGAGCTCAGTGAACAATGTAGTTCGTTTGAGCTGAAAAGTGACTGCCGTTACCTGAAACGAAGTCTTGCTTGTAGGAAGACACAGAGATTGAGATTTAACTCCATTTATGAAGGGAAACACACAGCATAGTTCTCATCCATGGATCACACTCTGCTTTAGAGCGAGAAGCACTCTCTTGCTTTATAGAGTCTCTAACACAGCAGGAAACGTGAGTGTGCTGAGAACAAACAACGGTGTTTCCTACTCATATGGACCATATCTAGTACAACTCTTCTTCTGAAACTGATACAAATCACTGGTCCTATAACATCCAATGCTTGTCAGTTAAGATGGGAAACGTGTGAGCCTCATGAACGATGTAATTCGTTTGAGCAGAAAAGTGACTGCCCTTACTTTAAACGAAGTCTTGCTTGTAGTAAGACACAGAGCCTGGGATTTAACTCCATTTCTGAAAGGAAACACACAGCATTTTTCTCATCCATGGATCACACTCTGCTTTAGAGCGAGAAGCATGCTCTTGCTTTTAGAGTCTCTAATATAGCAGGTAATCTGAGTGTGCACAGAACAAAAGAACGGTGTTTCCTACAACTACAGACCATATGTAGTCCAAATCTGCTTATGAAACTGATACAAAGCACTGACCCTCTAACATCCAATGCTTGTCAGTTAAGATGAGAAACTTGTGAGCTTCGTTAACGATGTAGTTCGTTTGAGCAGAAAAGTGACTGCCCTTACCTGAATCGAAGTCTTGCTTGTAGGAAGACTCAGAGCCTGGGATTTAACTCCATTTCTGAAGTGAAACACACAGCAGTGTAATCATCCATTGATCACACTCTGCTTTAGAACAAGAAAAACGCTCTTGCTTTCTAGAGTCTCTAAGACAGCAGGAAACGTGTGTGTGCTGAGAACAAAAGAACGGTGTTTCCTACACAAAAGGACCATATCTAGTCCAACTCTGTTTTTGAAACTGATACAAAGCACTGGTCCTCTAACATCCAATGCTTGTCAGTTAAGATGAGAAACGTGTGAGCTTTGAGAATGATGTAGTTCCTTTGAACTGAAAAGTGACTACCCTTACCTGTAACAAAGTCTTGCTTGTAGTAAGACACAGAACCTGGGATTTAACTCCATCTCTGAAGGGAAACACACAGCAGAGTTCTAATCCATGGATCACACTCTGCTTTAGAGCAAGAAGCATGCTCTTGCTTTCTAGAATCTCTAATACAGCAGGTAATCTGAGTGTGCCCAGAACAAAAGCACAGTGTTTCCTACACATACAGACCATATGTAGTCCAAATCTGCTTCTGAAACTGATACAAAGCACTGACCCTCTAACATCCAATTCTTGTCAGTTAAGATGAGAAACTTGTGAGCTTCGTGAACGATGTAGTTCGTTTGAGCAGAAAAGTGACTGCCCTTACAAGAAACGAAGTCTTGCTTGTAGGAAGACTCAGAGCCTGGGATTTAACTCCATTTCTGAAGTGAAACACACAGCAGTGTAATCATCCATTGATCACACTCTGCTTTAGAACAAGAAGCACGCTCTTGATTTCTAGAGTCTCTAAGACAGCAGGAAACGTGTGTGTGCTGAGAAGAAAAGAACGTTGTTTCCTACACAAAATGACCATATCTAGTCCAACTCTGTTTTTGAAACTGATACAAAGCACTGGTCCTCTAAAATCCAATGCTTATCAGTTAAGATGAGAAACGTGTGAGCTTTGAGAATGATGTAGTTCCTTTGAACTGAAAAGTGACTGCCCTTACCTGTAACGAAGTCTTGCTTGTAGTAAGACACAGAACCTGGGATTTAACTCCATCTCTGAAGGGAAACACACAGCAGAGTTCTTATCCATGGATCACACTCTGCTTTAGAGCGAGAAAAACGCTCTTGCTTTCTGGAGTCTCTAATACAGCAGGTAATCTGAGTGTGCCCAGAACAAAAGAACGGTGTTTCCTACGAATACAGACCATATCTAGTCCAACTCTGCCTCTTAAAATGATACAAAGCACTGGTCCTCTAACATCCAATGCTTGTCTGTTAAGATGAGAAACGTGTGAGCTCCGTGAAAGATGTAGTTCGTTTGATCAGAAAAGTGGCTGCCCTTACCTGAAACGAAGTGTTGCTTGGAGGAAGACACAGAGCCTGTGATTTAACTCCATTTCTGAAGGGAAACACACAGCATAGTTCTCATCCATGGATCACACTCTGCTTTAGAGCGAGAAGCACGCTCTTGCTTTCTAAAGTCTCTAATAGCAGGAAAAGTGAGTGTGCTGAGAACAAAAGAACGGTGTTTCCTACACATACGGACCATATCTAGTCCAATGCTGCTTCAGAAACTGATACACAGCACTGGTCCTCTAACATCCTATGCTTGTCAGTTAAGATGAGAAACGTGTGAGCTTTGTGAATGATGTAGTTCTTTTGAACTGAAAAGTGACTGCCCTTACCTGAAACGAAGTCTTACTTGTAGGAAGACTCAGAGCCTGGGATTTCACTCCATTTCTGAAGTGAAACACACAGCAGTGTAATCATCCATTGATCACACTCTGCTTTAGAACAAGAAGCACGCTCTTGCTTTCTAAAGTCTCTAAGAGAGCAGGAAACGTGAGTGCACTGAGAACAAAAGAACGGTGTTTCCTACACATACGGACCATATCTAGTCCAACTCTGTTTCTGAAACTGACACAAAGCACTGGTCCTCTAACATCCAATGTCTCAGTTAAGATGAGAAACGTGTGAGCTTTGTGAATGATGTAGTTCCTTTGAACTGAAAAGTGACTGCCCTTACCTGAAAAGAAGTCTTGCTTGTAGGAAGACACAGAGCCTGGGAATTAACTACATCTCTGAAGGGAAACACACAGCATAGTTCTAATCCATGGATCACACTCTGCTTTAGAGCGAGAAGCACGCTCTTGCTTTCTAGAGTCTCTAATACAGCAGGTAATCTGAGTGTGCCCAGGACAAAAGAACGGTGTTTCCTACACATACGGACCATATGTCGTCCAAATCTGCTTCTGAAACTGATACAATGCACTGGTCCTCTAACATCCAATGCTTGTCAGTTAAGATGAGAAACGTGTGATCTTCGTGAACGATGTAGTTCGTTTGAGCAGAAAAGTGACAGCCCTTACCTGAAACGAAGTCTTGCTTGTAGGAAGACTCAGAGGCTGGGATTTAACTCCATTTCTGAAATGAAACACACAGCAGTGTTCTCATCCACTGATCACACTCTGCTTTAGAACAAGAAGCATTCTCTTGCTTTCTAGAGTCTCTAAGACAGCAGGAAAGGTGAGTGTGCTGAGAACAAAAGAACGGTGTTTCCTACACATACAACCATATCTAGTCCAACTCTGCTTCTTAAACTGATACAAAGCACTGGTCCTCTAACATCCAATGCTTGTCTCTTAAGATGAGTAACGTGTGAGCTAGGTGAACGATGTTGTTCGTTTGAGGTGAAAAGTGACTGCCCTTACCTGAAACGAAGTCTTGCTTGTAGGAAGACACATAGACTGGGATTTCACTCCATTTCTGAAGTGAATCACACAGCAGTGTAATCATCCATTGATCACACTCGGATTAAGAACAAGAAGGATGCTCTTGCTTTCTAGAGTCTCTAAGACAACAGGAAACGTGTATGTGCTGAGAACAAAAGAACGGTGTTTCCTACACATACGGACCATATCTAATTCAACTCTGCTTCTGAAACTGATACAAAGCACTGGTCCTCTAACATCCAATGCTTGTCTGTTAAGATCAGAAATGTGTGAGCTTCGTGAACCATGTAATTCGTTTGAGCTGAAAAGTGACTGCCCTTACCTGAAACGAAGTCTTGCTAGTAGGAAGACTCAGAGCCTGGGATTTAACTCCATTTCTGAATGGAAACACACAGCATAGTTCTCATCCATGGATCTCACTCTGCTTTAGAGCAAGAAGCATGCTCTTGCTTTCTAGAGTCTCTAATACAGCAGGAAATCTGAGTGTGCCCAGAACAAAAGAACGGAGTTTCCTACACATACGGACTATATGTAGTCCAACTCTTCTTCTGAAACTGATACAAAGCACTGGTCCTCTAACATCCAATGCTTGTCAGTTAAGATGGGAAACGTGTGAGCTTCATGAACGATGTAGTTCGTTTGAGCAGAAAAGTGACGGCCCTTACCTTAAACGAAGTCTTGCTTGTAGGAAGACTCAGAGCCTGGGATTTAACTCCATTTCTGAAGTGAAACACACAGCTTTGTTCTTATCCATTGATCACACTCTGCTTTAGAGCAAGAAGCACGCTCTTGCTTGCTAAAGTCTCTAAGACAGCAGGAAACGTGAGTGTGCTGAGAACAAAAGAAAGGTGTTTCCTACACATACGGACCATATCTAATCCAACTCTGCTTCTTAAACTGATACAAAGCACTGGTCCTCTAACATCCAATGCTTGTCTGTTAAAATGAGAAAAGTGAGAGCTCCGTGAACGATGTAGTTCATTTGAGCTGAAAAGTGACTGCCATTACCTGAAACGAAGTCTTGCTTGTAGGAAGACACAGAGCCTGGGATTTAACTCCATTTCTGAAGTAAAAAACACAGCTTTGTTCTCATCCATTGATCACACTCTGCTTTAGAGCGAGAAGCACGCTCTTGCTTGCTAAAGTCTCTAAGAGAGCAGGAAACGTGAGTGCGCTGAGAACAAAAGAACGGTGTTTCCTACACATACGGACCATATGTACTCCAAATCTGCTTCTGAATCTGATACAATGCACTGGTCCTCTAACATCCAATGCTTGTCAGTTAAGATGAGAAACGTGTGATCTTCGTGATCGATGTAGTTCGTTTGAGAAGAAAAGTGACTGCCCTTACCTGAAACGAAGTCTTGCTTGTAGGAAGACTCAGAGCCTGGGATTTCACTCCATTTCTGAAGTGAAACACACAGCAGTGTAATCATCCATTGATCACACTCTGCTTTAGAACAAGAAGCACGCTCTTGCTTTCTAGAGTCTCTAAGACAGCAGGAAACGTGTGTGGGCTGAGAACAAAAGAACGGTGTTTCCTACACATACTGACCATATCTAGTTCAACTCTGCTTCTGAAACTGATGCAAAGCACTGGTCCTCTAACATCCAATGCTTGTCAGTTAAGATGAGAAACGTGTGAGCTTTGTGAATGATGTAGTTCCTTTGAACTGAAAAGTGACTGGCCTTACCTGACACGAAGTCTTGCTTGTAGTAAGACACAGAGCCTGGGATTTAACTCCATCTCTGAAGGGAAACACACAGCAGAGTTCTAATCCATGGATCACACTCTGCTTTAGAGCGAGAAGCACGCTCTTGCTTTCTAGAGTCTCTAATACAGCAGGTAATCTGAGTGTGCCCAGGACAAAAGAACGGTGTTTCCTACACATACGGACTATATGTAGTCCAAATCTGCTTCTGAAACTGATACAATGCACTGGTCCTCTAACATCCAATGCTTGTCAGTTAAAATGAGAAACGTGTGATCTTCGTGAACGATGTAGTTCGTTTGAGCAGAAAAGTGACAGCCCTTACCTGAAACGAAGTCTTGCTTGTAGGAAGACTCAGAGGCTGGGATTTAAGTCCATTTCTGAAGTGAAACACACAGCAGTGTTCTCATCCATTGATCATACTCTGCTTTAGACAAGAAGCACGCTCTTGCTTTCTAGAGTCTCTAATACAGCAGGAAATCTGAGTGTGCCCAGAACAAAAGAACGGAGTTTCCTACACATACGGACTATATGTAGTCCAACTCTTCTTCTGAAACTGATACAAAGCACTGGTCCTCTAACATCCAATGCTTGTCAGTTAAGATGCGAAACGTGTGAGCTTCATGAATGATGTAGTTCGTTTGAGCTGAAAAGTGACTGCCCTTACCTGAAACGAAGTCTTGCTAGTAGGAAGACTCAGAGCCTGGGATTTAACTCCATTTCTGAATGGAAACACACAGCATAGTTCTCATCCATGGATCTCACTCTGCTTTAGAGCAAGAAGCATGCTCTTGCTTTCTAGAGTCTCTAATACAGCAGGAAATCTGAGTGTGCCCAGAACAAAAGAACGGAGTTTCCTACACATACGGACTATATGTAGTCCAACTCTTCTTCTGAAACTGATACAAAGCACTGGTCCTCTAACATCCAATGCTTGTCAGTTAAGATGGGAAAAACGTGTGAGCTTCATGAACGATGTAGTTCGTTTGAGCAGAAAAGTGACGGCCCTTACCTTAAACGAAGTCTTGCTTGTAGGAAGACTCAGAGCCTGGGATTTAACTCCATTTCTGAAGTGAAACACACAGCTTTGTTCTTATCCATTGATCACACTCTGCTTTAGAGCAAGAAGCACGCTCTTGCTTGCTAAAGTCTCTAAGACAGCAGGAAACGTGAGTGCGCTGAGAACAAAAGAAAGGTGTTTCCTACACATACGGACCATATCTAATCCAACTCTGCTTCTTAAACTGATGCAAAGCACTGGTCCTCTAACATCCAATGCTTGTCTGTTAAAATGAGAAAAGTGTGAGCTCCGTGAACGATGTAGTTCATGTGAGCTGAAAAGTGACTGCGATTACCTGAAACGAAGTCTTGCTTGTAGGAAGACACAGAGCCTGGGATTTAACTCCATTTCTGAAGGGACACACACAGCATAGTTCTCATCCATGGATCACACTCTGCTTTACAGCGAGAAGCACGCTCTTGCTTTCTAAATTCTCTACGACAGCAGGAAATGTGAGTGCGCTGAGAAGAAAAGAACGGTGTTTCCTACACATACGGTCCATATCTAGTCCATCTTTGTTTCTGAAACTGACACAAAGCACTGGTCCTCAAACATCCAATGCTTGTCAGTTAAGATGAGAAACGTGTGAGCTTTGAGAATGATTTGGTTCCTTTGAACTGAAAAGTGACTGCCCTTACCTGTAACGAAGTCTTGCTTGTAGTAAGACACAGGTCCTGGGATTTAACTCCATCTCTGAAGGGAAACACACAGCAGAGTTCTCATCCATGGATCACACTCTGCTTTAGAGCGAGAAGCACGCTCTTGCTTTCTAGAGTCTCTAATACAGCAGGTAATCTGAATGTGCCCAGAACAAAAGAACGGTGTTTCCTACACATACGGACCATATGTAGTCCAAATCTGCTTCTGAATCTGAAACAATGCACTGTTCCTCTAATATCCAATGCTTGTCAGTTAAGATGAGAAACGTGTGATCTTCGTGAACGATGTAGTTCGTTTGAGAGAAAAGTGACTGCCCTTACCTGAAACGAAGTCTTGCTTGTAGGAAGACTCAGAGCCTGGGATTTAACACGATTTCTGAAGTGAAACACTCAGCAGTGTTCTCATCCATTGATCACACTCTGCTTTAGAACAAGAAGCACGCTCTTACTTTCTAGAGTCTCTAAGACAGCAGGAAACGTGAGTGTGCTGAGAACAAAAGAACGGTGTTTCCTACACACAGGGACCATATCTAGTCCAACTCTCCTTCTTAAACTGATACAAAGCACTGGTCCTCTAACATCCAATGCTTGTCTGTTAAGAAGAGAAATGAGTGAGCTCAGTGAACAATGTAGTTCGTTTGAGCTGAAAAGTGACTGCCGTTACCTGAAACGAAGTCTTGCTTGTAGGAAGACACAGAGATTGAGATTTAACTCCATTTATGAAGGGAAACACACAGCATAGTTCTCATCCATGGATCACACTCTGCTTTAGAGCGAGAAGCACTCTCTTGCTTTATAGAGTCTCTAACACAGCAGGAAACGTGAGTGTGCTGAGAACAAACAACGGTGTTTCCTACTCATATGGACCATATCTAGTACAACTCTTCTTCTGAAACTGATACAAATCACTGGTCCTATAACATCCAATGCTTGTCAGTTAAGATGGGAAACGTGTGAGCCTCATGAACGATGTAATTCGTTTGAGCAGAAAAGTGACTGCCCTTACTTTAAACGAAGTCTTGCTTGTAGTAAGACACAGAGCCTGGGATTTAACTCCATTTCTGAAAGGAAACACACAGCATTTTTCTCATCCATGGATCACACTCTGCTTTAGAGCGAGAAGCATGCTCTTGCTTTTAGAGTCTCTAATATAGCAGGTAATCTGAGTGTGCACAGAACAAAAGAACGGTGTTTCCTACAACTACAGACCATATGTAGTCCAAATCTGCTTCTGAAACTGATACAAAGCACTGACCCTCTAACATCCAATGCTTGTCAGTTAAGATGAGAAACTTGTGAGCTTCGTTAACGATGTAGTTCGTTTGAGCAGAAAAGTAACTGCCCTTACCTGAATTGAAGTCTTGCTTGTAGGAAGACTCAGAGCCTGGGATTTAACTCCATTTCTGAAGTGAAACACACAGCAGTGTAATCATCCATTGATCACACTCTGCTTTAGAACAAGAAAAACGCTCTTGCTTTCTAGAGTCTCTAAGACAGCAGGAAACGTGTGTGTGCTGAGAACAAAAGAAGGGTGTTTCCTACACAAAAGGACCATATCTAGTCCAACTCTGTTTTTGAAACTGATACAAAGCACTGGTCCTCTAACATCCAATGCTTGTCAGTTAAGATGAGAAACGTGTGAGCTTTGAGAATGATGTAGTTCCTTTGAACTGAAAAGTGACTGCCCTTACCTGTAACAAAGTCTTGCTTGTAGTAAGACACAGAACCTGGGATTTAACTCCATCTCTGAAGGGAAACACACAGCAGAGTTCTAATCCATGGATCACACTCTGCTTTAGAGCAAGAAGCATGCTCTTGCTTTCTAGAATCTCTAATACAGCAGGTAATCTGAGTGTGCCCAGAACAAAAGCACAGTGTTTCCTACACATACAGACCATATGTAGTCCAAATCTGCTTCTGAAACTGATACAAAGCACTGACCCTCTAACATCCAATGCTTGTCAGTTAAGATGAGAAACTTGTGAGCTTCGTGAACGATGTAGTTCGTTTGAGCAGAAAAGTGACTGCCCTTACAAGAAACGAAGTCTTGCTTGTAGGAAGACTCAGAGCCTGGGATTTAACTCCATTTCTGAAGTGAAACACACAGCAGTGTAATCATCCATTGATCACACTCTGCTTTAGAACAAGAAGCACGCTCTTGATTTCTAGAGTCTCTAAGACAGCAGGAAACGTTTGTGTGCTGAGAAGAAAAGAACGTTGTTTCCTACACAAAATGACCATATCTAGTCCAACTCTGTTTTTGAAACTGATACAAAGCACTGGTCCTCTAAAATCCAATGCTTATCAGTTAAGATGAGAAACGTGTGAGCTTTGAGAATGATGTAGTTCCTTTGAACTGAAAAGTGACTGCCCTTACCTGTAACGAAGTCTTGCTTGTAGTAAGACACAGAACCTGGGATTTAACTCCATCTCTGAAGGGAAACACACAGCAGAGTTCTTATCCATGGATCACACTCTGCTTTAGAGCGAGAAAAACGCTCTTGCTTTCTGGAGTCTCTAATACAGCAGGTAATCTGAGTGTGCCCAGAACAAAAGAACGGTGTTTCCTACGAATACAGACCATATCTAGTCCAACTCTGCCTCTTAAAATGATACAAAGCACTGGTCCTCTAACATCCAATGCTTGTCTGTTAAGATGAGAAACGTGTGAGCTCCGTGAACGATGTAGTTCGTTTGATCAGAAAAGTGGCTGCCCTTACCTGAAACGAAGTGTTGCTTGGAGGAAGACACAGAGCCTGTGATTTAACTCCATTTCTGAAGGGAAACACACAGCATAGTTCTCATCCATGGATCACACTCTGCTTTAGAGCGAGAAGCACGCTCTTGCTTTCTAAAGTCTCTAATAGCAGGAAACGTGAGTGTGCTGAGAACAAAAGAACGGTGTTTCCTACACATACGGACCATATCTAGTCCAATGCTGCTTCAGAAACTGATACACAGCACTGGTCCTCTAACATCCTATGCTTGTCAGTTAAGATGAGAAACGTGTGAGCTTT
This sequence comes from Onychomys leucogaster, assembly GCA_949786385.1. Taxonomy (NCBI): domain Eukaryota; kingdom Metazoa; phylum Chordata; class Mammalia; order Rodentia; family Cricetidae; genus Onychomys; species Onychomys leucogaster. Next base: position 1,398,995 of record CATKUP010000069.1, read on the forward strand.
GTGAATGATGTAGTTCTTTTGAACTGAAAAGTGACTGCCCTTACGTGAAACGAAGTCTTACTTGTAGGAAGACTCAGAGCCTGGGATTTCACTCCATTTCTGAAGTGAAACACACAGCAGTGTAATCATCCATTGATCACACTCTGCTTTAGAACAAGAAGCACGCTCTTGCTTTCTAAAGTCTCTAAGAGAGCAGGAAACGTGAGTGCACTGAGAACAAAAGAACGGTGTTTCCTACACATACGGACAATATCTAGTCCAACTCTGTTTCTGAAACTGACACAAAGCACTGGTCCTCTAACATCCAATGTCTCAGTTAAGATGAGAAACGTGTGAGCTTTGTGAATGATGTAGTTCCTTTGAACTGAAAAGTGACTGCCCTTACCTGAAAAGAAGTCTTGCTTGTAGGAAGACACAGAGCCTGGGAATTAACTACATCTCTGAAGGGAAACACACAGCATAGTTCTAATCCATGGATCACACTCTGCTTTAGAGCGAGAAGCACGCTCTTGCTTTCTAGAGTCTCTAATACAGCAGGTAATCTGAGTGTGCCCAGGACAAAAGAACGGTGTTTCCTACACATATGGACCATATGTCGTCCAAATCTGCTTCTGAAACTGATACAATGCACTGGTCCTCTAACATCCAATGCTTGTCAGTTAAGATGAGAAACGTGTGATCTTCGTGAACGATGTAGTTCGTTTGAGCAGAAAAGTGACAGCCCTTACCTGAAACGAAGTCTTGCTTGTAGGAAGACTCAGAGGCTGGGATTTAACTCCATTTCTGAAATGAAACACACAGCAGTGTTCTCATCCACTGATCACACTCTGCTTTAGAACAAGAAGCATTCTCTTGCTTTCTAGAGTCTCTAAGACAGCAGGAAAGGTGAGTGTGCTGAGAACAAAAGAACGGTGTTTCCTACACATACAACCATATCTAGTCCAACTCTGCTTCTTAAACTGATACAAAGCACTGGTCCTCTAACATCCAATGCTTGTCTCTTAAGATGAGTAACGTGTGAGCTAGGTGAACGATGTTGTTCGTTTGAGGTGAAAAGTGACTGCCCTTACCTGAAACGAAGTCTTGCTTGTAGGAAGACACATAGACTGGGATTTCACTCCATTTCTGAAGTGAATCACACAGCAGTGTAATCATCCATTGATCACACTCGGATTAAGAACAAGAAGGATGCTCTTGCTTTCTAGAGTCTCTAAGACAACAGGAAACGTGTATGTGCTGAGAACAAAAGAACGGTGTTTCCTACACATACGGACCATATCTAATTCAACTCTGCTTCTGAAACTGATACAAAGCACTGGTCCTCTAACATCCAATGCTTGTCTGTTAAGATCAGAAATGTGTGAGCTTCGTGAACCATGTAATTCGTTTGAGCTGAAAAGTGACTGCCCTTACCTGAAACGAAGTCTTGCTAGTAGGAAGACTCAGAGCCTGGGATTTAACTCCATTTCTGAATGGAAACACACAGCATAGTTCTCATCCATGGATCTCACTCTGCTTTAGAGCAAGAAGCATGCTCTTGCTTTCTAGAGTCTCTAATACAGCAGGAAATCTGAGTGTGCCCAGAACAAAAGAACGGAGTTTCCTACACATACGGACTATATGTAGTCCAACTCTTCTTCTGAAACTGATACAAAGCACTGGTCCTCTAACATCCAATGCTTGTCAGTTAAGATGGGAAACGTGTGAGCTTCATGAACGATGTAGTTCGTTTGAGCAGAAAAGTGACGGCCCTTACCTTAAAAGAAGTCTTGCTTGTAGGAAGACTCAGAGCCTGGGATTTAACTCCATTTCTGAAGTGAAACACACAGCTTTGTTCTTATCCATTGATCACACTCTGCTTTAGAGCAAGAAGCACGCTCTTGCTTGCTAAAGTCTCTAAGACAGCAGGAAACGTGAGTGCGCTGAGAACAAAAGAAAGGTGTTTCCTACACATACGGACCATATCTAATCCAACTCTGCTTCTTAAACTGATACAAAGCACTGGTCCTCTAACATCCAATGCTTGTCTGTTAAAATGAGAAAAGTGAGAGCTCCGTGAACGATGTAGTTCATTTGAGCTGAAAAGTGACTGCCATTACCTGAAACGAAGTCTTGCTTGTAGGAAGACACAGAGCCTGGGATTTAACTCCATTTCTGAAGTAAAAAACACAGCTTTGTTCTCATCCATTGATCACACTCTGCTTTAGAGCGAGAAGCACGCTCTTGCTTGCTAAAGTCTCTAAGAGAGCAGGAAACGTGAGTGCGCTGAGAACAAAAGAACGGTGTTTCCTACACATACGGACCATATGTACTCCAAATCTGCTTCTGAATCTGATACAATGCACTGGTCCTCTAACATCCAATGCTTGTCAGTTAAGATGAGAAACGTGTGATCTTCGTGATCGATGTAGGTCGTTTGAGAAGAAAAGTGACTGCCCTTACCTGAAACGAAGTCTTGCTTGTAGGAAGACTCAGAGCCTGGGATTTCACTCCATTTCTGAAGTGAAACACACAGCAGTGTAATCATCCATTGATCACACTCTGCTTTAGAACAAGAAGCACGCTCTTGCTTGCTAAAGTCTCTAAGACAGCAGGAAACGTGAGTGCACTGAGAACAAAAGAAAGGTGTTTCCTACACATACGGACCATATCTAATCCAACTCTGCTTCTTAAACTGATACAAAGCACTGGTCCTCTAACATCCAATGCTTGTCTGTTAAAATGAGAAAAGTGTGAGCTCCGTGAACGATGTAGTTCATTTGAGCTCAAAAGTGACTGCCATTACCTGAAACGAATTCTTGCTTGTAGGAAGACACAGAGCCTGGGATTTAACTCCATCTCTGAAGGGAAACACACAGCAGAGTTCTAATCCATGGATCACACTCTGCTTTAGAGCGGGAAGCACGCTCTTGCTTTCTAGAGTCTCTAATACAGCAGGTAATCTGAGTGTGCCCAGGACAAAAGAACGGTGTTTCCTACACATACGGACCATATGTAGTCCAAATCTGCTTCTGAAACTGATACAATGCACTGGTCCTCTAACATCCAATGCTTGTCAGTTAAAATGAGAAACGTGTGATCTTCGTGAACGATGTAGTTCGTTTGAGCAGAAAAGTGACAGCAATTACCTGAAACGAAGTCTTGCTTGTAGGAAGACACAGAGGCTGGGATTTAACTCCATTTCTGAAGTGAAACACACAGCAGTGTTCTCATCCATTGATCATACTCTGCTTTAGAACAAGAAGCACGCTCTTCCTTTCTAGAGTCTCTAAGCAGGAAACGTGATTTCGCTGAGAACAAAAGAACGGTGTTTCCTACACATACGAACCATATCTAGTCCAACTCTGCTTCTTAAACTGATAGAAAGCACTGGTCCTCTAACATCCAATGCTTGTCTCTTAAGATGAGTAACGTGTGAGCTAGGTGAACGATGTAGTTCGTTTGAGGTGAAAAGTGACTGCCCTTACCTGAAATGAAGTCTTGCTTGTAGGAAGACACAGAGACTGGGATTTCACTACATTTCTGAAGTGAATCACACAGCAGTGTAATCATCCATTGATCACACTCTGATTAAGAACAAGAAGCATGCTCTTCCTTTCTAGAGTCTCTAAGACAACAGGAAACGTGTATGTGCTGAGAACAAAAGAACGGTGTTTCCTACACATACGGACCATATCTAATTCAACTCTGCTTCTGAAACTGATACAAAGCACTGGTCCTCTAACATCCAATGCTTGTCTCTTAAGATCAGAAATGTGTGAGCTTCGTGAACCATGTAGTTCGTTTGAGCTGAAAAGTGACTGCCCTTACCTGGAACGAAGTCTTGCTTGTAGGAAGACTCAGAGTCTGGGATTTAACTCCATCTCTGAAGGGAAACACACAGCAGAGTTCTCATCCATGGATCACACTCTGCTTTAGAGCGAGAAGCACGCTCTTGCTTTCTAGAGTCTCTAATACAGCAGGTAATCTGAGTGTGCCCAGAACAAAAGAACGGTGTTTCCTACACATACGGACCATATGTAGTCCAAATCTGCTTCTGAATCTGAAACAATGCACTGTTCCTCTAATATCCAATGCTTGTCAGTTAAGATGAGAAACGTGTGAGCTTCGTGAACGATGTAGTTCGTTTGAGAGAAAAGTGACTGCCCTTACCTGAAACGAAGTCTTGCTTGTAGGAAGACTCAGAGCCTGGGATTTAACACGATTTCTGAAGTGAAACACTCAGCAGTGTTCTCATCCATTGATCACACTCTGCTTTAGAACAAGAAGCACGCTCTTACTTTCTAGAGTCTCTAAGACAGCAGGAAACGTGAGTGTGCTGAGAACAAAAGAACGGTGTTTCCTACACACAGGGACCATATCTAGTCCAACTCTCCTTCTTAAACTGATACAAAGCACTGGTCCTCTAACATCCAATGCTTGTCTGTTAAGAAGAGAAATGAGTGAGCTCAGTGAACAATGTAGTTCGTTTGAGCTGAAAAGTGACTGCCGTTACCTGAAACGAAGTCTTGCTTGTAGGAAGACACAGAGATTGAGATTTAACTCCATTTATGAAGGGAAACACACAGCATAGTTCTCATCCATGGATCACACTCTGCTTTAGAGCGAGAAGCACTCTCTTGCTTTATAGAGTCTCTAACACAGCAGGAAACGTGAGTGTGCTGAGAACAAACAACGGTGTTTCCTACTCATACGGACCATATCTAGTACAACTCTTCTTCTGAAACTGATACAAATCACTGGTCCTCTAACATCCAATGCTTGTCAGTTAAGATGGGAAACGTGTGAGCCTCATGAACGATGTAATTCGTTTGAGCAGAAAAGTAACTGCCCTTACTTTAAATGAAGTCTTGCTTGCAGTAAGACACAGAGCCTGGGATTTAACTCCATTTCTGAAAGGAAACACACAGCATTTTTCTCATCCATGGATCACACTCTGCTTTAGAGCGAGAAGCATGCTCTTGCTTTTAGAGTCTCTAATATAGCAGGTAATCTGAGTGTGCACAGAACAAAAGAACGGTGTTTCCTACAACTACAGACCATATGTAGTCCAAATCTGCTTCTGAAACTGATACAAAGCACTGACCCTCTAACATCCAATGCTTGTCAGTTAAGATGAGAAACTTGTGAGCTTTGTGAACGATGTAGTTCGTTTGAGCAGAAAAGTGACTGCCCTTACCTGAATCGAAGTCTTGCTTGTAGGAAGACTCAGAGCCTGGGATTTAACTCCATTTCTGAAGTGAAACACACAGCAGTGTAATCATCCATTGATCACACTCTGCTTTAGAACAAGAAAAACGCGCTTGCTTTCTAGAGTCTCTAAGACAGCAGGAAACGTGTGTGTGCTGAGAACAAAAGAACGGTGTTTCCTACACAAAAGGACCATATCTAGTCCAACTCTGTTTTTGAAACTGATACAAAGCACTGGTCCTCTAACATCCAATGCTTGTCAGTTAAGATGAGAAACGTGTGAGATTTGAGAATGATGTAGTTCCTTTGAACTGAAAAGTGACTGCCCTTACCTGTAACAAAGTCTTGCTTGTAGTAAGACACAGAACCTGGGATTTAACTCAATCTCTGAAGGAAAACACACAGCAGAGTTCTAATCCATGGATCACACTCTGCTTTAGAGCAAGAAGCATGCTCTTGCTTTCTAGAATCTCTAATACAGCAGGTAATCTGAGTGTGCCCAGAACAAAGGCACAGTGTTTCCTACACATACAGACCATATGTATTCCAAATCTGCTTCTGAAACTGATACAAAGCACTGACCCTCTAACATCCAATGCTTGTCAGTTAAGATGAGAAACTTGTGAGCTTCGTGAACGATGTAGTTCGTTTGAGCAGAAAAGTGACTGCCCTTACATGAAACGAAGTCTTGCTTGTAGGAAGACTCAGAGCCTGGGATTTAACTCCATTTCTGAAGTGAAACACACAGCAGTGTAATCATCCATTGATCACACTCTGCTTTAGAACAAGAAGCACGCTCTTGATTTCTAGAGTCTCTAAGACAGCAGGAAACGTGTGTGTGCTTAGAAGAAAAGAACGTTGTTTCCTACACAAAATGACCATATCTAGTCCAACTCTGTTTTTGAAACTGATACAAAGCACTGGTCCTCTAAAATCCAATGCTTATCAGTTAAGATGAGAAACATGTGAGCTTTGAGAATGATGTAGTTCCTTTGAACTGAAAAGTGACTGCCCTTACCTGTAACGAAGTCTTGCTTGTAGTAAGACACAGAACCTGGGATTTAACTCCATCTCTGAAGGGAAACACACAGCAGAGTTCTAATCCATGGATCACACTCTGCTTTAGAGCGAGAAAAACGCTCTTGCTTTCTGGAGTCTCTAATACAGCAGGTAATCTGAGTGGGCCCAGAACAAAAGAACGGAGTTTCCTACAAATACAGACCATATCTAGTCCAACTCTGCCTCTTAAAATGATACAAAGCACTGGTCCTCTAACATCCAATGCTTGTCTGTTAAGATGAGAAACGTGTGATCTTCGTGAACGATGTAGTTCGTTTGAGCAGAAAAGTGACAGCCCTTACCTGAAACGAAGTCTTGCTTGTAGGAAGACTCAGAGGCTGGGATTTAACTCCATTTCTGAAATGAAACACACAGCAGTGTTCTCATCCACTGATCACACTCTGCTTTAGAACAAGAAGCATTCTCTTGCTTTCTAGAGTCTCTAAGACAGCAGGAAAGGTGAGTGTGCTGAGAACAAAAGAACGGTGTTTCCTACACATACAACCATATCTAGTCCAACTCTGCTTCTTAAACTGATACAAAGCACTGGTCCTCTAACATCCAATGCTTGTCTCTTAAGATGAGTAACGTGTGAGCTAGGTGAACGATGTTGTTCGTTTGAGGTGAAAAGTGACTGCCCTTACCTGAAACGAAGTCTTGCTTGTAGGAAGACACATAGACTGGGATTTCACTCCATTTCTGAAGTGAATCACACAGCAGTGTAATCATCCATTGATCACACTCGGATTAAGAACAAGAAGGATGCTCTTGCTTTCTAGAGTCTCTAAGACAACAGGAAACGTGTATGTGCTGAGAACAAAAGAACGGTGTTTCCTACACATACGGACCATATCTAATTCAACTCTGCTTCTGAAACTGATACAAAGCACTGGTCCTCTAACATCCAATGCTTGTCTGTTAAGATCAGAAATGTGTGAGCTTCGTGAACCATGTAATTCGTTTGAGCTGAAAAGTGACTGCCCTTACCTGAAACGAAGTCTTGCTAGTAGGAAGACTCAGAGCCTGGGATTTAACTCCATTTCTGAATGGAAACACACAGCATAGTTCTCATCCATGGATCTCACTCTGCTTTAGAGCAAGAAGCATGCTCTTGCTTTCTAGAGTCTCTAATACAGCAGGAAATCTGAGTGTGCCCAGAACAAAAGAACGGAGTTTCCTACACATACGGACTATATGTAGTCCAACTCTTCTTCTGAAACTGATACAAAGCACTGGTCCTCTAACATCCAATGCTTGTCAGTTAAGATGGGAAACGTGTGAGCTTCATGAACGATGTAGTTCGTTTGAGCAGAAAAGTGACGGCCCTTACCTTAAAAGAAGTCTTGCTTGTAGGAAGACTCAGAGCCTGGGATTTAACTCCATTTCTGAAGTGAAACACACAGCTTTGTTCTTATCCATTGATCACACTCTGCTTTAGAGCAAGAAGCACGCTCTTGCTTGCTAAAGTCTCTAAGACAGCAGGAAACGTGAGTGCGCTGAGAACAAAAGAAAGGTGTTTCCTACACATACGGACCATATCTAATCCAACTCTGCTTCTTAAACTGATACAAAGCACTGGTCCTCTAACATCCAATGCTTGTCTGTTAAAATGAGAAAAGTGAGAGCTCCGTGAACGATGTAGTTCATTTGAGCTGAAAAGTGACTGCCATTACCTGAAACGAAGTCTTGCTTGTAGGAAGACACAGAGCCTGGGATTTAACTCCATTTCTGAAGTAAAAAACACAGCTTTGTTCTCATCCATTGATCACACTCTGCTTTAGAGCGAGAAGCACGCTCTTGCTTGCTAAAGTCTCTAAGAGAGCAGGAAACGTGAGTGCGCTGAGAACAAAAGAACGGTGTTTCCTACACATACGGACCATATGTACTCCAAATCTGCTTCTGAATCTGATACAATGCACTGGTCCTCTAACATCCAATGCTTGTCAGTTAAGATGAGAAACGTGTGATCTTCGTGATCGATGTAGGTCGTTTGAGAAGAAAAGTGACTGCCCTTACCTGAAACGAAGTCTTGCTTGTAGGAAGACTCAGAGCCTGGGATTTCACTCCATTTCTGAAGTGAAACACACAGCAGTGTAATCATCCATTGATCACACTCTGCTTTAGAACAAGAAGCACGCTCTTGCTTGCTAAAGTCTCTAAGACAGCAGGAAACGTGAGTGCACTGAGAACAAAAGAAAGGTGTTTCCTACACATACGGACCATATCTAATCCAACTCTGCTTCTTAAACTGATACAAAGCACTGGTCCTCTAACATCCAATGCTTGTCTGTTAAAATGAGAAAAGTGTGAGCTCCGTGAACGATGTAGTTCATTTGAGCTGAAAAGTGACTGCCATTACCTGAAACGAATTCTTGCTTGTAGGAAGACACAGAGCCTGGGATTTAACTCCATCTCTGAAGGGAAACACACAGCAGAGTTCTAATCCATGGATCACACTCTGCTTTAGAGCGGGAAGCACGCTCTTGCTTTCTAGAGTCTCTAATACAGCAGGTAATCTGAGTGTGCCCAGGACAAAAGAACGGTGTTTCCTACACATACGGACCATATGTAGTCCAAATCTGCTTCTGAAACTGATACAATGCACTGGTCCTCTAACATCCAATGCTTGTCAGTTAAAATGAGAAACGTGTGATCTTCGTGAACGATGTAGTTCGTTTGAGCAGAAAAGTGACAGCAATTACCTGAAACGAAGTCTTGCTTGTAGGAAGACACAGAGGCTGGGATTTAACTCCATTTCTGAAGTGAAACACACAGCAGTGTTCTCATCCATTGATCATACTCTGCTTTAGAACAAGAAGCACGCTCTTCCTTTCTAGAGTCTCTAAGCAGGAAACGTGATTTCGCTGAGAACAAAAGAACGGTGTTTCCTACACATACGAACCATATCTAGTCCAACTCTGCTTCTTAAACTGATAGAAAGCACTGGTCCTCTAACATCCAATGCTTGTCTCTTAAGATGAGTAACGTGTGAGCTAGGTGAACGATGTAGTTCGTTTGAGGTGAAAAGTGACTGCCCTTACCTGAAATGAAGTCTTGCTTGTAGGAAGACACAGAGACTGGGATTTCACTACATTTCTGAAGTGAATCACACAGCAGTGTAATCATCCATTGATCACACTCTGATTAAGAACAAGAAGCATGCTCTTCCTTTCTAGAGTCTCTAAGACAACAGGAAACGTGTATGTGCTGAGAACAAAAGAACGGTGTTTCCTACACATACGGACCATATCTAATTCAACTCTGCTTCTGAAACTGATACAAAGCACTGGTCCTCTAACATCCAATGCTTGTCTCTTAAGATCAGAAATGTGTGAGCTTCGTGAACCATGTAGTTCGTTTGAGCTGAAAAGTGACTGCCCTTACCTGGAACGAAGTCTTGCTTGTAGGAAGACTCAGAGTCTGGGATTTAACTCCATCTCTGAAGGGAAACACACAGCAGAGTTCTCATCCATGGATCACACTCTGCTTTAGAGCGAGAAGCACGCTCTTGCTTTCTAGAGTCTCTAATACAGCAGGTAATCTGAGTGTGCCCAGAACAAAAGAACGGTGTTTCCTACACATACGGACCATATGTAGTCCAAATCTGCTTCTGAATCTGAAACAATGCACTGTTCCTCTAATATCCAATGCTTGTCAGTTAAGATGAGAAACGTGTGAGCTTCGTGAACGATGTAGTTCGTTTGAGAGAAAAGTGACTGCCCTTACCTGAAACGAAGTCTTGCTTGTAGGAAGACTCAGAGCCTGGGATTTAACACGATTTCTGAAGTGAAACACTCAGCAGTGTTCTCATCCATTGATCACACTCTGCTTTAGAACAAGAAGCACGCTCTTACTTTCTAGAGTCTCTAAGACAGCAGGAAACGTGAGTGTGCTGAGAACAAAAGAACGGTGTTTCCTACACACAGGGACCATATCTAGTCCAACTCTCCTTCTTAAACTGATACAAAGCACTGGTCCTCTAACATCCAATGCTTGTCTGTTAAGAAGAGAAATGAGTGAGCTCAGTGAACAATGTAGTTCGTTTGAGCTGAAAAGTGACTGCCGTTACCTGAAACGAAGTCTTGCTTGTAGGAAGACACAGAGATTGAGATTTAACTCCATTTATGAAGGGAAACACACAGCATAGTTCTCATCCATGGATCACACTCTGCTTTAGAGCGAGAAGCACTCTCTTGCTTTATAGAGTCTCTAACACAGCAGGAAACGTGAGTGTGCTGAGAACAAACAACGGTGTTTCCTACTCATACGGACCATATCTAGTACAACTCTTCTTCTGAAACTGATACAAATCACTGGTCCTCTAACATCCAATGCTTGTCAGTTAAGATGGGAAACGTGTGAGCCTCATGAACGATGTAATTCGTTTGAGCAGAAAAGTAACTGCCCTTACTTTAAATGAAGTCTTGCTTGCAGTAAGACACAGAGCCTGGGATTTAACTCCATTTCTGAAAGGAAACACACAGCATTTTTCTCATCCATGGATCACACTCTGCTTTAGAGCGAGAAGCATGCTCTTGCTTTTAGAGTCTCTAATATAGCAGGTAATCTGAGTGTGCACAGAACAAAAGAACGGTGTTTCCTACAACTACAGACCATATGTAGTCCAAATCTGCTTCTGAAACTGATACAAAGCACTGACCCTCTAACATCCAATGCTTGTCAGTTAAGATGAGAAACTTGTGAGCTTTGTGAACGATGTAGTTCGTTTGAGCAGAAAAGTGACTGCCCTTACCTGAATCGAAGTCTTGCTTGTAGGAAGACTCAGAGCCTGGGATTTAACTCCATTTCTGAAGTGAAACACACAGCAGTGTAATCATCCATTGATCACACTCTGCTTTAGAACAAGAAAAACGCGCTTGCTTTCTAGAGTCTCTAAGACAGCAGGAAACGTGTGTGTGCTGAGAACAAAAGAACGGTGTTTCCTACACAAAAGGACCATATCTAGTCCAACTCTGTTTTTGAAACTGATACAAAGCACTGGTCCTCTAACATCCAATGCTTGTCAGTTAAGATGAGAAACGTGTGAGATTTGAGAATGATGTAGTTCCTTTGAACTGAAAAGTGACTGCCCTTACCTGTAACAAAGTCTTGCTTGTAGTAAGACACAGAACCTGGGATTTAACTCAATCTCTGAAGGAAAACACACAGCAGAGTTCTAATCCATGGATCACACTCTGCTTTAGAGCAAGAAGCATGCTCTTGCTTTCTAGAATCTCTAATACAGCAGGTAATCTGAGTGTGCCCAGAACAAAGGCACAGTGTTTCCTACACATACAGACCATATGTATTCCAAATCTGCTTCTGAAACTGATACAAAGCACTGACCCTCTAACATCCAATGCTTGTCAGTTAAGATGAGAAACTTGTGAGCTTCGTGAACGATGTAGTTCGTTTGAGCAGAAAAGTGACTGCCCTTACATGAAACGAAGTCTTGCTTGTAGGAAGACTCAGAGCCTGGGATTTAACTCCATTTCTGAAGTGAAACACACAGCAGTGTAATCATCCATTGATCACACTCTGCTTTAGAACAAGAAGCACGCTCTTGATTTCTAGAGTCTCTAAGACAGCAGGAAACGTGTGTGTGCTTAGAAGAAAAGAACGTTGTTTCCTACACAAAATGACCATATCTAGTCCAACTCTGTTTTTGAAACTGATACAAAGCACTGGTCCTCTAAAATCCAATGCTTATCAGTTAAGATGAGAAACATGTGAGCTTTGAGAATGATGTAGTTCCTTTGAACTGAAAAGTGACTGCCCTTACCTGTAACGAAGTCTTGCTTGTAGTAAGACACAGAACCTGGGATTTAACTCCATCTCTGAAGGGAAACACACAGCAGAGTTCTAATCCATGGATCACACTCTGCTTTAGAGCGAGAAAAACGCTCTTGCTTTCTGGAGTCTCTAATACAGCAGGTAATCTGAGTGGGCCCAGAACAAAAGAACGGAGTTTCCTACAAATACAGACCATATCTAGTCCAACTCTGCCTCTTAAAATGATACAAAGCACTGGTCCTCTAACATCCAATGCTTGTCTGTTAAGATGAGAAAGGTGTGAGCTCCGTGAACGATGTAGTTCGTTTGATCAGAAAAGTGACTGCCCTTACCTGAAACGAAGTGTTGCTTGGAGGAAGACACAGAGCCTGTGATTTAACTCCATTTCTGAAGGGAAACACACAGCATAGTTCTCATCCATGGATCACACTCTGCTTTAGAGCGAGAAGCACGCTCTTGCTTTCTAAAGTCTCTAAGACAGCAGGAAACGTGAGTGTGCTGAGAACAAAAGAACTGTGTTTCCTACACATACGGACCATATCTAGTCCAATGCTGCTTCAGAAACTGATACAAAGCACTGGTCCTCTAACATCCTATGCTTGTCAGTTAAGATGAGAAACGTGTGAGCTTTGTGAATGATGTAGTTCTTTTGAACTGAAAAGTGACTGCCCTTACCTGAAACGAAGTCTTGCTTGTAGGAAGACACAGAGATTGAGATTTAACTCCATTTATGAAGGGAAACACACAGCATAGTTCTCATCCATGAATCACACTCTGCTTTAGAGCGATAGGCACGCTCTTGCTTTCTGGAGTCTCTAACACAGCAGGAAACGTGAGTGTGCTGAGAAACAAAGAACGGTGTTTCCTACACATACGGACCATATCTAGTCCAACTCTTCTTCTGAAACTGATACAAATCACTGGTCCTCTAACATCCAATGCTTGTCAGTTAAGATGGGAAACGTGTGAGCTTCATGAACGATGTAGTTTGTTTGAGTAGTAAAGTGACTGCCCTTACCTTAAACGAGGTCTTGCTTGTAGGAAGACTCAGAGCCTGGGATTTAACTCCATTTCTGAAGTGAAACACACAACAGTGTTCTCATCCATTGATCATACTCTGCTTTGGAGCAAGAAGCACGCTCTTGCTTTCTAAAGTCTCTAAGAGAGCAGGAAACGTGAGTGCGCTGAGAACAAAAGAACGGTGTTTCCTACACATACGGACCATATCTAGTCCAACTCTGTTTCTGAAACTGACAAAAAGCACTGGTCCTCTAACATCCAATGTCTCAGTTAAGATGAGAAACGTGTGAGCTTTGTGAATGATGTAGTTCCTTTGAACTGAAAAGTGACTGCCCTTACCTGAAAAGAAGTCTTGCTTGTAGGAAGACACAGAGCCTGGGAATTAACTACATCTCTGAAGGGAAACACACAGCATAGTTCTAATAAGTGGATCACACTCTGCTTTAGAGCGAGAAGCACGCTCTTGCTTTCTAGAGTCTCTAATACAGCACATAATCTGAGTGTGCCCAGGACAAAAGAACGGTGTTTCCTACACATACGGACCATATGTCGTCCAAATCTGCTTCTGAAACTGATACAATGCACTGGTCCTCTAACATCCAATGCTTGTCAGTTAAGATGAGAAACGTGTGATCTTCGTGAACGATGTAGTTCGTTTGAGCAGAAAAGTGACAGCCCTTACCTGAAACGAAGTCTTGCTTGTAGGAAGATTCAGAGGCTGGGATTTAACTCCATTTCTGAAATGAAACACACAGCAGTGTTCTCATCCACTGATCACACTCTGCTTTAGAACAAGAAGCACGCTCTTGCTGTCTAGAGTCTCTAAGACAGCAGGAAAGGTGAGTGTGCTGAGAACAAAAGAACGGTGTTTCCTACACATACGAACCATATCTAGTCCAACTCTGCTTCTTAAACTGATACAAAGCACTGGTCCTCTAACATCCAATGCTTGTCTCTTAAGATGAGTAACGTGTGAGCTAGGTGAACGATGTAGTTCGTTTGAGGTGAAAAGTGACTGCCCTTACCTGAAACGAAGTCTTGCTTGTAGGAAGACACATAGACTGGGATTTCACTCCATTTCTGAAGTGAATCACACAGCAGTGTAATCATCCATTGATCACACTCTGATTACGAACAAGAAGCATGCTCTTGCTTTCTAGAGTCTCTAATACAGCAGGAAACGTGTATGTGCTGAGAACAAAAGAACGGTGTTTCCTACACATACGGACCATATCTAATTCAACTCTGCTTCTGAAACTGATACAAAGCACTGGTCCTCTAACATCCAATGCTTGTCTGTTAAGATCAGAAATGTGTGAGCTTCGTGAACCATGTATTTCGTTTGAGCTGAAAATTGACTGCCCTTACCTGAAACGAAGTCTTGCTAGTAGGAAGACTCAGAGCCTGGTATTTAACTCCATTTCTGAATGGAAACACACAGCATAGTTCTCATCCATGGATCTCACTCTGCTTTAGAGCAAGAAGCATGCTCTTGCTTTCTAGAGTCTCTAATACAGCAGGAAATCTGAGTGTGCCCAGAACAAAAGAACGGAGTTTCCTACACATACGGACTATATGTAGTCCAACTCTTCTTCTGAAACTGATACAAAGCACTGGTCCTCTAACATCCAATGATTGTCAGTTAAGATGGGAAACGTGTGAGCTTCATGAACGATGTAGTTCGTTTGAGCAGAAAAGTGACGGCCCTTACCTTAAACGAAGTCTTGCTTGTAGGAAGACTCAGAGCCTGGGATTTAACTCCATTTCTGAAGTGAAACACACAGCTTTGTTCTTATCCATTGATCACACTCTGCTTTAGAGCAAGAAGCACGCTCTTGCTTGCAAAGTCTCTAAGACAGCAGGAAACGTGAGTGCGCTGAGAACAAAAGAAAGGTGTTTCCTACACATACGGACCATATCTAATCCAACTCTGCTTCTTAAACTGATACAAAGCACTGGTCCTCTAACATCCAATGCTTGTCTGTTAAAATGAGAAAAGTGTGAGCTCCGTGAACGATGTAGTTCATTTGAGCTGAAAAGTGACTGCCATTACCTGAAACGAAGTCTTGCTTGTAGGAAGACACAGAGCCTGGGATTTAACTCCATTTCTGAAGTAAAAAACACAGCTTTGTTCACATCCATTGATCACACTCTGCTTTAGAGCGAGAAGCACGCTCTTGCTTGCTAAAGTCTCTAAGAGAGCAGGAAACGTGAGTGCGCTGAGAACAAAAGAACGGTGTTTCCTACACATACGGACCATATGTACTCCAAATCTGCTTCTGAATCTGATACAATGCACTGGTCCTCTAACATCCAAGGCTTGTCAGTTAAGATGAGAAACGTGTGATCTTCGTGATCGATGTAGTTCATTTGAGAAGAAAAGTGACTGCCCTTACCTGAAACGAAGTCTTGCTTGTAGGACGACTCAGAGCCTGGGATTTCACTCCATTTCTGAAGTGAAACACACAGCAGTGTAATCATCCATTGATCACACTCTGCTTTAGAATAAGAAGCACGCTCTTGCTTTCTAGAGTCTCTAAGACTGCAGGAAACGTGTGTGGGCTGAGAACAAAAGAACGGTGTTTCCTACACATACGGACCATATCTAGTTCAACTCTGCTTCTGAAACTGATACAAAGCACTGGTCCTCTAACATCCAATGCTTGTCAGTTAAGATGAGAAACGTGTGAGCTTTGTTAATGATGTAGTTCCTTTGAACTGAAAAGTGACTGGCCTTACCTGACACGAAGTCTTGCTTGTAGTAAGACACAGAGCCTGGGATTTAACTCCATCTCTGAAGGGAAACACACAGCAGAGTTCTAATCCATGGATCACACTCTGCTTTAGAGCGAGAAGCACGCTCTTGCTTTCTAGAGTCTCTAATACAGCAGGTAATCTGAGTGTGCCCAGGACAAAAGAACGGTGTTTCCTACACATACGGACCATATCTAGTCCAAATCTCCTTCTTAAACTGATACAAAGCACTGGTCCTCTAACATCCAATTCTTGTCTGTGAAGATGAGAAACGTGTGAGCTTCGTGAACGATGTAGTTCGTTTGAGCTGAAAAGTGACTGCCGTAACCTGAAACGAAGTCTTGCTTGTAGGAAGACACAGAGATTGGGATTTAACTCCATTTCTGAAGGGAAACACACAGCAAAGTTCTCATCCATGGATCACACTCTGCTGTAGCGAGAAGCATGCTCTTGCTTTCTAGAGTCTATAAGACAGCAGGATATCTGAGTGTGCCCAGAACAAAGAACGGAGTGTGCTACACATACGGGCCATATGTAGTCCAACTCTTATTCTGAAACTGATACAAAGTTCTGGTCCTCTAACATCCAATGCTTGTCAGTTAAGATGGGAAACGTGTGAGCTTCATGAACGATGTAATTCGTTTGAGCAGAAAAGTGACTGCCCTTACCTTAAACGAAGTCTTGCTTGTAGGAAGACTCAGAGCCTGGGATTTAACTCAATTTCTGAAGTGAAACACACAGCAGTGTTCTCATCCATTGATCATACTCTGCTTTAGAACAAGAAGCACGCTCTTGCTTTCTAGAGTCTCTAAGACAGCAGGAAACGTGAGTGTGCTGAGAACAAAAGTACGGTGTTTCCTACACATACGAACCATATCTAGTCCAACTCTGCTTCTTAAACTGATACAACGCACTGGTCCTCTAACATCCAATGCTTGTCTGTTAAGATGAGAAACGTGTGAGCTAGGTGAACGATGTAGTTCGTTTCCGCTGAGAAGTGACTGCCCTTACCTGAAACGAAGTCTTGCTTGTAGGACGACACAGAGCCTGGGATTATACTCCATTTCTGAAGTGAAACACACGGCAGTGTTCTCATCCATTGATCATACTCTGCTGTAGAACAAGAAGCACGCTCTTGCTTTCTAGAGTCTCTAAGACAGCAGGAAACGTGATTTTGCTGAGAACAAAAGAACGGTGTTTCCTACACATACGGACCATATCTAGTCCAACTCTGCTTCTTAAACTGATACAAAGCACTGGTCCTCAAACATCCAATGCTTGTCTGTTAAGATGAGAAACGTATGAGCTCCGTGAACAATGTAGTTCGATTGAGCTGAAAAGTGACTGCCCTTACCTGAAACGAAGTCTTGCTTGTAGGAAGACACAGAGCCTGAGATTTAACTCCATTTCTGAAGGGAAACACACAGCATTTTTCTCATCCATGGATCACACTCTGCTTTAGAGCAAGAAGCACACTCTTGCTTTTAGAGTTTCTAATATAGCAGGTAATCTGTGTGTGCCCAGAACAAAAGAACGGTGTTTCCTACACATACAGAGCATATGTAGTCCAAATCTGCCTCTGAAACTGATACAAAGCACTGACCCTCTAACATCCAATGCTTGTCAGTTAAGATGAGAAACGTGTGAGCTTCGTGAACGATGTAGTTCGTTTGAGCATAAAAGTGAAGGCCCTTACCTAAATCGAAGGCTTGCTTGTAGGAAGACTCAGAGCCGGGGATTTAACTCCCTTTCTGAATGGAAACACACAGCATAGTTCTCATCCATGGATCTCACTCTGCTTTAGAGCAAGAAGCATGCTCTTGCTTTCTAGAGTCTCTAATACAGCAGGAAACGTGTGTGTGCTGAGAACAAAAGAACGGTGTTTCCTACACATACGGACCATATGTCGGCCAAATCTGCTTCTGAAACTGATACAATGCACTGGTCCTCTAACATTCAATGCTTGTCAGTTAAGATGAGAAACGTGTGATCTTTGTGAACGATGTAGTTCGTTTGAGCAGAAAAGTGACAGCAATTACCTGAAACGAAGTCTTGCTTGTAGGAAGACTCAGAGGCTGGGATTTAACTCCATTTCTGAAATGAAACACACAGCAGTGTTCTCATCCATTGATCACACTCTGCTCTAGAACAAATAGCACGCTCTTTCTTTCTAGAGTCTCTAAGACAGCAGGAAACGTGAGTGTGCTGAGAACAAAAGAACGGTGTTTCCTACACATACGGACCATATCTAGTCCTACTCTCCTTCTTAAACTGATACAAAGCACTGGTCCTCTAACATCCAATGCTTGTCTGTTAAGATGAGAAATGTGTGAGCTCAGTGAAGGATGTAGTTCGTTTGAGCTGAAAAGTGACTGCCGTTACCTGAAACGAAGTCTTGCTTGTAGGAAGACACAGAGATTGGGATTTAACTCCATTTCTGAAGGGAAACACACAGCATAGTTCTCATCCATGGATCACACTCTGCTTTAGAGCGAGAAGCACGCTCTTGCTTTCTAGAGTCTCTAATACAGCAGGAAATCTGAGTGTGCCCAGAACAAAGAACGGAGTTTCCTACACATACGGACCATATGTAGTCCAACTCTTCTTCTGAAAATGATACGAAGCACTGGTCCTCTAACATCCAATGCTTGTCTGTTAAGATGAGAAACGTTTGAGCTCCGTGAACGATGTAGTTCGTTTGAGCTGAAAAGTGACTGCCCTTACCTGAAACGAAGTCTTGCTTGTAGGAAGACACAGAGCCTGGGATTTAACTCCATTTCTGAATGGAAACACACAGCATAGTTCTCATCCATGGATCACACTCTGCTTTATAACAAGAAGCACGCTATTGCTTTCTAAAGTCTCTAAGACAGCAGGAAACGTGAGTGCGCTGAGAACAAAAGAACGGTGTTTCCTACACATAAGGACCATATCTAGTCCAACTCTGTTTCTGAAACTGACACAAAGCACTGGTCCTCTAACATCCAATGCTTGTCTGTTAAGATGAGAAATGTGTGAGCTCAGTGAAGGATGTAGTTCGTTTGAGCTGAAAAGTGACTGCCGTTACCTGAAACGAAGTCTGCTTGTAGGAAGACACAGAGATTGGGATTTAACTCCATTTCTGAAGGGAAACACACAGCATAGTTCTCATCCATGGATCACACTCTGCTTTAGAGCGAGAAGCACGCTCTTGCTTTCTAGAGTCTCTAATACAGCAGGAAATCTGAGTGTGCCCAGAACAAAGAACGGAGTTTCCTACACATACGGACCATATGTAGTCCAACTCTTCTTCTGAAGCTGATACAAAGCACTGGTCCTCTAACATCCAATGCTTGTCTGTTAAGATGAGAAACGTGTGATCTTCGTGATCGATGTAGTTCGTTTGAGAAGAAAAGTGACTGCCCTTACCTGAAACGAAGTCTTGCTTGTAGGAAGACTCAGAGCCTGGGATTTCACTCCATTTCTGAAGTGAAACACACAGCAGTGTAATCATCCATTGATCACACTCTGCTTTAGAACAAGAAGCACGCTCTTGCTTTCTAGAGTCTCTAAGACAGCAGGAAACGTGTGTGGGCTGAGAACAAAAGAACGGTGTTTCCTACACATACGGACCATATCTAGTTCAACTCTGCTTCTGAAACTGATACAAAGCACTGGTCCTCTAACATCCAATGCTTGTCAGTTAAGATGAGAAACGTGTGAGCTTTGTGAATGATGTAGTTCCTTTGAACTGAAAAGTGACTGGCCTTACCTGACACGAAGTCTTGCTTGTAGTAAGACACAGAGCCTGGGATTTAACTCCATCTCTGAAGGGAAACACACAGCAGAGTTCTAATCCATGGATCACACTCTGCTTTAGAGCGAGAAGCACGCTCTTGCTTTCTAGAGTCTCTAATACAGCAGGTAATCTGAGTGTGCCCAGGACAAAAGAACGGTGTTTCCTACACATACGGACCATATCTAGTCCAACTCTCCTTCTTAAACTGATACAAAGCACTGGTCCTCTAACATCCAATTCTTGTCTGTGAAGATGAGAAACGTGTGAGCTTCGTGAACGATGTAGTTCGTTTGAGCAGAAAAGTGACGGCCCTTACCTTAAACGAAGTCTTGCTTGTAGGAAGACTCAGAGCATGGGATTTAACTCCATTTCTGAAGTGAAACACACAGCAGTGTTCTCATCCATTGATTGTACAATGCTATAGAACAAGAAGCACGCTCTTGCTTTCTAGCGTCTCTAAGACAGCAGAAAACGTGATTTTGCTGAGAACAAATGAACTGTGTTTTCTACATATATGGACCATATCTAGTCCAACTCTGCTTCTTAAACTGATACAAAGCACTGGTCCTCTAACATCCAATGCTTGTCTGTTAAGATGAGAAACGTGTGAGCTCCGTGAACGATGTAGTTCGTTTGAGCTGAAAAGTGACTGCCCTTACCTGAAACGAAGTCTTGCTTGTAGGAAGACACAGAGCCTGGGATTTAACTCCATTTCTGAAGGAACACACAGCATAGTTCTCATCCATGGATCACACTCTGCTTTAGAGCGAGAAACACGCTCTTGCTTTCTAATGTCTCTAAAACAGCAGGAAACGTGAGTGTGCTGAGAACAAAAGAACGGAGTTTCCTACACATACGGACTATATGTAGTCCAACTCTTCTTCTGAAACTGATACAAAGCACTGGTCCTCTAACATCCAATGCTTGTCAGTTAAGATGGGAATCGTGTGAGCTTCATGAACGACGTAGTTCGTTTGATCAGAAAAGTGACTGCCCTTACCTGAAACGAAGTCTTGTTTGTAGGAAGACACAGAGTCTGGGATTTAACTCCATTTCTGAAGGGAAACACACAGGATAGTTCTCATCCATAGATCACACTCTGCTTTAGAGCGAGAAGCACACTCTTGATTTCTAAAGTCTCTAAGACAGCAGGAAACGTGAGTGCGCTGAGAACAAAAGACCGGTGTTTCCTACACATACGGACCTTATGTACTCCAAATCTGCTTCTGAATCTGATACAATGCACTGGTCCTCTAACATCCAATGCTTGTCAGTTAAGATGAGAAACGTGTGATCTTCGTGATCGATGTAGTTCCTTTGAGAAGAAAAGTGACTGCCCTTACCTGAAACGAAGTCTTGCTTGTAGGAAGACTCAGAGCCTGGGATTTCACTCCATTTCTGAAGTGAAACACACAGCAGTGTAATCATCCATTGATCACACTCTGCTTTAGAACAAGAAGCACGCTCTTGCTTTCTAGAGTCTCTAAGACAGCAGAAAACGTGTGTGTGCTGAGAACAAAAGAACGGTGTTTCCTACACATACGGACCATATCTAGTTCAACTCTGCTTCTTAAACTGATACAAAGCACTGGTCCTCTAACATCCAATGCTTGTCAGTTAAGATGAGAAACGTGTGAGCTTTGTGAATGATGTAGTTCCTTTGAACTGAAAAGTGACTGCCCTTACCTGACACGAAGTCTTGCTTGTAGTAAGACACAGAGCCTGGGATTTAACTCCATCTCTGAAGGGAAACACACAGCAGAGTTCTAATCCATGGATCACACTCTGCTTTAGAGCGAGAAGCACGCTCTTGCTTTCTAGAGTCTCTAATACAGCAGGTAATCTGAGTGTGCCCAGTACAAAAGAACGGTGTTTCCTACACATACGGACGATATGTAGTCCAAATCTGCTTCTGAAACTGATACAATGCACTGGTCCTCTAACATCCAATGCTTGTCAGTTAAGATGAGAATCGTGTGATCTTCGTGAATGATGTAGTTCATTTGAGCAGAAAAGTGACAGCCCTTACCTGAAACGAAGTCTTGCTTGTAGGAAGATTCAGAGGCTGGGATTTAACTCCATTTCTGAAGTGAAACACACCGCAGTGTTCTCATCCATTGATCATACTCTGCTTTAGAACAAGAAGCACACTCTTGCTTTCTAGAGTCTCTAAGACAGTAGGAAACGTGATTTTGCTGAGAACAAAAGAACGGTGTTTCCTACACATACGAACCATATCTAGTCCAACTCTGCTTCTTAAACTGATACAAAGCACTGGTCCTCTAACATCCAATGCTTGTCTGTTAAGATGAGAAACGTGTGAGCTAGGTGAACGATGTAGTTCGTTTGAGCTGAAAAGTGACTGCCCTTACCTGAAACGAAGTCTTGCTTGTAGGAAGACACAGAGACTGGGATTTCACTCCATTTCTGAAGTGAATCACACAGCAGTGTAATCATCCATTGATCACACTCTGATTAAGATCAAGAAGCATGCTCTTGCTTTCTAGAGTTTCTAAGACAACAGGAAACGTGTGTGTGCTGAGAACAAAAGAACTGTGTTTCCTACACATACGGACCATATCTAGTTCAACTCTGCTTCTGAAACTGATACAAAGCACTGGTCCTCTAACATCCAATGCTTGTCTGTTAAGATGAGAAATGTGTGAGCTTCGTGAACCATGTAGTTCGTTTGAGCTGAAAAGTGACTGCCCTTACCTGAATCGAAGTCTTGCTAGTAGGAAGACTCAGAGCCTGGGATTTAACTCCATTTCTGAATGGAAACACACAGCATAGTTCTCATCCATGGATCTCACTCTGCTTTAGAGCAAGAAGCATGCTCTTGCTTTCTAGAGTCTCTAATACAGCAGGAAATCTGACTGTGCCCAGAACAAAAGAACGGAGTTTCCTACACATACGGACTATATGTAGTCCAACTCTTCTTCTGAAACTGATACAAAGCACTGGTCCTCTAACATCCAATGCTTGTCAGTTAAGATGGGAAACGTGTGAGCTTCATGAACGATGTAGTTCGTTTGAGCAGAAAAGTGACGGCCCTTAACTTAAACGAAGTCTTGCTTGTAGGAAGACTCAGAGCCTGGGATTTAACTCCATTTCTGAAGTGAAACACACAGCTTTGTTCTTATCCATTGATCACACTCTGCTTTAGAGCAAGAAGCACGCTCTTGCTTGCTAAAGTCACTAAGACAGCAGGAAACGTGAGTGCGCTGAGAACAAAAGAAAGGTGTTTCCTACACATACGGACCATATCTAATCCAACTCTCCTTCTTAAACTGATACAAAGCACTGGTCCTCTAACATCCAATGCTAGTCTGTTAAAATGAGAAACGTGTGAGCTCCGTGAATGATGTAGTTCGTTTGAGCTGAAAAGTGACTGCCATTACCTGAAACGAAATCTTGCTTGTAGGAAGACACAGAGCCTGGGATTTAACTCCATTTCTGAAGGGACACACACAGCAGAGTTCTCATCCATGGATCACACTCTGCTTTAGAGCGAGAAGCACGCTCTTGCTTTCTAGATTCTCTAATACAGCAGGTAATCTGAGTGTGCCCAGAACAAAAGAACGGTGTTTCGTACACATACGGACCATATGTAGTCCAAATCTGCTTCTGAATCTGAAACAATGCACTGTTCCTCTAATATCCAATGCTTGTCAGTTAAGATGGGAAACGTGTGAGCTTCATGAATGATGTAGTTCGTTTGAGCAGAAAAGTGACTGCCCTTACCTTAAACGAAGTCTTGCTTGTAGGAAGACTCAGAGCCTGGGATTTAACTCCATTTCTGAAGTGAAACACACAGCAGTGTTCTCATCCATTGATTATACAATGCTATAGAACAAGAAGCACACTCTTGCTTTCTAGAGTCTCTAAGACAGCAGGAAACGTGATTTTGGGGAGAACAAAAGAACTGTGTTTCCTACACATACGGACCATATCTAGTACAACTCTGCTTCTTAAACTGATACAAAGCACTGGTCCTCTAACATCCAATGCTTGTCTGTTAAGATGAGAAACGTGTGAGCTCCTTGAACGATGTAGTTCGTTTGAGCTGAAAAGTGACTGCCCTTACCTGAAACGAGGTTTTGCTTGTAGGAAGACATAGAGCCTGGGATTTATCTCCATTTCTGAAGGGACACACACAGCATAGTTTTCATCCATGGATCACACTCTGCTTTAGAGCGAGAAGCACGCTCTTGCTTTCTAGAGTCTCTAATACAGCAGGTAATCTGAGTGTGCTGAGAACAAAAGAACGGTGTTTCCTACACATACGGACCATATGTAGTCCAAATATGCTTCTGAATCTGAAAAAATGCACTGTTCCTCTAATATCCAATGCTTGTCAGTTAAGATGAGAAACGTGTGATCTTCGTGAACGATGTAGTTCGTTTGTGAGAAAAGTGACTGCCCTTACCTGAAACGAAGTCTTGCTTGTAGGAAGACTCAGAGGCTGGGATTTAACACGATTTCTGAAGTGAAACACACAGCAGTGTTCTCATCCATTGATCACACTCTGCTTTAGAACAAGAAGCACGCTCTTGCTTTCTAGAGTCTATAAGACAGCAGGAAACGTGAGTGTGCTGAGAACAAAGAACGGTGTTTCCTACACACAGGGACCATATCTAGTCCAACTCTCCTTCTTAAACTGATAAAAAGCACTGGTCCTCTAACATCCAATTCTTGCCTGTTAAGATGAGAAACGTGTGAGCTCCGTGAACGATGTAGTTCGTTTGAGCTGAAAAGTGACTGCCCTTACCTGAAACGAAGTCTTGCTTGTAGGAAGACACAGAGCCTGGCATTTAACTCCATTTCTGAAGGGAAACACACAGCATAGTTCTCATCCATGGATCACACTCTGCTTTACAGCAAGAAGCAGGCTCTTGCTTTCTAGAGTCTCTAATACAGCAGGAAATCTGAGTGTGCCCTGAACAAAGAACGGAGTTTCCTACATATACGGACCATATGTAGTACAACTCTTCTTCTGAAACTTATTCAAAGCACTGGTCCTCTAACATCCAATGCTTGTCGGTTAAGATGAGAAACGTTTGAGCTCCGTGAACGATGTAGTTCGTTTGAGCTGAAAAGTGACTGCCCTTACCTGAAAGGAAATCTTGCTTGTAGTAAGACACAGAGCGTGGGATTTAACTCCATTTCTGAATGGAAACCCACAGCATAGTTCTCATCCATGGATCACACTCTGCTTTAGAGCAAGAAGCATGCTCTTGCTTTATAGAGTCTCTAATACAGCAGGAAATCTGAGTGTGCCCAGACCAAAAGAACGGTGTTTCCTACACATACGGACCATATGTAGTCCAACTCTTCTTCTGCAACTGATACAAAGCACTGGTCCTCTAACAACCAATGTTTGTCAGTTAAGATGGGAAACGTGTGAGCTTCATGAACGATGTAGTTCGTTTGAGCTGAAAAGTGACTGCCGTTACCTGAAACGAAGTCTTGCTTGTAGGAAGACACAGAGATTGGGATTTAACTCCATTTCTGAAGGGAAATACACAGCATAGTTCTCATCCATGGATCACACTCTGCTTTAGAGCGAGAAGCACGCTCTTGCTTTCTAGAGTCTCTAACACAGCAGGAAACGTGAGTGTGCTGAGAACAAAAGAATGGTATTTCCTACACATACGGACCATATCTAGTCCAAATCTGCTTCTGAAACTGATACAACGCACTGGTCCTCTAACATCCAATGCTTGTCTGTTAAGATGAGAAACGTGTGAGCTCCTTGAACGATGTAGTTCGTTTGAGCTGAAAAGTGACTGCCCTTACCTGAAACGAAGTCTTGCTTGTAGGAAGACACAGATCCTGGGATTTATCTCCATTTCTGAAGGGACACACACAGCATAGTTCTCATCCATGGATCACACTCTGCTTTAGAGCGAGAAGCACGCTCTTGCTTTCTAAAGTCTCTAAGACAGCAGGAAACTTGAGTGCGCTGAGAACAAAAGAACGGTGTTTCCTACACATACGGACCATATCTAGTCCAACTCTGTTTCTGAAACTGACACAAAGCACTGGTCCTCTAACATCCAATGCTTGTCAGTTAAGATGAGAAACGTGTGAGCTTTGAGAATGATGTAGTTCCTTTGAACTGAAAAGTGACTGCCCTTACCTGAAAAGAAGTCTTGCTTGTAGTAAGACACAGATCCTGGGATTTAACTATATCTCTGAAGTGAAACTCACAGCAGAGTTCTCATCCATGGATCACACTCTGCTTTAGAGCGAGAAGCACGCTCTTGCTTTCTAGAGTCTCTAAGACAGCAGGAAAAGTGAGTGTGCTGAGAACAAAGAACGGTGTTTCCTACACACAAGGACCATATCTAGTCCAACTCTCCTTCTTAAACTGATACAAAGCACTGGTCCTCTAACATCCAATGCTTGTCTGTTAAGAAGAGAAATGTCTGATCTCAGTGAACAATGTAGTTCGTTTGAGCTGAAAAGTGACTGCCGTTACCTGAAACGAACTCTTGCTTGTAGGAAGACACAGAGATTGAGATTTAACTCCATTTATGAAGGGAAACACACAGCATAATTCTCATCCATGGATCACACTCTGCTTTAGAGCGAGAAGCACGCTCTTGCTTTATAGAGTCTCTAACACAGCAGGAAACGTGAGTGTGCTGAGAACAAAGAACGGTGTTTCCTACTCATACGGACCATGTCTAGTACAACTCTTCTTCTGAAACTGATACAAATCACTGGTCCTCTAACATCCAATGCTTGTCAGTTAAGATGGGAAACGTGTGAGCCTCATGAACGATGTAATTCGTTTGAGCAGAAAAGTGACTGCCCTTACTTTAAACGAAGTCTTGCTTGTAGGAAGACTCAGAGCCTGGGATTTAACTCCATTTCTGAAGTGAAACATACAGCAGTGTTCTCATCCATTGATCATACTCTGCTTTAGAACAAGAAGCACGCTCTTGCTTTCTAGAGTCTCTAAGACAGCAGGAAACGTGATTTTGCTAAAAAAAAAGAACGGTGTTTCCTACACATATGGACCATATATAGTCCAACTCTGCTTCTTAAACTGATACAAAGCACTGGTCCTCTAAAATTCAATGCTTGTCTGTTAAGATGAGAAACGTGTGAACTCCTTGAACGATGTAGTTCGTTTGAGCTGAAATGTGACTGCCCTTACCTGAAACGAAGTCTTGCTTGTAGGAAGACACAGAGCCTGGGATTTATCTCCATTTCTGAAGGGACACACACAGCATAGTTCTCATCCATGGATCACACTCTGCTTTAGAGCGAGAAGCACGCTCTTGCTTTCTAAAGTCTCTACGACAGCAGGAAACTTGAGTGCGCTGAGAACAAAAGAACGGTGTTTCCTACACATACGGACCATATCTAGTCCAACTCTGTTTCTGAAACTGACACAAAGCACTGGTCCTCTAACATCCAATGCTTGTCAGTTAAGATGAGAAACGTGTGAGCTTTGAGAATGATGTAGTTCCTTTGAACTGAAAAGTGACTGCCCTTACCTGAAAAGAAGTCTTGCTTGTAGTAAGACACAGATCCTGGGATTTAACTATATCTCTGAAGTGAAACTCACAGCAGAGTTCTCATCCATGGATCACACTCTGCTTTAGAGCGAGAAGCACGCTCTTCCTTTCTAGAGTCTCTAAGACAGCAGGAAACGTGAGTGTGCTGAGAACAAAGAACGGTGTTTCCTACACACAAGGACCATATCTAGTCCAACTCTCCTTCTTAAACTGATACAAAGCACTGGTCCTCTAACATCCAATGCTTGTCTGTTAAGATGAGAAACGTGTGAGCTAGGTGAACGATGTAGTTCGTTTGAGCTGAAAAGTGACTGCCCTTACCTGAAACGAAGTCTTGCTTGTAGGAAGACACAGAGACTGGGATTTCACTCCATTTCTGAAGTGAATCACACAGCAGTGTAATCATCCATTGATCACACTCTGATTAAGATCAAGAAGCATGCTCTTGCTTTCTAGAGTTTCTAAGACAACAGGAAACGTGTGTGTGCTGAGAACAAAAGAACTGTGTTTCCTACACATACGGACCATATCTAATTCAACTCTGCTTCTGAAACTGATACAAAGCACTGGTCCTCTAACATCCAATGCTTGTCTGTTAAGATGAGAAATGTGTGAGCTTCGTGAACCATGTAGTTCGTTTGAGCTGAAAAGTGACTGCCCTTACCTGAATCGAAGTCTTGCTAGTAGGAAGACTCAGAGCCTGGGATTTAACTCCATTTCTGAATGGAAACACACAGCATAGTTCTCATCCATGGATCTCACTCTGCTTTAGAGCAAGAAGCATGCTCTTGCTTTCTAGAGTCTCTAATACAGCAGGAAATCTGACTGTGCCCAGAACAAAAGAACGGAGTTTCCTACACATACGGACTATATGTAGTCCAACTCTTCTTCTGAAACTGATACAAAGCACTGGTCCTCTAACATCCAATGCTTGTCAGTTAAGATGGGAAACGTGTGAGCTTCATGAACGATGTAGTTCGTTTGAGCAGAAAAGTGACGGCCCTTAACTTAAACGAAGTCTTGCTTGTAGGAAGACTCAGAGCCTGGGATTTAACTCCATTTCTGAAGTGAAACACACAGCTTTGTTCTTATCCATTGATCACACTCTGCTTTAGAGCAAGAAGCACGCTCTTGCTTGCTAAAGTCACTAAGACAGCAGGAAACGTGAGTGCGCTGAGAACAAAAGAAAGGTGTTTCCTACACATACGGACCATATCTAATCCAACTCTCCTTCTTAAACTGATACAAAGCACTGGTCCTCTAACATCCAATGCTAGTCTGTTAAAATGAGAAACGTGTGAGCTCCGTGAATGATGTAGTTCGTTTGAGCTGAAAAGTGACTGCCATTACCTGAAACGAAATCTTGCTTGTAGGAAGACACAGAGCCTGGGATTTAACTCCATTTCTGAAGGGACACACACAGCAGAGTTCTCATCCATGGATCACACTCTGCTTTAGAGCGAGAAGCACGCTCTTGCTTTCTAGATTCTCTAATACAGCAGGTAATCTGAGTGTGCCCAGAACAAAAGAACGGTGTTTCCTACACATACGGACCATATGTAGTCCAAATCTGCTTCTGAATCTGAAACAATGCACTGTTCCTCTAATATCCAATGCTTGTCAGTTAAGATGGGAAACGTGTGAGCTTCATGAATGATGTAGTTCGTTTGAGCAGAAAAGTGACTGCCCTTACCTTAAACGAAGTCTTGCTTGTAGGAAGACTCAGAGCCTGTGATTTAACTCCATTTCTGAAGTGAAACACACAGCAGTGTTCTCATCCATTGATTATACAATGCTATAGAACAAGAAGCACACTCTTGCTTTCTAGAGTCTCTAAGACAGCAGGAAACGTGATTTTGGTGAGAACAAAAGAACTGTGTTTCCTACACATACGGACCATATCTAGTACAACTCTGCTTCTTAAACTGATACAAAGCACTGGTCCTCTAACATCCAATGCTTGTCTGTTAAGATGAGAAACGTGTGAGCTCCTTGAACGATGTAGTTCGTTTGAGCTGAAAAGTGACTGCCCTTACCTGAAACGAAATTTTGCTTGTAGGAAGACACAGAGCCTGGGATTTATCTCCATTTCTGAAGGGACACACACAGCATAGTTTTCATCCATGGATCACACTCTGCTTTAGAGCGAGAAGCACGCTCTTGCTTTCTAGAGTCTCTAATACAGCAGGTAATCTGAGTGTGCTGAGAACAAAAGAACGGTGTTTCCTACACATACGGACCATATGTAGTCCAAATATGCTTCTGAATCTGAAAAAATGCACTGTTCCTCTAATATCCAATGCTTGTCAGTTAAGATGAGAAACGTGTGATCTTCGTGAACGATGTAGTTCGTTTGTGAGAAAAGTGACTGCCCTTACCTGAAACGAAGTCTTGCTTGTAGGAAGACTCAGAGGCTGGGATTTAACACGATTTCTGAAGTGAAACACACAGCAGTGTTCTCATCCATTGATCACACTCTGCTTTAGAACAAGAAGCACGCTCTTGCTTTCTAGAGTCTATAAGACAGCAGGAAACGTGAGTGTGCTGAGAACAAAGAACGGTGTTTCCTACACACAGGGACCATATCTAGTCCAACTCTCCTTCTTAAACTGATAAAAAGCACTGGTCCTCTAACATCCAATTCTTGCCTGTTAAGATGAGAAACGTGTGAGCTCCGTGAACGATGTAGTTCGTTTGAGCTGAAAAGTGACTGCCCTTACCTGAAACGAAGTCTTGCTTGTAGGAAGACACAGAGCCTGGCATTTAACTCCATTTCTGAAGGGAAACACACAGCATAGTTCTCATCCATGGATCACACTCTGCTTTACAGCAAGAAGCAGGCTCTTGCTTTCTAGAGTCTCTAATACAGCAGGAAATCTGAGTGTGCCCTGAACAAAGAACGGAGTTTCCTACATATACGGACCATATGTAGTACAACTCTTCTTCTGAAACTTATTCAAAGCACTGGTCCTCTAACATCCAATGCTTGTCGGTTAAGATGAGAAACGTTTGAGCTCCGTGAACGATGTAGTTCGTTTGAGCTGAAAAGTGACTGCCCTTACCTGAAAGGAAATCTTGCTTGTAGTAAGACACAGAGCGTGGGATTTAACTCCATTTCTGAATGGAAACCCACAGCATAGTTCTCATCCATGGATCACACTCTGCTTTAGAGCAAGAAGCATGCTCTTGCTTTATAGAGTCTCTAATACAGCAGGAAATCTGAGTGTGCCCAGACCAAAAGAACGGTGTTTCCTACACATACGGACCATATGTAGTCCAACTCTTCTTCTGCAACTGATACAAAGCACTGGTCCTCTAACAACCAATGTTTGTCAGTTAAGATGGGAAACGTGTGAGCTTCATGAACGATGTAGTTCGTTTGAGCTGAAAAGTGACTGCCGTTACCTGAAACGAAGTCTTGCTTGTAGGAAGACACAGAGATTGGGATTTAACTCCATTTCTGAAGGGAAATACACAGCATAGTTCTCATCCATGGATCACACTCTGCTTTAGAGCGAGAAGCACGCTCTTGCTTTCTAGAGTCTCTAACACAGCAGGAAACGTGAGTGTGCTGAGAACAAAAGAATGGTATTTCCTACACATACGGACCATATCTAGTCCAAATCTGCTTCTGAAACTGATACAACGCACTGGTCCTCTAACATCCAATGCTTGTCTGTTAAGATGAGAAACGTGTGAGCTCCTTGAACGATGTAGTTCGTTTGAGCTGAAAAGTGACTGCCCTTACCTGAAACGAAGTCTTGCTTGTAGGAAGACACAGATCCTGGGATTTATCTCCATTTCTGAAGGGACACACACAGCATAGTTCTCATCCATGGATCACACTCTGCTTTAGAGCGAGAAGCACGCTCTTGCTTTCTAAAGTCTCTAAGACAGCAGGAAACTTGAGTGCGCTGAGAACAAAAGAACGGTGTTTCCTACACATACGGACCATATCTAGTCCAACTCTGTTTCTGAAACTGACACAAAGCACTGGTCCTCTAACATCCAATGCTTGTCAGTTAAGATGAGAAACGTGTGAGCTTTGAGAATGATGTAGTTCCTTTGAACTGAAAAGTGACTGCCCTTACCTGAAAAGAAGTCTTGCTTGTAGTAAGACACAGATCCTGGGATTTAACTATATCTCTGAAGTGAAACTCACAGCAGAGTTCTCATCCATGGATCACACTCTGCTTTAGAGCGAGAAGCACGCTCTTGCTTTCTAGAGTCTCTAAGACAGCAGGAAAAGTGAGTGTGCTGAGAACAAAGAACGGTGTTTCCTACACACAAGGACCATATCTAGTCCAACTCTCCTTCTTAAACTGATACAAAGCACTGGTCCTCTAACATCCAATGCTTGTCTGTTAAGAAGAGAAATGTCTGATCTCAGTGAACAATGTAGTTCGTTTGAGCTGAAAAGTGACTGCCGTTACCTGAAACGAACTCTTGCTTGTAGGAAGACACAGAGATTGAGATTTAACTCCATTTATGAAGGGAAACACACAGCATAATTCTCATCCATGGATCACACTCTGCTTTAGAGCGAGAAGCACGCTCTTGCTTTATAGAGTCTCTAACACAGCAGGAAACGTGAGTGTGCTGAGAACAAAGAACGGTGTTTCCTACTCATACGGACCATGTCTAGTACAACTCTTCTTCTGAAACTGATACAAATCACTGGTCCTCTAACATCCAATGCTTGTCAGTTAAGATGGGAAACGTGTGAGCCTCATGAACGATGTAATTCGTTTGAGCAGAAAAGTGACTGCCCTTACTTTAAACGAAGTCTTGCTTGTAGGAAGACTCAGAGCCTGGGATTTAACTCCATTTCTGAAGTGAAACACACAGCAGTGTTCTCATCCATTGATCATACTCTGCTTTAGAACAAGAAGCACGCTCTTGCTTTCTAGAGTCTCTAAGACAGCAGGAAACGTGATTTTGCTAAAAAAAAAGAACGGTGTTTCCTACACATATGGACCATATATAGTCCAACTCTGCTTCTTAAACGGATACAAAGCACTGGTCCTCTAAAATTCAATGCTTGTCTGTTATGATGAGAAACGTGTGAGCTCCGTGAAGGACGTAGTTCGTTTGAGCTGAAAAGTGACTGCCCTTACCTGAAACGAATTCTTGCTTGTAGGAAGACACAGAGCCTGGCATTTAACTCCATTTCTGAAGGGAAACACACAGCATAGTTCTCATCCATGGATCTCACTCTGCTTTACAGCAAGAAGCAGGCTCTTGCTTTCTAGAGTCTCTAATACAGCAGGAAATCTGAGTGTGCCCAGAACAAAAGAACGGTGTTTCCTACACATACGGACCATATGTAGTCCAACTCTTCTTCTGAAACTGATACAAAGCACTGGTCCTCTAACAACCAATGTTTGTCAGTTAAGATTGGAAACGTGTGAGCTTCATGAACGATGTAGTTCGTTTGAGCTGAAAAGTGACTGCCGTTACCTGAAACGAAGTCTTGCTTGTAGGAAGACTCAGAGCCTGGGATTTAACTCCATTTCTGAATGGAAACACACAGCATAGTTCTCATCCATGGATCACACTCTGCTTTTGAGCGAGAAGCATGCTCTTGCTTTCTAATGTCTCTAAGACAGCAGGAAACGTAAGTGTGCTGAGAACAAAAGAACGGTGTTTCCTACACACAAGGACCATATCTAGTCCAACTCTGCTTCTGAAACTGATACAAAGCACTGGTCCTCTAACATCCTATGCTTGTCAGTTAAGATGAGAAACGTGTGAGTTTTGTGAATGATGTAGTTCTTTTGAACTGAAAAGTGACTGCCCTTACCTGAAACGAAATCTTGCTTGTAGTAAGACACAGAGCCAGGGATTTAACTCCATCTCTGAACGGAAACACACAACAGAGTTCTCATCCATGGATCACACTCTGTTTTAGAGCGAGAAGCACGCTCTTGCTTTCTAGAGTCTCTAATACAGCAGGTAATCTGAGTGTGCCCAGAACAAAAGAACGGTGTTTCCTACACATACAGACCATATCTAGTCCAAATCTGCTTCTGAAACTGATACAACGCACTGGTCCTCTAACATCCAATGTTTGTCTGTTAAGATGAGAAACGTGTGAGCTCCTTGAACGATGTAGTTCGTTTGAGCTGAAAAGTGACTGCCCTTACCTGAAACGAAGTCTTGCTTGTAGGAAGACACAGAGCCTGGGATTTATCTCCATTTCTGAAGGGACACACACAGCATAGTTCTCATCCATGGATCACACTCTGCTTTAGAGCGAGAAGCACGCTCTTGCTTTCTAGAGTCTCTAAGACAGCAGGAAACGTGAGTGTGCTGAGAACAAAGAACGGTGTTTCCTACACACAAGGACCATATCTAGTCCAACTCTCCTTCTTAAACTGATACAAAGCACTGGTCCTCTGACATCCAATGCTTGTCTGTTAAGAAGAGAAATGTCTGAGCTCAGTGAACAATGTAGTTCGTTTGAGCTGAAAAGTGACTGCCGTTACCTGAAACGAACTCTTGCTTGTAGGAAGACACAGAGATTGAGATTTAACTCCATTTATGAAGGGAAACACACAGCATAATTCTCATCCATGAATCACACTCTGCTTTAGAGCGAGAAGCACGCTCTTGCTTTTTAGAGTCTCTAACACAGCAGGAAACGTGAGTGTGCTGAGAACAAAAGAATGGTATTTCCTACACATACGGACCATATCTAGTCCAACTCTTCTTCTGAAACTGATACAAATCACTGGTCCTCTAACATCCAATGCTTGTCAGTTAAGATGGGAAACGTGTGAGCTTCATGAACGATGTAATTCGTTTGAGCAGAAAAGTGACTGCCCTTACCTTAAAAGAAGTCTTGCTTGTAGGAAGACTCAGAGCCTGGGATTTAACTCCATTTCTGAATGGAAACACACAGCATAGTTCTCATCCATGGATCACACTCTGCTTTAGAGCAAGAAGCATGCTCTTGCTTTCTAATGTCTCTAAGACAGCAGGAAACGTAAGTGTGCTGAGAACAAAAGAACGGTGTTTCCTACACATACGGACCATATCTAGTCCAACTCTGCTTCTGAAACTGATACAAAGCACTGGTCCTCTAACATCCTATGCTTGTCAGTTAAGATGAGAAACGTGTGAGTTTTGTGAATGATGTAGTTCTTTTGAACTGAAAAGTGACTGCCCTTACCTGAAACGAAGTCTTGCTTGTAGTAAGACACAGAGCCAGGGATTTAACTCCATCTCTGAACGGAAACACACAACAGAGTTCTCATCCATGGATCACACTCTGTTTTAGAGCGAGAAGCACGCTCTTGCTTTCTAGAGTCTCTAATACAGCAGGTAATCTGAGTGTGCCCAGAACAAAAGAACGGTGTTTCCTACACATACAGACCATATCTAGTCCAAATCTGCTTCTGAAACTGATACAACGCACTGGTCCTCTAACATCCAATGCTTGTCTGTTAAGATGAGAAACGTGTGAGTGCCTTGAACGATGTAGTTCGTTTGAGCTGAAAAGTGACTGCCCTTACCTGAAACGAAGTCTTGCTTGTAGGAAGACACAGAGCCTGGGATATATCTCCATTTCTGAAGGGACACACACAGCATAGTTCTCATCCATGGATCACACTCTGCTTTAGAGCGAGAAGCACGCTCTTGCTTTCTAAATTCTCTACGACAGCAGGAAACTTGAGTGCGCTGAGAACAAAAGAACGGTGTTTCTTACACATACGGACCATATCTAGTCCAACTCTGTTTCTGAAACTGACACAAAGCACTGGTCCTCTAACATCCAATGCTTGTCAGTTAAGATGAGAAACGTGTGAGCTTTGAGAATGATGTAGTTCCTTTGAACTGAAAAGTGACTGCCCTTACCTGAAAAGAAGTCTTGCTTGTAGTAAGACACAGATCCTGGGATTTAACTATATCTCTGAAGTGAAACTCACAGCAGAGTTCTCATCCATGGATCACACTCTGCTTTAGAGCGAGAAGCACGCTCTTGCTTTCTAGAGTCTCTAAGACAGCAGGAAACGTGAGTGTGCTGAGAACAAAGAACGGTGTTTCCTACACACAAGGACCATATCTAGTCCAACTCTCCTTCTTAAACTGATACAAAGCACTGGTCCTCTAACATCCAATGCTTGTCTGTTAAGAAGAGAAATGTCTGAGCTCAGTGAACAATGTAGTTCGTTTGAGCTGAAAAGTGACTGCCGTTACCTGAAACGAACTCTTGCTTGTAGGAAGACACAGAGATTGAGATTTAACTCCATTTATGAAGGGAAACACACAGCATAATTCTCATCCATGAATCACACTCTGATTTAGAGCGAGAAGCACGCTCTTGCTTTATAGAGTCTCTAACACAGCAGGAAACGTGAGTGTGCTGAGAACAAAGAACGGTGTTTCCTACTCATACGGACCATGTCTAGTACAACTCTTCTTCTGAAACTGATACAAATCACTGGTCCTCTAACATCCAATGCTTGTCAGTTTAGATGGGAAACGTGTGAGCCTCATGAACGATGTAATTCGTTTGAGCAGAAAAGTGACTGCCCTTACTTTAAACGAAGTCTTGCTTGTAGGAAAACTCAGAGCCTGGGATTTAACTCCATTTCTGAAGTGAAACACACAGCAGTGTTCTCATCCATTGATCATACTCTGCTTTAGAACAAGAAGCACGCTCTTGCTTTATAGAGTCTCTAAGACAGCAGGAAACGTGATTTTGCTAAAAAAAAAAAGAACGGTGTTTCCTACACATATGGACCATATCTAGTCCAACTCTGCTTCTTAAACTGATACAAAGCACTGGTCCTCTAAAATTCAATGCTTGTCTGTTATGATGAGAAACGTGTGAGCTCCGTGAACGATGTAGTTCGTTTGAGCTGAAAAGTGACTGCCCTTACCTGAAACGAAGTCTTGCTTGTAGGAAGACACAGAGCCTGGCATTTAACTCCATTTCTGAAGGGAAACACACAGCATAGTTCTCATCCATGGATCTCACTCTGCTTTACAGCAAGAAGCAGGCTCTTGCTTTCTAGAGTCTCTAATACAGCAGGAAATCTGAGTGTGCCCTGAACAAAGAACGGAGTTTCCTACATATACGGACCATATGTAGTACAACTCTTCTTCTCAAACTTATTCAGAGCACTGGTCCTCTAACATCCAATGCTTGTCTGTTAAGATGAGAAACGTTTGAGCTCCTTGAACGATGTAGTTCGTTTGAGCTGAAAAGTGACTGCCCTTACCTGAAAGGAAGTCTTGCTTGTAGTAAGACACAGAGCCTGGGATTTAACTCCATTTCTGAATGGAAACACACAGCATAGTTCTCATCCATGGATCACACTCTGCTTTAGAGCAAGAAGCATGCTGTTGCTTTATAGAGTCTCTAATACAGCAGGAAATCTGAGTGTGCCCAGAAAAAAAGAACGGTGTTTCCTACACATACGGACCATATGTAGTACAACTCTTCTTCTGAAACTTATTCAAAGCACTGGTCCTCTAACATCCAATGCTTGTCTGTTAAGATGAGAAATGTTTGAGCTCCGTGAACGATGTAGTTCGTTTGAGCTGAAAAGTGACTGCCGTTACCTGAAACGAAGTCTTGCTTGTTTGAAGACACAGAGATTGAGATTTAACTCCATTTATGAAGGGAAACACACAGCATAGTTCTCATCCATGAATCACACTCTGCTTTAGAGCGAGAAGCACGCTCTTGCTTTATAGAGTTTCTAACACAGCAGGAAACGTGAGTGTGCTGAGAACAAAGAACGGTGTTTCCTACTCATACGGACCATGTCTAGTACAACTCTTCTTCTGAAACTGATACAAATCACTGGTCCTCTAACATACAATGCTTGTCAGTTAAGATGGGAAACGTGTGAGCCTCATGAACGATGTAATTCGTTTGAGCAGAAAAGTGACTGCCCTTACCTGAAACGAAGTCTTGCTTATAGTAAGACACAGAGCCAGGGATTTAACTCCATCTCTGAACGGAAACACACAACAGAGTTCTCATCCATGGATCACACTCTGTTTTAGAGCGAGAAGCACGCTCTTGCTTTCTAGAGTCTCTAATACAGCAGGTAATCTGAGTGTGCCCAGAACAAAAGAACGGTGTTTCCTACACTTACAGACCATATCTAGTCCAAATCTGCTTCTGAAACTGATACAACGCACTGGTCCTCTAACATCCAATGCTTGTCAGTTAAGATGAGAAACTTGTGATCTTCGTGAACGATGTAGTTCTTTGAGCAGAAAAGTGACTGCCCTTACCTGAAATGAAGTCTTGCTTGTAGGAAGACACAGAGCCTGGGATTTAACTCCATTTCTGAAGTGAAACACACAGCAGTGTCCTCATCCATTGATTATACAATGCTATAGAACAAGAAGCACACACTTGCTTTCTAGAGTCTCTAAGACAGCAGGGAACGTGATTTTGCTGAGAACAAAAGAACTGTGTTTCCTACACATACGGACCATATCTAGTCCAACTCTGCTTCTTAAACTGATACAAAGCACTGGTCCTCTAACATCCAATGCTTGTCTGTTAAGATGAGAAACGTGTGAGCTCCTTGAACGATGTAGTTCGTTTGAGCTGAAAAGTGACTGCCCTTACCTGAAACGAAGTCTTGCTTGTAGGAAGACACAGAGCCTGGGATTTATCTCCATTTCTGAAGGGACACACACAGCATAGTTCTCATCCATGGATCACACTCTGTTTTAGAGCGAGAAGCACGCTCTTGCTTTCTAGAGTCTCTAATACAGCAGGTAA
Organism: Onychomys leucogaster; assembly: GCA_949786385.1. Classification (NCBI taxonomy): domain Eukaryota; kingdom Metazoa; phylum Chordata; class Mammalia; order Rodentia; family Cricetidae; genus Onychomys; species Onychomys leucogaster. The sequence goes on from CATKUP010000069.1 coordinate 1,436,877, forward strand.
TCTGAGTGTGCCCAGAACAAAAGAACGGTGTTTCCTACACTTACAGACCATATCTAGTCCAAATCTGCTTCTGAAACTGATTCAACGCACTGGTCCTCTAACATCCAATGCTTGTCAGTTAAGATGAGAAACTTGTGATCTTCGTGAACGATGTAGTTCTTTGAGCAGAAAAGTGACTGCCCTTACCTGAAATGAAGTCTTGCTTGTAGGAAGACACAGAGCCTGGGATTTAACTCCATTTCTGAAGTGAAACACACAGCAGTGTCCTCATCCATGGATTATACAATGCTATAGAACAAGAAGCACACACTTGCTTTCTAGAGTCTCTAAGACAGCAGGAAACGTGATTTTGCTGAGAACAAAAGAACTGTGTTTCCTACACATACGGACCATATCTAGTCCAACTCTGCTTCTTAAACTGATACAAAGCACTGGTCCTCTAACATCCAATGCTTGTCTGTTAAGATGAGAAACGTGTGAGCTCCTTGAACGATGTAGTTCGTTTGAGCTGAAAAGTTACTGCCCTTACCTGAAACGAAGTCTTGCTTGTAGGAAGACACAGAGCCTGGGATTTATCTCCATTTCTGAAGGGACACACACAGCATAGTTCTCATCCATGGATCACACTCTGCTTTAGAGCGAGAAGCACGCTCTTGCTTTCTAAAGTCTCTACGACAGCAGGAAACTTGAGTGCGCTGAGAACAAAAGAACGGTGTTTCCTACACATACGGTACATATCTAGTCCAACTCTGTTTCTGAAACTGACACAAAGCACTGGTCCTCTAACATCCAATGCTTGTCAGTTAAGATGAGAAACGTGTGAGCTTTGAGAATGATGTAGTTCCTTTGAACTGAAAAGTGACTGCCCTTACCTGAAAAGAAGTCTTGCTTGTAGTAAGACACAGATCCTGGGATTTACCTATATCTCTGAAGTGAAACACACAGCAGAGTTCTCTTCCATGGATCACACTCTGCTTTAGAGCGAGAAGCACGCTCTTGCTTTCTAGAGTCTCTAAGACAGCAGGAAACGTGAGTGTGCTGAGAACAAAGAACGGTGTTTCCTACACACAAGGACCATATCTATTCCAACTCTCCTTCTTAAACTGATACAAAGCACTGGTCCTCTAACATCCAATGCTTGTCTGTTAAGAAGAGAAATGTGTGAGCTCAGTGAACAATGTAGTTCGTTTGAGCTGAAAAGTGACAGCCGTTACCTGAAACGAAGTCTTGCTTGTAGCAAGACACAGAGATTGAGATTTAACTCCATTTATGAAGGGAAACACACAGCATAATTCTCATCCATGAATCACACTCTACTTTAGAGCGAGAAGCACGCTCTTGCTTTATAGAGTCTCTAACACAGCAGGAAACGTGAGTGTGCTGAGAACAAAGAACGGTGTTTCCTACTCATACGGACCATGTCTAGTACAACTCTTCTTCTGAAACTGATACAAATCACTGGTCCTCTAACATACAATGCTTGTCAGTTAAGATGGGAAACGTGTGAGCCTCATGAACGATGTAATTCGTTTGAGCAGAAAAGTGACTGCCCTTACTTTAAACGAAGTCTTGCTTGTAGGAAGACTCAGAGCCTGGGATTTAACTCCATTTCTGAAGTGAAACACACAGCAGTGTTCTCATCCATTGATCATACTCTGCTTTCGAACAAGAAGCACGCTCTTGCTTTCTAGAGTCTCTAAGACAGCAGGAAACGTGATTTTGCTGAGAAAAAAAGAACGGTGTTTCCTACACATACGGACCATATCTAGTCCAACTCTGCTTCTTAAACTGATACAAAGCACTGGTCCTCTATAATTCAATGCTTGTCTGTTAAGATGAGAAACGTGTGAGCTCCGTGAACGATGTAGTTCGTTTGAGCTGAAAAGTGACTGCCCTTACCTGAAATGAAGTCTTGCTTGTAGGAAGACACAGAGCCTGGCATTTAACTCCATTTCTGAAGGGAAACACACAGCATAGTTCTCTTCCATGGATCTCACTCTGCTTTACAACAAGAAGCAGGCTCTTGCTTTCTAGAGTCTCTAATACAGCAGGAAACTTGAGTGTGCCCTGAACAAAGAACGGAGTTTCCTACATATACGGACCATATGTAGTACAACTCTTCTTCTGAAACTTATTCAAAGCACTGGTCCTCTAACATCCAATGCTTGTCTGTTAAGATGAGAAATGTTTGAGCTCCGTGAACGATGTAGTTCGTTTGAGCTGAAAAGTGACTGCCGTTACCTGAAACGAAGTCTTGCTTGTAGGAAGACGCAGAGATTGAGATTTAACTCCATTTATGAAGGGAAACACACAGCATAGTTCTCATCCATGAATCACACTCTGCTTTAGAGCGAGAAGCACGCTCTTGCTTTATAGAGTTTCTAACACAGCAGGAAACGTGAGTGTGCTGAGAACAAAGAACGGTGTTTCCTACTCATACGGACCATGTCTAGTACAACTCTTCTTCTGAAACTGATACAAATCACTGGTCCTCTAACATCCTATGCTTGTCAGTTAAGATGAGAAACGTGTGAGTTGTGTGAATGATGTAGTTCTTTTGAACTGAAAAGTGACTGCCCTTACTTTAAACGAAGTCTTGCTTGTAGTAAGACACAGAGCCAGGGATTTAACTCCATCTCTGAACGGAAACACACAACAGAGTTCTCATCCATGGATCACACTCTGTTTTAGAGGGAGAAGCACGCTCTTGCTTTCTAGAGTCTCTAATACAGCAGGTAATCTGAGTGCGCCCAGAACAAAAGAACGGTGTTTCCTACACATACTGACCATATCTAGTCCAAATCTGCTTCTGAAACTGATACAACGCACTGGTCCTCTAACATCCAATGCTTGTCAGTTAAGATGAGAAACGTGTGATCTTCGTGAACGATGTAGTTCTTTGAGCAGAAAAGTGACTGCCCTTACCTGAAATGAAGTCTTGCTTGTAGGAAGACACAGAGCCTGGGATTTAACTCCATTTCTGAAGTGAAACACACAGCAGTGTTCTCATCCATTGATTATACAATGCTATAGAACAAGAAGCAAACTCTTGCTTTCTAGAGTCTCTAAGACAGCAGGAAACGTGATTTTGCTGAGAACAAAAGAACTGTGTTTCCTACACATACGGACCATATCTAGTCCAACTCTGCTTCTTAAACTGATACAACGCACTGGTCCTCGAACATCCAATGCTTGTCTTTTAAGATGAGAAACGTGTGAGCTCCTTGAACGATGTAGTTCGTTTGAGCTGAAAAGTGACTGCCCTTACCTGAAACGAAGTCTTGCTTTTAGGAAGACACAGAGCCTGGGATTTATCTCCATTTCTGAAGGGACACACACAGCATAGTTCTCATCCATGGATCACACTCTGCTTTAGAGCGAGAAGCACGCTCTTGCTTTCTAAAGTCTCTACGACAGCAGGAAACTTGAGTGCGCTGAGAACAAAAGAACGGTGTTTCCTACACATACAGTCCATATCTAGTCCAACTCTGTTTCTGAAACTGACACAAAGCACTGGTCCTCTAACATCCAATGCTTGTCAGTTAAGATGAGAAACGTGTGAGCGCTGAGAATGATGTAGTTCCTTTGAACTGAAAAGTGACTGCCCTTACCTGAATAGAAGTCTTGCTTGTAGTAAGACACAGATCCTGGGATTTAACTACATCTCTGAAGTGAAACACACAGCAGAGTTCTCATCCATGGATCACACTCTGTTTTAGAGCGAGCAGCACGCTCTTGCTTTCTAGAGTCTCTAATACAGCAGGTAATCTGAGTGTGCCCAGAACAAAAGAACGGTGTTTCCTACACATACAGACCTTATCTAGTCCAAATCTGCTTCTGAAACTGATACAAAGCACTGGTCCTCTAACATCCAATGCTTGTCTGTTAAGATGAGAAACGTGTGAGCTCCGTGAACGATGTAGTTCGTTTGAGCTGAAAAGTGACTGCCCTTACCTGAAACGAAGTCTTGCTTGTAGGAAGACACAGAGCCTGGCATTTAACTCCATTTCTGAAGGGAAACACACAGCATAGTTCTCACCCATGGATCTCACTCTGCTTTACAGCAAGAAGCAGGCTCTTGCTTTCTACAGTCTCTAATACAGCAGGAAATCTGAGTGTGCCCTGAACAAAGAACGGAGTTTCCTACACATACGGACCATATCTAGTCCAACTCTGCTTCTTAAACTGATACAAAGCACTGGTCCTCTAACATCCAATGCTTGTCTGTTAAGATGAGAAACGTGTGATCTTCATGAACTATGTAGATCGTTTGAGCAGAAAAGTGACTGCCCTTACCTGAATCGAATTCTTGCTTGTAGGAAGAATCAGAGCCTGGGATTTAACTCCATTTCTGAAGTGAAACATACAGCAGTGTTCTCATCCATTGATCACACTCTGCTTTAGAACAAGAAGCACGCTCTTTCTTTCTAGAGTCTCTAAGACAGTAGGAAACGTGAGTGTGCTTAGAACAAAAGAACGGTGTTTCCTACACATACGGACCATATGTAGTCCAACTCTTCTTCTGAAACTGATACAAATCACTGGTCCTCTAACATCCAATGCTGTCAGTTAAGATGGGAAACGTGTGAGCTTCATGAACAATGTAATTCGTTTGAGCAGAAAAGTGACTGCCCTTACCTTAAACGAAGTCTTGCTTGTAGGAGACTCAGAGCCTGGGATTTAACTCCATTTCTAGAGTGAAACACACAGCAGTGTTCTCATCCATTGATCATACTCTGCTTTAGAACAAGAAGCATGCTCTTGCTTTCTAGAGTCTCTAAGACAGCAGGAAACGTGATTTTGCTGAGAAAAAAATAAGTGTGTTTCCTACACATACGGACAATATCTAGTGCAACTCTGCTTCTTAAACTGATACAAAGCACTGGTCCTCTAAGATCCAATGCTTGTCTGTTAAGATGAGAAACGTGTGAGCTCCATGAACGAAGTAGTTCGTTTGAGCTGAAAAGTGACTGCCCTTATTTGAAACGAAGTATTGCTTGTAGGAAGACACAGAGCCTGGGATTTAACTCCATTTCTGAAGGGAAACACACAGCCTAGTTCTCATCCATGGATCACACTCTGCTTTAGAGTGAGAAGCACGCTCTTGCTTTCTAAAGTCTCTAAGACAGCAGGAAACCTAAGTGTGCTGAGAACAAAAGAACGGTTTTTCCTACACATACGGACCATATCTAGTCCAACTCTGCTTCTGAAACTGATACAAAGCACTGGTCCTCTAACATCCTATGCTTGTCAGTTAAGATGAGAAACGTGTGAGTTTTGTGAATGATGTAGTTCTTTTGAACTGAAAAGTGACTGCCATTACCTGAAACGAAGTCTTGCTTGTAGTAAGACACAGAGCCTGGGATTTAACTCCATCTCTGAACGGAAACACACAGCAGAGTTCTAATCCATGGATCACACTCTGTTTTAGAGCGAGAAGCACGCTCTTGCTTTCTAGAGTCTCTAATACAGCAGGTAATCTGAGTGTGCCCAGAACAAAAGAACGGTGTTTCCTACACATACGGACCATATGTAGTCCAAATCTGCTTCTGAAACTGATACAATGCACTGGTCCTCTATCATCCAATTCTTGTCAGTTAAGATGAGAAATGTGTGCTTCGTGAACGATGTAGTTCGTTTGAGCTGAAAAGTGACTGCCCTTACCTGAAACGAAGTCTTGCTTGTAGGAAGACACAGAGATTGGGATTTAAATCCATTTCTGAAGGGAAACACACAGCATAGTTCTCATGCATGGATCACACTCTGCTTTAGAGCGAGAAGCACGCTCTTGCTTTCTAGAGTCTCTAACACAGCAGGAAACGTGAGTGTGCTGAGAACAAAAGCACGGTGTTTCCTACACATACGGACCATATGTAGTCCAACTCTTCTTCTGAAACTGTTACAAAGCACTGGTCGTCTAACATCCAATGCTTGTCTGTTAAGATGAGAAACGTGTGATCTTCATGAACGATGTAGTTCGTTTGAGCAGAAAAGTGACTGCCCTTACCTGAATCGAAGTCTTGCTTGTAGGAAGACTCAGAGCCTGGGATTTAACACCATTTTTGAAGTGAAACACACAGCAGTGTTCTCATCCATTGTTCACACTCTGCTTTAGAACAAGAAGCACGCTCTTGCTTTCTAGAGTCTCTAAGACAGCAGGAAACGTGATTTTGCTGAGAACAAAAGAACGGTGTTTCCTACATATACGGATCATATCTAGTCCAACTCTGCTTCTGAAACTGATACAAAGCACTGACCCTCTATCATCCAATGCATGTCAGTTAAGATGAGAAACCTGTGAGCTTCGTGAACGATGTAGTTCATTTGAGCAGAAAAGTGACTGCCCTTACCTGAATCGAATTCTTGCTTGTAGGAAGACTCAGAGCCTGGGATTTAACTCCATTTCTGAAAGGAAACAAACAGCATAGTTCTCATCCATGGATCACACTCTGCTTTAGAGCAAGAAGCATGCATTTGCTTTATAGAGTCTCTAAGAGAGCAGGAAATCTGAGTGTGCCCAGAGCAAAAGAACGGAGTTTCCTACACATACGGACCATATGTAGTCCAACACTTCTTCTGAAACTGATACAAATCACTGGTCCTCTAACATCCAATGCTTGTCAGTTAAGATGGGAAACGTGTGACTTTCATAAACAATGTAATTCGTTTGAGCAGAAAAGTGACTGCCCGTAACTTAAAAGAAGTCTTGCTTGTAGGAAGACTCAGAGCCTGGGATTTAACCCCATTTCTGAATGGAAACACACAGCAGTGTTCTCATCCATTGATCATACACTGCTTTAGAATAAGAAGCACGCAATTGCTATCTAGAGTCTCTAAGACAGCAGGAAACGTGATTTTGCTTAGAAAAAAAGATGGGTGTTTCCTACACATACGGACCATATGTAGTCCAACTCTTCTTCTGAAACTGATACAAAGCACTGGTCCTCTAAGATCAAATGCTTGTCTGTTAAGATGAGAAACGTGTGAGCTCCGTGAACGATGTAGTTCGTTTGAGCTGAAAAGTGACTGCCATTAATTGAAACGAAGTCTTGCTTGTAGGAAGACACAGAGCCTGGGATTTAACTCCATTTCTGAAGGGAAATTCACAGCATAGTTCTCATCCATGGATCACACTCTGCTTTAGAGCGAGAAGCACGCTCTTGCTTTCTAAAGTCTCTAAGACAGCAGGAAACGTAAGTGTGCTGAGAACAAAAGAACGGTGTTACCTACACATACGGACCATATCTAGTCCAACTCTGCTTCTGAAACTGATACAAAGCACGGGTCCTCTAACATCCTAAGCTTGTCAGTTAAGATGAGAAACGTGTGAGTTTTGTGAATGATGTAGTTCTTTTGAACTGAAAAGTGACTGCCCTTACCTGAATCGAATTCTTGCTTGTAGGAAGACTCAGAGCCTGGGATTTGACTCCATTTCTGAATGGAAACAAACAGCAGTGTTCTCATCCATGGATCACACTCTGCTTTAGAGCAAGAAGCATGCATTTGCTTTATAGAGTCTCTAATACAGCAGGTAATCTGAGTGTGCCCAGAACAAAAGAACGGTGTTTCCTACACATACGGACCATATGTAGTCCAAATCTGCTTCTGAAACTGATACAATGCACTGGTCCTCTATCATCCAATTCTTGTCAGTTAAGATGAGAAACGTGTGCTTCGTGAACGATGTAGTTCGTTTGAGCACAAAAGTGACTGCCCTTACCTGAAATGAAGTCTTGCTTGTAGGAAGACTCAGAGCCTGGGATTTAACTCCATTTCTGAAGTGAAACATACAGCAGTGTTCTCATCCATTGATCACACTCTGCTTTAGAACAAGAAACACGCTCTTTCTTTCTTTCTAGAGTCTCTAAGACAGTAGGAAAAGTGAGTGTGCTGAGAACAAAAGAACGGTGTTTCCTACACATACGGACCATATCTAGTCCAACTCTTCTTCTTAAACTGATACAAAGCACTCGTCCTCAAACATCCAATGCTTGTCTTTTAAGAAGAGAAATGTGTGAGCTCAGTGAACGATGTAGTTCGTTTGAGCTGAAAAGTGACTGCCGTTACCTGAAACGAAGTCTTGCTTGTAGGAAGACACAGAGATTGGGATTTAACTCCATTTCTGAAGGGAAAAACACAGCATAGTTCTCATCCATGGATCACACTCTGCTTTAGAGCGAGAAGCATGGTCTTGCTTTCTAGAGTCTCTAACACAGCAGGAAACGTGAGTGTGCTGAGAACAAAAGAACGGTGTTTCCTACACATACAGACCATATCTAGTCCAACTCTTCTTCTGAAACTGATACAAAGCACTGGTCCTCTAACATCCAATGCTTGTCTGTTAAGATGAGAAACGTGTGATCTTCATGAACGATGTAGATCGTTTGAGCAGAAAAGTGACTGCCGTTATCTGAAAAGAAGTATTGCTTGTAGGAAGACACAGAGATTGGGATTTAACTCCATTTCTGAAGGGAAACACAAAGCATAGTCCTCATCCATGGATCACACTCTGCTTTAGAGCGAGAAGCACGCTCTTGCTTTCTAGAGTCTCTAAGACAGCAGGAAACGTAAGTGTGCTGAGAACAAAAGAACGGTGTTTCCTACACATACGGACCATATGTAGTCCAAATCTGCTTCTGAAACTGATACAATGCACTGGTCCTCTATCATCCAATTCTTGTCAGTTAAGATGAGAAACGTGTGCTTCGTGAACGATGTAGTTCGTTTGAGCAGAAAAGTGACTGCCCTTACCTGAAATGAAGTCTTGCTTGTAGGAAGACTCAGAGCCTGGGATTTAACTCCATTTCTGAAGTGAAACATACAGCAGTGTTCTCATCCATTGATCACACTCTGCTTTAGAACAAGAAGCACGCTCTTTCTTTCTAGAGTCTCTAAGACAGTAGGAAAAGTGAGTGTGCTGAGAACAAAAGAACGGTGTTTCCTACACATACGGACCATATCTAGTCCAACTCTGCTTCTGAAACTGATACAAAGCACTGGTCCTCTATCATCCAATGCATGTCAGTTAAGATGAGAAACCTGTGAGCTTCGTGAACGATGTAGTTCATTTGAGCAGAAAAGTGACTGCCCTTACCTGAATCGAATTCTTGCTTGTAGGAAGACTCAGAGCCTGGGATTTAACTCCATTTCTGAAAGGAAACAAACAGCATAGTTCTCATCCATGGATCACACTCTGCTTTAGAGCAAGAAGCATGCATTTGCTTTATAGAGTCTCTAAGAGAGCAGGAAATCTGAGTGTGCCCAGAACAAAAGAACGGAGTTTCCTACACATACGGACCATATGTAGTCCAACTCTTCTTCTGAAACTGATACAAATCACTGGTCCTCTAACATCCAATGCTTTTCAGTTAAGATGGGAAACGTGTGACTTTCATAAACAATGTAATTCGTTTGAGCAGAAAAGTGACTGCCCGTAACTTAAAAGAAGTCTTGCTTGTAGGAAGACTCAGAGCCTGGGATTTAACCCCATTTCTGAATGGAAACACACAGCAGTGTTCTCATCCATTGATCATACACTGCTTTAGAATAAGAAGCACGCAATTGCTATCTAGAGTCTCTAAGACAGCAGGAAACGTGATTTTGCTTAGAAAAAAAGATGGGTGTTTCCTACACATACGGACCATATGTAGTCCAACTCTTCTTCTGAAACTGATACAAAGCACTGGTCCTCTAAGATCAAATGCTTGTCTGTTAAGATGAGAAACGTGTGAGCTCCGTGAACGATGTAGTTCGTTTGAGCTGAAAAGTGACTGCCATTAATTGAAACGAAGTCTTGCTTGTAGGAAGACACAGAGCCTGGGATTTAACTCCATTTCTGAAGGGAAATTCACAGCATAGTTCTCATCCATGGATCACACTCTGCTTTAGAGCGAGAAGCACGCTCTTGCTTTCTAAAGTCTCTAAGACAGCAGGAAACGTAAGTGTGCTGAGAACAAAAGAACGGTGTTTCCTACACATACGGACCATATCTAGTCCAACTCTGCTTCTGAAACTGATACAAAGCACGGGTCCTCTAACATCCTAAGCTTGTCAGTTAAGATGAGAAACGTGTGAGTTTTGTGAATGATGTAGTTCTTTTGAACTGAAAAGTGACTGCCCTTACCTGAAACGAAGTCTTGCTTGTAGTAAGACACAGAGCCTGGGATTTAACTCCATCTTTGAACGGAAACACACAGCAGAGTTCTATTCCATGGATCACAATCTGTTTTAGAGCGAGAAGCACGCTCTTGCTTTCTAGAGTCTGTAATACAGCAGGTAATCTGAGTGTGCCCAGAACAAAAGAACGGTGTTTCCTACACATATGGACCATATGTAGTCCAAATCTGCTTCTGAAACTGATACAATGCACTGGTCCTCTAACATCCAATTCTTGTCAGTTAAGATGAGAAACGTGTGCTTCGTGAACGATGTAGTTCGTTTGAGCACAAAAGTGACTGCCCTTACCTGAAATGAAGTCTTGCTTGTAGGAAGACTCAGAGCCTGGGATTTAACTCCATTTCTGAAGTGAAACATACAGCAGTGTTCTCATCCATTGATCACACTCTGCTTTAGAACAAGAAACACGCTCTTTCTTTCTTTCTAGAGTCTCTAAGACAGTAGGAAAAGTGAGTGTGCTAAGAACAAAAGAACGGTGTTTCCTACACATACGGACCATATCTAGTCCAACTCTTCTTCTTAAACTGATACAAAGCACTGGTCCTCAAACATCCAATGCTTGTCTTTTAAGAAGAGAAATGTGTGAGCTCAGAGAACGATGTAGTTCTTTGGAGCTGAAAAGTGACTGCTGTTACCTGAAACGAAGTCTTGCTTGTAGGAAGACACAGAGATTGGGATTTAACTCCATTTCTGAAGGGAAAAACACAGCATAGTTCTCATCCATGGATCACACTCTGCTTTAGAGCGAGAAGCATGGTCTTGCTTTCTAGAGTCTCTAACACAGCAGGAAACGTGAGTGTGCTGAGAACAAAAGAACGGTGTTTCCTACACATACAGACCATATCTAGTCCAACTCTTCTTCTGAAACTGATACAAAGCACTGGTCCTCTAACATCCAATGCTTGTCTGTTAAGATGAGAAACGTGTGATCTTCATGAACGATGTAGATCGTTTGAGCAGAAAAGTGACTGCCGTTATCTGAAAAGAAGTATTGCTTGTAGGAAGACACAGAGATTGGGATTTAACTCCATTTCTGAAGGGAAACACACAGCATAGTCCTCATCCATGGATCACACTCTGCTTTAGAGCGAGAAGCACGCTCTTGCTTTCTAGAGTCTCTAAGACAGCAGGAAACGTAAGTGTGCTGAGAACAAAAGAACGGTGTTTCCTACACATACGGACCATATGTAGTCCAAATCTGCTTCTGAAACTGATACAATGCACTGGTCCTCTATCATCCAATTCTTGTCAGTTAAGATGAGAAACATGTGCTTCGTGAACGATGTAGTTCGTTTGAGCAGAAAAGTGACTGCCCTTACCTGAAATGAAGTCTTGCTTGTAGGAAGACTCAGAGCCTGGGATTTAACTCCATTTCTGAAGTGAAACATAGAGCAGTGTTCTCATCCATTGATCACACTCTGCTTTAGAACAAGAAGCACGCTCTTTCTTTCTAGAGTCTCTAAGACAGTAGGAAAAGTGAGTGTGCTGAGAACAAAAGAACGGTGTTTCCTACACATACGGACCATATCTAGTCCAACTCTGCTTCTGAAACTGATACAAAGCACTGGTCCTCTAACATCCAATGCTTGTTTGTTAAGATGAGGAACGTGTGATCTTCATGAACGATGTAGATCGTTTGAGCAGAAAAGTGACTGCCCTTACCTGAAACGAAGTCTTGCTTGTAGGAAGACTCAGAACATGGGATTTAACTCCATTTCTGAAGGGAAAAACACAGAAGTGTTCACATCCATTGATCACACTCTGCTTTAGAACAAGAAGCACGCTCTTGCTTTCTAGAGTCTCTAAGACAGCAGGAAACGTGATTTTGCTGAGAACAAAAGAACGGTGTTTCCTACATATACGGATCATATCTAGTCCATCTCTGCTTCTGAAAGTGATACCAAGCACTGACCCTCTAACATCCAATGCTTGTCTGTTAAGATGAGAAACGTGTGATCTTCATGAACTATGTAGATCGTTTGAGCAGAAAAGTGACTGCCCTTACCTGAATCGAATTCTTGCTTGTAGGAAGACTCAGAGCCAGGGATTTGACTCCATTTCTGAATGGAAACAAACAGCAGTGTTCTCATCCATGGATCACACTCTGCTTTAGAGCAAGAAGCATGCATTTGCTTTATAGAGTCTCTAATACAGCAGGTAATCTGAGTGTGCCCAGAACAAAAGAACGGTGTTTCCTACACATACGGACCATATGTAGTCCAAATCTGCTTCTGAAACTGATACAATGCACTGGTCCTCTATCATCCAATTCTTGTCAGTTAAGATGAGAAACGTGTGCTTCGTGAACGATGTAGTTCGTTTGAGCACAAAAGTGACTGCCCTTACCTGAAATGAAGTCTTGCTTGTAGGAAGACTCAGAGCCTGGGATTTAACTCCATTTCTGAAGTGAAACATACAGCAGTGTTCTCATCCATTGATCACACTCTGCTTTAGAACAAGAAACACGCTCTTTCTTTCTTTCTAGAGTCTCTAAGACAGTAGGAAAAGTGAGTGTGCTGAGAACAAAAGAACGGTGTTTCCTACACATACGGACCATATCTAGTCCAACTCTTCTTCTTAAACTGATACAAAGCACTGGTCCTCAAACATCCAATGCTTGTCTTTTAAGAAGAGAAATGTGTGAGCTCAGTGAACGATGTAGTTCGTTTGAGCTGAAAAGTGACTGCCGTTACCTGAAACGAAGTCTTGCTTGTAGGAAGACACAGAGATTGGGATTTAACTCCATTTCTGAAGGGAAAAACACAGCATAGTTCTCATCCATGGATCACACTCTGCTTTAGAGCGAGAAGCATGGTCTTGCTTTCTAGAGTCTCTAACACAGCAGGAAACGTGAGTGTGCTGAGAACAAAAGAACGGTGTTTCCTACACATACAGACCATATCTAGTCCAACTCTTCTTCTGAAACTGATACAAAGCACTGGTCCTCTAACATCCAATGCTTGTCTGTTAAGATGAGAAACGTGTGATCTTCATGAACGATGTAGATCGTTTGAGCAGAAAAGTGACTGCCGTTATCTGAAAAGAAGTATTGCTTGTAGGAAGACACAGAGATTGGGATTTAACTCCATTTCTGAAGGGAAAACACACAGCATAGTCCTCATCCATGGATCACACTCTGCTTTAGAGCGAGAAGCACGCTCTTGCTTTCTAGAGTCTCTAAGACAGCAGGAAACGTAAGTGTGCTGAGAACAAAAGAACGGTGTTTCCTACACATACGGACCATATGTAGTCCAAATCTGCTTCTGAAACTGATACAATGCACTGGTCCTCTATCATCCAATTCTTGTCAGTTAAGATGAGAAACGTGTGCTTCGTGAACGATGTAGTTCGTTTGAGCAGAAAAGTGACTGCCCTTACCTGAAATGAAGTCTTGCTTGTAGGAAGACTCAGAGCCTGGGATTTAACTCCATTTCTGAAGTGAAACATACAGCAGTGTTCTCATCCATTGATCACACTCTGCTTTAGAACAAGAAGCACGCTCTTTCTTTCTAGAGTCTCTAAGACAGTAGGAAAAGTGAGTGTGCTGAGAACAAAAGAACGGTGTTTCCTACACATACGGACCATATCTAGTCCAACTCTGCTTCTGAAACTGATACAAAGCACTGGTCCTCTAACATCCAATGCTTGTCTGTTAAGATGAGGAACGTGTGATCTTCATGAACGATGTAGATCGTTTGAGCAGGAAAGTGACTGCCCTTACCTGAATCGAATTCTTGCTTGTAGGAAGACTCAGAGCCTGGGATTTAACTCCATTTCTGAATGGAAACAAACAGCATAGTTCTCATCCATGGATCACACTCTGCTTTAGAGCAAGAAGCATGCATTTGCTTTATAGAGTCTCTAAGAGAGCAGGAAATCTGAGTGTGCCCAGAACAAAAGAACGGAGTTTCCTACACATACGGACCATATGTAGTCCAACTCTTCTTCTGAAACTGATACAAATCACTGGTCCTCTAACATCCAATGCTTGTCAGTTAAGATGGGAAACGTGTGAGCTTCATGAACAATGTAATTCGTTTGAGCAGAAAAGTGACTGCCCTTACCTTAAACGAAGTCTTGCTTGTAGGAGACTCAGAGCCTGGGATTTAACTCCATTTCTAGAGTGAAACACACAGCAGTGTTCTCATCCATTGATCATACTCTGCTTTAGAACAAGAAGCATGCTCTTGCTTTCTAGAGTCTCTAAGACAGCAGGAAACGTGATTTTGCTGAGAAAAAAATAAGTGTGTTTCCTACACATACGGACAATATCTAGTGCAACTCTGCTTCTTAAACTGATACAAAGCACTGGTCCTCTAAGATCCAATGCTTGTCTGTTAAGATGAGAAACGTGTGAGCTCCATGAACGAAGTAGTTCGTTTGAGCTGAAAAGTGACTGCCCTTAATTGAAACGAAGTCTTGCTTGTAGGAAGACACAGAGCCTGGGATTTAACTCCATCTCTGAACGGAAACACACAGCAGAGTTCTAATCCAGGGATCACACTCTGTTTTAGAGCGAGAATCACGCTCTTGCTTTCTAGAGTCTCTAATACAGCAGGTAATCTGAGTGTGCCCAGAACAAAAGAACGGTGTTTCCTACACATACGGACCATATGTAGTCCAAATCTGCTTCTGAAACTGATACAATGCACTGGTCCTCTATCATCCAATTCTTGTCAGTTAAGATGAGAAATGTGTGCTTAGTGAACGATGTAGTTCGTTTGAGCAGAAAAGTGACTGCCCTTACCTGAAATGAAGTCTTGCTTGTAGGAAGACTCAGAGCCTGGGATTTAACTCCATTTCTGAAGTGAAACATACAGCAGTGTTCTCATCCATTGATCACACTCTGCTTTAGAACAAGAAGCACGCTCTTTCTTTCTAGAGTCTCTAAGACAGTAGGAAAAGTGAGTGTGCTGAGAACAAAAGAACGGTGTTTCCTACACATACGGACCATATCTAGTCCAACTCTTCTCTTAAACTGATACAAAGCACTGGTCCTCAAACATCCAATGCTTGTCTTTTAAGAAGAGAAATGTGTGAGCTCAGGGAACGATGTAGTTCGTTTGAGCTGAAAAGTGACTGCCCTTACCTGAAACGAAGTCTTGCTTGTAGGAAGACACAGAGATTGGGATTTTACTCCATTTCTGAAGGGAAACACACAGCATAGTTCTCATCCATGGATCACACTCTGCTTTAGAGCGAGAAGCATGGTCTTGCTTTCTAGAGTCTCTAACACAGCAGGAAACGTGAGTGTGCTGAGAACAAAAGAACGGTGTTTCCTACACATACAGACCATATCTAGTCCAACTCTTCTTCTGAAACTGATACAAAGCACTGGTCCTCTAACATCCAATGCTTGTCTGTTAAGATGAGAAACGTGTGATCTTCATGAACGATGTAGATCGTTTGAGCAGAAAAGTGACTGCCGTTATCTGAAAAGAAGTATTGCTTGTAGGAAGACACAGAGATTGGGATTTAACTCCATTTCTGAAGGGAAACACACAGCATAGTCCTCATCCATGGATCACACTCTGCTTTAGAGCGAGAAGCACGCTCTTGCTTTCTAGAGTCTCTAAGACAGCAGGAAACGTAAGTGTGCTGAGAACAAAAGAACGGTGTTTCCTACACATACGGACCATATGTAGTCCAAATCTGCTTCTGAAACTGATACAATGCACTGGTCCTCTATCATCCAATTCTTGTCAGTTAAGATGAGAAACATGTGCTTCGTGAACGATGTAGTTCGTTTGAGCAGAAAAGTGACTGCCCTTACCTGAAATGAAGTCTTGCTTGTAGGAAGACTCAGAGCCTGGGATTTAACTCCATTTCTGAAGTGAAACATAGAGCAGTGTTCTCATCCATTGATCACACTCTGCTTTAGAACAAGAAGCACGCTCTTTCTTTCTAGAGTCTCTAAGACAGTAGGAAAAGTGAGTGTGCTGAGAACAAAAGAACGGTGTTTCCTACACATACGGACCATATCTAGTCCAACTCTGCTTCTGAAACTGATACAAAGCACTGGTCCTCTAACATCCAATGCTTGTTTGTTAAGATGAGGAACGTGTGATCTTCATGAACGATGTAGATCGTTTGAGCAGAAAAGTGACTGCCCTTACCTGAAACGAAGTCTTGCTTGTAGGAAGACTCAGAACATGGGATTTAACTCCATTTCTGAAGGGAAAAACACAGAAGTGTTCACATCCATTGATCACACTCTGCTTTAGAACAAGAAGCACGCTCTTGCTTTCTAGAGTCTCTAAGACAGCAGGAAACGTGATTTTGCTGAGAACAAAAGAACGGTGTTTCCTACATATACGGATCATATCTAGTCCATCTCTGCTTCTGAAAGTGATACCAAGCACTGACCCTCTAACATCCAATGCTTGTCTGTTAAGATGAGAAACGTGTGATCTTCATGAACTATGTAGATCGTTTGAGCAGAAAAGTGACTGCCCTTACCTGAATCGAATTCTTGCTTGTAGGAAGACTCAGAGCCAGGGATTTGACTCCATTTCTGAATGGAAACAAACAGCAGTGTTCTCATCCATGGATCACACTCTGCTTTAGAGCAAGAAGCATGCATTTGCTTTATAGAGTCTCTAATACAGCAGGTAATCTGAGTGTGCCCAGAACAAAAGAACGGTGTTTCCTACACATACGGACCATATGTAGTCCAAATCTGCTTCTGAAACTGATACAATGCACTGGTCCTCTATCATCCAATTCTTGTCAGTTAAGATGAGAAACGTGTGCTTCGTGAACGATGTAGTTCGTTTGAGCACAAAAGTGACTGCCCTTACCTGAAATGAAGTCTTGCTTGTAGGAAGACTCAGAGCCTGGGATTTAACTCCATTTCTGAAGTGAAACATACAGCAGTGTTCTCATCCATTGATCACACTCTGCTTTAGAACAAGAAACACGCTCTTTCTTTCTTTCTAGAGTCTCTAAGACAGTAGGAAAAGTGAGTGTGCTGAGAACAAAAGAACGGTGTTTCCTACACATACGGACCATATCTAGTCCAACTCTTCTTCTTAAACTGATACAAAGCACTGGTCCTCAAACATCCAATGCTTGTCTTTTAAGAAGAGAAATGTGTGAGCTCAGTGAACGATGTAGTTCGTTTGAGCTGAAAAGTGACTGCCGTTACCTGAAACGAAGTCTTGCTTGTAGGAAGACACAGAGATTGGGATTTAACTCCATTTCTGAAGGGAAAAACACAGCATAGTTCTCATCCATGGATCACACTCTGCTTTAGAGCGAGAAGCATGGTCTTGCTTTCTAGAGTCTCTAACACAGCAGGAAACGTGAGTGTGCTGAGAACAAAAGAACGGTGTTTCCTACACATACAGACCATATCTAGTCCAACTCTTCTTCTGAAACTGATACAAAGCACTGGTCCTCTAACATCCAATGCTTGTCTGTTAAGATGAGAAACGTGTGATCTTCATGAACGATGTAGATCGTTTGAGCAGAAAAGTGACTGCCGTTATCTGAAAAGAAGTATTGCTTGTAGGAAGACACAGAGATTGGGATTTAACTCCATTTCTGAAGGGAAAACACACAGCATAGTCCTCATCCATGGATCACACTCTGCTTTAGAGCGAGAAGCACGCTCTTGCTTTCTAGAGTCTCTAAGACAGCAGGAAACGTAAGTGTGCTGAGAACAAAAGAACGGTGTTTCCTACACATACGGACCATATGTAGTCCAAATCTGCTTCTGAAACTGATACAATGCACTGGTCCTCTATCATCCAATTCTTGTCAGTTAAGATGAGAAACGTGTGCTTCGTGAACGATGTAGTTCGTTTGAGCAGAAAAGTGACTGCCCTTACCTGAAATGAAGTCTTGCTTGTAGGAAGACTCAGAGCCTGGGATTTAACTCCATTTCTGAAGTGAAACATACAGCAGTGTTCTCATCCATTGATCACACTCTGCTTTAGAACAAGAAGCACGCTCTTTCTTTCTAGAGTCTCTAAGACAGTAGGAAAAGTGAGTGTGCTGAGAACAAAAGAACGGTGTTTCCTACACATACGGACCATATCTAGTCCAACTCTGCTTCTGAAACTGATACAAAGCACTGGTCCTCTAACATCCAATGCTTGTCTGTTAAGATGAGGAACGTGTGATCTTCATGAACGATGTAGATCGTTTGAGCAGGAAAGTGACTGCCCTTACCTGAATCGAATTCTTGCTTGTAGGAAGACTCAGAGCCTGGGATTTAACTCCATTTCTGAATGGAAACAAACAGCATAGTTCTCATCCATGGATCACACTCTGCTTTAGAGCAAGAAGCATGCATTTGCTTTATAGAGTCTCTAAGAGAGCAGGAAATCTGAGTGTGCCCAGAACAAAAGAACGGAGTTTCCTACACATACGGACCATATGTAGTCCAACTCTTCTTCTGAAACTGATACAAATCACTGGTCCTCTAACATCCAATGCTTGTCAGTTAAGATGGGAAACGTGTGAGCTTCATGAACAATGTAATTCGTTTGAGCAGAAAAGTGACTGCCCTTACCTTAAACGAAGTCTTGCTTGTAGGAGACTCAGAGCCTGGGATTTAACTCCATTTCTAGAGTGAAACACACAGCAGTGTTCTCATCCATTGATCATACTCTGCTTTAGAACAAGAAGCATGCTCTTGCTTTCTAGAGTCTCTAAGACAGCAGGAAACGTGATTTTGCTGAGAAAAAAATAAGTGTGTTTCCTACACATACGGACAATATCTAGTGCAACTCTGCTTCTTAAACTGATACAAAGCACTGGTCCTCTAAGATCCAATGCTTGTCTGTTAAGATGAGAAACGTGTGAGCTCCATGAACGAAGTAGTTCGTTTGAGCTGAAAAGTGACTGCCCTTAATTGAAACGAAGTCTTGCTTGTAGGAAGACACAGAGCCTGGGATTTAACTCCATCTCTGAACGGAAACACACAGCAGAGTTCTAATCCAGGGATCACACTCTGTTTTAGAGCGAGAATCACGCTCTTGCTTTCTAGAGTCTCTAATACAGCAGGTAATCTGAGTGTGCCCAGAACAAAAGAACGGTGTTTCCTACACATACGGACCATATGTAGTCCAAATCTGCTTCTGAAACTGATACAATGCACTGGTCCTCTATCATCCAATTCTTGTCAGTTAAGATGAGAAATGTGTGCTTAGTGAACGATGTAGTTCGTTTGAGCAGAAAAGTGACTGCCCTTACCTGAAATGAAGTCTTGCTTGTAGGAAGACTCAGAGCCTGGGATTTAACTCCATTTCTGAAGTGAAACATACAGCAGTGTTCTCATCCATTGATCACACTCTGCTTTAGAACAAGAAGCACGCTCTTTCTTTCTAGAGTCTCTAAGACAGTAGGAAAAGTGAGTGTGCTGAGAACAAAAGAACGGTGTTTCCTACACATACGGACCATATCTAGTCCAACTCTTCTCTTAAACTGATACAAAGCACTGGTCCTCAAACATCCAATGCTTGTCTTTTAAGAAGAGAAATGTGTGAGCTCAGGGAACGATGTAGTTCGTTTGAGCTGAAAAGTGACTGCCCTTACCTGAAACGAAGTCTTGCTTGTAGGAAGACACAGAGATTGGGATTTTACTCCATTTCTGAAGGGAAACACACAGCATAGTTCTCATCCATGGATCACACTCTGCTTTAGAGCGAGAAGCACGCTCTTGCTTTCTAGAGTCTCTAACACAGCAGGAAACGTGAGTGTGCTGAGAACAAAAGAACGGTGTTTCCTACACATACGGACCATATCTAGTCCAACTCTTCTTCTGAAACTGATACAAAGCACTGGTCCTCTAACATCCAATGCTTGTCTGTTAAGATGAGAAACGTGTGATCTTCATGAACGATGTAGTTCGTTTGAGCAGAAAAGTGACTGCCCTTACCTGAATCGAAGTCTTGCTTGTAGGAAGACTCAGAGCCTGGGATTTAACTCCATTTCTGAATGGAAACAAACAGCATAGTTCTCATCCATGGATCACACTCTGCTTTAGAGCAAGAAGCATGCATTTGCTTTATAGAGTCTCTAAGAGAGCAGGAAATCTGAGTGTGCCCAGAACAAAAGAACGGAGTTTCCTACACATATGGACCATATGTAGTCCAACTCTTCTTCTGAAACTGATACAAATCACTGGTCCTCTAACATCCAATGCTTGTCAGTTAAGATGGGAAACGTGTGACTTTCATAAACAATGTAATTCGTTTGAGCAGAAAAGTGACTGCCCGTAACTTAAAAGAAGTCTTGCTTGTAGGAAGACTCAGAGCCTGGGATTTAACCCCATTTCTGAATGGAAACACACAGCAGTGTTCTCATCCATTGATCATACACTGCTTTAGAATAAGAAGCACGCAATTGCTTTCTAGAGTCTCTAAGACAGCAGGAAACGTGATTTTGCTTAGAAAAAAAGATGGGTGTTTCCTACACATACGGACCATATGTAGTCCAACTCTTCTTCTGAAACTGATACAAAGCCCTGGTCCTCTAAGATCCAATGCTTGTCTGTTAAGATGAGAAACGTGTGAGCTCCGTGAACGATTTAGTTCGTTTGAGCTGAAAAGTGACTGCCATTAATTGAAACGAAGTCTTGCTTGTAGGAAGACACAGAGCCTGGGATTTAACTCCATTTCTGAAGGGAAATTCACAGCATAGTTCTCATCCATGGATCACACTCTGCTTTAGAGCGAGAAGCACGCTCTTGCTTTCTAAAGTCTCTAAGACAGCAGGAAACGTAAGTGTGCTGAGAACAAAAGAACGGTGTTTCCTACACATACGGACCATATCTAGTCCAACTCTGCTTCTGAAACTGATACAAAGCACGGGTCCTCTAACATCCTAAGCTTGTCAGTTAAGATGAGAAACGTGTGAGTTTTGTGAATGATGTAGTTCTTTTGAACTGAAAAGTGACTGCCCTTACCTGAAACGAAGTCTTGCTTGTAGTAAGACACTGAGCCTGGGATTTAACTCCATCTTTGAACGGAAACACACAGCAGAGTTCTATTCCATGGATCACAATCTGTTTTAGAGCGAGAAGCACGCTCTTGCTTTCTAGAGTCTGTAATACAGCAGGTAATCTGAGTGTGCCCAGAACAAAAGAACAGTGTTTCCTACACATACGGACCATATGTAGTCCAAATCTGCTTCTGAAACTGATACAATGCACTGGTCCTCTAACATCCAATTCTTGTCAGTTAAGATGAGAAACGTGTGCTTCGTGAACGATGTAGTTCGTTTGAGCACAAAAGTGACTGCCCTTACCTGAAATGAAGTCTTGCTTGTAGGAAGACTCAGAGCCTGGGATTTAACTCCATTTCTGAAGTGAAACATACAGCAGTGTTCTCATCCATTGATCACACTCTGCTTTAGAACAAGAAACACGCTCTTTCTTTCTTTCTAGAGTCTCTAAGACAGTAGGAAAAGTGAGTGTGCTGAGAACAAAAGAACGGTGTTTCCTACACATACGGACCATATCTAGTCCAACTCTTCTCTTAAACTGATACAAAGCACTGGTCCTCAAACATCCAATGCTTGTCTTTTAAGAAGAGAAATGTGTGAGCTCAGTGAACGATGTAGTTCGTTTGAGCTGAAAAGTGACTGCCGTTACCTGAAACGAAGTCTTGCTTGTAGGAAGACACAGAGATTGGGATTTAACTCCATTTCTGAAGGGAAATACACAGCATAGTTCTCATCCATGGATCACACTCTGCTTTAGAGCGAGAAGCATGGTCTTGCTTTCTAGAGTCTCTAACACAGCAGGAAACGTGAGTGTGCTGAGAACAAAAGAACGGTGTTTCCTACACATACAGACCATATCTAGTCCAACTCTTCTTCTGAAACTGATACAAAGCACTGGTCCTCTAACATCCAATGCTTGTCTGTTAAGATGAGAAACGTGTGATCTTCATGAACGATGTAGATCGTTTGAGCAGAAAAGTGACTGCCGTTATCTGAAACGAAGTATTGCTTGTAGGAAGACACAGAGATTGGGATTTAACTCCATTTCTGAAGGGAAACACACAGCATAGTCCTCATCCATGGATCACACTCTGCTTTAGAGCGAGAAGCACGCTCTTGCTTTCTAGAGTCTCTAAAACAGCAGGAAACGTAAGTGTGCTGAGAACAAAAGAACGGTGTTTCCTACACATACGGACCATATGTAGTCCAAATCTGCTTCTGAAACTGATACAATGCACTGGTCCTCTATCATCCAATTCTTGTCAGTTAAGATGAGAAACGTGTGCTTCGTGAACGATGTAGTTCGTTTGAGCAGAAAAGTGACTGCCCTTACCTGAAATGAAGTCTTGCTTGTAGGAAGACTCAGAGCCTGGGATTTAACTCCATTTCTGAAGTGAAACATACAGCAGTGTTCTCATCCATTGATCACACTCTGCTTTAGAACAAGAAGCACGCTCTTTCTTTCTAGAGTCTCTAAGACAGTAGGAAAAGTGAGTGTGCTGAGAACAAAAGAACGGTGTTTCCTACACATACGGACCATATCTAGTCCAACTCTGCTTCTGAAACTGATACAAAGCACTGGTCCTCTAACATCCAATGCTTGTCTGTTAAGATGAGAAACGTGTGATCTTCATGAACGATGTAGATCGTTTGAGCAGAAAAGTGACTGCCCTTACCTGAAACGAAGTCTTGCTTGTAGGAAGACTCAGAACATGGGATTTAACTCCATTTCTGAAGGGAAAAACACAGAAGTGTTCACATCCATTGATCACACTCTGCTTTAGAACAAGAAGCACGCTCTTGCTTTCTAGAGTCTCTAAGACAGCAGGAAACGTGATTTTGCTGAGAACAAAAGAACGGTGTTTCCTACATATACGGATCATATCTAGTCCAACTCTGCTTCTGAAAGTGATACCAAGCACTGACCCTCTAACATCCAATGCATGTCAGTTAAGATGAGAAACGTGTGAGCTTCGTGAACGATGTAGTTCATTTGAGCAGAAAAGTGACTGCCCTTACCTGAATCGAATTCTTGCTTGTAGGAAGACTCAGAGCCTGGGATTTAACTCCATTTCTGAATGGAAACAAACAGCATAGTTCTCATCCATGGATCACACTCTGCTTTAGAGCAAGAAGCATGCATTTGCTTTATAGAGTCTCTAAGAGAGCAGGAAATCTGAGTGTGCCCAGAACAAAAGAACGGAGTTTCCTACACATACGGACCATATGTAGTCCAACTCTTCTTCTGAAACTGATACAAATCACTGGTCCTCTAACATCCAATGCTTGTCAGTTAAGATGGGAAACGTGTGAGCTTCATGAACAATGTAATTCGTTTGAGCAGAAAAGTGACTGCCCTTACCTTAAACGAAGTCTTGCTTGTAGGAGACTCAGAGCCTGGGATTTAACTCCATTTCTAGAGTGAAACACACAGCAGTGTTCTCATCCATTGATCATACTCTGCTTTAGAACAAGAAGCATGCTCTTGCTTTCTAGAGTCTCTAAGACAGCAGGAAACGTGATTTTGCTGAGAAAAAAATAAGTGTGTTTCCTACACATACGGACAATATCTAGTGCAACTCTGCTTCTTAAACTGATACAAAGCACTGGTCCTCTAAGATCCAATGCTTGTCTGTTAAGATGAGAAACGTGTGAGCTCCATGAACGAAGTAGTTCGTTTGAGCTGAAAAGTGACTGCCCTTAATTGAAACGAAGTCTTGCTTGTAGGAAGACACAGAGCCTGGGATTTAACTCCATTTCTAGAGTGAAACACACAGCAGTGTTCTCATCCATTGATCATACTCTGCTTTAGAACAAGAAGCATGCTCTTGCTTTCTAGAGTCTCTAAGACAGCAGGAAACGTGATTTTGCTGAGAAAAAAATAAGTGTGTTTCCTACACATACGGACAATATCTAGTGCAACTCTGCTTCTTAAACTGATACAAAGCACTGGTCCTCTAAGATCCAATGCTTGTCTGTTAAGATGAGAAACGTGTGAGCTCCATGAACGAAGTAGTTCGTTTGAGCTGAAAAGTGACTGCCCTTAATTGAAACGATGTCTTGCTTGTAGGAAGACACAGAGCCTGGGATTTAACTCCATTTCTGAAGGGAAACACACAGCCTAGTTCTCATCCATGGATCACACTCTGCTTTAGAGTGAGAAGCACGCTCTTGCTTTCTAAAGTCTCTAAGACAGCAGGAAACCTAAGTGTGCTGAGAACAAAAGAACGGTTTTTCCTACACATACGGACCATATCTAGTCCAACTCTTCTTCTTAAACTGATACAAAGCACTGGTCCTCAAACATCCAATGCTTGTCTTTTAAGAAGAGAAATGTGTGAGCTCAGAGAACGATGTAGTTCTTTGGAGCTGAAAAGTGACTGCTGTTACCTGAAACGAAGTCTTGCTTGTAGGAAGACACAGAGATTGGGATTTAACTCCATTTCTGAAGGGAAAAACACAGCATAGTTCTCATCCATGGATCACACTCTGCTTTAGAGCGAGAAGCATGGTCTTGCTTTCTAGAGTCTCTAACACAGCAGGAAACGTGAGTGTGCTGAGAACAAAAGAACGGTGTTTCCTACACATACAGACCATATCTAGTCCAACTCTTCTTCTGAAACTGATACAAAGCACTGGTCCTCTAACATCCAATGCTTGTCTGTTAAGATGAGAAACGTGTGATCTTCATGAACGATGTAGATCGTTTGAGCAGAAAAGTGACTGCCGTTATCTGAAAAGAAGTATTGCTTGTAGGAAGACACAGAGATTGGGATTTAACTCCATTTCTGAAGGGAAACACACAGCATAGTCCTCATCCATGGATCACACTCTGCTTTAGAGCGAGAAGCACGCTCTTGCTTTCTAGAGTCTCTAAGACAGCAGGAAACGTAAGTGTGCTGAGAACAAAAGAACGGTGTTTCCTACACATACGGACCATATGTAGTCCAAATCTGCTTCTGAAACTGATACAATGCACTGGTCCTCTATCATCCAATTCTTGTCAGTTAAGATGAGAAACATGTGCTTCGTGAACGATGTAGTTCGTTTGAGCAGAAAAGTGACTGCCCTTACCTGAAATGAAGTCTTGCTTGTAGGAAGACTCAGAGCCTGGGATTTAACTCCATTTCTGAAGTGAAACATAGAGCAGTGTTCTCATCCATTGATCACACTCTGCTTTAGAACAAGAAGCACGCTCTTTCTTTCTAGAGTCTCTAAGACAGTAGGAAAAGTGAGTGTGCTGAGAACAAAAGAACGGTGTTTCCTACACATACGGACCATATCTAGTCCAACTCTGCTTCTGAAACTGATACAAAGCACTGGTCCTCTAACATCCAATGCTTGTCTGTTAAGATGAGGAACGTGTGATCTTCATGAACGATGTAGATCGTTTGAGCAGAAAAGTGACTGCCCTTACCTGAAACGAAGTCTTGCTTGTAGGAAGACTCAGAACATGGGATTTAACTCCATTTCTGAAGGGAAAAACACAGAAGTGTTCACATCCATTGATCACACTCTGCTTTAGAACAAGAAGCACGCTCTTGCTTTCTAGAGTCTCTAAGACAGCAGGAAACGTGATTTTGCTGAGAACAAAAGAACGGTGTTTCCTACATATACGGATCATATCTAGTCCATCTCTGCTTCTGAAAGTGATACCAAGCACTGACCCTCTAACATCCAATGCTTGTCTGTTAAGATGAGAAACGTGTGATCTTCATGAACTATGTAGATCGTTTGAGCAGAAAAGTGACTGCCCTTACCTGAATCGAATTCTTGCTTGTAGGAAGACTCAGAGCCAGGGATTTGACTCCATTTCTGAATGGAAACAAACAGCAGTGTTCTCATCCATGGATCACACTCTGCTTTAGAGCAAGAAGCATGCATTTGCTTTATAGAGTCTCTAATACAGCAGGTAATCTGAGTGTGCCCAGAACAAAAGAACGGTGTTTCCTACACATACGGACCATATGTAGTCCAAATCTGCTTCTGAAACTGATACAATGCACTGGTCCTCTATCATCCAATTCTTGTCAGTTAAGATGAGAAACGTGTGCTTCGTGAACGATGTAGTTCGTTTGAGCACAAAAGTGACTGCCCTTACCTGAAATGAAGTCTTGCTTGTAGGAAGACTCAGAGCCTGGGATTTAACTCCATTTCTGAAGTGAAACATACAGCAGTGTTCTCATCCATTGATCACACTCTGCTTTAGAACAAGAAACACGCTCTTTCTTTCTTTCTAGAGTCTCTAAGACAGTAGGAAAAGTGAGTGTGCTGAGAACAAAAGAACGGTGTTTCCTACACATACGGACCATATCTAGTCCAACTCTTCTTCTTAAACTGATACAAAGCACTGGTCCTCAAACATCCAATGCTTGTCTTTTAAGAAGAGAAATGTGTGAGCTCAGTGAACGATGTAGTTCGTTTGAGCTGAAAAGTGACTGCCGTTACCTGAAACGAAGTCTTGCTTGTAGGAAGACACAGAGATTGGGATTTAACTCCATTTCTGAAGGGAAAAACACAGCATAGTTCTCATCCATGGATCACACTCTGCTTTAGAGCGAGAAGCATGGTCTTGCTTTCTAGAGTCTCTAACACAGCAGGAAACGTGAGTGTGCTGAGAACAAAAGAACGGTGTTTCCTACACATACAGACCATATCTAGTCCAACTCTTCTTCTGAAACTGATACAAAGCACTGGTCCTCTAACATCCAATGCTTGTCTGTTAAGATGAGAAACGTGTGATCTTCATGAACGATGTAGATCGTTTGAGCAGAAAAGTGACTGCCGTTATCTGAAAAGAAGTATTGCTTGTAGGAAGACACAGAGATTGGGATTTAACTCCATTTCTGAAGGGAAAACACACAGCATAGTCCTCATCCATGGATCACACTCTGCTTTAGAGCGAGAAGCACGCTCTTGCTTTCTAGAGTCTCTAAGACAGCAGGAAACGTAAGTGTGCTGAGAACAAAAGAACGGTGTTTCCTACACATACGGACCATATGTAGTCCAAATCTGCTTCTGAAACTGATACAATGCACTGGTCCTCTATCATCCAATTCTTGTCAGTTAAGATGAGAAACGTGTGCTTCGTGAACGATGTAGTTCGTTTGAGCAGAAAAGTGACTGCCCTTACCTGAAATGAAGTCTTGCTTGTAGGAAGACTCAGAGCCTGGGATTTAACTCCATTTCTGAAGTGAAACATACAGCAGTGTTCTCATCCATTGATCACACTCTGCTTTAGAACAAGAAGCACGCTCTTTCTTTCTAGAGTCTCTAAGACAGTAGGAAAAGTGAGTGTGCTGAGAACAAAAGAACGGTGTTTCCTACACATACGGACCATATCTAGTCCAACTCTGCTTCTGAAACTGATACAAAGCACTGGTCCTCTAACATCCAATGCTTGTCTGTTAAGATGAGGAACGTGTGATCTTCATGAACGATGTAGATCGTTTGAGCAGGAAAGTGACTGCCCTTACCTGAATCGAATTCTTGCTTGTAGGAAGACTCAGAGCCTGGGATTTAACTCCATTTCTGAATGGAAACAAACAGCATAGTTCTCATCCATGGATCACACTCTGCTTTAGAGCAAGAAGCATGCATTTGCTTTATAGAGTCTCTAAGAGAGCAGGAAATCTGAGTGTGCCCAGAACAAAAGAACGGAGTTTCCTACACATACGGACCATATGTAGTCCAACTCTTCTTCTGAAACTGATACAAATCACTGGTCCTCTAACATCCAATGCTTGTCAGTTAAGATGGGAAACGTGTGAGCTTCATGAACAATGTAATTCGTTTGAGCAGAAAAGTGACTGCCCTTACCTTAAACGAAGTCTTGCTTGTAGGAGACTCAGAGCCTGGGATTTAACTCCATTTCTAGAGTGAAACACACAGCAGTGTTCTCATCCATTGATCATACTCTGCTTTAGAACAAGAAGCATGCTCTTGCTTTCTAGAGTCTCTAAGACAGCAGGAAACGTGATTTTGCTGAGAAAAAAATAAGTGTGTTTCCTACACATACGGACAATATCTAGTGCAACTCTGCTTCTTAAACTGATACAAAGCACTGGTCCTCTAAGATCCAATGCTTGTCTGTTAAGATGAGAAACGTGTGAGCTCCATGAACGAAGTAGTTCGTTTGAGCTGAAAAGTGACTGCCCTTAATTGAAACGAAGTCTTGCTTGTAGGAAGACACAGAGCCTGGGATTTAACTCCATCTCTGAACGGAAACACACAGCAGAGTTCTAATCCAGGGATCACACTCTGTTTTAGAGCGAGAATCACGCTCTTGCTTTCTAGAGTCTCTAATACAGCAGGTAATCTGAGTGTGCCCAGAACAAAAGAACGGTGTTTCCTACACATACGGACCATATGTAGTCCAAATCTGCTTCTGAAACTGATACAATGCACTGGTCCTCTATCATCCAATTCTTGTCAGTTAAGATGAGAAATGTGTGCTTAGTGAACGATGTAGTTCGTTTGAGCAGAAAAGTGACTGCCCTTACCTGAAATGAAGTCTTGCTTGTAGGAAGACTCAGAGCCTGGGATTTAACTCCATTTCTGAAGTGAAACATACAGCAGTGTTCTCATCCATTGATCACACTCTGCTTTAGAACAAGAAGCACGCTCTTTCTTTCTAGAGTCTCTAAGACAGTAGGAAAAGTGAGTGTGCTGAGAACAAAAGAACGGTGTTTCCTACACATACGGACCATATCTAGTCCAACTCTTCTTCTTAAACTGATACAAAGCACTGTTCCTCTAACATCCAATGCTTGTCTTTTAAGAAGAGAAATGTGTGAGCTCAGGGAACGATGTAGTTCGTTTGAGCTGAAAAGTGACTGCCCTTACCTGAAACGAAGTCTTGCTTGTAGGAAGACACAGAGATTGGGATTTAACTCCATTTCTGAAGGGAAACACACAGCATAGTTCTCATCCATGGATCACACTCTGCTTTAGAGCGAGAAGCACGCTCTTGCTTTCTAGAGTCTCTAACACAGCAGGAAACGTGAGTGTGCTGAGAACAAAAGAACGGTGTTTCCTACACATACGGACCATATCTAGTCCAACTCTTCTTCTGAAACTGATACAAAGCACTGGTCCTCTAACATCCAATGCTTGTCTGTTAAGATGAGAAACGTGTGATCTTCATGAACGATGTAGTTCGTTTGAGCAGAAAAGTGACTGCCCTTACCTGAATCGAAGTCTTGCTTGTAGGAAGACTCAGAGCCTGGGATTTAACTCCATTTCTGAATGGAAACAAACAGCATAGTTCTCATCCATGGATCACACTCTGCTTTAGAGCAAGAAGCATGCATTTGCTTTATAGAGTCTCTAAGAGAGCAGGAAATCTGAGTGTGCCCAGAACAAAAGAACGGAGTTTCCTACACATATGGACCATATGTAGTCCAACTCTTCTTCTGAAACTGATACAAATCACTGGTCCTCTAACATCCAATGCTTGTCAGTTAAGATGGGAAACGTGTGACTTTCATAAACAATGTAATTCGTTTGAGCAGAAAAGTGACTGCCCGTAACTTAAAAGAAGTCTTGCTTGTAGGAAGACTCAGAGCCTGGGATTTAACCCCATTTCTGAATGGAAACACACAGCAGTGTTCTCATCCATTGATCATACACTGCTTTAGAATAAGAAGCACGCAATTGCTTTCTAGAGTCTCTAAGACAGCAGGAAACGTGATTTTGCTTAGAAAAAAAGATGGGTGTTTCCTACACATACGGACCATATGTAGTCCAACTCTTCTTCTGAAACTGATACAAAGCCCTGGTCCTCTAAGATCCAATGCTTGTCTGTTAAGATGAGAAACGTGTGAGCTCCGTGAACGATTTAGTTCGTTTGAGCTGAAAAGTGACTGCCATTAATTGAAACGAAGTCTTGCTTGTAGGAAGACACAGAGCCTGGGATTTAACTCCATTTCTGAAGGGAAATTCACAGCATAGTTCTCATCCATGGATCACACTCTGCTTTAGAGCGAGAAGCACGCTCTTGCTTTCTAAAGTCTCTAAGACAGCAGGAAACGTAAGTGTGCTGAGAACAAAAGAACGGTGTTTCCTACACATACGGACCATATCTAGTCCAACTCTGCTTCTGAAACTGATACAAAGCACGGGTCCTCTAACATCCTAAGCTTGTCAGTTAAGATGAGAAACGTGTGAGTTTTGTGAATGATGTAGTTCTTTTGAACTGAAAAGTGACTGCCCTTACCTGAAACGAAGTCTTGCTTGTAGTAAGACACTGAGCCTGGGATTTAACTCCATCTTTGAACGGAAACACACAGCAGAGTTCTATTCCATGGATCACAATCTGTTTTAGAGCGAGAAGCACGCTCTTGCTTTCTAGAGTCTGTAATACAGCAGGTAATCTGAGTGTGCCCAGAACAAAAGAACAGTGTTTCCTACACATACGGACCATATGTAGTCCAAATCTGCTTCTGAAACTGATACAATGCACTGGTCCTCTAACATCCAATTCTTGTCAGTTAAGATGAGAAACGTGTGCTTCGTGAACGATGTAGTTCGTTTGAGCACAAAAGTGACTGCCCTTACCTGAAATGAAGTCTTGCTTGTAGGAAGACTCAGAGCCTGGGATTTAACTCCATTTCTGAAGTGAAACATACAGCAGTGTTCTCATCCATTGATCACACTCTGCTTTAGAACAAGAAACACGCTCTTTCTTTCTTTCTAGAGTCTCTAAGACAGTAGGAAAAGTGAGTGTGCTGAGAACAAAAGAACGGTGTTTCCTACACATACGGACCATATCTAGTCCAACTCTTCTCTTAAACTGATACAAAGCACTGGTCCTCAAACATCCAATGCTTGTCTTTTAAGAAGAGAAATGTGTGAGCTCAGTGAACGATGTAGTTCGTTTGAGCTGAAAAGTGACTGCCGTTACCTGAAACGAAGTCTTGCTTGTAGGAAGACACAGAGATTGGGATTTAACTCCATTTCTGAAGGGAAACACACAGCATAGTTCTCATCCATGGATCACACTCTGCTTTAGAGCGAGAAGCATGGTCTTGCTTTCTAGAGTCTCTAACACAGCAGGAAACGTGAGTGTGCTGAGAACAAAAGAACGGTGTTTCCTACACATACAGACCATATCTAGTCCAACTCTTCTTCTGAAACTGATACAAAGCACTGGTCCTCTAACATCCAATGCTTGTCTGTTAAGATGAGAAACGTGTGATCTTCATGAACGATGTAGATCGTTTGAGCAGAAAAGTGACTGCCGTTATCTGAAACGAAGTATTGCTTGTAGGAAGACACAGAGATTGGGATTTAACTCCATTTCTGAAGGGAAACACACAGCATAGTCCTCATCCATGGATCACACTCTGCTTTAGAGCGAGAAGCACGCTCTTGCTTTCTAGAGTCTCTAACACAGCAGGAAACGTGAGTGTGCTGAGAACAAAAGAACGGTGTTTCCTACACATACGGACCATATCTAGTCCAACTCTTCTTCTGAAACTGATACAAAGCACTGGTCCTCTAACATCCAATGCTTGTCTGTTAAGATGAGAAACGTGTGATCTTCATGAACGATGTAGTTCGTTTGAGCAGAAAAGTGACTGCCCTTACCTGAATCGAAGTCTTGCTTGTAGGAAGACTCAGAGCCTGGGATTTAACTCCATTTCTGAATGGAAACAAACAGCATAGTTCTCATCCATGGATCACACTCTGCTTTAGAGCAAGAAGCATGCATTTGCTTTATAGAGTCTCTAAGAGAGCAGGAAATCTGAGTGTGCCCAGAACAAAAGAACGGAGTTTCCTACACATATGGACCATATGTAGTCCAACTCTTCTTCTGAAACTGATACAAATCACTGGTCCTCTAACATCCAATGCTTGTCAGTTAAGATGGGAAACGTGTGACTTTCATAAACAATGTAATTCGTTTGAGCAGAAAAGTGACTGCCCGTAACTTAAAAGAAGTCTTGCTTGTAGGAAGACTCAGAGCCTGGGATTTAACCCCATTTCTGAATGGAAACACACAGCAGTGTTCTCATCCATTGATCATACACTGCTTTAGAATAAGAAGCACGCAATTGCTTTCTAGAGTCTCTAAGACAGCAGGAAACGTGATTTTGCTTAGAAAAAAAGATGGGTGTTTCCTACACATACGGACCATATGTAGTCCAACTCTTCTTCTGAAACTGATACAAAGCCCTGGTCCTCTAAGATCCAATGCTTGTCTGTTAAGATGAGAAACGTGTGAGCTCCGTGAACGATTTAGTTCGTTTGAGCTGAAAAGTGACTGCCATTAATTGAAACGAAGTCTTGCTTGTAGGAAGACACAGAGCCTGGGATTTAACTCCATTTCTGAAGGGAAATTCACAGCATAGTTCTCATCCATGGATCACACTCTGCTTTAGAGCGAGAAGCACGCTCTTGCTTTCTAAAGTCTCTAAGACAGCAGGAAACGTAAGTGTGCTGAGAACAAAAGAACGGTGTTTCCTACACATACGGACCATATCTAGTCCAACTCTGCTTCTGAAACTGATACAAAGCACGGGTCCTCTAACATCCTAAGCTTGTCAGTTAAGATGAGAAACGTGTGAGTTTTGTGAATGATGTAGTTCTTTTGAACTGAAAAGTGACTGCCCTTACCTGAAACGAAGTCTTGCTTGTAGTAAGACACTGAGCCTGGGATTTAACTCCATCTTTGAACGGAAACACACAGCAGAGTTCTATTCCATGGATCACAATCTGTTTTAGAGCGAGAAGCACGCTCTTGCTTTCTAGAGTCTGTAATACAGCAGGTAATCTGAGTGTGCCCAGAACAAAAGAACAGTGTTTCCTACACATACGGACCATATGTAGTCCAAATCTGCTTCTGAAACTGATACAATGCACTGGTCCTCTAACATCCAATTCTTGTCAGTTAAGATGAGAAACGTGTGCTTCGTGAACGATGTAGTTCGTTTGAGCACAAAAGTGACTGCCCTTACCTGAAATGAAGTCTTGCTTGTAGGAAGACTCAGAGCCTGGGATTTAACTCCATTTCTGAAGTGAAACATACAGCAGTGTTCTCATCCATTGATCACACTCTGCTTTAGAACAAGAAACACGCTCTTTCTTTCTTTCTAGAGTCTCTAAGACAGTAGGAAAAGTGAGTGTGCTGAGAACAAAAGAACGGTGTTTCCTACACATACGGACCATATCTAGTCCAACTCTTCTCTTAAACTGATACAAAGCACTGGTCCTCAAACATCCAATGCTTGTCTTTTAAGAAGAGAAATGTGTGAGCTCAGTGAACGATGTAGTTCGTTTGAGCTGAAAAGTGACTGCCGTTACCTGAAACGAAGTCTTGCTTGTAGGAAGACACAGAGATTGGGATTTAACTCCATTTCTGAAGGGAAACACACAGCATAGTTCTCATCCATGGATCACACTCTGCTTTAGAGCGAGAAGCATGGTCTTGCTTTCTAGAGTCTCTAACACAGCAGGAAACGTGAGTGTGCTGAGAACAAAAGAACGGTGTTTCCTACACATACAGACCATATCTAGTCCAACTCTTCTTCTGAAACTGATACAAAGCACTGGTCCTCTAACATCCAATGCTTGTCTGTTAAGATGAGAAACGTGTGATCTTCATGAACGATGTAGATCGTTTGAGCAGAAAAGTGACTGCCGTTATCTGAAACGAAGTATTGCTTGTAGGAAGACACAGAGATTGGGATTTAACTCCATTTCTGAAGGGAAACACACAGCATAGTCCTCATCCATGGATCACACTCTGCTTTAGAGCGAGAAGCACGCTCTTGCTTTCTAGAGTCTCTAAAACAGCAGGAAACGTAAGTGTGCTGAGAACAAAAGAACGGTGTTTCCTACACATACGGACCATATGTAGTCCAAATCTGCTTCTGAAACTGATACAATGCACTGGTCCTCTATCATCCAATTCTTGTCAGTTAAGATGAGAAACGTGTGCTTCGTGAACGATGTAGTTCGTTTGAGCAGAAAAGTGACTGCCCTTACCTGAAATGAAGTCTTGCTTGTAGGAAGACTCAGAGCCTGGGATTTAACTCCATTTCTGAAGTGAAACATACAGCAGTGTTCTCATCCATTGATCACACTCTGCTTTAGAACAAGAAGCACGCTCTTTCTTTCTAGAGTCTCTAAGACAGTAGGAAAAGTGAGTGTGCTGAGAACAAAAGAACGGTGTTTCCTACACATACGGACCATATCTAGTCCAACTCTGCTTCTGAAACTGATACAAAGCACTGGTCCTCTAACATCCAATGCTTGTCTGTTAAGATGAGAAACGTGTGATCTTCATGAACGATGTAGATCGTTTGAGCAGAAAAGTGACTGCCCTTACCTGAAACGAAGTCTTGCTTGTAGGAAGACTCAGAACATGGGATTTAACTCCATTTCTGAAGGGAAAAACACAGAAGTGTTCACATCCATTGATCACACTCTGCTTTAGAACAAGAAGCACGCTCTTGCTTTCTAGAGTCTCTAAGACAGCAGGAAACGTGATTTTGCTGAGAACAAAAGAACGGTGTTTCCTACATATACGGATCATATCTAGTCCAACTCTGCTTCTGAAAGTGATACCAAGCACTGACCCTCTAACATCCAATGCATGTCAGTTAAGATGAGAAACGTGTGAGCTTCGTGAACGATGTAGTTCATTTGAGCAGAAAAGTGACTGCCCTTACCTGAATCGAATTCTTGCTTGTAGGAAGACTCAGAGCCTGGGATTTAACTCCATTTCTGAATGGAAACAAACAGCATAGTTCTCATCCATGGATCACACTCTGCTTTAGAGCAAGAAGCATGCATTTGCTTTATAGAGTCTCTAAGAGAGCAGGAAATCTGAGTGTGCCCAGAACAAAAGAACGGAGTTTCCTACACATACGGACCATATGTAGTCCAACTCTTCTTCTGAAACTGATACAAATCACTGGTCCTCTAACATCCAATGCTTGTCAGTTAAGATGGGAAACGTGTGAGCTTCATGAACAATGTAATTCGTTTGAGCAGAAAAGTGACTGCCCTTACCTTAAACGAAGTCTTGCTTGTAGGAGACTCAGAGCCTGGGATTTAACTCCATTTCTAGAGTGAAACACACAGCAGTGTTCTCATCCATTGATCATACTCTGCTTTAGAACAAGAAGCATGCTCTTGCTTTCTAGAGTCTCTAAGACAGCAGGAAACGTGATTTTGCTGAGAAAAAAATAAGTGTGTTTCCTACACATACGGACAATATCTAGTGCAACTCTGCTTCTTAAACTGATACAAAGCACTGGTCCTCTAAGATCCAATGCTTGTCTGTTAAGATGAGAAACGTGTGAGCTCCATGAACGAAGTAGTTCGTTTGAGCTGAAAAGTGACTGCCCTTAATTGAAACGAAGTCTTGCTTGTAGGAAGACACAGAGCCTGGGATTTAACTCCATTTCTAGAGTGAAACACACAGCAGTGTTCTCATCCATTGATCATACTCTGCTTTAGAACAAGAAGCATGCTCTTGCTTTCTAGAGTCTCTAAGACAGCAGGAAACGTGATTTTGCTGAGAAAAAAATAAGTGTGTTTCCTACACATACGGACAATATCTAGTGCAACTCTGCTTCTTAAACTGATACAAAGCACTGGTCCTCTAAGATCCAATGCTTGTCTGTTAAGATGAGAAACGTGTGAGCTCCATGAACGAAGTAGTTCGTTTGAGCTGAAAAGTGACTGCCCTTAATTGAAACGATGTCTTGCTTGTAGGAAGACACAGAGCCTGGGATTTAACTCCATTTCTGAAGGGAAACACACAGCCTAGTTCTCATCCATGGATCACACTCTGCTTTAGAGTGAGAAGCACGCTCTTGCTTTCTAAAGTCTCTAAGACAGCAGGAAACCTAAGTGTGCTGAGAACAAAAGAACGGTTTTTCCTACACATACGGACCATATCTAGTCCAACTCTGCTTCTGAAACTGATACAAAGCACTGGTCCTCTAACATCCTATACTTGTCAGTTAAGATGAGAAACGTGTGAGTTTTGTGAATGATGTAGTTCTTTTGAACTGAAAAGTGACTGCCATTACCTGAAACGAAGTCTTGCTTGTAGTAAGACACAGAGCCTGGGATTTAACTCCATCTCTGAACGGAAACACACAGCAGAGTTCTAATCCATGGATCACACTCTGTTTTAGAGCGAGAAGCACGCTCTTGCTTTCTATAGTCTCTAATACAGCAGGTAATCTGAGTGTGCCCAGAACAAAAGAACGGTGATTCCTACACATACGGACCATATGTAGTCCAAATCTGCTTCTGAAACTGATACAATGCACTGGTCCTCTATCATCCAATTCTTGTCAGTTAAGATGAGAAACGTGTGCTTCGTGAACGATGTAGTTCGTTTGAGCAGAAAAGTGACTGCCCTTACCTGAAATGAAGTCTTGCTTGTAGGAAGACTCAGAGCCTGGGATTTAACTCCATTTCTGAAGTGAAACATACAGCAGTGTTCTCATCCATTGATCACACTCTGCTTTAGAACAAGAAGCACGCTCTTTCTTTCTAGAGTCTCTAAGACAGTAGGAAAAGTGAGTGTGCTGAGAACAAAAGACCGGTGTTTCCTACACATACAGACCATATCTAGTCCAACTCTTCTTCTTAAACTGATACAAAGCACTGTTCCTCTAACATCCAATGCTTGTCTTTTAAGAAGAGAAATGTGTGAGCTCAGGGAACGATGTAGTTCGTTTGAGCTGAAAAGTGACTGCCCTTACCTGAAACGAAGTCTTGCTTGTAGGAAGACACAGAGATTGGGATTTAACTCCATTTCTGAAGGGAAACACACAGCATAGTTCTCATCCATGGATCACACTCTGCTTTAGAGCGAGAAGCACGCTCTTGCTTTCTAGAGTCTCTTACACAGCAGGAAACGTGAGTGTGCTGAGAAGAAAAGAACGGTGTTTCCTACACATACGGACCATATCTAGTCCAACTCTTCTTCTGAAACTGATACAAAGCACTGGTCCTCTAACATCCAATGCTTGTCTGTTAAGATGAGAAACGTGTGATCTTCATGAACGATGTAGATCGTTTGAGCAGAAAAGTGACTGCCGTTATCTGAAACGAAGTATTGCTTGTAGGAAGACACAGAGATTGGGATTTAACTCCATTTCTGAAGGGAAACACACAGCATAGTCCTCATCCATGGATCACACTCTGCTTTAGAGCGAGAAGCACGCTCTTGCTTTCTAGAGTCTCTAAGACAGCAGGAAACGTAAGTGTGCTGAGAACAAAAGAACGGTGTTTCCTACACATACGGACCATATGTAGTCCAAATCTGCTTCTGAAACTGATACAATGCACTGGTCCTCTATCATCCAATTCTTGTCAGTTAAGATGAGAAACGTGTGCTTCGTGAACGATGTAGATCGTTTGAGCAGAAAAGTGACTGCCCTTACCTGAAATGAAGTCTTGCTTGTAGGAAGACTCAGAGCCTGGGATTTAACTCCATTTCTGAAGTGAAACATACAGCAGTGTTCTCATCCATTGATCATACTCTGCTTTAGAACAAGAAGCATGCTCTTGCTTTCTAGAGTCTCTAAGACAGCAGGAAACGTGATTTTGCTGAGAACAAAAGAACGGTGTTTCCTACATATACGGATCATATCTAGTCCAACTCTGCTTCTGAAAGTGATACCAAGCACTGACCCTCTAACATCCAATGCATGTCAGTTAAGATGAGAAACGTGTGAGCTTCGTGAACGATGTAGTTCATTTGAGCAGAAAAGTGACTGCCCTTACCTGAATCGAATTCTTGCTTGTAGGAAGACTCAGAGCCTGGGATTTAACTCCATTTCTGAATGGAAACAAACAGCATAGTTCTCATCCATGGATCACACTCTGCTTTAGAGCAAGAAGCATGCATTTGCTTTATAGAGTCTCTAAGAGAGCAGGAAATCTGAGTGTGCCCAGAACAAAAGAACGGAGTTTCCTACACATACGGACCATATGTAGTCCAACCCTTCTTCTGAAACTGATACAAATCACTGGTCCTCTAACATCCAATGCTTGTCAGTTAAGATGGGAAACGTGTGAGCTTCATGAACAATGTAATTCGTTTGAGCAGAAAAGTGACTGCCCTTACCTTAAACGAAGTCTTGCTTGTAGGAGACTCAGAGCCTGGGATTTAACTCCATTTCTAGAGTGAAACACACAGCAGTGTTCTCATCCATTGATCATACTCTGCTTTAGAACAAGAAGCATGCTCTTGCTTTCTAGAGTCTCTAAGACAGCAGGAAACGTGATTTTGCTGAGAAAAAAATAAGTGTGTTTCCTACACATACGGACAATATCTAGTGCAACTCTGCTTCTTAAACTGATACAAAGCACTGGTCCTCTAAGATCCAATGCTTGTCTGTTAAGATGAGAAACGTGTGAGCTCCATGAACGAAGTCGTTCGTTTGAGCTGAAAAGTGACTGCCCTTAATTGAAACGAAGTCTTGCTTGTAGGAAGACACAGAGCCTGGGATTTAACTCCATTTCTGAAGGGAAACACATAGCCTAGTTCTCATCCATGGATCACACTCTGCTTTAGAGTGAGAAGCACGCTCTTGCTTTCTAAAGTCTCTAAGACAGCAGGAAACCTAAGTGTGCTGAGAACAAAAGAACGGTTTTTCCTACACATACGGACCATATCTAGTCCAACTCTGCTTCTGAAACTGATACAAAGCACTGGTCTTCTAACATCCTATGCTTGTCAGTTAAGATGAGAAACGTGCGAGTTTTGTGAATGATGTAGTTCTTTTGAACTGAAAAGTGACTGCCATTACCTGAAACGAAGTCTTGCTTGTAGTAAGACACAGAGCCTGGGATTTAACTCCATCTCTGAACAGAAACACACAGCAGAGTTCTAATCCATGGATCACACTCTGTTTTAGAGCGAGAAGCACGCTCTTGCTTTCTAGAGTCTCTAATACAGCAGGTAATCTGAGTGTGCCCAGAACAAAAGAACGGTGTTTCCTACACATACGGACCATACGTAGTCCAAATCTGCTTCTGAAACTGATACAATGCACTGGTCCTCTATCATCCAATTCTTGTCAGTTAAGATGAGAAATGTGTGCTTCGTGAACGATGTAGTTCCTTTGAGCAGAAAAGTGACTGCCCTTACCTGAAATGAAGTCTTGCTTGTAGGAAGACTCAGAGCATGGGATTTAACTCCATTTCTGAAGTGAAACATACAGCAGTGTTCTCATCCATTGATCACACTCTTCTTTAGAACAAGAAGCACGCTCTTTCTTTCTAGAGTCTCTAAGACAGTAGGAAAAGTGAGTGTGCTGAGAACAAAAGAACGGTATTTCCTACACATACGGACCATATCTAGTCCAACTCTTCTTCTTAAACTGATACAAAGCACTGTTCCTCTAACATCCAATGGTTGTCTTTTAAGAAGAGAAATGTATGAGCTCAGGGAACGATGTAGTTCGTTTGAGCTGAAAAGTGACTGCCCTTACCTGAAACGAAGTCTTGCTTGTAGGAAGACACAGAGATTGGGATTTAACTCCATTTCTGAAGGGAAACACACAGCATAGTTCTCATCCATGGATCACACTCTGCTTTAGAGCGAGAAGCACGCTCTTGCTTTCTAGAGTCTCTAACACAGCAGGAAACGTGAGTGTGCTGAGAAGAAAAGAACGGTGTTTCCTACACATACGGACCATATCTAGTCCAACTCTTCTTCTGAAACTGATACAAAGCACTGGTCCTCTAACATCCAATGCTTGTCTGTTAAGATGAGAAACGTGTGATCTTCATGAACGATGTAGATCGTTTGAGCAGAAAAGTGACTGCCGTTATCTGAAACGAAGTATTGCTTGTAGGAAGAAACAGAGATTGGGATTTAACTCCATTTCTGAAGGGAAACACACAGCATAGTCCTCATCCATGGATCACACTCTGCTTTAGAGCGAGAAGCACGCTCTTGCTTTCTAGAGTCTCTAAGACAGCAGGAAACGTAAGTGTGCTGAGAACAAAAGAACGGTGTTTCCTACACATACGGACCATATGTAGTCCAAATCTGCTTCTGAAACTGATACAATGCACTGGTCCTCTATCATCCAATTCTTGTCAGTTAAGATGAGAAACGTGTGCTTCGTGAACGATGTAGTTCGTTTGAGCAGAAAAGTGACTGCCCTTACCTGAAATGAAGTCTTGCTTGTAGGAAGACTCAGAGCCTGGGATTTAACTCCATTTCTGAAGTGAAACATACAGCAGTGTTCTCATCCATTGATCACACTCTGCTTTAGAACAAGAAGCACGCTCTTTCTTTCTAGAGTCTCTAAGACAGTAGGAAAAGTGAGTGTGCTGAGAACAAAAGAACGGTGTTTCCTACACATACGGACCATATCTAGTCCAACTCTGCTTCTGAAACTGATACAAAGCACTGGTCCTCTAACATCCAATGCTTGTCTGTTAAGATGAGAAACGTGTGATCTTCATGAACGATGTAGATCGTTTGAGCAGAAAAGTGACTGCCCTTACCTGAAACGAAGTCTTGCTTGTAGGAAGACTCAGAACATGGGATTTAACTCCATTTCTGAAGGGAAAAACACAGATGTGTTCACATCCATTGATCACACTCTGCTTTAGAACAAGAAGCACGCTCTTGCTTTCTAGAGTCTCTAAGACAGCAGGAAACGTGATTTTGCTGAGAACAAAAGAACGGTGTTTCCTACATATACGGATCATATCTAGTCCAACTCTGCTTCTGAAAGTGATACCAAGCACTGACCCTCTAACATCCAATGCATGTCAGTTAAGATGAGAAACGTGTGAGCTTCGTGAACGATGTAGTTCATTTGAGCAGAAAAGTGACTGCCCTTACCTGAATCGAATTCTTGCTTGTAGGAAGACTCAGAGCCTGGGATTTAACTCCATTTCTGAATGGAAACAAACAGCATAGTTCTCATCCATGGATCACACTCTGCTTTAGAGCAAGAAGCATGCATTTGCTTTATAGAGTCTCTAAGAGAGCAGGAAATCTGAGTGTGCCCAGAACAAAAGAACGGAGTTTCCTACACATACGGACCATATGTAGTCCTACCCTTCTTCTGAAACTGATACAAATCACTGGTCCTCTAACATCCAAAGCTTGTCAGTTAAGATGGGAAACGTGTGAGCTTCATGAACAATGTAATTCGTTTGAGCAGAAAAGTGACTGCCCTTACCTTAAACGAAGTCTTGCTTGTAGGAGTCTCAGAGCCTGGGATTTAACTCCATTTCTAGAGTGAAACACACAGCAGTGTTCTCATCCATTGATCATACTCTGCTTTAGAACAAGAAGCATGCTCTTGCTTTCTAGAGTCTCTAACACAGCAGGAAACGTGATTTTGCTGAGAAAAAAATAAGTGTGTTTCCTACACATACGGACAATATCTAGTGCAACTCTGCTTCTTAAACTGATACAAAGCACTGGTCCTCTAAGATCCAATGCTTGTCTGTTAAGATGAGAAACGTGTGAGCTTTGTGAATGATGTAGTTCCTTTGAACTGAAAAGTGACTGCCCTTACCTGAAACGAAGTGTTGCTTGTAGTAAGACACAGAGCCTGGGATTTAAGTCCATTACTGAAGGGAAACACACAGCATAATTCTCATCCATGGATCACACTCTGCTTTAGAGCGAGAAGCACACTCTTGCTTTCTAAAGTCTTTAATACAGCAGGAAATCTGAGTGTGCCCAGAACAAAAGAACGGTGTTTCCTACACATATGGACCATATGTAGTCCAAATCTGCTTCTGAAACTGATACAAAGCACTGGTCCTCTAACATCCAATGCTTGTCTGTTAAGATGAGAAACGTGTGATCTTCATGAAGGATGTAGATCGTTTGAGCAGAAAAGTGACTGCCCTTACCTGAAACGAAGTCTTGCTTGTAGGAAGACTCAGAACATGGGATTTAACTCCATTTCTGAAGGGAAAAACACAGAAGTGTTCACATCCATTGATCACACTCTGCTTTAGAACAAGAAGCACGCTCTTGCTTTCTAGAGTCTCTAAGACAGCAGGAAACGTGATTTTGCTGAGAACAAAAGAACGGTGTTTCCTACATATACGGATCATATCTAGTCCAACTCTGCTTCTGAAAGTGATACCAAGCACTGACCCTCTAACATTCAATGCATATCAGTTAAGATGAGAAACGTGTGAGCTTCGTGAACGATGTAGTTCATTTGAGCAGAAAAGTGACTGCCCTTACCTGAATCGAATTCTTGCTTGTAGGAAGACTCAGAGCCTGGGATTTATCTCCATTTCTGAATGGAAACAAACAGCATAGTTCTCATCCATGCATCACACTCTGCTTTAGAGCAAGAAGCATGCATTTGCTTTACAGAGTCTCTAAGAGAGCAGGAAATCTGAGTGTGCCCAGAACAAAAGAACGGAGTTTCCTACAC
Organism: Onychomys leucogaster; assembly: GCA_949786385.1. Taxonomy (NCBI): domain Eukaryota; kingdom Metazoa; phylum Chordata; class Mammalia; order Rodentia; family Cricetidae; genus Onychomys; species Onychomys leucogaster. The sequence goes on from CATKUP010000069.1 coordinate 1,479,413, forward strand.
ATACGGACCATATGTAGTCCTACCCTTCTTCTGAAACTGATACAAATCACTGGTCCTCTAACATCCAAAGCTTGTCAGTTAAGATGGGAAACGTGTGAGCTTCATGAACAATGTAATTCGTTTGAGCAGAAAAGTGACTGCCCTTACCTGAAATGAAGTCTTGCTTGTAGGAGACTCAGAGCCTGGGATTTAACTCCATTTCTAGAGTGAAACACACAGCAGTGTTCTCATCCATTGATCATACTCTGCTTTAGAACAAGAAGCATGCTCTTGCTTTCTAGAGTCTCTAACACAGCAGGAAACGTGATTTTGCTGAGAAAAAAATAAGTGTGTTTCCTACACATACGGACAATATCTAGTGCAACTCTGCTTCTTAAACTGATACAAAGCACTGGTCCTCTAAGATCCAATGCTTGTCTGTTAAGATGAGAAACGTGTGAGCTTTGTGAATGATGTAGTTCCTTTGAACTGAAAAGTGATTGCCCTTACCTGAAACGAAGTGTTGCTTGTAGTAAGACACAGAGCCTGGGATTTAAGTCCATTACTGAAGGGAAACACACAGCATAATTCTCATCCATGGATCACACTCTGCTTTAGAGCGAGAAGCACACTCTTGCTTTCTAAAGTCTTTAATACAGCAGGAAATCTGAGTGTGCCCAGAACAAAAGAACGGTGTTTCCTACACATATGGACCATATGTAGTCCAAATCTGCTTCTGAAACTGATACAAAGCACTGGTCCTCTAACATCCAATGCTTGTCTGTTAAGATGAGAAACGTGTGATCTTTATGAAGGATGTAGATCGTTTGAGCAGAAAAGTGACTGCCCTTACCTGAAACGAAGTCTTGCTTGTAGGAAGACTCAGAACATGGGATTTAACTCCATTTCTGAAGGGAAAAACACAGAAGTGTTTACATCCATTGATCACACTCTGCTTTAGAACAAGAAGCACGCTCTTGCTTTCTAGAGTCTCTAAGACAGCAGGAAACGTGATTTTGCTGAGAACAAAAGAACGGTGTTTCCTACACATACGGATCATATCTAGTCCAACTCTGCTTCTGAAAGTGATACCAAGCACTGACCCTCTAACATTCAATGCATATCAGTTAAGATGAGAAACGTGTGAGCTTCGTGAACGATGTAGTTCATTTGAGCAGAAAAGTGACTGCCCTTACCTGAATCGAATTCTTGCTTGTAGGAAGACTCAGAGCCTGGGATTTATCTCCATTTCTGAATGGAAAAAAACAGCATAGTTCTCATCCATGCATCACACTCTGCTTTAGAGCAAGAAGCATGCATTTGCTTTACAGAGTCTCTAAGAGAGCAGGAAATCTGAGTGTGCCCAGAACAAAAGAACGTAGTTTCCTACACATACGGACCATATGTAGTCCAACTCTTCTTCTGAAACTGATACAAATCACTGGTCCTCTAACATCCAATTCTTGTCAGTTAAGATGAGAAATGTGTGCTTCGTGAACGATGTAGTTCGTTTGAGCAGAAAAGTGACTGCCCTTACCTGAAATGAAGTCTTGCTTGTAGGAAGACTCAGAGCCTGGGATTTAACTCCATTTCAGAAGTGAAACATACAGCAGTATTCTCATCCATTGATCATACACTGCTTTAGAATAAGAAGCACGCAATTGCTTTCTAGAGTCTCTAAGACAGCAGGAAACGTGATTTTGCTTAGAAAAAAAGATGGGTGTTTCCTACACATACGGACCATATGTAGTCCAACTCTTCTTCTGAAACTGATACAAAGCACTGGTCCTCTAGGATCCAATGCTTGTCTGTTAAGATGAGAAACGTGTGAGCTCCGTGAACGATGTAGTTTGTTTGAGCTGAAAAGTGACTGCCATTAATTGAAACGAAGTCTTGCTTGTAGGAAGACACAGAGCCTGGGATTTAACTCCATTTCTGAAGTGAAACATACAGCAGTGTTCTCATCCATTGATCACACTCTGCTTTAGAACAAGAAACACGCTCTTTCTTTCTTTCTAGAGTCTCTAAGACAGTAGGAAAAGTGAGTGTGCTGAGAACAAAAGAACGGTGTTTCCTACACATACGGACCATATCTAGTCCAACTCTTCTTCTTAAACTGATACAAAGCACTGGTCCTCAAACATCCAATGCTTGTCTTTTAAGAAGAGAAATGTGTGAGCTCAGTGAACGATGTAGTTCGTTTGAGCTGAAAAGTGACTGCCGTTACCTGAAACGAAGTCTTGCTTGTAGGAAGACACAGAGATTGGGATTTAACTCCATTTCTGAAGGGAAACACACAGCATAGTTCTCATCCATGGATCACACTCTGCTTTAGAGCAAGAAGCATGCATTTGCTTTATAGAGTCTCTAAGAGAGCAGGAAATCTGAGTGTGCCCAGAACAAAAGAACGGAGTTTCCTACACATACGGACCATATGTAGACCAACTCTTCTTCTGAAACTGATACAAATCACTGGTCCTCTAACATCCAATGCTTGTCAGTTAAGATGGGAAACGTGTGAGCTTCATGAACAATGTAATTCATTTGAGCAGAAAAGTGACTGCCCTTACCTTAAACGAAGTCTTGCTTGTAGGAGACTCAGAGCCTGGGATTTAACTCCATTTCTAGAGTGAAACACACAGCAGTGTTCTCATCCATTGATCATACTCTGCTTTAGAACAAGAAGCATGCTCTTGCTTTCTAGAGTCTCTAAGACAGCAGGAAACGTGATTTTGCTGAGAAAAAAATAAGTGTGTTTCCTACACATACGGACAATATCTAGTGCAACTCTGCTTCTTAAACTGATACAAAGCACGGGTCCTCTAAGATCCAATGCTTGTCTGTTAAGATGAGAAACGTGTGAGCTCCATGAACGAAGTAGTTCGTTTGAGCTGAAAAGTGACTGCCCTTAATTGAAACGAAGTCTTGCTTGTAGGAAGACACAGAGCCTGGGATTTAACTCCATTTCTGAAGGGAAACACACAGCCTAGTTCTCATCCATGGATCACACTCTGCTTTAGAGCGAGAAGCACGCTCTTGCTTTCTAAAGTCTCTAAGACAGCAGGAAACCTAAGTGTGCTGAGAACAAAAGAACGGTTTTTCCTACACATACGGACCATATCTAGTCCAACTCTGCTTCTGAAACTGATACAAAGCACTGGTCCTCTAACATCCTATGCTTGTCAGTTAAGATGAGAAACGTGTGAGTTTTGTGAATGATGTAGTTCTTTTGAACTGAAAAGTGACTGCCGTTACCTGAAACGAAGTCTTGCTTGTAGTAAGACACAGAGCCTGGGATTTAACTCCATCTCTGAACGGAAAAACACAGCAGAGTTCTAATCCATGGATCACACTCTGTTTTAGAGCGAGAAGCACGCTCTTGCTTTCTAGAGTCTCTAATACAGCAGGTAATCTGAGTGTGCCCAGAACAAAAGAACGGTGTTTCCTACACATATGGACCATATGTAGTCCAAATCTGCTTCTGAAACTGATACAATGCACTGGTCCTCTATCATCCAATTCTTGTCAGTTAAGATGAGAAACGTGTGCTTCGTGAACGATGTAGTTCGTTTGAGCAGAAAAGTGACTGCCCTTACCTGAAATGAAGTCTTGCTTGTAGTAAGACACAGAGCCTGGGCTTTAACTCCATTTCTGAAGGGAAACACATAGCATTTTTCTCATCCATGGATCACACTCTGCTTTAGAGCGAGAAGCACGCTCTTGCTTTTAGAATCTCTAATATAGCAGGTAATCTGAGTGTGTCCAGAACAAAAGAACGGTGTTTCCTACACATACAGACCATATGTAGTCCAAATCTGCTTCTGAAACTGATACAAAGCACTGACCCTCCAACATCCAATGCTTGTCAGTTAAGATGAGAAACGTGTGAGCTTCGTGAACGATGTAGTTCGTTTGAGCAGAAAAGTGACTGCCCTTACCTGAATCGAAGTCTTGCTTGTAGGAAGACTCAGAGCCTGGGATTTAACTCCATTTTTGAAGTGAAACACACAGCAGTGTTCTCCTCCATTGATCACACTCTGCTTTAGAACAAGAAGCACCTCTTGCTTTCTAGTGTCTCTAAGACAGCAGGAAACGTGATTTTGCTGAGAACAAAAGAAAGGTGTATCCTACACATACGGACCATATCTAGTTCAACTCTGCTTCTGAAACTGATACAAAGCACTGGTCCTCTAACATCCAATGCTTGTCTGTTAAGATGAGAAACCTGTGAGCTTCGTGAACGATGTAGTTCATTTGAGCAGAAAAGTGACTGCCCTTACCTGAATCGAATTCTTGCTTGTAGGAAGACTCAGAGCCTGGGATTTAACTCCATTACTGAATGGAAACAAACAGCATAGTTCTCATCCATGGATCACACTCTGCTTTAGAGCAAGAAGCATGCATTTGCTTTATAGAGTCTCTAAGACAGCAGGAAATCTGAGTGTGCCCAGAACAAAAGAACGTAGTTTCCTACACATACGGACCATATGTAGTCCAACTCTTCTTCTGAAACTGATACAAATCACTGGTCCTCTAACATCCAATGCTTGTCAGTTAAGATGGGAAACGTGTGAGCTTCATGAACAATGTAATTCGTTTGAGCAGAAAAGTGACTGCCCTTAACTTAAAAGAAGTCTTGCTTGTAGGAAGACTCAGAGCCTGGGATTTAACTCCATTTCTGAATGGAAACACACAGCAGTGTTCTCATCCATTGATCATACTCTGCTTTAGAATAAGAAGCACGCAATTGCACTCTAGAGTCTCTAAGACAGCAGGAAACGTGATTTTGCTAAGAAAAAAAGATGGGTGTTTCCTACACATACGGACAATATCTAGTCCAACTCTGCTTCTTAAACTGATACAAAGCACTGGTCCTCTAAGATCCAATGCTTGTCTGTTAAGATGAGAAACGTGTGAGCTCTGTGAACGATGTAGTTCGTTTGAGCTGAAAATTGACTGCCATTAATTGAAACGAAGTCTTGCTTGTAGGAAGACACAGAGCCTGGGATTTAACTCCATTTCTGAAGGGAAACACACAGCATAGTTCTCATCCATGGATCACACTCTGCTTTAGAGCGAGAAGCACGCTCTTGCTTTCTAAAGTCTCTAAGACAGCAGGAAACGTAAGTGTGCTGAGAACAAAAGAACGGTGTTTCCTACACATACGGACCATATCTAGTCCAACTCTGCTTCTGAAACTGATACAAAGCACTGGTCCTCTAACATCCTAAGCTTGTCAGTTAAGATGAGAAACGTGTGAGTTTTGTGAATGATGTAGTTCTTTTGAACTGAAAAGTGACTGCCCTTACCTGAAACGAAGTCTTTCTTGTAGTAAGACACAGAGCCTGGGATTTAACTCCATCTTTGAACGGAAACACACAGCAGAGTTCTATTCCATGGATCACACTCTGTTTTAGAGCGAGAAGCACGCTCTTGCTTTCTAGAGTCTCTAATACAGCAGGTAATCTGAGTGTGCCCAGAACAAAAGAACGGTGTTTCCTACACATACGGACCATATGTAGTCCAAATCTGCTTCTGAAACTGATACAATGCACTGGTCCTCTATCATCCAATTCTTGTCAGTTAAGATGAGAAATGTGTGCTTCGTGAACGATGTAGTTCGTTTGAGCAGAAAAGTGACTGCCCTTACCAGAAATGAAGTCTTGCTTGTAGGAAGACTCAGAGCCTGGGATTTAACTCCATTTCTGAAGTGAAACATACAGCAGTGTTCTCATCCATTGATCACACTCTGCTTTAGAACAAGAAGCACGCTCTTTCTTTCTTTCTAGAGTCTCTAAGACAGTAGGAAAAGTGAGTGTGCTGAGAACAAAAGAACGGTGCTTCCTACACATACGGACCATATCTAGTCCAACTCTTCTTCTTAAACTGATACAAACCACTGGTCCTCTAACATCCAATGCTTGTCTTTTAAGAAGAGAAATGTGTGAGCTCAGTGAACGATGTAGTTCGTTTGAGCTGAAAAGTGACTGCCGTTACCTGAAACGAAGTCTTGCTTGTAGGAAGACACAGAGATTGGGATTTAACTCCATTTCTGAAAGGAAACACACAGCATAGTTCTCATCCATGGATCACACTCTGCTTTAGAGCGAGAAGCACGGTCTTGCTTTCTAGATTCTCTAACACAGCAGGAAACGTAAGTGTGCTTAGAACAAAAGAACGGTGTTTCCTACACATACAGACCATATCTAGTCCAACTCTTCTTCTGAAACTGATACAAAGCACTGGTCCTCTAACATCCAATGCTTGTCTGTTAAGATGAGAAACGTGTGATCTTCATGAACGATGTAGATCATTTGAGCAGAAAAGTGACTGCCCTTACCTGAAATGAAGTCTTGCTTGTAGGAAGACTCAGAACATGGGATTTAACTCCATTTCTGAAGGGAAACACACAGCATAGTTCTCACCCATGGATCACACTCTGCTTTACACCAAGAAGCATGCTCTTGCTTTCTAGAGTCCCTAATACAGCAGGAAATCTGAGTGTGCCCAGAACAAAGAACAGAGTTTCCTATACATCCCGACCATATGTAGTCCAACTCTTCTTCTGAAACTGATACAAAGCACTGGTCCTCTAACATCCTATGCTTGTCAGTTAAGATGAGAAACGTGTGAGCTTTGTGAATAATGTAGTTCCTTTGAACTGAAAAGTGACTGCCCTTACTTGAAATGAAGTCTTGCTTGTAGTAAGACACAGAGCCTGGGCTTTAACTCCATTTCTGAAGGGAAACACACAGCATTTTTCTCATCCATGGATCACACTCTGCTTTAGAGCGAGAAGCACGCTCTTGCTTTTAGAATCTCTAATGTAGCAGGTAATCTGAGTGTGTCCAGAACAAAAGAACGGTGTTTCCTACACATACAGACCATATGTAGTCCAAATCTGCTTCTGAAACTGATACAAAGCACTGACCCTCCAACATCCAATGCTTGTCAGTTAAGATGAGAAACGTGTGAGCTTCGTGAACGATGTAGTTCGTTTGAGCAGAAAAGTGACTGCCCTTACCTGAATCGAAGTCTTGCTTGTAGGAAGACTCAGAGCCTGGGATTTAACTCCATTTTTGAAGTGAAACACACAGAAGTGTTCTCATCCATTGATCACACTCTGCTTTAGAACAAGAAGCACGCTCTTGCTTTCTAGAGTCTCTAAGACAGCAGGAAACGTGATTTTGCTGAGAACAAAAGAAAGGTGTATCCTACACATACGGACCATATCTAGTTCAAATCTGCTTCTGAAACTGATACAAAGCACGGGTCCTCTAACATCCAATGCTTGTCTGTTAAGATGAGAAACGTGTGATCTTCGTGAACGATGTAGTTCGTTTGAGCTGAAAAGTGACTGCCCTTACCTGAAACGAAGTCTTGCTTGTAGGAAGACACAGAGCCTGGGATTTGACACCATTTCTGAATGGAAACAGACAGCATAGTTCTCATCCATGGATCACACTCTGCTTTAGAGCAAGAAGCATGCATTTGCTTTATAGAGTCTCTAAGACAGCAGGAAATCTGAGTGTGCCCAGAACAAAAGAACGGAGTTTCCTACACATACAGACCATATGTAGTACAACTCTTCTTCTGAAACTGATACAAAGCACTGGTCCTCTAAGATCCAATGAGGTCTGTTAATATGAGAAACGTGTGAGCTCGTGAACGATGTAGTTCGTTTGAGCTGAAAAGTGACTGCCTTTAATTGAAACGAAGTCTTGCTTGTAGGAAGACACAGAGCCTGGGATTTAACTCCATTTCTGAAGGGAAACACACAGCATAGTTCTCATCCATGGATCACACTCTGCTTTAGAGCGAGAAGCACGCTCTTGCTTTCTAAAGTCTCTAAGACAGCAGGAAACGTAAGTGTGCTGAGAACAAAAGAATGGTGTTTCCTACACATATGGACCATATCTAGTCCAACTCTGCTTCTGAAACTGATACAAAGCACTGGTCCTCTAACATCCTATGCTTGTCAGTTAAGATGAGAAACGTGTGAGCTTTGTGAATGATGTAGTTCTTTTGAACTGAAAAGTGACTGCCCTTACCTGAAACGAAGTCATGCTTGTAGTAAGACACAGAGCCTGGGATTTAACTCCACCTCGAACGGAAACACACAGCAGAGTTCTAATCCATGGATCACACTCTGTTTTAGAGCGAGAAGCACGCTCTTGCTTTCTAGATTCTCTAATACAGCAGGTAATCTGAGTGTGCCCACAACAAAAGAACGGTGTTTCCTACACATACAGACCATATCTAGTCCAACTCTGCTTCTGAAACTGATACAAAGCACTGGTCCTCTAACATCCAATGCTTGTCAGTTAAGATGAGAAACGTGTGCTTCGTGAACGATGTAGTTCGTTTGAGCAGAAAAGTGACTGCCCTTACCTGAAATGAAGTCTTGCTTGTAGGAAGACTCAGAGCCTGGGATTTAACTCCATTTCTGAAGTGAAACATACAGCAGTGTTCTCATAAATTGATCACACTCTGCTTTAGAACAAGAAGCACGCTCTTTCTTTCTAGAGTCTCTAAGACAGCAGGAAACGTGAGTGTGCTGAGAACAAAAGAACGGTGTTTCCTACACATATGGACCATATCGAGTCCAACTCTGCTTCTTAAACTGATACAAAGCACTGGTCCTCTAACATCCAATGCTTGTCTTTTAAGAAGAGAAATGTGTGAGCTCAGTGACCGATGTAGTTCGTTAGAGCTGAAAAGTGACTGCCGTTACCTGAAAGGAAGTCTTGCTTGTAGGAAGACACTGAGATTGGGATTTAACTCCATTTCTGAAGGGAAACACACAGCATAGTTCTCATCCATGGATCACACTCTGCTTTAGAGCGAGAAGCACGCTCTTGCTTTCTAGAGTCTCTAACACAGCAGGAAACGTGAGTGTGCTGAGAACAAAAGAACGGTGTTTCCTACACATACGGACCATATCTAGTCCAACTCTTCTTCTGAAACTGATACAAGGCACTGGTCCTCTAACATCCAATGCTTGTCTGTTAAGATGAGAAACGTGTGATCTTCATGAACGATGTAGATCGTTTGAGCAGAAAAGTGACTGCCCTTACCTGAAACGAAGTCTTGCTTGTAGGAAGACTCAGAACATGGGATTTAACTCCATTTCTGAAGGGAAACACACAGCATAGTTGTCATCATGGATCACACTCTGCTTTAGAGCAAGAAGCATGCTCTTGCTTTATAGAGTCTCTAAGACAGCAGGAAATCTCAGTGTGCCCAGAACAAAAGAACGGTGTTTCCTACACATACGGACCATATCTAGTCGAACTCTTCTTCTGAAACTGATACAAATCACTGGTCCTCTAACATCCAATGCTTGTCAGTTAAGATGGGAAACGTGTGAGCTTCATGAACGATGTAGTTCGTTTGAGCTGAAAAGTGACTGTCCTAAACGGAAATGAAGTCTTGCATGTAGGAAGACATAGAGCCAGGGATTTAACTCCTTTTCTAAAGGGAAACACAAAACATAGTTTTCATCCATGGATGACACTCTGCTTTAGAGCGAGAAGCACGCTCTTGCTTTCTAAAGTCTCTAAGACAGCAGGAAACGTGAGTGTGCTCAGAACAAAAGAACGGTGTTTCCTACACATACGGACCATATCTAGTCCAAAACTGCTTCTGAAAAAGATACAAAGCACTGGTCCTCTAACATCCAATGCTTGTCAGTTAAGATGAGAAACGTGTGAGCTTTGTGAATGATGTAGTTCCTTTGAACTGAAAAGTGACTGCCCTTACTTGAAACGAAGTCTTGCATGTAGTAAGACTCAGAGCATGGGATTTAACTCCAGGTCTGAAGGGAAACACACCGCATAGTATTCTCCATGGATCACACTCTGCTTTAGAGCGAGAAGCGCACTCTTGCTTTCTAGAGTCTCTAAGACAGCAGGAAACATGAGTGTGCTGAGAACAAAAGAACGGTGTTTCCTACACATACAGACCATATCTAGTCCAACTCTTCTTCTGAAACTGATACAAAGCACTGGTCCTCTAATATCCAATGCTTGTAAGTTAAGATGAGAAACGTGTGAGCTTCATGAACGATGTAGTTCGTTTGAGCAGAAAAGTGACTGCCCTTACCTGAATCGAAGTCTTCCTTGTAGGAAGACACAGAGCCTGGGATTTAACTCCATTTCTGAAGTTAAACACACAGCATAGTTCTCATCCATGGATCACACTGTGCTGTAGAGCGAGAAGCACGCTCTTGCTTTCTAGATTCTCTAAGACAGCAGGAAACGTGAGTGTGCTCAGAACAGAAGAATGGTGTTTCCTATACATACGGACCCTATCTAGTCCAACTCTTCTTCTGAAACTGATACAAAGCACTGTTCCTCTAACATCCAATGCTTGTCTGTTAAGATGAGAAACTTGTGAGCTCAGTGAACGATGTAGTTCGTTTGAGCTGAAAAGTGACTGCCCATACCTGGAACGAAGTCTTGCTTGTAGGAAGACACAGAGCCTGGGATTTAACTCCTTTTCTGAAGGGAAACACACAGCATAGTTCTCATCCATGGATCACACTCTGCTTTAGAACAAAAAGCCCGCTCTTGCTTTCTAAATTCTCTAAGACAGCAGGAAACTTGAGTGTGCTGAGAACAAAAGAACGGTGTTTCCTACACATACGGACCATATCTAGTCCAACTCTGCTTCTGAAACTGATACAAAGCACTGGTCCTCTAACATCCAATGCTTGTCAGTTAAGATGAGAAACGTGTGAGCTTTGTGAATGATGTAGTTCCTTTGACCTGAAAAGTGACTGCCCTTACATGAAACGAAGTGTTGCTTGTAGTAAGACACAGAGCCTGGGATTTAAGTCCATTACTGAAGGGAAACACACAGCATAATTCTCATCCATGGATCACACTCTGCTTTAGAGCGAGAAGCACGCTCTTGCTTTTAGAATCTCTAATGTAGCAGGTAATCTGAGTGTGTCCAGAACAAAAGAACGGTGTTTCCTACACATACAGACCATATGTAGTCCAAATCTGCTTCTGAAACTGATACAAAGCACTGACCCTCCAACATCCAATGCTTGTCAGTTAAGATGAGAAACGTGTGAGCTTCGTGAACGATGTAGTTCGTTTGAGCAGAAAAGTGACTGCCCTTACCTGAATCGAAGTCTTGCTTGTAGGAAGACTCAGAGCCTGGGATTTAACTCCATTTTTGAAGTGAAACACACAGAAGTGTTCTCATCCATTGATCACACTCTGCTTTAGAACAAGAAGCACGCTCTTGCTTTCTAGAGTCTCTAAGACAGCAGGAAACGTGATTTTGCTGAGAACAAAAGAAAGGTGTATCCTACACATACGGACCATATCTAGTTCAAATCTGCTTCTGAAACTGATACAAAGCACGGGTCCTCTAACATCCAATGCTTGTCTGTTAAGATGAGAAACGTGTGATCTTCGTGAACGATGTAGTTCGTTTGAGCTGAAAAGTGACTGCCCTTACCTGAAACGAAGTCTTGCTTGTAGGAAGACACAGAGCCTGGGATTTGACACCATTTCTGAATGGAAACAGACAGCATAGTTCTCATCCATGGATCACACTCTGCTTTAGAGCAAGAAGCATGCATTTGCTTTATAGAGTCTCTAAGACAGCAGGAAATCTGAGTGTGCCCAGAACAAAAGAACGGAGTTTCCTACACATACAGACCATATGTAGTACAACTCTTCTTCTGAAACTGATACAAAGCACTGGTCCTCTAAGATCCAATGAGGTCTGTTAATATGAGAAACGTGTGAGCTCCGTGAACGATGTAGTTCGTTTGAGCTGAAAAGTGACTGCCTTTAATTGAAACGAAGTCTTGCTTGTAGGAAGACACAGAGCCTGGGATTTAACTCCATTTCTGAAGGGAAACACACAGCATAGTTCTCATCCATGGATCACACTCTGCTTTAGAGCGAGAAGCACGCTCTTGCTTTCTAAAGTCTCTAAGACAGCAGGAAACGTAAGTGTGCTGAGAACAAAAGAATGGTGTTTCCTACACATATGGACCATATCTAGTCCAACTCTGCTTCTGAAACTGATACAAAGCACTGGTCCTCTAACATCCTATGCTTGTCAGTTAAGATGAGAAACGTGTGAGCTTTGTGAATGATGTAGTTCTTTTGAACTGAAAAGTGACTGCCCTTACCTGAAACGAAGTCATGCTTGTAGTAAGACACAGAGCCTGGGATTTAACTCCACCTCGAACGGAAACACACAGCAGAGTTCTAATCCATGGATCACACTCTGTTTTAGAGCGAGAAGCACGCTCTTGCTTTCTAGATTCTCTAATACAGCAGGTAATCTGAGTGTGCCCACAACAAAAGAACGGTGTTTCCTACACATACAGACCATATCTAGTCCAACTCTGCTTCTGAAACTGATACAAAGCACTGGTCCTCTAACATCCAATGCTTGTCAGTTAAGATGAGAAACGTGTGCTTCGTGAACGATGTAGTTCGTTTGAGCAGAAAAGTGACTGCCCTTACCTGAAATGAAGTCTTGCTTGTAGGAAGACTCAGAGCCTGGGATTTAACTCCATTTCTGAAGTGAAACATACAGCAGTGTTCTCATAAATTGATCACACTCTGCTTTAGAACAAGAAGCACGCTCTTTCTTTCTAGAGTCTCTAAGACAGCAGGAAACGTGAGTGTGCTGAGAACAAAAGAACGGTGTTTCCTACACATATGGACCATATCGAGTCCAACTCTGCTTCTTAAACTGATACAAAGCACTGGTCCTCTAACATCCAATGCTTGTCTTTTAAGAAGAGAAATGTGTGAGCTCAGTGACCGATGTAGTTCGTTAGAGCTGAAAAGTGACTGCCGTTACCTGAAAGGAAGTCTTGCTTGTAGGAAGACACTGAGATTGGGATTTAACTCCATTTCTGAAGGGAAACACACAGCATAGTTCTCATCCATGGATCACACTCTGCTTTAGAGCGAGAAGCACGCTCTTGCTTTCTAGAGTCTCTAACACAGCAGGAAACGTGAGTGTGCTGAGAACAAAAGAACGGTGTTTCCTACACATACGGACCATATCTAGTCCAACTCTTCTTCTGAAACTGATACAAGGCACTGGTCCTCTAACATCCAATGCTTGTCTGTTAAGATGAGAAACGTGTGATCTTCATGAACGATGTAGATCGTTTGAGCAGAAAAGTGACTGCCCTTACCTGAAACGAAGTCTTGCTTGTAGGAAGACTCAGAACATGGGATTTAACTCCATTTCTGAAGGGAAACACACAGCATAGTTGTCATCATGGATCACACTCTGCTTTAGAGCAAGAAGCATGCTCTTGCTTTATAGAGTCTCTAAGACAGCAGGAAATCTCAGTGTGCCCAGAACAAAAGAACGGTGTTTCCTACACATACGGACCATATCTAGTCGAACTCTTCTTCTGAAACTGATACAAATCACTGGTCCTCTAACATCCAATGCTTGTCAGTTAAGATGGGAAACGTGTGAGCTTCATGAACGATGTAGTTCGTTTGAGCTGAAAAGTGACTGTCCTAAACGGAAATGAAGTCTTGCATGTAGGAAGACATAGAGCCAGGGATTTAACTCCTTTTCTAAAGGGAAACACAAAACATAGTTTTCATCCATGGATGACACTCTGCTTTAGAGCGAGAAGCACGCTCTTGCTTTCTAAAGTCTCTAAGACAGCAGGAAACGTGAGTGTGCTCAGAACAAAAGAACGGTGTTTCCTACACATACGGACCATATCTAGTCCAAAACTGCTTCTGAAAAAGATACAAAGCACTGGTCCTCTAACATCCAATGCTTGTCAGTTAAGATGAGAAACGTGTGAGCTTTGTGAATGATGTAGTTCCTTTGAACTGAAAAGTGACTGCCCTTACTTGAAACGAAGTCTTGCATGTAGTAAGACTCAGAGCATGGGATTTAACTCCAGGTCTGAAGGGAAACACACCGCATAGTATTCTCCATGGATCACACTCTGCTTTAGAGCGAGAAGCGCACTCTTGCTTTCTAGATTCTCTAAGACAGCAGGAAACGTGAGTGTGCTCAGAACAGAAGAATGGTGTTTCCTATACATACGGACCCTATCTAGTCCAACTCTTCTTCTGAAACTGATACAAAGCACTGTTCCTCTAACATCCAATGCTTGTCTGTTAAGATGAGAAACTTGTGAGCTCAGTGAACGATGTAGTTCGTTTGAGCTGAAAAGTGACTGCCCATACCTGGAACGAAGTCTTGCTTGTAGGAAGACACAGAGCCTGGGATTTAACTCCTTTTCTGAAGGGAAACACACAGCATAGTTCTCATCCATGGATCACACTCTGCTTTAGAACAAAAAGCCCGCTCTTGCTTTCTAAATTCTCTAAGACAGCAGGAAACTTGAGTGTGCTGAGAACAAAAGAACGGTGTTTCCTACACATACGGACCATATCTAGTCCAACTCTGCTTCTGAAACTGATACAAAGCACTGGTCCTCTAACATCCAATGCTTGTCAGTTAAGATGAGAAACGTGTGAGCTTTGTGAATGATGTAGTTCCTTTGACCTGAAAAGTGACTGCCCTTACATGAAACGAAGTGTTGCTTGTAGTAAGACACAGAGCCTGGGATTTAAGTCCATTACTGAAGGGAAACACACAGCATAATTCTCATCCATGGATCACACTCTGCTTTAGAGCGAGAAGCACACTCTTGCTTTCTAAAGTCTTTAATACAGCAGGAAATCTGAGTGTGCCCGGAACAAAAGAACGGTGTTTCCTACACATATGGACCATATGTAGTCCAAATCTGCTTCTGAAACTGATACAAAGCACTGACCCTCTAATATCCAATGCTTGTCAGTTAAGATGAGAAACGTGTGAGCTTCATGAACGATGTAGTTCGTTTGAGCAGAAAAGTGACTGCCCTTACCTGAAACGAAGTCTTGCTTGTAGGACGACTCAGAGCCTGGGATTTAACTCCATTTCTGAAGTAAAACACACAGCAGTGTAATCATCCATTGATCACACTCTGCTTTAGAACAAGAAGCACGCTCTTGCTTTCTAGAGTCTCTAAGACGTCAGGAAACGTGAGTGTGCTGAGAACAAAAGAACGGTGCTTCCTACACATACGGACATTATATAGTCCAACTCTGCTCCTGAAACTGATACAAAGCACTCGTCCTCTAAAATCCAATGCTTGTCTGTTAAGATGAGAAACGTGTGAGCTTCGTGAACGATGTAGTTCGTTTGAGCTGAAAAGTGACTGTCCTAAACTGAAATGAAGTCTTGCTTGTAGGAAGACATAGAGCCTGGGATTTAACTCCATTTCTGAAGTTAAACACACAGCATAGTTCTCATCCATGGATCACACTCTGCTTTAGAGCGAGAAGCACGCTCTTGCTTTCTAGAGTCTCTAACACAGCAGGAAACGTGAGTGTGCTGAGAACAAAAGAACGGTGTTTCCTACACATACGGACCATATCTAGTCCAACTCTGCTTCTGAAACTGATACAAAGCACTGGTCCTCTAACATCCAATGCTTGTCAGTTAAGATGAGAAACGTGTGAGTTTTGTGAATGATGTAGTTCTTTTGAACTGAAAAGTGACTGCCCTTACATGAAACAAAGTCTTGCTTGTAGTAAGACACAGAGCCTGGGATTTAACTCCATCTCTGAACGGAAACACACAGCAGAGTTCTAATCCATGGATCACACTCTGTTTTAGAGCGAGAAGCACGCTCTTGCTTTCTAGATTCTCTAATACAGCAGGTAATCTGAGTGTGCCCAGAACAAAAGAACGGTGTTTCCTACACATACAGACCATATGTAGTCCAACTCTTCTTCTGAAACTGATACAATGCACTGGTCCTCTAACATCCAATGCTTGTCAGTTAAGATGAGAAACGTGTGCTTCGTGAACGATGTAGTTCGTTTGAGCAGAAAAGTGACTGCCCTTACCTGAAATGAAGTCTTGCTTGTAGGAAGACTCAGAGCCTGGGATTTAACTCCATTTCTGAAGTGAAACATACAGCAGTGTTCTCATAAATTGATCACACTCTGCTTTAGAACAAGAAGCACGCTCTTTCTTTCTAGAGTCTCTAAGACAGTAGGAAACGTGAGTGTGCTGAGAACAAAAGAACGGTGTTTCCTACACATATGGACCATATCTAGTCCAACTCTGCTTCTTAAACTGATACAAAGCACTGGTCCTCTAACATCCAATGCTTGTCTTTTAAGAAGAGAAATGTGTGAGCTCAGTGACCGATGTAGTTCGTTAGAGCTGAAAAGTGACTGCCGTTACCTGAAACGAAGTCTTGCTTGTAGGAAGACACCGAGATTGGGATTTAACTCCATTTCTGAAGGGAAACACACAGCATAGTTCTCATCCATGGATCACACTCTGCTTTAGAGCGAGAAGCACACTCTTGCTTTCTAGAGTCTCTAACACAGCAGGAAACGTGAGTGTGCTGAGAACAAAAGAATGGTGTTTCCTACACATACGGACCATATCTAGTCCAACTCTTCTTCTGAAACTGATACTAGGGACTGGTCCTCTAACATCCAATGCTTGTCAGTTAAGATGAGAAACGTGTGAGTTTTGTGAATGATGTAGTACTTTTGAACTGAAAAGTGACTGCCCCTACCTGAAACGAAGTCTTGCTTGTAGGAAGACTCAGAACATGGGATTTAACTCCATTTCTGAAGGGAAACACACAGCATAGTTCTCATCATGGATCACACTCTGCTTTAGAGCAAAATCATGCTCTTGCTTTATAGAGTCTCTAAGACAGCAGGAAATCTCAGTGTGCCCAGAACAAAAGAACGGTGTTTCCTACACATACGGACCATATCTAGTCCAACTCTTCTTCTGAAACTGATACAAATCACTGGTCCTCTAACATCCAATGCTTGTCAGTTAAGATGGGAAACGTGTGAGCTTCATGAACAATGTAGTTCGTTTAGCAGAAAAGTGACTGCCCTTTCCTTAAACGAAGTCTTGTTTGTAGGAAGACACATAGTGTGGGATTTAATTCAATTTCTGAAGGGAAACACACAGCATAGTTCTCATCCATGGATCACACTCTGCTTTAGAGCAAGAAGCACGCTCTTGCTTTCTAAAGTCTCTAAGACAGCAGGAAACGTAAGTGTGCTGAGAACAAAAGAACGGTGTTTCCTACACATACGGACCATATCTAGTCCAACTCTGCTTCTGAAACTGATACAAAGCACTGGTCCTCTAACATCCTAAGCTTGTCAGTTAAGATGAGAAACGTGTGAGTTTTGTGAATGATGTAGTTCTTTTGAACTGAAAAGTGACTGCCCTTAACTGAAACGAAGTCTTTCTTGTAGTAAGACACAGAGCCTGGGATTTAACTCCATCTTTGAATGGAAACACATAGCAGAGTTCTATTCCATGGATCACACTCTGTTTTAGAGCGAGAAGCATGCTCTTGCTTTCTAGAGTCTCTAATACAGCAGGTAATCTGAGTGTGCCCAGAACAAAAGAACGCTGTGTCCTACACATACGGACCATATGTAGTCCAAATCTGCTTCTGAAACTGATACAATGCACTGGTCCTCTAACATCCAATTCTTGTCAGTTAAGATGAGAAACGTGTGCTTCGTGAACGATGTAGTTCGTTTGAGCAGAAAAGAGACTGCCCTTACCTGAAATGAAGTCTTGCTTGTAGGAAGACTCAGAGCCTGGGATTTAACTCCATTTCTAAAGTGAAACATACAGCAGTGTTCTCATAAATTGATCACACTCTGCTTTAGAACAAGAAGCACGCTCTTTCTTTCTAGAGTCTCTAAGACAGTAGGAAACGTGAGTGTGCTGAGAACAAAAGAACGGTGTTTCCTACACATATGGACCATATCTAGTCCAACTCTGCTTCTTAAACTGATACAAAGCACTGGTCCTCTAACATCCAATGCTTGTCTTTTAAGAAGAGAAATGTGTGAGCTCAGTGACCGATGTAGTTCGTTAGAGCTGAAAAGTGACTGCCGTTACCTGAAACGAAGTCTTGCTTGTAGGAAGACACCGAGATTGGGATTTAACTCCATTTCTGAAGGGAAACACACAGCATAGTTCTCATCCATGGATCACACTCTGCTTTAGAGCGAGAAGCACGCTCTTGCTTTCTAGAGTCTCTAACACAGCAGGAAACGTGAGTGTGCTGAGAACAAAAGAACGGTGTTTCCTACACATACGGACCATATCTAGTCCAACTCTTCTTCTGAAACTGATACAAATCACTGGTCCTCTAACATCCAATGCTTGTCAGTTAAGATGGGAAACGTGTGAGCTTCATGAACAATGTAGTTTGTTTAGCAGAAAAGTGACTGCCCTTTCCTTAAACGAAGTCTTGTTTGTAGGAAGACACATAGTGTGGGATTTAATTCAATTTCTGAAGGGAAACACACAGCATAGTTCTCATCCATGGATCACACTCTGCTTTAGAGCAAGAAGCACGCTCTTGCTTTCTAAAGTCTCTAAGACAGCAGGAAACGTAAGTGTGCTGAGAACAAAAGAACGGTGTTTCCTACACATACGGACCATATCTAGTCCAACTCTGCTTCTGAAACTGATACAAAGCACTGGTCCTCTAACATCCTAAGCTTGTCAGTTAAGATGAGAAACGTGTGAGTTTTGTGAATGATGTAGTTCTTTTGAACTGAAAAGTGACTGCCCTTAACTGAAACGAAGTCTTTCTTGTAGTAAGACACAGAGCCTGGGATTTAACTCCATCTTTGAATGGAAACACATAGCAGAGTTCTATTCCATGGATCACACTCTGTTTTAGAGCGAGAAGCATGCTCTTGCTTTCTAGAGTCTCTAATACAGCAGGTAATCTGAGTGTGCCCAGAACAAAAGAACGCTGTGTCCTACACATACGGACCATATGTAGTCCAAATCTGCTTCTGAAACTGATACAATGCACTGGTCCTCTAACATCCAATTCTTGTCAGTTAAGATGAGAAACGTGTGCTTCGTGAACGATGTAGTTCGTTTGAGCAGAAAAGTGACTGCCCTTACCAGACATGAAGTCTTGCTTGTAGGAAGACTCAGAGCCTGGGATTTAACTCCATTTCTGAAGTGAAACATACAGCAGTGTTCTCATCCATTGATCACACTCTGCTTTAGAACAAGAAGCACGCTCTTTCTTTCTTTCTAGAGTCTCTAAGACAGTAGGAAAAGTGAGTGTGCTGAGAACAAAAGAACGGTGCTTCCTACACATACGGACCATATCTAGTCCAACTCTTCTTCTTAAACTGATACAAAGCACTGGTCCTCTAACATCCAATGCTTGTCTTTTAAGAAGAGAAATGTGTGAGCTCAGTGAACGATGTAGTTCGCTTGAGCTGAAAAGTGACTGCCGTTACCTGAAACGATATCTTGCTTGTAGGAAGACACAGAGATTGGGATTTAACTCCATTTCTGAAAGGAAACACACAGCATAGTTCTCATCCATGGATCACACTCTGCTTTAGAGCGAGAAGCACGGTCTTGCTTTCTAGAGTCTCTAACACAGCAGGAAACGTAAGTGTGCTTAGAACAAAAGAACGGTGTTTCCTACACATACGGACCATATCTAGTCCAACTCTTCTTCTGAAACTGATACAAAGCACTGGTCTTCTAACATCCAATGCTTGTCTGTTAAGATGAGAAACGTGTGATCTTCATGAACGATGTAGATCATTTGAGCAGAAAAGTGACTGCCCTTACCTGAAACGAAGTCTTGCTTGTAGGAAGACTGAGAACATGGGATTTAACTCCATTTCTGAAGGGAAACACACAGCATAGTTCTCACCCATGGATCACACTCTGCTTTACACCAAGAAGCATGCTCTTGCTTTCTAGAGTCCCTAATACAGCAGGAAATCTGAGTGTGCCCAGAACAAAGAACAGAGTTTCCTATACATACCGACCATATGTAGTCCAACTCTTCTTCTGAAACTGATACAAAGCACTGGTCCTCTAACATCTTATGCTTGTCAGTTAAGATGAGAAACGTGTGAGCTTTGTGAATAATGTAGTTCCTTTGAACTGAAAAGTGACTGCCCTTACTTGAAATGAAGACTTGCTTGTAGTAAGACACAGAGCCTGGGCTTTAACTCCATTTCTGAAGGGAAACACACAGCATAATTCTCATCCATGGATCACACTCTGCTTTAGAGCGAGAAGCACACTCTTGCTTTCTAAAGTCTTTAATACAGCAGGAAATCTGAGTGTGCCCAGAACAAAAGAACGGAGTTTCCTACACATATGGACCATATGTAGTCCAAATCTGCTTCTGAAACTGATACAAAGCACTGACCCTCTAATATCCAATGCTTGTCAGTTAAGATGAGAAACGTGTGAGCTTCATGAACGATGTAGTTCGTTTGAGCAGAAAAGTGACTGCCCTTACCTGAAACGAAGTCTTGCTTGTAGGAAGACTCAGAGCCTGGTTTAACTCCATTTCTGAAGTAAAACACACAGCAGTGTAATCATCCATTGATCACACTCTGCTTTAGAACAAGAAGCACGCTCTTGCTTTCTAGAGTCTCTAAGACGTCAGGAAACGTGAGTGTGCTGAGAACAAAAGAACGGTGCTTCCTACACATACGGACATTATATAGTCCAACTCTGCTCCTGAAACTGATACAAAGCACTCGTCCTCTAAAATCCAATGCTTGTCTGTTAAGATGAGAAACGTGTGAGCTTCGTGAACGATGTAGTTCGTTTGAGCTGAAAAGTGACTGTCCTAAACTGAAATGAAGTCTTGCTTGTAGGAAGACATAGAGCCTGGGATTTAACTTCATTTCTGAAGTTAAACACACAGCATAGTTCTCATCCATGGATCACACTCTGCTTTAGAGCGAGAAGCACGCTCTTGCTTTCTAGAGTCTCTAACACAGCAGGAAACGTGAGTGTGCTGAGAACAAAAGAACGGTGTTTCCTACACATACGGACCATATCTAGTCCAACTCTGCTTCTGAAACTGATACAAAGCACTGGTCCTCTAACATCCAATGCTTGTCAGTTAAGATGAGAAACGTGTGAGTTTTGTGAATGATGTAGTTCTTTTGAACTGAAAAGTGACTGCCCTTACATGAAACAAAGTCTTGCTTGTAGTAAGACACAGAGCCTGGGATTTAACTCCATCTCTGAACGGAAACACACAGCAGAGTTCTAATCCATGGATCACACTCTGTTTTAGAGCGAGAAGCACGCTCTTGCTTTCTAGATTCTCTAATACAGCAGGTAATCTGAGTGTGCCCAGAACAAAAGAACGGTGTTTCCTACACATACAGACCATATGTAGTCCAACTCTTCTTCTGAAACTGATACAATGCACTGGTCCTCTAACATCCAATGCTTGTCAGTTAAGATGAGAAACGTGTGCTTCGTGAACGATGTAGTTCGTTTGAGCAGAAAAGTGACTGCCCTTACCTGAAATGAAGTCTTGCTTGTAGGAAGACTCAGAGCCTGGGATTTAACTCCATTTCTGAAGTGAAACATACAGCAGTGTTCTCATAAATTGATCACACTCTGCTTTAGAACAAGAAGCACGCTCTTTCTTTCTAGAGTCTCTAAGACAGTAGGAAACGTGAGTGTGCTGAGAACAAAAGAACGGTGTTTCCTACACATATGGACCATATCTAGTCCAACTCTGCTTCTTAAACTGATACAAAGCACTGGTCCTCTAACATCCAATGCTTGTCTTTTAAGAAGAGAAATGTGTGAGCTCAGTGACCGATGTAGTTCGTTAGAGCTGAAAAGTGACTGCCGTTACCTGAAACGAAGTCTTGCTTGTAGGAAGACACCGAGATTGGGATTTAACTCCATTTCTGAAGGGAAACACACAGCATAGTTCTCATCCATGGATCACACTCTGCTTTAGAGCGAGAAGCACACTCTTGCTTTCTAGAGTCTCTAACACAGCAGGAAACGTGAGTGTGCTGAGAACAAAAGAATGGTGTTTCCTACACATACGGACCATATCTAGTCCAACTCTTCTTCTGAAACTGATACTAGGGACTGGTCCTCTAACATCCAATGCTTGTCAGTTAAGATGAGAAACGTGTGAGTTTTGTGAATGATGTAGTACTTTTGAACTGAAAAGTGACTGCCCCTACCTGAAACGAAGTCTTGCTTGTAGGAAGACTCAGAACATGGGATTTAACTCCATTTCTGAAGGGAAACACACAGCATAGTTCTCATCATGGATCACACTCTGCTTTAGAGCAAGAAGCATGCTCTTGCTTTATAGAGTCTCTAAGACAGCAGGAAATCTCAGTGTGCCCAGAACAAAAGAACGGTGTTTCCTACACATACGGACCATATCTAGTCCAACTCTTCTTCTGAAACTGATACAAATCACTGGTCCTCTAACATCCAATGCTTGTCAGTTAAGATGGGAAACGTGTGAGCTTCATGAACAATGTAGTTCGTTTAGCAGAAAAGTGACTGCCCTTTCCTTAAACGAAGTCTTGTTTGTAGGAAGACACATAGTGTGGGATTTAATTCAATTTCTGAAGGGAAACACACAGCATAGTTCTCATCCATGGATCACACTCTGCTTTAGAGCAAGAAGCACGCTCTTGCTTTCTAAAGTCTCTAAGACAGCAGGAAACGTAAGTGTGCTGAGAACAAAAGAACGGTGTTTCCTACACATACGGACCATATCTAGTCCAACTCTGCTTCTGAAACTGATACAAAGCACTGGTCCTCTAACATCCTAAGCTTGTCAGTTAAGATGAGAAACGTGTGAGTTTTGTGAATGATGTAGTTCTTTTGAACTGAAAAGTGACTGCCCTTAACTGAAACGAAGTCTTTCTTGTAGTAAGACACAGAGCCTGGGATTTAACTCCATCTTTGAATGGAAACACATAGCAGAGTTCTATTCCATGGATCACACTCTGTTTTAGAGCGAGAAGCATGCTCTTGCTTTCTAGAGTCTCTAATACAGCAGGTAATCTGAGTGTGCCCAGAACAAAAGAACGCTGTGTCCTACACATACGGACCATATGTAGTCCAAATCTGCTTCTGAAACTGATACAATGCACTGGTCCTCTAACATCCAATTCTTGTCAGTTAAGATGAGAAACGTGTGCTTCGTGAACGATGTAGTTCGTTTGAGCAGAAAAGAGACTGCCCTTACCTGAAATGAAGTCTTGCTTGTAGGAAGACTCAGAGCCTGGGATTTAACTCCATTTCTGAAGTGAAACATACAGCAGTGTTCTCATAAATTGATCACACTCTGCTTTAGAACAAGAAGCACGCTCTTTCTTTCTAGAGTCTCTAAGACAGTAGGAAACGTGAGTGTGCTGAGAACAAAAGAACGGTGTTTCCTACACATATGGACCATATCTAGTCCAACTCTGCTTCTTAAACTGATACAAAGCACTGGTCCTCTAACATCCAATGCTTGTCTTTTAAGAAGAGAAATGTGTGAGCTCAGTGACCGATGTAGTTCGTTAGAGCTGAAAAGTGACTGCCGTTACCTGAAACGAAGTCTTGCTTGTAGGAAGACACCGAGATTGGGATTTAACTCCATTTCTGAAGGGAAACACACAGCATAGTTCTCATCCATGGATCACACTCTGCTTTAGAGCGAGAAGCACGCTCTTGCTTTCTAGAGTCTCTAACACAGCAGGAAACGTGAGTGTGCTGAGAACAAAAGAACGGTGTTTCCTACACATACGGACCATATCTAGTCCAACTCTTCTTCTGAAACTGATACTAGGGACTGGTCCTCTAACATCCAATGCTTGTCAGTTAAGATGAGAAACGTGTGAGTTTTGTGAATGATGTAGTACTTTTGAACTGAAAAGTGACTGCCCTTACCTGAAACGAAGTCTTGCTTGTAGGAAGACTCAGAACATGGGATTTAACTCCATTTCTGAAGGGAAACACACAGCATAGTTCTCATCATGGATCACACTCTGCTTTAGAGCAAGAAGCATGCTCTTGCTTTATAGAGTCTCTAAGACAGCAGGAAATCTCAGTGTGCCCAGAACAAAAGAACGGTGTTTCCTACACATACGGACCATATCTAGTCCAACTCTTCTTCTGAAACTGATACAAATCACTGGTCCTCTAACATCCAATGCTTGTCAGTTAAGATGGGAAACGTGTGAGCTTCATGAACAATGTAGTTCGTTTAGCAGAAAAGTGACTGCCCTTTCCTTAAACGAAGTCTTGTTTGTAGGAAGACACATAGTGTGGGATTTAATTCAATTTCTGAAGGGAAACACACAGCATAGTTCTCATCCATGGATCACACTCTGCTTTAGAGCAAGAAGCACGCTCTTGCTTTCTAAAGTCTCTAAGACAGCAGGAAACGTAAGTGTGCTGAGAACAAAAGAACGGTGTTTCCTACACATACGGACCATATCTAGTCCAACTCTGCTTCTGAAACTGATACAAAGCACTGGTCCTCTAACATCCTAAGCTTGTCAGTTAAGATGAGAAACGTGTGAGTTTTGTGATTGATGTAGTTCTTTTGAACTGAAAAGTGACTGCCCTTAACTGAAACGAAGTCTTTCTTGTAGTAAGACACAGAGCCTGGGATTTAACTCCATCTTTGAATGGAAACACATAGCAGAGTTCTATTCCATGGATCACACTCTGTTTTAGAGCGAGAAGCATGCTCTTGCTTTCTAGAGTCTCTAATACAGCAGGTAATCTGAGTGTGCCCAGAACAAAAGAACGCTGTGTCCTACACATACGGACCATATGTAGTCCAAATCTGCTTCTGAAACTGATACAATGCACTGGTCCTCTAACATCCAATTCTTGTCAGTTAAGATGAGAAACGTGTGCTTCGTGAACGATGTAGTTCGTTTGAGCAGAAAAGTGACTGCCCTTACCAGACATGAAGTCTTGCTTGTAGGAAGACTCAGAGCCTGGGATTTAACTCCATTTCTGAAGTGAAACATACAGCAGTGTTCTCATCCATTGATCACACTCTGCTTTAGAACAAGAAGCACGCTCTTTCTTTCTTTCTAGAGTCTCTAAGACAGTAGGAAAAGTGAGTGTGCTGAGAACAAAAGAACGGTGCTTCCTACACATACGGACCATATCTAGTCCAACTCTTCTTCTTAAACTGATACAAAGCACTGGTCCTCTAACATCCAATGCTTGTCTTTTAAGAAGAGAAATGTGTGAGCTCAGTGAACGATGTAGTTCGCTTGAGCTGAAAAGTGACTGCCGTTACCTGAAACGATATCTTGCTTGTAGGAAGACACAGAGATTGGGATTTAACTCCATTTCTGAAAGGAAACACACAGCATAGTTCTCATCCATGGATCACACTCTGCTTTAGAGCGAGAAGCACGGTCTTGCTTTCTAGAGTCTCTAACACAGCAGGAAACGTAAGTGTGCTTAGAACAAAAGAACGGTGTTTCCTACACATACGGACCATATCTAGTCCAACTCTTCTTCTGAAACTGATACAAAGCACTGGTCTTCTAACATCCAATGCTTGTCTGTTAAGATGAGAAACGTGTTATCTTCATGAACGATGTAGATCATTTGAGCAGAAAAGTGACTGCCCTTACCTGAAACGAAGTCTTGCTTGTAGGAAGACTGAGAACATGGGATTTAACTCCATTTCTGAAGGGAAACACACAGCATAGTTCTCACCCATGGATCACACTCTGCTTTACACCAAGAAGCATGCTCTTGCTTTCTAGAGTCCCTAATACAGCAGGAAATCTGAGTGTGCCCAGAACAAAGAACAGAGTTTCCTATACATACCGACCATATGTAGTCCAACTCTTCTTCTGAAACTGATACAAAGCACTGGTCCTCTAACATCTTATGCTTGTCAGTTAAGATGAGAAACGTGTGAGCTTTGTGAATAATGTAGTTCCTTTGAACTGAAAAGTGACTGCCCTTACTTGAAATGAAGACTTGCTTGTAGTAAGACACAGAGCCTGGGCTTTAACTCCATTTCTGAAGGGAAACACACAGCATTTTTCTCATCCATGGATCACACTCTGCTTTAGAGCGAGAAGCACGCTCTTGCTTTTAGAATCTCTAATATAGCAGGTAATCTGAGTGTGTCCAGAACAAAAGAACGGTGTTTCCTACACATACAGACCATATGTAGTCCAAATCTGCTTCTGAAACTGATACAAAGCACTGACCCTCCAACATCCAATGCTTGTCAGTTAAGATGAGAAACGTGTGAGCTTCGTGAACGATGTAGTTCGTTTGAGCAGAAAAGTGACTGCCCTTACCTGAATCGAAGTCTTGCTTGTAGGAAGACTCAGAGCCTGGGATTTAACTCCATTTTTGAAGTGAAACACACAGAAGTGTTCTCATCCATTGATCACACTCTGCTTTAGAACAAGAAGCACGCTCTTGCTTTCTAGAGTCTCTAAGACAGCAGGAAACGTGATTTTGCTGAGAACAAAAGAAAGGTGTATCCTACACATACGGACCATATCTAGTTCAAATCTGCTTCTGAAACTGATACAAAGCACTGGTCCTCTAACATCCAATGCTTGTCTGTTAAGATGAGAAACGTGTGATCTTCGTGAACGATGTAGTTCGTTTGAGCTGAAAAGTGACTGCCCTTACCTGAAACGAAGTCTTGCTTGTAGGAAGACACAGAGCCTGGGATTTAACACCATTTCTGAATGGAAACAAACAGCATAGTTCTCATCCATGGATCACACTCTGCTTTAGAGCAAGAAGCATGCTCTTGCTTTATAGAGTCTCTAAGACAGCAGGAAATCTGAGTGTGCCCAGAACAAAAGAACGGAGTTTCCTACACATACAGACCATATGTAGTACAACTCTTCTTCTGAAACTGATACAAAGCACTGGTCCTCTAAGATCCAATGAGGTCTGTTAATATGAGAAACGTGTGAGCTTCGTGAACGATGTAGTTCGTTTGAGCTGAAAAGTGACTGCCTTTAATTGAAACGAAGTCTTGCTTTTAGGAAGACACAGAGCCTGGGATTTAACTCCATTTCTGAAGGGAAACACACAGCATAGTTCTCATCCATGGATCACACTCTGCTTTAGAGCGAGAAGCACGCTCTTGCTTTCTAAAGTCTCTAAGACAGCAGGAAAAGTAAGTGTGCTGAGAACAAAAGAACGGTGTTTCCTACACATATGGACCATATCTAGTCCAACTCTGCTTCTGAAACTGATACAAAGCACTGGTCCTCTAACATCCTATGCTTGTCAGTTAAGATGAGAAACGTGTGAGTTTTGTGAATGATGTAGTTCTTTTGAACTGAAAAGTGACTGCCCTTACCTGAAACGAAGTCATGCTTGTAGTAAGACACAGAGCCTGGGATTTAACTCCACCTCGAACGGAAACACACAGCAGAATTCTAATCCATGGATCACACTCTGTTTTAGAGCGAGAAGCACGCTCTTGCTTTCTAGATTCTCTAATACAGCAGGTAATCTGAGTGTGCCCACAACAAAAGAACGGTGTTTCCTACACATACAGACCATATCTAGTCCAACTCTGCTTCTGAAACTGATACAAAGCACTGGTCCTCTAACATCCAATGCTTGTCAGTTAAGATGAGAAACGTTTGCTTCGTGAACGATGTAGTTCGTTTGAGCAGAAAAGTGACTGCCCTTACCTGAAATGAAGTCTTTCTTGTAGGAAGACTCAGAGCCTGGGATTTAACTCCATTTCTGAAGTGAAACATACAGCAGTGTTCTCATAAATTGATCACACTCTGCTTTAGAACAAGAAGCACGCTCTTTCTTTCTAGAGTCTCTAAGACAGTAGGAAACGTGAGTGTGCTGAGAACAAAAGAACGGTGTTTCCTACACATATGGACCATATCGAGTCCAACTCTGCTTCTTAAACTGATACAAAGCACTGGTCCTCTAACATCCAATGCTTGTCTTTTAAGAAGAGAAATGTGTGAGCTCAGTGACCGATGTAGTTCGTTAGAGCTGAAAAGTGACTGCCATTACCTGAAACGAAGGCTTGCTTGTAGGAAGACACCGAGATTGGGATTTAACTCCATTTCTGAAGGGAAACACACAGCATAGTTCTCATCCATGGATCACACTCTGCTTTAGAGCGAGAAGCACGCTCTTGCTTTCTAGAGTCTCTAACACAGCAGGAAACGAGAGTGTGCTGAGAACAAAAGAACGGTGTTTCCTACACATACGGACCATATCTAGTCCAACTCTTCTTCTGAAACTGATACAAGGCACTGGTCCTCTAACATCCAATGCTTGTCTGTTAAGATGAGAAACGTGTGATCTTCATGAACGATGTAGAATGTTTGAGCAGAAAAGTGACTGCCCTTACCTGAAACGAAGTCTTGCTTGTAGGAAGACTCAGAACATGGGATTTAACTCCATTTCTGAAGGGAAACACACAGCATAGTTCTCATCATGGATCACACTCTGCTTTAGAGCAAGAAGCATGCTCTTGCTTTATAGAGTCTCTAAGACAGCAGGAAATCTCAGTGTGCCCAGAACAAAAGAACGGTGTTTCCTACACATACGGACCATATCTAGTCGAACTCTTCTTCTGAAACTGATGCAAAGCACTGGTCCTCTAACATCCAATGCTTGTCCGTTAAGATGAGAAACGTGTGAGCTTTGTGAATGATGTAGTTCCTTTGAACTGAAAAGTGACTGCCCTTACCTGAAACGAAGTGTTGCTTGTAGTAAGACACAGAGCCTGGGATTTGAGTCCATTACTGAAGGGAAACACACAGCATAATTCTCATCCATGGATCACACTCTGCTTTAGAGCGAGAAGCACACTCTTGCTTTCTAAAGTCTTTAATACAGCAGGAAATCTGAGTGTGCCCAGAACAAAAGAACGGTGTTTCCTACACATATGGACCATATGTAGTCCAAATCTGCTTCTGAAACTGATACAAAGCACTGACCCTCTAACATCCAATGCTTGTCAGTTAAGATGAGAAACGTGTGAGCTTCATGAACGATGTAGTTCGTTTGAGCAGAAAAGTGACTGCCCTTACCTGAAACGAAGTCTTGCTTGTAGGAAGACTCAGAGCCTGGGATTTAACTCCATTTCTGAAGTAAAACACACAGCAGTGTAATCATCCATTGATCACACTCTGCTTTAGAACAAGAAGCACGCTCTTGCTTTCTAGAGTCTCTAAGACATCAGGAAACGTGAGTGTGCTGAGAACAAAAGAACGGTGCTTCCTACACATACGGACATTATATAGTCCAACTCTGCTCCTGAAACTGATACAAAGCACTCGTCCTCTAAAATCCAATGCTTGTCTGTTAAGATGAGAAATGTGTGAGCTTCGTGAACGATGTAGTTCGTTTGAGCTGAAAAGTGACTGTCCTAAACTGAAATGAAGTCTTGCTTGTAGGAAGACATAGAGCCAGGGATTTAACTCCTTTTCTAAAGGGAAATACACAGCATAGTTTTCATCCATGGATGACACTCTGCTTTAGAGCGAGAAGCACGCTCTTGCTTTCTAAAGTCTCTAAGACAGCAGGAAACGTGAGTGTGCTCAGAACAAAAGAACGGTGTTTCCTACACATACGGACCATATCTAGTCCAACACTGCTTCTGAAAAAGATACCACGCACTGGTCCTCTAACATCCAATGCTTGTCAGTTAAGATGAGAAACGTGTGAGCTTTGTGAATGATGTAGTTCCTTTGAACTGAAAAGTGTCTGCCCTTACTTGAAACGAAGTCTTGCATGTAGTAAGACTCAGAGCATGGGATTTAACTCCAGGTCTGAAGGGAAACACACCGCATAGTATTCTCCATGGATCAAAATCTGCTTTAGAGCGAGAAGCACACTCTTGCTTTCTAGAGTCTCTAAAACAGCAGGAAACATGAGTGTGCTGAGAACAAAAGAACGGTGTTTCCTACCCATACAGACCATATCTAGTCCAACTCTTCTTCTGAAACTGATACAATGCACTGGTCCTCTAATATCCAATGCTTGTCAGTTAAGATGAGAAACGTGGGAGCTTCATGAACGATGTAGTTCGTTTGAGCAGAAAAGTGACTGCCCTTACCTGAATCGAAGTCTTCCTTGTAGGAAGACACAGAGCCTGGGATTTAACTCCATTTCTGAAGTTAAACACACAGCATAGTTCTCATCCATGGATCACACTGTGCTGTAGAGCGAGAAGCACGCTCTTGCTTTCTAGATTCTCTAAGACAGCAGGAAACATGAGTGTGCTCAGAACAAAAGAATGGTGTTTCCTATACATACGGACCCTATCTAGTACAACTCTTCTTCTGAAACTGATACAAAGCACTGGTCCAATAACATCCAATGCTTGTCAGTTAAGATGAGAAACGTGTGAGCTTTGTGAACGATGTAGTTCATTTGAGCAGAAAACTGACTGCCCTTACCTGAAACGAAGTCTTGCTTGTAGGAAGACACCGAGATTGGGATTTAACTCCATTTCTGAAGGGAAACACACAGCATAGTTCTCATCCATGGATCACACTCTGCTTTAGAGCGAGAAGCACGCTCTTGCTTTCTAGAGTCTCTAACACAGCAGGAAACGTGAGTGTGCTGAGAACAAAAGAATGGTGTTTCCTACACATACGGACCATATCTAGTCCAACTCTTCTTCTGAAACTGATACTAGGGACTGGTCCTCTAACATCCAATGCTTGTCAGTTAAGATGAGAAACGTGTGAGTTTTGTGAATGATGTAGTACTTTTGAACTGAAAAGTGACTGCCCCTACCTGAAACGAAGTCTTGCTTGTAGGAAGACTCAGAACATGGGATTTAACTCCATTTCTGAAGGGAAACACACAGCATAGTTCTCATCATGGATCACACTCTGCTTTAGAGCAAGAAGCATGCTCTTGCTTTATAGAGTCTCTAAGACAGCAGGAAATCTCAGTGTGCCCAGAACAAAAGAACGGTGTTTCCTACACATACGGACCATATCTAGTCCAACTCTTCTTCTGAAACTGATACAAATCACTGGTCCTCTAACATCCAATGCTTGTCAGTTAAGATGGGAAACGTGTGAGCTTCATGAACAATGTAGTTCGTTTAGCAGAAAAGTGACTGCCCTTTCCTTAAACGAAGTCTTGTTTGTAGGAAGACACATAGTGTGGGATTTAATTCAATTTCTGAAGGGAAACACACAGCATAGTTCTCATCCATGGATCACACTCTGCTTTAGAGCAAGAAGCACGCTCTTGCTTTCTAAAGTCTCTAAGACAGCAGGAAACGTAAGTGTGCTGAGAACAAAAGAACGGTGTTTCCTACACATACGGACCATATCTAGTCCAACTCTGCTTCTGAAACTGATACAAAGCACTGGTCCTCTAACATCCTAAGCTTGTCAGTTAAGATGAGAAACGTGTGAGTTTTGTGAATGATGTAGTTCTTTTGAACTGAAAAGTGACTGCCCTTAACTGAAACGAAGTCTTTCTTGTAGTAAGACACAGAGCCTGGGATTTAACTCCATCTTTGAATGGAAACACATAGCAGAGTTCTATTCCATGGATCACACTCTGTTTTAGAGCGAGAAGCATGCTCTTGCTTTCTAGAGTCTCTAATACAGCAGGTAATCTGAGTGTGCCCAGAACAAAAGAACGCTGTGTCCTACACATACGGACCATATGTAGTCCAAATCTGCTTCTGAAACTGATACAATGCACTGGTCCTCTAACATCCAATTCTTGTCAGTTAAGATGAGAAACGTGTGCTTCGTGAACGATGTAGTTCGTTTGAGCAGAAAAGAGACTGCCCTTACCTGAAATGAAGTCTTGCTTGTAGGAAGATTCAGAGCCTGGGATTTAACTCCATTTCTGAAGTGAAACATACAGCAGTGTTCTCATAAATTGATCACACTCTGCTTTAGAACAAGAAGCACGCTCTTTCTTTCTAGAGTCTCTAAGACAGTAGGAAACGTGAGTGTGCTGAGAACAAAAGAACGGTGTTTCCTACACATATGGACCATATCTAGTCCAACTCTGCTTCTTAAACTGATACAAAGCACTGGTCCTCTAACATCCAATGCTTGTCTTTTAAGAAGAGAAATGTGTGAGCTCAGTGACCGATGTAGTTCGTTAGAGCTGAAAAGTGACTGCCGTTACCTGAAACGAAGTCTTGCTTGTAGGAAGACACCGAGATTGGGATTTAACTCCATTTCTGAAGGGAAACACACAGCATAGTTCTCATCCATGGATCACACTCTGCTTTAGAGCGAGAAGCACGCTCTTGCTTTCTAGAGTCTCTAACACAGCAGGAAACGTGAGTGTGCTGAGAACAAAAGAATGGTGTTTCCTACACATACGGACCATATCTAGTCCAACTCTTCTTCTGAAACTGATACTAGGGACTGGTCCTCTAACATCCAATGCTTGTCAGTTAAGATGAGAAACGTGTGAGTTTTGTGAATGATGTAGTACTTTTGAACTGAAAAGTGACTGCCCTTACCTGAAACGAAGTCTTGCTTGTAGGAAGACTCAGAACATGGGATTTAACTCCATTTCTGAAGGGAAACACACAGCATAGTTCTCATCATGGATCACACTCTGCTTTAGAGCAAGAAGCATGCTCTTGCTTTATAGAGTCTCTAAGACAGCAGGAAATCTCAGTGTGCCCAGAACAAAAGAACGGTGTTTCCTACACATACAGACCATATCTAGTCCAACTCTTCTTCTGAAACTGATACAAATCACTGGTCCTCTAACATCCAATGCTTGTCAGTTAAGATGGGAAACGTGTGAGCTTCATGAACAATGTAGTTCGTTTAGCAGAAAAGTGACTGCCCTTTCCTTAAACGAAGTCTTGTTTGTAGGAAGACACATAGTGTGGGATTTAATTCAATTTCTGAAGGGAAACACACAGCATAGTTCTCATCCATGGATCACACTCTGCTTTAGAGCAAGAAGCACGCTCTTGCTTTCTAAAGTCTCTAAGACAGCAGGAAACGTAAGTGTGCTGAGAACAAAAGAACGGTGTTTCCTACACATACGGACCATATCTAGTCCAACTCTGCTTCTGAAACTGATACAAAGCACTGGTCCTCTAACATCCTAAGCTTGTCAGTTAAGATGAGAAACGTGTGAGTTTTGTGAATGATGTAGTTCTTTTGAACTGAAAAGTGACTGCCCTTAACTGAAACGAAGTCTTTCTTGTAGTAAGACACAGAGCCTGGGATTTAACTCCATCTTTGAATGGAAACACATAGCAGAGTTCTATTCCATGGATCACACTCTGTTTTAGAGCGAGAAGCATGCTCTTGCTTTCTAGAGTCTCTAATACAGCAGGTAATCTGAGTGTGCCCAGAACAAAAGAACGCTGTGTCCTACACATACGGACCATATGTAGTCCAAATCTGCTTCTGAAACTGATACAATGCACTGGTCCTCTAACATCCAATTCTTGTCAGTTAAGATGAGAAACGTGTGCTTCGTGAACGATGTAGTTCGTTTGAGCAGAAAAGTGACTGCCCTTACCAGACATGAAGTCTTGCTTGTAGGAAGACTCAGAGCCTGGGATTTAACTCCATTTCTGAAGTGAAACATACAGCAGTGTTCTCATCCATTGATCACACTCTGCTTTAGAACAAGAAGCACGCTCTTTCTTTCTTTCTAGAGTCTCTAAGACAGTAGGAAAAGTGAGTGTGCTGAGAACAAAAGAACGGTGCTTCCTACACATACGGACCATATCTAGTCCAACTCTTCTTCTTAAACTGATACAAAGCACTGGTCCTCTAACATCCAATGCTTGTCTTTTAAGAAGAGAAATGTGTGAGCTCAGTGAACGATGTAGTTCGCTTGAGCTGAAAAGTGACTGCCGTTACCTGAAACGATATCTTGCTTGTAGGAAGACACAGAGATTGGGATTTAACTCCATTTCTGAAGGGAAACACACAGCATAGTTCTCACCCATGGATCACACTCTGCTTTACACCAAGAAGCATGCTCTTGCTTTCTAGAGTCCCTAATACAGCAGGAAATCTGAGTGTGCCCAGAACAAAGAACAGAGTTTCCTATACATACCGACCATATGTAGTCCAACTCTTCTTCTGAAACTGATACAAAGCACTGGTCCTCTAACATCTTATGCTTGTCAGTTAAGATGAGAAACGTGTGAGCTTTGTGAATAATGTAGTTCCTTTGAACTGAAAAGTGACTGCCCTTACTTGAAATGAAGACTTGCTTGTAGTAAGACACAGAGCCTGGGCTTTAACTCCATTTCTGAAGGGAAACACACAGCATTTTTCTCATCCATGGATCACACTCTGCTTTAGAGCGAGAAGCACGCTCTTGCTTTTAGAATCTCTAATATAGCAGGTAATCTGAGTGTGTCCAGAACAAAAGAACGGTGTTTCCTACACATACAGACCATATGTAGTCCAAATCTGCTTCTGAAACTGATACAAAGCACTGACCCTCCAACATCCAATGCTTGTCAGTTAAGATGAGAAACGTGTGAGCTTCGTGAACGATGTAGTTCGTTTGAGCAGAAAAGTGACTGCCCTTACCTGAATCGAAGTCTTGCTTGTAGGAAGACTCAGAGCCTGGGATTTAACTCCATTTTTGAAGTGAAACACACAGAAGTGTTCTCATCCATTGATCACACTCTGCTTTAGAACAAGAAGCACGCTCTTGCTTTCTAGAGTCTCTAAGACAGCAGGAAACGTGATTTTGCTGAGAACAAAAGAAAGGTGTATCCTACACATACGGACCATATCTAGTTCAAATCTGCTTCTGAAACTGATACAAAGCACTGGTCCTCTAACATCCAATGCTTGTCTGTTAAGATGAGAAACGTGTGATCTTCGTGAACGATGTAGTTCGTTTGAGCTGAAAAGTGACTGCCCTTACCTGAAACGAAGTCTTGCTTGTAGGAAGACACAGAGCCTGGGATTTAACACCATTTCTGAATGGAAACAAACAGCATAGTTCTCATCCATGGATCACACTCTGCTTTAGAGCAAGAAGCATGCTCTTGCTTTATAGAGTCTCTAAGACAGCAGGAAATCTGAGTGTGCCCAGAACAAAAGAACGGAGTTTCCTACACATACAGACCATATGTAGTACAACTCTTCTTCTGAAACTGATACAAAGCACTGGTCCTCTAAGATCCAATGAGGTCTGTTAATATGAGAAACGTGTGAGCTTCGTGAACGATGTAGTTCGTTTGAGCTGAAAAGTGACTGCCTTTAATTGAAACGAAGTCTTGCTTTTAGGAAGACACAGAGCCTGGGATTTAACTCCATTTCTGAAGGGAAACACACAGCATAGTTCTCATCCATGGATCACACTCTGCTTTAGAGCGAGAAGCACGCTCTTGCTTTCTAAAGTCTCTAAGACAGCAGGAAACGTGAGTGTGCTGAGATCAAAAGAACGGTGTTTCCTACACATACGGACCATATCTAGTCCAACTCTGCTTCTGAAACTGATACAAAGCACTGGTCCTCTAACATCCTATGCTTGTCAGTTAAGATGAGAAACGTGTGAGTTTTGTGAATGATGTAGTTCTTTTGAACTGAAAAGTGACTGCCCTTACCTGAAACGAAGTCATGCTTGTAGTAAGACACAGAGCCTGGGATTTAACTCCACCTCGAACGGAAACACACAGCAGAATTCTAATCCATGGATCACACTCTGTTTTAGAGCGAGAAGCACGCTCTTGCTTTCTAGATTCTCTAATACAGCAGGTAATCTGAGTGTGCCCACAACAAAAGAACGGTGTTTCCTACACATACAGACCATATCTAGTCCAACTCTGCTTCTGAAACTGATACAATGCACTGGTCCTCTAACATCCAATGCTTGTCAGTTAAGATGAGAAACGTTTGCTTCGTGAACGATGTAGTTCGTTTGAGCAGAAAAGTGACTGCCCTTACCTGAAATGAAGTCTTTCTTGTAGGAAGACTCAGAGCCTGGGATTTAACTCCATTTCTGAAGTGAAACATACAGCAGTGTTCTCATAAATTGATCACACTCTGCTTTAGAACAAGAAGCACGCTCTTTCTTTCTAGAGTCTCTAAGACAGTAGGAAACGTGAGTGTGCTGAGAACAAAAGAACGGTGTTTCCTACACATATGGACCATATCGAGTCCAACTCTGCTTCTTAAACTGATACAAAGCACTGGTCCTCTAACATCCAATGCTTGTCTTTTAAGAAGAGAAATGTGTGAGCTCAGTGACCGATGTAGTTCGTTAGAGCTGAAAAGTGACTGCCATTACCTGAAACGAAGGCTTGCTTGTAGGAAGACACCGAGATTGGGATTTAACTCCATTTCTGAAGGGAAACACACAGCATAGTTCTCATCCATGGATCACACTCTGCTTTAGAGCGAGAAGCACGCTCTTGCTTTCTAGAGTCTCTAACACAGCAGGAAACGAGAGTGTGCTGAGAACAAAAGAACGGTGTTTCCTACACATACGGACCATATCTAGTCCAACTCTTCTTCTGAAACTGATACAAGGCACTGGTCCTCTAACATCCAATGCTTGTCTGTTAAGATGAGAAACGTGTGATCTTCATGAACGATGTAGAATGTTTGAGCAGAAAAGTGACTGCCCTTACCTGAAACGAAGTCTTGCTTGTAGGAAGACTCAGAACATGGGATTTAACTCCATTTCTGAAGGGAAACACACAGCATAGTTCTCATCATGGATCACACTCTGCTTTAGAGCAAGAAGCATGCTCTTGCTTTATAGAGTCTCTAAGACAGCAGGAAATCTCAGTGTGCCCAGAACAAAAGAACGGTGTTTCCTACACATACGGACCATATCTAGTCGAACTCTTCTTCTGAAACTGATACAAAGCACTGGTCCTCTAACATCCAATGCTTGTCCGTTAAGATGAGAAACGTGTGAGCTTTGTGAATGATGTAGTTCCTTTGAACTGAAAAGTGACTGCCCTTACCTGAAACGAAGTGTTGCTTGTAGTAAGACACAGAGCCTGGGATTTGAGTCCATTACTGAAGGGAAACACAGCATAATTCTCATCCATGGATCACACTCTGCTTTAGAGCGAGAAGCACACTCTTGCTTTCTAAAGTCTTTAATACAGCAGGAAATCTGAGTGTGCCCAGAACAAAAGAACGGTGTTTCCTACACATATGGACCATATGTAGTCCAAATCTGCTTCTGAAACTGATACAAAGCACTGACCCTCTAACATCCAGTGCTTGTCAGTTAAGATGAGAAACGTGTGAGCTTCATGAACGATGTAGTTCGTTTGAGCAGAAAAGTGACTGCCCTTACCTGAAACGAAGTCTTGCTTGTAGGAAGACTCAGAGCCTGGGATTTAACTCCATTTCTGAAGTAAAACACACAGCAGTGTAATCATCCATTGATTACACTCTGCTTTAGAACAAGAAGCACGCTCTTGCTTTCTAGAGTCTCTAAGACATCAGGAAACGTGAGTGTGCTGAGAACAAAAGAACGGTGCTTCCTACACATACGGACATTATATAGTCCAACTCTGCTCCTGAAACTGATACAAAGCACTCGTCCTCTAAAATCCAATGCTTGTCTGTTAAGATGAGAAACGTGTGAGCTTCGTGAACGATGTAGTTCGTTTGAGCTGAAAAGTGACTGTCCTAAACTGAAATGAAGTCTTGCTTGTAGGAAGACATAGAGCCAGGGATTTAACTCCTTTTCTAAAGGGAAATACACAGCATAGTTTTCATCCATGGATGACACTCTGCTTTAGAGCGAGAAGCACGCTCTTGCTTTCTAAAGTCTCTAAGACAGCAGGAAACGTGAGTGTGCTCAGAACAAAAGAACGGTGTTTCCTACACATACGGACCATATCTAGTCCAACACTGCTTCTGAAAAAGATACCACGCACTGGTCCTCTAACATCCAATGCTTGTCAGTTAAGATGAGAAACGTGTGAGTTTTGTGAATGATGTAGTTCTTTTGAACTGAAAAGTGACTGCCCTTAACTGAAACGAAGTCTTTCTTGTAGTAAGACACAGAGCCTGGGATTTAACTCCATCTTTGAATGGAAACACATAGCAGAGTTCTATTCCATGGATCACACTCTGTTTTAGAGCGAGAAGCATGCTCTTGCTTTCTAGAGTCTCTAATACAGCAGGTAATCTGAGTGTGCCCAGAACAAAAGAACGCTGTGTCCTACACATACGGACCATATGTAGTCCAAATCTGCTTCTGAAACTGATACAATGCACTGGTCCTCTAACATCCAATTCTTGTCAGTTAAGATGAGAAACGTGTGCTTCGTGAACGATGTAGTTCGTTTGAGCAGAAAAGAGACTGCCCTTACCTGAAATGAAGTCTTGCTTGTAGGAAGATTCAGAGCCTGGGATTTAACTCCATTTCTGAAGTGAAACATACAGCAGTGTTCTCATAAATTGATCACACTCTGCTTTAGAACAAGAAGCACGCTCTTTCTTTCTAGAGTCTCTAAGACAGTAGGAAACGTGAGTGTGCTGAGAACAAAAGAACGGTGTTTCCTACACATATGGACCATATCTAGTCCAACTCTGCTTCTTAAACTGATACAAAGCACTGGTCCTCTAACATCCAATGCTTGTCTTTTAAGAAGAGAAATGTGTGAGCTCAGTGACCGATGTAGTTCGTTAGAGCTGAAAAGTGACTGCCGTTACCTGAAACGAAGTCTTGCTTGTAGGAAGACACCGAGATTGGGATTTAACTCCATTTCTGAAGGGAAACACACAGCATAGTTCTCATCCATGGATCACACTCTGCTTTAGAGCGAGAAGCACGCTCTTGCTTTCTAGAGTCTCTAACACAGCAGGAAACGTGAGTGTGCTGAGAACAAAAGAATGGTGTTTCCTACACATACGGACCATATCTAGTCCAACTCTTCTTCTGAAACTGATACTAGGGACTGGTCCTCTAACATCCAATGCTTGTCAGTTAAGATGAGAAACGTGTGAGTTTT
Organism: Onychomys leucogaster; assembly: GCA_949786385.1. NCBI lineage: Eukaryota > Metazoa > Chordata > Mammalia > Rodentia > Cricetidae > Onychomys > Onychomys leucogaster. The sequence goes on from CATKUP010000069.1 coordinate 1,518,219, forward strand.
GTGAATGATGTAGTACTTTTGAACTGAAAAGTGACTGCCCTTACCTGAAACGAAGTCTTGCTTGTAGGAAGACTCAGAACATGGGATTTAACTCCATTTCTGAAGGGAAACACACAGCATAGTTCTCATCATGGATCACACTCTGCTTTAGAGCAAGAAGCATGCTCTTGCTTTATAGAGTCTCTAAGACAGCAGGAAATCTCAGTGTGCCCAGAACAAAAGAACGGTGTTTCCTACACATACAGACCATATCTAGTCCAACTCTTCTTCTGAAACTGATACAAATCACTGGTCCTCTAACATCCAATGCTTGTCAGTTAAGATGGGAAACGTGTGAGCTTCATGAACAATGTAGTTCGTTTAGCAGAAAAGTGACTGCCCTTTCCTTAAACGAAGTCTTGTTTGTAGGAAGACACATAGTGTGGGATTTAATTCAATTTCTGAAGGGAAACACACAGCATAGTTCTCATCCATGGATCACACTCTGCTTTAGAGCAAGAAGCACGCTCTTGCTTTCTAAAGTCTCTAAGACAGCAGGAAACGTAAGTGTGCTGAGAACAAAAGAACGGTGTTTCCTACACATACGGACCATATCTAGTCCAACTCTGCTTCTGAAACTGATACAAAGCACTGGTCCTCTAACATCCTAAGCTTGTCAGTTAAGATGAGAAACGTGTGAGTTTTGTGAATGATGTAGTTCTTTTGAACTGAAAAGTGACTGCCCTTAACTGAAACGAAGTCTTTCTTGTAGTAAGACACAGAGCCTGGGATTTAACTCCATCTTTGAATGGAAACACATAGCAGAGTTCTATTCCATGGATCACACTCTGTTTTAGAGCGAGAAGCATGCTCTTGCTTTCTAGAGTCTCTAATACAGCAGGTAATCTGAGTGTGCCCAGAACAAAAGAACGCTGTGTCCTACACATACGGACCATATGTAGTCCAAATCTGCTTCTGAAACTGATACAATGCACTGGTCCTCTAACATCCAATTCTTGTCAGTTAAGATGAGAAACGTGTGCTTCGTGAACGATGTAGTTCGTTTGAGCAGAAAAGTGACTGCCCTTACCAGACATGAAGTCTTGCTTGTAGGAAGACTCAGAGCCTGGGATTTAACTCCATTTCTGAAGTGAAACATACAGCAGTGTTCTCATCCATTGATCACACTCTGCTTTAGAACAAGAAGCACGCTCTTTCTTTCTTTCTAGAGTCTCTAAGACAGTAGGAAAAGTGAGTGTGCTGAGAACAAAAGAACGGTGCTTCCTACACATACGGACCATATCTAGTCCAACTCTTCTTCTTAAACTGATACAAAGCACTGGTCCTCTAACATCCAATGCTTGTCTTTTAAGAAGAGAAATGTGTGAGCTCAGTGAACGATGTAGTTCGCTTGAGCTGAAAAGTGACTGCCGTTACCTGAAACGATATCTTGCTTGTAGGAAGACACAGAGATTGGGATTTAACTCCATTTCTGAAGGGAAACACACAGCATAGTTCTCACCCATGGATCACACTCTGCTTTACACCAAGAAGCATGCTCTTGCTTTCTAGAGTCCCTAATACAGCAGGAAATCTGAGTGTGCCCAGAACAAAGAACAGAGTTTCCTATACATACCGACCATATGTAGTCCAACTCTTCTTCTGAAACTGATACAAAGCACTGGTCCTCTAACATCTTATGCTTGTCAGTTAAGATGAGAAACGTGTGAGCTTTGTGAATAATGTAGTTCCTTTGAACTGAAAAGTGACTGCCCTTACTTGAAATGAAGACTTGCTTGTAGTAAGACACAGAGCCTGGGCTTTAACTCCATTTCTGAAGGGAAACACACAGCATTTTTCTCATCCATGGATCACACTCTGCTTTAGAGCGAGAAGCACGCTCTTGCTTTTAGAATCTCTAATATAGCAGGTAATCTGAGTGTGTCCAGAACAAAAGAACGGTGTTTCCTACACATACAGACCATATGTAGTCCAAATCTGCTTCTGAAACTGATACAAAGCACTGACCCTCCAACATCCAATGCTTGTCAGTTAAGATGAGAAACGTGTGAGCTTCGTGAACGATGTAGTTCGTTTGAGCAGAAAAGTGACTGCCCTTACCTGAATCGAAGTCTTGCTTGTAGGAAGACTCAGAGCCTGGGATTTAACTCCATTTTTGAAGTGAAACACACAGAAGTGTTCTCATCCATTGATCACACTCTGCTTTAGAACAAGAAGCACGCTCTTGCTTTCTAGAGTCTCTAAGACAGCAGGAAACGTGATTTTGCTGAGAACAAAAGAAAGGTGTATCCTACACATACGGACCATATCTAGTTCAAATCTGCTTCTGAAACTGATACAAAGCACTGGTCCTCTAACATCCAATGCTTGTCTGTTAAGATGAGAAACGTGTGATCTTCGTGAACGATGTAGTTCGTTTGAGCTGAAAAGTGACTGCCCTTACCTGAAACGAAGTCTTGCTTGTAGGAAGACACAGAGCCTGGGATTTAACACCATTTCTGAATGGAAACAAACAGCATAGTTCTCATCCATGGATCACACTCTGCTTTAGAGCAAGAAGCATGCTCTTGCTTTATAGAGTCTCTAAGACAGCAGGAAATCTGAGTGTGCCCAGAACAAAAGAACGGAGTTTCCTACACATACAGACCATATGTAGTACAACTCTTCTTCTGAAACTGATACAAAGCACTGGTCCTCTAAGATCCAATGAGGTCTGTTAATATGAGAAACGTGTGAGCTTCGTGAACGATGTAGTTCGTTTGAGCTGAAAAGTGACTGCCTTTAATTGAAACGAAGTCTTGCTTTTAGGAAGACACAGAGCCTGGGATTTAACTCCATTTCTGAAGGGAAACACACAGCATAGTTCTCATCCATGGATCACACTCTGCTTTAGAGCGAGAAGCACGCTCTTGCTTTCTAAAGTCTCTAAGACAGCAGGAAACGTGAGTGTGCTGAGATCAAAAGAACGGTGTTTCCTACACATACGGACCATATCTAGTCCAACTCTGCTTCTGAAACTGATACAAAGCACTGGTCCTCTAACATCCTATGCTTGTCAGTTAAGATGAGAAACGTGTGAGTTTTGTGAATGATGTAGTTCTTTTGAACTGAAAAGTGACTGCCCTTACCTGAAACGAAGTCATGCTTGTAGTAAGACACAGAGCCTGGGATTTAACTCCACCTCGAACGGAAACACACAGCAGAATTCTAATCCATGGATCACACTCTGTTTTAGAGCGAGAAGCACGCTCTTGCTTTCTAGATTCTCTAATACAGCAGGTAATCTGAGTGTGCCCACAACAAAAGAACGGTGTTTCCTACACATACAGACCATATCTAGTCCAACTCTGCTTCTGAAACTGATACAATGCACTGGTCCTCTAACATCCAATGCTTGTCAGTTAAGATGAGAAACGTTTGCTTCGTGAACGATGTAGTTCGTTTGAGCAGAAAAGTGACTGCCCTTACCTGAAATGAAGTCTTTCTTGTAGGAAGACTCAGAGCCTGGGATTTAACTCCATTTCTGAAGTGAAACATACAGCAGTGTTCTCATAAATTGATCACACTCTGCTTTAGAACAAGAAGCACGCTCTTTCTTTCTAGAGTCTCTAAGACAGTAGGAAACGTGAGTGTGCTGAGAACAAAAGAACGGTGTTTCCTACACATATGGACCATATCGAGTCCAACTCTGCTTCTTAAACTGATACAAAGCACTGGTCCTCTAACATCCAATGCTTGTCTTTTAAGAAGAGAAATGTGTGAGCTCAGTGACCGATGTAGTTCGTTAGAGCTGAAAAGTGACTGCCATTACCTGAAACGAAGGCTTGCTTGTAGGAAGACACCGAGATTGGGATTTAACTCCATTTCTGAAGGGAAACACACAGCATAGTTCTCATCCATGGATCACACTCTGCTTTAGAGCGAGAAGCACGCTCTTGCTTTCTAGAGTCTCTAACACAGCAGGAAACGAGAGTGTGCTGAGAACAAAAGAACGGTGTTTCCTACACATACGGACCATATCTAGTCCAACTCTTCTTCTGAAACTGATACAAGGCACTGGTCCTCTAACATCCAATGCTTGTCTGTTAAGATGAGAAACGTGTGATCTTCATGAACGATGTAGAATGTTTGAGCAGAAAAGTGACTGCCCTTACCTGAAACGAAGTCTTGCTTGTAGGAAGACTCAGAACATGGGATTTAACTCCATTTCTGAAGGGAAACACACAGCATAGTTCTCATCATGGATCACACTCTGCTTTAGAGCAAGAAGCATGCTCTTGCTTTATAGAGTCTCTAAGACAGCAGGAAATCTCAGTGTGCCCAGAACAAAAGAACGGTGTTTCCTACACATACGGACCATATCTAGTCGAACTCTTCTTCTGAAACTGATACAAAGCACTGGTCCTCTAACATCCAATGCTTGTCCGTTAAGATGAGAAACGTGTGAGCTTTGTGAATGATGTAGTTCCTTTGAACTGAAAAGTGACTGCCCTTACCTGAAACGAAGTGTTGCTTGTAGTAAGACACAGAGCCTGGGATTTGAGTCCATTACTGAAGGGAAACACAGCATAATTCTCATCCATGGATCACACTCTGCTTTAGAGCGAGAAGCACACTCTTGCTTTCTAAAGTCTTTAATACAGCAGGAAATCTGAGTGTGCCCAGAACAAAAGAACGGTGTTTCCTACACATATGGACCATATGTAGTCCAAATCTGCTTCTGAAACTGATACAAAGCACTGACCCTCTAACATCCAGTGCTTGTCAGTTAAGATGAGAAACGTGTGAGCTTCATGAACGATGTAGTTCGTTTGAGCAGAAAAGTGACTGCCCTTACCTGAAACGAAGTCTTGCTTGTAGGAAGACTCAGAGCCTGGGATTTAACTCCATTTCTGAAGTAAAACACACAGCAGTGTAATCATCCATTGATTACACTCTGCTTTAGAACAAGAAGCACGCTCTTGCTTTCTAGAGTCTCTAAGACATCAGGAAACGTGAGTGTGCTGAGAACAAAAGAACGGTGCTTCCTACACATACGGACATTATATAGTCGAACTCTGCTCCTGAAACTGATACAAAGCACTCGTCCTCTAAAATCCAATGCTTGTCTGTTAAGATGAGAAACGTGTGAGCTTCGTGAACGATGTAGTTCGTTTGAGCTGAAAAGTGACTGTCCTAAACTGAAATGAAGTCTTGCTTGTAGGAAGACATAGAGCCAGGGATTTAACTCCTTTTCTAAAGGGAAATACACAGCATAGTTTTCATCCATGGATGACACTCTGCTTTAGAGCGAGAAGCACGCTCTTGCTTTCTAAAGTCTCTAAGACAGCAGGAAACGTGAGTGTGCTCAGAACAAAAGAACGGTGTTTCCTACACATACGGACCATATCTAGTCCAACACTGCTTCTGAAAAAGATACCACGCACTGGTCCTCTAACATCCAATGCTTGTCAGTTAAGATGAGAAACGTGTGAGCTTTGTGAATGATGTAGTTCCTTTGAACTGAAAAGTGTCTGCCCTTACTTGAAACGAAGTCTTGCATGTAGTAAGACTCAGAGCATGGGATTTAACTCCAGGTCTGAAGGGAAACACACCGCATAGTATTCTCCATGGATCAAAATCTGCTTTAGAGCGAGAAGCACACTCTTGCTTTCTAGAGTCTCTAAAACAGCAGGAAACATGAGTGTGCTGAGAACAAAAGAACGGTGTTTCCTACCCATACAGACCATATCTAGTCCAACTCTTCTTCTGAAACTGATACAATGCACTGGTCCTCTAATATCCAATGCTTGTCAGTTAAGATGAGAAACGTGTGAGCTTTGTGAACGATGTAGTTCATTTGAGCAGAAAACTGACTGCCCTTACCTGAAACGAAGTCTTGCTTGTAGGAAGACACAGAGCCTGGGATTTAACGCCTTTTCTGAAGGGAAACACACAGCATAGTTCTCATCCATGGATCACACTCTGCTTTAGAGCGAGAAGCACGCTCTTGCTTTCTAGAGTCTCTAAGACAGCAGGAAACTTGAGTGTGCTGAGAACAAAAGAACGGTGTTTCCTACCCATACAGACCATATCTAGTCCAACTCTGGTTCTGAAACTGATACAAAGCACTGTTCCTCTAACATCCAATGCTTGTCTGTTAAGATGAGAAACTTGTGAGCTCAGTGAACGATGTAGTTCGTTTGAGCTGAAAAGTGACTGCCCATACCTGAAACGAAGTCTTGCTTGTAGGAAGACACAGAGCCTGGGATTTAACTCCTTTTCTGAAGGGAAACACACAGCATAGTTCTCATCCATGGATCACACTCTGCTTTAGAGCAAAAAGCACGCTCTTGCTTTCTAAATTCTCTAAGACAGCAGGAAACTTGAGTGTGCTGAGAACAAAAGAACGGTGTTTCCTACACATACGGACCATATCTAGTCCAACTCTGCTTCTGAAACTGATACAAAGCACTGGTCCTCTAACATCCAATGCTTGTCAGTTAAGATGAGAAACGTGTGAGCTTTGTGAATGATGTAGTTCCTTTGAACTGAAAAGTGACTGCCCTTACCTGAAACGAAGTGTTGCTTGTAGTAAGACACAGAGCCTGGGATTTAAGTCCATTACTGAAGGGAAACACACAGCATAATTCTCATCCATGGATCACACTCTGCTTTAGAGCGAGAAGCGCACTCTTGCTTTCTAAGTCTTTAATACAGCAGGAAATCTGAGTGTGCCCAGAACAAAAGAACGGTGTTTCCTACACATATGGACCATATGTAGTCCAAATCTGCTTCTGAAACTGATACAAAGCACTGACCCTCTAACATCCAATGCTTGTCAGTTAAGATGAGAAACGTGTGAGCTTCATGAACGATGTAGTTCGTTTGAGCAGAAAAGTGACTGCCCTTACCTGAAACGAAGTCTTGCTTGTAGGAAGACTCAGAGCCTGGGATTTAACTCCATTTCTGAAGTAAAACACACAGCAGTGTAATCATCCATTGATCACACTCTGCTTTAGAACAAGAAGCACGCTCTTGCTTTCTAGAGTCTCTAAGACGTCAGGAAACGTGAGTGTGCTGAGAACAAAAGAACGGTGCTTCCTACACATACGGACATTATATAGTCCAACTCTGCTCCTGAAACTGATACAGGGCACTCGTCCTCTAAAATCCAATGCTTGTCTGTTAAGATGAGAAACTTGTGAGCTTCGTGAACGATGTAGTTCGTTTGAGCTGAAAAGTGACTGTCCTAAACTGAAATGAAGTCTTGCTTGTAGGAAGACATAGAGCCAGGGATTTAACTCCTTTTCTAAAGGGAAACACACAGCATAGTTTTCATCCATGGATGACACTCTGCTTTAGAGCAAGAAGCACGCTCTTGCTTTCTAAAGTCTCTAAGACAGCAGGAAACGTGAGTGTGCTCAGAACAAAAGAACGGTGTTTCCTACACATACAGACCATATCTAGTCCAACTCTTCTTCTGAAACTGACACAAAGCACTGGTCCTCTAATATCCAATGCTTGTCAGTTAAGATGAGAAACGTGTGAGCTTCATGAACGATGTAGTTCGTTTGAGCAGAAAAGTGACTGCCCTTACCTGAATCGAAGTCTTCCTTGTAGGAAGACACAGAGCCTGGGATTTAACTCCATTTCTGAAGTTAAACACACAGCATAGTTCTCATCCATGGATCACACTCTGCTTTAGAGCGAGAAGCACGCTCTTGCTTTCTAGAGTCTCTAACACAGCAGGAAACGTGAGTGTGCTGAGAACAAAAGAACGGTGTTTCCTACACATACGGACCATATCTAGTCCAACTCTGCTTCTGAAACTGATACAAAGCACTGGTCCTCTAACATCCAATGCTTGTCAGTTAAGATGAGAAACGTGTGAGTTTTGTGAATGATGTAGTTCTTTTGAACTGAAAAGTGACTGCCCTTACCTGAAACGAAGTCTTGCATGTAGTAAGACACAGAGCCTGGGATTTAACTCCATCTCTGAACGGAAACACACAGCAGAGTTCTAATCCATGGATCACACTCTGTTTTAGAGCGAGAAGCACGCTCTTGCTTTCTAGATTCTCTAATACAGCAGGTAATCTGAGTGTGCCCAGAACAAAAGAACGGTGTTTCCTACACATACAGACCATATGTAGTCCAACTCTTCTTCTGAAACTGATACAATGCACTGGTCCTCTAACATCCAATGCTTGTCAGTTAAGATGAGAAACGTGTGCTTCGTGAACGATGTAGTTCGTTTGAGCAGAAAAGTGACTGCCCTTACCTGAAATGAAGTCTTGCTTGTAGGAAGACTCAGAGCCTGGGATTTAACTCCATTTCTGAAGTGAAACATACAGCAGTGTTCTCATAAATTGATCACACTCTGCTTTAGAACAAGAAGCACGCTCTTTCTTTCTAGAGTCTCTAAGACAGTAGGAAATGTGAGTGTGCTGAGAACAAAAGAACGGTGTTTCCTACACATATGGACCATATCTAGTCCAATTCTGTTTCTTAAACTGATACAAAGCACTGGTCCTCTAACATCCAATGCTTGTCTTTTAAGAAGAGAAATGTGTGAGCTCAGTGACCGATGTAGTTCGTTAGAGCTGAAGTGACTGCCGTTACCTGAAAGGAAGTCTTGCTTGTAGGAAGACACCGAGATTGGGATTTAACTCCATTTCTGAAGGGAAACACACAGCATAGTTCTCATCCATGGATCACACTCTGCTTTAGAGCGAGAAGCACGCTCTTGCTTTCTAGAGTCTCTAACACAGCAGGAAACGTGAGTGTGCTGAGAACAAAAGAATGGTGTTTCCTACACATACGGACCATATCTAGTCCAACTCTTCTTCTGAAACTGATACAAGGGACTGGTCCTCTAACATCCAATGCTTGTCAGTTAAGATGAGAAACGTGTGAGTTTTGTGAATGATGTAGTTCTTTTGAACTGAAAAGTGACTGCCCTTACCTGAAACGAATTCTTGCTTGTAGGAAGACTCAGAACATGGGATTTAACTCCATTTCTGAAGGGAAACACACAGCATAGTTCTCATCATGGATCACACTCTGCTTTAGAGCAAGAAGCATGCTCTTGCTTTATAGAGTCTCTAAGACAGCAGGAAATCTCAGTGTGCCCAGAACAAAAGAACGGTGTTTCCTACACATACGGACCATATCTAGTCCAACTCTTCTTCTGAAACTGATACAAATCACTGGTCCTCTAACATCCAATGCTTGTCAGTTAAGATTGGAAACGTGTGAGCTTCATGAACAATGTAGTTCTTTTGAGCAGAAAAGTGACTGCCCTTTCCTTAAATGAAGACTTGTTTGTAGGAAGACACATAGTGTGGGATTTAATTCAATTTCTGAAGGGAAACACACAGCATAGTTCTCATCCATGGATCACACTCTGCTTTCGAGCTAGAAGCACGCTCTTGCTTTCTGGAGTCTCTAACACAGCAGGAAACGTGAGTGTGCTGAGAACAAAAGAACGGTGTTTCCTACACATACGGACCATATCTAGTCCAACTCTTCTTCTGAAACTGATACAAATCCCTGGTCCTCTAACATCCAATGCTTGTCAGTTAAGATGGGAAACCTGTGAGCTTCATGAACGATGTAATTCGTTTGAGCAGAAAAGTGACTGCCCTTACCTGAATCGAAGTCTTGCTTGTAGGAAGACTCAGAGCCTGGGATTTAACTCCATTTCTGAAGTGAAACACACAGCAGTGTAATCATCCATTGATCACAATCTGCTTTAGAACATGAAGCACGCTCTTGCTTTCTAGAGTCTCTAAGAGAGCAGGAAACGTGTGTGTGCTAGAACAAAAGAACAGTGTTTCCTACACATACGAACCATATCTAGTCCAACTCTGCTTCTGAAACTGATACAAAGCACTGGTCCGCTACCATCCTATGCTTGTCAGTTAAGATGAGAAACGTGTGAGTTTTGTGAATGATGTAGTTCGTTTGAGCTGAAAAATGACTGCCCTTACCTGAAACGAAGTCTTGCTTGTAGGAAGACACAGAGCCTGGGATTTAACTCCATTTCTGAAGGGAAACACACAGCATAGTTCTCATCCATGGATCACACTCTGCTTTAGAGCGAGAAGCACGCTCTTGCTTTCTAAAGTCTCTAAGACAGCAGGAAACGTGAGTGTGCTGAGAACAAAAGAACGGTGTTTCCTACACATACAGACCATATCTAGTCCACCTCTGCTTCTGAAACTTATATAAAGCACTAGTCCTCTAACATCCTATGCTTGTCACTTAATATGAGAATCGTGTGAGCTTTGTGAATAATGTAGTTCCTTTGAACTGAAAAGTGACTGCCCTTACCTGAAACGAAGTCTTGCTTGTAGTAAGACACAGAGCCTGGGCTTTAACTCCATTTCTGAAGGAAACACACAGCATTTTTCTCATCCATGGATCACACTCTACTTTAGAGCGAGAAGCACGCTCTTGCTTTTAGAATCTCTAATATAGCAGGTAATCTGAATGTGTCCAGAACAAAAGAACGGTGTTTCCTACACATACAGACCATATGTAGTCCAAATCTCCTTCTGAAACTGATACAAAGCACTGACCCTCCAACATCCAATGCTTGTCAGTTAAGATGAGAAACCTGTGAGCTTCGTGAACGATGTAGATCGTTTGAGCAGAAAAGAGACTGCCCTTACCAGAATCGAAGTCCTGCTTGTAGGAAGACTCAGAGCCTGGGATTTAACTCCATTTTTGAAGTGAAGCACACAGCAGTGATCTCATCTATTGATTACACTCTGCTTTAGAACAAGAAGCACGCTCTTGCTTTCTAGAGTCTCTAAGACAGCAGGAAACGTGATTTTGCTGAGAACAAAAGAACGGTGTTTCCTACATATATGGACCATATCTAGTCCAACTCTGCTTCTTAAACTGATACAAAGCACTGGTCCTCTAACTTCCAATACTTGTCTGTTTAGATGAGAAACGTGTGAGCTCCGTGAACACTGTAGTTCGTTTGAGCTGAAAAGTGACTGCCCTTACCTGAAACGAAGTCTTGCTTGTAGGAAGTCACAGATCCTTGGATTTAACTCCATTTCTGAATGGAAACAAACAGCATAGTTCTCATCATGGATCACACTCTGCTTTAGAGCGAGAAGCATACTCTTGCTTTATAGAGTCTCTAATACAGCAGGTAATTTGAGTGTGCCCAGAACAAAAGAACGGAGCTTCCTCCACATAAAGACCACATGTAGTCCAACTCTTCTTCTGAAACTGATACAAAGCACTGACCCTCTAACATCCAATGCTTGTCAGGTAAGATGAGAAACGTGTGAACTTCGTGAACGATGTAGTTCATTTGAGCATAAAAGTGACTGCCATTACCTGAATCGAAGTCTTGCTTGTAGGAAGACTCAGAGCCTGGGATTTAACTCCATTTCTGAAGTGAAACACACAGCAATGTAATCATCCATTGATCACACTCTGCTTTAGAACAAGAAGCACGCTCTTGCTTTCTTGGGTCTCTTAGACAGCAGGAAACGTGAATGTGATAGAACAAAAGAACGGTGTTTCCTACACATACGGACCATATCTAGTCCAATTCTGTTTCTGAAACTGACACAAAGCACTGGTCCGCTAACATCCAATGCTTGTCTGTTAAGATGAGAAATGTGTGAGCTCAGAGAACGATGTAGTTCTTTGGAGTTCAAAAGTGACTGCCGTTACCTGAAATGAAGTCTTGCCTGTAGGAAGACACAGAGATTGGGATTTAACTCCATTTCTGAAGGGAAACACACAGCATAGTTCTCATCCATGGATCACACTCTGCTTTAGAGCGAGACGCACGCTCTTGCTTTCTAGAGTCTCTAACACAGCAGGAAACGTGAGTGTGCTGAGAACAAAAGAAAGGTGTTTCCTACACATACGGACCATATCTAGTCCAACTCTCCTTCTTAAACTGATACAAAGCACTGGTCCTCTAACATCCAATGCTTGTCTGTTAAGAGGAGAAATGTGTGAGCTCCGTGAACGCTATAGTTCGTTTGAGCTGAAAAGTGACTGCCCTTACCTGAAACGAAGTCTTGCTTGTAGGAAGACACAGAGCCTGGGATTTAACTCCATTTCTGAAATGAAACACACAGCATAGGTCTCATCCATGGATCACACTCTGCTTTAGAGCGAGAAGCACGCTCTTGCTTTCTACAGTCTCTAAGACATCAGGAAACGTGAGTGTGCTGAGAACAAAAGAACGGTGTTTCCTACACGTACGGACCATATCTAGTCCAACTCTGCTTCTGAAACTGATACAAAGCACTGGTCCTCTAACATCCTATGCTTGTCAGTTAAGATGAGAAACGTGTCAGCTTTGTGAATGATGTAGTTCCTTTGAACTGAAAAGTGACTGCCATTACCTGAAAGGAAGTCTTGCTTGTAGTAAGAAATAGACCCTGGGATTTAACTCCATTTCTGAAGGGAAACACACAGCATTCTTCTCATCCATGGATCACACTCTGCTTTAGAGCGAGAAGCACGCTCTTGCTTTTAGAATCTCTAATATAGCAGGTAATCTGAGTGTGCCCAGAACAAAGAACGGAGTTTCCTACACATACAGACCATATGTAGACGAACTCTTCTTCTGAAACTGATACAAAGCACTTACCGTCTAACATCCAATGCTTGTCAGTTAAGATGAGAAACGTGTGAGCTTCGTGAACGATGTAGTTCCTTTGAGAAGAAAAGTGACTGCCCTTACCTGAATCGAAGTCTTGCTTGTAGGAAGACTCAGACCCTGGGATTTAACTCCATTTCTGAAGTGAAACACACAGCAGTGTAATCATCCATTGATCACACTCTGCTTTAGAACAAGAAGCACGCTCTTCCTTTCTGGAGTCTCTAAGACAGCAGGAAACGTGATTTTGCTGAGAACAAAGAAGGGTGTTTCCTATACATACGGACAATATCTAGTCCAACTCTGCTTCTGAAACTGATACAAAGCAGTGACCCTCTAACATCCAATTCTTGTCAGTTAAGATGAGAAACGTGTGAGCTTCGTGAATGATGTAGTTCGTTTGAGCAGAAAAGTGACTGCCCTTACCTGAATTGAAGTCTTCCTTGTAGGAAGACTCAGAGCCTGTGATTTAACTTCATTTCTGAAGGGAAACACACAGCATAGTTCTCATCCATGGATCACACTCTGCTTTAGAGCAAGAGGCATGCTCTTGCTTTATAGAGTCGATAAGACAGCAGGAAATCTGAGTGTGCACAGAACAAAAGAACGGAGTTTCCTACACATACGGACCATATGTTGTCCAACTCTTCTTCTGAAACTGATACAAAGCACTGGTCCTCTAACATCCAATGCTTGTCTGTTAAGATGAGAAACGTGTGAACTTCGTGAACGATGTAGTTCATTTGAGCATAAAAGTGACTGCCATTACCTGAATCGAAGTCTTGCTTGTAGGAAGACTCAGAGCCTGGGATTTAACTCCATTTCTGAAGTGAAACACACAGCAATGTAATCATCCATTGATCACACTCTGCTTTAGAACAAGAAGCACGCTCTTGCTTTCTTGGGTCTCTTAGACAGCAGGAAACGTGAATGTGATAGAACAAAAGAACGGTGTTTCCTACACATACGGACCATATCTAGTCCAATTCTGTTTCTGAAACTGACACAAAGCACTGGTCCGCTAACATCCAATGCTTGTCTGTTAAGATGAGAAATGTGTGAGCTCAGAGAACGATGTAGTTCTTTGGAGTTCAAAAGTGACTGCCGTTACCTGAAATGAAGTCTTGCCTGTAGGAAGACACAGAGATTGGGATTTAACTCCACTTCTGAAGGGAAACACACAGCATAGTTCTCATCCATGGATCACACTCTGCTTTAGAGCGAGACGCACGCTCTTGCTTTCTAGAGTCTCTAACACAGCAGGAAACGTGAGTGTGCTGAGAACAAAAGAAAGGTGTTTCCTACACATACGGACCATATCTAGTCCAATCTCCTTCTTAAACTGATACAAAGCACTGGTCCTCTAACATCCAATGCTTGTCTGTTAATAGGAGAAATGTGTGAGCTCCATGAACGCTGTAGTTCGTTTGAGCTGAAAAGTGACTGCCATTACCTGAAACGAAGTCTTGCTTGTAGGAAGACACAGAGCCTGGGATTTAACTCCATTTCTGAAATGAAACACACAGCATAGGTCTCATCCATGGATCACACTCTGCTTTAGAGCGAGAAGCACGCTCTTGCTTTCTACAGTCTCTAAGACATCAGGAAACGTGAGTGTGCTGAGAACAAAAGAACGGTGTTTCCTACACGTACGGACCATATCTAGTCCAACTCTGCTTCTGAAACTGATACAAAGCACTGGTCCTCTAACATCCTATGCTTGTCAGTTAAGATGAGAAACGTGTCAGCTTTGTGAATGATGTAGTTCCTTTGAACTGAAAAGTGACTGCCATTACCTGAAAGGAAGTCATGCTTGTAGTAAGAAATAGACCCTGGGATTTAACTCCATTTCTGAAGGGAAACACACAGCATTCTTCTCATCCATGGATCACACTCTGCTTTAGAGCGAGAAGCACGCTCTTGCTTTTAGAATCTCTAATATAGCAGGTAATCTGAGTGTGCCCAGAACAAAGAACGGAGTTTCCTACACATACAGACCATATGTAGACGAACTCTTCTTCTGAAACTGATACAAAGCACTTACCGTCTAACATCCAATGCTTGTCAGTTAAGATGAGAAACGTGTGAGCTTCGTGAACGATGTAGTTCGTTTGAGAAGAAAAGTGACTGCCCTTACCTGAATCGAAGTCTTGCTTGTAGGAAGACTCAGACCCTGGGATTTAACTCCATTTCTGAAGTGAAACACACAGCAGTGTAATCATCCATTGATCACACTCTGCTTTAGAACAAGAAGCACGCTCTTCCTTTCTGGAGTCTCTAAGACAGCAGGAAACGTGATTTTGCTGAGAACAAAGAAGGGTGTTTCCTATACATACGGACAATATCTAGTCCAACTCTGCTTCTGAAACTGATACAAAGCAGTGACCCTCTAACATCCAATTCTTGTCAGTTAAGATGAGAAACGTGTGAGCTTCGTGAATGATGTAGTTCGTTTGAGCAGAAAAGTGACTGCCCTTACCTGAATTGAAGTCTTCCTTGTAGGAAGACTCAGAGCCTGTGATTTAACTTCATTTCTGAAGGGAAACACACAGCATAGTTCTCATCCATGGATCACACTCTGCTTTAGAGCAAGAGGCATGCTCTTGCTTTATAGAGTCGATAAGACAGCAGGAAATCTGAGTGTGCACAGAACAAAAGAACGGAGTTTCCTACACATACGGACCATATGTTGTCCAACTCTTCTTCTGAAACTGATACAAAGCACTGGTCCTCTAACATCCAATGCTTGTCTGTTAAGATGAGAAACGTGTGAACTTCGTGAACGATGTAGTTCATTTGAGCATAAAAGTGACTGCCATTACCTGAATCGAAGTCTTGCTTGTAGGAAGACTCAGAGCCTGGGATTTAACTCCATTTCTGAAGTGAAACACACAGCAATGTAATCATCCATTGATCACACTCTGCTTTAGAACAAGAAGCACGCTCTTGCTTTCTTGGGTCTCTTAGACAGCAGGAAACGTGAATGTGATAGAACAAAAGAACGGTGTTTCCTACACATACGGACCATATCTAGTCCAATTCTGTTTCTGAAACTGACACAAAGCACTGGTCCGCTAACATCCAATGCTTGTCTGTTAAGATGAGAAATGTGTGAGCTCAGAGAACGATGTAGTTCTTTGGAGTTCAAAAGTGACTGCCGTTACCTGAAATGAAGTCTTGCCTGTAGGAAGACACAGAGATTGGGATTTAACTCCACTTCTGAAGGGAAACACACAGCATAGTTCTCATCCATGGATCACACTCTGCTTTAGAGCGAGACGCACGCTCTTGCTTTCTAGAGTCTCTAACACAGCAGGAAACGTGAGTGTGCTGAGAACAAAAGAAAGGTGTTTCCTACACATACGGACCATATCTAGTCCAATCTCCTTCTTAAACTGATACAAAGCACTGGTCCTCTAACATCCAATGCTTGTCTGTTAATAGGAGAAATGTGTGAGCTCCATGAACGCTGTAGTTCGTTTGAGCTGAAAAGTGACTGCCATTACCTGAAACGAAGTCTTGCTTGTAGGAAGACACAGAGCCTGGGATTTAACTCCATTTCTGAAATGAAACACACAGCATAGGTCTCATCCATGGATCACACTCTGCTTTAGAGCGAGAAGCACGCTCTTGCTTTCTACAGTCTCTAAGACATCAGGAAACGTGAGTGTGCTGAGAACAAAAGAACGGTGTTTCCTACACGTACGGACCATATCTAGTCCAACTCTGCTTCTGAAACTGATACAAAGCACTGGTCCTCTAACATCCTATGCTTGTCAGTTAAGATGAGAAACGTGTCAGCTTTGTGAATGATGTAGTTCCTTTGAACTGAAAAGTGACTGCCATTACCTGAAAGGAAGTCTTGCTTGTAGTAAGAAATAGACCCTGGGATTTAACTCCATTTCTGAAGGGAAACACACAGCATTCTTCTCATCCATGGATCACACTCTGCTTTAGAGCGAGAAGCACGCTCTTGCTTTTAGAATCTCTAATATAGCAGGTAATCTGAGTGTGCCCAGAACAAAGAACGGAGTTTCCTACACATACAGACCATATGTAGACGAACTCTTCTTCTGAAACTGATACAAAGCACTTACCGTCTAACATCCAATGCTTGTCAGTTAAGATGAGAAACGTGTGAGCTTCGTGAACGATGTAGTTCGTTTGAGAAGAAAAGTGACTGCCCTTACCTGAATCGAAGTCTTGCTTGTAGGAAGACTCAGACCCTGGGATTTAACTCCATTTCTGAAGTGAAACACACAGCAGTGTAATCATCCATTGATCACACTCTGCTTTAGAACAAGAAGCACGCTCTTCCTTTCTGGAGTCTCTAAGACAGCAGGAAACGTGATTTTGCTGAGAACAAAGAAGGGTGTTTCCTATACATACGGACAATATCTAGTCCAACTCTGCTTCTGAAACTGATACAAAGCAGTGACCCTCTAACATCCAATTCTTGTCAGTTAAGATGAGAAACGTGTGAGCTTCGTGAATGATGTAGTTCGTTTGAGCAGAAAAGTGACTGCCCTTACCTGAATTGAAGTCTTCCTTGTAGGAAGACTCAGAGCCTGTGATTTAACTTCATTTCTGAAGGGAAACACACAGCATAGTTCTCATCCATGGATCACACTCTGCTTTAGAGCAAGAGGCATGCTCTTGCTTTATAGAGTCGATAAGACAGCAGGAAATCTGAGTGTGCACAGAACAAAAGAACGGAGTTTCCTACACATACGGACCATATGTTGTCCAACTCTTCTTCTGAAACTGATACAAAGCACTGGTCCTCTAACATCCAATGCTTGTCAGTTAAGATGGAAAACGTGTGAGCTTCATGAACAATGTAGTTCGTTTGAGTAGAAAAGTGACTGCCCTTTCCTTAAACGAAGTCTTGTTTGTAGGAAGACACATAGTCTGGGATTTAATTCAATTTCTGAAGGGAAACACACAGCATAGTTCTCATCCATGGATCACACTCTGCTTTAGAGCGAGAAGCACGCTCTTGCTTTCTGGAGTCTCTAACACAGCGGGAAACGTGAGTGTGCTGAGAACAAAAGAACGGTGTTTCCTACACATACGGACCATATCTAGTCCAACTCTGCTTCTGAAACTGATATAAAGCACTAGTCCTCTAACATCCTATGCTTGTCACTTAATATGAGAATCGTGTGAGCTTTGTGAATAATGTAGTTCCTTTGAACTGAAAAGTGACTGCCCTTACCTGAAACGAAGTCTTGCTTGTAGTAAGACACAGAGCCTGGGCTTTAACTCCATTTCTGAAGGAAACACACAGCATTTTTCTCATCCATGGATCACACTCTGCTTTAGAGCGAGAAGCACGCTCTTGCTTTTAGAATCTCTAATATAGCAGGTATTCTGAGTGTGTCCCGAACAAAAGAACGGTGTTTCCTACACATACAGACCATATGTAGTCCAAATCTGCTTCTGAAACTGATACAAAGCACTGACCCTCCAACATCCAATGCTTGTCAGTTAAGATGAGAAACCTGTGAGCTTTGTGAACGATGTAGTTCGTTTGAGCAGAAAAGTGACTGCCCTTACCTGAATCGAAGTCTTGCTTGTAGGAAGACTCAGAGCCTGGGATTTAACTCCATTTTTGAAGTGAAACACACAGCAGTGTTCTCATCCATTGATCACACTCTGCTTTAGAACAAGAAGCACGCTCTTGCTTTCTAGAGTCTCTAAGACAGCAGGAAACGTGATTTTGCTGAGAACAAAAGAACGGTGTTTCCTACATATATGGACCATATCTAGTCCAACTCTGCTTCTTAAACTGATACAAAGCACTGGTCCTCTAACATCCAATACTTGTCTGTTAAGATGAGAAACGTGTGAGCTCCGTGAACAATGTAGTTCGATTGAGCTGAAAAGTGACTGCCCTTAACTGAAACGAAGTCTTGCTTGTAGTAAGACACAGAGCCTGGGATTTAACTCCATTTCTGCAAGGAAACACACAGCATTTTTCTCATCATGGATCACATTCTGCTTTAGAGCAAGAAGCATGCTCTTGCTTTATAGAGTCTCTAAGACAGCAGGAAATCTCAGTGTGCCCAGAACAAAAGAACGGTGTTTCCTACACATACGGACCATATCTAGTCCAACTCTTCTTCTGAAACTGATACAAATCACTGGTCCTCTAAAATCCAATGCTTGTCAGTTAAGATGGGAAACGTGTGAGCTTCATGAACGATGTAATTCGTTTGAGCAGAAAGGTGACTGCCCTTACATTAAATGAAGTCTTGCTTGTAGGAAGACTCAGAGCCTGGGATTTAACTCCATTTCTGAAGTGAAACACACAGCAGTGTTCTCATCCATTGATCATACTCTGCTTAAGAACAAGAAGCATGCTCTTGCTTTCTAGAGTCTCTAAGACAGCAGGAAACGTGTGTGTGCTAGAACAAAAGAACGGTGTTTCCTACACATACGGACCATATCTAGTCCAACTCTGCTTCTGAAACTGATACAAAGCAGTGACCCTCTAACATCCAATGCTTGTCAGTTAAGATGAGAAACGTGTGAGCTTCGTGAATGATGTAGTTCGTTTGAGCAGAAAAGTGACTGCCCTGACCTGAATTTAAGTCTTCCTTGTAGGAAGACTCAGAGCCTTTGATTTAACTCCATTTCTGAAGTGAAACACACAGCAGTGTTCTCATCCATTGATCACAATCTGCTTTAGAACAAGAAGCACGCTCTTGCTTTCTAGAGTCTCTAAGACAGCAGGAAACGTGTGTGTGCTGAGAACAAAAGAAAGGTGTTTCCTACACATACGGACCATATCTAGTCCAACTCTCCTTCTTAAACTGATACAAAGCACTGGTCCTCTAACATCCAATGCTTGTCTGTTAAGAGGAGAAATGTGTGAGCTCCGTGAACGCTGTAGTTCGTTTGAGCTGAAAAGTGACTGCCCTTACCTGAAACGAAGTCTTGCTTGTAGGAAGACACAGAGCCTGGGATTTAACTCCATTTCTGAAATGAAACACACAGCATAGGTCTCATCCATGGATCACACTCTGCTTTAGAGCGAGAAGCACGCTCTTGCTTTCTACAGTCTCTAAGACATCAGGAAACGTGAGTGTGCTGAGAACAAAAGAACGGTGTTTCCTACACGTACGGACCATATCTAGTCCAACTCTGCTTCTGAAACTGATACAAAGCACTGGTCCTCTAACATCCTATGCTTGTCAGTTAAGATGAGAAACGTGTGAGCTTTGTGAATGATGTAGTTCCTTTGAACTGAAAAGTGACTGCCATTACCTGAAAGGAAGTCTTGCTTGTAGTAAGAAACAGACCCTGGGATTTAACTCCATTTCTGAAGGGAAACACACAGCATTCTTCTCATCCATGGATCACACTCTGCTTTAGAGCGAGAAGCACGCTCTTGCTCTTAGAATCTCTAATATAGCAGGTAATCTGAGTGTGCCCATAACAAAGAATGGAGTTTCCTACACATACAGACCATATGTAGACCAACTCTTCTTCTGAAACTGATACAAAGCTCTTACCGTCTAACATCCAATGCTTGTCAGTTAAGATGAGAAACGTGTGAGCTTCGTGAACGATGTAGTTCGTTTGAGCAGAAAAGTGACTGCCCTTACCTGAATCGAAGTCTTGCTTGTAGGAAGACTCAGACCCTGGGATTTAACTCCATTTCTGAAGTGAAACACACAGCAGTGTAATCATCCATTGATCACACTCTGCTTTAGAACAAGAAGCACGCTCTTCCTTTCTGGAGTCTCTAAGACAGCAGGAAACGTGTGTGTGCTGAGAACAAAAGAACTGTGTTTCCTACACATACGGACCATATCTAGTTCAACAATGCTTCTGAAACTGATACAAAGCACTGGTCCTCTAACATCCAATGCTTGTCAGTTAAGATGGGAAACGTGTGAGCTTCATGAACGATGTAATTCGTTTGAGCAGAAAAGTGACTGCCCTTACCTTAAACGAAGTCTTGCTTGTAGGAAGACTCAGAGCCTGGGATTTAACTCCATTTCTGAAGTGAAACACACAGCAGTGTTCTCATCCATTGATCATACTCTGCTTTAGAACAAGAAGCATGCTCTTGCTTTCTAGATTCTCTAAGACAGCAGGAAACGTGATTTTGCTGAGAACAAAGAAGGGTGTTTCCTATACATACGGACAATATCTAGTCCAACTCTGCTTCTGAAACTGATACAAAGCAGTGACCCTCTAACATCCAATTCTTGTCAGTTAAGATGAGAAACGTGTGAGCTTCGTGAATGATGTAGTTCGTTTGAGCAGAAAAGTGACTGCCCTTACCTGAATTGAAGTCTTCCTTGTAGGAAGACTCAGAGCCTGTGATTTAACTTCATTTCTGAAGGGAAACACACAGCATAGTTCTCATCCATGGATCACACTCTGCTTTAGAGCGAGAAGCACGCTCTTGCTTTCTGGAGTCTCTAACACAGCAGGAAACGTGAGTGTGCTGAGAACAAAAGAACGGTGTTTCCTACACATACGGACCATATCTAGTCCAACTCTGCTTCTGAAACTGATATAAAGCACTAGTCCTCTAACATCCAATGCTTGTCACTTAATATGAGAATCGTGTGAGCTTTGTGAATAATGTAGTTCCTTTGAACTGAAAAGTGACTGCCCTTACCTGAAACGAAGTCTTGCTTGTAGTAAGACACAGAGCCTGGGCTTTAACTCCATTTCTGAAGGAAACACACAGCATTTTTCTCATCCATGGATCACACTCTGCTTTAGAGCGAGAAGCACGCTCTTGCTTTTAGAATCTCTAATATAGCAGGTAATCTGAGTGTGTCCCGAACAAAAGAACGGTGTTTCCTACACATACAGACCATATGTAGTCCAAATCTGCTTCTGAAACTGATACAAAGCACTGACCCTCCAACATCCAATGCTTGTCAGTTAAGATGAGAAACCTGTGAGCTTCGTGAACGATGTAGTTCGTTTGAGCTGAAAAGTGACTGCCCTTACCTGAAACGAAGTCTTGCTTGTAGGAAGACACAGAGCCTGGGATTTAACTCCATTTCTGAATGGAAACAAACAGCATAGTTCTCATCCATGGTTCACACTCTGCTTTAGAGCAAGAGGCATGCTCTTGCTTTATAGAGTCGATAAGACAGCAGGAAATCTGAGTGTGCCCAGAAAAAAAGAACGGAGTTTCCTACACAGACGGACCATATGTAGTCCAACTTTTCTTCTGAAACTGATACAAAGCACTGGTCCTCTAACATCCAATCCTTGTCAGTTAAGATGGGAAACGTGTGAGCTTCATGAACAATGTAGTTCGTTTGAGTAGAAAAGTGACTGCCCTTTCCTTAAACTAAGTCTTGTTTGTAGGAAGACACATAGTCTGGGATTTAATTCAATTTTTGAAGGGAAACACACAGCATAGTTCTCATTGATGGATCACACTCTGCTTTAGAGCGAGAAGCACGATCTTGCTTTCTGGATTCTCTAACACAGCAGGAAACGTGAGTGTGCTGAGAACAAAAGAACGGTGTTTCCTACACATACGGACCATATCTAATCCAACTCTTCTTCTGAAACTGATACAAATCACTGGTCCTCTAACATCCAATGCTTGTCAGTTAAGATGGGAAACGTGTGAGCTTCATGAACGATGTAATTCTTTTGAGCAGAAAAGTGACTGCCCTTACCTGAATCGAAGTCTTCCTTGTAGGAAGACTCAGAGCCTGGGATTTAACTCCATTTCTGAAGAGAAACACACAGCAGTGTAATCATCCATTGATCACACTCTGCTTTAGAGCGAGAAGCACGCTCTTGCTTTCTAAAGTCTCTAAGACAGCAGGAAACGTGAGTGTGCTTAGAACAAAAGAACGGTGTTTCCTACACATACAGACCATATCTAGTCCAACTCTGCTTCTGAAACTGATATAAAGCACTAGTCCTCTAACATCCTATGCTTGTCACTTAATATGAGAATCGTGTGAGCTTTGTGAATAATGTAGTTCCTTTGAACTGAAAAGTGACTGCCCTTACCTGAAACGAAGTCTTGCTTGTAATAAGACACAGAGCCTGGGCTTTAACTCCATTTCTGCAAGGAAACACACAGCATTTTTCTCATCCATGGATCACACTCTGCTTTAGAGTGAGAAGCACGCTCTTGCTTTTAGAATCTCTAATATAGCAGGTAATCTGAGTGTGCCCAGAACAAAAGAACGGTGTTTCCTACACATACAGACCATATGTAGTCCAAATCTGCTTCTGAAACTGATACAAAGCACTGACACTCTAACATCCAATGCTTGTCAGTTAAGATGAGAAACGTGTGAGCTTCGTGAACAATGTAGTTCGTTTGAGCAGAAAAGTGACTGCCCTTACCTGAATCGAAGTCTTGCTTGTAGGAAGACTCAGAGCCTGGGATTTAACTCCATTTCTGAAGTGAAACACACAGCAGTGTAATCATCCACTGATCACACTCTGCTTTAGAACAAGAAGGAAGCTCTTGCTTTCTAGAGTCTCTAAGACAGCAGGAAACGTGTGGGTGCTGAGAACAAAAGAACGGTGTTTCCTACACATACGGACCATATCTAGTTCAACTCTGCTTCTGAAACTGATACAAAGCACTGGTCCTCTAACATCCAATGCTTGTCTGTTAAGATGAGAAACGTGTGAGCTTCGTGAACGATGTAGTTCGTTTGAGCAGAAAAGTGACTGCCCTTACCTGAAACGAAGTCTTGCTTGTAGGAAGACACAGAGCCTGGGATTTAACTCCATTTCTGAAGGGAAACACACAGCATTTTTCTCATCCATGGATCACACTCTGCTTTAGAGTGAGAAGCACGCTCTTGCTTTTAGAATCTCTAATATAGCAGGTAATCTGAGTGTGCCCAGAACAAAAGAACGGTGTTTCCTACACATACAGACCATATGTAATCCAAATCTGCTTCTGAAACTGATACAAAAAACTGACCCTCTAACATTCAATGCTTGTCAGTTAAAATGAGAATCCTGTGAGCTTCGTGAACGATGTAGTTCGTTTGAGCAGAAAAGTGACTGCCCTTACCAGAATCGAAGTCTTGCTTGTAGGAAGACTGAGAGCCTTGGATTTAACTCCATTTCTGAAGTGAAACACACAGTAGTGTTCTCATTCATTGATCACACTATGCTTTAGAACAAGAAGCATGCTCTTGCTTTCTAGAGTCTCTAAGACAGCAGGAAACGTGATTTTGCTGAGAACAAAAGAACAGTGTTTCCTACATATAAGGACCATATGTAGTCCAACTCTTCTTCTGAAACTGATACAAAGCACTGGTCCTCTAACAAACAATGCTTGTCTGTTAAGATGAGAAACGTGTGACCTCTGTGAATGATGTAGTTCGTTTGAGCTGAAAAGTGACTGCCCTTACCTGAAACGAAATCTTGCTTGTAGAAAGACACAGAGCCTTGGATTTAACTCCATTTCTGAATGGAAACAAACAGCATAGTTCTCATCATGGATCACACTCTGCTTTAGAGCAAGAAGCATGCTCTTGCTTTATAGAGTCTCTAAGACAGCAAGAAATCTCAGTGTGCCCAGAACAAAAGAACGGTGTTTCCTACACATACGGACCATATCTAGTTCAACTCTGCTTCTGAAACTGATACAAAGCACTGGTCCTCTAACATCCAATGCTTGTCTGTTAAGATGAGAAACGTGTGAGCTTCGTGAACGATGTAGTTCGTTTGAGCAGAAAAGTGACTGCCCTTACCTGAAACGAAGTCTTGCTTGTAGGAAGACACAGAGCCTGGGATTTAACTCCATTTCTGAATGGAAACACACAGCAAAGTTCTCATCCATGGATCACACTCTGCTTTAGAGCAAGAAGCATGCTCTTGCTTTCTAGAGTCTCTCATACAGCAGGAAATCAGAGTATGCCCAGAACAAAGAACGGAGTTTCCTACACATACAGACCATATGTAGACCAACTCTTCTTCTGAAACTACTACAAAGCACTTACTGTCTAACATCCAATGCTTGTCAGTTAAGATGAGAAACGTGTGAGCTTCGTGAACGATGTAGTTCGTTTGAGCAGAAAAGTGACTGCCCTTACCTGAATCGAAGTCTTGCTTGCAGGAAGACTCAGACCCGGATTTAACTCCATTTCTGAAGTGAAACACACAGCAGTGTAATCATCCATTGATCACACTCTGCTTTAGAACAAGAAGCACGCTCTTGCTTTCTGGATTCTCTAAGACAGCAGGAAACGTGTGTTTGCTGAGAACAAAAGAACTGTGTATCCTACACATACGGACCATATCTAGTTCAACTCTGCTTCTGAAACTGATACAAAGCACTGGTCCTCTAACATCCAATGCTTGTCTGTTAAGATGAGAAACGTGTGAGTTTCGTGAACGATGTTGTTCGTTTGAGCTGAAAAATGACTGCCCTTACCTGAAAAGAAGTCTTGATTGTAGGAAGACACAGAGCCTGGGATTTAACTTCATTTCTGAATGGAAACACACAGCATAATTCTCATCTATGGATCACACTCTGCTTTAGAGCGAGAAGCATACTCTTGCATTATAGAGTCTCTAATACAGCAGGTAATTTGAGTGTGCCCAGAACAAAAGAACGGAGCTTCCTCCACATAAAGACCACATGTAGTCCAACTCTTCTTCTGAAACTGATACAAAGCACTGACCCTCTAACATCCAATGCTTGTCAGGTAAGATGAGAAACGTGTGAACTTCGTGAACGATGTAGTTCGTTTGAGCATAAAAGTGACTGCCATTACCTGAATCGAAGTCTTGCTTGTAGGAAGACTCAGAGCCTGGGATTGAACTCCATTTCTGAAGTGAAACACACAGCAATGTAATCATCCATTGATCACACTCTGCTTTAGAACAAGAAGCACGCTCTTGCTTTCTGGAGTCTCTAAGACAGCAGGAAACGTGAATGTGATAGAACAAAAGAACGGTGTTTCCTACACATACGGACCATATCTAGTCCAATTCTGTTTCTGAAACTGACACAAAGCACTGGTCCGCTAACATCCAATGCTTGTCTGTTAAGATGAGAAATGTGTGAGCTCAGAGAACGATGTAGTTCTTTGGAGCTGAAAAGTGACTGCCGTTACCTGAAATGAAGTCTTGCTTGTAGGAAGACACAGAGATTGGGATTTAACTCCATTTCTGAAGGGAAACACACAGCATAGTTCTCATCCATGGATCACACTCTGCTTTAGAGCGAGACGCACGCTCTTGCTTTCTAGAGTCTCTAACACAGCAGGAAACGTGAGTGTGCTGAGTACAAAAGAAAGGTGTTTCCTACACATACGGACCATATCTAGTCCAACTCTCCTTCTTAAACTGATACAAAGCACTGGTCCTCTAACATCCAATGCTTGTCTGTTAAGAGGAGAAATGTGTGAGCTCCGTGAACGCTGTAGTTCGTTTGAGCTGAAAAGTGACTGCCCTTACCTGAAACGAAGTCTTGCTTGTAGGAAGACACAGAGCCTGGGATTTAACTCCATTTCTGAAATGAAACACACAGCATAGGTCTCATCCATGGATCACACTCTGCTTTAGAGCGAGAAGCACGCTCTTGCTTTCTACAGTCTCTAAGACATCAGGAAACGTGAGTGTGCTGAGAACAAAAGAACGGTGTTTCCTACACGTACGGACCATATCTAGTCCAACACTGCTTCTGAAACTGATACAAAGCACTGGTCCTCTAACATCCAATGCTTGTCTGTTAAGAGGAGAAATGTGTGAGCTCCGTGAACGCTGTAGTTCGTTTGAGCTGAAAAGTGACTGCCATTACCTGAAAGGAAGTCTTGCTTGTAGTAAGAAACAGACCCTGGGATTTAACTCCATTTCTGAAGGGAAACAACAGCATTCTTCTCATCCATGGATCACACTCTGCTTTAGAGCGAGAAGCACGCTCTTGCTTTTAGAATCTCTAATAGAGCAGGTAATCTGAGTGTGCCCAGAACAAAGAACGGAGTTTCCTACACATACAGACCATATGTAGACCAACTCTTCTTCTGAAACTGATACAAAGCACTTACCGTCTAACATCCAATGCTTGTCAGTTAAGATGAGAAACGTGTGAGCTTCGTGAACGATGTAGTTCGTTTGAGCAGAAAAGTGACTGCCCTTGCCTGAATCGAAGTCTTGCTTGTAGGAAGACTCAGACCCTGGGATTTAACTCCATTTCTGAAGTGAAACACACAGCAGTGTAATCATCCATTGATCACACTCTGCTTTAGAACAAGAAGCACGCTCTTCCTTTCTGGAGTCTCTAAGACAGCAGGAAACGTGTGTGTGCTGAGAACAAAAGAACTGTGTTTCCTACACATACAGACCATATCTAGTTCAACAATGCTTCTGAAACTGATACAAAGCACTGGTCCTCTAACATCCAATGCTTGTCAGTTAAGATGGGAAACGTGTGAGCTTCATGAACGATGTAATTCGTTTGAGCATAAAAGTGACTGCCATTACCTTAAACGAAGTCTTGCTTGTAGGAAGACTCAGAGCCTGGGATTTAACTCCATTTCTGAAGTGAAACACACAGCAGTGTTCTCATCCATTGATCATACTCTGCTTTAGAACAAGAAGCATGCTCTTGCTTTCTAGATTCTCTAAGACAGCAGGAAACGTGATTTTGCTGAGAACAAAGAAGGGTGTTTCCTATACATACGGACAATATCTAGTTCAACTCTGCTTCTGAAACTGATACAAAGCAGTGACCCTCTAACATCCAATTCTTGTCAGTTAAGATGAGAAACGTGTGAGCTTCGTGAATGATGTAGTTCGTTTGAGCAGAAAAGTGACTGCCCTTACCTGAATTGAAGTCTTCCTTGTAGGAAGACTCAGAGCCTGTGATTTAACTTCATTTCTGAAGGGAAACACACAGCATAGTTCTCATCCATGGATCACACTCTGCTTTAGAGCAAGAGGCATGCTCTTGCTTTATAGAGTCGATAAGACAGCAGGAAATCTGAGTGTGCACAGAACAAAAGAACGGAGTTTCCTACACATACGGACCATATGTAGTCCAACTCTTCTTCTGAAACTGATACAAAGCACTGGTCCTCTAACATCCAATGCTTGTCAGTTAAGATGGAAAACGTGTGAGCTTCATGAACAATGTAGTTCGTTTGAGTAGAAAAGTGACTGCCCTTTCCTTAAACGAAGTCTTGTTTGTAGGAAGACACATAGTCTGGGATTTAATTCAATTTCTGAAGGGAAACACACAGCATAGTTCTCATCCATGGATCACACTCTGCTTTAGAGCGAGAAGCACGCTCTTGCTTTCTGGAGTCTCTAACACAGCAGGAAACGTGAGTGTACTGAGAACAAAAGAACGGTGTTTCCTACACATACGGACCATATCTAGTCCAACTCTGCTTCTGAAACTGATATAAAGCACTAGTCCTCTAACATCCTATGCTTGTCACTTAATATGAGAATCGTGTGAGCTTTGTGAATAATGTAGTTCCTTTGAACTGAAAAGTGACTGCCCTTACCTGAAACGAAGTCTTGCTTGTAGTAAGACACAGAGCCTGGGCTTTAACTCCATTTCTGGAGGAAACACACAGCATTTTTCTCATCCATGGATCACACTCTGCTTTAGAGCGAGAAGCACGCTCTTGCTTTTAGAATCTCTAATATAGCAGGTAATCTGATTGTGTCCCGAACAAAAGAACGGTGTTTCCTACACATACAGACCATATGTAGTCCAAATCTGCTTCTGAAACTGATACAAAGCACTGACCCTCCAACATCCAATGCTTGTCAGTTAAGATGAGAAACCTGTGAGCTTCGTGAACGATGTAGTTCGTTTGAGCAGAAAAGTGACTGCCCTTACCTGAATCGAAGTCTTGCTTGTAGGAAGACTCAGAGCCTGGGATTTAACTCCATTTTTGAAGTGAAACACACAGCAGTGTTCTCATCCATTGATCACACTCTGCTTTAGAACAAGAAGCACGCTCTTGCTTTCTAGAGTCTCTAAGACAGCAGGAAACGTGATTTTGCTGAGAACAAAAGAACGGTGTTTCCTACATATATGGACCATATCTAGTCCAACTCTGCTTCTTAAACTGATACAAAGCACTGGTCCTCTAACATCCAATACTTGTCTGTTAAGATGAGAAACGTGTGAGCTCCGTGAACAATGTAGTTCGATTGAGCTGAAAAGTGACTGCCCTTACCTGAAACGAAGTCTTGCTTGTAGTAAGAATCAGAGCCTGGGATTTAACTCCATTTCTGCAAGGAAACACACAGCATTTTTCTCATCATGGATCACACTCTGCTTTAGAGCAAGAAGCATGCTCTTGCTTTATAGAGTCTCTAAGACAGCAGGAAATCTCAGTGTGCCCAGAACAAAACAACGGTGTTTCCTACACATACGGACCATATCTAGTCCAACTCTTCTTCTGAAACTGATACAAATCACTGGTCCTCTAACATCCAATGCTTGTCTGTTAAGAGGAGAAATGTGTGAGCTCCGTGAACGCTGTAGTTCGTTTGAGCTGAAAAGTGACTGCCCTTACCTGAAACGAAGTCTTGCTTGTAGGAAGACACAGAGCCTGGGATTTAACTCCATTTCTGAAATGAAACACACAGCATAGGTCTCATCCATGGATCACACTCTGCTTTAGAGCGAGAAGCACGCTCTTGCTTTCTACAGTCTCTAAGACATCAGGAAACGTGAGTGTGCTGAGAACAAAAGAACGGTGTTTCCTACACGTACGGACCATATCTAGTCCAACTCTGCTTCTGAAACTGATACAAAGCACTGGTCCTCTAACATCCAATGCTTGTCTGTTAAGAGGAGAAATGTGTGAGCTCCGTGAACGCTGTAGTTCGTTTGAGCTGAAAAGTGACTGCCATTACCTGAAAGGAAGTCTTGCTTGTAGTAAGAAACAGACCCTGGGATTTAACTCCATTTCTGAAGGGAAACAACAGCATTCTTCTCATCCATGGATCACACTCTGCTTTAGAGCGAGAAGCACGCTCTTGCTTTTAGAATCTCTAATAGAGCAGGTAATCTGAGTGTGCCCAGAACAAAGAACGGAGTTTCCTACACATACAGACCATATGTAGACCAACTCTTCTTCGGAAACTGATACAAAGCACTTACCGTCTAACATCCAATGCTTGTCAGTTAAGATGAGAAACGTGTGAGCTTCGTGAACGATGTAGTTCGTTTGAGCAGAAAAGTGACTGCCCTTACCTGAATCGAAGTCTTGCTTGTAGGAAGACTCAGACCCTGGGATTTAACTCCATTTCTGAAGTGAAACACACAGCAGTGTAATCATCCATTGATCACACTCTGCTTTAGAACAAGAAGCACGCTCTTCCTTTCTGGAGTCTCTAAGACAGCAGGAAACGTGTGTGTGCTGAGAACAAAAGAACTGTGTTTCCTACACATACGGACCATATCTAGTTCAACAATGCTTCTGAAACTGATACAAAGCACTGGTCCTCTAACATCCAATGCTTCTCAGTTAAGATGGGAAACGTGTGAGCTTCATGAACGATGTAATTCGTTTGAGCAGAAAAGTGACTGCCCTTACCTTAAACGAAGTCTTCCTTGTAGGAAGACTCAGAGCCTGGGATTTAACTCCATTTCTGAAGTGAAACACACAGCAGTGTTCTCA
The DNA here is from genome assembly GCA_949786385.1 of Onychomys leucogaster. Taxonomy (NCBI): domain Eukaryota; kingdom Metazoa; phylum Chordata; class Mammalia; order Rodentia; family Cricetidae; genus Onychomys; species Onychomys leucogaster. Next base: position 1,548,471 of record CATKUP010000069.1, read on the forward strand.
TCCATTGATCATACTCTGCTTTAGAACAAGAAGCATGCTCTTGCTTTCTAGATTCTCTAAGACAGCAGGAAACGTGATTTTGCTGAGAACAAAGAAGGGTGTTTCCTATACATACGGACAATATCTAGTTCAACTCTGCTTCTGAAACTGATACAAAGCAGTGACCCTCTAACATCCAATTCTTGTCAGTTAAGATGAGAAACGTGTGAGCTTCGTGAATGATGTAGTTCGTTTGAGCAGAAAAGTGACTGCCCTTACCTGAATTGAAGTCTTCCTTGTAGGAAGACTCAGAGCCTGTGATTTAACTTCATTTCTGAAGGGAAACACACAGCATAGTTCTCATCCATGGATCACACTCTGCTTTAGAGCAAGAGGCATGCTCTTGCTTTATAGAGTCGATAAGACAGCAGGAAATCTGAGTGTGCACAGAACAAAAGAACGGAGTTTCCTACACATACGGACCATATGTAGTCCAACTCTTCTTCTGAAACTGATACAAAGCACTGGTCCTCTAACATCCAATGCTTGTCAGTTAAGATGGAAAACGTGTGAGCTTCATGAACAATGTAGTTCGTTTGAGTAGAAAAGTGACTGCCCTTTCCTTAAACGAAGTCTTGTTTGTAGGAAGACACATAGTCTGGGATTTAATTCAATTTCTGAAGGGAAACACACAGCATAGTTCTCATCCATGGATCACACTCTGCTTTAGAGCGAGAAGCACGCTCTTGCTTTCTGGAGTCTCTAACACAGCAGGAAACGTGAGTGTACTGAGAACAAAAGAACGGTGTTTCCTACACATACGGACCATATCTAGTCCAACTCTGCTTCTGAAACTGATATAAAGCACTAGTCCTCTAACATCCTATGCTTGTCACTTAATATGAGAATCGTGTGAGCTTTGTGAATAATGTAGTTCCTTTGAACTGAAAAGTGACTGCCCTTACCTGAAACGAAGTCTTGCTTGTAGTAAGACACAGAGCCTGGGCTTTAACTCCATTTCTGGAGGAAACACACAGCATTTTTCTCATCCATGGATCACACTCTGCTTTAGAGCGAAAAGCACGCTCTTGCTTTTAGAATCTCTAATATAGCAGGTAATCTGAGTGTGTCCCGAACAAAAGAACGGTGTTTCCTACACATACAGACCATATGTAGTCCAAATCTGCTTCTGAAACTGATACAAAGCACTGACCCTCCAACATCCAATGCTTGTCAGTTAAGATGAGAAACCGGTGAGCTTCGTGAACGATGTAGTTCGTTTGAGCAGAAAAGTGACTGCCCTTACCTGAATCGAAGTCTTGCTTGTAGGAAGACTCAGAGCCTGGGATTTAACTCCATTTTTGAAGTGAAACACACAGCAGTGTTCTCATCCATTGATCACACTCTGCTTTAGAACAAGAAGCACGCTCTTGCTTTCTAGAGTCTCTAAGACAGCAGGAAACGTGATTTTGCTGAGAACAAAAGAACGGTGTTTCCTACATATATGGACCATATCTAGTCCAACTCTGCTTCTTAAACTGATACAAAGCACTGGTCCTCTAACATCCAATACTTGTCTGTTAAGATGAGAAACGTGTGAGCTCCGTGAACAATGTAGTTCGATTGAGCTGAAAAGTGACTGCCCTTACCTGAAACGAAGTCTTGCTTGTAGTAAGACACAGAGCCTGGGATTTAACTCCATTTCTGCAAGGAAACACACAGCATTTTTCTCATCATGGATCACACTCTGCTTTAGAGCAAGAAGCATGCTCTTGCTTTATAGAGTCTCTAAGACAGCAGGAAATCTCAGTGTGCCCAGAACAAAAGAACGGTGTTTCCTACACATACGGACCATATCTAGTCCAACTCTTCTTCTGAAACTGATACAAAGCACTGGTCCTCTAACATACAATGCTTGTCTGTTAAGATGAGAAACGTGTGAGCTTCGTGAACGATGTAGTTCGTTTGAGCAGAAAAGTGACTGCCCTTACCTGAAACGAAGTCTTGCTTGTAGGAAGACACAGAGCCTGGGATTTAACTCCATTTCTGAATGGAAACACACAGCATAGTTCTCATCCATGGATCACACTCTGCTTTAGAGCAAGAAGCATGCTCTTGCTTTCTAGATTCTCTCATACAGCAGGAAATCAGAGTATGCCCAGAACAAAGAACGGAGTTTCCTACACATACAGACCATATGTAGACCAACTCTTCTTCTGAAACTGATACAAAGCACTTACCGTCTAACATCCAATGCTTGTCAGTTAAGATGAGAAACGTGTGATCTCCGTGAACAATGTAGTTCGATTGAGCTGAAAAGTGACTGTCCTTAACTGAAACGAAGTCTTGCTTGTAGTAAGACACAGAGCCTGGGATTTAACTCCATTTCTGCAAGGAAACACACAGCATTTTTCTCATCCATGGATCACACTCTGCTTTAGAGTGAGAAGCACGCTCTTGCTTTTAGAATCTCTAATATAGCAGGTAATCTGAGTGTGCCCAGAACAAAAGAACGGTGTTTCCTACACATACAGACCATATGTAATCCAAATCTGCTTCTGAAACTGATACAAAAAACTGACCCTCTAACATTCAATGCTTGTCAGTTAAAATGAGAATCCTGTGAGCTTCGTGAACGATGTAGTTCGTTTGAGCAGAAAAGTGACTGCCCTTACCAGAATCGAAGTCTTGCTTGTAGGAAGACTGAGAGCCTGGGATTTAACTCCATTTCTGAAGTGAAACACACAGTAGTGTTCTCATCCATTGATCACACTATGCTTTAGAACAAGAAGCATGCTCTTGCTTTCTAGAGTCTCTAAGACAGCAGGAAACGTGATTTTGCTGAGAACAAAAGAACGGTGTTTCCTACATATAAGGACCATATGTAGTCCAACTCTTCTTCTGAAACTGATACAAAGCACTGGTCCTCTAACAAACAATGCTTGTCTGTTAAGATGAGAAACGTGTGACCTCCGTGAATGATGTAGTTCATTTGAGCTGAAAAGTGACTGCCCTTACCTGAAACGAAATCTTGCTTGTAGAAAGACACAGAGCCTTGGATTTAACTCCATTTCTGAATGGAAACAAACAGCATAGTTCTCATCATGGATCACACTCTGCTTTAGAGCAAGAAGCATGCTCTTGCTTTATAGAGTCTCTAAGACAGCAGGAAATCTCAGTGTGCCCAGAACAAAAGAACGGTGTTTCCTACACATATGGACCATATCTAGTTCAACTCTGCTTCTGAAACTGATACAAAGCACTGACCCTCCAACATCCAATGCTTGTCTGTTAAGATGAGAAACGTGTGAGCTTCGTGAACGATGTAGTTCGTTTGAGCAGAAAAGTGACTGCCCTTACCTGAATCGAAGTCTTGCTTGTAGGAAGACTCAGAGCCTAGGATTTAACTCCATTTTTGAAGTGAAACACACAGCAGTGTTCTCATCCATTGATCACACTCTGCTTTAGAACAAGAAGCACGCTCTTGCTTTCTAGAGTCTCTAAGACAGCAGGAAACGTGATTTTGCTGAGAACAAAAGAACGGTGTTTACTACATATATGGACCATATCTAGTCCAACTCTGCTTCTTACACTGATACAAAGCACTGGTCCTCTAACATCCAATACTTGTCTGTTAAGATGAGAAACGTGTGAGCTCCGTGAACAATGTAGTTCGATTGAGCTGAAAAGTGACTGCCCTTAACTGAAACGAAGTCTTGCTTGTAGTAAGACACAGAGCCTTGGATTTAACTCCATTTCTGAATGGAAACAAACAGCATAGTTCTCATCATGGATCACACTCTGCTTTAGAGCAAGAAGCATGCTCTTGCTTTATAGACTCTCTAAGACAGCAGGAAATCTCAGTGTGCCCAGAACAAAAGAACGGTGTTTCCTACACATACGGACCATATCTAGTTCAACTCTGCTTCTGAAACTGATACAAAGCACTGGTCCTCTAACATCCAATGCTTGTCTGTTAAGATGAGAAACGTGTGAGCTTCGTGAATGATGTAGTTCGTTTGAGCAGAAAAGTGACTGCCCTTACCTGAAACGAAGTCTTGCTTGTAGGAAGACACAGAGCCTGGGATTTAACTCCATTTCTGAAGTGAAACACACAGCAATGTAATCATCCATTGATCACATTCTGCTTTAGAACAAGAAGCATGCTCTTGCTTTTAGAATCTCTAATATAGCAGGTAATCTGAGTGTGCCCAGAACAAAGAACGGAGTTTCCTACAAATACAGACCATATGTAGTCCAACTCTTCTTCTGAAACTGATACAAAGCACTGGTCCTCTAACATCCAATGCTTGTACAGTTACGATAGGAAACGTGTGAGCTTCATGAACGATGTAGTTCGTTTGAGCAGAAAAGTGACTGCCCTTACCTGAAACGAAGTCTTGCTTGTAGGAATACTCAGAGCCTGGGATTTAACTCCATTTCTGAAGTGAAACACACAGCAGTGTTCTCATCCATTGATCATACTCCTCTTTAGAACAAGAAGCACGCTCTTGCTTTCTAGAGTCTCTAAGACAGCAGGAAACGTGATTTTGCTGAGAACAAAAGAACTGTGTTTCCCACACATACGGACCATATCTAGTCCAACTCTGCTTCTTAAACTGATACAAAGCACTGGTCCTCTAACATCCAGTGCTTCTCTGTTAAGATGAGAAACGTGTGAGCTCCGTGAACGATGTAGTTCGTTTGAGCTGAAAAGTGACTGCCCTTACCTGAAACGAAGTCTTGCTTGTAGGAAGACACAGAGCCTGGGATTTAACTCCATTTCTGAAATGAAACACACAGCATAGGTCTCATCCATGGATCACACTCTGCTTTAGAGCGAGAAGCACGCTCTTGCTTTCTACAGTCTCTAAGACATCAGGAAACGTTAGTGTGCTGAGAACAAAAGAACGGTGTTTCCAACACGTACGGACCATATCTAGTCCAACTCTGCTTCTGAAACTGATACAAAGCACTGGTCCTCTAACATCCTATGCTTGTCAGTTAAGATGAGAAACGTGTGAGCTTTGTGAATGATGTAGTTCCTTTGAACTGAAAAGTGACTGCCATTACCTGAAACGAAGTCTTGCTTGTAGTAAGAAACAGAGCCTGGGATTTAACTCCATTTCTGAAGGGAAACACACAGCATTCTTCTCATCCATGGATCACACTCTGCTTTAGAGCGAGAAGCACGCTCTTGCTTTTAGAATCTCTAATATATCAGGTAATCTGAGTGTGCCCAGAACAAAGAACGGAGTTTCCTACACATACAGACCATATGTAGACCAACTCTTCTTCTGAAACTGATACAAAGCACTTACCGTCTAACATCCAATGCTTGTCAGTTAAGATGAGAAACGTGTGAGCTTCGTGAACGATGTAGTTCGTTTGAGCAGAAAAGTGACTGCCCTTACCTGAATCGAAGTCTTGCTTGCAGGAAGACTCAGACCCGGATTTAAGTCCATTTCTGAAGTGAAACACACAGCAGTGTAATCATCCATTGATCACACTCTGCTTTAGAACAAGAAGCACGCTCTTGCTTTCTGGAGTCTCTAAGACAGCAGGAAACGTGTGTTTGCTGAGAACAAAAGAACTGTGTTTCCTACACATACGGACCATATCTAGTTCAACTCTGCTTCTGAAACTGATACAAAGCACTGGTCCTCTAACATCCAATGCTTGTCTGTTAAGATGAGAAACGTGTGAGCTTCGTGAACGATGTTGTTCGTTTGAGCTGAAAAATGACTGCCCTTACCTGAAAAGAAGTCTTGATTGTAGGAAGACACAGAGCCTGGGATTTAACACCATTTCTGAATGGAAACACACAGCATAATTCTCATCTATGGATCACACTCTGCTTTAGAGCGAGAAGCACGCTCTTGCTTTATAGAGTCTCTAATACAGCAGGTAATTTGAGTGTGGCCAGAACAAAAGAACGGAGCTTCCTCCACATAAAGACCACATGTAGTCCAACTCTTCTTCTGAAACTGATACAAAGCACTGACCCTCTAACATCCAATGCTTGTCAGGTAAGATGAGAAACGTGTGAACTTCGTGAACGATGTAGTTCGTTTGAGCATAAAAGTGACTGCCATTACCTGAATCGAAGTCTTGCTTGTAGGAAGACTCAGAGCCTGGTATTTAACTCCATTTCTGAAGTGAAACACACAGCAATGTAATCATCCATTGATCACACTCTGCTTTAGAACAAGAAGCACGCTCTTGCTTTCTGGAGTCTCTAAGACAGCAGGAAACGTGAATGTGATAGAACAAAAGAACGGTGTTTCCTACACATACGGACCATATCTAGTCCAATTCTGTTTCTGAAACTGACACAAAGCACTGGTCCGCTAACATCCAATGCTTGTCTGTTAAGATGAGAAATGTGTGAGCTCAGAGAACGATGTAGTTCTTTGGAGCTGAAAAGTGACTGCCGTTACCTGAAATGAAGTCTTGCTTGTAGGAAGACACAGAGATTGGGATTTAACTCCATTTCTGAAGGGAAAAACAGAGCATAGTTCTCATCCATGGAACACACTCTGCTTTAGAGCGAGACGCACGCTCTTGCTTTCTAGAGTCTCTAACACAGCAGGAAACGTGAGTGTGCTGAGAACAAAAGAAAGGTGTTTCCTACACATACGGACCATATCTAGTCCAACTCTCCTTCTTAAACTGATACAAAGCACTGGTCCTCTAACATCCAATGCTTGTCTGTTAAGATGAGAAATGTGTGAGCTCCGTGAACGCTGTAGTTCGTTTGAGCTGAAAAGTGACTGCCCTTACCTGAAACGAAGTCTTGCTTGTAGGAAGACACAGAGCCTGGGATTTAACTCCATTTCTGAAATGAAACACACAGCATAGGTCTCATCCATGGATCACACTCTGCTTTAGAGCGAGAAGCACGCTCTTGCTTTCTACAGTCTCTAAGACATCAGGAAACGTGAGTGTGCTGAGAACAAAAGAACGGTGTTTCCTACACGTACGGACCATATCTAGTTCAACTCTGCTTCTGAAACTGATACAAAGCACTGGTCCTCTAACATCCTATGCTTGTCAGTTAAGATGAGAAACGTGTGAGCTTTGTGAATGATGTAGTTCCTTTGAACTGAAAAGTGACTGCCATTACCTGAAACGAAGTCTTGCTTGTAGTAAGAAACAGAGCCTGGGATTTAACTCCATTTCTGAAGGGAAACACACAGCATTCTTCTCATCCATGGATCACACTCTGCTTTAGAGCGAGAAGCACGCTCTTGCTTTTAGAATCTCTAATATATCAGGTAATCTGAGTGTGCCCAGAACAAAGAACGGAGTTTCCTACACATACAGACCATATGTAGACCAACTCTGCTTCTGAAACTGATACAAAGCACTTACCGTCTAACATCCAATGCTTGTCAGTTAAGATGAGAAACGTGTGAGCTTCGTGAATGATGTAGTTCGTTTGAGCAGAAAAGTGACTGCCCTTACCTGAAACGAAGTCTTGCTTGTAGGAAGACACAGAGCCTGGGATTTAACTCCATTTCTGAAGTGAAACACACAGCAATGTAATCATCCATTGATCACATTCTGCTTTAGAACAAGAAGCACGCTCTTGCTTTTAGAATCTCTAATATAGCAGGTAATCTGAGTGTGCCCAGAACAAAGAACGGAGTTTCCTACAAATACAGACCATATGTAGTCCAACTCTTCTTCTGAAACTGATACAAAGCACTGGTCCTCTAACATCCAATGCTTGTACAGTTACGATAGGAAACGTGTGAGCTTCATGAACGATGTAGTTCGTTTGAGCAGAAAAGTGACTGCCCTTACCTGAAACGAAGTCTTGCTTGTAGGAATACTCAGAGCCTGGGATTTAACTCCATTTCTGAAGTGAAACACACAGCAGTGTTCTCATCCATTGATCATACTCCTCTTTAGAACAAGAAGCACGCTCTTGCTTTCTAGAGTCTCTAAGACAGCAGGAAACGTGATTTTGCTGAGAACAAAAGAACTGTGTTTCCTACACATACGGACCATATCTAGTCCAACTCTGCTTCTTAAACAGATACAAAGCACTGGTCCTCTAACATCCAGTGCTTCTCTGTTAAGATGAGAAACGTGTGAGCTCCGTGAACGATGTAGTTCGTTTGAGCTGAAAAGTGACTGCCCTTACCTGAAACGAAGTCTTGCTTGTAGGAAGACACAGAGCCTGGGATTTAACTCCATTTCTGAAATGAAACACACAGCATAGGTCTCATCCATGGATCACACTCTGCTTTAGAGCGAGAAGCACGCTCTTGCTTTCTACAGTCTCTAAGACATCAGGAAACGTTAGTGTGCTGAGAACAAAAGAACGGTGTTTCCAACACGTACGGACCATATCTAGTCCAACTCTGCTTCTGAAACTGATACAAAGCACTGGTCCTCTAACATCCTATGCTTGTCAGTTAAGATGAGAAACGTGTGAGCTTTGTGAATGATGTAGTTCCTTTGAACTGAAAAGTGACTGCCATTACCTGAAACGAAGTCTTGCTTGTAGTAAGAAACAGAGCCTGGGATTTAACTCCATTTCTGAAGGGAAACACACAGCATTCTTCTCATCCATGGATCACACTCTGCTTTAGAGCGAGAAGCACGCTCTTGCTTTTAGAATCTCTAATATATCAGGTAATCTGAGTGTGCCCAGAACAAAGAACGGAGTTTCCTACACATACAGACCATATGTAGACCAACTCTTCTTCTGAAACTGATACAAAGCACTTACCGTCTAACATCCAATGCTTGTCAGTTAAGATGAGAAACGTGTGAGCTTCGTGAACGATGTAGTTCGTTTGAGCAGAAAAGTGACTGCCCTTACCTGAATCGAAGTCTTGCTTGCAGGAAGACTCAGACCCGGATTTAAGTCCATTTCTGAAGTGAAACACACAGCAGTGTAATCATCCATTGATCACACTCTGCTTTAGAACAAGAAGCACGCTCTTGCTTTCTGGAGTCTCTAAGACAGCAGGAAACGTGTGTTTGCTGAGAACAAAAGAACTGTGTTTCCTACACATACGGACCATATCTAGTTCAACTCTGCTTCTGAAACTGATACAAAGCACTGGTCCTCTAACATCCAATGCTTGTCTGTTAAGATGAGAAACGTGTGAGCTTCGTGAACGATGTTGTTCGTTTGAGCTGAAAAATGACTGCCCTTACCTGAAAAGAAGTCTTGATTGTAGGAAGACACAGAGCCTGGGATTTAACACCATTTCTGAATGGAAACACACAGCATAATTCTCATCTATGGATCACACTCTGCTTTAGAGCGAGAAGCACGCTCTTGCTTTATAGAGTCTCTAATACAGCAGGTAATTTGAGTGTGGCCAGAACAAAAGAACGGAGCTTCCTCCACATAAAGACCACATGTAGTCCAACTCTTCTTCTGAAACTGATACAAAGCACTGACCCTCTAACATCCAATGCTTGTCAGGTAAGATGAGAAACGTGTGAACTTCGTGAACGATGTAGTTCGTTTGAGCATAAAAGTGACTGCCATTACCTGAATCGAAGTCTTGCTTGTAGGAAGACTCAGAGCCTGGTATTTAACTCCATTTCTGAAGTGAAACACACAGCAATGTAATCATCCATTGATCACACTCTGCTTTAGAACAAGAAGCACGCTCTTGCTTTCTGGAGTCTCTAAGACAGCAGGAAACGTGAATGTGATAGAACAAAAGAACGGTGTTTCCTACACATACGGACCATATCTAGTCCAATTCTGTTTCTGAAACTGACACAAAGCACTGGTCCGCTAACATCCAATGCTTGTCTGTTAAGATGAGAAATGTGTGAGCTCAGAGAACGATGTAGTTCTTTGGAGCTGAAAAGTGACTGCCGTTACCTGAAATGAAGTCTTGCTTGTAGGAAGACACAGAGATTGGGATTTAACTCCATTTCTGAAGGGAAAAACAGAGCATAGTTCTCATCCATGGATCACACTCTGCTTTAGAGCGAGACGCACGCTCTTGCTTTCTAGAGTCTCTAACACAGCAGGAAACGTGAGTGTGCTGAGAACAAAAGAAAGGTGTTTCCTACACATACGGACCATATCTAGTCCAACTCTCCTTCTTAAACTGATACAAAGCACTGGTCCTCTAACATCCAATGCTTGTCTGTTAAGAGGAGAAATGTGTGAGCTCCGTGAACGCTGTAGTTCGTTTGAGCTGAAAAGTGACTGCCCTTACCTGAAACGAAGTCTTGCTTGTAGGAAGACACAGAGCCTGGGATTTAACTCCATTTCTGAAATGAAACACACAGCATAGGTCTCATCCATGGATCACACTCTGCTTTAGAGCGAGAAGCACGCTCTTGCTTTCTACAGTCTCTAAGACATCAGGAAACGTGAGTGTGCTGAGAACAAAAGAACGGTGTTTCCTACACGTACGGACCATATCTAGTTCAACTCTGCTTCTGAAACTGATACAAAGCACTGGTCCTCTAACATCCTATGCTTGTCAGTTAAGATGAGAAACGTGTGAGCTTTGTGAATGATGTAGTTCCTTTGAACTGAAAAGTGACTGCCATTACCTGAAACGAAGTCTTGCTTGTAGTAAGAAACAGAGCCTGGGATTTAACTCCATTTCTGAAGGGAAACACACAGCATTCTTCTCATCCATGGATCACACTCTGCTTTAGAGCGAGAAGCACGCTCTTGCTTTTAGAATCTCTAATATATCAGGTAATCTGAGTGTGCCCAGAACAAAGAACGGAGTTTCCTACACATACAGACCATATGTAGACCAACTCTTCTTCTGAAACTGATACAAAGCACTTACCGTCTAACATCCAATGCTTGTCAGTTAAGATGAGAAACATGTGAACTTTGTGAACGATGTAGTTCGTTTGAGCAGAAAAGTGACTGCCCTTACCTGAAACGAAGTCTTGCTTGCAGGAAGACTCAGACCCGGATTTAAGTCCATTTCTGAAGTGAAACACACAGCAGTGTAATCATCCATTGATCACACTCTGCTTTAGAACAAGAAGCACGCTCTTGCTTTCTGGAGTCTCTAAGACAGCAGGAAACGTGTGTTTGCTGAGAACAAAAGAACTGTGTTTCCTACACATACGGACCATATCTAGTTCAACTCTGCTTCTGAAACTGATACAAAGCACTGGTCCTCTAACATCCAATGCTTGTCTGTTAAGATGAGAAACGTGTGAGCTTCGTGAACGATGTTGTTCGTTTGAGCTGAAAAATGACTGCCCTTACCTGAAAAGAAGTCTTGATTGTAGGAAGACACAGAGCCTGGGATTTAACACCATTTCTGAATGGAAACACACAGCATAATTCTCATCTATGGATCACACTCTGCTTTAGAGCGAGAAGCACGCTCTTGCTTTATAGAGTCTCTAATACAGCAGGTAATTTGAGTGTGGCCAGAACAAAAGAACGGAGCTTCCTCCACATAAAGACCACATGTAGTCCAACTCTTCTTCTGAAACTGATACAAAGCACTGACCCTCTAACATCCAATGCTTGTCAGGTAAGATGAGAAACGTGTGAACTTCGTGAACGATGTAGTTCGTTTGAGCATAAAAGTGACTGCCATTACCTGAATCGAAGTCTTGCTTGTAGGAAGACTCAGAGCCTGGTATTTAACTCCATTTCTGAAGTGAAACACACAGCAATGTAATCATCCATTGATCACACTCTGCTTTAGAACAAGAAGCACGCTCTTGCTTTCTGGAGTCTCTAAGACAGCAGGAAACGTGAATGTAATAGAACAAAAGAACGGTGTTTCCTACACATACGGACCATATCTAGTCCAATTCTGTTTCTGAAACTGACACAAAGCACTGGTCCGCTAACATCCAATGCTTGTCTGTTAAGATGAGAAATGTGTGAGCTCAGAGAACGATGTAGTTCTTTGGAGCTGAAAAGTGACTGCCGTTACCTGAAATGAAGTCTTGCTTGTAGGAAGACACAGAGATTGGGATTTAACTCCATTTCTGAAGGGAAAAACACAGCATAGTTCTCATCCATGGATCACACTCTGCTTTAGAGCGAGACGCACGCTCTTGCTTTCTAGAGTCTCTAACACAGCAGGAAACGTGAGTGTGCTGAGAACAAAAGAAAGGTGTTTCCTACACATACGGACCATATCTAGTCCAACTCTGCTTCTGAAACTGATACAAAGCAGTGACCCTCTAACATCCAATTCTTGTCAGTTAAGATGAGAAACGTGTGAGCTTCGTGAATGATGTAGTTCGTTTGAGCAGAAAAGTGACTGCCCTTACCTGAATTGAAGTCTTCCTTGTAGGAAGACTCAGAGCCTGTGATTTAACTTCATTTCTGAAGGGAAACACACAGCATAGTTCTCATCCATGGATCACACTCTGCTTTAGAGCAAGAGGCATGCTCTTGCTTTATAGAGTCGATAAGACAGCAGGAAATCTGAGTGTGCACGGAACAAAAGAACGGAGTTTCCTACACATACGGACCATATGTAGTCCAACTCTTCTTCTGAAACTGATACAAAGCACTGGTCCTCTAACATCCAATGCTTGTCAGTTAAGATGGAAAACGTGTGAGCTTCATGAACAATGTAGTTCGTTTGAGTAGAAAAGTGACTGCCCTTTCCTTAAACGAAGTCTTGTTTGTAGGAAGACACATAGTCTGGGATTTAATTCAATTTCTGAAGGGAAACACACAGCATAGTTCTCATCCATGGATCACACTCTGCTTTAGAGCGAGAAGCACGCTCTTGCTTTCTGGAGTCTCTAACACAGCAGGAAACGTGAGTGTGCTGAGAACAAAAGAACGGTGTTTCCTACACATACGGACCATATCTAGTCCAACTCTGCTTCTGAAACTGATATAAAGCACTATTCCTCTAACATCCTATGCTTGTCACTTAATATGAGAATCGTGTGAGCTTTGTGAATAATGTAGTTCCTTTGAACTGAAAAGTGACTGCCCTTACCTGAAACGAAGTCTTGCTTGTAGTAAGACACAGAGCCTGTTCTTTAACTCCATTTCTGAAGGAAACACACAGCATTTTTCTCATCCATGGATCACACTCTGCTTTAGAGCGAGAAGCACGCTCTTGCTTTTAGAATCTCTAATATAGCAGGTAATCTGAGTGTGTCCCGAACAAAAGAACGGTGTTTCCTACACATACAGACCATATGTAGTCCAAATCTGCTTCTGAAACTGATACAAAGCACTGATCCTCCAACATCCAATGATTGTCAGTTAAGATGAGAAACCTGTGAGCTTCGTGAACGATGTAGTTCGTTTGAGCAGAAAAGTGACTGCCCTTACCTGAAAAGAAGACTTGCTTGTAGGAAGACTCAGAGCCTGGGATTTAACTCCATTTCTGAAGTGAAACACACAGCAGTGTTCTCATCCATTGATCATACTCTGCTTTAGAACAAGAAGCTTGCTCTTGCTTTCTAGATTCTCTAAGACAGCAGGAAACGTAATTTTGCTGAGAACAAAGAAGGGTGTTTCCTATACATACGGACAATATCTAGTCCAACTCTGCTTCTGAAACTGATACAAAGCAGTGACCCTCTAACATCCAATTCTTGTCAGTTAAGATGAGAAACGTGTGAGCTTCGTGAATGATGTAGTTCGTTTGAGCAGAAAAGTGACTGCCCTTACCTGAATTGAAGTCTTCCTTGTAGGAAGACTCAGAGCCTGTGATTTAACTTCATTTCTGAAGGGAAACACACAGCATAGTTCTCATCCATGGATCACACTCTGCTTTAGAGCAAGAGGCATGCTCTTGCTTTATAGAGTCGATAAGACAGCAGGAAATCTGAGTGTGCACAGAACAAAAGAACGGAGTTTCCTACACATACGGACCATATGTAGTCCAACTCTTCTTCTGAAACTGATACAAAGCACTGGTCCTCTAACATCCAATGCTTGTCAGTTAAGATGGAAAACGTGTGAGCTTCATGAACAATGTAGTTCGTTTGAGTAGAAAAGTGACTGCCCTTTCCTTAAACGAAGTCTTGTTTGTAGGAAGACACATAGTCTGGGATTTAATTCAATTTCTGAAGGGAAACACACAGCATAGTTCTCATCCATGGATCACACTCTGCTTTAGAGCGAGAAGCACGCTCTTGCTTTCTGGAGTCTCTAACACAGCAGGAAACGTGAGTGTGCTGAGAACAAAAGAACGGTGTTTCCTACACATACGGACCATATCTAGTCCAACTCTGCTTCTGAAACTGATATAAAGCACTATTCCTCTAACATCCTATGCTTGTCACTTAATATGAGAACCGTGTGAGCTTTGTGAATAATGTAGTTCCTTTGAACTGAAAAGTGACTGCCCTTACCTGAAACGAAGTCTTGCTTGTAGTAAGACACAGAGCCTGTTCTTTAACTCCATTTCTGAAGGAAACACACAGCATTTTTCTCATCCATGGATCACACTCTGCTTTAGAGCGAGAAGCACGCTCTTGCTTTTAGAATCTCTAATATAGCAGGTAATCTGAGTGTGTCCCGAACAAAAGAACGGTGTTTCCTACACATACAGACCATATGTAGTCCAAATCTGCTTCTGAAACTGATACAAAGCACTGATCCTCCAACATCCAATGCTTGTCAGTTAAGATGAGAAACCTGTGAGCTTCGTGAACGATGTAGTTCGTTTGAGCAGAAAAGTGACTGCCCTTACCTGAAAAGAAGACTTGCTTGTAGGAAGACTCAGAGCCTGGGATTTAACTCCATTTTTGAAGGGAAACACACAGCAGTGTTCTCATCCATTGATCACACTCTGCTTTAGAACAAGAAGCACGCTCTTGCTTTCTAGAGTCTGTAAGACAGCAGGAAACGTGATTTTGCTGAGAACAAAAGAACGGTGTTTCCTACATATATGGACCATATCTAGTCCAACTCTGCTTCTGAACCTGATACAAAGCACTGGTCCTCTAACATCCTATGCTTGTCAGTTAAGATGAGAAACGTGTGAGTTTTGTGAATGATGTAGTTCGTTTGAGCTGAAAAATGAATGCCCTTACCTGAAACGAAGTCTTGCTTGTAGGAAGACACAGAGCCTGGGATTTAACTCCATTTCTGAAGGGAAACACACAGCAGAGTTCTCATCCATGGATCACACTCTGCTTTAGAGCGAGAAGCACGCTCTTGCTTTCTAAAGTCTCTAAGACAGCAGGAAACGTGAGTGTGCTGAGAACAAAAGTACGGTGTTTCCTACACATACAGACCATATCTAGTCCAGCTCTGCTTCTGAAACTGATATAAAGCTCTAGTCCTCTAACATCCTATGCTTGTCACTTAATATGAGAATCGTGTGAGCTTTGTGAATAATGTAGTTCCTTTGAACTGAAAAGTGACTGCCCTTACCTGAAACGAAGTCTTGCTTGTAGTAAGACACAGAGCCTGGGCTTTAACTCCATTTCTGAAGGAAACACACAGCATTTTTCATATCCATGGATCACACTCTGCTTTAGAGCGAGAAGCACGCTCTTGCTTTTAGAATCTCTAATATAGCAGGTAATCTGAGTGTGTCCAGAACAAAAGAACGGTGTTTCCTACACATACAGACCATATGTAGTCCAAATCTGCTTCTGAAACTGATACAAAGCACTGACCCTCCAACATCCAATGCTTGTCAGTTAAGATGAGAAACCTGTGAGCTTCGTGAACGATGTAGTTCGTTTGAGCAGAAAAGTGACTGCCCTTACCTGAATCTAAGTCTTGCTTGTAGGAAGACTCAGAGCCTAGGATTTAACTCCATTTTTGAAGTGAAACACACAGCAGTGTTCTCATCCATTGATCACACTCTGCTTTAGAACAAGAAGCACGCTCTTGCTTTCTAGAGTCTCTAAGACAGCAGGAAACGTGATTTTGCTGAGAACAAAAGAACGGTGTTTCCTACATATATGGACCATATCTAGTCCAACTCTGCTTCTTACACTGATACAAAGCACTGGTCCTCTAACATCCAATGCTTGTCTGTTAAGATGAGAAACGTGTGAGCTTCGTGAACGATGTAGTTCGTTTGAGCAGAAAAGTGACTGCCCTTACCTGAAACGAAGTCTTCCTTGTAGGAAGACACAGAGCCTGGGATTTCACTCCATTTCTGAATGGAAACACACAGCATAGTTCTCATCCATGGATCACACTCTGCTTTAGAGCAAGAAGCATGCTCTTGCTTTCTAGATTCTCTCATACAGCAGGAAATCAGAGTATGCCCAGAACAAAGAACGGGGTTTCCTACACATACAGACCATATGTAGACCAACTCTTCTTCTGAAACTGATACAAAGCACTTACCGTCTAACATCCAATGCTTGTCAGTTAAGATGAGAAACGTGTGAGCTTCGTGAACGATGTAGTTCGTTTGAGAAGAAAAGTGACTGCCCTTACCTGAATCAAAGTCTTGCTTGCAGGAAGACTCAGACCCTGGGATTTAACTCCATTTCTGAAGTGAAACACACAGCAGTGTAATCATCCATTGATCACACTCTGCTTTAGAACAAGAAGCACGCTCTTGCTTTTAGAATCTCTAATATAGCAGGTAATCTGAGTGTGCCCAGAACAAAGAACGGAGTTTCCTACACATACAGACCATATGTAGTCCAACTCTTCTTCTGAAACTGATACAAAGCACTGGTCCTCTAACATCCAATGCTTGTACAGTTACGATAGGAAACGTGTGAGCTTCATGAACGATGTAGTTCGTTTGAGCAGAAAAGTGACTGCCCTTACCTGAAATGAAGTCTTGCTTGTAGGAAGACTCAGAGCCTGGGATTTAACTCCATTTCTGAAGTGAAACACACAGCAGTGTTGTCATCCATTGATCATACTCCTCTTTAGAACAAGAAGCACGCTCTTGCTTTCTAGAGTCTCTAAGACAGCAGGAAACGTGATTTTGCTGAGAACAAAAGAACTGTGTTTCCTACACATACGGACCATATCTAGTCCAACTCTGCTTCTTAAACTGATACAAAGCACTGGTCCTCTAACATCCAATGCTTCTCTGTTAAGATGAGAAACGTGTGAGCTCCGTGAACGATGTAGTTCGTTTGAGCTGAAAAGTGACTGCCCATACCTGAAACGAAGTCTTGCTTGTAGGAAGACACAGAGCCTGGGATTTAACTCCATTTCTGAAATGAAACACACAGCATAGGTCTCATCCATGGATCACACTCTGCTTTAGAGCGAGAAGCACGCTCTTGCTTTCTACAGTCTCTAAGACATCAGGAAACTTTAGTGTGCTGAGAACAAAAGAACGGTGTTTCCTACATGTACGGACCATATCTATTCCAACACTGCTTCTGAAACTGATACAAAGCACTGGTCCTCTAACATCCTATGCTTGTCAGTTAAGATGAGAAACGTGTCAGCTTTGTGAATGATGTAGTTCCTTTGAACTGAAAAGTGACTGCCATTACCTGAAACGAAGTCTTGCTTGTAGTAAGAAACAGAGCCTGGGATTTAACTCCATTTATGAAGGGAAACACACAGCATTCTTCTCATCCATGGATCACACTCTGCTTTAGAGCGAGAAGCACGCTCTTGCTTTTAGAATCTCTAATATAGCAGGTAATCTGAGTGTGCCCAGAACAAAGAACGGAGTTTCCTACACATACAGACCATATGTAGACGAACTCTTCTTCTGAAACTGATACAAAGCACTTACCGTCTAACATCCAATGCTTGTCAGTTAAGATGAGAAACGTGTGAGCTTCGTGAACGATGTAGTTCGTTTGAGCAGAAAAGTGACTGCCCTTACTTGAATCGAAGTCTTGCTTGTAGGAAGACTCAGACCCTGGGATTTAACTCCATTTCTGAAGTGAAACACACAGTAGTGTAATCATCCATTGATCACACTCTGCTTTAGAACAAGAAGCACGCTCTTGCTTTCTGGAGTCTCTAAGACAGCAGGAAACGTGTGTGTGCTGAGAACAAAAGAACTGTGTTTCCTACACATACGGACCATATCTAGTTCAACTCTGCTTCTGAAACTGATACAAAGCACTGGTCCTCTAACATCCAATGCTTGTCTGTTAAGATGAGAAACGTGTGAGCTTCGTGAACGATGTAGTTCGTTTGAGCTGAAAAATGACTGCCCTTACCTGAAAAGAAGTCTTGATTGTAGGAAGACACAGAGCCTGGGATTTAACTCCATTTCTGAATGGAAACACACAGCATAATTCTCATCTATGGATCACACTCTGCTTTAGAGCGAGAAGCACGCTCTTGCTTTATTGAGTCTCTAATACAGCAGGTAATTTGAGTGTGCCCAGAACAAAAGAACGGAGTTTCCTACACATAAAGACCACATGTAGTCCAACTCTTCTTCTGAAACTGATACAAAGCACTGACCCACTAACATCCAATGCTTGTCAGGTAAGATGAGAATCGTGTGAACTTTGTGAACGATGTAATTCGTTTGAGCATAAAAGTGACTGCCATTACCTGAATCGAAGTCTTGCTTGTAGGAAGACACAGAGATTGGGATTTAACTCCATTTCTGAAGGGAAAAACACAGCATAGTTCTCATCCATGGATCACACTCTGCTTTAGAGCGAGACGCACGCTCTTGCTTTCTAGAGTCTCTAACACAGCAGGAAACGTGAGTGTGCTGAGAACAAAAGAACGGTGTTTCCTACACATACGGACCATATCTAGTCCAACTCTGCTTCTGAAACTGATATAAAGCACTATTCCTCTAACATCCTATGCTCGTCACTTAATATGAGAATCGTGTGAGCTTTGTGAATAATGTAGTTCCTTTGAACTGAAAAGTGACTGCCCTTACCTGAAACGAAGTCTTGCTTGTAGTAAGACACAGAGCCTGTTCTTTAACTCCATTTCTGAAGGAAACACACAGCATTTTTCTCATCCATGGATCACACTCTGCTTTAGAGCGAGAAGCACGCTCTTGCTGTTAGAATCTCTAATATAGCAGGTAATCTGAGTGTGTCCCGAACAAAAGAACGGTGTTTCCTACACATACAGACCATATGTAGTCCACATCTGCTTCTGAAACTGATACAAAGCACTGATCCTCCAACATCCAATGCTTGTCAGTTAAGATGAGAAACCTGTGAGCTTCGTGAACGATGTAGTTCGTTTGAGCAGAAAAGTGACTGCCCTTACCTGAAAAGAAGACTTGCTTGTAGGAAGACTCAGCGCCTGGGATTTAACTCCATTTTTGAAGGGAAACACACAGCAGTGTTCTCATCCATTGATCACACTCTGCTTTAGAACAAGAAGCACGCTCTTGCTTTCTAGAGTCTCTAAGACAGCAGGAAACGTGATTTTGCTGAGAACAAAAGAACGGTGTTTCCTACATATATGGACCATATCTAGTCCAACTCTGCTTCTTAAACTGATACAAAGCACTGGTCCTCTAACAAACAATGCTTGTCTGTTAAGATGAGAAACGTGTGAGCTCCGTGAACAATGTAGTTCGATTGAGCTGAAAAGTGACTGCCCTTACCTGAAACGAAGTCTTGCTTGTAGTAAGACACAGAGCCTGTGATTTAACTCCATTTCTGCAAGGAAACACACAGCATTTTTCTCATCATGGATCACACTCTGCTTTAGAGCAAGAAGCATGCTCTTGCTTTATAGAGTCTCTAAGACAGCAGGAAATCTCAGTGTGCCCAGAACAAAAGAACGGTGTTTCCTACACATACGGACCATATCTAGTCCAACTCTTCTTCTGAAACTGATACAAATCACTGGTCCTCTAACATCCAATGCTTGTCAGTTAAGATGGGAAACGTGTGAGCTGCATGAACGATGTAATTCGTTTGAGCAGAAAAGTGACTGCCCTTACCTTAAACGAAGTCTTGCTTGTAGGAAGACTCAGAGCTTGGGATTTAACTCCATTTCTGAAGTGAAACACACAGCAGTGTTCTCATCCATTGATCATACTCTGCTTTAGAACAAGAAGCATGCTCTTGCTTTCTAGAGTCTCTAAGACAGCAGGAAACGTGTGTGTGCTAGAACAAAAGAACGGTGTTTGCTACACATATGGACCATATCTAGTCCAACTCTGCTTCTGAAACTGATACAAAGCAGTGACCCTCTAACATCCAATGCTTGTCAGTTAAGATGAGAAACGTGTGAGGTTCGTGAATGATGTAGTTCGTTAGAGCAGAAAAGTGACTGCCCTTACCTCAATTTAAGTCTTCCTTGTAGGAAGACTCAGAGCCTTTGATTTAACTCCATTTCTGAAGTGAAACACACAGCAGTGTTCTCATCCATTGATCACAATCTGCTTTAGAACAAGAAGCACGCTCTTGCTTTCTAGAGTCTCTAAGACAGCAGGAAACGTGTGTGTGCTAGAACAAAAGAACGGTGTTTCCTACACATACGGACCATATCTAGTCCAACTCTGCTTCTGAACCTGATACAAAGCACTGGTCCTCTAACATCCTATGCTTGTCAGTTAAGATGAGAAACGTGTGAGTTTTGTGAATGATGTAGTTCGTTTGAGCTGAAAAATGAATGCCCTTACCTGAAACGAAGTCTTGCTTGTAGGAAGACACAGAGCCTGGGATTTAACTCCATTTCTGAAGGGAAACACACAGCAGAGTTCTCATCCATGGATCACACTCTGCTTTAGAGCGAGAAGCACGCTCTTGCTTTCTAAAGTCTCTAAGACAGCAGGAAACGTGAGTGTGCTGAGAACAAAAGTACGGTGTTTCCTACACATACAGACCATATCTAGTCCAGCTCTGCTTCTGAAACTGATATAAAGCTCTAGTCCTCTAACATCCTATGCTTGTCACTTAATATGAGAATCGTGTGAGCTTTGTGAATAATGTAGTTCCTTTGAACTGAAAAGTGACTGCCCTTACCTGAAACGAAGTCTTGCTTGTAGTAAGACACAGAGCCTGGGCTTTAACTCCATTTCTGAAGGAAACACACAGCATTTTTCTCATCCATGGATCACACTCTGCTTTAGAGCGAGAAGCACGTTCTTGCTTTTAGAATCTCTAATATAGCAGGTAATCTGAGTGTGTCCAGAACAAAAGAACGGTGTTTCCTACACATACAGACCATATGTAGTCCAAATCTGCTTCTGAAACTGATACAAAGCACTGACCCTCCAACATCCAATGCTTGTCAGTTAAGATGAGAAACCTGTGAGCTTCGTGAACGATGTAGTTCGTTTGAGCAGAAAAGTGACTGCCCTTACCTGAATCGAAGTCTTGCTTGTAGGAAGACTCAGAGCCTAGGATTTAACTCCATTTTTGAAGTGAAACACACAGCAGTGTTCTCATCCATTGATCACACTCTGCTTTAGAACAAGAAGCACGCTCTTGCTTTCTAGAGTCTCTAAGACAGCAGGAAACGTGATTTTGCTGAGAACAAAAGAACGGTGTTTCCTACATATATGGACCATATCTAGTCCAACTCTGCTTCTTACACTGATACAAAGCACTGGTCCTCTAACATCCAATGCTTGTCTGTTAAGATGAGAAACGTGTGAGCTTCGTGAACGATGTAGTTCGTTTGAGCAGAAAAGTGACTGCCCTTACCTGAAACGAAGTCTTCCTTGTAGGAAGACACAGAGCCTGGGATTTCACTCCATTTCTGAATGGAAACACACAGCATAGTTCTCATCCATGGATCACACTCTGCTTTAGAGCAAGAAGCATGCTCTTGCTTTCTAGATTCTCTCATACAGCAGGAAATCAGAGTATGCCCAGAACAAAGAACGGGGTTTCCTACACATACAGACCATATGTAGACCAACTCTTCTTCTGAAACTGATACAAAGCACTTACCGTCTAACATCCAATGCTTGTCAGTTAAGATGAGAAACGTGTGAGCTTCGTGAACGATGTAGTTCGTTTGAGAAGAAAAGTGACTGCCCTTACCTGAATCAAAGTCTTGCTTGCAGGAAGACTCAGACCCTGGGATTTAACTCCATTTCTGAAATGAAACACACAGCATAGGTCTCATCCATGGATCACACTCTGCTTTAGAGCGAGAAGCACGCTCTTGCTTTCTACAGTCTCTAAGACATCAGGAAACTTTAGTGTGCTGAGAACAAAAGAACGGTGTTTCCTACACGTACGGACCATATCTATTCCAACACTGCTTCTGAAACTGATACAAAGCACTGGTCCTCTAACATCCTATGCTTGTCAGTTAAGATGAGAAACGTGTGAGCTTTGTGAATGATGTAGTTCCTTTGAACTGAAAAGTGACTGCCATTACCTGAAACGAAGTCTTGCTTGTAGTAAGAAACAGAGCCTGGGATTTAACTCCATTTATGAAGGGAAACACACAGCATTCTTCTCATCCATGGATCACACTCTGCTTTAGAGCGAGAAGCACGCTCTTGCTTTTAGAATCTCTAATATAGCAGGTAATCTGAGTGTGCCCAGAACAAAGAACGGAGTTTCCTACACATACAGACCATATGTAGACGAACTCTTCTTCTGAAACTGATACAAAGCACTTACCGTCTAACATCCAATGCTTGTCAGTTAAGATGAGAAACGTGTGAGCTTCGTGAACGATGTAGTTCGTTTGAGCAGAAAAGTGACTGCCCTTACCTGAATCGAAGTCTTGCTTGTAGGAAGACTCAGACCCTGGGATTTAACTCCATTTCTGAAGTGAAACACACAGTAGTGTAATCATCCATTGATCACACTCTGCTTTAGAACAAGAAGCACGCTCTTGCTTTCTGGAGTCTCTAAGACAGCAGGAAACGTGTGTGTGCTGAGAACAAAAGAACTGTGTTTCCTACACATACGGACCATATCTAGTTCAACTCTGCTTCTGAAACTGATACAAAGCACTGGTCCTCTAACATCCAATGCTTGTCTGTTAAGATGAGAAACGTGTGAGCTTCGTGAACGATGTAGTTCATTTGAGCTGAAAAATGACTGCCCTTACCTGAAAAGAAGTCTTGATTGTAGGAAGACACAGAGCCTGGGGTTTAACTCCATTTCTGAATGGAAACACACAGCATAATTCTCATCTATGGATCACACTCTGCTTTAGAGCGAGAAGCACGCTCTTGCTTTATAGAGTCTCTAATACAGCAGGTAATTTGAGTGTGCCCAGAACAAAAGAACGGAGTTTCCTACACATAAAGACCACATGTAGTCCAACTCTTCTTCTGAAACTGATACAAAGCACTGACCCACTAACATCCAATGCTTGTCACGTAAGATGAGAATCGTGTGAACTTTGTGAACGATGTAATTCGTTTGAGCATAAAAGTGACTGCCATTACCTGAATCGAAGTCTTGCTTGTAGGAAGACTCAGAGCCTGGGATTTAACTCCATTTCTGAAGTGAAACACACAGCAATGTAATCATCCATTGATCACACTCTGCTTTAGAACAAGAAGCACGCTCTTGCTTTCTGGAATCTCTAAGACAGCAGGAAACGTGAATGTGCTAGAACAAAAGAACGGTGTTTCCTACACATATGGAGCATATCTAGTCCAATTCTGTTTCTGAAACTGACACAAAGCACTGGTCCGCTAACATCCAATGCTTGTCTGTTAAGATGAGAAATGTGTGAGCTTAGAGAACGATGTAGTTCGTTGGAGCTGAAAAGTGACTGCCGTTACCTGACATGAAGTCTTGCTTGTAGGAAGACTCAGAGATTGGAATTTAACTCCATTTCTGAAGGGAAACACACAGCATAGTTCTCATCCATGGACCACACTCTGCTTTAGAGCGAGACGCACGCTCTTGCTTTCTAGTGTCTCTAACACAGCAGGAAACGTGAGTGTGCTGAGAACAAAAGAACTGTGTTTCCTAAACATACGGACCATATCTAGTACAACTCTCCTTCTTAAACTGATACAAAGCACTGGTCCTCTAACATCCAATGCTTGTCTGTTAAGAGGAGAAATGTGTGAGCTCCGTGAACGCTGTAGTTCGTTTGAGCTGAAAAGTGACTGCCCTTACCTGAAACGAAGTCTTGCTTGTAGGAAGACACAGAGCCTGGGATTTAACTCCATTTCTGAAATGAAACACACAGCATAGGTCTCATCCATGGATCACACTCTGCTTTAGAGCGAGAAGCACGCTCTTGCTTTCTACAGTCTCTAAGACATCAGGAAACGTGAGTGTGCTGAGAACAAGAGAACGGTGTTTCCTACACGTATGGACCATATCTAGTCCAACTCTGCTTCTGAAAATGATACAAAGCACTGGTCCTCTAACATACTATGCTTGTCAGTTAAGATGAGAAACGTGTGAGCTTTGTGAATGATGTAGTTCCTTTGAACTGAAAAGTGACTGCTATTACCTGAAACGAAGTCTTGCTTGTAGTAAGAAACAGAGCATGGGATTTAACTCCATTACTGAAGGGAAACACACAGCATTCTTCTCATCCATGGATCACACTCTGCTTTAGAGCGAGAAGCACGCTCTTGCTTTTAGAATCTATAATATAGAAGGTAATCTGAGTGTGCCCAGAACAAAGAACGGAGTTTCCTACACATACAGACCATATGTAGTCCAACTCTTCTTCTGAAACTGATACAAAGCACTGGTCCTCTAACATCCAATGCTTGTACAGTTAAGATAGGAAACGTGTGAGCTTCATGAACGATGTGGTTCGTTTGAGCAGAAAACTGACTGCCCTTACCTGAAACGAAGTCTTGCTTGTAGGAATACTCAGAGCCTGGGATTTAACTCCATTTCTGAAGTGAAACACACAGCAGTGTTCTCATCCATTGATCATACTCCTCTTTAGAACAAGAAGCACGCTCTTGCTTTCTAGAGTCTCTAAGACAGCAGGAAACGTGATTTTGCTGAGAACAAAAGAACTGTGTTTCCTACACATACGGACCATATCTAGTCCAACTCTGCTTCTTAAACTGATACAAAGCACTGGTCCTCTAACATCCAATGCTTCTCTGTTAAGATGAGAAACGTGTGACCTCCGTGAACGATGTAGTTCGTTTGAGCTGAAAAGTGACTGCCCTTACCTGAAACGAAATCTTGCTTGTAGGAAGACACAGAGCCTGGGATTTAACTCCATTTCTGAAGTAAAACCCACAGCAGTGTAATCATCCATTGATCACACTCTGCTTTAGAGCGAGAAGCACGCTCTTGTTTTTAGAATCTCTAATATAGCAGGTAATCTGAGTGTGCCCAGAACAAAAGAACGGTGTTTCCTACACATACAGACCATATGTAGTCCAAATCTGCTTCTGAAACTGATACAAAGCACTGACCTTCTAACATCCAATGCTTGTCAGTTAAGATGAGAAACGTGTGAGCTCGTGAACAATGTAGATCGTTTGAGCAGAAAAGTGACTGCCCTTACCTGAATCGAAGTCTTGCTTGTAGGAAGACTCAGAACCTGGGATTTAACTCCATTTCTGAAGTGAAACACACAGCAGTGTAATCATCCACTGATCACACTCTGCTTTAGAACAAGAAGCAAGCTCTTGCTTTCTAGAGTCGCTAAGACAGCAGGAAACGTGTGTGTGCTGAGAACAAAAGAACGGTGTTTCCTACACATACGGACCCTATCTAGTTCAACTCTGCTTCTGAAACTGATACAAAGCACTGGTCCTCTAACATCCAATGCTTGTCTGTTAAGATGAGAAACGTGTGAGCTTCGTGAACGATGTAGTACGTTTGAGCAGAAAAGTGACTGCCCTTACCTGAAATGAAGTCTTGCTTGTAGGAAGACACAGAGCCTGGGATTTAACTCCATTTCTGAATGGAAACACACAGCATAGTTCTCATCCATGGATCACACTCTGCTTTAGAGCAAGAAGCATGCTCTTGCTTTCTAGAGTCTCTAATACAGCAGGAAATCTGAGTGTGCCCAGAGTAAAAGAACAGAGTTTCCTACACATATGGACCAAATGTAGTCAAACTCTTCCTCTGAAACTGATACAAAGCACTGGTCCTCTAACATCCAATGCTTGTCAGTTAAGATGAGAAACGTGTGATCTTTGTGAACGATGTAGTTCGTTTGAGCAGGAAAGTTACTGCCCTTACCTGAAACGAAGTCTTGCTTGTAGGAAGATTCAGAGCCTGGGATTTAACTCCATTTCTGAAGTGAAACACACAGCTTTGTTCTCATCCATTGATCACACTCTGCTTTAGAACAAGAAGCACGCTCTTGCTTTCTAGAGTCTCTAAGACAGCAGGAAAGGTGAGTGTGCTGAGAACAAAAGAACTGTGTTTCCTACACATACGGACCATATCTAGTCCAACTCTGCTTCTTAAACTGATTCAAAGAACTGGTCCTCTTACATCCAATGCTTGTCTGTTAAGAAGAGAAGTGTGTGAGCTCCGTGAACGATGAAGTTCGTTTGAGCTGAAAAGTGACTGCCCTTACCTGAAACGAAGTCTTGCTTGTAGGAAGACAAAGAGCCTGGGATTTAACGCCATTTCTGAAATGAAACACACAGCATAGTTCTCATCCATGGATCACACTCTGCTTTAGAGCGAGAAGCACGCTCTTGCTTTCTACAGTCTCTAAGACATCAGGAAACGTGAGTGTGCTGAGAACAAAAGAACGGTGTTTCCTACACGTACGGTCAATATCTAGTCCAACTCTGCTTCTGAAACTGATACAAAGCACTGGTCCTCTAACATCCTATGCTTGTCAGTTAAGATTAGAAACGTGTGAGCTTTGTGAATGATGTAGTTCCTTTGAACTGAAAAGTGACTGCTCTTACCTGTAACGAAGTCTTGCTTGTAGTAAGACACAGAGCCTGGTATTTAACTCCATTTCTGAAGGGAAACACACAGCATTCTTCTCATCCATGGATCACACTCTGCTTTAGAGCGAGAAGCACTCTCTTGCTTTTAGAATCTCTAATATAGCAGGTAATCTGAGTGTGCCCAGAACAAAAGAACGGAGTTTCCTACACATACGGACCATATGTATTCCAAGTCTTCTTCTGAAACTGATAAAAACGCACTGGTCCTCTAACATCCAATGCTTGTCTGTTAAGATGAGAAACGTGTGATCTTCGTGAACGATGTAGTTCGCTTGAGCAGAAAAGTGCCTGCCCTTACCTGAAACGAAGTCTTGCTTGTAGGAAGACTCAGAGCCTGGGATTTAAATCCATTTCTGAAGTGAAACACACAGCAGTGTTCTCATCCATTGATCATACTCCTCTTTAGAACAAGAAGCACGCTCTTGCTTTCTAGAGTCTCTAAGACAGCAGGAAACGTGATTTTGCTGAGAACAAAAGAACTGTGTTTCTGACACTTACGGACCCTATCTAGTCCAACTCTGCTTCTTAAACTGATACAAAGCACTGGTCCTCTAACATCCAATGCTTCTCTGTTAAGATGAGAAACGTGTGAGCTCAGTGAACGATGTAGTTCGTTTGAGCTGAAAAGTGACTGCCCTTACCTGAAACGAAGTCTTGCTTGTAGGAAGACACAGAGCCTGGGATTTAACTCCATTTCTGAAGGGAAACACACAGCATTTTTTTCATCCATGGATCACACTCTGCTTTAGAGCGAGAAGCACGCTCTTGCTTTTAGAATCTCTAATATAGCAGGTAATTTGAGTGTGCCCAGAACAAAAGAACGGTGTTTCCTACACATACAGACCATATGTAGTCCAAATCTGCTTCTGAAACTGATACAAAGCACTGACCCTCTAACATCCAATGCTTGTCAGTTAAGATGAGAAACGTGTGAGCTTCGTGAACAATGTAGTTCGTTTGAGCAGAAAAGTGACTGCCATTACGTGAATCGAAGTCTTGCTTGTAGGAAGATTCAGAGCCTGGGATTTAACTCCATTTCTGAAGTGAAACACACAGCAATGTAATCATCCATTGATCACACTCTGCTTTAGAACAAGAAGCACGCTCTTGCTTTCTGGAGTCTCTAAGACAGCAGGAAACGTGAATGTGCTAGAACAAAAGAACGGTGTTTCCTACACATATGGAGCATATCTAGTCCAATTCTGTTTCTGAAACTGACACAAAGCACTGGTCCGCTAACATCCAATGCTTGTCTGTTAAGAGGAGAAATGTGTGAGCTCCGTGAACGCTGTAGTTCGTTTGAGCTGAAAAGTGACTGCCCTTACCTGAAACGAAGTCTTGCTTGTAGGAAGACACAGAGCCTGGGATTTAACTCCATTTCTGAAATGAAACACACAGCATAGGTCTCATCCATGGATCACACTCTGCTTTAGAGCGAGAAGCACGCTCTTGCTTTCTACAGTCTCTAAGACATCAGGAAACGTGAGTGTGCTGAGAACAAGAGAACGGTGTTTCCTACACGTATGGACCATATCTAGTCCAACTCTGCTTCTGAAAATGATACAAAGCACTGGTCCTCTAACATACTATGCTTGTCAGTTAAGATGAGAAACGTGTGAGCTTTGTGAATGATGTAGTTCCTTTGAACTGAAAAGTGACTGCTATTACCTGAAACGAAGTCTTGCTTGTAGTAAGAAACAGAGCCTGGGATTTAACTCCATTTCTGAAGGGAAACACACAGCATTCTTCTCATCCATGGATCACACTCTGCTTTAGAGCGAGAAGCACGCTCTTGCTTTTAGAATCTCTAATATAGCAGGTAATCTGAGTGTGCCCAGAACAAAGAACGGAGTTTCCTACACATACAGACCATATGTAGTCCAACTCTTCTTCTGAAACTGATACAAAGCACTGGTCCTCTAACATCCAATGCTTGTACAGTTAAGATAGGAAACGTGTGAGCTTCATGAACGATGTAGTGCGTTTGATCAGAAAAGTGACTGCCCTTACCTGAAACGAAGTCTTGCTTGTAGGAATACTCAGAGCCTGGGATTTAACTCCATTTCTGAAGTGAAACACACAGCAGTGTTCTCATCCATTGATCATACTCCTCTTTAGAACAAGAAGCACGCTCTTGCTTTCTAGAGTCTCTAAGACAGCAGGAAACGTGATTTTGCTGAGAACAAAAGAACTGTGTTTCCTACACATACGGACCATATCTAGTCCAACTCTGCTTCTTAAACTGATACAAAGCACTGGTCCTCTAACATCCAATGCTTCTCTGTTAAGATGAGAAACGTGTGACATCCGTGAACGATGTAGTTCGTTTGAGCTGAAAAGTGACTGCCCTTACCTGAAACGAAATCTTGCTTGTAGGAAGACACAGAGCCTGGGATTTAACTCCATTTCTGAAGTAAAACCCACAGCAGTGTAATCATCCATTGATCACACTCTGCCTTAGAACAAGAAGCACGCTCTTGCTTTCTAGATTCTCTAAGACAGCAGGAAACACGAGTGTGCTGAGAACAAAAGAAAGGTGTTTCTTTCACATACGGACCATATCTAGTCCAACTCTCCGTCTTAAACTGATACAAAGCACTGCTATGTAACATCCAATACTTGTCTGTTAAGATGAGAAACGTGTGAGCTCAGTGAACGATGTAGTTCGTTTGAGCTGAAAAGTGACTGCCCTTACCTGAAACGAAGTCTTGCTTGTAGGAAGACACAGAGCCTGGGATTTAACTCCATTTCTGAAGGGAAACACACAGCATTTTTTTCATCCATGGATCACACTCTGCTTTAGAGCGAGAAGCACGCTCTGGTTTTTAGAATCTCTAATATAGCAGGTAATCTGAGTGTGCCCAGAACAAAAGAACGGTGTTTCCTACACATACAGACCATATGTAGTCCAAATCTGCTTCTGAAACTGATACAAAGCACTGACCTTCTAACATCCAATGCTTGTCATTTAAGATGAGAAACGTGTGAGCTCGTGAGCAATGTAGATCGTTTGAGCAGAAAAGTGACTGCCCTTACCTGAATCGAAGTCTTGCTTGTAGGAAGACTCAGAACCTGGGATTTAACTCCATTTATGAAGTGAAACACACAGCAGTGTAATCATCCACTGATCACACTCTGCTTTAGAACAAGAAGCAAGCTCTTCCTTTCTAGAGTCTCTAAGACAGCAGGAAACGTGTGTGTGCTGAGAACAAAAGAACGGTGTTTCCTACACATACGGACCCTATCTAGTTCAACTCTGCTTCTGAAACTGATACAAAGCACTGGTCCTCTAACATCCAATGCTTGTCTGTTAAGATGAGAAACGTGTGAGCTTCGTGAACGATGTAGTACGTTTGAGCAGAAAAGTGACTGCCCTTACCTGAAATGAAGTCTTGCTTGTAGGAAGACACAGAGCCTGGGATTTAACTCCATTTCTGAATGGAAACACACAGCATAGTTCTCATCCATGGATCACACTCTGCTTTAGAGCAAGAAGCATGCTCTTGCTTTCTAGAGTCTCTAATACAGCAGGAAATCTGAGTGTGCCCAGAATAAAAGAACAGAGTTTCCTACACATATGGACCAAATGTAGTCAAACTCTTCCTCTGAAACTGATACAAAGCACTGGTCCTCTAACATCCAATGCTTGTCAGTTAAGATGAGAAACGTGTGATCTTTGTGAAAGATGTAGTTCGTTTGAGCAGGAAAGTGACTGCCCTTACCTGAAACGAAGTCTTGCTTGTAGGAAGACTCAGAGCCTGGGATTTAACTCCATTTCTGAAGTGAAACTCACAGCTTTGTTCTCATCCATTGATCACACTCTGCTTTAGAACAAGAAGCACGCTCTTGCTTTCTAGAGTCTCTAAGACAGCAGGAAAGGTGAGTGTGCTGAGAACAAAAGAACTGTGTTTCCTACACATACGGACCATATCTAGTCCAACTCTGCTTCTTAAACTGATTCAAAGAACTGGTCCTCTTACATCCAATGCTTGTCTGTTAAGAAGAGAAATGTGTGAGCTCAGTGAACGATGAAGTTCGTTTGAGCTGAAAAGTGACTGCCCTTACCTGAAACGAAGTCTTGCTTGTAGGAAGACAAAGAGCCTGGGATTTAACTCCATTTCTGAAATGAAACACACAGCATAGTTCTCATTCATGGATCACACTCTGCTTTAGAGCGAGAAGCACGCTCTTGCTTTCTACAGTCTCTAAGACATCAGGAAACGTGAGTGTGCTGAGAACAAAAGAACGGTGTTTCCTACACGTACGGACAATATCTAGTCCAACTCTGCTTCTGAAACTGATACAAAGCACTGGTCCTCTAACATCCTATGCTTGTCAGTTAAGATTAGAAACGTGTGAGCTTTGTGAATGATGTAGTTCCTTTGAACTGAAAAGTGACTGCCATGACCTGAAACGAAGTCTTGCTTGTAGTAAGACACAGAGCCTGGGATTTAACTCCATTTCTGAAGTGAAACACACAGCATAGTTCTCATCCATGGATCACACTCTGCTTTAGAGCAAGAGGCATGCTCTTGCTTTATAGAGTCGATAAGACAGCAGGAAATCTGAGTGTGCACAGAACAAAAGAACGGAGTTTCCTACACATACGGACCATATGTAGTCCAACTCTTCTTCTGAAACTGATACAAAGCACTGGTCCTCTAACATCCAATGCTTGTCAGTTAAGATGGAAAACGTGTGAGCTTCATGAACAATGTAGTTCGTTTGAGTAGAAAAGTGACTGCCCTTTCCTTAAACGAAGTCTTGTTTGTAGGAAGACACATAGTCTGGGATTTAATTCAATTTCTGAAGGTAAACACACAGCATAGTTCTCATCCATGGATCACACTCTGCTTTAGAGCGAGAAGCACGCTCTTGCTTTCTGGAGTCTCTAACACAGCAGGAAACGTGAGTGTGCTGAGAACAAAAGAACGGTGTTTCCTACACATACGGACCATATCTAGTCCAACTCTGCTTCTGAAACTGATATAAAGCACTATTCCTCTAACATCCTATGCTTGTCACTTAATATGAGAATCGTGTGAGCTTTGTGAATAATGTAGTTCCTTTGAACTGAAAAGTGACTGCCCTTACCTGAAACGAAGTCTTGCTTGTAGTAAGACACAGAGCCTGTTCTTTAACTCCATTTCTGAAGGAAACACACACCATTTTTCTCATCCATGGATCACACTCTGCTTTAGAGCGAGAAGCACGCTCTTGCTTTTAGAATCTCTAATATAGCAGGTAATCTGAGTGTGTCCCGAACAAAAGAACGGTGTTTCCTACACATACAGACCATATGTAGTCCAAATCTGCTTCTGAAACTGATACAAAGCACTGATCCTCCAACATCCAATGCTTGTCAGTTAAGATGAGAAACCTGTGAGCTTCGTGAACGATGTAGTTCGTTTGAGCAGAAAAGTGACTGCCCTTACCTGAAAAGAAGACTTGCTTGTAGGAAGACTCAGAGCCTGGGATTTAACTCCATTTTTGAAGGGAAACACACAGCAGTGTTCTCATCCATTGATCACACTCTGCTTTAGAACAAGAAGCACGCTCTTGCTTTCTAGAGTCTCTAAGACAGCAGGAAACGTGATTTTGCTGAGAACAAAAGAACGGTGTTTCCTACATATATGGACCATATCTAGTCCAACTCTGCTTCTTAAACTGATACAAAGCACTGGTCCTCTAACATCCAATACTTGTCTGTTAAGATGAGAAACGTGTGAGCTCCGTGAACAATGTAGTTCGATTGAGCTGAAAAGTGACTGCCCTTACCTGAAACGAAGTCTTGCTTGTAGTAAGACACAGAGCCTGGGATTTAACTCCATTTCTGCAAGGAAACACACAGCATTTTTCTCATCATGGATCACACTCTGCTTTAGAGCAAGAAGCATGCTCTTGCTTTATAGAGTCTCTAAGACAGCAGGAAATCTCAGTGTGCCCAGAACAAAAGAACGGTGTTTCCTACACATACGGACCATATCTAGTCCAACTCTTCTTCTGAAACTGATACAAATCACTGGTCCTCTAACATCCAATGCTTGTCAGTTAAGATGGGAAACGTGTGAGCTGCATGAACGATGTAATTCGTTTGAGCAGAAAAGTGACTGCCCTTACCTTAAACGAAGTCTTGCTTGTAGGAAGACTCAGAGCTTGGGATTTAACTCCATTTCTGAAGTGAAACACACAGCAGTGTTCTCATCCATTGATCATACTCTGCTTTAGAACAAGAAGCATGCTCTTGCTTTCTAGAGTCTCTAAGACAGCAGGAAACGTGTGTGTGCTAGAACAAAAGAACGGTGTTTCCTACACATATGGACCATATCTAGTCCAACTCTGCTTCTGAAACTGACACAAAGCAGTGACCCTCTAACATCCAATGCTTGTCAGTTAAGATGAGAAACGTGTGAGGTTCGTGAATGATGTAGTTCGTTAGAGCAGAAAAGTGACTGCCCTTACCTCAATTTAAGTCTTCCTTGTAGGAAGACTCAGAGCCTTTGATTTAACTCCATTTCTGAAGTGAAACACACAGCAGTGTTCTCATCCATTGATCACAATCTGCTTTAGAACAAGAAGCACGCTCTTGCTTTATAGAGTCTCTAAGACAGCAGGAAACGTGTGTGTGCTAGAACAAAAGAACGGTGTTTCCTACACATACGGACCATATCTAGTCCAACTCTGCTTCTGAACCTGATACAAAGCACTGGTCCTCTAACATCCTATGCTTGTCAGTTAAGATGAGAAACGTGTGAGTTTTGTGAATGATGTAGTTCGTTTGAGCTGAAAAATGAATGCCCTTACCTGAAACGAAGTCTTGCTTGTAGGAAGACACAGAGCCTGGGATTTAACTCCATTTCTGAAGGGAAACAAACAGCAGAGTTCTCATCCATGGATCACACTCTGCTTTAGAGCGAGAAGCACGCTCTTGCTTTCTAAAGTCTCTAAGACAGCAGGAAACGTGAGTGTGCTGAAAACAAAAGTACGGTGTTTCCTACACATACAGACCATATCTAGTCCAGCTCTGCTTCTGAAACTGATATAAAGCTCTAGTCCTCTAACATCCTATGCTTGTCACTTAATATGAGAATCGTGTGAGCTTTGTGAATAATGTAGTTCATTTGAACTGAAAAGTGACTGCCCTTACCTGAAACGAAGTCTTGCTTGTAGTAAGACACAGAGCCTGGGCTTTAACTCCATTTCTGAAGGAAACACACAGCATTTTTCTCATCCATGGATCACACTCTGCTTTAGAGCGAGAAGCACGTTCTTGCTTTTAGAATCTCTAATATAGCAGGTAATCTGAGTGTGTCCAGAACAAAAGAACGGTGTTTCCTACACATACAGACCATATGTAGTCCAAATCTGCTTCTGAAACTGATACAAAGCACTGACCCTCCAACATCCAATGCTTGTCAGTTAAGATGAGAAACCTGTGAGCTTCGTGAACGATGTAGTTCGTTTGAGCAGAAAAGTGACTGCCCTTACCTGAATCGAAGTCTTGCTTGTAGGAAGACTCAGAGCCTAGGATTTAACTCCATTTTTGAAGTGAAACACACAGCAGTGTTCTCATCCATTGATCACACTCTGCTTTAGAACAAGAAGCACGCTCTTGCTTTCTAGAGTCTCTAAGACAGCAGGAAACGTGATTTTGCTGAGAACAAAAGAACGGTGTTTCCTACATATATGGACCATATCTAGTCCAACTCTGCTTCTTACACTGATACAAAGCACTGGTCCTCTAACATCCAATGCTTGTCTGTTAAGATGAGAAACGTGTGAGCTTCGTGAACGATGTAGTTCGTTTGAGCAGAAAAGTGACTGCCCTTACCTGAAACGAAGTCTTCCTTGTAGGAAGACACAGAGCCTGGGATTTCACTCCATTTCTGAATGGAAACACACAGCATAGTTCTCATCCATGGATCACACTCTGCTTTAGAGCAAGAAGCATGCTCTTGCTTTCTAGATTCTCTCATACAGCAGGAAATCAGAGTATGCCCAGAACAAAGAACGGGGTTTCCTACACATACAGACCATATGTAGACCAACTCTTCTTCTGAAACTGATACAAAGCACTTACCGTCTAACATCCAATGCTTGTCAGTTAAGATGAGAAACGTGTGAGCTTCGTGAACGATGTAGTTCGTTTGAGAAGAAAAGTGACTGCCCTTACCTGAATCGAAGTCTTGCTTGCAGGAAGACTCAGACCCTGGGATTTAACTCCATTTCTGAAGTGAAACACACAGCAGTGTAATCATCCATTGATCACACTCTGCTTTAGAACAAGAAGCACGCTCTTGCTTTGAGAATCTCTAATATAGCAGGTAATCTGAGTGTGCCCAGAACAAAGAACGGAGTTTCCTACACATACAGACCATATGTAGTCCAACTCTTCTTCTGAAACTGATACAAAGCACTGGTCCTCTAACATCCAATGCTTGTACAGTTACGATAGGAAACGTGTGAGCTTCATGAACGATGTAGTTCGTTTGAGCAGAAAAGTGACTGCCCTTACCTGAAACGAAGTCTTGCTTGTAGGAATACTCAGAGCCTGGGATTTAACTCCATTTCTGAAGTGAAACACACAGCAGTGTTCTCATCCATTGATCATACTCCTCTTTAGAACAAGAAGCACGCTCTTGCTTTCTAGAGTCTCTAAGACAGCAGGAAACGTGATTTTGCTGAGAACAAAAGAACTGTGTTTCCTACACATACGGACCATATCTAGTCCAACTCTGCTTCTTAAACTGATACAAAGCACTGGTCCTCTAACATCCAATGCTTCTCTGTTAAGATGAGAAACGTGTGAGCTCCGTGAACGATGTAGTTCGTTTGAGCTGAAAAGTGACTGCCCATACCTGAAACGAAGTCTTGCTTGTAGGAAGACACAGAGCCTGGGATTTAACTCCATTTCTGAAATGAAACACACAGCATAGGTCTCATCCATGGATCACACTCTGCTTTAGAGCGAGAAGCACGCTCTTGCTTTCTACAGTCTCTAAGACATCAGGAAACTTTAGTGTGCTGAGAACAAAAGAACGGTGTTTCCTACACGTACGGATCATATCTATTCCAACACTGCTTCTGAAACTGATACAAAGCACTGGTCCTCTAACATCCTATGCTTGTCAGTTAAGATGAGAAACGTGTGAGCTTTGTGAATGATGTAGTTCCTTTGAACTGAAAAGTGACTGCCATTACCTGAAACGAAGTCTTGCTTGTAGTAAGAAACAGAGCCTGGGATTTAACTCCATTTATGAAGGGAAACACACAGCATTCTTCTCATCCATGGATCACACTCTGCTTTAGTGCGAGAAGCACGCTCTTGCTTTTAGAATCTCTAATATAGCAGGTAATCTGAGTGTGCCCAGAACAAAGAACGGAGTTTCCTACACATACAGACCATGTGTAGACGAACTCTTCTTCTGAAACTGATACAAAGCACTTACCGTCTAACATCCAATGCTTGTCAGTTAAGATGAGAAACGTGTGAGCTTCGTGAACGATGTAGTTCGTTTGAGCAGAAAAGTGACTGCCCTTACCTGAATCGAAGTCTTGCTTGTAGGAAGACTCAGACCCTGGGATTTAACTCCATTTCTGAAGTGAAACACACAGTAGTGTAATCATCCATTGATCACACTCTGCTTTAGAACAAGAAGCACGCTCTTGCTTTCTGGAGTCTCTAAGACAGCAGGAAACGTGTGTGTGCTGAGAACAAAAGAACTGTGTTTCCTACACATACGGACCATATCTAGTTCAACTCTGCTTCTGAAACTGATACAAAGCACTGGTCCTCTAACATCCAATGCTTGTCTGTTAAGATGAGAAACGTGTGAGCTTCGTGAACGATGTAGTTCGTTTGAGCTGAAAAATGACTGCCCTTACCTGAAAAGAAGTCTTGATTGTAGGAAGACACAGAGCCTGGGATTTAACTCCATTTCTGAATGGAAACACACAGCATAATTCTCATCTATGGATCACACTCTGCTTTAGAGCGAGAAGCACGCTCTTGCTTTATAGAGTCTCTAATACAGCAGGTAATTTGAGTGTGCCCAGAACAAAAGAACGGAGTTTCCTACACATAAAGACCACATGTAGTCCAACTCTTCTTCTGAAACTGATACAAAGCACTGACCCACTAACATCCAATGCTTGTCAGGTAAGATGAGAATCGTGTGAACTTTGTGAACGATGTAATTCGTTTGAGCATAAAAGTGACTGCCATTACCTGAATCGAAGTCTTGCTTGTAGGAAGACTCAGAGCCTGGGATTTAACTCCATTTCTGAAGTGAAACACACAGCAATGTAATCATCCATTGATCACACTCTGCTTTAGAACAAGAAGCACGCTCTTGCTTTCTGGAATCTCTAAGACAGCAGGAAACGTGAATGTGCTAGAACAAAAGAACGGTGTTTCCTACACATATGGAGCATATCTAGTCCAATTCTGTTTCTGAAACTGACACAAAGCACTGGTCCGCTAACATCCAATGCTTGTCTGTTAAGATGAGAAATGTGTGAGCTCAGAGAACGATGTAGTTCGTTGGAGCTGAAAAGTGACTGCCGTTACCTGACATGAAGTCTTGCTTGTAGGAAGACACAGAGATTGGAATTTAACTCCATTTCTGAAGGGAAACACACAGCATAGTTCTCATCCATGGATCACACTCTGCTTTAGAGCGAGACGCACGCTCTTGCTTTCTAGTGTCTCTAACACAGCAGGAAACGTGAGTGTGCTGAGAACAAAAGAACTGTGTTTCCTACACATACGGACCATATCTAGTACAACTCTCCTTCTTAAACTGATACAAAGCACTGGTCCTCTAACATCCAATGCTTGTCTGTTAAGAGGAGAAATGTGTGAGCTCCGTGAACGCTGTAGTTCGTTTGAGCTGAAAAGTGACTGCCCTTACCTGAAACGAAGTCTTGCTTGTAGGAAGACACAGAGCCTGGGATTTAACTCCATTTCTGAAATGAAACACACAGCATAGGTCTCATCCATGGATCACACTCTGCTTTAGAGCGAGAAGCACGCTCTTGCTTTCTACAGTCTCTAAGACATCAGGAAACGTGAGTGTGCTGAGAACAAGAGAACGGTGTTTCCTACACGTATGGACCATATCTAGTCCAACTCTGCTTCTGAAAATGATACAAAGCACTGGTCCTCTAACATACTATGCTTGTCAGTTAAGATGAGAAACGTGTGAGCTTTGTGAATGATGTAGTTCCTTTGAACTGAAAAGTGACTGCTATTACCTGAAACGAAGTCTTGCTTGTAGTAAGAAACAGAGCCTGGGATTTAACTCCATTACTGAAGGGAAACACACAGCATTCTTCTCATCCATGGATCACACTCTGCTTTAGAGCGAGAAGCACGCTCTTGCTTTTAGAATCTCTAATATAGCAGGTAATCTGAGTGTGCCCAGAACAAAGAACGGAGTTTCCTACACATACAGACCATATGTAGTCCAACTCTTCTTCTGAAACTGATACAAAGCACTGGTCCTCTAACATCCAATGCTTGTACAGTTAAGATAGGAAACGTGTGAGCTTCATGAACGATGTAGTTCGTTTGAGCAGAAAAGTGACTGCCCTTACCTGAAACGAAGTCTTGCTTGTAGGAATACTCAGAGCCTGGGATTTAACTCCATTTCTGAAGTGAAACACACAGCAGTGTTCTCATCCATTGATCATACTCCTCTTTAGAACAAGAAGCACGCTCTTGCTTTCTAGAGTCTCTAAGACAGCAGGAAACGTGATTTTGCTGAGAACAAAAGAACTGTGTTTCCTACACATACGGACCATATCTAGTCCAACTCTGCTTCTTAAACTGATACAAAGCACTGGTCCTCTAACATCCAATGCTTCTCTGTTAAGATGAGAAACGTGTGACCTCCGTGAACGATGTAGTTCGTTTGAGCTGAAAAGTGACTGCCCTTACCTGAAACGAAATCTTGCTTGTAGGAAGACACAGAGCCTGGGATTTAACTCCATTTCTGAAGTAAAACCCACAGCAGTGTAATCATCCATTGATCACACTCTGCTTTAGAGCGAGAAGCACGCTCTTGTTTTTAGAATCTCTAATATAGCAGGTAATCTGAGTGTGCCCAGAACAAAAGAACGGTGTTTCCTACACATACAGACCATATGTAGTCCAAATCTGCTTCTGAAACTGATACAAAGCACTGACCTTCTAACATCCAATGCTTGTCAGTTAAGATGAGAAACGTGTGAGCTTCGTGAACAATGTAGTTCGTTTGAGCAGAAAAGTGACTGCCCTTACCTGAATCGAAGTCTTGCTTGTAGGAAGACTCAGAACCTGGGATTTAACTCCATTTCTGAAGTGAAACACACAGCAGTGTAATCATCCACTGATCACACTCTGCTTTAGAACAAGAAGCAAGCTCTTGCTTTCTAGAGTCGCTAAGACAGCAGGAAACGTGTGTGTGCTGAGAACCAAAGAACGGTGTTTCCTACACATACGGACCCTATCTAGTTCAACTCTGCTTCTGAAACTGATACAAAGCACTGGTCCTCTAACATCCAATGCTTGTCTGTTAAGATGAGAAACGTGTGAGCTTCGTGAACGATGTAGTACGTTTGAGCAGAAAAGTGACTGCCCTTACCTGAAATGAAGTCTTGCTTGTAGGAAGACACAGAGCCTGGGATTTAACTCCATTTCTGAATGGAAACACACAGCATAGTTCTCATCCATGGATCACACTCTGCTTTAGAGCAAGAAGCATGCTCTTGCTTTCTAGAGTCTCTAATACAGCAGGAAATCTGAGTGTGCCCACAGTAAAAGAACAGAGTTTCCTACACATATGGACCAAATGTAGTCAAACTCTTCCTCTGAAACTGATACAAAGCACTGGTCCTCTAACATCCAATGCTTGTCAGTTAAGATGAGAAACGTGTGAGCTCCGTGAACGATGAAGTTCGTTTGAGCTGAAAAGTGACTGCCCTTACCTGAAACGAAGTCTTGCTTGTAGGAAGACAAAGAGCCTGGGATTTAACTCCATTTCTGAAATGAAACACACAGCATAGTTCTCATCCATGGATCACACTCTGCTTTAGAGCGAGAAGCACGCTCTTGCTTTCTACAGTCTCTAAGACATCAGGAAACGTGATTGTGCTGAGAACAAAAGAACGGTGTTTCCTACACGTACGGTCAATATCTAGTCCAACTCTGCTTCTGAAACTGATACAAAGCACTGGTCCTCTAACATCCTATGCTTGTCAGTTAAGATTAGAAACGTGTGAGCTTTGTGAATGATGTAGTTCCTTTGAACTGAAAAGTGACTGCCCTTACCTGTAACGAAGTCTTGCTTGTAGTAAGACACAGAGCCTGGTATTTAACTCCATTTCTGAAGGGAAACACACAGCATTCTTCTCATCCATGGATCACACTCTGCTTTAGAGCGAGAAGCACTCTCTT
Organism: Onychomys leucogaster; assembly: GCA_949786385.1. Lineage (NCBI taxonomy): Eukaryota > Metazoa > Chordata > Mammalia > Rodentia > Cricetidae > Onychomys > Onychomys leucogaster. Next base: position 1,588,572 of record CATKUP010000069.1, read on the forward strand.
GCTTTTAGAATCTCTAATATAGCAGGTAATCTGAGTGTGCCCAGAACAAAAGAACGGAGTTTCCTACACATACGGACCATATGTATTCCAACTCTTCTTCTGAAACTGATAAAAACGCACTGGTCCTCTAACATCCAATGCTTGTCTGTTAAGATGAGAAACGTGTGATCTTCGTGAACGATGTAGTTCGCTTGAGCAGAAAAGTGCCTGCCCTTACCTGAAACGAAGTCTTGCTTGTAGGAAGACTCAGAGCCTGGGATTTAACTCCATTTCTGAAGTGAAACACACAGCAGTGTTCTCATCCATTGATCATACTCCTCTTTAGAACAAGAAGCACGCTCTTGCTTTCTAGAGTCTCTAAGACAGCAGGAAACGTGATTTTGCTGAGAACAAAAGAACTGTGTTTCCTACACATACGGACCATATCTAGTCCAACTCTGCTTCTTAAACTGATACAAAGCACTGGTCCTCTAACATCCAATGCTTCTCTGTTAAGATGAGAAACGTGTGAGCTTCGTGAACGATGTAGTTCGTTTGAGCTGAAAAGTGACTGCCCTTACCTGAAACGAAGTCTTGCTTGTAGGAAGACACAGAGCCTGGGATTTAACTCCATTTCTGAAGGGAAACACACAGCATTTTTTTCATCCATGGATCACACTCTGCTTTAGAGCGAGAAGCACGCTCTTGCTTTTAGAATCTCTAATATAGAAGGTAATTTGAGTGTGCCCAGAACAATAGAACTGTGTTTCCGACACATACGGACCCTATCTAGTTCAACTCTGCTTCTGAAACTGATACAAAGGACTGACCCTCCAACATCCAATGCTTGCCTGTTAAGATGAGAAACGTGTGAGCTCCGTGAACGATGTAGTTCGTTTGAGCAGAAAAGTGACTGCCCTTACCTGAAATGAAGTCTTGCTTGTAGGAAGACACAGAGCCTGGGATTTAACTCCATTTCTGAATGGAAACATACAGCATAGTTCTCATCCATGGTTCAAACTCTGCTTTAGAGCAAAAGCATGCTCTTGCTTTCTAGAGTCTCTAATACATCAGGAAATCTGAGTGTGCCCAGAATAAAAGAACGGAGTTTCCTACACAAATGGACCAAATGTAGTCCAACCCTTCCTCTGAAACTGATACAAAGCACTGGTCCTGTAACATCCAATGCTTGTCAGTTAAGATGAGAAACGTGTGATCTTTGTGAACGATGTAGTTCGTTTGAGCAGGAACGTGACTGCCATTACCAGAAACGAAGTCTTGCTTGTAGGAAGACTCAGAGCCTGGGATTTAACTCCATTTCTGAAGTGAAACACACAGCTTTGTTCTCATCCATTGATCACACTCTGCTTTAGAACAAGAAGCACGCTCTTGCTTTCTAGAGTCTCTAAGACAGCAGGAGAGGTGAGTGTGCTGAGAACAAAAGAACTGTGTTTCCTACAATACGGACCATATCTAGTCCAACTCTGATTCTTAAACTGATTCAAAGAACTGGTCCTCTTACATCCAATGCTTGTCTGTTAAGAAGAGAAATGTGTGAGCTCAGTGAACGATGAAGTTCGTTTGAGCTGAAAAGTGACTGCCGTTACCTGAAACGAAGTCTTGCTTGTAGGAAGACAAAGAGATTGGGATTTAACTCCACTTCTGAAATGAAACACACAGCATAGTTCTCATCCATGGATCACACTCTGCTTTAGAGCGAGAAGCACGCTCTTGCTTTGTACAGTCTCTAAGACATCAGGAAACGTGAGTGTGCTGAGAACAAAAGAACGGTGTTTCCTACACGTACGGACAATATCTAGTCCAACTCTGCGTCTGAAACTGATACAAAGCACTGGTCCTCTAACATCCTATGCTTGTCAGTTAAGATTAGAAACGTGTGAGCTTTGTGAATGATGTAGTTCCTTTGAACTGAAAAGTGACTGCCATGACCTGAAACGAAGTCTTGCTTGTAGTAAGACACAGAGCCTGGTATTTAACTCCATTTCTGAAGGGAAACACACAGCATTCTTCTCATCCATGGATCACACTCTGCTTTAGAGCGAGAAGCACGCTCTTGCTTTTAGAATCTCTAATATAGCAGGTAATCTGAGTGTGCCCAGAACAAAAGAACGGAGTTTCCTACACATACGGACCATATGTATTCCAACTCTTCTTCTGAAACTGATAAAAACGCACTGGTCCTCTAACATCCAATGCTTGTCTGTTAAGATGAGAAACGTGTGATCTTCGTGAACGATGTAGTTCGCTTGAGCAGAAAAGTGACTGCCCTTACCTGAAACGAAGTCTTGCTTGTAGGAAGACTCAGAGCCTGGGATTTAAATCCATTTCTGAAGTGAAACACACAGCAGTGTTCTCATCCATTGATCATACTCCTTTTTAGAACAAGAAGCACGCTCTTGCTTTCTAGAGTCTCTAAGACAGCAGGAAACGTGATTTTGCTGAGAACAAAAGAACTGTGTTTCCGACACATACGGACCATATCTAGTCCAACTCTGCTTCTTAAACTGATACAAAGCACTGGTCCTCTAACATCCAATGCTTCTCTGTTAAGATGAGAAACGTGTGAGCTCAGTGAACGATGTAGTTCGTTTGAGCTGAAAAGTGACTGCCCTTACCTGAAACGAAGTCTTGCTTGTAGGAAGACACAGAGCCTGGGATTTAACTCCATTTCTGAAGGGAAACACACAGCATTTTTTTCATCCATGGATCACACTCTGCTTTAGAGCGAGAAGCACGCTCTTGTTTTTAGAATCTCTAATATAGCAGGTAATTTGAGTGTGCCCAGAACAAAAGAACGGTGTTTCCTACACATACAGACCATATGTAGTCCAAATCTGCTTCTGAAACTGATACAAAGCACTGACCCTCTAACATCCAATGCTTGTCAGTTAAGATGAGAAACGTGTGAGCTTCGTGAACAATGTAGTTCGTTTGAGCAGAAAAGTGACTGTCCTTACCTGAATCGAAGTCTTGCTTGTAGGAAGACTCAGAGCCTGGGATTTAACTCCATTTCTGAAGTGAAACACACAGCAGTGTAATCATCCACTGATCACACTCTGCTTTAGAACAAGAAGCAAGCTCTTGCTTTCTAGAGTCTCTAAGACAGCAGAAAACGTGTGTGTGCTGAGAACAAAAGAACGGTGTTTCCTACACATACGGACCCTATCTAGTTCAACTCTGCTTCTGAAACTGATACAAAGGATTGGTCCTCTAACATCCAATGCTTTCCTGTTAAGATGAGAAACGTGTGAGCTCCATGAACGATGTAGTTCGTTTGAGCAGAAAAGTGACTGCCCTTACCTGAAATGAAGTCTTGCTTGTAGGAAGACACAGAGCCTGGGCTTTAACTCCATTTCTGAATGGAAACATACAGCATAGTTCTCATCCATGGTTCACACTCTGCTTTAGAGCAAAAGCATGCTCTTGCTTTCTAGAGTCTCTAATACATCAGGAAATCTGAGTGTGCCCAGAATAAAAGAACGGAGTTTCCTACACAAATGGACCAAATGTAGTCCAACTCTTCCTCTGAAACTGATACAAAGCACTGGTCCTGTAACATCCAATGCTTGTCAGTTAAGATGAGAAACGTGTGATCTTTGTGAACGATGTAGTTCGTTTGAGCAGGAAAGTGACTGCCCTTACCTGAAACGAAGTCTTGCTTGTAGGAAGACTCAGAGCCTGGGATTTAACTCCATTTCTGAAGTGAAACACACAGCTTTGTTCTCATCCATTGATCACACTCTGCTTTAGAACAAGAAGCACGCTCTTGCTTTCTAGAGTCTCTAAGACAGCAGGAGAGGTGAGTGTGCTGAGAACAAAAGAACTGTGTTTCCTACAATACGGACCATATCTAGTCCAACTCTGCTTCTTAAACTGATTCAAAGAACTGGTCCTCTTACATCCAATGCTTGTCTGTTAAGAAGAGAAATGTGTGAGCTCAGTGAACGATGAAGTTCTTTTGAGCTGAAAAGTGACTGCCGTTACCTGAAACGAAGTCTTGCTTGTAGGAAGACAAAGAGATTGGGATTTAACTCCATTTCTGAAGGGAAACACACAGCATAGTTCTCACCCATGGATCACACTCTGCTTTAGAGCGAGACGCACGCTCTTGCTTTCTTGAGTCTCTTACACAGCAGGAAACGTGAGTGTGCTGAGAACAAAAGAAAGGTGTTTCCTACACATACGGACCATATCTAGTCCAACTCTCCTTCTTAAACTGATACAAAGCATTGGTCCGCTAACATCCAATGCTTGTCTGTTAAGACGAGAAACGTGTGAGCTCCGTGAACGATGTAATTCGTTTGAGCTGAAAAGTGACTGCCCTTACCTGAAACGAAGTCTTGCTTGTAGGAAGACACAGAGGCTGGGATTTAACTCCATTTCTGAAATGAAACACACAGCATAGGTCTCATCCATGGATCACACTCTGCTTTAGAGCAAGAAGCACGCTCTTGCTTTCTACAGTCTCTAAGACATCAGGAAACGTGAGTGTGCTGAGAACAAAAGAACGGTGTTTCCTACACATACGGACCATATCTAGTCCAACTCTGCTTCTGAAACTGATACAAAGCACTGGTCCTCTAACATCCTATGCTTGTCAGTTAAGATGAGAAATGTGTGAGCTTTGTGAATGATGTAGTTCCTTTGAACTGAAAACTGACTGCCATTACCTGAAACGAAGTCTTGCTTGTAGTAAGACACAGAGCCTGGGATTTAACTCCATTTCTGAAGGGAAACACACAGCATTCTTCTCATCCATGGATCACACTCTGCTTTAGAGCAAGAAGCACGCTCTTGCTTTTAGAATCTCTAATATAGCAGGTAATCTGAGTGTGCCCAGAACAAAAGAACTGAGTTTCCTACACATACGGACCATATGTATTCCAACTCTTCTTCTGAAACTGATAAAAAAGCACTGGTCTTCTAACATCCAATGCTTGTCTGTTAAGATGAGAAACGTGTGATCTTCGTGAACGATGTAGTTCCTTTGAGCAGAAAATTGACTGCCCTTACCTGAAACGAAGTCTTGCTTGTAGGAAGACTCAGAGCCTGGGATTTAACTCCATTTCTGAAGTGAAACACACAGCTTTGTTCTCATCCATTGATCACACTCTGCTTTAGAACAAGAAGCACGCTCTTGCTTTCTAGAGTCTCTAAGACAGCAGGAAAGGTGAGTGTGCTGAGAACAAAAGAACTGTGTTTCCTACACATACGGACCATATCTAGTCCAACTCTGCTTCTTAAACTGATTCAAAGAACTGGTCCTCTTACATCCAATGCTTGTCTGTTAAGAAGAGAAATGTGTGAGCTCAGTGAACGATGAAGTTCGTTTGAGCTGAAAAGTGACTGCCGTTACCTGAAACGAATTCTTGCTTGTAGGAAGACAAAGAGATTGGGATTTAACTCCATTTCTGAAGGGAAACACACAGCATAGTTCTCACCCATGGATCACACTCTGCTTTAGAGCGAGACGCACGCTCTTGCTTTCTAGAGTCTCTTACACAGCAGGAAACGTGAGTGTGCTGAGAACAAAAGAAAGGTGTTTCCTACACATACGGACCATATCTAGTCCAACTCTCCTTATTAAACTGATACAAAGCATTGGTCCTCTAACATCCAATGCTTGTCTGTTAAGACGAGAAACGTGTGAGCTCCGTGAACGATGTAGTTCGTTTGAGCTGAAAAGTGACTGCCCTTACCTGAAACGAAGTCTTGCTTGTAGGAAGACACAGAGCCTGGGATTTAACTCCATTTCTGAAATGAAACACACAGCATAGGTCTCATCCATGGATCACACTCTGCTTTAGAGCGAGAAGCACGCTCTTGCTTTCTAAAGTCTCTAAGACATCAGGAAACCTGAGTGTGCTGAGAACAAAAGAACGGTGTTTCCTACATGTACCGACCATAACTAGTCCAACTCTGCTTCTGAAACTGATACAATGCACTGGTCCTCTAACATCCTATGCTTGTCAGTTAAGATGAGAAACTTGTGAGCTTTGTGAATGATGTAGTTCCTTTGAACTGAAAAGTGACTGCCATTACCTGAAACGAAGTCTTGCTTGTAGTAAGACACAGAGCCTGGGATTTAACTCCATTTCTGAAGGGAAACACACAGCATTCTTCTCATCCATGGATCACACTCTGCTTTAGAGCGAGAAGCACGCTCTTGCTTTTAGAATCTCTAATATAGCAGGTAATCTGAGTGTGCCCAGAACAAAAGAACGGAGTTTCCTACACATACGTACCATATGTATTCCAACTCTTCTTCTGAAACTGATAAAAAAGCACTGGTCCTCTAACATCCAATGCTTGTCTGTTAAGATGAGAAACGTGTGATCTTCGTGAACGATGTAGTTCGTTTGAGCAGAAAAGTTACTGCCAATACCTGAAACGAAGTCTTGCTTGTAGGAAGACTCAGAGCCTGGGATTTAAATCCATTTCTGAAGTGAAACACACAGCAGTGTTCTCATCCATTGATCATACTCCTCTTTAGAACAAGAAGCACGCTCTTGCTTTCTAGAGTCTCTAAGACAGCAGGAAACGTGATTTTGCTGAGAACAAAAGAACTATGTTTCCTACACATACGGACCATATCTAGTCCAACTCTGCTTCTTAAACTGATACAAAGCACTGGTCCTCTAACATCCAATGCTTGTCTGTTAAGATGAGAAACGTGTGAGCTCAGTGAACGATGTAGTTCGTTTGAGCTGAAAAGTGACTGCCCTTACCTGAAACAAAGTCTTGCTTGTAGGAAGACACAGAGCCTGGGATTTAACTCCATTTCTGAAGGGAAACACACAGCATAGTTCTCATCCATGGATGACACTCTGCTTTAGAGTGAGAAGCACGCTCTTGCTTTCTAAAGTCTCTAAGACAGCAGGAAACGTGAGTGTGCTGAGAAAAAAAGAACGGTGTTTCCTACACATACGGACCATATCTAGTCCAACTCTCCTTCTTAAACTGATACAAAGCACTGGTATGTAACATCCAATGCTTGTCTGTTAAGATGAGAAACGTGTGATCTTTGTGAAAGATGTAGTTCGTTTGAGCAGGAAAGTGACTGCCCTTACCTGAAACGAAGTCTTGCTTGTAGGAAGACTCAGAGCCTGGGATTTAACTCCATTTCTGAAGTGAAACACACAGCTTTGTTCTCATCCATTGATCACACTCTGCTTTAGAACAAGAAGCACGCTCTTGCTTTCTAGAGTCTCTAAGACAGCAGGAAAGGTGAGTGTGCTGAGAACAAAAGAACTGTGTTTCCTACATATACGGACCATATCTAGTCCAACTCTCCTTCTTAAACTGATACAAAGCACTGGTCCCCTAACATCCAATGCTTGTCTGTTAAGACGAGAAACGTGTGAGCTCCGTGAACGATTTAGTTCGTTTGAGTTGAAAAGTGACTGCCCTTACCTGAAACGAAGTCTTGCTTGTAGGAAGACACAGATCCTGGGATTTAACTCCATTTCTGAAATGAAACACACAGCATAGGTCTCATCCATGGATCACACTCTGCTTTAGAGCGCGAAGCACGCTCTTGCTTTCTACATTCTCTAAGACATCAGGAAACCTGAGTGTGCTGAGAACGAAAGAACGGTGTTTCCTACATGTACGGACCATAACTAGTCCAACTCTGCTTCTGAAACTGATACAAAGCACTGGTCCTCTAACATCCTATGCTTGTCAGTTAAGATGAGAAACTTGTGAGCTTTGTGAATGATGTAGTTCCTTTGAACTGAAAAGTGACTGCCATTACCTGAAACGAAGTCTTGCTTGTAGTAAGACACAGAGCCTGGGATTTAACTCCATTTCTGAAGGGAAACACACAGCATTCTTCTCATCCATGGATCACACTCTGCTTTAGAGCGCGAAGCACGCTCTTGCTTTTAGAATCTCTAATATAGCAGGTAATCTGAGTGTGCCCAGAACAAAAGAACGGAGTTTCCTACACATACGGACCATATGTATTCCAACTCTTCTTCTGAAACTGATAAAAAAGCACTGGTCCTCTAACATCCAATGCTTGTCTGTTAAGATGAGAAACGTGTGATCTTCGTGAACGATGTAATTCGTTTGAGCAGAAAAGTTACTGCCAATACCTGAAATGAAGTCTTTCTTGTAGGAAGACTCAGAGCCTGGGATTTAAATCCATTTCTGAAGTGAAACACACAGCAGTGTTCTCATCCATTGATCATACTCCTCTTTAGAACAAGAAGCACGCTCTTGCTTTCTAGAGTCTCTAAGACAGCAGGAAACGTGATTTTGCTGAGAACAAAAGAACTATGTTTCCTACACATACGGACCATATCTAGTCCAACTCTGCTTCTTAAACTGATACAAAGCAATGGTATGTAACATCCAATGCTTGTCTGTTAAGATGAGAAACGTGTGAGCTCAGTGAATGATGTAGTTCGTTTGAGCTGAAAAGTGACTGCCCTTACCTGAAACAAAGTCTTGCTTGTAGGAAGACACAGAGCCTGGGATTTAACTCCATTTCTGAAGGGAAACACACAGCATAGTTCTCATCCATGGATGACACTCTGCTTTAGAGTGAGAAGCACGCTCTTGCTTTCTAAACTCTCTAAGACAGCAGGAAACGTGAGTGTGCTGAGAAAAAAAGAACGGTGTTTCCTACACATAAGGACCATATCTAGTCCAACTCTCCTTCTTAAACTGATACAAAGCACTGTTATGTAACATCCAATGCTTGTCTGTTAAGATGAGAAACGTGTGAGCTCAGTGAACGATGTAGTTCGTTTGAGCTGAAAAGTGACTGCCCTTACCTGAAACGAAGTCTTGCTTGTAGGAAGACACAGAGCCTGGGATTTAACTCCATTTCTGAAGGGAAACACACAGCATTTTTTTCATCCATGGATCACACTCTGCTTTAGAGCGAGAAGCACGCTCTTGCTTTTAGAATCTCTAAAATAGCAGGTAAATTGAGTGTGCCCAGAACAAAACAACGGTGTTTCCTACACATACAGACCATATGTAGTCCAAATCTGCTTCTGAAACTGATACAAAGCACTGACCCTCTAACATCCAATGCTTGTCAGTTAAGATGAGAAACGTGTGAGCTTCGTGAACAATGTAGTTCTTTTTTGCAGAAAAGTGACTGCCCTTACCTGAATCGAAGTCTTGCTTGTAGGAAGACTCAGAGCCTGGGATTTAACTCCATTTCTGAAGTGAAACACACAGCAATGTAATCATCCACTGATCACACTCTGCTTTAGAACAAGAAGCAAGCTCTTGCTTTCTAGAGTCTCTAAGACAGCAGGAAACGTGTGTGTGCTGAGAACAAAAGAACGGTGTTTCCTACACATACGGACCCTATCTAGTTCAACTCTGCTTCTGAAACTGATACAAAGCACTGGTCCTCTAACATCCAATGCTTGCCTGTTAAGATGAGAAATGTGTGAGCTCCGTGAACGATGTAGTTCGTTTGAGCAGAAAAGTGACTGCCCTTACCTGAAACGAAGTCTTGCTTGTAGGAAGACAGAGAGCCTGGGATTTAACTCCATTTCTGAATGGAAACACACAGCATAGTTCTCATCCATGGATCACACTCTGCTTTAGAGCAAGAAGCATGCTCTTGCTTTCTAGAGTCTCTAATACAGCAGGAAATCTGAGTGTGCCCAGAATAAAAGAACGGAGTTTCCTACACATATGGACCAAATGTAGTCCAAATCTTCCTCTGAAACTGATACAAAGCACTGGTCCTCTAACATCCAATGCTTGTCAGTTAAGATGAGAAACGTGTGAGCTTCATGAACGATGTAGTTCTTTTGAGCAGTAAAGTGACTGCCCTTACCTGAAAGGAAGTCTTGCTTGTAGGAAGACTCAGAGCCTGGGATTTAACTCCATTTCTGAAGTGAAACACACAGCTTTGTTCTCATCCATTGATCACATTCTGCTTTAGAGCGAGACGCAAGCTCTTGCTTTCTAGAGTCTCTAACACAGCAGGAAACGTGAGTGTGCTGAGAACAAAAGAAAGGTGTTTCCTACACATACGGACCATATCTAGTCCAACTCTCCTTCTTAAACTGATACAAAGCACTGGTCCTCTAACATCCAATGCTTGTCTGTTAAGAGAGAAAGGTGTGAGCTCCGTGAACGATGTAGTTCGTTTGAGCTGAAAAGTGACTGCCCTTACCTGAAACGAAGTCTTGCTTGTGGGAAGACACAGAGCCTGGGATTTATCTCCATTTCTGAAATGAAACACACAGCATACGTCTAATCCATGGATCACACTCTGCTTTAGAGCGAGAAGCACGCTCTTGCTTTCTACAGTCTCTAAGACATCAGGAAACGTGAGTGTGCTGAGAACAAAAGAACGGTGTTTCCTACACGTACGGACCATATCTAGTCCAACTCTGCTTCTGAAACTGATACAAAGCACTGGTCCTCTAACATCCTATGCTTGTCAGTTAAGATGAGAAACGTGTGAGCTTTGTGAATGATGTAGTTCCTTTGAACTGAAAAGTGACTGCCATTACCTGAAACGAAGTCTTGCTTGTAGTAAGACACAGAGCCTGGGATTTAACTCCATTTCTGAAGGGAAACACACAGCATTCTTCTCATCCATGGATCACACTCTGCTTTAGAGCAAGAAGCACGCTCTTGCTTTTAGAATCTCTAATATAGCAGGTAATCTGAGTGTGCCCAGAACAAAAGAACGGAGTTTCCTACACATACGTACCATATGTATTCCAACTCTTCTTCTGAAACTGATAAAAAAGCACTGGTCCTCTAACATCCAATGCTTGTCTGTTAAGATGAGAAACGTGTGATCATCGTGAACGATGTAGTTCGTTTGAGCAGAAAAGTGACTGCCATTACCTGAAACGAAGTCTTGCTTGTAGGAAGACTCAGAGCCTGGGATTTAAATCCATTTCTGAAGTGAAACACACAGCAGTGTTCTCATCCATTGATCATACTCCTCTTTAGAACAAGAAGCAGGCTCTTGCTTTCTAGAGTCTCTAAGACAGTAGGAAACGTGATTTTGCTGAGAACAAAAGAACTATGTTTCCTACACATACGGACCATATCTAGTCCAACTCTGCTTCTTAAACTGATACAAAGCACTGGTCCTCTAACATCCAATGCTTCTCTGTTAAGATGAGAAACGTGTGAGCTCCGTGAACGATGTTGTTCGTTTGAGCTGAAAAGTGACTGCCCTTACCTGAAACGAAGTCTTGCTTGTAGGAAGACACAGAGCCTGGGATTTAACTCCATTTCTGAAGGGAAACACACAGCATAGTTCTCATCCATGGATGACACTCTGCTTTAGAGCGAGAAGCACGCTCTTGCTTTCTAAAGTCTCTAAGACAGCAGGAAACGTGAGTGTGCTGAGAACAAAAGAACGGTGTTTCCTACACATACGGACCATATCTAGTCCAACACTCCTACTTAAACTGATACAAAGCACTGGTATGTAACATCCAATGCTTGTCTGTTAAGATGAGAAACGTGTGAGCTCAGTGAACGATGTAGTTCGTTTGAGCTGAAAAGTGACTGCCCTTACCTGAAACGAAGTCTTGCTTGTAGGAAGACACAGAGCCTGGGATTTAACTCCATTTCTCAAGGGAAACACACAGCATTTTTTTCATCCATGGATCACACTCTGCTTTAGAGCGAGAAGCACGCTCCTGCTTTTGGAATCTCTAATATAGCAGGTAATTTGAGTGTGCCCAGAACAAAAGAACGGTGTTTCCTACACATACAGACCATATGTAGTCCAAATCTGCTTCTGAAACTGATACAAAGTACTGACCCTCTAACATCCAATGCTTGTCAGTTAAGATGAGAAACCTGTGAGCTTCGTGAACAATGTAGTTCGTTTGAGCAGAAAAGTGACTGCCCTTGCCTGAATCGAAGTCTTGCTTGTAGGAAGACTCAGAGCCTGGGATTTAACTCCATTTCTGAAGTGAAACACACAGCTTTGTTCTCATCCATTGATCACACTCTGCTTTAGAACAAGAAGCACGCTCTTGCTTCCTAGAGTCTCTAAGACAGCAGGAAACGTGATTTTGCTGAGAACAAAAGAACTGTGTTTCCGACACATACTGACCATATCTAGTCCAACTCTGCTTCTGAAACTGACACAAAGCACTGGTCCTCTAACATCCAATGCTTGTCAGTTAAGATGAGAAACGTGTGATCTTTGTGAACGATGTAGTTCGTTTGAGCAGGAAAGTGACTGCCCTTACCTGAAACGAAGTCTTGCTTGTAGGAAGACTCAGAGCCTTGGATTTAACTCCATTTCTGAAGTGAAACACACAGCTTTGTTCTCATCCATTGATCACACTCTGCTTTAGAACAAGAAGCACGCTCTTGCTTTCTAGAGTCTCTAACACAGCAGGAAAGGTGAGTGTGCTGAGAAAAAAAGAACTGTGTTTCCTACACATACGGACCATATCTAGTCCAACTCTGCTCCTTAAACTGATACAAAGGACTGGTCCTCTAACATCCTATGCTTGTCAGTTAAGATGAGAAACGTGTGAGCTTTGTGAATGATGTAGTTCCTTTGAACTGAAAAGTGACTGCCATTACCTGAAACGAAGTCTTGCTTGTAGTAAGACACAGAGCCTGGGATTTAACTCCATTTCTGAAGGGAAACACACAGCATTCTTCTCATCCATGGATCACACTCTGCTTTAGAGCGAGTAGCACGCTCTTGCTTTTAGAATCTCTAATATAGCAGGTAATCTGAGTGTGCCCAGAACAAAAGAACGGAGTTTCCTACACATACGGACCATATGTATTCTAACTCTTCTTCTGAAACTGATAAAAAAGCACTGGTCCTCTAACATCCAATGCTTGTCTGTTAAGATGAGAAACGTGAGATCTTTGTGAACGATGTAGTTCGTTTGAGCAGAAAAGTGACTGCACTTACCTGAAACGAAGTCTTGCTTGTAGGAAGACACAGAGCCTGGGATTTAACTCCATTTCTGAAGGGAAACATACAGCATAATTCTCATCCATGGATGACACTCTGCTTTAGAGCGAGAAGCACGCTCTTGCTTTCTAAAGTCTCTAAGACAGCAGGAAACGTGAGTGTGCTGAGAACAAAAGAACGGTGTTTCCTACACATACGGACCATATCTAGTCCAACTCTGCTTCTGAAACTGATAAAAAAGCACTGGTCCTCTAACATCCAATGCTTGTCTGTTAAGATGAGAAACGTGTGATGTTCGTGAACGATGTAGTTCGTTTGAGCAGAAAAGTGACTGCCCTTACCTGAAACGAAGTCTTTCTTGTAGGAAGACTCAGAGCCTGGGATTTAACTCCATTTCTGAAGTGAAACACACAGCAGTGTAATCATCCATTGATCACACTCTGCTTTAGAACAAGAAGCACGCTATTGCTTTCTAGATTCTCTAAGACAGCAGGAAACATAAGTGTGCTGAGAACAAAAGAAAGGTGTTTCCTACACATACGGACCATATCTAGTCCAACTCTGCTTCTGAAACTGACACAATGCACTGGTCCTCTAACATCCAATGCTTGTCAGTTAAGATGAGAAACGTGTGAGCTTTGTGAATGATGTAGGTCGTTTGAGCAGAAAAGTGACTGCCCTTACCTGAATCAAAGTTTTGCTTGTAGGAAGACTCAGAGCCTGGGATTTAACTCCATTTCTGAAGTGAAACACACAGCAGTGTAATTATCCATTGATCACACTCTGCTTTAGAACAAGAAGCACGCTCTTGCTTTCTAGATTCTCTAAGACAGCAGGAAACGTGAGTGTGCTGAGAACAAAAGAAAGGTGTTTCCTACACATATGGACCATATCTAGTCCAACTCTCCTTCTTAAACTGATACAAAGCACTGGTCCTCTAACATTCAATGCTTGTCTGTTAAGACGAGAAACGTGTGAATTCTGTGAACGATGTAGTTCGTTTGAGCTGAAAAGTGACTGCCCTTAACTGAAACGAAGTCTTGCTTGTAGGAAGACACAGAGCCTGGGATTTAACTCCATTTCTGAAATGAAACACACAGCATAGGTCTCATCCATGGATCACACTCTGTTTTAGAGCGAGAAGCATGCTCTTGCTTTCTACAGTCTCTAACACATCAGGAAACGTGAGTGCGCTGAGAACAAAAGAACGGTGTTTCCTACACATACGGACCATATCTAGTCCAACTCTGCTTCGGAAACTGATACAAAGCACTGGTCCTCTAACATCCTATGCTTGTCAGTTAAGATGAGAAACGTGTGAGCTTTGTGAATGATGTAGTTCCTTTGAACTGAAAAGTGACTGCCCTTACCTGAAACGAAGTCTTGCTTGTAGTAAGACTCAGAGCCTGGGATTTAACTCCATTTCTGAAGGGAAACACACACCATTCTTCTCATCCATGGATCACACTCTGCTTTAGAGCGAGAAGCACGCTCTTGCTTTTAGAAACTCTAATATAGCAGGTAATCTGAGTGTGCCCAGAACAAAAGAACGGAGTTTCCTACACATACGGACCATATGTAGTCCAACTCTTATTCTGAAACTGATAAAAATCACTGGTCCTCTAACATCCAATGCTTGTCTGTTAAGATGAGAAACGTGTGATGTTCGTGAACGATGTAGTTCGTTTGAGCAGAAAAGTGACTGCCCTTACCTGAAACGAAGTCTTGCTTGTCGGAAGACTCAGAGCCTGGGATTTAACTCCATTTCTGAAGTGAAACAAACAGCAGTATTCTCATCCATTGATCACACTCTGCTTTACAGCAAGAAGCACGCTCTTGCTTTCTAGAGTCTCTCTTACAGCAGGAAATCTGAGTGTGCCCAGAACAAAGAACGGAGTTTCCTACACATACAGACCATATGTAGTCCAACTCTTCTTCTGAAACTGATACAAAGCACTGGTCCTCTAACATCCAATGCTTGTACAGTTAAGATGGGTAACGTGTGAGCTTCATGAACGATGTAGTTCGTTTGAGCAGAAAAGTGACTGCCCTTACCTGAAATGAAGTCTTGCTTGTAGGAATACTCAGAGCCTGGGATTTCACTCCATTTCTGAAGTGAAACACACAGCATAGTTCTCATCCATGGATGACACTCTGCTTTAGAGCGAGAAGCATGCTCTTGCTTTCTAAAATCTCTAAGACAGCAGGAAACGTGAGTGTGCTGAGAACAAAAGAACGGTGTTTCCTACACATACGGACCATATCTAGTCCAACTCTGCTTCTGAAACTGACACAAAGCACTGGTCCTCTAACATCCAATGCTTGTCAGTTAAGATGAGAAACGTGTGATCTTTGTGAACGATGTAGTTCGTTTGAGCAGGAAAGTGACTGCCCTTACCTGAAATGAAGTCTTGCTTGTAGGAAGACTCAGAGCCTGGGATTTAACTCCATTTCTGAAGTGAAACACACAGCTTTGTTCTCATCCATTGATCACACTCTGCTTTAGAACAAGAAGCACGCTCTTGCTTTCTAGAGTCTCTAACACAGCAGGAAAGGTGAGTGTGCTGAGAAAAAAAGAACTGTGTTTCCTACACATACGGACCATATCTAGTACAACTCTGCTCCTTAAACTGATACAAAGGACTGGTCCTCTAACATCCTATGCTTGTCAGTTAAGATGAGAAACGTGTGAGCTTTGTGAATGATGTAGTTCCTTTGAACTGAAAAGTGACTGCCATTACCTGAAACGAAGTCTTGCTTGTAGTAAGACACAGAGCCTGGGATTTAACTCCATTTCTGAAGGGAAACACACAGCATTCTTCTCATCCATGGATCCCACTCTGCTTTAGAGCGAGTAGCACGCTCTTGCTTTTAGAATCTCTAATATAGCAGGTAATCTGAGTGTGCCCAGAACAAAAGAACGGAGTTTCCTACACATACGGACCATATGTATTCTAACTCTTCTTCTGAAACTGATAAAAAAGCACTGGTCCTCTAACATCCAATGCTTGTCTGTTAAGATGAGAAACGTTAGATCTTTGTGAACGATGTAGTTCGTTTGAGCAGAAAAGTGACTGCCCTTACCTGAAACGAAGTCTTGCTTGTAGGAAGACACAGAGCCTGGGATTTAACTCCATTTCTGAAGGGAAACACACAGCATAGTTCTCATCCATGGATGACACTCTGCTTTAGAGCGAGAAGCACGCTCTTGCTTTCTAAAGTCTCTAAGGCAGCAGGAAACGTGAGTGTGCTGAGAACAAAAGAACGGTGTTTCCTACACATACGGACCATATCTAGTCCAACTCTGCTTCTGAAACTGATAAAAAAGCACTGGTCCTCTAACATCCAATGCTTGTCTGTTAAGATGAGAAACGTGTGATGTTCGTGAACGATGTAGTTCTTTTGAGCAGAAAAGTGACTGCCCTTACCTTAAACGAAGTCTTGCTTGTAGGAAGACTCAGAGCCTGGGATTTAACTCCATTTCTGAAGTGAAACACACAGCAGTGTTCTCATCCATTGATCATACTCTGCTTTAGAACAAGAAGCACGCTTTTGCTTTCCAGAGTCTCTAAGACAGCAGGAACGTGATTTTGCTGAGAACAAAAGAACTGTGTTTCCTACACACACGGACCATATCTACTCCAACTCTGCCTCTTAAACTGATACAAAGCACTGGTCCTCTAACATCCATTGCTTGTCTGTTAAGATGAGAAAGGTGTGAGCTCCGTGAACGATGTAGTTCGTTTGAGCTGAAAAGTGACTGCCCTTACCTGAAACAAAGTCTTGCTTGTAGGAAGACACAGAGCCTGGGATTTAACTCCATTTCTTAAGGGAAACATACAGCATAGTTCTCATCCATGGATCACACTCTGCTTTAGAGCGAGAATCACGCTCTTGCTTTCTAAAGTCTCTAAGACAGCAGGAAACGTGAGTGTGCTGAGAACAAAAGAACGGTGTTTCCTACACATATGGACCATATCTAGTCCAACTCTGCTTCTGAAACTGATACAAAGCACTGGTCCTCTAACATCCTATGCTTGTCAGTTAAGATTAGAAACGTGTGAGCTTTTTGAATGATGTAGTTCCTTTGAACTGAAAAGTGACTGCCCTTACCTGAAACGAAGTCTTGCTTGTAATAAGACACAGAGGCTGGGATTTAACTCCATTTCTGAAGGGAAACACACAGCATTTTTCTCATCCATGGATCACACTCTGCTTTAGAGCGAGAAGCATGCTCTTGCTTTTAGAATCTCTAATATAGCAGGTAATCTGAGTGTGCCCAGAACAAAAGAACGGTGTTTCCTACACATACAGACCATATGAAGTCCAAATCTGCTTCTGAAACTGATACAAAGCACTGACCCTCTAACATCCAATGCTTGTCAGTTAAGATGAGAAACGTGTGAGATTCGTGAACAATGTAGTTCGTTTGAGCAGAAAAGTGACTGCCCTTACCTGAATCGAACTCTTGCTTGTAGGAAGACTCAGAGCCTGGGATTTAACTCCATTTCTGAAGTGAAACACACAGCAGTGTAATCAGCCACTGATCACACTCTGCTTATAACAAGAAGCAAGCTCTTGCTTTCTAGAGTCTCTAACACAGCAGGAAACGTGTGTGTGCTGAGAACATAAGAACGGTGTTTCCTACACATACGGACCATATCTAGTTCAACTCTGCTTCTGAAACTGATACAAAGCACTGGTCCTCTAACATCCAATGCTTGTCTGTTAAGATGAGAAACGTGTGAGCTTCGTGAACGATGTAGTTTGTTTGAGCTGAAAAGTGACTGCCCTTACCTCAAACGAAGTCTTGCTTGTAGGAAGACACAGAGCCTGGGATTTAACTCCATTTCTGAAGGGAAACACACACCATAGTTCTCATCCATGGATGACACTCTGCTTTAGAGCGAGAAGCACACTCTTGCTTTCTAAAGTCCCTAAGACAGCAGGAAACGTGAGTGTGCTGAGAACAAAAGAACGGTGTTTCCTACACATACGGACCATATCTAGTCCAACTCTCCTTCTTAAGCTGATACAAAGCACTGGTATGTAACATCCAATGCTTGTCTGTTAAGATGAGAAATGTGTGAGCTCAGTGAACGATGTAGTTCGTTTGAGCTGAAAAGTGACTGCCATTACCTTCAACGTAGTCTTGCTTGTAGGAAGACACAGAGATTGGGATTTAACTCCATTTCTGAAGGAAAACACACAGCATAGTTCTCACCCATGGATCACACTCTGCTTTACAGCAAGAAGCACGGTCTTGCTTTCTAGAGTCTCTAATACAGCAGGAAATCTGTGTGTGCCCAGAACAAAGAACGGAGTTTCCTACACATACATACCATATCTAGTCCAAATCTTTTTCTGAAACTGATACAAAGCACTGGTCCTCTAACATCCAATGCTTGTACAGTTAAGATGGGAATCGTGTGAGCTTCATGAACGATGTAGTTCTTTTGAGCAGAAAAGTGACTGCCCTTACCTTAAACGAAGCCTTGCTTGTAGGAAGACTCAGAGCCTGGGATTTAACTCCATTTCTGAAGTGAAACACACAGCAGTGTTCTCATCCATTGATCATACTTTGCTTTATAACAAGAAGCACGCTCTTGCTTTCTAGAGTCTCTAAGACAGCAGGAACGTGATTTTGCTGAGAACAAAAGAACTGTGTTTCTTACACACACGGACCATATCTACTCCAACTCTGCTTCTTAAACTGATACAAAGCACTGGTCCTCTAACATCCAATGCTTGTCTGTTAAGATGAGAAAGGTGTGAGCTCCGTGAACGATGTAGTTCGTTTGAGCTGAAAAGTGACTGCCCTTACCTGAAACGAAGTCTTGCTTGTAGGAAGACACAGAGGCTGGGATTTAACTCCATTTCTGAAGGGAAACACACAGCATTTTTCTCATCCATGGATCACACTCTGCTTTAGAGCGAGAAGCATGCTCTTGCTTTTAGAATCTCTAATATAGCAGGTAATCTGAGTGTGCCCAGAACAAAAGAACGGTGTTTCCTACACATACAGACCATATGTAGTCCAAATCTGCTTCTGAAACTGATACAAAGCACTGACCCTCTAACATCCAATGCTTGTCAGTTAAGATGAGAAACGTGTGATCTTCGTGAACAATGTAGTTCGTTTGAGCAGAAAAGTGACTGCCCTTACCTGAATCGAACTCTTGCTTGTAGGAAGACTCAGAGCCTGGGATTTAACTCCATTTCTGAATGGAAACACACACCATAGTTCTCATCCATGGATCACACTCTGCTTTAGAGCAAGAAGCATGCTCATGCTTTCTAGAGTCTCTAATACAGCAGGAAATCTGTGTGTGCCCAGAATAAAAGAACAGAGTTTTCTACACATACGGACCATATGTAGTCCAACTCTTCTTCTGAAACTGATAAAAAATCACTGGTCCTCTAACATCCAATGCTTGTCTGTTAAGATGAGAAACGTGTGATGTTCGTGAACGACGTAGTTCGTTTGAGCAGAAAAGTGACTGCCCTTACCTGAAACGAAGTTTTGCTAGTAGGAAGACTCAGAGCCTGAGATTTAACTCCATTTCTGAAGTGAAACAAACAGCAGCATTCTCATCCATTGATCACACTCTGCTTTACAGCAAGAAGCACGCTCTTGCTTTCTAGAGTCTCTCATACAGCAGGAAATCTGAGTGTGCCCAGAACAAAGAACGGAGTTTCCTACACATACAAACCATATGTAGTCCAACTCTTCTTCTGAAACTGATACAAAGCACTGGTCCTCTAACATCCAATGCTTGTACAGTTAAGATGGGAAACGTGTGAGCTTCATGAACGATGTAGTTCGTTTGAGCAGAAAAGTGACTGCCCTTACCTGAAAGGAAGTCTTGCTTGTAGGAATACTCAGAGCCTGGGATTTCACTCCATTTCTGAAGTGAAACACACAGCATAGTTCTCATCCATGGATGACACTCTGCTTTAGAGCGAGAATCACGCTCTTGCTTTCTAAAGTCTCTAAGACAGCAGGAAACGTGAGTGTGCTGAGAACAAAAGAACGGTGTTTCCTACACATACGGAACATATGTAGTCCAAATCTGCTTCTGAAACTGATACAAAGCACTGGTCCTCTAACATCCAATGCTTGTCTGTTAAGATGAGAAACGTGTGAGCTTCGTGAACGATGTAGTTCGTTTGAGTTGAAAAGTGACTGCCCTTACCTGAAATGAAGTCTTGATTGTAGGAAGACACAGAGCCTGGGATTTAACTCCATTTCTGAAGGGAAACACACACCATTCTTCTCATCCATGGATCACACTCTGCTTTAGAGCGAGAAGCACGCTCTTGCTTTTAGAATCTCTAATATAGCAGGTAATCTAAGTGTGCCCAGAACAAAAGAACGGAGTTTTCTACACATACGGACCATATGTAGTGCAACTCTTCTTCTGAAACTGATAAAAAAGCACTGGTCCTCTAACATCCAATGCTTGTCTGTTAAGATGAGAAACGTGTGATGTTTGTGAACGATGTAGTTCGTTTGAGCAGAAAAGTGACTGCCCTTACCTGAAAGGATGTCTTGCTTGTAGGAAGACTCAGAGCCTGGGATTTAACTCCATTTCTGAAGTGAAACACACAGCATAGTTCTCATCCATGGATGACACTCTGCTTTAGAGCGAGAAGCACGCTCTTGCTTTCTAAAGTCTCTAAGACAGCAGGAAACGTGAGTGTGCTGAGAACAAATGAACGGTGTTTCCTACACATACAGACCATATCTAGTCCAACTCTGCTTCTGAAACTGATACAAAGCACTGGTCCTCTAACATCCTATGCTTGTCAGTTAAGGTTAGAAACGTGTGAGCTTTG
This sequence comes from Onychomys leucogaster, assembly GCA_949786385.1. Lineage (NCBI taxonomy): Eukaryota > Metazoa > Chordata > Mammalia > Rodentia > Cricetidae > Onychomys > Onychomys leucogaster. The sequence goes on from CATKUP010000069.1 coordinate 1,609,309, forward strand.
TGAATGATGTAGTTCCTTTGAACTGAAAAGTGACTGCCCTTACCTGAAACGAAGTATGCTTGTAATAAGACACAGAGGCTGGGATTTAACTCCATTTCTGAAGGGAAACACACATCATTTTTTTCATCCATGGATCACACTCTGCTTTAGAGCGAGAAGCATGCTCTTGCTTTTAGAATCTCTAATATAGCAGGTAATCTGAGTGTGCCCAGAACAAAAGAAGGGTGTTTCCTACACATACAGACCATATGTAGTCCAAATCTGCTTCTGAAACTGATAAAAAGAACTGACCCTCCAACATCCAATGCTTGTCAGTTAAGATGAGAAACGTGTGAGCTTCGTGAACAATGTAGTTCGCTTGAGCAGAAAAGTGACTGCCCTTACCTGAATCGAAGTCTTGCTTGTAGGAAGACTCAGAGCCTGGGATTTAACTCCATTTCTGAAGTGAAACACACAGCATAGTTCTCATCCATGGATTACACTCTGCTTTAGAGCGAGAAGCACGCTCTTGCTTTCTAAAGTCTCTAAGACAGCAGGAAACGTGAGTGTGCTGAGAACAAAGAACGGTGTTTCCTACACATACGGACTATATCTAGTCCAACTCTGCTTCTGAAACTGATACAAAGCACTGGTCCTCTAACATCCTATGCTTGTCAGTTAAGATGAGAAATGTGTGAGCTTTGTGAATGATGTAGTTCCTTTGAACTGAAAAGTGACTGGCCTTACCTGAAACGAAGTCTTGCTTGTAGGAAGACACAGAGCCTGGGATTTAACTCCATTTCTGAATGGAAACACACAGCATAGTTCTCATCCATGGATCACACTCTGCTTTAGAGCAAGAAGCATGCTCTTGCTTTTTAGAGTCTCTAATACAGCAGGAAATCTGAGTGTGCCCAGAAAAAAAGAACGGAGTTTCCTACACATACGGACCATATGTAGTCCAACTCTTCTTCTGAAACTGATAAAAAAGCACTCGTCCTCTAACATCCAATGCTTGTCTGTTAAGATGAGAAATGTGTGATGTTCGTGAACGATGTAGTTCGTTTGAGCACAAAAGTGACTGCCCTTACCTGAAACGAAGTCTTGCTTGTAGGAAGACTCAGAGCCTGGGATTTAACTCCATTTCTGAAGTGAAACACACAGCAGTGTAATCATCCACTGATCACACTCTGCTTTAGAACAAGAAGCAAGCTCTTGCTTTCTAGAGTCTCTAAGACAGCAGGAAACGTGTGTGTGCTGAGAACATAAGAACAGTGTTTCCTACACATACGGACCATATCTAGTTCAACTCTGCTTCTGAAACTGATACAAAGCACTGGTCCTCTAACATCCAATGCTTGTCTGTTAAGATGAGAAACGTGTGGGCTTCGTGAACGATGTAGTTCGTTTGAGCTGAAAAGTGACGGCCCTTACCTGAAACGAAGTCTTGCTTGTAGGAAGACACAGAGCCTGGGATTTAACTCCATTTCTGAATGGAAACACACACCATAGTTCTCACCCATGGATCACACTCTGCTTTAGAGCAAGAAGCATGCTCTTGCTTTCTAGAGTCTCTAATACAGCAGGAAATCTGAGTGTGCCCAGAATAAAAGAACGGAGTTTCCTACACATACGGACCAAATGTAGTCCAACTATTCCTCTGATACTGATACAAAGCACTGGTCCTCTAACATCCAATGCTTGTCAGTTAAGACTAGAAACGTGTGATCTTTGTGAACGATGTAGTTCGTTTGAGCAGGAAAGTGACTGCCCTTACCTGAAACGAAGTTTTGCTTGTAGGAAGACTCAGAGCCTGGGATTTAACTCCATTTCTGAAGTGAAACACACAGCTTTGTTCTCATCCATTGATCACACTCTGCTTCAGAACACGAAGCACGCTCTTGCTTTCTAGAGTCTCTAAGACAGCAGGAAAGGTGAGTGTGCTGAGAACAAAAGAAATGTGTTTCCTACACATACGGACCATATCTAGTCCAACTCTGCTTCTTAAACTGATCCAAAGCACTGGTCCTCTTACATCCAATGCTTGTCTGTTAAGAAGAGAAATGTGTGAGCTCAGTGAACGATGAAGTTCGTTTGAGGTGAAAAGTGACTGCCGTTACCTGAAACGAAGTCTTGCTTGTAGGAAGACTCAGAGCCTGGGATTTAACTCCATTTCTGAAGTGAAACACACAGCAATATATTCATCCATTGATCACACTCTGCTTTAGAACAAGAAGCACGCTCTTGCTTTCTAGAGTCTCTAAGACAACAGGAAACGTGTGTGTGCTGAGAACAAAAGAACGGTGTTTCCTACACATATTGACCATATCTAGTCCAACTCTGCTTCTTAAACTGATACAAAGCACTGGTCCTCTAACATCCAATGCTTGTCTGTTAAGATGAGAAACGTGTGAGCTCCGTGAACGATGTAGTTCGTTTGAGCTGAAAAGTGACTGCCCTTACCTGAAACGAAGTCTTGCTTGTAGGAAGACACAGAGCCTGGGATTTAACTCCCTTTCTGAAGGGAAACACACAGCATAGTTCTCATCCATGGATCACACTCTGCTTTAGAGCGAGAAGCACGCTCTTGCTTTCTAAAGTCTCTAAGACAGCAGGAAACGTGAGTGTGCTGAGAACAAAAGAACGGTGTTTCCTACACGTACGGACCATATCTAGTCCAACTCTGCTTCTGAAACTGACACAAAGCACTGGTCCTCTAACATCCTATGCTTGTCAGTTAAGATGAGAAACGTGTGAGCTTTGTGAATGATGTAGTTCCTTTGAACTGAAAAGTGACTGCCCTTACCTGAAACGAAGTCTTGCTTGTAGTAAGACACAGAGCCTGGGATTTAACTCCATTTCTGAAGGGAAACACACAGCATTCTTCTCATCCATGGATCACACTCTGCTTTAGAGCAAGAAGCACGCTCTTGCTTTTAGAATCTCTAATATAGCAGGTAATCTGAGTGTGCCCAGAACAAAAGAACGGAGTTTCCTACACATACGGACCATATGTAGTCCAACTCTTCTTCTGAAACTGATAAAAAAGCACTCGTCCTCTAACATCCAATGCTTGTCTGTTAAGATGAGAAACATGTGATGTTCGTCAACGATGTAGTTCGTTTGAGCAGAAAAGTGACTGCCCTTACCTGAAACGAAGTCTTGCTTGTAGGAAGACTCAGAGCCTGGGATTTAACTCCATTTCTGAATGGAAACACACACCATAGTTCTCATCCATGGATCACACTCTGCTTTAGAGCAAGAAGCATGCTCTTGCTTTTTAGAGTCTCTAATACAGCAGGAAATCTGAGTGTGCCCAGAACAAAAGAACGGAGTTTCCTACACATACAGACCATATGTAGTCCAACTCTTCTTCTGAAACTGATACAAAGCACTGACCCTCTAACATCCAATGCTTGTCAGTTAAGATGAGAAACGTGTGATCTTCGTGAACGATGTAGTTCGTTTGAGCACAAAAGTGACTGCCCTTACCTGAATCGAAGTCTTGCTTGTAGGAAGACTCAGAGCCTGGGATTTAACTCCATTTCTGAAGTGAAATACACAGCAGTGTAATCATCCATTGATCACACTCTGCTTTATAACAAGTACCACGCTCTTGCTTTCTAGAGTCTCTAAGACAGCAGGAAACGTGTGTGTGCTGAGAACAAAAGAACTGTGTTTCCTACACATACGGACCATATCTAGATCAACTCTGCTTCTGAAACTGATACAAAGCACTGGTCCTCTAACATACAATGCTTGTCTGTTAAGATGAGAAACGTGTCAGCTTCGTGAACGATGTAGTTCATTTGAGCTGAAAAGTGACTGCCCTTACATGAAAAGAAGTCTTGCATGTAGGAATACACAGAGCCTGGAATTTAACTCCATTTCTGAATGGAAACACACAGCATACTTCTCATCTATGGATCACACTCTGCTTTAGAGCAAGAAGCATGCTCTTGCTTTCTAGAGTCTCTAATAGAGCAGGTAATCTGAGAGTGCCCAGAACAAAAGAATGGTGTTTCCTACACATACGGACCATATGTAGTCCAAATCTGCTTCTGAAACTGATACAAAGCACTGACCCTCTAACATCCAATGCTTGTCAGTTAAGATGAGAAACGTGTGATCTTCGTGAACGATGTAGTTCGTTTGAGCACAAAAGTGACTGCCCTTATCTGAATCGAAGTCTTGCGTGTAGGAAGACTCAGAGCCTGGGATTTAACTCCATTTATGTAGTGAAACACACAGCAGTGTAGTCATCCTTTGATCACACTCTGCTTTAGAACAAGAAGCACGCTCTTGCTTTCTGGAGTCTCTAACAGAGCAGGAAACGTGAGTGTGCTGAGAACAAAAGAACGGTATTTCCTACATATACGGACCACATCTAGTCCTACTCTTCTTCTGAAACTGATACAAAGCACTGGTCCTCTAACATCCAATGCTTGTCAGTTAAGATGGGAAACGTGTGAGCTTCATGAACGACGTAGTTCGTTTGAGCAGAAAAGTGAATGCCCTTACCTTAAACGAAGTCTTGCTTGTAGGAAGACACAGAGCCTGGGATTTAACTCCATTTCTGAAGTGAAACACACAGCAGTGTTACATCCATTGATCATACTCTGCTTTAGAACAAGAAGCATGCTCTTGCTTTCTAGAGTCTCTAAGACAGCAGGAAACGTGATTTTGCTGAGAACAAAAGAACGGTGTTTCCTACACATACAGACCATATCTAGTCCAACTCTGCTTCTGAAACTGATAGAAAGCACTGGTCCTCTAACATCCTATGCTTGTCAGTTAAGATGAGAAACGTGTGAGCTTTGGGAATGATGTAGTTCCTTTGAACTGAAAAGTGACTGCCCTTACCTGAAACGAAGTCTTGCTTGTAGTAAGACACGGAGCCTGGGATTTAACTCCATTTCTGAAGGGAAACACACAGCATATTTCTCATCCATGGATCACACTCTGCTTTAGAGCGAGAAGCATGCTCTTGCTTTTAGAGTCTCTAATATAGCAGGTAATCTGAGTGTGCCCAGAACAAAGGAACGGTGTTTCCTACACATACAGACCATATGTAGTCCAAATCTGCTTCTGAAACTGATACAAAGCACTGACCCTCTAATATCCAATGCTCGTCAGTTAAGATGAGAAACGTGTGATCTTCGTGAATGATGTAGTTCGTTTGAGCAGAAAAATAACTGCCCTTATCTGAATCGAAGTCTTGCTTGTAGGTAGACTCAGAGCCTGGGATTTTACTCCATTTCTGTAGTGAAACACACAGCAGTGTAGTCATCCTTTGATCACACTCTGCTTTAGAACAAGAAGCACGCTCTTGCTATCTGGAGTCTCTAACAAAGCAGGAAACGTGAGTGTGCTGAGAACAAAAGAACGGTGTTTCCTACATATACGGACCACATCTAGTCCTACTCTTCTTCTGAAACTGATACAAAGCACTGGTCCTCTAATATCCAATGCTTGTCAGTTACGATGGGAAATGTGTGAGCTTTGAACGATGTAGTTCGTTTGAGCAGAAAAGTGAATGCCCTTACCTTAAACGAAGTCTTGCTTGTACGAAGACACAGAGTCTGGGATTTAACTCCATTTCTGAAGTGAAACACACAGCAGTGTTACATCCATTGATCATACTCTGCTTTAGAACAAGAAGCACGCTCTTGCTTTGTGGAGTCTCTAAGACAGCAGGAAACGTGGGTGTGTGCTGAGAACAAAAGAACGGTGTTTCCTACACATACAGACCATATCTAGTCCAACTCTGCTTCTGAAACTGACACAAAGCACTGGTCCTCTAACATCCTATGCTTGTCAATTAAGGTGAGAAACGTTTGAGCTTTGTGAATGATGTAGTTCCTTTGAACTGAAAAGTGACTGCCCTTACCTGAAACGAATTCTTGCTTGTAGTAAGACCCAGAGACTGGGATTTAAATCCATCTCTGAAGGGAAACACACAGCAGAGTTCTAATCCATGGATCACACTCTGCTTTAGAGCGAGAAGCAAGCTCTTGCTTTCTAGAGTCTCTAATACAGCAGGTAATCTGAGTGTGCCCAGAACAAAAGAACGGTGATTCCTACACATACAGACCATATGTACTCCAAATCTGATTCTGAAACTGGTACAATGCACTGGTCCTCTAACATCCAATGCTTGTCAGTTAAGATGAGAAACGTGTGATCTTCGTGAACGATGTAATTCGTTTGAGCAGAAAAGTGACTGCCCTTACCTGAAACGAAGTCTTGCTTGTAGGAAGACAAGGAGCCTGGAATTTAACTCCATTTCTGAAGTGAAACACACAGCAGTGTTCTCATCCATTGATCACACTCTGCTTTAGAACTAGAAGCACGCTCTTGCTTTCTAGAGTCTCTAAGACAGCAGGAAACGTGAGTGTGCTCAGAACAAAAGAACAGTGTTTCCTACACATACGGACCATATCTTGTCCAACTCTCCTTCTTAAACTGATACAAAGCACTGGTCCTCTAACATCCAATGCTTGTCTGTTAACAAGAGAAATGTGTGAGCTCAGTGAATGATGTAGTTCGTTTGAGCTGAATAGTGACTGCCGTTACCTGAAACGAAGTCTTGCTTGTAGGAAGACACAGAGATTGGGATTTAACTCCATTTCAGAAGGGAAACACACAGCATAGTTCTCATCCATGGATCACACTCTGCTTTAGAGCGAGAAGCACGCTCTTGCTTTCTGGAGTCTCTAACACAGCAGGAAACGTGAGTGTGCTGAGAACAAAGGAACGGTGTTTCCTACACGTACGGACCATATCTAGTCCAACTCTTAATCTGAACCTGATACAAAGCACTGAACCGCTAACATCCAATGCTTGCCAGTTAAGATGAGAAACGTGTGAGCTTCGTGAACGATGTAATTCGTTTGAGCAGAAAAGAGATTGCCCTTACCTGAATCGAAGTCTTGCTTGTAGGAAGACTCAGAGCCTGGGATTTAACTCCATTTCTGAAGTTAAACACACAGCAGTGTAATCATCCATTGATCACACTCTGCTTTAGAACAAGAACCACGCTCTTGCTTTCTGGAGTCTCTAAGACAGCAGGAAACGTGTGTGTGCTGAGAACAAAAGAACTGTGTTTCCTACACATACAGACCATATCTAGTTCAACTCTGCTTCTGAAACTGATACAAAGCACTGGTCTTCTAACATCCAATGCTTGTCTGTTAAGATGAGAAACGTGTGAGCTTCGTGAATGATGTAGTTCGTTTGAGCTGAAAAGTGACTGCCCTTACCTGAAAAGAAGTCTTGCTTGTAGGAAGACACAGAGCCTGGGATTTAACTCCATTTCTGAATGGAAACACACAGCATACTTCTCATCCATGGATCACACTCTGCTTTAGAGCGAGAAGCACGCTCATGCTTTCTAAAGTCTCTAAGACAGCAGGAAACGTGAGTGTGCTGAGAACAAAGAACGGTGTTTCCTACACATACGGACCATATCTAGTCCAACTCTGCTTCTGAAACTGATACAAAGCACTGGTCCTCTAACATCCTATGCTTGTCAATTAAGATGAGAAACGTGTGAGCTTTGTGAATGATGTAGTTCCTTTGAACTGAAAAGTGACTGCCCTTACCTGAAACGAAGTCTTGCTTGTAGTAAGACACGGAGCCTGGGATTTAACTCCATTTCTGAAGGGAAACACACAGCATATTTCTCATCCATGGATCACACTCTGCTTTAGAGCGAGAAGCACGCTCTTGCTTTTAGAGTCTCTAATATAGCAGGTAATCTGAGTGTGCCCAGAACAAAGGAACGGTGTTTCCTACACATACAGACCATATGTAGTCCAAATCTGCTTCTGAAACTGATACAAAGCACTGACCCTCTAATATCCAATGCTCGTCAGTTAAGATGAGAAACGTGTGATCTTCGTGAATGATGTAGTTCGTTTGAGCAGAAAAATAACTGCCCTTATCTGAATCGAAGTCTTGCTTGTAGGTAGACTCAGAGCCTGGGATTTTACTCCATTTCTGTAGTGAAACACACAGCAGTGTAGTCATCCTTTGATCACACTCTGCTTTAGAACAAGAAGCACGCTCTTGCTATCTGGAGTCTCTAACAAAGCAGGAAACGTGAGTGTGCTGAGAACAAAAGAACGGTGTTTCCTACATATACGGACCACATCTAGTCCTACTCTTCTTCTGAAACTGATACAAAGCACTGGTCCTCTAATATCCAATGCTTGTCAGTTACGATGGGAAATGTGTGAGCTTTGAACGATGTAGTTCGTTTGAGCAGAAAAGTGAATGCCCTTACCTTAAACGAAGTCTTGCTTGTACGAAGACACAGAGTCTGGGATTTAACTCCATTTCTGAAGTGAAACACACAGCAGTGTTACATCCATTGATCATACTCTGCTTTAGAACAAGAAGCACGCTCTTGCTTTGTGGAGTCTCTAAGACAGCAGGAAACGTGGGTGTGTGCTGAGAACAAAAGAACGGTGTTTCCTACACATACAGACCATATCTAGTCCAACTCTGCTTCTGAAACTGACACAAAGCACTGGTCCTCTAACATCCTATGCTTGTCAATTAAGGTGAGAAACGTTTGAGCTTTGTGAATGATGTAGTTCCTTTGAACTGAAAAGTGACTGCCCTTACCTGAAACGAATTCTTGCTTGTAGTAAGACCCAGAGACTGGGATTTAAATCCATCTCTGAAGGGAAACACACAGCAGAGTTCTAATCCATGGATCACACTCTGCTTTAGAGCGAGAAGCAAGCTCTTGCTTTCTAGAGTCTCTAATACAGCAGGTAATCTGAGTGTGCCCAGAACAAAAGAACGGTGATTCCTACACATACAGACCATATGTACTCCAAATCTGATTCTGAAACTGGTACAATGCACTGGTCCTCTAACATCCAATGCTTGTCAGTTAAGATGAGAAACGTGTGATCTTCGTGAACGATGTAGTTCGTTTGAGCACAAAATTGACTGCACTTACCTGAATCGAAGTCTTGCTGGTAGGAAGACTCAGAGCCTGGGATTTAACTCCATTTCTGAAGTGAAATACACAGCAGTGTAGTCATCCTTTGATCACACTCTGCTTTAGAACAAGAAGCACGCTCTTGCTATCTGGAGTCTCTAACAAAGCAGGAAACGTGAGTGTGCTGAGAACAAAAGAACGGTGTTTCCTACATATACAGACCACATCTAGTCCAACTCTTCTTCTGAAACTGATACATAGCACTGGTCCTCTAAGATCCAATGCTTGTCAGTTAAGATGGGAAACGTGTGAGCTTCATGAACGATGTAGTTCGTTTGAGCAGAAAAGTGAATGCCCTTACCTTAAACGAATTCTTGCTTGTAGGAAGACACACAGCCTGGGATTTAACTCCATTTCTGAAATGAAACACACAGCAGTGTTACATCCATTGATCATACTCTGCTTTAGAACAAGAAGCATGCTCTTGTTTTCTAGAGTCTCGAAGACAGCAGGAAACGTGATTTTGCTGAGAACAAAAGAACGGTGTTTTGTACACATACGGCCCATATCTAGTCCAACTCTGTTTCTGTAACTGACACAAAGCACTGGTCCTCTAACATCCAATGCTTGTCTGTTAAGATGAGAAACGTGTGAGCTCCGTGAACGATGTAGTTCGTTTGAGCTGAAAAGTGACTGCCCTTACCTGAAACGAAGTCTTGCTTGTAGGAAGACACAGAGCCTGGGATTTAACTCCATTTCTGAAGGGAAACACACAGCATTTTTCTCATCCATGGATCACACTCCGCTTTAGAGCGAGAAGCACGCTCTTGCTTTTAGAGTCTCTAATATAGCAGGTAATCTGAGTGTGCCCAGAACAAAGGAACGGTGTTTCCTACACATACAGACCATATGTAGTCCAAATCTGCTTCTGAAACTGATACAAAGCACTGACCCTCTAACATCCAATGCTTGTCAGTTAAGATGAGAAACGTGTGATCTTCGTGAACAATGTAGTTCGTTTGAGCACAAAAGTGACTGCCTTTACCTGAATCGAAGTCTTGCTTGTAGGAAGACACAGAGCCTGGGATTTAACTCCATTTCTGAAGGGAAACACACAGCATAGTTCTCATCCATGGATCACACTCTGCTTTAGAGCGAGAAGCACGCTCTTGCTTTCTAAAGTCTCTAAGACAGCAGGAAACGTGAGTGTGCTGAGAACAAAGAACGGTGTTTCCTACACATACGGACCATATCTAGTCCAACTCTGCTTCTGAAACTGATACAAAGCACTGGTCCTCTAACATCCTATGCTTGTCAGTTAAGATGAGAAATGTGTGAGCTTTGTGAATGATGTAGTTCCTTTGAACTGAAAAGTGACTGGCCTTACCTGAAACGAATCTTGCTTGTAGTAAGACACAGAGCCTGGGATTTAACTCCATTTCTGAAGGGAAACACACAGCATTTTTCTCATCTATGGATCACACTCTGCTTTAGAGCGAGAAGCACACTCTTGCTTTTAGAGTCTCTAATATAGCAGGTAATCTGAGTGTGCCCAGAACAAAGGAACGATGTTTCCTACACATACAGACCATATGTAGTCCAAATCTGCTTCTGAAACTGATACAAAGCACTGACCCTCTAACATCCAATGCTTGTCAGTTAAGATGAGAAACGTGTGATCTTCGTGAACGATGTAGTTCGTTTGAGCACAAAAGTGACTGCCCTTACCTGAATCGAAGTCTTGCTTGTAGGAAGAATCAGAGCCTGGGATTTTACTCCATTTCTGTAGTGAAACACACAGCAGTGTAGTCATCCTTTGATCACACTCTGCTTTAGAACAAGAAGCACGCTCTTGCTATCTGGAGTCTCTAACAAAGCAGGAAACGTGAGTGTGCTGAGAACAAAAGAACGGTGTTTCCTACATATACGGACCACATCTAGTCCTACTCTTCTTCTGAAACTGATACAAAGCACTGGTCCTCTAATATCCAATGCTTGTCAGTTACGATGGGAAATGTGTGAGCTTTGAACGATGTAGTTCGTTTGAGCAGAAAAGTGAATGCCCTTACCTTAAACGAAGTCTTGCTTGTAGGAAGACACAGAGCCTGGGATTTAACTCCATTTCTGAAGTGAAACACACAGCAGTGTTACATCCATTGATCATACTCTGCTTTAGAACAAGAAGCACGCTCTTGCTTTGTGGAGTCTCTAAGACAGCAGGAAACGTGGGTGTGTGCTGAGAACAAAAGAACGGTGTTTCCTACACATACGGACCATATCTAGTCCAACTCTGCTTCTGAAACTGACACAAAGCACTGGTCCTCTAACATCCTATGCTTGTCAATTAAGATGAGAAACGTTTGAGCTTTGTGAATGATGTAGTTCCTTTGAACTGAAAAGTGACTGCCCTTACCTGAAACGAATTCTTGCTTGTAGTAAGACCCAGAGCGTGGGATTTAAATCCATCTCTGAAGGGAAACACACAGCAGAGTTCTAATCCATGGATCACACTCTGCTTTAGAGCGAGAAGCACGCTCTTGCTTTCTAGAGTCTCTAATACAGCAGGTAATCTGAGTGTGCCCAGAACAAAAGAACGGTGATTCCTACACATACAGACCATATGTACTCCAAATCTGATTCTGAAACTGGTACAATGCACTGGTCCTCTAACATCCAATGCTTGTCAGTTAAGATGAGAAACGTGTGATCTTCGTGAACGATGTAATTCATTTGAGCAGAAAAGTGACTGCCCTTACCTGAAACGAAGTCTTGCTTGTAGGAAGACAAGGAGCCTGGAATTTAACTCCATTTCTGAAGTGAAACACACAGCAGTGTTCTCATCCATTGATCACACTCTGCTTTAGAACTAGAAGCACGCTCTTGCTTTCTAGAGTCTCTAAGACAGCAGGAAACGTGAGTGTGCTCAGAACAAAAGAACAGTGTTTCCTACACATACGGACCATATCTTGTCCAACTCTCCTTCTTAAACTGATACAAAGCACTGGTCCTCTAACATCCAATGCTTGTCTGTTAACAAGAGAAATGTGTGAGCTCAGTGAATGATGTAGTTCGTTTGAGCTGAATAGTGACTGCCGTTACCTGAAACGAAGTCTTGCTTGTAGGAAGACACAGAGATTGGGATTTAACTCCATTTCTGAAGGGAAACACACAGCATAGTTCTCATCCATGGATCACACTCTGCTTTAGAGCGAGAAGCACGCTCTTGCTTTCTGGAGTCTCTAACACAGCAGGAAACGTGAGTGTGCCCAAAACAAAGGAACGGTGTTTCCTACACATACAGACCATATGTAGTCCAAATCTGCTTCTGAAACTGATACAAAGCACTGACCCTCTAACATCCAATGCTTGTCAGTTAAGATGAGAAACGTGTGATCTTCGTGAACGATGTAGTCGTTTGAGCACAAAATTGACTGCACTTACCTGAATCGAAGTCTTGCTGGTAGGAAGACTCAGAGCCAGGGATTTAACTCCATTTCTGAAGTGAAATACACAGCAGTGTAGTCATCCTTTGATCACACTCTGCTTTAGAACAAGAAGCACGCTCTTGCTATCTGGAGTCTCTAACAAAGCAGGAAACGTGAGTGTGCTGAGAACAAAAGAACGGTGTTTCCTACATATACAGACCACATCTAGTCCAACTCTTCTTCTGAAACTGATACATAGCACTGGTCCTCTAAGATCCAATGCTTGTCAGTTAAGATGGGAAACGTGTGAGCTTCATGAACGATGTAGTTCGTTTGAGCAGAAAAGTGAATGCCCTTACCTTAAACGAATTCTTGCTTGTAGGAAGACACACAGCCTGGGATTTAACTCCATTTCTGAAATGAAACACACAGCAGTGTTACATCCATTGATCATACTCTGCTTTAGAACAAGAAGCATGCTCTTGTTTTCTAGAGTCTCGAAGACAGCAGGAAACGTGATTTTGCTGAGAACAAAAGAACGGTGTTTTGTACACATACGGCCCATATCTAGTCCAACTCTGTTTCTGTAACTGACACAAAGCACTGGTCCTCTAACATCCAATGCTTGTCTGTTAAGATGAGAAACGTGTGAGCTCCGTGAACGATGTAGTTCGTTTGAGCTGAAAAGTGACTGCCCTTACCTGAAACGAAGTCTTGCTTGTAGGAAGACACAGAGCCTGGGATTTAACTCCATTTCTGAAGGGAAACACACAGCATTTTTCTCATCCATGGATCACACTCCGCTTTAGAGCGAGAAGCACGCTCTTGCTTTTAGAGTCTCTAATATAGCAGGTAATCTGAGTGTGCCCAGAACAAAGGAACGGTGTTTCCTACACATACAGACCATATGTAGTCCAAATCTGCTTCTGAAACTGATACAAAGCACTGACCCTCTAACATCCAATGCTTGTCAGTTAAGATGAGAAACGTGTGATCTTCGTGAACAATGTAGTTCGTTTGAGCACAAAAGTGACTGCCTTTACCTGAATCGAAGTCTTGCTTGTAGGAAGACACAGAGCCTGGGATTTAACTCCATTTCTGAAGGGAAACACACAGCATAGTTCTCATCCATGGATCACACTCTGCTTTAGAGCGAGAAGCACGCTCTTGCTTTCTAAAGTCTCTAAGACAGCAGGAAACGTGAGTGTGCTGAGAACAAAGAACGGTGTTTCCTACACATACGGACCATATCTAGTCCAACTCTGCTTCTGAAACTGATACAAAGCACTGGTCCTCTAACATCCTATGCTTGTCAGTTAAGATGAGAAATGTGTGAGCTTTGTGAATGATGTAGTTCCTTTGAACTGAAAAGTGACTGGCCTTACCTGAAACGAATCTTGCTTGTAGTAAGACACAGAGCCTGGGATTTAACTCCATTTCTGAAGGGAAACACACAGCATTTTTCTCATCTATGGATCACACTCTGCTTTAGAGCGAGAAGCACACTCTTGCTTTTAGAGTCTCTAATATAGCAGGTAATCTGAGTGTGCCCAGAACAAAGGAACGATGTTTCCTACACATACAGACCATATGTAGTCCAAATCTGCTTCTGAAACTGATACAAAGCACTGACCCTCTAACATCCAATGCTTGTCAGTTAAGATGAGAAACGTGTGATCTTCGTGAACGATGTAGTTCGTTTGAGCACAAAAGTGACTGCCCTTACCTGAATCGAAGTCTTGCTTGTAGGAAGAATCAGAGCCTGGGATTTTACTCCATTTCTGTAGTGAAACACACAGCAGTGTAGTCATCCTTTGATCACACTCTGCTTTAGAACAAGAAGCACGCTCTTGCTATCTGGAGTCTCTAACAAAGCAGGAAACGTGAGTGTGCTGAGAACAAAAGAACGGTGTTTCCTACATATACGGACCACATCTAGTCCTACTCTTCTTCTGAAACTGATACAAAGCACTGGTCCTCTAATATCCAATGCTTGTCAGTTACGATGGGAAATGTGTGAGCTTTGAACGATGTAGTTCGTTTGAGCAGAAAAGTGAATGCCCTTACCTTAAACGAAGTCTTGCTTGTAGGAAGACACAGAGCCTGGGATTTAACTCCATTTCTGAAGTGAAACACACAGCAGTGTTACATCCATTGATCATACTCTGCTTTAGAACAAGAAGCACGCTCTTGCTTTGTGGAGTCTCTAAGACAGCAGGAAACGTGGGTGTGTGCTGAGAACAAAAGAACGGTGTTTCCTACACATACGGACCATATCTAGTCCAACTCTGCTTCTGAAACTGACACAAAGCACTGGTCCTCTAACATCCTATGCTTGTCAATTAAGATGAGAAACGTTTGAGCTTTGTGAATGATGTAGTTCCTTTGAACTGAAAAGTGACTGCCCTTACCTGAAACGAATTCTTGCTTGTAGTAAGACCCAGAGCGTGGGATTTAAATCCATCTCTGAAGGGAAACACACAGCAGAGTTCTAATCCATGGATCACACTCTGCTTTAGAGCGAGAAGCACGCTCTTGCTTTCTAGAGTCTCTAATACAGCAGGTAATCTGAGTGTGCCCAGAACAAAAGAACGGTGATTCCTACACATACAGACCATATGTACTCCAAATCTGATTCTGAAACTGGTACAATGCACTGGTCCTCTAACATCCAATGCTTGTCAGTTAAGATGAGAAACGTGTGATCTTCGTGAACGATGTAATTCTTTTGAGCAGAAAAGTGACTGCCCTTACCTGAAACGAAGTCTTGCTTGTAGGAAGACAAGGAGCCTGGAATTTAACTCCATTTCTGAAGTGAAACACACAGCAGTGTTCTCATCCATTGATCACACTCTGCTTTAGAACTAGAAGCACGCTCTTGCTTTCTAGAGTCTCTAAGACAGCAGGAAACGTGAGTGTGCTCAGAACAAAAGAACAGTGTTTCCTACACATACGGACCATATCTTGTCCAACTCTCCTTCTTAAACTGATACAAAGCACTGGTCCTCTAACATCCAATGCTTGTCTGTTAACAAGAGAAATGTGTGAGCTCAGTGAATGATGTAGTTCGTTTGAGCTGAATAGTGACTGCCGTTACCTGAAACGAAGTCTTGCTTGTAGGAAGACACAGAGATTGGGATTTAACTCCATTTCAGAAGGGAAACACACAGCATAGTTCTCATCCATGGATCACACTCTGCTTTAGAGCGAGAAGCACGCTCTTGCTTTCTGGAGTCTCTAACACAACAGGAAACGTGAGTGTGCTGAGAACAAAGGAACGGTGTTTCCTACACGTACGGACCATATCTAGTCCAACTCTTAATCTGAACCTGATACAAAGCACTGAACCGCTAACATCCAATGCTTGCCAGTTAAGATGAGAAACGTGTGAGCTTCGTGAACGATGTAATTCGTTTGAGCAGAAAAGAGATTGCCCTTACCTGAATCGAAGTCTTGCTTGTAGGAAGACTCAGAGCCTGGGATTTAACTCCATTTCTGAAGTTAAACACACAGCAGTGTAATCATCCATTGATCACACTCTGCTTTAGAACAAGAACCACGCTCTTGCTTTCTGGAGTCTCTAAGACAGCAGGAAACGTGTGTGTGCTGAGAACAAAAGAACTGTGTTTCCTACACATACAGACCATATCTAGTTCAACTCTGCTTCTGAAACTGATACAAAGCACTGGTCTTCTAACATCCAATGCTTGTCTGTTAAGATGAGAAACGTGTGAGCTTCGTGAATGATGTAGTTCGTTTGAGCTGAAAAGTGACTGCCCTTACCTGAAAAGAAGTCTTGCTTGTAGGAAGACACAGAGCCTGGGATTTAACTCCATTTCTGAATGGAAACACACAGCATACTTCTCATCCATGGATCACACTCTGCTTTAGAGCGAGAAGCACGCTCATGCTTTCTAAAGTCTCTAAGACAGCAGGAAACGTGAGTGTGCTGAGAACAAAGAACGGTGTTTCCTACACATACGGACCATATCTAGTCCAACTCTGCTTCTGAAACTGATACAAAGCACTGGTCCTCTAACATCCTATGCTTGTCAATTAAGATGAGAAACGTGTGAGCTTTGTGAATGATGTAGTTCCTTTGAACTGAAAAGTGACTGGCCTTACCTGAAACGAAGTCTTGCTTGTAGTAAGACACAGAGCCTGGGATTTAACTCCATTTCTGAAGGGAAACACCCAGCATTTTTCCCATCCATGGATCACACTCTGCTTTAGAGCGAGAAGCACGCTCTTGCTTTTAGAGTCTCTAATATAGCAGGTAATCTGAGTGTGCCCAAAACAAAGGAACGGTGTTTCCTACACATACAGACCATATGTAGTCCAAATCTGCTTCTGAAACTGATACAAAGCACTGACCCTCTAACATCCAATGCTTGTCAGTTAAGATGAGAAACGTGTGATCTTCGTGAACGATGTAGTTCGTTTGAGCACAAAATTGACTGCACTTACCTGAATCGAAGTCTTGCTGGTAGGAAGACTCAGAGCCTGGGATTTAACTCCATTTCTGAAGTGAAATACACAGTAGTGTAGTCATCCTTTGATCACACTCTGCTTTAGAACAAGAAGCACGCTCTTGCTATCTGGAGTCTCTAACAAAGCAGGAAACGTGAGTGTGCTGAGAACAAAAGAACGGTGTTTCGTACACATACGGCCCATATCTAGTCCAACTCTGTTTCTGTAACTGACACAAAGCACTGGTCCTCTAACATCCAATGCTTGTCTGTTAAGATGAGAAACGTGTGAGCTCCGTGAACGATGTAGTTCGTTTGAGCTGAAAAGTGACTGCCCTTACCTGAAACGAAGTCTTGCTTGTAGGAAGACACAGAGCCTGGGATTTAACTCCATTTCTGAAGGGAAACACACAGCATTTTTCTCATCCATGGATCACACTCCGCTTTAGAGCGAGAAGCACGCTCTTGCTTTTAGAGTCTCTAATATAGCAGGTAATCTGAGTGTGCCCAGGCAAAGGAACGGTGTTTCCTACACATACAGACCATATGTAGTCCAAATCTGCTTCTGAAACTGATACAAAGCACTGACCCTCTAACATCCAATGCTTGTCAGTTAAGATGAGAAACGTGTGATCTTCGTGAACGATGTAGTTCGTTTGAGCACAAAAGTGACTGCCTTTACCTGAATCGAAGTCTTGCTTGTAGGAAGACACAGAGCCTGGGATTTAACTCCATTTCTGAAGGGAAACACACAGCATAGTTCTCATCCATGGATCACACTCTGCTTTAGAGCGAGAAGCACGCTCTTGCTTTCTAAAGTCTCTAAGACAGCAGGAAACCTGAGTGTGCTGAGAACAAAGAACGGTGTTTCCTACACATACGGACCATATCTAGTGCAACTCTGCTTCTGAAACTGATACAAAGCACTGGTCCTCTAACATCCTATGCTTGTCAGTTAAGATGAGAAATGTGTGAGCTTTGTGAATGATGTAGTTCCTTTGAACTGAAAAGTGACTGGCCTTACCTGAAACGAAGTCTTGCTTGTAGTAAGACACAGAGCCTGGGATTTAACTCCATTTCTGAAGAGAAACACACAGCATTTTTCTCATCTATGGATCACACTCTGCTTTAGAGCGAGAAGCACACTCTTGCTTTTAGAGTCTCTAATATAGCAGGTAATCTGAGTGTGCCCAGAACAAAGGAACGATGTTTCCTACACATACAGACCATATGTAGTCCAAATCTGCTTCTGAAACTGATACAAAGCACTGACCCTCTAACATCCAATGCTTGTCAGTTAAGATGAGAAACGTGTGATCTTCGTGAACGATGTAGTTCGTTTGAGCACAAAAGTGACTGCCCTTACCTGAATCGAAGTCTTGCTTGTAGGAAGAATCAGAGCCTGGGATTTTACTCCATTTCTGTAGTGAAACACACAGCAGTGTAGTCATCCTTTGATCACACTCTGCTTTAGAACAAGAAGCACGCTCTTGCTATCTGGAGTCTCTAACAAAGCAGGAAACGTGAGTGTGCTGAGAACAAAAGAACGGTGTTTCCTACATATACGGACCACATCTAGTCCTACTCTTCTTCTGAAACTGATACAAAGCACTGGTCCTCTAATATCCAATGCTTGTCAGTTACGATGGGAAATGTGTGAGCTTTGAACGATGTAGTTCGTTTGAGCAGAAAAGTGAATGCCCTTACCTTAAACGAAGTCTTGCTTGTAGGAAGACACAGAGCCTGGGATTTAACTCCATTTCTGAAGTGAAACACACAGCATAGTTCTCATCCATGGATCACACTCTGCTTTAGAGCGAGAAGCACGCTCTTGCTTTCTAGAGTCTCTAAGACAGCAGGAAACGTGAGTGTGCGCAGAACAAAAGAACAGTGTTTCCTACACATACGGACCATATCTTGTCCAACTCTCCTTCTTAAACTGATACAAAGCACTGGTCCTCTAACATCCAATGCTTGTCTGTTAACAAGAGAAATGTGTGAGCTCAGTGAATGATGTAGTTCGTTTGAGCTGAATAGTGACTGCCGTTACCTGAAACGAAGTCTTGCTTGTAGGAAGACACAGAGATTGGGATTTAACTCCATTTCTGAAGGGAAACACACAGCATAGTTCTCATCCATGGATCACACTCTGCTTTAGAGCGAGAAGCACGCTCTTGCTTTCTGGAGTCTCTAACACAGCAGGAAACGTGAGTGTGCCCAAAACAAAGGAACGGTGTTTCCTACACATACAGACCATATGTAGTCCAAATCTGCTTCTGAAACTGATACAAAGCACTGACCCTCTAACATCCAATGCTTGTCAGTTAAGATGAGAAACGTGTGATCTTCGTGAACGATGTAGTCGTTTGAGCACAAAATTGACTGCACTTACCTGAATCGAAGTCTTGCTGGTAGGAAGACTCAGAGCCAGGGATTTAACTCCATTTCTGAAGTGAAATACACAGCAGTGTAGTCATCCTTTGATCACACTCTGCTTTAGAACAAGAAGCACGCTCTTGCTATCTGGAGTCTCTAACAAAGCAGGAAACGTGAGTGTGCTGAGAACAAAAGAACGGTGTTTCCTACATATACAGACCACATCTAGTCCAACTCTTCTTCTGAAACTGATACATAGCACTGGTCCTCTAAGATCCAATGCTTGTCAGTTAAGATGGGAAACGTGTGAGCTTCTTGAACGATGTAGTTCGTTTGAGCAGAAAAGTGAATGCCCTTACCTTAAACGAATTCTTGCTTGTAGGAAGACACAGAGCCTGGGATTTAACTCCATTTCTGAAATGAAACACACAGCAGTGTTACATCCATTGATCATACTCTGCTTTAGAACAAGAAGCATGCTCTTGTTTTCTAGAGTCTCGAAGACAGCAGGAAACGTGATTTTGCTGAGAACAAAAGAACGGTGTTTCCTACACATACGGACCATATGTACTCCAAATCTCATTCTGAAACTGGTACAATGCACTGGTCCTCTAACATCCAATGCCTGTCAGTTAAGATGAGAAACGTGTGATCTTCGTGAACGATGTAATTCATTTGAGCAGAAAAGTGACTGCCCTTACCTGAAACGAAGTCTTGCTTGTAGGAAGACAAGGAGCCTGGAATTTAACTCCATTTCTGAAGTGAAACACACAGCAGTGTTCTCATCCATTGATCACACTCTGCTTTAGAACTAGAAGCACGCTCTTGCTTTCTAGAGTCTCTAAGACAGCAGGAAACGTGAGTGTGCTCAGAACAAAAGAACAGTGTTTCCTACACATACGGACCATATCTTGTCCAACTCTCCTTCTTAAACTGATACAAAGCACTGGTCCTCTAACATCCAATGCTTGTCTGTTAACAAGAGAAATGTGTGTGCTCAGTGAATGATGTAGTTCGTTTGAGCTGAATAGTGACTGCCGTTACCTGAAACGAAGTCTTGCTTGTAGGAAGACACAGAGATTGGGATTTAACTCCATTTCTGAAGGGAAACACACAGCATAGTTCTCATCCATGGATCACACTCTGCTTTAGAGCGAGAAGCACGCTCTTGCTTTCTGGAGTCTCTAACACAGCAGGAAACGTGAGTGTGCTGAGAACAAAGGAACGGTGTTTCCTACACGTACGGACCATATCTAGTCCAACTCTTAATCTGAACCTGATACAAAGCACTGAACCGCTAACATCCAATGCTTGCCAGTTAAGATGAGAAACGTGTGAGCTTCGTGAACCATGTAGTTCGTTTGAGCAGAAAAGAGACTGCCCTTACCTGAATCGAAGTCTTGCTTGTAGGAAGACTCAGAGCCTGGGATTTAACTCCATTTCTGAAGTTAAACACACAGCAGTGTAATCATCCATTGATCACACTCTGCTTTAGAACAAGAACCACGCTCTTGCTTTCTGGAGTCTCTAAGACAGCAGGAAACGTGTGTGTGCTGAGAACAAAAGAACTGTGTTTCCTACACATACAGACCATATCTAGTTCAACTCTTCTTCTGAAACTGATACAAAGCACTGGTCTTCTAACATCCAATGCTTGTCTGTTAAGATGAGAAACGTGTGAGCTTCGTGAATGATGTAGTTCATTTGAGCTGAAAAGTGACTGCCCTTACCTGAAAAGAAGTCTTGCTTGTAGGAAGACACAGAGCCTGGGTTTTAACTCCATTTCTGAATGGAAACACACAGCATACTTCTCATCCATGGATCACACTCTGCTTTAGAGCGGGAAGCACGCTCTTGCTTTCTAAAGTCTCTAAGACAGCAGTAAACGTGAGTGTGCTGAGAACAAAGAACGGTGTTTCCTACACATACGGACCATATCTAGTCCAACTCTGCTTCTGAAACTGATACAAAGCACTGGTCCTCTAACATCCTATGCTTGTCAATTAAGATGAGAAACGTGTGAGCTTTGTGAATGATGTAGTTCCTTTGAACTGAAAAGTGACTGGCCTTACCTGAAACGAAGTCTTGCTTGTAGTAAGACACAGAGCCTGGGATTTAACTCCATTTCTGAAGGGAAACACCCAGCATTTTTCCCATCCATGGATCACACTCTGCTTTAGAGCGAGAAGCACGCTCTTGCTTTTAGAGTCTCTAATATAGCAGGTAATCTGAGTGTGCCCAAAACAAAGGAACGGTGTTTCCTACACATACAGACCATATGTAGTCCAAATCTGCTTCTGAAACTGATACAAAGCACTGACCCTCTAACATCCAATGCTTGTCAGTTAAGATGAGAAACGTGTGATCTTCGTGAACGATGTAGTTCGTTTGAGCACAAAATTGACTGCACTTACCTGAATCGAAGTCTTGCTGGTAGGAAGACTCAGAGCCTGGGATTTAACTCCATTTCTGAAGTGAAATACACAGCAGTGTAGTCATCCTTTGATCACACTCTGCTTTAGAACAAGAAGCACGCTCTTGCTATCTGGAGTCTCTAACAAAGCAGGAAACGTGAGTGTGCTGAGAACAAAAGAACGGTGTTTCGTACACATACGGCCCATATCTAGTCCAACTCTGTTTCTGTAACTGACACAAAGCACTGGTCCTCTAACATCCAATGCTTGTCTGTTAAGATGAGAAACGTGTGAGCTCCGTGAACGATGTAGTTCGTTTGAGCTGAAAAGTGACTGCCCTTACCTGAAACGAAGTCTTGCTTGTAGGAAGACACAGAGCCTGGGATTTAACTCCATTTCTGAAGGGAAACACACAGCATTTTTCTCATCCATGGATCACACTCCGCTTTAGAGCGAGAAGCACGCTCTTGCTTTTAGAGTCTCTAATATAGCAGGTAATCTGAGTGTGCCCAGGCAAAGGAACGGTGTTTCCTACACATACAGACCATATGTAGTCCAAATCTGCTTCTGAAACTGATACAAAGCACTGACCCTCTAACATCCAATGCTTGTCAGTTAAGATGAGAAACGTGTGATCTTCGTGAACGATGTAGTTCGTTTGAGCACAAAAGTGACTGCCTTTACCTGAATCGAAGTCTTGCTTGTAGGAAGACACAGAGCCTGGGATTTAACTCCATTTCTGAAGGGAAACACACAGCATAGTTCTCATCCATGGATCACACTCTGCTTTAGAGCGAGAAGCACGCTCTTGCTTTCTAAAGTCTCTAAGACAGCAGGAAACCTGAGTGTGCTGAGAACAAAGAACGGTGTTTCCTACACATACGGACCATATCTAGTGCAACTCTGCTTCTGAAACTGATACAAAGCACTGGTCCTCTAACATCCTATGCTTGTCAGTTAAGATGAGAAATGTGTGAGCTTTGTGAATGATGTAGTTCCTTTGAACTGAAAAGTGACTGGCCTTACCTGAAACGAAGTCTTGCTTGTAGTAAGACACAGAGCCTGGGATTTAACTCCATTTCTGAAGAGAAACACACAGCATTTTTCTCATCTATGGATCACACTCTGCTTTAGAGCGAGAAGCACACTCTTGCTTTTAGAGTCTCTAATATAGCAGGTAATCTGAGTGTGCCCAGAACAAAGGAACGATGTTTCCTACACATACAGACCATATGTAGTCCAAATCTGCTTCTGAAACTGATACAAAGCACTGACCCTCTAACATCCAATGCTTGTCAGTTAAGATGAGAAACGTGTGATCTTCGTGAACGATGTAGTTCGTTTGAGCACAAAAGTGACTGCCCTTACCTGAATCGAAGTCTTGCTTGTAGGAAGAATCAGAGCCTGGGATTTTACTCCATTTCTGTAGTGAAACACACAGCAGTGTAGTCATCCTTTGATCACACTCTGCTTTAGAACAAGAAGCACGCTCTTGCTATCTGGAGTCTCTAACAAAGCAGGAAACGTGAGTGTGCTGAGAACAAAAGAACGGTGTTTCCTACATATACGGACCACATCTAGTCCTACTCTTCTTCTGAAACTGATACAAAGCACTGGTCCTCTAATATCCAATGCTTGTCAGTTACGATGGGAAATGTGTGAGCTTTGAACGATGTAGTTCGTTTGAGCAGAAAAGTGAATGCCCTTACCTTAAACGAAGTCTTGCTTGTAGGAAGACACAGAGCCTGGGATTTAACTCCATTTCTGAAGTGAAACACACAGCATAGTTCTCATCCATGGATCACACTCTGCTTTAGAGCGAGAAGCACGCTCTTGCTTTCTAGAGTCTCTAAGACAGCAGGAAACGTGAGTGTGCGCAGAACAAAAGAACAGTGTTTCCTACACATACGGACCATATCTTGTCCAACTCTGCTTCTGAAACTGATACAAAGCACTGGTCCTCTAACATCCTATGCTTGTCAATTAAGATGAGAAACGTGTGAGCTTTGTGAATGATGTAGTTCCTTTGAACTGAAAAGTGACTGGCCTTACCTGAAACGAAGTCTTGCTTGTAGTAAGACACAGAGCCTGGGATTTAACTCCATTTCTGAAGGGAAACACCCAGCATTTTTCCCATCCATGGATCACACTCTGCTTTAGAGCGAGAAGCACGCTCTTGCTTTTAGAGTCTCTAATATAGCAGGTAATCTGAGTGTGCCCAAAACAAAGGAACGGTGTTTCCTACACATACAGACCATATGTAGTCCAAATCTGCTTCTGAAACTGATACAAAGCACTGACCCTCTAACATCCAATGCTTGTCAGTTAAGATGAGAAACGTGTGATCTTCGTGAACGATGTAGTTCGTTTGAGCACAAAATTGACTGCACTTACCTGAATCGAAGTCTTGCTGGTAGGAAGACTCAGAGCCTGGGATTTAACTCCATTTCTGAAGTGAAATACACAGCAGTGTAGTCATCCTTTGATCACACTCTGCTTTAGAACAAGAAGCACGCTCTTGCTATCTGGAGTCTCTAACAAAGCAGGAAACGTGAGTGTGCTGAGAACAAAAGAACGGTGTTTCGTACACATACGGCCCATATCTAGTCCAACTCTGTTTCTGTAACTGACACAAAGCACTGGTCCTCTAACATCCAATGCTTGTCTGTTAAGATGAGAAACGTGTGAGCTCCGTGAACGATGTAGTTCGTTTGAGCTGAAAAGTGACTGCCCTTACCTGAAACGAAGTCTTGCTTGTAGGAAGACACAGAGCCTGGGATTTAACTCCATTTCTGAAGGGAAACACACAGCATTTTTCTCATCCATGGATCACACTCCGCTTTAGAGCGAGAAGCACGCTCTTGCTTTTAGAGTCTCTAATATAGCAGGTAATCTGAGTGTGCCCAGGCAAAGGAACGGTGTTTCCTACACATACAGACCATATGTAGTCCAAATCTGCTTCTGAAACTGATACAAAGCACTGACCCTCTAACATCCAATGCTTGTCAGTTAAGATGAGAAACGTGTGATCTTCGTGAACAATGTAGTTCGTTTGAGCACAAAAGTGACTGCCTTTACCTGAATCGAAGTCTTGCTTGTAGGAAGACACAGAGCCTGGGATTTAACTCCATTTCTGAAGGGAAACACACAGCATAGTTCTCATCCATGGATCACACTCTGCTTTAGAGCGAGAAGCACGCTCTTGCTTTCTAAAGTCTCTAAGACAGCAGGAAACCTGAGTGTGCTGAGAACAAAGAACGGTGTTTCCTACACATACGGACCATATCTAGTGCAACTCTGCTTCTGAAACTGATACAAAGCACTGGTCCTCTAACATCCTATGCTTGTCAGTTAAGATGAGAAATGTGTGAGCTTTGTGAATGATGTAGTTCCTTTGAACTGAAAAGTGACTGGCCTTACCTGAAACGAAGTCTTGCTTGTAGTAAGACACAGAGCCTGGGATTTAACTCCATTTCTGAAGAGAAACACACAGCATTTTTCTCATCTATGGATCACACTCTGCTTTAGAGCGAGAAGCACACTCTTGCTTTTAGAGTCTCTAATATAGCAGGTAATCTGAGTGTGCCCAGAACAAAGAAACGATGTTTCCTACACATACAGACCATATGTAGTCCAAATCTGCTTCTGAAACTGATACAAAGCACTGACCCTCTAACATCCAATGCTTGTCAGTTAAGATGAGAAACGTGTGATCTTCGTGAACGATGTAGTTCGTTTGAGCACAAAAGTGACTGCCCTTACCTGAATCGAAGTCTTGCTTGTAGGAAGAATCAGAGCCTGGGATTTTACTCCATTTCTGTAGTGAAACACACAGCAGTGTAGTCATCCTTTGATCACACTCTGCTTTAGAACAAGAAGCACGCTCTTGCTATCTGGAGTCTCTAACAAAGCAGGAAACGTGAGTGTGCTGAGAACAAAAGAACGGTGTTTCCTACATATACGGACCACATCTAGTCCTACTCTTCTTCTGAAACTGATACAAAGCACTGGTCCTCTAATATCCAATGCTTGTCAGTTACGATGGGAAATGTGTGAGCTTTGAACGATGTAGTTCGTTTGAGCAGAAAAGTGAATGCCCTTACCTTAAACGAAGTCTTGCTTGTAGGAAGACACAGAGCCTGGGATTTAACTCCATTTCTGAAGTGAAACACACAGCATAGTTCTCATCCATGGATCACACTCTGCTTTAGAGCGAGAAGCACGCTCTTGCTTTCTAGAGTCTCTAAGACAGCAGGAAACGTGAGTGTGCTCAGAACAAAAGAACAGTGTTTCCTACACATACGGACCATATCTTGTCCAACTCTCCTTCTTAAACTGATACAAAGCACTGGTCCTCTAACATCCAATGCTTGTCTGTTAACAAGAGAAATGTGTGAGCTCAGTGAATGATGTAGTTCGTTTGAGCTGAATAGTGACTGCCGTTACCTGAAACGAAGTCTTGCTTGTAGGAAGACACAGAGATTGGGATTTAACTCCATTTCTGAAGGGAAACACACAGCATAGTTCTCATCCATGGATCACACTCTGCTTTAGAGCGAGAAGCACGCTCTTGCTTTCTGGAGTCTCTAACACAGCAGGAAACGTGAGTGTGCCCAAAACAAAGGAACGGTGTTTCCTACACATACAGACCATATGTAGTCCAAATCTGCTTCTGAAACTGATACAAAGCACTGACCCTCTAACATCCAATGCTTGTCAGTTAAGATGAGAAACGTGTGATCTTCGTGAACGATGTAGTCGTTTGAGCACAAAATTGACTGCACTTACCTGAATCGAAGTCTTGCTGGTAGGAAGACTCAGAGCCAGGGATTTAACTCCATTTCTGAAGTGAAATACACAGCAGTGTAGTCATCCTTTGATCACACTCTGCTTTAGAACAAGAAGCACGCTCTTGCTATCTGGAGTCTCTAACAAAGCAGGAAACGTGAGTGTGCTGAGAACAAAAGAACGGTGTTTCCTACATATACAGACCACATCTAGTCCAACTCTTCTTCTGAAACTGATACATAGCACTGGTCCTCTAAGATCCAATGCTTGTCAGTTAAGATGGGAAACGTGTGAGCTTCTTGAACGATGTAGTTCGTTTGAGCAGAAAAGTGAATGCCCTTACCTTAAACGAATTCTTGCTTGTAGGAAGACACAGAGCCTGGGATTTAACTCCATTTCTGAAATGAAACACACAGCAGTGTTACATCCATTGATCATACTCTGCTTTAGAACAAGAAGCATGCTCTTGTTTTCTAGAGTCTCGAAGACAGCAGGAAACGTGATTTTGCTGAGAACAAAAGAACGGTGTTTCCTACACATACGGACCATATGTACTCCAAATCTGATTCTGAAACTGGTACAATGCACTGGTCCTCTAACATCCAATGCCTGTCAGTTAAGATGAGAAACGTGTGATCTTCGTGAACGATGTAATTCATTTGAGCAGAAAAGTGACTGCCCTTACCTGAAACGAAGTCTTGCTTGTAGGAAGACAAGGAGCCTGGAATTTAACTCCATTTCTGAAGTGAAACACACAGCAGTGTTCTCATCCATTGATCACACTCTGCTTTAGAACTAGAAGCACGCTCTTGCTTTCTAGAGTCTCTAAGACAGCAGGAAACGTGAGTGTGCTCAGAACAAAAGAACAGTGTTTCCTACACATACGGACCATATCTTGTCCAACTCTCCTTCTTAAACTGATACAAAGCACTGGTCCTCTAACATCCAATGCTTGTCTGTTAACAAGAGAAATGTGTGTGCTCAGTGAATGATGTAGTTCGTTTGAGCTGAATAGTGACTGCCGTTACCTGAAACGAAGTCTTGCTTGTAGGAAGACACAGAGATTGGGATTTAACTCCATTTCTGAAGGGAAACACACAG
This sequence comes from Onychomys leucogaster, assembly GCA_949786385.1. NCBI lineage: Eukaryota > Metazoa > Chordata > Mammalia > Rodentia > Cricetidae > Onychomys > Onychomys leucogaster. The sequence goes on from CATKUP010000069.1 coordinate 1,636,817, forward strand.
CATAGTTCTCATCCATGGATCACACTCTGCTTTAGAGCGAGAAGCACGCTCTTGCTTTCTGGAGTCTCTAACACAGCAGGAAACGTGAGTGTGCTGAGAACAAAGGAACGGTGTTTCCTACACGTACGGACCATATCTAGTCCAACTCTTAATCTGAACCTGATACAAAGCACTGAACCGCTAACATCCAATGCTTGCCAGTTAAGATGAGAAACGTGTGAGCTTCGTGAACCATGTAGTTCGTTTGAGCAGAAAAGAGACTGCCCTTACCTGAATCGAAGTCTTGCTTGTAGGAAGACTCAGAGCCTGGGATTTAACTCCATTTCTGAAGTTAAACACACAGCAGTGTAATCATCCATTGATCACACTCTGCTTTAGAACAAGAACCACGCTCTTGCTTTCTGGAGTCTCTAAGACAGCAGGAAACGTGTGTGTGCTGAGAACAAAAGAACTGTGTTTCCTACACATACAGACCATATCTAGTTCAACTCTTCTTCTGAAACTGATACAAAGCACTGGTCTTCTAACATCCAATGCTTGTCTGTTAAGATGAGAAACGTGTGAGCTTCGTGAATGATGTAGTTCATTTGAGCTGAAAAGTGACTGCCCTTACCTGAAAAGAAGTCTTGCTTGTAGGAAGACACAGAGCCTGGGTTTTAACTCCATTTCTGAATGGAAACACACAGCATACTTCTCATCCATGGATCACACTCTGCTTTAGAGCGGGAAGCACGCTCTTGCTTTCTAAAGTCTCTAAGACAGCAGTAAACGTGAGTGTGCTGAGAACAAAGAACGGTGTTTCCTACACATACGGACCATATCTAGTCCAACTCTGCTTCTGAAACTGATACAAAGCACTGGTCCTCTAACATCCTATGCTTGTCAATTAAGATGAGAAACGTGTGAGATTTGTGAATGATGTAGTTCCTTTGAACTGAAAAGTGACTGGCCTTACCTGAAACGAAGTCTTGCTTGTAGTAAGACACAGAGTCTGGGATTTAACTCCATTTCTGAAGGGAAACACACAGCATTTTTCTCATCCATGGATCACACTCTGCTTTAGAGCGAGAAGCACGCTCTTGCTTTTAGAGTCTCTAATATAGCAGGTAATCTGAGTGTGCCCAAAACAAAGGAACGGTGTTTCCTACACATACAGACCATATGTAGTCCAAATCTGCTTCTGAAACTGATACAAAGCACTGACCCTCTAACATCCAATGCTTGTCAGTTAAGATGAGAAACGTGTGATCTTCGTGAACGATGTAGTTCGTTTGAGCACAAAATTGACTGCACTTAACTGAATCGAAGTCTTGCTGGTAGGAAGACTCAGAGCCAGGGATTTAACTCCATTTCTGAAGTGAAATACACAGCAGTGTAGTCATCCTTTGATCACACTCTGCTTTAGAACAAGAAGCACGCTCTTGCTATCTGGAGTCTCTAACAAAGCAGGAAACGTGAGTGTGCTGAGAACAAAAGAACGGTGTTTCCTACATATACAGACCACATCTAGTCCAACTCTTCTTCTGAAACTGATACATAGCACTGGTCCTCTAAGATCCAATGCTTGTCAGTTAAGATGGGAAACGTGTGAGCTTCATGAACGATGTAGTTCGTTTGAGCAGAAAAGTGAATGCCCTTACCTTAAACGAATTCTTGCTTGTAGGAAGACACAGAGCCTGGGATTTAACTCCATTTCTGAAATGAAACACACAGCAGTGTTACATCCATTGATCATACTCTGCTTTAGAACAAGAAGCATGCTCTTGTTTTCTAGAGTCTCGAAGACAGCAGGAAACGTGATTTTCCTGAGAACAAAAGAACGGTGTTTCCTACACAAACGGGCCATATCTAGTCCAACTCTGTTTCTGTAACTGACACAAAGCACTGGTCCTCTAACATCCAATGCTTGTCTGTTAAGATGAGAAACGTGTGAGCTCCGTGAACGATGTAGTTCGTTTGAGCTGAAAAGTGACTGCCCTTACCTGAAACGAAGTCTTGCTTGTAGGAAGACACAGAGCCTGGGATTTAACTCCATTTCTGAATGGAAACACACAGCATAGTTCTCATCCATGGATCACACTCTGCTTTAGAGCGAGAAGCACACTCTTGCTTTCTAAAGTCTCTAAGACAGCAGGAAACGTGAGTGTGCTGAGAACAAAGAACGGTGTTTCCTACACATACGGACCATATCTAGTCCAACTCTGCTTCTGAAACTGATACAAAGCACTGGTCCTCTAACATCCTATGCTTGTCAGTTGAGATGAGAAACGTGTGAGCTTTGTGAATGATGTAGTTCCTTTGAACTGAAAAGTGACTGGCCTTACCTGAAACGAAGTCTTGCTTGTAGGAAGACACAGAGCCTGGGATTTAACTCCATTTCTGAAGTGAAACACACAGCAGTGTTACATCCATTGATCATACTCTGCTTTAGAACAAGAAGCACGCTCTTGCTTTGTGGAGTCTCTAAGACAGCAGGAAACGTGGGTGTGTGCTGAGAACAAAAGAACGGTGTTTCCTACACATACGGACCATATCTAGTCCAACTCTGCTTCTGAAACTGACACAAAGCACTGGTCCTCTAACATCCTATGCTTGTCAATTAAGATGAGAAACGTTTGAGCTTTGTGAATGATGTAGTTCCTTTGAACTGAAAAGTGACTGCCCTTACCTGAAACGAATTCTTGCTTGTAGTAAGACCCAGAGCGTGGGATTTAAATCCATCTCTGAAGGGAAACACACAGCAGAGTTCTAATCCATGGATCACACTCTGCTTTAGAGCGAGAAGCACGCTCTTGCTTTCTAGAGTCTCTAATACAGCAGGTAATCTGAGTGTGCCCAGAACAAAAGAACGGTGATTCCTACACATACAGACCATATGTACTCCAAATCTGATTCTGAAACTGGTACAATGCACTGGTCCTCTAACATCCAATGCTTGTCAGTTAAGATGAGAAACGTGTGATCTTCGTGAACGATGTAATTCATTTGAGCAGAAAATTGACTGCCCTTACCTGAAACGAAGTCTTGCTTGTAGGAAGACAAGGAGCCTGGAATTTAACTCCATTTCTGAAGTGAAACACACAGCAGTGTTCTCATCCATTGATCACACTCTGCTTTAGAACTAGAAGCACGCTCTTGCTTTCTAGAGTCTCTAAGACAGCAGGAAACGTGAGTGTGCTCAGAACAAAAGAACAGTGTTTCCTACACATACGGACCATATCTTGTCCAACTCTCCTTCTTAAACTGATACAAAGCACTGGTCCTCTAACATCCAATGCTTGTCTGTTAACAAGAGAAATGTGTGAGCTCAGTGAATGATGTAGTTCGTTTGAGCTGAATAGTGACTGCCGTTACCTGAAACGAAGTCTTGCTTGTAGGAAGACACAGAGATTGGGATTTAACTCCATTTCTGAAGGGAAACACACAGCATAGTTCTCATCCATGGATCACACTCTGCTTTAGAGCGAGAAGCACGCTCTTGCTTTCTGGAGTCTCTAACACAGCAGGAAACGTGAGTGTGCTGAGAACAAAAGAACGGTGTTTCCTACACATACAGACCATATGTAGTCCAAATCTGCTTCTGAAACTGATACAAAGCACTGACCCTCTAACATCCAATGCTTGTCAGTTAAGATGAGAAACGTGTGATCTTCGTGAACGATGTAGTCGTTTGAGCACAAAATTGACTGCACTTACCTGAATCGAAGTCTTGCTGGTAGGAAGACTCAGAGCCAGGGATTTAACTCCATTTCTGAAGTGAAATACACAGCAGTGTAGTCATCCTTTGATCACACTCTGCTTTAGAACAAGAAGCACGCTCTTGCTATCTGGAGTCTCTAACAAAGCAGGAAACGTGAGTGTGCTGAGAACAAAAGAACGGTGTTTCCTACATATACAGACCACATCTAGTCCAACTCTTCTTCTGAAACTGATACATAGCACTGGTCCTCTAAGATCCAATGCTTGTCAGTTAAGATGGGAAACGTGTGAGCTTCTTGAACGATGTAGTTCGTTTGAGCAGAAAAGTGAATGCCCTTACCTTAAACGAATTCTTGCTTGTAGGAAGACACAGAGCCTGGGATTTAACTCCATTTCTGAAATGAAACACACAGCAGTGTTACATCCATTGATCATACTCTGCTTTAGAACAAGAAGCATGCTCTTGTTTTCTAGAGTCTCGAAGACAGCAGGAAACGTGATTTTGCTGAGAACAAAAGAACGGTGTTTCCTACACATACGGACCATATGTACTCCAAATCTGATTCTGAAACTGGTACAATGCACTGGTCCTCTAACATCCAATGCCTGTCAGTTAAGATGAGAAACGTGTGATCTTCGTGAACGATGTAATTCATTTGAGCAGAAAAGTGACTGCCCTTACCTGAAACGAAGTCTTGCTTGTAGGAAGACAAGGAGCCTGGAATTTAACTCCATTTCTGAAGTGAAACACACAGCAGTGTTCTCATCCATTGATCACACTCTGCTTTAGAACTAGAAGCACGCTCTTGCTTTCTAGAGTCTCTAAGACAGCAGGAAACGTGAGTGTGCTCAGAACAAAAGAACAGTGTTTCCTACACATACGGACCATATCTTGTCCAACTCTCCTTCTTAAACTGATACAAAGCACTGGTCCTCTAACATCCAATGCTTGTCTGTTAACAAGAGAAATGTGTGTGCTCAGTGAATGATGTAGTTCGTTTGAGCTGAATAGTGACTGCCGTTACCTGAAACGAAGTCTTGCTTGTAGGAAGACACAGAGATTGGGATTTAACTCCATTTCTGAAGGGAAACACACAGCATAGTTCTCATCCATGGATCACACTCTGCTTTAGAGCGAGAAGCACGCTCTTGCTTTCTGGAGTCTCTAACACAGCAGGAAACGTGAGTGTGCTGAGAACAAAGGAACGGTGTTTCCTACACGTACGGACCATATCTAGTCCAACTCTTAATCTGAACCTGATACAAAGCACTGAACCGCTAACATCCAATGCTTGCCAGTTAAGATGAGAAACGTGTGAGCTTCGTGAACGATGTAGTTCGTTTGAGCAGAAAAGAGACTGCCCTTACCTGAATCGAAGTCTTGCTTGTAGGAAGACTCAGAGCCTGGGATTTAACTCCATTTCTGAAGTTAAACACACAGCAGTGTAATCATCCATTGATCACACTCTGCTTTAGAACAAGAACCACGCTCTTGCTTTCTGGAGTCTCTAAGACAGCAGGAAACGTGTGTGTGCTGAGAACAAAAGAACTGTGTTTCCTACACATACAGACCATATCTAGTTCAACTCTGCTTCTGAAACTGATACAAAGCACTGGTCTTCTAACATCCAATGCTTGTCTGTTAAGATGAGAAACGTGTGAGCTTCGTGAATGATGTAGTTCGTTTGAGCTGAAAAGTGACTGCCCTTACCTGAAAAGAAGTCTTGCTTGTAGGAAGACACAGAGCCTGGGTTTTAACTCCATTTCTGAATGGAAACACACAGCATACTTCTCATCCATGGATCACACTCTGCTTTAGAGCGGGAAGCACGCTCTTGCTTTCTAAAGTCTCTAAGACAGCAGGAAACGTGAGTGTGCTGAGAACAAAGAACGGTGTTTCCTACACATACGGACCATATCTAGTCCAACTCTGCTTCTGAAACTGATACAAAGCACTGGTCCTCTAACATCCTATGCTTGTCAATTAAGATGAGAAACGTGTGAGATTTGTGAATGATGTAGTTCCTTTGAACTGAAAAGTGACTGGCCTTACCTGAAACGAAGTCTTGCTTGTAGTAAGACACAGAGTCTGGGATTTAACTCCATTTCTGAAGGGAAACACACAGCATTTTTCTCATCCATGGATCACACTCTGCTTTAGAGCGAGAAGCACGCTCTTGCTTTTAGAGTCTCTAATATAGCAGGTAATCTGAGTGTGCCCAAAACAAAGGAACGGTGTTTCCTACACATACAGACCATATGTAGTCCAAATCTGCTTCTGAAACTGATACAAAGCACTGACCCTCTAACATCCAATGCTTGTCAGTTAAGATGAGAAACGTGTGATCTTCGTGAACGATGTAGTTCGTTTGAGCACAAAATTGACTGCACTTACCTGAATCGAAGTCTTGCTGGTAGGAAGACTCAGAGCCAGGGATTTAACTCCATTTCTGAAGTGAAATACACAGCAGTGTAGTCATCCTTTGATCACACTCTGCTTTAGAGCAAGAAGCACGCTCTTGCTATCTGGAGTCTCTAACAAAGCAGGAAACGTGAGTGTGCTGAGAACAAACGAACGGTGTTTCCTACATATACAGACCACATCTAGTCCAACTCTTCTTCTGAAACTGATACATAGCACTGGTCCTCTAACATCCAATGCTTGTCAGTTAAGATGGGAAACGTGTGAGCTTCATGAACGATGTAGTTCGTTTGAGCAGAAAAGTGAATGCCCTTACCTTAAACGAATTCTTGCTTGTAGGAAGACACAGAGCCTGGGATTTAACTCCATTTCTGAAGTGAAACACACAGCAGTGTTACATCCATTGATCATACTCTGCTTTAGAACAAGAAGCATGCTCTTCTTTTCTAGAGTCTCTAAGACAGCAGGAAACGTGATTTTGCTGAGAACAAAAGAACGGTTTTTCCTACACATACGGACCATATCTAGTCCAACTCTGTTTCTGTAACTGACACAAAGCACTGGTTTTCTAACATCCAATGCTTGTCTGTTAAGATGAGAAACGTGTGAGCTCCGTGAACGATGTAGTTCGTTTGAGCTGAAAAGTGACTGCCCTTACCTGAAACAAATTCTTGCTTGTAGGAAGACACAGAGCCTGGGATTTAACTCCATTTCTGAAGGGAAACACACAGCATAGTTCTCATCCATGGATCACACTCTGCTTTAGAGCGAGAAGCACTCTCTTGCTTTCTAAAGTCTCTAAGACAGCAGGAAACGTGAGTGTGCTGAGAACAAAAGAACGGTGTTTCCTACACAAACGGACGATATCTAGTCCAACTCTGCTAGTGAAACTGATACAAAGCACTGGTCCTCTAACATCCAATGCTTGTCACTTAAGATGAGAAACGTGTGATCTTCGTGAACGATGTAATTCGTTTGAGCAGAAAAGTGACTGCCCTTACCTGAAACGAAGTCTTGCTTGTAGGAAGACACAGAGCCTGGGATTTAACTCCATTTCTGAAGTGAAACACACAGCAGTGTTCTCATCCATTGATCACACTCTGCTTTAGAACTAGAAGCACGCTCTTGCTTTCTAGAGTCTCTAAGACAGCAGGAAACGTGAGTGTGCTCAGAACAAAGAATGGTGTTTCCTACACATACGGACCATATCTAGTCCAACTCTGCTTCTGAAACTGATACAAAGCACTGACCCTCTAACATCCAATGCTTGTCTGTTAACAAGAGAAATGTGTGAGCTCAGTGAATGATGTTGTTCGTTTGAGCTGAATAGTGACTGCCGTTACCTGAAAGGAAGTCTTGCTTGTAGGAAGACACAGAGATTGGGATTTAACTCCAATTCTGAAGGGAAACACACAGCATAGTTCTCATCCATGGATCACACTCTGCTTTAGAGCGAGAAGCACGCTCTTGCTTTCTGGAGTCTCTAACACAGCAGGAAACGTGAGTGTGCTGAGAACAAAGGAACGGTGTTTCCTACACGTACGGACCATATCTAGTCCAACTCTTAATCTGAAACTGATACAAAGCACTGAACCGCTAACATCCAATGCTTGCCAGTTAAGATGAGAAACGTGTGAGCTTCGTGAACGATGTAGTTCGTTTGAGCAGAAAAGAGACTGCCCTTACCTGAATCGAAGTCTTGCTTGTAGGAAGCCTCAGAGCCTGGGATTTAACTCCATTTCTGAAGTTAAACACACAGCAGTGTAATCATCCATTGATCACACTCTGCTTTAGAACAAGAACCACGCTCTTGCTTTCTGGAGTCTCTAAGACAGCAGGAAACGTGAGTGTTCTGAGAACAAAGAACGGTGTTTCCTACACATACGGACCATATCTAGTCCAACTCTGCTTCTGAAACTGATACAAAGCACTGGTCCTCTAGCATCCTATGCTTGTCAGTTAAGATGAGAAACGTGTGAGCTTTGTGAATGATGTAGTTCCTTTGAACTGAAAAGTGACTGGCCTTACCTGAAACGAAGTCTTGCTTGTAGTATGACACAGAGCCTGGGATTTAACTCCATTTCTGAAGGGAAACACACAGCATTTTTCTCATCCATGGATCACACTCTGCTTTAGAGCGAGAAGCACGCTCTTGCTTTTAGAGTCTCTAATATAGCAGGTAATCTGAGTGTGCCCAGAACAAAGGAACGGTGTTTCCTACACATACAGACCATATGTAGTCCAAATCTGCTTCTGAAACTGATACAAAGCACTGACCCTCTAACATCCAATGCTTGTCAGTTAAGATGAGAAACGTGTGATCTTCGTGAACGATGTAGTTCGTTTGAGCACAAATGTGACTGCACTTACCTGAATCGAAGTTTTGCTGGTAGGAAGACTCAGAGCCTGGGATTTAACTCCATTTCTGAAGTGAAATACACAGCAGTGTAGTCATCCTTTGATCACACTCTGCTTTAGAACAAGAAGCACGCTCTTGCTATCTGGAGTCTCTAACAAAGCAGGAAACGTGAGTGTGCTGAGAACAAAAGAACGGTGTTTCCTACATATACAGACCACATCTAGTCCAACTCTTCTTCTGAAACTGATACATAGCACTGGTCCTCTAAGATCCAATGCTTTTCAGTTAAGATGGGAAACGTGTGAGCTTCATGAACGATGTAGTTCGTTTGAGCAGAAAAGTGATTGCCCTTACCTTAAAAGAATTCTTGCTTGTAGGAAGACACAGAGCCTGGGATTTAACTCCATTTCTGAAGTGAAACACACAGCAGTGTTACATCCATTGGTCATACTCTGCCTTAGAACAAGAAGCATGCTCTTGTTTTCTAGAGTCTCGAAGACAGCAGGAAACGTGATTTTGCTGAGAACAAAAGAACGGTGTTTCCTACACATACGGCCCATATCTAGTCCAAATCTGTTTCTGTAACTGACACAAAGCACTGGTCCTCTAACATCCAATGCTTGTCTGTTAAGATGAGAAACGTGTGAGCTTTGTGAATGATGTAGTTCCTTTGAACTGAAAAGTGACTGGCCTTACCTGAAACGAAGTCTTGCTTGTAGTAAGACACAGAGCCTGGGATTTAACTCCATTTCTGAAGGGAAATACACAGCATTTTTCTCATCCATGGATCACACTCTGTTTTAGATCGAGAAGCACACTCTTTCTTTTAGAGTCTCTAATATAGCAGGTAATCTGAGTGTGCCCAGAACAAAGTAACGGTGTTTCCTACACATACAGACCATATGTAGTCCAAATCTGCTTCTGAAACTGATACAAAGCACTGACCCTCTAACATCCAATGCTTGTCAGTTAAGATGAGAAACGTGTGATCTTCGTGAACGATGTAGTTCGTTTGAGCACAAAAGTGACTGCCCTTACCTGAATCGAAGTCTTGCTTGTAGGAAGACTCAGAGCCTGGGATTTAACTCCATTTCTGAAGTGAAATACACAGCAGTGTAATCATCCATTGATCACACTCTGCTTTATAACAAGTACCACGCTCTTGCTTTCTAGAGTCTCTAAGACAGCAGGAAACGTGTGTGTGCTGAGAACAAAAGAACTGTGTTTCCTACACATACGGACCATATCTAGTTCAACTCTGCTTCTGAAACTGATACAAAGCACTGGTCCTCTAACATACAATGCTTGTCTCTTAAGATGAGAAACGTGTGAGCTTCGTGAACGATGTAGTTCATTTGAGCTGAAAAGTGACTGCCCTTACCTGAAAAGAAGTCTTGCTTGTAGGAAGACACAGAGCCTGGGATTTAACTCCATTTCTGAATGGAAACACACAGCATACTTCTCATCTATGGATCACACTCTGCTTTAGAGCAAGAAGCATGCTCTTGCTTTCTAGAGTCTCTAATACAGCAGGTAATCTGAGTGTGCCCAGAACAAAAGAACGGTGTTTCCTACACATACGGACCATATGTAGTCCAAATCTGCTTCTGAAACTGATACAAAGCACTGACCCTCTAACATCCAATGCTTGTCAGTTAAGATGAGAAACGTGTGATCTTTGTGAACGATGTAGTTCGTTTGAGCACAAAAGTGACTGCCCTTACCTTAATCGAAGTCTTGCTTGTAGGAAGACTCAGAGCCTGGGATTTAACTCCATTTCTGAAGTGAAATACACAGCAGTGTAATCATCCATTGATCACACTCTGCTTTATAACAAGTACCACGCTCTTGCTTTCTAGAGTCTCTAAGACAGCAGGAAACGTGTGTGTGCTGAGAACAAAAGAATTGTGTTTCCTACACATACGGACCATATCTAGTTCAACTCTGCTTCTGAAACTGATACGAAGCACTGGTCCTCTAACATACAATGCTTGTCTGTTAAGATGAGAAACGTGTGAGCTTCGTGAACGATGTAGTTCATTTGAGCTGAAAAGTGACTGCCCTAACCTGAAAAGAAATCTTGCTTGTAGGAAGACACAGAGCCTGGGATTTAACTCCATTTCTGAATGGAAACACACAGCATACTTCTCATCTATGGATCACACTCTGCTTTAGAGCAAGAAGCATGCTCTTGCTTTCTAGAGTCTCTAATACAGCAGGTAATCTGAGTGTGCCCAGAACAAAAGAACGGTGTTTCCTACACATACGGACCATATGTAGTCCAAATCTGCTTCTGAAACTGATACAAAGCACTGACCCACTAACACCCAATGCTTGTCAGTTAAGATGAGAAACGTGTGATCTTTGTGAACAATGTAGTTCGTTTGAGCAGAAAAGTGACTGCCCTTTCCTGAATCGAAGTCTTGCTTGTAGGAAGACTCAGAGCCTGGGATTTAACTCCATTTCTGAAGTGAAATACACAGCAGTGTAATCATCCATTGATCACACTCTACTTTAGAACAAGAAGCACGCTCTTGCTATCTGGAGTCTCTAACAGAGCAGGAAACGAGAGTGTGCTGAGAACAAAAGAACGGTGTTTCCTACATATACGGACCACATCTAGTCCTACTCTTCTTCTGAAACTGATACAAAGCACTGGTCCTCTAAGATCTAATGCTTGTCAGTTAAGATGGGAAACGTGTGAGCTTCATGAACGATGTAGTTCGTTTGAGCAGAAAAGTGAATGCCCTTTCCTTAAACGAAGTCTTGCTTGTAGGAAGACACAGAGCCTGGGATTTAACTCCATTTCTGAAGTGAAACACACAGCAGTGTTACATCCATTGATCATATTCTGCTTTAGAACAAGAAGCATGCTCTTGCTTTCTAGAGTCTCTAAGACAGCAGGAAACGTCATTTTGCTGAGAACAAAATAACGGTGTTTCCTACACATACGGACCATATCTAGTCCAACTCTCCTTCTTAAACTGAGACAAAGCACTGGTCCTCTAACATCCAATGCTTGTCTGTTAAGATGAGAAACGTGTGAGCTCCGTGAACGATGTAGTTCGTTTGAGCTGAAAAGTGACTGCCCTTACCTGAAACGAAGTCTTGCTTGTAGGAAGACACAGAGCCTGGGATTTAACTCCATTTCTGAAGGGAAACACGCAGCATAGTTCTCATCCATGGATCACACTCTGCTTTAGAGCGAGAAGCACGCTCTTGCTTTCTAAAGTCTCTAAGACAGCAGGAAATGTGAGTGTGCTGAGAACAAAAGAACGGTGTTTCCTACACATACGGACCATATCTAGTCCAACTCTGCTTCTGAAACTGATACAAAGCACTGGTCCTCTAACATCCTATGCTTGTCAGTTAAGATGAGAAACGTGTGAGCTTTGTGAATGATGTAGTTCCTTTGAACCTAAAAGTGACTGCCCTTACCTGAAACGAAGTCTTGCTTGTAGTAAGACACGGAGCCTGGCATTTAACTCCATTTCTGAAGGGAAACACACAGCATTTTTCTCATCCATGGATCACACTCCGCTTAAGAGCGAGAAGCACCCTCTTGCTTTTAGAGTCTCTAATATAGCAGGTAATCTGAGTGTGCCCAGAACAAAGGAATGGTGTTTCCTACACATACAGACCATATGTAGTCCAAATCTGCTTATGAAACTGATACAAAGCACTGTCCCTCTAATATCCAATGCTTGTCAGTTAAGATGAGAAACGTGTGATCTTCTTGAAAGATGTAGTTCGTTTGAGCAGAAAAGTGACTGCCCTTATCTGAATCGAAGTCTTGCGTGTAGGAAGACTCAGAGCCTGGGATTTAACTCCATTTCTGTAGTGAAACACACAGCAGTGTAGTCATACTTTGATCACACTCTGCTTTAGAGCAAGAAGCACGCTCTTGCTATCTGGAGTCTCTAACAAAGCAGGAAACGTGAGTGTGCTGAGAACAAACGAACGGTGTTTCCTACATATACAGACCACATCTAGTCCAACTCTTCTTCTGAAACTGATACATAGCACTGGTCCTCTAACATCCAATGCTTGTCAGTTAAGATGGGAAACGTGTGAGCTTCATGAACGATGTAGTTCGTTTGAGCAGAAAAGTGAATGCCCTTACCTTAAACGAATTCTTGCTTGTAGGAAGACACAGAGCCTGGGATTTAACTCCATTTCTGAAGTGAAACACACAGCAGTGTTACATCCATTGATCATACTCTGCTTTAGAACAAGAAGCATGCTCTTCTTTTCTAGAGTTTCTAAGACAGCAGGAAACGTGATTTTGCTGAGAACAAAAGAACGGTTTTTCCTACACATACGGACCATATCTAGTCCAACTCTGTTTCTGTAACTGACACAAAGCACTGGTTTTCTAACATCCAATGCTTGTCTGTTAAGATGAGAAACGTGTGAGCTGCGTGACCGATGTAGTTCGTTTGAGCTGAAAAGTGACTGCCCTTACCTGAAACAAAGTCTTGCTTGTAGGAAGACACAGAGCCTGGGATTTAACTCCATTTCTGAAGGGAAACACACAGCATAGTTCTCATCCATGGATCACACTCTGCTTTAGAGGGAGAAGCAGGCTCTTGCTTTCTAAAGTCTCTAAGACAGCAGGAAACGTGAGTGTGCTGAGAACAAAGAATGGTGTTTCCTACACATACGGACCATATCTAGTCCAACTCTGCTTCTGAAACTGATACAAAGCACTGACCCTCTAACATCCAATTCTTGTCAGTTAAGATGAGAAACGTGTGATTTTCGTGAACGATGTAGTTCGTTTGAGCACAAAAGTGACTTCCCTTACCTGAATCGAAGTCTTGCTTGTATTAAGACTCAGAGCCTGGGGTTTAACTCCATTTCTGAAGTGAAATACACAGCAGTGTAATCATCCATTGATCACACTCTGCTTTATAACAAGTACCACGCTCTTGCTTTCTAGAGTCTCTAAGACAGCAGGAAACGTTTGTGTGCTGAGAACAAAAGAACTGTGTTTCCTACACATACGGACCATATCTAGTTCAACTCTGCTTGTGAAACTGATACAAAGCACTGGTCCTCTAACATACAATGCTTGTCTGTTAAGATGAGAAACGTGTGAGCTTCGTGAACGATGTAGTTCATTTGAGCTGAAAAGTGACTGCCCTTACCTGAAAAGAAGTCTTGCTTGTAGGAAGACACAGAGCCTGGGATTTAACTCCATTTCTGAAGGGAAACACACAGCATTTTTCTCATCTATGGATCACACTCTGCTTTAGAGCGAGAAGCACGCTCTTGCTTTTAGAGTCTCTAATATAGCAGGTAATCTGAGTGTGCCCAGAACAAAGGAACGGTGTTTCCTACACATACAGACCATATGTAGTCCAAATCTGCTTCTGAAACTGATACAAACCACTGACCCTCTAACATCCAATGCTTGTCAGTTAAGATGAGAAACGTGTGATCTTCGTGAACGATGTAGTTCGTTTGAGCACAAAAGTGACTGCCCTTACCTGAATCGAAGTGTTGCTTGTAGGAAGACTCAGAGCCTGGGATTTAACTCCATTTCTGTAGTGAAACACACAGCAGTGTAGTCATCCTTTGATCACACTCTGCTTTAGAACAAGAAGCACGCTCTTGCTATCTGGAGTCTCTAACAAAGCAGGAAACGTGAGTGTGCTGAGAACAAACGAACGGTGTTTCCTACATATACAGACCACATCTAGTCCAACTCTTCTTCTGAAACTGATACATAGCACTGGTCCTCTAACATCCAATGCTTGTCAGTTAAGATGGGAAACGTGTGAGCTTCATGAACGATGTAGTTCGTTTGAGCAGAAAAGTGAATGCCCTTACCTTAAACGAATTCTTGCTTTTAGGAAGACACAGAGCCTGGGATTTAACTCCATTTCTGAAGTGAAACACACAGCAGTGTTACATCCATTGATCATACTCTGCTTTAGAACAAGAAGCATGCTCTTCTTTTCTAGAGTCTCTAAGACAGCAGGAAACGTGATTTTGCTGAGAACAAAAGAACGGTTTTTCCTACACATACGGACCATATCTAGTCCAACTCTGTTTCTGTAACTGACACAAAGCACTGGTCCTCTAACATCCAATGCTTGTCTGTTAAGATGAGAAACGTGTGAGCTCCGTGAACGATGTAGTTCATTTGAGCACAAAAGTGACTGCCCTTACCTGAATCGAAGTCTTGCTTGTAGGAAGACTCAGAGCCTGGGATTTAACTCCATTTCTGAAGTGAAATACACAGCAGTGTAATCATCCATTGATCACACTCTGCTTTATAACAAGTACCACGCTCTTGCTTTCTAGAGTCTCTAAGACAGCAGGAAACGTGTGTGTGCTGAGAACAAAGAACTGTGTTTCCTAGACATACGGACCATATCTAGTCCAACTCTGCTTCTGAAACTGATACAAAGCACTGGTCCTCTAACATCCTATGCTTGTCAGTTAAGATGAGAAACGTGTGAGCTCCGTGAACGATGTAGTTCGTTTGAGCTGAAAAGTGACTGCCCTTACCTGAAACGAAGTCTTGCTTGTAGGAAGACACAGAGCCTGGGATTTAACTCCATTTCTGAATGGAAACACACAGCATACTTCTCATCAATGGATGACACTCTGCTTTAGAGCAAGAAGCATGCTCTTGCTTTCTAGAGTCTCTAATACAGCAGGTAATTCGAGTGTGCCCAGAACAAAAGAACGGTGTTTCCTACACATACGGACCATATGTAGTCCAAATCTGCTTCTGAAACTAATACAAAGCACTGACCCTCTAACATCCAATGCTTGTCAGTTAAGATGAGAAACGTGTGATCTTTGTGAACGATGTAGTTCATTTGAGCAGAAAAGTGACTGCCCTTATCTGAATCCAAGTCTTGCATGTACGAAGACTCAGAGCCTGGGATTTAACTCCATTTCTGTAGTGAAACACACAGCAGTGTAGTCATCTTTGATCACACTCTGCTTTAGAACAAGAAGCATGCTCTTGCTATCTGGAGTCTCTAACAAAGCAGGAAACGTGAGTGTGCTGAGAACAAAAGAACGGTGTTTCCTACATATACAGACCACATCTAGTCCAACCCTTCTTCTGAAACTGATACATAGCACTGGTCCTCTAACATCCAATGCTTGTCAGTTAAGATGGGAAACGTGTGAGCTTCATGACCGATGTAGTTCGTTTGAGCAGAAAAGTGAATGCCCTTACCTTAAACGAATTCTTGCTTGTAGGAAGTCACAGAGCCTGGGATTTAAATCCATTTCTGAAGTGAAACACACAGCAGTGTTACATCCATTGATCATACTCTGCTTTAGAACAAGAAGCATGCTCTTGTTTTCTAGAGTCTCTAAGACAGCAGGAAACGTGATTTTGCTGAGAACAAAAGAACGGTGTTTCCTACACATACGGACCATATCTAGACCAACTCTGTTTCTGTAACTGACACAAAGCACTGGTCCTCTAACATCCAATGCTTGTCTGTTAAGATGAGAAACGTGTGAGTTTTGTGAATGATGTAGTTCCTTTGAACTGAAAAGTGACTGGCCTTACCTGAAACGAAGTCTTGCTTGTAGTAAGACACAGAGCCTGGGATTTAACTCCATTTCTGAAGGGAAATACACAGCATTTGTCTCATCCATGGATCACACTCTGTTTTAGATCGAGAAGCACACTCTTTCTTTTAGAGTCTCTAATATAGCAGGTAATCTGAGTGTGCCCAGAACAAAGTAACGGTGTTTCCTACACATACAGACCATATGTAGTCCAAATCTGCTTCTGAAACTGATACAAAGCACTGACCCTCTAACATCCAATGCTTGTCAGTTAAGATGAGAAACGTGTGATCTTCGTGAACGATGTAGTTCGTTTGAGCACAAAAGTGACTGCCCTTACCTGAATCGAAGTCTTGCTTGTAGGAAGACTCAGAGCCTGGGATTTAACTCCATTTCTGAAGTGAAATACACAGCAGTGTAATCATCCATTGATCACACTCTGCTTTATAACAAGTACCACGCTCTTGCTTTCTAGAGTCTCTAAGACAGCAGGAAACGTGTGTGTGCTGAGAACAAAAGAACTGTGTTTCCTACACATACGGACCATATCTAGTTCAACTCTGCTTCTGAAACTGATACAAAGCACTGGTCCTCTAACATACAATGCTTGTCTCTTAAGATGAGAAACGTGTGAGCTTCGTGAACGATGTAGTTCATTTGAGCTGAAAAGTGACTGCCCTTACCTGAAAAGAAGTCTTGCTTGTAGGAAGACACAGAGCCTGGGATTTAACTCCATTTCTGAATGGAAACACACAGCATACTTCTCATCTATGGATCACACTCTGCTTTAGAGCAAGAAGCATGCTCTTGCTTTCTAGAGTCTCTAATACAGCAGGTAATCTGAGTGTGCCCAGAACAAAAGAACGGTGTTTCCTACACATACGGACCATATGTAGTCCAAATCTGCTTCTGAAACTGATACAAAGCACTGACCCTCTAACATCCAATGCTTGTCAGTTAAGATGAGAAACGTGTGATCTTTGTGAACGATGTAGTTCGTTTGAGCACAAAAGTGACTGCCCTTACCTTAATCGAAGTCTTGCTTGTAGGAAGACTCAGAGCCTGGGATTTAACTCCATTTCTGAAGTGAAATACACAGCAGTGTAATCATCCATTGATCACACTCTGCTTTATAACAAGTACCACGCTCTTGCTTTCTAGAGTCTCTAAGACAGCAGGAAACGTGTGTGTGCTGAGAACAAAAGAATTGTGTTTCCTACACATACGGACCATATCTAGTTCAACTCTGCTTCTGAAACTGATACGAAGCACTGGTCCTCTAACATACAATGCTTGTCTGTTAAGATGAGAAACGTGTGAGCTTCGTGAACGATGTAGTTCATTTGAGCTGAAAAGTGACTGCCCTAACCTGAAAAGAAATCTTGCTTGTAGGAAGACACAGAGCCTGGGATTTAACTCCATTTCTGAATGGAAACACACAGCATACTTCTCATCTATGGATCACACTCTGCTTTAGAGCAAGAAGCATGCTCTTGCTTTCTAGAGTCTCTAATACAGCAGGTAATCTGAGTGTGCCCAGAACAAAAGAACGGTGTTTCCTACACATACGGACCATATGTAGTCCAAATCTGCTTCTGAAACTGATACAAAGCACTGACCCACTAACATCCAATGCTTGTCAGTTAAGATGAGAAACGTGTGATCTTTGTGAACAATGTAGTTCGTTTGAGCAGAAAAGTGACTGCCCTTACCTGAATCGAAGTCTTGCTTGTAGGAAGACTCAGAGCCTGGGATTTAACTCCATTTCTGAAGTGAAATACACAGCAGTGTAATCATCCATTGATCACACTCTACTTTAGAACAAGAAGCACGCTCTTGCTATCTGGAGTCTCTAACAGAGCAGGAAACGAGAGTGTGCTGAGAACAAAAGAACGGTGTTTCCTACATATACGGACCACATCTAGTCCTACTCTTCTTCTGAAACTGATACAAAGCACTGGTCCTCTAAGATCTAATGCTTGTCAGTTAAGATGGGAAACGTGTGAGCTTCATGAACGATGTAGTTCGTTTGAGCAGAAAAGTGAATGCCCTTTCCTTAAACGAAGTCTTGCTTGTAGGAAGACACAGAGCCTGGGATTTAACTCCATTTCTGAAGTGAAACACACAGCAGTGTTACATCCATTGATCATATTCTGCTTTAGAACAAGAAGCATGCTCTTGCTTTCTAGAGTCTCTAAGACAGCAGGAAACGTCATTTTGCTGAGAACAAAATAACGGTGTTTCCTACACATACGGACCATATCTAGTCCAACTCTCCTTCTTAAACTGAGACAAAGCACTGGTCCTCTAACATCCAATGCTTGTCTGTTAAGATGAGAAACGTGTGAGCTCCGTGAACGATGTAGTTCGTTTGAGCTGAAAAGTGACTGCCCTTACCTGAAACGAAGTCTTGCTTGTAGGAAGACACAGAGCCTGGGATTTAACTCCATTTCTGAAGGGAAACACGCAGCATAGTTCTCATCCATGGATCACACTCTGCTTTAGAGCGAGAAGCACGCTCTTGCTTTCTAAAGTCTCTAAGACAGCAGGAAATGTGAGTGTGCTGAGAACAAAAGAACGGTGTTTCCTACACATACGGACCATATCTAGTCCAACTCTGCTTCTGAAACTGATACAAAGCACTGGTCCTCTAACATCCTATGCTTGTCAGTTAAGATGAGAAACGTGTGAGCTTTGTGAATGATGTAGTTCCTTTGAACCTAAAAGTGACTGCCCTTACCTGAAACGAAGTCTTGCTTGTAGTAAGACACGGAGCCTGGCATTTAACTCCATTTCTGAAGGGAAACACACAGCATTTTTCTCATCCATGGATCACACTCCGCTTAAGAGCGAGAAGCACCCTCTTGCTTTTAGAGTCTCTAATATAGCAGGTAATCTGAGTGTGCCCAGAACAAAGGAATGGTGTTTCCTACACATACAGACCATATGTAGTCCAAATCTGCTTATGAAACTGATACAAAGCACTGTCCCTCTAATATCCAATGCTTGTCAGTTAAGATGAGAAACGTGTGATCTTCTTGAAAGATGTAGTTCGTTTGAGCAGAAAAGTGACTGCCCTTATCTGAATCGAAGTCTTGCGTGTAGGAAGACTCAGAGCCTGGGATTTAACTCCATTTCTGTAGTGAAACACACAGCAGTGTAGTCATACTTTGATCACACTCTGCTTTAGAGCAAGAAGCACGCTCTTGCTATCTGGAGTCTCTAACAAAGCAGGAAACGTGAGTGTGCTGAGAACAAACGAACGGTGTTTCCTACATATACAGACCACATCTAGTCCAACTCTTCTTCTGAAACTGATACATAGCACTGGTCCTCTAACATCCAATGCTTGTCAGTTAAGATGGGAAACGTGTGAGCTTCATGAACGATGTAGTTCGTTTGAGCAGAAAAGTGAATGCCCTTACCTTAAACGAATTCTTGCTTGTAGGAAGACACAGAGCCTGGGATTTAACTCCATTTCTGAAGTGAAACACACAGCAGTGTTACATCCATTGATCATACTCTGCTTTAGAACAAGAAGCATGCTCTTCTTTTCTAGAGTCTCTAAGACAGCAGGAAACGTGATTTTGCTGAGAACAAAAGAACGGTTTTTCCTACACATACGGACCATATCTAGTCCAACTCTGTTTCTGTAACTGACACAAAGCACTGGTTTTCTAACATCCAATGCTTGTCTGTTAAGATGAGAAACGTGTGAGCTGCGTGACCGATGTAGTTCGTTTGAGCTGAAAAGTGACTGCCCTTACCTGAAACAAAGTCTTGCTTGTAGGAAGACACAGAGCCTGGGATTTAACTCCATTTCTGAAGGGAAACACACAGCATAGTTCTCATCCATGGATCACACTCTGCTTTAGAGGGAGAAGCAGGCTCTTGCTTTCTAAAGTCTCTAAGACAGCAGGAAACGTGAGTGTGCTGAGAACAAAGAATGGTGTTTCCTACACATACGGACCATATCTAGTCCAACTCTGCTTCTGAAACTGATACAAAGCACTGACCCTCTAACATCCAATTCTTGTCAGTTAAGATGAGAAACGTGTGATTTTCGTGAACGATGTAGTTCGTTTGAGCACAAAAGTGACTTCCCTTACCTGAATCGAAGTCTTGCTTGTATTAAGACTCAGAGCCTGGGGTTTAACTCCATTTCTGAAGTGAAATACACAGCAGTGTAATCATCCATTGATCACACTCTGCTTTATAACAAGTACCACGCTCTTGCTTTCTAGAGTCTCTAAGACAGCAGGAAACGTTTGTGTGCTGAGAACAAAAGAACTGTGTTTCCTACACATACGGACCATATCTAGTTCAACTCTGCTTGTGAAACTGATACAAAGCACTGGTCCTCTAACATACAATGCTTGTCTGTTAAGATGAGAAACGTGTGAGCTTCGTGAACGATGTAGTTCATTTGAGCTGAAAAGTGACTGCCCTTACCTGAAAAGAAGTCTTGCTTGTAGGAAGACACAGAGCCTGGGATTTAACTCCATTTCTGAAGGGAAACACACAGCATTTTTCTCATCTATGCATCACACTCTGCTTTAGAGCGAGAAGCACGCTCTTGCTTTTAGAGTCTCTAATATAGCAGGTAATCTGAGTGTGCCCAGAACAAAGGAACGTTGTTTCCTACACATACAGACCATATGTAGTCCAAATCTGCTTCTGAAACTGATACAAACCACTGACCCTCTAACATCCAATGCTTGTCAGTTAAGATGAGAAACGTGTGATCTTCGTGAACGATGTAGTTCGTTTGAGCACAAAAGTGACTGCCCTTACCTGAATCGAAGTGTTGCTTGTAGGAAGACTCAGAGCCTGGGATTTAACTCCATTTCTGTAGTGAAACACACAGCAGTGTAGTCATCCTTTGATCACACTCTGCTTTAGAACAAGAAGCATGCTCTTGTTTTCCAGAGTCTCTAAGACAGCAGGAAACGTGATTTTGCTGAGAACAAAAGAACGGTGTTTCCTACATATACAGACCACATCTAGTCCAACTCTTCTTCTGAAACTGATACATAGCACTGGTCCTCTAACATCCAATGCTTGTCAGTTAAGATGGGAAACGTGTGAGCTTCATGAACGATGTAGTTCGTTTGAGCAGAAAAGTGAATGCCCTTACCTTAAACGAATTCTTGCTTTTAGGAAGACACAGAGCCTGGGATTTAACTCCATTTCTGAAGTGAAACACACAGCAGTGTTACATCCATTGATCATACTCTGCTTTAGAACAAGAAGCATGCTCTTCTTTTCTAGAGTCTCTAAGACAGCAGGAAACGTGATTTTGCTGAGAACAAAAGAACGGTTTTTCCTACACATACGGACCATATCTAGTCCAACTCTGTTTCTGTAACTGACACAAAGCACTGGTCCTCTAACATCCAATGCTTGTCTGTTAAGATGAGAAACGTGTGAGCTCCGTGAACGATGTAGTTCATTTGAGCACAAAAGTGACTGCCCTTACCTGAATCGAAGTCTTGCTTGTAGGAAGACTCAGAGCCTGGGATTTAACTCCATTTCTGAAGTGAAATACACAGCAGTGTAATCATCCATTGATCACACTCTGCTTTATAACAAGTACCACGCTCTTGCTTTCTAGAGTCTCTAAGACAGCAGGAAACGTGTGTGTGCTGAGAACAAAGAACTGTGTTTCCTAGACATACGGACCATATCTAGTCCAACTCTGCTTCTGAAACTGATACAAAGCACTGGTCCTCTAACATCCTATGCTTGTCAGTTAAGATGAGAAACGTGTGAGCTCCGTGAACGATGTAGTTCGTTTGAGCTGAAAAGTGACTGCCCTTACCTGAAACGAAGTCTTGCTTGTAGGAAGACACAGAGCCTGGGATTTAACTCCATTTCTGAATGGAAACACACAGCATACTTCTCATCAATGGATGACACTCTGCTTTAGAGCAAGAAGCATGCTCTTGCTTTCTAGAGTCTCTAATACAGCAGGTAATTCGAGTGTGCCCAGAACAAAAGAACGGTGTTTCCTACACATACGGACCATATGTAGTCCAAATCTGCTTCTGAAACTAATACAAAGCACTGACCCTCTAACATCCAATGCTTGTCAGTTAAGATGAGAAACGTGTGATCTTTGTGAACGATGTAGTTCATTTGAGCAGAAAAGTGACTGCCCTTATCTGAATCCAAGTCTTGCATGTACGAAGACTCAGAGCCTGGGATTTAACTCCATTTCTGTAGTGAAACACACAGCAGTGTAGTCATCTTTGATCACACTCTGCTTTAGAACAAGAAGCATGCTCTTGCTATCTGGAGTCTCTAACAAAGCAGGAAACGTGAGTGTGCTGAGAACAAAAGAACGGTGTTTCCTACATATACAGACCACATCTAGTCCAACCCTTCTTCTGAAACTGATACATAGCACTGGTCCTCTAACATCCAATGCTTGTCAGTTAAGATGGGAAACGTGTGAGCTTCATGACCGATGTAGTTCGTTTGAGCAGAAAAGTGAATGCCCTTACCTTAAACGAATTCTTGCTTGTAGGAAGTCACAGAGCCTGGGATTTAAATCCATTTCTGAAGTGAAACACACAGCAGTGTTACATCCATTGATCATACTCTGCTTTAGAACAAGAAGCATGCTCTTGTTTTCTAGAGTCTCTAAGACAGCAGGAAACGTGATTTTGCTGAGAACAAAAGAACGGTGTTTCCTACACATACGGACCATATCTAGACCAACTCTGTTTCTGTAACTGACACAAAGCACTGGTCCTCTAACATCCAATGCTTGTCTGTTAAGATGAGAAACGTGTGAGCTCCGTGAACGATGTAGTTCGATTGAGCTGAAAAGTGACTGCCCTTACCTGAAACGAAGTCTTGCTTGTAGGAAGACACAGAGCCTGGGATTTAACTCCATTTCTGAAGGGAAACACACAGCATAGTTCTCATCCATGGATCACACTCTGCTTTAGAGCGAGAAGCACGCTCTTGCTTTCTAACGTCTCTAAGACAGCAGGAAACGTGAGTGTGCTGAGAACAAAGAACGGTGTTTCCTACACATACGGACCATATCTAGTCCAACTCTGCTTCTGAAACTGATACAAAGCACTGGTCCTCTAACATCCTATGCTTGTCAGTTAAGATGAGAAACGTGTGAGCTTTGTGAATGATGTAGTTCCTTTGAACTGAAAAGTGACTGGCCTTACCTGAATCGAAGTCTTGCTTGTAGGAAGACTCAGAGCCTGGGATTTAACTCCATTTCTGAAGTGAAATACACAGCAGTGTAATCATCCATTGATCACACTCTGCTTTATAACAAGTACCACGCTCTTGCTTTCTAGAGTCTCTAAGACAGAAGGAAACGTGTGTGTGCTGAGAACAAAAGAACGCAGTTTCCTACACATACGGACCATATCTAGTTCAACTCTGCTTCTGAAACTGATACAAAGCACTGGTCCTCTAACATACAATGCTTGTGTGTTAAGATGAGAAACGTGTGAGCTTCGTGAACGATGTAGTTCATTTGAGCTGAAAAGTGACTGCCCTTACCTGAAAAGAAGTCCTGCTTGTAGGAAGACACAGAGCCTGGGATTTAACTCCATTTCTGAATGGAAACACACAGCATACTTCTCATCAATGGATCACACTCTGCTTTAGAGCAAGAAGCATGCTCTTGCTTTCTAGAGTCTCTAATACAGCAGGTAATCCGAGTGTGCCCAGAACAAAAGAACGGTGTTTCCTACACATACGGACCATATGTAGTCCAACCCTTCTTCTGAAACTGATACATAGCACTGGTCCTCTAACATCCAATGCTTGTCAGTTAAGATGGGAAACGTGTGAGCTTCATGAACGATGTAGTTCGTTTGAGCAGAAAAGTGAATGCCCTTACCTGAATCCAAGTCTTGCGTGTACGAAGACTCAGAGCCTGGGATTTAACTCCATTTCTGTAGTGAAACACACAGCAGTGTAGTCATCTTTTTCTCACACTCTGCTTTAGAACAAGAAGCATGCTCTTGTTTTCTAGAGTCTCTAAGACAGCAGGAAACGTGATTTTGCTGAGAACAAAAGAACGGTGTTTCCTACACATACGGACCATATCTAGACCAACTCTGTTTCTGTAACTGACACAAAGCACTGGTCCTCTAACATCCAATGCTTGTCTGTTAAGATGAGAAACGTGTGAGCTCCGTGAACGATGTAGTTCGATTGAGCTGAAAAGTGACTGCCCTTACCTGAAACGAAGTCTTGCTTGTAGGAAGACACAGAGCCTGGGATTTAACTCCATTTCTGAAGGGAAACACACAGCATAGTTCTCATCCATGGATCACACTCTGCTTTAGAGCGAGAAGCACGCTCTTGCTTTCTAAAGTCTCTAAGACAGCAGGAACCGTGAGTGTGCTGAGAACAAAGAATGGTGTTTCCTACACATACGGACCATATCTAGTCCAACTCTGCTTCTGAAACTGATACAAAGCACTGGTCCTCTAACATCCTATGCTTGTCAGTTAAGATGAGAAACGTGTGAGCTTTGTGAATGATGTGAATGATGTAGTTCCTTTGAACTGAAAAGTGACTGGCCTTACCTGAAACGAAGTCTTGCTTGTAGGAAGACACAGAGCCTGGGATTTAACTCCATTTCTGAAGGGAAACACACAGCATAGTTCTCATCTATGGATCACACTCTGCTTTAGAGCGAGAAGCACGCTCTTGCTTTTAGAGTCTCTAATATAGCAGGTAATCTGAGTGTGCCCAGAACAAAGGAACGGTGTTTCCTACACATACAGACCATATGTAGTCCAAATCTGCTTCTGAAACTGATACAAAGCACTGACCCTCTAACATCCAATGCTTGTCAGTTAAGATGAGAAACGTGTGATCTTTGTGAAAGATGTAGTTCGTTTGAGCACAAAAGTGACTGCCCTTACCTGAATCGAAGCCTTGCTTGTAGGAAGACTCAGAGCCTGGGATTTAACTCCATTTCTGAAGTGAAATACACAGCAGTGTAATCATCCATTGATCACACTCTGCTTTATAACAAGTACCACGCTCTTGCTTTCTAGAGTCTCTAAGCAGCAGGAAACGTGTGTGTGCTGAGAACAAAAGAACTGTGTTTCCTACACATACGGACCATATCTAGTTCAACTCTGCTTCTGAAACTGATACAAAGCACTGGTCCTCTAACATACAATGCTTGTCTCTTAAGATGAGAAACGTGTGAGCTTCGTGAACGATGTAGTTCATTTGAGCTGAAAAGTGACTGCCCTTACCAGAAAAGAAGTCTTGCTTGTAGGAAGACACAGAGCCTGGGATTTAACTCCATTTCTGAATGGAAACACACAGCATACTTCTCATCAATGGATCACACTCTGCTTTAGAGCAAGAAGCATGCTCTTGCTTTCTAGAATCTCTAATACAGCAGGTAATCTGAGTGTGCCCAGAACAAAAGAACGGTGTTTCCTACACATACGGACCATATGTAGTCCAAATCTGCTTCTGAAACTGATACAAAGCACTGACCCTCTAACATCCAATGCTTGTCAGTTAAGATGAGAAACATGTGATCTTTGTGAACGATGTAGTTCGTTTGAGCAGAAAAGTGACTGCCCTTATCTGAATCCAAGTCTTGCGTGTACGAAGACTCAGATCCTAAGATTTAACTCCATTTCTGTAGTGAAACACACAGCAGTGTAGTCATCTTTGATCACACTCTGCTTTAGAACAAGAAGCACGCTCTTGCTATCTGGAGTCTCTAACAAAGCAGGAAACGTGAGTGTGCTGAGAACAAAAGAACGGTGTTTCCTACATATACAGACCACATCTAGTCCAACCCTTCTTCTGAAACTGATACATAGCACTGGTCCTCTAACATCCAATGCTTGTCAGTTAAGACGGGAAACGTGTGAGCTTCATGACCGATGTAGTTCGTTTGAGCAGAAAAGTGAATGCCCTTACCTTAAACGAATTCTTGCTTGTAGGAAGACACAGAGCCTGGGATTTAAATCCATTTCTGAAGTGAAACACACAGCAGTGTTACATCCATTGATCATACTCTGCTTTAGAACAAGAAGCATGCTCTTGTTTTCCAGAGTCTCTAAGACAGCAGGAAACGTGATTTTGCTGAGAACAAAAGAACGGTGTTTCCTACACATACGGACCATATCTAGTCCAACTCTGTTTCTGTAACTGACACAAAGCACTGGTCCTCTAACATCCAATGCTTGTCTGTTAAGATGAGAAACGTGTGAGCTCCGTGAACGATGTAGTTCGATTGAGCTGAAAAGTGACTGCCCTTACCTGAAACGAAGTCTTGCTTGTAGGAAGACACAGAGCCTGGGATTTAACTCCATTTCTGAAGGGAAACACACAGCATAGTTCTCATCCATGGATCACACTCTGCTTTAGAGCGAGAAGCACGCTCTCGCTTTCTAAAGTCTCTAAGACAGCAGGAAACGTGAGTGTGCTGAGAACAAAGAATGGTGTTTCCTACACATACGGACCATATCTAGTCCAACTCTGCTTCTGAAACTGATACAAAGCACTGGTCCTCTAACATCCTATGCTTGTCAGTTAAGATGAGAAACGTGTGAGCTTTGTGAATGATGTGAATGATGTAGTTCCTTTGAACTGAAAAGTGACTTGCCTTACATGAAACGAAGTCTTGCTTGTAGTAAGACACAGAGCCTGGGATTTAACTCCATTTCTGAAGGGAAACACACAGCATAGTTCTCATCTATGGATCACACTCTGCTTTAGAGCGAGAAGCACGCTCTTGCTTTTAGAGTCTCTAATATAGCAGGTAATCTGAGTGTGCCCAGAACAAAGGAACGGTGTTTCCTACACATACAGACCATATGTAGTCCAAATCTGCTTCTGAAACTGATACAAAGCACTGACCCTCTAACATCCAATGCTTGTCAGTTAAGATGAGAAACGTGTGATCTTTGTGAACGATGTAGTTCGTTTGAGCACAAAAGTGACTGCCCTTACCTGAATCGAAGTCTTGCTTGTAGGAAGACTCAGAGCCTGGGATTTAACTCCATTTCTGAAGTGAAATACACAGCAGTGTAATCATCCATTGATCACACTCTGCTTTATAACAAGTACCACGCTCTTGCTTTCTAGAGTCTCTAAGACAGCAGGAAACGTGAGTGTGCTGAGAACAAAAGAACTGTGTTTCCTACACATACGGACCATATCTAGTTCAACTCTGCTTCTGAAACTGATACAAAGCACTGGTCCTCTAACATACAATGCTTGAATGTTAAGATGAGAAACGTGTGAGCTTCGTGAACGATGTAGTTCATTTGAGCTGAAAAGTGACTGCCCTTACCTGAAAAGAAGTCTTGCTTGTAGGAAGACACAGAGCCTGGGATTTAACTCCATTTCTGAATGGAAACACACAGCATACTTCTCATCTATGGATCACACTCTGCTTTAGAGCAAGAAGCATGCTCTTGCTTTCTAGATTCTCTAATACAGCAGGTAATATGAGTGTGCCCAGAACAAAAGAACGGTGTTTCCTACACATACAGACCATATGTAGTCCAAATCTGCTTCTGAAACTGATACAAAGCACTGACCCTCTAACATCCAATGCTTGTCAGTTAAGATGAGAAATGTGTGATCTTTGTGAACAATGTAGTTCGTTTTAGCACAAAAGTGACTGCCCTTACCTGAATCAAAGTCTTGCTTGCAGGAAGACTCAGAGCCTGGGATTTAACTCCATTTCTGAAGTGAAATACACAGCAGTGTAATCATCCATTGATCACACTCTGCTTTATAACAAGTACCACGCTCTTGCTTTCTAGAGTCTCGAAGCAGCAGGAAACGTGTGTGTGCTGAGAACAAAAGAACTGTGTTTCCTACACATACGGACCATATCTAGTTCAACTCTGCTTCTGAAACTGATACAAAGCACTGGTCCTCTAACATACAATGCTTGTCTGTTAAGATGAGAAACGTGTGAGCTTCGTGAACGATGTAGTTCATTTGAGCTGAAAAGTGACTGCCCTTACCTGAAAAGAAGTCTTGCTTGTAGGAAGACACAGAGCCTGGGATTTAACTCCATTTCTGAATGGAAACACACAGCATACTTCTCATCTATGGATCACACTCTGCTTTAGAGCAAGAAGCATGCTCTTGCTTTCTAGAGTCTCTAATACAGCAGGTAATCTGAGTGTGCCCAGAACAAAAGAACGGTGTTTCCTACACATACGGACCATATGTAGTCCAAATCTGCTTCTGAAACTGATACAAAGCACTGACTCTCTAACATCCAATGCTTGTCAGTTAAGATGAGAAACGTGTGATCTTCGTGAACGATGTAGTTCGTTTGAGCAGAAAAGTGACTGCCCTTATCTTAATCGAAGTCTTGCGTGTAGGAAGACTCAGAGCCTGGGATTTAACTCCATTTCTGTAGTGAAACACACAGCAGTGTAGTCATCCTTTGATCACACTCTGCTTTAGAACAAGAAGCACACTCTTGCTTTCTGGAGTCTCTAACAAAGCAGGAAACGTGAGTGTGCTGAGAACAAAAGAACGGTGTTTCCTACATATACAGACCACATCTAGTCCAACACTTCTTCTGAAACTGATACATAGCACTGGTCCTCTAACATCCAATGCTTGTCAGTTAAGATGGGAAACGTGTGAGCTTCATGAACGATGTAGTTTGTTTGAGCAGAAAAGTGAATGCCCTTACCTTAAAGGAATTCTTGCTTGTAGGAAGACACAGAGCCTGGGATTTAAATCCATTTCTGAAGTGAAACACACAGCAGTGTTACATCCATTGATCATACTCTGCTTTAGAACAAGAAGCATGCTCTTGTTTTCTAGAGTCTGTAAGACAGCAGGATACGTGATTTTGCTCAGAACAAAAGAACGGTGTTTCCTACACATACGGACCATATCTAGTCCAACTCTGTTTCTGTAACTGACACAAAGCACTGGTCCTCTAACATCCAATGCTTGTCTGTTAAGATGAGAACCGTGTGAGCTCCGTGAACGATGTAGTTCGATTGAGCTGAAAAGTGACGGCCCTTACCTGAAACGAAGTCTTGCTTGTAGGAAGACACAGAGCCTGGGATTTAACTCCATTTCTGAAGTGAAACACACAGCATAGTTATCATCCATGGATCACACTCTGCTTTAGAGCGAGAAGCACCCTCTTGCTTTCTAAGGTCTCTAAGACAGCAGGAAACGTGAGTGTGCTGAGAACAAAGAACGGTGTTTCCTACACATACGGACCATATCTAGTCCAACTCTGCTTCTGAAACTGATACAAAGCACTGGTCCTCTAACATCCTATGCTTGTCAGTTAAGATGAGAAACGTGTGAGCTTTGTGAATGATGTGAATGATGTAGTTCCTTTGAACTGAAAAGTGACTTGCCTTACCTGAAACGAAGTCTTGCTTGTAGTAAGACACAGAGCCTGGGATTTAACTCCATTTCTGAAGGGAAACACACAGCATAGTTCTCATCTATGGATCACACTCTGCTTTAGAGCGAGAAGCACGCTCTTGCTTTTAGAGTCTCTAATATAGCAGGTAATCTGAGTGTGCCCAGAACAAAGGAACGGTGTTTCCTACACATACAGACCATATGTAGTCCAAATCTGCTTCTGAAACTGATACAAAGCACTGACCCTCTAACATCCAATGCTTGTCAGTTAAGATGAGAAACGTGTGATCTTTGTGAACGATGTAGTTCGTTTGAGCACAAAAGTGACTGCCCTTACCTGAATCGAAGTCTTGCTTGTAGGAAGACTCAGAGCCTGGGATTTAACTCCATTTCTGAAGTGAAATACACAGCAGTGTAATCATCCATTGATCACACTCTGCTTTATAACAAGTACCACGCTCTTGCTTTCTAGAGTCTCTAAGGCAGCAGGAAACGTGAGTGTGCTGAGAACAAAAGAACTGTGTTTCCTACACATACGGACCATATCTAGTTCAACTCTGCTTCTGAAACTGATACAAAGCACTGGTCCTCTAACATACAATGCTTGAATGTTAAGATGAGAAACGTGTGAGCTTCGTGAACGATGTAGTTCATTTGAGCTGAAAAGTGACTGCCCTTACCTGAAAAGAAGTCTTGCTTGTAGGAAGACACAGAGCCTGGGATTTAACTCCATTTCTGAATGGAAACACACAGCATACTTCTCATCTATGGATCACACTCTGCTTTAGAGCAAGAAGCATGCTCTTGCTTTCTAGATTCTCTAATACAGCAGGTAATATGAGTGTGCCCAGAACAAAAGAACGGTGTTTCCTACACATACAGACCATATGTAGTCCAAATCTGCTTCTGAAACTGATACAAAGCACTGACCCTCTAACATCCAATGCTTGTCAGTTAAGATGAGAAATGTGTGATCTTTGTGAACAATGTAGTTCGTTTGAGCACAAAAGTGACTGCCCTTACCTAAATCGAAGTCTTGCTTGTAGGAAGACTCAGAGCCTGGGATTTAACTCCATTTCTGAAGTGAAATACACAGCAGTGTAATCATCCATTGATCACACTCTGCTTTATAACAAGTACCACGCTCTTGCTTTCTAGAGTCTCTAAGACAGCAGGAAACGTGTGTGTGCTGAGAACAAAAGAACTGTGTTTCCTACACATACGGATCATATCTAGTTCAACTCTGCTTCTGAAACTGATACAAAGCACTGGTCCTCTAACATACAATGCTTGTCTGTTAAGATGAGAAACGTGTGAGCTTCGTGAACGATGTAGTTCATTTGAGCTGAAAAGTGACTGCCCTTACCTGAAAAGAAGTCTTGCTTGTAGGAAGACACAGAGCCTGGGATTTAACTCCATTTCTGAATGGAAACACACAGCATACTTCTCATCTATGGATCACACTCTGCTTTAGAGCAAGAAGCATGCTCTTGCTTTCTAGAGTCTCTAATACAGCAGGTAATCTGAGTGTGCCCAGAACAAAAGAACGGTGTTTCCTACACATATGGACCATATGTAGTCCAAATCTGCTTCTGAAACTGATACAAAGCACTGACTCTCTAACATCCAATGTTTGTCAGTTAAGATGAGAAACGTGTGATCTTTGTGAACGATGTAGTTCGTTTGAGCAGAAAAGTGACTGCCCTTATCTTAATCGAAGTCTTGCGTGTAGGAAGACTCAGAGCCTGGGATTTAACTCCATTTCTGTAGTGAAACACACAGCAGTGTAGTCATCCTTTGATCACACTCTGCTTTAGAACAAGAAGCACACTCTTGCTTTCTGGAGTCTCTAACAAAGCAGGAAACGTGAGTGTGCTGAGAACAAAAGAACGGTGTTTCCTACATATACAGACCACATCTAGTCCTACACTTCTTCTGAAACTGATACATAGCACTGGTCCTCTAACATCCAATGCTTGTCAGTTAAGATGGGAAACGTGTGAGCTTCATGAACGATGTAGTTTGTTTGAGCAGAAAAGTGAATGCCCTTACCTTAAAGGAATTCTTGCTTGTAGGAAGACACAGAGCCTGGGATTTAAATCCATTTCTGAAGTGAAACACACAGCAGGGTTACATCCATTGATCATACTCTGCTTTAGAACAAGAAGCATGCTCTTGTTTTCTAGAGTCTGTAAGACAGCAGGATACGTGATTTTGCTCAGAACAAAAGAACGGTGTTTCCTACACATACGGACCATATCTAGTCCAACTCTGTTTCTGTAACTGACAGAAAGCACTGGTCCTCTAACATCCAATGCTTGTCTGTTAAGATGAGAACCGTGTGAGCTCCGTGAACGATGTAGTTCGATTGAGCTGAAAAGTGACGGCCCTTACCTGAAACGAAGTCTTGCTTGTAGGAAGACACAGAGCCTGGGATTTAACTCCATTTCTGAAGGGAAACACACAGCATAGTTATCATCCATGGATCACACTCTGCTTTAGAGCGAGAAGCACGCTCTTGCTTTCTAAAGTCTCTAAGACAGCAGGAAACGTGAGTGTGCTGAGAACAAAGAACGGTGTTTCCTACACATACGGACCATATCTAGTCCAACTCTGCTTCTGAAACTGATACAAAGCACTGGTCCTCTAACATCCTATGCTTGTCAGTTAAGATGAGAAACGTGTGAGCTTTGTGAATGATGTAGTTCCTTTGAACTGAAAAGTGTCTGGCCTTACCTGAAACGAAGTCTTGCTTGTAGTAAGACACAGAGCCTGGGATTTAACTCCATTTCAGAAGGGAAACACACAGCATTTTTCTCATCTATGGATCACACTCTGCTTTAGAGCGAGAAGCACGCTCTTGCTTTTAGAGTCTCTAATATAGCAGGTAATCTGAGTGTGCCCAGAACAAAGGAACGGTGTTTCCTACACATACAGACCATATGTAGTCCAAATCTGCTTCTGAAACTGATACAAAGCACTGACCCTCTAACATCCAATGCTTGTCAGTTAAGATGAGAAACGTGTGATCTTCGTGAACGATGTAATTCGTTTGAGCACAAAAGTGACTGCCCTTACCTGAATCGAAGTCTTGCTTGTAGGAAGACTCAGAGCCTGGGATTTAACTCCATTTCTGAAGTGAAATACACAGCAGTGTAATCATCCATTGATCACACTCTGCTTTATAACAAGTACCACGCTCTTGCTTTCTAGAGTCTCTAAGACAGCAGGAAACGTGTGTGTGCTGAGAACAAAAGAACTGTGTTTCCTACACATACGGACCATATCTAGTTCAACTCTGCTTCTAAAACTGATACAAAGCACTGGTCCTCTAACATACAATGCTTGTCTCTTAAGATGAGAAACGTGTGAGCTTCGTGAACGATGTAGTTCATTTGAGCTGAAAAGTGACTGCCCTTACCTGAAAAGAAGTCTTGCTTGTAGGAAGACACAGAGCCTGGGATTTAACTCCATTTCTGAATGGAAACACACAGCATACTTCTCATCTATGGATCACACTCTGCTTTAGAGCAAGAAGCATGCTCTTGCTTTCTAGAGTCTCTAATACAGCAGGTAATCTGAGTGTGCCCAGAACAAAAGAACGGTGTTTCCTACACAGACAGCCCATATGTAGTCGAAATCTGCTTCTGAAACTGATACAAAGCACTGACCCTCTAACATCCAATGCTTGTCAGTTAAGATGAGAAACGTGTGATCTTTGTGAACGATGCAGATCGTTTGAGCACAAAAGTGACTGCCCTTACCTGAATCGAAGTCTTGCTTGTAGGAAGACTCAGAACCTGGGATTTAACTCCATTTCTGAAGTGAAACACAAAGCAGTGTAATCATCCATTGATCACACTCTGCTTTATAACAAATACCACGCTCTTGCTTTCTAGAGTCTCT
Organism: Onychomys leucogaster; assembly: GCA_949786385.1. NCBI lineage: Eukaryota > Metazoa > Chordata > Mammalia > Rodentia > Cricetidae > Onychomys > Onychomys leucogaster. The sequence continues at coordinate 1,670,137 of CATKUP010000069.1, forward strand.
AAGACAGCAGGAAACGTGTGTGTGCTGAGAACAAAAGAACTGTGTTTCCTACATATACAGACCACATCTAGTCCAACTCTGTTTCTGTAACTGACAAAAAGCACTGGTCCCCTAACATCCAATGCTTGTCTGTTAAGATGAGAAACGTGTGAGCTCCGTGAACGATGTAGTTCGTTTGAGCTGAAAAGTGACTGCCCTTACCTGAAACGAAGTCTTGCTTGTAGTAAGACACAGAGCCTGGGATTTAACTCCATTTCTGAAGGGAAACACACGGCATGGTTCTCATCCATGGATCACACTCTGCTTTAGAGCGAGAAGCACGCTCTTGCTTTCTAAAGTCTCTAAGACAGCAGGAAACGTGAGTGTGCTGAGAACAAAGAACGGGGTTTCCTACACATACGGACCATATTTAGTCCAACTCTGCTTCTGAAACTGATACAAAGCACTGGTCCTCTAACATCCTATGCTTGTCAGTTAAGATGAGAAACGTGTGAGCTTTGTGAATGATATAGTTCCTTTGAACTGAAAAGTGACTGGCCTTACCTGAAACGAAGTCTTGCTTGTAGTAAGACACAGAGCCTGGGATTTAACTCAATTTCTGAAGGGAAACACACAGCATTTTTCTCATCCATGGATCACACTCCGCTTTAGAGCGAGAAGCACGCTCTTGCTTTTAGAGTCTCTAATATAGCAGGTAATCTGAGTGTGCCCAGAACAAATGAACGGTGTTTCCTACACATACGGACCATATGTAGTCCAAATCTGCTTCTGAAACTGATACAAAGCACGGACCCTCTAACATCCAATGCTTGTCAGTTAAGATGAGAAACGTGTGAGCTTCGTGAACGATGTAGTTCGTTTGAGCAGAAAAGTGACTGCCCTTACCTGAATCGAAGTCTTGCTTGTAGGAAGACTCAGAGCCTGGGATTTAACTCCATTTCTGAAGTGAAATACACAGCAGTGTAATCATCCATTGATCACACTCTGCTTTATAACAAGTACCACGCTCTTGCTTTCTAGAGTCTCTAAGACAGCAGGAAACGTGTGTGTGCTGAGAACAAAAGAACTGTGTTTCCTACACATACGGACCATATCTAGTTCAACTCTGCTTCTGAAACTGATACATAGCACTGGTGCTCTAACATACAATGCTTGTCTCTTAAGATGAGAAACGTGTGAGCTTCGTGAACGATGTAGTTCATTTGAGCTGAAAAGTGACTGCCCTTACCTGAAAAGAAGTCTTGCTTGTAGGAAGACACAGAGCCTGGGATTTAACTCCATTTCTGAATGGAAACACACAGCATACTTCTCATCTATGGATCACACTCTGCTTTAGAGCAAGAAGCATGCTCTTGCTTTCTAGAGTCTCTAATACAGCAGGTAATCTGAGTGTGCCCAGAACAAAAGAACGGTGTTTCCTACACAGACAGCCCATATGTAGTCCAAATCTGCTTCTGAAACTGATACAAAGCACTGACCCTCTAACATCCAATGCTTGTCAGTTAAGATGAGAAACGTGTGATCTTTGTGAACGATGTAGTTCGTTTGAGCACAAAAGTGACTGCCCTTACCTGAATCGAAGTCTTGCTTGTAGGAAGACTCAGAACCTGGGATTTAACTCCATTTCTGAAGTGAAACACACAGCAGTGTAATCATCCATTGATCACACTCTGCTTTATAACAAGTACCACGCTCTTGCTTTCTAGAGTCTCTAAGACAGCAGGAAACGTGTGTGTGCTGAGAACAAAAGAACTGTGTTTCCTACATATACAGACCACATCTAGTCCAACTCTTCTTCTGAAACTGATACATAGCACTGGTCCTCTAACATCCAATGCTTGTCAGTTAAGATGGGAAACGTGTGAGCTTCATGAACGATGTAGTTCGTTTGAGCAGAAAAGTGAATGCCCTTACCTTAAACGAATTCTTGCTTGTAGGAAGACACAGAGCCTGGGATTTAACTCCATTTCTGAAGTGAAACACACAGCAGTGTTACATCCATTGATCGTACTCTGCTTTAGAACAAGAAGCATGCTCTTGTTTTCTAGAGTCTCTAAGACAGCAGGAAACGTGATTTTGCTGAGAACAAAAGAACGGTGTTTCCTACACATACGGACCATATCTAGTCCAACTCTGTTTCTGTAACTGACAAAAAGCACTGGTCCCCTAACATCCAATGCTTGTCTGTTAAGATGAGAAACGTGTGAGCTCCGTGAACGATGTAGTTCGTTTGAGCTGAAAAGTGACTGCCCTTACCTGAAACGAAGTCTTGCTTGTAGTAAGACACAGAGCCTGGGATTTAACTCCATTTCTGAAGGGAAACACACGGCATGGTTCTCATCCATGGATCACACTCTGCTTTAGAGCGAGAAGCACGCTCTTGCTTTCTAAAGTCTCTAAGACAGCAGGAAACGTGAGTGTGCTGAGAACAAAGAACGGGGTTTCCTACACATATGGACCATATTTAGTCCAACTCTGCTTCTGAAACTGATACAAAGCACTGGTCCTCTAACATCCTATGCTTGTCAGTTAAGATGAGAAACGTGTGAGCTTTGTGAATGATATAGTTCCTTTGAACTGAAAAGTGACTGGCCTTACCTGAAACGAAGTCTTGCTTGTAGTAAGACACAGAGCCTGGGATTTAACTCAATTTCTGAAGGGAAACACACAGCATTTTTCTCATCCATGGATCACACTCTGCTTTAGAGCGAGAAGCACTCTCTTGCTTTTAGAGTCTCTAATATAGCAGGTAATCTGAGTGTGCCCAGAACAAATGAACGGTGTTTCCTACACATACGGACCATATGTAGTCCAAATCTGCTTCTGAAACTGATACAAAGCACTGACCCTCTAACATCCAATGCTTGTCAGTTAAGATGAGAAACGTGTGAGCTTCGTGAACGATGTAGTTCGTTTGAGCAGAAAAGTGACTGCCCTTACCTGAATCGAAGTCTTGCTTGTAGGAAGACTCAGAGCCTGGGATTTAACTCCATTTCTGAAGTGAAATACACAGCAGTGTAATCATCCATTGATCACACTCTGCTTTATAACAAGTACCACGCTCTTGCTTTCTAGAGTCTCTAAGACAGCAGGAAACGTGTGTGTGCTGAGAACAAAAGAACCGTGTTTCCTACACATACGGACCATATCTAGTTCAACTCTGCTTCTGAAACTGATACAAAGCACTGGTCCTGTAACATACAATGCTTGTCTGTTAAGATGAGAAACGTGTGAGCTTCGTGAACGATGTAGTTCATTTGAGCTGAAAAGTGACTGCCCTTACCTGAAAAGAAATCTTGCTTGTAGGAAGACACAGAGCCTGGGATTTAACTCCATTTCTGAATGGAAACACACAGCATACTTCTCATCTATGGATCACACTCTGCTTTAGAGCAAGAAGCATGCTCTTGCTTTCTAGAGTCTCTAATACAGCAGGTAATCTGAGTGTGCCCAGAACAAATGAACGGTGTTTCCTACACAGACAGACCATATGTAGTCCAAATCTGCTTCTGAAACTGATACAAAGCACTGACCCTCTAACATCCAATGCTTGTCAGTTAAGATGAGAAACGTGTGATCTTTGTGAACGATGTAGTTCGTTTGAGCACAAAAGTGACTGCCCTTACCTAAATCGAAGTCTTGCTTGTAGGAAGACTCAGAGCCTGGGATTTAACTCCATTTCTGAAGTGAAATACACAGCAGTGTAATCATCCATTGATCACACTCTGCTTTATAACAAGTACCACGCTCTTGCTTTCTAGAGTCTCTAAGACAGCAGGAAACGTGTGTGTGCTGAGAACAAAAGAACTGTGTTTCCTACATATACAGACCACATCTAGTCCAACTCTTCTTCTGAAACTGATACATAGCACTGGTCCTCTAACATCCAATGCTTGTCAGTTAAGATGGGAAACGTGTGAGCTTCATGAACGATGTAGTTCGTTTGAGCAGAAAAGTGAATGCCCTTACCTTAAACGAATTCTTGCTTGTAGGAAGACACAGAGCCTGGGATTTAACTCTATTTCTGAAGTGAAACACACAGCAGTGTTACATCCATTGATCATACTCTGCTTTAGAACAAGAAGCATGCTCTTGTTTTCTAGAGTCTCTAAGACAGCAGGAAACGTGATTTTGCTGAGAACAAAAGAACGGTGTTTCCTACACATACGGACCATATCTAGTCCAACTCTGTTTCTGTAACTGACAAAAAGCACTGGTCCCCTAACATCCAATGCTTGTCTGTTAAGATGAGAAACGTGTGAGCTCCGTGAACGATGTAGTTCGTTTGAGCTGAAAAGTGACTGCCCTTACCTGAAACGAAGTCTTGCTTGTAGGAAGACACAGAGCCTGGGATTTAACTCCATTTCTGAAGGGAAACACACGGCATAGTTCTCATCCATGGATCACACTCTGCTTTAGAGCGAGAAGCACGCTCTTGCTTTCTAAAGTCTCTAAGACAGCAGGAAACGTGAGTGTGCTGAGAACAAAGAACGGTGTTTCCTACACATACGGACCATATCTAGTCCAACTCTGTTTCTGAAACTGATACAAAGCACTGGTCCTCTAACATCCTATGCTTGTCAGTTAAGATGAGAAACGTGTGAGCTTTGTGAATGATATAGTTCCTTTGAACTGAAAAGTGACTGGCCTTACCTGAAACGAAGTCTTGCTTGTAGTAAGACACAGAGCCTGGGATTTAACTCAATTTCTGAAGGGAAACACACAGCATTTTTCTCATCCATGGATCACACTCCACTTTAGAGCGAGAAGCACGCTCTTGCTTTTAGAGTCTCTAATATAGCAGGTAATCTGAGTGTGCCCAGAACAAAAGAACGGTGTTTCCTACACATACGGACCATATGTAGTCCAAATCTGCTTCTGAAACTGATACAAAGCACTGACCCTCTAACATCCAATGCTTGTCAGTTAAGATGAGAAACGTGTGAGCTTCGTGAACGATGTAGTTCGTTTGAGCAGAAAAGTGACTGCCCTTACCTGAATCGAAGTCTTGCTTGTAGGAAGACTCAGAGCCTGGGATTTAACTCCATTTCTGAAGTGAAATACACAGCAGTGTAATCATCCATTGATCACACTCTGCTTTATAACAAGTACCACGCTCTTGCTTTCTAGAATCTCTAAGACAGCAGTAAAACGTGTGTGTGCTGAGAACAAAAGAACTGTGTTTCCTACACATACGGACCATATCTAGTTCAACTCTGCTTCTGAAACTGATACAAAGCACTGGTGCTCTAACATACAATGCTTGTCTCTTAAGATGAGAAACGTGTGAGCTTCGTGAACGATGTAGTTCATTTGAGCTGTAAAGTGACTGCCCTTACCTGAAAAGAAGTCTTGCTTGTAGGAAGACACAGAGCCTGGGATTTAACACCATTTCTGAATGGAAACACACAGCATGCTTCTCATCTATGGATCACACTCTGCTTTAGAGCAAGAAGCATGCTCTTGCTTTCTAGAGTCTCTAATACAGCAGGTAATCTGAGTGTGCCCAGAACAAAAGAACGGTGTTTCCTACACATACGGACCATATGCAGTCCAAATTTGCTTCTGAAACTGATACAAAGCACTGACCCTCTAACATCCAATGCTTGTCAGTTAAGATGAGAAACGTGTGATCTTCGTGAACGATGTAGTTCGTTTGAGCAGAAAAGTGACTTCCCTTATCTGAATTGAAGTCTTGCGTGTAGGAAGACTCAGAGCCTGGGATTTAACTACATTTCTGTATTGAAACACACAGCAGTGTAGTCATCCTTTGATCACACTCTGCTTTAGAACAAGAAGCACGCTCTTGCTATCTGGAGTCTCTAACAAAGCAGGAAACGTGAGTGTGCTGAGAACAAAAGAACGGTGTTTCCTACATATACAGACCACATCTAGTCCAACTCTTCTTCTGAAACTGATACATAGCACTGGTCCTCTAACATCCAATGCTTGTCAGTTAAGATGGGAGACGTGTGAACTTCATGAACGATGTAGTTCGTTTTAGCAGAAAATTGAATGCCCTTACCTTAAAAGAATTCTTGCTTGAAGGAAGACACAGAGCCTGGGATTTAACTCCATTTCTGAAGTGAAACACACAGCAGTGTTACATCCATTGATCATACTCTGCTTTAGAACAAGAAGCATGCTCTTGTTTTCTAGAGTCTCTAAGACAGCAGGAAACGTGATTTTGCTGAGAACAAAAGAACGGTGTTTCCTACACATACGGACCATATCTAGTCCAACTCTGTTTCTGTAACTGACACAAAGCACTGGTCCTCTAACATCCAATGCTTGTCTGTTAAGATGAGAAACGTGTGAGCTCCGTGAACGATGTAGTTCGTTTGAGCTGAAAAGTGACTACCCTTACCTGAAACGAAGTCTTGCTTGTAGGAAGACACAGAGCCTGGGATTAAACTCCATTTCTGAAGGGAAACACACAGCATAGTTCTCATCCATGGATCACACTCTGCTTTAGAGCGAGAAGCACGCTCTTGCTTTCTAAAGTCTCTAAGACAGCAGGAAACGTGAGTGTGCTGAGAACAAAGAACGGTGTTTCCTACACATACGGACCATATCTAGTTCAACTCTGCTTCTGAAACTGATACAAAGCACTGGTCCTCTAACATACAATGCTTGTCTGTTAAGATGAGAAACGTGTGAGCTTCGTGAACGATGTAGTTCATTTGAGCTGAAAAGTGACTGCCCTTACCTGAAAAGAAGTCTTGCTTGTAGGAAGACACAGAGGCTGGAATTTAACTCCATTTCTGAATGGAAACACACAGCATACTTCTCATCTATGGATCACACTCTGCTTTAGAGCAAGAAGCATGCTCTTGCTTTCTAGAGTCTCTAATACAGCAGGTAATCTGAGTGTGCCCAGAACAAAAGAACGGTGTTTCCTACACATACGGACCATATGTAGTCCAAATCTGCTTCTGAAACTGATACAAAGCACTGACCCTCTAACATCCAATGCTTGTCAGTTAAGATGAGGAACGTGTGATCTTCGTGAACGATGTAGGTCGTTTGAGCAGAAAAGTGACTTCCCTTATCTGAATCGAAGTCTTGCGTGTAGGAAGACTCAGAGCCTGGGATTTAACTCCATTTCTGTAGTGAAGCACACAGCAGTGTAGTCATCCTTTGATCACACTCTGCTTTAGAACAAGAAGCACGCTCTTGCTATCTGGAGTCTCTAACAAAGCAGGAAACGTGAGTGTGCTGAGAACAAAAGAACGGTGTTTCCTACATATACAGACCACATCTAGTCCAACTCTTCTTCTGAAACTGATACATAGCACTGGTCCTCTAACATCCAATGCTTGTCAGTTAAGATGGGAAACGTGTGAGCTTCATGAACTATGTAGTTCGTCTGAGCAGAAAAGTGAATGCCCTTACCTTAAACGAATTCTTGATTGTAGGAAGACACAGAGCCTGGGATTTAACTCCATTTCTGAAGGGAAACACACAGCATAGTTCTCATCCATGGATCACACTCTGCTTTAGAGCGAGAAGCACGCTCTTGCTTTTAGAGTCTCTAATATAGCAGGTAATCTGAGTGTGCCCAGAACAAAGGAACGGTGTTTCCTACACATACGGACCATATGTAGTCCAAATCTGCTTCTGAAACTGATACAAAGCACTGACCCTCTAACATCCAATGCTTGTCAGTTAAGATGAGAAACGTGTGATCTTCGTGAACGATGTAGTTCGTTTGAGCACAAAAGTGACTGCCCTTACCTGAATCGAAGTCTTGCTTGTAGGAAGACTCAGAATCTGGGATTTAACTCCATTTCTGAAGTGAAATACACAGCAGTGTAATCATCCATTGATCACACTCTGCTTTATAACAAGTACCACGCTCTTGCTTTCTAGAGTCTCTAAGACAGCAGGAAACGTGTGTGTGCTGAGAACAAAAGAACTGTGTTTCCTACACATACGGACCATATCTAGTTCAACTCCGCTTCTGAAAGTGATACAAAGCACTGGTCCTCTAACATACAATGCTTGTCTGTTAAGATGAGAAACGTGTGAGCTTCGTGAACGATGTAGTTCATTTGAGCTGAAAAGTGACTGCCCTTACCTGAAAAGAAGTCTTGCTTGTAGGAAGACACAGAGCCTGGGATTTAACTCCATTTCTGAATGGAAACACACAGCATACTTCTCATCTATGGATCACACTCTGCTTTAGAGCAAGAAGCATGCTCTTGCTTTCTAGAGTCTCTAATACAGCAGGTAATCTGAGTGTGCCCAGAACAAAAGAACGGTGTTTCCTACACATATAGACCATATGTAGTCCAAATCTGCTTCTGAAACTGATACAAAGCACTGACCCTCTAACATCCAATGCTTGTCAGTTAAGATGAGAAACGTGTGATCTTTGTGAACGATGTAGTTCGTTTGAGCACAAAAGTGACTGCCCTTACCTGAATCCAAGTCTTGCTTGTAGGAAGACTCAGAGCCTGGGATTTAACTCCATTTCTGAAGTGAAATACACAGCAGTGTAATCATCCATTGATCACACTCTGCTTTATAACAAGTACCACGCTCTTGCTTTCTAGAGTCTCTAAGACAGCAGGAAACGTGTGTGTGCTGAGAACAAAAGAACTGTGTTTCCTACACATACGGACCATATCTAGTTCAACTCTGCTTCTGAAACTGATACAAAGCACTGGTCCTCTAACATACAATGCTTGTCTCTTAAGATGAGAAACGTGTGAGCTTCGTGAACGATGTAGTTCATTTGAGCTGAAAAGTGACTGCCCTTACCTGAAAAGAAATCTTGCTTGTAGGAAGACACAGAGCCTGGGATTTAACTCCATTTCTGAATGGAAACACACAGCATACTTCTCATCTATGGATCACACTCTGCTTTAGAGCAAGAAGCATGCTCTTGCTTTCTAGAGTCTCTAATACAGCAGGTAATCTGAGTGTGCCCAGAACAAAAGAACGGTGTTTCCTACACATACGGACCATATGTAATCCAAATCTGCTTCTGAAACTGATACAAAGCACTGACCCTCTAACATCCAATGCTTGTCAGTTAAGATGAGAAACGTGTGATCTTCGTGAACGATGTAGTTCGTTTGAGCAGAAAAGTGACTTCCCTTATCTGAATCGAAGTCTTGCGTGTAGGAAGACTCAGAGCCTGGGATTTAACTCCATTTCTGTAGGGAAACACACAGCAGTGTAGTCATCCTTTGATCACACTCTGCTTTAGAACAAGAAGCACGCTCTTGCTATCTGGAGTCTCTAACAAAGCAGGAAACGTGAGTGTGCTGAGAACAAAAGAACGGTGTTTCCTACATATAAAGACCACATCTAGTCCAACTCTTCTTCTGAAACTGATACATAGCACTGGTCCTCTAACATCCAATGCTTGTCAGTTAAGATGGGAAACGTGTGAGATTCATGAACGTTGTAGTTCGTTTGAGCAGAAAAGTGAATGCCCTTACCTTAAACGAATTCTTGCTTGTAGGAAGACACAGAGCCTGGGATTTAACTCCATTTCTGAAGTGAAACACACAGCAGTGTTACATCCATTGATCATACTCTGCTTTAGAATAAGAAGCATGCTCTTGTTTTCTAGAGTCTCTAAGACAGCAGGAAACGTGATTTTGCTGAGAACAAAAGAACGGTGTTTCCTACACATACGGACCATATCTAGTCCAACTCTGTTTCTGTAACTGACACAAAGCACTGGTCCCCTAACATCCAATGCTTGTCTGTTAAGATGAGAAACGTGTGAGCTCCGTGAACGATGTAGTTCGTTTGAGCTGAAAAGTGACTGCCCTTACCTGAAACGAAGTCTTGCTTGTAGTAAGACACAGAGCCTGGGATTTAACTCCATATCTGAAGGGAAACACACAGCATAGTTCTCATCCATGGATCACACTCTGCTTTAGAGCGAGAAGCACGCTCTTGCTTTCTAAAGTCTCTAAGACAGCAGGAAACGTGAGTGTGCTGAGAACAAAGAACGGGGTTTCCTACACATACGGACCATATCTAGTCCAACTCTGCTTCTGAAACTGATACAAAGCACTGGTCCTCTAACATCCTATGCTTGTCAGTTAAGATGAGAAACGTGTGAGCTTTGTGAATGATATAGATCCTTTGAACTGAAAAGTGACTGGCCTTACCTGAAACGAAGTCTTGCTTGTAGTAAGACACAGAGCCTGGGATTTAACTCAATTTCTGAAGGGAAACACACAGCATTTTTCTCATCCATGGATCACACTCCGCTTTAGAGCGAGAAGCACACTCTTGCTTTTAGAGTCTCTAATATAGCAGGTAATCTGAGTGTGCCCAGAACAAAAGAACGGTGTTTCCTACACATACGGACCATATGTAGTCCAAATCTGCTTCTGAAACTGATACAAAGCACTGACCCTCTAACATCCAATGCTTGTCAGTTAAGATGAGAAACGTGTGAGCTTCGTGAACGATGTAGTTCGTTTGAGCAGAAAAGTGACTGCCCTTACCTGAATCGAAGTCTTGCTTGTAGGAAGACTCAGAGCCTGGGATTTAACTCCATTTCTGAAGTGAAATACACAGCAGTGTAATCATCCATTGATCACACTCTGCTTTATAACAAGTACCACGCTCTTGCTTTCTAGAGTCTCTAAGACAGCAGGAAACGTGTGTGTACTGAGAACAAAAGAACTGTGTTTCCTACACATACGGACCATATCTAGTTCAACTCTGCTTCTGAAACTGATACAAAGCACTGGTCCTCTAACATACAATGCTTGTCTGTTAAGATGAGAAACGTGTGAGCTTCGTGAACGATGTAGTTCATTTGAGCTGAAAAGTGACTGCCCTTACCTGAAAAGAAGTCTTGCTTGTAGGAAGACACAGAGCCTGGGATTTAACTCCATTTCTGAATGGAAACACACAGCATACTTCTCATCTATGGATCACACTCTGCTTTAGAGCAAGAAGCATGCTCTTGCTTTCTAGAGTCTCTAATACAGCAGGTAATCTGAGTGTGCCCAGAACAAAAGAACGGTGTTTCCTACACATATGGACCATATGTAGTCCAAATCTGCTTCTGAAACTGATACAAAGCACTGACCCTCTAACATCCAATGCTTGTCAGTTAAGATGAGAAACGTGTGATCTTCGTGAACGATGTAGTTCGTTTGAGCAGAAAAGTGACTTCCCTTATCTGAATCGAAGTCTTGCGTGTAGGAAGACTCAGAGCCTGGAATTTAACTCCATTTCTGTAGTGAAACACACAGCAGTGTAGTCATCCTTTGATCACACTCTGCTTTATAACAAGAAGCACGCTCTTGCTATCTGGAGTCTCTTACAAAGCAGGAAACGTGAGTGTGCTGAGAACAAAAGAACGGTGTTTACTACACATACGGACCATATCTAGTCCAACTCTGTTTCTGTAACTGACACAAAGCACTGGTCCTCTAACATCCAATGCTTGTCTGTTAAGATGAGAAACGTGTGAGCTCCGTGAACGATGTAGTTCGTTTGAGCTGAAAAGTGACTGCCCTTACCTGAAAAGAAGTCTTGCTTGTAGGAAGACACAGAGCCTGGGATTTAACTCCATTTCTGAAGGGAAACACACAGCATAGTTCTCATCCATGGATCACACTCTGCTTTAGAGCGAGAAGCACACTCTTGCTTTCTAAAGTCTCTAAGACAGCAGGAAAAGTGAGTGTGCTGAGAACAAAGAACGGGGTTTCCTACACATACGGACCATATCTAGTCCAACTCTGCTTCTGAAACTGATACAAAGCACTGGTCCTCTAACATCCTATGCTTGTCAGTTAAGATGAGAAACGTGTGAGCTTTGTGAATGATATAGTTTCTTTGAACTGAAGAGTGACTGGCCTTACCTGAAACGAAGTCTTGCTTGTAGTAAGACACAGAGCCTGGGATTTAACTCAATTTCTGAAGGGAAACACACAGCATTTTTCTCATCCATGGATCACACTCCGCTTTAGAGCGAGAAGCACGCTCTTGCTTTTAGAGTCTCTAATATAGCAGGTAATCTGAGCGTGCCCAGAACAAAAGAACGGTGTTTCCTACACATACGGACCATATGTAGTCCAAATCTGCTTCTGAAACTGATACAAAGCACTGACCCTCTAACATCCAATGCTTGTCAGTTAAGATGAGAAACGTGTGATCTTTGTGAACGATGTAGTTCGTTTGAGCACAAAAGTGACTGCCCTTACCTGAATCCAAGTCTTGCTTGTAGGAAGACTCAGAGCCTGGGATTTAACTCCATTTCTGAAGTGAAATACACAGCAGTGTAATCATCCATTGATCACACTCTGCTTTATAACAAGTACCACGCTCTTGCTTTCTAGAGTCTCTAAGACAGCAGGAAACGTGTGTGTGCTGAGAACAAAAGAACTGTGTTTCCTACACATACGGACCATATCTAGTTCAACTCTGCTTCTGAAACTGATACAAAGCACTGGTCCTCTAACATACAATGCTTGTCTCTTAAGATGAGAAACGTGTGAGCTTCGTGAACGATGTAGTTCATTTGAGCTGAAAAGTGACTGCCCTTACCTGAAAAGAAATCTTGCTTGTAGGAAGACACAGAGCCTGGGATTTAACTCCATTTCTGAATGGAAACACACAGCATACTTCTCATCTATGGATCACACTCTGCTTTAGAGCAAGAAGCATGCTCTTGCTTTCTAGAGTCTCTAATACAGCAGGTAATCTGAGTGTGCCCAGAACAAAAGAACGGTGTTTCCTACACATACGGACCATATGTAATCCAAATCTGCTTCTGAAACTGATACAAAGCACTGACCCTCTAACATCCAATGCTTGTCAGTTAAGATGAGAAACGTGTGATCTTTGTGAACGATGTAGTTCGTTTGAGCAGAAAAGTGACTTCCCTTATCTGAATCGAAGTCTTGCGTGTAGGAAGACTCAGAGCCTGGGATTTAACTCCATTTCTGTAGGGAAACACACAGCAGTGTAGTCATCCTTTGATCACACTCTGCTTTAGAACAAGAAGCACGCTCTTGCTATCTGGAGTCTCTAACAAAGCAGGAAACGTGAGTGTGCTGAGAACAAAAGAACGGTGTTTCCTACATATAAAGACCACATCTAGTCCAACTCTTCTTCTGAAACTGATACATAGCACTGGTCCTCTAACATCCAATGCTTGTCAGTTAAGATGGGAAACGTGTGAGATTCATGAACGTTGTAGTTCGTTTGAGCAGAAAAGTGAATGCCCTTACCTTAAACGAATTCTTGCTTGTAGGAAGACACAGAGCCTGGGATTTAACTCCATTTCTGAAGTGAAACACACAGCAGTGTTACATCCATTGATCATACTCTGCTTTAGAATAAGAAGCATGCTCTTGTTTTCTAGAGTCTCTAAGACAGCAGGAAACGTGATTTTGCTGAGAACAAAAGAACGGTGTTTCCTACACATACGGACCATATCTAGTCCAACTCTGTTTCTGTAACTGACACAAAGCACTGGTCCCCTAACATCCAATGCTTGTCTGTTAAGATGAGAAACGTGTGAGCTCCGTGAACGATGTAGTTCGTTTGAGCTGAAAAGTGACTGCCCTTACCTGAAACGAAGTCTTGCTTGTAGTAAGACACAGAGCCTGGGATTTAACTCCATATCTGAAGGGAAACACACAGCATAGTTCTCATCCATGGATCACACTCTGCTTTAGAGCGAGAAGCACGCTCTTGCTTTCTAAAGTCTCTAAGACAGCAGGAAACGTGAGTGTGCTGAGAACAAAGAACGGGGTTTCCTACACATACGGACCATATCTAGTCCAACTCTGCTTCTGAAACTGATACAAAGCACTGGTCCTCTAACATCCTATGCTTGTCAGTTAAGATGAGAAACGTGTGAGCTTTGTGAATGATATAGATCCTTTGAACTGAAAAGTGACTGGCCTTACCTGAAACGAAGTCTTGCTTGTAGTAAGACACAGAGCCTGGGATTTAACTCAATTTCTGAAGGGAAACACACAGCATTTTTCTCATCCATGGATCACACTCCGCTTTAGAGCGAGAAGCACGCTCTTGCTTTTAGAGTCTCTAATATAGCAGGTAATCTGAGTGTGCCCAGAACAAAAGAACGGTGTTTCCTACACATACGGACCATATGTAGTCCAAATCTGCTTCTGAAACTGATACAAAGCACTGACCCTCTAACATCCAATGCTTGTCAGTTAAGATGAGAAACGTGTGAGCTTCGTGAACGATGTAGTTCGTTTGAGCAGAAAAGTGACTGCCCTTACCTGAATCGAAGTCTTGCTTGTAGGAAGACTCAGAGCCTGGGATTTAACTCCATTTCTGAAGTGAAATACACAGCAGTGTAATCATCCATTGATCACACTCTGCTTTATAACAAGTACCACGCTCTTGCTTTCTAGAGTCTCTAAGACAGCAGGAAACGTGTGTGTACTGAGAACAAAAGAACTGTGTTTCCTACACATACGGACCATATCTAGTTCAACTCTGCTTCTGAAACTGATACAAAGCACTGGTCCTCTAACATACAATGCTTGTCTGTTAAGATGAGAAACGTGTGAGCTTCGTGAACGATGTAGTTCATTTGAGCTGAAAAGTGACTGCCCTTACCTGAAAAGAAGTCTTGCTTGTAGGAAGACACAGAGCCTGGGATTTAACTCCATTTCTGAATGGAAACACACAGCATACTTCTCATCTATGGATCACACTCTGCTTTAGAGCAAGAAGCATGCTCTTGCTTTCTAGAGTCTCTAATACAGCAGGTAATCTGAGTGTGCCCAGAACAAAAGAACGGTGTTTCCTACACATATGGACCATATGTAGTCCAAATCTGCTTCTGAAACTGATACAAAGCACTGACCCTCTAACATCCAATGCTTGTCAGTTAAGATGAGAAACGTGTGATCTTCGTGAACGATGTAGTTCGTTTGAGCAGAAAAGTGACTTCCCTTATCTGAATCGAAGTCTTGCGTGTAGGAAGACTCAGAGCCTGGAATTTAACTCCATTTCTGTAGTGAAACACACAGCAGTGTAGTCATCCTTTGATCACACTCTGCTTTATAACAAGAAGCACGCTCTTGCTATCTGGAGTCTCTTACAAAGCAGGAAACGTGAGTGTGCTGAGAACAAAAGAACGGTGTTTACTACACATACGGACCATATCTAGTCCAACTCTGTTTCTGTAACTGACACAAAGCACTGGTCCTCTAACATCCAATGCTTGTCTGTTAAGATGAGAAACGTGTGAGCTCCGTGAACGATGTAGTTCGTTTGAGCTGAAAAGTGACTGCCCTTACCTGAAAAGAAGTCTTGCTTGTAGGAAGACACAGAGCCTGGGATTTAACTCCATTTCTGAAGGGAAACACACAGCATAGTTCTCATCCATGGATCACACTCTGCTTTAGAGCGAGAAGCACACTCTTGCTTTCTAAAGTCTCTAAGACAGCAGGAAACGTGAGTGTGCTGAGAACAAAGAACGGGGTTTCCTACACATACGGACCATATCTAGTCCAACTCTGCTTCTGAAACTGATACAAAGCACTGGTCCTCTAACATCCTATGCTTGTCAGTTAAGATGAGAAACGTGTGAGCTTTGTGAATGATATAGTTTCTTTGAACTGAAGAGTGACTGGCCTTACCTGAAACGAAGTCTTGCTTGTAGTAAGACACAGAGCCTGGGATTTAACTCAATTTCTGAAGGGAAACACACAGCATTTTTCTCATCCATGGATCACACTCCGCTTTAGAGCGAGAAGCACGCTCTTGCTTTTAGAGTCTCTAATATAGCAGGTAATCTGAGCGTGCCCAGAACAAAAGAACGGTGTTTCCTACACATACGGACCATATGTAGTCCAAATCTGCTTCTGAAACTGATACAAAGCACTGACCCTCTAACATCCAATGCTTGTCAGTTAAGATGAGAAACGTGTGAGCTTCGTGAACGATGTAGTTCGTTTGAGCAGAAAAGTGACTGCCCTTACCTGAATCGAAGTCTTGCTTGTAGGAAGACTCAGAGCCTGGGATTTAACTCCATTTCTGAAGTGAAATACACAGCAGTGTAATCATCCATTGATCACACTCTGCTTTATAACAAGTACCACGCTCTTGCTTTCTAGAGTCTCTAAGACAGCAGGAAACGTGTGTGTGCTGAGAACAAAAGAACTGTGTTTCCTACACAGACGGACCATATCTAGTTCAACTCTGCTTCTGAAACTGATACATAGCACTGGTCCTCTAACATACAATGCTTGTCTGTTAAGATGAGAAACGTGTGAGCTTCGTGAACGATGTAGTTCATTTGAGCTGAAAAGTGACTGCCCTTACCTGAAAAGAAGTCTTGCTTGTGGGAAGACACAGAGCCTGGGATTTAACTCCATTTCTGAATGGAAACACACAGCATACTTCTCATCTATGGATCACACTCTGCTTTAGAGCAAGAAGCATGCTCTTGCTTTCTAGAGTCTCTAATACAGCAGGTAATCTGAGTGTGCCCAGAACAAAAGAACGGTGTTTCCTACACATACGGACCATATGTAGTGCAAATCTGCTTCTGAAACTGATACAAAGCACTGACCCTCTAACATCCAATGCTTGTCAGTTAAGATGAGAAACGTGTGATCTTCGTGAAGGATGTAGTTCGTTTGAGCAGAAAAGTGACTGCCCTTATCTGAATCGAAGTCTTGCGTGTAGGAAGACTCAGAGCCTGGGATTTAACTCCATTTCTGTAGTGAAACACACAGCAGTGTAGTCATCCTTTGATCACACTCTGCTTTAGAACAAGAAGCACGCTCTTGCTATCTGGAGTCTCTAACAAAGCAGGAAACGTGAGTGTGCTGAGAACAAAAGAACGGTGTTTCCTACATATACAGACCACATCTAGTCCAACTCTTCTTCTGAAACTGATACATAGCACTGGTTCTCTAACATACAATGCTTGTCTGTTAAGATTTGCAACGTGTGAGCTTCGTGAACGATGTAGTTCATTTGAGCTGAAAAGTGACTGCCCTTACCTGAAAAGAAGTCTTGCTTGTAGGAAGACACAGAGCCTGGGATTTAACTCCATTTCTGAATGGAAACACACAGCATACTTCTCATCTATGGATCACACTCTGCTTTAGAGCAAGAAGCATGCTCTTGCTTTCTAGAGTCTCTAATACAGCAGGTAATCTGAGTGTGCCCAGAACAAAAGAACGGTGTTTCCTACACATACAGACCATATGTAGTCCAAATCTGCTTCTGAAACTGATACAAAGCACTGACCCTCTAACATCCAATGCTTGTCAGTTAAGATGAGAAACGTGTGATCTTTGTGAACGATGTAGTTCGTTTGAGCACAAAAGTGACTGCCCTTACCTGAATCCAAGTCTTGCTTGTAGGAAGACTCAGAGCCTGGGATTTAACTCCATTTCTGAAGTGAAATACACAGCAGTGTAATCATCCATTGATCACACTCTGCTTTATAACAAGTACCACGCTCTTGCTTTCTAGAGTCTCTAAGACAGCAGGAAACGTGTGTGTGCTGAGAACAAAAGAACTGTGTTTCCTACACATACGGACCATATCTAGTTCAACTCTGCTTCTGAAACTGATACAAAGCACTGGTCCTCTAACATACAATGCTTGTCTCTTAAGATGAGAAACGTGTGAGCTTCGTGAACGATGTAGTTCATTTGAGCTGAAAAGTGACTGCCCTTACCTGAAAAGAAGTCTTGCTTGTAGGAAGACACAGAGCCTGGGATTTAACTCCATTTCTGAATGGAAACACACAGCATACTTCTCATCTATGGATCACACTCTGCTTTAGAGCAAGAAGCATGCTCTTGCTTTCTAGAGTCTCTAATACAGCAGGTAATCTGAGTGTGCCC
Source organism: Onychomys leucogaster (assembly GCA_949786385.1). Classification (NCBI taxonomy): domain Eukaryota; kingdom Metazoa; phylum Chordata; class Mammalia; order Rodentia; family Cricetidae; genus Onychomys; species Onychomys leucogaster. The sequence goes on from CATKUP010000069.1 coordinate 1,687,980, forward strand.
AGAACAAAAGAACGGTGTTTCCTACACATACGGACCATATGTAATCCAAATCTGCTTCTGAAACTGATACAAAGCACTGACCCTCTAACATCCAATGCTTGTCAGTTAAGATGAGAAACGTGTGATCTTCGTGAACGATGTAGTTCGTTTGAGCAGAAAAGTGACTTCCCTTATCTGAATCGAAGTCTTGCGTGTAGGAAGACTCAGAGCCTGGGATTTAACTCCATTTCTGTAGGGAAACACACAGCAGTGTAGTCATCCTTTGATCACACTCTGCTTTAGAACAAGAAGCACGCTCTTGCTATCTGGAGTCTCTAACAAAGCAGGAAACGTGAGTGTGCTGAGAACAAAAGAACGGTGTTTCCTACATATAAAGACCACATCTAGTCCAACTCTTCTTCTGAAACTGATACATAGCACTGGTCCTCTAACATCCAATGCTTGTCAGTTAAGATGGGAAACGTGTGAGATTCATGAACGTTGTAGTTCGTTTGAGCAGAAAAGTGAATGCCCTTACCTTAAACGAATTCTTGCTTGTAGGAAGACACAGAGCCTGGGATTTAACTCCATTTCTGAAGTGAAACACACAGCAGTGTTACATCCATTGATCATACTCTGCTTTAGAATAAGAAGCATGCTCTTGTTTTCTAGAGTCTCTAAGACAGCAGGAAACGTGATTTTGCTGAGAACAAAAGAACGGTGTTTCCTACACATACGGACCATATCTAGTCCAACTCTGTTTCTGTAACTGACACAAAGCATTGGTCCCCTAACATCCAATGCTTGTCTGTTAAGATGAGAAACGTGTGAGCTCCGTGAACGATGTAGTTCGTTTGAGCTGAAAAGTGACTGCCCTTACCTGAAAGGAAGTCTTGCTTGTAGTAAGACACAGAGCCTGGGATTTAACTCCATATCTGAAGGGAAACACACAGCATAGTTCTCATCCATGGATCACACTCTGCTTTAGAGCGAGAAGCACGCTCTTGCTTTCTAAAGTCTCTAAGACAGCAGGAAACGTGAGTGTGCTGAGAACAAAGAACGGGGTTTCCTACACATACGGACCATATCTAGTCCAACTCTGCTTCTGAAACTGATACAAAGCACTGGTCCTCTAACATCCTATGCTTGTCAGTTAAGATGAGAAACGTGTGAGCTTTGTGAATGATATAGATCCTTTGAACTGAAAAGTGACTGGCCTTACCTGAAACGAAGTCTTGCTTGTAGTAAGACACAGAGCCTGGGATTTAACTCAATTTCTGAAGGGAAACACACAGCATTTTTCTCATCCATGGATCACACTCCGCTTTAGAGCGAGAAGCACGCTCTTGCTTTTAGAGTCTCTAATATAGCAGGTAATCTGAGTGTGCCCAGAACAAAAGAACGGTGTTTCCTACACATACGGACCATATGTAGTCCAAATCTGCTTCTGAAACTGATACAAAGCACTGACCCTCTAACATCCAATGCTTGTCAGTTAAGATGAGAAACGTGTGAGCTTCGTGAACGATGTAGTTCGTTTGAGCAGAAAAGTGACTGCCCTTACCTGAATCGAAGTCTTGCTTGTAGGAAGACTCAGAGCCTGGGATTTAACTCCATTTCTGAAGTGAAATACACAGCAGTGTAATCATCCATTGATCACACTCTGCTTTATAACAAGTACCACGCTCTTGCTTTCTAGAGTCTCTAAGACAGCAGGAAACGTGTGTGTACTGAGAACAAAAGAACTGTGTTTCCTACACATACGGACCATATCTAGTTCAACTCTGCTTCTGAAACTGATACAAAGCACTGGTCCTCTAACATACAATGCTTGTCTCTTAAGATGAGAAACGTGTGAGCTTCGTGAACGATGTAGTTCATTTGAGCTGAAAAGTGACTGCCCTTACCTGAAAAGAAGTCTTGCTTGTAGGAAGACACAGAGCCTGGGATTTAACTCCATTTCTGAATGGAAACACACAGCATACTTCTCATCTATGGATCACACTCTGCTTTAGAGCAAGAAGCATGCTCTTGCTTTCTAGAGTCTCTAATACAGCAGGTAATCTGAGTGTGCCCAGAACAAAAGAACGGTGTTTCCTACACATATGGACCATATGTAGTCCAAATCTGCTTCTGAAACTGATACAAAGCACTGACCCTCTAACATCCAATGCTTGTCAGTTAAGATGAGAAACGTGTGATCTTCGTGAACGATGTAGTTCGTTTGAGCAGAAAAGTGACTTCCCTTATCTGAATCGAAGTCTTGCGTGTAGGAAGACTCAGAGCCTGGAATTTAACTCCATTTCTGTAGTGAAACACACAGCAGTGTAGTCATCCTTTGATCACACTCTGCTTTATAACAAGAAGCACGCTCTTGCTATCTGGAGTCTCTTACAAAGCAGGAAACGTGAGTGTGCTGAGAACAAAAGAACGGTGTTTACTACACATACGGACCATATCTAGTCCAACTCTGTTTCTGTAACTGACACAAAGCACTGGTCCTCTAACATCCAATGCTTGTCTGTTAAGATGAGAAACGTGTGAGCTCCGTGAACGATGTAGTTCGTTTGAGCTGAAAAGTGACTGCCCTTACCTGAAAAGAAGTCTTGCTTGTAGGAAGACACAGAGCCTGGGATTTAACTCCATTTCTGAAGGGAAACACACAGCATAGTTCTCATCCATGGATCACACTCTGCTTTAGAGCGAGAAGCACACTCTTGCTTTCTAAAGTCTCTAAGACAGCAGGAAACGTGAGTGTGCTGAGAACAAAGAACGGGGTTTCCTACACATATGGACCATATCTAGTCCAACTCTGCTTCTGAAACTGATACAAAGCACTGGTCCTCTAACATCCTATGCTTGTCAGTTAAGATGAGAAACGTGTGAGCTTTGTGAATGATATAGTTTCTTTGAACTGAAGAGTGACTGGCCTTACCTGAAACGAAGTCTTGCTTGTAGTAAGACACAGATCCTGGGATTTAACTCAATTTCTGAAGGGAAACACACAGCATTTTTCTCATCCATGGATCACACTCCGCTTTAGAGCGAGAAGCACGCTCTTGCTTTTAGAGTCTCTAATATAGCAGGTAATCTGAGCGTGCCCAGAACAAAAGAACGGTGTTTCCTACACATACGGACCATATGTAGTCCAAATCTGCTTCTGAAACTGATACAAAGCACTGACCCTCTAACATCCAATGCTTGTCAGTTAAGATGAGAAACGTGTGAGCTTCGTGAACGATGTAGTTCGTTTGAGCAGAAAAGTGACTGCCCTTACCTGAATCGAAGTCTTGCTTGTAGGAAGACTCAGAGCCTGGGATTTAACTCCATTTCTGAAGTGAAATACACAGCAGTGTAATCATCCATTGATCACACTCTGCTTTATAACAAGTACCACGCTCTTGCTTTCTAGAGTCTCTAAGACAGCAGGAAACGTGTGTGTGCTGAGAACAAAAGAACTGTGTTTCCTACACAGACGGACCATATCTAGTTCAACTCTGCTTCTGAAACTGATACATAGCACTGGTCCTCTAACATACAATGCTTGTCTGTTAAGATGAGAAACGTGTGAGCTTCGTGAACGATGTAGTTCATTTGAGCTGAAAAGTGACTGCCCTTACCTGAAAAGAAGTCTTGCTTGTGGGAAGACACAGAGCCTGGGATTTAACTCCATTTCTGAATGGAAACACACAGCATACTTCTCATCTATGGATCACACTCTGCTTTAGAGCAAGAAGCATGCTCTTGCTTTCTAGAGTCTCTAATACAGCAGGTAATCTGAGTGTGCCCAGAACAAAAGAACGGTGTTTCCTACACATACGGACCATATGTAGTGCAAATCTGCTTCTGAAACTGATACAAAGCACTGACCCTCTAACATCCAATGCTTGTCAGTTAAGATGAGAAACGTGTGATCTTCGTGAAGGATGTAGTTCGTTTGAGCAGAAAAGTGACTGCCCTTATCTGAATCGAAGTCTTGCGTGTAGGAAGACTCAGAGCCTGGGATTTAACTCCATTTCTGTAGTGAAACACACAGCAGTGTAGTCATCCTTTGATCACACTCTGCTTTAGAACAAGAAGCACGCTCTTGCTATCTGGAGTCTCTAACAAAGCAGGAAACGTGAGTGTGCTGAGAACAAAAGAACGGTGTTTCCTACATATACAGACCACATCTAGTCCAACTCTTCTTCTGAAACTGATACATAGCACTGGTTCTCTAACATACAATGCTTGTCTGTTAAGATTTGCAACGTGTGAGCTTCGTGAACGATGTAGTTCATTTGAGCTGAAAAGTGACTGCCCTTACCTGAAAAGAAGCCTTGCTTGTAGGAAGACACAGAGCCTGGGATTTAACTCCATTTCTGAATGGAAACACACAGCATACTTCTCATCTATGGATCACACTCTGCTTTAGAGCAAGAAGCATGCTCTTGCTTTCTAGAGTCTCTAATACAGCAGGTAATCTGAGTGTGCCCAGAACAAAAGAACGGTGTTTCCTACACATACAGACCATATGTAGTCCAAATCTGCTTCTGAAACTGATACAAAGCACTGACCCTCTAACATCCAATGCTTGTCAGTTAAGATGAGAAACGTGTGATCTTTGTGAACGATGTAGTTCGTTTGAGCACAAAAGTGACTGCCCTTACCTGAATCCAAGTCTTGCTTGTAGGAAGACTCAGAGCCTGGGATTTAACTCCATTTCTGAAGTGAAATACACAGCAGTGTAATCATCCATTGATCACACTCTGCTTTATAACAAGTACCACGCTCTTGCTTTCTAGAGTCTCTAAGACAGCAGGAAACGTGTGTGTGCTGAGAACAAAAGAACTGTGTTTCCTACACATACGGACCATATCTAGTTCAACTCTGCTTCTGAAACTGATACAAAGCACTGGTCCTCTAACATACAATGCTTGTCTCTTAAGATGAGAAACGTGTGAGCTTCGTGAACGATGTAGTTCATTTGAGCTGAAAAGTGACTGCCCTTACCTGAAAAGAAGTCTTGCTTGTAGGAAGACACAGAGCCTGGGATTTAACTCCATTTCTGAATGGAAACACACAGCATACTTCTCATCTATGGATCACACTCTGCTTTAGAGCAAGAAGCATGCTCTTGCTTTCTAGAGTCTCTAAGACAGCAGGTAATCTGAGTGTGCCCAGAACAAAAGAACGGTGTTTCCTACACATACGGACCATATGTAATCCAAATCTGCTTCTGAAACTGATACAAAGCACTGACCCTCTAACATCCAATGCTTGTCAGTTAAGATGAGAAACGTGTGATCTTCGTGAACGATGTAGTTCGTTTGAGCAGAAAAGTGACTTCCCTTATCTGAATCGAAGTCTTGCGTGTAGGAAGACTCAGAGCCTGGGATTTAACTCCATTTCTGTAGGGAAACACACAGCAGTGTAGTCATCCTTTGATCACACTCTGCTTTAGAACAAGAAGCACGCTCTTGCTATCTGGAGTCTCTAACAAGGCAGGAAACGTGAGTGTGCTGAGAACAAAAGAACGGTGTTTCCTACATATAAAGACCACATCTAGTCCAACTCTTCTTCTGAAACTGATACATAGCACTGGTCCTCTAACATCCAATGCTTGTCAGTTAAGATGGGAAACGTGTGAGCTTCATGAACGTTGTAGTTCGTTTGAGCAGAAAAGTGAATGCCCTTACCTTAAACGAATTCTTGCTTGTAGGAAGACACAGAGCCTGGGATTTAACTCCATTTCTGAAGTGAAACACACAGCAGTGTTACATCCATTGATCATACTCTGCTTTAGAACAAGAAGCATGCTCTTGTTTTCTAGAGTCTCTAAGACAGCAGGAAACGTGATTTTGCTGAGAACAAAAGAACGGTGTTTCCTACACATACGGACCATATCTAGTCCAACTCTGTTTCTGTAACTGACACAAAGCACTGGTCCCCTAACATCCAATGCTTGTCTGTTAAGATGAGAAACGTGTGAGCTCCGTGAACGATGTAGTTCGTTTGAGCTGAAAAGTGACTGCCCTTACCTGAAACGAAGTCTTGCTTGTAGTAAGACACAGAGCCTGGGATTTAACTCCATATCTGAAGGGAAACACACAGCATAGTTCTCATCCATGGATCACACTCTGCTTTAGAGCGAGAAGCACGCTCTTGCTTTCTAAAGTCTCTAAGACAGCAGGAAACGTGAGTGTGCTGAGAACAAAGAACGGGGTTTCCTACACATACGGACCATATCTAGTCCAACTCTGCTTCTGAAACTGATACAAAGCACTGGTCCTCTAACATCCTATGCTTGTCAGTTAAGATGAGAAACGTGTGAGCTTTGTGAATGATATAGATCCTTTGAACTGAAAAGTGACTGGCCTTACCTGAAACGAAGTCTTGCTTGTAGTAAGACACAGAGCCTGGGATTTAACTCAATTTCTGAAGGGAAACACACAGCATTTTTCTCATCCATGGATCACACTCCGCTTTAGAGCGAGAAGCACGCTCTTGCTTTTAGAATCTCTAATATAGCAGGTAATCTGTGTGTGCCCAGAACAAAAGAACGGTGTTTCCTACACATACGGACCATATGTAGTCCAAATCTGCTTCTGAAACTGATACAAAGCACTGACCCTCTAACATCCAATGCTTGTCAGTTAAGATGAGAAACGTGTGAGCTTCGTGAACGATGTAGTTCGTTTGAGCAGAAAAGTGACTGCCCTTACCTGAATCGAAGTCTTGCTTGTAGGAAGACTCAGAGCCTGGGATTTAACTCCATTTCTGAAGTGAAATACACAGCAGTGTAATCATCCATTGATCACACTCTGCTTTATAACAAGTACCACGCTCTTGCTTTCTAGAGTCTCTAAGACAGCAGGAAACGTGTGTGTACTGAGAACAAAAGAACTGTGTTTCCTACACATACGGACCATATCTAGTTCAACTCTGCTTCTGAAACTGATACAAAGCACTGGTCCTCTAACATACAATGCTTGTCTGTTAAGATGAGAAACGTGTGAGCTTCGTGAACGATGTAGTTCATTTGAGCTGAAAAGTGACTGCCCTTACCTGAAAAGAAGTCTTGCTTGTAGGAAGACACAGAGCCTGGGATTTAACTCCATTTCTGAATGGAAACACACAGCATACTTCTCATCTATGGATCACACTCTGCTTTAGAGCAAGAAGCATGCTCTTGCTTTCTAGAGTCTCTAATACAGCAGGTAATCTGAGTGTGCCCAGAACAAAAGAACGGTGTTTCCTACACATACGGACCATATGTAGTCCAAATCTGCTTCTGAAACTGATACAAAGCACTGACCCTCTAACATCCAATGCTTGTCAGTTAAGATGAGAAACGTGTGAGCTTCGTGAACGATGTAGTTCGTTTGAGCAGAAAAGTGACTTCCCTTATCTGAATCGAAGTCTTGCGTGTAGGAAGACTCAGAGCCTGGAATTTAACTCCATTTCTGTAGTGAAACACACAGCAGTGTAGTCATCCTTTGATCACACTCTGCTTTATAACAAGAAGCACGCTCTTGCTATCTGGAGTCTCTTACAAAGCAGGAAACGTGAGTGTGCTGAGAACAAAAGAACGGTGTTTACTACACATACGGACCATATCTAGTCCAACTCTGTTTCTGTAACTGACACAAAGCACTGGTCCTCTAACATCCAATGCTTGTCTGTTAAGATGAGAAACGTGTGAGCTCCGTGAACGATGTAGTTCGTTTGAGCTGAAAAGTGACTGCCCTTACCTGAAACGAAATCTTGCTTGTAGGAAGACACAGAGCCTGGGATTTAACTCCATTTCTGAAGGGAAACACACAGCATAGTTCTCATCCATGGATCACACTCTGCTTTAGAGCGAGAAGCACGCTCTTGCTTTCTAAAGTCTCTAAGACAGCAGGAAACGTGAGTGTGCTGAGAACAAAGAACGGTGTTTCCTACACATACGGACCATATCTAGTCCAACTCTGCTTCTGAAACTGATACAAAGCACTGGTCCTCTAACATCCTATGCTTGTCAGTTAAGATGAGAAACGTGTGAGCTTTGTGAATGATGTAGTTCCTTTGAACTGAAAAGTGTCTGGCCTTACCTGAAACGAAGTCTTGCTTGTAGTAAGACACAGAGCCTGGGATTTAACTCCATTTCTGAAGGGAAACACACAGCATTTTTCTCATCTATGGATCACACTCTGCTTTAGAGCGAGAAGCACGCTCTTGCTTTTAGAGTCTCTAATATAGCAGGTAATCTGAGTGTGCCCAGAACAAAGGAACGGTGTTTCCTACACATACAGACCATATGTAGTCCAAATCTGCTTCTGAAACTGATACAAAGCACTGACCCTCTAACATCCAATGCTGGTGAGTTAAGATGAGAAACGTGTGATCTTCGTGAACGATGTAGTTCGTTTGAGCACAAAAGTGACTGCCCTTACCTGAATCGAAGTCTTGCTTGTAGGAAGACTCAGAGCCTGGGATTTAACTCCATTTCTGAAGTGAAATACACAGCAGTGTAATCATCCATTGATCACACTCTGCTTTATAACAAGTACCACGCTCTTGCTTTCTAGAGTCTCTAAGACAGCAGGAAACGTGTGTGTGCTGAGAACAAAAGAACGGTGTTTACTACACATACGGACCATATCTAGTTCAACTCTGCTTCTGAAACTGATACAAAGCACTGGTCCTCTAACATACAATGCTTGTCTGTTAAGATGAGAAACGTGTGAGCTCCGTGAACGATGTAGTTCGTTTGAGCTGAAAAGTGACTGCCCTTACCTGAAAAGAAGTCTTGCTTGTAGGAAGACACAGAGCCTGGGATTTAACTCCATTTCTGAAGGGAAACACACAGCATAGTTCTCATCCATGGATCACACTCTGCTTTAGAGCGAGAAGCACACTCTTGCTTTCTAAAGTCTCTAAGACAGCAGGAAACGTGAGTGTGCTGAGAACAAAGAACGGGGTTTCCTACACATACGGACCATATCTAGTCCAACTCTGCTTCTGAAACTGATACAAAGCACTGGTCCTCTAACATCCTATGCTTGTCAGTTAAGATGAGAAACGTGTGAGCTTTGTGAATGATATAGTTTCTTTGAACTGAAGAGTGACTGGCCTTACCTGAAACGAAGTCTTGCTTGTAGTAAGACACAGAGCCTGGGATTTAACTCAATTTCTGAAGGGAAACACACAGCATTTTTCTCATCCATGGATCACACTCCGCTTTAGAGCGAGAAGCACGCTCTTGCTTTCTAGAGTCTCTAATATAGCAGGTAATCTGAGCGTGCCCAGAACAAAAGAACGGTGTTTCCTACACATACGGACCATATGTAGTCCAAATCTGCTTCTGAAACTGATACAAAGCACTGACCCTCTAACATCCAATGCTTGTCAGTTAAGATGAGAAACGTGTGAGCTTCGTGAACGATGTAGTTCGTTTGAGCAGAAAAGTGACTGCCCTTACCTGAATCGAAGTCTTGCTTGTAGGAAGACTCAGAGCCTGGGATTTAACTCCATTTCTGAAGTGAAATACACAGCAGTGTAATCATCCATTGATCACACTCTGCTTTATAACAAGTACCACGCTCTTGCTTTCTAGAGTCTCTAAGACAGCAGGAAACGTGTGTGTGCTGAGAACAAAAGAACTGTATTTCCTACACAGACGGACCATATCTAGTTCAACTCTGCTTCTGAAACTGATACATAGCACTGGTCCTCTAACATACAATGCTTGTCTGTTAAGATGAGAAACGTGTGAGCTTCGTGAACGATGTAGTTCATTTGAGCTGAAAAGTGACTGCCCTTACCTGAAAAGAAGTCTTGCTTGTGGGAAGACACAGAGCCTGGGATTTAACTCCATTTCTGAATGGAAACACACAGCATACTTCTCATCCATTGATCACACTCTGCTTTAGAACAAGAAGCACGCTCTTGCTATCTGGAGTCTCTAACAAACCAGGAAACGTGAGTGTGATGAGAACAAAAGAACGGTGTTTCCTACATATACGGACCACCTCTAGTCCTACTCTTCTTCTGAAACTGATACAAAGAACTGGTCCTCTAACATCCAATGCTTGTCAGTTAAGATGGGAAACGTGTGAGCTTCATGAAGGATGTAGTTCGTTCGAGAGAAAAGAGAATGCCCTTACCTTAAACGAAGTCTTGCTTGTAGGAAGACACAGAGCCTGGGATTTAACTCCATTTCTGAAGTGAAACACACAGCAGTGTTACATCCATTGATCATACTCTGCTTTAGAACAAGAAGCACGCTCTTGCTTTGTGGAGTCTCTAAGACAGCAGGAAACGTGTGTGTGTGCTGAGAACAAAAGAACGGTGTTTCCTACACATACGGACCATATCTAGTCCAACTCTGCTTCTGAAACTGATACAAAGCACTGGTCCTCTAACATCCTATGCTTGTCAGTTAAGATGAGAAACGTTTGAGCTTTGTGAATGATGTAGTTCCTTTGAACTGAAAAGTGACTGCCCTTACCTGAAACGAATTCTTGCTTGTAGTAAGACCCAGAGCCTGGGATTTAACTCCATCTCTGAAGGGAAACACACAGCAGAGTTCTAATCCATGGATCACACTCTGCTTTAGAGCGAGAAGCACGCTCTTGCTTTCTAGATTCTCTAATACAGCAGGTAATCTGAGTGTGCCCAGAACAAAAGAACGGTGATTCCTACACATACAGACCATATGTTGTCCAAATCTGATTCTGAAACTGGTACAATGCACTGGTCCTCTAACATCCAATGCTTGTCAGTTAAGATGAGAAACGTGTGATCTTCGTGAACGATGTAGTTCTTTTGAGCAGAAAAGTGACTGCCCTTACCTGAAACGAAGTCTTGCTTGTAGGAAGACACAGAGCCTGGGATTTAACTCCATTTCTGAAGTGAAACACACAGCAGTGTTCTCAGCCATTGATCACACTCTGCTTTAGAACTAGAAGCATGCCCGTGCTTTCTAGAGTCTCTAAGACAGCAGGAAACGTGAGTGTGCTCAGAACAAAAGAACAGTGTTTCCTACACATACGGACCATATCTTGTCCAACTCTCCTTCTTAAACTGATACAAAGCACTGGTCCTCTAACATCCAATGCTTGTCTGTTAACAAGAGAAATGTGTGAGCTCAGCGAACGATGTAGTTCGTTTGAGCACAAAAGGGACTGCCCTTACCTGAATCGAAGTCTTGCTTGTAGGAAGACTCAGAGCCTGGGATTTAACTCCATTTCTGAAGTAAAATACACAGCAGTGTAATCATCCATTGATCACACTCTGCTTTATAACAAGTACCACGCTCTTGCTTTCTAGAATTTCTAAGACAGTAGGAAACGTGTGTGTGCTGAGAACAAAAGAACTGTGTTTCCTACACATACGGACCATATCTTGTTCAACTCTGCTTCTGAAACTGATACAAAGCACTGGTCCTCTAACATACAATGCTTGTCTGTTAAGATGAGAAACGTGTGAGCTTCGTGAATGATGTAGTTCATTTGAGGTGAAAAGTGACTGCCCTTACCTGTAACAAAGTCTTGCTTGTAGGAAGACACAGAGCCTGGGATTTAACTCCATTTCTGAATGAAAACACACAGCATACTTCTCATCTATGGATCACACTCTGCTTTAGAGCAGGAAGCATGCTCTTGCTTTCTAGAGTCTCTAATACACCAGGTAATCTGAGTGTGATCAGAACAAAAGAACGGTGTTTCCTACACATACGGAACATATGTAGTCCAAATCTGCTTCTGAAACTCATACAAAGCACTGACCCTCTAACATCCAATGCTTGTCAGTTAAGATGAGAAACGTGTGATCTTCGTGAATGATGTAGTTCGTTTGAGCACAAAAGTGACTGGCATTACCTGAGTCGAAGTCTTGCTTGTAGGAAGACTCAGAGCCTGGGATTTAACTCCATTTCTGAAGTGAAATACACAGCAGTGTAATCATCCATTGATCACACTCTGCTTAAAACAAGAACCACGCTCTTGCTTTCTAGAGTCTCTAAGACAGCAGGAAACGTGTGTGTGCTGAGAACAAAAGAACTGTGTTTCCTACACATACGGACCATATCTAGTTCAACTCTGCTTCTGAAACTGATACAAAGCACTGGTCCTCTAACATACAATGCTTGTCTGTTAAGATGAGAAACGTGTGAGCTTCGTGAACGATGTAGTTCTTTTGAGCTGAAAAGTGACTGCCCTTACCTGAAAAGAAATCTTGCTTGTAGGAAGACACAGAGCCTGGGATTTAACTCCATTTCTGAATGGAAACACACAGCATACTTCTCACCTATGGATCACACTCTGCTTTAGAGCAAGAAGCATGCTCTTGCTTTCTAGAGTCTCTAATACAGCAGGAAATCTGAGTGTGCCCAGAACAAAAGAAAGGTGTTTCCTACACATACGGACCATATGTAGTCCAAATCTGCTTCTGAAACTGATACAAAGCACTGACCCTCTAACATCCAATGCTTGTCAGTTAAGATGAGAAACGTGTGATCTTCGTGAACGATGTAGTTCGTTTGAGCAGAAAAGTGACTGCCCTTATCTGATTCGAAGTCTTGCATGTAGGAAGACTCAGAGCCTGGGATTTAACTCCATTTATGTAGTGAAACACACAGCAGTGTAGTCATCCTTTGTTCACACTCTGCTTTAGAACAAGAAGCACGCTCTTGCTTTCTGGATTCTCTAACAGAGGAGGAAACGTGAGTGTGCTGAGAACAAAAGAACGGTGTTTCCTACATATACGGACCACATCTAGTCCAACTCTTCTTCTGAAACTGATACAAAGCACTGGTCCTCTAACATCCAATGCCTGTCAGTTAAGATGAGAAACGTGTGATCTTCGTGAACGATGTAGTTCGTTTGAGCAGAAAAGTGACTGCCCTTATCTGAATCGAAGTATTGCTTGTAGGAAGACACAGAGCCTGGGATTTAACTCCATTTCTGAAGTGAAACACACAGAAGTGTTACATCCATTGATCATACTCTGCTTTAGAACAAGAAGCATGCTCTTGCTTTCTAGAGTCTCTAAGACAGCAGGAAACGTGATTTTGCTGAGAACAAAAGAACGGTGTTTCCTACACATACGGACCATATCTAGTCCAACTCTCCTTCTTAAACTGAGACAAAGGACTGGTCCTCTAACATCCAATGCTTGTCTGTTAAGATGAGAAACGTGTGAGCTCCGTGAACGATGTAGTTCGTTTGAGCTGAAAAGTGACTGCCCTTACCTGAAACGAAGTCTTGCTTGTAGGAAGACACAGAGCCTGGGATTTAACTCCATTTCTGAAGGGAAACACACAGCATAGTTCTCATCCATGGATCACACTCTGCTTTAGAGTGAGAAGCACGCTCTTGCTTTCTAAAGTCTCTAAGACAGCAGGAAACCTGAGTGTGCTGAGAACAAAAGAACGGTGTTTCCTACACATACGGACCAAATGTAGTCCAACTCTGCTTCTGAAACTGATACAAAGCACTGGTCCTCTAACATCCTATGCTTGTCAGTTAAGATGAGAAACGTGTGAGCTTTGTGAATGATGTAGTTCCTTTGAACTGAAAAGTGACTGCCCTTACCTGAAACGAAGTCTTGCTTGTAGTAAGACACAGAGCCTGGGATTTAACTCCATTTCTGAAGGGAAACACACAGCATTTTTCTCATCCATGGATCACACTCTGCTTTAGAGCGAGAAGCACGCTCTTGCTTTTAGAGTCTCTAATATAGCAGGTAATCTGAGTGTGCCCAGAACAAAGGAACGGTGTTTCCTACACATACAGACCATATGTAGTCCAAATCTGCTTCTGAAACTGATACAAAGCACTGACCCTCTAACATCCAATGCTTGTCAGTTAAGATGAGAAACGTGTGATCTTCGTGAAGGATGTAGTTCGTTTGAGCAGAAAAGTGACTGCCCTTATCTGAATCGAAGTCTTGCGTGTAGGAAGACTCAGAGCCTGGGATTTAACTCCATTTCTGTAGTGAAACACACAGCAGTGTAGTAATCCTTTGATCACACTCTGCTTTAAAACAAGAAGCACGCTCTTGCTATCTGGAGTCTCTAACAAAGCAGGAAACGTGAGTGTGCTGAGAACAAAAGAACGGTGTTTCCTACATATACGGACAACATCTAGTCCTACTCTTCTTCTGAAACTGATACAAAGCACTGGTCCTCTAACATCCAATGCTTGTCAGTTAAGATGGGAAACGTGTGAGGTTCATGAACGATGTAGTTCGTTTGAGCAGAAAAGTGAATGCCCTTACCTTAAACGAAGTCTTGCTTGTAGGAAGACACAGAGCCTGGGATTTAACTCCATTTCTGAAGTGAAACACACAGCAGTGTTACATCCATTGATCATACTCTGCTTTAGAACAAGAAGCACGCTCTTGCTTTGTGGAGTCTCTAAGACAGCAGGAAACGTGTGTGTGTGCTGAGAACAAAGAACGGTGTTTCCTACACATACGGACCATATCTAGTCCAACTCTGTTTCTGAAACTGACACAAAGCACTGGTCCTCTAACATCCAATGCTTGTCAGTTAAGATGAGAAACGTGTGAGCTTTGAGAATGATGTAGTTCCTTTGAAATGAAAAGTGAGTGCCCTCACCTGTAACGAAGTCTTGCTTGTAGTAAGACACAGAGCCTGGGATTTAACTCCTTCTCTGAAGGGAAACACACAGCAGAGTTCTAATCCATGGATCACACTCTGCTTTAGAGCGAGAAGCACGCTCTTGCTTTCTGGAGTCTCTAACACAGCAGGAAACGTGAGTGTGCTGATAACAAAAGAATGCTGTTTCCTACACATACGGACGTTATATAGTCCAACTCTGCTTCTGAAACTGATACAAAGTACTGGTCCTCTAAAATCCAATGCTTGTCTGTTAAGATGAGAAACGTGTGAGCTTCGTGAACGATGTAGTTCCTTACAGCTGAAAAGTGAATGCCCTTTCCTGAAAAGAAGTCTTGCTTGTAGGAAGACAGAGAGCCTGGGATTTAACTCAATTTCTGAAGGGAAACACACAGCATAATTCTCATCCAGGGATCACACTCTGCTTTACAGCAAGAAGCACGCTCTTGCTTTCTAGAGTTCTAATACAGCAGGAAATCTGAGTGTGTCCAGAACAAAAGAACGGTGTTTCCTACACATACGGACCATATGTAGTACAAATCTGCTTCTGAAACTGAAACAATGCACTGGTCCTCTAACATCCAATACTTGTCAGTTAAGATGAGAAACGTGTGATCTTCGTGAACGATGTAGTTCGTTTGAGCAGAAAAGTGACTGCCCTTACCTGAAATGAAGTCTTGCTTGTAGGAAGACTCAGAACCTGGGATTTAACTCCATTTGTGAAGTGAATCACACAGCAGTGTTCTCATCCATTGATCACACTCTGCTTTAGAACAAGAAGCACGCTCTTGCTTTCTAGAGTCTCTAAGACAGCAGGAAACGTGAGAGTGCTGAGAACAAAAGAACAGTGTTTCCTACACATAAGGACCATATCTAGTCCAACTCTCCTTCTTAAAGTGATACAAAGCACTGGTCCTCTAACATCCAATGCTTGTCTGTTAAGATCAGAAATGTGTGAGCTCAGTGAGCGATGTAGTTCATTTGAGCTGAAAAGTGACTGCCGTTACCGGAAACGAATTCTTGCTTGTAGGAAGACACAGAGATTGGGATTTAACTCCATTTCTGAAGGGAAACACACAGCATAGTTCTCATCCATGGATCACACTCTGCTTTAGAGCGAGAAGCACGCTCTTGCTTTCTAAAGTCTCTAAGACAGCAGGAAACGTGAGTGTGCTGAGAACAAAAGAACGGTGTTTCCTACACATACGGACCATATCTAGTCCAACTCTGCTTCTGAAACTGATACAAAGCACTGACCCGCTAACATCCAATGCTTGACAGTTAAGATGAGAAACGTGTGAGCTTCGTGAACCATTTAGTTCGTTTGAGCAGAAAAAGACTGCCCTTACCTGAATCGAAGTCTTGCTTGTAGGAAGACTCAGATACTGGGATTTAACTCCATTTCTGAAGTGAAACACACAGCAGTGTTCTCATCCATTGATCACACTCTGCTTTGGAGTGAGAAGCACGCTCTTGCCCTCTAATCTCTAATACAGCAGGTAATCTGAGTGTGCTGAGAACAAAAGAACGATTTTTCTACAAATACGGACATTATATACTCCAACTCTGCTTCTGAAATTGACACAAAGCACTGGTCCTCTAAAATCCAATGCTTGTCTGTTAAGATGAGAAACGTGTGAGCTTTGTGAACGATGTAGTTCCTTTCAGCTGAAAAGTGACTGCCCTTACCTGAAAGGAAGTCTTGCTTGTGGGAAGACACAGAGCCTGGGATTTAACTCCATTTCTGAAGTGAAATACACAGCAGTGTAATCATCCTTTGATCACACTCTGCTTTAGAACAAGAACCACGCTCTTGCTTTCTAGAGTCTCTAAGACAGCAGGAAACGTGTTTGTGCTGAGAACAAAAGAACTGTGTTTCCTACACATACGGACCATATCTAGTCCAACTCTGTTTCTGAAACTGACCCAAAGCACAGGTCCTCTAACATCCAATGCTTGTCAGTTAAGATGAGAAACGTGTGAGCTTTGAGAATGATGTAGTTCCTTTGAAATGAAAAGTGAGTGCCCTCACCTGTAACGAAGTCTTGCTTGTAGTAAGACACAGAGCCTGGGATTTAACTCCATCTCTGAAGGGAAACACACAGCAGAGGTCTAATCCATGGATCACACTCTGCTTTAGAGCGAGAAGCACTCTCTTGCTTTCTGGAGTCTCTAACACAGCAGGAAACATGAGTGTGCTGAGAACAAAAGAACGGTGTTTTCTACATATTCGGACCATATCTATTCCAACCCTGTTTCTGAAACTGACACAAAGTACTGGTCCTCTAACATCCAATGCTTGTCAGTTACGATGAGAAATGTGTGAGCTTTGAGAATGATGTAGTTCCTTTGAACTGAAAAGTGACTGCCGTTACCTGAACCGAAGTCTTGCTTGTAGGAAGACACAGAGATTGGGATTCAACTCCATTTCTGACGGGAAACACACAGCATAGTTCTCATCCATGGATCACACTCTACTTTAGAGCGAGAAGCACGCTCTTGCTTTCTGGAGTCTCTAACACAGCAGGAAACGTGAGTGTGCTGAGAACAAAAGAACGGTGTTTCCTACATATACGGACCATATCTAGTCCAACTCTTCTTCTGTAACTGATACAAAGCACTGGTCCTCTAACATCCAATGCTTGTCATTTAAGATGGAAAACGTGTGAGCTTCATGAACGATGTAGTTCCTTTGAGCAGAAAAGTGAATGCCCTTACCTTAAACGAAGTCTTGCTTGTAGGAAGACACAGAGCCTGGGATTTAACTCCATTTCTGAAGTGAAACACACAGCAGTGTAATCATCCATTGATCACACTCTGCTTTAGATCAAGAAGCAGGCTCTTGCTTTCTAGAGTCTCTAAGACAGCAGGAAACGTGAGTGTGCTGATAACAAAAGAACGCTGTTTCCTACACATACGGACATTATATAGTCCAACTCTGCTTCTGAAACTGATACAAAGCACTGGTCCTCTAAAATCCAATGCTTGTCTGTTAAGATGAGAAACGTGTGAGCTTCGTGAACGATGTAGTTCCTTTCAGCTGAAAAGTGAATGCCCTTTCCTGAAAAGAAGTCTTGCTTGTAGGAAGACACAGAGCCTGGGATTTAACTCAATTTCTGAAGGGAAACACACAGCATAATTCTCATCCATGGATCACACTCTGCTTTACAGCAAGAAGCACGCTCTTGCTTTCTAGAGTTCTAATACAGCAGGAAATCTGAGTGTGTCCAGAACAAAAGAACGGTGTTTCCTACACATACGGACCATATCTAGTCCAACTCTTCTTCTGTAACTGATACAAAGCACTGGTCCTCTAACATCCAATGCTTGTCATTTAAGATGGAAAACGTGTGAGCTTCATGAACGATGTAGTTCATTTGAGCTGAAAAGTGACTGCTGTTACCTGAAACTAATTCTTGCTTGTAGGAAGACACAGAGATTGGGATTTAACTCCATTTCTGAAGGGAAACCCACAGCATAGTTCTCATCAATGGATCACACTCTGCTTTAGAGCGAGAAGCACGCTCTTGCTTTCTAGAGTCTCTAAGACAGCAAGAAATGTGAGTGTGCTGAAACAAAAGAACGGTGTTTCCTACACATACGGACCATATCTAGTCCAACTCTGCTTCTGAAACTGACACAAAGCACTGACCCTCTAACATCCAATGCTTGTCAGTTAAGATGAGAAACGTGTGAGCTTTGTGAATGATGTAGTTCGTTTGAGCAGAAAAGTGACTGCCCTTATCTGAATCAAAGTCTTGCGTGTAGGAAGACTCAGAGCCTGGGATTTAACTCCATTTCTGGAGTGAAACACACAGCAGTGTAGTCATCCTTTGATCACACTCTGCTTTAGAACAAGAAGTACGCTCTTGCTTTGTGGATTCTCTAACAGAGCAGGAAACGTGAGTGTGCTGAGAACAAACGAACGGTGTTTCCTACATATACAGACCACATCTAGTCCAACTCTTCTTCTGAAACTGATACATAGCACTGGTCCTCTAACATCCAATGCTTGTCAGTTAAGATGGGAAACGTGTGAGCTTCATGAACGATTTAGTTCGTTTGAGCAGAAAAGTGAATGCCCTTACCTTGAACGAATTCTTGCTTGTAGGAAGACACAGAGCCTGGGATTTGACTCCATTTGTGAAGTGAATCACACAGCAGTGTAATCATCCATTGATCACCCTCTGCTTTAGAACAAGAACCACGCTCTTGCTTTCTAGAGTCTCTAAGACAGCAGGAAACGTGTGTGTGCTGAGAACAAAAGAACTGTGTTTCCTACACATACGGACAATATCTAGGTCAACTCTGCTTCTGAAACTGATACAAAGCACTGGTCTTCTAACATCCAATGCTTGTCTGTTAAGATGAGAAACGTGTGAGCTTCGTGAACGATGTAGTTCTTTTGAGCTGAAAAGTGAATGCCCTTACCTTAAACGAAGTCTTGCTTGTAGGAAGACACAGAGCCTGGGATTTAACTCCATTTCTGAAGTGAAACACACAGCAGTGTTACATCCATTGATCATACTCTGCTTTAGAACAAGAAGCACGCTCTTGCTTTGTGGAGTCTCTAAGACAGCAGGAAACGTGTGTGTGTGCTGAGAACAAAAGAACGGTGTTTCCTACACATACGGACCATATCTAGTCCAACTCTGTTTCTGAAACTGACACAAAGCACTGGTCCTCTAACATCCAATGCTTGTCAGTTAAGATGAGAAACGTGTGAGCTTTGAGAATGATGTAGTTCCTTTGAAATGAAAAGTGAGTGCCCTCACCTGTAACGAAGTCTTGCTTGTAGTAAGACACAGAGCCTGGGATTTAACTCCTTCTCTGAAGGGAAACACACAGCAGAGTTCTAATCCATGGATCACACTCTGCTTTAGAGCGAGAAGCACGCTCTTGCTTTCTGGAGTCTCTAACACAGCAGGAAACGTGAGTGTGCTGATAACAAAAGAACGCTGTTTCCTACACATACGGACATTATATAGTCCAACTCTGCTTCTGAAACTGATACAAAGTACTGGTCTTCTAAAATCCAATGCTTGTCTGTTAAGATGAGAAACGTGTGAGCTTCGTGAACGATGTAGTTCCTTACAGCTGAAAAGTGAATGCCCTTTCCTGAAAAGAAGTCTTTCTTGTAGGAAGACACAGAGCCTGGGATTTAACTCAATTTCTGAAGGGAAACACACAGCATAATTCTCATCCAGGGATCACACTCTGCTTTACAGCAAGAAGCACGCTCTTGCTTTCTAGAGTTCTAATACAGCAGGAAATCTGAGTGTGTCCAGAACAAAAGAACGGTGTTTCCTACACATACGGACCATATGTAGTACAAATCTGCTTCTGAAACTGAAACAATGCACTGGTCCTCTAACATCCAATACTTGTCAGTTAAGATGAGAAACGTGTGATCTTCTTGAACGATGTAGTTCGTTTGAGCAGAAAAGTGACTGCCCTTACCTGAAATGAAGTCTTGCTTGTAGGAAGACTCAGAGCCTGGGATTTAACTCCATTTGTGAAGTGAATCACACGGCAGTGTTCTCATCCATTGATCACACTCTGCTTTAGAACAAGAAGCACGCTCTTGCTTTCTAGAGTCTCTAAGACAGCAGGAAACGTGAGTGTGCTGAGAACAAAAGAACGGTGTTTCCTACACATACGGACCATATCTAGTCCAACTCTCCTTCTTAAAGTGATACAATGCACTGGTCCTCTAACATCCAATGCTTGTCAGTTAAGATGAGAAACGTGTGAGCTTTGAGATTGATGTAGTTCCTTTGAACTGAAAAGTGACTGCCGTTACCTGAAACGAAGCCTTGCTTGTAGGAAGACACAGAGATTGGGATTTAACTCCATTTCTGACAGGAAACACACAGCATATATTCTCATCCATGGATCACACTCTGCTTTAGAGCGAGAAGCACGCTCTTGCTTTCTGGAGTCTCTAACACAGCAGGAAACGTGAGTGTGCTGAGAACAAAAGAACGGTTTTTCCTACATATACGGACCATATATAGTCCAATTCTTCTTCTGAAACTGATACAAAGCACTGTTCCTCTAACATCCAATGATTGTCAGTTAAGATGGAAAATGTGTGAGCTTCATGAACGATGTAGTTCCTTTGAGCAGAAAAGTGACTGCCCTTACCTGAAAAGAAGTCTTGCTTGTAGGAAGACACAGAGCCTGGGATTTAACTCCATTTCTGAATGGAAACACACAGCATACTTCTCATCTATGGATCACACTCTGCTTTAGAGCAAGAAGCATGCTCTTGCTTTCTAGAGTCTCTAATACAGCAGGTAATCTGAGTGTGCCCAGAACAAAAGAACGGTGTTTCCTACACATACGGACCATATGTAGTCCAAATCTGCTTCTGAAACTGATACAAAGCACTGACCCTCTAACATCCAATGCTTGTCAGTTAAGATGAGAAACGTGTGATCTTCGTGAATGATGTAGTTCGTTTGAGCAGAAAAGTGACTTCCCTTATCTGAATCGAAGTCTTGCGTGTAGGAAGACTCAGAGCCTGGGATTTAACTCCATTTCTGTAGTGAAATACACAGCAGTGTAGTCATCCTTTGAACACACTCTGCTTTAGAACAAGAAGTACGCTCTTGCTTTCTGGATTCTCTAACAGAGCAGGAAACGTGAGTGTGCTGAGAACAAACGAACGGTGTTTCCTACATATACAGACCACATCTAGTCCAACTCTTCTTCTGAAACTGATACATAGCACTGGTCCTCTAATATCCAATGCTTGTCAGTTAAGATGGGAAACGCTTGAGCTTCATGAACGATGTAGTTCGTTTGAGCAGAAAAGTGAATGCCCTTACCTTAAACGAAGTCTTGCTTGTAGGAAGACACAGAGCCTGGGATTTAACTCCATTTCTGAAGTGAAACACACAGCAGTGTTACATCCATTGATCATACTCTGCTTTAGAACAAGAAGCACGCTCTTGCTTTGTGGAGTCTCTAAGACAGCAGGAAACGTGTGTGTGTGCTCAGAACAAAAGAACGGTGTTTCCTACACATACGGACCATATCTAGTCCAACTCTGTTTCTGAAACTGACACAAAGCTCTGGTCCTCTAACATCCAATGCTGGTCAGTTAAGATGAGAAACGTGTGAGCTTTGAGAATGATGTAGTTCCTTTGAAATGAAAAGTGAGTGCCCTCACCTGTAACGAAGTCTTGCTTGTAGTAAGACACAGAGCCTGGGATTTAACTCCTTCTCTGAAGGGAAACACACAGCAGAGTTCTAATCCATGGATCACACTCTGCTTTAGAGCGAGAAGCATGCTCTTGCTTTCTAAAATCTCGGAGACAACAGGAAACGTGAGTGTGCTGAGAACAAAAGAACGGTGTTTCCTACACATAAGGACCATATCTAATCCAACTCTGCTTCTGAAACTGATACAAAGCACTGGTCCTCTAACATCCGATGCTTGTCAGTTAAGATGAGAAACGTGTGAGCTTTGTGAATGATGTAGTTCCTTTGAACTGAAAAGTGACTGCCCTTACCTGAAACGAAGTCTTGCTTGCAGTAAGACACAGAGCCTGGGATTTAACTCAATTTCTGAACGGAAACACACAGCATTTTTCTCATCCATGGATCACACTCTGCTTTAGAGCGAGAAGCATGCTCTTGCTTTTAGAGTCTCTAATATAGCAGGTAATCTGAGTGTGCCCAGAACAAACGAACGGTGTTTCCTACACATACAGACCATATGTAGTCCAAATATGCTTCTGAAACTGATACAAAGCACTGACCCTCTAACATCCAATGCTTGTCAGTTAAGATGAGAAACGTGTGATCTTCGTGAATGATGTAGTTCGTTTGAGCAGAAAAGTGACTGCCCTTACCTGAAACGAATTCTTGCTTGTAGGAAGACTCAGAGCCTGGGATTTAACTCCATTTCTGAAGTGAAACACACAGCAGTGTTCTCATCCATTGATCACACTCTGCTTTAGAATTAGAAGTACGCTCTTGCTTTCTAGAGTCTCTAAGACAGCAGGAAACGTGAGTGTGCTCAGAACAAAAGAACAGTGTTTCCTACACATACGGACTATATCTTGTCCAATCTCCTTCTTAAACTGATACAAAGCCCTGGTCCTCTAACATCCAATGCTTGTCTGTTAACAAGAGAAATGTGTGAGCTCAGTGAACGATGTAGTTCGTTGGAGCTGAATAGTGACTGCCGTTACCTGAAACGAAGTTTTGCTTGTAGGAAGACACAGAGATTGGGATTTAACTCCATTTCTGAAGGGAAACAAACAGCATAGTTCTCATCCATGGATCACACTCTGCTTTAGAGCGAGAAGCACGCTCTTGCTTTCTGGAGTCTCTAACACAGCAGGAAACGTGAGTGTGCTGAGAACAAAAGAACGGTGTTTCCTACACGTACGGACCATATGTAGTCCAAATCTGCTTCTGAAACTGATACAAAGCACTGACCCTCTAACATCCAATGCTTGTCAGTTAAGATGAGAAACGTGTGAGCTTCGTGAACGATGTAGTTCGTTTGAGCAGAAAATTGACTGCCCTTACCTGAAACGAAGTCTTGCTTGTAGGAAGACTCAGAGCCTGGGTTTTAACTCCATTTCTGAAGTGAAACACACAGCAGTGTTCTCATCCATTGATCACACTCTGCTTTAGAACTAGAAGTACGCTATTGCTTTCTAGATTCTCTAAGACAGCAGGAAATGTGAGTGTGCTCAGAACAAAAGAACAGTGTTTCCTACACATACAGACCATATCTTGTCCAACTCTCCTTCTTAAACTGATACAAAGCACTGGTCCTCTAACATCCAATGCTTGTCTGTTAACAAGAGAAATGTGTGAGCTCAGTGAACAATGTAGTTCTTTTGAGCTGAATAGTGACTGCCGTTACCTGAAACGAAGTCTTGCTTGTAGGAAGACACAGAGATTGGGATTTAACTCCATTTCTGAAGGGAAACACACAACATAGTACTCATCCATGGATCACACTCTGCTTTAGAGCGAGAAGCACGCTCTTGCTTTCTGGAGTCTCTAATACAGCAGGAAATATGAGTGTTCCCCGAACAAAAGAACGGGGTTTCCTACATTTATGGACCATATGTAGTCCAAATCTGCTTCTGAAACTGATACAAAGCACTGACCCTCTAACATCCAATGCTTGTCAGTTAAGATGAGAAACGTGTGATCTTCGTGAATGATGTAGTTCGTTTGAGCAGAAAAGTGACTGCCCTTTTCTGAATCGAAGTCTTGCGTGTAGGAAGACTCAGAGCCTGGGATTTAACTCCATTTCTGTAGTGAAACACACAGCAGTGTAGTCATCCTTTGATCACACTCTGCTTTAGAACAAGAAGCACGCTCTTGCTTTCTGGAGTCTCCAACAGAGCAGGAAACGTGAGTGTGCTGAGAACAAAAGAACGGTGTTTCCTACATATACAGACCACATCTAGTCCAACTCTTCTTCTGAAACTGATACAAAGCACTTGTCCTCTAACGTCCAATGCTTGTCAGTTGAGATGGGAAACGTGTGAGCATCATGAACGATGTAGTTCGTTTGAGCAGAAAAGTGAATGCCCTTACCTTAAACGAATTCTTGCTTGTAGGAAGACACAGAGCCTGGGATTTAACTCCATTTCTGAAGTGAAACACACAGCAGTGTTACATCCATTGATCATACTCTGCTTTAGAACAAGAAGCATGCTCTTGCTTTCTAGAGTCTCTAAGACAGCAGGAAACGTGATTTTGCTGAGAACAAAAGAACGGTGTTTCCTACACATACGGACCATATCTAGTCCAACTCTCCTTCTAAACCTGAGAAAAAGCACTGGTCCTCTAACATCCAATGCTTGTCTGTTAAGATGAGAAACATGTGAGCTCCGTGAACGATGTAGTTCGTTTGAGCTGAAAAGTGACTGCCCTTACCTGAAACGAAGTCTTGCTTGTAGGAAGACACAGAGCCTGGGATTTAACTCCATTTATGAAGGGAAACACACAGCATAGTTCTCATCCATGGATCACACTCTGCTTTAGAGCGAGAAGCACGCTCTTGCTTTCTAAAGTCTCTAACAGAGCAGAAAACGTGAGTGTGCTGAGAACAAAAGAACAGTGTTTCCTACACATAGGGACCATATATAGTCCAACTGTTATTCTGAAACTGATACAAAGCACTGACCCGCTAACATCCAATGCTTGCCAGTTAAGATGAGAAACGTGTGAGCTTCGTGAACGATGTAGTTCGTTTGAGCAGAAAAGAGACTGCCCTTACCTGAATCGAAGTCTTGCTTGTAGGAAGACTCAGAGCCTGGGATTTAACTCCACTTCTAAAGTGAATCACACAGCCGTGTAATCATCCATTGATCACACTCTGCTTTAGAATAAGAACCATGCTCTTGCTTTCTAGAGTCTCTAAGACAGCAGGAAACGTGTGTGTGCTGAGAAAAAAAGAAGTGTGTTTCCTACACATACGGACCATATCTAGTTCAACTCTGCTTCTGAAACTGATACAAAGCACTGACCCTCTAACATCCAATGCTTGTCAGTTAAGATGAGAAACGTGTGAGCTTCATGAACGATGTAGTTCGTTTGAGCAGAAAAGTGACTGCCCTTACCTGAAACGAAGTCTTGCATGTAGAAAGACTCAGAGCTTGGGATTTAACTCCATTTCTGAAGTGAAACACACAGCAGTGTAGTCATCCATTGATCACACTCTGCTTTAGAACAAGAAGCACGCTCTTGCTTTCTAAGTCTCTAATACAGCAGGTAATCTGAGTGTGCCCAGAACAAAAGAACGGTGTTTCCTACACATAGGGACCATATGTAGTCCAAATCTGCTTCTGAAAGTGACATAAAGCACTGACCCTCTAACATCCAATGCTTGTCAGTTAAGATGAGAAACGTGTGAGCTTCATGAACGATGTAGTTCGTTTGAGCAGAAAAGTGACTGCCCTTACCTGAAACGAAGTCTTGCATGTAGGAAGACACAGAGCCTGGGATTTAACTCCATTTCTGAAGTGAAACACACAGCAGTGTAATCATCCATTGATCACACTCTGCTTTAGAACAAGAAGCATGCTCTTGCTTTCTAGAGTCTCTAAGGCAGCAGGAAACGTGAGTGTGCTGAGAACAAAAGAACGCTGTTTCCTACAAATACGGACATTATATAGTCCAACTCTGCTTCTGAAACTGACACAAAGCAGTGGTCCTCTAAAATCCAATGCTTGTCTGTTAAGATGAGAAACGTGTGAGCTTCGTGAACGATATAGTTCCTTTCAGCTGAAAAGTGACTGCCCTTACCTGAAAAGAAGTCTTGCTTGTAGGAAGACACAGAGCCTGGGATTTAACTCCATTTCTGAAGTGAAATACACAACAGTGTAATCATCCTTTGATCACACTCTGCTTTAGAACAAGAAACACGCTCTTGCTTTCTAGAGTCTCTAAGACAGCAGGAAACGTGTGTGTGCTGAGAACAAAAGAACTGTGTTTCCTACACATACGGACCAGATCTAGTTCAACTCTGCTTCTGAAACTGATACAAAGCACTGGTCCTCTAACATACAATGTTTGTCTGTTAAGATGAGAAACGTGTGAGCTTTGTGAACGATGTAGTTCATTTGAGCTGAAAAGTGACTGCCCTTACCTGAAAAGAAGTCTTGCTTGTAGGAAGACACAGAGCCTGGGATTTAACTCCATTTCTGAAGTGAAACACACAGCAGAGTTACATCCATTGATCATACTCTGCTTTAGAACAAGAAGCACGCTCTTGCTTTGTGGAGTCTCTAAGACAGCAGGAAACGTGTGTGTGTGTGCTGAGAACAAAAGATCGGTGTTTCCTACACATACGGACCATATCTAGTTCAACTCTGTTTCTGAAACTGACACAAAGCACTGGTCCTCTAACATCCAATGCTTGTCAGTTAAGATGAGAATCGTGTGAGCTTTGAGAATGATGTAGTTCCTTTGAACTGAGAAGTGAGTGCCCTCACCTGTAACGAAGTCTTGCTTGTAGTAAGGCACAGAGCTCGGAATTTAACTCCATCTCTGAAGGGAAACACACAGCATAGTTCTCATCCATGGATCACACTCTGCTTTAGAGCGAGAAGCACGCTCTTGCTTTCTAAAGTCTCTAAGACAGCAGGAAACGTGAGTGTGCTGAGAACAAAAGAACGGTGTTTTCTACATATTCGGACCATATCTAGTCCAACTCTGTTTCTGAAACTGACACAAAGCACTGGTCCTCTAACATCCAATGCTTGTCAGTTAAGATGAGAAATGTGTGAGCTTTGAGAATGATGTAGTTCCTTTGAACTGAAAAGTGACTGCCGTTACCTGAAAGGAAGTCTTGCCTGTAGGAAGACACAGAGATTGGGATTTAACTCCATTTCTGACGGGAAACACACAGCATAGTTCTCATCCATGGATCACACTCTGCTTTAGACTGAGAAGCACGCTCTTGCTTTCTGGAGTCTCTAACACAGCAGGAAACGTGAGTGTGCTGAGAACAAAAGAACGGTGTTTCCTACATATACGGACCATATATAGTCCAATTCTTCTTCTGAAACTGATACAAAGCACTGGTGCTTTAACATCCAATGCTTGTCAGTTAAGATGGAAAAGGTGTGAGCTTCATGAACGATGTAGTTCCTTTGAGCAGAAAAGTGAATGCCCTTACCTTAAACGAAGTGTTGCTTCTAGGAAGACACAGAGCCTGGGATTTAACTCCGTTTCTGAAGTGAAACACACAGCAGTGTAATCATCCATTGATCACACTCTGCTTTAGAACAAGAAGCACAATCTTGCTTTCTAGAGTCTCTAAGACAGCATGAAACGTGTATGTGCTGAGAACAAAAGAACGCTGCTTCCTACACATACAGACCATATCTAGTCCAACTCTGCTTCTGAAACTGATACAAAGCACTGGTCCTCTAACATCCTATGCTTGTCAGTTAAGATGAGAAACGTTTGACCTTTGTGAATGATGTAGTTCCTTTGAACTGAAAAGTGATTGCCCTTACCTGAAACGAAGTCTTGCTTGTAGTAAGACCCAGAGCCTGGGATTTAACTCCATTTCTGAAGGGAAACACACAGCAGAGTTCTAATCCATGTTTCACACTCTGCTTTAGAGCGAGAAGCACGCTCTTGCTTTCTGGAGTCTCTAACACAGCAGGAAACGTGAGTGTGCTGAGAACAAAAGAACGGTTTTTCCTACATATACGGACCATATATAGTCCAATTCTTCTTCTGAAACTGATACAAAGCACTGTTCCTCTAACATCCAATGATTGTCAGTTAAGATGGAAAATGTGTGAGCTTCATGAACGATGTAGTTCCTTTGAGCAGAAAAGTGACTGCCCTTACCTGAAAAGAAGTCTTGCTTGTAGGAAGACACAGAGCCTGGGATTTAACTCCATTTCTGAATGGAAACACACAGCATACTTCTCATCTATGGATCACACTCTGCTTTAGAGCAAGAAGCATGCTCTTGCTTTCTAGAGTCTCTAATACAGCAGGTAATCTGAGTGTGCCCAGAACAAAAGAACGGTGTTTCCTACACATACGGACCATATGTAGTCCAAATCTGCTTCTGAAACTGATACAAAGCACTGACCCTCTAACATCCAATGCTTGTCAGTTAAGATGAGAAACGTGTGATCTTCGTGAATGATGTAGTTCGTTTGAGCAGAAAAGTGACTTCCCTTATCTGAATCGAAGTCTTGCGTGTAGGAAGACTCAGAGCCTGGGATTTAACTCCATTTCTGTAGTGAAATACACAGCAGTGTAGTCATCCTTTGAACACACTCTGCTTTAGAACAAGAAGTACGCTCTTGCTTTCTGGATTCTCTAACAGAGCAGGAAACGTGAGTGTGCTGAGAACAAACGAACGGTGTTTCCTACATATACAGACCACATCTAGTCCAACTCTTCTTCTGAAACTGATACATAGCACTGGTCCTCTAATATCCAATGCTTGTCAGTTAAGATGGGAAACGCTTGAGCTTCATGAACGATGTAGTTCGTTTGAGCAGAAAAGTGAATGCCCTTACCTTAAACGAAGTCTTGCTTGTAGGAAGACACAGAGCCTGGGATTTAACTCCATTTCTGAAGTGAAACACACAGCAGTGTTACATCCATTGATCATACTCTGCTTTAGAACAAGAAGCACGCTCTTGCTTTGTGGAGTCTCTAAGACAGCAGGAAACGTGTGTGTGTGCTCAGAACAAAAGAACGGTGTTTCCTACACATACGGACCATATCTAGTCCAACTCTGTTTCTGAAACTGACACAAAGCTCTGGTCCTCTAACATCCAATGCTGGTCAGTTAAGATGAGAAACGTGTGAGCTTTGAGAATGATGTAGTTCCTTTGAAATGAAAAGTGAGTGCCCTCACCTGTAACGAAGTCTTGCTTGTAGTAAGACACAGAGCCTGGGATTTAACTCCTTCTCTGAAGGGAAACACACAGCAGAGTTCTAATCCATGGATCACACTCTGCTTTAGAGCGAGAAGCATGCTCTTGCTTTCTAAAATCTCGGAGACAACAGGAAACGTGAGTGTGCTGAGAACAAAAGAACGGTGTTTCCTACACATAAGGACCATATCTAATCCAACTCTGCTTCTGAAACTGATACAAAGCACTGGTCCTCTAACATCCTATGCTTGTCAGTTAAGATGAGAAACGTGTGAGCTTTGTGAATGATGTAGTTCCTTTGAACTGAAAAGTGACTGCCCTTACCTGAAACGAAGTCTTGCTTGCAGTAAGACACAGAGCCTGGGATTTAACTCAATTTCTGAACGGAAACACACAGCATTTTTCTCATCCATGGATCACACTCTGCTTTAGAGCGAGAAGCATGCTCTTGCTTTTAGAGTCTCTAATATAGCAGGTAATCTGAGTGTGCCCAGAACAAACGAACGGTGTTTCCTACACATACAGACCATATGTAGTCCAAATATGCTTCTGAAACTGATACAAAGCACTGACCCTCTAACATCCAATGCTTGTCAGTTAAGATGAGAAACGTGTGATCTTCGTGAATGATGTAGTTCGTTTGAGCAGAAAAGTGACTGCCCTTACCTGAAACGAATTCTTGCTTGTAGGAAGACTCAGAGCCTGGGATTTAACTCCATTTCTGAAGTGAAACACACAGCAGTGTTCTCATCCATTGATCACACTCTGCTTTAGAATTAGAAGTACGCTCTTGCTTTCTAGAGTCTCTAAGACAGCAGGAAACGTGAGTGTGCTCAGAACAAAAGAACAGTGTTTCCTACACATACGGACTATATCTTGTCCAATCTCCTTCTTAAACTGATACAAAGCCCTGGTCCTCTAACATCCAATGCTTGTCTGTTAACAAGAGAAATGTGTGAGCTCAGTGAACGATGTAGTTCGTTGGAGCTGAATAGTGACTGCCGTTACCTGAAACGAAGTTTTGCTTGTAGGAAGACACAGAGATTGGGATTTAACTCCATTTCTGAAGGGAAACAAACAGCATAGTTCTCATCCATGGATCACACTCTGCTTTAGAGCGAGAAGCACGCTCTTGCTTTCTGGAGTCTCTAACACAGCAGGAAACGTGAGTGTGCTGAGAACAAAAGAACGGTGTTTCCTACACGTACGGACCATATGTAGTCCAAATCTGCTTCTGAAACTGATACAAAGCACTGACCCTCTAACATCCAATGCTTGTCAGTTAAGATGAGAAACGTGTGAGCTTCGTGAACGATGTAGTTCGTTTGAGCAGAAAATTGACTGCCCTTACCTGAAACGAAGTCTTGCTTGTAGGAAGACTCAGAGCCTGGGATTTAACTCCATTTCTGAAGTGAAACACACAGCAGTGTTCTCATCCATTGATCACACTCTGCTTTAGAACTAGAAGTACGCTATTGCTTTCTAGATTCTCTAAGACAGCAGGAAATGTGAGTGTGCTCAGAACAAAAGAACAGTGTTTCCTACACATACAGACCATATCTTGTCCAACTCTCCTTCTTAAACTGATACAAAGCACTGGTCCTCTAACATCCAATGCTTGTCTGTTAACAAGAGAAATGTGTGAGCTCAGTGAACAATGTAGTTCTTTTGAGCTGAATAGTGACTGCCGTTACCTGAAACGAAGTCTTGCTTGTAGGAAGACACAGAGATTGGGATTTAACTCCATTTCTGAAGGGAAACACACAACATAGTACTCATCCATGGATCACACTCTGCTTTAGAGCGAGAAGCACGCTCTTGCTTTCTGGAGTCTCTAATACAGCAGGAAATATGAGTGTTCCCCGAACAAAAGAACGGGGTTTCCTACATTTATGGACCATATGTAGTCCAAATCTGCTTCTGAAACTGATACAAAGCACTGACCCTCTAACATCCAATGCTTGTCAGTTAAGATGAGAAACGTGTGATCTTCGTGAATGATGTAGTTCGTTTGAGCAGAAAAGTGACTGCCCTTTTCTGAATCGAAGTCTTGCGTGTAGGAAGACTCAGAGCCTGGGATTTAACTCCATTTCTGTAGTGAAACACACAGCAGTGTAGTCATCCTTTGATCACACTCTGCTTTAGAACAAGAAGCACGCTCTTGCTTTCTGGAGTCTCCAACAGAGCAGGAAACGTGAGTGTGCTGAGAACAAAAGAACGGTGTTTCCTACATATACAGACCACATCTAGTCCAACTCTTCTTCTGAAACTGATACAAAGCACTTGTCCTCTAACGTCCAATGCTTGTCAGTTGAGATGGGAAACGTGTGAGCATCATGAACGATGTAGTTCGTTTGAGCAGAAAAGTGAATGCCCTTACCTTAAACGAATTCTTGCTTGTAGGAAGACACAGAGCCTGGGATTTAACTCCATTTCTGAAGTGAAACACACAGCAGTGTTACATCCATTGATCATACTCTGCTTTAGAACAAGAAGCATGCTCTTGCTTTCTAGAGTCTCTAAGACAGCAGGAAACGTGATTTTGCTGAGAACAAAAGAACGGTGTTTCCTACACATACGGACCATATCTAGTCCAACTCTCCTTCTAAACCTGAGAAAAAGCACTGGTCCTCTAACATCCAATGCTTGTCTGTTAAGATGAGAAACATGTGAGCTCCGTGAACGATGTAGTTCGTTTGAGCTGAAAAGTGACTGCCCTTACCTGAAACGAAGTCTTGCTTGTAGGAAGACACAGAGCCTGGGATTTAACTCCATTTATGAAGGGAAACACACAGCATAGTTCTCATCCATGGATCACACTCTGCTTTAGAGCGAGAAGCACGCTCTTGCTTTCTAAAGTCTCTAACAGAGCAGAAAACGTGAGTGTGCTGAGAACAAAAGAACAGTGTTTCCTACACATAGGGACCATATATAGTCCAACTGTTATTCTGAAACTGATACAAAGCACTGACCCGCTAACATCCAATGCTTGCCAGTTAAGATGAGAAACGTGTGAGCTTCGTGAACGATGTAGTTCGTTTGAGCAGAAAAGAGACTGCCCTTACCTGAATCGAAGTCTTGCTTGTAGGAAGACTCAGAGCCTGGGATTTAACTCCACTTCTAAAGTGAATCACACAGCCGTGTAATCATCCATTGATCACACTCTGCTTTAGAATAAGAACCATGCTCTTGCTTTCTAGAGTCTCTAAGACAGCAGGAAACGTGTGTGTGCTGAGAAAAAAAGAAGTGTGTTTCCTACACATACGGACCATATCTAGTTCAACTCTGCTTCTGAAACTGATACAAAGCACTGACCCTCTAACATCCAATGCTTGTCAGTTAAGATGAGAAACGTGTGAGCTTCATGAACGATGTAGTTCGTTTGAGCAGAAAAGTGACTGCCCTTACCTGAAACGTAGTCTTGCATGTAGAAAGACTCAGAGCTTGGGATTTAACTCCATTTCTGAAGTGAAACACACAGCAGTGTAGTCATCCATTGATCACACTCTGCTTTAGAACAAGAAGCACGCTCTTGCTTTCTAAGTCTCTAATACAGCAGGTAATCTGAGTGTGCCCAGAACAAAAGAACGGTGTTTCCTACACATAGGGACCATATGTAGTCCAAATCTGCTTCTGAAAGTGACATAAAGCACTGACCCTCTAACATCCAATGCTTGTCAGTTAAGATGAGAAACGTGTGAGCTTCATGAACGATGTAGTTCGTTTGAGCAGAAAAGTGACTGCCCTTACCTGAAACGAAGTCTTGCATGTAGGAAGACACAGAGCCTGGGATTTAACTCCATTTCTGAAGTGAAACACACAGCAGTGTAATCATCCATTGATCACACTCTGCTTTAGAACAAGAAGCACGCTCTTGCTTTCTAGAGTCTCTAAGGCAGCAGGAAACGTGAGTGTGCTGAGAACAAAAGAACGCTGTTTCCTACAAATACGGACATTATATAGTCCAACTCTGCTTCTGAAACTGACACAAAGCAGTGGTCCTCTAAAATCCAATGCTTGTCTGTTAAGATGAGAAACGTGTGAGCTTCGTGAACGATATAGTTCCTTTCAGCTGAAAAGTGACTGCCCTTACCTGAAAAGAAGTCTTGCTTGTAGGAAGACACAGAGCCTGGGATTTAACTCCATTTCTGAAGTGAAATACACAACAGTGTAATCATCCTTTGATCACACTCTGCTTTAGAACAAGAAACACGCTCTTGCTTTCTAGAGTCTCTAAGACAGCAGGAAACGTGTGTGTGCTGAGAACAAAAGAACTGTGTTTCCTACACATACGGACCAGATCTAGTTCAACTCTGCTTCTGAAACTGATATAAAGCACTGGTCCTCTAACATACAATGTTTGTCTGTTAAGATGAGAAACGTGTGAGCTTCGTGAACGATGTAGTTCATTTGAGCTGAAAAGTGACTGCCCTTACCTGAAAAGAAGTCTTGCTTGTAGGAAGACACAGAGCCTGGGATTTAACTCCATTTCTGAAGTGAAACACACAGCAGAGTTACATCCATTGATCATACTCTGCTTTAGAACAAGAAGCACGCTCTTGCTTTGTGGAGTCTCTAAGACAGCAGGAAACGTGTGTGTGTGTGCTGAGAACAAAAGATCGGTGTTTCCTACACATACGGACCATATCTAGTTCAACTCTGTTTCTGAAACTGACACAAAGCACTGGTCCTCTAACATCCAATGCTTGTCAGTTAAGATGAGAAACGTGTGAGCTTTGAGAATGATGTAGTTCCTTTGAACTGAGAAGTGAGTGCCCTCACCTGTAACGAAGTCTTGCTTGTAGTAAGGCACAGAGCTCGGAATTTAACTCCATCTCTGAAGGGAAACACACAGCATAGTTCTCATCCATGGATCACACTCTGCTTTAGAGCGAGAAGCACGCTCTTGCTTTCTAAAGTCTCTAAGACAGCAGGAAACGTGAGTGTGCTGAGAACAAAAGAACGGTGTTTTCTACATATTCGGACCATATCTAGTCCAACTCTGTTTCTGAAACTGACACAAAGCACTGGTCCTCTAACATCCAATGCTTGTCAGTTAAGATGAGAAATGTGTGAGCTTTGAGAATGATGTAGTTCCTTTGAACTGAAAAGTGACTGCCGTTACCTGAAAGGAAGTCTTGCCTGTAGGAAGACACAGAGATTGGGATTTAACTCCATTTCTGACGGGAAACACACAGCATAGTTCTCATCCATGGATCACACTCTGCTTTAGACTGAGAAGCACGCTCTTGCTTTCTGGAGTCTCTAACACAGCAGGAAACGTGAGTGTGCTGAGAACAAAAGAACGGTGTTTCCTACATATACGGACCATATATAGTCCAATTCTTCTTCTGAAACTGATACAAAGCACTGGTGCTTTAACATCCAATGCTTGTCAGTTAAGATGGAAAAGGTGTGAGCTTCATGAACGATGTAGTTCCTTTGAGCAGAAAAGTGAATGCCCTTACCTTAAACGAAGTGTTGCTTCTAGGAAGACACAGAGCCTGGGATTTAACTCCGTTTCTGAAGTGAAACACACAGCAGTGTAATCATCCATTGATCACACTCTGCTTTAGAACAAGAAGCACGCTCTTGCTTTCTAGAGTCTCTAAGACAGCATGAAACGTGTATGTGCTGAGAACAAAAGAACGCTGCTTCCTACACATACAGACCATATCTAGTCCAACTCTGCTTCTGAAACTGATACAAAGCACTGGTCCTCTAACATCCTATGCTTGTCAGTTAAGATGAGAAACGTTTGACCTTTGTGAATGATGTAGTTCCTTTGAACTGAAAAGTGATTGCCCTTACCTGAAACGAAGTCTTGCTTGTAGTAAGACCCAGAGCCTGGGATTTAACTCCATTTCTGAAGGGAAACACACAGCAGAGTTCTAATCCATGTTTCACACTCTGCTTTAGAGCGAGAAGCATGCTCTTGCTGTCTAGAGTCTCTAATACAGCAGGTAATCTGAGTGTGCCCAGAACAAAAGAACGGTGTTTCCTACACATACGGACCATATGTAGTCCAAATCTGCTTTGAAACTGATACAAAGCACTGACCCTCTAACATCCATTGCTTGTCAGTTAAGATGAGAAACGTGTGATCTTCGTGAATGATGTAGTTCGTTTGAGCAGAAAAGTGACTGCCCTTATCTGAATCGAAGTCTTGCGTGCAGGAAGACTCAGAGCCTGGGATTTAACTCCAATTCTGTAGTGAAACACACAGCAGTGTAGTCATCCTTTGATCACACTCTGCTTTAGAACAAGAAGCACGCTCTTGCTATCTGGAGTCTCTAACAAAGCAGGAAACGTGAGTGTGCTGAGAACAAAAGAACGGTGTTTCCTACATATACGGACCACATCTAGTCCTACTCTTCTTCTGAAACTGATACAAAGCACTGGTCCTCTAACATCCAATGCTTGTCAGTTAAGATGGGAAACGTGTGAGCTTCATGAACGTTGTAGGTCGTTTGAGCAGAAAAGTGAATGCCCTTACCTTAAACGAATTCTTGCTTGTAGTAAGACACAGAGCCTGGGAATTAACTCCATCTCTGAAGGGAAACACACAGCAGAGTTCTAATCCATGGATCACACTCTGCTTTAGAGCGAGAAGCACGCTCTTGCTTTCTGGAGTCTCTAACACAGCAGAAAACGTGAGTGTGCTGATAACAAAAGAACGCTGTTTCCTACACATACGGACATTATATAGTCCAACTCTGCTTCTGAAACTGATACAAAGTACTGGTCCTCTAAAATCCAATGCTTGTCTGTTAAGATGAGAAACGTGTGAGCTTCGTGAACGATGTAGTTCCTTACAGCTGAAAAGTGAATGCCCTTTCCTGAAAAGAAGTCTTGCTTGTAGGAAGACACAGAGCCTGGGATTTAACTCAATTTATGAAGGGAAACACACAGCATAATTCTCATCCAGGGATCACACTCTGCTTTACAGCAAGAAGCACGCTCTTGCTTTCTAGAGTTCTAATACAGCAGGAAATCTGAGTGTGTCCAGAACAAAAGAACGGTGTTTCCTACACATACGGACCATATGTAGTACAAATCTTCTTCTGAAACTGAAACAATGATCTGGTCCTCTAACATCCAATACTTGTCAGTTAAGATGAGAAACCTGTGATCTTCGTGAACGATGTAGTTCGTTTGAGCAGAAAAGTGACTGCCCTTACCTGAAATGAAGTCTTGCTTGTAGGAAGACTCAGAGCCTGGGATTTAACTCCATTTGTGAAGTGAATCACACAGCAGTGTTCTCATCCATTGATCACACTCTGCTTTAGAACAAGAAGCACGCTCTTGCTTTCTAGAGTCTCTAAGACAGCAGGAAACATGAGTGTGCTGAGAACAAAAGAACGGTGTTTCCTACACATACGGACCATATCTAGTCCAACTCTCCTTCTTAAAGTGATACAAAGCACTGGTCCTCTAACATCCTATGCTTGTCAGTTAAGATGAGAAACGTTTGACCTTTGTGAATGATGTAGTTCCTTTGAACTGAAAAGTGAGTGCCCTCACCTGTAACGAAGTCTTGCTTGTAGTAAGGCACAGAGCCTGGAATTTAACTCCATCTCTGAAGGGAAACACACAGCAGAGTTCTAATCCATGGATAACACTCAGCTTTAGAGGGAGAAGCACGCTCCTGCTTTCTGGATTCTCTAATACAGCAGGAAACATGAGTGTGCTGAGAACAAAAGAACGGTGTTTTCTACATATTCGGACCATATCTAGTCCAACTCTGTTTCTGAAACTGACACAAAGCACTGGTCCTCTAACATCCAATGCTTGTCAGTTAAGATGAGAAATGTGTGAGCTTTGAGAATG
Organism: Onychomys leucogaster; assembly: GCA_949786385.1. Classification (NCBI taxonomy): domain Eukaryota; kingdom Metazoa; phylum Chordata; class Mammalia; order Rodentia; family Cricetidae; genus Onychomys; species Onychomys leucogaster. The sequence goes on from CATKUP010000069.1 coordinate 1,724,796, forward strand.
ATGTAGTTCCTTTGAACTGAAAAGTGACTGCCGTTACCTGAAATGAAGTCTTGCTTGTAGGAAGACACAGAGATTGGGATTTAACTCCATTTCTGACGGGAAAACACAGCATAGTTCTCATCCATGGATCACACTCTGCTTTAGACTGAGAAGCACGCTCTTGCTTTCTGGAGTCTCTAACACAGCAGGAAACGTGAGTGTGCTGAGAACAAAAGAACGGTGTTTCCTACATATACGGACCATATATAGTCCAATTCTTCTTCTGAAACTGATACAAGGCACTGGTCCTTTAACATCCAATGCTTGTCAGTTAAGATGGAAAAGGTGTGAGCTTCATGAACGATGTAGTTCCTTTGAGCAGAAAAGTGAATACCCTTACCTTAAACGAAGTGTTGCTTGTAGGAAGACACAGAGCCTGGGATTTAACTCCATTTCTGAAGTGAAACACACAGTAGTGTAATCATCCATTGATCACACTCTGCTTTAGAACAAGAAGCACGCTCTTGCTATCTGGAGTCTCTAACAAAGCAGGAAACGTGAGTGTGCTGAGAACAAAAGAACGGTGTTTCCTACATATACGGACCACATCTAGTCCTACTCTTCTTCTGAAACTGATACAAAGCACTGGTCCTCTAACATCCAATGCTTGTCAGTTAAGATGGGAAACGTGTGAGCTTCATGAACGATGTAGTTCGTTTGAGCAGAAAAGTGAATGCCCTTACCTGAAACGAAGTCTTGCTTGTAGTAAGACACAGAGCCTGGGATTTAACTCCTTCTCTGAAGGGAAACACACAGCAGAGTTCTAATCCATGGATCACACTCTGCTTTAGAGCGAGAAGCACGCTCTTGCTTTCTGGAGTCTCTAACACAGCAGGAAACGTGAGTGTGCTGATAACAAAAGAACGCTGTTTTCTACATATTCGGACCATATCTAGTCCAACTCTGTTTCTGAAACTGACACAAAGCACTGGTCCTCTAACATCCAATGCTTGTCAGTTAAGATGAGAAATGTGTGAGCTTTGAGAATGATGTAGTTCCTTTGAACTGAAAAGTGACTGCCGTTACCTGAAAGGAAGTCTTGCCTGTAGGAAGACACAGAGATTGGGATTTAACTCCATTTCAGACGGGAAACACACAGCATAGTTCTCATCCATGGATCACACACTGCTTTAGACTGAGAAGCACGCTCTTGCTTTCTGGAGTCTCTAACACAGCAGGAAATGTGAGTGTGCTGAGAACAAAAGAACGGTTTTTCCTACATATACGGACCATATATAGTCCAATTCTTCTTCTGAAACTGATACAAAGCACTGGTGCTTTAACATCCAATGCTTGTCAGTTAAGATGGAAAAGGTGTGAGCTTCATGAACGATGTAGTTCCTTTGAGCAGAAAAGTGAATGCCCTTACCTTAAACGAAGTGTTGCTTCTAGGAAGACACAGAGCCTGGGATTTAACTCCATTTCTGAAGTGAAACACACAGCAGTGTAATCATCCATTGATCACACTCTGCTTTAGAACAAGAAGCACGCTCTTGCTTTCTAGAGTCTCTAAGACAGCATGAAACGTGTATGTGCTGAGAACAAAAGAACGCTGCTTCCTACACATACAGACCATATCTAGTCCAACTCTGCTTCTGAAACTGATACAAAGCACTGGTCCTCTAACATCCTATGCTTGTCAGTTAAGATGAGAAACGTTTGACCTTTGTGAATGATGTAGTTCCTTTGAACTGAAAAGTGATTGCCCTTACCTGAAACGAAGTCTTGCTTGTAGTAAGACCCAGAGCCTGGGATTTAACTCCATTTCTGAAGGGAAACACACAGCAGAGTTCTAATCCATGTTTCACACTCTGCTTTAGAGCGAGAAGCATGCTCTTGCTTTCTAGAGTCTCTAATACAGCAGGTAATCTGAGTGTGCCCAGAACAAAAGAACGGTGTTTCCTACACATACGGACCATATGTAGTCCAAATCTGCTTCTGAAACTGATACAAAGCACTGACCCTCTAACATCCATTGCTTGTCAGTTAAGATGAGAAACGTGTGATCTTCGTGAATGATGTAGTTCGTTTGAGCAGAAAAGTGACTGCCCTTATCTGAATCGAAGTCTTGCGTGCAGGAAGACTCAGAGCCTGGGATTTAACTCCATTTCTGTAGTGAAACACACAGCAGTGTAGTCATCCTTTGATCACACTCTGCTTTAGAACAAGAAGCACGCTCTTGCTATCTGGAGTCTCTAACAAAGCAGGAAACGTGAGTGTGCTGAGAACAAAAGAACGGTGTTTCCTACATATACGGACCACATTTAGTCCTACTCTTCTTCTGAAACTGATACAAAGCACTGGTCCTCTAACATCCAATGCTTGTCAGTTAAGATGGGAAACGTGTGAGCTTCATGAACGTTGTAGGTCGTTTGAGCAGAAAAGTGAATGCCCTTACCTTAAACGAATTCTTGCTTGTAGTAAGACACAGAGCCTGGGAATTAACTCCATCTCTGAAGGGAAACACACAGCAGAGTTCTAATCCATGGATCACACTCTGCTTTAGAGCGAGAAGCACGCTCTTGCTTTCTGGAGTCTCTAACACAGCAGAAAACGTGAGTGTGCTGATAACAAAAGAACGCTGTTTCCTACACATACGGACATTATATAGTCCAACTCTGCTTCTGAAACTGATACAAAGTACTGGTCCTCTAAAATCCAATGCTTGTCTGTTAAGATGAGAAACGTGTGAGCTTCGTGAACGATGTAGTTCCTTACAGCTGAAAAGTGAATGCCCTTTCCTGAAAAGAAGTCTTGCTTGTAGGAAGACACAGAGCCTGGGATTTAACTCAATTTCTGAAGGGAAACACACAGCATAATTCTCATCCAGGGATCACACTCTGCTTTACAGCAAGAAGCACGCTCTTGCTTTCTAGAGTTCTAATACAGCAGGAAATCTGAGTGTGTCCAGAACAAAAGAACGGTGTTTCCTACACATACGGACCATATGTAGTACAAATCTGCTTCTGAAACTGAAACAATGCACTGGTCCTCTAACATCCAATACTTGTCAGTTAAGATGAGAAACCTGTGATCTTCGTGAACGATGTAGTTCGTTTGAGCAGAAAAGTGACTGCCCTTACCTGAAATGAAGTCTTGCTTGTAGGAAGACTCAGAGCCTGGGATTTAACTCCATTTGTGAAGTGAATCACACAGCAGTGTTCTCATCCATTGATCACACTCTGCTTTAGAACAAGAAGCACGCTCTTGCTTTCTAGAGTCTCTAAGACAGCAGGAAACGTGAGTGTGCTGAGAACAAAAGAACGGTGTTTCCTACACATACGGACCATATCTAGTCCAACTCTCCTTCTTAAAGTGATACAAAGCACTGGTCCTCTAACATCCTATGCTTGTCAGTTAAGATGAGAAACGTGTGAGCTTTGAGAATGATGTAGTTCCTTTGAACTGAAAAGTGAGTGCCCTCACCTGTAACGAAGTCTTGCTTGTAGTAAGGCACAGAGCCTGGAATTTAACTCCATCTCTGAAGGGAAACACACAGCAGAGTTCTAATCCATGGATAACACTCTGCTTTAGAGGGAGAAGCACGCTCCTGCTTTCTGGATTCTCTAATACAGCAGGAAACATGAGTGTGCTGAGAACAAAAGAACGGTGTTTTCTACATATTCGGACCATATCTAGTCCAACTCTGTTTCTGAAACTGACACAAAGCACCGGTCCTCTAACATCCAATGCTTGTCAGTTAAGATGAGAAATGTGTGAGCTTTGAGAATGATGTAGTTCCTTTGAACTGAAAAGTGACTGCCGTTACCTGAAATGAAGTCTTGCTTGTAGGAAGACACAGAGATTGGGATTTAACTCCATTTCTGACAGGAAACACACAGCATAGTTCTCATCCATGGATCACACTCTGCTTTAGACTGAGAAGCACGCTCTTGCTTTCTGGAGTCTCTAACACAGCAGGAAACGTGAGTGTGCTGAGAACAAAAGAACGGTGTTTCCTACATATACGGACCATATATAGTTAATTCTTCTTCTGAAACTGATACAAGGCACGGGTCCTTTAACATCCAATGCTTGTCAGTTAAGATGGAAAAGGTGTGAGCTTCATGAACGATGTAGTTCCTTTGAGCAGAAAAGTGAATGCCCTTACCTTAAACGAAGTGTTGCTTGTAGGAAGACACAGAGCCTGGGATTTAACTCCATTTCTGAAGTGAAACACACAGTAGTGTAATCATCCATTGATCACACTCTGCTTTAGAACAAGAAGCACGCTCTTGCTATCTGGAGTCTCTAACAAAGCAGGAAACGTGAGTGTGCTGAGAACAAAAGAACGGTGTTTCCTACATATACGGACCACATCTAGTCCTACTCTTCTTCTGAAACTGATACAAAGCACTGGTCCTCTAACATCCAATGCTTGTCAGTTAAGATGGGAAACGTGTGAGCTTCATGAACGATGTAGTTCGTTTGAGCAGAAAAGTGAATGCCCTTACCTTAAACGAAGTCTTGCTTGTAGTAAGACACAGAGCCTGGGATTTAACTCCTTCTCTGAAGGGAAACACACAGCAGAGTTCTAATCCATGGATCACACTCTGCTTTAGAGCGAGAAGCACGCTCTTGCTTTCTGGAGTCTCTAACACAGCAGGAAACGTGAGTGTGCTGATAACAAAAGAACGCTGTTTCCTACACATACGGACATTATATAGTCCAACTCTGCTTCTGAAACTGATACAAAGTACTGGTCCTCTAAAATCCAATGCTTGTCTGTTAAGATGAGAAACGTGTGAGCTTCGTGAACGATGTAGTTCCTTACAGCTGAAAAGTGAATGCCCTTTCCTGAAAAGAAGTCTTGCTTGTAGGAAGACACAGAGCCTGGGATTTAACTCAATTTCTGAAGGGAAACACACAGCATAATTCTCATCCAGGGATCACACTCTGATTTACAGCAAGAAGCACGCTCTTGCTTTCTAGAGTTCTAATACAGCAGGAAATCTGAGTGTGTCCAGAACAAAAGAACGGTGATTCCTACACATACGGACCATATGTAGTCCAAATCTGCTTCTGAAACTGGTACAATGCACTGGTCCTCTAACATCCAATGCTTGTCAGTTAAGATGAGAAACGTGTGATGTTCGTGAACGATGTAGTTCGTTTGAGCAGAAAAGTGACTGCCCTTACCTGAAACGAAGTCTTGCTTGTAGGAAGACTCAGAGCCTGGGATTTAACTCCATTTCTGAAGTGAAACACACAGCAGTGTTCTCATCCATTGATCACACTCTGCTTTAGAACTAGAAGTACGCTCTTGCTTTCTAGAGTCTCTAAGACAGCAGGAAACGTGAGTGTGCTCAGAACAAAAGAACAGTGTTTCCTACACATACGGACCATATCTTGTCCAACTCTCCTTCTTAAACTGATACAAAGCACTGGTCCTCTAACATCCAATGCTTGTCTGTTAACAAGAGAAATGTGTGAGCTCAGTGAAAGATGTAGTTCGTTTGAGCTGAATAATGACTGCCGTTATCTGAAACGAAGTCTTGCTTGTAGGAAGACACAGAGATTGGGATTTAACTCCATTTCTGAAGGGAAACACACAGCATAGTTCTCATCCATGGATCACACTGTGCTTTAGAGCGAGAAGCACGCTCTTGCTTTCTGGAGTCTCTAACACAGCAGGAAACGTGAGTGTGCTGAGAACAAAAGAACAGTGTTTCCTACACATATGGACCATATCTAGTCCAACTCTTATTCTGAAACTGATACAAAGCACTGACCCGCTAACATCCAATGCTTGCCAGTTAAGATGAGAAACGTGTGAGCTTCGTGAACGATGTAGTTCGTTTGAGCAGATAAGAGACTGCCCTTACCTGAATCGAAGTCTTGCTTGTAGGAAGACTCAGAGCCTGGGATTTAACTCCATTTGTGAAGTGAATCACACAGCAGTGTAATCATCCATTGATCACACTCTGCTTTAGAACAAGAACCACGCTCTTGCTTTCTAGAGTCTCTAAGACAGCAGGAAACGTGTGTGTGCTGAGAACAAAAGAACTGTGTTTCCTACACATACGGACAATATCTAGGGCAACTCTGCTTCTGAAACTGATACAAAGCACTGGTCTTCTAACATCCAATGCTTGTCTGTTAAGATGAGAAACGTGTGAGCTTCGTGAAAGATGTAGTTCTTTTGAGCTGAAAAGTGACTGCCCTTACCTGAAAAGAAGTCTTGCTTGTAGGAAGACACAGGGCCTGGGATTTAACTCCATTTCTGAATGGAAACACACAGCATACTTCTCATCTATGGATCACACTCTGCTTTAGAACAAGAACCACGCTCTTGCTTTCTAGAGTCTCTAATACAGCAGGTAATCTGAGTGTGCCCAGAACAAAAGAACGGTGTTTCCTACACATACGGACCATATGTAGTCCAAATCTGCTTCTGAAACTGATACAAAGCACTGACCCTCTAACATCCAATGCTTGTCAGTTAAGATGAGAAACGTGTGATCTTCGTGAATGATGTAGTTCGTTTGAGCAGAAAAGTGACTGCCCTTATCTGAATCGAAGTCTTGCGTGCAGGAAGACTCAGAGCCTGGGATTTAACTCCATTTCTGTAGTGAAACACACAGCAGTGTAGTCATCCTTTGATCACACTCTGCTTTAGAACAAGAAGCACGCTCTTGCTATCTGGAGTCTCTAACAAAGCAGGAAACGTGAGTGTGCTGAGAACAAAAGAACGGTGTTTCCTACATATACGGACCACATCTAGTCCTACTCTTCTTCTGAAACTGATACAAAGCACTGGTCCTCTAACATCCAATGCTTGTCAGTTAAGATGGGAAACGTGTGAGCTTCCTGAACGCTGTAGTTCGTTTGAGCAGAAAAGTGAATGCCCTTACCTTAAACGAAGTCTTGCTTGTAGGAAGACTCAGAGCCTGGGATTTAACTCCATTTGTGAAGTGAATCACACAGCAGTGTTCTCATCCATTGATCACACTCTGCTTTAGAACAAGAAGCACGCTCTTGCTTTCTAGAGTCTCTAAGACAGCAGGAAACGTGAGTGTGCTGAGAACAAAAGAACGGTGTTTCCTACACATACGGACCATATCTAGTCCAACTCTCCTTCTTAAAGTGATACAAAGCACTGGTCCTCTAACATCCAATGCTTGTCTGTTAAGATGAGAAATGTGTGAGCTCAGTGAGCGATGTAGTTCATTTGAGCTGAAAAGTGACTGCCGTTACCTGAAACGAATTCTTGCTTGTAGGAAGACACAGAGATTGGGATTTAACTCCATTTATGAAGGGAAACACACAGCATAGTTCTCATCCATGGATCACACTCTGATTTAGAGCGAGAAGCACGCTTTTGCTTTCTAAAGTCTCTAAGACAGCAGGAAACGTGAGTGTGCTGAGAACAAAAGAACGGTGTTTCCTACACATCCGGACCATATCTAGTCCAACTCTGCTTCTGAAACTGATACAAAGCACTGGCCCGTTAACATCCTATGCTTGTCAGTTAAGATGAGAAACGTGTGAGCTTTGAGAATGATGTAGTTCCTTTGAACTGAAAAGTGAGTGCCCTCACCTGTAACGAAGTCTTGCTTGTAATAAGGCACAGAGCCTGGAATTTAACTCCATCTCTGAAGGGAAACACACAGCAGAGTTCTAATCCATGGATAACACTCTGCTTTAGAGGGAGAAGCACGCTCCTGCTTTCTGGATTCTCTAATACAGCAGGAAACATGAGTGTGCTGAGAACAAAAGAACGGTGTTTTCTACATATTCGGACCATATCTAGTCCAACTCTGTTTCTGAAACTGACACAAAGCACTGGTCCTCTAACATCCAATGCTTGTCAGTTAAGATGAGAAATGTGTGAGCTTTGAGAATGATGTAGTTCCTTTGAACTGAAAAGTGACTGCCGTTACCTGAAATGAAGTCTTGCTTGTAGGAAGACACAGAGATTGGGATTTAACTCCATTTCTGACGGGAAACACACAGCATAGTTCTCATCCATGGATCACACTCTGCTTTAGACTGAGAAGCACGCTCTTGCTTTCTGGAGTCTCTAACACAGCAGGAAACGTGAGTGTGCTGAGAACAAAAGAACGGTGTTTCCTACATATACGGACCATATATAGTCCAATTCTTCTTCTGAAACTGATACAAGGCACTGGTCCTTTAACATCCAATGCTTGTCAGTTAAGATGGAAAAGGTGTGAGCTTCATGAACGATGTAGTTCCTTTGAGCAGAAAAGTGAATGCCCTTACCTTAAACGAAGTGTTGCTTGTAGGAAGACACAGAGCCTGGGATTTAACTCCATTTCTGAAGTGAAACACACAGCAGTGTAATCATCCATTGATCACACTCTGCTTTAGAACAAGAAGCACGCTCTTGCTTTCTAGAGTCTCTAAGACAGCATGAAACGTGTATGTGCTGAGAACAAAAGAACGCTGCTTCCTACACATACGGACCATATCTAGTCCAACTCTGCTTCTGAAACTGATACAAAGCACTGGTCCTCTAACATCCTATGCTTGTCAGTTAAGATGAGAAACGTTTGACCTTTGTGAATGATGTAGTTCCTTTGAACTGAAAAGTGACTGCCCTTACCTGAAACGAAGTCTTGCTTGTAGGAAGACCCAGAGCCTGGGATTTAACTCCATTTCTGAAGGGAAACACACAGCAGAGTTCTAATCCATGTTTCACACTCTGCTTTAGAGCGAGAAGCACGCTCTTGCTTTCTAGAGGCTCTAATACAGCAGGTAATCTGTGTGTGCCCAGAACAAAAGAACGGTGATTCCTACACATACGGACCATATGTAGTCCAAATCTGCTTCTGAAACTGGTACAATGCACTGGTCCTCTAACATCCAATGCTTGTCAGTTAAGATGAGAAACGTGTGAGCTTCGTGAACGATGTAGTTCTTTTGAGCTGAAAAGTGACTGCCCTTACCTGAAAAGAAGTCTTGCTTGTAGGAAGACACAGGGCCTGGGATTTAACTCCATTTCTGAATGGAAACACACAGCATACTTCTCATCTATGGATCACACTCTGCTTTAGAACTAGAAGTACGCTCTTGCTTTCTAGAGTCTCTAAGACAGCAGGAAACGTGAGTGTGCTCAGAACAAAAGAACAGTGTTTCCTACACATACGGACCATATCTTGTCCAACTCTCCTTCTTAAACTGATACAAAGCACTGGTCCTCTAACATCCAATGCTTGTCTATTAACAAGAGAAATGTGTGAGCTCAGTGAACGATGTAGTTCGTTTGAGCTGAATAATGACTGCCGTTACCTGAAACGAAGTCTTGCTTGTAGGAAGACACAGAGATTGGGATTTAACTCCATTTCTGAAGGGAAACACACAGCATAGTTCTCATCCATGGATCACACTCTGCTTTAGAGCGAGAAGCACGCTCTTGCTTTCTGGAGTCTCTAACACAGCAGGAAACGTGAGTGTGCTGAGAACAAAAGAACAGTGTTTCCTACACATACGGACCATATCTAGTCCAACTCTTATTCTGAAACTGATACAAAGCACTGACCCGCTAACATCCAATGCTTGCCAGTTAAGATGAGAAACGTGTGAGCTTCGTGAACGATGTAGTTTGTTTGAGCAGAAAAGAGACTGCCCTTACCTGAATCGAAGTCTTGCTTGTAGGAAGACTCAGAGCCTGGGATTTAACTCCATTTGTGAAGTGAATCACACAGCAGTGTAATCATCCATTGATCACACTCTGCTTTAGAACAAGAACCACGCTCTTGCTTTCTAGAGTCTCTAAGACAGCAGGAAAAGTGTGTGCTGAGAACAAAAGAACTGTGTTTCCTACACATAAGGACAATGTCTAGGTCAACTCTGCTTCTGAAACTGATACAAAGCACTGGTCTTCTAACATCCAATGCTTGTCTGTTAAGATGAGAAACGTGTGAGCTTCGTGAACGATGTAGTTCTTTTGAGCTGAAAAGTGACTGCCCTTACCTGAAAAGAAGTCTTGCTTGTAGGAAGACACAGGGCCTGGGATTTAACTCCATTTCTGAATGGAAACACACAGCATACTTCTCATCTATGGATCACACTCTGCTTTAGAGCAAGAAGCATGCTCTTGCTTTCTAGAGTCTCTAATACAGCAGGTAATCTGAGTGTGCCCAGAACAAAAGAACGGTGTTTCCTACACATACGGACCATATGTAGTCCAAATCTGCTTCTGAAACTGATACAAAGCACTGACCCTCCAACATCCAATGCTTGTCAGTTAAGATGAGAAACGTGTGATCTTCATGAACGATGTAGTTCGCTTGAGCAGAAAAGTGACTGCCCTTATCTGAATCAAAGTCTTGCGTGCAGGAAGACTCAGAGCCTGGGATTTAACTCCATTTCTGTAGTGAAACACACAGCAGTGTAGTCATCCTTTGATCACACTCTGCTTTAGAACAAGAAGCACGCTCTTGCTTTCTAGAGTCTCTAAGACAGCAGGAAACGTGTGTGTGTGCTGAGAACAAAAGAACGGTGTTTCCTACACTTACGGACCATATCTAGTCCAACTCTGTTTCTGAAACTGACACAAAGCACTGGTCCTCTAACATCCAATGCTTGTCAGTTAAGATGAGAAACGTGTGAGCTTTGAGAATGATGTAGTTCCTTTAAAATGAAAAGTGAGTGCCCTCACCTGTAACGAAGTCTTGCTTGTAGTAAGACACAGAGCCTGGGATTTAACTCCTTCTCTGAAGGGAAACACACAGCAGAGTTCTAATCCATGGATCACACTCTGCTTTAGAGTGAGAAGCACGCTCTTGCTTTCTGGAGTCTCTAACACAGCAGGAAACGTGAGTGTGCTGATAACAAAAGAACGCTGTTTCCTACACATACGGACCATATCTAGTCCAACTCTCCTTCTTAAAGTGATACAAAGCACTGGTCCTCTAACATCCAATGCTTGTCTGTTAAGATGAGAAATGTGTGAGCTCAGTGAGCGATGTAGTTCATTTGAGCTGAAAAGTGACTGCCGTTACCTGAAACGAATTCTTGCTTGTAGGAAGACACAGAGATTGGGATTTAACTCCATTTCTGAAGGGAAACACACAGCGTAGTTCTCATCCATGGATCACACTCTGCTTTAGAGCGAGAAGCACGCTCTTGCTTTCTAGATTCTCTAATACAGCAGGTAATCTGAGGGTGCCCAGAACAAAAGAACGGTGTTTCCTAAACATACAGACCATATGTAATCCAAATGTGCTTCTGAAACTGATACAAAGCACTGGCCCTCTAACATCCAATGCTTGTCAGTTAAGATGAGAAACGTGTGATCTTCATGAACGATGTAGTTCTTTTGAGCAGAAAAGTGACTGCCCTTACCTGAATCGAAGACTTGCTTGTAGGAAGACTCAGATACTGGGATTTAACTCCATTTCTGAAGTGAAACACACAGCAGTGTTCTCATCCATTGATCACACTCTGCTTTGGAGTGAGAAGCACGCTCTTGCTTTCTAAGTCTCTAATACAGCAGGTAATCTGAGTGTGCTGAGAACAAAAGAACCCTGTTTTCTACAAATACGGACATTATATAGTCCAACTCTTCTTCTGAAACTGACACAAAGCACTGGTCCTCTAAAATCCAATGCTTGTCTGTTAAGATGAGAAACGTGTGAGCTTCGTGAACGATGTAGTTCCTTTCAGCTGAAAAGTGACTGCCCTTACCTGAAAATAAGTCTTGCATGTAGGAAGACACAGAGCCTGGGATTTAACTCCATTTCTGAAGTGAAATACACCGCAGTGTAATCATCCTTTGATCACACTCTGCTTTAGAACAAGAACCATGCTCTTGCTTTCTAGAGTCTCTAAGACAGCAGGAAACGTGTATGTGCTGAGAACAAAAGAACTGTGTTTCCTACACATACGGACCATATCTAGTTCAACTCTGCTTCTGAAACTGATACAAAGCACTGGTCCTCTAACATACAATGCTTGTCTGTTAAGATGAGAAACGTGTGAGCTTCGTGAACGATGTAGTTCCTTTCAGCTGAAAAGTGACTGCCCTTACCTGAAAAGAAGTCTTGCTTGTAGAAAGACACAGAGCCTGGGATTTAACTCCATTTCTGAATGGAAACACACAGCATACTTCTCATCAATGGATCACACTCTGCTTTAGAGCGAGAATCACGCTCCTGCTTTCTGGAGTCTCTAAGACAGCAGGAAATGTGAGTGTGCTGAAACAAAAGAACGGTGTTTCCTACACATACGGACCATATCTAGTCCAACTCTGCTTCTGAAACTGATACAAAGCATTGGTCCTCTAACATCCAATGCTTGTCTGTTAAGATGAGAAACACGTGAGGTCAGTGAACTATGTAGTTCGTTTGAGCTGAAAAGTGCCTGCCCTTACCTGAAACGAAGTCTTGCTTGTAGGAAGACACAGAGCCTGGGATTTAACTCCATTTCTGAAGGGAAACACACAGCATAGTTCTCATCCATGGATCACACTCTGCTTTAGAGCGAGAAGCACGCTCTTGCTTTCTAAAGTCTCTAAGACAGCAGGAAACGTGAGTGTGCTGAGAACAAAAGAACGGTGTTTCCTACACATACGGACCATATGTAGTCAAACTCTGCTTCTGAAAATGATACAAAGCACTGGTCATCTAACATCCTATGCTTGTCAGTTAAGATGAGAAACGTGTGAGCTTTGTGAATGATGTAGTTCCTTTGAACTGAAAAGTGACTGCCCTTACCTGAAACGAAGTCTTGCTTGTAGTAAGACACAGAGCCTGGGATTTAACTCCATTTCTGAAGGGAACCACACAGCATTTTTCTCATCCATGGATCACACTCTGCTTTAGAGCGAGAAGCACGCTCTTGCTTTTAGAGTCTCTAATATAGCAGGTAATCTGAGTGTGCCCAGAACAAAGGAACGGTGTTTCCTACACATACTGACCACATCTAGTCCTACTCTTCTTCTGAAACTGATACAAAGCACTGGTCCTCTAACATCCAATGCTTGTCAGTTAAGATGGGAAACGTGTGAGCTTCGTGAACAATGTAGTTCGTTTGAGCAGAAAAGTGAATGCCCTTACCTTAAACGAAGTCTTGCTTGCAGGAAGACACAGAGCCTGGGATTTAACTCCATTTCTGAAGTAAAACACACAGCAGTGTTACATCCATTGATCATACTCTGCTTTAGAATAAGAAGCACGCTCTTGCTTTGTGGAGTCTCTAAGACAGCAGGAGACGTGTGTGTGTGCTGAGAACAAAACAACGGTGTTTTCTACACATACGGACCATATCTAGTCCAACTCTGTTTCTGAAACTGACACAAAGCACTGGTCCTCTAACATCCAATGCTTGTCATTTAAGATGAGAAACTTGTGAGCTTTGAGAATGATGTAGTTCCTTTGAAATGAAAAGTGAGTGCCCTCACCTGTAACGAAGTCTTGCTTGTAGTAAGACACAGAGCCTGGGATTTAACTCCATCTCTGAGGGGAAACACACAGCAGAGTTCTAATCCATGGATCACACTCTCCTTTAGAGCAAGAAGCATGCTCTTGCTTTCTGGAATCTCTAAGACAGCAGGAAACGTGAGTGTGCTGAGAACAAAAGAACGGTGTTTCCTACATGTACGGACCATATCTAGTCCAACTCTTCTTCTGTAACTGATACAAAGCACTGGTCCTCTAACATCCAATGCTTGTCATTTAAGATGGAAAACGTGTGGGCTTCATGAATGATGTAGTTCCTTTGAGCAGAAAAGTGAATGCCCTTACCTTAAACGAAGTCTTGCTTGTAGGAAGACCCAGAGCCTGGGATTTAACTCCATTTCTGAAGTGAAACACACAGCAGTGTAATCATCCATTGATCACACTCTGCTTTAGAACAAGAACCACGCTCTTGCTTTCTAGAGTCTCTAAGACAGCAGGGAACGTGAGTGTGCTGATAACAAAAGAACGCTGTTTCCTACACATACGGACATTATATAGTCCAACTCTGCTTCTGAAACTGATACAAAGCACTGGCCCTCTAAAATCCAATGCTTCTCTGTTAAGATGAGAAACGTGTGAGCTTCGTGAACGATGTAGTTCCTTTCAGCTGAAAAGTGAATGCCCTTTCCTGAAAAGAAGTCTTGCTTGTAGGAAGACACAGAGCCTGGGATTTAACTCAATTTCTGAAGGGAAACACACAGCATAATTCTCATCCATGGATCACACTCTGCTTTACAGCAAGAAGCACGCTCTTGCTTTCTAGAGTTCTAATACAGCAGGAAATCTGAGTGTGTCCAGAACAAAAGAACGGTGTTTCCTACACATACGGACCATATGTAGTACAAATCTGCTTCTGAAACTGATACAATGCACTGGTCCTCTAACATCCAATACTTGTCAGTTAAGATGAGAAACGTGTGATCTTCGTGAACGATGTAGTTCTTTTGAGCAAAAAAGTGACTGCCCTTACCTGAAATGAAGTCTTGCTTGTAGGAAGACTCAGAGCCTGGGATTTAACTCCATTTGTGAAGTGAATCACACAGCAGTGTTCTCATCCATTGATTATACTCTGCTTTCGAACAAGAAGCACGCTCTTGCTTTCTAGAGTCTCTAAGACAGCAGGAAACGTGAGTGTGCTGAGAACAAAAGAACTGTGTTTCCTACACATACGGACCATATCTAGTCCAACTCTACTTCTTAAAGTGATACAAAGCACTGGTCCTTTAACATCCAATGCTTGTCTGTTAAGATGAGAAATGTGTGAGCTCAGTGAGCGATGTAGTTCATTTAAGCTGAAAAGTCACTGCCGTTACCTGAAACGAATTCTTGCTTGTAGGAAGACACAGAGATTGGGATTTAACTCCATTTCTGAAGGGAAACACACAGCATAGTTCTCATCAATGGATCACACTCTGCTTTAGAGCGAGAAGCACGCTCTTGCTTTCTGGAGTCTCTAAGACAGCAGGAAATGTGAGTGTGCTGAAACAAAAGAACGGTGTTTCCTACACATACGGACCATATCTAGTCCAACTCTGCTTCTGAAACTGATACAAAGCACTGGTCCTCTAACATCCTATGCTTGTCAGTTAAGATGAGAAACGTTTGAGCTTTGTGAATGATGTATTTCCTTTGAACTAAAAAGTGACTGCCCTTACCTGAAACAAATTCTTGCTTGTAGTAAGACCCAGAGCCTGGGATTTAACTCCATCTCTGAAGGGAAACACACAGCAGAGTTCTAATCCATGGATCACACTCTGCTTTAGAGCGAGAAGCACACTCTTGCTTTCTAGATTCTCTAATACAGCAGGTAATCTGAGTGTGCCCAGAACAAAAGAACGGTGATTCCTACACATACAGACCATATGTAGTCCAAATCTGATTCTGAAACTGGTACAATGCACTGGTCCTCTAACATCCAATGCTTGTCAGTTAAGATGAGAAACGTGTGATCTTCGTGAACGATGTAGTTCTTTTGAGCAGAAAAGTGACTGCCCTTACCTGAAACGAAGTCTTGCTTGTAGGAAGACACAGTGCCTGGGATTTAACTCCATTTCTGAAGTGAAACACACAGCAGTGTTCTCATCCATTGATAACACTCTGCTTTAGAACTAGAAGCACGCTCTTGCTTTCTAGAGTCTCTAAGACAGCAGGAAACGTGAGTGTGCTCAGAACAAAAGAACAGTGTTTCCTACACATACGGACCATATCTTGTCCAACTCTCCTTCTTAAACTGATACAAAGCACTGGTCCTCTAACATCCAATGCTTGTCTGTTAAAAAGAGAAATGTGTGAGCTCAGTGAATGATGTAGTTCTTTTGAGCTGAATAGTGACTGCCGTTACCTGAAACGAAGTCTTGCTTGTAGGAAGACACAGAGATTGGGATTTAACTCCATTTCTGAAGGGAAACACACAGCATATTTCTCATCCATGGATCACACTGTGCTTTAGAGCGAGAAGCACGCTCTTGCTTTCTGGAGTCTCTAACACAGCAGGAAACGTGAGTGTGCTGAGAACAAAAGAACGGTGTTTCCTACACATACGGACCATATCTAGTCTAACTCTTATTCTGAAACTGATACAAAGCACTGACCCGCTAACATCCAATGCTTGCCAGTTAAGATGAGAAACGTGTGAGCTTCGTGAACGATGTAGTTCGTTTGAGCAGAAAGGAGACTGCCCTTACCTGAATCGAAGTCTTGCTTGTAGGAAGACACAGAGCCTGGGATTTAACTCCATTTCTGAATGGAAACACACAGCATACTTCTCATCTATGGATCATACTCTGCTTTAGAGCAAGAAGCATGCTCTTCCTTTCTAGAGTCTCTAATACAGCAGGTAATCTGAGTGTGCCCAGAACAAAAGAACGGTGTTTCCTACACATACGGACCATATGTAGTCCAAATCTGCTTCTGAAACTGATCCAATGACTGACCCTCTAACATCCAATGCTTGTCAGTTAAGATGAGAAACGTGTGATCTGCGTGAACGATGTAGTTCGTTTGAGCAGAAAAGTGACTGCCCTTACCTGAATCGAAGTCTTGCTTGTAGGAAGACTCAGAGCCTGGGATTTAACTCCATTTCTGAAGTGAAATACACAGCAGTGTAATCATCCATTGATCACACTCTGCTTTAGACCAAGAAGCACGCTCTTGCTTTCTAGAGTCTATAAGACAGCAGGAAACGTGTGTGTGCTGAGAACAAAAGAACGGTGTTTCCTACACATACGGACCATATCTAGTCCAACTCTCCTTCTTAAAGTGATTCAAAGCACTGGTCCTCTAATATCCAATGCTTGTCTGTTAAGATGAGAAATGTGTGAGCTCAGTGAGCGATGTAGTTCATTTGAGCTGAAAAGTGACTGCCGTTACCTGAAACGAATTCTTGCTTGTAGGAAGACAAAGAGATTGGGATTTAACTCCATTTCTGAAGGGAAACACACAGCATAGTTCTCATCAATGGATCACTCTCTGCTTTAGAGCGAGAAGCACGCTCTTGCTTTCTGGAGTCTCTAAGACAGCAGGAAATGTGAGTGTGCTGAAACAAAAGAACGGTGTTTCCTACACATACGGACCATATCTAGTCCAACTCTGCTTCTGAAACTGATACAAAGCACTGACCCTCTAACATCCAATGCTTGTCAGTTAAGATGAGAAACGTGTGATCTTCGTGAACGATGTAGTTCGTTTGAGCAGAAAAGTGACTGCCCTTATCTGAATCGAAGTCTTGCTTGTAGGAAGACACAGAGCCTGGGATTTAACTCCATTTCTGAAGTGAAACACACAGCAGTGTTACATCCATTGATCATACTCTGCTTTAGAACAAGAAGCATGCTCTTGCTTTCTAGAGTCTCTAAGACAGCAGGAAACGTGATTTTGCTGAGAACAAAAGAACGGTGTTTCCTACACATACAGACCATATCTAGTCCAACTCTCCTTCTAAAACTGAGACAAAGCACTGGTCCTCTAACATCCAAGGATTGTCTGTTAAGATGAGAAACATGTGAGCTCCGTGAAAGGATGTAGTTCGTTTGAGCTGAAAAGTGACTGCCCTTACCTGAAACGAAGTCTTGCTTGTAGGAAGACACAGAGCCTGGGATTTAACTCCATTTCTGAAGGGAAACACACAGCATAGTTCTCATCCATGGATCACACTGTGCTTTAGAGCGAGAAGCATGCTCTTGCTTTCTGGAATCTCTAACACAGCAGGAAACGTGAGTGTGCTGAGAACAAAAGAACGGTGTTTCCTACACATACGGACCATATCTAGTCTAACTCTTATTCTGAAACTGATACAAAGCACTGACCCGCTAACATCCAATGCTTGCCAGTTAAGATGAGAAACGTGTGAGCTTCGTGAACGATGTAGTTCGTTTGAGCAGAAAGGAGACTGCCCTTACCTGAATCGAAGTCTTGCTTGTAGGAAGACTCAGAGCCTGGGATTTAACTCCATTTCTGAAGTGAAACACACAGCAGTGTAATCATCCATTGATCACACTCTGCTTTAGAACAAGAACCACGCTCTTGCTTTCTAGAGTCTCTAAGACAGCAGGGAACGTGAGTGTGCTGGTAACAAAAGAACGCTGTTTCCTACACATACGGACATTATATAGTCCAACTCTGCTTCTGAAACTGATACAAAGCACTGGTCCTCTAAAATCCAATGCTTGTCTGTTAAGATGAGAAACGTGTGAGCTTCGTGAACGATGTAGTTCCTTTCAGCTGAAAAGTGAATGCCCTTTCCTGAAAAGAAGTCTTGCTTGTAGGAAGACACAGAGCCTGGGATTTAACTCAATTTCTGAAGGGAAACACACAGCATAATTCTCATCCATGGCTCACACTCTGCTTTACAGCAAGAAGCACGCTCTTGCTTTCTAGAGTTCTAATACAGCAGGAAATCTGAGTGTGTCCAGAACAAAAGAACGGTGTTTCCTACACATACGGACCATATGTAGTACAAATCTGCTTCTGAAACTGATACAATGCACTGGTCCTCTAACATCCAATACTTGTCAGTTAAGATGAGAAACGTGTGATCTTCGTGAACGATGTAGTTCGTTTGAGCAAAAAAGTGACTGCCCTTACCTGAAATGAAGTCTTGCTTGTAGGAAGACTCAGAGCCTGGGATTTAACTCCATTTGTGAAGTGAATCACACAGCAGTGTTCTCATCCATTGATTATACTCTGCTTTAGAACAAGAAGCACGCTCTTGCTTTCTAGAGTCTCTAAGACAGCAGGAAACGTGAGTGTGCTGAAAACAAAAGAACGGTGTTTCCTACACATACGGACCATATCTAGTCCAACTCTGCTTCTGAAACTGATACAAAGCACTGGTCCTCTAACATCTTATGCTTGTCAGTTAAGATGAGAAACGTTTGAGCTTTGTGAATGATGTATTTCCTTTGAACTAAAAAGTGACTGCCCTTACCTGAAACAAATTCTTGCTTGTAGTAAGACCCAGAGCCTGGGATTTAACTCCATCTCTGAAGGGAAACACACAGCAGAGTTCTAATCCATGGATCACACTCTGCTTTAGAGCGAGAAGCACACTCTTGCTTTCTAGATTCTCTAATACAGCAGGTAATCTGAGTGTGCCCAGAACAAAAGAACGGTGATTCCTACACATACAGACCATATGTAGTCCAAATCTGATTCTGAAACTGGTACAATGCACTGGTCCTCTAACATCCAATGCTTGTCAGTTAAGATGAGAAACGTGTGATCTTCGTGAACGATGTAGTTCTTTTGAGCAGAAAAGTGACTGCCCTTACCTGAAACGAAGTCTTGCTTGTAGGAAGACACAGTGCCTGGGATTTAACTCCATTTCTGAAGTGAAACACACAGCAGTGTTCTCATCCATTGATAACACTCTGCTTTAGAACTAGAAGCACGCTCTTGCTTTCTAGAGTCTCTAAGACAGCAGGAAACGTGAGTGTGCTCAGAACAAAAGAACAGTGTTTCCTACACATACGGACCATATCTTGTCCAACTCTCCTTCTTAAACTGATACAAAGCACTGGTCCTCTAACATCCAATGCTTGTCTGTTAAAAAGAGAAATGTGTGAGCTCAGTGAATGATGTAGTTCTTTTGAGCTGAATAGTGACTGCCGTTACCTGAAACGAAGTCTTGCTTGTAGGAAGACACAGAGATTGGGATTTAACTCCATTTCTGAAGGGAAACACACAGCATATTTCTCATCCATGGATCACACTGTGCTTTAGAGCGAGAAGCACGCTCTTGCTTTCTGGAGTCTCTAACACAGCAGGAAACGTGAGTGTGCTGAGAACAAAAGAACGGTGTTTCCTACACATACGGACCATATCTAGTCTAACTCTTATTCTGAAACTGATACAAAGCACTGACCCGCTAACATCCAATGCTTGCCAGTTAAGATGAGAAACGTGTGAGCTTCGTGAACGATGTAGTTCGTTTGAGCAGAAAGGAGACTGCCCTTACCTGAATCGAAGTCTTGCTTGTAGGAAGACACAGAGCCTGGGATTTAACTCCATTTCTGAATGGAAACACACAGCATACTTCTCATCTATGGATCATACTCTGCTTTAGAGCAAGAAGCATGCTCTTCCTTTCTAGAGTCTCTAATACAGCAGGTAATCTGAGTGTGCCCAGAACAAAAGAACGGTGTTTCCTACACATACGGACCATATGTAGTCCAAATCTGCTTCTGAAACTGATCCAATGACTGACCCTCTAACATCCAATGCTTGTCAGTTAAGATGAGAAACGTGTGATCTGCGTGAACGATGTAGTTCGTTTGAGCAGAAAAGTGACTGCCCTTACCTGAATCGAAGTCTTGCTTGTAGGAATACTCAGAGCCTGGGATTTAACTCCATTTCTGAAGTGAAATACACAGCAGTGTAATCATCCATTGATCACACTCTGCTTTAGACCAAGAAGCACGCTCTTGCTTTCTAGAGTCTATAAGACAGCAGGAAACGTGTGTGTGCTGAGAACAAAAGAACGGTGTTTCCTACACATACGGACCATATCTAGTCCAACTCTCCTTCTTAAAGTGATTCAAAGCACTGGTCCTCTAATATCCAATGCTTGTCTGTTAAGATGAGAAATGTGTGAGCTCAGTGAGCGATGTAGTTCATTTGAGCTGAAAAGTGACTGCCGTTACCTGAAACGAATTCTTGCTTGTAGGAAGACAAAGAGATTGGGATTTAACTCCATTTCTGAAGGGAAACACACAGCATAGTTCTCATCAATGGATCACTCTCTGCTTTAGAGCGAGAAGCACGCTCTTGCTTTCTGGAGTCTCTAAGACAGCAGGAAATGTGAGTGTGCTGAAACAAAAGAACGGTGTTTCCTACACATACGGACCATATCTAGTCCAACTCTGCTTCTGAAACTGATACAAAGCACTGACCCTCTAACATCCAATGCTTGTCAGTTAAGATGAGAAACGTGTGATCTTCGTGAACGATGTAGTTCGTTTGAGCAGAAAAGTGACTGCCCTTATCTGAATCGAAGTCTTGCTTGTAGGAAGACACAGAGCCTGGGATTTAACTCCATTTCTGAAGTGAAACACACAGCAGTGTTACATCCATTGATCATACTCTGCTTTAGAACAAGAAGCATGCTCTTGCTTTCTAGAGTCTCTAAGACAGCAGGAAACGTGATTTTGCTGAGAACAAAAGAACGGTGTTTCCTACACATACAGACCATATCTAGTCCAACTCTCCTTCTAAAACTGAGACAAAGCACTGGTCCTCTAACATCCAAGGATTGTCTGTTAAGATGAGAAACATGTGAGCTCCGTGAAAGGATGTAGTTCGTTTGAGCTGAAAAGTGACTGCCCTTACCTGAAACGAAGTCTTGCTTGTAGGAAGACACAGAGCCTGGGATTTAACTCCATTTCTGAAGGGAAACACACAGCATAGTTCTCATCCATGGATCACACTGTGCTTTAGAGCGAGAAGCATGCTCTTGCTTTCTGGAATCTCTAACACAGCAGGAAACGTGAGTGTGCTGAGAACAAAAGAACGGTGTTTCCTACACATACGGACCATATCTAGTCTAACTCTTATTCTGAAACTGATACAAAGCACTGACCCGCTAACATCCAATGCTTGCCAGTTAAGATGAGAAACGTGTGAGCTTCGTGAACGATGTAGTTCGTTTGAGCAGAAAGGAGACTGCCCTTACCTGAATCGAAGTCTTGCTTGTAGGAAGACTCAGAGCCTGGGATTTAACTCCATTTCTGAAGTGAAACACACAGCAGTGTAATCATCCATTGATCACACTCTGCTTTAGAACAAGAACCACGCTCTTGCTTTCTAGAGTCTCTAAGACAGCAGGGAACGTGAGTGTGCTGGTAACAAAAGAACGCTGTTTCCTACACATACGGACATTATATAGTCCAACTCTGCTTCTGAAACTGATACAAAGCACTGGTCCTCTAAAATCCAATGCTTGTCTGTTAAGATGAGAAACGTGTGAGCTTCGTGAACGATGTAGTTCCTTTCAGCTGAAAAGTGAATGCCCTTTCCTGAAAAGAAGTCTTGCTTGTAGGAAGACACAGAGCCTGGGATTTAACTCAATTTCTGAAGGGAAACACACAGCATAATTCTCATCCATGGATCACACTCTGCTTTACAGCAAGAAGCACGCTCTTGCTTTCTAGAGTTCTAATACAGCAGGAAATCTGAGTGTGTCCAGAACAAAAGAACGGTGTTTCCTACACATACGGACCATATGTAGTACAAATCTGCTTCTGAAACTGATACAATGCACTGGTCCTCTAACATCCAATACTTGTCAGTTAAGATGAGAAACGTGTGATCTTCGTGAACGATGTAGTTCGTTTGAGCAAAAAAGTGACTGCCCTTACCTGAAATGAAGTCTTGCTTGTAGGAAGACTCAGAGCCTGGGATTTAACTCCATTTGTGAAGTGAATCACACACCAGTGTTCTCATCCATTGATTATACTCTGCTTTAGAACAAGAAGCACGCTCTTGCTTTCTAGAGTCTCTAAGACAGCAGGAAACGTGAGTGTGCTGAAAACAAAAGAACGGTGTTTCCTACACATACGGACCATATCTAGTCCAACTCTGCTTCTGAAACTGATACAAAGCACTGGTCCTCTAACATCTTATGCTTGTCAGTTAAGATGAGAAACGTTTGAGCTTTGTGAATGATGTATTTCCTTTGAACTAAAAAGTGACTGCCCTTACCTGAAACAAATTCTTGCTTGTAGTAAGACCCAGAGCCTGGGATTTAACTCCATCTCTGAAGGGAAACACACAGCAGAGTTCTAATCCATGGATCACACTCTGCTTTAGAGCGAGAAGCACACTCTTGCTTTCTAGATTCTCTAATACAGCAGGTAATCTGAGTGTGCCCAGAACAAAAGAACGGTGATTCCTACACATACAGACCATATGTAGTCCAAATCTGATTCTGAAACTGGTACAATGCACTGGTCCTCTAACATCCAATGCTTGTCAGTTAAGATGAGAAACGTGTGATCTTCGTGAACGATGTAGTTCTTTTGAGCAGAAAAGTGACTGCCCTTACCTGAAACGAAGTCTTGCTTGTAGGAAGACACAGTGCCTGGGATTTAACTCCATTTCTGAAGTGAAACACACAGCAGTGTTCTCATTCATTGATCACACTCTGCTTTAGAACTAGAAGCACGCTCTTGCTTTCTAGAGTCTCTAAGACAGCAGGAAACGTGAGTGTGCTCAGAACAAAAGAACAGTGTTTCCTACACATACGAACCATATCTTGTCCAACTCTCCTTCTTAAACTGATACAAAGCACTGGTCCTCTAACATCCAATGCTTGTCTGTTAAAAAGAGAAATGTGTGAGCTCAGTGAATGATGTAGTTCGTTTGAGCTGAATAGTGACTGCCGTTACCTGAAACGAAGTCTTGCTTGTAGGAAGACACAGAGATTGGGATTTAACTCCATTTCTGAAGGGAAACACACAGCATATTTCTCATCCATGGATCACACTGTGCTTTAGAGCGAGAAGCACGCTCTTGCTTTCTGGAGTCTCTAACACAGCAGGAAACGTGAGTGTGCTGAGAACAAAAGAACGGTGTTTCCTACACGTACGGACCATATCTAGTCTAACTCTTATTCTGAAACTGATACAAAGCACTGACCCGCTAACATCCAATGCCTGTCAGTTAAGATGAGAAACGTGTGATCTTCGTGAACGATGTAGTTCGTTTGAGCAGAAAAGTGACTGCCCTTATCTGAATCGAAGTCTTGCTTGTAGGAAGACACAGAGCCTGGGATTTAACTCCATTTCTGAAGTGAAACACACAGCAGTGTTACATCCATTGATCATACTCTGCTTTAGAACAAGAAGCATGCTCTTGCTTTCTAGAGTCTCTAAGACAGCAGGAAACGTGATTTTGCTGAGAACAAAAGAACGGTGTTTCCTACACATACAGACCATATCTAGTCCAACTCTCCTTCTTAAACTGAGACAAAGCACTGGTCCTCTAACATCCAAGGCTTGTCTGTTAAGATGAGAAACATGTGAGCTCCGTGAACGATGTAGTTCGTTTGAGCTGAAAAGTGACTGCCCTTACCTGAAACAAAGTCTTGCTTGTAGGAAGACACAGAGCCTGGGATTTAACTCCATTTCTGAAGGGAAACACACAGCATAGTTCTCATCCATGGATCACACTGTGCTTTAGAGCGAGAAGCATGCTCTTACTTTCTGGAGTCTCTAACACAGCAGGAAACGTGAGTGTGCTGAGAACAAAAGAACGGTGTTTCCTACACATACGGACCATATCTAGTCTAACTCTTATTCTGAAACTGATACAAAGCACTGACCCGCTAACATCCAATGCTTGCCAGTTAAGATGAGAAACGTGTGAGCTTCGTGAACGATGTAGTTCCTTTGAGCAGAAAGGAGACTGCCCTTACCTGAATCGAAGTCTTGCTTGTAGGAAGACTCAGAGCCTGGGATTTAACTCCATTTCTGAAGTGAAACACACAGCAGTGTAATCATCCATTGATCACACTCTGCTTTAGAACAAGAACCACGCTCTTGCTTTCTAGAGTCTCTAAGACAGCAGGAAATGTGTGTGTGCTGAGAACAAAAGAACTGTGTTTCCTACACATACAGACCATATCTAGTTCAACTCTGCTTCTTAAACTGATACAAAGCACTGGTCTTCTAACATCCAATGCTTGTCTGTTAAGATGAGAAACATGTGAGCTACGTGAACGATGTAGTTCGTTTGAGCTGAAAAGTGACTGCCCTTACCTGAAAAGAAGTCTTGCTTGTAGGAAGACACAGAGCCTGGGATTTAACTCCATTTCTGAATGGAAACACACAGCATACTTCACATCTATGGATCATACTCTGCTTTAGAGCAAGAAGCATGCTCTTGCTTTCTAGAGTCTCTAATACAGCAGGTAATCTGAGTGTGCCCAGAACAAAAGAACGGTGTTTCCTACACATACGGACCATATGTAGTCCAAATCTTCTTCTGAAACTGATACAAAGGACTGACCCTCTAACATCCAATTCTTGTCAGTTAAGATGAGAAACGTGTGATCTGCGTGAACGATGTAGTTCGTTTGAGCAGAAAAGTGACTGCCCTTACCTGAAACGAAGTCTTGCTTGTAGGAAGACACAGAGCCTGGGATTTAACTCCATTTCTGAAGGCAAACACACAGCATAGTTCTCATCCATGGATCACACTCTGCTTTAGAGCGAGAAGCACGCTCTTGCTTTCTAAAGTCTCTAAGACAGCAGGAAACGTGAGTGTGCTGAGAACAAAAGAACGGTGTTTCATACACATACGGACCATATCTAGTCCAACTCTGCTTCTGAAACTTAAACAAAGCACTGGTCCTCTAACATCCTATGCTTGTCAGTTAAGATGAGAAACGTGTGAGCTTTGTGAATGATGTAGTTCCTTTGAACTGAAAAGTGACTGCCCTTACCTGAAACGAAGTCTTGCTTGTAGTAAGACACAGAGCCTGGGATTTAACTCCATTTCTGAAGGGAAACACACAGCATTTTTCTCATCCATTGATCACACTCTGCTTTAGAGCGAGAAGCACGCTCTTGCTTTTAGAGTCTCTAATATAGCAGGTAATCTGAGTGTGCCCAGAACAAAGGAACGGTGTTTCCTACACATACGGACCACATCTAGTCCTTCTCTTCTTCTGAAACTGATACAAAGCACTGGTCCTCTAACATCCAATGCTTGTCAGTTAAGATGGGAAACGTGTGAGCTCCGTGAACGATGTAGTTCGTTTGAGCAGAAAAGTGAATGCCCTTACCTTAAACGAAGTCTTGTTTGTAGAAAGACACAGAGCCTGGGATTTAACTCCATTTCTGAAGTGAAACACACAGCAGTGTTACATCCATTGATCATACTCTGCTTTAGAATAAGAAGCACGCTCTTGCTTTGTGGAGTCTCTAAAACAGCAGGAAACGTGTGTGTGTGCTGAGAACAAAAGAACGGTGTTTCCTACACATACGGACCATATCTAGTCCAACTCTGTTTCTGAAACTGACACAAAGCACTGGTCCTCTAACATCCAATGCTTGTCAGTTAAGATGAGAAACGTGTGAGCTTTTAGAATGATGTAGTTCCTTTGAAATGAAAAGTGAGTGCCCTCACCTGTAACGAAGTCTTGCATGTAGTAAGACACAGAGCCTGGGATTTAACTCCATCTCTGAAGGGGAACACACAGCAGAGTTCTAATCCATGGATCACACTCTGCTTTAGAGCAAGAAGCACGCTCTTGCTTTCTGGAGTCTCCAACACAGCAGGAAACGTGAGTGTGCTGAGAACAAAAGAACGGTGTTTCCTACATATACGGACCATATCTAGTCGAACTCTTCTTCTGTAACTGATACAAAGCACTGGTCCTCTAACATCCAATGCTTGTCATTTAAGATGGAAAACGTGTGAGCTTCATGAACGATGTAGTTCCTTTGAGCAGAAAAGTGAATGCCCTTACCTTAAATGACGTCTTGCTTGTAGGAAGACACAGAGCCTGGGATTTAACTCCATTTCTGAAGTGAAACACACAGCAGTGTAATCATCCATTGATCACACTCTGCTTTAGATCAAGAAGCACGCTCTTGCTTTCTAGAGTCTCTAAGACAGCAGGAAACGTGAGTGTGCTGATAACAAAAGAACGCTGTTTCCTACACATACGGACATTATATAGTCCAACTCTGCTTCTGAAACTGATACAAAGCACTGGTCCTCTAAAATCCAATGCTGGTCTGTTAAGATGAGAAACGTGTGAGCTTCGTGAACGATGTAGTTCCTTTCAGCTGAAAAGTGAATGCCCTTTCCTGAAAAGAAGTCTTGCTTGTAGGAAGACACAGAGCCTGGGATTTAACTCAATTTCTGAAGGGAAACACACAGCATAATTCTCATCCATGGATCACACTCTGCTTTACAGCAAGAAGCACGCTCTTGCTTTCTAGAGTTCTAATACAGCAGGAAATCTGAGTGTGTCCAGAACAAAAGAACGGTGTTTCCTACACATACGGACCATATGTAGTACAAATCTGCTTCTGAAACTGATACAATGCACTGGTCCTCTAACATCCAATACTTGTCAGTTAAGATGAGAAACGTGTGATCTTCGTGAACGATGTAGTTCGTTTGAGCAGAAAAGTGACTGCCCTTACCTGAAATGAAGTCTTGCTTGTAGGAAGACTCAGAGCCTGGGATTTAACTCCATTTGTGAAGTGAATCACACAGCAGTGTTCTCATCCATTGATCACACTCTGCTTTAGAACAAGAAGCATGCTCTTGCTTTCTAGAGTCTCTAAGACAGCAGGAAACGTGTGTGTGCTGAGAACAAAAGAACGGTGTTACCTAAACATACGGACCATATCTAGTCCAACTCTCCTTCTTAAAGTGATACAAAGCACTGGTCCTCTAACATCCAATGCTTGTGTGTTAAGATGAGAAATGTGTGAGCTCAGTGAGCGATGTAGTTCATTTGAGCTGAAAAGTGACTGCCGTTACCTGAAACGAATTCTTGGTTGTAGGAAGACACAGAGATTGGGATTTAACTCCATTTCTGAAGGGAAACACACAGCATAGTTCTCATCAATGGATCACACTCTGCTTTAGAGCGAGAAGCACGCTCTTGCTTTCTGGAGTCTCTAAGACAGCAGGAAATGTGAGTGTGCTGAAACAAAAAACGGTGTTTCCTACACATACGAACCATATCTAGTCCAACTCTGCTTCTGAAACTGATACAAAGCACTGGTCCTCTAACATCCTATGCTTGTCAGTTAAGATGAGAAACGTTTGAGCTTTGTGAATGATATAGTTCCTTTGAACTGAAAAGTGACTGCCCTTACCTGAAACGAATTCTTGCTTGTAGTAAGACCCAGATCCTGGGATTTAACTCCATCTCTGAAGGGAAACACACAGCAGAGTTCTAATCCATGGATCACACTCTGCTTTAGAGCGAGAAGCACGCTCTTGCTTTAAAGATTCTCTAATACAGCAGGTAATCTGAGTGTGCCCAGAACAAAAGAACGGTGATTCCTACACATACAGACCATATGTAGTCCAAATCTGATTCTGAAACTGGTACAATGCACTGGTCCTCTAACATCCAATGCTTGTCAGTTAAGATGAGAAACGTGTGATCTTCGTGAACGATGTAGTTCTTTTGAGCAGAAAAGTGACTGCCCTTACCTGAAACGAAGTCTTGCTTGTAGGAAGACACAGAGCCTGGGATTTAACCCATTTCTGAAGTGAAACACACAGCAGTGTTCTCATCCATTGATCACACTCTGCTTTAGAACTAGAAGCACGCTCTTGCTTTCTAGAGTCTCTAAGACAGCAGGAAACGTGAGTGTGCTCAGAACAAAAGAACAGTGTTTCCTACACATACGGACCATATCTTGTCCAACTCTGCTTCTTAAACTGATAAAAAGCACGGGTCCTCTAACATCCAATGCTTGTCTGTTAACAAGAGAAATGTGTGAGCTCAGTGAACGATGTAGTTCGTTTGAGCTGAATAGTGACTGCCGTTACCTGAAACGAAGTCTTGCTTGTAGGAAGACACAGAGATTGGGATTTAACTCCATTTCTGAAGGGAAACACACAGCATAGTTCTCATCCATGGATCACACTCTGCTTTAGAGCGAGAAGCACGCTCTTGCTTTCTGGAGTCTCTAACACAGCAGGAAACGTGAGTGTGCTGAGAACTAAAGAACGGTGTTTCCTACACATACGGACCATATCTAATCTAACTCTTATTCTGAAACTGATACAAAGCACTGACCCGCTAACATCCAATGCTTGCCAGTTAAGATGAGAAACGTGTGAGCTTCGTGAACGATGTAGTTCGTTTGAGCAGAAAAGAGACTGCCCTTACCTGAATCGAAGTCTTGCTTGTAGGAAGACTCAGAGCCTGGGATTTAACTCCATTTCTGAAGTGAAACACACAGCAGTGTTCTCATCCATTGATCACACTCTGCTTTAGAACAAGAAGCATGCTCTTGCTTTCTAGAGTCTCTAAGACAGCAGGAAACGTGTGTGTGCTGAGAACAAAAGAACGGTGTTACCTAAACATACGGACCATATCTAGTCCAACTCTCCTTCTTAAAGTGATACAAAGCACTGGTCCTCTAACATCCAATGCTTGTGTGTTAAGATGAGAAATGTGTGAGCTCAGTGAGCGATGTAGTTCATTTGAGCTGAAAAGTGACTGCCGTTACCTGAAACGAATTCTTGGTTGTAGGAAGACACAGAGATTGGGATTTAACTCCATTTCTGAAGGGAAACACACAGCATAGTTCTCATCAATGGATCACACTCTGCTTTAGAGCGAGAAGCACGCTCTTGCTTTCTGGAGTCTCTAAGACAGCAGGAAATGTGAGTGTGCTGAAACAAAAAACGGTGTTTCCTACACATACGAACCATATCTAGTCCAACTCTGCTTCTGAAACTGATACAAAGCACTGGTCCTCTAACATCCTATGCTTGTCAGTTAAGATGAGAAACGTTTGAGCTTTGTGAATGATATAGTTCCTTTGAACTGAAAAGTGACTGCCCTTACCTGAAACGAATTCTTGCTTGTAGTAAGACCCAGATCCTGGGATTTAACTCCATCTCTGAAGGGAAACACACAGCAGAGTTCTAATCCATGGATCACACTCTGCTTTAGAGCGAGAAGCACGCTCTTGCTTTAAAGATTCTCTAATACAGCAGGTAATCTGAGTGTGCCCAGAACAAAAGAACGGTGATTCCTACACATACAGACCATATGTAGTCCAAATCTGATTCTGAAACTGGTACAATGCACTGGTCCTCTAACATCCAATGCTTGTCAGTTAAGATGAGAAACGTGTGATCTTCGTGAACGATGTAGTTCTTTTGAGCAGAAAAGTGACTGCCCTTACCTGAAACGAAGTCTTGCTTGTAGGAAGACACAGAGCCTGGGATTTAACCCATTTCTGAAGTGAAACACACAGCAGTGTTCTCATCCATTGATCACACTCTGCTTTAGAACTAGAAGCACGCTCTTGCTTTCTAGAGTCTCTAAGACAGCAGGAAACGTGAGTGTGCTCAGAACAAAAGAACAGTGTTTCCTACACATACGGACCATATCTTGTCCAACTCTGCTTCTTAAACTGATAAAAAGCACGGGTCCTCTAACATCCAATGCTTGTCTGTTAACAAGAGAAATGTGTGAGCTCAGTGAACGATGTAGTTCGTTTGAGCTGAATAGTGACTGCCGTTACCTGAAACGAAGTCTTGCTTGTAGGAAGACACAGAGATTGGGATTTAACTCCATTTCTGAAGGGAAACACACAGCATAGTTCTCATCCATGGATCACACTCTGCTTTAGAGCGAGAAGCACGCTCTTGCTTTCTGGAGTCTCTAACACAGCAGGAAACGTGAGTGTGCTGAGAACTAAAGAACGGTGTTTCCTACACATACGGACCATATCTAATCTAACTCTTATTCTGAAACTGATACAAAGCACTGACCCGCTAACATCCAATGCTTGCCAGTTAAGATGAGAAACGTGTGAGCTTCGTGAACGATGTAGTTCGTTTGAGCAGAAAAGAGACTGCCCTTACCTGAATCGAAGTCTTGCTTGTAGGAAGACTCAGAGCCTGGGATTTAACTCCATTTCTGAAGTGAAACACACAGCAGTGTAATCATCCATTGATCACACTCTGCTTTAGAACAAGAACCACGCTCTTGCTTTCTAGAGTCTCTAAGGCAGCAGGAAACGTGTGTGTGCTGAGAACAAAAGAACTGTGTTTCCTACACATACAGACCATATCTAGTCCAACTCTGTTTCTGAAACTGACACAAAGCACAGGTCCTCTAACATCCAATGCTTTCAGTTAAGATGAGAAACGTGTGAGCTTTGAGAATGATGTAGTTCCTTTGAAATGAAAAGTGAGTGCCCTCACCTGTAACGAAGTCTTGCTTGTAGTAAGACACAGAGCCTGGGATTTAACTCCATCTCTGAAGGGAAACACACAGCAGAGTTCTAATCCATGGATCACACTCTGCTTTAGAGCGAGAACCACGCTCTTGCTTTCTGGAGTCTCTAACACAGCAGGAAACATGAGTGTGCTGAGAACAAAAGAACGGTGTTTTCTACATATTCGGACAATATCTATTCCAACTCTGTTTCTGAAACTGACACAAAGCACTGGTCCTCTAACATCCAATGCTTGTCAGTTACGATGAGAAATGTGTGAGCTTTGAGAATGATGTAGTTCCTTTGAACTGAAAAGTGACTGCCGTTACCTGAACCGAAGTCTTGCTTTTAGGAAGACACAGAGATTGGGATTCAACTCCATTTCTGACGGGAAACACACAGCATAGTTCTCATCCATGGATCACACTCTGCTTTAGAGCGAGAAGCACGCTCTTGCTTTCTGGAGTCTCTAACACATCAGGAAACGGGAGTGTGCTGAGAACAAAAGAACGGTGTTTCCTACATATAGGGACCATATCTACTCCAACTCTTCTTCTGTAACTGATACAAAGCACTGGTCCTCTAACATCCAATGCTTGTCATTTAAGATGGAAAACGTGTGAGCTTCATGAACGATGTAGTTCCTTTGAGCAGAAAAGTGAATGCCCTTACCTTAAACGAAGTCTTGCTTGTAGGAAGACACAGAGCCTGGGATTTAACTCCATTTCTGAAGTGAAACACACAGCAGTGTAATCATCCATTGATCACACTCTTCTTTAGATTAAGAAGCACGCTCTTGCTTTCTAGAGTCTGTAAGACAGCAGGAAACGTGAGTGTGCTGATAACAAAAGAACGCTGTTTCCTACACATACGGACATTATATAGGCCAACTCTGCTTCTGAAACTGATACAAAGCACTGGTCCTCTAAAATCCAATGCTTGTCTGGTAAGATGAGAAACGAGTGAGCTTCGTGAACGATGTAGTTCCTTTCAGCTGAAAAGTGAATGCCCTTACCTGAAAAGAAGTCATGCTTGTAGGAAGACACAGAGCCTGGGATTTAACTCCATCTCTGAAGAGAAACACACAGCATAATTCTCATCCATGGATCACACTCTGCTTTACAGCAAGAAGCACGCTCTTGCTTTCTAGAGTTCTAATACAGCAGGAAATCTGAGTGTGTCCAGAACAAAAGAACGGTGTGTCCTACACATACGGACCATATGTAGTACAAATCTGCTTCTGAAACTGATACAATGCACTGGTCCTCTAACATCCAATACTTGTCAGTTAAGATGAGAAACGTGTGATCTTCTTGAACGATGTAATTCGTTTGAGCAGAAAAGTGACTGCCCTTACCTGAAATGAAGTCTTGCTTGTAGGAAGACTCAGAGCCTGGGATTTAACTCCATTTGTAAAGTGAATCACACAGCAGTGTTCTCATCCATTGATCACACTCTGCTTTAGATCAAGAAGCACGCTCTTGCTTTCTAGAGTCTCTAAGACAGCAGGAAACGTGAGTGTGCTGAGAACAAAAGAACGGTGTTTCCTACACATACGGACCATATCTTTTCCAACTCTCCTTCTTAAAGTGATACAAAGCACTGGTCCTCTAACATGCAATGCTTGTCTGTTAAGATGAGAAACGTGTGAGCTCAGTGAGCGATGTAGTTCATTTGAGCTGAAAAGTGACTGCCGTTACCTGAAACGAAGTCTTGCTTGTAGGAAGACACAGAGATTGGGATTTAACTCCATTTCTGAAGGGAAACACCCAGCATAGTTCTCTTCAATGGATCACACTCTGCTTTAGAGTGAGAAGCACGCTCTTGCTTTCTAGAGTCTCTAAGACAGCAGGAAACCTGTGTGTGCTGAGAACAAAAGAACGCTGTTTCCTACACATACGGACCATATCTAGTCCAACTCTGCTTCTGAAACTGATACAAAGCACTGTTCCTCTAATATCCTATGCTTGTCAGTTAAGATGAGAAACGTTTGAGCTTTGTGACTGATGTAGTTCCTTTGAACTGAAAAGTGACTGCCCTTACCTGAAACGAATTCTTGCTTGTAGTAAGACCCAGAGCCTGGGATTTAACTCCATCTCTGAAGGGAAACACACAGCAGAGTTCTAATCCATGGATCACACTCTGCTTTAGAGCGAGAAGCACGCTCTTGCTTTCTAGAGTCTCTAATACAGCAGGTAATCTGAGTGTGCCCAGAACAAAAGAACGGTGATTCCTACACATACGGACCATATGTAGTCCAAATCTGCTTCTGAAACTGGTACAATGCACTGGTCCTCTAACATCCAATGCTTGTCAGTTAAGATGAGAAACGTGTGATCTTCCTGAACGATGTAGTTCGTTTGAGCAGAAAAGTGACTGCCCTTACCTGAAAGGAAGTCTTGCTTGTAGGAAGACTCAGAGCCTGGGATTTAACTCCATTTCTGAAGTGAAACACAGAGCAGTGTTCTCATCCATTGATCACACTCTGCTTTAGAACTAGAAGTACGCTCTTGCTTTCTAGAGTCTCTAAGACAGCAGGAAACGTGAGTGTGCTCAGAACAAAAGAACAGTGTTTCCTACACATACGAACCATATCATGTCCAACTCTCCTTCTTAAACTGATACAAAGCACTGGTCCTCTAACATACAATGCTTGTCTGTTAACAAGAGAAATGTGTGAGCTCAGTGAACAATGTAGTTCGTTTGAGCTGAATAGTGACTGCCGTTACCTGAAACGAAGTCTTGCTTGTAGAAAGACACAGAGATTGGGATTTAACTCCATTTCTGAAGGGAAACACACAGCATAGTTCTCATCCATGGATCACACTCTGCTATAGAGCGAGAAGCACGCTCTTGCTTTCTGGAGTGTCTAACACAGCAGGAAACGTGAGTGTGCTGAGAAGAAAAGAACGGTGTTTCCTACATGTACGGACCATATCTAGTCCAACTCCTATTCTGAAACTGATACAAAGCACTGGTCCTCTAACATCCAATGCTTGTCATTTAAGATGAGAAATGTGTGAGCTTTGAGAATGATGTAGTTCCTTTGAACTGAAAAGTGACTGCCGTTACCTGAAACGAAGTATTTCTTGTAGGAAGACACAGAGATTGGGATTTAACACCATTTCTGACGGGAAACACACAGCATAGTTCTCATCCATGGATCACACTCTGAATCAGAGCGAGAAGCATGCTCTTGCTTTCTGGAGTCTCTAACAATGCAGGAAACGTGAGTGTGCTGAGAACAAAAGAACGGTGTTTCCTACATATACGGACCATATGTAGTCCAATTCTTCTTCTGAAACTGATACAAAGCACTGGTCCTCTAACATCCAATGCTTGTCAGTTAAGATGGAAAACGTGTGAGCTTCATGAACGATGTAGTTCCTTTGAGCAGAAAAGTGAATGCCTTACCTTAAACGAAGACTTGCTTGTAGGAAGACACAGAGCCTGGGATTTAACTCCATTTCTGAAGTGAAATACACAGCAGTGTAATCATCCATTGATCACACTCTGCTTTATAACAAGTACCACGCTCTTGCTTTCTAGAGTCTCTAAGACAGCAGGAAACGTGTGTGTGCTGAGAACAAAAGAACGCTGTTTCCTACACATACAGACCATATCTAGTTCAACTCTGCTTCTGAAACTGATACAAAGCACTGGTTCTCTAACATACAATGCTTGTCTGTTAAGATGAGAAACGTGTGATCTTCGTGAACGATGTAGTTCCTTTGAGCTGAAAAGTTACTGCCCTTACCTGAAAAGAAGTCTTGCTTGTAGGAAGACACAGAGCCTGGGATTTAACTCCATTTCTGAAGGGAAACACACAGCATACTTCTCATCTATGGATCACACTCTGCTTTAGAGCAAGAAGCATGCTCTTGCTTTCTAGAGTCTCTAAAACAGCAGGTAATCTGAGTGTGCCCAGAACAAAAGAATGGTGTTTCCTACACATACGGACCATATGTAGTCCAAATCTGCTTCTGAAACTGATACAAAGCACTGACCCTCTAACATCCAATGCTTGTCAGTTAAGATGAGAAACGTGTGATCTTCGTGAATGATGTAGTTCGTTTGAGCAGAAAAGTGACTGCCCTTATCTGAATCGAAGTCTTGCGTGTAGGAAGACACAGAGCCTGGGATTTAACAAGAGAAATGTGTGAGCTCAGTGATCGATGTAGTTCTTTTGAGCTGAATAGTGACTGCCGTTACCTGAAACGAAGTCTTGCTTGTAGGAAGACACAGAGATTGGGATTTAACTCCATTTCTGAAGGGAAACACACAGCATAGTTCTCATCCATGGATCACACTCTGCTTTAGAGCGAGAAGCACGCTCTTGCTTTCTGGAGTCTCTAACACAGCAGGAAACGTGAGTGTGCTGAGAACAAAAGAACAGTGTTTCCTACACATACGGACCATATCTAGTCCAACTCTTATTCTGAAACTGATACAAAGCACTGACCCGCTAACATCCAATGCTTGCCAGTTAAGATGAGAAACGTGTGAGCTTCGTGAACGATGTAGTTCGTTTGAGCAGAAAAGAGACTGCCCTTACCTGAATCGAAGTCTTGCTTGTAGGAAGACTCAGAGCCTGGGATTTAACTCCACTTCTAAAGTGAATCACACAGCCGTGTAATCATCCATTGATCACACTCTGCTTTAGAATAAGAACCACGCTCTTGCTTTCTAGAGTCTCTAAGACAGCAGGAAACATGTGTGTGCTGAGAACAAAAGAACTGTGTTTCCTACACATACGGACCATATCTAGTTCAACTCTGCTTCTGAAACTGATACAAAGCACTGACCCTCTAACATCCAATGCTTGTCAGTTAAGATGAGAAACGTGTGAGCTTCATGAACGATGTAGTTCGTTTGAGCAGAAAAGTGACTGCCCTTACCTGAAACGAAGTCTTGCATGTAGAAAGACTCAGAGCTTGGGATTTAACTCCATTTCTGAAGTGAAACACACAGCAGTGTAATCATCCATTGATCACACTCTGCTTTAGAACAAGAAGCACGCTCTTGCTTTCTAAGTCTCTAATAGAGCAGGTAATCTGAGTGTGCCCAGAACAAAAGAACGGTGTTTCCTACACATAGGGACCATATGTAGTCCAACTCTGCTTCTGAAACTGACACAAAGCACTGGTCCTCTAAAATCCAATGCTTGTCTGTTAAGATGAGAAACGTGTGAGCTCCGTGAACGATATAGTTCCTTTCAGCTGAAAAGTGACTGCCCTTACCTGAAAAGAAGTCTTGCTTGTAGGAAGACACAGAGCCTGGGATTTAATTCCATTTCTGAAGTGAAATACACAACAGTGTAATCATCCTTTGATCACACTCTGCTTTAGAACAAGAAACACGCTCTTGCTTTCTAGACTCTCTAAGACAGCAGGAAACGTGTGTGTGCTGAGAACAAAAGAACTGTGTTTCCTACACATACGGACCATATCTAGTTCAACTCTGCTTCTGAAACTGATACAAAGCACTGGTCCTCTAACATACAATGTTTGTCTGTTAAGATGAGAAACGTGTGAGCTTCGTGAACGATGTAGTTCATTTGAGCTGAAAAGTGACTGCCCTTACCTGAAAAGAAGTCTTGCTTGTAGGAAGACACAGAGCCTGGGATTTAACTCCATTTATGAAGGGAAACACCCAGCATAGTTCTCATCCATGGATCACACTCTGCTTTAGAGCGAGAAGCACGCTCTTGCTTTCTAAAGTCTCTAAGACAGCAGGATACGTTAGTGTGCTGAGAACAAAAGAACGGTGTTTCCTACACATACGGACAATATCTAGTCCAACCCTGCTTCTGAAACTGATACAAAGCACTGGTCCTCTAACATCCAATGCTTGTCTGTTAAGATGAGAAACGTGTGAGCTTCATGAACGATGTAGTTCGTTTGAGCAGAAAAGTGACTGCCCTTACCTGAAACGAAGTCTTGCTTGTAGGAAGACACAGAGCCTGGGATTTAACTCAATTTCTGAAGGGAAACACACAGCATAGTTCTCACACTTGGATCACACTCTGCTTTACAGCAAGAAGCACGCTCTTGCTTTCTAGAGTCTCTAATACAGCAGGAAATCTGAGTGTGCCCAGAACAAAAGATCGGAGTTTCGTACACATACGGACCATATGTAGTCCAACTCTTCTTCTGAAACTGATACAAAGCACTTGTCCTCTAACGTCCAATGCTTGTCAGTTGAGATGGGAAACGTGTGAGCGTCATGAACGATGTAGTTCGTTTGAGCAGAAAGTGAATGCCCTTACCTGAAACGAAGTCTTGCTTGTAGGAAGACACAGAGCCTGGGATTTAACTCCATATCTGAAGTGAAACACACAGCAGTGTTACATCCATTGATCATACTCTGCTTTAGAACAAGAAGCATGCTCTTGCTTTCTAGAGTCTCTAAGACAGCAGGAAACGTGATTTTGCTGAGAACAAAAGAACGGTGTTTCCTACACATACAGACCATATCTAGTCCAACTCTCCTTCTTAAACTGAGACAAAGCGCTGGTCCTCTAACATCCAATGCTTGTCTGTTAAGAAGAGAAACGTGTGAGCTCCGTGAATGATGTAGTTCGTTTGAGCAGAAAAGTGACTGCCCTTACCTGAATCGAAATCTTGCTTGTAGGAAGACTCAGAGCCTGGGATTTAACTCCATTTCTGAAGTGAAACACACAGCAGTGTTCTCATCCATTGATCACACTCTGCTTTGGAGCGAGAAGCACGCTCTTGCTTTTTAAGTCTCTATTAGAGCAGGTAATCTGAGTGTGCCCAGAAAAAAAGAACGGTGTTTCCTACACATAGGGACCATATGTAGTCCAAATGTGCTTCTGAAACTGACACAAAGCACTGACCCTCTAACATCCAATGCTTGTCAGTTAATATGAGAAACGTGTGAGCTTCATGAACGATGTAGTTCGTTTGAGCAGGAAAGTGACTGCCCTTACCTGAAACGAAGTCTTGCTTGTAGGAAGACTCAGAGCTTGGGATTTAACTCCATTTCTGAAGTGAAACACACAGCAGTGTAATCTTCCATTGATCACACTCTGCTTTAGAACAAGAAGCACGCTCTTTCTTTCTAGAGTCTCTAAGGCAGCAGGAAACGTGAGTGTGCTGAGAACAAAAGAACGCTGTTTCCTACAAATACGGACATTGTATAGTCCAACTCTGCTTCTGAAAGTGACACAAAGCACTGGTCCTCTAAAATCCAATGCTTGTCTCTTAAGATGAGAAACGTGTGAGCTTCATGAACGATGTAGTTCGTTTGAGCAGAAAAGTGACTGCCCCTACCTTAAACGAAGTCTTGCATGTAGGAAGACACAGAGTCTGGGATTTAACTCCATTTCTGAATTGAAACACACAGCATAGTTCTCATCCATGGATCACAATCTGCTTTAGAGCGAGAAGCACGCTCTTGCTTTCTAAAGTCTCTAAGACAGCAGGAAATGTGAGTGCGCAGAGAACAAAAGTACGGTGTTTCCTACACATCCGGGCCATATCTAGTCCAACTCTGTTTCTGAAACTGACACAAAGCACTGGTCCTCTAACATCCAATGCTTGTCAGTTAAGATGAGAAACGTGTGAGCTTTGAGAATGATGTAGTTCCTTTGAACTGAAACGTGACTGCCCTTACCTGTAACAAAGTCTTTCATGTAGTAAGAAACAGAGCCTGGGATTTAACTCCATCTCTGAAGGGAAACACACAGCAGAGTTCTCATCCATGGATCACACTCTGCTTTAGAGCGAGAAGCACGCTCTTGCTTTCTAGAGTCTCTAATACAGCAGGTAATCTGAGTGTGCCCAGAACAAAAGAACAGTGTTTCCTAGACATACGGAAAATATGTAGTCCAAATCTGCTTCTGAAACTGATACAATGCACTGGTCCTCTAACATTCAATGCTTGTCAGTTAAGATGAGAAACGTGTGACCTTCGTGAACAATGTAGTTCGTTTGAGCAGAAAAGTGACTGCCCTTACCTGAAATGAAGTCTTGCTTGTAGGAAGACTCAGAGCCTGGGATTTAACTCCATTTCTGAAATGAAACACACAGCAGTGTTCTCATCCATTGATCTCACTCTGCTTTAGAACAAGAAGCACGCTCTTGCTTTATAGAGTCTGTAAGACAGCAGGAAATGTGAGTGCGCTGAGAACAAAAGAACGGTGTTTCCTACATATACGCACCATATCTACTCCAACTCTCCTTCTTAAACTGAGACAAAGCACTGGTCCTCTAACATCCAATGCTTGTCTGTTAAGAAAAGAAATGTGTGAGCTCAGTGAACGTTGTAGTTCGTTTGAGCTGAATAGTGACTGCCGTTACCTGAAACGAAGTCTTGCTTGTAGGAAGACACAGAGATTGGGATTTAACTCCATTTCTGAAGGGAAACACACAGCATAGTTCTCATCCATGGATCACACTGTGCTTTGGAGCGAGAAGCACGCTATTGCTTTCTAAATCTCTAATACAGCAGGTAATCTGAGTGTGCCCAGAACAAAAGAACGGTGTTTCCTACACATAGGGACCATATGTAGTCCAAATCTGCTTCTGAAACTGACACAAAGCACTGACCCTCTAACATCCAATGCTTGTCAGTTAAGATGAGAAACGTGTGAGCTTCATGAACGATGTAGTTCGTTCAAGCAGAAAAGTGTCTGCCCTTTCCTGAAACGAAGTCTTGCTTGTAGGAAGACTCAGAGCTTGGGATTGAACTCCATTTCTGAAGTGAAACACACAGCAGTGTAATCATCCATTGATCACACTCTGCTTTAGAACAAGAAGCACGCTCTTGCTTTCTAGAGTCTCTAAGGCAGCAGGAAACGTGAGTGTGCTGAGAACAAAAGAACGGTGTTTCCTACACGTACGGACCATATCTAGTTCAATTCTGCTTCTGAAACTGATACAAAGCACTTACCCGCTAACATCCAATGCTTGCCAGTTAAGATGAGAAGCGTGTGAGCTTCGTAAACAATGTAGTTCGTTTGAGCAGAAAAGAGACTGCCCTTACCTGAATCGAAGTCTTGCTTGTAGGAAGACTCAGAGCCTGGGATTTAACTCCATTTCTGAAGTGAATCACACAGCAGTGTAATCATCCATTGATCACACTCTGCTTTAGAACAAGAACCACGCTCTTGCTTTCTAGAGTCTCTAAGACAGCAGGAAACATGTGTGTGCTGAGAACAAAAGAACTGTGTTTCCTACACATACGGACAATATCTAGTTCAACTCTGCTTCTGAAACTGATACAAAGCACTGGTCTTCTAACATCCAATGCTTGTCTGTTAAGATGAGAAACGTGTGAGCTTCGTGAACGATGTAGTTCGTTTGAGCTGTAAAGTGACTGCCCTTACCTGAAAAGAAGTCTTGCTTGTAGGAAGACACAGAGCCTGGGATTTAACTCCATTTCTGAATGGAAACACACAGCATACTTCTCATTTATGGATCACACTCTGCTTTAGAGCAAGAAGCATGCTCTTGCTTTCTAGAGTCTCTAATACAGCAGGTAATCTGAGTGTGCCCAGAACAAAAGAACTGTGTTTCCTACACATACGGACCATATGTAGTCCAAATCTGCTTCTGAAACTGACACAAAGCACTGACCCTCTAACATCCAATGCTTGTCAGTTAAGATGAGAAACGTGTGATCTTCGTGAATGATGTAGTTCGTTTGAGCAGAAAAGTGACTGCCCTTATCTGAATCGAAGTCTTGCGTGTAGGAAGACACAGAGCCTGGGATTTAACAAGAGAAATGTGTGAGCTCAGTGAACGATGTAGTTCTTTTGAGCTGAATAGTGACTGCCGTTACCTGAAACGAAGTCTTGCTTGTAGGAAGACACAGAGATTGGGATTTAACTCCATTTCTGAAGGGAAACACACAGCATAGTTCTCATCCATGGATCACACTCTGCTTTAGAGCGAGAAGCACGCTCTTGCTTTCTGGAGTCTCTAACACAGCAGGAAACGTGAGTGTGCTGAGAACAAAAGAACAGTGTTTCCTACACATACGGACCATATCTAGTCCAACTCTTATTCTGAAACTGATACAAAGCACTGACCCGCTAACATCCAATGCTTGCCAGTTAAGATGAGAAACGTGTGAGCTTCGTGAACGATGTAGTTCGTTTGAGCAGAAAAGAGACTGCCCTTACCTGAATCGAAGTCTTGCTTGTAGGAAGACTCAGAGCCTGGGATTTAACTCCACTTCTAAAGTGAATCACACAGCCGTGTAATCATCCATTGATCACACTCTGCTTTAGAATAAGAACCACGCTCTTGCTTTCTAGAGTCTCTAAGACAGCAGGAAACGTGTGTGTGCTGAGAACAAAAGAACTGTGTTTCCTACACATACGGACCATATCTAGTTCAACTCTGCTTCTGAAACTGATACAAAGCACTGACCCTCTAACATCCAATGCTTGTCAGTTAAGATGAGAAACGTGTGAGCTTCATGAACGATGTAGTTCGTTTGAGCAGAAAAGTGACTGCCCTTACCTGAAACGAAGTCTTGCATGTAGAAAGACTCAGAGCTTGGGATTTAACTCCATTTCTGAAGTGAAACACACAGCAGTGTAATCATCCATTGATCACACTCTGCTTTAGAACAAGAAGCACGCTCTTGCTTTCTAAGTCTCTAATACAGCAGGTAATCTGAGTGTGCCCAGAACAAAAGAACGGTGTTTCCTACACATAGGGACCATATGTAGTCCAAATCTGCTTCTGAAAGTGACACAATGCACTGACCCTCTAACATCCAATGCTTGTCAGTTAAGATGAGAAACGTGTCAGCTTCATGAACGATGTAGTTCGTTTGAGCAGAAAAGTGACTGCCCTTACCTGAAATGAAGTCTTGCATGTAGGAAGACTCAGAGCCTGGGATTTAACTCCATTTCTGAAGTGAAACACACAGCAGTGTAATCATCCATTGATCACACTCTGCTTTAGAACAAGAAGCACGCTCTTGCTTTCTAGAGTCTCTAAGGCAGCAGGAAACGTGAGTGTGCTGAGAACAAAAGAACGCTGTTTCCTACAAATACGGACATTATATAGTCCAACTCTGCTTCTGAAACTGACACAAAGCACTGGTCCTCTAAAATCCAATGCTTGTCTGTTAAGATGAGAAACGTGTGAGCTTCGTGAACGATATAGTTCCTTTCAGCTGAAAAGTGACTGCCCTTACCTGAAAAGAAGTCTTGCTTGTAGGAAGACACAGAGCCTGGGATTTAATTCCATTTCTGAAGTGAAATACACAACAGTGTAATCATCCTTTGATCACACTCTGCTTTAGAACAAGAAACACGCTCTTGCTTTCTAGACTCTCTAAGACAGCAGGAAACGTGTGTGTGCTGAGAACAAAAGAACTGTGTTTCCTACACATACGGACCATATCTAGTTCAACTCTGCTTCTGAAACTGATACAAAGCACTGGTCCTCTAACATACAATGTTTGTCTGTTAAGATGAGAAACGTGTGAGCTTCGTGAACGATGTAGTTCATTTGAGCTGAAAAGTGACTGCCCTTACCTGAAAAGAAGTCTTGCTTGTAGGAAGACACAGAGCCTGGGATTTAACTCCATTTATGAAGGGAAACACCCAGCATAGTTCTCATCCATGGATCACACTCTGCTTTAGAGCGAGAAGCACGCTCTTGCTTTCTAAAGTCTCTAAGACAGCAGGATACGTGAGTGTGCTGAGAACAAAAGAACGGTGTTTCCTACACATACGGACCATATCTAGTCCAACTCTGCTTCTGAAACTGATACAAAGCACTGGTCCTCTAACATCCAATGCTTGTCTGTTAAGATGAGAAACGTGTGAGCTTCATGAACGATGTAGTTCGTTTGAGCAGAA
This sequence comes from Onychomys leucogaster, assembly GCA_949786385.1. NCBI lineage: Eukaryota > Metazoa > Chordata > Mammalia > Rodentia > Cricetidae > Onychomys > Onychomys leucogaster. The sequence continues at coordinate 1,767,542 of CATKUP010000069.1, forward strand.
AAGTGACTGCCCTTACCTGAAACGAAGTCTTGCTTGTAGGAAGACACAGAGCCTGGGATTTAACTCAATTTCTGAAGGGAAACACACAGCATAGTTCTCACACTTGGATCACACTCTGCTTTACAGCAAGAAGCACGCTCTTGCTTTCTAGAGTCTCTAATACAGCAGGAAATCTGAGTGTGCCCAGAACAAAAGATCGGAGTTTCGTACACATACGGACCATATGTAGTCCAACTCTTCTTCTGAAACTGATACAAAGCACTGGTCCTCTAACATCCAATGCTTGTCTGTTAAGATGAGAAACGTGTGATCTTCATGAACGATGTAGTTCGTTTGAGCAGAAAAGTGACTGCCCTTACCTTAAAAAAGTCTTGCATGTAGGAAGACACAGAGTCTGGGATTTAACTCCATTTCTGAATTGAAACACACAGCATAGTTCTCATCCATGGATCACAATCTGCTTTAGAGCGAGAAGCGCGCTCTTGCTTTCTAAAGTCTCTAAGACAGCAGGAAATGTGAGTGCGCAGAGAACAAAAGTACGGTGTTTCCTACACCTACGGGCCATATCTAGTCCAACTCTGTTTCTGAAACTGACACAAAGCACTGGTCCTCTAACATCCAATGCTTGTCAGTTAAGATGAGAAACGTGTGAGCTTTGAGAATGATGTAGTTCCTTTGAACTGAAACGTGACTGCCCTTACCTGTAACAAAGTCTTTCTTGTAGTAAGAAACAGAGCCTGGGATTTAACTCCATCTCTGAAGGGAAACACACAGCAGAGTTCTCATCCATGGATCACACTCTGCTTTAGAGCGAGAAGCACGCTCTTGCTTTCTAGAGTCTCTAATACAGCAGGTAATCTGAGTGTGCCCAGAACAAAAGAACAGTGTTTCCTAGACATACGGAAAATATGTAGTCCAAATCTGCTTCTGAAACTGATACAATGCACTGGTCCTCTAACATTCAATGCTTGTCAGTTAAGATGAGAAACGTGTGATCTTCGTGAACAATGTAGTTCGTTTGAGCAGAAAAGTGACTGCCCTTACCTGAAATGAAGTCTTGCTTGTAGGAAGACTCAGAGCCTGGGATTTAACTCCATTTCTGAAATGAAACACACAGCAGTGTTCTCATCCATTGATCTCACTCTGCTTTAGAACAAGAAGCACGCTCTGGCTTTCTAGAGTCTGTAAGACAGCAGGAAATGTGAGTGCACTGAGAACAAAAGAACGGTGTTTCCTACATATACGCACCATATCTACTCCAACTCTCCTTCTTAAACTGAGACAAAGCACTGGTCCTCTAACATCCAATGCTTGTCTGTTAAGAAAAGAAATGTGTGAGCTCAGGGAACGGTGTAGTTCGTTTGAGCTGAAAAGTGACTGCCGTTACCTGAAACGAAGTCTTGCTTGTAGGAAGACACAGAGATTGGGATTTAACTCCATTACTGAAGGGAAACACACAGCATAGTTCTCATCCATGGATCACACTCTGCTTTAGAGCGAGAAGCACGCTCTTGCTTTCTGGAGTCTCTAACAAAGCAGGAAACGTGAGTGTGCTGAGAACAAAAGAACGGTGTTTCCTACACATACGGACCATATGTAGTCAAACACTGCTTCTGAATCTGATACAAAGCACTGACCCTCTAACATCCAATGCTTGTCAGTTAAGATGAGAAACGTGTGATCTTTGTGAGCGATGTAGTTCGTTTGAGCAGAAAAGTGACTGCCCTTACCTGAATCGAAATCTTGCTTGTAGGAAGACTAAGAGCCTGGGATTTAACTCCATTTCTGAAGTGAAACACACTGCAGTGTTCTCATCCATTGATCACACTGTGCTTTGGAGCGAGAAGCACGCTATTGCTTTCTAAGTCTCTAATACAGCAGGTAATCTGAGTGTGCCCAGAACAAAAGAACGGTGTTTCCTACACATAGGGACCATATGTAGTCCAAATCTGCTTCTGAAACTGACACAAAGCACTGACCCTCTAACATCCAATGCTTGTCAGTTAAGATGAGAAACGTGTGAGCTTCATGAACGATGTAGTTCGTTTGAGCAGAAAAGTGTCTGCCCTTTCCTGAAACGAAGTCTTGCTTGTAGGAAGACTCAGAGCTTGGGATTGAACTCCATTTCTGAAGTGAAACACACAGCAGTGTAATCATCCATTGATCACACTCTGCTTTAGAACAAGAAGCACGCTCTTGCTTTCTAGAGTCTCTAAGGCAGCAGGAAACGTGAGTGTGCTGAGAACAAAAGAACGGTGTTTCCTACACATACGGACCATATCTAGTTCAATTCTGCTTCTGAAACTGATACAAAGCACTGACCCGCTAACATCCAATGCTTGCCAGTTAAGATGAGAAACGTGTGAGCTTCGTAAACAATGTAGTTCGTTTGAGCAGAAAAGAGACTGCCCTTACCTGAATCGAAGTCTTGCTTGTAGGAAGACTCAGAGCCTGGGATTTAACTCCATTTCTGAAGTGAATCACACAGCAGTGTAATCATCCATTGATCACACTCTGCTTTAGAACAAGAACCACGCTCTTGCTTTCTAGGGTCTCTAAGACAGCAGGAAACATGTGTGTGCTGAGAACAAAAGAACTGTGTTTCCTACACATACGGACAATATCTAGTTCAACTCTGCTTCTGAAACTGATACAAAGCACTGGTCTTCTAACATCCAATGCTTGTCTGTTAAGATGAGAAACGTGTGAGCTTCATGAACGATGTAGTTCATTTGAGCTGTAAAGTGACTGCCCTTACCTGAAAAGAAGTCTTGCTTGTAGGAAGACACAGAGCCTGGGATTTAACTCCATTTCTGAATGGAAACACACAGCATACTTCTCATTTATGGATCACACTCTGCTTTAGAGCAAGAAGCATGCTCTTGCTTTCTAGAGACTCTAATACAGCAGGTAATCTGAGTGTGCCCAGAACAAAAAGAACGGTGTTTCCTACACATACGGACCATATGTAGTCCAAATCTGCTTCTGAAACTGACACAAAGCACTGACCCTCTAACATCCAATGCTTGTCAGTTAAGATGAGAAACGTGTGATCTTCGTGAATGATGTAGTTCGTTTGAGCAGAAAAGTGACTGCCCTTATCTGAATCGAAGTCTTGCGTGTAGGAAGACACAGAGCCTTGGATTTAACTCCATTTCTGTAGTGAAACACACAGCAGTGTAGTCATCCTTTGATCACACTCTGCTTTAGAACAAGAAGCACGCTCTTGCTTTCTGGATTCTCTAACAGAGCAGGAAACGTGAGTGTGCTGAGAACAAAAGAACGGTGTTTCCTACATATACAGACCACATCTAGTCCAACTCTCCTTCTTAAACTGAGACAACGCACTGGACCTCTAACATCCAATGCTTGTCTGTTAAGATGAGAAACGTGTGAGCTCCGTGAACGATGTAGTTCGTTTGAGCTGAAAAGTGACTGCCCTTACCTGAAAAGAAGTCTTGCTTGTAGGAAGAAACAGAGCCTGGTATTTAACTCCATTTCTGAAGGGAAACACACAGCATAGTTCTCATCCATGGATCACACTCTGCTTTAGAACTAGAAGTACGCTCTTGCTTTCTAGAGTCTCTAAGACAGCAGGAAACGTGAGTGTGCTCAGAACAAAAGAACAGTGTTTCCTACACATACGGACCATATCTTGTCCAACACTCCTTCTTAAACTGATACAAAGCACTGACCCTCTAACATCCAATGCTTGTCAGTTAAGATGAGAAACGTGTGATCTTCGTGAACGATGTAGTTCGTTTGAGCAGAAAAGTGACTGCCCTTATCTGAATCGAAGTCTTGCGTGTAGGAAGAGTCAGAGCCTGGGATTTAACTCCATTTCTGTAGTGAAACACATAGCAATGTAGTCATCCTTTGATCACACTATGCTTTAGAACAAGAAGCACGCTCTTGCTTTCTGGAGTCTCTAACTGAGCAGGAAACATGAGTGTGCTGAGAACAAAAGATCGGTGTTTCCTACATATACAGACCACATCTAGTCCAACTCTTCTTCTGAAACTGATACAAAGCACTGGTCCTCTAACGTCCAATGCTTGTCAGTTGAGATGGGAAACGTGTGAGCGTCATGAACGATGTAGTTCGTTTGAGCAGAAAGTGAATGCCCTTACCTGAAACGAAGTCTTGCTTGTAGGAAGACACAGAGCCTGGGATTTAACTCCATATATGAAGTGAAACACACAGCAGTGTTACATCCATTGATCATACTCTGCTTTAGAACAAGAAGCATGCTCTTGCTTTCTAGAGTCTCTAAGACAGCAGGAAACGTGATTTTGCTGAGAACAAAAGAACGGTGTTTCCTACACATACAGACCATATCTAGTCCAACTCTCCTTCTTAAACTGAGACAAAGCGCTGGTCCTCTAACATCCAATGCTTGTCTGTTAAGAAGAGAAACGTGTGAGCTCCGTGAATGATGTAGTTCGTTTGAGCAGAAAAGTGACTGCCCTTACCTGAATCGAAATCTTGCTTGTAGGAAGACTCAGAGCCTGGGATTTAACTCCATTTCTGAAGTGAAACACACAGCAGTGTTCTCATCCATTGATCACACTCTGCTTTGGAGCGAGAAGCACGCTCTTGCTTTTTAAGTCTCTATTAGAGCAGGTAATCTGAGTGTGCCCAGAAAAAAAGAACGGTGTTTCCTACACATAGGGACCATATGTAGTCCAAATGTGCTTCTGAAACTGACACAAAGCACTGACCCTCTAACATCCAATGCTTGTCAGTTAATATGAGAAACGTGTGAGCTTCATGAACGATGTAGTTCGTTTGAGCAGGAAAGTGACTGCCCTTACCTGAAACGAAGTCTTGCTTGTAGGAAGACTCAGAGCTTGGGATTTAACTCCATTTCTGAAGTGAAACACACAGCAGTGTAATCTTCCATTGATCACACTCTGCTTTAGAACAAGAAGCACGCTCTTTCTTTCTAGAGTCTCTAAGGCAGCAGGAAACGTGAGTGTGCTGAGAACAAAAGAACGCTGTTTCCTACAAATACGGACATTGTATAGTCCAACTCTGCTTCTGAAACTGACACAAAGCACTGGTCCTCTAAAATCCAATGCTTGTCTCTTAAGATGAGAAACGTGTGAGCTTCATGAACGATGTAGTTCGTTTGAGCAGAAAAGTGACTGCCCCTACCTTAAACGAAGTCTTGCATGTAGGAAGACACAGAGTCTGGGATTTAACTCCATTTCTGAATTGAAACACACAGCTTAGTTCTCATCCATGGATCACAATCTGCTTTAGAGCGAGAAGCACGCTCTTGCTTTCTAAAGTCTCTAAGACAGCAGGAAATGTGAGTGCGCAGAGAACAAAAGTACGGTGTTTCCTACACATACGGGCCATATCTAGTCCAACTCTGTTTCTGAAACTGACACAAAGCACTGGTCCTCTAACATCCAATGCTTGTCAGTTAAGATGAGAAACGTGTGAGCTTTGAGAATGATGTAGTTCCTTTGAACTGAAACGTGACTGCCCTTACCTGTAACAAAGTCTTTCATGTAGTAAGAAACAGAGCCTGGGATTTAACTCCATCTCTGAAGGGAAACACACAGCAGAGTTCTCATCCATGGATCACACTCTGCTTTAGAGCGAGAAGCACGCTCTTGCTTTCTAGAGTCTCTAATACAGCAGGTAATCTGAGTGTGCCCAGAACAAAAGAACAGTGTTTCCTAGACATACGGAAAATATGTAGTCCAAATCTGCTTCTGAAACTGATACAATGCACTGGTCCTCTAACAGTCAATGCTTGTCAGTAAAGATGAGAAACGTGTGATCTTCGTGAACAATGTAGTTCGTTTGAGCAGAAAAGTGACTGCCCTTACCTGAAATGAAGTCTTGCTTGTAGGAAGACTCAGAGCCTGGGATTTAACTCCATTTCTGAAATGAAACACACAGCAGTGTTCTCATCCATTGATCTCACTCTGCTTTAGAACAAGAAGCACGCTCTTGCTTTATAGAGTCTGTAAGACAGCAGGAAATGTGAGTGCGCTGAGAAAAAAAGAACGGTGTTTCCTACATATACGCACCATATCTACTCCAACTCTCCTTCTTAAACTGAGACAAAGCACTGGTCCTCTAACATCCAATGCTTGTCTGTTAAGAAAAGAAATGTGTGAGCTCAGTGAACGTTGTAGTTCGTTTGAGCTGAATAGTGACTGCCGTTACCTGAAACGAAGTCTTGCTTGTAGGAAGACACAGAGATTGGGATTTAACTCCATTTCTGAAGGGAAACACACAGCATAGTTCTCATCCATGGAACACACTGTGCTTTGGAGCGAGAAGCACGCTATTGCTTTCTAAGTCTCTAATACAGCAGGTAATCTGAGTGTGCCCAGAACAAAAGAACGGTGTTTCATACACATAGGGACCATATGTAGTCCAAATCTGCTTCTGAAACTGACACAAAGCACTGACCCTCTAACATCCAATGCTTGTCAGTTAAGATGAGAAACTTGTGAGCTTCATGAACGATGTAGTTCGTTCAAGCAGAAAAGTGTCTGCCCTTTCCTGAAACGAAGTCTTGCTTGTAGGAAGACTCAGAGCTTGGGATTGAACTCCATTTCTGAAGTGAAACACACAGCAGTGTAATCATCCATTGATCACACTCTGCTTTAGAACAAGAAGCACGCTCTTGCTTTCTAGAGTCTCTAAGGCAGCAGGAAACGTGAGTGTGCTGAGAACAAAAGAACGGTGTTTCCTACACGTACGGACCATATCTAGTTCAATTCTGCTTCTGAAACTGATACAAAGCACTGACCCGCTAACATCCAATGCTTGCCAGTTAAGATGAGAAGCGTGTGAGCTTCGTAAACAATGTAGTTCGTTTGAGCAGAAAAGAGACTGCCCTTACCTGAATCGAAGTCTTGCTTGTAGGAAGACTCAGAGCCTGGGATTTAACTCCATTTCTGAAGTGAATCACACAGCAGTGTAATCATCCATTGATCACACTCTGCTTTAGAACAAGAACCACGCTCTTGCTTTCTAGAGTCTCTAAGACAGCAGGAAACATGTGTGTGCTGAGAACAAAAGAACTGTGTTTCCTACACATACGGACAATATCTAGTTCAACTCTGCTTCTGAAACTGATACAAAGCACTGGTCCTCTAACATACAATGCTTGTCTGTTAAGATGAGAAACGTGTGAGCTCCGTGAACGATGTAGTTCGTTTGAGCTGAAAAGTGACTGCCCTTACCTGAAACGATTTCTTGCTTGCAGGAAGACACAGAGCCTGGGATTTAACTCCATTTCTGAAGGGAAACACACAGCATAGTTCTCATCCATGGATCACACTCTGCTTTAGAACTAGAAGTACGCTCTTGCTTTCTAGAGTCTCTAAGACAGCAGGAAACGTGAGTGTGCTCAGAACAAAAGAACAGTGTTTCCTACACATACAGACCATATCTTGTCCAACTCTCCTTTTAAACTGATACAAAGCACTGGTCCTCTAACATCCAATGCTTGTCTGTTAAGATGAGAAACGTGTGAGCTTCGTGAACGATGTAGTTCGTTTGAGCTGTAAAGTGACTGCCCTTACCTGAAAAGAAGTCTTGCTTGTAGGAAGACACAGAGCCTGGGATTTAACTCCATTTCTGAATGGAAACACACAGCATACTTCTCATTTATGGATCACACTCTGCTTTAGAGCAAGAAGCATGCTCTTGCTTTCTAGAGTCTCTAATACAGCAGGTAATCTGAGTGTGCCCAGAACAAAAGAACGGTGTTTCCTACACATACGGACCATATGTAGTCCAAATCTGCTTCTGAAACTGACACAAAGCACTGACCCTCTAACATCCAATGCTTGTCAGTTAAGATGAGAAACGTGTGATCTTCGTGAATGATGTAGTTCGTTTGAGCAGAAAAGTGACTGCCCTTATCTGAATCGAAGTCTTGCGTGTAGGAAGACACAGAGCCTTGGATTTAACTCCATTTCTGTAGTGAAACACACAGCAGTGTAGTCATCCTTTGATCACACTCTGCTTTAGAACAAGAAGCACGCTCTTGCTTTCTGGATTCTCTAACAGAGCAGGAAACGTGAGTGTGCTGAGAACAAAAGAACGGTGTTTCCTACATATACAGACCACATCTAGTCCAACTCTCCTTCTTAAACTGAGACAACGCACTGGTCCTCTAACATCCAATGCTTGTCTGTTAAGATGAGAAACGTGTGAGCTCCGTGAACGATGTAGTTCATTTGAGCTGAAAAGTGACTGCCCTTTCCTGAAAAGAAGTCTTGCTTGTAGGAAGACACAGAGCCTGGGATTTAACTCCATTTCTGAAGGGAAACACACAGCATAGTTCTCATCCATGGATCACACTCTGCTTTAGAACTAGAAGTACGCTCTTGCTTTCTAGAGTCTCTAAGACAGCAGGAAACGTGAGTGTGCTCAGAACAAAAGAACAGTGTTTCCTACACATACGGACCATATCTTGTCCAACACTCCTTCTTAAACTGATACAAAGCACTGACCCTCTAACATCCAATGCTTGTCAGTTAAGATGAGAAACGTGTGATCTTCGTGAACGATGTAGTTCGTTTGAGCAGAAAAGTGACTGCCCTTATCTGAATCGAAGTCTTGCGTGTAGGAAGACTCAGAGCCTGGGATTTAACTCCATTTCTGTAGTGAAACACATAGCAATGTAGTCATCCTTTGATCACACTATGCTTTAGAACAAGAAGCACGCTCTTGCTTTCTGGAGTCTCTAACTGAGCAGGAAACATGAGTGTGCTGAGAACAAAAGATCGGTGTTTCATACATATACAGACCACATCTAGTCCAACTCTTCTTCTGAAACTGATACAAAGCACTTGTCCTCTAACGTCCAATGCTTGTCAGTTGAGATGGGAAACGTGTGAGCGTCATGAACGATGTAGTTCTTTTGAGCAGAAAGTGAATGCCCTTACCTGAAACGAAGTCTTGCTTGTAGGAAGACACAGAGCCTGGGATTTAACTCCATATCTGAAGTGAAACACACAGCAGTTTTACATCCATTGATCATACTCTGCTTTAGAACAAGAAGCATGCTCTTGCTTTCTAGAGTCTCTAAGACAGCAGGAAACGTGATTTTGCTGAGAACAAAAGAACGGTGTTTCCTACACATACAGACCATATCTAGTCCAACTCTCCTTCTTAAACTGAGACAAAGCGCTGGTCCTCCAACATCCAATGCTTGTCTGTTAAGAAGAGAAACGTGTGAGCTCCGTGAATGATGTAGTTCGTTTGAGCAGAAAAGTGACTGCCCTTACCTGAATCGAAATCTTGCTTGTAGGAAGACTCAGAGCCTGGGATTTAACTCCATTTCTGAAGTGAAACACACAGCAGTGTTCTCATCCATTGATCACACTCTGCTTTGGAGCGAGAAGCACGCTCTTGCTTTTTAAGTCTCTATTAGAGCAGGTAATCTGAGTGTGCCCAGAAAAAAAGAACGGTGTTTCCTACACATAGGGACCATATGTAGTCCAAATGTGCTTCTGAAACTGACACAAAGCACTGACCCTCTAACATCCAATGCTTGTCAGTTAATATGAGAAACGTGTGAGCTTCATGAACGATGTAGTTCGTTTTAGCAGGAAAGTGACTGCCCTTACCTGAAACGAAGTCTTGCTTGTAGGAAGACTCAGAGCCTGGGATTTAACTCCATATCTGAAGTGAAACACACAGCAGTTTTACATCCATTGATCATACTCTGCTTTAGAACAAGAAGCATGCTCTTGCTTTCTAGAGTCTCTAAGGCAGCAGGAAACGTGAGTGTGCTGAGAACAAAAGAACGCTGTTTCCTACAAATACGGACATTGTATAGTCCAACTCTGCTTCTGAAACTGACACAAAGCACTGGTCCTCTAAAATCCAATGCTTGTCTCTTAAGATGAGAAACGTGTGAGCTTCATGAACGATGTAGTTCGTTTGAGCAGAAAAGTGACTGCCCTTACCTTAAACGAAGTCTTGCATGTAGGAAGACACAGAGTCTGGGATTTAACTCCATTTCTGAATTGAAACACACAGCATAGTTCTCATCCATGGATCACAATCTGCTTTAGAGCGAGAAGCACGCTCTTGCTTTCTAAAGTCTCTAAGACAGCAGGAAATGTGAGTGCGCAGAGAACAAAAGTACGGTGTTTCCTACACATACGGGCCATATCTAGTCCAACTCTGTTTCTGAAACTGACACAAAGCACTGGTCCTCTAACATCCAATGCTTTTCAGTTAAGATGAGAAACGTGTGAGCTTTGAGAATGATGTAGTTCCTTTGAACTGAAAAGTGACTGCCCTTACCTGTAACAAAGTCTTTCATGTAGTAAGAAACAGAGCCTGGGATTTAACTCCATCTCTGAAGGGAAACACACAGCAGAGTTCTCATGCATGGATCACACTCTGCTTTAGAGCGAGAAGCACGCTCTTGCTTTCTAGAGTCTCTAATACAGCAGGTAATCTGAGTGTGCCCAGAACAAAAGAACAGTGTTTCCTAGACATACGGAAAATATGTAGTCCAAATCTGCTTCTGAAACTGATACAATGCACTGGTCCTCTAACATTCAATGCTTGTCAGTTAAGATGAGAAACGTGTGATCTTCGTGAACAATGTAGTTCGTTTGAGCAGAAAAGTGACTGCCCTTACCTGAAATGAAGTCTTGCTTGTAGGAAGACTCAGAGCCTGGGATTTAACTCCATTTCTGAAATGAAACACACAGCAGTGTTCTCATCCATTGATCTCTCTCTGCTTTAGAACAAGAAGCACGCTCTTGCTTTCTAGAGTCTGTAAGACAGCAGGAAATGTGAGTGCGCTGAGAACAAAAGAACGGTGTTTCCTACATATACGCACCATATCTACTCCAAATCTCCTTCTTAAACTGAGACAAAGCACTGGTCCTCTAACATCCAATGCTTGTCTGTTAAGAAAAGAAATGTGTGAGCTCAGTGAACGTTGTAGTTCGTTTGAGCTGAATAGTGACTGCCGTTACCTGAAACGAAGTCTTGCTTGTAGGAAGACACAGAGATTGGGATTTAACTCCATTTCTGAAGGGAAACACACAGCATAGTTCTCATCCATGGATCACACTGTGCTTTGGAGCGAGAAGCACGCTATTGCTTTCTAAGTCTCTAATACAGCAGGTAATCTGAGTGTGCCCAGAACAAAAGAACGGTGTTTCCTACACATAGGGACCATATGTAGTCCAAATCTGCTTCTGAAACTGACACAAAGCACTGACCCTCTAACATCCAATGCTTGTCAGTTAAGATGAGAAACGTGTGAGCTTCATGAACGATGTAGTTCGTTCAAGCAGAAAAGTGTCTGCCCTTTCCTGAAACGAAGTCTTGCTTGTAGGAAGACTCAGAGCTTGGGATTGAACTCCATTTCTGAAGTGAAACACACAGCAGTGTAATCATCCATTGATCACACTCTGCTTTAGAACAAGAAGCACGCTCTTGCTTTCTAGAGTCTCTAAGGCAGCAGGAAACGTGAGTGTGCTGAGAACAAAAGAATGGTGTTTCCTACACGTACGGACCATATCTAGTTCAATTCTGCTTCTGAAACTGATACAAAGCACTGACCCGCTAACATCCAATGCTTGCCAGTTAAGATGAGAAGCGTGTGAGCTTCGTAAACAATGTAGTTCGTTTGAGCAGAAAAGAGACTGCCCTTACCTGAATCGAAGTCTTGCTTGTAGGAAGACTCAGAGCCTGGGATTTAACTCCATTTCTGAAGTGAATCACACAGCAGTGTAATCATCCATTGATCACACTCTGCTTTAGAACAAGAACCACGCTCTTGCTTTCTAGAGTCTCTAAGACAGCAGGAAACATGTGTGTGCTGAGAACAAAAGAACTGTGTTTCCTACACATACGGACAATATCTAGTTCAACTCTGTTTCTGAAACTGACACAAAGCACTGGTCCTCTAACATCCAATGCTTGTCAGTGAAGATGAGAAACGTGTGAGCTCAGTGAACGGTGTAGTTCGTTTGAGCTGAAAAGTGACTGCCGTTACCTGAAACGAAGTCTTGCTTGTAGGAAGACACAGAGATTGGGATTTCACTCCATTTCTGAAGGGAAACACACAGCATAGTTCTCATCCATGGATCACACTCTGCTTTAGAGGGAGAAGCACGCTCTTGCTTTCTGGAGTCTCTAACAAAGAAGGAAACGTGAGTGTGCTGAGAACAAAAGAACGCTGTTTCCTACAAATACGGACATTATATAGTCCAACTCTGCTTCTGAAACTGACACAAAGCACTGGTCCTCTAAAATCCAATGCTTGTCTGTTAAGAAGAGAAACGTGTGAGCTTCGTGAACGATGTAGTTCCTTTCAGCTGAAAAGTGACTGCCCTTACCTGAAACGAAGTCTTGCTTGTAGGAAGACACAGAGCCTGGGATTTAACTCCATTTCTGAATGGAAACACACAGCATACTTCTGATCTATGGATCACACTCTGCTTTAGAGCAAGAAGCATGCTCTTGCTTTCTAGAGTCTCTAATACAGCAGGTAATCTGAGTGTGCCCAGAACAAAAGAACGGTGTTTCCTACACATACGGACCAAATGTAGTCCAAATCTGCTTCTGAAACTGACACAAAGCACTGACCCTCTAACATCAATGCTTGTCAGTTAAGATGAGAAACGTGTGAGCTTCATGAACGATGTAGTTCGTTTGAGCAGAAAAGTGACTGCCCTTACCTGAAACGAAGTCTTGCTTGTAGGAAGACTCTGAGCTTGGGATTTAACTCCATTTCTGAAGTGAAACACACAGCAGTGTAATCATCCATTGATCACACTCTGCTTTAGAACAAGAAGCACGCTCTTGCTTTCTAGAGTCTCTAAGGCAGCAGGAAACGTGAGTGTGCTGAGAACAAAAGAACGCTGTTTCCTACAAATACGGACATTGTATAGTCCAAATCTGCTTCTGAAACTGACACAAAGCACTGGTCCTCTAAAATCCAATGCTTGTCTGTTAAGATGAGAAACGTTTGAGCTTCATGAACGATGTAGTTCGTTTGAGCAGAAAAGTGACTGCCCTTACCTGAAACGAAGTCTTGCTTGTAGGAAGACTCAGAGCCTGGGATTTAACTCCATTTCTGAAGTGAAACACACAGCAGTGTAATCATCCATTGATCACACTCTGCTTTAGAACAAGAAGCACGCTCTTGCTTTCTAGAGTCTCTAAGGCAGCAGGAAACGTGAGTGTGCTGAGAACAAAAGAACGCTGTTTCCTACAAATACGGACATTACATAGTCCAACTCTGCTTCTGAAACTGAAAAAAAGCACTGGTCCTCTAAAATCCAATGCTTGTCTGTTAAGATGAGAAACGTGTGAGCTTCGTGAACGATGTAGTTCCTTTCAGCTGAAAAGTGACTGCCCTTACCTGAAAAGAAGTCTTGCTTGTAGGAAGACACAGAGCCTGGGATTTAACTCAATTTCTGATGGGAAACACACAGCATAGTTCTCACACTTGGATCACACTCTGCTTTACAGCAAGAAGCACGCTCTTGCTTTCTAGAGTCTCTAATACAGCAGGAAATCTGAGTGTGCCCAGAACAAAAGAATGGAGTTTCGTACACATACGGACCATTTGTAGTCCAACTCTTCTTCTGAAACTGATACAAAGCACTGGTCCTCTAACATCCAATGCTTCTCAGTTAAGATGGGAAACGTGTGATCTTCATGAACGATGTAGTTCGTTTGAGCAGAAAAGTTACTGCTCTTACCTTAAACGAAGTCTTGCATGTAGGATACACAGAGTCTGGGATTTAACTCCATTTCTGAAGGGAAACACACAGCATAGTTCTCATCCATGGATCACAATCAGCTTTAGAGCGAGAAGCACGCTCTTGCTTTCTAAAGTCTCTAAGACAGCAGGAAATGTGAGTGCGCAGAGAACAAAAGTACGGTGTTTCCTACACATACGGGCCATATCTAGTCCAACTCTGTTTCTGAAACTGACACAAAGCACTGGTCCTCTAACATCCAATGCTTGTCTGTTAAGAAAAGAAATGTGTGAGCTCAGGGAACGGTGTAGTTCGTTTGAGCTGAAAAGTGACTGCCCTTACTTGTAACGAAATCTTGCTTGTAGTAAGACACAGAGCTTGGGATTTAACTCCATCTCTGAAGGGAAGGACACAGCAGATTTCTCATCCATGGATCACACTCTGCTTAGAGCGAGAAGCACGCTCTTGCTTTCTAGAGTCTCTAATAAAGCAGGTAATGTGAGTGTGCCCAGAACAAAAGAACGGTGTTTCCTACACTTACGGACCATATGTAGTCCAAATCTGCTTCTGAAACTGATACAATGCACTGGTCCTCTAACATCCAATGCTTGTCAGTTAAGATGAGAAACGTGTGATCTTCGTGAATGATGTAGTTCGTTTGAGCAGAAAAGTGACTGCCCTTACCTGAAACGAAGTCTTGCTTGTAGGAAGACTCAGAGCCTGGGATTTAACTCCATTTCTGAAGTGAAACACACAGCAGTGTTCTCCTCCATTGATCACACTCTGCTTTAGAACAAGAAGCACGCTCTTGCTTTCTAGAGTCTCTAAGACAGCAGGAAACGTGAGTGCGCTGAGAACAAAAGAACGGTGTTTCCTACACATACAGAACATATCTAGTCCAACTCTCCTTCTTAAACTGATACAAAGCACTGGTCCTTTAACATCCAATGCTTGTCAATTAAGATGAGAAACGTGTGAGCTTTGAGAATGATGTATTTGCTTTGAACTGAAAAGTAACTGCCCTTAACAGTAACGAAGTCTTGCTTGTAGTAAGACACAGGGCCTGGGATTTAACTCCATTTCTGAATGGAAACACACAGCATACTTCTCATCTATGGATCACACTCTGCTTTAGAGCAAGAAGCATGCTCTTGCTTTCTAGAGTCTCTAATACAGGAGGTAATCTGAGTGTGCCCAGAACAAAAGAACGGTGTTTCCTACACATATGGACCAAATGTAGTCCAAATCTGCTTCTGAAACTGATACAAAGCACTGACCCTCTAACATCCAATGCTTGTCAGTTCAGATGAGAAACGTGTGATCTTCGTGAACGATGTAGTTCGTTTGAGCTGACAAGTGACTGCCCTCACCTGAAACGAAGTCTTGCTTATAGGAAGACACAGAGCCTGGGATTTAACTCATCTCTGAAGGGAAGGACACAGCAGATTTCTCCTCCATGGATCACACTCTGCTTTAGAGCGAGAAGCACGCTCTTGCTTTCTAGAGTCTCTAATACAGCAGGTAATCTGAGTGTGCCCAGAACAAAAGAACGGTGTTTCCTACACATACGGACCATATGTAGTCCAAATCTGCTTCTGAAACTGATACAATGCACTGGTCCTCTAACATCCAATGCTTGTCAGTTAAGATGAGAATCATGTGATCTTCGTGAATGATGTAGTTCATTTGAGCAGAAAAGTGACTGCCCTTACCTGAAACGAAGTCTTGCTTGTAGGAAGACTCAGAGCCTGGGATTTAACTCCATTTCTGTAGTGAAACACACAGCAGTGTAGTCATCCTTTGATCACACTCTGCTTTAGAACAAGAAGCACGCTCTTGCTTTCTGGAGTCTCTAACAGAGCAGGAAACGTGAGTGTGCTGAGAACAAAAAAACGGTGTTTCCTACATATACAGACCACATCTAGTCCAACACTTCTTCTGAAACTGATACAAAGCACTTGTCCTCTAACGTCCAATGCTTCTCAGTTGAGATGGGAAACGTGTGAGCGTCATGAACGATGTAGATCGTTTGAGCAGAAAAGTGAATGCCCTTACCTTAAACGAATTCTTGCTTGTAGGAAGACACAGAGCCTGGGATTTAACTCCATTTCTGAAGTGAAACACACAGCAGTGTTACATCCATTGATCATACTCTGCTTTAGAACAAGAAGCATGCTCTTGCTTTCTAGAGTCTCTAAGACAGCAGGAAACGTGATTTTGCTGAGAACAAAAGAACGGTGTTTCCTACACATACGGACCATATCCAGTCCAACTCTCCTTCTTAAACTGAGACAAAGCACTGGTCCTCTAACATCCAATGCTTGTCTGTTAAGATGAGAAACGTGTGAGCTCCGTGAACGTTGTAGTTCGTTTGAGCTGAAAAGTGACTGCCCTTACCTGAAACGAAGTCTTGCTTGTAGGAAGACACAGAGCCTGGGATTTAACTCCATTTCTGAAGGGAAACACACAGCATAGTTCTCATCCATGGACCACACTCTGCTTTAGAACTAGAAGTACGCTCTTGCTTTCTAGAATCTCTAAGACAGCAGGAAACGTGAGTGTGCTCAGAACAAAAGAACAGTGTTTCCTACACATACGGACCATATCTTGTCCAACTCTCCTTCTTAAACTGATACAAAGCACTGGTCCTCTAACATCCAATGCTTGTCTGTTAACAAGAGAAATGTGTGAGCTCAGTGAACGATGTAGTTCGTTTGAGCTGAATAGTGACTGCCGTTACCTGAAACGAAGTCTTGCTTGTAGGAAGACACAGAGATTGGGATTTAACTCCATTTCTGAAGGGAAACACACAGCATAGTTCTCATCCATGGATCACACTCTGCTTTAGAGCGAGAAGCACGCTCTTGCTTTCTGGAGTCTCTAACACAGCAGGAAACGTGAGTGTGCTGAGAACAAAAGAACGGTGTTTCCTACACGTACGGACCATATCTAGTCCAACTCTTATTCTGAAACTGAGAAAAAGCACTGGTCCTCTAACATCCAATGCTTCTCAGTTAAGATGGGAAACGTGTGAGCTTTGTGAATGATGTAGTTCCTTTGAACTGAAAAGTTACTGCCATTACCTGAAACGAAGTCTTGCTTGTAGTAAGACACAGAGCCTGGGATTTAACTCCATTTCTGAAGTGAAACACACAGCAGTGTAATCATCCATTGATCACACTCTGCTTTAGAACAAGAACCACGCTCTTGCTTTCTAGAGCCTCTACGACAGCAGGAAACGTGTGTGTGCTGAGAACAAAAGAACTGTGTTTCCTACACATACGGACCATATCTAGTTCAACTCTGCTTCTGAAACTGATACAACGCACTGGTCCTCTATCATACAATGCTTGTCTGTTAAGATGAGAAACGTGTGAGCTTTGTGAACGATGTAGTTCGTTTGAGCTGAAGAGTGACTGCCCTTACCTGAAACGAAGTCTTGCTTGTAGGAAGACTCAGAGCCTGGGATTTAACTCCATTTCTGAAGTGAAACACACAGCAGTGTTCTCCTCCATTGATCACACTCTGCTTTAGAACAAGAAGCACGCTCTTGCTTTCTAGAGTCTCTAAGACAGCAGGAAACGTGAGTGCGCTGAGAACAAAAGAACGGTGTTTCCTACACATACGGAACATATCTAGTCCAACTCTCCTTCTTAAACTGATACAAAGCACTGGTCCTTTAACATCCAATGCTTGTCAATTAAGATGAGAAACGTGTGAGCTTTGAGAATGATGTATTTGCTTTGAACTGAAAAGTAACTGCCCTTACCAGTAACGAAGTCTTGCTTGTAGTAAGACACAGAGCCTGGGATTTAACTCCATTTCTGAATGGAAACACACAGCATACTTCTCATCCATGGATCACAATCAGCTTTAGAGCGAGAAGCACGCTCTTGCTTTCTAAAGTCTCTAAGACAGCAGGAAATGTGAGTGCGCAGAGAACAAAAGTACGGTGTTTCCTACACATACGGGCCATATCTAGTCCAACTCTGTTTCTGAAACTGACACAAAGCACTGGTCCTCTAACATCCAATGCTTGTCAGTGAAGATGAGAAACGTGTGAGCTCAGTGAACGGTGTAGTTCGTTTGAGCTGAAAAGTGACTGCCGTTACCTGAAACGAAGTCTTGCTTGTAGGAAGACACAGAGATTGGGATTTCACTCCATTTCTGAAGGGAAACACACAGCATAGTTCTCATCCATGGATCACACTCTGCTTTAGAGGGAGAAGCACGCTCTTGCTTTCTGGAGTCTCTAACAAAGAAGGAAACGTGAGTGTGCTGAGAACAAAAGAACGCTGTTTCCTACAAATACGGACATTATATAGTCCAACTCTGCTTCTGAAACTGACACAAAGCACTGGTCCTCTAAAATCCAATGCTTGTCTGTTAAGAAGAGAAACGTGTGAGCTTCGTGAACGATGTAGTTCCTTTCAGCTGAAAAGTGACTGCCCTTACCTGAAACGAAGTCTTGCTTGTAGGAAGACACAGAGCCTGGGATTTAACTCCATTTCTGAATGGAAACACACAGCATACTTCTGATCTATGGATCACACTCTGCTTTAGAGCAAGAAGCATGCTCTTGCTTTCTAGAGTCTCTAATACAGCAGGTAATCTGAGTGTGCCCAGAACAAAAGAACGGTGTTTCCTACACATACGGACCAAATGTAGTCCAAATCTGCTTCTGAAACTGACACAAAGCACTGACCCTCTAACATCAATGCTTGTCAGTTAAGATGAGAAACGTGTGAGCTTCATGAACGATGTAGTTCGTTTGAGCAGAAAAGTGACTGCCCTTACCTGAAACGAAGTCTTGCTTGTAGGAAGACTCTGAGCTTGGGATTTAACTCCATTTCTGAAGTGAAACACACAGCAGTGTAATCATCCATTGATCACACTCTGCTTTAGAACAAGAAGCACGCTCTTGCTTTCTAGAGTCTCTAAGGCAGCAGGAAACGTGAGTGTGCTGAGAACAAAAGAACGCTGTTTCCTACAAATACGGACATTGTATAGTCCAAATCTGCTTCTGAAACTGACACAAAGCACTGGTCCTCTAAAATCCAATGCTTGTCTGTTAAGATGAGAAACGTTTGAGCTTCATGAACGATGTAGTTCGTTTGAGCAGAAAAGTGACTGCCCTTACCTGAAACGAAGTCTTGCTTGTAGGAAGACTCAGAGCCTGGGATTTAACTCCATTTCTGAAGTGAAACACACAGCAGTGTAATCATCCATTGATCACACTCTGCTTTAGAACAAGAAGCACGCTCTTGCTTTCTAGAGTCTCTAAGGCAGCAGGAAACGTGAGTGTGCTGAGAACAAAAGAACGCTGTTTCCTACAAATACGGACATTACATAGTCCAACTCTGCTTCTGAAACTGAAAAAAAGCACTGGTCCTCTAAAATCCAATGCTTGTCTGTTAAGATGAGAAACGTGTGAGCTTCGTGAACGATGTAGTTCCTTTCAGCTGAAAAGTGACTGCCCTTACCTGAAAAGAAGTCTTGCTTGTAGGAAGACACAGAGCCTGGGATTTAACTCAATTTCTGATGGGAAACACACAGCATAGTTCTCACACTTGGATCACACTCTGCTTTACAGCAAGAAGCACGCTCTTGCTTTCTAGAGTCTCTAATACAGCAGGAAATCTGAGTGTGCCCAGAACAAAAGAATGGAGTTTCGTACACATACGGACCATTTGTAGTCCAACTCTTCTTCTGAAACTGATACAAAGCACTGGTCCTCTAACATCCAATGCTTCTCAGTTAAGATGGGAAACGTGTGATCTTCATGAACGATGTAGTTCGTTTGAGCAGAAAAGTTACTGCTCTTACCTTAAACGAAGTCTTGCATGTAGGATACACAGAGTCTGGGATTTAACTCCATTTCTGAAGGGAAACACACAGCATAGTTCTCATCCATGGATCACAATCAGCTTTAGAGCGAGAAGCACGCTCTTGCTTTCTAAAGTCTCTAAGACAGCAGGAAATGTGAGTGCGCAGAGAACAAAAGTACGGTGTTTCCTACACATACGGGCCATATCTAGTCCAACTCTGTTTCTGAAACTGACACAAAGCACTGGTCCTCTAACATCCAATGCTTGTCTGTTAAGAAAAGAAATGTGTGAGCTCAGGGAACGGTGTAGTTCGTTTGAGCTGAAAAGTGACTGCCCTTACTTGTAACGAAATCTTGCTTGTAGTAAGACACAGAGCTTGGGATTTAACTCCATCTCTGAAGGGAAGGACACAGCAGATTTCTCATCCATGGATCACACTCTGCTTAGAGCGAGAAGCACGCTCTTGCTTTCTAGAGTCTCTAATAAAGCAGGTAATGTGAGTGTGCCCAGAACAAAAGAACGGTGTTTCCTACACTTACGGACCATATGTAGTCCAAATCTGCTTCTGAAACTGATACAATGCACTGGTCCTCTAACATCCAATGCTTGTCAGTTAAGATGAGAAACGTGTGATCTTCGTGAATGATGTAGTTCGTTTGAGCAGAAAAGTGACTGCCCTTACCTGAAACGAAGTCTTGCTTGTAGGAAGACTCAGAGCCTGGGATTTAACTCCATTTCTGAAGTGAAACACACAGCAGTGTTCTCCTCCATTGATCACACTCTGCTTTAGAACAAGAAGCACGCTCTTGCTTTCTAGAGTCTCTAAGACAGCAGGAAACGTGAGTGCGCTGAGAACAAAAGAACGGTGTTTCCTACACATACAGAACATATCTAGTCCAACTCTCCTTCTTAAACTGATACAAAGCACTGGTCCTTTAACATCCAATGCTTGTCAATTAAGATGAGAAACGTGTGAGCTTTGAGAATGATGTATTTGCTTTGAACTGAAAAGTAACTGCCCTTAACAGTAACGAAGTCTTGCTTGTAGTAAGACACAGGGCCTGGGATTTAACTCCATTTCTGAATGGAAACACACAGCATACTTCTCATCTATGGATCACACTCTGCTTTAGAGCAAGAAGCATGCTCTTGCTTTCTAGAGTCTCTAATACAGGAGGTAATCTGAGTGTGCCCAGAACAAAAGAACGGTGTTTCCTACACATATGGACCAAATGTAGTCCAAATCTGCTTCTGAAACTGATACAAAGCACTGACCCTCTAACATCCAATGCTTGTCAGTTCAGATGAGAAACGTGTGATCTTCGTGAACGATGTAGTTCGTTTGAGCTGACAAGTGACTGCCCTCACCTGAAACGAAGTCTTGCTTATAGGAAGACACAGAGCCTGGGATTTAACTCATCTCTGAAGGGAAGGACACAGCAGATTTCTCCTCCATGGATCACACTCTGCTTTAGAGCGAGAAGCACGCTCTTGCTTTCTAGAGTCTCTAATACAGCAGGTAATCTGAGTGTGCCCAGAACAAAAGAACGGTGTTTCCTACACATACGGACCATATGTAGTCCAAATCTGCTTCTGAAACTGATACAATGCACTGGTCCTCTAACATCCAATGCTTGTCAGTTAAGATGAGAATCATGTGATCTTCGTGAATGATGTAGTTCATTTGAGCAGAAAAGTGACTGCCCTTACCTGAAACGAAGTCTTGCTTGTAGGAAGACTCAGAGCCTGGGATTTAACTCCATTTCTGTAGTGAAACACACAGCAGTGTAGTCATCCTTTGATCACACTCTGCTTTAGAACAAGAAGCACGCTCTTGCTTTCTGGAGTCTCTAACAGAGCAGGAAACGTGAGTGTGCTGAGAACAAAAAAACGGTGTTTCCTACATATACAGACCACATCTAGTCCAACACTTCTTCTGAAACTGATACAAAGCACTTGTCCTCTAACGTCCAATGCTTCTCAGTTGAGATGGGAAACGTGTGAGCGTCATGAACGATGTAGATCGTTTGAGCAGAAAAGTGAATGCCCTTACCTTAAACGAATTCTTGCTTGTAGGAAGACACAGAGCCTGGGATTTAACTCCATTTCTGAAGTGAAACACACAGCAGTGTTACATCCATTGATCATACTCTGCTTTAGAACAAGAAGCATGCTCTTGCTTTCTAGAGTCTCTAAGACAGCAGGAAACGTGATTTTGCTGAGAACAAAAGAACGGTGTTTCCTACACATACGGACCATATCCAGTCCAACTCTCCTTCTTAAACTGAGACAAAGCACTGGTCCTCTAACATCCAATGCTTGTCTGTTAAGATGAGAAACGTGTGAGCTCCGTGAACGTTGTAGTTCGTTTGAGCTGAAAAGTGACTGCCCTTACCTGAAACGAAGTCTTGCTTGTAGGAAGACACAGAGCCTGGGATTTAACTCCATTTCTGAAGGGAAACACACAGCATAGTTCTCATCCATGGACCACACTCTGCTTTAGAACTAGAAGTACGCTCTTGCTTTCTAGAATCTCTAAGACAGCAGGAAACGTGAGTGTGCTCAGAACAAAAGAACAGTGTTTCCTACACATACGGACCATATCTTGTCCAACTCTCCTTCTTAAACTGATACAAAGCACTGGTCCTCTAACATCCAATGCTTGTCTGTTAACAAGAGAAATGTGTGAGCTCAGTGAACGATGTAGTTCGTTTGAGCTGAATAGTGACTGCCGTTACCTGAAACGAAGTCTTGCTTGTAGGAAGACACAGAGATTGGGATTTAACTCCATTTCTGAAGGGAAACACACAGCATAGTTCTCATCCATGGATCACACTCTGCTTTAGAGCGAGAAGCACGCTCTTGCTTTCTGGAGTCTCTAACACAGCAGGAAACGTGAGTGTGCTGAGAACAAAAGAACGGTGTTTCCTACACGTACGGACCATATCTAGTCCAACTCTTATTCTGAAACTGAGAAAAAGCACTGGTCCTCTAACATCCAATGCTTCTCAGTTAAGATGGGAAACGTGTGAGCTTTGTGAATGATGTAGTTCCTTTGAACTGAAAAGTTACTGCCATTACCTGAAACGAAGTCTTGCTTGTAGTAAGACACAGAGCCTGGGATTTAACTCCATTTCTGAAGTGAAACACACAGCAGTGTAATCATCCATTGATCACACTCTGCTTTAGAACAAGAACCACGCTCTTGCTTTCTAGAGCCTCTACGACAGCAGGAAACGTGTGTGTGCTGAGAACAAAAGAACTGTGTTTCCTACACATACGGACCATATCTAGTTCAACTCTGCTTCTGAAACTGATACAACGCACTGGTCCTCTATCATACAATGCTTGTCTGTTAAGATGAGAAACGTGTGAGCTTTGTGAACGATGTAGTTCGTTTGAGCTGAAGAGTGACTGCCCTTACCTGAAACGAAGTCTTGCTTGTAGGAAGACTCAGAGCCTGGGATTTAACTCCATTTCTGAAGTGAAACACACAGCAGTGTTCTCCTCCATTGATCACACTCTGCTTTAGAACAAGAAGCACGCTCTTGCTTTCTAGAGTCTCTAAGACAGCAGGAAACGTGAGTGCGCTGAGAACAAAAGAACGGTGTTTCCTACACATACGGAACATATCTAGTCCAACTCTCCTTCTTAAACTGATACAAAGCACTGGTCCTTTAACATCCAATGCTTGTCAATTAAGATGAGAAACGTGTGAGCTTTGAGAATGATGTATTTGCTTTGAACTGAAAAGTAACTGCCCTTACCAGTAACGAAGTCTTGCTTGTAGTAAGACACAGAGCCTGGGATTTAACTCCATTTCTGAATGGAAACACACAGCATACTTCTCATCCATGGATCACAATCAGCTTTAGAGCGAGAAGCACGCTCTTGCTTTCTAAAGTCTCTAAGACAGCAGGAAATGTGAGTGCGCAGAGAACAAAAGTACGGTGTTTCCTACACATACGGGCCATATCTAGTCCAACTCTGTTTCTGAAACTGACACAAAGCACTGGTCCTCTAACATCCAATGCTTGTCAGTGAAGATGAGAAACGTGTGAGCTCAGTGAACGGTGTAGTTCGTTTGAGCTGAAAAGTGACTGCCGTTACCTGAAACGAAGTCTTGCTTGTAGGAAGACACAGAGATTGGGATTTCACTCCATTTCTGAAGGGAAACACACAGCATAGTTCTCATCCATGGATCACACTCTGCTTTAGAGGGAGAAGCACGCTCTTGCTTTCTGGAGTCTCTAACAAAGAAGGAAACGTGAGTGTGCTGAGAACAAAAGAACGCTGTTTCCTACAAATACGGACATTATATAGTCCAACTCTGCTTCTGAAACTGACACAAAGCACTGGTCCTCTAAAATCCAATGCTTGTCTGTTAAGAAGAGAAACGTGTGAGCTTCGTGAACGATGTAGTTCCTTTCAGCTGAAAAGTGACTGCCCTTACCTGAAACGAAGTCTTGCTTGTAGGAAGACACAGAGCCTGGGATTTAACTCCATTTCTGAATGGAAACACACAGCATACTTCTGATCTATGGATCACACTCTGCTTTAGAGCAAGAAGCATGCTCTTGCTTTCTAGAGTCTCTAATACAGCAGGTAATCTGAGTGTGCCCAGAACAAAAGAACGGTGTTTCCTACACATACGGACCAAATGTAGTCCAAATCTGCTTCTGAAACTGACACAAAGCACTGACCCTCTAACATCAATGCTTGTCAGTTAAGATGAGAAACGTGTGAGCTTCATGAACGATGTAGTTCGTTTGAGCAGAAAAGTGACTGCCCTTACCTGAAACGAAGTCTTGCTTGTAGGAAGACTCTGAGCTTGGGATTTAACTCCATTTCTGAAGTGAAACACACAGCAGTGTAATCATCCATTGATCACACTCTGCTTTAGAACAAGAAGCACGCTCTTGCTTTCTAGAGTCTCTAAGGCAGCAGGAAACGTGAGTGTGCTGAGAACAAAAGAACGCTGTTTCCTACAAATACGGACATTGTATAGTCCAAATCTGCTTCTGAAACTGACACAAAGCACTGGTCCTCTAAAATCCAATGCTTGTCTGTTAAGATGAGAAACGTTTGAGCTTCATGAACGATGTAGTTCGTTTGAGCAGAAAAGTGACTGCCCTTACCTGAAACGAAGTCTTGCTTGTAGGAAGACTCAGAGCCTGGGATTTAACTCCATTTCTGAAGTGAAACACACAGCAGTGTAATCATCCATTGATCACACTCTGCTTTAGAACAAGAAGCACGCTCTTGCTTTCTAGAGTCTCTAAGGCAGCAGGAAACGTGAGTGTGCTGAGAACAAAAGAACGCTGTTTCCTACAAATACGGACATTACATAGTCCAACTCTGCTTCTGAAACTGAAAAAAAGCACTGGTCCTCTAAAATCCAATGCTTGTCTGTTAAGATGAGAAACGTGTGAGCTTCGTGAACGATGTAGTTCCTTTCAGCTGAAAAGTGACTGCCCTTACCTGAAAAGAAGTCTTGCTTGTAGGAAGACACAGAGCCTGGGATTTAACTCAATTTCTGATGGGAAACACACAGCATAGTTCTCACACTTGGATCACACTCTGCTTTACAGCAAGAAGCACGCTCTTGCTTTCTAGAGTCTCTAATACAGCAGGAAATCTGAGTGTGCCCAGAACAAAAGAATGGAGTTTCGTACACATACGGACCATTTGTAGTCCAACTCTTCTTCTGAAACTGATACAAAGCACTGGTCCTCTAACATCCAATGCTTCTCAGTTAAGATGGGAAACGTGTGATCTTCATGAACGATGTAGTTCGTTTGAGCAGAAAAGTTACTGCTCTTACCTTAAACGAAGTCTTGCATGTAGGATACACAGAGTCTGGGATTTAACTCCATTTCTGAAGGGAAACACACAGCATAGTTCTCATCCATGGATCACAATCAGCTTTAGAGCGAGAAGCACGCTCTTGCTTTCTAAAGTCTCTAAGACAGCAGGAAATGTGAGTGCGCAGAGAACAAAAGTACGGTGTTTCCTACACATACGGGCCATATCTAGTCCAACTCTGTTTCTGAAACTGACACAAAGCACTGGTCCTCTAACATCCAATGCTTGTCTGTTAAGAAAAGAAATGTGTGAGCTCAGGGAACGGTGTAGTTCGTTTGAGCTGAAAAGTGACTGCCCTTACTTGTAACGAAATCTTGCTTGTAGTAAGACACAGAGCTTGGGATTTAACTCCATCTCTGAAGGGAAGGACACAGCAGATTTCTCATCCATGGATCACACTCTGCTTAGAGCGAGAAGCACGCTCTTGCTTTCTAGAGTCTCTAATAAAGCAGGTAATGTGAGTGTGCCCAGAACAAAAGAACGGTGTTTCCTACACTTACGGACCATATGTAGTCCAAATCTGCTTCTGAAACTGATACAATGCACTGGTCCTCTAACATCCAATGCTTGTCAGTTAAGATGAGAAACGTGTGATCTTCGTGAATGATGTAGTTCGTTTGAGCAGAAAAGTGACTGCCCTTACCTGAAACGAAGTCTTGCTTGTAGGAAGACTCAGAGCCTGGGATTTAACTCCATTTCTGAAGTGAAACACACAGCAGTGTTCTCCTCCATTGATCACACTCTGCTTTAGAACAAGAAGCACGCTCTTGCTTTCTAGAGTCTCTAAGACAGCAGGAAACGTGAGTGCGCTGAGAACAAAAGAACGGTGTTTCCTACACATACAGAACATATCTAGTCCAACTCTCCTTCTTAAACTGATACAAAGCACTGGTCCTTTAACATCCAATGCTTGTCAATTAAGATGAGAAACGTGTGAGCTTTGAGAATGATGTATTTGCTTTGAACTGAAAAGTAACTGCCCTTAACAGTAACGAAGTCTTGCTTGTAGTAAGACACAGGGCCTGGGATTTAACTCCATTTCTGAATGGAAACACACAGCATACTTCTCATCTATGGATCACACTCTGCTTTAGAGCAAGAAGCATGCTCTTGCTTTCTAGAGTCTCTAATACAGGAGGTAATCTGAGTGTGCCCAGAACAAAAGAACGGTGTTTCCTACACATATGGACCAAATGTAGTCCAAATCTGCTTCTGAAACTGATACAAAGCACTGACCCTCTAACATCCAATGCTTGTCAGTTCAGATGAGAAACGTGTGATCTTCGTGAACGATGTAGTTCGTTTGAGCTGACAAGTGACTGCCCTCACCTGAAACGAAGTCTTGCTTATAGGAAGACACAGAGCCTGGGATTTAACTCATCTCTGAAGGGAAGGACACAGCAGATTTCTCCTCCATGGATCACACTCTGCTTTAGAGCGAGAAGCACGCTCTTGCTTTCTAGAGTCTCTAATACAGCAGGTAATCTGAGTGTGCCCAGAACAAAAGAACGGTGTTTCCTACACATACGGACCATATGTAGTCCAAATCTGCTTCTGAAACTGATACAATGCACTGGTCCTCTAACATCCAATGCTTGTCAGTTAAGATGAGAATCATGTGATCTTCGTGAATGATGTAGTTCATTTGAGCAGAAAAGTGACTGCCCTTACCTGAAACGAAGTCTTGCTTGTAGGAAGACTCAGAGCCTGGGATTTAACTCCATTTCTGTAGTGAAACACACAGCAGTGTAGTCATCCTTTGATCACACTCTGCTTTAGAACAAGAAGCACGCTCTTGCTTTCTGGAGTCTCTAACAGAGCAGGAAACGTGAGTGTGCTGAGAACAAAAAAACGGTGTTTCCTACATATACAGACCACATCTAGTCCAACACTTCTTCTGAAACTGATACAAAGCACTTGTCCTCTAACGTCCAATGCTTCTCAGTTGAGATGGGAAACGTGTGAGCGTCATGAACGATGTAGATCGTTTGAGCAGAAAAGTGAATGCCCTTACCTTAAACGAATTCTTGCTTGTAGGAAGACACAGAGCCTGGGATTTAACTCCATTTCTGAAGTGAAACACACAGCAGTGTTACATCCATTGATCATACTCTGCTTTAGAACAAGAAGCATGCTCTTGCTTTCTAGAGTCTCTAAGACAGCAGGAAACGTGATTTTGCTGAGAACAAAAGAACGGTGTTTCCTACACATACGGACCATATCCAGTCCAACTCTCCTTCTTAAACTGAGACAAAGCACTGGTCCTCTAACATCCAATGCTTGTCTGTTAAGATGAGAAACGTGTGAGCTCCGTGAACGTTGTAGTTCGTTTGAGCTGAAAAGTGACTGCCCTTACCTGAAACGAAGTCTTGCTTGTAGGAAGACACAGAGCCTGGGATTTAACTCCATTTCTGAAGGGAAACACACAGCATAGTTCTCATCCATGGACCACACTCTGCTTTAGAACTAGAAGTACGCTCTTGCTTTCTAGAATCTCTAAGACAGCAGGAAACGTGAGTGTGCTCAGAACAAAAGAACAGTGTTTCCTACACATACGGACCATATCTTGTCCAACTCTCCTTCTTAAACTGATACAAAGCACTGGTCCTCTAACATCCAATGCTTGTCTGTTAACAAGAGAAATGTGTGAGCTCAGTGAACGATGTAGTTCGTTTGAGCTGAATAGTGACTGCCGTTACCTGAAACGAAGTCTTGCTTGTAGGAAGACACAGAGATTGGGATTTAACTCCATTTCTGAAGGGAAACACACAGCATAGTTCTCATCCATGGATCACACTCTGCTTTAGAGCGAGAAGCACGCTCTTGCTTTCTGGAGTCTCTAACACAGCAGGAAACGTGAGTGTGCTGAGAACAAAAGAACGGTGTTTCCTACACGTACGGACCATATCTAGTCCAACTCTTATTCTGAAACTGAGAAAAAGCACTGGTCCTCTAACATCCAATGCTTCTCAGTTAAGATGGGAAACGTGTGAGCTTTGTGAATGATGTAGTTCCTTTGAACTGAAAAGTTACTGCCATTACCTGAAACGAAGTCTTGCTTGTAGTAAGACACAGAGCCTGGGATTTAACTCCATTTCTGAAGTGAAACACACAGCAGTGTAATCATCCATTGATCACACTCTGCTTTAGAACAAGAACCACGCTCTTGCTTTCTAGAGCCTCTACGACAGCAGGAAACGTGTGTGTGCTGAGAACAAAAGAACTGTGTTTCCTACACATACGGACCATATCTAGTTCAACTCTGCTTCTGAAACTGATACAACGCACTGGTCCTCTATCATACAATGCTTGTCTGTTAAGATGAGAAACGTGTGAGCTTTGTGAACGATGTAGTTCGTTTGAGCTGAAGAGTGACTGCCCTTACCTGAAACGAAGTCTTGCTTGTAGGAAGACTCAGAGCCTGGGATTTAACTCCATTTCTGAAGTGAAACACACAGCAGTGTTCTCCTCCATTGATCACACTCTGCTTTAGAACAAGAAGCACGCTCTTGCTTTCTAGAGTCTCTAAGACAGCAGGAAACGTGAGTGCGCTGAGAACAAAAGAACGGTGTTTCCTACACATACGGAACATATCTAGTCCAACTCTCCTTCTTAAACTGATACAAAGCACTGGTCCTTTAACATCCAATGCTTGTCAATTAAGATGAGAAACGTGTGAGCTTTGAGAATGATGTATTTGCTTTGAACTGAAAAGTAACTGCCCTTACCAGTAACGAAGTCTTGCTTGTAGTAAGACACAGAGCCTGGGATTTAACTCCATTTCTGAATGGAAACACACAGCATACTTCTCATCCATGGATCACAATCAGCTTTAGAGCGAGAAGCACGCTCTTGCTTTCTAAAGTCTCTAAGACAGCAGGAAATGTGAGTGCGCAGAGAACAAAAGTACGGTGTTTCCTACACATACGGGCCATATCTAGTCCAACTCTGTTTCTGAAACTGACACAAAGCACTGGTCCTCTAACATCCAATGCTTGTCAGTGAAGATGAGAAACGTGTGAGCTCAGTGAACGGTGTAGTTCGTTTGAGCTGAAAAGTGACTGCCGTTACCTGAAACGAAGTCTTGCTTGTAGGAAGACACAGAGATTGGGATTTCACTCCATTTCTGAAGGGAAACACACAGCATAGTTCTCATCCATGGATCACACTCTGCTTTAGAGGGAGAAGCACGCTCTTGCTTTCTGGAGTCTCTAACAAAGAAGGAAACGTGAGTGTGCTGAGAACAAAAGAACGCTGTTTCCTACAAATACGGACATTATATAGTCCAACTCTGCTTCTGAAACTGACACAAAGCACTGGTCCTCTAAAATCCAATGCTTGTCTGTTAAGAAGAGAAACGTGTGAGCTTCGTGAACGATGTAGTTCCTTTCAGCTGAAAAGTGACTGCCCTTACCTGAAAAGAAGTCTTGCTTGTAGGAAGATTCAGAGCCTGGGATTTAACTCCATTTCTGAAGTGAAATACACAGCAGTGTAATCATCCATTGATCACACTCTGCTTTAGAACAAGAACCACGCTCTTGCTTTCTAGAGCCTCTACGACAGCAGGAAACGTGTGTGTGCTGAGAACAAAAGAACTGTGTTTCCTACACATACGGACCATATCTAGTTCAACTCTGCTTCTGAAACTGATACAAAGCACTGGTCCTCTAACATACAATGCTTGTCTGTTAAGATGAGAAACGTGTGAGCTTCGTGAACGATGTAGTTCGTTTGAGCTGAAAAGGGACTGCTCTTACCTGAAACGAAGTCTTGCTTGTAGGAAGACACAGAACCTGGGATTTAACTCCATTTCTGAATGGAAACACACAGCATACTTCTGATCTATGGATCACACTCTGCTTTAGAGCAAGAAGCATGCTCTTGCTTTCTAGAGTCTCTAATACAGCAGGTAATCTGAGTGTGCCCAGAACAAAAGAACGGTGTTTCCTACACATACGGACCAAATGTAGTCCAAATCTGCTTCTGAAACTGATACAAAGCACTGACCCTCTAACATCCAATGCTTGTCAGTTAAGATGAGAAACGTGTGATCTTCGTGAACGATGTAGTTCATTTGAGCAGAAAAGTGACTGCCCTTATCTGAATCGAAGTCTTGCGTGTAGGAAGACTCAGAGCCTGGGATTTAACTCCATTTCTGTAGTGAAACACATAGCAATGTAGTCATCCTTTGATCACACTCTGCTTTGGAGCGAGAAGCACGCTCTTGCTTTCTAAGTCTCTAATACAGCAGGTAATCTGAGTGTGCCCAGAAAAAAAGAACGGTGTTTCCTACACATAGGGACCATATGTAGTCCAAATGTGCTTCTGAAACTGACACAAAGCACTGACCCTCTAACATCAATGCTTGTCAGTTAAGATGAGAAACGTGTGAGCTTCATGAACGATGTAGTTCGTTTGAGCAGAAAAGTGACTGCCCTTACCTGAAACGAAGTCTTGCTTGTAGGAAGACTCTGAGCTTGGGATTTAACTCCATTTC
The DNA here is from genome assembly GCA_949786385.1 of Onychomys leucogaster. NCBI lineage: Eukaryota > Metazoa > Chordata > Mammalia > Rodentia > Cricetidae > Onychomys > Onychomys leucogaster. The sequence continues at coordinate 1,798,456 of CATKUP010000069.1, forward strand.
TGAAGTGAAACACACAGCAGTGTAATCATCCATTGATCACACTCTGCTTTAGAACAAGAAGCACGCTCTTGCTTTCTAGAGTCTCTAAGGCAGCAGGAAACGTGAGTGTGCTGAGAACAAAAGAACGCTGTTTCCTACAAATACGGACATTGTATAGTCCAAATCTGCTTCTGAAACTGACACAAAGCACTGGTCCTCTAAAATCCAATGCTTGTCTGTTAAGATGAGAAACGTTTGAGCTTCATGAACGATGTAGTTCGTTTGAGCAGAAAAGTGACTGCCCTTACCTGAAACGAAGTCTTGCTTGTAGGAAGACTCAGAGCCTGGGATTTAACTCCATTTCTGAAGTGAAACACACAGCAGTGTAATCATCCATTGATCACACTCTGCTTTAGAACAAGAAGCACGCTCTTGCTTTCTAGAGTCTCTAAGGCAGCAGGAAACGTGAGTGTGCTGAGAACAAAAGAACGCTGTTTCCTACAAATACGGACATTACATAGTCCAACTCTGCTTCTGAAACTGAAAAAAAGCACTGGTCCTCTAAAATCCAATGCTTGTCTGTTAAGATGAGAAACGTGTGAGCTTCGTGAACGATGTAGTTCCTTTCAGCTGAAAAGTGACTGCCCTTACCTGAAAAGAAGTCTTGCTTGTAGGAAGACACAGAGCCTGGGATTTAACTCAATTTCTGATGGGAAACACACAGCATAGTTCTCACACTTGGATCACACTCTGCTTTACAGCAAGAAGCACGCTCTTGCTTTCTAGAGTCTCTAATACAGCAGGAAATCTGAGTGTGCCCAGAACAAAAGAATGGAGTTTCGTACACATACGGACCATTTGTAGTCCAACTCTTCTTCTGAAACTGATACAAAGCACTGGTCCTCTAACATCCAATGCTTCTCAGTTAAGATGGGAAACGTGTGATCTTCATGAACGATGTAGTTCGTTTGAGCAGAAAAGTTACTGCTCTTACCTTAAACGAAGTCTTGCATGTAGGATACACAGAGTCTGGGATTTAACTCCATTTCTGAAGGGAAACACACAGCATAGTTCTCATCCATGGATCACAATCAGCTTTAGAGCGAGAAGCACGCTCTTGCTTTCTAAAGTCTCTAAGACAGCAGGAAATGTGAGTGCGCAGAGAACAAAAGTACGGTGTTTCCTACACATACGGGCCATATCTAGTCCAACTCTGTTTCTGAAACTGACACAAAGCACTGGTCCTCTAACATCCAATGCTTGTCAGTGAAGATGAGAAACGTGTGAGCTTTGAGAATGATGTAGTTCCTTTGAACTGAATCGTGACTGCCCTTACCTGTAACAAAGTCTTTCTTGTAGTAAGAAACAGAGCCTGGGATTTAACTCCATCTCTGAAGGGAAACACAGCAGAGTTCTCATCCATGGATCACACTCTGCTTTAGAGCGAGAAGCACGCTCTTGCTTTCTAGAGTCTCTAATACAGCAGGTTATCTGAGTGTGCCCAGAACAAAAGAACAGTGTTTCCTAGACATACGGAAAATATGTAGTCCAAATCTGCTTCTGAAACGGATACAATGCACTGGTCCTCTAACATCCAATGCTTGTCTGTTAAGAAAAGAAATGTGTGAGCTCAGGGAACGGTGTAGTTCGTTTGAGCTGAAAAGTGACTGCCCTTACTTGTAACGAAATCTTGCTTGTAGTAAGACACAGAGCTTGGGATTTAACTCCATCTCTGAAGGGAAGGACACAGCAGATTTCTCATCCATGGATCACACTCTGCTTAGAGCGAGAAGCACGCTCTTGCTTTCTAGAGTCTCTAATAAAGCAGGTAATGTGAGTGTGCCCAGAACAAAAGAACGGTGTTTCCTACACTTACGGACCATATGTAGTCCAAATCTGCTTCTGAAACTGATACAATGCACTGGTCCTCTAACATCCAATGCTTGTCAGTTAAGATGAGAAACGTGTGATCTTCGTGAATGATGTAGTTCGTTTGAGCAGAAAAGTGACTGCCCTTACCTGAAACGAAGTCTTGCTTGTAGGAAGACTCAGAGCCTGGGATTTAACTCCATTTCTGAAGTGAAACACACAGCAGTGTTCTCCTCCATTGATCACACTCTGCTTTAGAACAAGAAGCACGCTCTTGCTTTCTAGAGTCTCTAAGACAGCAGGAAACGTGAGTGCGCTGAGAACAAAAGAACGGTGTTTCCTACACATACAGAACATATCTAGTCCAACTCTCCTTCTTAAACTGATACAAAGCACTGGTCCTTTAACATCCAATGCTTGTCAATTAAGATGAGAAACGTGTGAGCTTTGAGAATGATGTATTTGCTTTGAACTGAAAAGTAACTGCCCTTACCAGTAACGAAGTCTTGCTTGTAGTAAGACACAGAGCCTGGGATTTAACTCCATTTCTGAATGGAAACACACAGCATACTTCTCATCCATGGATCACAATCAGCTTTAGAGCGAGAAGCACGCTCTTGCTTTCTAAAGTCTCTAAGACAGCAGGAAATGTGAGTGCGCAGAGAACAAAAGTACGGTGTTTCCTACACATACGGGCCATATCTAGTCCAACTCTGTTTCTGAAACTGACACAAAGCACTGGTCCTCTAACATCCAATGCTTGTCAGTGAAGATGAGAAACGTGTGAGCTCAGTGAACGGTGTAGTTCGTTTGAGCTGAAAAGTGACTGCCGTTACCTGAAACGAAGTCTTGCTTGTAGGAAGACACAGAGATTGGGATTTCACTCCATTTCTGAAGGGAAACACACAGCATAGTTCTCATCCATGGATCACACTCTGCTTTAGAGGGAGAAGCACGCTCTTGCTTTCTGGAGTCTCTAACAAAGAAGGAAACGTGAGTGTGCTGAGAACAAAAGAACGCTGTTTCCTACAAATACGGACATTATATAGTCCAACTCTGCTTCTGAAACTGACACAAAGCACTGGTCCTCTAAAATCCAATGCTTGTCTGTTAAGAAGAGAAACGTGTGAGCTTCGTGAACGATGTAGTTCCTTTCAGCTGAAAAGTGACTGCCCTTACCTGAAAAGAAGTCTTGCTTGTAGGAAGATTCAGAGCCTGGGATTTAACTCCATTTCTGAAGTGAAATACACAGCAGTGTAATCATCCATTGATCACACTCTGCTTTAGAACAAGAACCACGCTCTTGCTTTCTAGAGCCTCTACGACAGCAGGAAACGTGTGTGTGCTGAGAACAAAAGAACTGTGTTTCCTACACATACGGACCATATCTAGTTCAACTCTGCTTCTGAAACTGATACAAAGCACTGGTCCTCTAACATACAATGCTTGTCTGTTAAGATGAGAAACGTGTGAGCTTCGTGAACGATGTAGTTCGTTTGAGCTGAAAAGGGACTGCTCTTACCTGAAACGAAGTCTTGCTTGTAGGAAGACACAGAGCCTGGGATTTAACTCCATTTCTGAATGGAAACACACAGCATACTTCTGATCTATGGATCACACTCTGCTTTAGAGCAAGAAGCATGCTCTTGCTTTCTAGAGTCTCTAATACAGCAGGTAATCTGAGTGTGCCCAGAACAAAAGAACGGTGTTTCCTACACATACGGACCAAATGTAGTCCAAATCTGCTTCTGAAACTGATACAAAGCACTGACCCTCTAACATCCAATGCTTGTCAGTTAAGATGAGAAACGTGTGATCTTCGTGAACGATGTAGTTCATTTGAGCAGAAAAGTGACTGCCCTTATCTGAATCGAAGTCTTGCGTGTAGGAAGACTCAGAGCCTGGGATTTAACTCCATTTCTGTAGTGAAACACATAGCAATGTAGTCATCCTTTGATCACACTCTGCTTTGGAGCGAGAAGCACGCTCTTGCTTTCTAAGTCTCTAATACAGCAGGTAATCTGAGTGTGCCCAGAAAAAAAGAACGGTGTTTCCTACACATAGGGACCATATGTAGTCCAAATGTGCTTCTGAAACTGACACAAAGCACTGACCCTCTAACATCAATGCTTGTCAGTTAAGATGAGAAACGTGTGAGCTTCATGAACGATGTAGTTCGTTTGAGCAGAAAAGTGACTGCCCTTACCTGAAACGAAGTCTTGCTTGTAGGAAGACTCTGAGCTTGGGATTTAACTCCATTTCTGAAGTGAAACACACAGCAGTGTAATCATCCATTGATCACACTCTGCTTTAGAACAAGAAGCACGCTCTTGCTTTCTAGAGTCTCTAAGGCAGCAGGAAACGTGAGTGTGCTGAGAACAAAAGAACGCTGTTTCCTACAAATACGGACATTGTATAGTCCAAATCTGCTTCTGAAACTGACACAAAGCACTGGTCCTCTAAAATCCAATGCTTGTCTGTTAAGATGAGAAACGTTTGAGCTTCATGAACGATGTAGTTCGTTTGAGCAGAAAAGTGACTGCCCTTACCTGAAACGAAGTCTTGCTTGTAGGAAGACTCAGAGCCTGGGATTTAACTCCATTTCTGAAGTGAAACACACAGCAGTGTAATCATCCATTGATCACACTCTGCTTTAGAACAAGAAGCACGCTCTTGCTTTCTAGAGTCTCTAAGGCAGCAGGAAACGTGAGTGTGCTGAGAACAAAAGAACGCTGTTTCCTACAAATACGGACATTACATAGTCCAACTCTGCTTCTGAAACTGAAAAAAAGCACTGGTCCTCTAAAATCCAATGCTTGTCTGTTAAGATGAGAAACGTGTGAGCTTCGTGAACGATGTAGTTCCTTTCAGCTGAAAAGTGACTGCCCTTACCTGAAAAGAAGTCTTGCTTGTAGGAAGACACAGAGCCTGGGATTTAACTCAATTTCTGATGGGAAACACACAGCATAGTTCTCACACTTGGATCACACTCTGCTTTACAGCAAGAAGCACGCTCTTGCTTTCTAGAGTCTCTAATACAGCAGGAAATCTGAGTGTGCCCAGAACAAAAGAATGGAGTTTCGTACACATACGGACCATTTGTAGTCCAACTCTTCTTCTGAAACTGATACAAAGCACTGGTCCTCTAACATCCAATGCTTCTCAGTTAAGATGGGAAACGTGTGATCTTCATGAACGATGTAGTTCGTTTGAGCAGAAAAGTTACTGCTCTTACCTTAAACGAAGTCTTGCATGTAGGATACACAGAGTCTGGGATTTAACTCCATTTCTGAAGGGAAACACACAGCATAGTTCTCATCCATGGATCACAATCAGCTTTAGAGCGAGAAGCACGCTCTTGCTTTCTAAAGTCTCTAAGACAGCAGGAAATGTGAGTGCGCAGAGAACAAAAGTACGGTGTTTCCTACACATACGGGCCATATCTAGTCCAACTCTGTTTCTGAAACTGACACAAAGCACTGGTCCTCTAACATCCAATGCTTGTCAGTGAAGATGAGAAACGTGTGAGCTTTGAGAATGATGTAGTTCCTTTGAACTGAATCGTGACTGCCCTGACCTGTAACAAAGTCTTTCTTGTAGTAAGAAACAGAGCCTGGGATTTAACTCCATCTCTGAAGGGAAACACAGCAGAGTTCTCATCCATGGATCACACTCTGCTTTAGAGCGAGAAGCACGCTCTTGCTTTCTAGAGTCTCTAATACAGCAGGTTATCTGAGTGTGCCCAGAACAAAAGAACAGTGTTTCCTAGACATACGGAAAATATGTAGTCCAAATCTGCTTCTGAAACGGATACAATGCACTGGTCCTCTAACATTCAATGCTTGTCAGTTAAGATGAGAAACGTGTGATCTTCGTGAACAATGTAGTTCGTTTGAGCAGAAAAGTGACTGCCCTTACCTGAAACGAAGTCTTGCTTGTAGGAAGACTCAGAGCCTGGGATTTAACTCCATTTCTGAAATGAAACACACAGCAGTGTTCTCCTCCATTGATCACACTCTGCTTTAGAACAAGAAGCACGCTCTTGCTTTCTAGAGTCTGTAAGACAGCAGGAAATGTGAGTGCGCTGAGAACAAAAGAACGGTGTTTCCTACATATACGCACCATATCTACTCCAACTCTCCTTCTTAAACTGAGACAAAGCACTGGTCCTCTAACATCCAATGCTTGTCTGTTAAGAAAAGAAATGTGTGAGCTCAGGGAACGGTGTAGTTCGTTTGAGCTGAAAAGTGACTGCCCTTACTTGTAACGAAATCTTGCTTGTAGTAAGACACAGAGCTTGGGATTTAACTCCATCTCTGAAGGGAAGGACACAGCAGATTTCTCATCCATGGATCACACTCTGCTTAGAGCGAGAAGCACGCTCTTGCTTTCTAGAGTCTCTAATAAAGCAGGTAATGTGAGTGTGCCCAGAACAAAAGAACGGTGTTTCCTACACTTACGGACCATATGTAGTCCAAATCTGCTTCTGAAACTGATACAATGCACTGGTCCTCTAACATCCAATGCTTGTCAGTTAAGATGAGAAACGTGTGATCTTCGTGAATGATGTAGTTCGTTTGAGCAGAAAAGTGACTGCCCTTACCTGAAACGAAGTCTTGCTTGTAGGAAGACTCAGAGCCTGGGATTTAACTCCATTTCTGAAGTGAAACACACAGCAGTGTTCTCCTCCATTGATCACACTCTGCTTTAGAACAAGAAGCACGCTCTTGCTTTCTAGAGTCTCTAAGACAGCAGGAAACGTGAGTGCGCTGAGAACAAAAGAACGGTGTTTCCTACACATACAGAACATATCTAGTCCAACTCTCCTTCTTAAACTGATACAAAGCACTGGTCCTTTAACATCCAATGCTTGTCAATTAAGATGAGAAACGTGTGAGCTTTGAGAATGATGTATTTGCTTTGAACTGAAAAGTAACTGCCCTTAACAGTAACGAAGTCTTGCTTGTAGTAAGACACAGAGCCTGGGATTTAACTCCATTTCTGAATGGAAACACACAGCATACTTCTCATCTATGGATCACACTCTGCTTTAGAGCAAGAAGCATGCTCTTGCTTTCTAGAGTCTCTAATACAGGAGGTAATCTGAGTGTGCCCAGAACAAAAGAACGGTGTTTCCTACACATATGGACCAAATGTAGTCCAAATCTGCTTCTGAAACTGATACAAAGCACTGACCCTCTAACATCCAATGCTTGTCAGTTAAGATGAGAAACGTGTGATCTTCGTGAACGATGTAGTTCGTTTGAGCTGACAAGTGACTGCCCTCACCTGAAACGAAGTCTTGCTTATAGGAAGACACAGAGCCTGGGATTTAACTCATCTCTGAAGGGAAGGACACAGCAGATTTCTCCTACATGGATCACACTCTGCTTTAGAGCGAGAAGCACGCTCTTGCTTTCTAGAGTCTCTAATACAGCAGGTAATCTGAGTGTGCCCAGAACAAAAGAACGGTGTTTCCTACACATACGGACCATATGTAGTCCAAATCTGCTTCTGAAACTGATACAATGCACTGGTCCTCTAACATCCAATGCTTGTCAGTTAAGATGAGAATCATGTGATCTTCGTGAATGATGTAGTTCATTTGAGCAGAAAAGTGACTGCCCTTACATGAAACGAAGTCTTGCTTGTAGGAAGACTCAGAGCCTGGGATTTAACTCCATTTCTGTAGTGAAACACACAGCAGTGTAGTCATCCTTTGATCACACTCTGCTTTAGAACAAGAAGCACGCTCTTGCTTTCTGGAGTCTCTAACAGAGCAGGAAACGTGAGTGTGCTGAGAACAAAAAAACGGTGTTTCCTACATATACAGACCACATCTAGTCCAACACTTCTTCTGAAACTGATACAAAGCACTTGTCCTCTAACGTCCAATGCTTCTCAGTTGAGATGGGAAACGTGTGAGCGTCATGAACGATGTAGATCGTTTGAGCAGAAAAGTGAATGCCCTTACCTTAAACGAATTCTTGCTTGTAGGAAGACACAGAGCCTGGGATTTAACTCCATTTCTGAAGTGAAACACACAGCAGTGTTACATCCATTGATCATACTCTGCTTTAGAACAAGAAGCATGCTCTTGCTTTCTAGAGTCTCTAAGACAGCAGGAAACGTGATTTTGCTGAGAACAAAAGAACGGTGTTTCCTACACATACGGACCATATCCAGTCCAACTCTCCTTCTTAAACTGAGACAAAGCACTGGTCCTCTAACATCCAATGCTTGTCTGTTAAGATGAGAAACGTGTGAGCTCCGTGAACGTTGTAGTTCGTTTGAGCTGAAAAGTGACTGCCCTTACCTGAAACGAAGTCTTGCTTGTAGGAAGACACAGAGCCTGGGATTTAACTCCATTTCTGAAGGGAAACACACAGCATAGTTCTCATCCATGGACCACACTCTGCTTTAGAACTAGAAGTACGCTCTTGCTTTCTAGAATCTCTAAGACAGCAGGAAACGTGAGTGTGCTCAGAACAAAAGAACAGTGTTTCCTACACATACGGACCATATCTTGTCCAACTCTCCTTCTTAAACTGATACAAAGCACTGGTCCTCTAACATCCAATGCTTGTCTGTTAACAAGAGAAATGTGTGAGCTCAGTGAACGATGTAGTTCGTTTGAGCTGAATAGTGACTGCCGTTACCTGAAATGAAGTCTTGCTTGTAGGAAGACACAGAGATTGGGATTTAACTCCATTTCTGAAGGGAAACACACAGCATAGTTCTCATCCATGGATCACACTCTGCTTTAGAGCGAGAAGCACGCTCTTGCTTTCTGGAGTCTCTAACACAGCAGGAAACGTGAGTGTGCTGAGAACAAAAGAACGGTGTTTCCTACACGTACGGACCATATCTAGTCCAACTCTTATTCTGAAACTGAGAAAAAGCACTGGTCCTCTAACATCCAATGCTTCTCAGTTAAGATGGGAAACGTGTGAGCTTTGTGAATGATGTAGTTCCTTTGAACTGAAAAGTTACTGCCATTACCTGAAACGAAGTCTTGCTTGTAGTAAGACACAGAGCCTGGGATTTAACTCCATTTCTGAAGTGAAACACACAGCAGTGTAATCATCCATTGATCACACTCTGCTTTAGAACAAGAACCACGCTCTTGCTTTCTAGAGCCTCTACGACAGCAGGAAACGTGTGTGTGCTGAGAACAAAAGAACTGTGTTTCCTACACATACGGACCATATCTAGTTCAACTCTGCTTCTGAAACTGATACAAAGCACTGGTCCTCTATCATACAATGCTTGTCTGTTAAGATGAGAAACGTGTGAGCTTTGTGAACGATGTAGTTCGTTTGAGCTGAAGAGTGACTGCCCTTACCTGAAACGAAGTCTTGCTTGTAGGAAGACACCGAGCCTGGGATTTAACTCCATTTCTGAATGGAAACACACAGCATACTTCTCATCTATGGATCACACTCTGCTTTAGAGCAAGAAGCATGCTCGTGCTTTCTAGATTCTCTAATACAGCAGGTAATCTGAGTGTGCCCAGAACAAAAGAACGGTGTTTCCTACACATATGGACCAAATGTAGTCCAAATCTGCTTCTGAAACTGATACAAAGCACTGACCCTCTAACATCCAATGCTTGTCAGTTAAGATGAGAAACGTGTGATCTTCGTGAACGATGTAGTTCGTTTGAGCAGAAAAGTGACTGCCCTTATCTGAATCGAAGTCTTGCGTGTAGGAAGACTCAGAGCCTGGGATTTAACTCCATTTCTGTAGTGAAACACACAACAGTGTAGTCATCCTTTGATCACACTCTGCTTTAGAAAAAGAAGCACGCTCTTGCTTTCTGGAGTCTCTAACAGAGCAGGAAACGTGAGTGTGCTGAGAACAAAAGAACGGTGTTTCCTACATATACAGACCACATCTAGTCCAACTCTTCTTCTGAAACTGATACAAAGCACTTGTCCTCTAACGTCCAATCCTTGTCAGTTGAGATGGAAAACGTGTGAGCGTCATGAACGATGTAGTTTGTTTGAGCAGAAAATTGAATGCCCTTACCTTAAACGAATTCTTGCTTGTAGGAAGACACAGAGCCTGGGATTTAACTCCATATCTGAAGTGAAACACACAGCAGTGTTACATCCATTGATCATACTCTGCTTTAGAACAAGAAGCATGCTCTTGCTTTCTAGAGTCTCTAAGACAGCAGGAAACGTAATTTTGCTGAGAACAAAAGAACGGTGTTTCCTACACATACGGACCATATCTAGTCCAACTCTCCTTCTTAAACTGAGACAAAGCACTGGTCCTCTAACATCCAATGCTTGTCTGTTAAGAAGAGAAACGTGTGAGCTCCGTGAATGATGTAGTTCGTTTGAGCAGAAAAGTGACTGCCCTTACCTGAACCGAAATCTTGCTTGTAGGAAGACACAGAGTCTGGGATTTAACTCCATTTCTGAAGGGAAACACACAGCATAGTTCTCATCCATGGATAACAATCTGCTTTAGAGCGAGAAGCACGCTCTTGCTTTCTAAAGTCTCTAAGACAGCAGGAAAAGTGAGTGCGCTGAGACAAAAGAACGGTGTTTCCTACACATACGGACCATATCTAGTCCAACTCTGTTTCTGAAACTGTCAAAAAGCACTGGTCCGCTAACATCCAATGCTTGTCAGTTAAGATGAGAAACGTGTGAGCTTCGTGAACGATGTAGTTAGTTTGAGCTGACAAGTGACTACCCTTACCTGAAACGAACTCTTGCTTATAGGAAGACACAGAGCCTCGGATTTAACTCCATTTCTGAATGGAAACACACAGCATAGTTCTCACCCATGGATCACACTCTGCTTTACAGCAAGAATCACGCTCTTGCTTTCTAGAGTCTCTAATACAGCATGAAATCTGAGTGTGCCCAGAACAAAAGAATGGAGTTTCGTACACATACGGACCATTTGTAGTCCAACTCTTCTTCTGAAACTGATACAAAGCACTGGTCCTCTAAAATCCAAATCTTGTCAGTTAAGATGGGAAACGTGTGAGCTTCATGAACGATGTAGTTTGTTTGAGCAGGAAAGTGACTGCCCTTACCTGAAACGAAGTCTTGCTTGTAGGAAGACACAGAGTCTGGGATTTAACTCCATTTCTGAAGGGAAACACACAGCATAGTTCTCATCCATGGATAACAATCTGCTTTAGAGCGAGAAGCACGCTCTTGCTTTGTAAAGTCTCTAAGACAGCAGGAAACGTGAGTGCGCAGAGAACAAAAGAACGGTGTTTCCTACACATACGGACCATATCTAGTCTAACTCTGTTTCTGAAACTGACAAAAAGCACTGGTCCTCTAACATCCAATGCTTGTCAGTTAAGATGAGAAACGTGTGAGCTTCGTGAACGATGTAATTCGTTTGAGCTGACAAGTGACTGCCCTCACCTGAAACGAAGTCTTGCTTATAGGAAGACACAGAGCCTGGGATTTAACTCCATCTCTGAAGGGAAGGACACAGCAGATTTCTCCTACATGGATCACACTGTGCTTTAGAGCGAAAAGCACGCTCTTGCTTTCTAGAGTCTCTAATACAGCAGGTAATCTGAGTGTGCCCAGAACAAAAGAACGGTGATTCCTACACATACAGACCATATGTAGTCCAAATCTGCTTCTGAAACTGATACAATGCACTGGTCCTCTAACATCCAATGCTTGTCAGTTAAGATGAGAAACGTGTGATCTTCGTGAACGATGTAGTTCCTTTCAGCTGAAAAGTGACTGCCCTTACCTGAAACGAAGTCTTGCTTGTAGGTAGACACAGAGCCTGGGATTTAACTCAATTTCTGAAGGGAAACACACAGCATAGTTCTCACACTTGGATCACACTCTGCTTTACAGCAAGTAGCACGCTCTTGCTTTCTAGAGTCTCTAATACAGCCGGAAATCTGAGTGTGCCCAGAACAAAAGAATGGAGTTTCGTACACATACGGACCATATGTAGTCCAACTCTTCTTCTGAAACTGATACAAAGCACTGGTCCTCTAACATCCAATGCTTCTCAGTTAAGATGGGAAACGTGTGATCTTCATGAACGATGTAGTTCGTTTGAGCAGAAAAGTGACTGCCCTTACCTTAAACGAAGTCTTGCTTGTAGGAAGACACAGAGATTGGGATTTAACTCCATTTCTGAAGGGAAACACACAGCATAGTTCTCATCCATGGATCACAATCTGCTTTACAGCGAGAAGCACGCTCTTGCTTTCTAAAGTATCTAAGACAGCAGGAAATGTGAGTGCGCTGAGAACAAAAGAACGGTGTTTCCTACACATACGGGCCATATCTAGTCAAACTCTGTTTCTGAAACTGACACAAAGCACTGGTCCTCTAACATCCAATGCTTGTCAGTTAAGATGAGAAACGTGTGAGCTTTGAGAATGATGTAGTTCCTTTGAACTGAAACGTGACTGCCCTTACCTGTAACAAAGTCTTTCTTGTAGTAAGAAACAGAGCCTGGGATTTAACTCCATCTCTGAAGGGAAACACACAGCAGAGTTCTCATCCATGGATCACACTCTGCTTTAGAGCGAGAAGCACGCTCTTGCTTTCTAGAGTCTCTAATACAGCAGGTAATCTGAGTGTGCCCAGAACAAAAGAACAGTGTTTCCTAGACATATGGAAAATATATAGTCCAAATCTGCTTCTGAAACTGATACAATGCACTGGTCCTCTAACATTCAATGCTTGTCAGTTAAGATGAGAAATGTCTGATCTTCGTGAACAATGTAGTTCGTTTGAGCAGAAAAGTGACTGCCCTTACCTGAAACTAAGTCTTGCTTGTAGGAAGACTCAGAGCCTGGGATTTAACTCCATTTCTGAAATGAAACACACAGCAGTGTTCTCATCCATTGATCACACTCTGCTTTAGAACAAGAAGCACGCTCTTGCTTTCTAGAGTCTGTAAGACAGCAGGAAATGTGAGTGCGCTGAGAACAAAAGAACGGTGTTTCCAACATATACGGACCATATCTACTCCAACTCTCCTTCTTAAACTGAGACAAAGCACTGGTCCTCTAAAATCCAATGCTTGTCTGTTAAGAAAAGAAAGGTGTGAGCTCAGTGATCGGTGTAGTTCGTTTGAGCTGAAAAGTGACTGCCGTTACCTGAAACGAAGTCTTGCTTGTAGGAAGACACAGAGATTGGGATTTAACTCCATTTCTGAAGGGAAACAAACAGCATAGTTCTCATCCATGGATCACACTCTGCTTTAGAGCGAGAAGCACGCTCTTGCTTTCTGGAGTCTCTAACAAAGCAGGAAACGTGAGTGTGCTGAGAACAAAAGAACGGTGTTTCCTACACATACGGACCATATGTAGTCAAACACTGCTTCTGAAACTGATACAAAGCACTGGTCCTCTAACATCCAATGCTTGTCTGTTAAGATGAGAAACGTGTAAGCTTCATGAAAGATGTAGTTCGTTTGAGCTGACAAGTGACTGCCCTTACCTGAAAAGAAGTCTTGCTTGTAGGAAGACACAGAGTCTGGGATTTAACTCCATTTCTGAAGGGAAACTCAAAGCATAGTTCTCATCCATGGATCACAATCTGCTTTAGAGCGAGAAGCATGCTCTTGCTTTCTAAATTCTCCAAGACAGCAGGAAACGTGAGTGCGCTGAGACAAAAGAACGGTGTTTCCTACACATACGGACCATATCTAGTCCAACTCTGTTTCTGAAACTGACACAAAGAACTGGTCCTCTAACATCTAATGCTTGTCAGTTAAGATGAGAAACGTGTGAGCTTTGAGAATGATGTAGTTGTTCTGAACTGAAAAGTGACTGCCCTTACTTGTAACGAAATCTTGCTTGTAGTAAGACACAGAGCCTGGGATTTAACTCCATCTCTGAAGGGAAGGACACAGCAGATTTCTCATCCATGGATCACACTCTGCTTTAGAGCGAGAAGCACGCTCTTGCTTTCTAGAGTCTCTAATAAAGCAGAAAATCTGAGTGTGCCCAGAACAAAAGAACGGTGTTTCCTACACATACGGACCATATCTAGTCCAACTCTGTTTCTGAAACTGACACAAAGCACTGGTCCTCTAACATCCAATGCTTGTCAGTTAAGATGAGAAACGTGTGAGCTTTGAGAATGATGTAGTTCCTTTGAACTGAAAAGTGACTGCCCTTACCTGTAACGAAGTCTTGCTTGTAGTAAGACACAGAGCCTGGGATTTAACTCCATCTCTGAAGGGAAGGACACAGCAGATTTCTCATCCATGGATCACACTCTGCTTTAGAGCGAGAAGCACGCTCTTGCTTTCTAGAGTCTCTAATAAAGCAGGTAATCTGAGTGTGCCCAGAACAAAAGAATGGAGTTTTGTACACATACGGACCATTTGTAGTCCAACTCTTCTTCTGAAACTGATACAAAGCACTGGTCCTCTAACATCCAAATCTTGTCAGTTAAGATGGGAAACGTGTGAGCTTCATGAACGATGTAGTTCGTTTGAGCAGGAAAGTGACTGCCCTTACCTTAAACGAAGTCTTGCTTGTAGGAAGACACAGAGTCTGGGATTTAACTCCATTTCTGAAGTGAATCACACAGCAGTGTAATCATCCATTGATCACACTCTGCTTTAGAACAAGAACCACGCTCTTGCTTTCTAGAGTCTCTAAGACAGCAGGAAACGTGTGTGTGCTGAGAACAAAAGAACTGTGTTTCCTACACATACGGACCATATCTAGTTCAACTCTACTTCTGAAACTGATACAAAGCACTGACCCTCTAACATCCAATGCTTGTCAGTTAAGATGAGAAACGTGTGAGCTTCATGAACGATGTAGTTCGTTTGAGTAGAAAAGTGACTGCCCTTACCTGAAAAGAAGTCTTGCTTGTAGGAAGACATAGAGCCTGGGATTTAACTCCATTTCTGAATGGAAACACACAGCATACTTCTCATCTATGGATCACACTCTGCTTTAGAGCAAGAAGCATGCTCTTGCTTTCTAGAGTCTCTAATACAGCAGGTAATCTGAGTGCCCAGAAAAAAAAAAACGGTGTTTACTACACATACTGACCATATGTAGTCCAAATCTGCTTCTGAAACTCATACAAAGCACTGACCATCTAACATCCAATGCTTGTCAGTTAAGATGAGAAACGTGTGATCTTCGTGAATGATGTAGTTCGTTTGAGCAGAAAAGCGACTGCCCTTATCTGAATCGAAGTCTTGCGTGTAGGAAGACTCAGAGCCTGGGATTTAACTCCATTTCTGTAGTGAAACACACAGCAGTGTAGTCATCCTTTGATCACACTCTGCTTTAGAACAAGAAGCACGCTCTTGCTTTCTGGAGTCTCTAACAGAGCAGGAAACGTGAGTGTGCTGAGAACAAAAGAACGGTGTTTCCTACATATACAGACCACATCTAGTCCAACTCTTCTTCTGAAACTGATACAAAGCACTTGTCCTCTAACGTCCAATGTTTGTCAGTTGAGATGGGAAACGTGTGAGCGTCATGAACGATGTAGTTCGTTTGAGCAGAAAAGTGAATGCCCTTACCTTAAACGAATTCTTGCTTGTAGGAAGACACAGAGTCTGGGATTTAACTCCATTTCTGAAGGGAAACACACAGCCTAGTTCTCATCCATGGATAACAATCTGCTTTAGAGCGATAAGCACGCTCTTGCTTTCTAAATTCTCTAAGACAGCAGGAAACGTGAGTGGGCTGAGAACAAAAGAACGGTGTTTCCTACACATACAGACCATATCTAGTCTAACTCTGTTTCTGAAACTGACAAAAAGCACTGGTCCTCTAACATCCAATGCTTGTCAGTTAAGATGAGAAACGTGTGAGCTTCGTGAACGATGTAATTCGTTTGAGCTGACAAGTGACTGCCCTCACCTGAAACGAAGTCTTTCTTATAGGAAGACACAGAGCCTGGGATTTAACTCCATCTCTGAAGGGAAGGCCACAGCAGATTTCTCATCCATGGATCACACTCTGCTTTAGAGGGAGAAGCACGCTCTTGCTTTCTAGAGTCTCTAATAAAGCAGGTAATCTGAGTGTGCCCAGAACAAAAGAACGGTGTTTCCTACACATGCGGACCATATGTAGTCCAAATCTGCTTCTGAAACTGATACAATGCACTGGTCCTCTAACATCCAATGCTTGTCTGTTAAGATGAGAAACGTGTGAGCTTTGTGAACGATGTAGTTCGTTTGAGCTGAAGAGTGACTGCCCTTACCTGAAACGAAGTCTTGCTTGTAGGAAGACACAGAGCCTGGGATTTAACTCCATTTCTGAATGGAAACACACAGCATACTTCTCATCTATGGATCACACTCTGCTTTAGAGCAAGAAGCATGCTCGTGCTTTCTAGATTCTCTAATACAGCAGGTAATCTGAGTGTGCCCAGAACAAAAGAACGGTGTTTCCTACACATATGGACCAAATGTAGTCCAAATCTGCTTCTGAAACTGATACAAAGCACTGACCCTCTAACATCCAATGCTTGTCAGTTAAGATGAGAAACGTGTGATCTTCGTGAACGATGTAGTTCGTTTGAGCAGAAAAGTGACTGCCCTTATCTGAATCGAAGTCTTGCGTGTAGGAAGACTCAGAGCCTGGGATTTAACTCCATTTCTGTAGTGAAACACACAACAGTGTAGTCATCCTTTGATCACACTCTGCTTTAGAAAAAGAAGCACGCTCTTGCTTTCTGGAGTCTCTAACAGAGCAGGAAACGTGAGTGTGCTGAGAACAAAAGAACGGTGTTTCCTACATATACAGACCACATCTAGTCCAACTCTTCTTCTGAAACTGATACAAAGCACTTGTCCTCTAACGTCCAATCCTTGTCAGTTGAGATGGAAAACGTGTGAGCGTCATGAACGATGTAGTTCGTTTGAGCAGAAAAGTGAATGCCCTTACCTTAAACGAATTCTTGCTTGTAGGAAGACACAGAGCCTGGGATTTAACTCCACATCTGAAGTGAAACACACAGCAGTGTTACATCCATTGATCATACTCTGCTTTAGAACAAGAAGCATGCTCTTGCTTTCTAGAGTCTCTAAGATAGCAGGAAACGTAATTTTGCTGAGAACAAAAGAACGGTGTTTCCTACACATACGGACCATATCTAGTCCAACTCTCCTTCTTAAACTGAGACAAAGCACTGGTCCTCTAACATCCAATGCTTGTCTGTTAAGAAGAGAAACGTGTGAGCTCCGTGAATGATGTAGTTCGTTTGAGCAGAAAAGTGACTGCCCTTACCTGAACAGAAATCTTGCTTGTAGGAAGACACAGAGTCTGGGATTTAACTCCATTTCTGAAGGGAAACACACAGCATAGTTCTCATCCATGGATAACAATCTGCTTTAGAGCGAGAAGCACGCTCTTGCTTTCTAAAGTCTCTAAGACAGCAGGAAACGTGAGTGCGCTGAGACAAAAGAACGGTGTTTCCTACACATACGGACCATATCTAGTCCAACTCTGTTTCTGAAACTGTCAAAAAGCACTGGTCCGCTAACATCCAATGCTTGTCAGTTAAGATGAGAAACGTGTGAGCTTCGTGAACGATGTAGTTAGTTTGAGCTGACAAGTGACTACCCTTACCTGAAACGAACTCTTGCTTATAGGAAGACACAGAGCCTCGGATTTAACTCCATTTCTGAATGGAAACACACAGCATAGTTCTCACCCATGGATCACACTCTGCTTTACAGCAAGAATCACGCTCTTGCTTTCTAGAGTCTCTAATACAGCATGAAATCTGAGTGTGCCCAGAACAAAAGAATGGAGTTTCGTACACATACGGACCATTTGTTGTCCAACTCTTCTTCTGAAACTGATACAAAGCACTGGTCCTCTAACATCCAAATCTTGTCAGTTAAGATGGGAAACGTGTGAGCTTCATGAACGATGTAGTTCGTTTGAGCAGGAAAGTGACTGCCCTTACCTGAAACGAAGTCTTGCTTGTAGGAAGACACAGAGTCTGGGATTTAACTCCATCTCTGAAGGGAAGGACACAGCAGATTTCTCCTACATGGATCACACTGTGCTTTAGAGCGAAAAGCACGCTCTTGCTTTCTAGAGTCTCTAATACAGCAGGTAATCTGAGTGTGCCCAGAACAAAAGAACGGTGATTCCTACACATACAGACCATATGTAGTCCAAATCTGCTTCTGAAACTGATACAATGCACTGGTCCTCTAACATCCAATGCTTGTCAGTTAAGATGAGAAACGTGTGATCTTCGTGAACGATGTAGTTCGTTTGAGCAGAAAAGTGACTGCCCTTACCTGAAACGAAGTCTTGCTTGTAGGAATACTCAGAGCCTGGGATTTAACTCCATTTCTGAAGTGAAACACACAGCAGTGTTCTCATCCATTGATCACACTCTGCTTTAGAACAAGAAGCACGCTCTTGCTTTCTAGAGTCTCTAAGACAGCAGGAAACGTGAATGCGCTGAGAACAAAAGAACGGTGTTTCCTACACATACGGAACATATCTAGTCCAACTCTCCTTCTTAAACTGATACAAAGCACTGGTCCTTTAACATCCAATGCTTGTCAATTAAGATGAGAAACGTGTGAGCTTTGAGAATGATGTATTTGCTTTGAACTGAAAAGTGACTGCCCTTACCTGTAACGAAGTCTTGCTTGTAGTAAGACACAGAGCCTGGGATCTAACTCCATCTCTGAAGGGAAACACACAGCAGAGTTCTCATCCATGGATCACACTCTGTTTTAGAGCGAGAAGCACGCTCTTGCTTTCTAAAATCTCTAATACAGCAGGTAATCTGAGTGTGCCCAGTACAAAAGAACGGTGTTTCCTACACATACGGACCATATGTAGTCCAAATCTGCTTCTGAAACTGATACAATGCACTGGTCCTCTAACATCCAATGCTTGTCAGTTAAGATGGGAAACGTGTGAGCTTCATGAACGATGTAGTTCGTTTGAGCAGAAAAGTGACTGCCCTTACCTGAAACGAAGTCTTGCTTGTAGGAAGACTCAGAGCCTGGGATTTAACTCCATTTCTGAAGTGAAACACACAGCAGTGTTCTCCTCCATTGATCACACTCTGCTTTAGAACAAGAAGCACGCTCTTCCTTTCTGGAGTCTCTAACAGAGCAGGAAACGTGAGTGTGCTGAGAACAAAAGAACGGTGTTTCCTACATATACAGACCACATCTACTCCAACTCTTCTTCTGAAACTGATACAAAGCACTTGTCCTCTAACGTCCAATGCTTCTCAGTTGAGATGGGAAACGTGTGAGCGTCATGAAAGATGTAGTTCGTTTGAGCAGAAAAGTGAATGCCCTTACCTTAAACGAATTCTTGTTTGTAGGAAGACACAGAGCCTAGGATTTAACTCCATTTCTGAAGTGAAACACACAGCAGTGTTACATCCATTGATCATACTCTGCTTTAGAACAAGAAGCATGCTCTTGCTTTCTAGAGTCTCTAAGACAGTAGGAAACGTTATTTTGCTGAGAACAAAAGAACAGTGTTTCCTACACATAAGGACAATATCCAGTCCAACTCTCCTTCTTAAACTGATAAAAAGCACTGGTCCTCTAATATCCAATGCTTGTCTGTTAAGATGTGAGACGTGTGAGCTCCGTGAACGATGTAGTTCGTTTGAGCTGAAAAGTGACTGCCCTTACCTGAAACGAAGTCTTGCTTGTAGGAAGACACAGAGCCTGGGATTTATCTCCATTTCTGAAGGGAAACACACAGCATAGTTCTCATCCATGGATCACACTCTGCTTTAGAACTAGAAGTACGCTCTTGCTTTCTAGAGTCTCTAAGACAGCAGGAAACGTGAGTGTGCTGAGAACAAAAGAACGGTGTTTCCTACACGTACGGACCATATCTAGTCCAACTCTTATTCTGAAACTGATACAAAGCACTGACCCGCTAACATCCAATGCTTGCCAGTTAAGATGAGAAACGTGTGAGCTTCGTGAACGATGTAGTTCGTTTGAGCAGAAAAGAGACTGCCCTTACCTGAATCGAAGTCTTGCTTGTAGGAAGACTCAGAGCCTGGGATTTAACTCCACTTCTAAAGTGAATCACACAGCAGTGTAATCATCCATTGATCACACTCTGCTTTCGAACAAGAACCACGCTCTTGCTTTCTAGAGTCTCTAAGACAGCAGGAAACGTGTGTGTGCTGAGAACAAAAGAACTGTGTTTCCTACACATACGGACCATATCTAGTTCAACTCTGCTTCTGAAACTGATACAAAGCACTGACCCTCTAACATCCAATGCTTGCCAGTTAAGATGAGAAACGTGTGAGCTTCGTGAACGATGTAGTTCGTTTGAGCAGAAAAGAGACTGCCCTTACCTGAATCGAAGTCTTGCTTGTAGGAAGACTCAGAGCCTGGGATTTAACTCCACTTCTAAAGTGAATCACACAGCAGTGTAATCATCCATTGATCACACTCTGCTTTCGAACAAGAACCACGCTCTTGCTTTCTAGAGTCTCTAAGACAGCAGGAAACGTGTGTGTGCTGAGAACAAAAGAACTGTGTTTCCTACACATACGGACCATATCTAGTTCAACTCTGCTTCTGAAACTGATACAAAGCACTGACCCTCTAACATCCAATGCTTGTCAGTTAAGATGAGAAACGTGTGAGCTTCATGAACGATGTAGTTCGTTTGAGCTGAAAAGTGACTGCCCTTACCTGAAAAGAAGTCTTGCTTGTAGGAAGACATAGAGCATGGGATTTAACTCCATTTCTGAATGGAAACACACAGCATACTTCTCATCTATGGATCACACTCTGCTTTAGAGCAAGAAGCATGCTCTTGCTTTCTAGAGTCTCTAATACAGCAGGTAATCTGAGTGTTCCCAGAAAAAAAAAAACGGTGTTTACTACACATACTGACCATATGTAGTCCAAATCTGCTTCTGAAACTGATACAAAGCACTGACCCTCTAACATCCAATGCTTGTCAGTTAAGATGAGAAACGTGTGATCTTCGTGAATGATGTAGTTCGTTTGAGCAGAAATGTGACTGCCCTTATCTGAATCGAAGTCTTGCGTGTAGGAAGACTCAGAGCCTGGGATTTAACTCCATTTCTGTAGTGAAACACACAGCAGTGTAGTCATCCTTTGATCACACTCTGCTTTAGAACAAGAAGCACGCTCTTGCTTTCTGGAGTCTCTAACAGAGCAGGAAACGTGAGTGTGCTGAGAACAAAAGAACGGTGTTTCCTACATATACAGACCACATCTAGTCCAACTCTTCTTCTGAAACTGATACAAAGCACTTGTCCTCTAACGTCCAATGTTTGTCAGTTGAGATGGGAAACGTGTGAGCGTCATGAACGATGTAGTTCGTTTGAGCAGAAAAGTGAATGCCCTTACCTTAAACGAATTCTTGCTTGTAGGAAGACACAGAGCCTGGGATTCAACTCCATATCTGAAGTGAAACACACAGCAGTATTACATCCATTGATCATACTCTGCCTTAGAACAAGAAGCATGCTCTTGCTTTCTAGAGTCTCTAAGACAGCAGGAAACGTGATTTTGCTGAGAACAAAAGAACGGTGTTTCCTACACATTCGGACCATATCTAGTCCAACTCTCCTTCTTAAACTGAGAAAAAGCGCTGGTCCTCTAACATCCAATGCTTGTCTGTTAAGATGAGAAACGTGTGAGCTCCGTGAACGATGTAGTTCGTTTGAGCTGAAAAGTGACTGCCCTTACCTGAATCGAAGTCTTTCTTGTAGGAAGACACAGAGCCTGTGATTTAACTCCATTTATGAAGGGAAACACACAGCATAGTTCTCATCCATGCATCACACTCTGCTTTAGAGTGAGAAGCACGCTCTTGCTTTCTAAAGTCTCTAAGACAGCAGGAAACGTGAGTGTGCTGAGAACAAAAGAACGGTGTTTCCTACACATACGGACCATATCTAGTCCAACTCTGCTTCGGAAACTGATACAAAGCACTGGTCCTCTAACATCCTATGCTTGTCAGTTAAGATGAGAAACGTGTGAGCTTTGTGAATGATGTAGTTCCTTTGAACTGAAAAGTGACTGCCATTACCTGAAACGAAGTCTTGCTTGTAGTAAGACACAGAGCCTGGGATTTAACTCCATTTCTGAAGTGAAACACACAGCAGTGTAATCATCCATTGATCACATTCTGCTTTAGAACAAGAAGCACGCTCTTGCTTTCTAGAGTCTCTAAGGCAGCAGGAAACGTGAGTGTGCTGAGAACAAAAGAACGCTGTTTCCTACAAATATGGACATTATATAGTCCAACTCTGCTTCTGAAACTGACACAAAGCACTGGCCCTCTAAAATCCAATGCTTGTCTGTTAAGAAGAGAAATGTGTGAGCTTCGTGAACGATGTAGTTCCTTTCAGCTGAAAAGTGACTGCCCTTACCTGAAAAGAACTCTTGCTTGTAGGAAGATTCAGAGCCTGGGATTTAACTCCATTTCTGAAGTGAAATACACAGCAGTGTAATCATCCATTGATCACACTCTGCTTTAGAACAAGAACCACGCTCTTGCTTTCTAGAGCCTCTACGACAGCAGGAAACGTGTGTGTGCTGAGAACAAAAGAACGGTGTTTCCTACACATACGGACCATATCTAGTCCAACTCTCCTTCTTAAACTGAGACAAAGCACTGGTCCTCTAACATCCAATGCTTGTCTGTTAAGAAGAGAAACGTGTGAGCTCCGTGAAGGATGTAGTTCGTTTGAGCAGAAAAGTGACTGCCCTTACCTGAATCGAAATCTTGCTTGTAGGAAGACTCAGAGCCTGGGATTTAACTCCATTTCTAAAGTGAAACACACAGCAGTGTTCTCATCCATTGATCACACTCTGCTTTGGAGCGAAAAGCAGGCTCTTGCTTTCTAAGTCTATAATGCAGCAGGTTATCTGAGTGTGCCCAGAAAAAAAGAACGGTGTTTCCTACACATAGGGACCATATGTAGTCCAAATGTGCTTCTGAAACTGACACAAAGCACTGACCCTCTAACATCCAATTCTTGTCAGTTAAGATGAGAAACGTGTGAGCTTCATGAACGATGTAGTTCGTTTGAGCAGAAAAGTGACTGCCCTTACCTGAAACGAAGTCTTGCTTGTAGTAAGACTCAGAGCTTGGGATTTAACTCCATTTCTGAAGTGAAACACACAGCAGTGTAATCATCCATTGATCACACTCTGCTTTAGAACAAGAAGCACGCTCTTGCTTTCTAGAGTCTCTAAGGCAGCAGGAAACGTGAGTGTGCTGAGAACAAAAGAACGCTGTTTCCTACAAATACGGACATTGTATAGTCCAACTATGCTTCTGAAACTGACACAAAGCACTGGTCCTCTAAAATCCAATGCTTGTCTGTTAAGATGAGAAACGTGTGAGCTTCATGAACGATGTAGTTCGTTTGAGCAGAAAAGTGACTGCCCTTACCTGGAAAGAAGTCTTGCTTGTAGGAAGACTCAGAGCCTGGGATTTAACTCCATTTCTGAAGTGAAACACACAGCAGTGTAATCATCCATTGATCACACTCTGCTTTAGAACAAGAACCCCGCTCTTGCTTTCTAGCGCCTCTACGACAGCAGGAAACGTGTGTGTGCTGAGAACAAAAGAACTGTGTTTCCTACACATACGGACCATATCTAGTTCAACTCTGCTTCTGAAACTGATACAAAGCATTGGTCCTCTAACATACAATGCTTGTCTGTTAAGATGAGAAACGTGTGAGCTCCGTGAACGATGTAGTTCGTTTGAGCTGAAAAGTAACTGCCCTTACCTGAAAGGAAGTCTTGATTGTAGAAAGACACAGAGCCTGGGATTTAGCTAAATTTCTGAATGGAAACACACAGCATACTTCTCATCTATGGTCACACTCTGCTTTAGAGCAAGAAGCATGCTCTTGCTTTCTAGAGTCTCTAATACAGCAGGTAATCTGAGTGTGCCCAGAACAAAAGAACAGTGTTTCCTACAAATATGGACCAAATGTAGTCCAAATCTGCTTCTGAAACTGATACAAAGCACTGACCCTCTAACATCCAATGCTTGTCAGTCTAGATGAGAATCGTGTGATCTTCGTGAACGATGTAGTTCGTTTGAGCAGAAAAGTGACTGCCCTTATCTGAATCGAAGTCTTGCGTGTAGGAAGACTCAGAGCCTGGGATTTAACTCCATTTCTGTAGTGAAACACACAGCAGTGTAGTCATCCTTTGATCACACTCTGCTTTAGAACAAGAAGCACGCTCTTGCTTTCTGGAGTCTCTAACAGAGCAGGAAACGTGAGTGTGCTGAGAACAAAAGAACGGTGTTTCCTACATATACAGACCACATCTAGTCCAACTCTTCTTCTGAAACTGATACAAAGCACTTGTCCTCTCACGTCCAATCCTTGTCAGTTGAGATGGGAAACGTGTGAGCGTCATGAACGATGTAGTTCGTTTGAGCAGAAAAGTGAATGCCCTTACCTTAAACGAATTCTTGCTTGTAGGAAGACACAGAGCCTGGGATTTAACTCCATATCTGAAGTGAAACACACAGCAGTGTTACATCCCTTGATCATACACTGCTTTAGAACAAGAAGCATGCTCTTGCTTTCTAGAGTCTCTAAGAAAGCAGGAAACGTAATTTTGCTGAGAACAAAAGAACGGTGTTTCCTACACATACGGACCATATCTAGTCCAACTCTCCTTCTTAAACTGAGACAAAGCACTGGTCCTCTAACATCCAATGCTTGTCTGTTAAGAAGAGAAACGTGTGAGCTCCGTGAATGATGTAGTTCGTTTGAGCAGAAAAGTGACTGCCCTTACCTGAATCGAAATCTTGCTTGTAGGAAGACTCAGAGCCTGGGATTTAACTCCATTTCTAAAGTGAAACACACAGCAGTGTTCTCATCCATTGATCACACTCTGCTTTGGAGCGAGAAGCAGGCTCTTGCTTTCTAAGTCTCTAATACAGCAGGTTATCTGAGTGTGCCCAGAAAAAAAGAACGGTGTTTCCTACACATAGGGACCATATGTAGTACAAATGTGCTTCTGAAACTGACACAAAGCACTGACCCTCTAACATCCAATGCTTGTCAGTTAAGATGAGAAACGTGTGAGCTTCATGAACGATGTAGTTCGTTTGAGCAGAAAAGTGACTGCCCTTACCTGAAACGAAGTCTTGCTTGTAGTAAGACTCAGAGCTTGGGATTTAACTCCATTTCTGAAGTGAAACACACAGCAGTGTAATCATCCATTGATCACACTCTGCTTTAGAACAAGAAGCACGCTCTTGCTTTCTAGAGTCTCTAAGGCAGCAGGAAACGTGAGTGGGCTGAGAACAAAAGAACGCTCTTTCCTACAAATACGGACATTGTATAGTCCAACTCTGCTTCTGAAACTGACACAAAGCACTGGTCCTCTAAAATCCAATGCTTGTCTGTTAAGCTGAGAAACGTGTGAGCTTCATGAACGATGTAGTTCGTTTGAGCAGAAAAGTGACTGCCCTTACCTGAAACGAAGTCTTGCTTGTAGGAAGACTTAGAGCCTGGGATTTAACTCCATTTCTGAAGTGAAACACACAGCAGTGTAATCATCCATTGATCACACTCTGCTTTAGAACAAGAAGCACGCTCTTGCTTTCTAGAGTCTCTAAGGCAGCAGGAAACGTGAGTGTGCTGAGAACAAAAGAACGCTGTTTCCTACAAATACGGACATTATATAGTCCAACTCTGCTTCTGAAACTGACAAAAAGCACTGGTCCTCTAAAATCCAATGCTTGTCTGTTAAGATGAGAAACGTGTGAGCTTCGTGAACGATGTAGTTCCTTTCAGCTGAAAAGTGACTGCCCTTACCTGAAACGAAGTCTTGCTTGTAGGTAGACACAGAGCCTGGGATTTAACTCAATTTCTGAAGGGAAACACACAGCATAGTTCTCACACTTGGATCACACTCTGCTTTACAGCAAGTAGCACGCTCTTGCTTTCTAGAGTCTCTAATACAGCAGGAAATCTGAGTGTGCCCAGAACAAAAGAATGGAGTTTCGTACACATACGGACCATATGTAGTCCAACTCTTCTTCTGAAACTGATACAAAGCACTGGTCGTCTAACATCCAATGCTTCTCAGTTAAGATGGGAAACGTGTGATCTTCATGAACGATGTAGTTCGTTTGAGCAGAAAAGTGACTGCCCTTACCTTAAACGAAGTCTTGCTTGTAGGAAGACACAGAGATTGGGATTTAACTCCATTTCTGAAGGGAAACACACAGCATAGTTCTCATCCATGGATCACAATCTGCTTTACAGCGAGAAGCACGCTCTTGCTTTCTAAAGTATCTAAGACAGCAGGAAATGTGAGTGCGCTGAGAACAAAAGAACGGTGTTTCCTACACATACGGGCCATATCTAGTCAAACTCTGTTTCTGAAACTGACACAAAGCACTGGTCCTCTAACATCCAATGCTTGTCAGTTAAGATGAGAAACGTGTGAGCTTTGAGAATGATGTAGTTCCTTTGAACTGAAACGTGACTGCCCTTACCTGTAACAAAGTCTTTCTTGTAGTAAGAAACAGAGCCTGGGATTTAACTCCATCTCTGAAGGGAAACACACAGCAGAGTTCTCATCCATGGATCACACTCTGCTTTAGAGCGAGAAGCACGCTCTTGCTTTCTAGAGTCTCTAATACAGCAGGTAATCTGAGTGTGCCCAGAACAAAAGAACAGTGTTTCCTAGACATATGGAAAATATATAGTCCAAATCTGCTTCTGAAACTGATACAATGCACTGGTCCTCTAACATTCAATGCTTGTCAGTTAAGATGAGAAATGTCTGATCTTCGTGAACAATGTAGTTCGTTTGAGCAGAAAAGTGACTGCCCTTACCTGAAACGAAGTCTTGCTTGTAGGAAGACTCAGAGCCTGGGATTTAACTCCATTTCTGAAATGAAACACACAGCAGTGTTCTCATCCATTGATCACACTCTGCTTTAGAACAAGAAGCACGCTCTTGCTTTCTAGAGTCTGTAAGACAGCAGGAAATGTGAGTGCGCTGAGAACAAAAGAACGGTGTTTCCTACATATACGGACCATATCTACTCCAACTCTCCTTCTTAAACTGAGACAAAGCACTGGTCCTCTAAAATCCAATGCTTGTCTGTTAAGATGAGAAACGTGTGAGCTTCATGAACGATGTAGTTCGTTTGAGTAGAAAAGTGACTGCCCTTACCTGAAAAGAAGTCTTGCTTGTAGGAAGACATAGAGCCTGGGATTTAACTCCATTTCTGAATGGAAACACACAGCATACTTCTCATCTATGGATCACACTCTGCTTTAGAGCAAGAAGCATGCTCTTGCTTTCTAGAGTCTCTAATACAGCAGGTAATCTGAGTGCCCAGAAAAAAAAAACGGTGTTTACTACACATACTGACCATATGTAGTCCAAATCTGCTTCTGAAACTCATACAAAGCACTGACCCTCTAACATCCAATGCTTGTCAGTTAAGATGAGAAACGTGTGATCTTCGTGAATGATGTAGTTCGTTTGAGCAGAAAAGCGACTGCCCTTATCTGAATCGAAGTCTTGCGTGTAGGAAGACTCAGAGCCTGGGATTTAACTCCATTTCTGTAGTGAAACACACAGCAGTGTAGTCATCCTTTGATCACACTCTGCTTTAGAACAAGAAGCACGCTCTTGCTTTCTGGAGTCTCTAACAGAGCAGGAAACGTGAGTGTGCTGAGAACAAAAGAACGGTGTTTCCTACATATACAGACCACATCTAGTCCAACTCTTCTTCTGAAACTGATACAAAGCACTTGTCCTCTAACGTCCAATGTTTGTCAGTTGAGATGGGAAACGTGTGAGCGTCATGAACGATGTAGTTCGTTTGAGCAGAAAAGTGAATGCCCTTACCTTAAACGAATTCTTGCTTGTAGGAAGACACAGAGCCTGGGATTCAACTCCATATCTGAAGTGAAACACACAGCAGTATTACATCCATTGATCATACTCTGCCTTAGAACAAGAAGCATGCTCTTGCTTTCTAGAGTCTCTAAGACAGCAGGAAACGTGATTTTGCTGAGAACAAAAGAACGGTGTTTCCTACACATTCGGACCATATCTAGTCCAACTCTCCTTCTTAAACTGAGAAAAAGCGCTGGTCCTCTAACATCCAATGCTTGTCTGTTAAGATGAGAAACGTGTGAGCTCCGTGAACGATGTAGTTCGTTTGAGCTGAAAAGTGACTGCCCTTACCTGAAACGAAGTCTTTCTTGTAGGAAGACACAGAGCCTGTGATTTAACTCCATTTATGAAGGGAAACACACAGCATAGTTCTCATCCATGCATCACACTCTGCTTTAGAGTGAGAAGCACGCTCTTGCTTTCTAAAGTCTCTAAGACAGCAGGAAACGTGAGTGTGCTGAGAACAAAAGAACGGTGTTTCCTACACATACGGACCATATCTAGTCCAACTCTGCTTCGGAAACTGATACAAAGCACTGGTCCTCTAACATCCTATGCTTGTCAGTTAAGATGAGAAACGTGTGAGCTTTGTGAATGATGTAGTTCCTTTGAACTGAAAAGTGACTGCCATTACCTGAAACGAAGTCTTGCTTGTAGTAAGACACAGAGCCTGGGATTTAACTCCATTTCTGAAGTGAAACACACAGCAGTGTAATCATCCATTGATCACATTCTGCTTTAGAACAAGAAGCACGCTCTTGCTTTCTAGAGTCTCTAAGGCAGCAGGAAACGTGAGTGTGCTGAGAACAAAAGAACGCTGTTTCCTACAAATATGGACATTATATAGTCCAACTCTGCTTCTGAAACTGACACAAAGCACTGGCCCTCTAAAATCCAATGCTTGTCTGTTAAGAAGAGAAATGTGTGAGCTTCGTGAACGATGTAGTTCCTTTCAGCTGAAAAGTGACTGCCCTTACCTGAAAAGAACTCTTGCTTGTAGGAAGATTCAGAGCCTGGGATTTAACTCCATTTCTGAAGTGAAATACACAGCAGTGTAATCATCCATTGATCACACTCTGCTTTAGAACAAGAACCACGCTCTTGCTTTCTAGAGCCTCTACGACAGCAGGAAACGTGTGTGTGCTGAGAACAAAAGAACGGTGTTTCCTACACATACGGACCATATCTAGTCCAACTCTCCTTCTTAAACTGAGACAAAGCACTGGTCCTCTAACATCCAATGCTTGTCTGTTAAGAAGAGAAACGTGTGAGCTCCGTGAAGGATGTAGTTCGTTTGAGCAGAAAAGTGACTGCCCTTACCTGAATCGAAATCTTGCTTGTAGGAAGACTCAGAGCCTGGGATTTAACTCCATTTCTAAAGTGAAACACACAGCAGTGTTCTCATCCATTGATCACACTCTGCTTTGGAGCGAAAAGCAGGCTCTTGCTTTCTAAGTCTATAATGCAGCAGGTTATCTGAGTGTGCCCAGAAAAAAAGAACGGTGTTTCCTACACATAGGGACCATATGTAGTCCAAATGTGCTTCTGAAACTGACACAAAGCACTGACCCTCTAACATCCAATTCTTGTCAGTTAAGATGAGAAACGTGTGAGCTTCATGAACGATGTAGTTCGTTTGAGCAGAAAAGTGACTGCCCTTACCTGAAACGAAGTCTTGCTTGTAGTAAGACTCAGAGCTTGGGATTTAACTCCATTTCTGAAGTGAAACACACAGCAGTGTAATCATCCATTGATCACACTCTGCTTTAGAACAAGAAGCACGCTCTTGCTTTCTAGAGTCTCTAAGGCAGCAGGAAACGTGAGTGTGCTGAGAACAAAAGAACGCTGTTTCCTACAAATACGGACATTGTATAGTCCAACTATGCTTCTGAAACTGACACAAAGCACTGGTCCTCTAAAATCCAATGCTTGTCTGTTAAGATGAGAAACGTGTGAGCTTCATGAACGATGTAGTTCGTTTGAGCAGAAAAGTGACTGCCCTTACCTGGAAAGAAGTCTTGCTTGTAGGAAGACTCAGAGCCTGGGATTTAACTCCATTTCTGAAGTGAAACACACAGCAGTGTAATCATCCATTGATCACACTCTGCTTTAGAACAAGAACCCCGCTCTTGCTTTCTAGCGCCTCTACGACAGCAGGAAACGTGTGTGTGCTGAGAACAAAAGAACTGTGTTTCCTACACATACGGACCATATCTAGTTCAACTCTGCTTCTGAAACTGATACAAAGCATTGGTCCTCTAACATACAATGCTTGTCTGTTAAGATGAGAAACGTGTGAGCTCCGTGAACGATGTAGTTCGTTTGAGCTGAAAAGTAACTGCCCTTACCTGAAAGGAAGTCTTGATTGTAGAAAGACACAGAGCCTGGGATTTAGCTAAATTTCTGAATGGAAACACACAGCATACTTCTCATCTATGGTCACACTCTGCTTTAGAGCAAGAAGCATGCTCTTGCTTTCTAGAGTCTCTAATACAGCAGGTAATCTGAGTGTGCCCAGAACAAAAGAACAGTGTTTCCTACAAATATGGACCAAATGTAGTCCAAATCTGCTTCTGAAACTGATACAAAGCACTGACCCTCTAACATCCAATGCTTGTCAGTCTAGATGAGAATCGTGTGATCTTCGTGAACGATGTAGTTCGTTTGAGCAGAAAAGTGACTGCCCTTATCTGAATCGAAGTCTTGCGTGTAGGAAGACTCAGAGCCTGGGATTTAACTCCATTTCTGTAGTGAAACACACAGCAGTGTAGTCATCCTTTGATCACACTCTGCTTTA
Source organism: Onychomys leucogaster (assembly GCA_949786385.1). Lineage (NCBI taxonomy): Eukaryota > Metazoa > Chordata > Mammalia > Rodentia > Cricetidae > Onychomys > Onychomys leucogaster. Next base: position 1,829,006 of record CATKUP010000069.1, read on the forward strand.
GAACAAGAAGCACGCTCTTGCTTTCTGGAGTCTCTAACAGAGCAGGAAACGTGAGTGTGCTGAGAACAAAAGAACGGTGTTTCCTACATATACAGACCACATCTAGTCCAACTCTTCTTCTGAAACTGATACAAAGCACTTGTCCTCTCACGTCCAATCCTTGTCAGTTGAGATGGGAAACGTGTGAGCGTCATGAACGATGTAGTTCGTTTGAGCAGAAAAGTGAATGCCCTTACCTTAAACGAATTCTTGCTTGTAGGAAGACACAGAGCCTGGGATTTAACTCCATATCTGAAGTGAAACACACAGCAGTGTTACATCCCTTGATCATACACTGCTTTAGAACAAGAAGCATGCTCTTGCTTTCTAGAGTCTCTAAGAAAGCAGGAAACGTAATTTTGCTGAGAACAAAAGAACGGTGTTTCCTACACATACGGACCATATCTAGTCCAACTCTCCTTCTTAAACTGAGACAAAGCACTGGTCCTCTAACATCCAATGCTTGTCTGTTAAGAAGAGAAACGTGTGAGCTCCGTGAATGATGTAGTTCGTTTGAGCAGAAAAGTGACTGCCCTTACCTGAATCGAAATCTTGCTTGTAGGAAGACTCAGAGCCTGGGATTTAACTCCATTTCTAAAGTGAAACACACAGCAGTGTTCTCATCCATTGATCACACTCTGCTTTGGAGCGAGAAGCAGGCTCTTGCTTTCTAAGTCTCTAATACAGCAGGTTATCTGAGTGTGCCCAGAAAAAAAGAACGGTGTTTCCTACACATAGGGACCATATGTAGTACAAATGTGCTTCTGAAACTGACACAAAGCACTGACCCTCTAACATCCAATGCTTGTCACTTAAGATGAGAAACGTGTGAGCTTCATGAACGATGTAGTTCGTTTGAGCAGAAAAGTGACTGCCCTTACCTGAAACGAAGTCTTGCTTGTAGTAAGACTCAGAGCTTGGGATTTAACTCCATTTCTGAAGTGAAACACACAGCAGTGTAATCATCCATTGATCACACTCTGCTTTAGAACAAGAAGCACGCTCTTGCTTTCTAGAGTCTCTAAGGCAGCAGGAAACGTGTGTGTGCTGAGAACAAAAGAACGGTGTTTCCTACACATACGGACCATATCTAGTCCAACTCTCCTTCTTAAACTGAGACAAAGCACTGGTCCTCTAACATCCAATGCTTGTCTGTTAAGAAGAGAAACGTGTGAGCTCCGTGAATGATGTAGTTCGTTTGAGCAGAAAAGTGACTGCCCTTACCTGAATCGAAATCTTGCTTGTAGGAAGACTCAGAGCCTGGGATTTAACTCAATTTCTGAAGGGAAACACACAGCATAGTTCTCACACTTGGATCACACTCTGCTTTACAGCAAGTAGCACGCTCTTGCTTTCTAGAGTCTCTAATACAGCAGGAAATCTGAGTGTGCCCAGAACAAAAGAATGGAGTTTCGTACACATACGGACCATATGTAGTCCAACTCTTCTTCTGAAACTGATACAAAGCACTGGTCGTCTAACATCCAATGCTTCTCAGTTAAGATGGGAAACGTGTGATCTTCATGAACGATGTAGTTCGTTTGAGCAGAAAAGGGACTGCCCTTACCTTAAACGAAGTCTTGCTTGTAGGAAGACACAGAGATTGGGATTTAACTCCATTTCTGAAGGGAAACACACAGCATAGTTCTCATCCATGGATCACAATCTGCTTTACAGCGAGAAGCACGCTCTTGCTTTCTAAAGTATCTAAGACAGCAGGAAATGTGAGTGCGCTGAGAACAAAAGAACGGTGTTTCCTACACATACGGGCCATATCTAGTCAAACTCTGTTTCTGAAACTGACACAAAGCACTGGTCCTCTAACATCCAATGCTTGTCAGTTAAGATGAGAAACGTGTGAGCTTTGAGAATGATGTAGTTCCTTTGAACTGAAACGTGACTGCCCTTACCTGTAACAAAGTCTTTCTTGTAGTAAGAAACAGAGCCTGGGATTTAACTCCATCTCTGAAGGGAAACACACAGCAGAGTTCTCATCCATGGATCACACTCTGCTTTAGAGCGAGAAGCACGCTCTTGCTTTCTAGAGTCTCTAATACAGCAGGTAATCTGAGTGTGCCCAGAACAAAAGAACAGTGTTTCCTAGACATATGGAAAATATATAGTCCAAATCTGCTTCTGAAACTGATACAATGCACTGGTCCTCTAACATTCAATGCTTGTCAGTTAAGATGAGAAATGTCTGATCTTCGTGAACAATGTAGTTCGTTTGAGCAGAAAAGTGACTGCCCTTACCTGAAACGAAGTCTTGCTTGTAGGAAGACTCAGAGCCTGGGATTTAACTCCATTTCTGAAATGAAACACACAGCAGTGTTCTCATCCATTGATCACACTCTGCTTTAGAACAAGAAGCACGCTCTTGCTTTCTAGAGTCTGTAAGACAGCAGGAAATGTGAGTGCGCTGAGAACAAAAGAACGGTGTTTCCTACATATACGGACCATATCTACTCCAACTCTCCTTCTTAAACTGAGACAAAGCACTGGTCCTCTAAAATCCAATGCTTGTCTGTTAAGAAAAGAAAGGTGTGAGCTCAGTGAACGGTGTAGTTCGTTTGAGCTGAAAAGTGACTGCCGTTACCTGAAACGAAGTCTTGCTTGTAGGAAGACACAGAGATTGGGATTTAACTCCATTTCTGAAGGGAAACACACAGCATAGTTCTCATCCATGGATCACACTCTGCTTTAGAGCGAGAAGCACGCTCTTGCTTTCTGGAGTCTCTAACAAAGCAGGAAACGTGAGTGTGCTGAGAACAAAAGAACGGTGTTTCCTACACATACGGACCATATGTAGTCAAACACTGCTTCTGAAACTGATACAAAGCACTGGTCCTCTAACATCCAATGCTTGTCTGTTAAGATGAGAAACGTGTAAGCTTCATGAAAGATGTAGTTCGTTTGAGCTGACAAGTGACTGCCCTTACCTGAAAAGAAGTCTTGCTTGTAGGAAGACACAGAGTCTGGGATTTAACTCCATTTCTGAAGGGAAACTCAAAGCATAGTTCTCATCCATGGATCACAATCTGCTTTAGAGCGAGAAGCATGCTCTTGCTTTCTAAATTCTCCAAGACAGCAGGAAACGTGAGTGCGCTGAGACAAAAGAACGGTGTTTCCTACACATACGGACCATATCTAGTCCAACTCTGTTTCTGAAACTGACACAAAGAACTGGTCCTCTAACATCTAATGCTTGTCAGTTAAGATGAGAAACGTGTGAGCTTTGAGAATGATGTAGTTGTTCTGAACTGAAAAGTGACTGCCCTTACTTGTAACGAAATCTTGCTTGTAGTAAGACACAGAGCCTGGGATTTAACTCCATCTCTGAAGGGAAGGACACAGCAGATTTCTCATCCATGGATCACACTCTGCTTTAGAGCGAGAAGCACGCTCTTGCTTTCTAGAGTCTCTAATAAAGCAGGTAATCTGAGTGTGCCCAGAACAAAAGAACGGTGTTTCCTACACATACGGACCATATCTAGTCCAACTCTGTTTCTGAAACTGACACAAAGCACTGGTCCTCTAACATCCAATGCTTGTCAGTTAAGATGAGAAACGTGTGAGCTTTGAGAATGATGTAGTTCCTTTGAACTGAAAAGTGACTGCCCTTACCTGTAACGAAGTCTTGCTTGTAGTAAGACACAGAGCCTGGGATTTAACTCCATCTCTGAAGGGAAGGACACAGCAGATTTCTCATCCATGGATCACACTCTGCTTTAGAGCGAGAAGCACGCTCTTGCTTTCTAGAGTCTCTAATAAAGCAGGTAATCTGAGTGTGCCCAGAACAAAAGAATGGAGTTTTGTACACATACGGACCATTTGTAGTCCAACTCTTCTTCTGAAACTGATACAAAGCACTGGTCCTCTAACATCCAAATCTTGTCAGTTAAGATGGGAAACGTGTGAGCTTCATGAACGATGTAGTTCGTTTGAGCAGGAAAGTGACTGCCCTTACCTTAAACGAAGTCTTGCTTGTAGGAAGACACAGAGTCTGGGATTTAACTCCATTTCTGAAGTGAATCACACAGCAGTGTAATCATCCATTGATCACACTCTGCTTTAGAACAAGAACCACGCTCTTGCTTTCTAGAGTCTCTAAGACAGCAGGAAACGTGTGTGTGCTGAGAACAAAAGAACTGTGTTTCCTACACATACGGACCATATCTAGTTCAACTCTACTTCTGAAACTGATACAAAGCACTGACCCTCTAACATCCAATGCTTGTCAGTTAAGATGAGAAACGTGTGAGCTTCATGAACGATGTAGTTCGTTTGAGTAGAAAAGTGACTGCCCTTACCTGAAAAGAAGTCTTGCTTGTAGGAAGACATAGAGCCTGGGATTTAACTCCATTTCTGAATGGAAACACACAGCATACTTCTCATCTATGGATCACACTCTGCTTTAGAGCAAGAAGCATGCTCTTGCTTTCTAGAGTCTCTAATACAGCAGGTAATCTGAGTGCCCAGAAAAAAAAAACGGTGTTTACTACACATACTGACCATATGTAGTCCAAATCTGCTTCTGAAACTCATACAAAGCACTGACCCTCTAACATCCAATGCTTGTCAGTTAAGATGAGAAACGTGTGATCTTCGTGAATGATGTAGTTCGTTTGAGCAGAAAAGCGACTGCCCTTATCTGAATCGAAGTCTTGCGTGTAGGAAGACTCAGAGCCTGGGATTTAACTCCATTTCTGTAGTGAAACACACAGCAGTGTAGTCATCCTTTGATCACACTCTGCTTTAGAACAAGAAGCACGCTCTTGCTTTCTGGAGTCTCTAACAGAGCAGGAAACGTGAGTGTGCTGAGAACAAAAGAACGGTGTTTCCTACATATACAGACCACATCTAGTCCAACTCTTCTTCTGAAACTGATACAAAGCACTTGTCCTCTAACGTCCAATGTTTGTCAGTTGAGATGGGAAACGTGTGAGCGTCATGAACGATGTAGTTCGTTTGAGCAGAAAAGTGAATGCCCTTACCTTAAACGAATTCTTGCTTGTAGGAAGACACAGAGCCTGGGATTCAACTCCATATCTGAAGTGAAACACACAGCAGTATTACATCCATTGATCATACTCTGCCTTAGAACAAGAAGCATGCTCTTGCTTTCTAGAGTCTCTAAGACAGCAGGAAACGTGATTTTGCTGAGAACAAAAGAACGGTGTTTCCTACACATTCGGACCATATCTAGTCCAACTCTCCTTCTTAAACTGAGAAAAAGCGCTGGTTCTCTAACATCCAATGCTTGTCTGTTAAGATGAGAAACGTGTGAGCTCCGTGAACGATGTAGTTCGTTTGAGCTGAAAAGTGACTGCCCTTACCTGAAACGAAGTCTTTCTTGTAGGAAGACACAGAGCCTGTGATTTAACTCCATTTATGAAGGGAAACACACAGCATAGTTCTCATCCATGCATCACACTCTGCTTTAGAGTGAGAAGCACGCTCTTGCTTTCTAAAGTCTCTAAGACAGCAGGAAACGTGAGTGTGCTGAGAACAAAAGAACGGTGTTTCCTACACATACGGACCATATCTAGTCCAACTCTGCTTCTGAAACTGATACAAAGCACTGGTCCTCTAACATCCAGTGCTTGTCTGTTAAGATGAGAAACGTGTGAGCTTTGTGAACGATGTAGTTCATTTGAGCTGACAAGTGACTACCCTTACCTGAAACGAAGTCTTGCTTATAGGAAGACACAGAGCCTCAGATTTAACTCCATTTCTGAATGGAAACACACAGCATAGTTCTCACCCATGGATCACACTCTGCTTTACAGCGAGAATCACGCTCTTGCTTTCTAGAGTCTCTAATACAGCAGGAAATCTGAGTGTGCCCAGAACAAAAGAATGGAGTTTTGTACACATACGGACCATTTGTAGTCCAACTCTTCTTCTGAAACTGATACAAAGCACTGGTCCTCTAACATCCAAATCTTGTCAGTTAAGATGGGAAACGTGTGAGCTTCATGAACGATGTAGTTCGTTTTAGCAGGAAAGTGACTGCCCTTACCTTAAACGAAGTCTTGCTTGTAGGAAGACACAGAGTCTGGGATTTAACTCCATTTCTGAAGGGAAACACACAGCCTAGTTCTCATCCATGGATAACAATCTGCTTTAGAGCGATAAGCACGCTCTTGCTTTCTAAAGTCTCTAAGACAGCAGGAAACGTGAGTGGGCTGAGAACAAAAGAACGGTGTTTCCTACACATACAGACCATATCTAGTCTAACTCTGTTTCTGAAACTGACAAAAAGCACTGGTCCTCTAACATCCAATGCTTGTCAGTTAAGATGAGAAACGTGTGAGCTTCGTGAACGATGTAATTCGTTTGAGCTGACAAGTGACTGCCCTCACCTGAAACGAAGTCTTTCTTATAGGAAGACACAGAGCCTGGGATTTAACTCCATCTCTGAAGGGAAGGCCACAGCAGATTTCTCATCCATGGATCACACTCTGCTTTAGAGGGAGAAGCACGCTCTTGCTTTCTAGAGTCTCTAATAAAGCAGGTAATCTGAGTGTGCCCAGAACAAAAGAACGGTGTTTCCTACACATATGGACCAAATGTAGTCCAAATCTGCTTCTGAAACTGATACAAAGCACTGACCCTCTAACATCCAATGCTTGTCAGTTAAGATGAGAAACGTGTGATCTTCGTGAACGATGTAGTTCGTTTGAGCAGAAAAGTGACTGCCCTTATCTGAATCGAAGTCTTGCGTGTAGGAAGACTCAGAGCCTGGGATTTAACTCCATTTCTGTAGTGAAACACACAACAGTGTAGTCATCCTTTGATCACACTCTGCTTTAGAAAAAGAAGCACGCTCTTGCTTTCTGGAGTCTCTAACAGAGCAGGAAACGTGAGTGTGCTGAGAACAAAAGAACGGTGTTTCCTACATATACAGACCACATCTAGTCCAACTCTTCTTCTGAAACTGATACAAAGCACTTGTCCTCTAACGTCCAATCCTTGTCAGTTGAGATGGAAAACGTGTGAGCGTCATGAACGATGTAGTTCGTTTGAGCAGAAAAGTGAATGCCCTTACCTTAAACGAATTCTTGCTTGTAGGAAGACACAGAGCCTGGGATTTAACTCCACATCTGAAGTGAAACACACAGCAGTGTTACATCCATTGATCATACTCTGCTTTAGAACAAGAAGCATGCTCTTGCTTTCTAGAGTCTCTAAGATAGCAGGAAACGTAATTTTGCTGAGAACAAAAGAACGGTGTTTCCTACACATACGGACCATATCTAGTCCAACTCTCCTTCTTAAACTGAGACAAAGCACTGGTCCTCTAACATCCAATGCTTGTCTGTTAAGAAGAGAAACGTGTGAGCTCCGTGAATGATGTAGTTCGTTTGAGCAGAAAAGTGACTGCCCTTACCTGAACCGAAATCTTGCTTGTAGGAAGACACAGAGTCTGGGATTTAACTCCATTTCTGAAGGGAAACACACAGCATAGTTCTCATCCATGGATAACAATCTGCTTTAGAGCGAGAAGCACGCTCTTGCTTTCTAAAGTCTCTAAGACAGCAGGAAACGTGAGTGCGCTGAGACAAAAGAACGGTGTTTCCTACACATACGGACCATATCTAGTCCAACTCTGTTTCTGAAACTGTCAAAAAGCACTGGTCCGCTAACATCCAATGCTTGTCAGTTAAGATGAGAAACGTGTGAGCTTCGTGAACGATGTAGTTAGTTTGAGCTGACAAGTGACTACCCTTACCTGAAACGAACTCTTGCTTATAGGAAGACACAGAGCCTCGGATTTAACTCCATTTCTGAATGGAAACACACAGCATAGTTCTCACCCATGGATCACACTCTGCTTTACAGCAAGAATCACGCTCTTGCTTTCTAGAGTCTCTAATACAGCATGAAATCTGAGTGTGCCCAGAACAAAAGAATGGAGTTTCGTACACATACGGACCATTTGTTGTCCAACTCTTCTTCTGAAACTGATACAAAGCACTGGTCCTCTAACATCCAAATCTTGTCAGTTAAGATGGGAAACGTGTGAGCTTCATGAACGATGTAGTTCGTTTGAGCAGGAAAGTGACTGCCCTTACCTGAAACGAAGTCTTGCTTGTAGGAAGACACAGAGTCTGGGATTTAACTCCATCTCTGAAGGGAAGGACACAGCAGATTTCTCCTACATGGATCACACTGTGCTTTAGAGCGAAAAGCACGCTCTTGCTTTCTAGAGTCTCTAATACAGCAGGTAATCTGAGTGTGCCCAGAACAAAAGAACGGTGATTCCTACACATACAGACCATATGTAGTCCAAATCTGCTTCTGAAACTGATACAATGCACTGGTCCTCTAACATCCAATGCTTGTCAGTTAAGATGAGAAACGTGTGATCTTCGTGAACGATGTAGTTCGTTTGAGCAGAAAAGTGACTGCCCTTACCTGAAACGAAGTCTTGCTTGTAGGAATACTCAGAGCCTGGGATTTAACTCCATTTCTGAAGTGAAACACACAGCAGTGTTCTCATCCATTGATCACACTCTGCTTTAGAACAAGAAGCACGCTCTTGCTTTCTAGAGTCTCTAAGACAGCAGGAAACGTGAATGCGCTGAGAACAAAAGAACGGTGTTTCCTACACATACGGAACATATCTAGTCCAACTCTCCTTCTTAAACTGATACAAAGCACTGGTCCTTTAACATCCAATGCTTGTCAATTAAGATGAGAAACGTGTGAGCTTTGAGAATGATGTATTTGCTTTGAACTGAAAAGTGACTGCCCTTACCTGTAACGAAGTCTTGCTTGTAGTAAGACACAGAGCCTGGGATCTAACTCCATCTCTGAAGGGAAACACACAGCAGAGTTCTCATCCATGGATCACACTCTGCTTTAGAGCGAGAAGCACGCTCTTGCTTTCTAAAATCTCTAATACAGCAGGTAATCTGAGTGTGCCCAGTACAAAAGAACGGTGTTTCCTACACATACGGACCATATGTAGTCCAAATCTGCTTCTGAAACTGATACAATGCACTGGTCCTCTAACATCCAATGCTTGTCAGTTAAGATGGGAAACGTGTGAGCTTCATGAACGATGTAGTTCGTTTGAGCAGAAAAGTGACTGCCCTTACCTGAAACGAAGTCTTGCTTGTAGGAAGACTCAGAGCCTGGGATTTAACTCCATTTCTGAAGTGAAACACACAGCAGTGTTCTCCTCCATTGATCACACTCTGCTTTAGAACAAGAAGCACGCTCTTCCTTTCTGGAGTCTCTAACAGAGCAGGAAACGTGAGTGTGCTGAGAACAAAAGAACGGTGTTTCCTACATATACAGACCACATCTAGTCCAACTCTTCTTCTGAAACTGATACAAAGCACTTGTCCTCTAACGTCCAATGCTTCTCAGTTGAGATGGGAAACGTGTGAGCGTCATGAAAGATGTAGTTCGTTTGAGCAGAAAAGTGAATGCCCTTACCTTAAACGAATTCTTGTTTGTAGGAAGACACAGAGCCTAGGATTTAACTCCATTTCTGAAGTGAAACACACAGCAGTGTTACATCCATTGATCATACTCTGCTTTAGAACAAGAAGCATGCTCTTGCTTTCTAGAGTCTCTAAGACAGTAGGAAACGTTATTTTGCTGAGAACAAAAGAACAGTGTTTCCTACACATACGGACAATATCCAGTCCAACTCTCCTTCTTAAACTGATAAAAAGCACTGGTCCTCTAATATCCAATGCTTGTCTGTTAAGATGTGAGACGTGTGAGCTCCGTGAACGATGTAGTTCGTTTGAGCTGAAAAGTGACTGCCCTTACCTGAAACGAAGTCTTGCTTGTAGGAAGACACAGAGCCTGGGATTTATCTCCATTTCTGAAGGGAAACACACAGCATAGTTCTCATCCATGGATCACACTCTGCTTTAGAACTAGAAGTACGCTCTTGCTTTCTAGAGTCTCTAAGACAGCAGGAAACGTGAGTGTGCTGAGAACAAAAGAACGGTGTTTCCTACACGTACGGACCATATCTAGTCCAACTCTTATTCTGAAACTGATACAAAGCACTGACCCGCTAACATCCAATGCTTGCCAGTTAAGATGAGAAACGTGTGAGCTTCGTGAACGATGTAGTTCGTTTGAGCAGAAAAGAGACTGCCCTTACCTGAATCGAAGTCTTGCTTGTAGGAAGACTCAGAGCCTGGGATTTAACTCCACTTCTAAAGTGAATCACACAGCAGTGTAATCATCCATTGATCACACTCTGCTTTCGAACAAGAACCACGCTCTTGCTTTCTAGAGTCTCTAAGACAGCAGGAAACGTGTGTGTGCTGAGAACAAAAGAACTGTGTTTCCTACACATACGGACCATATCTAGTTCAACTCTGCTTCTGAAACTGATACAAAGCACTGTCCCTCTAACATCCAATGCTTGCCAGTTAAGATGAGAAACGTGTGAGCTTCGTGAACGATGTAGTTCGTTTGAGCAGAAAAGAGACTGCCCTTACCTGAATCGAAGTCTTGCTTGTAGGAAGACTCAGAGCCTGGGATTTAACTCCACTTCTAAAGTGAATCACACAGCAGTGTAATCATCCATTGATCACACTCTGCTTTCGAACAAGAACCACGCTCTTGCTTTCTAGAGTCTCTAAGACAGCAGGAAACGTGTGTGTGCTGAGAACAAAAGAACTGTGTTTCCTACACATACGGACCATATCTAGTTCAACTCTGCTTCTGAAACTGATACAAAGCACTGACCCTCTAACATCCAATGCTTGTCAGTTAAGATGAGAAACGTGTGAGCTTCATGAACGATGTAGTTCGTTTGAGCTGAAAAGTGACTGCCCTTACCTGAAAAGAAGTCTTGCTTGTAGGAAGACATAGAGCATGGGATTTAACTCCATTTCTGAATGGAAACACACAGCATACTTCTCATCTATGGATCACACTCTGCTTTAGAGCAAGAAGCATGCTCTTGCTTTCTAGAGTCTCTAATACAGCAGGTAATCTGAGTGTTCCCAGAAAAAAAAAAAACGGTGTTTACTACACATACTGACCATATGTAGTCCAAATCTGCTTCTGAAACTGATACAAAGCACTGACCCTCTAACATCCAATGCTTGTCAGTTAAGATGAGAAACGTGTGATCTTCGTGAATGATGTAGTTCGTTTGAGCAGAAAAGTGACTGCCCTTATCTGAATCGAAGTCTTGCGTGTAGGAAGACTCAGAGCCTGGGATTTAACTCCATTTCTGTAGTGAAACACACAGCAGTGTAGTCATCCTTTGATCACACTCTGCTTTAGAACAAGAAGCACGCTCTTGCTTTCTGGAGTCTCTAACAGAGCAGGAAACGTGAGTGTGCTGAGAACAAAAGAACGGTGTTTCCTACATATACAGACCACATCTAGTCCAACTCTTCTTCTGAAACTGATACAAAGCACTTGTCCTCTAACGTCCAATGTTTGTCAGTTGAGATGGGAAACGTGTGAGCGTCATGAACGATGTAGTTCGTTTGAGCAGAAAAGTGAATGCCCTTACCTTAAACGAATTCTTGCTTGTAGGAAGACACAGAGCCTGGGATTCAACTCCATATCTGAAGTGAAACACACAGCAGTATTACATCCATTGATCATACTCTGCCTTAGAACAAGAAGCATGCTCTTGCTTTCTAGAGTCTCTAAGACAGCAGGAAACGTGATTTTGCTGAGAACAAAAGAACGGTGTTTCCTACACATTCGGACCATATCTAGTCCAACTCTCCTTCTTAAACTGAGAAAAAGCGCTGGTCCTCTAACATCCAATGCTTGTCTGTTAAGATGAGAAACGTGTGAGCTCCGTGAACGATGTAGTTCGTTTGAGCTGAAAAGTGACTGCCCTTACCTGAAACGAAGTCTTTCTTGTAGGAAGACACAGAGCCTGTGATTTAACTCCATTTATGAAGGGAAACACACAGCATAGTTCTCATCCATGCATCACACTCTGCTTTAGAGTGAGAAGCACGCTCTTGCTTTCTAAAGTCTCTAAGACAGCAGGAAACGTGAGTGTGCTGAGAACAAAAGAACGGTGTTTCCTACACATACGGACCATATCTAGTCCAACTCTGCTTCGGAAACTGATACAAAGCACTGGTCCTCTAACATCCTATGCTTGTCAGTTAAGATGAGAAACGTGTGAGCTTTGTGAATGATGTAGTTCCTTTGAACTGAAAAGTGACTGCCATTACCTGAAACGAAGTCTTGCTTGTAGTAAGACACAGAGCCTGGGATTTAACTCCATTTCTGAAGTGAAACACACAGCAGTGTAATCATCCATTGATCACATTCTGCTTTAGAACAAGAAGCACGCTCTTGCTTTCTAGAGTCTCTAAGGCAGCAGGAAACGTGAGTGTGCTGAGAACAAAAGAACGCTGTTTCCTACAAATATGGACATTATATAGTCCAACTCTGCTTCTGAAACTGACACAAAGCACTGGCCCTCTAAAATCCAATGCTTGTCTGTTAAGAAGAGAAATGTGTGAGCTTCGTGAACGATGTAGTTCCTTTCAGCTGAAAAGTGACTGCCCTTACCTGAAAAGAACTCTTGCTTGTAGGAAGATTCAGAGCCTGGGATTTAACTCCATTTCTGAAGTGAAATACACAGCAGTGTAATCATCCATTGATCACACTCTGCTTTAGAACAAGAACCACGCTCTTGCTTTCTAGAGCCTCTACGACAGCAGGAAACGTGTGTGTGCTGAGAACAAAAGAACGGTGTTTCCTACACATACGGACCATATCTAGTCCAACTCTCCTTCTTAAACTGAGACAAAGCACTGGTCCTCTAACATCCAATGCTTGTCTGTTAAGAAGAGAAACGTGTGAGCTCCGTGAAGGATGTAGTTCGTTTGAGCAGAAAAGTGACTGCCCTTACCTGAATCGAAATCTTGCTTGTAGGAAGACTCAGAGCCTGGGATTTAACTCCATTTCTAAAGTGAAACACACAGCAGTGTTCTCATCCATTGATCACACTCTGCTTTGGAGCGAAAAGCAGGCTCTTGCTTTCTAAGTCTATAATGCAGCAGGTTATCTGAGTGTGCCCAGAAAAAAAGAACGGTGTTTCCTACACATAGGGACCATATGTAGTCCAAATGTGCTTCTGAAACTGACACAAAGCACTGACCCTCTAACATCCAATTCTTGTCAGTTAAGATGAGAAACGTGTGAGCTTCATGAACGATGTAGTTCGTTTGAGCAGAAAAGTGACTGCCCTTACCTGAAACGAAGTCTTGCTTGTAGTAAGACTCAGAGCTTGGGATTTAACTCCATTTCTGAAGTGAAACACACAGCAGTGTAATCATCCATTGATCACACTCTGCTTTAGAACAAGAAGCACGCTCTTGCTTTCTAGAGTCTCTAAGGCAGCAGGAAACGTGAGTGTGCTGAGAACAAAAGAACGCTGTTTCCTACAAATACGGACATTGTATAGTCCAACTATGCTTCTGAAACTGACACAAAGCACTGGTCCTCTAAAATCCAATGCTTGTCTGTTAAGATGAGAAACGTGTGAGCTTCATGAACGATGTAGTTCGTTTGAGCAGAAAAGTGACTGCCCTTACCTGGAAAGAAGTCTTGCTTGTAGGAAGACTCAGAGCCTGGGATTTAACTCCATTTCTGAAGTGAAACACACAGCAGTGTAATCATCCATTGATCACACTCTGCTTTAGAACAAGAACCCCGCTCTTGCTTTCTAGCGCCTCTACGACAGCAGGAAACGTGTGTGTGCTGAGAACAAAAGAACTGTGTTTCCTACACATACGGACCATATCTAGTTCAACTCTGCTTCTGAAACTGATACAAAGCATTGGTCCTCTAACATACAATGCTTGTCTGTTAAGATGAGAAACGTGTGAGCTCCGTGAACGATGTAGTTCGTTTGAGCTGAAAAGTAACTGCCCTTACCTGAAAGGAAGTCTTGATTGTAGGAAGACACAGAGCCTGGGATTTAGCTAAATTTCTGAATGGAAACACACAGCATACTTCTCATCTATGGTCACACTCTGCTTTAGAGCAAGAAGCATGCTCTTGCTTTCTAGAGTCTCTAATACAGCAGGTAATCTGAGTGTGCCCAGAACAAAAGAACAGTGTTTCCTACAAATATGGACCAAATGTAGTCCAAATCTGCTTCTGAAACTGATACAAAGCACTGACCCTCTAACATCCAATGCTTGTCAGTCTAGATGAGAATCGTGTGATCTTCGTGAACGATGTAGTTCGTTTGAGCAGAAAAGTGACTGCCCTTATCTGAATCGAAGTCTTGCGTGTAGGAAGACTCAGAGCCTGGGATTTAACTCCATTTCTGTAGTGAAACACACAGCAGTGTAGTCATCCTTTGATCACACTCTGCTTTAGAACAAGAAGCACGCTCTTGCTTTCTGGAGTCTCTAACAGAGCAGGAAACGTGAGTGTGCTGAGAACAAAAGAACGGTGTTTCCTACATATACAGACCACATCTAGTCCAACTCTTCTTCTGAAACTGATACAAAGCACTTGTCCTCTCACGTCCAATCCTTGTCAGTTGAGATGGGAAACGTGTGAGCGTCATGAACGATGTAGTTCGTTTGAGCAGAAAAGTGAATGCCCTTACCTTAAACGAATTCTTGCTTGTAGGAAGACACAGAGCCTGGGATTTAACTCCATATCTGAAGTGAAACACACAGCAGTGTTACATCCCTTGATCATACACTGCTTTAGAACAAGAAGCATGCTCTTGCTTTCTAGAGTCTCTAAGAAAGCAGGAAACGTAATTTTGCTGAGAACAAAAGAACGGTGTTTCCTACACATACGGACCATATCTAGTCCAACTCTCCTTCTTAAACTGAGACAAAGCACTGGTCCTCTAACATCCAATGCTTGTCTGTTAAGAAGAGAAACGTGTGAGCTCCGTGAATGATGTAGTTCGTTTGAGCAGAAAAGTGACTGCCCTTATCTGAATCGAAGTCTTGCGTGTAGGAAGACTCAGAGCCTGGGATTTAACTCCATTTCTGTAGTGAAACACACAGCAGTGTAGTCATCCTTTGATCACACTCTGCTTTAGAACAAGAAGCACGCTCTTGCTTTCTGGAGTCTCTAACAGAGCAGGAAACGTGAGTGTGCTGAGAACAAAAGAACGGTGTTTCCTACATATACAGACCACATCTAGTCCAACTCTTCTTCTGAAACTGATACAAAGCACTTGTCCTCTAACGTCCAATGTTTGTCAGTTGAGATGGGAAACGTGTGAGCGTCATGAACGATGTAGTTCGTTTGAGCAGAAAAGTGAATGCCCTTACCTTAAACGAATTCTTGCTTGTAGGAAGACACAGAGCCTGGGATTCAACTCCATATCTGAAGTGAAACACACAGCAGTATTACATCCATTGATCATACTCTGCCTTAGAACAAGAAGCATGCTCTTGCTTTCTAGAGTCTCTAAGACAGCAGGAAACGTGATTTTGCTGAGAACAAAAGAACGGTGTTTCCTACACATTCGGACCATATCTAGTCCAACTCTCCTTCTTAAACTGAGAAAAAGCGCTGGTCCTCTAACATCCAATGCTTGTCTGTTAAGATGAGAAACGTGTGAGCTCCGTGAACGATGTAGTTCGTTTGAGCTGAAAAGTGACTGCCCTTACCTGAAACGAAGTCTTTCTTGTAGGAAGACACAGAGCCTGTGATTTAACTCCATTTATGAAGGGAAACACACAGCATAGTTCTCATCCATGCATCACACTCTGCTTTAGAGTGAGAAGCACGCTCTTGCTTTCTAAAGTCTCTAAGACAGCAGGAAACGTGAGTGTGCTGAGAACAAAAGAACGGTGTTTCCTACACATACGGACCATATCTAGTCCAACTCTGCTTCGGAAACTGATACAAAGCACTGGTCCTCTAACATCCTATGCTTGTCAGTTAAGATGAGAAACGTGTGAGCTTTGTGAATGATGTAGTTCCTTTGAACTGAAAAGTGACTGCCATTACCTGAAACGAAGTCTTGCTTGTAGTAAGACACAGAGCCTGGGATTTAACTCCATTTCTGAAGTGAAACACACAGCAGTGTAATCATCCATTGATCACATTCTGCTTTAGAACAAGAAGCACGCTCTTGCTTTCTAGAGTCTCTAAGGCAGCAGGAAACGTGAGTGTGCTGAGAACAAAAGAACGCTGTTTCCTACAAATATGGACATTATATAGTCCAACTCTGCTTCTGAAACTGACACAAAGCACTGGCCCTCTAAAATCCAATGCTTGTCTGTTAAGAAGAGAAATGTGTGAGCTTCGTGAACGATGTAGTTCCTTTCAGCTGAAAAGTGACTGCCCTTACCTGAAAAGAACTCTTGCTTGTAGGAAGATTCAGAGCCTGGGATTTAACTCCATTTCTGAAGTGAAATACACAGCAGTGTAATCATCCATTGATCACACTCTGCTTTAGAACAAGAACCACGCTCTTGCTTTCTAGAGCCTCTACGACAGCAGGAAACGTGTGTGTGCTGAGAACAAAAGAACGGTGTTTCCTACACATACGGACCATATCTAGTCCAACTCTCCTTCTTAAACTGAGACAAAGCACTGGTCCTCTAACATCCAATGCTTGTCTGTTAAGAAGAGAAACGTGTGAGCTCCGTGAAGGATGTAGTTCGTTTGAGCAGAAAAGTGACTGCCCTTACCTGAATCGAAATCTTGCTTGTAGGAAGACTCAGAGCCTGGGATTTAACTCCATTTCTAAAGTGAAACACACAGCAGTGTTCTCATCCATTGATCACACTCTGCTTTGGAGCGAAAAGCAGGCTCTTGCTTTCTAAGTCTATAATGCAGCAGGTTATCTGAGTGTGCCCAGAAAAAAAGAACGGTGTTTCCTACACATAGGGACCATATGTAGTCCAAATGTGCTTCTGAAACTGACACAAAGCACTGACCCTCTAACATCCAATTCTTGTCAGTTAAGATGAGAAACGTGTGAGCTTCATGAACGATGTAGTTCGTTTGAGCAGAAAAGTGACTGCCCTTACCTGAAACGAAGTCTTGCTTGTAGTAAGACTCAGAGCTTGGGATTTAACTCCATTTCTGAAGTGAAACACACAGCAGTGTAATCATCCATTGATCACACTCTGCTTTAGAACAAGAAGCACGCTCTTGCTTTCTAGAGTCTCTAAGGCAGCAGGAAACGTGAGTGTGCTGAGAACAAAAGAACGCTGTTTCCTACAAATACGGACATTGCATAGTCCAACTATGCTTCTGAAACTGACACAAAGCACTGGTCCTCTAAAATCCAATGCTTGTCTGTTAAGATGAGAAACGTGTGAGCTTCATGAACGATGTAGTTCGTTTGAGCAGAAAAGTGACTGCCCTTACCTGGAAAGAAGTCTTGCTTGTAGGAAGACTCAGAGCCTGGGATTTAACTCCATTTCTGAAGTGAAACACACAGCAGTGTAATCATCCATTGATCACACTCTGCTTTAGAACAAGAACCCCGCTCTTGCTTTCTAGCGCCTCTACGACAGCAGGAAACGTGTGTGTGCTGAGAACAAAAGAACTGTGTTTCCTACACATACGGACCATATCTAGTTCAACTCTGCTTCTGAAACTGATACAAAGCATTGGTCCTCTAACATACAATGCTTGTCTGTTAAGATGAGAAACGTGTGAGCTCCGTGAACGATGTAGTTCGTTTGAGCTGAAAAGTAACTGCCCTTACCTGAAAGGAAGTCTTGATTGTAGGAAGACACAGAGCCTGGGATTTAGCTAAATTTCTGAATGGAAACACACAGCATACTTCTCATCTATGGTCACACTCTGCTTTAGAGCAAGAAGCATGCTCTTGCTTTCTAGAGTCTCTAATACAGCAGGTAATCTGAGTGTGCCCAGAACAAAAGAACAGTGTTTCCTACAAATATGGACCAAATGTAGTCCAAATCTGCTTCTGAAACTGATACAAAGCACTGACCCTCTAACATCCAATGCTTGTCAGTCTAGATGAGAATCGTGTGATCTTCGTGAACGATGTAGTTCGTTTGAGCAGAAAAGTGACTGCCCTTATCTGAATCGAAGTCTTGCGTGTAGGAAGACTCAGAGCCTGGGATTTAACTCCATTTCTGTAGTGAAACACACAGCAGTGTAGTCATCCTTTGATCACACTCTGCTTTAGAACAAGAAGCACGCTCTTGCTTTCTGGAGTCTCTAACAGAGCAGGAAACGTGAGTGTGCTGAGAACAAAAGAACGGTGTTTCCTACATATACAGACCACATCTAGTCCAACTCTTCTTCTGAAACTGATACAAAGCACTTGTCCTCTCACGTCCAATCCTTGTCAGTTGAGATGGGAAACGTGTGAGCGTCATGAACGATGTAGTTCGTTTGAGCAGAAAAGTGAATGCCCTTACCTTAAACGAATTCTTGCTTGTAGGAAGACACAGAGCCTGGGATTTAACTCCATATCTGAAGTGAAACACACAGCAGTGTTACATCCCTTGATCATACACTGCTTTAGAACAAGAAGCATGCTCTTGCTTTCTAGAGTCTCTAAGAAAGCAGGAAACGTAATTTTGCTGAGAACAAAAGAACGGTGTTTCCTACACATACGGACCATATCTAGTCCAACTCTCCTTCTTAAACTGAGACAAAGCACTGGTCCTCTAACATCCAATGCTTGTCTGTTAAGAAGAGAAACGTGTGAGCTCCGTGAATGATGTAGTTCGTTTGAGCAGAAAAGTGACTGCCCTTATCTGAATCGAAGTCTTGCGTGTAGGAAGACTCAGAGCCTGGGATTTAACTCCATTTCTGTAGTGAAACACACAGCAGTGTAGTCATCCTTTGATCACACTCTGCTTTAGAACAAGAAGCACGCTCTTGCTTTCTGGAGTCTCTAACAGAGCAGGAAACGTGAGTGTGCTGAGAACAAAAGAACGGTGTTTCCTACATATACAGACCACATCTAGTCCAACTCTTCTTCTGAAACTGATACAAAGCACTTGTCCTCTAACGTCCAATGTTTGTCAGTTGAGATGGGAAACGTGTGAGCGTCATGAACGATGTAGTTCGTTTGAGCAGAAAAGTGAATGCCCTTACCTTAAACGAATTCTTGCTTGTAGGAAGACACAGAGCCTGGGATTCAACTCCATATCTGAAGTGAAACACACAGCAGTATTACATCCATTGATCATACTCTGCCTTAGAACAAGAAGCATGCTCTTGCTTTCTAGAGTCTCTAAGACAGCAGGAAACGTGATTTTGCTGAGAACAAAAGAACGGTGTTTCCTACACATTCGGACCATATCTAGTCCAACTCTCCTTCTTAAACTGAGAAAAAGCGCTGGTCCTCTAACATCCAATGCTTGTCTGTTAAGATGAGAAACGTGTGAGCTCCGTGAACGATGTAGTTCGTTTGAGCTGAAAAGTGACTGCCCTTACCTGAAACGAAGTCTTTCTTGTAGGAAGACACAGAGCCTGTGATTTAACTCCATTTATGAAGGGAAACACACAGCATAGTTCTCATCCATGCATCACACTCTGCTTTAGAGTGAGAAGCACGCTCTTGCTTTCTAAAGTCTCTAAGACAGCAGGAAACGTGAGTGTGCTGAGAACAAAAGAACGGTGTTTCCTACACATACGGACCATATCTAGTCCAACTCTGCTTCGGAAACTGATACAAAGCACTGGTCCTCTAACATCCTATGCTTGTCAGTTAAGATGAGAAACGTGTGAGCTTTGTGAATGATGTAGTTCCTTTGAACTGAAAAGTGACTGCCATTACCTGAAACGAAGTCTTGCTTGTAGTAAGACACAGAGCCTGGGATTTAACTCCATTTCTGAAGTGAAACACACAGCAGTGTAATCATCCATTGATCACATTCTGCTTTAGAACAAGAAGCACGCTCTTGCTTTCTAGAGTCTCTAAGGCAGCAGGAAACGTGAGTGTGCTGAGAACAAAAGAACGCTGTTTCCTACAAATATGGACATTATATAGTCCAACTCTGCTTCTGAAACTGACACAAAGCACTGGCCCTCTAAAATCCAATGCTTGTCTGTTAAGAAGAGAAATGTGTGAGCTTCGTGAACGATGTAGTTCCTTTCAGCTGAAAAGTGACTGCCCTTACCTGAAAAGAACTCTTGCTTGTAGGAAGATTCAGAGCCTGGGATTTAACTCCATTTCTGAAGTGAAATACACAGCAGTGTAATCATCCATTGATCACACTCTGCTTTAGAACAAGAACCACGCTCTTGCTTTCTAGAGCCTCTACGACAGCAGGAAACGTGTGTGTGCTGAGAACAAAAGAACGGTGTTTCCTACACATACGGACCATATCTAGTCCAACTCTCCTTCTTAAACTGAGACAAAGCACTGGTCCTCTAACATCCAATGCTTGTCTGTTAAGAAGAGAAACGTGTGAGCTCCGTGAAGGATGTAGTTCGTTTGAGCAGAAAAGTGACTGCCCTTACCTGAATCGAAATCTTGCTTGTAGGAAGACTCAGAGCCTGGGATTTAACTCCATTTCTAAAGTGAAACACACAGCAGTGTTCTCATCCATTGATCACACTCTGCTTTGGAGCGAAAAGCAGGCTCTTGCTTTCTAAGTCTATAATGCAGCAGGTTATCTGAGTGTGCCCAGAAAAAAAGAACGGTGTTTCCTACACATAGGGACCATATGTAGTCCAAATGTGCTTCTGAAACTGACACAAAGCACTGACCCTCTAACATCCAATTCTTGTCAGTTAAGATGAGAAACGTGTGAGCTTCATGAACGATGTAGTTCGTTTGAGCAGAAAAGTGACTGCCCTTACCTGAAACGAAGTCTTGCTTGTAGTAAGACTCAGAGCTTGGGATTTAACTCCATTTCTGAAGTGAAACACACAGCAGTGTAATCATCCATTGATCACACTCTGCTTTAGAACAAGAAGCACGCTCTTGCTTTCTAGAGTCTCTAAGGCAGCAGGAAACGTGAGTGTGCTGAGAACAAAAGAACGCTGTTTCCTACAAATACGGACATTGTATAGTCCAACTATGCTTCTGAAACTGACACAAAGCACTGGTCCTCTAAAATCCAATGCTTGTCTGTTAAGATGAGAAACGTGTGAGCTTCATGAACGATGTAGTTCGTTTGAGCAGAAAAGTGACTGCCCTTACCTGGAAAGAAGTCTTGCTTGTAGGAAGACTCAGAGCCTGGGATTTAACTCCATTTCTGAAGTGAAACACACAGCAGTGTAATCATCCATTGATCACACTCTGCTTTAGAACAAGAACCCCGCTCTTGCTTTCTAGCGCCTCTACGACAGCAGGAAACGTGTGTGTGCTGAGAACAAAAGAACTGTGTTTCCTACACATACGGACCATATCTAGTTCAACTCTGCTTCTGAAACTGATACAAAGCATTGGTCCTCTAACATACAATGCTTGTCTGTTAAGATGAGAAACGTGTGAGCTCCGTGAACGATGTAGTTCGTTTGAGCTGAAAAGTAACTGCCCTTACCTGAAAGGAAGTCTTGATTGTAGGAAGACACAGAGCCTGGGATTTAGCTAAATTTCTGAATGGAAACACACAGCATACTTCTCATCTATGGTCACACTCTGCTTTAGAGCAAGAAGCATGCTCTTGCTTTCTAGAGTCTCTAATACAGCAGGTAATCTGAGTGTGCCCAGAACAAAAGAACAGTGTTTCCTACAAATATGGACCAAATGTAGTCCAAATCTGCTTCTGAAACTGATACAAAGCACTGACCCTCTAACATCCAATGCTTGTCAGTCTAGATGAGAATCGTGTGATCTTCGTGAACGATGTAGTTCGTTTGAGCAGAAAAGTGACTGCCCTTATCTGAATCGAAGTCTTGCGTGTAGGAAGACTCAGAGCCTGGGATTTAACTCCATTTCTGTAGTGAAACACACAGCAGTGTAGTCATCCTTTGATCACACTCTGCTTTAGAACAAGAAGCACGCTCTTGCTTTCTGGAGTCTCTAACAGAGCAGGAAACGTGAGTGTGCTGAGAACAAAAGAACGGTGTTTCCTACATATACAGACCACATCTAGTCCAACTCTTCTTCTGAAACTGATACAAAGCACTTGTCCTCTCACGTCCAATCCTTGTCAGTTGAGATGGGAAACGTGTGAGCGTCATGAACGATGTAGTTCGTTTGAGCAGAAAAGTGAATGCCCTTACCTTAAACGAATTCTTGCTTGTAGGAAGACACAGAGCCTGGGATTTAACTCCATATCTGAAGTGAAACACACAGCAGTGTTACATCCCTTGATCATACACTGCTTTAGAACAAGAAGCATGCTCTTGCTTTCTAGAGTCTCTAAGAAAGCAGGAAACGTAATTTTGCTGAGAACAAAAGAACGGTGTTTCCTACACATACGGACCATATCTAGTCCAACTCTCCTTCTTAAACTGAGACAAAGCACTGGTCCTCTAACATCCAATGCTTGTCTGTTAAGAAGAGAAACGTGTGAGCTCCGTGAATGATGTAGTTCGTTTGAGCAGAAAAGTGACTGCCCTTACCTGAATCGAAATCTTGCTTGTAGGAAGACTCAGAGCCTGGGATTTAACTCCATTTCTAAAGTGAAACACACAGCAGTGTTCTCATCCATTGATCACACTCTGCTTTGGAGCGAGAAGCAGGCTCTTGCTTTCTAAGTCTCTAATACAGCAGGTTATCTGAGTGTGCCCAGAAAAAAAGAACGGTGTTTCCTACACATAGGGACCATATGTAGTACAAATGTGCTTCTGAAACTGACACAAAGCACTGACCCTCTAACATCCAATGCTTGTCAGTTAAGATGAGAAACGTGTGAGCTTCATGAACGATGTAGTTCGTTTGAGCAGAAAAGTGACTGCCCTTACCTGAAACGAAGTCTTGCTTGTAGTAAGACTCAGAGCTTGGGATTTAACTCCATTTCTGAAGTGAAACACACAGCAGTGTAATCATCCATTGATCACACTCTGCTTTAGAACAAGAAGCACGCTCTTGCTTTCTAGAGTCTCTAAGGCAGCAGGAAACGTGAGTGGGCTGAGAACAAAAGAACGCTCTTTCCTACAAATACGGACATTGTATAGTCCAACTCTGCTTCTGAAACTGACACAAAGCACTGGTCCTCTAAAATCCAATGCTTGTCTGTTAAGCTGAGAAACGTGTGAGCTTCATGAACGATGTAGTTCGTTTGAGCAGAAAAGTGACTGCCCTTACCTGAAAAGAAGTCTTGCTTGTAGGAAGACTTAGAGCCTGGGATTTAACTCCATTTCTGAAGTGAAACACACAGCAGTGTAATCATCCATTGATCACACTCTGCTTTAGAACAAGAAGCACGCTCTTGCTTTCTAGAGTCTCTAAGGCAGCAGGAAACGTGAGTGTGCTGAGAACAAAAGAACGCTGTTTCCTACAAATACGGACATTATATAGTCCAACTCTGCTTCTGAAACTGACAAAAAGCACTGGTCTTCTAAAATCCAATGCTTGTCTGTTAAGATGAGAAACGTGTGAGCTTCGTGAACGATGTAGTTCCTTTCAGCTGAAAAGTGACTGCCCTTACCTGAAACGAAGTCTTGCTTGTAGGTAGACACAGAGCCTGGGATTTAACTCAATTTCTGAAGGGAAACACACAGCATAGTTCTCACACTTGGATCACACTCTGCTTTACAGCAAGTAGCACGCTCTTGCTTTCTAGAGTCTCTAATACAGCAGGAAATCTGAGTGTGCCCAGAACAAAAGAATGGAGTTTCGTACACATACGGACCATATGTAGTCCAACTCTTCTTCTGAAACTGATACAAAGCACTGGTCGTCTAACATCCAATGCTTCTCAGTTAAGATGGGAAACGTGTGATCTTCATGAACGATGTAGTTCGTTTGAGCAGAAAAGTGACTGCCCTTACCTTAAACGAAGTCTTGCTTGTAGGAAGACACAGAGATTGGGATTTAACTCCATTTCTGAAGGGAAACACACAGCATAGTTCTCATCCATGGATCACAATCTGCTTTACAGCGAGAAGCACGCTCTTGCTTTCTAAAGTATCTAAGACAGCAGGAAATGTGAGTGCGCTGAGAACAAAAGAACGGTGTTTCCTACACATACGGGCCATATCTAGTCAAACTCTGTTTCTGAAACTGACACAAAGCACTGGTCCTCTAACATCCAATGCTTGTCAGTTAAGATGAGAAACGTGTGAGCTTTGAGAATGATGTAGTTCCTTTGAACTGAAACGTGACTGCCCTTACCTGTAACAAAGTCTTTCTTGTAGTAAGAAACAGAGCCTGGGATTTAACTCCATCTCTGAAGGGAAACACACAGCAGAGTTCTCATCCATGGATCACACTCTGCTTTAGAGCGAGAAGCACGCTCTTGCTTTCTAGAGTCTCTAATACAGCAGGTAATCTGAGTGTGCCCAGAACAAAAGAACAGTGTTTCCTAGACATATGGAAAATATATAGTCCAAATCTGCTTCTGAAACTGATACAATGCACTGGTCCTCTAACATTCAATGCTTGTCAGTTAAGATGAGAAATGTCTGATCTTCGTGAACAATGTAGTTCGTTTGAGCAGAAAAGTGACTGCCCTTACCTGAAACGAAGTCTTGCTTGTAGGAAGACTCAGAGCCTGGGATTTAACTCCATTTCTGAAATGAAACACACAGCAGTGTTCTCATCCATTGATCACACTCTGCTTTAGAACAAGAAGCACGCTCTTGCTTTCTAGAGTCTGTAAGACAGCAGGAAATGTGAGTGCGCTGAGAACAAAAGAACGGTGTTTCCTACATATACGGACCATATCTACTCCAACTCTCCTTCTTAAACTGAGACAAAGCACTGGTCCTCTAAAATCCAATGCTTGTCTGTTAAGAAAAGAAAGGTGTGAGCTCAGTGAACGGTGTAGTTCGTTTGAGCTGAAAAGTGACTGCCGTTACCTGAAACGAAGTCTTGCTTGTAGGAAGACACAGAGATTGGGATTTAACTCCATTTCTGAAGGGAAACACACAGCATAGTTCTCATCCATGGATCACACTCTGCTTTAGAGCGAGAAGCACGCTCTTGCTTTCTGGAGTCTCTAACAAAGCAGGAAACGTGAGTGTGCTGAGAACAAAAGAACGGTGTTTCCTACACATACGGACCATATGTAGTCAAACACTGCTTCTGAAACTGATACAAAGCACTGGTCCTCTAACATCCAATGCTTGTCTGTTAAGATGAGAAACGTGTAAGCTTCATGAAAGATGTAGTTCGTTTGAGCTGACAAGTGACTGCCCTTACCTGAAAAGAAGTCTTGCTTGTAGGAAGACACAGAGTCTGGGATTTAACTCCATTTCTGAAGGGAAACTCAAAGCATAGTTCTCATCCATGGATCACAATCTGCTTTAGAGCGAGAAGCATGCTCTTGCTTTCTAAATTCTCCAAGACAGCAGGAAACGTGAGTGCGCTGAGACAAAAGAACGGTGTTTCCTACACATACGGACCATATCTAGTCCAACTCTGTTTCTGAAACTGACACAAAGAACTGGTCCTCTAACATCTAATGCTTGTCAGTTAAGATGAGAAACGTGTGAGCTTTGAGAATGATGTAGTTGTTCTGAACTGAAAAGTGACTGCCCTTACTTGTAACGAAATCTTGCTTGTAGTAAGACACAGAGCCTGGGATTTAACTCCATCTCTGAAGGGAAGGACACAGCAGATTTCTCATCCATGGATCACACTCTGCTTTAGAGCGAGAAGCACGCTCTTGCTTTCTAGAGTCTCTAATAAAGCAGGTAATCTGAGTGTGCCCAGAACAAAAGAACGGTGTTTCCTACACATACGGACCATATCTAGTCCAACTCTGTTTCTGAAACTGACACAAAGCACTGGTCCTCTAACATCCAATGCTTGTCAGTTAAGATGAGAAACGTGTGAGCTTTGAGAATGATGTAGTTCCTTTGAACTGAAAAGTGACTGCCCTTACCTGTAACGAAGTCTTGCTTGTAGTAAGACACAGAGCCTGGGATTTAACTCCATCTCTGAAGGGAAGGACACAGCAGATTTCTCATCCATGGATCACACTCTGCTTTAGAGCGAGAAGCACGCTCTTGCTTTCTAGAGTCTCTAATAAAGCAGGTAATCTGAGTGTGCCCAGAACAAAAGAATGGAGTTTTGTACACATACGGACCATTTGTAGTCCAACTCTTCTTCTGAAACTGATACAAAGCACTGGTCCTCTAACATCCAAATCTTGTCAGTTAAGATGGGAAACGTGTGAGCTTCATGAACGATGTAGTTCGTTTGAGCAGGAAAGTGACTGCCCTTACCTTAAACGAAGTCTTGCTTGTAGGAAGACACAGAGTCTGGGATTTAACTCCATTTCTGAAGTGAATCACACAGCAGTGTAATCATCCATTGATCACACTCTGCTTTAGAACAAGAACCACGCTCTTGCTTTCTAGAGTCTCTAAGACAGCAGGAAACGTGTGTGTGCTGAGAACAAAAGAACTGTGTTTCCTACACATACGGACCATATCTAGTTCAACTCTACTTCTGAAACTGATACAAAGCACTGACCCTCTAACATCCAATGCTTGTCAGTTAAGATGAGAAACGTGTGAGCTTCATGAACGATGTAGTTCGTTTGAGTAGAAAAGTGACTGCCCTTACCTGAAAAGAAGTCTTGCTTGTAGGAAGACATAGAGCCTGGGATTTAACTCCATTTCTGAATGGAAACACACAGCATACTTCTCATCTATGGATCACACTCTGCTTTAGAGCAAGAAGCATGCTCTTGCTTTCTAGAGTCTCTAATACAGCAGGTAATCTGAGTGCCCAGAAAAAAAAAACGGTGTTTACTACACATACTGACCATATGTAGTCCAAATCTGCTTCTGAAACTCATACAAAGCACTGACCCTCTAACATCCAATGCTTGTCAGTTAAGATGAGAAACGTGTGATCTTCGTGAATGATGTAGTTCGTTTGAGCAGAAAAGCGACTGCCCTTATCTGAATCGAAGTCTTGCGTGTAGGAAGACTCAGAGCCTGGGATTTAACTCCATTTCTGTAGTGAAACACACAGCAGTGTAGTCATCCTTTGATCACACTCTGCTTTAGAACAAGAAGCACGCTCTTGCTTTCTGGAGTCTCTAACAGAGCAGGAAACGTGAGTGTGCTGAGAACAAAAGAACGGTGTTTCCTACACATACGGACCATATCTAGTTCAACTCTGCTTCTGAAACTGATACAAAGCATTGGTCCTCTAACATACAATGCTTGTCTGTTAAGATGAGAAACGTGTGAGCTCCGTGAACGATGTAGTTCGTTTGAGCTGAAAAGTGACTGCCCTTACCTGAAACGAAGTCTTGCTTGTAGGAAGACACAGAGCCTGGGATTTAACTAAATTTCTGAATGGAAACACACAGCATACTTCTCATCTATGGTCACACTCTGCTTTAGAGCAAGAAGCATGCTCTTGCTTTCTAGAGTCTCTAATACAGCAGGTAATCTGAGTGTGCCCAGAACAAAAGAACAGTGTTTCCTACACATATGGACCAAATGTAGTCCAAATCTGCTTCTGAAACTGATACAAAGCACTGACCCTCTAACATCCAATGCTTGTCAGTTAAGATGAGAAACGTGTGATCTTCGTGAACGATGTAGTTCGTTTGAGCAGAAAAGTGACTGCCCTTATCTGAATCGAAGTCTTGCGTGTAGGAAGACTCAGAGCCTGGGATTTAACTCCATTTCTGTAGTGAAACACACAGCAGTGTAGTCATCCTTTGATCACACTCTGCTTTAGAACAAGAAGCACACTCTTGCTTTCTGGAGTCTCTAACAGAGCAGGAAACGTGAGTGTGCTGAGAACAAAAGAACGGTGTTTCCTACATATACAGACCACATCTAGTCCAACTCTTCTTCTGAAACTGATACAAAGCACTTGTCCTCTCACGTCCAATCCTTGTCAGTTGAGATGGGAAACGTGTGAGCGTCATGAACGATGTAGTTCGTTTGAGCAGAAAAGTGAATGCCCTTACCTTAAACGAATTCTTGCTTGTAGGAAGACACAGAGCCTGGGATTTAACTCCATATCTGAAGTGAAACACACAGTAGTGTTACATCCCTTGATCATACACTGCTTTAGAACAAGAAGCATGCTCTTGCTTTCTAGAGTCTATAAGAAAGCAGGAAACGTAATTTTGCTGAGAACAAAAGAACGGTGTTTCCTACACATACGGACCATATCTAGTCCAACTCTCCTTCTTAAACTGAGACAAAGCACTGGTCCTCTAACATCCAATGCTTGTCTGTTAAGAAGAGAAACGTGTGAGCTCCGTGAATGATGTAGTTCGTTTGAGCAGAAAAGTGACTGCCCTTACCTGAATCGAAATCTTGCTTGTAGGAAGACTCAGAGCCTGGGATTTAACTCCATTTCTAAAGTGAAACACACAGCAGTGTTCTCATCCATTGATCACACTCTGCTTTGGAGCGAGAA
The DNA here is from genome assembly GCA_949786385.1 of Onychomys leucogaster. Classification (NCBI taxonomy): domain Eukaryota; kingdom Metazoa; phylum Chordata; class Mammalia; order Rodentia; family Cricetidae; genus Onychomys; species Onychomys leucogaster. The sequence goes on from CATKUP010000069.1 coordinate 1,857,459, forward strand.
GCAGGCTCTTGCTTTCTAAGTCTCTAATACAGCAGGTTATCTGAGTGTGCCCAGAAAAAAAGAACGGTGTTTCCTACACATAGGGACCATATGTAGTACAAATGTGCTTCTGAAACTGACACAAAGCACTGACCCTCTAACATCCAATGCTTGTCAGTTAAGATGAGAAACGTGTGAGCTTCATGAACGATGTAGTTCGTTTGAGCAGAAAAGTGACTGCCCTTACCTGAAACGAAGTCTTGCTTGTAGTAAGACTCAGAGCTTGGGATTTAACTCCATTTCTGAAGTGAAACACACAGCAGTGTAATCATCCATTGATCACACTCTGCTTTAGAACAAGAAGCACGCTCTTGCTTTCTAGAGTCTCTAAGGCAGCAGGAAACGTGAGTGGGCTGAGAACAAAAGAACGCTCTTTCCTACAAATACGGACATTGTATAGTCCAACTCTGCTTCTGAAACTGACACAAAGCACTGGTCCTCTAAAATCCAATGCTTGTCTGTTAAGATGAGAAACGTGTGAGCTTCATGAACGATGTAGTTCGTTTGAGCAGAAAAGTGACTGCCCTTACCTGAAACGAAGTCTTGCTTGTAGGAAGACTTAGAGCCTGGGATTTAACTCCATTTCTGAAGTGAAACACACAGCAGTGTAATCATCCATTGATCACACTCTGCTTTAGAACAAGAAGCACGCTCTTGCTTTCTAGAGTCTCTAAGGCAGCAGGAAACGTGAGTGTGCTGAGAACAAAAGAACGCTGTTTCCTACAAATACGGACATTATATAGTCCAACTCTGCTTCTGAAACTGACAAAAAGCACTGGTCCTCTAAAATCCAATGCTTGTCTGTTAAGATGAGAAACGTGTGAGCTTCGTGAACGATGTAGTTCCTTTCAGCTGAAAAGTGACTGCCCTTACCTGAAACGAAGTCTTGCTTGTAGGTAGACACAGAGCCTGGGATTTAACTCAATTTCTGAAGGGAAACACACAGCATAGTTCTCACACTTGGATCACACTCTGCTTTACAGCAAGAAGCACGCTCTTGCTTTCTAGAGTCTCTAATACAGCAGGAAATCTGAGTGTGCCCAGAACAAAAGAATGGAGTTTCGTACACATACGGACCATATGTAGTCCAACTCTTCTTCTGAAACTGATACAAAGCACTGGTCCTCTAACATCCAATGCTTCTCAGTTAAGATGGGAAACGTGTGATCTTCATGAACGATGTAGTTCGTTTGAGCAGAAAAGTGACTGCCCTTACCTTAAACGAAGTCTTGCTTGTAGGAAGACACAGAGATTGGGATTTAACTCCATTTCTGAAGGGAAATACACAGCATAGTTCTCATCCATGGATCACATTCTGCTTTACAGCGAGAAGCACGCTCTTGCTTTCTAAAGTATCTAAGACAGCAGGAAATGTGAGTGCGCTGAGAACAAAAGAACGGTGTTTCCTACACATACGGGCCATATCTAGTCCAACTCTGTTTCTGAAAGTGACACAAAGCACTGGTCCTCTAACATCCAATGCTTGTCAGTTAAGATGAGAAACGTGTGAGCTTTGAGAATGATGTAGTTCCTTTGAACTGAAACGTGACTGCCCTTACCTGTAAAAAAGTCTTTCTTGTAGTAAGAAACAGAGCCTGGGATTTAACTCCATCTCTGAAGGGAAACACACAGCAGAGTTCTCATCCATGGATCACACTCTGCTTTAGAGCGAGAAGCACGCTCTTGCTTTCTAGAGTCTCTAATACAGCAGGTAATCTGAGTGTGCCCAGAACAAAAGAACAGTGTTTCCTAGACATATGGAAAATATGTAGTCCAAATCTGCTTCTGAAACTGATACAATGCACTGGTCCTCTAACATTCAATGCTTGTCAGTTAAGATGAGAAATGTCTGATCTTCGTGAACAATGTAGTTCGTTTGAGCAGAAAAGTGACTGCCCTTACCTGAAACGAAGTCTTGCTTGTAGGAAGACTCAGAGCCTGGGATTTAACTCCATTTCTGAAATGAAACACACAGCAGTGTTCTCATCCATTGATCACACTCTGCTTTAGAACAAGAAGCACGCTCTTGCTTTCTAGAGTTTGTAATACAGCAGGAAATGTGAGTGCGCTGAGAACAAAAGAACGGTGTTTCCTACATATACGGACCATATCTACTCCAACTCTCCTTCTTAAACTGAGACAAAGCACTGGTCCTCTAAAATCCAATGCTTGTCTGTTAAGAAAAGAAAGGTGTGAGCTCAGTGAACGGTGTAGTTTGTTTGAGCTGAAAAGTGACTGCCGTTACCTGAAACGAAGTCTTGCTTGTAGGAAGACACAGAGATTGGGATTTAACTCCATTTCTGAAGGGAAACACACAGCATAGTTCTCATCCATGGATCACACTCTGCTTTAGAGCGAGAAGCACGCTCTTGCTTTCTGGAGTCTCTAACAAAGCATGAAACGTGAGTGTGCTGAGAACAAAAGAACGGTGTTTCCTACACATACGGACCATATCTAGTCTAACTCTGTTTCTGAAACTGACAAAAAGCACTGGTCCTCTAACATCCAATGCTTGTCAGTTAAGATGAGAAACGTGTGAGCTTCGTGAACGATGTAATTCGTTTGAGCTGACAAGTGACTGCCCTCACCTGAAACGAAGTCTTGCTTATAGGAAGACACAGAGCCTGGGATTTAACTCCATCTCTGAAGGGAAGGCCACAGCAGATTTCTCATCCATGGATCACACTCTGCTTTAGAGGGAAAAGCACGCTCTTGCTTTCTAGATCTCTAATAAAGCAGGTAATCTGAGTGTGCCCAGAACAAAAGAACGGTGTTTCCTACACATGCGGACCATATGTAGTCCAAATCTGCTTCTGAAACTGATACAATGCACTGGTCCTCTAACATCCAATGCTTGTCAGTTAAGATGAGAAACGTGTGATCTACGTGAACGATGTAGTTTGTTTGAGCAGAAAAGTGACTGCCCTTACCTGAAAGGAAGTCTTGCTTGTAGGAAGACACAGAGCCTGGGATTTAACTCCATTTCTGAAGTGAAACACACAGCAGTGTTCTCATCCATTGATCACACTCTGCTTTAGAACAAGAAGCACGCTCTTGCTTTCTAGAGTCTCTAAGACAGCAGGAAACGTGAGTGCGCTGAGAACAAAAGAACGGTGTTTCCTACACATACGGAACATATCTAGTCCAACTCTCCTTCTTAAACTGAAAGAAAGCACTGGTCCTTTAACATCCAATGCTTGTCAGTTAAGATGAGAAACGTGTGAGCTTTGAGAATGATGTATTTGCTTTGAACTGAAAAGTGACTGCCCTTACCTGTAACGAAGTCTTGCTTGTAGTAAGACACAGAGCCTGGGATCTAACTCCATCTCTGAAGGGAAGCACACAGCAGAGTTCTCATCCATGGATCACACTCTGCTTTAGAGCGAGAAGCACGCTCTTGCTTTCTAAAGTCTCTAATACAGCAGGTAATCTGAGTGTGCCCAGTACAAAAGAACGGTGTTTCCTACACATACAGACCCTATGTAGACCAAATCTGCTTCTGAAACTGATACAATGCACTGGTCCTCTAACATCCAATACTTGTCAGTTAAGATGGGAAACGTGTGAGCTTCATGAATGATGTAGTTTGTTTGAGCAGAAAAGTGACTGCCCTTACCTGAAACGAAGTCTTGCTTATAGGAAGACACAGAGCCTCGGATTTAACTCCATTTCTGAATGGAAACACACAGCATAGTTCTCACCCATGGATCACACTCTGCTTTACAGCGAGAATCACGCTCTTGCTTTCTAGAGTCACTAATACAGCAGGAAATCTGAGTGTGCCCAGAACAAAAGAATGGAGTTTCGTACACATACGGACCATTTGTAGTCCAACTCTTCTTCTGAAACTGATACAAAGCACTGGTCCTCTAACATCCAAATCTTGTCAGTTAAGATGGGAAACGTGTGAGCTTCATGAACGATGTAGTTCGTTTGAGCAGGAAAGTGACTGCCCTTACCTTAAACGAAGTCTTGCTTGTAGGAAGACACAGAGTCTGGGATTTAACTCCATTTCTGAAGGGAAACACACAGCATAGTTCTCATCCATGGATAACAATCTGATTTAGAGCGAGAAGCACGCTCTTGCTTTCTAAAGTCTCTAAGACAGCAGGAAACGTGAGTGCGCTGAGAACAAAAGAACGGTGTTTCCTACACATACGGACCATATCTAGTCCAACTCTGTTTCTGAAACTGAAAAAAGCACTGGTCCGCTAACATCCAATGCTTGTCAGTTAAGATGAGAAACGTGTGATCTTCGTGAACGATGTAGTTCGTTTGAGCAGAAAAGTGACTGCCCTTACCTGAAACGAAGTCTTGCTTGTAGGAATACTCAGAGCCTGGGATTTAACTCCATTTCTGAAGTGAAACACACAGCAGAGTTCTCATCCATGGATCACACTCTGCTTTAGAGCGAGAAGCACGCTCTTGCTTTCTAAAGTCTCTAATACAGCAGGTAATCTGAGTGTGCCCAGTACAAAAGAACGGTGTTTCCTACACATACGGACCATATGTAGTCCAAATCTGCTTCTATAACTGATACAATGCACTGGTCCTCTAACATCCAATGCTTGTCAGTTAAGATGGGAAACGTGTGAGCTTCATGAACGATGTAGTTCGTTTGAGCAGAAAAGTGACTGCCCTTACCTTAAACGTAGTCTTGCTTGTAGGAAGACACAGAGTCTGGGATTTAACTCCATTTCTGAAGGGAAACACAAAGCATAGTTCTCATCCATGGATCCCAATCTGCTTTAGAACGATAAGCACGCTCTTGCTTTCTAAAGTCTCTAAGACAGCAGGAAACGTGAGTGCTCTGAGACAAAAGAACGGTGTTTCTTACACATACGGACCATATCTAGTCCAACTCTGTTTCTGAAATTGACAAAAAGCACTGGTCCGCTAACATCTAATGCTTGTCAGTTAAGATGAGAAAAGTGTGAGCTTCGTGAACGATGTAGTTCGTTTGAGCTGACAAGTGACTACCCTTACCTGAAACGAATTCTTGCTTATAGGAAGACACAGAGCCTCGGATTTAACTCCATTTCTGAATGGAAACACAGAGCATAGTTCTCACCCATGGATCACACTCTGCTTTACAGCAAGAATCACGCTCTTGCTTTCTAGAGTCTCTAATACAGCAGGAAATCTGAGTGTGCCCAGAACAAAAGAATGGAGTTTCGTACACATACGGACCATTTGTAGTCCAACTCTTCTTCTGAAACTGATACAAAGCACTGGTCCTCTAACATCCAAATCTTGTCAGTTAAGATGGGAAACGTGTGAGCTTCATGAACGATGTAGTTCGTTTGAGCAGGAAAGTGACTGCCCTTACCTTAAACGAAGTCTTGCTTGTAGGAAGACACAGAGTCTGGGATTTAACTCCATTTCTGAAGGGAAACACACAGCATAGTTCTCATCCATGGATAACAATCTGCTTTTGAGCGAGAAGCACGCTCTTGCTTTCTAAAGTCTCTAAGACAGCAGGAAACCTGAGTGCGCTGAGAACAAAAGAACGGTGTTTCCTACACATACGGACCATATCTAGTCTAACTCTGTTTCTGAAACTGACAAAAAGCACTGGTCCTCTAACATCCAATGCTTGTCAGTTAAGATGAGAAACGTGTGAGCTTCGTGAACGATGTAGTTCGTTTGAGCAGAAAAGTGACTGCCCTTACCTGAAACGAAGTCTTGCTTGTAGGAAGACTCAGAGCCTGGGATTTAACTCCATTTCTGAAGTGAAACACACAGCAGTGTTCTCATCCATTGATCACACTCTGCTTTAGAACAAGAAGCACGCTCTTGCTTTCTAGAGTCTCTAAGACAGCAGGAAACGTGAGTGCGCTGAGAACAAAAGAACGGTGTTTCCTACACATACGGAACATATCTAGTCCAACTCTCCTTCTTAAACTGATAGAAAGCACTGGTCCTTTAACATCCAATGCTTGTCAGTTAAGATGAGAAACGTGTGAGCTTTGAGAATGATATATTTGCTTTGAACTGAAAAGTGACTGCCCTTACCTGTAACGAAGTCTTGCTTGTAGTAAGACACAGAGCCTGGGATCTAACTCCATCTCTGAAGGGAAGCACACAGCAGAGTTCTCATCCACGGATCACACTCTGCTTTAGAGCGAGAAGCACGCTCTTGCTTTCTAAAGTCTCTAATACAGCAGGTAATCTGAGTGTGCCCAGTACAAAAGAACGGTGTTTCCTACACATACGGACCATATGTAGTCCAAATCTGCTTCTGAAACTGATACAATGCACTGGTCCTCTAACATCCAATGCTTGTCAGTTAAGATGAGAAACGTGTGAGCTCCGTGAACGATGTAGTTCGTTTGAGCTGAAAAGTGACTGCCGTTACCTGAAACGAAGTCTTGCTTGTAGGAAGACACAGAGATTGGGATTTAACTCCATTTTTGAAGGGAAACAGACAGCATAGTTCTCATCCATGGATCACACTCTGCTTTAGAGCGAGAAGCAAGCTCTTGCTTTCTGGAGTCTCTAAGACAGCAGGAAACGTGAGTGCGCTGAGAACAAAAGATCGGTGTTTCCTACACATACGGAACATATCTAGTCCAACTCTCCTTCTTAAACTGATAGAAAGCACTGGTCCTTTAACATCCAATGCTTGTCAGTTAAGATGAGAAACGTGTGAGCTTTGAGAATGATATATTTGCTTTGAACTGAAAAGTGACTGCCCTTACCTGTAACGAATTCTTGCTTGTAGTAAGACACAGAGCCTGGGATCTAACTCCATCTCTGAAGGGAAGCACACAGCAGAGTTCTCATCCATGGATCACACTCTGCTTTAGAGCGAGAAGCACGCTCTTGCTTTCTAAAGTCTCTAATACAGCAGGTAATCTGAGTGTGCCCAGTACAAAAGAACGGTGTTTCCTACACATACGGACCATATGTAGTCCAAATCTGCTTCTGAAACTGATACAATGCACTGGTCCTCTAACATCCAATGCTTGTCAGTTAAGATGAGAAACGTGTGAGCTCCGTGAACGATGTAGTTCGTTTGAGCTGAAAAGTGACTGCCGTTACCTGAAACGAAGTCTTGCTTGTAGGAAGACACAGAGATTGGGATTTAACTCCATTTTTGAAGGGAAACAGACAGGATAGTTCTCATCCATGGATCACACTCTGCTTTAGAGCGAGAAGCAAGCTCTTGCTTTCTGGAGTCTCTAACACAGCAGGAAACGTGAGTGTGCTGAGAACAAAAGAACGGTGTTTCCTACACATACGGACCATATCTAGTCCAACTCTGCTTCTTATACTGAGAAAAAGCACTGATCCTCTAACATCCAATGCTTGTCTGTTAAGATGAGAAAAGTGTGAGCTCCGTGAACGATGTAGTTCTTTTGAGCTGAAAAGTGACTGCCCTTACCTGAAAAGAAGTCTTGCTTGTAGGAAGACACAGATACTGTGATTTAACTCCATTTATGAAGGGAAACACACAGCATAGTTCTCATCCATGGATCACACTCTTCTTTAGAGTGAGAAGCACGCTCTTGCTTTCTAAAGTCTCTAAGACAGCAGGAAACGTGAGTGTGCTGAGAACAAATGAACGGTGTTTCCTACACATACGGACCATATCTAGTCCAACTCTGCTTCTGAAACTGATACAAAGCACTGGTCCTCTAACTTCCTATGCTTGTCAGTTAAGATGAGAAACGTGTGAGCTTTGTGAATGATGTAGTTCCTTTGAACTGAAATGTGACTGCCATTACCTGAAACGAAGTCTTGCTTGTAGTAAGACACAGAGCCTGGGATTTAACTCCATTTCTGAAGTGAAACACACAGCAGTGTAATCATCCATTGATCACACTCTGCTTTAGAACAAGAAGCACGCTCTTGCTTTCTAGAGTCTCTAAGGCAGCAGGAAACGTGAGTGTGCTGAGAACAAAAGAACGGTGTTTCCTACAAATACGGACATTATATAGTCCAACTCTGCTTCTGAAACTGACAAAAAGCACTGGTCCTCTAACATCAAATGCTTGTCTGTTAAGATGAGAAACGTGTGAGCTTTGAGAATGATGTATTTGCTTTGAACTGAAAAGTGACTGCCCTTACCTGTAACGAAGTCTTGCTTGTAGTAAGACACAGAGCCTGGGATCTAACTCCATCTCTGAAGGGAAACACACAGCAGAGTTCTCATCCATGGATTACACTCTGCTTTAGAGCGAGAAGCACGCTCTTGCTTTCTAAAGTCTCTAATACAGCAGGTAATCTGAGTGTGCCCAGTACAAAAGAACGGTGTTTCCTACACATACGGACCATATGTAGTCCAAATCTGCTTCTGAAACTGATACAATGCACTGGTCCTCTAACATCCAATGCTTTTCAGTTAAGATGGGAAACGTGTGAGCTTCATGAACGATGTAGTTCGTTTGAGCAGAAAAGTGACTGCCCTTACCTGAAAAGAACTCTTGCTTGTAGGAAGAAACAGAGCCTGGGATTTAACTCCATTTCTGAATGGAAACACACAGCATACTTCTCATCTATGGATCACACTCTGCTTTAGAGCAAGAAGCATGCTCTTGCTTTCTAGAGTCTCTAATACAGCAGGTAATCTGAGTGTGCCCAGAACAAAAGAACGGTGTTTACTACACATACTGACCATATGTAGTCAAAATCTGTTTCTGAAACTGACAAAAAGCACTGGTCCGCTAACATCCAATGCTTGTCAGTTAAGATGAGAAACGTGTGAGCTTCGTGAACGATGTAGTTCGTTTGAGCTGACAAGTGACTATCCTTACCTGAAATGAAGTCTTGCTTATAGGAAGACACAGAGCCTCGGATTTAACTCCATTTCTGAATGGAAACACACAGCATAGTTCTCACCCATGGATCACACTCTGCTTTACAGCAAGAATCACGCTCTTGCTTTCTAGAGTCTCTAATACAGCAGGAAATCTGAGTGTGCCCAGAACAAAAGAATGGAGTTTCGTACATATACGGACCATTTGTAGTCCAGCTCTTCTTCTGAAACTGATACAAAGCACTGGTCCTCTAACATCCAAATCTTGTCAGTTAAGATGGGAAACGTGTGAGCTTCATGAACGATGTAGTTCGTTTGAGCAGGAAAGTGACTGCCCTTACCTTAAACGAAGTCTTGCTTGTAGGAAGACACAGAGTCTGGGATTTAACTCCATTTCTGAAGGGAAACACACAGCATAGTTCTCATCCATGGATAACAATCTGCTTTAGAGCGAGAAGCACGCTCTTGCTTTCTAAAGTCTCTAAGACAGCAGGAAACCTGAGTGCGCTGAGAACAAAAGAACGGTGTTTCCTACACATACGGACCATATCTAGTCTAACTCTGTTTCTGAAACTGACAAAAAGCACTGGTCCTCTAACATCCAATGCTTGTCAGTTAAGATGAGAAACGTGTGAGCTTCGTGAACGATGTAATTCGTTTGAGCTGACAAGTGACTGCCCTCACCTGAAACGAAGTCTTGCTTATAGGAAGACACAGACCCTGGGATTTAACTCCATCTCTGAAGGGAAGGGCACAGCAGATTTCTCATCCATGGATCACACTCTGCTTTAGAGCGAGAAGCACGCTCTTGCTTTCTAGAGTCTCTAATACAGCAGGTAATCTGAGTGTGCCCAGAACAAAAGAACGGTGTTTCCTACACATACGGACCATATGTAGTCCAAATCTGCTTCTGAAACTGATACAATGCACTGGTCCTCTAACATCCAATGCTTGTCAGTTAAGATGGCAAACGTGGGAGCTTCATGAACGATGTAGTTCGTATGAGCAGAAAAGTGACTGCCCTTACCTTAAATGAATTCTTGCTTGTAGAAAGACACAGAGTCTGGGATTTAACTCCATTTCTGAAGGGAAACACACAGCATAGTTCTCATCCATGGATCATAATCTGCTTTAGAGCGATAAGCACGCTCTTGCTTTCTAAAGTCTCTAAGACAGCAGGAAACGTGAGTGCGCTGAGACAGAAGAACGGTGTTTCCTACACATACGGACCATATCTAGTCCAACTCTGTTTCTGAAACTGACAAAAAGCACTGGTCCGCTAACATCCAATGCTTGTCACTTAAGATGAGAAACGTGCGAGCTTCGTAACGATGTAGTTCGTTTGCGCTGACAAGTGACTACCCTTACCTGAAACGAAGTCTTGCTTATAGGAAGACACAGAGCCTCGGATTTAACTCCATTTCTGAATGGAAACACACAGCATAGATCTCACCCATGGATCACACTCTGCTTTACAGCAAGAATCACGCTCTTGCTTTCTAGAGTCTCTAATACAGCAGGAAATCTGAGTGTGCCCAGAACAAAAGAATGGAGTTTCGTACACATACGGACCATTTGTAGTCCAACTCTTCTTCTGAAACTGATACAAAGCACTGGTCCTCTAACATCCAAATCTTGTCAGTTAAGATGGGAAACGTGTGAGCTTCATGAACGATGTAGTTCGTTTGAGCAGGAAAGTGACTGCCCTTACCTTAAACGAAGTCTTGCTTATAGGAAGACACAGAGCCTCGGATTTAACTCCATTTCTGAATGGAAACACACAGCATAGATCTCACCCATGGATCACACTCTGCTTTACAGCAAGAATCACGCTCTTGCTTTCTAGAGTCTCTAATACAGCAGGAAACGTGAGTGCGCTGATAACAAAAGAACGGTGTTTCCTACACATACGGACCATATCTAGTCTAACACTGTTTCTGAAACTGACAAAAAGCACTGGTCCTCTAACAACCAATGCTTGTCAGTTAAGATGAGAAATGTGTGAGCTTCGTGAACGATGTAGTTCGTTTGAGCTGACAAGTGACTATCCTTACCTGAAATGAAGTCTTGCTTATAGGAAGACACAGAGCCTCGGATTTAACTCCATTTCTGAATGGAAACACACAGCATAGTTCTCACCCATGGATCACACTCTGCTTTACAGCAAGAATCACGCTCTTGCTTTCTAGAGTCTCTAATACAGCAGGAAATCTGAGTGTGCCCAGAACAAAAGAATGGAGTTTCGTACATATACGGACCATTTGTAGTCCAGCTCTTCTTCTGAAACTGATACAAAGCACTGGTCCTCTAACATCCAATGCTTGTCAGTTAAGATGAGAAATGTGTGAGCTTCGTGAACGATGTAATTCGTTTGAGCTGACAAGTGACTGCCCTCACCTGAAACGAAGTCTTGCTTATAGGAAGACACAGACCCTGGGATTTAACTCCATCTCTGAAGGGAAGGGCACAGCAGATTTCTCATCCATGGATCACACTCTGCTTTAGAGCGAGAAGCACCCTCTTGCTTTCTAGAGTCTCTAATACAGCAGGTAATCTGAGTGTGCCCAGAACAAAAGAACGGTGTTTCCTACACATACGGACCATATGTAGTCCAAATCTGCTTCTGAAACTGATACAATGCACTGGTCCTCTAACATCCAATGCTTGTCAGTTAAGATGGCAAACGTGGGAGCTTCATGAACGATGTAGTTCGTTTGAGCAGAAAAGTGACTGCCCTTACCTTAAATGAATTCTTGCTTGTAGAAAGACACAGAGTCTGGGATTTAACTCCATTTCTGAAGGGAAACACACAGCATAGTTCTCATCCATGGATCATAATCTGCTTTAGAGCGATAAGCACGCTCTTGCTTTCTAAAGTCTCTAAGACAGCAGGAAACGTGAGTGCGCTGAGACAGAAGAACGGTGTTTCCTACACATACGGACCATATCTAGTCCAACTCTGTTACTGAAACTGACAAAAAGCACTGGTCCGCTAACATCCAATGCTTGTCACTTAAGATGAGAAACGTGCGAGCTTCGTGAACGATGTAGTTCGTTTGCGCTGACAAGTGACTACCCTTACCTGAAACGAAGTCTTGCTTATAGGAAGACACAGAGCCTCGGATTTAACTCCATTTCTGAATGGAAACACACAGCATAGATCTCACCCATGGATCACACTCTGCTTTACAGCAAGAATCACGCTCTTGCTTTCTAGAGTCTCTAATACAGCAGGAAATCTGAGTGTGCCCAGAACAAAAGAATGGAGTTTCGTACACATACGGACCATTTGTAGTCCAACTCTTCTTCTGAAACTGATACAAAGCACTGGTCCTCTAACATCCAAATCTTGTCAGTTAAGATGGGAAACGTGTGAGCTTCATGAACGATGTAGTTCGTTTGAGCAGGAAAGTGACTGCCCTTACCTTAAACGAAGTCTTGCTTATAGGAAGACACAGAGCCTCGGATTTAACTCCATTTCTGAATGGAAACACACAGCATAGATCTCACCCATGGATCACACTCTGCTTTACAGCAAGAATCACGCTCTTGCTTTCTAGAGTCTCTAATACAGCAGGAAACGTGAGTTTGCTGATAACAAAAGAACGGTGTTTCCTACACATACGGACCATATCTAGTCTAACTCTGTTTCTGAAACTGACAAAAAGCACTGGTCCTCTAACAACCAATGCTTGTCAGTTAAGATGAGAAATGTGTGAGCTTCGTGAACGATGTAATTCGTTTGAGCTGACAAGTGACTGCCCTCACCTGAAACGAAGTCTTGCTTATAGGAAGACACAGAGCCTGGGATTTAACTCCATCTCTGAAGGGAAGGACACAGCAGATTTCTCCTCCATGGATCACACTCTGCTTTAGAGCGAGAAGCACGCTCTTGCTTTCTAGAGTCTATAATACAGCAGGTAATCTGAGTGTGCCCAGAACAAAAGAACGGTGTTTCCTACACATACAGACCATATGTAGTCCAAATCTGCTTCTGAAACTGATACAATGCACTGGTCCTCTAAAATCCAATGCTTGTCAGTTAAGGTGAGAAACGTGTGATCTTCGTGAACGATGTAGTTCGTTTGAGCTGAAAAGTGACTGCCCTTACCTGAAACGAAGTCTTGCTTGTAGGAATACTCTGAGCCTGGGATTTAACTCCATTTCTGAAGTGAAACACACAGCAGTGTTCTCATCCATTGATCACACTCTGCTTTAGAACAAGAAGCACGCTCTTGCTTTCTAGAGTCTCTAAGACAGCAGGAAACGTGAGTGCGCTGAGAACAAAAGAACGGTGTTTCCTACACATACGGAACATATCTAGTCCAACTCTCCTTCTTAAACTGATACAAAGCACTGGTCCTTTAACATCCAATGCTTGTCAATTAAGATGAGAAACGTGTGAGCTTTGAGAATGATGTATTTGCTTTGAACTGAAAAGTGACTGCCCTTACCTGTAACGAAGTCTTGCTTGTAGTAAGACACAGAGCCTTGGATCTAACTCCATCTCTGAAGGGAAACACACAGCAGAGTTCTCATAGATGGATCACACTCTGCTTTAGAGCGAGAAGCACGCTCTTGCTTTCTAAAGTCTCTAATACAGCAGGTAATCTGAGTGTGCCCAGTACAAAAGAACGGTGTTTCCTACACATACGGACCATATGTAGTCCAAATCTGCTTCTGAAACTGATACAAAGCACTGGTCCTCTAACATCCAATGCTTGTCAGTTAAGATGGGAAACGTGTGAGCTTCATGAACGATGTAGTTCGTTTGAGCAGAAAAGTGACTGCCCTTACCTTAAACGAAGTCTTGCTTGTAGGAAGACACAGAGTCTGGGATTTAACTCCATTTCTGAAGGGAAACACAAAGCATAGTTCTCATCCATGGATCACAATCTGCTTTAGAACGATAAGCACGCTCTTGCTTTCTAGAGTCTCTAAGACAGCAGGAAACGTGAGTGCGCTGAGACAAAAGAATGGTGTTTCCTACACATACGGACCATATCTAGTCCAACTCTGTTTCTGAAACTGACAAAAAGCACTGATCCTCTAACATCCAATGCTTGTCTGTTAAGATGAGAAAAGTGTGAGCTCCGTGAACGATGTAGTTCTTTTGAGCTGAAAAGTGACTGCCCTTACCTGAAAAGAAGTCTTGCTTGTAGGAAGACACAGATACTGTGATTTAACTCCATTTATGAAGGGAAACACACAGCATAGTTCTCATCCATGGATCACACTCTTCTTTAGAGTGAGAAGCACGCTCTTGCTTTCTAAAGTCTCTAAGACAGCAGGAAACGTGAGTGTGCTGAGAACAAAAGAACGGTGTTTCCTACACATACGGACCATATCTAGTCCAACTCTGCTTCTGAAACTGATACAAAGTACTGGTCCTCTAACTTCCTATGCTTGTCAGTTAAGATGAGAAACGTGTGAGCTTTGTGAATGATGTAGTTCCTTTGAACTGAAATGTGACTGCCATTACCGGAAACGAAGTCTTGCTTGTAGTAAGACACAGAGCCTGGGATTTAACTCCATTTCTGAAGTGAAACACACAGCAGTGTAATCATCCATTGATCACACTCTGCTTTAGAACAAGAAGCACGCTCTTGCTTTCTAGAGTCTCTAAGGCAGCAGGAAACGTGAGTGTGCTGAGAACAAAAGAACGCTGTTTCCTACAAATACGGACATTATATAGTCCAACTCTGCTTCTGAAACTGACAAAAAGCACTGGTCCTCTAACATCCAATGCTTGTCTGTTAAGATGAGAAACGTGTGAGCTTTGAGAATGATGTATTTGCTTTGAACTGAAAAGTGACTGCCCTTACCTGTAACGAAGTCTTGCTTGTAGTAAGACACAGAGCCTGGGATCTAACTCCATCTCTGAAGGGAAACACACAGCAGAGTTCTCATCCATGGATTACACTCTGCTTTAGAGCGAGAAGCACGCTCTTGCTTTCTAAAGTCTCTAATACAGCAGGTAATCTGAGTGTGCCCAGTACAAAAGAACGGTGTTTCCTACACATACGGACCATATGTAGTCCAAATCTGCTTCTGAAACTGATACAATGCACTGGTCCTTTAACATCCAATGCTTTTCAGTTAAGATGGGAAACGTGTGAGCTTCATGAACGATGTAGTTCGTTTGAGCAGAAAAGTGACTGCCCTTACCTTAAATGAAGTCTTGCTTGTAGGAAGACACAGAGTCTGGGATTTAACTCCATTTCTGAAGGGAAACACACAGCATAGTTCTCATCCATGGATCATAATCTGCTTTAGAGCGATAAGCACGCTCTTGCTTTCTAAAGTCTCTAAGACAGCAGGAAACGTGAGTGCGCTGAGACAAAAGAACGGTGTTTCCTACACATACGGACCATATCTAGTCCAACTCTGTTTCTGAAACTGACAAAAAGCACTGGTCCGCTAACATCCAATGCTTGTCAGTTAAGATGAGAAACGTGTGAGCTTCCTGAACGATGTAGTTCCTTTGAGCTGACAAGTGACTACCCTTACCTGAAACGAAGTCTTGCTTATAGGAAGACACAGAGCCTCGGATTTAACTCCATTTCTGAATGGAAACACACAGCATAGATCTCACCCATGGATCACACTCTGCTTTACAGCAAGAATCACGCTCTTGCTTTCTAGAGTCTCTAATACAGCAGGAAATCTGAGTGTGCCCAGAACAAAAGAATGGAGTTTCGTACACATACGGACCATTTGTAGTCCAACTCTTCTTCTGAAACTGATACAAAGCACTGGTCCTCTAACATCCAAATCTTGTCAGTTAAGATGGGAAACGTGTGAGCTTCATGAACGATGTAGTTCGTTTGAGCAGGAAAGTGACTGCCCTTACCTTAAACGAAGTCTTGCTTGTAGGAAGACACAGAGTCTGGGATTTAACTCCATTTCTGAAGGGAAACACACAGCATAGTTCTCATCCATGGATAACAATCTGCTTTAGAGCGAGAAGCACGCTCTTGCTTTCTAAAGTCTCTAAGACAGCAGGAAACGTGAGTGCGCTGATAACAAAAGAACGGTGTTTCCTACACATACGGACCATATCTAGTCTAACTCTGTTTCTGAAACTGATACAAAGCACTGACCCGCTAACATCCAATGCTTGCCAGTTAAGATGAGAAACGTGTGAGCTTCTTGAACGATGTAGTTCTTTTGAGCAGAAAAGAGACTGCCCTTACCTGAATCAAGTCTTGCTTGTAGGAAGACTCAGAGCCTGGGATTTAACTCCACTTCTGGAGTGAATCACACAGCAGTGTAATCATCCATTGATCACACTCTGCTTTAGAACAAGAACCACGCTCTTGCTTTCTAGAGTCTCTAAGACAGCAGGAAACGTGATTTTGCTGAGAACAAAAGAACGGTGTTTCCTACACATACGGACCATATCTAGTCCAACTCTCCTTCTTAAACTGAGAAAAAGCACTGATCCTCTAACATCCAATGCTTGTCTGTTAAGAAGAGAAACGTGTGAGCTCCGTAAACAATGTAGTTCGTTTGAGCTGAAAAATGACTGCCCTTACCTGAAACGAAGCCTTGCTTGTAGGAAGACACAGATCCTGTGATTTAACTCCATGTATGAAAGGAAACACACAGCATAGTTCTCATCCATGGATCACACTCTGCTTTAGAGTGAGAAGCACGCTCTTGCTTTCTAAAGTCTCTAAGACAGCAGGAAACGTGAGTGTGCTGAGAACAAAAGAACGGTGTTTCCTACACATACAGACCATATTTAGTCCAACTCTGCTTCTGAAACTGATACGAAGCACTGGTCCTCTAACTTCCTATGCTTGTCAGTTAAGATGAGAAACGTGTGAGCTTTGTGAATGTTGTAGTTCCTTTGAACTGAAAAGTGACTGCCATTACCTGAAACGAAGTCTTGCTTGTAGTAAGACATAGAGCCTGGGATTTAACTCCATTTCTGAAGTGAAACACACAGCAGTTTAATCATCCATTGATCACACTCTGCTTTAGAACAAGAAGCACGCTCTTGCTTTCTAGAGTCTCTAAGGCAGCAGGAAACGTGAGTGTGCTGAGAACAAAAGAACGCTGTTTCCTACAAATACGGACATTATATAGTCCAACTCTGCTTCTGAAACTGACAAAAAGCACTGGTCCTCTAACATCCAATGCTTGTCTGTTAAGATGAGAAACGTGTGAGCTTTGAGAATGATGTATTTGCTTTGAACTGAAAAGTGACTGCCCTTACCTTAAACGAAGTCTTGCTTGTAGTAAGACACAGAGCCTGGGATCTAACTCCATCTCTGAAGGGAAACACACAGCAGAGTTCTCATCCATGGATCACACTCTGCTTTAGAGCGAGAAGCACGCTCTTGCTTTCTAAAGTCTCTAATACAGCAGGTAATCTGAGTGTGCCCAGTACAAAAGAACGGTGTTTCCTACACATACGGACCATATGTAGTCCAAATCTGCTTCTGAAACTGATACAATGCACTGGTCCTCTAACATCCAATGCTTGTCAGTTAAGATGGGAAACGTGTGAGCTTCATGAACGATGTAGTTCGTTTGAGCAGTAAAGTGACTGCCCTTACCTTAAACGTAGTCTTGCTTGTAGGAAGACACAGAGTCTGGGATTTAACTCCATTTCTGAAGGGAAACACAAAGCATAGTTCTCATCCATGGATCCCAATCTGCTTTAGAACGATAAGCACGCTCTTGCTTTCTAAAGTCTCTAAGACAGCAGGAAACGTGAGTGCGCTGAGACAAAAGAACGGTGTTTCCTACACATACGGACCATATCTAGTCCAACTCTGTTTCTGAAACTGACAAAAAGCACTGGTCCGCTAACATCCAATGCTTGTCAGTTAAGATGAGAAACGTGTGAGCTTCGTGAACGATGTAGTTCGTTTGAGCTGACAAGTGACTACCCTTACCTGAAACGAAGTCTTGCTTATAGGAAGACACAGAGCCTCGGATTTAACTCCATTTCTGAATGGAAACACACAGCATAGTTCTCACCCATGGATCACACTCTGCTTTACAGCAAGAATCACGCTCTTGCTTTCTAGAGTCTCTAATACAGCAGGAAATCTGAGTGTGCCCAGAACAAAAGAATGGAGTTTCGTACATATACGGACCATTTGTAGTCCAACTCTTCTTCTGAAACTGATACAAAGCACTGGTCCTCTAACATCCAAATCTTGTCAGTTAAGATGGGAAACGTGTGAGCTTCATGAACGATGTAGTTCGTTTGAGCAGGAAAGTGACTGCCCTTACCTTAAACGAAGTCTTGCTTGTAGGAAGACACAGAGTCTGGGATTTAACTCCATTTCTGAAGGGAAACACACAGCATAGTTCTCATCCATGGATAACAATCTGCTTTAGAGCGAGAAGCACGCTCTTGCTTTCTAAAGTCTCTAAGACAGCAGGAAACCTGAGTGCGCTGAGAACAAAAGAACGGTGTTTCCTACACATACGGACCATATCTAGTCTAACTCTGTTTCTGAAACTGACAAAAAGCACTGGTCCTCTAACATCCAATGCTTGTCAGTTAAGATGAGAAACGTGTGAGCTTCGTGAACGATGTAATTCGTTTGAGCTGACAAGTGACTGCCCTCACCTGAAACGAAGTCTTGCTTATAGGAAGACACAGACCCTGGGATTTAACTCCATCTCTGAAGGGAAGGGCACAGCAGATTTCTCATCCATGGATCACACTCTGCTTTAGAGCGAGAAGCACGCTCTTGCTTTCTAGAGTCTCTAATACAGCAGGTAATCTGAGTGTGCCCAGAACAAAAGAACGGTGTTTCCTACACATACGGACCATATGTAGTCCAAATCTGCTTCTGAAACTGATACAATGCACTGGTTCTCTAACATCCAATGCTTGTCAGTTAAGATGGGAAACGTGGGAGCTTCATGAACGATGTAGTTCGTTTGAGCAGAAAAGTGACTGCCCTTACCTTAAATGAATTCTTGCTTGTAGAAAGACACAGAGTCTGGGATTTAACTCCATTTCTGAAGGGAAACACACAGCATAGTTCTCATCCATGGATCATAATCTGCTTTAGAGCGATAAGCACGCTCTTGCTTTCTAAAGTCTCTAAGACAGCAGGAAACGTGAGTGCGCTGAGACAAAAGAACGGTGTTTCCTACACATACGGACCATATCTAGTCCAACTCTGTTTCTGAAACTGACAAAAAGCACTGGTCCGCTAACATCCAATGCTTGTCACTTAAGATGAGAAACGTGCGAGCTTCGTGAACGATGTAGTTCGTTTGCGCTGACAAGTGACTACCCTTACCTGAAACGAAGTCTTGCTTATAGGAAGACACAGAGCCTCGGATTTAACTCCATTTCTGAATGGAAACACACAGCATAGATCTCACCCATGGATCACACTCTGCTTTACAGCAAGAATCACGCTCTTGCTTTCTAGAGTCTCTAATACAGCAGGAAATCTGAGTGTGCCCAGAACAAAAGAATGGAGTTTCGTACACATACGGACCATTTGTAGTCCAACTCTTCTTCTGAAACTGATACAAAGCACTGGTCCTCTAACAACCAATGCTTGTCAGTTAAGATGAGAAACGTGTGAGCTTCGTGAACGATGTAATTCGTTTGAGCTGACAAGTGACTGCCCTCACCTGAAACGAAGTCTTGCTTATAGGAAGACACAGAGCCTGGGATTTAACTCCATCTCTGAAGGGAAGGACACAGCAGATTTCTCCTCCATGGATCACACTCTGCTTTAGAGCGAGAAGCACGCTCTTGCTTTCTAGAGTCTCTAATACAGCAGGTAATCTGAGTGTGCCCAGAACAAAAGAACGGTGTTTCCTACACATACAGACCATATGTAGTCCAAATCTGCTTCTGAAACTGATACAATGCTCTGGTCCTCTAACATCCAATGCTTGTCAGTTAAGGTGAGAAACGTGTGATCTTCGTGAACGATGTAGTTCGTTTGAGCTGAAAAGTGACTGCCCTTACCTGAAACGAAGTCTTGCTTGTAGGAATACTCAGAGCCTGGGATTTAACTCCATTTCTGAAGTGAAACACACAGCAGTGTTCTCATCCATTGATCACACTCTGCTTTAGAACAAGAAGCACGCTCTTGCTTTCTAGAGTCTCTAAGACAGCAGGAAACGTGAGTGCGCTGAGAACAAAAGAACGGTGTTTCCTACACATACGGAACATATCTAGTCCAACTCTCCTTCTTAAACTGATACAAAGCACTGGTCCTTTAACATCCAATGCTTGTCAATTAAGATGAGAAACGTGTGAGCTTTGAGAATGATGTATTTGCTTTGAACTGAAAAGTGACTGCCCTTACCTGTAACGAAGTCTTGCTTGTAGTAAGACACAGAGCATGGGATTTAACTCCATCTCTGAAGGGAAGGACACAGCAGATTTCTCATCCATGGATCACACTCTGCTTTAGAGCGAGAAGCACGCTCTTGCTTTCTAGAGTCTCTAATAAAGCAGGTAATCTGAGTGTGCCCAGAACAAAAGAACGGTGTTTCCTACACATACGGACCATATGTAGTCCAAATCTGCTTCTGAAACTGATACAATGCACTGGTCCTCTAACATCCAATGCTTGTCAGTTAAGATGAGAAACGTGTGATCTTCGTGAACGATGTAGTTCGTTTGAGCTGAAAAGTGACTGCCCTTATGTGAAACGAATTCTTGCTTGTAGGAAGACACAGAGATTGGGATTTAACTCCATTTCTGAAGGGAAACACACAGCATAGTTCTCATCCATGGATCACACTCTGCTTTAGAACAAGAAGCACGCTCTTGCTTTCTGGAATCTCTAACAGAGCAGGAAACGTGAGTGTGCTGAGAACAAAAGAACGGTGTTTCCTACACGTACGGACCATATCTAGTCCAACTCTTATTCTGAAACTGATACAAAGCACTGACCCGCTAACATCCAATGCTTGCCAGTTAAGATGAGAAACGTGTGAGCTTCGTGAACGATGTAGATCTTTTGAGCAGAAAAGAGACTGCCCTTACCTGAATCGAAGTCTTGCTTGTAGGAAGACTCAGAGCCTGGGATTTAACTCCATTTCTGAAGTGAAACACACAGCAGTGTAATCATCCATTGATCACACTCTGCTTTAGAACAAGAAGCACGCTCTTGCTTTCTAGAGTCTCTAAGGCAGCAGGAAACGTGAGTGTGCTGAGAACAAAAGAATGCTGTTTCCTACAAATACGGACATTATATAGTCCAACTCTGCTTCTGAAACTGACAAAAAGCACTGGTCCTCTAACATCCAATGCTTGCTGTTAAGATGAGAAACGTGTGAGCTTTGAGAATGATGTATTTGCTTTGAACTGAAAAGTGACTGCCCTTACCTGTAACGAAGTCTTGCTTGTAGTAAGACACAGAGCCTGGGATCTAACTCCATCTCTGAAGGGAAACACACAGCAGAGTTCTCATCCATGGATCACACTCTGCTTTAGAGCGAGAAGCACGCTCTTGCTTTCTAAAGTCTCTAATACAGCAGGTAATCTGAGTGTGCCCAGTACAAAAGAACGGTGTTTCCTACACATACGGACCATATGTAGTCCAAATCTGCTTCTGAAACTGATACAATGCACTGGTCCTCTAACATCCAATGCTTGTCAGTTAAGATGAGAAACGTGTGATCTTCGTGAACGATGTAGTTCGTTTGAGCATAAAAGTGACTGCCCTTACCTGAAACGAAGTCTTGCTTGTAGGAATACTCAGAGCCTGGGATTTAACTCCATTTCTGAAGTGAAACACACAGCAGTGTTCTCATCCATTGATCACACTCTGCTTTAGAACAAGAAGCACGCTCTTGCTTTCTAGAGTCTCTAAGACAGCAGGAAACGTGAGTGCGCTGAGAACAAAAGAACGGTGTTTCCTACACATACGGAACATATCTAGTCCAACTCTCCTTCTTAAACTGATACAAAGCACTGGTCCTTTAACATCCAATGCTTGTCAATTAAGATGAGAAACGTGTGAGCTTAATGAACGATGTAGTTCATTTGAGCAGGAAAGTGACTGCCCTTAGCTTAAACGAATTCTTGCTTGTAAGAAGACACAGAGTCTGGGATTTAACTCCATTTCTGAAGGGAAACACACAGCATAGTTCTCATCCATGGATAACAATCTGCTTTAGAGCGAGAAGCACGCTCTTGCTTTCCAAAGTCTCTAAGACAGCAGGAAACGTGAGTGCGCTGAGACAAAAGAACGGTGTTTCCTACACATACGGACCATATCTAGTCCAAATCTGTTTCTGAAACTGACAAAAAGCACTGGTCCGCTAACATCCAATGCTTGTCAGTTAAGATGAGAAACGTGTGAGCTTCGTGAACGATGTAGTTCGTTTGAGCTGACAAGTGACTACCCTTACCTGAAACGAAGTCTTGCTTATAGGAAGACACAGAGCCTCGGATTTAACTCCATTTCTGAATGGAAACACACAGCATAGTTCTCACCCATGGATCACACTCTGCTTTACAGCAAGAATCACCCTCTTGCTTTCTAGAGTCTCTAATACAGCAGGAAATCTGAGTGTGCCCAGAACAAAAGAATGGAGTTTCATACACATACGGACCATTTGTAGTCCAACTCTTCTTCTGAAACTGATACAAAGCACTGGTCCTCTAACATCCAAATCTTGTCAGTTAAGATGGGAAACGTGTGAGCTTCATGAACGATGTAGTTCGTTTGAGCAGGAAAGTGACTGCCCTTAGCTTAAACGAAGTCTTGCTTGTAGGAAGACACAGAGCCTGGGATTTAACTCCATCTCTGAAGGGAAGGACACAGCAGATTTCTCCTCCATGGATCACACTCTGCTTTAGAGCGAGAAGCACGCTCTTGCTTTCTGGAGTCTCTAATACAGCAGGTAATCTGAGTGTGCCCAGAACAAAAGAACGGTGTTTCCTACACATACAGACCATATGTAGTCCAAATCTGCTTCTGAAACTGATACAATGCACTGGTCCTCTAACATCCAATGCTTGTCAGTTAAGATGAGAAACGTGTGATCTTCGTGAACGATGTAGTTCGTTTGAGCAGAAAAGTGACTGCCCTTACCTGAAACGAAGTCTTGCTTGTAGGAATACTCAGAGCCTGGGATTTAACTCCATTTCTGAAGTGAAACACACAGCAGTGTTCTCATCCATTGATCACACTCTGCTTTAGAACAAGAAGCAC
Source organism: Onychomys leucogaster (assembly GCA_949786385.1). Taxonomy (NCBI): domain Eukaryota; kingdom Metazoa; phylum Chordata; class Mammalia; order Rodentia; family Cricetidae; genus Onychomys; species Onychomys leucogaster. Next base: position 1,880,430 of record CATKUP010000069.1, read on the forward strand.
GCTCTTGCTTTCTAGAGTCTCTAAGACAGCAGGAAACGTGAGTGCGCTGAGAACAAAAGAACGGTGTTTCCTACACATACGGAACATATCTAGTCCAACTCTCCTTCTTAAACTGATACAAAGCACTGGTCCTTTAACATCCAATGCTTGTCAATTAAGATGAGAAACGTGTGAGCTTCATGAACGATGTAGTTCGTTTGAGCAGGAAAGTGACTGCCCTTAGCTTAAACGAAGTCTTGCTTGTAAGAAGACACAGAGTCTGGGATTTAACTCCATTTCTGAAGGGAAACACACAGCATAGTTCTCATCCATGGATAACAATCTGCTTTAGAGCGAGAAGCACGCTCTTGCTTTCCAAAGTCTCTAAGACAGCAGGAAACGTGAGTGCGCTGAGACAAAAGAACGGTGTTTCCTACACATACGGACCATATCTAGTCCAACTCTGTTTCTGAAACTGACAAAAAGCACTGGTGCGCTAACATCCAATGCTTGTCAGTTAAGATGAGAAACGTGTGAGCTTCGTGAACGATGTAGTTCGTTTGAGCTGACAAGTGACTACCCTTACCTGAAACGAAGTCTTGCTTATAAGAAGACACAGAGCCTCGGATTTAACTCCATTTCTGAATGGAAACACACAGCATAGTTCTCACCCATGGATCACACTCTGCTTTACAGCAAGAATCACCCTCTTGCTTTCTAGAGTCTCTAATACAGCAGGAAATCTGAGTGTGCCCAGAACAAAAGAATGGAGTTTCATACACATACGGACCATTTGTAGTCCAACTCTTCTTCTGAAACTGATACAAAGCACTGGTCCTCTAACATCCAAATCTTGTCAGTTAAGATGGGAAACGTGTGAGCTTCATGAACGATGTAGTTCGTTTGAGCAGGAAAGTGACTGCCCTTAGCTTAAACGAAGTCTTGCTTGTAGGAAGACACAGAGCCTGGGATTTAACTCCATCTCTGAAGGGAAGGACACAGCAGATTTCTCCTCCATGGATCACACTCTGCTTTAGAGCGAGAAGCACGCTCTTGCTTTCTGGAGTCTCTAATACAGCAGGTAATCTGAGTGTGCCCAGAACAAAAGAACGGTGTTTCCTACACATACAGACCATATGTAGTCCAAATCTGCTTCTGAAACTGATACAATGCACTGGTCCTCTAACATCCAATGCTTGTCAGTTAAGATGAGAAACGTGTGATCTTCGTGAACGATGTAGTTCGTTTGAGCAGAAAAGTGACTGCCCTTACCTGAAACGAAGTCTTGCTTGTAGGAATACTCAGAGCCTGGGATTTAACTCCATTTCTGAAGTGAAACACACAGCAGTGTTCTCATCCATTGATCACACTCTGCTTTAGAACAAGAAGCACGCTCTTGCTTTCTAGAGTCTCTAAGACAGCAGGAAACGTGAGTGCGCTGAGAACAAAAGAACGGTGTTTCCTACACATACGGAACATATCTAGTCCAACTCTCCTTCTTAAACTGATACAAAGCACTGGTCCTTTAACATCCAATGCTTGTCAATTAAGATGAGAAACGTGTGAGCTTCATGAACGATGTAGTTCGTTTGAGCAGGAAAGTGACTGCCCTTAGCTTAAACGAAGTCTTGCTTGTAAGAAGACACAGAGTCTGGGATTTAACTCCATTTCTGAAGGGAAACACACAGCATAGTTCTCATCCATGGATAACAATCTGCTTTAGAGCGAGAAGCACGCTCTTGCTTTCCAAAGTCTCTAAGACAGCAGGAAACGTGAGTGCGCTGAGACAAAAGAACGGTGTTTCCTACACATACGGACCATATCTAGTCCAACTCTGTTTCTGAAACTGACAAAAAGCACTGGTCCGCTAACATCCAATGCTTGTCAGTTAAGATGAGAAACGTGTGAGCTTCGTGAACGATGTAGTTCGTTTGAGCTGACAAGTGACTACCCTTACCTGAAACGAAGTCTTGCTTATAGGAAGACACAGAGCCTCGGATTTAACTCCATTTCTGAATGGAAACACACAGCATAGTTCTCACCCATGGATCACACTCTGCTTTACAGCAAGAATCACCCTCTTGCTTTCTAGAGTCTCTAATACAGCAGGAAATCTGAGTGTGCCCAGAACAAAAGAATGGAGTTTCATACACATACGGACCATTTGTAGTCCAACTCTTCTTCTGAAACTGATACAAAGCACTGGTCCTCTAACATCCAAATCTTGTCAGTTAAGATGGGAAACGTGTGAGCTTCATGAACGATGTAGTTCGTTTGAGCAGGAAAGTGACTGCCCTTAGCTTAAACGAAGTCTTGCTTGTAGGAAGACACAGAGCCTGGGATTTAACTCCATCTCTGAAGGGAAGGACACAGCAGATTTCTCCTCCATGGATCACACTCTGCTTTAGAGCGAGAAGCACGCTCTTGCTTTCTGGAGTCTCTAATACAGCAGGTAATCTGAGTGTGCCCAGAACAAAAGAACGGTGTTTCCTACACATACAGACCATATGTAGTCCAAATCTGCTTCTGAAACTGATACAATGCACTGGTCCTCTAACATCCAATGCTTGTCAGTTAAGATGAGAAACGTGTGACCTTCGTGAACGATGTAGTTCGTTTGAGCAGAAAAGTGACTGCCCTTACCTGAAACGAAGTCTTGCTTGTAGGAATACTCAGAGCCTGGGATTTAACTCCATTTCTGAAGTGAAACACACAGCAGTGTTCTCATCCATTGATCACACTCTGCTTTAGAACAAGAAGCACGCTCTTGCTTTCTAGAGTCTCTAAGACAGCAGGAAACGTGAGTGCGCTGAGAACAAAAGAACGGTGTTTCCTACACATACGGAACATATCTAGTCCAACTCTCCTTCTTAAACTGATACAAAGCACTGGTCCTTTAACATCCAATGCTTGTCAATTAAGATGAGAAACGTGTGAGCTTCATGAACGATGTAGTTCGTTTGAGCAGGAAAGTGACTGCCCTTAGCTTAAACGAAGTCTTGCTTGTAAGAAGACACAGAGTCTGGGATTTAACTCCATTTCTGAAGGGAAACACACAGCATAGTTCTCATCCATGGATAACAATCTGCTTTAGAGCGAGAAGCACGCTCTTGCTTTCCAAAGTCTCTAAGACAGCAGGAAACGTGAGTGCGCTGAGACAAAAGAACGGTGTTTCCTACACATACGGACCATATCTAGTCCAACTCTGTTTCTGAAACTGACAAAAAGCACTGGTCCGCTAACATCCAATGCTTGTCAGTTAAGATGAGAAACGTGTGAGCTTCGTGAACGATGTAGTTCGTTTGAGCTGACAAGTGACTACCCTTACCTGAAACGAAGTCTTGCTTATAGGAAGACACAGAGCCTCGGATTTAACTCCATTTCTGAATGGAAACACACAGCATAGTTCTCACCCATGGATCACACTCTGCTTTACAGCAAGAATCACCCTCTTGCTTTCTAGAGTCTCTAATACAGCAGGAAATCTGAGTGTGCCCAGAACAAAAGAATGGAGTTTCATACACATACGGACCATTTGTAGTCCAACTCTTCTTCTGAAACTGATACAAAGCACTGGTCCTCTAACATCCAAATCTTGTCAGTTAAGATGGGAAACGTGTGAGCTTCATGAACGATGTAGTTCGTTTGAGCAGGAAAGTGACTGCCCTTAGCTTAAACGAAGTCTTGCTTGTAGGAAGACACAGAGCCTGGGATTTAACTCCATCTCTGAAGGGAAGGACACAGCAGATTTCTCCTCCATGGATCACACTCTGCTTTAGAGCGAGAAGCACGCTCTTGCTTTCTGGAGTCTCTAATACAGCAGGTAATCTGAGTGTGCCCAGAACAAAAGAACGGTGTTTCCTACACATACAGACCATATGTAGTCCAAATCTGCTTCTGAAACTGATACAATGCACTGGTCCTCTAACATCCAATGCTTGTCAGTTAAGATGAGAAACGTGTGATCTTCGTGAACGATGTAGTTCGTTTGAGCATAAAAGTGACTGCCCTTACCTGAAACGAAGTCTTGCTTGTAGGAATACTCAGAGCCTGGGATTTAACTCCATTTCTGAAGTGAAACACACAGCAGTGTTCTCATCCATTGATCACACTCTGCTTTAGAACAAGAAGCACGCTCTTGCTTTCTAGAGTCTCTAAGACAGCAGGAAACGTGAGTGCGCTGAGAACAAAAGAACGGTGTTTCCTACACATACGGAACATATCTAGTCCAACTCTCCTTCTTAAACTGATATAAACCACTGGTCCTTTAACATCCAATGCTGGTCAATTAAGATGAGAAACGTGTGTGCTTTGAGAATGATGTATTTGCTTTGAACTGAAAAGTGACTGCCCTTACCTGTAACGAAGTCTTGCTTGTAGTAAGACACAGAGCATGGGATTTAACTCCATCTCTGAAGGGAAGGACACAGCAGATTTCTCATCCATGGATCACACTCTGCTTTAGAGCGAGAAGCACGCTCTTGCTTTCTAGAGTCTCTAATAAAGCAGGTAATCTGAGTGTGCCCAGAACAAAAGAACGGTGTTTCCTACACATACGGACCATATGTAGTCCAAATCTGCTTCTGAAACTGATACAATGCACTGGTCCTCTAACATCCAATGCTTGTCAGTTAAGATGAGAAACGTGTGATCTTCGTGAACGATGTAGTTCGTTTGAGCTGAAAAGTGACTGCCCTTATGTGAAACGAAGTCTTGCTTGTAGGAAGACACAGAGATTGGGATTTAACTCCATTTCTGAAGGGAAACACACAGCATAGTTCTCATCCATGGATAACAATCTGCTTTAGAGCGAGAAGCACGCTCTTGCTTTCCAAAGTCTCTAAGACAGCAGGAAACGTGAGTGCGCTGAGACAAAAGAACGGTGTTTCCTACACATACGGACCATATCTAGTCCAACTCTGTTTCTGAAACTGACAAAAAGCACTGGTCCGCTAACATCCAATGCTTGTCAGTTAAGATGAGAAACGTGTGAGCTTCGTGAACGATGTAGTTCGTTTGAGCTGACAAGTGACTACCCTTACCTGAAACGAAGTCTTGCTTATAGGAAGACACAGAGCCTCGGATTTAACTCCATTTCTGAATGGAAACACACAGCATAGATCTCACCCATGGATCACACTCTGCTTTACAGCAAGAATCACCCTCTTGCTTTCTAGAGTCTCTAATACAGCAGGAAATCTGAGTGTGCCCAGAACAAAAGAATGGAGTTTCATACACATACGGACCATTTGTAGTCCAACTCTTCTTCTGAAACTGATACAAAGCACTGGTCCTCTAACATCCAAATCTTGTCAGTTAAGATGGGAAACGTGTGAGCTTCATGAACGATGTAGTTCGTTTGAGCAGGAAAGTGACTGCCCTTAGCTTAAACGAAGTCTTGCTTGTAGGAAGACACAGAGCCTGGGATTTAACTCCATCTCTGAAGGGAAGGACACAGCAGATTTCTCCTCCATGGATCACACTCTGCTTTAGAGCGAGAAGCACGCTCTTGCTTTCTGGAGTCTCTAATACAGCAGGTAATCTGAGTGTGCCCAGAACAAAAGAACGGTGTTTCCTACACATACAGACCATATGTAGTCCAAATCTGCTTCTGAAACTGATACAATGCACTGGTCCTCTAACATCCAATGCTTGTCAGTTAAGATGAGAAACGTGTGATCTTCGTGAACGATGTAGTTCGTTTGAGCTGAAAAGTGACTGCCCTTATGTGAAACGAAGTCTTGCTTGTAGGAAGACACAGAGATTGGGATTTAACTCCATTTCTGAAGGGAAACACACAGCATAGTTCTCATCCATGGATCACACTCTGCTTTAGAGCGAGAAGCATGCTCTTGCTTTCTGGAGGCTCTAACACAGCAGGAAACGTGAGAGTGCTGAGAACAAAAGAATGGTGTTTCCTACACGTACGGACCATTTCTAGTCCAACTCTGTTTCTGAAACTGATACAAAGCACTGACCCGCTAACATCCAATGCTTGCCAGTTAAGATGAGAAACGTGTGAGCTTCGTGAACGATGTAGTTCTTTTGAGCAGAAAAGAGACTGCCCTTACCTGAATCGAAGTCTTCCTTGTAGGAAGACTCAGAGCCTGGGATTTAACTCCATTTCTGAAGTGAAACACACAGCAGTGTAATCATCCATTGATCACACTCTGCTTTAGAACAAGAAGCACGCTCTTGCTTTCTAGAGTCTCTAAGGCAGCAGGAAACGTGAGTGTGCTGAGAACAAAAGAATGCTGTTTCCTACAAATACGGACATTATATAGTCCAACTCTGCTTCTGAAACTGACAAAAAGCACTGGTCCTCTAACATCCAATGCTTGTCTGTTAAGATGAGAAACGTGTGAGCTTTGAGAATGATGTATTTGCTTTGAACTGAAAAGTGACTGCCCTTACCTGTAACGAAGTCTTGCTTGTAGTAAGACACAGAGCCTGGGATCTAACTCCATCTCTGAAGGGAAACACACAGCAGAGTTCTCATCCATGGATCACACTCTGCTTTAGAGCGAGAAGCACGCTCTTGCTTTCTAAAGTCTCTAATACAGCAGGTAATCTGAGTGTGCCCATTACAAAAGAACGGTGTTTCCTACACATACGGACCATATGTAGTCCAAATCTGCTTCTGAAACTGATACAATGCACTGGTCCTCTAACATCCAATGCTTGTCAGTTAAGATGAGAAACGTGTGATCTTCGTGAACCATGTAGTTCGTTTGAGCATAAAAGTGACTGCCCTTACCTGAAACGAAGTCTTGCTTGTAGGAATACTCAGAGCATGGGATTTAACTCCATTTCTGAAGTGAAACACACAGCAGTGTTCTCATCCATTGATCACACTCTGCTTTAGAACAAGAAGCACGCTCTTGCTTTCTAGAGTCTCTAAGACAGCAGGAAACGTGAGTGCGCTGAGAACAAAAGAACGGTGTTTCCTACACATACGGAACATATCTAGTCCAACTCTCCTTCTTAAACTGATACAAAGCACTGGTCCTTTAACATCCAATGCTTGTCAATTAAGATGAGAAACGTGTGAGCTTCATGAACGATGTAGTTCGTTTGAGCAGGAAAGTGACTGCCCTTAGCTTAAACGAAGTCTTGCTTGTAAGAAGACACAGAGTCTGGGATTTAACTCCATTTCTGAAGGGAAACACACAGCATAGTTCTCATCCATGGATAACAATCTGCTTTAGAGCGAGAAGCACGCTCTTGCTTTCCAAAGTCTCTAAGACAGCAGGAAACGTGAGTGCGCTGAGACAAAAGAACGGTGTTTCCTACACATACGGACCATATCTAGTCCAAATCTGTTTCTGAAACTGACAAAAAGCACTGGTCCGCTAACATCCAATGCTTGTCAGTTAAGATGAGAAACGTGTGAGCTTCGTGAACGATGTAGTTCGTTTGAGCTGACAAGTGACTACCCTTACCTGAAACGAAGTCTTGCTTATAGGAAGACACAGAGCCTCGGATTTAACTCCATCTCTGAATGGAAACACACAGCATAGTTCTCACCCATGGATCACACTCTGCTTTACAGCAAGAATCACCCTCTTGCTTTCTAGAGTCTCTAATACAGCAGGAAATCTGAGTGTGCCCAGAACAAAAGAATGGAGTTTCATACACATACGGACCATTTGTAGTCCAACTCTTCTTCTGAAACTGATACAAAGCACTGGTCCTCTAACATCCAAATCTTGTCAGTTAAGATGGGAAACGTGTGAGCTTCATGAACGATGTAGTTCGTTTGAGCAGGAAAGTGACTGCCCTTAGCTTAAACGAAGTCTTGCTTGTAGGAAGACACAGAGCCTGGGATTTAACTCCATCTCTGAAGGGAAGGACACAGCAGATTTCTCCTCCATGGATCACACTCTGCTTTAGAGCGAGAAGCACGCTCTTGCTTTCTGGAGTCTCTAATACAGCAGGTAATCTGAGTGTGCCCAGAACAAAAGAACGGTGTTTCCTACACATACAGACCATATGTAGTCCAAATCTGCTTCTGAAACTGATACAATGCACTGGTCCTCTAACATCCAATGCTTGTCAGTTAAGATGAGAAACGTGTGATCTTCGTGAACGATGTAGTTCGTTTGAGCATAAAAGTGACTGCCCTTACCTGAAACGAAGTCTTGCTTGTAGGAATACTCAGAGCCTGGGATTTAACTCCATTTCTGAAGTGAAACACACAGCAGTGTTCTCATCCATTGATCACACTCTGCTTTAGAACAAGAAGCACGCTCTTGCTTTCTAGAGTCTCTAAGACAGCAGGAAACGTGAGTGCGCTGAGAACAAAAGAACGGTGTTTCCTACACATACGGACCATTTCTAGTCCAACTCTCCTTCTTAAACTGATATAAACCACTGGTCCTTTAACATCCAATGCTTGTCAATTAAGATGAGAAACGTGTGTGCTTTGAGAATGATGTATTTGCTTTGAACTGAAAAGTGACTGCCCTTACCTGTAACGAAGTCTTGCTTGTAGTAAGACACAGAGCATGGGATTTAACTCCATCTCTGAAGGGAAGGACACAGCAGATTTCTCATCCATGGATCACACTCTGCTTTAGAGCGAGAAGCACGCTCTTGCTTTCTAGAGTCTCTAATAAAGCAGGTAATCTGAGTGTGCCCAGAACAAAAGAACGGTGTTTCCTACACATACGGACCATATGTAGTCCAAATCTGCTTCTGAAACTGATACAATGCACTGGTCCTCTAACATCCAATGCTTGACAGTTAAGATGAGAAACGTGTGATCTTCGTGAACGATGTAGTTCGTTTGAGCTGAAAAGTGACTGCCCTTATGTGAAACGAAGTCTTGCTTGTAGGAAGACACAGAGATTGGGATTTAACTCCATTTCTGAAGGGAAACACACAGCATAGTTCTCATCCATGGATCACACTCTGCTTTAGAGCTAGAAGCACGCTCTTGCTTTCTGGAGTCTCTAACACAGCAGGAAACGTGAGAGTGCTGAGAACAAAAGAATGGTGTTTCCTACACGTACGGACCATATCTAGTCCAACTCTGTTTCTGAAACTGATACAAAGCACTGACCCGCTAACATCCAATGCTTGCCAGTTAAGATGAGAAACGTGTGAGCTTCGTGAACGATGTAGTTCTTTTGAGCAGAAAAGAGACTGCCCTTACCTGAATCGAAGTCTTGCTTGTAGGAAGACTCAGAGCCTGGGATTTAACTCCATTTCTGAAGTGAAACACACAGCAGTGTAATCATCCATTGATCACACTCTGCTTTAGAACAAGAAGCACGCTCTTGCTTTCTAGAGTCTCTAAGGCAGCAGGAAACGTGAGTGTGCTGAGAACAAAAGAATGCTGTTTCCTACAAATACGGACATTATATAGTCCAACTCTGCTTCTGAAACTGACAAAAAGCACTGGTCCTCTAACATCCAATGCTTGTCTGTTAAGATGAAAAACGTGTGAGCTTTGAGAATGATGTATTTGCTTTGAACTGAAAAGTGACTGCCCTTACCTGTAACGAAGTCTTGCTTGTAGTAAGACACAGAGCCTGGGATCTAACTCCATCTCTGAAGGGAAACACACAGCAGAGTTCTCATCCATGGATCACACTCTGCTTTAGAGCGAGAAGCACGCTCTTGCTTTCTAAAGTCTCTAATACAGCAGGTAATCTGAGTGTGCCCAGTACAAAAGAACGGTGTTTCCTACACATACGGACCATATGTAGTCCAAATCTGCTTCTGAAACTGATACAATGCACTGGTCCTCTAACATCCAATGCTTGTCAGTTAAGATGAGAAACGTGTGATCTTCGTGAACCATGTAGTTCGTTTGAGCATAAAAGTGACTGCCCTTACCTGAAACGAAGTCTTGCTTGTAGGAATACTCAGAGCCTGGGATTTAACTCCATTTCTGAAGTGAAACACACAGCAGTGTTCTCATCCATTGATCACACTCTGCTTTAGAACAAGAAGCACGCTCTTGCTTTCTAGAGTCTCTAAGACAGCAGGAAACGTGAGTGCGCTGAGAACAAAAGAACGGTGTTTCCTACACATACGGAACATATCTAGTCCAACTATCCTTCTTAAACTGATACAAAGCACTGGTCCTTTAACATCCAATGCTTGTCAATTAAGATGAGAAACGTGTGAGCTTCATGAACGATGTAGTTCGTTTGAGCAGGAAAGTGACTGCCCTTAGCTTAAACGAAGTCTTGCTTGTAAGAAGACACAGAGTCTGGGATTTAACTCCATTTCTGAAGGGAAACACACAGCATAGTTCTCATCCATGGATAACAATCTGCTTTAGAGCGAGAAGCACGCTCTTGCTTTCCAAAGTCTCTAAGACAGCAGGAAACGTGAGTGCGCTGAGACAAAAGAACGGTGTTTCCTACACATACGGACCATATCTAGTCCAACTCTGTTTCTGAAACTGACAAAAAGCACTGGTCCGCTAACATCCAATGCTTGTCAGTTAAGATGAGAAACGTGTGAGCTTCGTGAACGATGTAGTTCGTTTGAGCTGACAAGTGACTACCCTTACCTGAAACGAAGTCTTGCTTATAGGAAGACACAGAGCCTCGGATTTAACTCCATTTCTGAATGGAAACACACAGCATAGATCTCACCCATGGATCACACTCTGCTTTACAGCAAGAATCACCCTCTTGCTTTCTAGAGTCTCTAATACAGCAGGAAATCTGAGTGTGCCCAGAACAAAAGAATGGAGTTTCATACACATACGGACCATTTGTAGTCCAACTCTTCTTCTGAAACTGATACAAAGCACTGGTCCTCTAACATCCAAATCTTGTCAGTTAAGATGGGAAACGTGTGAGCTTCATGAACGATGTAGTTCGTTTGAGCAGGAAAGTGACTGCCCTTAGCTTAAACGAAGTCTTGCTTGTAGGAAGACACAGAGCCTGGGATTTAACTCCATCTCTGAAGGGAAGGACACAGCAGATTTCTCCTCCATGGATCACACTCTGCTTTAGAGCGAGAAGCACGCTCTTGCTTTCTGGAGTCTCTAATACAGCAGGTAATCTGAGTGTGCCCAGAACAAAAGAACGGTGTTTCCTACACATACAGACCATATGTAGTCCAAATCTGCTTCTGAAACTGATACAATGCACTGGTCCTCTAACATCCAATGCTTGTCAGTTAAGATGAGAAACGTGTGATCTTCGTGAACGATGTAGTTCGTTTGAGCTGAAAAGTGACTGCCCTTATGTGAAACGAAGTCTTGCTTGTAGGAAGACACAGAGATTGGGATTTAACTCCATTTCTGAAGGGAAACACACAGCATAGTTCTCATCCATGGATCACACTCTGCTTTAGAGCGAGAAGCATGCTCTTGCTTTCTGGAGTCTCTAACACAGCAGGAAACGTGAGAGTGCTGAGAACAAAAGAATGGTGTTTCCTACACGTACGGACCATTTCTAGTCCAACTCTGTTTCTGAAACTGATACAAAGCACTGACCCGCTAACATCCAATGCTTGCCAGTTAAGATGAGAAACGTGTGAGCTTCGTGAACGATGTAGTTCTTTTGAGCAGAAAAGAGACTGCCCTTACCTGAATCGAAGTCTTCCTTGTAGGAAGACTCAGAGCCTGGGATTTAACTCCATTTCTGAAGTGAAACACACAGCAGTGTAATCATCCATTGATCACACTCTGCTTTAGAACAAGAAGCACGCTCTTGCTTTCTAGAGTCTCTAAGGCAGCAGGAAACGTGAGTGTGCTGAGAACAAAAGAATGCTGTTTCCTACAAATACGGACATTATATAGTCCAACTCTGCTTCTGAAACTGACAAAAAGCACTGGTCCTCTAACATCCAATGCTTGTCTGTTAAGATGAGAAACGTGTGAGCTTTGAGAATGATGTATTTGCTTTGAACTGAAAAGTGACTGCCCTTACCTGTAACGAAGTCTTGCTTGTAGTAAGACACAGAGCCTGGGATCTAACTCCATCTCTGAAGGGAAACACACAGCAGAGTTCTCATCCATGGATCACACTCTGCTTTAGAGCGAGAAGCACGCTCTTGCTTTCTAAAGTCTCTAATACAGCAGGTAATCTGAGTGTGCCCATTACAAAAGAACGGTGTTTCCTACACATACGGACCATATGTAGTCCAAATCTGCTTCTGAAACTGATACAATGCACTGGTCCTCTAACATCCAATGCTTGTCAGTTAAGATGAGAAACGTGTGATCTTCGTGAACGATGTAGTTCGTTTGAGCATAAAAGTGACTGCCCTTACCTGAAACGAAGTCTTGCTTGTAGGAATACTCAGAGCATGGGATTTAACTCCATTTCTGAAGTGAAACACACAGCAGTGTTCTCATCCATTGATCACACTCTGCTTTAGAACAAGAAGCACGCTCTTGCTTTCTAGAGTCTCTAAGACAGCAGGAAACGTGAGTGCGCTGAGAACAAAAGAACGGTGTTTCCTACACATACGGAACATATCTAGTCCAACTCTCCTTCTTAAACTGATACAAAGCACTGGTCCTTTAACATCCAATGCTTGTCAATTAAGATGAGAAACGTGTGAGCTTCATGAACGATGTAGTTCGTTTGAGCAGGAAAGTGACTGCCCTTAGCTTAAACGAAGTCTTGCTTGTAAGAAGACACAGAGTCTGGGATTTAACTCCATTTCTGAAGGGAAACACACAGCATAGTTCTCATCCATGGATAACAATCTGCTTTAGAGCGAGAAGCACGCTCTTGCTTTCCAAAGTCTCTAAGACAGCAGGAAACGTGAGTGCGCTGAGACAAAAGAACGGTGTTTCCTACACATACGGACCATATCTAGTCCAAATCTGTTTCTGAAACTGACAAAAAGCACTGGTCCGCTAACATCCAATGCTTGTCAGTTAAGATGAGAAACGTGTGAGCTTCGTGAACGATGTAGTTCGTTTGAGCTGACAAGTGACTACCCTTACCTGAAACGAAGTCTTGCTTATAGGAAGACACAGAGCCTCGGATTTAACTCCATCTCTGAATGGAAACACACAGCATAGTTCTCACCCATGGATCACACTCTGCTTTACAGCAAGAATCACCCTCTTGCTTTCTAGAGTCTCTAATACAGCAGGAAATCTGAGTGTGCCCAGAACAAAAGAATGGAGTTTCATACACATAAGGACCATTTGTAGTCCAACTCTTCTTCTGAAACTGATACAAAGCACTGGTCCTCTAACATCCAAATCTTGTCAGTTAAGATGGGAAACGTGTGAGCTTCATGAACGATGTAGTTCGTTTGAGCAGGAAAGTGACTGCCCTTAGCTTAAACGAAGTCTTGCTTGTAGGAAGACACAGAGCCTGGGATTTAACTCCATCTCTGAAGGGAAGGACACAGCAGATTTCTCCTCCATGGATCACACTCTGCTTTAGAGCGAGAAGCACGCTCTTGCTTTCTGGAGTCTCTAATACAGCAGGTAATCTGAGTGTGCCCAGAACAAAAGAACGGTGTTTCCTACACATACAGACCATATGTAGTCCAAATCTGCTTCTGAAACTGATACAATGCACTGGTCCTCTAACATCCAATGCTTGTCAGTTAAGATGAGAAACGTGTGATCTTCGTGAACGATGTAGTTCGTTTGAGCATAAAAGTGACTACCCTTACCTGAAACGAAGTCTTGCTTGTAGGAATACTCAGAGCCTGGGATTTAACTCCATTTCTGAAGTGAAACACACAGCAGTGTTCTCATCCATTGATCACACTCTGCTTTAGAACAAGAAGCACGCTCTTGCTTTCTAGAGTCTCTAAGACAGCAGGAAACGTGAGTGCGCTGAGAACAAAAGAACGGTGTTTCCTACACATACGGACCATTTCTAGTCCAACTCTCCTTCTTAAACTGATATAAACCACTGGTCCTTTAACATCCAATGCTTGTCAATTAAGATGAGAAACGTGTGTGCTTTGAGAATGATGTATTTGCTTTGAACTGAAAAGTGACTGCCCTTACCTGTAACGAAGTCTTGCTTGTAGTAAGACACAGAGCATGGGATTTAACTCCATCTCTGAAGGGAAGGACACAGCAGATTTCTCATCCATGGATCACACTCTGCTTTAGAGCGAGAAGCACGCTCTTGCTTTCTAGAGTCTCTAATAAAGCAGGTAATCTGAGTGTGCCCAGAACAAAAGAACGGTGTTTCCTACACATACGGACCATATGTAGTCCAAATCTGCTTCTGAAACTGATACAATGCACTGGTCCTCTAACATCCAATGCTTGACAGTTAAGATGAGAAACGTGTGATCTTCGTGAACGATGTAGTTCGTTTGAGCTGAAAAGTGACTGCCCTTATGTGAAACGAAGTCTTGCTTGTAGGAAGACACAGAGATTGGGATTTAACTCCATTTCTGAAGGGAAACACACAGCATAGTTCTCATCCATGGATCACACTCTGCTTTAGAGCTAGAAGCACGCTCTTGCTTTCTGGAGTCTCTAACACAGCAGGAAACGTGAGAGTGCTGAGAACAAAAGAATGGTGTTTCCTACACGTACGGACCATATCTAGTCCAACTCTGTTTCTGAAACTGATACAAAGCACTGACCCGCTAACATCCAATGCTTGCCAGTTAAGATGAGAAACGTGTGAGCTTCGTGAACGATGTAGTTCTTTTGAGCAGAAAAGAGACTGCCCTTACCTGAATCGAAGTCTTGCTTGTAGGAAGACTCAGAGCCTGGGATTTAACTCCATTTCTGAAGTGAAACACACAGCAGTGTAATCATCCATTGATCACACTCTGCTTTAGAACAAGAAGCACGCTCTTGCTTTCTAGAGTCTCTAAGGCAGCAGGAAACGTGAGTGTGCTGAGAACAAAAGAATGCTGTTTCCTACAAATACGGACATTATATAGTCCAACTCTGCTTCTGAAACTGACAAAAAGCACTGGTCCTCTAACATCCAATGCTTGTCTGTTAAGATGAAAAACGTGTGAGCTTTGAGAATGATGTATTTGCTTTGAACTGAAAAGTGACTGCCCTTACCTGTAACGAAGTCTTGCTTGTAGTAAGACACAGAGCCTGGGATCTAACTCCATCTCTGAAGGGAAACACACAGCAGAGTTCTCATCCATGGATCACACTCTGCTTTAGAGCGAGAAGCACGCTCTTGCTTTCTAAAGTCTCTAATACAGCAGGTAATCTGAGTGTGCCCAGTACAAAAGAACGGTGTTTCCTACACATACGGACCATATGTAGTCCAAATCTGCTTCTGAAACTGATACAATGCACTGGTCCTCTAACATCCAATGCTTGTCAGTTAAGATGAGAAACGTGTGATCTTCGTGAACCATGTAGTTCGTTTGAGCATAAAAGTGACTGCCCTTACCTGAAACGAAGTCTTGCTTGTAGGAATACTCAGAGCCTGGGATTTAACTCCATTTCTGAAGTGAAACACACAGCAGTGTTCTCATCCATTGATCACACTCTGCTTTAGAACAAGAAGCACGCTCTTGCTTTCTAGAGTCTCTAAGACAGCAGGAAACGTGAGTGCGCTGAGAACAAAAGAACGGTGTTTCCTACACATACGGAACATATCTAGTCCAACTCTCCTTCTTAAACTGATACAAAGCACTGGTCCTTTAACATCCAATGCTTGTCAATTAAGATGAGAAACATGTGAGCTTCATGAACGATGTAGTTCGTTTGAGCAGGAAAGTGACTGCCCTTAGCTTAAACGAAGTCTTGCTTGTAAGAAGACACAGAGTCTGGGATTTAACTCCATTTCTGAAGGGAAACACACAGCATAGTTCTCATCCATGGATAACAATCTGCTTTAGAGCGAGAAGCACGCTCTTGCTTTCCAAAGTCTCTAAGACAGCAGGAAACGTGAGTGCGCTGAGACAAAAGAACGGTGTTTCCTACACATACGGACCATATCTAGTCCAACTCTGTTTCTGAAACTCACAAAAAGCACTGGTCCGCTAACATCCAATGCTTGTCAGTTAAGATGAGAAACGTGTGAGCTTCGTGAACGATGTAGTTCGTTTGAGCTGACAAGTGACTACCCTTACCTGAAACGAAGTCTTGCTTATAGGAAGACACAGAGCCTCGGATTTAACTCCATTTCTGAATGGAAACACACAGCATAGATCTCACCCATGGATCACACTCTGCTTTACAGCAAGAATCACCCTCTTGCTTTCTAGAGTCTCTAATACAGCAGGAAATCTGAGTGTGCCCAGAACAAAAGAATGGAGTTTCATACACATACGGACCATTTGTAGTCCAACTCTTCTTCTGAAACTGATACAAAGCACTGGTCCTCTAACATCCAAATCTTGTCAGTTAAGATGGGAAACGTGTGAGCTTCATGAACGATGTAGTTCGTTTGAGCAGGAAAGTGACTGCCCTTAGCTTAAACGAAGTCTTGCTTGTAGGAAGACACAGAGCCTGGGATTTAACTCCATCTCTGAAGGGAAGGACACAGCAGATTTCTCCTCCATGGATCACACTCTGCTTTAGAGCGAGAAGCACGCTCTTGCTTTCTGGATTCTCTAATACAGCAGGTAATCTGAGTGTGCCCAGAACAAAAGAACGGTGTTTCCTACACATACAGACCATATGTAGTCCAAATCTGCTTCTGAAACTGATACAATGCACTGGTCCTCTAACATCCAATGCTTGTCAGTTAAGATGAGAAACGTGTGATCTTCGTGAACGATGTAGTTCGTTTGAGCTGAAAAGTGACTGCCCTTATGTGAAACGAAGTCTTGCTTGTAGGAAGACACAGAGATTGGGATTTAACTCCATTTCTGAAGGGAAACACACAGCATAGTTCTCATCCATGGATCACACTCTGCTTTAGAGCGAGAAGCACGCTCTTGCTTTCTGGAGTCTCTAACACAGCAGGAAACGTGAGAGTGCTGAGAACAAAAGAATGGTGTTTCCTACACGTACGGACCATTTCTAGTCCAACTCTGTTTCTGAAACTGATACAAAGCACTGACCCGCTAACATCCAATGCTTGCCAGTTAAGATGAGAAACGTGTGAGCTTCGTGAACGATGTAGTTCTTTTGAGCAGAAAAGAGACTGCCCTTACCTGAATCGAAGTCTTGCTTGTAGGAAGACTCAGAGCCTGGGATTTAACTCCATTTCTGAAGTGAAACACACAGCAGTGTAATCATCCATTGATCACACTCTGCTTTAGAACAAGAAGCACGCTCTTGCTTTCTAGAGTCTCTAAGGCAGCAGGAAACGTGAGTGTGCTGAGAACAAAAGAATGCTGTTTCCTACAAATACGGACATTATATAGTCCAACTCTGCTTCTGAAACTGACAAAAAGCACTGGTCCTCTAACATCCAATGCTTGTCTGTTAAGATGAGAAACGTGTGAGCTTTGAGAATGATGTATTTGCTTTGAACTGAAAAGTGACTGCCCTTACCTGTAACGAAGTCTTGCTTGTAGTAAGACACAGAGCCTGGGATCTAACTCCATCTCTGAAGGGAAACACACAGCAGAGTTCTCAT
Source organism: Onychomys leucogaster (assembly GCA_949786385.1). Lineage (NCBI taxonomy): Eukaryota > Metazoa > Chordata > Mammalia > Rodentia > Cricetidae > Onychomys > Onychomys leucogaster. Next base: position 1,897,880 of record CATKUP010000069.1, read on the forward strand.
CCATGGATCACACTCTGCTTTAGAGCGAGAAGCACGCTCTTGCTTTCTAAAGTCTCTAATACAGCAGGTAATCTGAGTGTGCCCAGTACAAAAGAACGGTGTTTCCTACACATACGGACCATATGTAGTCCAAATCTGCTTCTGAAACTGATACAATGCACTGGTCCTCTAACATCCAATGCTTGTCAGTTAAGATGAGAAACGTGTGATCTGCGTGAACGATGTAGTTCGTTTGAGCATAAAAGTGACTGCCCTTACCAGAAACGAAGTCTTGCTTGTAGGAATACTCAGAGCCTGGGATTTAACTCCATTTCTGAAGTGAAACACACAGCAGTGTTCTCATCCATTGATCACACTCTGCTTTAGAACAAGAAGCACCCTCTTGCTTTCTAGAGTCTCTAAGACAGCAGGAAACGTGAGTGCGCTGAGAACAAAAGAACGGTGTTTCCTACACATACGGAACATATCTAGTCCAACTCTCCTTCTTAAACTGATACAAAGCACTGGTCCTTTAACATCCAATGCTTGTCAATTAAGATGAGAAACGTGTGAGCTTCATGAACGATGTAGTTCGTTTGAGCAGGAAAGTGACTGCCCTTAGCTTAAACGAAGTCTTGCTTGTAAGAAGACACAGAGTCTGGGATTTAACTCCATTTCTGAAGGGAAACACACAGCATAGTTCTCATCCATGGATAACAATCTGCTTTAGAGCGAGAAGCACGCTCTTGCTTTCCAAAGTCTCTAAGACAGCAGGAAACGTGAGTGCGCTGAGACAAAAGAACGGTGTTTCCTACACATACGGACCATATCTAGTCCAAATCTGTTTCTGAAACTGACAAAAAGCACTGGTCCGCTAACATCCAATGCTTGTCAGTTAAGATGAGAAACGTGTGAGCTTCGTGAACGATGTAGTTCGTTTGAGCTGACAAGTGACTACCCTTACCTGAAACGAAGTCTTGCTTATAGGAAGACACAGAGCCTCGGATTTAACTCCATTTCTGAATGGAAACACACAGCATAGATCTCACCCATGGATCACACTCTGCTTTACAGCAAGAATCACCCTCTTGCTTTCTAGAGTCTCTAATACAGCAGGAAATCTGAGTGTGCCCAGAACAAAAGAATGGAGTTTCATACACATACGGACCATTTGTAGTCCAACTCTTCTTCTGAAACTGATACAAAGCACTGGTCCTCTAACATCCAAATCTTGTCAGTTAAGATGGGAAACGTGTGAGCTTCATGAACGATGTAGTTCGTTTGAGCAGGAAAGTGACTGCCCTTAGCTTAAACGAAGTCTTGCTTGTAGGAAGACACAGAGCCTGGGATTTAACTCCATCTCTGAAGGGAAGGACACAGCAGATTTCTCCTCCATGGATCACACTCTGCTTTAGAGCGAGAAGCACGCTCTTGCTTTCTGGAGTCTCTAATACAGCAGGTAATCTGAGTGTGCCCAGAACAAAAGAACGGTGTTTCCTACACATACAGACCATATGTAGTCCAAATCTGCTTCTGAAACTGATACAATGCACTGGTCCTCTAACATCCAATGCTTGTCAGTTAAGATGAGAAACGTGTGATCTTCGTGAACGATGTAGTTCGTTTGAGCATAAAAGTGACTGCCCTTACCTGAAACGAAGTCTTGCTTGTAGGAATACTCAGAGCCTGGGATTTAACTCCATTTCTGAAGTGAAACACACAGCAGTGTTCTCATCCATTGATCACACTCTGCTTTAGAACAAGAAGCACGCTCTTGCTTTCTAGAGTCTCTAAGACAGCAGGAAACGTGAGTGCGCTGAGAACAAAAGAACGGTGTTTCCTACACATACGGAACATATCTAGTCCAACTCTCCTTCTTAAACTGATACAAAGCACTGGTCCTTTAACATCCAATGCTTGTCAATTAAGATGAGAAACGTGTGAGCTTCATGAACGATGTAGTTCGTTTGAGCAGGAAAGTGACTGCCCTTAGCTTAAACGAAGTCTTGCTTGTAAGAAGACACAGAGTCTGGGATTTAACTTCATTTCTGAAGGGAAACACACAGCAGAGTTCTCATCCATGGATAACAATCTGCTTTAGAGCGAGAAGCACGCTCTTGCTTTCCAAAGTCTCTAAGACAGCAGGAAACGTGAGTGCGCTGAGACAAAAGAACGGTGTTTCCTACACATACGGACCATATCTAGTCCAACTCTGTTTCTGAAACTGACAAAAAGCACTGGTCCGCTAACATCCAATGCTTGTCAGTTAAGATGAGAAACGTGTGAGCTTCGTGAACGATGTAGTTCGTTTGAGCTGACAAGTGACTACCCTTACCTGAAACGAAGTCTTGCTTATAGGAAGACACAGAGCCTCGGATTTAACTCCATTTCTGAATGGAAACACACAGCATAGATCTCACCCATGGATCACACTCTGCTTTACAGCAAGAATCACCCTCTTGCTTTCTAGAGTCTCTAATACAGCAGGAAATCTGAGTGTGCCCAGAACAAAAGAATGGAGTTTCATACACATACGGACCATTTGTAGTCCAACTCTTCTTCTGAAACTGATACAAAGCACTGGTCCTCTAACATCCAAATCTTGTCAGTTAAGATGGGAAACGTGTGAGCTTCATGAACGATGTAGTTCGTTTGAGCAGGAAAGTGACTGCCCTTAGCTTAAACGAACCTTGCTTGTAGGAAGACACAGAGCCTGGGATTTAACTCCATCTCTGAAGGGAAGGACACAGCAGATTTCTCCTCCATGGATCACACTCTGCTTTAGAGCGAGAAGCACGCTCTTGCTTTCTGGAGTCTCTAATACAGCAGGTAATCTGAGTGTGCCCAGAACAAAAGAACGGTGTTTCCTACACATACAGACCATATGTAGTCCAAATCTGCTTCTGAAACTGATACAATGCACTGGTCCTCTAACATCCAATGCTTGTCAGTTAAGATGAGAAACGTGTGATCTTCGTGAACGATGTAGTTCGTTTGAGCATAAAAGTGACTGCCCTTACCTGAAACGAAGTCTTGCTTGTAGGAATACTCAGAGCCTGGGATTTAACTCCATTTCTGAAGTGAAACACACAGCAGTGTTCTCATCCATTGATCACACTCTGCTTTAGAACAAGAAGCACGCTCTTGCTTTCTAGAGTCTCTAAGACAGCAGGAAACGTGAGTGCGCTGAGAACAAAAGAACGGTGTTTCCTACACATACGGAACATATCTAGTCCAACTCTCCTTCTTAAACTGATACAAAGCACTGGTCCTTTAACATCCAATGCTTGTCAATTAAGATGAGAAACGTGTGAGCTTCATGAACGATGTAGTTCGTTTGAGCAGGAAAGTGACTGCCCTTAGCTTAAACGAAGTCTTGCTTGTAAGAAGACACAGAGTCTGGGATTTAACTTCATTTCTGAAGGGAAACACACAGCAGAGTTCTCATCCATGGATAACAATCTGCTTTAGAGCGAGAAGCACGCTCTTGCTTTCCAAAGTCTCTAAGACAGCAGGAAACGTGAGTGCGCTGAGACAAAAGAACGGTGTTTCCTACACATACGGACCATATCTAGTCCAACTCTGTTTCTGAAACTGACAAAAAGCACTGGTCCGCTAACATCCAATGCTTGTCAGTTAAGATGAGAAACGTGTGAGCTTCGTGAACGATGTAGTTCGTTTGAGCTGACAAGTGACTACCCTTACCTGAAACGAAGTCTTGCTTATAGGAAGACACAGAGCCTCGGATTTAACTCCATTTCTGAATGGAAACACACAGCATAGATCTCACCCATGGATCACACTCTGCTTTACAGCAAGAATCACCCTCTTGCTTTCTAGAGTCTCTAATACAGCAGGAAATCTGAGTGTGCCCAGAACAAAAGAATGGAGTTTCATACACATACGGACCATTTGTAGTCCAACTCTTCTTCTGAAACTGATACAAAGCACTGGTCCTCTAACATCCAAATCTTGTCAGTTAAGATGGGAAACGTGTGAGCTTCATGAACGATGTAGTTCGTTTGAGCAGGAAAGTGACTGCCCTTAGCTTAAACGAACCTTGCTTGTAGGAAGACACAGAGCCTGGGATTTAACTCCATCTCTGAAGGGAAGGACACAGCAGATTTCTCCTCCATGGATCACACTCTGCTTTAGAGCGAGAAGCACGCTCTTGCTTTCTGGAGTCTCTAATACAGCAGGTAATCTGAGTGTGCCCAGAACAAAAGAACGGTGTTTCCTACACATACAGACCATATGTAGTCCAAATCTGCTTCTGAAACTGATACAATGCACTGGTCCTCTAACATCCAATGCTTGTCAGTTAAGATGAGAAACGTGTGATCTTCGTGAACGATGTAGTTCGTTTGAGCATAAAAGTGACTGCCCTTACCTGAAACGAAGTCTTGCTTGTAGGAATACTCAGAGCCTGGGATTTAACTCCATTTCTGAAGTGAAACACACAGCAGTGTTGTCATCCATTGATCACACTCTGCTTTAGAACAAGAAGCACGCTCTTGCTTTCTAGAGTCTCTAAGACAGCAGGAAACGTGAGTGCGCTGAGAACAAAAGAACGGTGTTTCCTACACATACGGAACATATCTAGTCCAACTCTCCTTCTTAAACTGATACAAACCACTGGTCCTTTAACATCCAATGCTTGTCAATTAAGATCAGAAACGTGTGAGCTTTGAGAATGATGTATTTGCTTTGAACTGAAAAGTGACTGCCCTTACCTGTAACGAAGTCTTGATTGTAGTAAGACACAGAGCATGGGATTTAACTCCATCTCTGAAGGGAAGGACACAGCAGATTTCTCATCCATGGATCACACTCTGCTTTAGAGCGAGAAGCACGCTCTTGCTTTCTAGAGTCTCTAATAAAGCAGGTAATCTGAGTGTGCCCAGAACAAAAGAACGGTGTTTCCTACACATACGGACCATATGTAGTCCAAATCTGCTTCTGAAACTGATACAATGCACTGGTCCTCTAACATCCAATGCTTGTCAGTTAAGATGAGAAACGTGTGATCTTCGTGAACGATGTAGTTCGTTTGAGCTGAAAAGTGACTGCCCTTATGTGAAACGAAGTCTTGCTTGTAGGAAGACACAGAGATTGGGATTTAACTCCATTTCTGAAGGGAAACACACAGCATAGTTCTCATCCATGGATCACACTCTGCTTTAGAGCGAGAAGCACGCTCTTGCTTTCTGGAGTCTCTAACACAGCAGGAAACGTGAGAGTGCTGAGAACAAAAGAACGGTGTTTCCTACACGTACGGACCATATCTAGTCCAACTCTTATTCTGAAACTGATACAAAGCACTGACCCGCTAACATCCAATGCTTGCCAGTTAAGATGAGAAACGTGTGAGCTTCGTGAACGATGTAGTTCTTTTGAGCAGAAAAGAGACTGCCCTTACCTGAATCGAAGTCTTGCTTGTAGGAAGACTCAGAGCCTGGGATTTAACTCCACTTCTGAAGTGAATCACACAGCAGTGTAATCATCCATTGATCACACCCTGCTTTAGAACAAGAAGCACGCTCTTGCTTTCTAGAGTCTCTAAGACAGCAGGAAACGTGTGTGTGCTGAGAACAAAAGAACTGTGTTTCCTACACATACGGACCATATCTAGTTCAACTCTGCTTCTGAAACTGATACAATGCACTGACCCTCTAACATCCAATGCTTGTCAGTTAAGATGAGAAACGTGTGAGCTTCATGAACGATGTAGTTCGTTTGAGCAGAAAAGTGACTGCCCTTACCTGAAAAGAAGTCTTGCTTGTAGGAAGACACAGAGCCTGGGATTTAACTCCATTTCTGAATGGAAACACACAGCATACTTCTCATCTATGGATCACACTCTGCTTTAGAGCAAGAAGCATGCTCTTGCTTTCTAGAGTCTCTAATATAGCATGTAAACTGAGTGTGCCCAGAACAAAAGAACAGTGTTTACTACACATACTGACCATATGTAGTCCAAATCTGCTTCTGAAACTGATACAAAGCACTGACCCTCTAACATCCAATGCTTGTCAGTTAAGATGAGAAACGCGTGATCTTCGTGAATGATGTAGTTCGTTTGAGCAGAAAAGTGACTGCCCTTATCTGAATCGAAGTCTTGCGTGTAGGAAGACTCAGAGCCTGGGATTTAACTCCATTTCTGTAGTGAAACACACAGCAGTGTAGTCATCCTTTGATCACACTCTGCTTTAGAACAAGAAGCACGCTCTTGCTTTCTGGAGTCTCTAACAGAGCAGGAAACGTGAGTGTGCTGAGAACAAAAGAACGGTGTTTCCTACATATACAGACCACATCTAGTCCAACTCTTCTTCTGAAACTGATACAAAGCACTTGTCCTCTAACGTCCAATGCTTGTCAGCTGAGATGGGAAACGTGTGAGCGTCATGAACGATGTAGTTCGTTTGAGCAGAAAAGTGAATGCCCTTACCTTAAACGAATTCTTGCTTGTAGGAAGACACAGAGCCTGGGATTTAACTCCATATCTGAAGTGAAACACACAGCAGTATTACATCCATTGATCATACTCTGCCTTAGAACAAGAAGCATGCTCTTGCTTTCTAGAGTCTCTAAGACAGCAGGAAACGTGATTTTGCTGAGAACAAAAGAACGGTGTTTCCTACACATACGGACCATATCTAGTCCAACTCTCCTTCTTAAACTGAGAAAAAGCACTGATCCTCTAACATCCAATGCTTGTCTGTTAAGATGAGAAACGTGTGAGCTCCGTGAACGATGTAGGTCGTTTGAGCTGAAAAGTGACTGCCCTTACCTGAAACGAAGTCTAGCTTGTAGGAAGACACAGATCCTGTGTTTAACTCCATTTATGAAGTGAAACACACAGCATAGTTCTCATCCATGGATCACACTCTGCTTTAGAGTGAGAAGCACGCCCTTACTTTCTAAAGTCTCTAAGACAGCAGGAAACGTGAGTGTGCTGAGAACAAAAGAACGGTGTTTCCTACACATACGGACCATATCTAGTCCAACTCTGCTTCTGAAACTGACAAAAAGCACTGGTCCTCTAACATCCAATGCTTGTCTGTTAAGATGAGAAACGTGTGAGCTTTGAGAATGATGTATTTGCTTTGAACTGAAAAGTGACTGCCCTTACCTGTAACGAAGTCTTGCTTGTAGTAAGACACAGAGCCTGGGATCTAACTCCATCTCTGAAGGGAAACACACAGCAGAGTTCTCATCCATGGATCACACTCTGCTTTAGAGCGAGAAGCACGCTCTTGCTTTCTAAAGTCTCTAATACAGCAGGTAATCTGAGTGTGCCCAGTACAAAAGAACGGTGTTTCCTACACATACAGAACATATCTAGTCCAAATCTGCTTCTGAAACTGATACAATGCACTGGTCCTCTAACATCCAATGCTTGTCAGTTAAGATGGGAAACGTGTGAGCTTCATGAACGATGTAGTTCGTTTGAGCAGTAAAGTGACTGCCCTTACCTTAAACGTAGTCTTGCTTGTAGGAAGACACAGAGTCTGGGATTTAACTCCATTTCTGAAGGGAAACACAAAGCATAGTTCTCATCCATGGATCCCAATCTGCTTTAGAACGATAAGCACGCTCTTGCTTTCTAAAGTCTCTAAGACAGCAGGAAACGTGAGTGCGCTGAGACAAAAGAACGGTGTTTCCTACACATACGGACCATATCTAGTCCAACTCTGTTTCTGAAACTGACAAAAAGCACTGGTCCTCTAACATCCAATGCTTGTCAGTTAAGATGAGAAACGTGTGAGCTTCGTGAACGATGTAGTTCGTTTGAGCTGACAAATGACTACCCTTACCTGAAACGAAGTCTTGCTTATAGGAAGACACAGAGCCTCGGATTTAACTCCATTTCTGAATGGAAACACACAGCATAGTTCTCACCCATGGATCACACTCTGCTTTACAGCAAGAATCACGCTCTTGCTTTCTAGAGTCTCTAATACAGCAGGAAATCTGAGTGTGCCCAGAACAAAAGAATGGAGTTTCGTACACATACGGACCATTTGTAGTCCAACTCTTCTTCTGAAACTGATACAAAGCACTGGTCCTCTAACATCCAAATCTTGTCAGTTAAGATGGGAAACGTGTGAGCTTCATGAACGATGTAATTCGTTTGAGCTGACAAGTGACTGTCCTCACCTGAAACGAAGTCTTGCTTATAGGAAGACACAGAGCCTGGGATTTAACTCCATCTCTGAAGGGATGGGCACAGCAGATTTCTCATCCATGGATCACACTCTGCTTTAGAGCAAGAAGCACGCTCTTTCTTTCTAGAGTCTTTAATAAAGCAGGTAATCTGAGTGTGCCCAGAACAAAAGAACGGTGTTTCCTACACATACGGACCATATGTAGTCCAAATCTGCTTCTGAAACTGATACAATGCACTGGTCCTCTAACATCCAATGCTTGTCAGTTAAGATGAGAAACGTGTGATCTTCGTGAATGATGTACTTCGTTTGAGCAGAAAAGTGAATGCCCTTACCTTAAACGAATTCTTGCTTGTAGGAAGACACAGAGCCTGGGATTTAACTCCATATCTGAAGTGAAACACACAGCAGTATTACATCCATTGATCATACTCTGCCTTAGAACAAGAAGCATGCTCTTGCTTTCTAGAGTCTCTAAGACAGCAGGAAACGTGATTTTGCTGAGAACAAAAGAACGGTGTTTCCTACACATACGGACCATATCTAGTCCAACTCTCCTTCTTAAACTGAGAAAAAGCACTGATCCTCTAACATCCAATGCTTGTCTGTTAAGATGAGAAACGTGTGAGCTCCGTGAACGATGTAGTTCGTTTGAGCTGAAAAGTGACTGCCCTTACCAGAAACGAAGTCTTGCTTGTAGGAAGACACAGAGCCTGTGATTTAACTCCATTTATGAAGGGAAACACACAGCATAGTTATCATCCATGGATCACACTCTGCTTTAGAGTGAGAAGCACGTTCTTGCTTTCTAAAGTCTCTAAGACAGCAGGAAACGTGAGTGTGCTGAGAACAAAAGAACGGTGTTTCCTACACATACGGACCATATCTAGTCCAACTCTGCTTCTGAAACTGATACAAAGCACTGGTCCTCTAACTTCCTATGCTTGTCATTTAAGATGAGAAACGTGTGAGCTTGGTGAATGATGTAGTTCCTTTGAACTGAAAAGTGACTGCCATTACCTGAAACGAAGTCTTGCTTGTAGTAAGACACAGAGCCTGGGATTTAACTCCATTTCTGAAGTGAAACATACAGCAGTGTAATCATCCATTGATCACACTCTGCTTTAGAACAAGAAGCACGCTCTTGCTTTCTAGAGTTTCTAAGGCAGCAGGAAACGTGAGTGTGCTGAGAACAAAGAACGCTGTTTCCTACAAATACGGACCATATCTAGTCCAACTCTGCTTCTGAAACTGACACAAAGCACTGGTCCTCTAAAATCCAATGCTTGTCTGTTAAGAAGAGAAACGTGTGAGCTTCGTGAACGATGTACTTCCTTTCAGCTGAAAAGTGACTGCCCTTACCTGAAAAGAAGTCTTGCTTGTAGGAAGACACAGAGTCTTGGATTTAACTCCATTTCTGAAGTGAAATACACAGCAGTGTACTCATCCATTGATAACACTCTGCTTTAGAACAAGAACCACGCTCTTGCTTTCTAGAGCCTCTACGACAGCAGGAAACGTGTGTGTGCTGAGAACAAAAGAACTGTGTTTCCTAAACATACGGACCATATCTAGTCCAACTCTGCTTCTTAAACTGACACAAAGCACTGGTCCTCTAACATCCAATGCTTGTCAGTTAAGATGGGAAACGTGTGAGCTTCATGAACGATGTAGTTCGTTTGAGCAGAAAAGTGACTGCCCTTACCTTAAACGAAGTCTTGCTTGTAGGAAGACACAGAGTCTGGGATTTAACTCCATTTCTGAAGGGAAACACAAAGCATAGTTCTCATCCATGGATCACAATCTGCTTTAGAACGATAAGCACGCTCTTGCTTTCTAAAGTCTCTAAGACAGCAGGAAACGTGAGTGCGCTGAGACAAAAGAACGGTGTTTCCTACACATACGGACCATATCTAGTCCAACTCTGTTTCTGAAACTGACAAAAAGCACTGGTCCACTAACATCCAATGCTTGTCAGTTAAGATGAGAAACGTGTGAGCTTCGTGAACGATGTAGTTTGTTTGAGCTGACAAGTGACTACCCTTACCTGAAACGAAGTCTTGCTTATAGGAAGACACAGAGCCTCGGATTTAACTCCATTTCTGAATGGAAACACACAGCATAGTTCTCACCCATGGATCACACTCTGCTTTACAGCAAGAATCACGCTCTTGCTTTCTAGAGTCTCTAAGACAGCAGGAAACGTGAGTGTGCTCAGAACAAAAGAACAGTGTTTCCTACACATACGGACCATATCTTGTCCAACTCTCCTTCTTAAACTGATACAAAGCACTGGTCCTCTAACATCCAATGCTTGTCTGTTAACAAGAGAAATGTGTGAGCTCAGTGAACGATGTAGTTCTTTTGAGCTGAATAGTGACTGCCGTTACCTGAAACAAAGTCTTGCTTGTAGGAAGACACAGAGATTGGGATTTAACTCCATTTCTGAAGGGAAACACACAGCATACTTCTCATCTATGGATCACACTCTGCTTTAGAGCAAGAAGCATGCTCTTGCTTTCTAGAGTCTCTAATACAGCAGGTAATCTGAGTGTGCCCAGAACAAAAGAACAGTGTTTCCTACACATATGAACCAAATGTAGTCCAAATCTGCTTCTGAAACTGATACAAAGCACTGACCCTCTAACATCCAATGCTTGTCAGTTAAGATGAGAAACGTGTGATCTTCGTGAACGATGTAGTTCGTTTGAGCAGAAAAGTGACTGCCCTTATCTGAATCGAAGTCTTGCGTGTAGGAAGACTCAGAGCCTGGGATTTAACTCCATTTCTGTAGTGAAACACACAGCAGTGTAGTCATCCTTTGATCACACTCTGCTTTAGAACAAGAAGCACGCTCTTGCTTTCTGGAGTCTCTAACAGAGCAGGAAACATGAGTGTGCTGAGAACAAAAGAACGGTGTTTCCTACATATACAGACCACATCTAGTCCAACTCTTCTTCTGAAACTGATACAAAGCACTTGTCCTCTAACGTCCAATGCTTGTCAGTTGAGATGGGAAATGTGTGAGCGTCATGAACGATGTAGTTCGTTTCAGCAGAAAAGTGAATGCCCATACCTTAAACGAATTCTTGCTTGTAGGAAGACACACAGCCTGGGATTTAACTCCGTATCTGAAGTGAAACACACAGCAGTGTTCTCATCCATTGATCACACTCTGCTTTGGAGCGAGAAGCACGCACTTGCTTTCTATGTCTCTAATACAGCAGGTTATCTGAGTGTGCCCAGAACAAAAGAACGGTGTTTCCTACACATAGGGACCATATGTAGTCCAAATGTGCTTCTGAAACTGATACAAAGCACTGGTCCTCTAACATCCAATGCTTCTCAGTTAAGATGGGAAACGTGTGATCTTCATGAACGATGTAGTTCGTTTGAGCAGAAAAGTGACTGCCCTTACCTTAAACGAAGTCTTTCTTGTAGGAAGACACAGAGTCTGGGATTTAACTCCATTTCTGAAGGGAAACACACAGCATAGTTCTCATCCATGGATCACAATCTGCTTTAGAGCGAGAAGCACGCTCTTGCTTTCTCAAGTCTCTAAGACAGCAGGAAATGTGAGTGCGCTGAGAACAAAAGTACGGTGTTTCCTACACATACGGGCCATATCTAGTCCAACTCTGTTTCTGAAACTGACACAATGCACTGGTCCTCTAACATCCAATGCTTGTCAGTTAAGATGAGAAATGTGTGAGCTTTGAGAATGATGTAGTTCCTTTGATCTGAAACGTGACTGCCCTTACTTGTAACAAAGTCTTTCTTGTAGTAAGAAACAGAGCCTGGGATTTAACTCCATCTCTGAAGGGAAACACACAGCAGAGTTCTCATCCATGGATCACACTCTGCTTTAGAGCGAGAAGCACGCTCTTGCTTTCTAGAGTCTCTAATACAGCAGGTAATCTGAGTGTGCCCAGAACAAAAGAACAGTGTTTCCTAGACATACGGAAAATATGCAGTCCAAATCTGTTTCTGAAACTGATACAATGCACTGGTCCTCTAACATTCAATGCTTGTCAGTTAAGATGAGAAACGTGTGATCTTCGTGAACAATGTAGTTCGTTTGAGCAGAAAAGTGACTGCCCTTACCTGAAACGAAGTCTGCTTGTAGGAAGACTCAGAGCCTGGGATTTGACTCCATTTCTGAAATGAAACACACAGCAGTGTTCTCATCCATTGATCACACTCTGCTTTAGAACAAGAAGCACGCTCTTGCTTTCTAGAGTCTGTAAGACAGCAGGAAATGTGAGTGCGCTGAGAACAAAAGAACGGTGTTTCCTACATATACGCAACATATCTACTCCAACTCTCCTTCTTAAACTGAGACAAAGCACTGGTCCTCTAACATCCAATGCTTGTCTGTTAAGAAAAGAAATGTGTGAGCTCAGAGAACGGTGTAGTTCGTTTGAGCTGAAAAGTGACTGCCGTTACCTGAAACGAAGTCTTACTTGTAGGAAGACACAGAGATTGGGATTTAACTCCATTTCTGAAGGGAAACACACAGCATAGTTCTCATCCATGGATCACACTCTGCTTTAGAGCGAGAAGCTCGCTCTTGCTTTCTGGAGTCTCTAACAAAGCAGGAAACGTGAGTGCGCTGAGAACAAAAGAACGGTGTTTCGTACACATACGGACCATATGTAGTCAAACACTGCTTCTGAAACTGATACAAAGCACTGGTCCTCTAACATCCAATGCTTGTCTGTTAAGATGAGAAACGTGTGAGCTTCATGAACGATGTAGTTCGTTTGAGCTGACAAGTGACTGCCCTTACCTGAAAAGAAGTCTTGCTTGTAGGAAGACACAGAGTCTGGGATTTAACTCCATTTCTGAAGGGAAACTCAAAGCATAGTTCTTATCCATGGATCACAATCTGCTTTAGAGCGAGAAGCATGCTCTTGCTTTCTGAATTCTCCAAGACAGCAGGAAACGTGAGTGCGCTGAGACAAAAGAACTGTGTTTCCTACACATACGGACCATATCTAGTTCAACTCTGCTTCTGAAACTGATACAAAGCACTGACCCTCTAACATCCAATGCTTGTCAGTTAAGATGAGAAACGTGTGAGCTTCATGAACGATGAAGTTCGTTTGAGCAGAAAAGTGACTGCCCTTACCTGAAAAGAAGTCTTGCTTGTAGGAAGACACAGAGCCTGGGATTTAACTCCATTTCTGAATGGAAACACACAGCATACTTCTCATCTATGAATCACACTCTGCTTTAGAGCAAGAAGCATGCTCTTGCTTTCTAGAGTCTCTAATACAGCAGGTAATCTGAGTGTGCCCAGAACAAAAGAACAGTGTTTACTACACATACTGACCATATGTAGTCCAAATCTGCTTCTGAAACTGATACAAAGCACTGACCCTCTAACATCCAATGCTTGTCAGTTAAGATGAGAAACGTGTGATCTTCGTGAATGATGTAGTTTGTTTGAGCAGAAAAGTGACTACCCTTATCTGAATCGAAGTCTTGCGTCTAGGAAGACTCAGAGCCTGGGATTTAACTCCATTTCTGTAGTGAAACACACAGCATTGTAGTCATCCTTTGATCACACTCTGCTTTAGAACAAGAAGCACGCTCTTGCTTTCTGGAGTCTCTAACAGAGCAGGGAACGTGAGTGTGCTGAGAACAAAAGAACGGTGTTTCCTACATATACAGACCACATCTAGTCCAACTCTTCTTCTGAAACTGATACAAAGCACTTGTCCTCTAACGTCCAATGCTTGTCAGTTGAGATGGGAAACGTGTGAGCGTCATGTACGATGTAGTTCGTTTGAGCAGAAAAGTGAATGCCCTTACCTTAAACGAATTCTTGCTTGTAGGAAGACACAGAGCCTGGGATTTAACTCCATATCTGAAGTGAAACACACAGCAGTATTACATCCATTGATCATACTCTGCCTTAGAACAAGAAGCATGCTCTTGCTTTCTAGAGTCTCTAAGACAGCAGGAAACGTGAGTGTGCTGAGAACAAAAGAACGGTGTTTCCTACACATACGGACCATATCTAGTCCAACTCTGCTTCTGAAACTGATACAAAGCACTGGTCCTCTAACTTCCTATGCTTGTCATTTAAGATGAGAAACGTGTGAGCTTGGTGAATGATGTAGTTCCTTTGAACTGAAAAGTGACTGCCATTACCTGAAACGAAGTCTTGCTTGTAGTAAGACACAGAGCCTGGGATTTAACTCCATTTCTGAAGTGAAACACACAGCAGTGTTCTCATCCATTGATCACACTCTGCCTTAGAACAAGAAGCACGCTCTTGCTTTCTAGAGTTTCTAAGGCAGCAGGAAACGTGAGTGTGCTGAGAACAAAGAACGCTGTTTCCTACAAATACGGACCATATCTAGTCCAACTCTGCTTCTGAAACTGACACAAAGCACTGGTCCTCTAAAATCCAATGCTTGTCTGTTAAGAAGAGAAACGTGTGAGCTTCGTGAACGATGTACTTCCTTTCAGCTGAAAAGTGACTGCCCTTACCTGAAAAGAAGTCTTGCTTGTAGGAAGACACAGAGTCTGGGATTTAACTCCATTTCTGAAGTGAAATACACAGCAGTGTACTCATCCATTGATCACACTCTGCTTTAGAACAAGAACCACGCTCTTGCTTTCTAGAGCCTCTACGACAGCAGGAAACATGTGTGTGCTGAGAACAAAAGAACTGTGTTTCCTACACATACGGACCATATCTAGTTCAACTCTGCTTCTGAAACTGATACAAAGCACTGGTCCTCTAACATCCAATGCTTGTCAGTTAAGATGGGAAACGTGTGAGCTTCATGAACGATGTAGTTCGTTTGAGCAGAAAAGTGACTGCCCTTACCTTAAACGAAGTCTTGCTTGTAGGAAGACACAGAGTCTGGGATTTAACTCCATTTCTGAAGGGAAACACAAAGCATAGTTCTCATCCATGGATCACAATCTGCTTTAGAACGATAAGCACGCTCTTGCTTTCTAAAGTCTCTAAGACAGCAGGAAACGTGAGTGCGCTGAGACAAAAGAACGGTGTTTCCTACACATACGGACCATATCTAGTCCAACTCTGTTTCTGAAACTGACAAAAAGCACTGGTCCGCTAACATCCAATGCTTGTCAGTTAAGATGAGAAACGTGTGAGCTTCGTGAACGATGTAGTTTGTTTGAGCTGACAAGTGACTACCCTTACCTGAAACGAAGTCTTGCTTATAGGAAGACACAGAGCCTCGGATTTAACTCCATTTCTGAATGGAAACACACAGCATAGTTCTCAACCATGGATCACACTCTGCTTTACAGCAAGAATCACGCTCTTGCTTTCTAGAGTCTCTAAGACAGCAGGAAACGTGAGTGTGCTCAGAACAAAAGAACAGTGTTTCCTACACATACGGACCATATCTTGTCCAACTCTCCTTCTTAAACTGATACAAAGCACTGGTCCTCTAACATCCAATGCTTGTCTGTTAACAAGAGAAATGTGTGAGCTCAGTGAACGATGTAGTTCTTTTGAGCTGAATAGTGACTGCCGTTACCTGAAACAAAGTCTTGCTTGTAGGAAGACACAGAGATTGGGATTTAACTCCATTTCTGAAGGGAAACACACAGCATACTTCTCATCTATGGATCACACTCTGCTTTAGAGCAAGAAGCATGCTCTTGCTTTCTAGAGTCTCTAATACAGCAGGTAATCTGAGTGTGCCCAGAACAAAAGAACGGTGTTTCCTACACATATGAACCAAATGTAGTCCAAATCTGCTTCTGAAACTGATACAAAGCACTGACCCTCTAACATCCAATGCTTGTCAGTTAAGATGAGAAACGTGTGATCTTCGTGAATGATGTAGTTCGTTTGAGCAGAAAAGTGACTACCCTTATCTGAATCGAAGTCTTGCGTGTAGGAAGACTCAGAGCCTGGGATTTAACTCCATTTCTGTAGTGAAACACACAGCAGTGTAGTCATCCTTTGATCACACTCTGCTTTAGAACAAGAAGCACGCTCTTGCTTTCTGGAGTCTCTAACAGAGCAGGAAACGTGAGTGTGCTGAGAACAAAAGAACGGTGTTTCCTACATATACAGACCACATCTAGTCCAACTCTTCTTCTGAAACTGATACAAAGCACTTGTCCTCTAACGTCCAATGCTTGTCAGTTGAGATGGGAAACGTGTGAGCGTCATGAACGATGTAGTTCGTTTGAGCAGAAAAGTGAATGCCCTTACCTTAAACGAATTCTTGCTTGTAGGAAGACACAGAGCCTGGGATTTAACTCCATATCTGAAGTGAAACACACAGCAGTATTACATCCATTGATCATACTCTGCCTTAGAACAAGAAGCATGCTCTTGCTTTCTAGAGTCTCTAAGACAGCAGGAAACGTGAGTGTGCTGAGAACAAAAGAACGGTGTTTCCTACACATACGGACCATATCTAGTCCAACTCTGCTTCTGAAACTGATACAAAGCACTGGTCCTCTAACTTCCTATGCTTGTCATTTAAGATGAGAAACGTGTGAGCTTGGTGAATGATGTAGTTCCTTTGAACTGAAAAGTGACTGCCATTACCTGAAACGAAGTCTTGCTTGTAGTAAGACACAGAGCCTGGGATTTAACTCCATTTCTGAAGTGAAACACACAGCAGTGTAATCATCCATTGATCACACTCTGCTTTAGAACAAGAAGCACGCTCTTGCTTTCTAGAGTTTCTAAGGCAGCAGGAAACGTGAGTGTGCTGAGAACAAAGAACGCTGTTTCCTACAAATACGGACCATATCTAGTCCAACTCTGCTTCTGAAACTGACACAAAGCACTGGTCCTCTAAAATCCAATGCTTGTCTGTTAAGAAGAGAAACGTGTGAGCTTCGTGAACGATGTACTTCCTTTCAGCTGAAAAGTGACTGCCCTTACCTGAAAAGAAGTCTTGCTTGTAGGAAGACACAGAGTCTGGGATTTAACTCCATTTCTGAAGTGAAATACACAGCAGTGTACTCATCCATTGATCACACTCTGCTTTAGAACAAGAACCACGCTCTTGCTTTCTAGAGCCTCTACGACAGCAGGAAACGTGTGTGTGCTGAGAACAAAAGAACTGTGTTTCCTACACATACGGACCATATCTAGTTCAACTCTGCTTCTGAAACTGATACAAAGCACTGGTCCTCTAACATCCAATGCTTGTCAGTTAAGATGGGAAACGTGTGAGCTTCATGAACGATGTAGTTCGTTTGAGCAGAAAAGTGACTGCCCTTACCTTAAACGAAGTCTTGCTTGTAGGAAGACACAGAGTCTGGGATTTAACTCCATTTCTGAAGGGAAACACAAAGCATAGTTCTCATCCATGGATCACAATCTGCTTTAGAACGATAAGCACGCTCTTGCTTTCTAAAGTCTCTAAGACAGCAGGAAACGTGAGTGCGCTGAGACAAAAGAACGGTGTTTCCTACACATACGGACCATATCTAGTCCAACTCTGTTTCTGAAACTGACAAAAAGCACTGGTCCGCTAACATCCAATGCTTGTCAGTTAAGATGAGAAACGTGTGAGCTTCGTGAACGATGTAGTTTGTTTGAGCTGACAAGTGACTACCCTTACCTGAAACGAAGTCTTGCTTATAGGAAGACACAGAGCCTCGGATTTAACTCCATTTCTGAATGGAAACACACAGCATAGTTCTCACCCATGGATCACACTCTGCTTTACAGCAAGAATCACGCTCTTGCTTTCTAGAGTCTCTAAGACAGCAGGAAACGTGAGTGTGCTCAGAACAAAAGAACAGTGTTTCCTACACATACGGACCATATCTTGTCCAACTCTCCTTCTTAAACTGATACAAAGCACTGGTCCTCTAACATCCAATGCTTGTCTGTTAACAAGAGAAATGTGTGAGCTCAGTGAACGATGTAGTTCTTTTGAGCTGAATAGTGACTGCCATTACCTGAAACAAAGTCTTGCTTGTAGGAAGACACAGAGATTGGGATTTAACTCCATTTCTGAAGGGAAACACACAGCATACTTCTCATCTATGGATCACACTCTGCTTTAGAGCAAGAAGCATGCTCTTGCTTTCTAGAGTCTCTAATACAGCAGGTAATCTGAGTGTGCCCAGAACAAAAGAACGGTGTTTCCTACACATATGAACCAAATGTAGTCCAAATCTGCTTCTGAAACTGATACAAAGCACTGACCCTCTAACATCCAATGCTTGTCAGTTAAGATGAGAAACGTGTGATCTTCGTGAACGATGTAGTTCGTTTGAGCAGAAAAGTGACTGCCCTTATCTGAATCGAAGTCTTGCGTGTAGGAAGACTCAGAGCCTGGGATTTAACTCCATTTCTGTAGTGAAACACACAGCAGTGTAGTCATCCTTTGATCACACTCTGCTTTAGAACAAGAAGCACGCTCTTGCTTTCTGGAGTCTCTAACAGAGCAGGAAACATGAGTGTGCTGAGAACAAAAGAACGGTGTTTCCTACATATACAGACCACATCTAGTCCAACTCTTCTTCTGAAACTGATACAAAGCACTTGTCCTCTAACGTCCAATGCTTGTCAGTTGAGATGGGAAATGTGTGAGCGTCATGAACGATGTAGTTCGTTTGAGCAGAAAAGTGAATGCCCATACCTTAAACGAATTCTTGCTTGTAGGAAGACACACAGCCTGGGATTTAACTCCGTATCTGAAGTGAAACACACAGCAGTGTTCTCATCCATTGATCACACTCTGCTTTGGAGCAAGAAGCACGCACTTGCTTTCTATGTCTCTAATACAGCAGGTAATCTGAGTGTGCCCAGAACAAAAGAATGGTGTTTCCTACACATAGGGACCATATGTAGTCCAAATGTGCTTCTGAAACTGATACAAAGCACTGGTCCTCTAACATCCAATGCTTCTCAGTTAAGATGGGAAACGTGTGATCTTCATGAACGATGCAGTTCGTTTGAGCAGAAAAGTGACTGCCCTTACCTTAAACGAAGTCTTTCTTGTAGGAAGACACAGAGTCTGGGATTTAACTCCATTTCTGAAGGGAAACACACAGCATAGTTCTCATCCATGGATCACAATCTGCTTTAGAGCGAGAAGCACGCTCTTGCTTTCTAAAGTCTCTAAGACAGCAGGAAATGTGAGTGCGCTGAGAACAAAAGTACGGTGTTTCCTGCACATACGGGCCATATCTAGTCCAACTCTGTTTCTGAAACTGACACAATGCACTGGTCCTCTAACATCCAATGCTTGTCAGTTAAGATGAGAAATGTGTGAGCTTTGAGAATGATGTAGTTCCTTTGATCTGAAACGTGACTGCCCTTACCTGTAACAAAGTCTTTCTTGTAGTAAGAAACAGAGCCTGGGATTTAACTCCATCTCTGAAGGGAAACACACAGCAGAGTTCTCATCCATGGATCACACTCTGCTTTAGAACAAGAAGCACGCTCTTGCTTTCTAAGTCTCTAATACAGCAGGTAATCTGAGTGTGCCCAGAACAAAAGAACGGTTTTTCCTACACATAGGGACCATATGTAGTCCAAATGTGCTTCTGAAACTGACACAAAGCACTGACCCTCTAACATCCAATGCTTGTCAGTTAAGATGAGAAACGTGTGAGCTTCATGAATGATGTAGTTCGTTTGAGCAGAAAAGTGACTGCCCTTACCTGAAACAAAGTCTTGCTTGTAGGAAGACTCAGAGCCTGGGATTTAACTCCATTTCTGAAGTGAAACACACAGCAGTGTAATCATCCATTGATCACACTCTGCTTTAGAAAAAGAAGCACGCTCTTGCTTTCTAGAGTCTCTAAGGCAGCAGGAAACGTGAGTGTGCTGAGAACAAAAGAACGCTGTTTCCTACAAATACGGACATTGTATAGTCCAACTCTGCTTCTGAAACTGACACAAAGCACTGGTCCTCTAAAATCCAATGCTTGTCTTTTAAGATGAGAAACGTGTGAGCTTCATGAACGATGTAGTTCGTTTGAGCAGAAAAGTGACTGCCCTTACCTGAAACGAAGTCTTGCTTGTAGGAAGACTCAGAGCCTGGGATTTAACTCCATTTCTGAAGTGAAACACACAGCAATGTAATCATCCATTGATCACACTCTGCTTTAGAACAAGAAGCACGCTCTTGCTTTCTAGAGTCTCTAAGACAGCAGGAAACGTGAGTGCGCTGAGAACAAAAGAACGGTGTTTCCTACACATACGGACCATATCTAGTCCAACTCTGTTTCTGAAACTGACAAAAAGCACTGGTCCGCTAACATCCAATGCTTGTCAGTTAAGATGAGAAACGTGTGAGCTTCGTGAACGATGTAGTTCGTTTGAGCTGACAAGTGACTACCCTCACCTGAAACGAAGTCTTGCTTATAGGAAGACACAGAGCCTCGGATTTAACTCCATCTCTGAATGGAAACACACAGCAGATTTCTCATCCATGGATCACACTGTGCTTTAGAGCGAGAAGCACGCTCTTGCTTTCTAGAGTCTCTAATAAAGCAGGTAATCTGAGTGTGCCCAGAACAAAAGAACGGTGTTTCCTACACCTACGGACCATATGTAGTCCAAATCTGCTCCTGAAACTGATACAATGCACTGGTCCTCTAACATCCAATGCTTGTCAGTTAAGATGAGAAACGTGTGATCTTCGTGAATGATGTAGTTCGTTTGAGCAGAAAAGAGACTGCCCTTACCTGAAACGAAGTCTTGCTTGTAGGAAGACTAAGAGCCTGGGATTTAACTCCATTTCTGAAGGGAAACACAGAGCAGAGTTCTCATCCATGGATCACACTCTGCTTTAGAGCGAGAAGCACGCTCTTGCTTTCTAGAGTCTCTAATACAGCAGGTAATCTGAGTGTGCCCAGAACAAAAGAACAGTGTTTCTTAGACATACGGAAAATATGTAGTCCAAATCTGCTTCTGAAACTGATAGAATGCACTGGTCCTCTAACATTCAATGCTTGTCAGTTAAGATGAGAAACGTGTGATCTTCGTGAACAATGTAGTTCGTTTGAGCAGAAAAGTGACTGCCCTTACCTGAAACGAAGTCTTGCTTGTAGGAAGACTCAGAGCCTGGGATTTAACTCCATTTCTGAAATGAAACACACAGCAGTGTTCTCATCCATTGATCACACTCTGCTTTAGAACAAGAAGCACGCTCTTGCTTTCTAGAGTCTGTAAGACAGCAGGAAATGTGATTGCGCTGAGAACAAAAGAACGGTGTTTCCTACATATATGGACCCTATCTACTCCAACTCTCCTTCTTAAACTGAGACAAAGCACTGGTCCTCTAACATCCAATGCTTGTCTGTTAAGAAAAGAAATGTGTGAGCTCAGTGAACGGTGTAGTTCGTTTGAGCTGAAAACTGACTGCCGTTACCTGAAACGAAGTCTTGCTTGTAGGAAGAGACAGAGATTGGGATTTAACTCCATTTCTGAAGGGAAACACACAGCATAGTTCTCATCCATGGATCACACTCTGCTTTAGAGCGAGAAGCACGCTCTTGCTTTCTGGAGTCTCTAACAAAGCAGGAAACGTGAGTGTGCTGAGAACAAAAGAACGGTGTTTCCTACACATACGGACCATATGTAGTCAAACAATGCTTCTGAAACTGATACAAAGCACTGGTCCTCTAACATCCAATGCTTGTCAGTTAAGATGAGAAACATGTGAGCTTCGTGAACGATGTAGTTCGTTTGAGCTGACAAGTGACTACCCTTACCTGAAACGAAGTCTTGCTTATAGGAAGACACAGAGCCTGGGATTTAACTCCATTTCTGAATGGAAACACACAGCATAGTTCTCACCCATGGATCACACTCTGCTTTACAGCAAGAATCACGCTCTTGCTTTCTAGAGTCTCTAATACAGCAGGAAATCTGAGTGTGCCCAGAACAAAAGAATGGAGTTTCGTACACATACGGACCTTTTGTAGTCCAACTCTTCTTCTGAAACTGATACAAAGCACTGGTCCTCTAACATCCAAATCTTGTCAGTTAAGATGGGAAACGTGTGAGCTTCATGAACGATGTAGTTCGTTTGAGCAGGAAAGTGACTGCCCTTACCTTAAACGAAGTCTTGCTTGTAGGAAGACACAGAGTCTGGGATTTAACTCCATTTCTGAAGGGAAACACACAGCATAGTTCTCATCCATGGATAACAATCTGCTTTAGAGTGAGAAGCACGCTCTTGCTTTCTAAAGTCTCTAAGACAGCAGGAAACGTGAGTGCGCTGATAACAAAAGTAGGGTGTTTCCTACACATACGGACCATATCTAGTCTAACTCTGTTTCTGAAACTGACACAAAGCACTGGTCCTCTAACATCCAATGCTTGTCAGTTAAGACGAGAATCCTGTGAGCTTCGTGAACGATGTAATTCGTTTGAGCTGAAAAGTGACTGCCCTTACCTGAAACGAAGTCTTGCTTGTAGGAAGACTCAGAGCCTGGGATTTAACTCCATTTCTGAAGTGAAACACACAGCAGTGTAATCATCCATTGATCACACTCTGCTTTAGAACAAGAAGCACGCTCTTGCTTTCTGAAGTCTCTAAGGCAGCAGGAAACGTGAGTGTGCTGAGAACAAAAGAACGCTGTTTCCTACAAATACGGACATTATATAGTCCAACTCTGCTTCTGAAACTGACAAAAAGCACTGGTCCTCTAAAATCCAATGCTTGTCTGTTAAGATGACAAACGTGTGAGCTTCGTGAACGATGTAGTTCCTTTCAGCTGAAAAGTGACTGCCCTTACTTGAAAAGAAGTCTTGCCTGTAGGAAGACACAGAGCCTGGGATTTAACTCAATTTCTGAAGGGAAACACACAGCATAGTTCTCACACTTGGATCACACTCTGCTTTACAGCAAGAAGCACGCTCTTGCTTTCTAGAGTCTCTAATACAGCAGGAAATCTGAGTGTGCCCAGAACAAAAGATCGGAGTTTCGTACACATACGGACCATATGTAGTCCAACTCTTCTTCTGAAACTGATACAAAGCACTGGTCGTCTAACATCCAATGCTTCTCAGTTAAGATGGGAAACGTGTGATCTTCATGAACGATGTAGTTCGTTTGACCAGAAAAGTGACTGCCCTTACCTTAAACGAAGTCTTGCTTGTAGGAAGACACAGATTCTGGGATTTTACTCCATTTCTGAAGGGAAACACACAGCATAGTTCTCATCCATGGATCACAATCTGCTTTAGAGCGAGAAGCACGCTCTTGCTTTCTAAAGTCTCTAAGACAGCAGGAAACGTGAGTGCGCTGAGACAAAAGAACGGTGTTTCCTACACATACGGACCATATCTAGTCCAACTCTGTTTCTGAAACTGACAAAAAGCACTGGTCCTCTAACATCCAATGCTTGTCAGTTAAGATGAGAAACGTGTGAGCTTCGTGAACGATGTAGTTCGTTTGAGCTGACAAGTGACTACCCTCACCTGAAACGAAGTCTTGCTTATAGGAAGACACAGAGCCTCGGATTTAACTCCATCTCTGAATGGAAACACACAGCAGATTTCTCATCCATGGATCACACTCTGCTTTAGAGCGAGAAGCACGCTCTTGCTTTCTAGAGTCTCTAATAAAGCAGGTAATCTGAGTGTGCCCAGAACAAAACAACGGTGTTTCCTACACATACAGACCATATCTAGTCCAACTCTGCTTCTGAAACTGATACAAAGCACTGGTCCTCTAACATCCTATGCTTGTCAGTTAAGATGAGAAACGTGTGAGCTTTATGAATGATGTAGTTCCTTTGAACTGAAAAGTGTCTGCCATTACCTGAAACGAAGTCTTGGTTGTAGTAAGACACAGAGCCTGGGATTTAACTCCATTTCTGAAGTGAAACACACAGCAGTGTAATCATCCATTGATCACACTCTGCTTTAGAACAAGAAGCACGCTCTTGCTTTCTAGAGTCTCTAAGGCAGCAGGAAACGTGAGTGCGCTGAGAACAAAAGAACGCTGTTTCCTACAAATACGGACATTATATAGTCCAACTCTGCTTCTGAAACTGACACAAAGCACTGGTCCTCTAAAATCCAATGCTTGTCTCTTCAGAAGAGAAACGTGTGAGCTTCGTGAACGATGTAGTTCCTTTCAGCTGAAAAGTGACTGCCCTTACCTGAAAAGAAGTCTTGCTTGTAGGAAGATTCAGAGCCTGGTATTTAACTCCATTTCTGAAGTGAAATACACAGCAGTGTAATCATCCATTGATCACACTATGCTTTAGAACAAGAACCACGATCTTGCTTTCTAGAGCCTCTACGACAGCAGGAAACGTGTGTGTGCTGAGAACAAAAAGAATTGTGTTTCCTACACATACGGACCATATCTAGTTCAACTCTGCTTCTGAAACTGATACAAAGCACTGTTCCTCTAACATACAATGCTTGTCTGTTAAGATGAGAAACGTGTGAGCTTTGTGAACGATGTAGTTCGTTTGAGCTGAAAAGTGACTGCCCTTACCTGAAACGAAGTCTTGCTTGTAGGAAGACACAGAGCCTGGGATTTAACTCCATTTCTGAATGGAAACACACAGCATACTTCTCATCTATGAATCACACTCTGCTTTAGAGAAAGAAGCATGCTCTTGCTTTCTAGAGTCTCTAATACAGCAGGTAATCTGAGTGTGCCCAGAACAAAAGAACGGTGTTTCCTACACATATGGACCAAATGTAGTCCAAATCTGCTTCTGAAACTGATACAAAGCACTGACCCTCTAACATCCAATGCTTGTCAGATAAGATGAGAAACGTGTGATCTTTGTGAACGATGTAGTTCGTTTGAGCAGAAAAGTGACTGCCCTTATCTGAATCGAAGTCTTGCGTGTAGGAAGACTCAGAGCCTGGGATTTAACTCCATTTCTGTAGTGAAACACACAGCAGTGTAGTCATCCTTTGATCACACTCTGCTTTAGAACAAGAAGCACGCTCTTGCTTTCTGGAGTCTCTAAAAGAGCAGGAAACGTGAGTGTGATGAGAACAAAAGAACGGTGTTTCATACATATACAGACCACATGTAGTCCAACTCCTCTTCTGAAACTGATACAAAGCACTTGTCCTCTAACGTCCAATCCTTGTCAGTTGAGATGGGAAACGTGTGAGCGTCATGAACGATGTAGTTCGTTTGAGCAGAAAAGTGAATGCCCTTACCTTAAACGAATTCTTGCTTGTAGGAAGACACAGAGCCTGGGATTTAACTCCATATCTGAAGTGAAACACACAGCAGTGTTACATCCATTGATCATACTCTGCTTTAGAACAAGAAGCATGCTCTTGCTTTCTAGAGTCTCTAAGACAGCAGGAAACGTGATTTTTCTGAGAACAAAAGAACGGTGTTTCCTACACATACAGACCATATCTAGTCCAACTCTCCTTCTTAAACTGAGACAAAGCACTGGTCCTCTAACATCCAATGCTTGTCTGTTAAGAAGAGAAACGTGTGAGCTCCGTGAATGATGTAGTTCGTTTGAGCAGAAAAGTGACTGCCCTTACCTGAATCGAAATCTTGCTTGTAGGAAGACTCAGAGCCTGGGATTTAACTCCATTTCTGAAGTGAAACACACAGCAGTGTTCTCATCCATTGATCACACTCTGCTTTGGAGTGAGAAGCACGCTCTTGCTTTCTAAGTCTCTAATACAGCAGGTAATCTGAGTGTGCCCAGAAAAAAAGAACGGTGTTTCCTACACATAGGGACCATATGTAGTCCAAATGTGCTACTGAAACTGACACAAAGCACTGACCCTCTAACATCCAATGCTTGTCAGTTAAGATGAGAAACGTGTGAGCTTCATGAATGATGTAGTTCGTTTGAGCAGAAAAGTGACTGCCCTTACCTTAAACGAAGTCTTGCTTGTAGGAAGACTCAGAGCTTGGGATTTAACTCCATTTCTGAAGTGAAACACACAGCTGTGTAATCATCCATTGATCACACTCTGCTTTAGAACAAGAAGCACGCTCTTGCTTTCTAGAGTCTCTAAGGCAGCAGGAAACGTGAGTGTGCTGAGAACAAAAGAACGCTGTTTCCTACAAATACGGACATTGTATAGTCCAACTCTGCTTCTGAAACTGACACAAAGCACTGGTCCTCTAAAATCCAATGCTTGTCTGTTAAGATGAGAAACGTGTGAGCTTCATGAACGATGTAGTTCGTTTGAGCAGAAAAGTGACTGCCCTTACCTGATACGAAGTCTTGCTTGTAGGAAGACTCAGAGCCTGGGATTTAACTCCATTTCTGAAGTGAAACACACAGCAGTGTAATCATCCATTGATCACACTCTGTTTTAGAACAAGAAGCACGCTCTTGCTTTCTGAAGTCTCTAAGGCAGCAGGAAACGTGAGTGTGCTGAGAACAAAAGAACGCTGTTTCCTACAAATACGGACATTATATAGTCTAACTCTGCTTCTGAAACTGACAAAAAGCACTGGTCCTCTAAAATCCAATGCTTGTCTGTTAAGATGAGAAACGTGTGAGCTTCGTGAACGATGTAGTTCCTTTCAGCTGAAAAGTGACTGCCCTTACTTGAAAAGAAGTCTTGCCTGTAGGAAGACACAGAGCCTGGGATTTAACTCAATTTCTGAAGGGAAACACACAGCATAGTTCTCACACTTGGATCACACTCTGCTTTACAGCAAGAATCACCCTCTTGCTTTCTAGAGTCTCTAATACAGCAGGAAATCTGAGTGTGCCCAGAACAAAAGATCGGAGTTTCGTACACATACGGACCATATGTAGTCCAACTCTTCTTCTGAAACTGATACAAAGCACTGGTCCTCTAACATCCAATGCTTCTCAGTTAAGATGGGAAACGTGTGATCTTCATGAACGATGTAGTTCGTTTGAGCAGAAAAGTGACTGCCCTTACCTTAAACGAAGTCTTGCTTGTAGGAAGACACAGATTCTGGGATTTTACTCCATTTCTGAAGGGAAACACACAGCATAGTTCTCATCCCTGGATCACAATCTGCTTTAGAGCGAGAAGCACGCTCTTGCTTTCTAAAGTCTCTAAGACAGCAGGAAACGTGAGTGCGCTGAGACAAAAGAACGGTGTTTCCTACACATACGGACCATATCTAGTCCAACTCTGTTTCTGAAACTGACAAAAAGCACTGGTCCGCTAACATCCAATGCTTGTCAGTTAAGATGAGAAACGTGTGAGCTTCGTGAACGATGTAGTTCGTTTGAGCTGACAAGTGACTACCCTCACCTGAAACGAAGTCTTGCTTATAGGAAGACACAGAGGCTCGGATTTCACTCCATCTCTGAATGGAAACACACAGCAGATTTCTCATCCATGGATCACACTCTGCTTTAGAGCGAGAAGCACGCTCTTGCTTTCTAGAGTCTCTAATAAAGCAGGTAATCTGAGTGTGCCCAGAACAAAACAACGGTGTTTCCTACACATACGGACCATATCTAGTACAACTCTGCTTCTGAAACTGATACAAAGCACTGGTCCTCTAACATCCTATGCTTGTCAGTTAAGATGAGAAACGTGTGAGCTTTATGAATGATGTAGTTCCTTTGAACTGAAAAGTGACTGCCATTACCTGAAACGAAGTCTTGGTTGTAGTAAGACACAGAGCCTGGGATTTAACTCCATTTCTGAAGTGAAACACACAGCAGTGTAATCATCCATTGATCACACTCTGCTTTAGAACAAGAAGCACGCTCTTGCTTTCTAGAGTCTCTAAGGCAGCAGGAAACGTGAGTGCGCTGAGAACAAAAGAACGCTGTTTCCTACAAATACGGACATTATATAGTCCAACTCTGCTTCTGAAACTGACACAAAGCACTGGTCCTCTAAAATCCAATGCTTGTCTCTTAAGAAGAGAAACGTGTGAGCTTCGTGAACGATGTAGTTCCTTTCAGCTGAAATGTGACTGCCCTTACCTGAAAAGAAGTCTTGCTTGTAGGAAGATTCAGAGCCTGGTATTTAACTCCATTTCTGAAGTGAAACACACAGCAGTGTAATCATCCATTGATCACACTATGCTTTAGAACAAGAACCACGATCTTGCTTTCTAGAGCCTCTACGACAGCAGGAAACGTGTGTGTGCTGAGAACAAAAAGAATTGTGTTTCCTACACATACGGACCATATCTAGTTCAACTCTGCTTCTGAAACTGATACAAAGCACTGTTCCTCTAACATACAATGCTTGTCTGTTAAGATGAGAAACGTGTGAGCTTGGTGAACGATGTAGTTCGTTTGAGCTGAAAAGTGACTGCCCTTACCTGAAACGAAGTCTTGCTTGTAGGAAGACACAGAGCCTGGGATTTAACTCCATTTCTGAATGGAAACACACAGCATACTTCTCATCTATGAATCACACTCTGCTTTAGAGAAAGAAGCATGCTCTTGCTTTCTAGAGTCTCTAATACAGCAGGTAATCTGAGTGTGCCCAGAACAAAAGAACGGTGTTTCCTACACATATGGACCAAATGTAGTCCAAATCTGCTTCTGAAACTGATACAAAGCACTGACCCTCTAACATCCAATGCTTGTCAGTTAAGATGAGAAACGTGTGATCTTTGTGAACGATGTAGTTCTTTTGAGCACAAAAGTGACTGCCCTTATCTGAATCGAAGTCTTGCGTGTAGGAAGACTCAGAGCCTGGGATTTAACTCCATCTCTGAAGGGAAACACACAGCAGAGTTCTCATCCATGGATCACACTCTGCTTTACAGCGAGAAGTACGCTCTTGCTTTCTGGGGTCTCTAACACAGCAGGAAACGTGAGTGCGCTGCGAACAAAAGAACGGTGTTTCCTACACATACGGACCATATCTAGTCCAACTCTGCTTCTGAAACTGATACAAAGCAATGGTCCTCTAATATCCAATGCTTGTCTGTTAAGATGAGAAACGTGTGAGCTTCGTTAACGGTGTAGTTCGTTTGAGCTGACAAGTGACTGCCCTTACCTGAAACGAAGTCTTGCTTGTAGGAAGACACAGAGCCTGGGATTTAACTCCATTTCTGAATGGAAACAAACAGCATAGTTCTCACCCATGGAACACACTCTGCTTTACAGCAAGAAGCACGCTCTTGCTTTCTAGAGTCTCTAATACAGCAGGAAATCTGAGTGTGCCCAGAACAAAAGAAAGGAGTTTCGTACACATACGGACCATATGTAGTCCAACTCTTCTTCTGAAACTGATACAAAGCACTGGTCCTCTAACATCCAATGCTTGTCAGTTAAGATGAGAAACGTGTGAGCTTAATGAACGATGTAGTTCGTTTGAGCAGGAAAGTGACTGCCCTTAACTTAAAGGAAGTCTTGCTTTTAGGAAGACACAGAGTCTGGGATTTAACTCCATTTCTGAAGTGAAACACACAGCAGTGTTCTCCTGCATTGATCACACTCTGCTTAAGAACAAGAGGCACGCTCTTGCTTTCTAGAGTCTCTAAGACAGCAGGAAACGTGAGTGCGCTGAGAACAAAAGAACGGTGTTTCCTACACATACGGACCATATCTAGTCCAACTCTGTTTCTAAAACTGACACAAAGCACTGGTCCTCTAACATCCAATGCTTCTCAGTTAAGATGAGAAACGTGTGCGCTTTGAGAATGATGTAGTTCCTTTGAACTGAAAAGTGTCTGCCCTTACCTGTAACGAAGTCTTGCTTGTAGTAAGACACAGAGCCTGGGATTGACTCCATCTCTGAAGGGAAACACAGAGCAGAGTTCTCATCCATGGATCACACTCTGCTTTAGAGCGAGAAGCACACTCTTGCTTTCTGGAGTCTCTAACACAGCAGGAAACGTGAGTGCGCTGAGAACAAAAGAACGGTGTTTCCTACACATACGGACCATATCTAGTCTAACTCTGTTTCTGAAACTGACAAAAAGCACTGGTCCTCTAACATCCAATGCTTGTCAGTTAAGATGAGAAACGTGTGAGCTTCGTGAACGATGTAATTCGTTTGAGCTGACAAGTGACTGCCCTCACCTGAAACGAAGTCTTGCTTATAGGAAGACACAGAGCCTGGGATTTAACTCCATCTCTGAAGGGAAGGACACAGCAGATTTCTCATCCATGGATCACACTCTGCTTTAGAGCGAGAAGCACGCTCTTGCTTCCTAGAGTCTCTAATAAAGCAGGTAATCTGAGTGTGCCCAGAACAAAAGAACGGTGTTTCCTACACCTACGGACCATATGTAGTCCAAATCTGCTTCTGAAACTGATACAATGCACTGGTCCTCTAACATCCAATGCTTGTCAGTTAAGATGAGAAACGTGTGATCTTCGTGAATGATGTAGTTCGTTTGAGCAGAAAAGTGACTGCCCTTACCTGAAACGAAGTCTTGCTTGTGGGAATACTCAGAGCCTGGGATTTAACTCCATTTCTGAAGTGAAACACACAGCAGTGTTCTCATCCATTGATCACACTCTGCTTTAGAACAAGAAGCACGCTCTTGCTTTCTAGAGTCTCTAAGACAGCAGGAAACGTGAGTGCACTGAGAACAAAAGAACGGTGTTTCCTACACATACGGACCATATCTAGTCCAACTCTGTTTCTGAAACTGATACAAAGCACTGGTCCTCTAACATCCAATGCTTGTCTCTTAAGAAGAGAAACGTGTGAGCTTCGTGAACGATGTAGTTCCTTTCAGCTGAAAAGTGACTGCCCTTACCTGAAAAGAAGTCTTGCTTGTAGGAAGATTCAGAGCCTGGTATTTAACTCCATTTCTGAAGTGAAATACACAGCAGTGTAATCATCCATTGATCACACTATGCTTTAGAACAAGAACCACGCTCTTGCTTTCTAGAGCCTCTACGACAGCAGGAAACGTGTGTGTGCTGAGAACAAAAAGAATTGTGTTTCCTACACATACGGACCATATCTAGTTCAACTCTGCTTCTGAAACTGATACAAAGCACTGTTCCTCTAACATACAATGCTTGTCTGTTAAGATGAGAAACGTGTGAGCTTTGTGAACGATGTAGTTCGTTTGAGCTGAAAAGTGACTGCCCTTACCTGAAACGAAGTCTTGCTTGTAGGAAGACACAGAGCCTGGGATTTAACTCCATTTCTGAATGGAAACACACAGCATACTTCTCATCCATGAATCACACTCTGCTTTAGAGAAAGAAGCATGCTCTTGCTTTCTAGAGTCTCTAATACAGCAGGTAATCTGAGTGTGCCCAGAACAAAAGAACGGTGTTTCCTACACATATGGACCAAATGTAGTCCAAATCTGCTTCTGAAACTGATACAAAGCACTGACCCTCTAACATCCAATGCTTGTCAGTTAAGATGAGAAACGTGTGATCTTCGTGAACGATGTAGTTCGTTTGAGCAGAAAAGTGACTGCCCTTATCTGAATCGAAGTCTTGCGTGTAGGAAGACTCAGAGCCTGGGATTTAACTCCATTTCTGTAGTGAAACACACAGCAGTGTAGTCATCCTTTGATCACACTCTGCTTTAGAACAAGAAGCACGCTCTTGCTTTCTGGAGTCTCTAAAAGAGCAGGAAACGTGAGTGTGCTGAGAACAAAAGAACGGTGTTTCATACATATACAGACCATATCTAGTCCAACTCCTCTTCTGAAACTGATACAAAGCACTTGTCCTCTAACGTCCAATCCTTGTCAGTTGAGATGGGAAACGTGTGAGCGTCATGAACGATGTAGTTCGTTTGAGCAGAAAAGTGAATGCCCTTACCTGAAACGAAGTCTTGCTTGTAGGAAGACTCAGAGCCTGGGATTTAACTCCATTTCTGAAGTGAAACACACAGCAGTGTTACATCCATTGATCATACTCTGCTTTAGAACAAGAAGCATGCTCTTGCTTTCTAGAGTCTCTAAGACAGCAGGAAACGTGATTTTTCTGAGAACAAAAGAACGGTGTTTCCTACACATACAGACCATATCTAGTCCAACTCTCCTTCTTAAACTGAGACAAAGCACTGGTCCTCTAACATCCAATGCTTGTCTGTTAAGAAGAGAAACGTGTGAGCTCCGTGAATGATGTAGTTCGTTTGAGCAGAAAAGTGACTGCCCTTACTTGAATCGAAATCTTGCTTGTAGGAAGACTCAGAGCCTGGGATTTAACTCCATTTCTGAAGTGAAACACACAGCAGTGTTCTCATCCATTGATCACACTCTGCTTTGGAGCGAGAAGCACGCTCTTGCTTTCTAAGTCTCTAATACAGCAGGAAACGTGAGTGTGCTGAGAACAAAAGAACGCTGTTTCCTACAAATACGGACATTGTATAGTCCAACTCTGCTTCTGAAACTGACACAGAGCACTGGTCCTCTAAAATCCAATGCTTGTCTGTTAAGATGAGAAACGTGTGAGCTTCATGAACGATGTAGTTCGTTTGAGCAGAAAAGTGACTGCCCTTACCTGAAACGAAGTCTTGCTTGTAGGAAGACTCAGAGCCTGGGATTTAACTCCATTTCTGAAGTGAAACACACAGCAGTGTAATCATCCATTGATCACACTCTGCTTTAGAACAAGAAGCACGCTCTTGCTTTCTGAAGTCTCTAAGGCAGCAGGAAACGTGAGTGTGCTGAGAACAAAAGAACGCTGTTTCCTAAAAATACGGACATTATATAGTCCAACTCTGCTTCTGAAACTGACAAAAAGCACTGGTCCTCTAAAATCCAATGCTTGTCTGTTAAGATGAGAAACGTGTGAGCTTCGTGAACGATGTAGTTCCTTTCAGCTGAAAAGTGACTGCCCTTACTTGAAAAGAAGTCTTGCCTGTAGGAAGACACAGAGCCTGGGATTTAACTCAATTTCTGAAGGGAAACACACAGCATAGTTCTCACACTTGGATCACACTCTGCTTTACAGCAAGAAGCACGCTCTTGCTTTCTAGAGTCTCTAATACAGCAGAAAATCTGAGTGTGCCCAGAACAAAAGATCGGAGTTTCGTACACATACGGACCATATGTAGTCCAACTCTTCTTCTGAAACTGATACAAAGCACTGGTCCTCTAACATCCAATGCTTCTCAGTTAAGATGGGAAACGTGTGATCTTCATGAACGATGTAGTTCGTTTGAGCAGAAAAGTGACTGCCCTTACCTTAAACGAAGTCTTGCTTGTAGGAAGACACAGATTCTGGGATTTTACTCCATTTCTGAAGGGAAACACACAGCATAGTTCTCATCCATGGATCACAATCTGCTTTAGAGCGAGAAGCACGCTCTTGCTTTCTAAAGTCTCTAAGACAGCAGGAAACGTGAGTGCGCTGAGACAAAAGAACGGTGTTTCCTACACATACCGACCATATCTAGTCCAACTCTGTTTCTGAAACTGACAAAAAGCACTGGTCCGCTAACATCCAATGCTTGTCAGTTAAGATGAGAAACGTGTGAGCTTCGTGAACGATGTAGTTCGTTTGAGCTGACAAGTGACTACCCTCACCTGAAACGAAGTCTTGCTTATAGGAAGACACAGAGCCTCGGATTTAACTCCATCTCTGAATGGAAACACACAGCAGATTTCTCATCCATGGATCACACTCTGCTTTAGAGCGAGAAGCACGCTCTTGCTTTCTAGAGTCTCTAATAAAGCAGGTAATCTGAGTGTGCCCAGAACAAAACAACGGTGTTTCCTACACATACGGACCATATCTAGTCCAACTCTGCTTCTGAAACTGATACAAAGCACTGGTCCTCTAACATCCTATGCTTGTCAGTTAAGATGAGAAACGTGTGAGCTTTATGAATGATGTAGTTCCTTTGAACTGAAAAGTGACTGCCATTACCTGAAACGAAGTCTTGGTTGTAGTAAGACACAGAGCCTGGGATTTAACTCCATTTCTGAAGTAAAACACACAGCAGTGTAATCATCCATTGATCACACTCTGCTTTAGAACAAGAAGCACGCTCTTGCTTTCTAGAGTCTCTAAGGCAGCAGGAAACGTGAGTGCGCTGAGAACAAAAGAACGCTGTTTCCTACAAATACGGACATTATATAGTCCAACTCTGCTTCTGAAACTGACACAAAGCACTGGTCCTCTAAAATCCAATGCTTGTCTCTTAAGAAGAGAAACGTGTGAGCTTCGTGAACGATGTAGTTCCTTTCAGCTGAAAAGTGACTGCCCTTACCTGAAAAGAAGTCTTGCTTGTAGGAAGATTCAGAGCCTGGTATTTAACTCCATTTCTGAAGTGAAATACACAGCAGTGTAATCATCCATTGATCACACTATGCTTTAGAACAAGAACCACGATCTTGCTTTCTAGAGCCTCTACGACAGCAGGAAACGTGTGTGTGCTGAGAACAAAAAGAATTGTGTTTCCTACACATACGGACCATATCTAGTTCAACTCTGCTTCTGAAACTGATACAAAGCACTGTTCCTCTAACATACAATGCTTGTCTGTTAAGATGAGAAACGTGTGAGCTTTGTGAACGATGTAGTTCGTTTGAGCTGAAAAGTGACTGCCCTTACCTGAAACGAAGTCTTGCTTGTAGGAAGACACAGAGCCTGGGATTTAACTCCATTTCTGAATGGAAACACACAGCATACTTCTCATCTATGAATCACACTCTGCTTTAGAGAAAGAAGCATGCTCTTGCTTTCTAGAGTCTCTAATACAGCAGGTAATCTGAGTGTGCCCAGAACAAAAGAACGGTGTTTCCTACACATATGGACCAAATGTAGTCCAAATCTGCTTCTGAAACTGATACAAAGCACTGACCCTCTAACATCCAATGCTTGTCAGTTAAGATGAGAAACGTGTGATATTCGTGAACGATGTAGTTCGTTTGAGCAGAAAAGTGACTGCCCTTATCTGAATCGAAGTCTTGCGTGTAGGAAGACTCAGAGCCTGGGATTTAACTCCATTTCTGTAGTGAAACACACAGCAGTGTAGTCATCCTTTGATCACACTCTGCTTTAGAACAAGAAGCACGCTCTTGCTTTCTGGAGTCTCTAAAAGAGCAGGAAACGTGAGTGTGCTGAGAACAAAAGAACGGTGTTTCATACATATACAGACCACATGTAGTCCAACTCCTCTTCTGAAACTGATACAAAGCACTTGTCCTCTAACGTCCAATCCTTGTCAGTTGAGATGGGAAACGTGTGAGCGTCATGAACGATGTAGTTCGTTTGAGCAGAAAAGTGAATGCCCTTACCTTAAACGAATTCTTGCTTGTAGGAAGACACAGAGCCTGGGATTTAACTCCATATCTGAAGTGAAACACACAGCAGTGTTACATCCATTGATCATACTCTGCTTTAGAACAAGAAGCATGCTCTTGCTTTCTAGAGTCTCTAAGACAGCAGGAAACGTGATTTTTCTGGGAACAAAAGAACGGTGTTTCCTACACATACAGACCATATCTAGTCCAACTCTCCTTCTTAAACTGAGACAAAGCACTGGTCCTCTAACATCCAATGCTTGTCTGTTAAGAAGAGAAACGTGTGAGCTCCGTGAATGATGTAGTTCGTTTGAGCAGAAAAGTGACTGCCCTTACTTGAATCGAAATCTTGCTTGTAGGAAGACTCAGAGCCTGGGATTTAACTCCATTTCTGAAGTGAAACACACAGCAGTGTTCTCATCCATTGATCACACTCTGCTTTGGAGCGAGAAGCACGCTCTTGCTTTCTAAGTCTCTAATACAGCAGGTAATCTGAGTGTGCCCAGAAAAAAAGAACGGTGTTTCCTACACATAGGGACCATATGTAGTCCAAATGTGCTACTGAAACTGACACAAAGCACTGACCCTCTAACATCCAATGCTTGTCAGTTAAGATGAGAAACGTGTGAGCTTCATGAATGATGTAGTTCGTTTGAGCAGAAAAGTGACTGCCCTTACCTTAAACGAAGTCTTGCTTGTAGGAAGACTCAGAGCTTGGGATTTAACTCCATTTCTGAAGTGAAACACACAGCAGTGTAATCATCCATTGATCACACTCTGCTTTAGAACAAGAAGCACGCTCTTGCTTTCTAGAGTCTCTAAGGCAGCAGGAAACGTGAGTGTGCTGAGAACAAAAGAACGCTGTTTCCTACAAATACGGACATTGTATAGTCCAACTCTGCTTCTGAAACTGACACAAAGCACTGGTCCTCTAAAATCCAATGCTTGTCTGTTAAGATGAGAAACGTGTGAGCTTCATGAACGATGTAGTTCGTTTGAGCAGAAAAGTGACTGCCCTACCTGAAACGAAGTCTTGCTTGTAGGAAGACTCAGAGCCTGGGATTTAACTCCATTTCTGAAGTGAAACACACAGCAGTGTAATCATCCATTGATCACACTCTGCTTTAGAACAAGAAGCACGCTCTTGCTTTCTGAAGTCTCTAAGGCAGCAGGAAACGTGAGTGTGCTGAGAACAAAAGAACGCTGTTTCCTACAAATACGGACATTATATAGTCCAACTCTGCTTCTGAAACTGACAAAAAGCACTGGTCCTCTAAAATCCAATGCTTGTCTGTTAAGAAGAGAAACGTGTGAGCTTCCTGAACGATGTAGTTCCTTTCAGCTGAAAAGTGACTGCACTTACTTGAAAAGAAGTCTTGCCTGTAGGAAGACACAGAGCCTGGGATTTAACTCAATTTCTGAAGGGAAACACACAGCATAGTTCTCACACTTGGATGACACTCTGCTTTACAGCAAGAAGCACGCTCTTGCTTTCTAGAGTCTCTAATACAGCAGGAAATCTGAGTGTGCCCAGAACAAAAGATCGGAGTTTCGTACACATACGGACCATATGTAGTCCAACTCTTCTTCTGAAACTGATACAAAGCACTGGTCCTCTAACATCCAATGCTTCTCAGTTAAGATGGGAAACGTGTGATCTTCATGAACGATGTAGTTCGTTTGAGCAGAAAAGTGACTGCCCTTACCTTAAACGAAGTCTTGCTTGTAGGAAGACACAGATTCTGTGATTTTACTCCATTTCTGATGGGAAACACACAGCATAGTTCTCATCCATGGATCACAATCTGCTTTAGAGCGAGAAGCACGCTCTTGCTTTCTAAAGTCTCTAAGACAGCAGGAAACGTGAGTGCGCTGAGACAAAAGAACTGTGTTTCCTACACATACGGACCATATCTAGTCCAACTCTGTTTCTGAAACTGACAAAAAGCACTGGTCCGCTAACATCCAATGCTTGTCAGTTAAGATGAGAAAAGTGTGAGCTTCGTGAACGATGTAGTTCGTTTGAGCTGACAAGTGACTACCCTCACCTGAAACGAAGTCTTGCTTATAGGAAGACACAGAGCCTCGGATTTAACTCCATCTCTGAATGGAAACACACAGCAGATTTCTCATCCATGGATCACACTCTGCTTTAGAGCGAGAAGCACGCTCTTGCTTTCTAGAGTCTCTAATAAAGCAGGTAATCTGAGTGTGCCCAGAACAAAAGAACGGTGTTTCCTACACATACGGACCATATCTAGTCCAACTCTGCTTCTGAAACTGATACAAAGCACTGGTCCTCTAACATCCTATGCTTGTCAGTTAAGATGAGAAACGTGTGAGCTTTATGAATGATGTAGTTCCTTTGAACTGAAAAGTGACTGCCATTACCTGAAACGAAGTCTTGGTTGTAGTAAGACACAGAGCCTGGGATTTAACTCCATTTCTGAAGTGAAACACACAGCAGTGTAATCATCCATTGATCACACTCTGCTTTAGAACAAGAAGCACGCTCTTGCTTTCTAGAGTCTCTAAGGCAGCAGGAAACGTGAGTGCGCTGAGAACAAAAGAACGCTGTTTCCTACAAATACGGACATTATATAGTCCAACTCTGCTTCTGAAACTGACACAAAGCACTGGTCCTCTAAAATCCAATGCTTGTCTCTTAAGAAGAGAAACCTGTGAGCTTCGTGAACAATGTAGTTCCTTTCAGCTGAAAAGTGACTGCCCTTACCTGAAAAGAAGTCTTGCTTGTAGGAAGATTCAGAGCCTGGTATTTAACTCCATTTCTGAAGTGAAATACACAGCAGTGTAATCATCCATTGATCACACTATGCTTTAGAACAAGAACCACGATCTTGCTTTCTAGAGACTCTACGACAGCAGGAAACGTGTGTGTGCTGAGAACAAAAAGAATTGTGTTTCCTACACATACGGACCATATCTAGTTCAACTCTGCTTCTGAAACTGATACAAAGCACTGTTCCTCTAACATACAATGCTTGTCTGTTAAGATGAGAAACGTGTGAGCTT
This sequence comes from Onychomys leucogaster, assembly GCA_949786385.1. NCBI lineage: Eukaryota > Metazoa > Chordata > Mammalia > Rodentia > Cricetidae > Onychomys > Onychomys leucogaster. The sequence continues at coordinate 1,936,137 of CATKUP010000069.1, forward strand.
TGTGAACGATGTAGTTCGTTTGAGCTGAAAAGTGACTGCCCTTACCTGAAACGAAGTCTTGCTTGTAGGAAGACACAGAGCCTGGGATTTAACTCCATTTCTGAATGGAAACACACAGCATACTTCTCATCTATGAATCACACTCTGCTTTAGAGAAAGAAGCATGCTCTTGCTTTCTAGAGTCTCTAATACAGCAGGTAATCTGAGTGTGCCCAGAACAAAAGAACGGTGTTTCCTACACATATGGACCAAATGTAGTCCAAATCTGCTTCTGAAACTGATACAAAGCACTGACCCTCTAACATCCAATGCTTGTCAGTTAAGATGAGAAACGTGTGATATTCGTGAACGATGTAGTTCGTTTGAGCAGAAAAGTGACTGCCCTTATCTGAATCGAAGTCTTGCGTGTAGGAAGACTCAGAGCCTGGGATTTAACTCCATTTCTGTAGTGAAACACACAGCAGTGTAGTCATCCTTTGATCACACTCTGCTTTAGAACAAGAAGCACGCTCTTGCTTTCTGGAGTCTCTAAAAGAGCAGGAAACGTGAGTGTGCTGAGAACAAAAGAACGGTGTTTCATACATATACAGACCACATGTAGTCCAACTCCTCTTCTGAAACTGATACAAAGCACTTGTCCTCTAACGTCCAATCCTTGTCAGTTGAGATGGGAAACGTGTGAGCGTCATGAACGATGTAGTTCGTTTGAGCAGAAAAGTGAATGCCCTTACCTTAAACGAATTCTTGCTTGTAGGAAGACACAGAGCCTGGGATTTAACTCCATATCTGAAGTGAAACACACAGCAGTGTTACATCCATTGATCATACTCTGCTTTAGAACAAGAAGCATGCTCTTGCTTTCTAGAGTCTCTAAGACAGCAGGAAACGTGATTTTTCTGGGAACAAAAGAACGGTGTTTCCTACACATACAGACCATATCTAGTCCAACTCTCCTTCTTAAACTGAGACAAAGCACTGGTCCTCTAACATCCAATGCTTGTCGGTTAAGAAGAGAAACGTGTGAGCTCCGTGAATGATGTAGTTCGTTTGAGCAGAAAAGTGACTGCCCTTACTTGAATCGAAATCTTGCTTGTAGGAAGACTCAGAGCCTGGGATTTAACTCCATTTCTGAAGTGAAACACACAGCAGTGTTCTCATCCATTGATCACACTCTGCTTTGGAGCGAGAAGCACGCTCTTGCTTTCTAAGTCTCTAATACAGCAGGTAATCTGAGTGTGCCCAGAAAAAAAGAACGGTGTTTCCTACACATAGGGACCATATGTAGTCCAAATGTGCTACTGAAACTGACACAAAGCACTGACCCTCTAACATCCAATGCTTGTCAGTTAAGATGAGAAACGTGTGAGCTTCATGAATGATGTAGTTCGTTTGAGCAGAAAAGTGACTGCCCTTACCTTAAACGAAGTCTTGCTTGTAGGAAGACTCAGAGCTTGGGATTTAACTCCATTTCTGAAGTGAAACACACAGCAGTGTAATCATCCATTGATCACACTCTGCTTTAGAACAAGAAGCACGCTCTTGCTTTCTAGAGTCTCTAAGGCAGCAGGAAACGTGAGTGTGCTGAGAACAAAAGAACGCTGTTTCCTACAAATACGGACATTGTATAGTCCAACTCTGCTTCTGAAACTGACACAAAGCACTGGTCCTCTAAAATCCAATGCTTGTCTGTTAAGATGAGAAACGTGTGAGCTTCATGAACGATGTAGTTCGTTTGAGCAGAAAAGTGACTGCCCTACCTGAAACGAAGTCTTGCTTGTAGGAAGACTCAGAGCCTGGGATTTAACTCCATTTCTGAAGTGAAACACACAGCAGTGTAATCATCCATTGATCACACTCTGCTTTAGAACAAGAAGCACGCTCTTGCTTTCTGAAGTCTCTAAGGCAGCAGGAAACGTGAGTGTGCTGAGAACAAAAGAACGCTGTTTCCTACAAATACGGACATTATATAGTCCAACTCTGCTTCTGAAACTGACAAAAAGCACTGGTCCTCTAAAATCCAATGCTTGTCTGTTAAGAAGAGAAACGTGTGAGCTTCCTGAACGATGTAGTTCCTTTCAGCTGAAAAGTGACTGCACTTACTTGAAAAGAAGTCTTGCCTGTAGGAAGACACAGAGCCTGGGATTTAACTCAATTTCTGAAGGGAAACACACAGCATAGTTCTCACACTTGGATCACACTCTGCTTTACAGCAAGAAGCACGCTCTTGCTTTCTAGAGTCTCTAATACAGCAGGAAATCTGAGTGTGCCCAGAACAAAAGATCGGAGTTTCGTACACATACGGACCATATGTAGTCCAACTCTTCTTCTGAAACTGATACAAAGCACTGGTCCTCTAACATCCAATGCTTCTCAGTTAAGATGGGAAACGTGTGATCTTCATGAACGATGTAGTTCGTTTGAGCAGAAAAGTGACTGCCCTTACCTTAAACGAAGTCTTGCTTGTAGGAAGACACAGATTCTGTGATTTTACTCCATTTCTGGTGGGAAACACACAGCATAGTTCTCATCCATGGATCACAATCTGCTTTAGAGCGAGAAGCACGCTCTTGCTTTCTAAAGTCTCTAAGACAGCAGGAAACGTGAGTGCGCTGAGACAAAAGAACTGTGTTTCCTACACATACGGACCATATCTAGTCCAACTCTGTTTCTGAAACTGACAAAAAGCACTGGTCCGCTAACATCCAATGCTTGTCAGTTAAGATGAGAAAAGTGTGAGCTTCGTGAACGATGTAGTTCGTTTGAGCTGACAAGTGACTACCCTCACCTGAAACGAAGTCTTGCTTATAGGAAGACACAGAGCCTCGGATTTAACTCCATCTCTGAATGGAAACACACAGCAGATTTCTCATCCATGGATCACACTCTGCTTTAGAGCGAGAAGCACGCTCTTGCTTTCTAGAGTCTCTAATAAAGCAGGTAATCTGAGTGTGCCCAGAACAAAAGAACGCTGTTTCCTACACATACGGACCATATCTAGTCCAACTCTGCTTCTGAAACTGATACAAAGCACAGGTCCTCTAACATCCTATGCTTGTCAGTTAAGATGAGAAACGTGTGAGCTTTATGAATGATGTAGTTCCTTTGAACTGAAAAGTGACTGCCATTACCTGAAACGAAGTCTTGGTTGTAGTAAGACACAGAGCCTGGGATTTAACTCCATTTCTGAAGTGAAACACACAGCAGTGTAATCATCCATTGATCACACTCTGCTTTAGAACAAGAAGCACGCTCTTGCTTTCTAGAGTCTCTAAGGCAGCAGGAAACGTGAGTGCGCTGAGAACAAAAGAACGCTGTTTCCTACAAATACGGACATTATATAGTCCAACTCTGCTTCTGAAACTGACACAAAGCACTGGTCCTCTAAAATCCAATGCTTGTCTCTTAAGAAGAGAAACCTGTGAGCTTCGTGAACAATGTAGTTCCTTTCAGCTGAAAAGTGACTGCCCTTACCTGAAAAGAAGTCTTGCTTGTAGGAAGATTCAGAGCCTGGTATTTAACTCCATTTCTGAAGTGAAATACACAGCAGTGTAATCATCCATTGATCACACTATGCTTTAGAACAAGAACCACGATCTTGCTTTCTAGAGCCTCTACGACAGCAGGAAACGTGTGTGTGCTGAGAACAAAAAGAATTGTGTTTCCTACACATACGGACCATATCTAGTTCAACTCTGCTTCTGAAACTGATACAAAGCACTGTTCCTCTAACATACAATGCTTGTCTGTTAAGATGAGAAACGTGTGAGCTTTGTGAACGATGTAGTTCGTTTGAGCTGAAAAGTGACTGCCCTTACCTGAAACGAAGTCTTGCTTGTAGGAAGACACAGAGCCTGGGATTTAACTCCATTTCTGAATGGAAACACACAGCATACTTCTCATCTATGAATCACACTCTGCTTTAGAGAAAGACGCATGCTCTTGCTTTCTAGAGTCTCTAATACAGCAGGTAATCTGAGTGTGCCCAGAACAAAAGAACGGTGTTTCCTACACATATGGACCAAATGTAGTCCAAATCTGCTTCTGAAACTGATACAAAGCACTGACCCTCTAACATCCAATGCTTGTCAGTTAAGATGAGAAACATGTGATCTTCGTGAACGATGTAGTTCGTTTGAGCAGAAAAGTGACTGCCCTTATCTGAATCGAAGTCTTGCGTGTAGGAAGACTCAGAGCCTGGGATTTAACTCCATTTCTGTAGTGAAACACACAGCAGTGTAGTCATCCTTTGATCACACTCTGCTTTAGAACAAGAAGCACGCTCTTGCTTTCTGGAGTCTCTAAAAGAGCAGGAAACGTGAGTGTGCTGAGAACAAAAGAACGGTGTTTCATACATATACAGACCACATGTAGTCCAACTCCTCTTCTGAAACTGATACAAAGCACTTGTCCTCTAACGTCCAATCCTTGTCAGTTGAGATGGGAAACGTGTGAGCGTCATGAACGATGTAGTTCGTTTGAGCAGAAAAGTGAATGCCCTTACCTTAAACGAATTCTTGCTTGTAGGAAGACACAGAGCCTGGGATTTAACTCCATATCTGAAGTGAAACACACAGCAGTGTTACATCCATTGATCATACTCTGCTTTAGAACAAGAAGCATGCTCTTGCTTTCTAGAGTCTCTAAGACAGCAGGAAACGTGATTTTTCTGAGAACAAAAGAACGGTGTTTCCTACACATACAGACCATATCTAGTCCAACTCTCCTTCTTAAACTGAGACAAAGCACTGGTCCTCTAACATCCAATGCTTGTCTGTTAAGAAGAGAAACGTGTGAGCTCCGTGAATGATGTAGTTCGTTTGAGCAGAAAAGTGACTGCCCTTACCTGAATCGAAATCTTGCTTGTAGGAAGACTCAGAGCCTGGGATTTAACTCCATTTCTGAAGTGAAACACACAGCAGTGTTCTCATCCATTGATCACACTCTGCTTTGGAGCGAGAAGCACGCTCTTGCTTTCTAAGTCTCTAATACATCAGGTAATCTGAGTGTGCCCAGAAAAAAAGAACGGTGTTTCCTAGACATAGGGACCATATGTAGTCCAAATGTGCTACTGAAACTGACACAAAGCACTGACCCTCTAACATCCAATGCTTGTCAGTTAAGATGAGAAACGTGTGAGCTTCATGAATGATGTAGTTCGTTTGAGCAGAAAAGTGACTGCCCTTACCTTAAACGAAGTCTTGCTTGTAGGAAGACTCAGAGCTTGGGATTTAACTCCATTTCTGAAGTGAAACACACAGCAGTATAATCATCCATTGATCACACTCTGCTTTAGAACAAGAAGCACGCTCTTGCTTTCAAGAGTCTCTAAGGCAGCAGGAAACGTGAGTGTGCTGAGAACAAAAGAACGCTGTTTCCTACAAATACGGACATTGTATAGTCCAACTCTGCTTCTGAAACTGACACAAAGCACTGGTCCTCTAAAATCCAATGCTTGTCTGTTAAGATGAGAAACGTGTGAGCTTCGTGAACGATGTAGTTCCTTTCAGCTGAAAAGTGACTGCCCTTACTTGAAAAGAAGTCTTGCCTGTAGGAAGACACAGAGCCTGGGATTTAACTCAATTTCTGAAGGGAAACACACAGCATAGTTCTCACACTTGGATCACACTCTGCTTTACAGCAAGAAGCACGCTCTTGCTTTCTAGAGTCTCTAATACAGCAGGAAATCTGAGTGTGCCCAGAACAAAAGATCGGAGTTTCGTACACATACGGACCATATGTAGTCCAACTCTTCTTCTGAAACTGATACAAAGCACTGGTCCTCTAACATCCAATGCTTCTCAGTTAAGATGGGAAACGTGTGATCTTCATGAACGATGTAGTTCGTTTGAGCAGAAAAGTGACTGCCCTTACCTTAAACGAAGTCTTGCTTGTAGGAAGACACAGATTCTGGGATTTTACTCCATTTCTGAAGGGAAACACACAGCATAGTTCTCATCCATGGATCACAATCTGCTTTAGAGCGAGAAGCACGCTCTTGCTTTCTAAAGTCTCTAAGACAGCAGTAATGTGAGTGCGCTGAGAACAAAAGTACGGTGTTTACTACACATACGGGCCATATCTAGTCCAACTCTGTTTCTGAAACTGACACAAAGCACTGGTCCTCTAACATTCAATGCTTGTCAGTTAAGATGAGAAATGTGTGATCTTCGTGAACAATGTAGTTCGTTTGAGCAGAAAAGTGACTGCCCTTACCTGAAACGAAGTCTTGCTTGTAGGAAGACTCAGAGCCTGGGATTTAACTCCATCTCTGAAGGGAAACACACAGCAGAGTTCTCATCCATGGATCACACTCTGCTTTACAGCGAGAAGTACGCTCTTGCTTTCTGGGGTCTCTAATACAGCAGGAAACGTGAGTGCGCTGCGAACAAAAGAACGGTGTTTCCTACACATACGGACCATATCTAGTCCAACTCTGCTTCTGAAACTGATACAAAGCACTGGTCCTCTAATATCCAATGCTTGTCTGTTAAGATGAGAAACGTGTGAGCTTCGTTAACGATGTAGTTCGTTTGAGCTGACAAGTGACTGCCCTTACCTGAAACGAAATCTTGCTTGTAGGAAGACACAGAGCCTGCGATTTAACTCCATTTCTGAATGGAAACAAACAGCATAGTTCTCACCCATGGAACACACTCTGCTTTACAGCAAGAAGCACGCTCTTGCTTTCTAGAGTCTCTAATACAGCAGGAAATCTGAGTGTGCCCAGAACAAAAGAAAGGAGTTTCGTACACATACGGACCATATGTAGTCCAACTCTTCTTCTGAAACTGATACAAAGCACTGGTCCTCTAACATCCAATGCTTGTCAGTTAAGATGAGAAACGTGTGAGCTTAATGAACGATGTAGTTCATTTGAGCAGGAAAGTGACTGCCCTTAACTTAAAGGAAGTCTTGCTTTTAGGAAGACACAGAGTCTGGGATTTAACTCCATTTCTGAAGTGAAACACACAGCAGTGTTCTCCTCCATTGATCACACTCTGCATAAGAACAAGAGGCACGCTCTTGCTTTCTAGAGTCTCTAAGACAGCAAGAAACGTGAGTGCGCTGAGAACAAAAGAACGGTGTTTCCTACACATACGGACCATATCTAGTCCAACTCTGTTTCTGAAACTGACACAAAGCACTGGTCCTCTAACATCCAATGCTTCTCAGTTAAGATGAGAAACGTGTGAGCTTTGAGAATGATGTAGTTCCTTTGAACTGAAAAGTGTCTGCCCTTACCTGTAACGAAGTCTTGCTTTTAGTAAGACACAGAGCCTGGGATTGACTCCATCTCTGAAGGGAAACACAGAGCAGAGTTCTCATCCATGGATCACACTCTGCTTTAGAGCGAGAAGCACACTCTTGCTTTCTGGAGTCTCTAACACAGCAGGAAACGTGAGTGCGCTGAGAACAAAAGAACGGTGTTTCCTACACATACGGACCATATCTAGTCTAACTCTGTTTCTGAAACTGACAAAAAGCACTGGTCCTCTAACATCCAATGCTTGTCAGTTAAGATGAGAAACGTGTGAGCTTCGTGAACGACGTAATTCGTTTGAGCTGACAAGTGACTGCCCTCACCTGAAACGAAGTCTTGCTTATAGGAAGACACAGAGCCTGGGATTTAACTCCATCTCTGAAGGGAAGGACACAGCAGATTTCTCATCCATGGATCAAACTCTGCTTTAGAGTGAGAAGCACGCTCTTGCTTTCTAGAGTCTCTAATAAAGCAGGTAATCTGAGTGTGCCCAAAACAAAAGAACGGTGTTTCCTACACCTACGGACCATATGTAGTCCAAATCTGCTTCTGAAACTGATACAATGCACTGGTCCTCTAACATCCAATGCTTGTCAGTTAAGATGAGAAACGTGTGATCTTCGTGAATGATGTAGTTCGTTTGAGCAGAAAAGTGACTGCCCTTACCTGAAACGAAGTATTGCTTGTGGGAAGACTCAGAGCCTGGGATTTAACTCCATTTCTGAAGTGAAACACACAGCAGTGTTCTCATCCATTGATCACACTCTGCTTTAGAACAAGAAGCACGCTCTTGCTTTCTAGAGTCTCTAAGACAGCAGGAAACGTGAGTGCACTGAGAACAAAAGAACGGTGTTTCCTACACATACTGAACATATCTAGTCCAACTCTCCTTCTTAAACTGATACAAAGCACTGGTCCTTTAACATCCAATGCTTGTCAGTTAAGATGAGAAACATGTGAGCTTTGAGAATGATGTATTTGCTTTGAACTGAAAAGTGACTGCCCTTACCTGTAACGAAGTCTTGCTTGTAGTAAGACACAGAGCCTGGGATCTAACTCCATCTCTGAAGGGAAACACACAGCAGAGTTCTCCTCCATGGATCACACTCTGCTTTAGAGCAAGAAGCACGCTCTTGCTGTCTAAAGTCTCTAATACAGCAGGTAATCTGAGTGTGCCCAGAAGAAAAGAACGGTGTTTCCTACACATACGGACCATATGTAGTCCAAATCTGCTTCTGAAACTGATATAATGCACTGGTCCTCTAACATCCAATGCTTGTCAGTTAAGATGGGAAACGTGTGAGCTTCATGAACGATGTAGTTCGTTTGAGCAGAAAAGTGACTGCCCTTACCTTAAACGAAGTCTTGCTTGTAGGAAGACACAGAGTCTGGGATTTATCTCCATTTCTGAAGGGAAACACACAGCATAGTTCTCTTCCATGGATCACAATCTGCTTTAGAGCGATAAGCACGCTCTTGCTTTCTAAAGTCTCTAAGACAGCAGGAAACGTGAGTGCGCTGAGACAAAATAACGGTGTTTCCTACACATACGGACCATATCTAGTACAACTCTGTTTCTGAAAATGACACAAAGCACTGGTCCGCTAACATCCAATGCTTGTCAGTTAAGATGAGAAACGTGTGAGCTTGGAGAATGATGTAGTTCCTTTGAACTGAAAAGTGACTGCCCTTACCTGTAACGAAGTCTTGCTTGTAGTAAGACACAGAGCCTGTGATTTAACTCCATCTCTGAAGGGAAACACACAGCAGAGTTCTCATCCATGGATCACACTCTGCTTTAGAGCGAGAAGTACCCTCTTGCTTTCTGGAGTCTGTAACACAGCAGGAAACCTGAGTGCGCTGCGAACAAAAGAACGGTGTTTCCTACACATACGGACCATATCTAGTCCAACTCTGCTTCTGAAACTGATACACAGCACTGGTCCTCTAATATCCAATGCTTGTCTGTTAAGATGAGAAACGTGTGAGCTTCGTGAACGATGTAGTTCGTTTGAGCTGACAAGTGACTGCCCTTACCTGAAACGAAGTCTTGCTTATAGGAAGACACAGAGCCTGGGATTTAACTCCATTTCTGAATGGAAACACACAGCATAGTTCTCACCCATGGATCACACTCTGCTTTACAGCAAGAAGCACGCTCTTGCTTTCTAGGGTCTCTAATACAGCAGGAAATCTGAGTGTGCCCAGAACAAAAGAACGGTGTTTCCTACACATACGGACCATATCTAGTCCAACTCTTCTTCTGAAACTGATACAAAGCACTGGTCCTCTAACATCCAATGCTTGTCCATTAAGATGGGAAACGTGTGAGCTTCATGAACGATGTAGTTCGTTTGAGCAGGAAAGTGACTGCCCTTACCTTAAACAAAGTCTTGCTTTTAGGAAGACACAGAGTCTGGGATTTATCTCCATTTCTGAAGTGAAACACACAGCAGTGTTCTCCTCCATTGATCACACTCTGCTTAAGAACAAGAAGCACACTCTTGCTTTCTAGAGTCTCTAAGACAGCAGGAAACGTGAGTGCGCTGAGAACAAAAGAACGGTGTTTCCTACACATACGGACCATATCTAGTCCAACTCTGTTTCTGAAACTGACACAAAGCACTGGTCCTCTATCATCCAATGCTTGTCAGTTAAGATGAGAAACGTGTGAGCTTTGAGAATGATGTAGTTCCTTTGAACTGAAAAGTGACTGCCCTTACCTGTAACGAAGTCTTGCTTGTAGTAAGACACAGAGCCTGGGATTTAACTCCATCTCTGAAGGGAACCACAGAGCAGAGTTCTCATCCATGGATCACACTCTGCTTTAGAGCGAGAAGCACGCTCTTGCTTTCTGGAGTCTCTAACACAGCAGGAAACATGAGTGCGCTGAGAACAAAAGAACGGTGTTTCCTACACATACGGACCATATCTAGTCCAACTCTGCTTCTGAAACTGATACACAGCACTGGTCCTCTAATATCCAATGCTTGTCTGTTAAGATGAGAAACGTGTGAGCTTCGTGAACGATGTAGTTCGTTTGAGCTGACAAGTGACTGCCCTTACCTGAAACGAAGTCTTGCTTTTAGGAAGACACAGAGTCTGGGATTTAACTCCATTTCTGAAGTGAAACACACAGCAGTGTTCTCCTCCATTGTTCACACTCTGCTTAAGAACAAGAAGCACGCTCTTGCTTTCTAGAGTCTCTAAGACAGCAGGAAACGTGAGTGCGCTGAGAACAAAAGAACGGTGTTTCCTACACATACGGACCATATCTAGTCTAACTCTGTTTCTGAAACTGACAAAAAGCACTGGTCCTCTAACATCCAATGCTTGTCAGTTAAGATGAGAAACGTGTGAGCTTCGTGAACGATGTAATTCGTTTGAGCTGACAAGTGACTGCCCTCACCTGAAACGAAGTCTTGCTTATAGGAAGACACAGAGCCTGGGATTTAACTCCATCTCTGAAGGGAAGGACACAGCAGATTTCTCATCCATGGATCACACTCTGCTTTAGAGCGAGAAGCACGCTCTTGCTTTCTAGAGTCTCTAATAAAGCAGGTAATCTGAGTGTGCCCAGAACAAAAGAACGGTGTTTCCTACACCTACGGACCATATGTAGTCCAAACCTGCTTCTGAAACTGATACAATGCACTGGTCCTCTAACATCCAATGCTTGTCAGTTAAGATGAGAAACGTGTGATCTTCGTGAATGATGTAGTTCGTTTGAGCAGAAAAGTGACTGCCCTTACGTGAAACGAAGTCTTGCTTGTGGGAATACTCAGAGCCTGGGATTTAACTCCATTTCTGAAGTGAAACACACAGCAGTGTTCTCATCCATTGAACACACTCTGCTTTAAAACAAGAAGCACGCTCTTGCTTTCTAGAGTCTCTAAGACAGCAGGAAACGTGAGTGCGCTGCGAACAAAAGAATGGTGTTTCCTACACATACGGACCATATCTAGTCCAACTCTGCTTCTGACACTGATACAAAGCACTGGTCCTCTAACATCCAATGCTTGTCAGTTAAGATGAGAAACGTGTGAGCTTTGAGAATGATGTAATTCGTTTGAGCTGACAAGTGACTGCCCTCACCTGAAACGAAGTCTTGCTTATAGGAAGACACAGAGCCTGGGATTTAACTCCATCTCTGAAGGGAAGGACACAGCAGATTTCTCATCCATGGATCACACTCTGCTTTAGAGCGAGAAGCACGCTCTTGCTTTCTAGAGTCTCTAATATAGCAGGTAATCTGAGTGTGCCCAGAACAAAAGAACGGTGTTTCTTACACCTACGAACCATATGTAGTCCAAATCTGCTTCTGAAACTGATACAATGCACTGGTCCTCTAACATCCAATGCTTGTCAGTTAAGATGAGAAACGTGTGATCTTTGTGAATGATGTAGTTCGTTTGAGCAGAAAAGTGACTGCCCTTACCTGAAACGAAGTCTTGCATGTGGGAATACTCAGAGCCTGGGATTTAACTCCATTTCTGAAGTGAAACACACAGCCGTGTTCTCATCCATTGAACACACTCTGCTTTAAAACAAGAAGCACGCTCTTGCTTTCTAGAGTCTCTAAGACAGCAGGAAACGTGAGTGCGCTGCGAACAAAAGAACGGTGTTTCCTACACATACGGACCATATCTAGTGCAACTCTGCTTCTGACACTGATACAAAGCACTGGTCCTCTAACATCCAAAGCTTGTCAGTTAAGATGAGAAACGTGTGAGCTTTGAGAATGATGTAGTTCCTTTGAACTGAAAAGTGACTGCCCTTACCTGTAACGAAGTCTTGCTTGTAGTAAGACACAGAGCCTGGGATTTAACTCCATCTCTGAAGGGAAACACACAGCAGAGTTCTCATCCATGGATCACACTCTGCTTTAGAGCGAGAAGTACGCTCTTGCTTTCTGGAGTCTCTAACACAGCAGGAAACGTGAGTGCTCTGCGAACAAAAGAACGGTGTTTCCTACACATACGGACCATATCTAGTCCAACTCTGCTTCTGAAACTGATACAAAGCACTGGTCCTCTAATATCCAATGCTTGTCTGTTAAGATGAGAAACGTGTGAGCTTCGTGAACGATGTAGTTCGTTTGAGCTCACAAGTGACTGCCCTTACCTGAAACAAAGTCTTGCTTATAGGTAGACACAGAGCCTGGGATTTAACTCCATTTCTGAATGGAAACACACAGCATAGTTCTCACCCATGGATCACACTCTGCTTTCCAGCAAGAATCACGCTCTTGCTTTCTAGAGTCTCTAATACAGCAGGAAATTTGAGTGTGCCCAGAACAAAAGAAAGGAGTTTCATACACATATGGACCTTATGTAGTCCAACTCTCCTTCTGAAACTGATACAAAGCACTGGTCCTCTAACATCCAATGCTTGTCAGTTAAGTTGGGAAACGTGTGAGCTTCATGAACGATGTAGTTCGTTTGAGCAGGAAAGTGACTGCCCTTACCTTAAACGAAGTCTTGCTTTTAGGAAGACACAGAGTCTGGGATTTAACTCCATTTCTGAAGTGAAACACACAGCAGTGTTCTCCTCCATTGATCACACTCTGCTTAAGAACAAGAAGCACGCTCTTGCTTTCTAGAGTCTCTAAGACAGCAGGAAACGTGAGTGCGCTGAGAACAAAAGAACGGTGTTTCCTACACATACGGACCATATCTAGTCCAACTCTGCTTCTGACACTGATACAAAGCACTGGTCCTCTAACATCCAATGCTTGTCTGTTAAGATGAGAAACGTGTGAGCTTCGTGAACGATGTAGTTCGTTTGAGCTGACAAGTGACTACCCTTACCTGAAACGAAGTCTTGCTTATAGGAAGACACAGAGCCTGGGATTTAACTCCATTTCTGAATGGAAACACACAGCATAGTTCTCACCCATGGATCACACTCTGCTTTACAGCAAGAATCACGCTCTTGCTTTCTAGAGTCTCTAATACAGCAGGAAATCTGAGTGTGCCCAGAACAAAAGAATGGAGTTTCGTACACATACGGACCATTTGTAGTCCAACTCTTCTTCTGAAACTGATACAAAGCACTGGTCCTCTAACATCCAATGCTTGTCAGTTAAGATGAGAAACGTGTGAGCTTTGAGAATGATGTAGTTCCTTTGAACTGAAAAGTGTCTGCCCTTACCTGTAACGAAGTCTTGCTTGTAGTAAGACACAGAGCCTGGGATTGACTCCATCTCTGAAGGGAAACACAGAGCAGAGTTCTCATCCATGGATCACACTCTGCTTTAGAGCGAGAAGCACACTCTTGCTTTCTGGAGTCTCTAACACAGCAGGAAACGTGAGTGCGCTGAGAACAAAAGAACGGTGTTTCCTACACATACGGACCATATCTAGTCTAACTCTGTTTCTGAAACTGACAAAAAGCACTGGTCCTCTAACATCCAATGCTTGTCAGTTAAGATGAGAAACGTGTGAGCTTCGTGAACGATGTAATTCGTTTGGGCTGACAAGTGACTGCCCTCACCTGAAACGAAGTCTTGCTTATAGGAAGACACAGAGCCTGGGATTTAACTCCATCTCTGAAGGGAAGGACACAGCAGATTTCTCATCCATGGATCAAACTCTGCTTTAGAGCGAGAAGCACGCTCTTGCTTTCTAGAGTCTCTAATAAAGCAGGTAATCTGAGTGTGCCCAAAACAAAAGAACGGTGTTTCCTACACCTACGGACCATATGTAGTCCAAATCTGCTTCTGAAACTGATACAATGCACTGGTCCTCTAACATCCAATGCTTGTCAGTTAAGATGAGAAAGGTGTGATCTTCGTGAATGATGTAGTTCGTTTGAGCAGAAAAGTGACTGCCCTTACCTGAAACGAAGTCTTGCTTGTGGGAAGACTCAGAGCCTGGGATTTAACTCCATTTCTGAAGTGAAACACACAGCAGTGTTCTCATCCATTGATCACACTCTGCTTTAGAACAAGAAGCACGCTCTTGCTTTCTAGAGTCTCTAAGACAGCAGGAAACGTGAGTGCACTGAGAACAAAAGAACGGTGTTTCCTACACATACTGAACATATCTAGTCCAACTCTCCTTCTTAAACTGATACAAAGCACTGGTCCTTTAACATCCAATGCTTGTCAGTTAAGATGAGAAACATGTGAGCTTTGAGAATGATGTATTTGCTTTGAACTGAAAAGTGACTGCCCTTACCTGTAACGAAGTCTTGCTTGTAGTAAGACACAGAGCCTGGGATCTAACTCCATCTCTGAAGGGAAACACACAGCAGAGTTCTCCTCCATGGATCACACTCTGCTTTAGAGCAAGAAGCACGCTCTTGCTGTCTAAAGTCTCTAATACAGCAGGTAATCTGAGTGTGCCCAGAAGAAAAGAACGGTGTTTCCTACACATACGGACCATATGTAGTCCAAATCTGCTTCTGAAACTGATACAATGCACTGGTCCTCTAACATCCAATGCTTGTCAGTTAAGATGGGAAACGTGTGAGCTTCATGAACGATGTAGTTCGTTTGAGCAGAAAAGTGACTGCCCTTACCTTAAACGAAGTCTTGCTTGTAGGAAGACACAGAGTCTTGGATTTATCTCCATTTCTGAAGGGAAACACACAGCATAGTTCTCTTCCATGGATCACAATCTGCTTTAGAGCGATAAGCACGCTCTTGCTTTCTAAAGTCTCTAAGACAGCAGGAAACGTGAGTGCGCTGAGACAAAATAACGGTGTTTCCTACACATACGGACCATATCTAGTACAACTCTGTTTCTGAAACTGACACAAAGCACTGGTCCGCTAACATCCAATGCTTGTCAGTTAAGATGAGAAACGTGTGAGCTTGGAGAATGATGTAGTTCCTTTGAACTGAAAAGTGACTGCCCTTACCTGTAACGAAGTCTTGCTTGTAGTAAGACACAGAGCCTGTGATTTAACTCCATCTCTGAAGGGAAACACACAGCAGAGTTCTCATCCATGGATCACACTCTGCTTTAGAGCGAGAAGTACCCTCTTGCTTTCTGGAGTCTGTAACACAGCAGGAAACCTGAGTGCGCTGCGAACAAAAGAACGGTGTTTCCTACACATACGGACCATATCTAGTCCAACTCTGCTTCTGAAACTGATACACAGCACTGGTCCTCTAATATCCAATGCTTGTCTGTTAAGATGAGAAACGTGTGAGCTTCGTGAACGATGTAGTTCGTTTGAGCTGACAAGTGACTGCCCTTACCTGAAACGAAGTCTTGCTTATAGGAAGACACAGAGCCTGGGATTTAACTCCATTTCTGAATGGAAACACACAGCATAGTTCTCACCCATGGATCACACTCTGCTTTATAGCAAGAAGCACGCTCTTGCTTTCTAGGGTCTCTAATACAGCAGGAAATCTGAGTGTGCCCAGAACAAAAGAACGGTGTTTCCTACACATACGGACCATATCTAGTCCAACTCTTCTTCTGAAACTGATACAAAGCACTGGTCCTCTAACATCCAATGCTTGTCCATTAAGATGGGAAACGTGTGAGCTTCATGAACGATGTAGTTCGTTTGAGCAGGAAAGTGACTGCCCTTACCTGAAACGAAGTCTTGCTTTTAGGAAGACACAGAGTCTGGGATTTAACTCCATTTCTGAAGTGAAACACACAGCAGTGTTCTCCTCCATTGTTCACACTCTGCTTAAGAACAAGAAGCACGCTCTTGCTTTCTAGAGTCTCTAAGACAGCAGGAAACGTGAGTGCGCTGAGAACAAAAGAACGGTGTTTCCTACACATACGGACCATATCTAGTCTAACTCTGTTTCTGAAACTGACAAAAAGCACTGGTCCTCTAACATCCAATGCTTGTCAGTTAAGATGAGAAACGTGTGAGCTTCGTGAACGATGTAATTCGTTTGAGCTGACAAGTGACTGCCCTCACCTGAAACGAAGTCTTGCTTATAGGAAGACACAGAGCCTGGGATTTAACTCCATCTCTGAAGGGAAGGACACAGCAGATTTCTCATCCATGGATCACACTCTGCTTTAGAGCGAGAAGCACGCTCTTGCTTTCTAGAGTCTCTAATAAAGCAGGTAATCTGAGTGTGCCCAGAACAAAAGAACGGTGTTTCCTACACCTACGGACCATATGTAGTCCAAACCTGCTTCTGAAACTGATACAATGCACTGGTCCTCTAACATCCAATGCTTGTCAGTTAAGATGAGAAACGTGTGATCTTCGTGAATGATGTAGTTCGTTTGAGCAGAAAAGTGACTGCCCTTACGTGAAACGAAGTCTTGCTTGTGGGAATACTCAGAGCCTGGGATTTAACTCCATTTAGAAGTGAAACACACAGCAGTGTTCTCATCCATTGAACACACTCTGCTTTAAAACAAGAAGCACGCTCTTGCTTTCTAGAGTCTCTAAGACAGCAGGAAACGTGAGTGCGCTGCGAACAAAAGAATGGTGTTTCCTACACATACGGACCATATCTAGTCCAACTCTGCTTCTGACACTGATACAAAGCACTGGTCCTCTAACATCCAATGCTTGTCAGTTAAGATGAGAAACGTGTGAGCTTTGAGAATGATGTAGTTCCTTTGAACTGAAAAGTGTCTGCCCTTACCTGTAACGAAGTCTTGCTTGTAGTAAGACACAGAGCCTGGGCTTTAACTCCATCTCTGAAGGGAAACACAGAGCAGAGTTCTCATCCATGGATCACACTCTGCTTTAGAGCGAGAAGCACGCTCTTGCTTTCTAAAATCTCTAAGACAGCAGGATACGTGAGTGCGCTGAGAACATTATAACGGTGTTTCCTACACATATGGACCATATCTAGTCTAACTCTGTTTCTGAAACTGACAAAAAGCACTGGTCCTCTAACATCCAATGCTTGTCAGTTAAGATGAGAAACGTGTGAGCTTTGTGAACGATGTAATTCGTTTGAGCTGACAAGTGACTGCCCTCACCTGAAACGAAGTCTTGCTTATAGGAAGACACAGAGCCTGGGATTTAACTCCATCTCTGAAGGGAAGGACACAGCAGATTTCTCATCCATGGATCACACTCTGCTTTAGAGCGAGAAGCACGCTCTTGCTTTCTAGAGTCTCTAATATAGCAGGTAATTTGAGTGTGCCCAGAACAAAAGAACGGTGTTTCTTACACCTACGAACCATATGTAGTCCAAATCTGCTTCTGAAACTGATACAATGCACTGGTCCTCTAACATCCAATGCTTGTCAGTTAAGATGAGAAACGTGTGATCTTTGTGAATGATGTAGTTCGTTTGAGCAGAAAAGTGACTGCCCTTACCTGAAACGAAGTCTTGCTTGTGGGAATACTCAGAGCCTGGGATTTAACTCCATTTCTGAAGTGAAACACACAGCCGTGTTCTCATCCATTGAACACACTCTGCTTTAAAACAAGAAGCACGCTCTTGCTTTCTAGAGTCTCTAAGACAGCAGGAAACGTGAGTGCGCTGCGAACAAAAGAACGGTGTTTCCTACACATACGGACCATATCTAGTGCAACTCTGCTTCTGACACTGATACAAAGCACTGGTCCTCTAACATCCAAAGCTTGTCAGTTAAGATGAGAAACGTGTGAGCTTTGAGAATGATGTAGTTCCTTTGAACTGAAAAGTGACTGCCCTTACCTGTAACGAAGTCTTGCTTGTAGTAAGACACAGAGCCTGGGATTTAACTCCATCTCTGAAGGGAAACACACAGCAGAGTTCTCATCCATGGATCACACTCTGCTTTAGAGCGAGAAGTACGCTCTTGCTTTCTGGAGTCTCTAACACAGCAGGAAACGTGAGTGCTCTGCGAACAAAAGAACGGTGTTTCCTACACATACGGACCATATCTAGTCCAACTCTGCTTCTGAAACTGATACAAAGCACTGGTCCTCTAATATCCAATGCTTGTCTGTTAAGATGAGAAACGTGTGAGCTTCGTGAACGATGTAGTTCGTTTGAGCTCACAAGTGACTGCCCTTACCTGAAACAAAGTCTTGCTTATAGGTAGACACAGAGCCTGGGATTTAACTCCATTTCTGAATGGAAACACACAGCATAGTTCTCACCCATGGATCACACTCTGCTTTCCAGCAAGAAGCACGCTCTTGCTTTCTAGAGTCTCTAATACACCAGGAAATTTGAGTGTGCCCAGAACAAAAGAAAGGAGTTTCATACACATACGGACCATATGTAGTCCAACTCTTCTTCTGAAACTGATACAAAGCACTGGTCCTCTAACATCCAATGCTTGTCAGTTAAGTTGGGAAACGTGTGAGCTTCATGAACGATGTAGTTCGTTTGAGCAGGAAAGTGACTGCCCTTACCTTAAACGAAGTCTTGCTTTTAGGAAGACACAGAGTCTGGGATTTAACTCCATTTCTGAAGTGAAACACACAGCAGTGTTCTCCTCCATTGATCACACTCTGCTTAAGAACAAGAAGCACGCTCTTGCTTTCTAGAGTCTCTAAGACAGCAGGAAACGTGAGTGCGCTGAGAACAAAAGAACGGTGTTTCCTACACATAGGGACCATATCTAGTCCAACTCTGCTTCTGACACTGATACAAAGCACTGGTCTTCTAACATCCAATGCTTGTCTGTTAAGATGAGAAACGTGTGAGCTTCGTGAACGATGTAGTTCGTTTGAGCTGACAAGTGACTGCCCTTACCTGAAACGAAGTCTTGCTTATAGGAAGACACAGAGCCTGGGATTTAACTCCATTTCTGAATGGAAACACACAGCATAGTTCTCACCCATGGATCACACTCTGCTTTACAGCAAGAATCACGCTCTTGCTTTCTAGAGTCTCTAATACAGCAGGAAATCTGAGTGTGCCCAGAACAAAAGAATGGAGTTTCGTACACATACGGACCATTTGTAGTCCAACTCTTCTTCTGAAACTGATACAAAGCACTGGTCCTCTAACATCCAATGCTTGTCAGTTAAGATGAGAAACGTGTGAGCTTTGAGAATGATGTATTTGCTTTGAACTGAAAAGTGACTGCCCTTACCTGTAACGAAGTCTTGCTTGTAGTAAGACACAGAGCCTGGGATCTAACTCCATCTCTGAAGGGAAACACACAGCAGAGTTCTCATCCATGGATCACACTCTGCTTTAGAGCGAGAAGCACGCTCTTGCTTTCTAAAGTCTCTAATACAGCAGGTAATCTGAGTGTGCCCAGAAGAAAAGAACGGTGTTTCCTATACATACGGACCATATGTAGTCCAAATCTGCAAATGAAACTGAAACAATGCACTGGTCCTCTAACATCCAATGCTTGTCAGTTAAGATGGGAAACGTGTGAGCTTCATGAACGATGTAGTTCGTTTGAATAGAAAAGTGACTGCCCTTACCTTAAACGAAGTCTTGCTTGTAGGAAGACACAGAGTCTGGGATTTAACTCTATTTCTGAAGGGAAACACACAGCATAGTTCCCTTCCATGGATCACAATCTGCTTTAGAGCGATAAGCACGCTCTTGCTTTCTAAAGTCTCAAAGGCAGCAGGAAACGTGAGTGTGCTGAGAACAAAAGAACGCTGTTTCCTACAAATACGGACATTGTATAGTCCAACTCTGCTTCTGAAACTGACACAAAGCACTGGTCCTCTAAAATCCAATGCTTGTCTGTTAAGATGAGAAACGTGTGAGCTTCATGATCGATGTAGTTCGTTTGAGCAGAAAAGTGACTGCCCTTACCTGAAACGAAGTCTTGCTTGTAGGAAGACTCAGAGCCTGTGATTTAACTCCATTTCTGAAGTGAAACACACAGCAGTGTAATCATCCATTGATCACACTCTGCTTTAGAACAAGAAGCACGCTCTTGCTTTCTGAAGTCTCTAAGGCAGCAGGAAACGTGAGTGTGCTGAGAACAAAAGAACGCTGTTTCCTACAAATACGGACATTATATAGTCCAACTCTGCTTCTGAAACTGACAAAAAGCACTGGTCCTCTAAAATCCAATGCTTGTCTGTTAAGATGAGAAACGTGTGAGCTTCGTGAACGATGTAGTTCCTTTCAGCTGAAAAGTGACTGCCCTTACTTGAAAAGAAGTCTTGCCTGTAGGAAGACACAGAGCCTGGGATTTCACTCAATTTCTGAAGGGAAACACACAGCATAGTTCTCACACTTGGATCACACTCTGCTTTACAGCAAGAATCACGCTCTTGCTTTCTAGAGTCTCTAATACAGCAGGAAATCTGAGTGTGCCCAGAACAAAAGATCGGAGTTTCGTACACATACGGACCATATGCAGTCCAACTCTTCTTCTGAAACTGATACAAAGCACTGGTCCTCTAACATCCAATGCTTCTCAGTTAAGATGGGAAACGTGTGATCTTCATGAACGATGTAGTTCGTTTGAGCAGAAAAGTGACTGCCCTTACCTTAAACGAAGTCTTGCTTGTAGGAAGACACAGATTCTGGGATTTTACTCCATTTCTGAAGGGAAACACACAGCTTAGTTCTCCTCCATGGATCACAATCTGCTTTAGAGCGAGAAGCACGCTCTTGCTTTCTGGAGTCTCTAACACAGCAGGAAACGTGAGTGCTCTGCGAACAAAAGAACGGTGTTTCCTACACATACGGACCATATCTAGTCCAACTCTGCTTCTGAAACTGATACAAAGCACTGGTCCTCTAATATCCAATGCTTGTCTGTTAAGATGAGAAACGTGTGAGCTTCGTGAACGATGTAGTTCGTTTGAGCTCACAAGTGACTGCCCTTACCTGAAACAAAGTCTTGCTTATAGGTAGACACAGAGCCTGGGATTTAACTCCATTTCTGAATGGAAACACACAGCATAGTTCTCACCCATGGATCACACTCTGCTTTCCAGCAAGAAGCACGCTCTTGCTTTCTAGAGTCTCTAATACAGCAGGAAATTTGAGTGTGCCCAGAACAAAAGAAAGGAGTTTCATACACATACGGACCATATGTAGTCCAACTCTTCTTCTGAAACTGATACAAAGCACTGGTCCTCTAACATCCAATGCTTGTCAGTTAAGTTGGGAAACGTGTGAGCTTCATGAACGATGTAGTTCGTTTGAGCAGGAAAGTGACTGCCCTTACCTTAAACGAAGTCTTGCTTTTAGGAAGACACAGAGTCTGGGATTTAACTCCATTTCTGAAGTGAAACACACAGCAGTGTTCTCCTCCATTGATCACACTCTGCTTAAGAACAAGAAGCACGCTCTTGCTTTCTAGAGTCTCTAAGACAGCAGGAAACGTGAGTGCGCTGAGAAAAAAAGAACGGTGTTTCCTACACATAGGGACCATATCTAGTCCAACTCTGCTTCTGACACTGATACAAAGCACTGGTCCTCTAACATCCAATGCTTGTCTGTTAAGATGAGAAACGTGTGAGCTTCGTGAACGATGTAGTTCGTTTGAGCTGACAAGTGACTACCCTTACCTGAAACGAAGTCTTGCTTATAGGAAGACACAGAGCCTGGGATTTAACTCCATTTCTGAATGGAAACACACAGCATAGTTCTCACCCATGGATCACACTCTGCTTTACAGCAAGAATCACGCTCTTGCTTTCTAGAGTCTCTAATACAGCAGGAAATCTGAGTGTGCCCAGAACAAAAGAATGGAGTTTCGTACACATACGGACCATTTGTAGTCCAACTCTTCTTCTGAAACTGATACAAAGCACTGGTCCTCTAACATCCAATGCTTGTCAGTTAAGATGAGAAACGTGTGAGCTTTGAGAATGATGTATTTGCTTTGAACTGAAAAGTGACTGCCCTTACCTGTAACGAAGTCTTGCTTGTAGTAAGACACAGAGCCTGGGATCTAACTCCATCTCTGAAGGGAAACACACAGCAGAGTTCTCATCCATGGATCACACTCTGCTTTAGAGCGAGAAGCACGCTCTTGCTTTCTAAAGTCTCTAATACAGCAGGTAATCTGAGTGTGCCCAGAAGAAAAGAACGGTGTTTCTTACACCTACGAACCATATGTAGTCCAAATCTGCTTCTGAAACTGATACAATGCACTGGTCCTCTAACATCCAATGCTTGTCAGTTAAGATGAGAAACGTGTGATCTTTGTGAATGATGTAGTTCGTTTGAGCAGAAAAGTGACTGCCCTTACCTGAAACGAAGTCTTGCTTGTGGGAATACTCAGAGCCTGGGATTTAACTCCATTTCTGAAGTGAAACACACAGCCGTGTTCTCATCCATTGAACACACTCTGCTTTAAAACAAGAAGCACGCTCTTGCTTTCTAGAGTCTCTAAGACAGCAGGAAACGTGAGTGCGCTGCGAACAAAAGAACGGTGTTTCCTACACATACGGACCATATCTAGTGCAACTCTGCTTCTGACACTGATACAAAGCACTGGTCCTCTAACATCCAAAGCTTGTCAGTTAAGATGAGAAACGTGTGAGCTTTGAGAATGATGTAGTTCCTTTGAACTGAAAAGTGACTGCCCTTACCTGTAACGAAGTCTTGCTTGTAGTAAGACACAGAGCCTGGGATTTAACTCCATCTCTGAAGGGAAACACACAGCAGAGTTCTCATCCATGGATCACACTCTGCTTTAGAGCGAGAAGTACGCTCTTGCTTTCTGGAGTCTCTAACACAGCAGGAAACGTGAGTGCTCTGGGAACAAAAGAACGGTGTTTCCTACACATACGGACCATATCTAGTCCAACTCTGCTTCTGAAACTGATACAAAGCACTGGTCCTCTAATATCCAATGCTTGTCTGTTAAGATGAGAAACGTGTGAGCTTCGTGAACGATGTAGTTCGTTTGAGCTCACAAGTGACTGCCCTTACCTGAAACAAAGTCTTGCTTATAGGTAGACACAGAGCCTGGGATTTAACTCCATTTCTGAATGGAAACACACAGCATAGTTCTCACCCATGGATCACACTCTGCTTTACAGCAAGAATCACGCTCTTGCTTTCTAGAGTCTCTAATACAGCAGGAAATCTGAGTGTGCCCAGAACAAAAGAATGGAGTTTCGTACACATACGGACCATTTGTAGTCCAACTCTTCTTCTGAAACTGATACAAAGCACTGGTCCTCTAACATCCAATGCTTGTCAGTTAAGATGAGAAACGTGTGAGCTTTGAGAATGATGTATTTGCTTTGAACTGAAAAGTGACTGCCCTTACCTGTAACGAAGTCTTGCTTGTAGTAAGACACAGAGCCTGGGATCTAACTCCATCTCTGAAGGGAAACACACAGCAGAGTTCTCATCCATGGATCACACTCTGCTTTAGAGCGAGAAGCACGCTCTTGCTTTCTAAAGTCTCTAATACAGCAGGTAATCTGAGTGTGCCCAGAAGAAAAGAACGGTGTTTCCTATACATACGGACCATATGTAGTCCAAATCTGCAAATGAAACTGAAACAATGCACTGGTCCTCTAACATCCAATGCTTGTCAGTTAAGATGGGAAACGTGTGAGCTTCATGAACGATGTAGTTCGTTTGAGCAGAAAAGTGACTGCCCTTACCTTAAACGAAGTCTTGCTTGTAGGAAGACACAGAGTCTGGGATTTAACTCTATTTCTGAAGGGAAACACACAGCATAGTTCTCTTCCATGGATCACAATCTGCTTTAGAGCGATAAGCACGCTCTTGCTTTCTAAAGTCTCTAAGGCAGCAGGAAACGTGAGTGTGCTGAGAACAAAAGAACGCTGTTTCCTACAAATACGGACATTGTATAGTCCAACTCTGCTTCTGAAACTGACACAAAGCACTGGTCCTCTAAAATCCAATGCTTGTCTGTTAAGATGAGAAACGTGTGAGCTTCATGATCGATGTAGTTCGTTTGAGCAGAAAAGTGACTGCCCTTACCTGAAACGAAGTCTTGCTTGTAGGAAGACTCAGAGCCTGGGATTTAACTCCATTTCTGAAGTGAAACACACAGCAGTGTAATCATCCATTGATCACACTCTGCTTTAGAACAAGAAGCACGCTCTTGCTTTCTGAAGTCTCTAAGGCAGCAGGAAACGTGAGTGTGCTGAGAACAAAAGAACGCTGTTTCCTACAAATACGGACATTATATAGTCCAACTCTGCTTCTGAAACTGACAAAAAGCACTGGTCCTCTAAAATCCAATGCTTGTCTGTTAAGATGAGAAACGTGTGAGCTTCGTGAACGATGTAGTTCCTTTCAGCTGAAAAGTGACTGCCCTTACTTGAAAAGAAGTCTTGCCTGTAGGAAGACACAGAGCCTGGGATTTCACTCAATTTCTGAAGGGAAACACACAGCATAGTTCTCACACTTGGATCACACTCTGCTTTACAGCAAGAATCACGCTCTTGCTTTCTAGAGTCTCTAATACAGCAGGAAATCTGAGTGTGCCCAGAACAAAAGATCGGAGTTTCGTACACATACGGACCATATGTAGTCCAACTCTTCTTCTGAAACTGATACAAAGCACTGGTCCTCTAACATCCAATGCTACTCAGTTAAGATGGGAAACGTGTGATCTTCATGAACGATGTAGTTCGTTTGAGCAGAAAAGTGACTGCCCTTACCTTAAACGAAGTCTTGCTTGTAGGAAGACACAGATTCTGGGATTTTACTCCATTTCTGAAGGGAAACACACAGCTTAGTTCTCCTCCATGGATCACAATCTGCTTTAGAGCGAGAAGCACGCTCTTGCTTTCTAAAGTCTCTAAGACAGCAGTAATGTGAGTGCGCTGAGAACAAAAGTACGGTGTTTCCTACACATACGGGCCATATCTAGTCCAACTCTGTTTCTGAAACTGACACAAAGCACTGGTCCTCTAACATCCAATGCTTGTCAGTTAAGATGAGAAACGTGTGAGCTTTGAGAATGATGTAGTTCCTTTTAACTGAAACGTGACTGCCCTTACCTGTAACAAAGTCTTTCTTGTAGTAAGAAACAGAGCCTGGGATTTAACTCCATCTCTGAAGGGAAACTCACAGCAGAGTTCTCATCCATGGATCACACTCTGCTTTAGAGCGAGAAGCACGCTATTGCTTTCTAGAGTCTCTAATACAGCAGGTAATCTGAGTGTGCCCAGAACAAAAGAACAGTGTTTCCTAGACATACGGAAAATATGTAGTCCAAATCTGCTTCTGAAACTGATACAATGCACTGGTCCTCTAACATTCAATGCTTGTCAGTTAAGATGAGAAATGTGTGATCTTCGTGAACAATGTAGTTCGTTTGAGCAGAAAAGTGACTGCCCTTACCTGAAACGAAGTCTTGCTTGTAGGAAGACTCAGAGCCTGGGATTTAACTCCATCTCTGAAGGGAAACACACAGCAGAGTTCTCATCCATGGATCACACTCTGCTTTACAGCGAGAAGTACGCTCTTGCTTTCTGGGGTCTCTAATACAGCAGGAAACGTGAGTGCGCTGCGAACAAAAGAACGGTGTTTCCTACACATACGGACCATATCTAGTCCAACTCTGCTTCTGAAACTGATACAAAGCACTGGTCCTCTAATATCCAATGCTTGTCTGTTAAGATGAGAAACGTGTGAGCTTTGTTAACGATGTAGTTCGTTTGAGCTGACAAGTGACTGCCCTTACCTGAAACGAAATCTTGCTTGTAGGAAGACACAGAGCCTGCGATTTAACTCCATTTCTGAATGGAAACAAACAGCATAGTTCTCACCCATGGAACACACTCTGCTTTACAGCAAGAAGCACGCTCTTGCTTTCTAGAGTCTCTAATACAGCAGGAAATCTGAGTGTGCACAGAACAAAAGAAAGGAGTTTCGTACACATACGGACCATATGTAGTCCAACTCTTCTTCTGAAACTGATACAAAGCACTGGTCCTCTAACATCCAATGCTTGTCAGTTAAGATGAGAAACGTGTGAGCTTAATGAACGATGTAGTTCGTTTGAGCAGGAAAGTGACTGCCCTTAACTTAAAGGAAGTCTTGCATTTAGGAAGACACAGAGTCTGGGATTTAACTCCATTTCTGAAGTGAAACACACAGCAGTGTTCTCCTCCATTGATCACACTCTGCTTAAGAACAAGAGGCACGCTCTTGCTTTCTAAGAAACGTGAGTGCGCTGAGAACAAAAGAACGGTGTTTCCTACACATACGGACCATATCTAGACCAACTCTGTTTCTGAAACTGACACAAAGCACTGGTCCTCTAACATCCAATGCTTGTCAGTTAAGATGAGAAACGTGTGAGCTTTGAGAATGATGTAGTTCCTTTGAACTGAAAAGTGTCTGCCCTTACCTGTAACGAAGTCTTGCTTGTAGTAAGACACAGAGCCTGGGATTGACTCCATCTCTGAAGGGAAACACAGAGCAGAGTTCTCATCCATGGATCACACTCTGCTTTAGAGCGAGAAGCACACTCTTGCTTTCTGGAGTCTCTAACACAGCAGGAAACGTGAGTGCGCTGAGAACAAAAGAACGGTGTTTCCTACACATACGGACCATATCTAGTCTAACTCTGTTTCTGAAACTGACAAAAAGCACTGGTCCTCTAACATCCAATGCTTGTCAGTTAAGATGAGAAACGTGTGAGCTTCGTGAACGATGTAATTCGTTTGAGCTGACAAGTGACTGCCCTCACCTGAAACGAAGTCTTGCTTATAGGAAGACACAGAGCCTGGGATTTAACTCCATCTCTGAAGGGAAGGACACAGCAGATTTCTCATCCATAGATCAAACTCTGCTTTAGAGCGAGAAGCACGCTCTTGCTTTCTAGAGTCTCTAATGAAGCAGGTAATCTGAGTGTGCCCAAAACAAAAGAACGGTGTTTCCTACACCTACGGACCATATGTAGTCCAAATCTGCTTCTGAAACTGATACAATGCACTGGTCCTCTAACATCCAATGCTTGTCAGTTAAGATGAGAAACGTGTGATCTTAGTGAATGATGTAGTACGTTTGAGCAGAAAAGTGACTGCCCTTACCTGAAACGAAGTCTTGCTTGTGGGAAGACTCAGAGCCTGGGATTTAACTCCATTTCTGAAGTGAAACACACAGCAGTGTTCTCATCCATTGATCACACTCTGCTTTAGAACAAGAAGCACGCTCTTGCTTTCTAGAGTCTCTAAGACAGCAGGAAACGTGAGTGCACTGAGAACAAAAGAACGGTGTTTCCTACACATACTGAACATATCTAGTCCAACTCTCCTTCTTAAACTGATACAAAGCACTGGTCCTTTAACATCCAATGCTTGTCAGTTAAGATGAGAAACATGTGAGCTTTGAGAATGATGTATTTGCTTTGAACTGAAAAGTGACTGCCCTTACCTGTAACGAAGTCTTGCTTGTAGTAAGACACAGAGCCTGGGATCTAACTCCATCTCTGAAGGGAAACACACAGCAGAGTTCTCCTCCATGGATCACACTCTGCTTTAGAGCGAGAAGCATGCTCTTGCTGTCTAAAGTCTCTAATACAGCAGGTAATGTGAGTGTGCCCAGAAGAAAAGAACGGTGTTTCCTACACATACGGACCATATGTAGTCCAAATCTGCTTCTGAAACTGATACAATGCACTGGTCCTCTAACATCCAATGCTTGTCAGTTAAGATGGGAAACGTGTGAGCTTCATGAACGATGTAGTTCGTTTGAGCAGAAAAGTGACTGCCCTTACCTTAAACGAAGTCTTGCTTGTAGGAAGACACAGAGTCTGGGATTTAACTCCATTTCTGAAGGGAAACACACAGCATAGTTCTCTTCCATGGATCACAATCTGCTTTAGAGCGATAAGCACGCTCTTGCTTTCTAAAGTCTCTAAGACAGCAGGAAACGTGAGTGCGCTGAGACAAATAACGGTGTTTCCTACACATTCGGACCATATCTAGTACAACTCTGTTTCTGAAACTGACACAAAGCACTGGTCCGCTAACATCCAATGCTTGTCAGTTAAGATGAGAAACGTGTGAGCTTCGTGAACGATGTAGTTCGTTTGAGCTGACAAGTGACTACCCTCACCTGAAACGAAGTCTTGCTTATAGGAAGACACAGAGCCTCGGATTTAACTCCATCTCTGAATGGAAACACACAGCAGATTTCTCATCCATGGATCACACTGTGCTTTAGAGCGAGAAGCACGCTCTTGCTTTCTAGAGTCTCTAATAAAGCAGGTAATCTGAGTGTGCCCAGAACAAAAGAACGGTGTTTCCTACACCTACGGACCATATGTAGTCCATATCTGCTTTTGAAACTGATACAATGCACTGGTCCTCTAACATCCAATGCTTGTCAGTTAAGATCTGAAACGTGTGATCTTTGTGAATGATGTAGTTCGTTTGAGCAGGAAAGTGACTGCACTTACCTGAAACAAAGTCTTGCTTGTAGGAAGTCTCAGAGCCTGGGATTTAACTCCATTTCTGAAGTGAAACACACAGCAGTGTTCTCCTCCATTGATCACACTCTGCTTTAGAACAAGAAGCACGCTCTTGCTTTCTAGAGTCTCTAAGACAGCAGGAAACGTGAGTGCGCTGAGAACAAAAGAACGGTGTTTCCTACACATACGGACCATATCTAGTCCAACTCTGTTTCTGAAACTGATACAAAGCACTGGTCCTCTAACATGCAATGCTTGTCAGTTAAGATGAGAAACGTGTGAGCTTGGAGAATGATGTAGTTCCTTTGAACTGAAAAGTGACTGCCCTTACCTGTAACGAAGTCTTGCTTGTAGTAAGACACAGAGCCTGTGATTTAACTCCATCTCTGAAGGGAAACACACAGCAGAGTTCTCATCCATGGATCACACTCTGCTTTAGAGCGAGAAGTACCCTCTTGCTTTCTGGAGTCTGTAACACAGCAGGAAACCTGAGTGCGCTGCGAACAAAAGAACGGTGTTTCCTACACATACGGACCATATCTAGTCCAACTCTGCTTCTGAAACTGATACAAAGCACTGGTCCTCTAATATCCAATGCTTGTCTGTTAAGATGAGAAACGTGTGAGCTTCGTTAACGATGTAGTTCGTTTGAGCTGACAAGTGACTGCCCTTACCTGAAACGAAATCTTGCTTGTAGGAAGACACAGAGCCTGCGATTTAACTCCATTTCTGAATGGAAACAAACAGCATAGTTCTCACCCATGGAACACACTCTGCTTTACAGCAAGAATCACGCTCTTGCTTTCTAGAGTCTCTAATACAGCAGGAAATCTGAGTGTGCACAGAACAAAAGAAAGGAGTTTCGTACACATACGGACCATATGTAGTCCAACTCTTCTTCTGAAACTGATACAAAGCACTGGTCCTCTAACATCCAATGCTTGTCAGTTAAGATGAGAAACGTGTGAGCTTAATGAACGATGTAGTTCGTTTGAGCAGGAAAGTGACTGCCCTTAACTTAAAGGAAGTCTTGCATTTAGTAAGACACAGAGTCTGGGATTTAACTCCATTTCTGAAGTGAAACACACAGCAGTGTTCTCCTCCATTGATCACACTCTGCTTAAGAACAAGAGGCACGCTCTTGCTTTCTAGAGTCTCTAAGACAGCAAGAAACGTGAGTGCGCTGAGAACAAAAGAACGGTGTTTCCTACACATACGGACCATATCTAGTCCAACTCTGTTTCTGAAACTGACACAAAGCACTGGTCCTCTAACATCCAATGCTTCTCAGTTAAGATGAGAAACGTGTGAGCTTTGAGAATGATGTAGTTCCTTTGAACTGAAAAGTGTCTGCCCTTACCTGTAACGAAGTCTTGCTTGTAGTAAGACACAGAGCCTGGGATTGACTCCATCTCTGAAGGGAAACACAGAGCAGAGTTCTCATCCATGGATCACACTCTGCTTTAGAGCGAGAAGCACACTCTTGCTTTCTGGAGTCTCTAACACAGCAGGAAACGTGAGTGCGAAGAGAACAAAAGAACGGTGTTTCCTACACATACGGACCATATCTAGTCTAACTCTGTTTCTGAAACTGACAAAAAGCACTGGTCCTCTAACATCCAATGCTTGTCAGTTAAGATGAGAAACGTGTGAGCTTCGTGAACGATGTAATTCGTTTGAGCTGACAAGTGACTGCCCTCACCTGAAACGAAGTCTTGCTTATAGGAAGACACAGAGCCTGGGATTTAACTCCATCTCTGAAGGGAAGGACACAGCAGATTTCTCATCCATAGATCAAACTCTGCTTTAGAGCGAGAAGCACGCTCTTGCTTTCTAGAGTCTCTAATGAAGCAGGTAATCTGAGTGTGCCCAAAATAAAAGAACGGTGTTTCCTACACCTACGGACCATATGTAGTCCAAATCTGCTTCTGAAACTGATACAATGCACTGGTCCTCTAACATCCAATGCTTGTCAGTTAAGATGAGAAACGTGTGATCTTAGTGAATGATGTAGTTCGTTTGAGCAGAAAAGTGACTGCCCTTACCTGAAACGAAGTCTTGCTTGTGGGAAGACTCAGAGCCTGGGATTTAACTCCATTTCTGAAGTGAAACACACAGCAGTGTTCTCATCCATTGATCACACTCTGCTTTAGAACAAGAAGCACGCTCTTGCTTTCTAGAGTCTCTAAGACAGCAGGAAACGTGAGTGCACTGAGAACAAAAGAACGGTGTTTCCTACACATACTGAACATATCTAGTCCAACTCTCCTTCTTAAACTGATACAAAGCACTGGTCCTTTAACATCCAATGCTTGTCAGTTAAGATGAGAAACATGTGAGCTTTGAGAATGATGTATTTGCTTTGAACTGAAAAGTGACTGCCCTTACCTGTAACGAAGTCTTGCTTGTAGTAAGACACAGAGCCTGGGATCTAACTCCATCTCTGAAGGGAAACACACAGCAGAGTTCTCCTCCATGGATCACACTCTGCTTTAGAGCGAGAAGCACGCTCTTGCTGTCTAAAGTCTCTAATACAGCAGGTAATGTGAGTGTGCCCAGAAGAAAAGAACGGTGTTTCCTACACATACGGACCATATGTAGTCCAAATCTGCTTCTGAAACTGATACAATGCACTGGTCCTCTAACATCCAATGCTTGTCAGTTAAGATGGGAAACGTGTGAGCTTCATGAACGATGTAGTTCGTTTGAGCAGAAAAGTGACTGCCCTTACCTTAAACGAAGTCTTGCTTGTAGGAAGACACAGAGTCTGGGATTTAACTCCATTTCTGAAGGGAAACACACAGCATAGTTCTCTTCCATGGATCACAATCTGCTTTAGAGCGATAAGCACGCTCTTGCTTTCTAAAGTCTCTAAGACAGCAGGAAACGTGAGTGCGCTGAGACAAATAACGGTGTTTCCTACACATTCGGACCATATCTAGTACAACTCTGTTTCTGAAACTGACACAAAGCACTGGTCCGCTAACATCCAATGCTTGTCAGTTAAGATGAGAAACGTGTGAGCTTCGTGAACGATGTAGTTCGTTTGAGCTGACAAGTGACTACCCTCACCTGAAACGAAGTCTTGCTTATAGGAAGACACAGAGCCTCGGATTTAACTCCATCTCTGAATGGAAACACACAGCAGATTTCTCATCCATGGATCACACTGTGCTTTAGAGCGAGAAGCACGCTCTTGCTTTCTAGAGTCTCTAATAAAGCAGGTAATCTGAGTGTGCCCAGAACAAAAGAACGGTGTTTCCTACACCTACGGACCATATGTAGTCCATATCTGCTTTTGAAACTGATACAATGCACTGGTCCTCTAACATCCAATGCTTGTCAGTTAAGATCTGAAACGTGTGATCTTTGTGAATGATGTAGTTCGTTTGAGCAGGAAAGTGACTGCACTTACCTGAAACAAAGTCTTGCTTGTAGGAAGTCTCAGAGCCTGGGATTTAACTCCATTTCTGAAGTGAAACACACAGCAGTGTTCTCCTCCATTGATCACACTCTGCTTTAGAACAAGAAGCACGCTCTTGCTTTCTAGAGTCTCTAAGACAGCAGGAAACGTGAGTGCGCTGAGAACAAAAGAACGGTGTTTCCTACACATACGGACCATATCTAGTCCAACTCTGTTTCTGAAACTGATACAAAGCACTGGTCCTCTAACATCCAATGCTTGTCAGTTAAGATGAGAAACGTGTGAGCTTGGAGAATGATGTAGTTCCTTTGAACTGAAAAGTGACTGCCCTTACCTGTAACGAAGTCTTGCTTGTAGTAAGACACAGAGCCTGTGATTTAACTCCATCTCTGAAGGGAAACACACAGCAGAGTTCTCATCCATGGATCACACTCTGCTTTAGAGCGAGAAGTACGCTCTTGCTTTCTGGAGTCTCTAACACAGCAGGAAACCTGAGTGCGCTGCGAACAAAAGAACGGTGTTTCCTACACATACGGACCATATCTAGTCCAACTCTGCTTCTGAAACTGATACACAGCACTGGTCCTCTAATATCCAATGCTTGTCTGTTAAGATGAGAAACGTGTGAGCTTCGTGAACGATGTAGTTCGTTTGAGCTGACAAGTGACTGCCCTTACCTGAAACGAAGTCTTGCTTATAGGAAGACACAGAGCCTGGGATTTAACTCCATTTCTGAAATGAAACACACAGCATAGTTCTCACCCATGGATCACAGTCTGCTTTACAGCAAGAAGAACGCTCTTGATTTCTAGAGTCTCTAATACAGCAGGAAATCTGAGTGTGCCCAGAACAAAAGAACGGTGTTTCCTACACATACGGACCATATCTACTCCAACTCTTCTTCTGAAACTGATACAAAGCACTGGTCCTCTAACATCCAATGCTTGTCCGTTAAGATGGGAAACGTGTGAGCTTCATGAACGATGTAGTTCGTTTGAGCAGGAAAGTGACTGCCCTTACCTTAAACGAAGTCTTGCTTTTAGGAAGACACAGAGTCTGGGATTTAACTCCATTTCTGAAGTGAAACACACAGCAGTGTTCTCCTCCATTGATCACACTCTGCTTAATAACAAGAAGCACGCTCTTGCTTTCTAGAGTGTCTAAGACAGCAGGAAACGTGAGTGCGCTGAGAACAAAAGAACGGTGTTTCCTACACATACGGACCATATCTAGTCTAACTCTGTTTCTGAAACTGACAAAAAGCACTGGTCCTCTAACATCCAATGCTTGTCAGTTAAGATGAGAAACGTGTGAGCTTCGTGAACGATGTAATTCGTTTGAGCTGACAAGTGACTGCCCTCACCTGAAACGAAGTCTTGCTTATAGGAAGACACAGAGCCTGGGATTTAACTCCATCTCTGAAGGGAAGGACACAGCAGATTTCTCATCCATGGATCACACTCTGCTTTAGAGCGAGAAGCACGCTCTTGCTTTCTAGAGTCTCTAATAAAGCAGGTAATCTGAGTGTGCCCAGAACAAAAGAACGGTGTTTCCTACACCTACGGACCATATGTAGTCCAAATCTGCTTCTGAAACTGATACAATGCACTGGTCCTCTAACATGCAATGCTTGTCAGTTAAGATGAGAAACGTGTGATCTTCGTGAATGATGTAGTTTGTTTGAGCAGAAAAGTGACTGCCCTTACGTGAAACGAAGTCTTGCTTGTGGGAATACTCAGAGCCTGGGATTTAACTCCATTTCTGAAGTGAAACACACAGCAGTGTTCTCATCCATTGAACACACTCTGCTTTAAAACAAGAAGCACGCTCTTGCTTTCTAGAGTCTCTAAGACAGCAGGAAACGTGAGTGCGCTGCGAACAAAAGAACGGTGTTTCCTACACATACAGACCATATCTAGTGCAACTCTGCTTCTGACACTGATACAAAGCACTGGTCCTCTAACATCCAATGCTTGTCAGTTAAGATGAGAAACGTGTGAGCTTTGAGAATGATGTAGTTCCTTTGAACTGAAAAGTGACTGCCCTTACCTGTAACGAAGTCTTGCTTGTAGTAAGACACAGAGCCTGGGATTTAACTCCATCTCTGAAGGGAAACACACAGCAGAGTTCTCTTCCATGGATCACAATCTGCTTTAGAGCGATAAGCACGCTCTTGCTTTCTAAAGTCTCTAAGACAGCAGGAAACGTGAGTGCGCTGAGACAAAAGAACGGTGTTTCCTACACATACGGACCATATCTAGTCCAACTCTGTTTCTGAAACTGACAAAAAGCACTGGTCCGCTAACATCCAATGCTTGTCAGTTAAGATGAGAAACGTGTGAGCTTCGTGAACGATGTAGTTCGTTTGAGCTGACAAGTGACTACCCTCACCTGAAACGAAGTCTTGCTTATAGGAAGACACAGAGCATCGGATTTAACTCCATCTCTGAATGGAAACACACAGCAGATTTCTCATCCATGGATCACACTGTGCTTTAGAGCGAGAAGCACGCTCTTGCTTTCTAGAGTCTCTAATAAAGCAGGTAATCTGAGTGTGCCCAGAACAAAAGAACGGTGTTTCCTACACCTACGGACCATATGTAGTCCAAATCTGCTTCTGAAACTGATACAATGCGCTGGTCCTATAACATCCAATGCTTGTCAGTTAAGATGAGAAACGTGTGATCTTCGTGAATGATGTAGTTTGTTTGAGCAGGAAAGTGACTGCCCTTACCTGAAACTAAGTCTTGCTTTTAGGAAGACTCAGAGCCTGGGATTTAACTCCATTTCTGAAGTGAAACACACAGCAGTGTTCTCCTCCATTGATCACACTCTGCTTTAGAACAAGAAGCACGCTCTTGCTTTCTAGAGTCTCTAAGACAGCAGGAAACGTGAGTGCGCTGAGAACAAAAGAACGGTGTTTCCTACACATACGGACCATATCTAGTCCAACTCTGCTTCTGAAACTGATACAAAGCACTGGTCCTCTAATATCCAATGCTTGTCTGTTAAGATGAGAAACGTGTGAGCTTCGTGAACGATGTAGTTCGTTTGAGCTGACAAGTGACTGCCCTTACCTGAAACGAAGTCTTGCTTATAGGAAGACACAGAGCCTGGGATTTAACTCCATTTCTGAATGGAAACACACAGCATAGTTCTCACCCATGGATCACACTCTGCTTTACAGCAAGAAGCACGCTCTTGCTTTCTAGAGTCTCTAATACAGCAGGAAATCTGAGTGTGCCCAGAACAAAAGAAAGGAGTTTCGTACACATACGGACCATATGTAGTCCAAATCTTCTTCTGAAACTGATACAAAGCACTGGTCCTCTAACATCCAATGCTTGTCAGTTAAGATGGGAAACGTGTGAGCTTCATGAACGATGTAGTTCGTTTGAGCAGGAAAGTGACTGCCCTTACCTTAAACGAAGTCTTGCTTGTAGGAAGACACAGAGTCTGGGATTTAACTCCATTTCTGAAGGGAAACACACAGCATAGTTCTCATCCATGGATAACAATCTGCTTTAGAGCGAGAAGCACGCTCTTGCTTTCTAAAGTCTCTAAGACAGCAGGAAACGTGAGTGCGCTGAGAACAAAATAACGGTGTTTCCTACACATACGGACCATATCTAGTCTAACTCTGTTTCTGAAACTGACAAAAAGCACTGGTCCTCTAACATCCAATGCTTGTCAGTTAAGATGAGAAACGTGTGAGCTTCGTGAACGATGTAATTCGTTTGAGCTGACAAGTGACTGCCCTCACCTGAAACGAAGTCTTGCTTATAGGAAGACACAGAGCCTGGGATTTAACTCCATCTCTGAAGGGAAGGACACAGCAGATTTCTCATCCATGGATCACACTCTGCTTTAGAGCGAGAAGCACGCTCTTGCTTTCTAGAGTCTCTAATAAAGCAGGTAATCTGAGTGTGCCCAGAACAAAAGAACGGTGTTTCTTACACCTACGAACCATATGTAGTCCAAATCTGCTTCTGAAACTGATACAATGCACTGGTCCTCTAACATCCAATGCTTGTCAGTTAAGATGAGAAACGTGTGATCTTTGCTAATGATGTAGTTCGTTTGAGCAGAAAAGTGACTGCCCTTACCTGAAACTAAGTCTTGCTTGTGGGAATACTCAGAGCCTGGGATTTAACTCCATTTCTGAAGTGAAACACTCAGCAGTGTTCTCATCCATTGGACACACTCTGCTTTAAAACAAGAAGCACGCTCTTGCTTTCTAGAGTCTCTAAGACAGCAGGAAACGTGAGTGCGCTGCGAACAAAAGAACGGTGTTTCCTACACATACGGACCATATCTAGTCCAACTCTGCTTCTGAAACTGATACAAAGCACTGGTCATCTAATATCCAATGCTTGTCTGTTAAGATGAGAAACGTGTGAGCTTCGTGAACGATGTAGTTCGTTTGAGCTCACAAGTGACTGCCCTTACCTGAAACAAAGTCTTGCTTATAGGAAGACACAGAGCCTGGGATTTAACTCCATTTCTGAATGGAAACACACAGCATAGTTCTCACCCATGGATCACACTCTGCTTTACAGCAAGAAGCACGCTCTTGCTTTCTAGAGTCTCTAATACAGCAGGAAATTTGAGTGTGCCCAGAACAAAAGAAAGGAGTTTCGTACACATACGGACCATATGTAGTCCAACTCTTCTTCTGAAACTGATCCAAAGCACTGGTCCTCTAACATCCAATGCTTGTCAGTTAAGATGGGAAACGTGTGAGCTTCATGAACGATGTAGTTCGTTTGAGCAGGAAAGTGACTGCCCTTACCTTAAACGAAGTCTTGCTTTTAGGAAGACACAGAGTCTGGGATTTAACTCCATTTCTGAAGTGAAACACACAGCAGTGTTCTCCTCCATTGATCACACTCTGCTTAAGAACAAGAAGCACGCTCTTGCTTTCTAGAGTCTCTAAGACAGCAGGAAACGTGAGTGCGCTGAGAACAAAAGAACGGTGTTTCCTACACATACGGACCATATCTAGTCCAACTCTGCTTCTGACACTGATACAAAGCACTGGTCCTCTAACATCCAATGCTTGTCTGTTAAGATGAGAAACGTGTGAGCTTCGTGAACGATGTAGTTCGTTTGAGCTGACAAGTGACTACCCTTACCTGAAACGAAGTCTTGCTTATAGGAAGACACAGAGCCTGGGATTTAACTCCATTTCTGAATGGAAACACACAGCATAGTTCTCACCCATGGATCACACTCTGCTTTACAGCAAGAATCACGCTCTTGCTTTCTAGAGTCTCTAATACAGCAGGAAATCTGAGTTTGCCCAGAACAAAAGAATGGAGTTTCGTACACATACGGACCATTTGTAGTCCAACTCTTCTTCTGAAACTGATACAAAGCACTGGTCCTCTAACATCCAATGCTTCTCAGTTAAGATGGGAAACGTGTGAGCTTCATGAACGATGTAGTTCGTTTGAGCAGGAAAGTGACTGCCCTTACCTTAAACGAAGTCTTGCTTGTAGTAAGACACAGAGCCTGGGATCTAACTCCATCTCTGAAGGGAAACACACAGCAGAGTTCTCATCCATGGATCACACTCTGCTTTAGAGCGAGAAGCACGCTCTTGCTTTCTAAAGTCTCTAATACAGCAGGTAATCTGAGTGTGCCCAGAAGAAAAGAACGGTGTTTCCTACACATACGGACCATATGTAGTCCAAATCTGCAAATGAAACTGAAACAATGCACTGGTCCTCTAACATCCAATGCTTGTCAGTTAAGATGGGAAACGTGTGAGCTTCATGAACGATGTAATTCGTTTGAGCTGACAAGTGACTGCCCTCACCTGAAACGAAGTCTTGCTTATAGGAAGACACAGAGCCTGGGATTTAACTCCATCTCTGAAGGGAAGGACACAGCAGATTTCTCATCCATGGATCACACTCTGCTTTAGAGCGAGAAGCACGCTCTTGCTTTCTAGAGTCTCTAATACAGCAGGAAATCTGAGTGTGCCCAGAACAAAAGAATGGAGTTTTGTACACATACGGACCATTTGTAGTCCAACTCTTCTTCTGAAACTGATACAAAGCACTGGTCCTCTAACATCCAATGCTTGTCAGTTAAGATGAGAAACGTGTGAGCTTTGAGAATGATGTATTTGCTTTGAATTGAAAAGTGACTGCCCTTACCTGTAACGAAGTCTTGCTTGTAGTAAGACACAGAGCCTGGGATCTAACTCCATCTCTGAAGGGAAACACACAGCAGAGTTCTCATCCATGGATCACACTCTGCTTTAGAGCGAGAAGCACGCTCTTGCTTTCTAAAGTCTCTAATACAGCAGGTAATCTGAGTGTGCCCAGAAGAAAAGAACGGTGTTTCCTACACATACGGACCATATGTAGTCCAAATCTGCAAATGAAACTGATACAATGCGCTGGTCCTCTAACATCCAATGCTTGTCAGTTAAGATGAGAAACGTGTGATCTTCGTGAATGATGTAGTTCGTTTGAGCAGGAAAGTGACTGCCCTTACCTGAAACTAAGTCTTGCTTGAAGGAAGACTCAGAGCCTGGGATTTAACTCCATTTCTGAAGGGAAACACACAGCAGTGTTCTCCTCCATTGATCACACTCTGCTTTAGAACAAGAAGCACGCTCTTGCTTTCTAGAGTCTCTAACACAGCAGGAAACGTGAGTGCGCTGAGAACAAAAGAACGGTGTTTCCTACACATACGGACCATATCTAGTCCAACTCTGCTTCTGAAACTGATACAAAGCACTGGTCCTCTAATATCCAATGCTTGTCTGTTAAGATGAGAAACGTGTGAGCTTCGTGAACGATGTAGTTCGTTTGAGCTGACAAGTGACTGCCCTTACCTGAAACGAAGTCTTGCTTATAGGAAGACACAGAGCCTGGGATTTAACTCCATTTCTGAATGGAAACACACAGCATAGTTCTCACCCATGGATCACACTCTGCTTTACAGCAAGAAGCACGCTCTTGCTTTCTAGAGTCTCTAATACAGCAGGAAATCTGAGTGTGCCCAGAACAAAAGAAAGGAGTTTCGTACACATACGGACCATATGTAGTCCAAATCTTCTTCTGAAACTGATACAAAGCACTGGTCCTCTAACATCCAATGCTTGTCAGTTAAGATGGGAAACGTGTGAGCTTCATGAACGATGTAGTTCGTTTGAGCAGGAAAGTGACTGCCCTTACCTTAAACGAAGTCTTGCTTTTAGGAAGACACAGAGTCTGGGATTTAACTCCATTTCTGAAGTGAAACACACAGCAGTGTTCTCCTCCATTGATCACACTCTGCTTAATAACAAGAAGCACGCTCTTGCTTTCTAGAGTGTCTAAGACAGCAGGAAACGTGAGTGCGCTGAGAACAAAAGAACGGTGTTTCCTACACATACGGACCATATCTAGTCCAACTCTGTTTCTGAAACTGACACAAAGCACTGGTCCTCTAACATCCAATGCTTGTCAGTTAAGATGAGAAATGTGTGAGCTTTGAGAATGATGTAGTTCCTTTGAACTGAAAAGTGACTGCCCTTACCTGTAACGAAGTCTTGCTTGTAGTAAGACACAGAGCCTGGGATTTAACTCCATCTCTGAAGGGAAACACAGAGCAGAGTTCTCATCCATGGATCACACTCTGCTTTAGAGCGAGAAGCACGCTCTTGCTTTCTGGAGTCTCTAACACAGCAGGAAACGTGAGTGGGCTGAGAACAAAAGAACGGTGTTTCCTACACATACGTACCATATCTCGTCCAACTCTGCTTCTGAAACTGATACAAAGCACTGGTCCTCTAACATCCAATGCTTGTCTGTTAAGATGAGAAACGTGTGAGCTTCGTGAACGATGTAGTTCGTTTGAGCTGACAAGTGACTACCCTTACCTGAAATGAAGTCTTGCTTATAGGAAGACACAGAGCTTCGGATTTAACTCCATTTCTGAATGGAAACACACAGCATAGTTCTCACCCATGGATCACACTCTGCTTTACAGCAAGAATCACGCTCTTGCTTTCTAGAGTCTCTAATACAGCAGGAAATATGAGTGTGCCCAGAACAAAAGAAAGGAGTTTCGTACACATACAGACCATTTGTAGTCCAACTCTTCTTCTGAAACTGATACAAAGCACTGGTCCTCTAACATCCAATGCTTCTCAGTTAAGATGGGAAACGTGTGAGATTCATGAACGATGTAGTTCGTTTGAGCAGGAAAGTGACTGCCCTTACCTTAAACGAAGTCTTGCTTGTAGGAAGACACAGAGTCTGGGATTTAACTCCATTTCTGAAGGGAAACACACAGCATAGTTCTCATCCATGGATAACAATCTGCTTTAGAGCGAGAAGCACGCTCTTGCTTTCTAAAGTCTCTAAGACAGCAGGAAACGTGAGTGCGCTGAGAACAAAATAACGGTGTTTCCTACACATACGGACCATATCTAGTCTAACTCTGTTTCTGAAACTGACAAAAAGCACTGGTCCTCTAACA
Source organism: Onychomys leucogaster (assembly GCA_949786385.1). Classification (NCBI taxonomy): domain Eukaryota; kingdom Metazoa; phylum Chordata; class Mammalia; order Rodentia; family Cricetidae; genus Onychomys; species Onychomys leucogaster. The sequence goes on from CATKUP010000069.1 coordinate 1,976,536, forward strand.
TCCAATGCTTGTCAGTTAAGATGAGAAACGTGTGAGCTTCGTGAACGATGTAATTCGTTTGAGCTGACAAGTGACTGCCCTCACCTGAAACGAAGTCTTGCTTATAGGAAGACACAGAGCCTGGGATTTAACTCCATCTCTGAAGGGAAGGACACAGCAGATTTCTCATCCATGGATCACACTCTGCTTTAGAGCGAGAAGCACGCTCTTGCTTTCTAGAGTCTCTAATAAAGCAGGTAATCTGAGTGTGCCCAGAACAAAAGAACGGTGTTTCTTACACCTACGAACCATATGTAGTCCAAATCTGCTTCTGAAACTGATACAATGCACTGGTCCTCTAACATCCAATGCTTGTCAGTTAAGATGAGAAACGTGTGATCTTTGCTAATGATGTAGTTCGTTTGAGCAGAAAAGTGACTGCCCTTACCTGAAACTAAGTCTTGCTTGTGGGAATACTCAGAGCCTGGGATTTAACTCCATTTCTGAAGTGAAACACTCAGCAGTGTTCTCATCCATTGGACACACTCTGCTTTAAAACAAGAAGCACGCTCTTGCTTTCTAGAGTCTCTAAGACAGCAGGAAACGTGAGTGCGCTGCAAACAAAAGAACGGTGTTTCCTACACATACGGACCATATCTAGTCCAACTCTGCTTCTGAAACTGATACAAAGCACTGGTCATCTAATATCCAATGCTTGTCTGTTAAGATGAGAAACGTGTGAGCTTCGTGAACGATGTAGTTCGTTTGAGCTCACAAGTGACTGCCCTTACCTGAAACAAAGTCTTGCTTATAGGAAGACACAGAGCCTGGGATTTAACTCCATTTCTGAATGGAAACACACAGCATAGTTCTCACCCATGGATCACACTCTGCTTTACAGCAAGAAGCACGCTCTTGCTTTCTAGAGTCTCTAATACAGCAGGAAATTTGAGTGGGCCCAGAACAAAAGAAAGGAGTTTCGTACACATACGGACCATATGTAGTCCAACTCTTCTTCTGAAACTGATACAAAGCACTGGTCCTCTAACATCCAATGCTTGTCAGTTAAGATGGGAAACGTGTGAGCTTCATGAACGATGTAGTTCGTTTGAGCAGGAAAGTGACTGCCCTTACCTTAAACGAAGTCTTGCTTTTAGGAAGACACAGAGTTTGGGATTTAACTCCATTTCTGAAGTGAAACACACAGCAGTGTTCTCCTCCATTGATCACACTCTGCTTAAGAACAAGAAGCACGCTCTTGCTTTCTAGAGTCTCTAAGACAGCAGGAAACGTGAGTGCGCTGAGAACAAAAGAACGGTGTTTCCTACACATACGGACCATATCTAGTCCAACTCTGCTTCTGACACTGATACAAAGCACTGGTCCTCTAACATCCAATGCTTGTCTGTTAAGATGAGAAACGTGTGAGCTTCGTGAACGATGTAGTTCGTTTGAGCTGACAAGTGACTACCCTTACCTGAAACGAAGTCTTGCTTATAGGAAGACACAGAGCCTGGGATTTAACTCCATTTCTGAATGGAAACACACAGCATAGTTCTCACCCATGGATCACACTCTGCTTTACAGCAAGAATCACGCTCTTGCTTTCTAGAGTCTCTAATACAGCAGGAAATCTGAGTGTGCCCAGAACAAAAGAATGGAGTTTCGTACATATACGGACCATATGTAGTCCAACTCTTCTTCTGAAACTGATACAAAGCACTGGTCCTCTAACATCCAATGCTTGTCAGTTAAGATGAGAAACGTGTGAGCTTTGAGAATGATGTATTTGCTTTGAAATGAAAAGTGACTGCCCTTACCTGTAACGAAGTCTTGCTTGTAGTAAGACACAGAGCCTGGGATCTAACTCCATCTCTGAAGGGAAACACACAGCAGAGTTCTCATCCATGGATCACACTCTGCTTTAGAGCGAGAAGCACGCTCTTGCTTTCTAAAGTCTCTAATACAGCAGGTAATCTGAGTGTGCCCAGAAGAAAAGAACGGTGTTTCCTACACATACGGACCATATGTAGTCCAAATCTGCAAATGAAACTGAAACAATGCACTGTTCCTCTAACATCCAATGCTTGTCAGTTAAGATGGGAAACGTGTGAGCTTCATGAACGATGTAGTTCGTTTGAGCAGGAAAGTGACTGCCCTTACCTTAAACGAAGTCTTGCTTTTAGGAAGACACAGAGTCTGGGATTTAACTCCATTTCTGAAGTGAAACACACAGCAGTGTTCTCCTCCATTGATCACACTCTGCTTAAGAACAAGAAGCACGCTCTTGCTTTCTAGAGTCTCTAAGACAGCAGGAAACGTGAGTGCGCTGAGAACAAAAGAACGGTGTTTCCTACACATAGGGACCATATCTTGTCCAACTCTGCTTCTGACACTGATACAAAGCACTGGTCCTCTAACATCCAATGCTTGTCTGTTAAGATGAGAAACGTGTGAGCTTCGTGAACGATGTAGTTCGTTTGAGCTGACAAGTGACTACCCTTACCTGAAACGAAGTCTTGCTTATAGGAAGACACAGAGCCTGGGATTTAACTCCATTTCTGAATGGAAACACACAGCATAGTTCTCACCCATGGATCACACTCTGCTTTACAGCAAGAATCACGCTCTTGCTTTCTAGAGTCTCTAATACAGCAGGAAATCTGAGTTTGCCCAGAACAAAAGAATGGAGTTTCGTACACATACGGACCATTTGTAGTCCAACTCTTCTTCTGAAACTGATACAAAGCACTGGTCCTCTAACATCCAATGCTTGTCAGTTAAGATGAGAAACATGTGAGCTTTGAGAATGATGTATTTGCTTTGAAATGAAAAGTGACTGCCCTTACCTGTAACGAAGTCTTGCTTGTAGTAAGACACAGAGCCTGGGATCTAACTCCATCTCTGAAGGGAAACACACAGCAGAGTTCTCATCCATGGATCACACTCTGCTTTAGAGCGAGAAGCACGCTCTTGCTTTCTAAAGTCTCTAATACAGCAGGTAATCTGAGTGTGCCCAGAAGAAAAGAACGGTGTTTCCTACACATACGGACCATATGTAGTCCAAATCTGCAAATGAAACTGATACAATGCGCTGGTCCTCTAACATCCAATGCTTGTCAGTTAAGATGAGAAACGTGTGATCTTCGTGAATGATGTAGTTCGTTTGAGCAGGAAAGTGACTGCCCTTACCTGAAACTAAGTCTTGCTTGAAGGAAGACTCAGAGCCTGGGATTTAACTCCATTTCTGAAGTGAAACACACAGCAGTATTCTCCTCCATTGATCACACTCTGCTTTAGAGCGAGAAGCACGCTCTTGCTTTCTGGAGTCTCTAACACAGCAGGAAACGTGAGTGGGCTGAGAACAAAAGAACGGTGTTTCCTACACATACGTACCATATCTAGTCCAACTCTGCTTCTGAAACTGATACAAAGCACTGGTCCTCTAACATCCAATGCTTGTCTGTTAAGATGAGAAACGTGTGAGCTTCGTGAACGATGTAGTTCGTTTGAGCTGACAAGTGACTACCCTTACCTGAAACGAAGTCTTGCTTACAGGAAGACACAGAGCCTCGGATTTAACTCCATTTCTGAATGGAAACACACAGCATAGTTCTCACCCATGGATCACACTCTGCTTTACAGCAAGAATCACGCTCTTGCTTTCTAGAGTCTCTAATACAGCAGGAAATATGAGTGTGCCCAGAACAAAAGAAAGGAGTTTCGTACACATACGGACCATTTGTAGTCCAACTCTTCTTCTGAAACTGATACAAAGCACTGGTCCTCTAACATCCAATGCTTCTCAGTTAAGATGGGAAACGTGTGAGCTTCATGAACGATGTAGTTCGTTTGAGCAGGAAAGTGACTGCCCTTACCTTAAACGAAGTCTTGCTTGTAGTAAGACACAGAGCCTGGGATCTAACTCCATCTCTGAAGGGAAACACACAGCAGAGTTCTCATCCATGGATCACACTCTGCTTTAGAGCGAGAAGCACGCTCTTGCTTTCTAAAGTCTCTAATACAGCAGGTAATCTGAGTGTGCCCAGAAGAAAAGAACGGTGTTTCCTACACATACGGACCATATGTAGTCCAAATCTGCAAATGAAACTGAAACAATGCACTGGTCCTCTAACATCCAATGCTTGTCAGTTAAGATGGGAAACGTGTGAGCTTCATGAACGATGTAATTCGTTTGAGCTGACAAGTGACTGCTCTCACCTGAAACGAAGTCTTGCTTATAGGAAGACACAGAGCCTGGGATTTAACTCCATCTCTGAAGGGAAGGACACAGCAGATTTCTCATCCATGGATCACACTCTGCTTTAGAGCGAGAAGCACGCTCTTGCTTTCTAGAGTCTCTAATACAGCAGGAAATCTGAGTGTGCCCAGAACAAAAGAATGGAGTTTCGTACACATACGGACCATTTGTAGTCCAACTCTTCTTCTGAAACTGATACAAAGCACTGGTCCTCTAACATCCAATGCTTGTCAGTTAAGATGAGAAACGTGTGAGCTTTGAGAATGATGTATTTGCTTTGAATTGAAAAGTGACTGCCCTTACCTGTAACGAAGTCTTGCTTGTAGTAAGACACAGAGCCTGGGATCTAACTCCATCTCTGAAGGGAAACACACAGCAGAGTTCTCATCCATGGATCACACTCTGCTTTAGAGCGAGAAGCACGCTCTTGCTTTCTAAAGTCTCTAATACAGCAGGTAATCTGAGTGTGCCCAGAAGAAAAGAACGGTGTTTCCTACACATACGGACCATATGTAGTCCAAATCTGCTTCTGAAACTGATACAATGCGCTGGTCCTCTAACATCCAATGCTTGTCAGTTAAGATGAGAAACGTGTGATCTTCGTGAATGATGTAGTTCGTTTGAGCAGGAAAGTGACTGCCCTTACCTGAAACTAAGTCTTGCTTGAAGGAAGACTCAGAGCCTGGGATTTAACTCTATTTCTGAAGGGAAACACACAGCAGTGTTCTCCTCCATTGATCACACTCTGCTTTAGAACAAGAAGCACGCTCTTGCTTTCTAGAGTCTCTAACACAGCAGGAAACGTGAGTGCGCTGAGAACAAAAGAACGGTGTTTCCTACACATACGGACCATATCTAGTCCAACTCTGCTTCTGAAACTGATACAAAGCACTGGTCCTCTAATATCCAATGCTTGTCTGTTAAGATGAGAAACGTGTGAGCTTCGTGAACGATGTAGTTCCTTTGAGCTGACAAGTGACTGCCCTTACCTGAAACGAAGTCTTGCTTATAGGAAGACACAGAGCCTGGGATTTAACTCCATTTCTGAATGGAAACACACAGCATAGTTCTCACCCATGGATCACACTCTGCTTTACAGCAAGAAGCACGCTCTTGCTTTCTAGAGTCTCTAATACAGCAGGAAATCTGAGTGTGCCCAGAACAAAAGAAAGGAGTTTCGTACACATACGGCCCATATGTAGTCCAAATCTTCTTCTGAAACTGATACCAAGCACTGGTCCTCTAACATCCAATGCTTGTCAGTTAAGATGGGAAACGTGTGAGCTTCATGAACGATGTAGTTCGTTTGAGCAGGAAAGTGACTGCCCTTACCTGAAACAAAGTCTTGCTTATAGGAAGACACAGAGCCTGGGATTTAACTCCATTTCTGAATGGAAACACACAGCATAGTTCTCACCCATGGATCACACTCTGCTTTACAGCAAGAAGCACGCTCTTGCTTTCTAGAGTCTCTAATACAGCAGGAAATTTGAGTGGGCCCAGAACAAAAGAAAGGAGTTTCGTACACATACGGACCATATGTAGTCCAACTCTTCTTCTGAAACTGATACAAAGCACTGGTCCTCTAACATCCAATGCTTGTCAGTTAAGATGGGAAACGTGTGAGCTTCATGAACGATGTAGTTCGTTTGAGCAGGAAAGTGACTGCCCTTACCTTAAACGAAGTCTTGCTTTTAGAAAGACACAGAGTCTGGGATTTAACTCCATTTCTGAAGTGAAACACACAGCAGTGTTCTCCTCCATTGATCACACTCTGCTTAAGAACAAGAAGCACGCTCTTGCTTTCTAGAGTCTCTAAGACAGCAGGAAACGTGAGTGCGCTGAGAACAAAAGAACGGTGTTTCCTACACATACAGACCATATCTAGTCCAACTCTGCTTCTGACACTGATACAAAGCACTGGTCCTCTAACATCCAATGCTTGTCTGTTAAGATGAGAAACGTGTGAGCTTCGTGAACGATGTAGTTCGTTTGAGCTGACAAGTGACTACCCTTACCTGAAACGAAGTCTTGCTTATAGGAAGACACAGAGCCTGGGATTTAACTCCATTTCTGAATGGAAACACACAGCATAGTTCTCACCCATGGATCACACTCTGCTTTACAGCAAGAATCACGCTCTTGCTTTCTAGAGTCTCTAATACAGCAGGAAATCTGAGTGTGCCCAGAACAAAAGAATGGAGTTTCGTACATATACGGACCATATGTAGTCCAACTCTTCTTCTGAAACTGATACAAAGCACTGGTCCTCTAACATCCAATGCTTGTCAGTTAAGATGAGAAACGTGTGAGCTTTGAGAATGATGTATTTGCTTTGAAATGAAAAGTGACTGCCCTTACCTGTAACGAAGTCTTGCTTGTAGTAAGACACAGAGCCTGGGATCTAACTCCATCTCTGAAGGGAAACACACAGCAGAGTTCTCATCCATGGATCACACTCTGCTTTAGAGCGAGAAGCACGCTCTTGCTTTCTAAAGTCTCTAATACAGCAGGTAATCTGAGTGTGCCCAGAAGAAAAGAACGGTGTTTCCTACACATACGGACCATATGTAGTCCAAATCTGCAAATGAAACTGAAACAATGCACTGGTCCTCTAACATCCAATGCTTGTCAGTTAAGATGGGAAACGTGTGAGCTTCATGAACGATGTAGTTCGTTTGAGCAGGAAAGTGACTGCCCTTACCTTAAACGAAGTCTTGCTTTTAGGAAGACACAGAGTCTGGGATTTAACTCCATTTCTGAAGTGAAACACACAGCAGTGTTCTCCTCCATGGATCACACTCTGCTTAAGAACAAGAAGCACGCTCTTGCTTTCTAGAGTCTCTAAGACAGCAGGAAACGTGAGTGCGCTGAGAACAAAAGAACGGTGTTTCCTACACATAGGGACCATATCTAGTCCAACTCTGCTTCTGACACTGATACAAAGCACTGGTCCTCTAACATCCAATGCTTGTCTGTTAAGATGAGAAACGTGTGAGCTTCGTGAACGATGTAGTTCGTTTGAGCTGACAAGTGACTACCCTTACCTGAAACGAAGTCTTGCTTATAGGAAGACACAGAGCCTGGGATTTAACTCCATTTCTGAATGGAAACACACAGCATAGTTCTCACCCATGGATCACACTCTGCTTTACAGCAAGAATCACGCTCTTGCTTTCTAGAGTCTCTAATACAGCAGGAAATCTGAGTTTGCCCAGAACAAAAGAATGGAGTTTCGTACACATACGGACCATTTGTAGTCCAACTCTTCTTCTGAAACTGATACAAAGCACTGGTCCTCTAACATCCAATGCTTGTCAGTTAAGATGAGAAACATGTGAGCTTTGAGAATGATGTATTTGCTTTGAAATGAAAAGTGACTGCCCTTACCTGTAACGAAGTCTTGCTTGTAGTAAGACACAGAGCCTGGGATCTAACTCCATCTCTGAAGGGAAACACACAGCAGAGTTCTCATCCATGGATCACACTCTGCTTTAGAGCGAGAAGCACGCTCTTGCTTTCTAAAGTCTCTAATACAGCAGGTAATCTGAGTGTGCCCAGAAGAAAAGAACGGTGTTTCCTACACATACGGACCATATGTAGTCCAAATCTGCAAATGAAACTGATACAATGCGCTGGTCCTCTAACATCCAATGCTTGTCAGTTAAGATGAGAAACGTGTGATCTTCGTGAATGATGTAGTTCGTTTGAGCAGGAAAGTGACTGCCCTTACCTGAAACTAAGTCTTGCTTGAAGGAAGACTCAGAGCCTGGGATTTAACTCCATTTCTGAAGTGAAACACACAGCAGTATTCTCCTCCATTGATCACACTCTGCTTTAGAGCGAGAAGCACGCTCTTGCTTTCTGGAGTCTCTAACACAGCAGGAAACGTGAGTGGGCTGAGAACAAAAGAACGGTGTTTCCTACACATACGTACCATATCTAGTCCAACTCTGCTTCTGAAACTGATACAAAGCACTGGTCCTCTAACATCCAATGCTTGTCTGTTAAGATGAGAAACGTGTGAGCTTCGTGAACGATGTAGTTCGTTTGAGCTGACAAGTGACTACCCTTACCTGAAACGAAGTCTTGCTTATAGGAAGACACAGAGCCTCGGATTTAACTCCATTTCTGAATGGAAACACACAGCATAGTTCTCACCCATGGATCACACTCTGCTTTACAGCAAGAATCACGCTCTTGCTTTCTAGAGTCTCTAATACAGCAGGAAATATGAGTGTGCCCAGAACAAAAGAAAGGAGTTTCGTACACATACGGACCATTTGTAGTCCAACTCTTCTTCTGAAACTGATACAAAGCACTGGTCCTCTAACATCCAATGCTTCTCAGTTAAGATGGGAAACGTGTGAGCTTCATGAACGATGTAGTTCGTTTGAGCAGGAAAGTGACTGCCCTTACCTTAAACGAAATCTTGCTTGTAGTAAGACACAGAGCCTGGGATCTAACTCCATCTCTGAAGGGAAACACACAGCAGAGTTCTCATCCATGGATCACACTCTGCTTTAGAGCGAGAAGCACGCTCTTGCTTTCTAAAGTCTCTAATACAGCAGGTAATCTGAGTGTGCCCAGAAGAAAAGAACGGTGTTTCCTACACATACGGACCATATGTAGTCCAAATCTGCAAATGAAACTGAAACAATGCACTGGTCCTCTAACATCCAATGCTTGTCAGTTAAGATGGGAAACGTGTGAGCTTCATGAACGATGTAATTCGTTTGAGCTGACAAGTGACTGCCCTCACCTGAAACGAAGTCTTGCTTATAGGAAGACACAGAGCCTGGGATTTAACTCCATCTCTGAAGGGAAGGACACAGCAGATTTCTCATCCATGGATCACACTCTGCTTTAGAGCGAGAAGCACGCTCTTGCTTTCTAGAGTCTCTAATACAGCAGGAAATCTGAGTGTGCCCAGAACAAAAGAATGGAGTTTCGTACACATACGGACCATTTGTAGTCCAACTCTTCTTCTGAAACTGATACAAAGCACTGGTCCTCTAACATCCAATGCTTGTCAGTTAAGATGAGAAACGTGTGAGCTTTGAGAATGATGTATTTGCTTTGAATTGAAAAGTGACTGCCCTTACCTGTAACGAAGTCTTGCTTGTAGTAAGACACAGAGCCTGGGATCTAACTCCATCTCTGAAGGGAAACACACAGCAGAGTTCACATCCATGGATCACACTCTGCTTTAGAGCGAGAAGCACGCTCTTGCTTTCTAAAGTCTCTAATACAGCAGGTAATCTGAGTGTGCCCAGAAGAAAAGAACGGTGTTTCCTACACATACGGACCATATGTAGTCCAAATCTGCTTCTGAAACTGATACAATGCGCAGGTCCTCTAACATCCAATGCTTGTCAGTTAAGATGAGAAACGTGTGATCTTCGTGAATGATGTAGTTCGTTTGAGCAGGAAAGTGACTGCCCTTACCTGAAACTAAGTCTTGCTTGAAGGAAGACTCAGAGCCTGGGATTTAACTCTATTTCTGAAGGGAAACACACAGCAGTGTTCTCCTCCATTGATCACACTCTGCTTTAGAACAAGAAGCATGCTCTTGCTTTCTAGAGTCTCTAACACAGCAGGAAACGTGAGTGCGCTGAGAACAAAAGAACGGTGTTTCCTACACATACGGACCATATCTAGTCCAACTCTGCTTCTGAAACTGATACAAAGCACTGGTCCTCTAATATCCAATGCTTGTCTGTTAAGATGAGAAACGTGTGAGCTTCGTGAACGATGTAGTTCCTTTGAGCTGACAAGTGACTGCCCTTACCTGAAACGAAGTCTTGCTTATAGGAAGACACAGAGCCTGGGATTTAACTCCATTTCTGAATGGAAACACACAGCATAGTTCTCACCCATGGATCACACTCTGCTTTACAGCAAGAAGCACGCTCTTGCTTTCTAGAGTCTCTAATACAGCAGGAAATCTGAGTGTGCCCAGAACAAAAGAAAGGAGTTTCGTACACATACGGACCATATGTAGTCCAAATCTTCTTCTGAAACTGATACAAAGCACTGGTCCTCTAACATCCAATGCTTGTCAGTTAAGATGGGAAACGTTTGAGCTTCATGAACGATGTAGTTCGTTTGAGCAGGAAAGTGACTGCCCTTACCTTAAACGAAGTCTTGCTTTTAGGAAGACACAGAGTCTGGGATTTAACTCCATTTCTGAAGTGAAACACACAGCAGTGTTCTCCTCAATTGATCACACTCTGCTTAATAACAAGAAGCACGCTCTTGCTTTCTAGAGTGTCTAAGACAGCAGGAAACGTGAGTGCGCTGAGAACAAAAGAACGGTGTTTCCTACACATACGGACCATATCTAGTCCAACTCTGTTTCTGAAACTGACACAAAGCACTGGTCCTCTAACATCCAATGCTTGTCAGTTAAGATGAGAAATGTGTGAGCTTTGAGAATGATGTAGTTCCTTTGAACTGAAAAGTGACTGCCCTTACCTGTAACGAAGTCTTGCTTGTAGTAAGACACAGAGCCTGGGATTTAACTCCATCTCTGAAGGGAAACACAGAGCAGAGTTCTCATCCATGGATCACACTCTGCTTTAGAGCGAGAAGCACGCTCTTGCTTTCTGGAGTCTCTAACACAGCAGGAAACGTGAGTGGGCTGAGAACAAAAGAACGGTGTTTCCTACACATACGTACCATATCTAGTCCAACTCTGCTTCTGAAACTGATACAAAGCACTGGTCCTCTAACATCCAATCCTTGTCTGTTAAGATGAGAAACGTGTGAGCTTCGTGAACGATGTAGTTCGTTTGAGCTGACAAGTGACTACCCTTACCTGAAACGAAGTCTTGCTTATAGGAAGACACAGAGCCTCGGATTTAACTCCATTTCTGAATGGAAACACACAGCATAGTTCTCACCCATGGATCACACTCTGCTTTACAGCAAGAATCACGCTCTTGCTTTCTAGAGTCTCTAATACAGCAGGAAATATGAGTGTGCCCAGAACAAAAGAAAGGAGTTTCGTACATATACGGACCATTTGTAGTCCAACTCTTCTTCTGAAACTGATACAAAGCACTGGTCCTCTAACATCCAATGCTTCTCAGTTAAGATGGGAAACGTGTGAGCTTCATGAACGATATAGTTCGTTTGAGCAGGAAAGTGACTGCCCTTACCTTAAACGAAGTCTTGCTTGTAGGAAGACACAGAGTCTGGGATTTAACTCCATTTCTGAAGGGAAACACACAGCATAGTTCTCATCCATGGATAACAATCTGCTTTAGAGCGAGAAGCACGCTCTTGCTTTCTAAAGTCTCTAAGACAGCAGGAAACGTGAGTGCGCTGAGAACAAAATAACGGTGTTTCCTACACATACGGACCATATCTAGTCTAACTCTGTTTCTGAAACTGACAAAAAGCACTGGTCCTCTAACATCCAATGCTTGTCAGTTAAGATGAGAAACGTGTGAGCTTCGTGAACGATGTAATTCGTTTGAGCTGACAAGTGACTGCCCTCACCTGAAACGAAGTCTTGCTTATAGGAAGACACAGAGCCTGGGATTTAACTCCATCTCTGAAGCGAAGGACACAGCAGATTTCTCATCCATGGATCACACTCTGCTTTAGAGCGAGAAGCACGCTCTTGCTTTCTAGAGTCTCTAATAAAGCAGGTAATCTGAGTGTGCCCAGAACAAAAGAACGGTGTTTCTTACACCTACGAACCATATGTAGTCCAAATCTGCTTCTGAAACTGATACAATGCACTGGTCCTCTAACATCCAATGCTTGTCAGTTAAGATGAGAAACGTGTGATCTTTGTGAATGATGTAGTTCGTTTGAGCAGAAAAGTGACTGCCCTTACCTGAAACTAAGTCTTGCTTGTGGGAATACTCAGAGCCTGGGATTTAACTCCATTTCTGAAGTGAAACTCTCAGCAGTGTTCTCATCCATTGAACACACTCTGCTTCAAAACAAGAAGCACGCTCTTGCTTTCTAGAGTCTCTAAGACAGCAGGAAACGTGAGTGCGCTGCGAACAAAAGAACGGTGTTTCCTACACATACGGACCATATCTAGTCCAACTCTGCTTCTGACACTGATACAAAGCACTGGTCCTCTAATATCCAATGCTTGTCTGTTAAGATGAGAAACGTGTGAGCTTCGTGAACGATGTAGTTCGTTTGAGCTGACAAGTGACTGCCCTTACCTGAAACGAAGTCTTGCTTATAGGAAGACACAGAGCCTGGGATTTAACTCCATTTCTGAATGGAAACACACAGCATAGTTCTCACCCATGGATCACACTCTGCTTTACAGCAAGAAGCACGCTCTTGCTTTCTAGAGTCTCTAATACAGCAGGAAATCTGAGTGTGCCCAGAACAAAAGAAAGGAGTTTCGTACAGATACGGACCATATGTAGTCCAACACTTCTTCTGAAACTGATACAAAGCACTGGTCCTCTAACATCCAATGCTTGTCAGTTAAGATGGGAAACGTGTGAGCTTCATGAACGATGTAGTTCGTTTGAGCAGGAAAGTGACTGCCCTTACCTTAAACGAAGTCTTGCTTTTAGGAAGACACAGAGTCTGGGATTTAACTCCATTTCTGAAGTGAAACACACAGCAGTGTTCTCCTCCATTGATCACACTCTGCTTAAGAACAAGAAGAACGCTCTTGCTTTCTAGAGTCTCTAAGACAGCAGGAAACGTAAGTGCGCTGAGAACAAACGAATGGTGTTTCCTACACATACGGACCATATCTAGTCCAACTCTGTTTCTGAAACTGACACAAAGCACTGGTCCTCTAACATCCATTGCTTGTCAGTTAAGATGAGAAACGTGTGAGCTTCATGAATGATGTAATTCGTTTGAGCTGACAAGTGACTGCCCTCACCTGAAACGAAGTCTTGCTTATAGGAAGACACAGAGCCTCGGATTTAACTCCATCTCTGAAGGGAAGGACACAGCAGATTTCTCATCCATGGATCACACTCTGCTTTAGAGCGAGAAGCACGCTCTTGCTTTCTGGAGTCTCTAACACAGCAGGAAACGTGAGTGCGCTGAGAACAAAAGATCGGTGTTTCCTACACATACCGACCATATCTAGTCCAACTCTGCTTCTGAAACTGATACAAAGCACTGGTCCTCTAACATCCAATGCTTGTCTGTTAAGATGAGAAACGTGTGAGCTTCGTGAACGATGTAGTTCGTTTGAGCTGACAAGTGACTACCCTTACCTGAAACGAAGTCTTGCTTATAGGAAGACACAGAGCCTGGGATTTAACTCCATTTCTGAATGGAAACACACAGCATAGTTCTCACCCATGGATCACACTCTGCTTTACAGCAAGAATCACGCTCTTGCTTTCTAGAGTCTCTAATACAGCAGGAAATCTGAGTGTGCCCAGAACAAAAGAATGGAGTTTCGTACACATACGGACCATTTGTAGTCCAACTCTTCTTCTGAAACTGATACAAAGCACTGGTTCTCTAACATCCAAATCTTGTCAGTTAAGATGGGAAACGTGTGAGCTTCATGAATGATGTAGTTCGTTTGAGCAGAAAAGTGACTGCCCTTACCTGAAACGAAGTCTTGCTTTTAGGAAGACACAGAGTCTGGGATTTAACTCCATTTCTGAATGGAAACACACAGCAGTGTTCTCCTCCATTGATCACACTCTGCTTAAGAACAAGAAGAACGCTCTTGCTTTCTAGAGTCTCTAAGACAGCAGGAAACATGAATGCGCTGAGAACAAAAGAACGGTGTTTCCTACACATACGAACCATATCTAGTCCAACTCTGCTTCTGAAACTGATACAAAGCACTGGTCCTCTAACATCCAATGCTTGTCTGTTAAGATGAGAAACGTGTGAGCTTCGTGAACGATGTAGATCGTTTGAGCTGACAAGTGACTACCCTTACCTGAAAAGAAGTCTTGCTTATAGGAAGACACAGAGCCTGGGATTTAACTCCATTTCTGAATGGAAACACACAGCATAGTTCTCACCCATGGATCACACTCTGCTTTACAGCAAGAATCACGCTCTTGCTTTCTAGAGTCTCTAATACAGCAGGAAATCTGAGTGTGCCCAGAACAAAAGAATGCAGTTTCGTACACATACGGACCATTTGTAGTCCAACTCTTCTTCTGAAACTGATACAAAGCACTGGTTCTCTAACATCCAATGCTTGTCAGTTAAGATGAGAAACGTGTGAGCTTCGTGAATGATGTAATTCGTTTGAGCTGACAAGTGACTGCCCTCACCTGAAACGAAGTCTTGCTTATAGGAAGACACAGAGCCTGGGATTTAACTCCATCTCTGAAGGGAAGGACACAGCAGATTTCTCATCCATGGATCACACTCTGCTTTAGAGCGAGAAGCACGCTCTTGCTTTCTAGAGTCTCTAATAAAGCAGGTAATCTGAGTGTGCCCAGAACAAAAGAACGGTGTTTCCTACACCTACGGACCATATGTAGTCCAAATCTGCTTCTGAAACTGATACAATGCACTGGTCCTCTAACATCCAATGCTTGTCAGTTAAGATGAGAAACGTGTGATCTTTGTGAATGATGTAGTTCGTTTGAGCAGAAAAGTGACTGCCCTTACCTGAAACGAAGTCTTGCTTTTAGGAAGACACAGAGTCTGGGATTTAACTCCATTTCTGAAGGGAAACACAGAGCAGAGTTCTCATCCATGGATCACACTCTGCTTTAGAGCGAGAAGCACGCTCTTGCTTTCTGGAGTCTCTAACACAGCAGGAAACGTGAGTGCGCTGAGAACAAAAGAACGGTGTTTCCTACACATACGGACCATATCTAGTCCAACTCTGCTTCTGAAACTGATACAAAGCACTGGTCCTCTAACATCCAATGCTTGTCTGTTAAGATGAGAAACGTGTGAGATTCGTGAACGATGTAGTTCGTTTGAGCTGACAAGTGACTACCCTTACCTGAAACGAAGTCTTGCTTATAGGAAGACACAGAGCCTCGGATTTAACTCCATTTCTGAATGGAAACACACAGCATAGTTCTCACCCATGGATCACACTCTGCTTTACAGCAAGAATCACGCTCTTGCTTTCTAGAGTCTCTAATACAGCAGGAAATATGAGTGTGCCCAGAACAAAAGAAAGGAGTTTCGTACACATACGGACCATTTGTAGTCCAACTCTTCTTCTGAAACTGATACAAAGCACTGGTCCTCTAACATCCAATGCTTCTCAGTTAAGATGGGAAACGTGTGAGCTTCATGAACGATGTAGTTCGTTTGAGCAGGAAAGTGACTGCCCTTACCTTAAACGAAGTCTTGCTTGTAGGAAGACACAGAGTCTGGGATTTAACTCCATTTCTGAAGGGAAACACACAGCATAGTTCTCATCCATGGATAACAATCTGCTTTAGAGCGAGAAGCACGCTCTTGCTTTCTAAAGTCTCTAAGACAGCAGGAAACGTGAGTGCGCAGAGAACAAAAGAACGGTGTTTCCTACACATACGGACCATATCTAGTCTAACTCTGTTTCTGAAACTGACAAAAAGCACTGGTCCTCTAACATCCAATGCTTGTCAGTTAAGATGAGAAACGTGTGAGCTTCGTGAACGATGTAATTCCTTTGAGCTGACAAGTGACTGCCCTCACCTGAAACGAAGTCTTGCTTATAGGAAGACACAGAGCCTGGGATTTAACTCCATCTCTGAAGGGAAGGACACAGCAGATTTCTCATCCATGGATCACACTCTGCTTTAGAGCGAGAAGCACGCTCTTGCTTTCTAGAGTCTCTAATAAAGCAGGTAATCTGAGTGTGCCCAGAACAAAAGACCGGTGTTTCTTACACCTAGGAACCATATGTAGTCCAAATCTGCTTCTGAAACTGATACAATGCACTGGTCCTCTAACATCCAATGCTTGTCAGTTAAGATGAGAAACGTGTGATCTTTGTGAATGATGTAGTTCGTTTGAGCAGAAAAGTGACTGCCCTTACCTGAAACGAAGTCTTGCTTGTGGGAATACTCAGAGCCTGGGATTTAACTCCATTTCTGAAGTGAAACACACAGCAGTGTTCTCATCCATTGAACACACTCTGCTTTAAAACAAGAAGCACGCTCTTGCTTTCTAGAGTCTCTAAGACAGCAGGAAACGTGAGTGCGCTGCGAACAAAAGAACGGTGTTTCCTACACATACGGACCATATCTAGTCCAACTCTGCTTCTGACACTGATACAAAGCACTGGTCCTCTAATATCCAATGCTTGTCTGTTAAGATGAGAAACGTGTGAGCTTCGTGAACGATGTAGTTCGTTTGAGCTGAGAAGTGACTGCCCTTACCTGAAACGAAGTCTTGCTTATAGGAAGACACAGAGCCTGGGATTTAACTCCATTTCTGAATGGAAACACACAGCATAGTTCTCACCCATGGATCACACTCTGCTTTACAGCAAGAAGCACGCTCTTGCTTTCTAGAATCTCTAATACAGCAGGAAATCTGAGTGTGCCCAGAACAAAAGAAAGGAGTTTCGTACACATACGGACCATATGTAGTCCAACTCTTCTTCTGAAACTGATACAAAGCACTGGTCCTCTAACATCCAATGCTTGTCAGTTAAGATGGGAAACGTGTGAGCTTCATGAACGATGTAGTTCGTTTGAGCAGGAAAGTGACTGCCCTTACCTTAAACGAAGTCTTGCTTTTAGGAAGACACAGAGTCTGGGATTTAACTCCCTTTCTGAAGTGAAACACACAGCAGTGTTCTCCTCCATTGATCACAGTCTGCTTAATAACAAGAAGCACGCTCTTGCTTTCTAGAGTCTCTAAGACAGCAGGAAACGTGAGTGCGCTGAGAACAAAAGAACGGTGTTTCCTACACATACGGACCATATCTAGTCCAACTCTGTTTCTGAAACTGACACAAAGCACTGGTACTCTAACATCCAATGCTTGTCAGTTAAGATGAGAAACGTGTGAGCTTCGTGAATGATGTAATTCGTTTGAGCTGAGAAGTGACTGCCCTCACCTGAAACGAAGTCTTGCTTATAGGAAGACACAGAGCCTGGGATTTAACTCCATCTCTGAAGGGAAGGACACAGCAGATTTCTCATCCATGGATCACACTCCGCTTTAGAGCGAGAAGCACGCTCTTGCTTTCTAGAGTCTCTAATAAAGCAGGTAATCTGAGTGTGCCCAGAACAAAAGAACGGTGTTTCCTACACATACGGACCATATGTAGTCCAAATCTGCTTCTGAAACTGATACAATGCACTGGTCCTCTAACATCCAATGCTTGTCAGTTAAGATGAGAAACGTGTGATCTTTGTGAATGATGTAGTTCGTTTGAGCAGAAAAGTGACTGCCCTTACCTGAAACGAAGTCTTGCTTGTGGGAATACTCAGAGCCTGGGATTTAACTCCATTTCTGAAGTGAAACACACAGCAGTGTTCTCATCCATTGAACACACTCTGCTTTAAAACAAGAAGCACGCTCTTGCTTTCTAGAGTCTCTAAGACAGCAGGAAACGTGAGTGCGCTGCGAACAAAAGAACGGTGTTTCCTACACATACGGACCATATCTAGTCCAACTCTGCTTCTGACACTGATACAAAGCACTGGTCCTCTAATATCCAATGCTTGTCTGTTAAGATGAGAAACGTGTGAGCTTCGTGAACGATGTAGTTCGTTTGAGCTGAGAAGTGACTGCCCTTACCTGAAACGAAGTCTTGCTTATAGGAAGACACAGAGCCTGGGATTTAACTCCATTTCTGAATGGAAACACACAGCATAGTTCTCACCCATGGATCACACTCTGCTTTACAGCAAGAAGCACGCTCTTGCTTTCTAGAATCTCTAATACAGCAGGAAATCTGAGTGTGCCCAGAACAAAAGAAAGGAGTTTCGTACACATACGGACCATATGTAGTCCAACTCTTCTTCTGAAACTGATACAAAGCACTGGTCCTCTAACATCCAATGCTTGTCAGTTAAGATGGGAAACGTGTGAGCTTCATGAACGATGTAGTTCGTTTGAGCAGGAAAGTGACTGCCCTTACCTTAAACGAAGTCTTGCTTTTAGGAAGACACAGAGTCTGGGATTTAACTCCCTTTCTGAAGTGAAACACACAGCAGTGTTCTCCTCCATTGATCACAGTCTGCTTAATAACAAGAAGCACGCTCTTGCTTTCTAGAGTCTCTAAGACAGCAGGAAACGTGAGTGCGCTGAGAACAAAAGAACGGTGTTTCCTACACATACGGACCATATCTAGTCCAACTCTGTTTCTGAAACTGACACAAAGCACTGGTACTCTAACATCCAATGCTTGTCAGTTAAGATGAGAAACGTGTGAGCTTCGTGAACGATGTAATTCGTTTGAGCTGAGAAGTGACTGCCCTCACCTGAAACGAAGTCTTGCTTATAGGAAGACACAGAGCCTGGGATTTAACTCCATCTCTGAAGGGAAGGACACAGCAGATTTCTCATCCATGGATCACACTCTGCTTTAGAGCGAGAAGCACGCTCTTGCTTTCTAGAGTCTCTAATAAAGCAGGTAATCTGAGTGTGCCCAGAACAAAAGAACGGTGTTTCCTACACATACGGACCATATGTAGTCCAAATCTGCTTCTGAAACTGATACAATGCACTGGTCCTCTAACATCCAATGCTTGTCAGTTAAGATGAGAAACGTGTGATCTTTGTGAATGATGTAGTTCGTTTGAGCAGAAAAGTGACTGCCCTTACCTGAAACGAAGTCTTGCTTGTGGGAATACTCAGAGCCTGGGATTTAACTCCATTTCTGAAGTGAAACACTCAGCAGTGTTCTCATCCATTGAACACACTCTGCTTTAAAACAAGAAGCACGCTCTTGCTTTCTAGAGTCTCTAAGACAGCAGGAAACGTGAGTGCGCTGCGAACAAAGGAACGGTGTTTCCTACACATAGGGACCATATCTAGTCCAACTCTGCTTCTGACACTGATACAAAGCACTGGTCCTCTAATATCCAATGCTTGTCTGTTAAGATGAGAAACGTGTGAGCTTCGTGAACGATGTAATTCGTTTGAGCTGACAAGTGACTGCCCTCACCTGAAACGAAGTCTTGCTTATAGGAAGACACAGAGCCTGGGATTTAACTCCATCTCTGAAGGGAAGGACACAGCAGATTTCTCATCCATGGATCACACTCTGCTTTAGAGCGAGAAGCACGCTCTTGCTTTCTAGAGTCTCTACTAAAGCAGGTAATCTGAGTGTGCCCAGAACAAAAGAACGGTATTTCCTACACATACGGACCACATGTAGTCCAAATCTGCTTCTGAAACTGATACAATGCACTGGTCCTCTAACATCCAATGCTTGTCAGTTAAGATGAGAAACGTGTGAGCTTCGTGAACGATGTAGTTCGTTTGAGCTGACAAGTGACTACCCTTACCTGAAACGAAGTCTTGCTTATAGGAAGACACAGAGCCTCGGATTTAACTCCATTTCTGAATGGAAACACACAGCATAGTTCTCACCCATGGATCACACTCTGCTTTACAGCAAGAATCACGCTCTTGCTTTCTAGAGTCTCTAATACAGCAGGAAATCTGAGTGTGCCCAGAACAAAAGAATGGAGTTTCGTACACATATGGACCATTTGTAGTCCAACTCTTCTTCTGAAACTGATACAAAGCACTGGTCCTCTAACATCCAAATCTTGTCAGTTAAGATGGGAAACGTGTGAGCTTCATGAACGATGTAGTTCGTTTGAGCAGGAAAGTGACTGCCCTTACCTTAAACGAAGTCTTGCTTGTAGGAAGACACAGAGTCTGGGATTTAACTCCATTTCTGAAGGGAAACACACAGCATAGTTCTCATCCATGGATAACAATCTGCTTTAGAGCGAGAAGCACGCTCTTGCTTTCTAAAGTCTCTAAGACAGCAGGAAACGTGAGTGCGCTGAGAACAAAAGAACGGTGTTTCCTACACATACGGACCATATCTAGTCTAACTCTGTTTCTGAAACTGACAAAAAGCACTGGTCCTCTAACATCCAATGCTTGTCAGTTAAGATGAGAAACGTGTGAGCTTCGTGAACGATGTAATTCGTTTGAGCTGACAAGTGACTGCCCTCACCTGAAACGAAGTCTTGCTTATAGGAAGACACAGAGCCTGGGATTTAACTCCATCTCTGAAGGGAAGGACACAGCAGATTTCTCATCCATGGATCACACTCTGCTTTAGAGCGAGAAGCACGCTCTTGCTTTCTAGAGTCTCTAATAAAGCAGGTAATCTGAGTGTGCCCAGAACAAAAGAACGGTATTTCCTACACATACGGACCACATGTAGTCCAAATCTGCCTCTGAAACTGATACAATGCACTGGTCCTCTAACATCCAATGCTTGTCAGTTAAGATGAGAAACGTGTGAGCTTCGTGAACGATGTAGTTCGTTTGAGCTGACAAGTGACTACCCTTACCTGAAACGAAGTCTTGCTTATAGGAAGACACAGAGCCTCGGATTTAACTCCATTTCTGAATGGAAACACACAGCATAGTTCTCACCCATGGATCACACTCTGCTTTACAGCAAGAATCACGCTCTTGCTTTCTAGAGTCTCTAATACAGCAGGAAATCTGAGTGTGCCCAGAACAAAAGAATGGAGTTTCGTACACATATGGACCATTTGTAGTCCAACTCTTCTTCTGAAACTGATACAAAGCACTGGTCCTCTAACATCCAAATCTTGTCAGTTAAGATGGGAAACGTGTGAGCTTCATGAACGATGTAGTTCGTTTGAGCAGGAAAGTGACTGCCCTTACCTGAAACGAATTCTTGCTTGTAGGAAGACACAGAGTCTGTGATTTAACTCCATTTCTGAAGGGAAACACACAGCATAGTTCTCATCCATGGATAACAATCTGCTTTAGAGCGAGAAGCAGGCTCTTGCTTTCTAAAGTCTCTAAGACAGCAGGAAACGTGAGTGCGCTGAGAACAAAAGAACGGTGTTTCCTACACATACGGACCATATCTAGTCTAACTGTGTTTCTGAAACTGACAAAAAGCACTGGTCCTCTAACATCCAATGCTTGTCAGTTAAGATGAGAAACGTGTGATCTTTGTGAATGATGTAGTTCGTTTGAGCAGAAAAGTGACTGCCCTTACCTGAAACGAAGTCTTGCTTGTGGGAATACTCAGAGCCTGGGATTTAACTCCATTTCTGAAGTGAAACACTCAGCAGTGTTCTCATCCATTGAACACACTCTGCTTTAAAACAAGAAGCACGCTCTTGCTTTCTAGAGTCTCTAAGACAGCAGGAAACGTGAGTGCGCTGCGAACAAAAGAACGGTGTTTCCTACACATATGGACCATATCTAGTCCAACTCTGCTTCTGACACTGATACAAAGCACTGGTCCTCTAATATCCAATGCTTTTCTGTTAAGATGAGAAACGTGTGAGCTTCGTGAACGATGTAGTTCGTTTGAGCTGAGAAGTGACTGCCCTTACCTGAAACGAAGTCTTGCTTATAGGAAGACACAGAGCCTGGGATTTAACTCCATTTCTGAATGGAAACACACAGCATAGTTCTCACCCATGGATCACACTCTGCTTTACAGCAAGAAGCACGCTCTTGCTTTCTAGAGTCTCTAATACAGCAGGAAATCTGAGTGTGCCCAGAACAAAAGAAAGGAGTTTCGTACACATACGGACCATATGTAGTCCAACTCTTCTTCTGAAACTGATACAAAGCACTGGTCCTCTAACATCCAATGCTTGTCAGTTAAGATGGGAAACGTGTGAGCTTCATGAACGATGTAGTTCGTTTGAGCAGGAAAGTGACTGCCCTTACCTTAAACGAAGTCTTGCTTTTAGGAAGACACAGAGTCTGGGATTTAACTCCATTTCTGAAGTGAAACACACAGCAGTGTTCTCCTCCATTGATCACACTCTGCTTAAGAACAAGAAGCACGCTCTTGCTTTCTAGAGTCTCTAAGACAGCAGGAAACGTGAGTGCGCTGAGAACAAAAGAACGGTGTTTCCTACACATACGGACCATATCTAGTCCAACTCTGTTTCTGAAATTGACACAAAGCACTGGTACTCTAACATCCAATGCTTGTCAGTTAAGATGAGAAACATGTGAGCTTCGTGAATGATGTAATTCGTTTGAGCTGACAAGTGACTGCCCTCACCTGAAACGAAGTCTTGCTTATAGGAAGACACAGAGCCTGGGATTTAACTCCATCTCTGAAGGGAAGGACACAGCAGATTTCTCATCCATGGATCACACTCTGCTTTAGAGCGAGAAGCACGCTCTTGCTTTCTAGAGTCTCTAATAAAGCAGGTAATCTGAGTGTGCCCAGAACAAAAGAACGGTGTTTCCTACACCTACGGACCATATGTAGTCCAAATCTGCTTCTGAAACTGATACAATGCACTGGTCCTCTAACATCCAATGCTTGTCTGTTAAGATGAGAAACGTGTGAGCTTCGTGAACGATGTAGATCGTTTGAGCTGACAAGTGACTACCCTTACCTGAAAAGAAGTCTTGCTTATAGGAAGACACAGAGCCTGGGATTTAACTCCATTTCTGAATGGAAACACACAGCATAGTTCTCACCCATGGATCACACTCTGCTTTACAGCAAGAATCACGCTCTTGCTTTCTAGAGTCTCTAATACAGCAGGAAATCTGAGTGTGCCCAGAACAAAAGAATGGAGTTTCGTACACATACGGACCATTTGTAGTCCAACTCTTCTTCTGAAACTGATACAAAGCACTGGTTCTCTAACATCCAATGCTTGTCAGTTAAGATGAGAAACGTGTGAGCTTCGTGAATGATGTAATTCGTTTGAGCTGACAAGTGACTGCCCTCACCTGAAACGAAGTCTTGCTTATAGGAAGACACAGAGCCTGGGATTTAACTCCATCTCTGAAGGGAAGGACACAGCAGATTTCTCATCCATGGATCACACTCTGCTTTAGAGCGAGAAGCACGCTCTTGCTTTCTAGAGTCTCTAATAAAGCAGGTAATCTGAGTGTGCCCAGAACAAAAGAACGGTGTTTCCTACACCTACGGACCATATGTAGTCCAAATCTGCTTCTGAAACTGATACAATGCACTGGTCCTCTAACATCCAATGCTTGTCAGTTAAGATGAGAAACGTGTGATCTTTGTGAATGATGTAGTTCGTTTGAGCAGAAAAGTGACTGCCCTTACCTGAAACGAAGTCTTGCTTTTAGGAAGACACAGAGTCTGGGATTTAACTCCATTTCTGAAGGGAAACACAGAGCAGAGTTCTCATCCATGGATCACACTCTGCTTTAGAGCGAGAAGCACGCTCTTGCTTTCTGGAGTCTCTAACACAGCAGGAAACGTGAGTGCGCTGAGAACAAAAGAACGGTGTTTCCTACACATACGGACCATATCTAGTCCAACTCTGCTTCTGAAACTGATACAAAGCACTGGTCCTCTAACATCCAATGCTTGTCTGTTAAGATGAGAAACGTGTGAGATTCGTGAACGATGTAGTTCGTTTGAGCTGACAAGTGACTACCCTTACCTGAAACGAAGTCTTGCTTATAGGAAGACACAGAGCCTCGGATTTAACTCCATTTCTGAATGGAAACACACAGCATAGTTCTCACCCATGGATCACACTCTGCTTTACAGCAAGAATCACGCTCTTGCTTTCTAGAGTCTCTAATACAGCAGGAAATATGAGTGTGCCCAGAACAAAAGAAAGGAGTTTCGTACACATACGGACCATTTGTAGTCCAACTCTTCTTCTGAAACTGATACAAAGCACTGGTCCTCTAACATCCAATGCTTCTCAGTTAAGATGGGAAACGTGTGAGCTTCATGAACGATGTAGTTCGTTTGAGCAGGAAAGTGACTGCCCTTACCTTAAACGAAGTCTTGCTTGTAGGAAGACACAGAGTCTGGGATTTAACTCCATTTCTGAAGGGAAACACACAGCATAGTTCTCATCCATGGATAACAATCTGCTTTAGAGCGAGAAGCACGCTCTTGCTTTCTAAAGTCTCTAAGACAGCAGGAAACGTGAGTGCGCAGAGAACAAAAGAACGGTGTTTCCTACACATACGGACCATATCTAGTCTAACTCTGTTTCTGAAACTGACAAAAAGCACTGGTCCTCTAACATCCAATGCTTGTCAGTTAAGATGAGAAACGTGTGAGCTTCGTGAACGATGTAATTCCTTTGAGCTGACAAGTGACTGCCCTCACCTGAAACGAAGTCTTGCTTATAGGAAGACACAGAGCCTGGGATTTAACTCCATCTCTGAAGGGAAGGACACAGCAGATTTCTCATCCATGGATCACACTCTGCTTTAGAGCGAGAAGCACGCTCTTGCTTTCTAGAGTCTCTAATAAAGCAGGTAATCTGAGTGTGCCCAGAACAAAAGACCGGTGTTTCTTACACCTAGGAACCATATGTAGTCCAAATCTGCTTCTGAAACTGATACAATGCACTGGTCCTCTAACATCCAATGCTTGTCAGTTAAGATGAGAAACGTGTGATCTTTGTGAATGATGTAGTTCGTTTGAGCAGAAAAGTGACTGCCCTTACCTGAAACGAAGTCTTGCTTGTGGGAATACTCAGAGCCTGGGATTTAACTCCATTTCTGAAGTGAAACACACAGCAGTGTTCTCATCCATTGAACACACTCTGCTTTAAAACAAGAAGCACGCTCTTGCTTTCTAGAGTCTCTAAGACAGCAGGAAACGTGAGTGCGCTGCGAACAAAAGAACGGTGTTTCCTACACATACGGACCATATCTAGTCCAACTCTGCTTCTGACACTGATACAAAGCACTGGTCCTCTAATATCCAATGCTTGTCTGTTAAGATGAGAAACGTGTGAGCTTCGTGAACGATGTAGTTCGTTTGAGCTGAGAAGTGACTGCCCTTACCTGAAACGAAGTCTTGCTTATAGGAAGACACAGAGCCTGGGATTTAACTCCATTTCTGAATGGAAACACACAGCATAGTTCTCACCCATGGATCACACTCTGCTTTACAGCAAGAAGCACGCTCTTGCTTTCTAGAATCTCTAATACAGCAGGAAATCTGAGTGTGCCCAGAACAAAAGAAAGGAGTTTCGTACACATACGGACCATATGTAGTCCAACTCTTCTTCTGAAACTGATACAAAGCACTGGTCCTCTAACATCCAATGCTTGTCAGTTAAGATGGGAAACGTGTGAGCTTCATGAACGATGTAGTTCGTTTGAGCAGGAAAGTGACTGCCCTTACCTTAAACGAAGTCTTGCTTTTAGGAAGACACAGAGTCTGGGATTTAACTCCCTTTCTGAAGTGAAACACACAGCAGTGTTCTCCTCCATTGATCACAGTCTGCTTAATAACAAGAAGCACGCTCTTGCTTTCTAGAGTCTCTAAGACAGCAGGAAACGTGAGTGCGCTGAGAACAAAAGAACGGTGTTTCCTACACATACGGACCATATCTAGTCCAACTCTGTTTCTGAAACTGACACAAAGCACTGGTACTCTAACATCCAATGCTTGTCAGTTAAGATGAGAAACGTGTGAGCTTCGTGAATGATGTAATTCGTTTGAGCTGAGAAGTGACTGCCCTCACCTGAAACGAAGTCTTGCTTATAGGAAGACACAGAGCCTGGGATTTAACTCCATCTCTGAAGGGAAGGACACAGCAGATTTCTCATCCATGGATCACACTCCGCTTTAGAGCGAGAAGCACGCTCTTGCTTTCTAGAGTCTCTAATAAAGCAGGTAATCTGAGTGTGCCCAGAACAAAAGAACGGTGTTTCCTACACATACGGACCATATGTAGTCCAAATCTGCTTCTGAAACTGATACAATGCACTGGTCCTCTAACATCCAATGCTTGTCAGTTAAGATGAGAAACGTGTGATCTTTGTGAATGATGTAGTTCGTTTGAGCAGAAAAGTGACTGCCCTTACCTGAAACGAAGTCTTGCTTGTGGGAATACTCAGAGCCTGGGATTTAACTCCATTTCTGAAGTGAAACACACAGCAGTGTTCTCATCCATTGAACACACTCTGCTTTAAAACAAGAAGCACGCTCTTGCTTTCTAGAGTCTCTAAGACAGCAGGAAACGTGAGTGCGCTGCGAACAAAAGAACGGTGTTTCCTACACATACGGACCATATCTAGTCCAACTCTGCTTCTGACACTGATACAAAGCACTGGTCCTCTAATATCCAATGCTTGTCTGTTAAGATGAGAAACGTGTGAGCTTCGTGAACGATGTAGTTCGTTTGAGCTGAGAAGTGACTGCCCTTACCTGAAACGAAGTCTTGCTTATAGGAAGACACAGAGCCTGGGATTTAACTCCATTTCTGAATGGAAACACACAGCATAGTTCTCACCCATGGATCACACTCTGCTTTACAGCAAGAAGCACGCTCTTGCTTTCTAGAATCTCTAATACAGCAGGAAATCTGAGTGTGCCCAGAACAAAAGAAAGGAGTTTCGTACACATACGGACCATATGTAGTCCAACTCTTCTTCTGAAACTGATACAAAGCACTGGTCCTCTAACATCCAATGCTTGTCAGTTAAGATGGGAAACGTGTGAGCTTCATGAACGATGTAGTTCGTTTGAGCAGGAAAGTGACTGCCCTTACCTTAAACGAAGTCTTGCTTTTAGGAAGACACAGAGTCTGGGATTTAACTCCCTTTCTGAAGTGAAACACACAGCAGTGTTCTCCTCCATTGATCACAGTCTGCTTAATAACAAGAAGCACGCTCTTGCTTTCTAGAGTCTCTAAGACAGCAGGAAACGTGAGTGCGCTGAGAACAAAAGAACGGTGTTTCCTACACATACGGACCATATCTAGTCCAACTCTGTTTCTGAAACTGACACAAAGCACTGGTACTCTAACATCCAATGCTTGTCAGTTAAGATGAGAAACGTGTGAGCTTCGTGAACGATGTAATTCGTTTGAGCTGAGAAGTGACTGCCCTCACCTGAAACGAAGTCTTGCTTATAGGAAGACACAGAGCCTGGGATTTAACTCCATCTCTGAAGGGAAGGACACAGCAGATTTCTCATCCATGGATCACACTCTGCTTTAGAGCGAGAAGCACGCTCTTGCTTTCTAGAGTCTCTAATAAAGCAGGTAATCTGAGTGTGCCCAGAACAAAAGAACGGTGTTTCCTACACATACGGACCATATGTAGTCCAAATCTGCTTCTGAAACTGATACAATGCACTGGTCCTCTAACATCCAATGCTTGTCAGTTAAGATGAGAAACGTGTGATCTTTGTGAATGATGTAGTTCGTTTGAGCAGAAAAGTGACTGCCCTTACCTGAAACGAAGTCTTGCTTGTGGGAATACTCAGAGCCTGGGATTTAACTCCATTTCTGAAGTGAAACACTCAGCAGTGTTCTCATCCATTGAACACACTCTGCTTTAAAACAAGAAGCACGCTCTTGCTTTCTAGAGTCTCTAAGACAGCAGGAAACGTGAGTGCGCTGCGAACAAAGGAACGGTGTTTCCTACACATAGGGACCATATCTAGTCCAACTCTGCTTCTGACACTGATACAAAGCACTGGTCCTCTAATATCCAATGCTTGTCTGTTAAGATGAGAAACGTGTGAGCTTCGTGAACGATGTAGTTCGTTTGAGCTGAGAAGTGACTGCCCTTACCTGAAACGAAGTCTTGCTTATAGGAAGACACAGAGCCTGGGATTTAACTCCATCTCTGAAGGGAAGGACACAGCAGATTTCTCATCCATGGATCACACTCTGCTTTAGAGCGAGAAGCACGCTCTTGCTTTCTAGAGTCTCTAATAAAGCAGGTAATCTGAGTGTGCCCAGAACAAAAGAACGGTGTTTCCTACACCTACGGACCATATGTAGTCCAAATCTGCTTCTGAAACTGATACAATGCACTGGTCCTCTAACATCCAATGTTTGTCAGTTAAGATGAGAAACGTGTGATCTTTGTGAATGATGTAGTTCGTTTGAGCAGAAAAGTGACTGCCCTTACCTGAAACGAAGTCTTGCTTTTAGGAAGACACAGAGTCTGGGATTTAACTCCATTTCTGAAGTGAAACACACAGCAGTGTTCTCCTCCATTGATCACACTCTGCTTAAGAACAAGAAGAACGCTCTTGCTTTCTAGAGTCTCTAAGACAGCAGGAAACGTGAGTGCGCTGAGAACAAAAGAACGGTGTTTCCTACACATACGGACCATATCTAGTCTAACTCTGTTTCTGAAACTGACAAAAAGCACTGGTCCTCTAACATCCAATGCTTGTCAGTTAAGATGAGAAACGTGTGAGCTTCGTGAACGATGTAATTCGTTTGAGCTGACAAGTGACTGCCCTCACCTGAAACGAAGTCTTGCTTATAGGAAGACACAGAGCCTGGGATTTAACTCCATCTCTGAAGGGAAGGACACAGCAGATTTCTCATCCATGGATCACACTCTGCTTTAGAGCGAGAAGCACGCTCTTGCTTTCTAGAGTCTCTAATAAAGCAGGTAATCTGAGTGTGCCCAGAACAAAAGAACGGTATTTCCTACACATACGGACCACATGTAGTCCAAATCTGCTTCTGAAACTGATACAATGCACTGGTCCTCTAACATCCAATGCTTGTCAGTTAAGATGAGAAACGTGTGAGCTTCGTGAACGATGTAGTTCGTTTGAGCTGACAAGTGACTACCCTTACCTGAAACGAAGTCTTGCTTATAGGAAGACACAGAGCCTCGGATTTAACTCCATTTCTGAATGGAAACACACAGCATAGTTCTCACCCATGGATCACACTCTGCTTTACAGCAAGAATCACGCTCTTGCTTTCTAGAGTCTCTAATACAGCAGGAAATCTGAGTGTGCCCAGAACAAAAGAATGGAGTTTCGTACACATATGGACCATTTGTAGTCCAACTCTTCTTCTGAAACTGATACAAAGCACTGGTCCTCTAACATCCAAATCTTGTCAGTTAAGATGGGAAACGTGTGAGCTTCATGAACGATGTAGTTCGTTTGAGCAGGAAAGTGACTGCCCTTACCTTAAACGAAGTCTTGCTTGTAGGAAGACACAGAGTCTGGGATTTAACTCCATTTCTGAAGGGAAACACACAGCATAGTTCTCATCCATGGATAACAATCTGCTTTAGAGCGAGAAGCACGCTCTTGCTTTCTAAAGTCTCTAAGACAGCAGGAAACGTGAGTGCGCTGAGAACAAAAGAACGGTGTTTCCTACACATACGGACCATATCTAGTCTAACTCTGTTTCTGAAACTGACAAAAAGCACTGGTCCTCTAACATCCAATGCTTGTCAGTTAAGATGAGAAACGTGTGAGCTTCGTGAACGATGTAATTCGTTTGAGCTGACAAGTGACTGCCCTCACCTGAAACGAAGTCTTGCTTATAGGAAGACACAGAGCCTGGGATTTAACTCCATCTCTGAAGGGAAGGACACAGCAGATTTCTCATCCATGGATCACACTCTGCTTTAGAGCGAGAAGCACGCTCTTGCTTTCTAGAGTCTCTAATAAAGCAGGTAATCTGAGTGTGCCCAGAACAAAAGAACGGTATTTCCTACACATACGGACCACATGTAGTCCAAATCTGCTTCTGAAACTGATACAATGCACTGGTCCTCTAACATCCAATGCTTGTCAGTTAAGATGAGAAACGTGTGAGCTTCGTGAACGATGTAGTTCGTTTGAGCTGACAAGTGACTACCCTTACCTGAAACGAAGTCTTGCTTATAGGAAGACACAGAGCCTCGGATTTAACTCCATTTCTGAATGGAAACACACAGCATAGTTCTCACCCATGGATCACACTCTGCTTTACAGCAAGAATCACGCTCTTGCTTTCTAGAGTCTCTAATACAGCAGGAAATCTGAGTGTGCCCAGAACAAAAGAATGGAGTTTCGTACACATATGGACCATTTGTAGTCCAACTCTTCTTCTGAAACTGATACAAAGCACTGGTCCTCTAACATCCAAATCTTGTCAGTTAAGATGGGAAACGTGTGAGCTTCATGAACGATGTAGTTCGTTTGAGCAGGAAAGTGACTGCCCTTACCTGAAACGAATTCTTGCTTGTAGGAAGACACAGAGTCTGTGATTTAACTCCATTTCTGAAGGGAAACACACAGCATAGTTCTCATCCATGGATAACAATCTGCTTTAGAGCGAGAAGCAGGCTCTTGCTTTCTAAAGTCTCTAAGACAGCAGGAAACGTGAGTGCGCTGAGAACAAAAGAACGGTGTTTCCTACACATACGGACCATATCTAGTCTAACTGTGTTTCTGAAACTGACAAAAAGCACTGGTCCTCTAACATCCAATGCTTGTCAGTTAAGATGAGAAACGTGTGATCTTTGTGAATGATGTAGTTCGTTTGAGCAGAAAAGTGACTGCCCTTACCTGAAACGAAGTCTTGCTTGTGGGAATACTCAGAGCCTGGGATTTAACTCCATTTCTGAAGTGAAACACTCAGCAGTGTTCTCATCCATTGAACACACTCTGCTTTAAAACAAGAAGCACGCTCTTGCTTTCTAGAGTCTCTAAGACAGCAGGAAACGTGAGTGCGCTGCGAACAAAAGAACGGTGTTTCCTACACATATGGACCATATCTAGTCCAACTCTGCTTCTGACACTGATACAAAGCACTGGTCCTCTAATATCCAATGCTTTTCTGTTAAGATGAGAAACGTGTGAGCTTCGTGAACGATGTAGTTCGTTTGAGCTGAGAAGTGACTGCCCTTACCTGAAACGAAGTCTTGCTTATAGGAAGACACAGAGCCTGGGATTTAACTCCATTTCTGAATGGAAACACACAGCATAGTTCTCACCCATGGATCACACTCTGCTTTACAGCAAGAAGCACGCTCTTGCTTTCTAGAGTCTCTAATACAGCAGGAAATCTGAGTGTGCCCAGAACAAAAGAAAGGAGTTTCGTACACATACGGACCATATGTAGTCCAACTCTTCTTCTGAAACTGATACAAAGCACTGGTCCTCTAACATCCAATGCTTGTCAGTTAAGATGGGAAACGTGTGAGCTTCATGAACGATGTAGTTCGTTTGAGCAGGAAAGTGACTGCCCTTACCTTAAACGAAGTCTTGCTTTTAGGAAGACACAGAGTCTGGGATTTAACTCCATTTCTGAAGTGAAACACACAGCAGTGTTCTCCTCCATTGATCACACTCTGCTTAAGAACAAGAAGAACGCTCTTGCTTTCTAGAGTCTCTAAGACAGCAGGAAACGTGAGTGCGCTGAGAACAAAAGAATGGTGTTTCCTACACATATGGACCATATCTAGTCCAACTCTGTTTCTGAAACTGACACAACGCACTGGTCCTCTAACATCCAATGCTTGTCAGTTAAGATGAGAAACGTGTGAGCTTCGTGAATGATGTAATTCGTTTGAGCTGACAAGTGACTGCCCTCACCTGAAACGAAGTCTTGCTTATAGGAAGACACAGAGCCTGGGATTTAACTCCATCTCTGAAGGGAAGGACACAGCAGAGTTCTCATCCATGGATCACACTCTGCTTTAGAGCGAGAAGCACGCTCTTGCTTTCTAGAGTCTCTAATAAAGCAGGTAATCTGAGTGTGCCCAGAACAAAAGAACGGTGTTTCCTACACCTACGGACCATATGTAGTCCAAATCTGCTTCTGAAACTGATACAATGCACTGGTCCTCTAACATCCAATGCTTGTCAGTTAAGATGAGAAACGTGTGATCTTTGTGAATGATGTAGTTCGTTTGAGCAGAAAAGTGACTGCCCTTAACTGAAACGAAGTCTTGCTTTTAGGAAGACACAGAGTCTGGGATTTAACTCCATTTCTGAAGTGAAACACACAGCAGTGTTCTCCTCCATTGATCACACTCTGCTTAAGAACAAGAAGAACACTCTTGCTTTCTAGAGTCTCTAAGACAGCAGGAAACGTGAGTGCGCTGAGAACAAAAGAACGGTGTTTCCTACACATACGGAACATATCTAGTCCAACTCTCCTTCTTAAACTGATACAAAGCACTGGTCTTTAACATCCATTGCTTGTCAGTTAAGATGAGAAACGTGTGAGCTTTGAGAATGATGTATTTGCTTTGAACTGAAAAGTGACTGCCCTTACCTGTAACGACGTCTTGCTTGTAGTAAGACACAGAGCCTGGGATCTAACTCCATCTCTGAAGGGAAACACATAGCAGAGTTCTCCTCCATGGATCACACTCTGCTTTAGAGCGAGAAGCACGCTCTTGCTTTTTGGAGTCTCTAACACAGCAGGAAACGTGAGTGCGCTGAGAACAAGAGAACGGTGTTTCCTACACATACGGATCATATCTAGTCCAACTCTGCTTCTGAAACTGATACAAAGCACTGGTCCTCTAACATCCAATGCTTGTCTGTTAAGATGAGAAACGTGTGAGCTTCGTGAACTATGTAGTTCGTTTGAGCTGACAAGTGACTACCCTTACCTGAAACGAAGTCTTGCTTATAGGAAGACACAGAGCCTGGGATTTAACTCCATTTCTGAATGGAAACACACAGCATAGTTCTCACCCATGGATCACACTCTGCTTTACAGCAAGAATCACGCTCTTGCTTTCTAGAGTCTCTAATACAGCAGGAAATCTGAGTGTGCCCAGAACAAAAGAATGGAGTTTCGTACACATATGGACCATTTGTAGTCCAACTCTTCTTCTGAAACTGATACAAAGCACTGGTCCTCTAACATCCAAATCTTGTCAGTTAAGATGGGAAACGTGTGAGCTTCATGAACGATGTAGTTCGTTTGAGCAGGAAAGTGACTGCCCTTACCTGAAACGAATTCTTGCTTGTAGGAAGACATAGAGTCTGTGATTTAACTCCATTTCTGAAGGGAAACACACAGCATAGTTCTCATCCATGGATAACAATCTGCTTTAGAGCGAGAAGCAGGCTCTTGCTTTCTAAAGTCTCTAAGACAGCAGGAAACGTGAGTGCGCTGAGAACAAAAGAACGGTGTTTCCTACACATACGGACCATATCTAGTCTAACTGTGTTTCTGAAACTGACAAAAAGCACTGGTCCTCTAACATCCAATGCTTGTCAGTTAAGATGAGAAACGTGTGATCTTTGTGAATGATGTAGTTCGTTTGAGCAGAAAAGTGACTGCCCTTACCTGAAACGAAGTCTTGCTTGTGGGAATACTCAGAGCCTGGGATTTAACTCCATTTCTGAAGTGAAACACTCAGCAGTGTTCTCATCCATTGAACACACTCTGCTTTAAAACAAGAAGCACGCTCTTGCTTTCTAGAGTCTCTAAGACAGCAGGAAACGTGAGTGCGCTGCGAACAAAAGAACGGTGTTTCCTACACATATGGACCATATCTAGTCCAACTCTGCTTCTGACACTGATACAAAGCACTGGTCCTCTAATATCCAATGCTTTTCTGTTAAGATGAGAAACGTGTGAGCTTCGTGAACGATGTAGTTCGTTTGAGCTGAGAAGTGACTGCCCTTACCTGAAACGAAGTCTTGCTTATAGGAAGACACAGAGCCTGGGATTTAACTCCATTTCTGAATGGAAACACACAGCATAGTTCTCACCCATGGATCACACTCTGCTTTACAGCAAGAAGCACGCTCTTGCTTTCTAGAATCTCTAATACAGCAGGAAATCTGAGTGTGCCCAGAACAAAAGAAAGGAGTTTCGTACACATACGGACCATATGTAGTCCAACTCTTCTTCTGAAACTGATACAAAGCACTGGTCCTCTAACATCCAATGCTTGTCAGTTAAGATGGGAAACGTGTGAGCTTCATGAACGATGTAGTTCGTTTGAGCAGGAAAGTGACTGCCCTTACCTTAAACGAAGTCTTGCTTTTAGGAAGACACAGAGTCTGGGATTTAACTCCATTTCTGAAGTGAAACACACAGCAGTGTTCTCCTCCATTGATCACACTCTGCTTAAGAACAAGAAGAACGCTCTTGCTTTCTAGAGTCTCTAAGACAGCAGGAAACGTGAGTGCGCTGAGAACAAAAGAATGGTGTTTCCTACACATATGGACCATATCTAGTCCAACTCTGTTTCTGAAACTGACACAACGCACTGGTCCTCTAACATCCAATGCTTGTCAGTTAAGATGAGAAACGTGTGAGCTTCGTGAATGATGTAATTCGTTTGAGCTGACAAGTGACTGCCCTCACCTGAAACGAAGTCTTGCTTATAGGAAGACACAGAGCCTGGGATTTAACTCCATCTCTGAAGGGAAGGACACAGCAGAGTTCTCATCCATGGATCACACTCTGCTTTAGAGCGAGAAGCACGCTCTTGCTTTCTAGAGTCTCTAATAAAGCAGGTAATCTGAGTGTGCCCAGAACAAAAGAACGGTGTTTCCTACACCTACGGACCATATGTAGTCCAAATCTGCTTCTGAAACTGATACAATGCACTGGTCCTCTAACATCCAATGCTTGTCAGTTAAGATGAGAAACGTGTGATCTTTGTGAATGATGTAGTTCGTTTGAGCAGAAAAGTGACTGCCCTTAACTGAAACGAAGTCTTGCTTTTAGGAAGACACAGAGTCTGGGATTTAACTCCATTTCTGAAGTGAAACACACAGCAGTGTTCTCCTCCATTGATCACACTCTGCTTAAGAACAAGAAGAACACTCTTGCTTTCTAGAGTCTCTAAGACAGCAGGAAACGTGAGTGCGCTGAGAACAAAAGAACGGTGTTTCCTACACATACGGAACATATCTAGTCCAACTCTCCTTCTTAAACTGATACAAAGCACTGGTCTTTAACATCCATTGCTTGTCAGTTAAGATGAGAAACGTGTGAGCTTTGAGAATGATGTATTTGCTTTGAACTGAAAAGTGACTGCCCTTACCTGTAACGACGTCTTGCTTGTAGTAAGACACAGAGCCTGGGATCTAACTCCATCTCTGAAGGGAAACACATAGCAGAGTTCTCCTCCATGGATCACACTCTGCTTTAGAGCGAGAAGCACGCTCTTGCTTTTTGGAGTCTCTAACACAGCAGGAAACGTGAGTGCGCTGAGAACAAGAGAACGGTGTTTCCTACACATACGGATCATATCTAGTCCAACTCTGCTTCTGAAACTGATACAAAGCACTGGTCCTCTAACATCCAATGCTTGTCTGTTAAGATGAGAAACGTGTGAGCTTCGTGAACTATGTAGTTCGTTTGAGCTGACAAGTGACTACCCTTACCTGAAACGAAGTCTTGCTTATAGGAAGACACAGAGCCTGGGATTTAACTCCATTTCTGAATGGAAACACACAGCATAGTTCTCACCCATGGATCACACTCTGCTTTACAGCAAGAATCATGCTCTTGCTTTCTAGAGTCTCTAATACAGCAGGAAATCTGAGTGTGCCCAGAACAAAAGAATGGAGTTTCGTACACATACGGACCATTTGTAGTCCAACTCTTCTTCTGAAACTGATACAAAGCACTGGTTCTCTAACATCCAAATCTTGTCAGTTAAGATGGGAAACGTGTGAGCTTCATGAACGATGTAGTTCGTTTGAGCAGGAAAGTGACTGCCCTTACCTTAAACGAAGTCTTGCTTGTAGGAAGACACAGAGTCTGGGATTTAACTCCATTTCTGAAGGGAAACACACAGCATAGTTCTCATCCATGGATAACAATCTGCTTTAGAGCGAGAAGCACGCTCTTGCTTTCTAAAGTCTCTAAGACAGCAGGAAACGTGAGTGCGCTGAGAACAAAAGAACGGTGTTTCCTACACATACGGACCATATCTAGTCCAACTCTGTTTCTGAAACTGACACAAAGCACTGGTCCTCTAACATCCAATTCTTGTCAGTTAAGATGAGAAACGTGTGAGCTTCGTGAACGATGTAGTGCGTTTGAGCTGACAAGTGACTACCCTTACCTGAAACGAAGTCTTGCTTATAGGAAGACACAGAGCCTCGGATTTAACTCCATTTCTGAATGGAAACACACAGCATAGTTCTCACCCATGGATCACACTCTGCTTTACAGCAAGAATCACGCTCTTGCTTTCTAGAGTCTCTAATACAGCAGGAAATCTGAGTGTGCCCAGAACAAAAGAATGGAGTTTCGTACACATACGGACCATTTGTAGTCCAACTCTTCTTCTGAAACTGATACAAAGCACTGGTCCTCTAACATCCAAATCTTGTCAGTTAAGATGGGAAACGTGTGAGCTTCATGAACGATGTAGTTCGTTTGAGCAGGAAAGTGACTGCCCTTACCTTAAACGAAGTCTTGCTTGTAGGAAGACACAGAGTCTGGGATTTAACTCCATTTCTGCAGGGAAACACACAGCATAGTTCTCAACCATGGATAACAATCTGCTTTAGAGCGAGAAGCACGCTCTTGCTTTCTAGAATCTCTAAGACAGCAGGAAACGTGAGTGCGCTGAGAACAAAAGAACGGTGTTTCCTACACATACGGACCATATCTAGTCCAACTCTGTTTCTGAAACTGACACAAAGCACTGGTCCTCTAACATCCAATGCTTGTCAGTTAAGATGAGAAACGTGTGAGCTTTGAGAATGATGTAGTTCCTTTGAACTGAAAAGTGACTGCCCTTACCTGTAACGAAGTCTTGCTTGTAGTAAGACACAGAGCCTGGGATTTAACTCCATCTCTGAATGGAAACACAGAGCAGAGTTCTCATCCATGGATCACACTCTGCTTTAGAGCGAGAAGCACGCTCTTGCTTTCTGGAGTCTCTAAGACAGCAGGAAACGTGAGTGCGCTGAGAACAAAAGAACGGTGTTTCCTACACATACGGACAATATCTAGTCCAACTCTGCTTCTGAAACTGATACAAAGCACAGGTCCTCTAATATCCAATGCTTGTCTGTTAAGATGAGAAACGTGTGAGCTTCGTGAACGATGTAGTTCGTTTGAGCTGACAAGTGACTGCCCTTACCTGAAACGAAGTCTTGCTTATAGGAAGACACAGAGCCTGGGATTTAACTCCATTTCTGAATGGAAACACACAGCATAGTTCTCACCCATGGATCACACTCTGCTTTATAGCAAGAAGCACGCTCTTGCTTTCTAGAGTCTCTAATACAGCAGGAAATCTGAGTGTGCCCAGAACAAAAGAAAGGAGTTTCATACACATACGGACCATATGTAGTCCAACTCTTCTTCTGAAACTGATACAAAGCACTGGTCCTCTAACATCCAATGCTTGTCAGTTAAGATGAGAAACGTGTGAGCTTCGTGAATGATGTAATTCGTTTGAGCTGACAAGTGACTGCCCTCACCTGAAACGAAGTCTTGCTTATAGGAAGACACAGAGCCTGGGATTTAACTCCATCTCTGAAGGGAAGGACACAGCAGATTTCTCATCCATGGATCACACTCTGCTTTAGAGCGAGAAGCACGCTCTTGCTTTCTAGAGTCTCTAATAAAGCAGGTAATCTGAGTGTGCCCAGAACAAAAGAACGGTGTTTCCTACACCTACGGACCATATGTAGTCCAAATCTGCTTCTGAAACTGATACAATGCACTGGTCCTCTAACATCCAATGCTTGTCAGTTAAGATGAGAAACGTGTGATCTTTGTGAATGATGTAGTTCGTTTGAGCAGGAAAGTGACTGCCCTTACCTTAAACGAAGTCTTGCTTGTAGGAAGACACAGAGTCTGGGATTTAACTCCATTTCTGAAGGGAAACACACAGCATAGTTCTCATCCATGGATAACAATCTGCTTTAGAGCGAGAAGCACGCTCTTGCTTTCTAAAGTCTCTAAGACAGCAGGAAACGTGAGTGCGCAGAGAACAAAAGAACGGTGTTTCCTACACATACGGACCATATCTAGTCTAACTCTGTTTCTGAAACTGACAAAAAGCACTGGTCCTCTAACATCCAATGCTTGTCAGTTAAGATGAGAAACGTGTGAGCTTCGTGAACGATGTAATTCCTTTGAGCTGACAAGTGACTGCCCTCACCTGAAACGAAGTCTTGCTTATAGGAAGACACAGAGCCTGGGATTTAACTCCATCTCTGAAGGGAAGGACACAGCAGATTTCTCATCCATGGATCACACTCTGCTTTAGAGCGAGAAGCACGCTCTTGCTTTCTAGAGTCTCTAATAAAGCAGGTAATCTGAGTGTGCCCAGAACAAAAGACCGGTGTTTCTTACACCTAGGAACCATATGTAGTCCAAATCTGCTTCTGAAACTGATACAATGCACTGGTCCTCTAACATCCAATGCTTGTCAGTTAAGATGAGAAACGTGTGATCTTTGTGAATGATGTAGTTCGTTTGAGCAGAAAAGTGACTGCCCTTACCTGAAACGAAGTCTTGCTTGTGGGAATACTCAGAGCCTGGGATTTAACTCCATTTCTGAAGTGAAACACACAGCAGTGTTCTCATCCATTGAACACACTCTGCTTTAAAACAAGAAGCACGCTCTTGCTTTCTAGAGTCTCTAAGACAGCAGGAAACGTGAGTGCGCTGCGAACAAAAGAACGGTGTTTCCTACACATACGGACCATATCTAGTCCAACTCTGCTTCTGACACTGATACAAAGCACTGGTCCTCTAATATCCAATGCTTGTCTGTTAAGATGAGAAACGTGTGAGCTTCGTGAACGATGTAGTTCGTTTGAGCTGAGAAGTGACTGCCCTTACCTGAAACGAAGTCTTGCTTATAGGAAGACACAGAGCCTGGGATTTAACTCCATTTCTGAATGGAAACACACAGCATAGTTCTCACCCATGGATCACACTCTGCTTTACAGCAAGAAGCATGCTCTTGCTTTCTAGAATCTCTAATACAGCAGGAAATCTGAGTGTGCCCAGAACAAAAGAAAGGAGTTTCGTACACATACGGACCATATGTAGTCCAACTCTTCTTCTGAAACTGATACAAAGCACTGGTCCTCTAACATCCAATGCTTGTCAGTTAAGATGGGAAACGTGTGAGCTTCATGAACGATGTAGTTCGTTTGAGCAGGAAAGTGACTGCCCTTACCTTAAACGAAGTCTTGCTTTTAGGAAGACACAGAGTCTGGGATTTAACTCCCTTTCTGAAGTGAAACACACAGCAGTGTTCTCCTCCATTGATCACAGTCTGCTTAATAACAAGAAGCACGCTCTTGCTTTCTAGAGTCTCTAAGACAGCAGGAAACGTGAGTGCACTGAGAACAAAAGAACGGTGTTTCCTACACATACGGACCATATCTAGTCCAACTCTGTTTCTGAAACTGACACAAAGCACTGGTACTCTAACATCCAATGCTTGTCAGTTAAGATGAGAAACGTGTGAGCTTCGTGAATGATGTAATTCGTTTGAGCTGACAAGTGACTGCCCTCACCTGAAACGAAGTCTTGCTTATAGGAAGACACAGAGCCTGGGATTTAACTCCATCTCTGAAGGGAAGGACACAGCAGATTTCTCATCCATGGATCACACTCTGCTTTAGAGCGAGAAGCACGCTCTTGCTTTCTAGAGTCTCTAATAAAGCAGGTAATCTGAGTGTGCCCAGAACAAAAGAACGGTGTTTCCTACACATACGGACCATATGTAGTCCAAATCTGCTTCTGAAACTGATACAATGCACTGGTCCTCTAACATCCAATGCTTGTCAGTTAAGATGAGAAACGTGTGATCTTTGTGAATGATGTAGTTCGTTTGAGCAGAAAAGTGACTGCCCTTACCTGAAACGAAGTCTTGCTTGTGGGAATACTCAGAGCCTGGGATTTAACTCCATTTCTGAAGTGAAACACTCAGCAGTGTTCTCATCCATTGAACACACTCTGCTTTAAAACAAGAAGCACGCTCTTGCTTTCTAGAGTCTCTAAGACAGCAGGAAACGTGAGTGCGCTGCTAACAAAGGAACGGTGTTTCCTACACATACGGACCATATCTAGTCCAACTCTGCTTCTGA
This sequence comes from Onychomys leucogaster, assembly GCA_949786385.1. Taxonomy (NCBI): domain Eukaryota; kingdom Metazoa; phylum Chordata; class Mammalia; order Rodentia; family Cricetidae; genus Onychomys; species Onychomys leucogaster. Next base: position 2,016,636 of record CATKUP010000069.1, read on the forward strand.
CACTGATACAAAGCACTGGTCCTCTAATATCCAATGCTTGTCTGTTAAGATGAGAAACGTGTGAGCTTCGTGAACGATGTAGTTCGTTTGAGCTGAGAAGTGACTGCCCTTACCTGAAACGAAGTCTTGCTTATAGGAAGACACAGAGCCTGGGATTTAACTCCATCTCTGAAGGGAAGGACACAGCAGATTTCTCATCCATGGATCACACTCTGCTTTAGAGCGAGAAGCACGCTCTTGCTTTCTAGAGTCTCTAATAAAGCAGGTAATCTGAGTGTGCCCAGAACAAAAGAACGGTGTTTCCTACACCTACGGACCACATGTAGTCCAAATCTGCTTCTGAAACTGATACAATGCACTGGTCCTCTAACATCCAATGCTTGTCAGTTAAGATGAGAAACGTGTGAGCTTCGTGAACGATGTAGTTCGTTTGAGCTGACAAGTGACTACCCTTACCTGAAACGAAGTCTTGCTTATAGGAAGACACAGAGCCTCGGATTTAACTCCATTTCTGAATGGAAACACACAGCATAGTTCTCACCCATGGATCACACTCTGCTTTACAGCAAGAATCACGCTCTTGCTTTCTAGAGTCTCTAATACAGCAGGAAATCTGAGTGTGCCCAGAACAAAAGAATGGAGTTTCGTACACATATGGACCATTTGTAGTCCAACTCTTCTTCTGAAACTGATACAAAGCACTGGTCCTCTAACATCCAAATCTTGTCAGTTAAGATGGGAAACGTGTGAGCTTCATGAACGATGTAGTTCGTTTGAGCAGGAAAGTGACTGCCCTTACCTGAAACGAATTCTTGCTTGTAGGAAGACACAGAGTCTGTGATTTAACTCCATTTCTGAAGGGAAACACACAGCATAGTTCTCATCCATGGATAACAATCTGCTTTAGAGCGAGAAGCAGGCTCTTGCTTTCTAAAGTCTCTAAGACAGCAGGAAACGTGAGTGCGCTGAGAACAAAAGAACGGTGTTTCCTACACATACGGACCATATCTAGTCTAACTGTGTTTCTGAAACTGACAAAAAGCACTGGTCCTCTAACATCCAATGCTTGTCAGTTAAGATGAGAAACGTGTGATCTTTGTGAATGATGTAGTTCGTTTGAGCAGAAAAGTGACTGCCCTTACCTGAAACGAAGTCTTGCTTGTGGGAATACTCAGAGCCTGGGATTTAACTCCATTTCTGAAGTGAAACACTCAGCAGTGTTCTCATCCATTGAACACACTCTGCTTTAAAACAAGAAGCACGCTCTTGCTTTCTAGAGTCTCTAAGACAGCAGGAAACGTGAGTGCGCTGCGAACAAAAGAACGGTGTTTCCTACACATACGGACCATATCTAGTCCAACTCTGCTTCTGACACTGATACAAAGCACTGGTCCTCTAATATCCAATGTTTGTCTGTTAAGATGAGAAACGTGTGAGCTTCGTGAATGATGTAATTCGTTTGAGCTGACAAGTGACTGCCCTCACCTGAAACGAAGTCTTGCTTATAGGAAGACACAGACCTGGGATTTAACTCCATCTCTGAAGGGAAGGACACAGCAGATTTCTCATCCATGGATCACACTCTGCTTTAGAGCGAGAAGCACGCTCTTGCTTTCTAGAGTCTCTAATAAAGCAGGTAATCTGAGTGTGCCCAGAACAAAAGAACGGTGTTTCCTACACCTACGTACCATATGTAGTCCAAATCTGCTTCTGAAACTGATACAATGCACTGGTCCTCTAACATCCAATGCTTGTCAGTTAAGATGAGAAACGTGTGATCTTTGTGAATGATGTAGTTCGTTTGAGCAGAAAAGTGACTGCCCTTACCTGAAACGAAGTCTTGCTTGTGGGAATACTCAGAGCCTGGGATTTAACTCCATTTCTGAAGGGAAACACACAGCATAGTTCTCATCCATGGATAACAATCTGCTTTAGAGCGAGAAGCACGCTCTTGCTTTCTAAAGTCTCTAAGACAGCAGGAAACGTGAGTGCGCTGAGAACAAAAGAACGGTGTTTCCTACACATACGGACCATATCTAGTCCAACTCTGTTTCTGAAACTGACACAAAGCACTGGTCCTCTAACATCCAATTCTTGTCAGTTAAGATGAGAAACGTGTGAGCTTCGTGAACGATGTAGTGCGTTTGAGCTGACAAGTGACTACCCTTACCTGAAACGAAGTCTTGCTTATAGGAAGACACAGAGCCTCGGATTTAACTCCATTTCTGAATGGAAACACACAGCATAGTTCTCACCCATGGATCACACTCTGCTTTACAGCAAGAATCACGCTCTTGCTTTCTAGAGTCTCTAATACAGCAGGAAATCTGAGTGTGCCCAGAACAAAAGAATGGAGTTTCGTACACATACGGACCATTTGTAGTCCAACTCTTCTTCTGAAACTGATACAAAGCACTGGTCCTCTAACATCCAAATCTTGTCAGTTAAGATGGGAAACGTGTGAGCTTCATGAACGATGTAGTTCGTTTGAGCAGGAAAGTGACTGCCCTTACCTTAAACGAAGTCTTGCTTGTAGGAAGACACAGAGTCTGGGATTTAACTCCATTTCTGCAGGGAAACACACAGCATAGTTCTCAACCATGGATAACAATCTGCTTTAGAGCGAGAAGCACGCTCTTGCTTTCTAGAGTCTCTAAGACAGCAGGAAACGTGAGTGCGCTGAGAACAAAAGAACGGTGTTTCCTACACATACGGACCATATCTAGTCCAACTCTGTTTCTGAAACTGACACAAAGCACTGGTCCACTAACATCCAATGCTTGTCAGTTAAGATGGGAAACGTGTGAGCTTCATGAACGATGTAGTTCGTTTGAGCAGGAAAGTGACTGCCCTTACCTTAAACGAAGTCTTGCTTTTAGGAAGACACAGAGTCTGGGATTTAACTCCATTTCTGAAGTGAAACACACAGCAGTGTTCTCCTCCATTGATCACACTCTGCTTAAGAACAAGAAGAACGCTCTTGCTTTCTAGAGTCTCTAAGACAGCAGGAAACGTGAGTGCGCTGAGAACAAAAGAATGGTGTTTCCTACACATACGGACCATATCTAGTCCAACTCTGTTTCTGAAACTGACACAACGCACTGGTCCTCTAACATCCAATGCTTGTCAGTTAAGATGAGAAACGTGTGAGCTTCGTGAATGATGTAATTCGTTTGAGCTGACAAGTGACTGCCCTCACCTGAAACGAAGTCTTGCTTATAGGAAGACACAGAGCCTGGGATTTAACTCCATCTCTGAAGGGAAGGACACAGCAGATTTCTCATCCATGGATCACACTCTGCTTTAGAGCGAGAAGCACGCTCTTGCTTTCTAGAGTCTCTAATAAAGCAGGTAATCTGAGTGTGCCCAGAACAAAAGAACGGTGTTTCCTACACCTACGTACCATATGTAGTCCAAATCTGCTTCTGAAACTGATACAATGCACTGGTCCTCTAACATCCAATGCTTGTCAGTTAAGATGAGAAACGTGTGATCTTTGTGAATGATGTAGTTCGTTTGAGCAGAAAAGTGACTGCCCTTACCTGAAACGAAGTCTTGCTTTTAGGAAGACACAGAGTCTGGGATTTAACTCCATTTCTGAAGGGAAACACAGAGCAGAGTTCTCATCCATGGATCACACTCTGCTTTAGAGCGAGAAGCACGCTCTTGCTTTCTGGAGTCTCTAACACAGCAGGAAACGTGAGTGCGCTGAGAACAAAAGAACGGTGTTTCCTACACATACGGACCATATCTAGTCCAACTCTGCTTCTGAAACTGATACAAAGCACTGGTCCTCTAACATCCAATGCTTGTCTGTTAAGATGAGAAACGTGTGAGATTCGTGAACGATGTAGTTCGTTTGAGCTGACAAGTGACTACCCTTACCTGAAACGAAGTCTTGCTTATAGGAAGACACAGAGCCTCGGATTTAACTCCATTTCTGAATGGAAACACACAGCATAGTTCTCACCCATGGATCACACTCTGCTTTACAGCAAGAATCACGCTCTTGCTTTCTAGAGTCTCTAATACAGCAGGAAATCTGAGTGTGCCCAGAACAAAAGAATGGAGTTTCGTACACATACGGACCATTTGTAGTCCAACTCTTCTTCTGAAACTGATACAAAGCACTGGTCCTCTAACATCCAAATCTTGTCAGTTAAGATGGGAAACGTGTGAGCTTCATGAACGATGTAGTTCGTTTGAGCAGGAAAGTGACTGCCCTTACCTTAAACGAAGTCTTGCTTGTAGGAAGACACAGAGTCTGGGATTTAACTCCATTTCTGCAGGGAAACACACAGCATAGTTCTCAACCATGGATAACAATCTGCTTTAGAGCGAGAAGCACGCTCTTGCTTTCTAGAGTCTCTAAGACAGCAGGAAACGTGAGTGCGCTGAGAACAAAAGAACGGTGTTTCCTACACATACGGACCATATCTAGTCCAACTCTGTTTCTGAAACTGACACAAAGCACTGGTCCACTAACATCCAATGCTTGTCAGTTAAGATGGGAAACGTGTGAGCTTCATGAACGATGTAGTTCGTTTGAGCAGGAAAGTGACTGCCCTTACCTTAAACGAAGTCTTGCTTTTAGGAAGACACAGAGTCTGGGATTTAACTCCATTTCTGAAGTGAAACACACAGCAGTGTTCTCCTCCATTGATCACACTCTGCTTAAGAACAAGAAGAACGCTCTTGCTTTCTAGAGTCTCTAAGACAGCAGGAAACGTGAGTGCGCTGAGAACAAAAGAATGGTGTTTCCTACACATACGGACCATATCTAGTCCAACTCTGTTTCTGAAACTGACACAACGCACTGGTCCTCTAACATCCAATGCTTGTCAGTTAAGATGAGAAACGTGTGAGCTTCGTGAATGATGTAATTCGTTTGAGCTGACAAGTGACTGCCCTCACCTGAAACGAAGTCTTGCTTATAGGAAGACACAGAGCCTGGGATTTAACTCCATCTCTGAAGGGAAGGACACAGCAGATTTCTCATCCATGGATCACACTCTGCTTTAGAGCGAGAAGCACGCTCTTGCTTTCTAGAGTCTCTAATAAAGCAGGTAATCTGAGTGTGCCCAGAACAAAAGAACGGTGTTTCCTACACCTACAGACCATATGTAGTCCAAATCTGCTTCTGAAACTGATACAATGCACTGGTCCTCTAACATCCAATGCTTGTCAGTTAAGATGAGAAACGTGTGATCTTTGTGAATGATGTAGTTCGTTTGAGCAGAAAAGTGACTGCCCTTACCTGAAACGAAGTCTTGCTTTTAGGAAGACACAGAGTCTGGGATTTAACTCCATTTCTGAAGGGAAACACAGAGCAGAGTTCTCATCCATGGATCACACTCTGCTTTAGAGCGAGAAGCACGCTCTTGCTTTCTGGAGTCTCTAACACAGCAGGAAACGTGAGTGCGCTGAGAACAAAAGAACGGTGTTTCCTACACATACGGACCATATCTAGTCCAACTCTGCTTCTGAAACTGATACAAAGCACTGGTCCTCTAACATCCAATGCTTGTCTGTTAAGATGAGAAACGTGTGAGATTCGTGAACGATGTAGTTCGTTTGAGCTGACAAGTGACTACCCTTACCTGAAACGAAGTCTTGCTTATAGGAAGACACAGAGCCTCGGATTTAACTCCATTTCTGAATGGAAACACACAGCATAGTTCTCACCCATGGATCACACTCTGCTTTACAGCAAGAATCACGCTCTTGCTTTCTAGAGTCTCTAATACAGCAGGAAATCTGAGTGTGCCCAGAACAAAAGAATGGAGTTTCGTACACATACGGACCATTTGTAGTCCAACTCTTCTTCTGAAACTGATACAAAGCACTGGTCCTCTAACATCCAAATCTTGTCAGTTAAGATGGGAAACGTGTGAGCTTCATGAACGATGTAGTTCGTTTGAGCAGGAAAGTGACTGCCCTTACCTTAAACGAAGTCTTGCTTGTAGGAAGACACAGAGTCTGGGATTTAACTCCATTTCTGCAGGGAAACACACAGCATAGTTCTCAACCATGGATAACAATCTGCTTTAGAGCGAGAAGCACGCTCTTGCTTTCTAGAGTCTCTAAGACAGCAGGAAACGTGAGTGCGCTGAGAACAAAAGAACGGTGTTTCCTACACATACGGACCATATCTAGTCCAACTCTGTTTCTGAAACTGACACAAAGCACTGGTCCACTAACATCCAATGCTTGTCAGTTAAGATGGGAAACGTGTGAGCTTCATGAACGATGTAGTTCGTTTGAGCAGGAAAGTGACTGCCCTTACCTTAAACGAAGTCTTGCTTTTAGGAAGACACAGAGTCTGGGATTTAACTCCATTTCTGAAGTGAAACACACAGCAGTGTTCTCCTCCATTGATCACACTCTGCTTAAGAACAAGAAGAACGCTCTTGCTTTCTAGAGTCTCTAAGACAGCAGGAAACGTGAGTGCGCTGAGAACAAAAGAATGGTGTTTCCTACACATACGGACCATATCTAGTCCAACTCTGTTTCTGAAACTGACACAACGCACTGGTCCTCTAACATCCAATGCTTGTCAGTTAAGATGAGAAACGTGTGAGCTTCGTGAATGATGTAATTCGTTTGAGCTGACAAGTGACTGCCCTCACCTGAAACGAAGTCTTGCTTATAGGAAGACACAGAGCCTGGGATTTAACTCCATCTCTGAAGGGAAGGACACAGCAGATTTCTCATCCATGGATCACACTCTGCTTTAGAGCGAGAAGCACGCTCTTGCTTTCTAGAGTCTCTAATAAAGCAGGTAATCTGAGTGTGCCCAGAACAAAAGAACGGTGTTTCCTACACCTACGGACCATATGTAGTCCAAATCTGCTTCTGAAACTGATACAATGCACTGGTCCTCTAACATCCAATGCTTGTCAGTTAAGATGAGAAACGTGTGATCTTTGTGAATGATGTAGTTCGTTTGAGCAGAAAAGTGACTGCCCTTACCTGAAACGAAGTCTTGCTTTTAGGAAGACACAGAGTCTGGGATTTAACTCCATTTCTGAAGGGAAACACAGAGCAGAGTTCTCATCCATGGATCACACTCTGCTTTAGAGCGAGAAGCACGCTCTTGCTTTCTGGAGTCTCTAACACAGCAGGAAACGTGAGTGCGCTGAGAACAAAAGAACGGTGTTTCCTACACATACGGACCATATCTAGTCCAACTCTGCTTCTGAAACTGATACAAAGCACTGGTCCTCTAACATCCAATGCTTGTCTGTTAAGATGAGAAACGTGTGAGATTCGTGAACGATGTAGTTCGTTTGAGCTGACAAGTGACTACCCTTACCTGAAACGAAGTCTTGCTTATAGGAAGACACAGAGCCTCGGATTTAACTCCATTTCTGAATGGAAACACACAGCATAGTTCTCACCCATGGATCACACTCTGCTTTACAGCAAGAATCACGCTCTTGCTTTCTAGAGTCTCTAATACAGCAGGAAATCTGAGTGTGCCCAGAACAAAAGAATGGAGTTTCGTACACATACGGACCATTTGTAGTCCAACTCTTCTTCTGAAACTGATACAAAGCACTGGTCCTCTAACATCCAAATCTTGTCAGTTAAGATGGGAAACGTGTGAGCTTCATGAACGATGTAGTTCGTTTGAGCAGGAAAGTGACTGCCCTTACCTTAAACGAAGTCTTGCTTGTAGGAAGACACAGAGTCTGGGATTTAACTCCATTTCTGCAGGGAAACACACAGCATAGTTCTCAACCATGGATAACAATCTGCTTTAGAGCGAGAAGCACGCTCTTGCTTTCTAGAGTCTCTAAGACAGCAGGAAACGTGAGTGCGCTGAGAACAAAAGAACGGTGTTTCCTACACATACGGACCATATCTAGTCCAACTCTGTTTCTGAAACTGACACAAAGCACTGGTCCACTAACATCCAATTCTTGTCAGTTAAGATGGGAAACGTGTGAGCTTCATGAACGATGTAGTTCGTTTGAGCAGGAAAGTGACTGCCCTTACCTTAAACGAAGTCTTGCTTTTAGGAAGACACAGAGTCTGGGATTTAACTCCATTTCTGAAGTGAAACACACAGCAGTGTTCTCCTCCATTGATCACACTCTGCTTAAGAACAAGAAGAACGCTCTTGCTTTCTAGAGTCTCTAAGACAGCAGGAAACGTGAGTGCGCTGAGAACAAAAGAATGGTGTTTCCTACACATACGGACCATATCTAGTCCAACTCTGTTTCTGAAACTGACACAACGCACTGGTCCTCTAACATCCAATGCTTGTCAGTTAAGATGAGAAACGTGTGAGCTTCGTGAATGATGTAATTCGTTTGAGCTGACAAGTGACTGCCCTCACCTGAAACGAAGTCTTGCTTATAGGAAGACACAGAGCCTGGGATTTAACTCCATCTCTGAAGGGAAGGACACAGCAGATTTCTCATCCATGGATCACACTCTGCTTTAGAGCGAGAAGCACGCTCTTGCTTTCTAGAGTCTCTAATAAAGCAGGTAATCTGAGTGTGCCCAGAACAAAAGAACGGTGTTTCCTACACCTACGGACCATATGTAGTCCAAATCTGCTTCTGAAACTGATACAATGCACTGGTCCTCTAACATCCAATGCTTGTCAGTTAAGATGAGAAACGTGTGATCTTTGTGAATGATGTAGTTCGTTTGAGCAGAAAAGTGACTGCCCTTACCTGAAACGAAGTCTTGCTTTTAGGAAGACACAGAGTCTGGGATTTAACTCCATTTCTGAAGGGAAACACAGAGCAGAGTTCTCATCCATGGATCACACTCTGCTTTAGAGCGAGAAGCACGCTCTTGCTTTCTGGAGTCTCTAACACAGCAGGAAACGTGAGTGCGCTGAGAACAAAAGAACGGTGTTTCCTACACATACGGACCATATCTAGTCCAACTCTGCTTCTGAAACTGATACAAAGCACTGGTCCTCTAACATCCAATGCTTGTCTGTTAAGATGAGAAACGTGTGAGATTCGTGAACGATGTAGTTCGTTTGAGCTGACAAGTGACTACCCTTACCTGAAACGAAGTCTTGCTTATAGGAAGACACAGAGCCTCGGATTTAACTCCATTTCTGAATGGAAACACACAGCATAGTTCTCACCCATGGATCACACTCTGCTTTACAGCAAGAATCACGCTCTTGCTTTCTAGAGTCTCTAATACAGCAGGAAATCTGAGTGTGCCCAGAACAAAAGAATGGAGTTTCGTACACATACGGACCATTTGTAGTCCAACTCTTCTTCTGAAACTGATACAAAGCACTGGTCCTCTAACATCCAAATCTTGTCAGTTAAGATGGGAAACGTGTGAGCTTCATGAACGATGTAGTTCGTTTGAGCAGGAAAGTGACTGCCCTTACCTTAAACGAAGTCTTGCTTGTAGGAAGACACAGAGTCTGGGATTTAACTCCATTTCTGCAGGGAAACACACAGCATAGTTCTCAACCATGGATAACAATCTGCTTTAGAGCGAGAAGCACGCTCTTGCTTTCTAGAGTCTCTAAGACAGCAGGAAACGTGAGTGCGCTGAGAACAAAAGAACGGTGTTTCCTACACATACGGACCATATCTAGTCCAACTCTGTTTCTGAAACTGACACAAAGCACTGGTCCACTAACATCCAATGCTTGTCAGTTAAGATGGGAAACGTGTGAGCTTCATGAACGATGTAGTTCGTTTGAGCAGGAAAGTGACTGCCCTTACCTTAAACGAAGTCTTGCTTTTAGGAAGACACAGAGTCTGGGATTTAACTCCATTTCTGAAGTGAAACACACAGCAGTGTTCTCCTCCATTGATCACACTCTGCTTAAGAACAAGAAGAACGCTCTTGCTTTCTAGAGTCTCTAAGACAGCAGGAAACGTGAGTGCGCTGAGAACAAAAGAATGGTGTTTCCTACACATACGGACCATATCTAGTCCAACTCTGTTTCTGAAACTGACACAACGCACTGGTCCTCTAACATCCAATGCTTGTCAGTTAAGATGAGAAACGTGTGAGCTTCGTGAATGATGTAATTCGTTTGAGCTGACAAGTGACTGCCCTCACCTGAAACGAAGTCTTGCTTATAGGAAGACACAGAGCCTGGGATTTAACTCCATCTCTGAAGGGAAGGACACAGCAGATTTCTCATCCATGGATCACACTCTGCTTTAGAGCGAGAAGCACGCTCTTGCTTTCTAGAGTCTCTAATAAAGCAGGTAATCTGAGTGTGCCCAGAACAAAAGAACGGTGTTTCCTACACCTACGGACCATATGTAGTCCAAATCTGCTTCTGAAACTGATACAATGCACTGGTCCTCTAACATCCAATGCTTGTCAGTTAAGATGAGAAACGTGTGATCTTTGTGAATGATGTAGTTCGTTTGAGCAGAAAAGTGACTGCCCTTACCTGAAACGAAGTCTTGCTTTTAGGAAGACACAGAGTCTGGGATTTAACTCCATTTCTGAAGGGAAACACAGAGCAGAGTTCTCATCCATGGATCACACTCTGCTTTAGAGCGAGAAGCACGCTCTTGCTTTCTGGAGTCTCTAACACAGCAGGAAACGTGAGTGCGCTGAGAACAAAAGAACGGTGTTTCCTACACATACGGACCATATCTAGTCCAACTCTGCTTCTGAAACTGATACAAAGCACTGGTCCTCTAACATCCAATGCTTGTCTGTTAAGATGAGAAACGTGTGAGATTCGTGAACGATGTAGTTCGTTTGAGCTGACAAGTGACTACCCTTACCTGAAACGAAGTCTTGCTTATAGGAAGAAACAGAGCCTCGGATTTAACTCCATTTCTGAATGGAAACACACAGCATAGTTCTCACCCATGGATCACACTCTGCTTTACAGCAAGAATCACGCTCTTGCTTTCTACAGTCTCTAATACAGCAGGAAATATGAGTGTGCCCAGAACAAAAGAAAGGAGTTTCGTACACATACGGACCATTTGTAGTCCAACTCTTCTTCTGAAACTGATACAAAGCACTGGTCCTCTAACATCCAATGCTTCTCAGTTAAGATGGGAAACGTGTGAGCTTCATGAACGATGTAGTTCGTTTGAGCAGGAAAGTGACTGCCCTTACCTTAAACGAAGTCTTGCTTGTAGGAAGACACAGAGTCTGGGATTTAACTCCATTTCTGAAGGGAAACACACAGCATAGTTCTCATCCATGGATAACAATCTGCTTTAGAGCGAGAAGCACGCTCTTGCTTTCTAAAGTCTCTAAGACAGCAGGAAACGTGAGTGCGCAGAGAACAAAAGAACGGTGTTTCCTACACATACGGACCATATCTAGTCTAACTCTGTTTCTGAAACTGACAAAAATCACTGGTCCTCTAACATCCAATGCTTGTCTGTTAAGATGAGAAACGTGTGAGCTTCGTGAACGATGTAATTCCTTTGAGCTGACAAGTGACTGCCCTCACCTGAAACGAAGTCTTGCTTATAGGAAGACACAGAGCCTGGGATTTAACTCCATCTCTGAAGGGAAGGACACAGCAGATTTCTCATCCATGGATCACACTCTGCTTTAGAGCGAGAAGCACGCTCTTGCTTTCTAGAGTCTCTAATAAAGCAGGTAATCTGAGTGTGCCCAGAACAAAAGACCGGTGTTTCTTACACCTAGGAACCATATGTAGTCCAAATCTGCTTCTGAAACTGATACAATGCACTGGTCCTCTAACATCCAATGCTTGTCAGTTAAGATGAGAAACGTGTGATCTTTGTGAATGATGTAGTTCGTTTGAGCAGAAAAGTGACTGCCCTTACCTGAAACGAAGTCTTGCTTGTGGGAATACTCAGAGCCTGGGATTTAACTCCATTTCTGAAGTGAAACACACAGCAGTGTTCTCATCCATTGAACACACTCTGCTTTAAAACAAGAAGCACGCTCTTGCTTTCTAGAGTCTCTAAGACAGCAGGAAACGTGAGTGCGCTGCGAACAAAAGAACGGTGTTTCCTACACATACGGACCATATCTAGTCCAACTCTGCTTCTGACACTGATACAAAGCACTGGTCCTCTAATATCCAATGCTTGTCTGTTAAGATGAGAAACGTGTGAGCTTCGTGAACGATGTAGTTCGTTTGAGCTGAGAAGTGACTGCCCTTACCTGAAACGAAGTCTTGCTTATAGGAAGACACAGAGCCTGGGATTTAACTCCATTTCTGAATGGAAACACACAGCATAGTTCTCACCCATGGATCACACTCTGCTTTACAGCAAGAAGCACGCTCTTGCTTTCTAGAATCTCTAATACAGCAGGAAATCTGAGTGTGCCCAGAACAAAAGAAAGGAGTTTCGTACACATACGGACCATATGTAGTCCAACTCTTCTTCTGAAACTGATACAAAGCACTGGTCCTCTAACATCCAATGCTTGTCAGTTAAGATGGGAAACGTGTGAGCTTCATGAACGATGTAGTTCGTTTGAGCAGGAAAGTGACTGCCCTTACCTTAAACGAAGTCTTGCTTTTAGGAAGACACAGAGTCTGGGATTTAACTCCCTTTCTGAAGTGAAACACACAGCAGTGTTCTCCTCCATTGATCACAGTCTGCTTAATAACAAGAAGCACGCTCTTTCTTTCTAGAGTCTCTAAGACAGCAGGAAACGTGATTGCGCTGAGAACAAAAGAACAGTGTTTCCTACACATACGGACCATATCTAGTCCAACTCTGTTTCTGAAACTGACACAAAGCACTGGTACTCTAACATCCAATGCTTGTCAGTTAAGATGAGAAACGTGTGAGCTTCGTGAATGATGTAATTCGTTTGAGCTGACAAGTGACTGCCCTCACCTGAAACGAAGTCTTGCTTATAGGAAGACACAGAGCCTGGGATTTAACTCCATCTCTGAAGGGAAGGACACAGCAGATTTCTCATCCATGGATCACACTCTGCTTTAGAGCGAGAAGCACGCTCTTGCTTTCTAGAGTCTCTAATAAAGCAGGTAATCTGAGTGTGCCCAGAACAAAAGAACGGTGTTTCCTACACCTACGGACCATATGTAGTCCAAATCTGCTTCTGAAACTGATACAATGCACTGGTCCTCTAACATCCAATGTTTGTCAGTTAAGATGAGAAACGTGTGATCTTTGTGAATGATGTAGTTCGTTTGAGCAGAAAAGTGACTGCCCTTACCTGAAACGAAGTCTTGCTTTTAGGAAGACACAGAGTCTGGGATTTAACTCCATTTCTGAAGTGAAACACACAGCAGTGTTCTCCTCCATTGATCACACTCTGCTTAAGAACAAGAAGAACGCTCTTGCTTTCTAGAGTCTCTAAGACAGCAGGAAACGTGAGTGCGCTGAGAACAAAAGAATGGTGTTTCCTACACATACGGACAATATCTAGTCCAACTCTGTTTCTGAAACTGACACAACGCACTGGTCCTCTAACATCCAATGCTTGTCAGTTAAGATGAGAAACGTGTGAGCTTTGAGAATGATGTATTTGCTTTGAACTGAAAAGTGACTGCCCTTACCTGTAACGACGTCTTGCTTGTAGTAAGACACAGAGCCTGGGATCTAACTCCATCTCTGAAGGGAAACACACAGCAGAGTTCTCCTCCATGGATCACACTCTGCTTTAGAGCGAGAAGCACGCTCTTGCTTTCTGGAGTCTCTAAGACAGCAGGAAACGTGAGTGCGCTGAGAACAAAAGAACGGTGTTTCCTACACATACGGACCATATCTAGTCCAACTCTGCTTCTGAAACTGATACAAAGCACTGGTCCTCTAACATCCAATGCTTGTCTGTTAAGATGAGAAACGTGTGAGCTTCGTGAACGATGTAGTTCGTTTGAGCTAACAAGTGACTACCCTTACCTGAAACGAAGTCTTGCTTATAGGAAGACACAGAGCCTCGGATTTAACTCCATTTCTGAATGGAAACACACAGCATAGTTCTCACCCATGGATCACACTCTGCTTTACAGCAAGAATCACGCTCTTGCTTTCTAGAGTCTCTAATACAGCAGGAAATATGAGTGTGCCCAGAACAAAAGAATGGAGTTTCGTACACATACGGACCATTTGTAGTCCAACTCTTCTTCTGAAACTGATACAAAGCACTGGTTCTCTAACATCCAAATCTTGTCAGTTAAGATGGGAAACGTGTGAGCTTCATGAACGATGTAGTTCGTTTGAGCAGGAAAGTGACTGCCCTTACCTTAAACGAAGTCTTGCTTGTAGGAAGACACAGAGTCTGGGATTTAACTCCATTTCTGAAGGGAAACACACAGCATAGTTCTCATCCATGGATAACAATCTGCTTTAGAGCGAGAAGCACGCTCTTGCTTTCTAAAGTCTCTAAGACAGCAGGAAACGTGAGTGCGCTGAGAACAAAAGAACGGTGTTTCCTACACATACGGACCATATCTAGTCTAACTCTGTTTCTGAAACTGACAAAAAGCACTGGTCCTCTAACATCCAATGCTTGTCAGTTAAGATGAGAAACGTGTGAGCTTCGTGAACGATGTAATTCGTTTGAGCTGACAAGTGACTGCCCTCACCTGAAACGAAGTCTTGCTTATAGGAAGACACAGAGCCTGGGATTTAACTCCATCTCTGAAGGGAAGGACACAGCAGATTTCTCATCCATGGATCACACTCTGCTTTAGAGCGAGAAGCACGCTCTTGCTTTCTAGAGTCTCTAATAAAGCAGGTAATCTGAGTGTGCCCAGAACAAAAGAACGGTATTTCCTACACATACGGACCACATGTAGTCCAAATCTCCTTCTGAAACTGATACAATGCACTGGTCCTCTAACATCCAATGCTTGTCAGTTAAGATGAGAAACGTGTGAGCTTCGTGAACGATGTAGTTCGTTTGAGCTGACAAGTGACTACCCTTACCTGAAACGAAGTCTTGCTTATAGGAAGACACAGAGCCTCGGATTTAACTCCATTTCTGAATGGAAACACACAGCATAGTTCTCACCCATGGATCACACTCTGCTTTACAGCAAGAATCACGCTCTTGCTTTCTAGAGTCTCTAATACAGCAGGAAATCTGAGTGTGCCCAGAACAAAAGAATGGAGTTTCGTACACATATGGACCATTTGTAGTCCAACTCTTCTTCTGAAACTGATACAAAGCACTGGTCCTCTAACATCCAAATCTTGTCAGTTAAGATGGGAAACGTGTGAGCTTCATGAACGATGTAGTTCGTTTGAGCAGGAAAGTGACTGCCCTTACCTGAAACGAATTCTTGCTTGTAGGAAGACACAGAGTCTGTGATTTAACTCCATTTCTGAAGGGAAACACACAGCATAGTTCTCATCCATGGATAACAATCTGCTTTAGAGCGAGAAGCAGGCTCTTGCTTTCTAAAGTCTCTAAGACAGCAGGAAACGTGAGTGCGCTGAGAACAAAAGAACGGTGTTTCCTACACATACGGACCATATCTAGTCTAACTCTGTTTCTGAAACTGACAAAAAGCACTGGTCCTCTAACATCCAATGCTTGTCAGTTAAGATGAGAAACGTGTGATCTTTGTGAATGATGTAGTTCGTTTGAGCAGAAAAGTGACTGCCCTTACCTGAAACGAAGTCTTGCTTGTGGGAATACTCAGAGCCTGGGATTTAACTCCATTTCTGAAGTGAAACACTCAGCAGTGTTCTCATCCATTGAACACACTCTGCTTTAAAACAAGAAGCACGCTCTTGCTTTCTAGAGTCTCTAAGACAGCAGGAAACGTGAGTGCGCTGCGAACAAAAGAACGGTGTTTCCTACACATACGGACCATATCTAGTCCAACTCTGCTTCTGACACTGATACAAAGCACTGGTCCTCTAATATCCAATGCTTGTCTGTTAAGATGAGAAACGTGTGAGCTTCGTGAACGATGTAGTTCGTTTTAGCTGAGAAGTGACTGCCCTTACCTGAAACGAAGTCTTGCTTATAGGAAGACACAGAGCCTGGGATTTAACTCCATTTCTGAATGGAAACACACAGCATAGTTCTCACCCATGGATCACACTCTGCTTTACAGCAAGAAGCACGCTCTTGCTTTCTAGAGTCTCTAATACAGCAGGAAATCTGAGTGTGCCCAGAACAAAAGAAAGGAGTTTCGTACACATACGGACCATATGTAGTCCAACTCTTCTTCTGAAACTGATACAAAGCACTGGTCCTCTAACATCCAATGCTTGTCAGTTAAGATGGGAAACGTGTGAGCTTCATGAACGATGTAGTTCCTTTGAGCAGGAAAGTGACTGCCCTTACCTTAAACGAAGTCTTGCTTTTAGGAAGACACAGAGTCTGGGATTTAACTCCATTTCTGAAGTGAAACACACAGCAGTGTTCTCCTCCATTGATCACACTCTGCTTAAGAACAAGAAGAACGCTCTTGCTTTCTAGAGTCTCTAAGACAGCAGGAAACGTGAGTGCGCTGAGAACAAAAGAATGGTGTTTCCTACACATACGGACCATATCTAGTCCAACTCTGTTTCTGAAACTGACACAACGCACTGGTCCTCTAACATCCAATGCTTGTCAGTTAAGATGAGAAACGTGTGAGCTTCGTGAATGATGTAATTCGTTTGAGCTGACAAGTGACTGCCCTCACCTGAAACGAAGTCTTGCTTATAGGAAGACACAGAGCCTGGGATTTAACTCCATCTCTGAAGGGAAGGACACAGCAGATTTCTCATCCATGGATCACACTCTGCTTTAGAGCGAGAAGCACGCTCTTGCTTTCTAGAGTCTCTAATAAAGCAGGTAATCTGAGTGTGCCCAGAACAAAAGAACGGTGTTTCCTACACCTACGGACCATATGTAGTCCAAATCTGCTTCTGAAACTGATACAATGCACTGGTCCTCTAACATCCAATGCTTGTCAGTTAAGATGAGAAACGTGTGATCTTTGTGAATGATGTAGTTCGTTTGAGCAGAAAAGTGACTGCCCTTACCTGAAACGAAGTCTTGCTTGTGGGAATACTCAGAGCCTGGGATTTAACTCCATTTCTGAAGGGAAACACACAGCATAGTTCTCATCCATGGATAACAATCTGCTTTAGAGCGAGAAGCACGCTCTTGCTTTCTAAAGTCTCTAAGACAGAAGGAAACGTGAGTGCGCTGAGAACAAAAGAACGGTGTTTCCTACACATACGGACCATATCTAGTCCAACTCTGTTTCTGAAACTGACACAAAGCACTGGTCCTCTAACATCCAATTCTTGTCAGTTAAGATGAGAAACGTGTGAGCTTCGTGAACGATGTAGTGCGTTTGAGCTGACAAGTGACTACCCTTACCTGAAACGAAGTCTTGCTTATAGGAAGACACAGAGCCTCGGATTTAACTCCATTTCTGAATGGAAACACACAGCATAGTTCTCACCCATGGATCACACTCTGCTTTACAGCAAGAATCACGCTCTTGCTTTCTAGAGTCTCTAATACAGCAGGAAATCTGAGTGTGCCCAGAACAAAAGAATGGAGTTTCGTACACATACGGACCATTTGTAGTCCAACTCTTCTTCTGAAACTGATACAAAGCACTGGTCCTCTAACATCCAAATCTTGTCAGTTAAGATGGGAAACGTGTGAGCTTCATGAACGATGTAGTTCGTATGAGCAGGAAAGTGACTGCCCTTACCTTAAACGAAGTCTTGCTTGTAGGAAGACACAGAGTCTGGGATTTAACTCCATTTCTGCAGGGAAACACACAGCATAGTTCTCAACCATGGATAACAATCTGCTTTAGAGCGAGAAGCACGCTCTTGCTTTCTAGAGTCTCTAAGACAGCAGGAAACGTGAGTGCGCTGAGAACAAAAGAACGGTGTTTCCTACACATATGGACCATATCTAGTCCAACTCTGTTTCTGAAACTGACACAAAGCACTGGTCCTCTAACATCCAATGCTTGTCAGTTAAGATGAGAAACGTGTGAGCTTTGAGAATGATGTAGTTCCTTTGAACTGAAAAGTGACTGCCCTTACCTGTAACGAAGTCTTGCTTGTAGTAAGACACAGAGCCTGGGATTTAACTCCATCTCTGAATGGAAACACAGAGCAGAGTTCTCATCCATGGATCACACTCTGCTTTAGAACGAGAAGCACGCTCTTGCTTTCTGGAGTCTCTAAGACAGCAGGAAACGTGAGTGCGCTGAGAACAAAAGAACGGTGTTTCCTACACATACGGACAATATCTAGTCCAACTCTGCTTCTGAAACTGATACAAAGCACTGGTCCTCTAATATCCAATGCTTGTCTGTTAAGATGAGAAACGTGTGAGCTTCGTGAACGATGTAGTTCGTTTGAGCTGACAAGTGACTGCCCTTACCTGAAACGAAGTCTTGCTTATAGGAAGACACAGAGCCTGGGATTTAACTCCATTTCTGAATGGAAACACACAGCATAGTTCTCACCCATGGATCACACTCTGCTTTATAGCAAGAAGCACGCTCTTGCTTTCTAGAGTCTCTAATACAGCAGGAAATCTGAGTGTGCCCAGAACAAAAGAAAGGAGTTTCATACACATACGGACCATATGTAATCCAACTCTTCTTCTGAAACTGATACAAAGCACTGGTCCTCTAACATCCAATGCTTGTCAGTTAAGATGGGAAACGTGTGAGCTTCATGAACGATGTAGTTCGTTTGAGCAGGAAAGTGACTGCCCTTACCTTAAACGAAGTCTTGCTTTTAGGAAGACACAGAGTCTGGGATTTAACTCCCTTTCTGAAGTGAAACACACAGCAGTGTTCTCCTCCATTGATCACACTCTGCTTAATAACAACAAGCACGCTCTTGCTTTCTAGAGTCTCTAAGACAGCAGGAAACGTGAGTGCGCTGAGAACAAAAGAACGGTATTTCCTACACATACGGACCATATCTAGTCCAACTCTGTTTCTGAAACTGACACAAAGCACTGGTCCACTAACATCCAATGCTTGTCAGTTAAGATGGGAAACGTGTGAGCTTCATGAACGATGTAGTTCGTTTGAGCAGGAAAGTGACTGCCCTTACCTTAAACGAAGTCTTGCTTTTAGGAAGACACAGAGTCTGGGATTTAACTCCATTTCTGAAGTGAAACACACAGCAGTGTTCTCCTCCATTGATCACACTCTGCTTAAGAACAAGAAGAACGCTCTTGCTTTCTAGAGTCTCTAAGACAGCAGGAAACGTGAGTGCGCTGAGAACAAAAGAATGGTGTTTCCTACACATACGGAACATATCTAGTCCAACTCTGTTTCTGAAACTGACACAACGCACTGGTCCTCTAACATCCAATGCTTGTCAGTTAAGATGAGAAACGTGTGAGCTTCGTGAATGATGTAATTCGTTTGAGCTGACAAGTGACTGCCCTCACCTGAAACGAAGTCTTGCTTATAGGAAGACACAGAGCCTGGGATTTAACTCCATCTCTGAAGGGAATGACACAGCAGATTTCTCATCCATGGATCACACTCTGCTTTAGAGCGAGAAGCACGCTCTTGCTTTCTAGAGTCTCTAATAAAGCAGGTAATCTGAGTGTGCCCAGAACAAAAGAACGGTGTTTCCTACACCTACGGACCATATGTAGTCCAAATCTGCTTCTGAAACTGATACAATGCACTGGTCCTCTAACATCCAATGCTTGTCAGTTAAGATGAGAAACGTGTGATCTTTGTGAATGATGTAGTTCGTTTGAGCAGAAAAGTGACTGCCCTTACCTGAAACGAAGTCTTGCTTTTAGGAAGACACAGAGTCTGGGATTTAACTCCATTTCTGAAGGGAAACACAGAGCAGAGTTCTCATCCATGGATCACACTCTGCTTTAGAGCGAGAAGCACGCTCTTGCTTTCTGGAGTCTCTAACACAGCAGGAAACGTGAGTGCGCTGAGAACAAAAGAACGGTGTTTCCTACACATACGGACCATATCTAGTCCAACTCTGCTTCTGAAACTGATACAAAGCACTGGTCCTCTAACATCCAATGCTTGTCTGTTAAGATGAGAAACGTGTGAGATTCGTGAACGATGTAGTTCGTTTGAGCTGACAAGTGACTACCCTTACCTGAAACGAAGTCTTGCTTATAGGAAGACACAGAGCCTCGGATTTAACTCCATTTCTGAATGGAAACACACAGCATAGTTCTCACCCATGGATCACACTCTGCTTTACAGCAAGAATCACGCTCTTGCTTTCTAGAGTCTCTAATACAGCAGGAAATATGAGTGTGCCCAGAACAAAAGAAAGGAGTTTCGTACACATACGGACCATTTGTAGTCCAACTCTTCTTCTGAAACTGATACAAAGCACTGGTCCTCTAACATCCAATGCTTCTCAGTTAAGATGGGAAACGTGTGAGCTTCATGAAAGATGTAGTTCGTTTGAGCAGGAAAGTGACTGCCCTTACCTTAAACGAAGTCTTGCTTGTAGGAAGACACAGAGTCTGGGATTTAACTCCATTTCTGAAGGGAAACACACAGCATAGTTCTCATCCATGGATAACAATCTGCTTTAGAGCGAGAAGCACGCTCTTGCTTTCTAAAGTCTCTAAGACAGCAGGAAACGTGAGTGCGCAGAGAACAAAAGAACGGTGTTTCCTACACATACGGACTATATCTAGTCTAACTCTGTTTCTGAAACTGACAAAAAGCACTGGTCCTCTAACATCCAATGCTTGTCTGTTAAGATGAGAAACGTGTGAGCTTAGTGAACGATGTAATTCCTTTGAGCTGACAAGTGACTGCCCTCACCTGAAACGAAGTCTTGCTTATAGGAAGACACAGAGCCTGGGATTTAACTCCATCTCTGAAGGGAAGGACACAGCAGATTTCTCATCCATGGATCACACTCTGCTTTAGAGCGAGAAGCACGCTCTTGCTTTCTAGAGTCTCTAATAAAGCAGGTAATCTGAGTGTGCCCAGAACAAAAGACCGGTGTTTCTTACACCTAGGAACCATATGTAGTCCAAATCTGCTTCTGAAACTGATACAATGCACTGGTCCTCTAACATCCAATGCTTGTCAGTTAAGATGAGAAACGTGTGATCTTTGTGAATGATGTAGTTCGTTTGAGCAGAAAAGTGACTGCCCTTACCTGAAACGAAGTCTTGCTTGTGGGAATACTCAGAGCCTGGGATTTAACTCCATTTCTGAAGTGAAACACACAGCAGTGTTCTCATCCATTGAACACACTCTGCTTTAAAACAAGAAGCACGCTCTTGCTTTCTAGAGTCTCTAAGACAGCAGGAAACGTGAGTGCGCTGCGAACAAAAGAACGGTGTTTCCTACACATACGGACCATATCTAGTCCAACTCTGCTTCTGACACTGATACAAAGCACTGGTCCTCTAATATCCAATGCTTGTCTGTTAAGATGAGAAACGTGTGAGCTTCGTGAACGATGTAGTTCGTTTGAGCTGAGAAGTGACTGCCCTTACCTGAAACGAAGTCTTGCTTATAGGAAGACACAGAGCCTGGGATTTAACTCCATTTCTGAATGGAAACACACAGCATAGTTCTCACCCATGGATCACACTCTGCTTTACAGCAAGAAGCACGCTCTTGCTTTCTAGAATCTCTAATACAGCAGGAAATCTGAGTGTGCCCAGAACAAAAGAAAGGAGTTTCGTACACATACGGACCATATGTAGTCCAACTCTTCTTCTGAAACTGATACAAAGCACTGGTCCTCTAACATCCAATGCTTGTCAGTTAAGATGGGAAACGTGTGAGCTTCATGAACGATGTAGTTCGTTTGAGCAGGAAATTGACTGCCCTTACCTTAAACGAAGTCTTGCTTTTAGGAAGACACAGAGTCTGGGATTTAACTCCCTTTCTGAAGTGAAACACACAGCAGTGTTCTCCTCCATTGATCACAGTCTGCTTAATAACAAGAAGCACGCTCTTGCTTTCTAGAGTCTCTAAGACAGCAGGAAACGTGAGTGCGCTGAGAACAAAAGAACGGTGTTTCCTACACATACGGACCATATCTAGTCCAACTCTGTTTCTGAAACTGACACAAAGCACTGGTACTCTAACATCCAATGCTTGTCAGTTAAGATGAGAAACGTGTGAGCTTCGTGAATGATGTAATTCGTTTGAGCTGACAAGTGACTGCCCTCACCTGAAACGAAGTCTTGCTTATAGGAAGACACAGAGCCTGGGATTTAACTCCATCTCTGAAGGGAAGGACACAGCAGATATCTCATCCATGGATCACACTCTGCTTTAGAGCGAGAAGCACGCTCTTGCTTTCTAGAGTCTCTAATAAAGCAGGTAATCTGAGTGTGCCCAGAACAAAAGAACGGTGTTTCCTACACCTACGGACCATATGTAGTCCAAATCTGCTTCTGAAACTGATACAATGCACTGGTCCTCTAACATCCAATGCTTGTCAGTTAAGATGAGAAACGTGTGATCTTTGTGAATGATGTAGTTCGTTTGAGCAGAAAAGTGACTGCCCTTACCTGAAACGAAGTCTTGCTTGTGGAAATACTCAGAGCCTGGGATTTAACTCCATTTCTGAAGTGAAACACTCAGCAGTGTTCTCATCCATTGTACACACTCTGCTTTAAAACAAGAAGCACGCTCTTGCTTTCTAGAGTCTCTAAGACAGCAGGAAACGTGAGTGCGCTGCGAACAAAGGAACGGTGTTTCCTACACATACGGACCATATCTAGTCCAACTCTGCTTCTGACACTGATACAAAGCACTGGTCCTCTAATATCCAATGCTTGTCTGTTAAGATGAGAAACGTGTGAGCTTCGTGAACGATGTAGTTCGTTTTAGCTGAGAAGTGACTGCCCTTACCTGAAACGAAGTCTTGCTTATAGGAAGACACAGAGCCTGGGATTTAACTCCATCTCTGAAGGGAAGGACACAGCAGATTTCTCATCCATGGATCACACTCTGCTTTAGAGCGAGAAGCACGCTCTTGCTTTCTAGAGTCTCTAATAAAGCAGGTAATCTGAGTGTGCCCAGAACAAAAGAACGGTGTTTCCTACACCTACGGACCATATGTAGTCCAAATCTGCTTCTGAAACTGATACAATGCACTGGTCCTCTAACATCCAATGTTTGTCAGTTAAGATGAGAAACGTGTGATCTTTGTGAATGATGTAGTTCGTTTGAGCAGAAAAGTGACTGCCCTTACCTGAAACGAAGTCTTGCTTTTAGGAAGACACAGAGTCTGGGATTTAACTCCATTTCTGAAGTGAAACACACAGCAGTGTTCTCCTCCATTGATCACACTCTGCTTAAGAACAAGAAGAACGCTCTTGCTTTCTAGAGTCTCTAAGACAGCAGGAAACGTGAGTGCGCTGAGAACAAAAGAACGGTGTTTCCTACACATACGGAACATATCTAGTCCAACTCTCCTTCTTAAACTGATACAAAGCACTGGTCTTTAACATCCAATGCTTGTCAGTTAAGATGAGAAACGTGTGAGCTTTGAGAATGATGTATTTGCTTTGAACTGAAAAGTGACTGCCCTTACCTGTAACGACGTCTTGCTTGTAGTAAGACACAGAGCCTGGGATCTAACTCCATCTCTGAAGGGAAACACACAGCAGAGTTCTCCTCCATGGATCACACTCTGCTTTAGAGCGAGAAGCACGCTCTTGCTTTCTGGAGTCTCTAAGACAGCAGGAAACGTGAGTGCGCTGAGAACAAAAGAACGGTGTTTCCTACACATACGGACCATATCTAGTCCAACTCTGCTTCTGAAACTGATACAAAGCACTGGTCCTCTAACATCCAATGCTTGTCTGTTAAGATGAGAAACGTGTGAGCTTCGTGAAGGATGTAGTTCGTTTGAGCTGACAAGTGACTACCCTTACCTGAAACGAAGTCTTGCTTATAGGAAGACACAGAGCCTCGGATTTAACTCCATTTCTGAATGGAAACACACAGCATAGTTCTCACCCATGGATCACACTCTGCTTTACAGCAAGAATCACGCTCTTGCTTTCTAGAGTCTCTAATACAGCAGGAAATCTGAGTGTGCCCAGAACAAAAGAAAGGAGTTTCGTACACATACGGACCATATGTAGTCCAACTCTTCTTCTGAAACTGATACAAAGCACTGGTCCTCTAACATCCAATGCTTGTCAGTTAAGATGGGAAACGTGTGAGCTTCATGAACGATGTAGTTCGTTTGAGCAGGAAAGTGACTGCCCTTACCTTAAACGAAGTCTTGCTTTTAGGAAGACACAGAGTCTGGGATTTAACTCCATTTCTGAAGTGAAACACACAGCAGTGTTCTCCTCCATTGATCACACTCTGCTTAAGAACAAGAAGAACGCTCTTGCTTTCTAGAGTCTCTAAGACAGCAGGAAACGTGAGTGCGCTGAGAACAAAAGAATGGTGTTTCCTACACATACGGACCATATCTAGTCCAACTCTGTTTCTGAAACTGACACAACGCACTGGTCCTCTAACATCCAATGCTTGTCAGTTAAGATGAGAAACGTGTGAGCTTCGTGAATGATGTAATTCGTTTGAGCTGACAAGTGACTGCCCTCACCTGAAACGAAGTCTTGCTTATAGGAAGACACAGAGCCTGGGATTTAACTCCATCTCTGAAGGGAAGGACACAGCAGATTTCTCATCCATGGATCACACTCTGCTTTAGAGCGAGAAGCACGCTCTTGCTTTCTAGAGTCTCTAATAAAGCAGGTAATCTGAGTGTGCCCAGAACAAAAGAACCGTGTTTCCTACACCTACGGACCATATGTAGTCCAAATCTGCTTCTGAAACTGATACAAAGCACTGGTCCTCTAACATCCAATGCTTGTCTGTTAAGATGAGAAACGTGTGATCTTTGTGAATGATGTAGTTCGTTTGAGCAGAAAAGTGACTGCCCTTACCTGAAACGAAGTCTTGCTTGTGGGAATACTCAGAGCCTGGGATTTAACTCCATTTCTGAAGGGAAACACACAGCATAGTTCTCATCCATGGATAACAATCTGCTTTAGAGCGAGAAGCACGCTCTTGCTTTCTAAAGTCTCTAAGACAGCAGGAAACGTGAGTGCGCTGAGAACAAAAGAACGGTGTTTCCTACACATACGGACCATATCTAGTCCAACTCTGTTTCTGAAACTGACACAAAGCACTGGTCCTCTAACATCCAATTCTTGTCAGTTAAGATGAGAAACGTGTGAGCTTCGTGAACGATGTAGTGCGTTTGAGCTGACAAGTGACTACCCTTACCTGAAACGAAGTCTTGCTTATAGGAAGACACAGAGCCTCGGATTTAACTCCATTTCTGAATGGAAACACACAGCATAGTTCTCACCCATGGATCACACTCTGCTTTACAGCAAGAATCACGCTCTTGCTTTCTAGAGTCTCTAATACAGCAGGAAATCTGAGTGTGCCCAGAACAAAAGAATGGAGTTTCGTACACATACGGACCATTTGTAGTCCAACTCTTCTTCTGAAACTGATACAAAGCACTGGTCCTCTAACATCCAAATCTTGTCAGTTAAGATGGGAAACGTGTGAGCTTCATGAACGATGTAGTTCGTATGAGCAGGAAAGTTTCTGCCCTTACCTTAAACGAAGTCTTGCTTGTAGGAAGACACAGAGTCTGTGATTTAACTCCATTTCTGCAGGGAAACACACAGCATAGTTCTCAACCATGGATAACAATCTGCTTTAGAGCGAGAAGCACGCTCTTGCTTTCTAGAGTCTCTAAGACAGCAGGAAACGTGAGTGCGCTGAGAACAAAAGAACGGTGTTTCCTACACATACGGACCATATCTAGTCCAACTCTGTTTCTGAAACTGACACAAAGCACTGGTCCTCTAACATCCAATGCTTGTCAGTTAAGATGAGAAACGTGTGAGCTTTGAGAATGATGTATTTGCTTTGAACTGAAAAGTGACTGCCCTTACCTGTAACGAAGTCTTGCTTGTAGTAAGACACAGAGCCTGGGATTTAACTCCATCTCTGAATGGAAACACAGAGCAGAGTTCTCATCCATGGATCACACTCTGCTTTAGAACGAGAAGCACGCTCTTGCTTTCTGGAGTCTCTAAGACAGCAGGAAACGTGAGTGCGCTGAGAACAAAAGAACGGTGTTTCCTACACATACGGACAATATCTAGTCCAACTCTGCTTCTGAAACTGATACAAAGCACTGGTCCTCTAATATCCAATGCTTGTCTGTTAAGATGAGAAACGTGTGAGCTTCGTGAACGATGTAGTTCGTTTGAGCTGACAAGTGACTGCCCTTACCTGAAACGAAGTCTTGCTTATAGGAAGACACAGAGCCTGGGATTTAACTCCATTTCTGAATGGAAACACACAGCATAGTTCTCACCCATGGATCACACTCTGCTTTATAGCAAGAAGCACGCTCTTGCTTTCTAGAGTCTCTAATACAGCAGGAAATCTGAGTGTGCCCAGAACAAAAGAAAGGAGTTTCATACACATACGGACCATATGTAGTCCAACTCTTCTTCTGAAACTGATACAAAGCACTGGTCCTCTAACATCCAATGCTTGTCAGTTAAGATGGGAAACGTGTGAGCTTCATGAACGATGTAGTTCGTTTGAGCAGGAAAGTGACTGCCCTTACCTTAAACGAAGTCTTGCTTTTAGGAAGACACAGAGTCTGGGATTTAACTCCCTTTCTGAAGTGAAACACACAGCAGTGTTCTCCTCCATTGATCACACTCTGCTTAATAACAAGAAGCACGCTCTTGCTTTCTAGAGTCTCTAAGACAGCAGGAAACGTGAGTGCGCTGAGAACAAAAGAACGGTGTTTCCTACACATACGGACCATATCTAGTCCAACTCTGTTTCTGAAACTGACACAAAGCACTGGTCCACTAACATCCAATGCTTGTCAGTTAAGATGGGAAACGTGTGAGCTTCATGAACGATGTAGTTCGTTTGAGCAGGAAAGTGACTGCCCTTACCTTAAACGAAGTCTTGCTTTTAGGAAGACACAGAGTCTGGGATTTAACTCCATTTCTGAAGTGAAACACACAGCAGTGTTCTCCTCCATTGATCACACTCTGCTTAAGAACAAGAAGAACGCTCTTGCTTTCTAGAGTCTCTAAGACAGCAGGAAACGTGAGTGCGCTGAGAACAAAAGAATGGTGTTTCCTACACATACGGACCATATCTAGTCCAACTCTGTTTCTGAAACTGACACAACGCACTGGTCCTCTAACATCCAATGCTTGTCAGTTAAGATGAGAAACGTGTGAGCTTCGTGAATGATGTAATTCGTTTGAGCTGACAAGTGACTGCCCTCACCTGAAACGAAGTCTTGCTTATAGGAAGACACAGAGCCTGGGATTTAACTCCATCTCTGAAGGGAAGGACACAGCAGATTTCTCATCCATGGATCACACTCTGCTTTAGAGCGAGAAGCACGCTCTTGCTTTCTAGAGTCTCTAATAAAGCAGGTAATCTGAGTGTGCCCAGAACAAAAGAACGGTGTTTCCTACACCTACGGACCATATGTAGTCCAAATCTGCTTCTGAAACTGATACAATGCACTGGTCCTCTAACATCCAATGCTTGTCAGTTAAGATGAGAAACGTGTGATCTTTGTGAATGATGTAGTTCGTTTGAGCAGAAAAGTGACTGCCCTTACCTGAAACGAAGTCTTGCTTTTAGGAAGACACAGAGTCTGGGATTTAACTCCATTTCTGAAGGGAAACACAGAGCAGAGTTCTCATCCATGGATCACACTCTGCTTTAGAGCGAGAAGCACGCTCTTGCTTTCTGGAGTCTCTAACACAGCAGGAAACGTGAGTGCGCTGAGAACAAAAGAACGGTGTTTCCTACACATACGGACCATATCTAGTCCAACTCTGCTTCTGAAACTGATACAAAGCACTGGTCCTCTAACATCCAATGCTTGTCTGTTAAGATGAGAAACGTGTGAGATTCGTGAACGATGTAGTTCGTTTGAGCTGACAAGTGACTACCCTTACCTGAAACGAAGTCTTGCTTATAGGAAGACACAGAGCCTCGGATTTAACTCCATTTCTGAATGGAAACACACAGCATAGTTCTCACCCATGGATCACACTCTGCTTTACAGCAAGAATCACGCTCTTGCTTTCTAGAGTCTCTAATACAGCAGGAAATATGAGTGTGCCCAGAACAAAAGAAAGGAGTTTCGTACACATACGGACCATTTGTAGTCCAACTCTTCTTCTGAAACTGATACAAAGCACTGGTCCTCTAACATCCAATGCTTCTCAGTTAAGATGGGAAACGTGTGAGCTTCATGAAAGATGTAGTTCGTTTGAGCAGGAAAGTGACTGCCCTTACCTTAAACGAAGTCTTGCTTGTAGGAAGACACAGAGTCTGGGATTTAACTCCATTTCTGAAGGGAAACACACAGCATAGTTCTCATCCATGGATAACAATCTGCTTTAGAGCGAGAAGCACGCTCTTGCTTTCTAAAGTCTCTAAGACAGCAGGAAACGTGAGTGCGCAGAGAACAAAAGAACGGTGTTTCCTACACATACGGACTATATCTAGTCTAACTCTGTTTCTGAAACTGACAAAAAGCACTGGTCCTCTAACATCCAATGCTTGTCTGTTAAGATGAGAAACGTGTGAGCTTAGTGAACGATGTAATTCCTTTGAGCTGACAAGTGACTGCCCTCACCTGAAACGAAGTCTTGCTTATAGGAAGACACAGAGCCTGGGATTTAACTCCATCTCTGAAGGGAAGGACACAGCAGATTTCTCATCCATGGATCACACTCTGCTTTAGAGCGAGAAGCACGCTCTTGCTTTCTAGAGTCTCTAATAAAGCAGGTAATCTGAGTGTGCCCAGAACAAAAGACCGGTGTTTCTTACACCTAGGAACCATATGTAGTCCAAATCTGCTTCTGAAACTGATACAATGCACTGGTCCTCTAACATCCAATGCTTGTCAGTTAAGATGAGAAACGTGTGATCTTTGTGAATGATGTAGTTCGTTTGAGCAGAAAAGTGACTGCCCTTACCTGAAACGAAGTCTTGCTTGTGGGAATACTCAGAGCCTGGGATTTAACTCCATTTCTGAAGTGAAACACACAGCAGTGTTCTCATCCATTGAACACACTCTGCTTTAAAACAAGAAGCACGCTCTTGCTTTCTAGAGTCTCTAAGACAGCAGGAAACGTGAGTGCGCTGCGAACAAAAGAACGGTGTTTCCTACACATACGGACCATATCTAGTCCAACTCTGCTTCTGACACTGATACAAAGCACTGGTCCTCTAATATCCAATGCTTGTCTGTTAAGATGAGAAACGTGTGAGCTTCGTGAACGATGTAGTTCGTTTGAGCTGAGAAGTGACTGCCCTTACCTGAAACGAAGTCTTGCTTATAGGAAGACACAGAGCCTGGGATTTAACTCCATTTCTGAATGGAAACACACAGCATAGTTCTCACCCATGGATCACACTCTGCTTTACAGCAAGAAGCACGCTCTTGCTTTCTAGAATCTCTAATACAGCAGGAAATCTGAGTGTGCCCAGAACAAAAGAAAGGAGTTTCGTACACATACGGACCATATGTAGTCCAACTCTTCTTCTGAAACTGATACAAAGCACTGGTCCTCTAACATCCAATGCTTGTCAGTTAAGATGGGAAACGTGTGAGCTTCATGAACGATGTAGTTCGTTTGAGCAGGAAATTGACTGCCCTTACCTTAAACGAAGTCTTGCTTTTAGGAAGACACAGAGTCTGGGATTTAACTCCCTTTCTGAAGTGAAACACACAGCAGTGTTCTCCTCCATTGATCACAGTCTGCTTAATAACAAGAAGCACGCTCTTGCTTTCTAGAGTCTCTAAGACAGCAGGAAACGTGAGTGCGCTGAGAACAAAAGAACGGTGTTTCCTACACATACGGACCATATCTAGTCCAACTCTGTTTCTGAAACTGACACAAAGCACTGGTACTCTAACATCCAATGCTTGTCAGTTAAGATGAGAAACGTGTGAGCTTCGTGAATGATGTAATTCGTTTGAGCTGACAAGTGACTGCCCTCACCTGAAACGAAGTCTTGCTTATAGGAAGACACAGAGCCTGGGATTTAACTCCATCTCTGAAGGGAAGGACACAGCAGATATCTCATCCATGGATCACACTCTGCTTTAGAGCGAGAAGCACGCTCTTGCTTTCTAGAGTCTCTAATAAAGCAGGTAATCTGAGTGTGCCCAGAACAAAAGAACGGTGTTTCCTACACCTACGGACCATATGTAGTCCAAATCTGCTTCTGAAACTGATACAATGCACTGGTCCTCTAACATCCAATGCTTGTCAGTTAAGATGAGAAACGTGTGATCTTTGTGAATGATGTAGTTCGTTTGAGCAGAAAAGTGACTGCCCTTACCTGAAACGAAGTCTTGCTTGTGGAAATACTCAGAGCCTGGGATTTAACTCCATTTCTGAAGTGAAACACTCAGCAGTGTTCTCATCCATTGTACACACTCTGCTTTAAAACAAGAAGCACGCTCTTGCTTTCTAGAGTCTCTAAGACAGCAGGAAACGTGAGTGCGCTGCGAACAAAGGAACGGTGTTTCCTACACATACGGACCATATCTAGTCCAACTCTGCTTCTGACACTGATACAAAGCACTGGTCCTCTAATATCCAATGCTTGTCTGTTAAGATGAGAAACGTGTGAGCTTCGTGAACGATGTAGTTCGTTTTAGCTGAGAAGTGACTGCCCTTACCTGAAACGAAGTCTTGCTTATAGGAAGACACAGAGCCTGGGATTTAACTCCATCTCTGAAGGGAAGGACACAGCAGATTTCTCATCCATGGATCACACTCTGCTTTAGAGCGAGAAGCACGCTCTTGCTTTCTAGAGTCTCTAATAAAGCAGGTAATCTGAGTGTGCCCAGAACAAAAGAACGGTGTTTCCTACACCTACGGACCATATGTAGTCCAAATCTGCTTCTGAAACTGATACAATGCACTGGTCCTCTAACATCCAATGTTTGTCAGTTAAGATGAGAAACGTGTGATCTTTGTGAATGATGTAGTTCGTTTGAGCAGAAAAGTGACTGCCCTTACCTGAAACGAAGTCTTGCTTTTAGGAAGACACAGAGTCTGGGATTTAACTCCATTTCTGAAGTGAAACACACAGCAGTGTTCTCCTCCATTGATCACACTCTGCTTAAGAACAAGAAGAACGCTCTTGCTTTCTAGAGTCTCTAAGACAGCAGGAAACGTGAGTGCGCTGAGAACAAAAGAACGGTGTTTCCTACACATACGGAACATATCTAGTCCAACTCTCCTTCTTAAACTGATACAAAGCACTGGTCTTTAACATCCAATGCTTGTCAGTTAAGATGAGAAACGTGTGAGCTTTGAGAATGATGTATTTGCTTTGAACTGAAAAGTGACTGCCCTTACCTGTAACGACGTCTTGCTTGTAGTAAGACACAGAGCCTGGGATCTAACTCCATCTCTGAAGGGAAACACACAGCAGAGTTCTCCTCCATGGATCACACTCTGCTTTAGAGCGAGAAGCACGCTCTTGCTTTCTGGAGTCTCTAAGACAGCAGGAAACGTGAGTGCGCTGAGAACAAAAGAACGGTGTTTCCTACACATACGGACCATATCTAGTCCAACTCTGCTTCTGAAACTGATACAAAGCACTGGTCCTCTAACATCCAATGCTTGTCTGTTAAGATGAGAAACGTGTGAGCTTCGTGAAGGATGTAGTTCGTTTGAGCTGACAAGTGACTACCCTTACCTGAAACGAAGTCTTGCTTATAGGAAGACACAGAGCCTCGGATTTAACTCCATTTCTGAATGGAAACACACAGCATAGTTCTCACCCATGGATCACACTCTGCTTTACAGCAAGAATCACGCTCTTGCTTTCTAGAGTCTCTAATACAGCAGGAAATCTGAGTGTGCCCAGAACAAAAGAAAGGAGTTTCGTACACATACGGACCATATGTAGTCCAACTCTTCTTCTGAAACTGATACAAAGCACTGGTCCTCTAACATCCAATGCTTGTCAGTTAAGATGGGAAACGTGTGAGCTTCATGAACGATGTAGTTCGTTTGAGCAGGAAAGTGACTGCCCTTACCTTAAACGAAGTCTTGCTTTTAGGAAGACACAGAGTCTGGGATTTAACTCCATTTCTGAAGTGAAACACACAGCAGTGTTCTCCTCCATTGATCACACTCTGCTTAAGAACAAGAAGAACGCTCTTGCTTTCTAGAGTCTCTAAGACAGCAGGAAACGTGAGTGCGCTGAGAACAAAAGAATGGTGTTTCCTACACATACGGACCATATCTAGTCCAACTCTGTTTCTGAAACTGACACAACGCACTGGTCCTCTAACATCCAATGCTTGTCAGTTAAGATGAGAAACGTGTGAGCTTCGTGAATGATGTAATTCGTTTGAGCTGACAAGTGACTGCCCTCACCTGAAACGAAGTCTTGCTTATAGGAAGACACAGAGCCTGGGATTTAACTCCATCTCTGAAGGGAAGGACACAGCAGATTTCTCATCCATGGATCACACTCTGCTTTAGAGCGAGAAGCACGCTCTTGCTTTCTAGAGTCTCTAATAAAGCAGGTAATCTGAGTGTGCCCAGAACAAAAGAACCGTGTTTCCTACACCTACGGACCATATGTAGTCCAAATCTGCTTCTGAAACTGATACAAAGCACTGGTCCTCTAACATCCAATGCTTGTCTGTTAAGATGAGAAACGTGTGATCTTTGTGAATGATGTAGTTCGTTTGAGCAGAAAAGTGACTGCCCTTACCTGAAACGAAGTCTTGCTTGTGGGAATACTCAGAGCCTGGGATTTAACTCCATTTCTGAAGGGAAACACACAGCATAGTTCTCATCCATGGATAACAATCTGCTTTAGAGCGAGAAGCACGCTCTTGCTTTCTAAAGTCTCTAAGACAGCAGGAAACGTGAGTGCGCTGAGAACAAAAGAACGGTGTTTCCTACACATACGGACCATATCTAGTCCAACTCTGTTTCTGAAACTGACACAAAGCACTGGTCCTCTAACATCCAATTCTTGTCAGTTAAGATGAGAAACGTGTGAGCTTCGTGAACGATGTAGTGCGTTTGAGCTGACAAGTGACTACCCTTACCTGAAACGAAGTCTTGCTTATAGGAAGACACAGAGCCTCGGATTTAACTCCATTTCTGAATGGAAACACACAGCATAGTTCTCACCCATGGATCACACTCTGCTTTACAGCAAGAATCACGCTCTTGCTTTCTAGAGTCTCTAATACAGCAGGAAATCTGAGTGTGCCCAGAACAAAAGAATGGAGTTTCGTACACATACGGACCATTTGTAGTCCAACTCTTCTTCTGAAACTGATACAAAGCACTGGTCCTCTAACATCCAAATCTTGTCAGTTAAGATGGGAAACGTGTGAGCTTCATGAACGATGTAGTTCGTATGAGCAGGAAAGTTTCTGCCCTTACCTTAAACGAAGTCTTGCTTGTAGGAAGACACAGAGTCTGTGATTTAACTCCATTTCTGCAGGGAAACACACAGCATAGTTCTCAACCATGGATAACAATCTGCTTTAGAGCGAGAAGCACGCTCTTGCTTTCTAGAGTCTCTAAGACAGCAGGAAACGTGAGTGCGCTGAGAACAAAAGAACGGTGTTTCCTACACATACGGACCATATCTAGTCCAACTCTGTTTCTGAAACTGACACAAAGCACTGGTCCTCTAACATCCAATGCTTGTCAGTTAAGATGAGAAACGTGTGAGCTTTGAGAATGATGTATTTGCTTTGAACTGAAAAGTGACTGCCCTTACCTGTAACGAAGTCTTGCTTGTAGTAAGACACAGAGCCTGGGATTTAACTCCATCTCTGAATGGAAACACAGAGCAGAGTTCTCATCCATGGATCACACTCTGCTTTAGAACGAGAAGCACGCTCTTGCTTTCTGGAGTCTCTAAGACAGCAGGAAACGTGAGTGCGCTGAGAACAAAAGAACGGTGTTTCCTACACATACGGACAATATCTAGTCCAACTCTGCTTCTGAAACTGATACAAAGCACTGGTCCTCTAATATCCAATGCTTGTCTGTTAAGATGAGAAACGTGTGAGCTTCGTGAACGATGTAGTTCGTTTGAGCTGACAAGTGACTGCCCTTACCTGAAACGAAGTCTTGCTTATAGGAAGACACAGAGCCTGGGATTTAACTCCATTTCTGAATGGAAACACACAGCATAGTTCTCACCCATGGATCACACTCTGCTTTATAGCAAGAAGCACGCTCTTGCTTTCTAGAGTCTCTAATACAGCAGGAAATCTGAGTGTGCCCAGAACAAAAGAAAGGAGTTTCATACACATACGGACCATATGTAGTCCAACTCTTCTTCTGAAACTGATACAAAGCACTGGTCCTCTAACATCCAATGCTTGTCAGTTAAGATGGGAAACGTGTGAGCTTCATGAACGATGTAGTTCGTTTGAGCAGGAAAGTGACTGCCCTTACCTTAAACGAAGTCTTGCTTTTAGGAAGACACAGAGTCTGGGATTTAACTCCCTTTCTGAAGTGAAACACACAGCAGTGTTCTCCTCCATTGATCACACTCTGCTTAATAACAAGAAGCACGCTCTTGCTTTCTAGAGTCTCTAAGACAGCAGGAAACGTGAGTGCGCTGAGAACAAAAGAACGGTGTTTCCTACACATACGGACCATATCTAGTCCAACTCTGTTTCTGAAACTGACACAAAGCACTGGTCCACTAACATCCAATGCTTGTCAGTTAAGATGGGAAACGTGTGAGCTTCATGAACGATGTAGTTCGTTTGAGCAGGAAAGTGACTGCCCTTACCTTAAACGAAGTCTTGCTTTTAGGAAGACACAGAGTCTGGGATTTAACTCCATTTCTGAAGTGAAACACACAGCAGTGTTCTCCTCCATTGATCACACTCTGCTTAAGAACAAGAAGAACGCTCTTGCTTTCTAGAGTCTCTAAGACAGCAGGAAACGTGAGTGCGCTGAGAACAAAAGAATGGTGTTTCCTACACATACGGACCATATCTAGTCCAACTCTGTTTCTGAAACTGACACAACGCACTGGTCCTCTAACATCCAATGCTTGTCAGTTAAGATGAGAAACGTGTGAGCTTCGTGAATGATGTAATTCGTTTGAGCTGACAAGTGACTGCCCTCACCTGAAACGAAGTCTTGCTTATAGGAAGACACAGAGCCTGGGATTTAACTCCATCTCTGAAGGGAAGGACACAGCAGATTTCTCATCCATGGATCACACTCTGCTTTAGAGCGAGAAGCACGCTCTTGCTTTCTAGAGTCTCTAATAAAGCAGGTAATCTGAGTGTGCCCAGAACAAAAGAACGGTGTTTCCTACACCTACGGACCATATGTAGTCCAAATCTGCTTCTGAAACTGATACAATGCACTGGTCCTCTAACATCCAATGCTTGTCAGTTAAGATGAGAAACGTGTGATCTTTGTGAATGATGTAGTTCGTTTGAGCAGAAAAGTGACTGCCCTTACCTGAAACGAAGTCTTGCTTTTAGGAAGACACAGAGTCTGGGATTTAACTCCATTTCTGAAGGGAAACACAGAGCAGAGTTCTCATCCATGGATCACACTCTGCTTTAGAGCGAGAAGCACGCTCTTGCTTTCTGGAGTCTCTAACACAGCAGGAAACGTGAGCGCGCTGAGAACAAAAGAACGGTGTTTCCTACACATACGGACCATATCTAGTCCAACTCTGCTTCTGAAACTGATACAAAGCACTGGTCCTCTAACATCCAATGCTTGTCTGTTAAGATGAGAAACGTGTGAGATTCGTGAACGATGTAGTTCGTTTGAGCTGACAAGTGACTACCCTTACCTGAAACGAAGTCTTGCTTATAGGAAGACACAGAGCCTCGGATTTAACTCCATTTCTGAATGGAAACACACAGCATAGTTCTCACCCATGGATCACACTCTGCTTTACAGCAAGAATCACGCTCTTGCTTTCTAGAGTCTCTAATACAGCAGGAAATATGAGTGTGCCCAGAACAAAAGAAAGGAGTTTCGTACACATACGGACCATTTGTAGTCCAACTCTTCTTCTGAAACTGATACAAAGCATTGGTCCTCTAACATCCAATGCTTCTCAGTTAAGATGGGAAACGTGTGAGCTTCATGAACGATGTAGTTCGTTTGAGCAGGAAAGTGACTGCCCTTACCTTAAACGAAGTCTTGCTTGTAGGAAGACACAGAGTCTGGGATTTAACTCCATTTCTGAAGGGAAACACACAGCATAGTTCTCATCCATGGATAACAATCTGCTTTAGAGCGAGAAGCAGGCTCTTGCTTTCTAAAGTCTCTAAGACAGCAGGAAAGGTGAGTGCGCAGAGAACAAAAGAACGGTGTTTCCTACACATACGGACCATATCTAGTCTAACTCTGTTTCTGAAACTGACAAAAAGCACTGGTCCTCTAACATCCAATGCTTGTCTGTTAAGATGAGAAACGTGTGAGCTTCGTGAACGATGTAATTCCTTTGAGCTGACAAGTGACTGCCCTCACCTGAAACGAAGTCTTGCTTATAGGAAGACACAGAGCCTGGGATTTAACTCCATCTCTGAAGGGAAGGACACAGCAGATTTCTCATCCATGGATCACACTCTGCTTTAGAGCAAGAAGCACGCTCTTGCTTTCTAGAGTCTCTAATAAAGCAGGTAATCTGAGTGTGCCCAGAACAAAAGACCGGTGTTTCTTACACCTAGGAACCATATGTAGTCCAAATCTGCTTCTGAAACTGATGCAATGCACTGGTCCTCTAACATGCAATGCTTGTCAGTTAAGATGAGAAACGTGTGATCTTTGTGAATGATGTAGTTCGTTTGAGCAGAAAAGTGACTGCCCTTACCTGAAACGAAGTCTTGCTTGTGGGAATACTCAGAGCCTGGGATTTAACTCCATTTCTGAAGTGAAACACACAGCAGTGTTCTCATCCATTGAACACACTCTGCTTTAAAACAAGAAGCACGCTCTTGCTTTCTAGAGTCTCTAAGACAGCAGGAAACGTGAGTGCGCTGCGAACAAAAGAACGGTGTTTCCTACACATACATACCATATCTAGTCCAACTCTGCTTCTGACACTGATACAAAGCACTGGTCCTCTAATATCCAATGCTTGTCTGTTAAGATGAGAAACGTGTGAGCTTCGTGAACGATGTAGTTCGTTTGAGCTGAGAAGTGACTGCCCTTACCTGAAACGAAGTCTTGCTTATAGGAAGACACAGAGCCTGGGATTTAACTCCATTTCTGAATGGAAACACACAGCATAGTTCTCACCCATGGATCACACTCTGCTTTACAGCAAGAAGCACGCTCTTGCTTTCTAGAATCTCTAATACAGCAGGAAATCTGAGTGTGCCCAGAACAAAAGAAAGGAGTTAAGTACACATACGGACCATATGTAGTCCAACTATTCTTCTGAAACTGATACAAAGCACTGGTCCTCTAACATCCAATGCTTGTCAGTTAAGATGGGAAACGTGTGAGCTTCATGAACGATGTAGTTCGTTTGAGCAGGAAAGTGACTGCCCTTACCTTAAACGAAGTCTTGCTTTTAGGAAGACACAGAGTCTGGGATTTAACTCCCTTTCTGAAGTGAAACACACAGCAGTGTTCTCCTCCATTGATCACAGTCTGCTTAATAACAAGAAGCACGCTCTTGCTTTCTAGAGTCTCTAAGACAGCAGGAAACGTGAGTGCGCTGAGAACAAAAGAACGGTGTTTCCTACACATACGGACCATATCTAGTCCAACTCTGTTTCTGAAACTGACACAAAGCACTGGTACTCTAACATCCAATGCTTGTCAGTTAAGATGAGAAACGTGTGAGCTTCGTGAATGATGTAATTCGTTTGAGCTGACAAGTGACTGCCCTCACCTGAAACGAAGTCTTGCTTATAGGAAGACACAGAGCCTGGGATTTAACTCCATCTCTGAAGGGAAGGACACAGCAGATTTCTCATCCATGGATCACACTCTGCTTTAGAGCGAGAAGCACGCTCTTGCTTTCTAGAGTCTCTAATAAAGCAGGTAATCTGAGTGTGCCCAGAACAAAAGAACGGTGTTTCCTACACCTACGGACCATATGTAGTCCAAATCTGCTTCTGAAACTGATACAATGCACTGGTCCTCTAACATCCAATGCTTGTCAGTTAAGATGAGAAACGTGTGATCTTTGTGAATGATGTAGTTCGTTTGAGCAGAAAAGTGACTGCCCTTACCTGAAACGAAGTCTTGCTTGTGGGAATACTCAGAGCCTGGGATTTAACTCCATTTCTGAAGTGAAACACTCAGCAGTGTTCTCATCCATTGAACACACTCTGCTTTAAAACAAGAAGCACGCTCTTGCTTTCTAGATTCTCTAAGACAGCAGGAAACGTGAGTGCGCTGCGAACAAAGGAACGGTGTTTCCTACACATACGGACCATATCTAGTCCAACTCTGCTTCTGACACTGATACAAAGCACTGCTCCTCTAATATCCAATGCTTGTCTGTTAAGATGAGAAACGTGTGAGCTTCGTGAACGATGTAGTTCGTTTTAGCTGAGAAGTGACTGCCCTTACCTGAAACGAAGTCTTGCTTATAGGAAGACACAGAGCCTGGGATTTAACTCCATCTCTGAAGGGAAGGACACAGCAGATTTCTCATCCATGGATCACACTCTGCTTTAGAGCGAGAAGCACGCTCTTGCTTTCTAGAGTCTCTAATAAAGCAGGTAATCTGAGTGTGCCCAGAACAAAAGAACGGTGTTTCCTACACCTACGGACCATATGTAGTCCAAATCTGCTTCTGAAACTGATACAATGCACTGGTCCTCTAACATCCAATGTTTGTCAGTTAAGATGAGAAACGTGTGATCTTTGTGAATGATGTAGTTCGTTTGAGCAGAAAAGTGACTGCCCTTACCTGAAACGAAGTCTTGCTTTTAGGAAGACACAGAGTCTGGGATTTAACTCCATTTCTGAAGTGAAACACACAGCAGTGTTCTCCTACATTGATCACACTCTGCTTAAGAACAAGAAGAACGCTCTTGCTTTCTAGAGTCTCTAAGACAGCAGGAAACGTGAGTGCGCTGAGAACAAAAGAACGGTGTTTCCTACACATACGGAACATATCTAGTCCAACTCTCCTTCTTAAACTGATACAAAGCACTGGTCTTTAACATCCAATGCTTGTCAGTTAAGATGAGAAACGTGTGAGCTTTGAGAATGATGTATTTGCTTTGAACTGAAAAGTGACTGCCCTTACCTGTAACGACGTCTTGCTTGTAGTAAGACACAGAGCCTGGGATCTAACTCCATCTCTGAAGGGAAACACACAGCAGAGTTCTCCTCCATGGATCACACTCTGCTTTAGAGCGAGAAGCACGCTCTTGCTTTCTGGAGTCTCTAAGACAGCAGGAAACGTGAGTGCGCTGAGAACA
Organism: Onychomys leucogaster; assembly: GCA_949786385.1. NCBI lineage: Eukaryota > Metazoa > Chordata > Mammalia > Rodentia > Cricetidae > Onychomys > Onychomys leucogaster. Next base: position 2,056,022 of record CATKUP010000069.1, read on the forward strand.
AAAGAACGGTGTTTCCTACACATACGGACCATATCTAGTCCAACTCTGCTTCTGAAACTGATACAAAGCACTGGTCCTCTAACATCCAATGCTTGTCTGTTAAGATGAGAAACGTGTGAGCTTCGTGAAGGATGTAGTTCCTTTGAGCTGACAAGTGACTACCCTTACCTGAAACGAAGTCTTGCTTATAGGAAGACACAGAGCCTCGGATTTAACTCCATTTCTGAATGGAAACACACAGCATAGTTCTCACCCATGGATCACACTCTGCTTTACAGCAAGAATCACGCTCTTGCTTTCTAGAGTCTCTAATACAGCAGGAAATATGAGTGTGCCCAGAACAAAAGAATGGAGTTTCGTACACATATGGACCATTTGTAGTCCAACTCTTCTTCTGAAACTGATACAAAGCACTGGTTCTCTAACATCCAAATCTTGTCAGTTAAGATGGGAAACGTGTGAGCTTCATGAACGATGTAGTTCGTTTGAGCAGGAAAGTGACTGCCCTTACCTGAAACGAAGTCTTGCTTGTAGGAAGACACAGAGTCTGTGATTTAACTCCATTTCTGAAGTGAAACACACAGCAGTGTTCTCCTCCATTGATCACACTCTGCTTAAGAACAAGAAGAACGCTCTTGCTTTCTAGAGTCTCTAAGACAGCAGGAAACGTGAGTGCGCTGAGAACAAAAGAATGGTGTTTCCTACACATACGGACCATATCTAGTCCAACTCTGTTTCTGAAACTGACACAACGCACTGGTCCTCTAACATCCAATGCTTGTCAGTTAAGATGAGAAACGTGTGAGCTTCGTGAATGATGTAATTCGTTTGAGCTGACAAGTGACTGCCCTCACCTGAAACGAAGTCTTGCTTATAGGAAGACACAGAGCCTCGGATTTAACTCCATTTCTGAATGGAAACACACAGCATAGTTCTCACCCATGGATCACACTCTGCTTTACAGCAAGAATCACGCTCTTGCTTTCTAGAGTCTCTAATACAGCAGGAAATATGAGTGTGCCCAGAACAAAAGAAAGGAGTTTCGTACACATACGGACCATTTGTAGTCCAACTCTTCTTCTGAAACTGATACAAAGCACTGGTCCTCTAACATCCAATGCTTCTCAGTTAAGATGGGAAACGTGTGAGCTTCATGAACGATGTAGTTCGTTTGAGTAGGAAAGTGACTGCCCTTACCTTAAACGAAGTCTTGCTTGTAGGAAGACACAGAGTCTGGGATTTAACTCCATTTCTGAAGGGAAACACACAGCATAGTTCTCATCCATGGATAACAATCTGCTTTAGAGCGAGAAGCACGCTCTTGCTTTCTAAAGTCTCTAAGACAGCAGGAAACGTGAGTGCGCAGAGAACAAAAGAACGGTGTTTCCTACACATACGGACCATATCTAGTCTAACTCTGTTTCTGAAACTGACAAAAAGCACTGGTCCTCTAACATCCAATGCTTGTCAGTTAAGATGAGAAACGTGTGATCTTTGTGAATGATGTAGTTCGTTTGAGCAGAAAAGTGACTGCCCTTACCTGAAAGGAAGTCTTGCTTGTGGGAATACTCAGAGCCTGGGATTTAACTCCATTTCTGAAGTGAAACACTCAGCAGTGTTCTCATCCATTGAACACACTCTGCTTTAAAACAAGAAGCACGCTCTTGCTTTCTAGAGTCTCTAAGACAGCAGGAAACGTGAGTGCGCTGCGAACAAAAGAACGGTGTTTCCTACACATACGGACCATATCTAGTCCAACTCTGCTTCTGACACTGATACAAAGCACTGGTCCTCTAATATCCAATGCTTGTCTGTTAAGATGAGAAACGTGTGAGCTTCGTGAACGATGTAGTTCGTTTGAGCTGAGAAGTGACTGCCCTTACCTGAAACGAAGTCTTGCATATAGGAAGACACAGAGCCTGGGATTTAACTCCATTTCTGAATGGAAACACACAGCAGAGTTCTCACCCATGGATCACACTCTGCTTTATAGCAAGAAGCACGCTCTTGCTTTCTAGAGTCTCTAATACAGCAGGAAATCTGAGTGTGCCCAGAACAAAAGAAAGGAGTTTCATACACATACGGACCATATGTAGTCCAACTCTTCTTCTGAAACTGATACAAAGCACTGGTCCTCTAACATCCAATGCTTGTCAGTTAAGATGGGAAACGTGTGAGCTTCATGAACGATGTAGTTCGTTTGAGCAGGAAAGTGACTGCCCTTACCTTAAACGAAGTCTTGCTTTTAGGAAGACACAGAGTCTGGGATTTAACTCCCTTTCTGAAGTGAAACACACAGCAGTGTTCTCCTCCATTGATCACACTCTGCTTAATAACAAGAAGCACGCTCTTGCTTTCTAGAGTCTCTAAGACAGCAGGAAACGTGAGTGCGCTGAGAACAAAAGAACGGTGTTTCCTACACATACGGACCATATCTAGTCCAACTCTGTTTCTGAAACTGACACAAAGCACTGGTCCACTAACATCCAATGCTTGTCAGTTAAGATGGGAAACGTGTGAGCTTCATGAACGATGTAGTTCGTTTGAGCAGGAAAGTGACTGCCCTTACCTTAAACGAAGTCTTGCTTTTAGGAAGACACAGAGTCTGGGATTTAACTCCATTTCTGAAGTGAAACACACAGCAGTGTTCTCCTCCATTGATCACACTCTGCTTAAGAACAAGAAGAACGCTCTTGCTTTCTAGAGTCTCTAAGACAGCAGGAAACGTGAGTGCGCTGAGAACAAAAGAACGGTGTTTCCTACACATACGGACCATATCTAGTCCAACTCTGCTTCTGAAACTGATACAAAGCACTGGTCCTCTAACATCCAATGCTTGTCTGTTAAGATGAGAAACGTGTGAGATTCGTGAACGATGTAGTTCGTTTGAGCTGACAAGTGACTACCCTTACCTGAAACGAAGTCTTGCTTATAGGAAGACACAGAGCCTCGGATTTAACTCCATTTCTGAATGGAAACACACAGCATAGTTCTCACCCATGGATCACACTCTGCTTTACAGCAAGAATCACGCTCTTGCTTTCTAGAGTCTCTAATACAGCAGGAAATATGAGTGTGCCCAGAACAAAAGAAAGGAGTTTCGTACACATACGGACCATTTGTAGTCCAACTCTTCTTCTGAAACTGATACAAAGCACTGGTCCTCTAACATCCAATGCTTCTCAGTTAAGATGGGAAACGTGTGAGCTTCATGAACGATGTAGTTCGTTTGAGCAGGAAAGTGACTGCCCTTACCTTAAACGAAGTCTTGCTTGTAGGAAGACACAGAGTCTGGGATTTAACTCCATTTCTGAAGGGAAACACACAGCATAGTTCTCATCCATGGATAACAATCTGCTTTAGAGCAAGAAGCACGCTCTTGCTTTCTAAAGTCTCTAAGACAGCAGGAAACGTGAGTGCGCAGAGAACAAAAGAACGGTGTTTCCTACACATACGGACCATATCTAGTCTAACTCTGTTTCTGAAACTGACAAAAAGCACTGGTCCTCTAACATCCAATGCTTGTCAGTTAAGATGAGAAACGTGTGAGCTTCGTGAATGATGTAATTCGTTTGAGCTGACAAGTGACTGCCCTCACCTGAAACGAAGTCTTGCTTATAGGAAGACACAGAGCCTGGGATTTAACTCCATCTCTGAAGGGAAGGACACAGCAGATTTCTCATCCATGGATCACACTCTGCTTTAGAGCGAGAAGCACGCTCTTGCTTTCTAGAGTCTCTAATAAAGCAGGTAATCTGAGTGTGCCCAGAACAAAAGAACGGTGTTTCCTACACCTACGGACCATATGTAGTCCAAATCTGCTTCTGAAACTGATACAATGCACTGGTCCTCTAACATCCAATGCTTGTCAGTTAAGATGAGAAACGTGTGATCTTTGTGAATGATGTAGTTCGTTTGAGCAGGAAAGTGACTGCCCTTACCTTAAACGAAGTCTTGCTTGTAGGAAGACACAGAGTCTGGGATTTAACTCCATTTCTGCAGGGAAACACACAGCATAGTTCTCAACCATGGATAACAATCTGCTTTAGAGCGAGAAGCACGCTCTTGCTTTCTAGAGTCTCTAAGACAGCAGGAAACGTGAGTGCGCTGAGAACAAAAGAACGGTGTTTCCTACACATACGGACCATATCTAGTCCAACTCTGTTTCTGAAACTGACACAAAGCACTGGTCCTCTAACATCCAATGCTTGTCAGTTAAGATGAGAAACGTGTGAGCTTTGAGAATGATGTAGTTCCTTTGAACTGAAAAGTGACTGCCCTTACCTGTAACGAAGTCTTGCTTGTAGTAAGACACAGAGCCTGGGATTTAACTCCATCTCTGAATGGAAACACAGAGCAGAGTTCTCATCCATGGATCACACTCTGCTTTAGAGCGAGAAGCACGCTCTTGCTTTCTGGAGTCTCTAAGACAGCAGGAAACGTGAGTGCGCTGAGAACAAAAGAACGGTGTTTCCTACACATACGGACAATATCTAGTCCAACTCTGCTTCTGAAACTGATACAAAGCACTGGTCCTCTAATATCCAATGCTTGTCTGTTAAGATGAGAAATGTGTGAGCTTCGTGAACGATGTAGTTCGTTTGAGCTGACAAGTGACTGCCCTTACCTGAAACGAAGTCTTGCTTATAGGAAGACACAGAGCCTGGGATTTAACTCCATTTCTGAATGGAAACACACAGCATAGTTCTCACCCATGGATCACACTCTGCTTTATAGCAAGAAGCACGCTCTTGCTTTCTAGAGTCTCTAATACAGCAGGAAATCTGAGTGTGCCCAGAACAAAAGAAAGGAGTTTCATACACATACGGACCATATGTAGTCCAACTCTTCTTCTGAAACTGATACAAAGCACTGGTCCTCTAACATCCAATGCTTGTCAGTTAAGATGGGAAACGTGTGAGCTTCATGAACGATGTAGTTCGTTTGAGCAGGAAAGTGACTGCCCTTACCTTAAACGAAGTCTTGCTTTTAGGAAGACACAGAGTCTGGGATTTAACTCCCTTTCTGAAGTGAAACACACAGCAGTGTTCTCCTCCATTGTTCACACTCTGCTTAATAACAAGAAGCACGCTCTTGCTTTCTAGAGTCTCTAAGACAGCAGGAAACGTGAGTGCGCTGAGAACAAAAGAACGGTGTTTCCTACACATACGGACCATATCTAGTCCAACTCTGTTTCTGAAACTGACACAAAGCACTGGTCCACTAACATCCAATGCTTGTCAGTTAAGATGGGAAACGTGTGAGCTTCATGAACGATGTATTTCGTTTGAGCAGGAAAGTGACTGCCCTTACCTTAAACGAAGTCTTGCTTTTAGGAAGACACAGAGTCTGGGATTTAACTCCATTTCTGAAGTGAAACACACAGCAGTGTTCTCCTCCATTGATCACACTCTGCTTAAGAACAAGAAGAACGCTCTTGCTTTCTAGAGTCTCTAAGACAGCAGGAAACGTGAGTGCGCTGAGAACAAAAGAATGGTGTTTCCTACACATACGGACCATATCTAGTCCAACTCTGTTTCTGAAACTGACACAACGCACTGGTCCTCTAACATCCAATGCTTGTCAGTTAAGATGAGAAACGTGTGAGCTTCGTGAACGATGTAATTCGTTTGAGCAGACAAGTGACTGCCCTCACCTGAAACGAAGTCTTGCTTATAGGAAGACACAGAGCCTGGGATTTAACTCCATCTCTGAAGGGAAGGACACAGCAGATTTCTCATCCATGGATCACACTCTGCTTTAGAGCGAGAAGCACGCTCTTGCTTTCTAGAGTCTCTAATAAAGCAGGTAATCTGAGTGTGCCCAGAACAAAAGAACGGTATTTCCTACACATACGGACCATATGTAGTCCAAATCTGCTTCTGAAACTGATACAATGCACTGGTCCTCTAACATCCAATGCTTGTCAGTTAAGATGAGAAACCTGTGAGCTTCGTGAACGATGTAGAAAGTTTGAGCTGACAAGTTACTACCCTTACCTGAAACGAAATCTTGCTTATAGGAAGACACAGAGCCTCGGATTTAACTCCATTTCTGAATGGAAACACACAGCATAGTTCTCACCCTTGGATCACACTCTGCTTTACAGCAAGAATCACGCTCTTGCTTTGTAGTGTCTCTAATACAGCAGGAAATCTGAGTGTGCCCAGAACAAAAGAATGGAGTTTCGTACACATATGGACTATTTGTAGTCCAACTATTCTTCTGAAACTGATACAAAGCACTGGTCCTCTAACACCCAAATCTTGTCAGTTAAGATGGGAAACGTGTGAGCTTCATGAACGATGTAGTTCCTTTGAGCAGGAAAGTGACTGCCCTTACCTGAAACGAAGACTTGCTTGTAGGAAGACACAGAGTCTGGGATTTAACTCCATTTCTGAAGGGAAACACACAGCATAGTTCTCATCCATGGATAACAATCTGCTTTAGAGCGAGAAGCACGCTCTTGCTTTCTAAAGTCTCTAAGACAGCAGGAAACGTGAGTGCGCTGAGAAAAAAGAACGGTGTTTCCTACACATACGGACCATATCTAGTCTAACTCTGTTTCTGAAACTGACAAAAAGCACTGGTCCTCAAACATCCAATGCTTGTCAGTTAAGATGAGAAACGTGTGATCTTTGTGAATGATGTAGTTCGTTTGAGCAGAAAAGTGACTGCCCTTACCTGAAACGAAGTCTTGCTTTTAGGAAGACACAGAGTCTGGGATTTAACTCCATTTCTGAAGTGAAACACACAGCAGTGTTCTCCTCCATTGATCACACTCTGCTTAAGAACAAGAAGAACGCTCTTGCTTTCTAGAGTCTCTAAGACAGCAGGAAACGTGAGTGCGCTGAGAACAAAAGAACGGTGTTTCCTACACATACGGAACATATCTAGTCCAACTCTCCTTCTTAAACTGATACAAAGCACTGGTCTTTAACATCCAATGCTTGTCAGTTAAGATGAGAAACGTGTGAGCTTTGAGAATGATGTATATGCTTTGAACTGAAAAGTGACTGCCCTTACCTGTAACGACGTCTTGCTTGTAGTAAGACACAGAGCCTGGGATCTAACTCCATCTCTGAAGGGAAACACACAGCAGAGTTCTCCTCCATGGATCACACTCTGCTTTAGAGCGAGAAGCACGCTCTTGCTTTCTGGAGTCTCTAACACAGCAGGAAACGTGAGTGCGCTGAGAACAAAAGAACGGTGTTTCCTACACATACGGACCATATCTAGTCCAACTCTGCTTCTGAAACTGATACAAAGCACTGGTCCTCTAACATCCAATGCTTGTCTGTTAAGATGAGAAACGTGTGAGCTTCGTGAACGATGTAGTTCGTTTGAGCTGACAAGTGACTACCCTTACCTGAAACGAAGTCTTGCTTATAGGAAGACACAGAGCCTGGGATTTAACTCCATTTCTGAATGGAAACACACAGCATAGTTCTCACCCATGGATCACACTCTGCTTTACAGCAAGAATCACGCTCTTGCTTTCTAGAGTCTCTAATACAGCAGGAAATCTGAGTGTGCCCAGAACAAAAGAATGGAGTTTCGTACACATACGGACCATTTGTAGTCCAACTCTTCTTCTGAAACTGATACAAAGCACTGGTTCTCTAACATCCAAATCTTGTCAGTTAAGATGGGAAACGTGTGAGCTTCATGAACGATGTAGTTCCTTTGAGCAGGAAAGTGACTGCCCTTACCTTAAACGAAGTCTTGCTTGTAGGAAGACACAGAGTCTGGGATTTAACTCCATTTCTGAAGGGAAACACACAGCATAGTTCTCATCCATGGATAACAATCTGCTTTAGAGCGAGAAGCACGCTCTTGCTTTCTAAAGTCTCTAAGACAGCAGGAAACGTGAGTGCGCTGAGAACAAAAGAACGGTGTTTACTACACATACGGACCATATCTAGTCTAACTTTGTTTCTGAAACTGACAAAAAGCACTGGTACTCTAACATCCAATGCTTGTCAGTTAAGATGAGAAACGTGTGAGCTTCGTGAACGATGTAATTCGTTTGAGCTGACAAGTGACTGCCCTCACCTGAAACGAAGTCTTGCTTATAGGAAGACACAGAGCCTGGGATTTAACTCCATCTCTGAAGGGAAGGACACAGCAGATTTCTCATCCATGGATCACACTCTGCTTTAGAGCGAGAAGCACGCTCTTGCTTTCTAGAGTCTCTAATAAACAGGTAATCTGAGTGTGCCCAGAACAAAAGAACGGTATTTCCTACACATACGGACCATATGTAGTCCAAATCTGCTTCTGAAACTGATACAATGCACTGGTCCTCTAACATCCAATGCTTGTCAGTTAAGATGAGAAACGTGTGAGCTTCATGAACGATGTAGTTCGTTTGAGCTGACAAGTGACTACCCTTACCTGAAACGAAGTCTTGCTTATAGGAAGACACAGAGCCTGGGATTTAACTCCATTTCTGAATGGAAACACACAGCATAGTTCTCACCCATGGATCACACTCTGCTTTACAGCAAGAATCACGCTCTTGCTTTCTAGAGTCTCTAATACAGCAGGAAATCTGAGTGTGCCCAGTACAAAAGAATGGAGTTTCGTACACATATGGACCATTTGTAGTCCAACTCTTCTTCTGAAACTGATACAAAGCACTGGTCCTCTAACATCCAAATCTTGTCAGTTAAGATGGGAAACGTGTGAGCTTCATGAACGATGTAGTTCGTTTGAGCAGGAAAGTGACTGCCCTTACCTGAAACGAATTCTTGCTTGTACGAAGACACAGAGTCTGTGATTTAACTCCATTTCTGAAGGGAAACACACAGCATAGTTCTCATCCATGGATCACACTCTGCTTTAGAGCGAGAAGCACGCTCTTGCTTTCTGGAGTCTCTAACACAGCAGGAAACGTGAGTGCGCTGAGAACAAAAGAACGGTGTTTCCTACACATACGGACCATATCTAGTCCAACTCTGCTTCTGAAACTGATACAAAGCACTGGTCCTCTAACATCCAATGCTTGTCTGTTAAGATGAGAAACGTGTGAGCTTCGTGAACGATGTAGTTCGTTTGAGCTGACAAGTGACTACCCTTACCTGAAACGAAGTCTTGCTTATAGGAAGACACAGAGCCTGGGATTTAACTCCATTTCTGAATGGAAACACACAGCATAGTTCTCACCCATGGATCACACTCTGCTTTACAGCAAGAATCACGCTCTTGCTTTCTAGAGTCTCTAATACAGCAGGAAATCTGAGTGTGCCCAGAACAAAAGAATGGAGTTTCGTACACATACGGACCATTTGTAGTCCAACTCTTCTTCTGAAACTGATACAAAGCACTGGTTCTCTAACATCCAAATCTTGTCAGTTAAGATGGGAAACGTGTGAGCTTCATGAACGATGTAGTTCCTTTGAGCAGGAAAGTGACTGCCCTTACCTTAAACGAAGTCTTGCTTGTAGGAAGACGCAGAGTCTGGGATTTAACTCCATTTCTGAAGTGAAACACTCAGCAGTGTTCTCATCCATTGAACACACTCTGCTTTAAAACAAGAAGCACGCTCTTGCTTTCTAGAGTCTCTAAGACAGCAGGAAACGTGAGTGCGCTGCGAACAAAAGAACGGTGTTTCCTACACATACGGACCATATCTAGTCCAACTCTGCTTCTGACACTGATACAAAGCACTGGTCCTCTAATATCCAATGCTTGTCTGTTAAGATGAGAAACGTGTGAGCTTCGTGAACGATGTAGTTCGTTTGAGCTGAGAAGTGACTGCCCTTACCTGAAACGAAGTCTTGCTTATAGGAAGACACAGAGCCTGGGATTTAACTCCATTTCTGAATGGAAACACACAGCATAGTTCTCACCCATGGATCACACTCTGCTTTACAGCAAGAAGCACGCTCTTGCTTTCTAGAGTCTCTAATACAGCAGGAAATCTGAGTGTGCCCAGAAAAAAAGAAAGGAGTTTCGTACACATACGGACCATATGTAGTCCAACTCTTCTTCTGAAACTGATACAAAGCACTGGTCCTCTAACATCCAATGCTTGTCAGTTAAGATGGGAAACGTGTGAGCTTCATGAACGATGTAGTTCGTTTGAGCAGGAAAGTGACTGCCCTTACCTTAAACGAAGTCTTGCTTTTAGGAAGACACAGAGTCTGGGATTTAACTCCATTTCTGAAGTGAAACACACAGCAGTGTTCTCCTCCATTGATCACACTCTGCTTAAGAACAAGAAGAACGCTCTTGCTTTCTAGAGTCTCTAAGACAGCAGGAAACGTGAGTGCGCTGAGAACAAAAGAATGGTGTTTCCTACACATACGGACCATATCTAGTCCAACTCTGTTTCTGAAACTGACACAACGCACTGGTCCTCTAACATCCAATGCTTGTCAGTTAAGATGAGAAACGTGTGAGCTTCGTGAATGATGTAATTCGTTTGAGCTGACAAGTGACTGCCCTCACCTGAAACGAAGTCTTGCTTATAGGAAGACACAGAGCCTGGGATTTAACTCCATCTCTGAAGGGAAGGACACAGCAGATTTCTCATCCATGGATCACACTCTGCTTTAGAGCGAGAAGCACGCTCTTGCTTTCTAGAGTCTCTAATAAAGCAGGTAATCTGAGTGTGCCCAGAACAAAAGAACGGTGTTTCCTACACCTACGGACCATATGTAGTCCAAATCTGCTTCTGAAACTGATACAATGCACTGGTCCTCTAACATCCAATGCTTGTCAGTTAAGATGAGAAACGTGTGATCTTTGTGAATGATGTAGTTCGTTTGAGCAGAAAAGTGACTGCCCTTACCTGAAACGAAGTCTTGCTTTTAGGAAGACACAGAGTCTGGGATTTAACTCCATTTCTGAAGTGAAACACACAGCAGTGTTCTCCTCCATTGATCACACTCTGCTTAAGAACAAGAAGAACGCTCTTGCTTTCTAGAGTCTCTAAGACAGCAGGAAACGTGAGTGCGCTGAGAACAAAAGAACGGTGTTTCCTACACATACGGAACATATCTAGTCCAACTCTCCTTCTTAAACTGATACAAAGCACTGGTCTTTAACATCCAATGCTTGTCAGTTAAGATGAGAAACGTGTGAGCTTTGAGAATGGTGTATTTGCTTTGAACTGAAAAGTGACTGCCCTTACCTGTAACGACGTCTTGCTTGTAGTAAGACACAGAGCCTGGGATCTAACTCCATCTCTGAAGGGAAACACACAGCAGAGTTCTCCTCCATGGATCACACTCTGCTTTAGAGCGAGAAGCACGCTCTTGCTTTCTGGAGTCTCTAACACAGCAGGAAACGTGAGTGCGCTGAGAACAAAAGAACGCTGTTTCCTACACATACGGACATTATATAGTCCAACTCTGCTTCTGAAACTGATACAAAGCACTGGTCCTCTAACATCCAATGCTTGTCTGTTAAGATGAGAAACGTGTGAGCTTCGTGAACGATGTAGTTCGTTTGAGCTGACAAGTGACTACCCTTACCTGAAACGAAGTCTTGCTTATAGGAAGACACAGAGCCTGGGATTTAACTCCATTTCTGAATGGAAACACACAGCATAGTTCTCACCCATGGATCACACTCTGCTTTACAGCAAGAAGCACGCTCTTGCTTTCTAGAGTCTCTAATACAGCAGGAAATCTGAGTGTGCCCAGAAAAAAAGAACGGTGTTTCCTACACATACGGAACATATCTAGTCCAACTCTTCTTCTGAAACTGATACAAAGCACTGGTCCTCTAACATCCAATGCTTGTCAGTTAAGATGGGAAACGTGTGAGCTTCATGAACGATGTAGTTCGTTTGAGCAGGAAAGTGACTGCCCTTAACTTAAACGAAGTCTTGCTTATAGGAAGACACAGAGCCTGGGATTTAACTCCATTTCTGAATGGAAACACACAGCATAGTTCTCACCCATGGATCACACTCTGCTTTACAGCAAGAATCACGCTCTTGCTTTCTAGAGTCTCTAATACAGCAGGAAATCTGAGTGTGCCCAGTACAAAAGAATGGAGTTTCGTACACATATGGACCATTTGTAGTCCAACTCTTCTTCTGAAACTGATACAAAGCACTGGTCCTCTAACATCCAAATCTTGTCAGTTAAGATGGGAAACGTGTGAGCTTCATGAACGATGTAGTTCGTTTGAGCAGGAAAGTGACTGCCCTTACCTGAAACGAATTCTTGCTTGTACGAAGACACAGAGTCTGTGATTTAACTCCATTTCTGAAGGGAAACACACAGCATAGTTCTCATCCATGGATAACAATCTGCTTTAGAGCGAGAAGCAGGCTCTTGCTTTCTAAAGTCTCTAAGACAGAAGGAAACGTGAGTGCGCTGAGAACAAAAGAATGGTGTTTCCTACACATACGGACCATATCTAGTCTAACTCTGTTTCTGAAACTGACAAAAAGCACTGGTCCTCTAACATCCAATGCTTGTCAGTTAAGATGAGAAACTTGTGATCTTTGTGAATGATGTAGTTCGTTTGAGCAGAAAAGTGACTGCCCTTACTTGAAACGAAGTCTTGCTTGTGGGAATACTCAGAGCCTGGGATTTAACTCCATTTCTGAAGTGAAACACTCAGCAGTGTTCTCATCCATTGAACACACTCTGCTTTAAAACAAGAAGCACGCTCTTGCTTTCTAGAGTCTCTAAGACAGCAGGAAACGTGAGTGCGCTGCGAACAAAAGAACGGTGTTTCCTACACATACGGACCATATCTAGTCCAACTCTGCTTCTGACACTGATACAAAGCACTGGTCCTCTAATATCCAATGCTTGTCTGTTAAGATGAGAAACGTGTGAGCTTCGTGAACGATGTAGTTCGTTTGAGCTGAGAAGTGACTGCCCTTACCTGAAACGAAGTCTTGCTTATAGGAAGACACAGAGCCTGGGATTTAACTCCATTTCTGAATGGAAACACACAGCATAGTTCTCACCCATGGATCACACTCTGCTTTACAGCAAGAAGCACGCTCTTGCTTTCTAGAGTCTCTAATACAGCAGGAAATCTGAGTGTGCCCAGAACAAAAGAAAGGAGTTTCGTACACATACGGACCATATGTAGTCCAACTCTTCTTCTGAAACTGATACAAAGCACTGGTCCTCTAACATCCAATGCTTGTCAGTTAAGATGGGAAACGTGTGAGCTTCATGAACGATGTAGTTCGTTTGAGCAGGAAAGTGACTGCCCTTACCTTAAACGAAGTCTTGCTTTTAGGAAGACACAGAGTCTGGGATTTAACTCCATTTCTGAAGGGAAACACACAGCAGTGTTCTCCTCCATTGATCACACTCTGCTTAAGAACAAGAAGAACGCTCTTGCTTTCTAGAGTCTCTAAGACAGCAGGAAACGTGAGTGCGCTGAGAACAAAAGAATGGTGTTTCCTACACATACGGACCATATCTAGTCCAACTCTGTTTCTGGAACTGACACAACGCACTGGTCCTCTAACATCCAATGCTTGTCAGTTAAGATGAGAAACGTGTGAGCTTCGTGAATGATGTAATTCGTTTGAGCTGACAAGTGACTGCCCTCACCTGAAACGAAGTCTTGCTTATAGGAAGACACAGAGCCTGGGATTTAACTCCATCTCTGAAGGGAAGGACACAGCAGATTTCTCATCCATGGATCACACTCTGCTTTAGAGCGAGAAGCACGCTCTTGCTTTCTAGAGTCTCTAATAAAGCAGGTAATCTGAGTGTGCCCAGAACAAAAGAACGGTGTTTCCTACACCTACGGACCATATGTAGTCCAAATCTGCTTCTGAAACTGATACAATGCACTGGTCCTCTAACATCCAATGCTTGTCAGTTAAGATGAGAAACGTTTGATCTTTGTGAATGATGTAGTTCGTTTGAGTACAAAAGTGACTGCCCTTACCTGAAACGAAGTCTTGCTTTTAGGAAGACACAGAGTCTGGGATTTAACTCCATTTCTGAAGTGAAACACACAGCAGTGTTCTCCTCCATTGATCACACTCTGCTTAAGAACAAGAAGAACGCTCTTGCTTTCTAGAGTCTCTAAGACAGCAGGAAACGTGAGTGCGCTGAGAACAAAAGAACGGTGTTTCCTACACATACGGAACATATCTAGTCCAACTCTCCTTCTTAAACTGATACAAAGCACTGGTCTTTAACATCCAATGCTTGTCAGTTAAGATGAGAAACGTGTGAGCTTTGAGAATGATGTATTTGCTTTGAACTGAAAAGTGACTGCCCTTACCTGTAACGACGTCTTGCTTGTAGTAAGACACAGAGCCTGGGATCTAACTCCATCTCTGAAGGGAAACACACAGCAGAGTTCTCCTCCATGGATCACACTCTGCTTTAGAGCGAGAAGCACGCTCTTGCTTTCTGGAGTCTCTAACACAGCAGGAAACGTGAGTGCGCTGAGAACAAAAGAACGGTGTTTCCTACACATACGGACCATATCTAGTCCAACTCTGCTTCTGAAACTGATACAAAGCACTGGTCCTCTAACATCCAATGCTTGTCTGTTAAGATGAGAAACGTGTGAGCTTCGTGAACGATGTAGTTCGTTTGAGCTGACAAGTGACTACCCTTACCTGAAACGAAGTCTTGCTTATAGGAAGACACAGAGCCTGGGATTTAACTCCATTTCTGAATGGAAACACACAGCATAGTTCTCACCCATGGATCACACTCTGCTTTACAGCAAGAATCACGCTCTTGCTTTCTAGAGTCTCTAATACAGCAGGAAATCTGAGTGTGCCCAGAACAAAAGAATGGAGTTTCGTACACATACGGACCATTTGTAGTCCAACTCTTCTTCTGAAACTGATACAAAGCACTGGTTCTCTAACATCCAAATCTTGTCAGTTAAGATGGGAAACGTGTGAGCTTCATGAACGATGTAGTTCCTTTGAGCAGGAAAGTGACTGCCCTTACCTTAAACGAAGTCTTGCTTGTAGGAAGACGCAGAGTCTGGGATTTAACTCCATTTCTGAAGTGAAACACTCAGCAGTGTTCTCATCCATTGAACACACTCTGCTTTAAAACAAGAAGCACGCTCTTGCTTTCTAGAGTCTCTAAGACAGCAGGAAACGTGAGTGCGCTGCGAACAAAAGAACGGTGTTTCCTACACATACGGACCATATCTAGTCCAACTCTGCTTCTGACACTGATACAAAGCACTGGTCCTCTAATATCCAATGCTTGTCTGTTAAGATGAGAAACGTGTGAGCTTCATGAACGATGTAGTTCGTTTGAGCTGAGAAGTGACTGCCCTTACCTGAAAGGAAGTCTTGCTTATAGGAAGACACAGAGCCTGGGATTTAACTCCATTTCTGAATGGAAACACACAGCATAGTTCTCACCCATGGATCACACTCTGCTTTACAGCAAGAAGCACGCTCTTGCTTTCTAGAGTCTCTAATACAGCAGGAAATCTGAGTGTGCCCAGAAAAAAAGAAAGGAGTTTCGTACACATACGGACCATATGTAGTCCAACTCTTCTTCTGAAACTGATACAAAGCACTGGTCCTCTAACATCCAATGCTTGTCAGTTAAGATGGGAAACGTGTGAGCTTCATGAACGATGTAGTTCGTTTGAGCAGGAAAGTGACTGCCCTTACCTTAAACGAAGTCTTGATTTTAGGAAGACACAGAGTCTGGGATTTAACTCCATTTCTGAAGTGAAACACACAGCAGTGTTCTCCTCCATTGATCACACTCTGCTTAAGAACAAGAAGAACGCTCTTGCTTTCTAGAGTCTCTAAGACAGCAGGAAACGTGAGTGCGCTGAGAACAAAAGAACGGTGTTTCCTACACATACGGAACATATCTAGTCCAACTCTCCTTCTTAAACTGATACAAAGCACTGGTCTTTAACATCCAATGCTTGTCAGTTAAGATGAGAAACGTGTGAGCTTTGAGAATGATGTATTTGCTTTGAACTGAAAAGTGACTGCCCTTACCTGTAACGACGTCTTGCTTGTAGTAAGACACAGAGCCTGGGATCTAACTCCATCTCTGAAGGGAAACACACAGCAGAGTTCTCCTCCATGGATCACACTCTGCTTTAGAGCGAGAAGCACGCTCTTGCTTTCTGGAGTCTCTAACACAGCAGGAAACGTGAGTGCGCTGAGAACAAAAGAATGGTGTTTCCTACACATACGGAACATATCTAGTCCAACTCTGCTTCTGAAACTGATACAAAGCACTGGTCCTCTAACATCCAATGCTTGTCTGTTAAGATGAGAAACGTGTGAGCTTCGTGAACGATGTAGTTCGTTTGAGCTGACAAGTGACTACCCTTACCTGAAACGAAGTCTTGCTTATAGGAAGACACAGAGCCTGGGATTTAACTCCATTTCTGAATGGAAACACACAGCATAGTTCTCACCCATGGATCACACTCTGCTTTACAGCAAGAAGCACGCTCTTGCTTTCTAGAGTCTCTAATACAGCAGGAAATCTGAGTGTGCCCAGAAAAAAAGAAAGGAGTTTCGTACACATACGGACCATATGTAGTCCAACTCTTCTTCTGAAACTGATACAAAGCACTGGTCCTCTAACATCCAATGCTTGTCAGTTAAGATGGGAAACGTGTGAGCTTCATGAACGATGTAGTTCGTTTGAGCAGGAAAGTGACTGCCCTTACCTTAAACGAAGTCTTGCTTTTAGGAAGACACAGAGTCTGGGATTTAACTCCATTTCTGAAGTGAAACACACAGCAGTGTTCTCCTCCATTGATCACACTCTGCTTAAGAACAAGAAGAACGCTCTTGCTTTCTAGAGTCTCTAAGACAGCAGGAAACGTGAGTGCGCTGAGAACAAAAGAATGGTGTTTCCTACACATACGGACCATATCTAGTCCAACTCTGTTTCTGAAACTGACACAACGCACTGGTCCTCTAACATCCAATGCTTGTCAGTTAAGATGAGAAACGTGTGAGCTTCGTGAATGATGTAATTCGTTTGAGCTGACAAGTGACTGCCCTCACCTGAAACGAAGTCTTGCTTATAGGAAGACACAGAGCCTGGGATTTAACTCCATTTCTGAAGGGAAGGACACAGCAGATTTCTCATCCATGGATCACACTCTGCTTTAGAGCGAGAAGCACGCTCTTGCTTTCTAGAGTCTCTAATAAAGCAGGTAATCTGAGTGTGCCCAGAACAAAAGAACGGTGTTTCCTACACCTACGGACCATATGTAGTCCAAATCTGCTTCTGAAACTGATACAATGCACTGGTCCTCTAACATCCAATGCTTGTCAGTTAAGATGAGAAACGTGTGATCTTTGTGAATGATGTAGTTCGTTTGAGCAGAAAAGTGACTGCCCTTACCTGAAACGAAGTCTTGCTTTTAGGAAGACACAGAGTCTGGGATTTAACTCCATTTCTGAAGTGAAACACACAGCAGTGTTCTCCTCCATTGATCACACTCTGCTTAAGAACAAGAAGAACGCTCTTGCTTTCTAGAGTCTCTAAGACAGCAGGAAACGTGAGTGCGCTGAGAACAAAAGAACGGTGTTTCCTACACATACGGAACATATCTAGTCCAACTCTCCTTCTTAAACTGATACAAAGCACTGGTCTTTAACATCCAATGCTTGTCAGTTAAGATGAGAAACGTGTGAGCTTTGAGAATGATGTATTTGCTTTGAACTGAAAAGTGACTGCCCTTACCTGTAACGACGTCTTGCTTGTAGTAAGACACAGAGCCTGGGATCTAACTCCATCTCTGAAGGGAAACACACAGCAGAGTTCTCCTCCATGGATCACACTCTGCTTTAGAGCGAGAAGCACGCTCTTGCTTTCTGGAGTCTCTAACACAGCAGGAAACGTGAGTGCGCTGAGAACAAAAGAACGGTGTTTCCTACACATACGGACCATATCTAGTCCAACTCTGCTTCTGAAACTGATACAAAGCACTGGTCCTCTAACATCCAATGCTTGTCTGTTAAGATGAGAAACGTGTGAGCTTCGTGAACGATGTAGTTCGTTTGAGCTGACAAGTGACTACCCTTACCTGTAACGAAGTCTTGCTTATAGGAAGACACAGAGCCTGGGATTTAACTCCATTTCTGAATGGAAACACACAGCATAGTTCTCACCCATGGATCACACTCTGCTTTACAGCAAGAATCACGCTCTTGCTTTCTAGAATCTCTAATACAGCAGGAAATCTGAGTGTGCCCAGAACAAAAGAATGGAGTTTCGTACACATACGGACCATTTGTAGTCCAACTCTTCTTCTGAAACTGATACAAAGCACTGGTTCTCTAACATCCAAATCTTGTCAGTTAAGATGGGAAACGTGTGAGCTTCATGAACGATGTAGTTCCTTTGAGCAGGAAAGTGACTGCCCTTACCTTAAACGAAGTCTTGCTTGTAGGAAGACGCAGAGTCTGGGATTTAACTCCATTTCTGAAGTGAAACACTCAGCAGTGTTCTCATCCATTGAACACACTCTGCTTTAAAACAAGAAGCACGCTCTTGCTTTCTAGAGTCTCTAAGACAGCAGGAAACGTGAGTGCGCTGCGAACAAAAGAACGGTGTTTCCTACACATACGGACCATATCTAGTCCAACTCTGCTTCTGACACTGATACAAAGCACTGGTCCTCTAATATCCAATGCTTGTCTGTTAAGATGAGAAACGTGTGAGCTTCGTGAACGATGTAGTTCGTTTGAGCTGAGAAGTGACTGCCCTTACCTGAAACGAAGTCTTGCTTATAGGAAGACACAGAGCCTGGGATTTAACTCCATTTCTGAATGGAAACACACAGCATAGTTCTCACCCATGGATCACACTCTGCTTTACAGCAAGAAGCACGCTCTTGCTTTCTAGAGTCTCTAATACAGCAGGAAATCTGAGTGTGCCCAGAAAAAAAGAAAGGAGTTTCGTACACATACGGACCATATGTAGTCCAACTCTTCTTCTGAAACTGATACAAAGCACTGGTCCTCTAACATCCAATGCTTGTCAGTTAAGATGGGAAACCTGTGAGCTTCATGAACGATGTAGTTCGTTTGAGCAGGAAAGTGACTGCCCTTACCTTAAACGAAGTCTTGCTTTTAGGAAGACACAGAGTCTGGGATTTAACTCCATTTCTGAAGTGAAACACACAGCAGTGTTCTCCTCCATTGATCACACTCTGCTTAAGAACAAGAAGAACGCTCTTGCTTTCTAGAGTCTCTAAGACAGCAGGAAACGTGAGTGCGCTGAGAACAAAAGAATGGTGTTTCCTACACATACGGACCATATCTAGTCCAACTCTGTTTCTGAAACTGACACAACGCACTGGTCCTCTAACATCCAATGCTTGTCAGTTAAGATGAGAAACGTGTGAGCTTCGTGAATGATGTAATTTGTTTGAGCTGACAAGTGACTGCCCTCACCTGAAACGAAGTCTTGCTTATAGGAAGACACAGAGCCTGGGATTTAACTCCATCTCTGAAGGGAAGGACACAGCAGATTTCTCATCCATGGATCACACTCTGCTTTAGAGCGAGAAGCACGCTCTTGCTTTCTAGAGTCTCTAATAAAGCAGGTAATCTGAGTGTGCCCAGAACAAAAGAACGGTGTTTCCTACACCTACAGACCATATGTAGTCCAAATCTGCTTCTGAAACTGATACAATGCACTGGTCCTCTAACATCCAATGCTTGTCAGTTAAGATGAGAAACGTGTGATCTTTGTGAATGATGTAGTTCGTTTGAGCAGAAAAGTGACTGCCCTTACCTGAAACGAAGTCTTGCTTTTAGGAAGACACAGAGTCTGGGATTTAACTCCATTTCTGAAGTGAAACACACAGCAGTGTTCTCCTCCATTGATCACACTCTGCTTAAGAACAAGAAGAACGCTCTTGCTTTCTAGAGTCTCTAAGACAGCAGGAAACGTGAGTGCGCTGAGAACAAAAGAACGGTGTTTCCTACACATACGGAACATATCTAGTCCAACTCTCCTTCTTAAACTGATACAAAGCACTGGTCTTTAACATCCAATGCTTGTCAGTTAAGATGAGAAACGTGTGAGCTTTGAGAATGATGTATTTGCTTTGAACTGAAAAGTGACTGCCCTTACCTGTAACGACGTCTTGCTTGTAGTAAGACACAGAGCCTGGGATCTAACTCCATCTCTGAAGGGAAACACACAGCAGAGCTCTCCTCCATGGATCACACTCTGCTTTAGAGCGAGAAGCACGCTCTTGCTTTCTGGAGTCTCTAACACAGCAGGAAACGTGAGTGCGCTGAGAACAAAAGAACGGTGTTTCCTACACATACGGACCATATCTAGTCCAACTCTGCTTCTGAAACTGATACAAAGCACTGGTCCTCTAACATCCAATGCTTGTCTGTTAAGATGAGAAACGTGTGAGCTTCGTGAACGATGTAGTTCGTTTGAGCTGACAAGTGACTACCCTTACCTGAAACGAAGTCTTGCTTATAGGAAGACACAGAGCCTGGGATTTAACTCCATTTCTGAATGGAAACACACAGCATAGTTCTCACCCATGGATCACACTCTGCTTTACAGCAAGAATCACGCTCTTGCTTTCTAGAGTCTCTAATACAGCAGGAAATCTGAGTGTGCCCAGAACAAAAGAATGGAGTTTCGTACACATACGGACCATTTGTAGTCCAACTCTTCTTCTGAAACTGATACAAAGCACTGGTTCTCTAACATCCAAATCTTGTCAGTTAAGATGGGAAACGTGTGAGCTTCATGAACGATGTAGTTCCTTTGAGCAGGAAAGTGACTGCCCTTACCTTAAACGAAGTCTTGCTTGTAGGAAGACACAGAGTCTGGGATTTAACTCCATTTTTGAAGGGAAACACACAGCATAGTTCTCATCCATGGATAACAATCTGCTTTAGAGCGAGAAGCACGCTCTTGCTTTCTAAAGTCTCTAAGACAGCAGGAAACGTGAGTGCGCTGAGAACAAAAGAACGGTGTTTCCTACACATACGGACCATATCTAGTCCAACTCTGTTTCTGAAACTGACACAAAGCACTGGTCCTCTAACATCCAATTCTTGTCAGTTAAGATGAGAAACGTGTGAGCTTCGTGAACGATGTAGTGCGTTTGAGCTGACAAGTGACTACCCTTACCTGAAACGAGGTCTTGCTTATAGGAAGACACAGAGCCTCGGATTTAACTCCATTTCTGAATGGAAACACACAGCATAGTTCTCACCCATGGATCACACTCTGCTTTATAGCAAGAATCACGCTCTTGCTTTCTAGAGTCTCTAATACAGCAGGAAATCTGAGTGCCCAGAACAAAAGAATGGAGTTTCGTACACATACGGACCATTTGTAGTCCAACTCTTCTTCTGAAACTGATACAAAGCACTGGTCCTCTAACATCCAAATCTTGTCAGTTAAGATGGGAAACGTGTGAGCTTCATGAACGATGTAGTTCGTTTGAGCAGGAAAGTGACTGCCCTTACCTTAAACGAAGTCTTGCTTGTAGGAAGACACAGAGTCTGGGATTTAACTCCATTTCTGCAGGGAAACACACAGCATAGTTCTCATCCATGGATAACAATCTGCTTTAGAGCGAGAAGCACGCTCTTGCTTTCTAGAGTCTCTAAGACAGCAGGAAACGTGAGTGCGCTGAGAACAAAAGAACGGTGTTTCCTACACATACGGACCATATCTAGTCCAACTCTGTTTCTGAAACTGACACAAAGCACTGGTCCTCTAACATCCAATGCTTGTCAGTTAAGCTGAGAAACGTGTGAGCTTTGAGAATGATGTAGTTCCTTTGAACTGAAAAGTGACTGCCCTTACCTGTAACGAAGTCTTGCTTGTAGTAAGACACAGAGCCTGGGATTTAACTCCATCTCTGAATGGAAACACAGAGCAGAGTTCTCATCCATGGATCACACTCTGCTTTAGAGCGAGAAGCACGCTCTTGCTTTCTGGAGTCTCTAAGACAGCAGGAAACGTGAGTGCGCTGAGAACAAAAGAACGGTGTTTCCTACACATACGGACAATATCTAGTCCAACTCTGCTTCTGAAACTGATACAAAGCACTGGTCCTCTAATATCCAATGCTTGTCTGTTAAGATGAGAAACGTGTGAGCTTCGTGAACGATGTAGTTCGTTTGAGCTGACAAGTGACTGCCCTTACCTGAAACGAAGTCTTGCTTATAGGAAGACACAGAGCCTGGGATTTAACTCCATTTCTGAATGGAAACACACAGCATAGTTCTCACCCATGGATCACACTCTGCTTTACAACAAGAAGCACGCTCTTGCTTTCTAGAGTCTCTAATACAGCAGGAAATCTGAGTGTGCCCAGAACAAAAGAAAGGAGTTTCATACACATACGGACCATATGTAGTCCAACTCTTCTTCTGAAACTGATACAAAGCACTGGTCCTCTAACATCCAATGCTTGTCAGTTAAGATGGGAAACGTGTGAGCTTCATGAACGATGTAGTTCGTTTGAGCAGGAAAGTGACTGCCCTTACCTTAAACGAAGTCTTGCTTTTAGGAAGACACAGAGTCTGGGATTTAACTCCCTTTCTGAAGTGAAACACACAGCAGTGTTCTCCTCCATTGATCACACTCTGCTTAATAACAAGAAGCACGCTCTTGCTTTCTAGAGTCTCTAAGACAGCAGGAAACGTGAGTGCGCTGAGAACAAAAGAACGGTGTTTCCTACACATACGGACCATATCTAGTCCAACTCTGTTTCTGAAACTGACACAAAGCACTGGTCCTCTAACATCCAATGCTTGTCAGTTAAGATGAGAAACGTGTGAGCTTTGAGAATGATGTAGTTCCTTTGAACTGAAAAGTGACTGCCCTTACCTGTAACGAAGTCTTGCTTGTAGTAAGACACAGAGCCTGGGATTTAACTCCATCTCTGAAGGGAAACACAGAGCAGAGTTCTCATCCATGGATCACACTCTGCTTTAGAGCGAGAAGCACGCTCTTGCTTTCTGGAGTCTCTAACACAGCAGGAAACGTGAGTGCGCTGAGAACAAAAGAACGGTGTTTCCTACACATACGGACCATATCTAGTCCAACTCTGCTTCTGAAACTGATACAAAGCACTGGTCCTCTAACATCCAATGCTTGTCTGTTAAGATGAGAAACGTGTGAGATTCGTGAACGATGTAGTTCGTTTGAGCTGACAAGTGACTACCCTTACCTGAAAGGAAGTCTTGCTTATAGGAAGACACAGAGCCTCGGATTTAACTCCATTTCTGAATGGAAACACACAGCATAGTTCTCACCCATGGATCACACTCTGCTTTACAGCAAGAATCACGCTCTTGCTTTCTAGAGTCTCTAATACAGCAGGAAATATGAGTGTGCCCAGAACAAAAGAAAGGAGTTTCGTACACATACGGACCATTTGTAGTCCAACTCTTCTTCTGAAACTGATACAAAGCACTGGTCCTCTAACATCCAATGCTTCTCAGTTAAGATGGGAAACGTGTGAGCTTCATGAACGATGTAGTTCGTTTGAGCAGGAAAGTGACTGCCCTTACCTTAAACGAAGTCTTGCTTGTAGGAAGACACAGAGTCTGGGATTTAACTCCATTTCTGAAGGGAAACACACAGCATAGTTCTCATCCATGGATAACAATCTGCTTTAGAGCGAGAAGCACGCTCTTGCTTTCTAAAGTCTCTAAGACAGCAGGAAACGTGAGTGCGCAGAGAACAAAAGAACGGTGTTTCCTACACATACGGACCATATCTAGTCTAACTCTGTTTCTGAAACTGACACAAAGCACTGGTCCTCTAACATCCAATGCTTGTCAGTTAAGATGAGAAACGTGTGAGCTTCGTGAACGATGTAATTCCTTTGAGCTGACAAGTGACTGCCCTCACCTGAAACGAAGTCTTGCTTATAGGAAGACACAGAGCCTGGGATTTAACTCCATCTCTGAAGGGAAGGACACAGCAGATTTCTCATCCATGGATCACACTCTGCTTTAGAGCGAGAAGCACGCTCTTGCTTTCTAGAGTCTCTAATAAAGCAGGTAATCTGAGTGTGCCCAGAACAAAAGACCGGTGTTTCTTACACCTAGGAACCATATGTAGTCCAAATCTGCTTCTGAAACTGATACAATGCACTGGTCCTCTAGCATCCAATGCTTGTCAGTTAAGATGAGAAACGTGTGATCTTTGTGAATGATGTAGTTCGTTTGAGCAGAAAAGTGACTGCCCTTACCTGAAACGAAGTCTTGCTTGTGGGAATACTCAGAGCCTGGGATTTAACTCCATTTCTGAAGTGAAACACACAGCAGTGTTCTCATCCATTGAACACACTCTGCTTTAAAACAAGAAGCACGCTCTTGCTTTCTAGAGTCTCTAAGACAGCAGGAAACGTGAGTGCGCTGCGAACAAAAGAACGGTGTTTCCTACACATACGGATCATATCTAGTCCAACTCTGCTTCTGATACTGATACAAAGCACTGGTCCTCTAATATCCAATGCTTGTCTGTTAAGATGAGAAACGTGTGAGCTTCGTGAACGATGTAGTTCGTTTGAGCTGACAAGTGACTGCCCTTACCTGAAACGAAGTCTTGCTTATAGGAAGACACAGAGCCTGGGATTTAACTCCATTTCTGAATGGAAACACACAGCATAGTTCTCACCCATGTATCACACTCTGCTTTACAGCAAGAAGCACGCTCTTGCTTTCTAGAGTCTCTAATACAGCAGGAAATCTGAGTGTGCCCAGAAAAAAAGAAAGGAGTTTCGTACACATACGGACCATATGTAGTCCAACTCTTCTTCTGAAACTGATACAAAGCACTGGTCCTCTAACATCCAATGCTTGTCAGTTAAGATGGGAAACGTGTGAGCTTCATGAACGATGTAGTTCGTTTGAGCAGGAAAGTGACTGCCCTTAACTTAAACGAAGTCTTGCTTTTAGGAAGACACAGAGTCTGGGATTTAACTCCATTTCTGAAGTGAAACACACAGCAGTGTTCTCCTCCATTGATCACACTCTGCTTAAGAACAAGAAGAACGCTCTTGCTTTCTAGAGTCTCTAAGACAGCAGGAAACGTGAGTGCGCTGAGAACAAAAGAATGGTGTTTCCTACACATACGGACCATATCTAGTCCAACTCTGTTTCTGAAACTGACACAAAGCACTGGTCCTCTAACATCCAATGCTTGTCAGTTAAGATGAGAAACGTGTGAGCTTCGTGAATGATGTAATTCGTTTGAGCTGACAAGTGACTGCCCTCACCTGAAACGAAGTCTTGCTTATAGGAAGACACAGAGCCTGGGATTTAACCCCATCTCTGAAGGGAAGGACACAGCAGATTTCTCATCCATGGATCACACTCTGCTTTAGAGCGAGAAGCACGCTCTTGCTTTCTAGAGTCTCTAATAAAGCAGGTAATCTGAGTGTGCCCAGAACAAAAGAACGGTGTTTCCTACACCTACAGACCATATGTAGTCCAAATCTGCTTCTGAAACTGATACAATGCACTGGTCCTCTAACATCCAATGCTTGTCAGTTAAGATGAGAAACGTGTGATCTTCGTGAATGATGTAGTTCGTTTGAGCAGAAAAGTGACTGCCCTTACCTGAAACGAAGTCTTGCTTTTAGGAAGACACAGAGTCTGGGATTTAACTCCATTTCTGAAGTGAAACTCACAGCAGTGTTCTCCTCCTTTGATCACACTCTGCTTAAGAACAAGAAGAACGCTCTTGCTTTCTAGAGTCTCTAAGACAGCAGGAAACGTGAGTGTGCTGAGAACAAAAGAACCGTGTTTCCTACACATACGGAACATATCTAGTCCAACTCTCCTTCTTAAACTGATACAAAGCACTGGTCTTTAACATCCAATGCTTGTCAGTTAAGATGAGAAACGTGTGAGCTTTGAGAATGATGTATTTGCTTTGAACTGAAAAGTGACTGCCCTTACCTGTAACGACGTTTTGCTTGTAGTAAGACACAGAGCCTGGGATCTAACTCCATCTCTGAAGGGAAACACACAGCAGAGTTCTCCTCCATGGATCACACTCTGCTTTAGAGCGAGAAGCACGCTCTTGCTTTCTGGAGTCTCTAACACAGCAGGAAACGTGAGTGCGCTGAGAACAAAAGAACGGTGTTTCCTACACATACGGACCATATCTAGTCCAACTCTCCTTCTGAAACTGATACACAGCACTGGTCCTCTAACATCCAATGCTTGTCTGTTAAGATGAGAAACGTGTGAGCTTCGTGAACGATGTAGTTCGTTTGAGCTGACAAGTGACTACCCTTACCTGAAACGAAGTCTTGCTTATAGGAAGACACAGAGCCTCGGATTTAACTCCATTTCTGAATGGAAACACACAGCATAGTTCTCACCCATGGATCACACTCTGCTTTACAGCAAGAATCACGCTCTTGCTTTCTAGAGTCTCTAATACAGCAGGAAATATGAGTGTGCCCAGAACAAAAGAATGGAGTTTCATACACATACGGACCATTTGTAGTCCAACTCTTCTTCTGAAACTGATACAAAGCACTGGTTCTCTAACATCCAAATCTTGTCAGTTAAGATGGGAAACGTGTGAGCTTCATGAACGATGTAGTTCGTTTGACCAGGAAAGTGACTGCCCTTACATTAAACGAAGTCTTGCTTGTAGGAAGACACAGAGTCTGGGATTTAACTCCATTTCTGAAGGGAAACACACAGCATAGTTCTCATCCATGGATAACAATCTGCTTTAGAGCGAGAAGCACGCTCTTGCTTTCTAAAGTCTCTAAGACAGCAGGAAACGTGAGTGCGCTGAGAACAAAAGAACGGTGTTTCCTACACATTCGGACCATATCTAGTCTAACTCTGTTTCTGAAACTGAAAAAAAGCACTGGTCCTCTAACATCCAATGCTTGTCAGTTAAGATGAGAAACGTGTGAGCTTCGTGAACGATGTAATTCGTTTGAGCAGACAAGTGACTGCCCTCACCTGAAACGAAGTCTTGCTTATAGGAAGACACAGAGCCTGGGATTTAACTCCATCTCTGAAGGGAAGGACACAGCAGATTTCTCATCCATGGATCACACTCTGCTTTAGAGCCAGAAGCACGCTCTTGCTTTCTAGAGTCTCTAATAAAGCAGGTAATCTGAGTGTGCCCAGAACAAAAGAACGGTATTTCCTACACATACGGACCATATGTAGTCCAAATCTGCTTCTGAAACTGATACAATGCACTGGTCCTCTAACATCCAATGCTTATCAATTAAGATGAGAAACGTGTGAGCTTCGTGAACGATGTAGAAAGTTTGAGCTGACAAGTTACTACCCTTACCTGAAACGAAATCTTGCTTATAGGAAGACACAGAGCCTCGGATTTAACTCCATTTCTGAATGGAAACACACAGCATAGTTCTCACCCTTGGATCACACTCTGCTTTACAGCAAGAATCACGCTCTTGCTTTCTAGAGTCTCTAATACAGCAGGAAATCTGAGTGTGCCCAGAACAAAAGAATGGAGTTTCGTACACATATGGACTATTTGTAGTCCAACTCTTCTTCTGAAACTGATACAAAGCACTGGTCCTCTAACACCCAAATCTTGTCAGTTAAGATGGGAAACGTGTGAGCTTCATGAACGATGTAGTTCGTTTGAGCAGGAAAGTGACTGCCCTTACCTGAAACGAAGTCTTGCTTGTAGGAAGACACAGAGTCTGGGATTTAACTCCATTTCTGCAGGGAAACACACAGCATAGTTCTCATCCATGGATAACAATCTGCTTTAGAGCGAGAAGCACGCTCTTGCTTTCTAGAGTCTCTAAGACAGCAGGAAACGTGAGTGCGCTGAGAACAAAAGAACGGTGTTTCCTACACATAAGGACCATATCCAGTCCAACTCTGTTTCTGAAACTGACACAAAGCACTGGTCCTCTAACATCCAATGCTTGTCAGTTAAGATGAGAAACGTGTGAGCTTCATGAACGATGTAGTGCGTTTGAGCTGACAAGTGACTACCCTTACCTGAAACGAAGTCTTGCTTATAGGAAGACACAGAGCCTCGGATTTAACTCCATTTCTGAATGGAAACACACAGCATAGTTCTCACCCATGGATCACACTCTGCTTTACAGCAAGAATCACACTCTTGCTATCTAGAGTCTCTAATACAGCAGGAAATCTGAGTGTGCCCAGAACAAAAGAATGGAGTTTCGTACACATACGGACCATTTGTAGTCCAACTCTTCTTCTGAAACTGATACAAAGCACTGGTCCTCTAACATCCAAATCTTGTCAGTTAAGATGGGAAACGTGTGAGCTTCATGAACGATGTAGTTCGTTTGAGCAGGAAAGTGACTGCCCTTACCTTAAACGAAGTCTTGCTTGTAGGAAGACACAGAGTCTGGGATTTAACTCCATTTCTGCAGGGAAACACACAGCATAGTTCTCATCCATGGATAACAATCTGCTTTAGAGCGAGAAGCACGCTCTTGCTTTCTAGAGTCTCTAAGACAGCAGGAAACGTGAGTGCGCTGAGAACAAAAGAACGGTGTTTCCTACACATTCGGACCATATCTAGTCCAACTCTGTTTCTGAAACTGACACAAAGCACTGGTCCTCTAACATCCAATGCTTGTCAGTTAAGATGAGAAACGTGTGAGCTTTGAGAATGATGTAGTTCCTTTGAACTGAAAAGTGACTGCCCTTACCTGTAACGAAGTCTTGCTTGTAGTAAGACACAGAGCCTGGGATTTAACTCCATCTCTGAAGGGAAACACAGAGCAGAGTTCTCATCCATGGATCACACTCTGCTTTAGAGCGAGAAGCATGCTCTTGCTTTCTGGAGTCTCTAAGACAGCAGGAAACGTGAGTGCGCTGAGAACAAAAGAACGGTGTTTCCTACACATACGGACCATATCTAGTCCAACTCTGCTTCTGAAACTGATACAAA
Source organism: Onychomys leucogaster (assembly GCA_949786385.1). Lineage (NCBI taxonomy): Eukaryota > Metazoa > Chordata > Mammalia > Rodentia > Cricetidae > Onychomys > Onychomys leucogaster. The sequence continues at coordinate 2,084,890 of CATKUP010000069.1, forward strand.
GCACTGGTCCTCTAACATCCAATGCTTGTCTGTTAAGATGAGAAACGTGTGAGCTTCGTGAACGATGTAGTTCGTTTGAGCTGACAAGTGACTGCCCTTACCTGAAACGAAGTCTTGATTATAGGAAGACACAGAGCCTGGGATTTAACTCCATTTCTGAATGGAAACACACAGCATAGTTCTCACCCATGGATCACACTCTGCTTTACAGCAAGAAGCACGCTCTTGCTTTCTAGAGTCTCTAATACAGCAGGAAATCTGAGTGTGCCCAGAACAAAAGAACGGAGTTTCGTACACATATGGACCATTTGTAGTCCAACTCTTCTTCTGAAACTGATACAAAGCACTGGTCCTCTAACATCCAAATCTTGTCAGTTAAGATGGGAAACGTGTGAGCTTCATGAACAATGTAGTTCGTTTGAGCAGGAAAGTGACTGCCCTTACCTTAAACGAAGTCTTGCTTGTAGGAAGACACAGAGTCTGGGATTTAACTCCATTTCTGCAGGGAAACACACAGCATAGTTCTCATCCATGGATAACAATCTGCTTTAGAGCGAGAAGCACGCTCTTGCTTTCTAGAGTCTCTAAGACAGCAGGAAACGTGAGTGTGCTGAGAACAAAAGAACGGTGTTTCCTACACATACGGACCATATCTAGTCCAACTCTGTTTCTGAAACTGACACAAAGCACTGGTCCTCTAACATCCAATGCTTGTCAGTTAAGATGTGAAACGTGTGAGCTTCGTGAACGATGTAGAAAGTTTGAACTGACAAGTTACTACCCTTACCTGAAACGAAGTCTTGCTTATAGGAAGACACAGAGCCTCGGATTTAACTTCATTTCTGAATGGAAACACACAGCATAGTTCTCACCCTTGGATCACACTCTGCTTTACAGCAAGAATCACGCTCTTGCTTTCTAGAGTCTCTAATACAGCAGGAAATCTGAGTGTGCCCAGAACAAAAGAATGGAGTTTCGTACACATATGGACTATTTGTAGTCCAACTCTTCTTCTGAAACTGAAACAAAGCACTGGTCCTCTAACACCCAAATCTTGTCAGTTAAGATGGGAAACGTGTGAGCTTCATGAACGATGTAGTTCGTTTGAGCAGGAAAGTGACTGCCCTTACCTGAAACGAAGTCTTGCTTGTAGGAAGACACAGAGTCTGGGATTTAACTCCATTTCTGAAGGGAAACACACAGCATAGTTCTCATCCATGGATAACAATCTGCTTTAGAGCGAGAAGCACGCTCTTGCTTTCTAAAGTCTCTAAGACAGCAGGAAACGTGAGTGCGCTGAGAAAAAAAGAACGGTGTTTCCTACACATACAGACCATATCTAGTCTAACTCTGTTTCTGAAACTGACAAAAAGCACTGGTCCTCAAACATCCAATGCTTGTCAGTTAAGATGAGAAACGTGTGAGCTTTGTGAACGATGTAATTCGTTTGAGCTGACAAGTGACTGCCCTCACCTGAAACGAAGTCTTGCTTATAGGAAGACACAGAGCCTGGGATTTAACTCCATCTCTGAAGGGAAGGACACAGCAGATTTCTCATCCATGGATCACACTCTGCTTTAGAGCGAGAAGCACGCTCTTGCTTTCTAGATTCTCTAATAAAGCAGGTAATCTGAGTGTGCCCAGAACAAAAGAACGGTGTTTCCTACACATACGGACCATATGTAGTCCAAATCTGCTTCTGAAACTGATACAATGCACTGGTCCTCTAACATCCAATGCTTGTCAGTTAAGATGAGAAACGTGTGAGCTTCGTGAATGATGTAGTTCGTTTGAGCTGACAAGTGACTACCCTTACCTGAAACCAAGTCTTGCTTATAGGAAGACACAGAGCCTCGGATTTAACTCCATTTCTGAATGGAAACACACAGCATAGTTCTCACCCATGGATCACACTCTGCTTTACAGCAAGAATCACGCTCTTGATTTCTAGAGTCTCTAATACAGCAGGAAATCTGAGTGTGCCCAGAACAAAAGAATGGAGTTTCGTACACATACGGACCATTTGTAGTCCAACTCTTCTTCTGAAACTGATACAAAGCACTGGTCCTCTAACATCCAAATCTTGTCAGTTAAGATGGGAAACGTGTGAGCTTCATGAACGATGTAGTTCGTTTGAGCAGGAAAGTGACTGCCCTTACCTTAAACGAACTCTTGCTTGTAGGAAGACACAGAGTCTGGGATTTAACTCCATTTCTGCAGGGAAACACACAGCATAGTTCTCATCCATGGATAACAATCTGCTTTAGAGCGAGAAGCACGCTCTTGCTTTCTAGAGTCTCTAAGACAGCAGGAAACGTGATTGCGCTGAGAACAAAAGAACGGCGTTTCCTACATATTCGGACCATATCTAGTCCAACTCTGTTTCTGAAACTGACACAAAGCACTGGTCCTCTAACATCCAATGCTTGTCTGTTAAGATGAGAAACGTGTGAGCTTTGTGAACGATGTAGTTCGTTTGAGCTGACAAGTGACTGCCCTTACCTGAAACGAAGTCTTGCTTATAGGAAGACACAGAGCCTGGGATTTAACTCCATTTCTGAATGGAAACACACAGCATAGTTCTCACCCATGGATCACACTCTGCTTTACAGCAAGAAGCACGCTCTTGCTTTCTAGAGTCTCTAATACAGCAGGAAATCTGAGTGTGCCCAGAACAAAAGAACGGAGTTTCGTACACATACGGACCATTTGTAGTCCAACTCTTCTTCTGAAACTGATACAAAGCACTGGTCCTCTAACATCCAAATCTTGTCAGTTAAGATGGGAAACGTGTGAGCTTCATGAACGATGTAGTTCGTTTGAGCAGGAAAGTGACTGCCCCTACCTTAAACGAAGTCTTGCTTGTAGGAAGACACAGAGTCTGGGATTTAACTCCATTTCTGCAGGGAAACACACAGCATAGTTCTCATCCATGGATAACAATCTGCTTTAGAGCGAGAAGCACGCTCTTGCTTTCTAGAGTCTCTAAGACAGCAGGAAACGTGAGTGCGCTGAGAACAAAAGAACGGTGTTTCCTACACATAAGGACCATATCTAGTCCAACTCTGTTTCTGAAACTGACACAAAGCACTGGTCCTCTAACATCCAATGCTTGTCAGTTAAGATGAGAAACGTGTGAGCTTTGAGAATGATGTAGTTCCTTTGAACTGAAAAGTGACTGCCCTTACCTGTAACGAAGTCTTGCTTGTAGTAAGACACAGAGCCTGGGATTTAACTCCATCTCTGAAGGGAAACACAGAGCAGAGTTCTCATCCATGGATTACACTCTGCTTTAGAGCGAGAAGCACGCTCTTGCTTTCTGGAGTCTCTAAGACAGCAGGAAACGTGAGTGCGCTGAGAACAAAAGAACGGTGTTTCCTACACATACGGACCATATCTAGTCCAACTCTGCTTCTGAAACTGATACAAAGCACTGGTCCTCTAACATCCAAATCTTGTCAGTTAAGATGGGAAACGTGTGAGCTTCATGAACGATGTAGTTCGTTTGAGCAGGAAAGTGACTGCCCTTACCTTAAACGAAGTCTTGCTTGTAGGAAGACACAGAGTCTGGGATTTAACTCCATTTCTGAAGGGAAACACACAGCATAGTTCTCATCCATAGATAACAATCTGCTTTAGAGCGAGAAGCACGCTCTTGCTTTCTAAAGACTCTAAGACAGCAGGAAATGTGAGTGCGCTGAGAAAAAAAGAACGGTGTTTCCTACACATACGGACCATATCTAGTCTAACTCTGTTTCTGAAACTGACAAAAAGAACTGGTCCTCTAACATCCAATGCTTGTCTGTTAAGATGAGAAACGTGTGAGCTTCGTGAACGATGTAATTCGTTTGAGCTGACAAGTGACTGCCCTCACCTGAAACGAAGTCTTGCTTATAGGAAGACACAGAGCCTGGGATTTAACTCCATCTCTGAAGGGAAGGACACAGAAGATTTCTCATCCATGGATCACACTCTGCTTTAGAGGGAGAAGCACGCTCTTGCTTTCTAGAGTCTCTAATAAAGCAGGTAATCTGAGTGTGCCCAGAACAAAAGAACGGTGTTTCCTACACATACGGACCATATGTAGTCCAAATCTGCTTCTGAAACTGATACAATGCACTGGTCCTCTAACATCCAATGCTTGTCAGTTAAGATGAGAAACGTGTGATCTTTGTGATTGATGTAGTTCGTTTGAGCAGAAAAGTGACTGCCCTTACCTGAAACGAACTCTTGCTTGTAGGAATACTCAGAGCCTGGGATTTAACTCAATTTCTGAAGTGAAACACACAGCAGTGTTCTCATCCATTGATCACACTCTGCTTTAGAACAAGAAGCACGCTCTTGCTTGCTAGAGTCTCTAAGACAGCAGGAAACGTGAGTGCGCTGAGAACAAAAGAACGGTGTTTCCTACACATACGGAACATATCTAGTCCAACTCTCCTTCTTAAACTGATACAAAGCACTGGTCCTTTAACATCCAATGCTTGTCAGTTAAGATGAGAAACGTGTGAGCTTTGAGAATGATGTATTTGCTTTGAACTGAAAAGTGACTGCACTTACCTGTAACGAAGTCTTGCTTGTAGTAAGACACAGAGCCTGGGATCTAACTCCAACTCTGAAGGGAAACACACAGCAGAGTTCTCATCCATGGATCACACTCTGCTTTAGAGCCAGAAGCACGCTCTTGCTTTCCAAACTCTCTAATACAGCAGGTAATCTGAGTGTGCCCAGAACAAAAGAACGGTGTTTCCTACACATACGGACCATATGTAGTCCATATCTGCTTCTGAAACAGATACAATGCACTGGTCCTCTAACATCCAATGCTTGTCAGTTAAGATGGGAAACGTGTGAGCTTCATGAACGATGTAGTTCGTTTGAGCAGAAAAGTGACTGCCCTTACCTTAAACGAAGTCTTGCTTGTAGTAAGACACAGAGTCTGGGATTAAACTCCATTTCTGAAGTGAAACACACAGCAGTGTTCTCCTCCATTGATCACACTCTGCTTAAGAACAAGAAGCACGCTCTTGCTTTCTAGATTCTCTAAGACAGCAGGAAACGTGAGTGCGCTGAGAACAAAAGAACGGTGTTTCCTACACATTCGGACCATATCTAGTCCAACTCTGTTTCTGAAACTGACACAAAGCACTGGTCCTCTAACATCCAATGCTTGTCAGTTAAGATGAGAAACGTGTGAGCTTTGAGAATGATGTAGTTCCTTTGAACTGAAAAGTGACTGCCCTTACCTGTAACGAAGTCTTGCTTGTAGCAAGACACAGAGCCTGGGATTTAACTCCATCTCTGAAGGGAAACACAGAGCAGAGTTATCATCCATGGATCACACTCTGCTTTAGAGCGAGAAGCACGCTCTTGCTTTCTGGAGTCTCTAAGACAGCAGGAAACGTGAGTGCGCTGAGAACAAAAGAACGGTGTTTCCTACACATACGGACCATATCTAGTCCAACTCTGCTTCTGAAACTAATACAAAGCACTGGTCCTCTAACATCCAATGCTTTTCTGTTAAGATGAGAAACGTGTGAGCTTCGTGAACGATGTAGTTCGTTTGAGCTGACAAGTGACTACCCTTACCTGAAATGAAGTCTTGCTTATAGGAAGACACAGAGCCTCTGATTTAACTCCATTTCTGAATGGAAACACACAGCATAGTTCTCACCCATGGATCACACTCTGCTTTACAGCAAGAATCACGCTCTTGCTTTCTAGAGTCTCTAATACAGCAGGAAATCTGAGTGTGCCCAGAACAAAAGAAAGGAGTTTCGTACACATATGGACCATTTGTAGTCCAATGCTTGTCAGTTAAGATGGGAAACGTGTGAGCTTCATGAACGATGTAGTTCGTTTGAGCAGAAAAGTGACTGCCCTTACCTTAAACGAAGTCTTGCTTGTAGGAAGACACAGAGTCTGGGATTTAACTCCATTTCTGAAGGGAAACACACAGCATAGTTCTCTTCCATGGATCACAATCTGCTTTAGAGCGATAAGCACATTCTTGCTTTCTAAAGTCTCTAAGACAGCAGGAAACGTGAATGCGCTGAGACAAAAGAACGGTGTTTCCTACACATACGGACCATATCTAGTCCAACTCTGTTTCTGAAACTGACAAAAAGCACTGGTCCGCTAACATCCAATGCTTGTCAGTTAAGATGAGAAACGTGTGAGCTTCGTGAACGATGTAGTTCGTTTGAGCTAACAAGTGACTACCCTCACCTGAAACGAAGTCTTGCTTATAGGAAGACACAGAGCCTGGGATTTAACTCCATCTCTGAAGGGAAACACACAGCAGTGTTCTCATCCATGGATCACACTCTGCTTTAGAGCGAGAAGTACGCTCTTGCTTTCTGGAGTCTCTAACACAGCAGGAAACGTGAGTGCGCTGCGAACAAAAGAACGGTGTTTCCTACACATACGGACCATATCTAGTCCAACTCTGCTTCTGAAACTGATACAAAGCACTGGTCCTCTAACATCCAATGCTTGTCTGTTAAGATGAGAAACGTGTGAGCTTCGTGAACGATGTAGTTCGTTTGAGCTGACAAGTGACTGCCCTTACCTGAAACGAAGTCTTGCTTTTAGGAAGACACAGAGCCTGGGATTTAACTCCATTTCTGAATGGAAACACACAGCATAGTTCTCACCCATGGATCACACTCTGCTTTACAGCAAGAAGCACGCTCTTGCTTTCTAGAGTCTCTAAGACAGCAGGAAACGTGAGTGCGCTGAGAACAAAAGAACGGTGTTTCCTACACATTCGGACCATATCTAGTCCAACTCTGTTTCTGAAACTGACACAAAGCACTGGTCCTCTAACATCCAATGCTTGTCAGTTAAGATGAGAAACGTGTGAGCTTTGAGAATGATGTAGTTCCTTTGAACTGAAAAGTGACTGCCCTTACCTGTAACGAAGTCTTGCTTGTAGTAAGACACAGAGCCTGGGATTTAAATCCATCTCTGAAGGGAAACACAGAGCAGAGTTCTCATCCATGGATCACACTCTGCTTTAGAGCGAGAAGCACGCTCTTGCTTTCTGGAGTCTCTAACACAGCAGGAAACGTGAGTGCGCTGAGAACAAAAGAATGGTGTTTCCTACACATACTGACCATATCTAGTCCAACTCTGCTTCTGAAACTGATACAAAGCACTGGTCCTCTAACATCCAATGCTTGTCTGTTAAGATGAGAAACGTGTGAGCTTCGTGAACGATGTAGTTCGTTTGAGCTGACAAGTGACTGCCCTTACCTGAAACAAAGTCTTGCTTATAGGAAGACACAGAGCCTGGGATTTAACTCCATTTCTGAATGGAAACAAACAGCATAGTTCTCACCCATGGATCACACTCTGCTTTACAGCAAGAAGCACGTTCTTGCTTTCTAGAGTCTCTAATACAGCAGGAAATCTGAGTGTGCCCAGAACAAAAGAACGGAGTTTCGTACACATACGGACCATATGTAGTCCAACTCTGCTTCTGAAACTGATACAAAGCACTGGTCCTCTAACATCCAATGCTTGTCAGTTAAGATGGGAAACGTGTGAGCTTCATGAACGATGTAGTTCGTTTGAGCAGGAAAGTGACTGCCCTTACCTTAAACGAAGTCTTGCTTTTAGGAAGACACAGAGTCTGGGATTAAACTCCATTTCTGAAGTGAAACATACAGCAGTGTTCTCCTCCATTGATCACACTCTGCTTAAGAACAAGAAGCACGCTCTTGCTTTCTAGAGTCTCTAAGACAGCAGGAAACGTGAGTGCGCTGAGAACAAAAGAACGGTGTTTCCTACACATTCGGACCATATCTAGTCCAACTCTGTTTCTGAAACTGACACAAAGCACTGGTCCTCTAACATCCAATGCTTGTCAGTTAAGATGAGAAACGTGTGAGCTTTGAGAATGATGTAGTTCCTTTGAACTGAAAAGTGACTGCCCTTACCTGTAACGAAGTCTTGCTTGTAGTAAGACACAGAGCCTGGGATTTAACTCCATCTCTGAAGGGAAACACAGAGCAGAGTTCTCATCCATGGATCACACTCTGCTTTAGAGCGAGAAGCACGCTCTTGCTTTCTAAAGTCTCTAAGACAGCAGGAAACGTGAGTGCGCTGAGAACAAAAGAACGGTGTTTCCTAAACATACGGACCATATCTAGTCTAACTCTGTTTCTGAAACTGACAAAAAGCACTGGTCCTCTAACATCCAATGCTTGTCAGTTAAGATGAGAAACGTGTGAGCTTCGTGAACGATGTAATTCGTTTGAGCTGACAAGTGACTGCCCTCACCTTAAACGAAGTCTTGCTTATAGGAAGACACAGAGCCTGGGATTTAAATCCATCTCTGAAGGGAAGGACACAGCAGATTTCTCATCCATGGATCACACTCTGCTTTAGAGCGAGAAGCACGCTCTTGCTTTCTAGAGTCTCTAATAAAGCAGGTAATCTGAGTGTGCCCAGAACAAAAGAACGGTGTTTCCTTCACATACGGACCATATGTAGTCCAAACCTGCTTCTGAAACTGATACAATGCACTGGTCCTCTAACATCCAATGCTTGTAAGTTAAGATGAGAAACGTGTTATCTTCGTGAATGATGTAGTTCGTTTGAGCAGGAAAGTGACTGCCCTTACCTGAAACGAAGTCTTGCTTGTAGGAAGACACAGAGTCTGGGATTTAACTCCATTTCTGCAGGGAAACACACAGCATAGTTCTCATCCATGGATAACAATCTGCTTTAGAGCGAGAAGCACGCTCTTGCTTTCTAGAGTCTCTAAGACAGCAGGAAACGTGATTGCGCTGAGAACAAAAGAACGGCGTTTCCTACATATTCGGACCATATCTAGTCCAACTCTGTTTCTGAAACTGACACAAAGCACTGGTCCTCTAACATCCAATGCTTGTCTGTTAAGATGAGAAACGTGTGAGCTTCGTGAACGATGTAGTTCGTTTGAGCTGACAAGTGACTGCCCTTACCTGAAACGAAGTCTTGCTTATAGGAAGACACAGAGCCTGGGATTTAACTCCATTTCTGAATGGAAACACACAGCATAGTTCTCACCCATGGATCACACTCTGCTTTACAGCAAGAAGCACGCTCTTGCTTTCTAGAGTCTCTAATACAGCAGGAAATCTGAGTGTGCCCAGAACAAAAGAACGGAGTTTCGTACACATACGGACCATTTGTAGTCCAACTCTTCTTCTGAAACTGATACAAAGCACTGGTCCTCTAACATCCAAATCTTGTCAGTTAAGATGGGAAACGTGTGAGCTTCATGAACGATGTAGTTCGTTTGAGCAGGAAAGTGACTGCCCTTACCTTAAACGAAGTCTTGCTTGTCGGAAGACACAGAGTCTGGGATTTAACTCCATTTCTGCAGGGAAACACACAGCATAGTTCTCATCCATGGATAACAATCTGCTTTAGAGCGAGAAGCACGCTCTTGCTTTCTAGAGTCTCTAAGACAGCAGGAAACGTGAGTGCGCTGAGAACAAAAGAACGGTGTTTCCTACACATTCGGACCATATCTAGTCCAACTCTGTTTCTGAAACTGACACAAAGCACTGGTCCTCTAACATCCAATGCTTGTCAGTTAAGATGAGAAACGTGTGAGCTTTGAGAATGATGTAGTTCCTTTGAACTGAAAAGTGACTGCCCTTACCTGTAACGAAGTCTTGCTTGTAGTAAGACACAGAGCCTGGGATTTAACTCCATCTCTGAAGGGAAACACAGAGCAGAGTTCTCATCCATGGATTACACTCTGCTTTAGAGCGAGAAGCACGCTCTTGCTTTCTGGAGTCTCTAACACAGCAGGAAACGTGAGTGCGCTGAGAACAAAAGAACGGTGTTTCCTACACATACGGACCATATCTAGTCCAACTCTGCTTCTGAAACTGATACAAAGCACTGGTCCTCTAACATCCAATGCTTGTCAGTTAAGATGAGAAACGTGTGAGCTTCGTGAATGATGTAGTGCGTTTGAGCTGACAAGTGACTACCCTTACCTGAAACGAAGTCTTGCTTATAGGAAGACACAGAGCCTGGGATTTAACTCCATTTCTGAATGGAAACACACAGCATAGTTCTCACCCATGGATCACACTCTGCTTTCCAGCAAGAAGCACGCTCTTGCTTTCTAGAGTCTCTAATACAGCAGGAAATCTGAGTGTGCACAGAACAAAAGAATGGAGTTTTGTACACATACGGACCATTTGTAGTCCAACTCTTCTTCTGAAACTGATACAAAGCACTGGTCCTCTAACATCCAAATCTTGTCAGTTAAGATGAGAAACGTGTGAGCTTTGAGAATGATGTAGTTCCTTTGAACTGAAAAGTGACTGCCCTTACCTGTAACGAAGTCTTGCTTGTAGCAAGACACAGAGCCTGGGATTTAACTCCATCTCTGAAGGGAAACACAGAGCAGAGTTATCATCCATGGATCACACTCTGCTTTAGAGCGAGAAGCACGCTCTTGCTTTCTGGAGTCTCTAAGACAGCAGGAAACGTGAGTGCGCTGAGAACAAAAGAACGGTGTTTCCTACACATACGGACCATATCTAGTCCAACTCTGCTTCTGAAACTAATACAAAGCACTGGTCCTCTAACATCCAATGCTTTTCTGTTAAGATGAGAAACGTGTGAGCTTCGTGAACGATGTAGTTCGTTTGAGCTGACAAGTGACTACCCTTACCTGAAATGAAGTCTTGCTTATAGGAAGACACAGAGCCTCTGATTTAACTCCATTTCTGAATGGAAACACACAGCATAGTTCTCACCCATGGATCACACTCTGCTTTACAGCAAGAATCACGCTCTTGCTTTCTAGAGTCTCTAATACAGCAGGAAATCTGAGTGTGCCCAGAACAAAAGAAAGGAGTTTCGTACACATATGGACCATTTGTAGTCCAATGCTTGTCAGTTAAGATGGGAAACGTGTGAGCTTCATGAACGATGTAGTTCGTTTGAGCAGAAAAGTGACTGCCCTTACCTTAAACGAAGTCTTGCTTGTAGGAAGACACAGAGTCTGGGATTTAACTCCATTTCTGAAGGGAAACACACAGCATAGTTCTCTTCCATGGATCACAATCTGCTTTAGAGCGATAAGCACATTCTTGCTTTCTAAAGTCTCTAAGACAGCAGGAAACGTGAATGCGCTGAGACAAAAGAACGGTGTTTCCTACACATACGGACCATATCTAGTCCAACTCTGTTTCTGAAACTGACAAAAAGCACTGGTCCGCTAACATCCAATGCTTGTCAGTTAAGATGAGAAACGTGTGAGCTTCGTGAACGATGTAGTTCGTTTGAGCTAACAAGTGACTACCCTCACCTGAAACGAAGTCTTGCTTATAGGAAGACACAGAGCCTGGGATTTAACTCCATCTCTGAAGGGAAACACACAGCAGTGTTCTCATCCATGGATCACACTCTGCTTTAGAGCGAGAAGTACGCTCTTGCTTTCTGGAGTCTCTAACACAGCAGGAAACGTGAGTGCGCTGCGAACAAAAGAACGGTGTTTCCTACACATACGGACCATATCTAGTCCAACTCTGCTTCTGAAACTGATACAAAGCACTGGTCCTCTAACATCCAATGCTTGTCTGTTAAGATGAGAAACGTGTGAGCTTCGTGAACGATGTAGTTCGTTTGAGCTGACAAGTGACTGCCCTTACCTGAAACGAAGTCTTGCTTTTAGGAAGACACAGAGCCTGGGATTTAACTCCATTTCTGAATGGAAACACACAGCATAGTTCTCACCCATGGATCACACTCTGCTTTACAGCAAGAAGCACGCTCTTGCTTTCTAGAGTCTCTAAGACAGCAGGAAACGTGAGTGCGCTGAGAACAAAAGAACGGTGTTTCCTACACATTCGGACCATATCTAGTCCAACTCTGTTTCTGAAACTGACACAAAGCACTGGTCCTCTAACATCCAATGCTTGTCAGTTAAGATGAGAAACGTGTGAGCTTTGAGAATGATGTAGTTCCTTTGAACTGAAAAGTGACTGCCCTTACCTGTAACGAAGTCTTGCTTGTAGTAAGACACAGAGCCTGGGATTTAAATCCATCTCTGAAGGGAAACACAGAGCAGAGTTCTCATCCATGGATCACACTCTGCTTTAGAGCGAGAAGCACGCTCTTGCTTTCTGGAGTCTCTAACACAGCAGGAAACGTGAGTGCGCTGAGAACAAAAGAATGGTTTTTCCTACACATACTGACCATATCTAGTCCAACTCTGCTTCTGAAACTGATACAAAGCACTGGTCCTCTAACATCCAATGCTTGTCTGTTAAGATGAGAAACGTGTGAGCTTCGTGAACGATGTAGTTCGTTTGAGCTGACAAGTGACTGCCCTTACCTGAAACAAAGTCTTGCTTATAGGAAGACACAGAGCCTGGGATTTAACTCCATTTCTGAATGGAAACAAACAGCATAGTTCTCACCCATGGATCACACTCTGCTTTACAGCAAGAAGCACGTTCTTGCTTTCTAGAGTCTCTAATACAGCAGGAAATCTGAGTGTGCCCAGAACAAAAGAACGGAGTTTCGTACACATACGGACCATATGTAGTCCAACTCTGCTTCTGAAACTGATACAAAGCACTGGTCCTCTAACATCCAATGCTTGTCAGTTAAGATGGGAAACGTGTGAGCTTCATGAACGATGTAGTTCGTTTGAGCAGGAAAGTGACTGCCCTTACCTTAAACGAAGTCTTGCTTTTAGGAAGACACAGAGTCTGGGATTAAACTCCATTTCTGAAGTGAAACATACAGCAGTGTTCTCCTCCATTGATCACACTCTGCTTAAGAACAAGAAGCACGCTCTTGCTTTCTAGAGTCTCTAAGACAGCAGGAAACGTGAGTGCGCTGAGAACAAAAGAACGGTGTTTCCTACACATTCGGACCATATCTAGTCCAACTCTGTTTCTGAAACTGACACAAAGCACTGGTCCTCTAACATCCAATGCTTGTCAGTTAAGATGAGAAACGTGTGAGCTTTGAGAATGATGTAGTTCCTTTGAACTGAAAAGTGACTGCCCTTACCTGTAACGAAGTCTTGCTTGTAGTAAGACACAGAGCCTGGGATTTAACTCCATCTCTGAAGGGAAACACAGAGCAGAGTTCTCATCCATGGATCACACTCTGCTTTAGAGCGAGAAGCACGCTCTTGCTTTCTAAAGTCTCTAAGACAGCAGGAAACGTGAGTGCGCTGAGAACAAAAGAACGGTGTTTCCTAAACATACGGACCATATCTAGTCTAACTCTGTTTCTGAAACTGACAAAAAGCACTGGTCCTCTAACATCCAATGCTTGTCAGTTAAGATGAGAAACGTGTGAGCTTCGTGAACGATGTAATTCGTTTGAGCTGACAAGTGACTGCCCTCACCTTAAACGAAGTCTTGCTTATAGGAAGACACAGAGCCTGGGATTTAAATCCATCTCTGAAGGGAAGGACACAGCAGATTTCTCATCCATGGATCACACTCTGCTTTAGAGCGAGAAGCACGCTCTTGCTTTCTAGAGTCTCTAATAAAGCAGGTAATCTGAGTGTGCCCAGAACAAAAGAACGGTGTTTCCTTCACATACGGACCATATGTAGTCCAAACCTGCTTCTGAAACTGATACAATGCACTGGTCCTCTAACATCCAATGCTTGTAAGTTAAGATGAGAAACGTGTTATCTTCGTGAATGATGTAGTTCGTTTGAGCAGGAAAGTGACTGCCCTTACCTGAAACGAAGTCTTGCTTGTAGGAAGACACAGAGTCTGGGATTTAACTCCATTTCTGCAGGGAAACACACAGCATAGTTCTCATCCATGGATAACAATCTGCTTTAGAGCGAGAAGCACGCTCTTGCTTTCTAGAGTCTCTAAGACAGCAGGAAACGTGATTGCGCTGAGAACAAAAGAACGGCGTTTCCTACATATTCGGACCATATCTAGTCCAACTCTGTTTCTGAAACTGACACAAAGCACTGGTCCTCTAACATCCAATGCTTGTCTGTTAAGATGAGAAACGTGTGAGCTTCGTGAACGATGTAGTTCGTTTGAGCTGACAAGTGACTGCCCTTACCTGAAACGAAGTCTTGCTTATAGGAAGACACAGAGCCTGGGATTTAACTCCATTTCTGAATGGAAACACACAGCATAGTTCTCACCCATGGATCACACTCTGCTTTACAGCAAGAAGCACGCTCTTGCTTTCTAGAGTCTCTAATACAGCAGGAAATCTGAGTGTGCCCAGAACAAAAGAACGGAGTTTCGTACACATACGGACCATTTGTAGTCCAACTCTTCTTCTGAAACTGATACAAAGCACTGGTCCTCTAACATCCAAATCTTGTCAGTTAAGATGGGAAACGTGTGAGCTTCATGAACGATGTAGTTCGTTTGAGCAGGAAAGTGACTGCCCTTACCTTAAACGAAGTCTTGCTTGTCGGAAGACACAGAGTCTGGGATTTAACTCCATTTCTGCAGGGAAACACACAGCATAGTTCTCATCCATGGATAACAATCTGCTTTAGAGCGAGAAGCACGCTCTTGCTTTCTAGAGTCTCTAAGACAGCAGGAAACGTGAGTGCGCTGAGAACAAAAGAACGGTGTTTCCTACACATTCGGACCATATCTAGTCCAACTCTGTTTCTGAAACTGACACAAAGCACTGGTCCTCTAACATCCAATGCTTGTCAGTTAAGATGAGAAACGTGTGAGCTTTGAGAATGATGTAGTTCCTTTGAACTGAAAAGTGACTGCCCTTACCTGTAACGAAGTCTTGCTTGTAGTAAGACACAGAGCCTGGGATTTAACTCCATCTCTGAAGGGAAACACAGAGCAGAGTTCTCATCCATGGATTACACTCTGCTTTAGAGCGAGAAGCACGCTCTTGCTTTCTGGAGTCTCTAACACAGCAGGAAACGTGAGTGCGCTGAGAACAAAAGAACGGTGTTTCCTACACATACGGACCATATCTAGTCCAACTCTGCTTCTGAAACTGATACAAAGCACTGGTCCTCTAACATCCAATGCTTGTCAGTTAAGATGAGAAACGTGTGAGCTTCGTGAATGATGTAGTGCGTTTGAGCTGACAAGTGACTACCCTTACCTGAAACGAAGTCTTGCTTATAGGAAGACACAGAGCCTGGGATTTAACTCCATTTCTGAATGGAAACACACAGCATAGTTCTCACCCATGGATCACACTCTGCTTTCCAGCAAGAAGCACGCTCTTGCTTTCTAGAGTCTCTAATACAGCAGGAAATCTGAGTGTGCACAGAACAAAAGAATGGAGTTTTGTACACATACGGACCATTTGTAGTCCAACTCTTCTTCTGAAACTGATACAAAGCACTGGTCCTCTAACATCCAAATCTTGTCAGTTAAGATGGGAAACGTGTGAGCTTCATGAACGATGTAGTTCGTTTGAGCAGGAAAGTGACTGCCCTTACCTTAAACGAAGTCTTGCTTGTAGGAAGACACAGAGTCTGGGATTTAACTCCATTTCTGAAGGGAAACACACAGCATAGTTCTCATCCATAGATAACAATCTGCTTTAGAGCGAGAAGCACGCTCTTGCTTTCTAAAGACTCTAAGACAGCAGGAAATGTGAGTGCGCTGAGAAAAAAAGATCGGTGTTTCCTACACATAGGGACCATATCTAGTCTAACTCCGTTTCTGAAACTGACAAAAAGCACTGGTCCTCTAACATCCAATGCTTGTCTGTTAAGATGAGAAACGTGTGAGCTTCGTGAACGATGTAATTCGTTTGAGCTGACAAGTGACTGCCCTCACCTGAAACGAAGTCTTGCTTATAGGAAGACACAGAGCCTGGGATTTAACTCCATCTCTGAAGGGAAGGACACAGAAGATTTCTCATCCATGGATCACACTCTGCTTTAGAGGGAGAAGCACGCTCTTGCTTTCTAGAGTCTCTATTAAAGCAGGTAATCTGAGTGTGCCCAGAACAAAAGAACGGTGTTTCCTACACATACGGACCATATGTAGTCCAAATCTGCTTCTGAAACTGATACAATGCACTGGTCCTCTAACATCCAATGCTTGTCAGTTAAGATGAGAAACGTGTGATCTTTGTGATTGATGTAGTTCGTTTGAGCAGAAAAGTGACTGCCCTTACCTGAAACGAACTCTTGCTTGTAGGAATACTCAGAGCCTGGGATTTAACTCAATTTCTGAAGTGAAACACACAGCAGTGTTCTCATCCATTGATCACACTCTGCTTTAGAACAAGAAGCACGCTCTTGCTTGCTAGAGTCTCTAAGACAGCAGGAAACGTGAGAGCGCTGAGAACAAAAGAACGGTGTTTCCTACACATACGGAACATATCTAGTCCAACTCTCCTTCTTAAACTGATACAAAGCACTGGTCCTTTAACATCCAATGCTTGTCAGTTAAGATGAGAAACGTGTGAGCTTTGAGAATGATGTATTTGCTTTGAACTGAAAAGTGACTGCACTTACCTGTAACGAAGTCTTGCTTGTAGTAAGACACAGAGCCTGGGATCTAACTCCAACTCTGAAGGGAAACACACAGCATAGTTCTCAACCATGGATAACAATCTGCTTTAGAGCGAGAAGCACGCTCTTGCTTTCTGGAGTCTCTAAGACAGCAGGAAACGTGAGTGCGCTGAGAACAAAAGAACGGTGTTTCCTACACATACGGACCATATCTAGTCCAACTCTACTTCTGAAACTAATACAAAGCACTGGTCCTCTAACATCCAATGCTTTTCTGTTAAGATGAGAAACGTGTGAGCTTCGTGAACGATGTAGTTCGTTTGAGCTGACAAGTGACTACCCTTACCTGAAATGAAGTCTTGCTTATAGGAAGACACAGAGCCTCTGATTTAACTCCATTTCTGAATGGAAACACACAGCATAGTTCTCACCCATGGATCACACTCTGCTTTACAGCAAGAATCACGCTCTTGCTTTCTAGAGTCTCTAATACAGCAGGAAATCTGAGTGTGCCCAGAACAAAAGAAAGGAGTTTCGTACACATATGGACCATTTGTAGTCCAATGCTTGTCAGTTAAGATGGGAAATGTGTGAGCTTCATGAACGATGTAGTTCGTTTGAGCAGAAAAGTGACTGCCCTTACCTTAAACGAAGTCTTGCTTGTAGGAAGACACAGAGTCTGGGATTTAACTCCATTTCTGAAGGGAAACACACAGCATAGTTCTCTTCCATGGATCACAATCTGCTTTAGAGCGATAAGCACATTCTTGCTTTCTAAAGTCTCTAAGACAGCAGGAAACGTGAGTGCGCTGAGACAAAAGAACGGTGTTTCCTACACATACGGACCATATCTAGTCCAACTCTGTTTCTGAAACTGACAAAAAGCACTGGTCCGCTAACATCCAATGCTTGTCAGTTAAGATGAGAAACGTGTGAGCTTCGTGAACGATGTAGTTCGTTTGAGCTAACAAGTGACTACCCTCACCTGAAACGAAGTCTTGCTTATAGGAAGACACAGAGCCTGGGATTTAACTCCATCTCTGAAGGGAAACACACAGCAGTGTTCTCATCCATGGATCACACTCTGCTTTAGAGCGAGAAGTACGCTCTTGCTTTCTGGAGTCTCTAACACAGCAGGAAACGTGAGTGCGCTGCGAACAAAAGAACGGTGTTTCCTACACATACGGACCATATCTAGTCCAACTCTGCTTCTGAAACTGATACAAAGCACTGGTCCTCTAACATCCAATGCTTGTCTGTTAAGATGAGAAACGTGTGAGCTTCGTGAACGATGTAGTTCGTTTGAGCTGACAAGTGACTGCCCTTACCTGAAACGAAGTCTTGCTTTTAGGAAGACACAGAGCCTGGGATTTAACTCCATTTCTGAATGGAAACACACAGCATAGTTCTCACCCATGGATCACACTCTGCTTTACAGCAAGAAGCACGCTCTTGCTTTCTAGAGTCTCTAAGACAGCAGGAAACGTGAGTGCGCTGAGAACAAAAGAACGGTGTTTCCTACACATTCGGACCATATCTAGTCCAACTCTGTTTCTGAAACTGACACAAAGCACTGGTCCTCTAACATCCAATGCTTGTCAGTTAAGATGAGAAACGTGTGAGCTTTGAGAATGATGTAGTTCCTTTGAACTGAAAAGTGACTGCCCTTACCTGTAACGAAGTCTTGCTTGTAGTAAGACACAGAGCCTGGGATTTAACTCCATCTCTGAAGGGAAACACAGAGCAGAGTTCTCATCCATGGATCACACTCTGCTTTAGAGCGAGAAGCACGCTCTTGCTTTCTGGAGTCTCTAACACAGCAGGAAACGTGAGTGCGCTGAGAACAAAAGAACGGTGTTTCCTACACATACGGACCATATCTAGTCCAACTCTGCTTCTGAAACTGATACAAAGCACTGGTCCTCTAACATCCAATGCTTTTCTGTTAAGATGAGAAACGTGTGAGCTTCGTGAACGATGTAGTTCGTTTGAGCTGACAAGTGACTGCCCTTACCTGAAACAAAGTCTTGCTTATAGGAAGACACAGAGCCTGGGATTTAACTCCATTTCTGAATGGAAACAAACAGCATAGTTCTCACCCATGGATCACACTCTGCTTTACAGCAAGAAGCACGCTCTTGCTTTCTAGAGTCTCTAATACAGCAGGAAATCTGAGTGTGCCCAGAACAAAAGAACGGAGTTTCGTACACATACGGACCATATGTAGTCCAACTCTGCTTCTGAAACTGATACAAAGCACTGGTCCTCTAACATCCAATGCTTGTCAGTTAAGATGGGAAACGTGTGAGCTTCATGAACGATGTAGTTCGTTTGAGCAGGAAAGTGACTGCCCTTACCTTAAACGAAGTCTTGCTTTTAGGAAGACACAGAGTCTGGGATTAAACTCCATTTCTGAAGTGAAACACACAGCAGTGTTCTCCTCCATTGATCACACTCTGCTTAAGAACAAGAAGCACGCTCTTGCTTTCTAGAGTCTCTAAGACAGCAGGAAACGTGAGTGCGCTGAGAACAAAAGAACGGTGTTTCCTACACATTCGGACCATATCTAGTCCAACTCTGTTTCTGAAACTGACACAAAGCACTGGTCCTCTAACATCCAATGCTTGTCAGTTAAGATGAGAAACGTGTGAGCTTTGAGAATGATGTAGTTCCTTTGAACTGAAAAGTGACTGCCCTTACCTGTAACGAAGTCTTGCTTGTAGTAAGACACAGAGCCTGGGATTTAACTCCATCTCTGAAGGGAAACACAGAGCAGAGTTCTCATCCATGGATCACACTCTGCTTTAGAGCGAGAAGCACGCTCTTGCTTTCTAAAGTCTCTAAGACAGCAGGAAACGTGAGTGCGCTGAGAACAAAAGAACGGTGTTTCCTACACATACGGACCATATCTAGTCTAACTCTGTTTCTGAAACTGACAAAAAGCACTGGTCCTCTAACATCCAATGCTTGTCAGTTAAGATGAGAAACGTGTGAGCTTCGTGAACGATGTAATTCGTTTGAGCTGACAAGTGACTGCCCTCACCTTAAACGAAGTCTTGCTTATAGGAAGACACAGAGCCTGGGATTTAACTCCATCTCTGAAGGGAAGGACACAGTAGATTTCTCATCCATGGATCACACTCTGCTTTAGAGCGAGAAGCACGCTCTTGCTTTCTAGAGTCTCTAATAAAGCAGGTAATCTGAGTGTGCCCAGAACAAAAGAACGGTGTTTCCTTCACATACGGACCATATGTAGTCCAAATCTGCTTCTGAAACTGATACAATGCACTGGTCCTCTAACATCCAATGCTTGTAAGTTAAGATGAGAAACGTGTGATCTTCGTGAATGATGTAGTTCGTTTGAGCAGAAAAGTGACTGCCCTTACCTGAAACGAAGTCTTGCTTGTAAGAATACTCAGAGCCTGGGATTTAACTCCATTTCTGAAGTGAAACACACAGCAGTGTTCTCATCCATTGATCACACTCTGCTTTAGAACAAGAAGCACGCTCTTGCTTTCTAGAGTCTCTAAGACAGCAGGAAACGTGAGTGCGCTGAGATCAAAAGAACGGTGTTTCCTACACATACGGAACATATCTAGTCCAACTCTCTTTCTTAAACTGATACAAAGCACTGGTCCTTTAACATCCAATGCTTGTCAGTTAAGATGAGAAACGTGTGAGCTTTGAGAATGATGTATTTGCTTTGAACTGAAAAGTGACTGCCCTTACCTGTAACGAAGTCTTGCTTGTAGTAAGACACAGAGCCTGGGATCTAACTCCAACTCTGAAGGGAAACACACAGCAGAGTTCTCATCCATGGATCACACTCTGCTTTAGAGCGAGAAGCACGCTCTTGATTTCTAAAGTCTCTAATACAGCAGGTAATCTGAGTGTGCCCAGAACAAAAGAACGGTGTTTCCTACACATACGGACCATATGTAGTCCAAATCTGCTTCTGAAACTGATACAATGCACTGGTCCTCTAACATCCAATGCTTGTCAGTTAAGATGAGAAACGTGTGAGCTTCGTGAACGATGTAGTTCGTTTGAGCAGGAAAGTGACTGCCCTTACCTTAAACGAAGTCTTGCTTGTAGGAAGACACAGATTCTGGGATTTAACTCCATTTCTGAAGGGAAACACACAGCATAGTTCTCATCCATGGATAACAATCTGCTTTAGAGCGAGAAGGACGCTCTTGCTTTCTAAAGTCTCTAAGACAGCAGGAAACGTGAGTGCGCTGAGAACAAAAGAACGGTGTTTCCTACACATACGGATCATATCTAGTCTAACTCTGTTTCTGAAACTGACAAAAAGCACTGGTCCTCTAACATCCAATGCTAGTCAGTTAAGATGAGAAACGTGTGAGCTTTGTGACCGATGTAATTCGTTTGAGCTGACAAGTGACTGCCCTCACCTGAAACGAAGTCTTGCTTATAGGAAGACACAGAGCCTGGGATTTAACTCCATCTCTGAAGGGAAGGACACAGCAGATATCTCATCCATGGATCACACTCTGCTTTAGAGCGAGAAGCACGCTCTTGCTTTCTAGAGTCTCTAATAAAGCAGGTAATCTGAGTGTGCCCAGAACAAAAGAATGGTGTTTCGTACACATACGGACCATATGTAGTCCAAATCTGCTTCTGAAACTGATACAATGCACTGGTCCTCTAACATCCAATGCTTGTCAGTTAAGATGAGAAACGTGTGAGCTTTGTGAACGATGTAGTTCGTTTGAGCTGACAAGTGACTACCCTTACCTGAAACGAAGTCTTGCTTATAGGAAGACACAGAGCCTCGGATTTAACTCCATTTCTGAATGGAAACACACAGCATAGTTCTCACCCATGGATCACACTCTGCTTTACAGCAAGAATCACGCTCTTGCTTTCTAGAGTCTCTAATACAGCAGGAAATCTGAGTGTGCCCAGAACAAAAGAATGGAGTTTCCTACACATACGGACCATTTGTAGTCCAACTCTTCTTCTGAAACTGATACAATGCACTGGTCCTCTAACAACCAATGCTTGTCAGTTAAGATGAGAAACGTGTGATCTTCGTGAACGATGTAGTTCGTTTGAGCAGAAAAGTGACTGCCCTGACCTGAAACGAAGTCTTGCTTGTAGAAAGACTCAGAGCCTGGGATTTAACTCCATTTCTGAAGTGAAACACACAGCAGTGTTCTCATCCATTGATCACACTCTGCTTTAGAACAAGAAGCACGCTCTTGCTCTCTAGAGTCTCTAAGACAGCAGGAAACGTGAGTGCGCTGAGAACAAAAGAACGGTGTTTCCTACACATACGGACCTTATCTAGTCCAACTCTGTTTCTGTAACTGACACAAAGCACTGGTCCTCTAACATCCAATGCTTGTCAGTTAAGATGAGAAACGTGTGAGCTTTGAGAATGATGCAGTTCCTTTGAACTGAAAAGTGACTGCCCTTACCTGTAACGAAGTCTTGCTTGTAGTAAGACACAAACCCTGGGATTTACCTCCATCTCTGAAGGGAAACACACAGCAGAGTTCTCATCCATGGATAACAATCTGCTTTAGAGCGAGAAGCACGCTCTTGCTTTCTAAAGTCTCTAAGACAGCAGGAAACGTGAGTGCGCTGAGACAAAAAGAACGGTGTTTCCTACACATACGGACCATATCTAGTCTAAATCTGTTTCTGAAACTGACAAAAAGCACTGGTCCTCTAACATCCAATGCTTGTCAGTTAAGATGAGAACGTGTGAGCTTCGTGAACGATGTAATTCGTTTGAGCTGACAAGTGACTGCCCTCACCTGAAACGAAGTCTTGCTTATAGGAAGACACAGAGCCTGGGATTTAACTCCATCTCTGAAGGGAAGGACACAGCAGATTTCTCATCCATGGATCACACTCTGCTTTAGAGCGAGAAGCACGCTCTTGCTTTCTAGAGTCTCTAATAAAGCAGGTAATCTGAGTGTGCCCAGAACAAAAGAACGGTGTTTCCTTCACATACGGACCATATGTAGTCCAAATCTGCTTCTGAAACTGATACAATGCACTGGTCCTCTAACATCCAATGCTTGTCAGTTAAGATGGGAAACGTGTGAGCTTCGTGAACGATGTAGTTCGTTTGAGCTGTAAAGTAACTGCCCTTACCTGAAATGAAGTCTTGATTTTAGGAAGACTCAGAGCCTGGGATTCAACTCCATTTCTGAAGTGAAACACACAGCAGAGTTCTCATCCATGGATAAAACTCTGCTTTAGAGCAAGAAGCACGCTCTTGCTTTCTAGAGTCTCTAAGACAGCAGGAAACGTGAGTGTGCTGAGAAAAAAAGAACGGAGTTTCCTACACATACGGACCATATCTAGTCCAAATCTGCTTCTGAAACTGATACAAAGCACTGGTCCTCTAACATCCAATGCTTGTCAGTTAAGATGAGAAACGTGTGATCTTCGTGAACGATGTAGTTCTTTTGAGTAGAAAAGTGACTGCCCTTACCTGAAACGAAGTCTTGCTTGTAGGAAGACTGAGAGCCTGGGATTTAACTCCATTTCTGAAATGAAACACACAACAGTGTTCTCATCCATTGTTCACACTCTGCTTTAGAACAAGAAGCATGCTCTTGCTTTCTAGAGTCTCTAATACAGCAGGAAACGTGAGTGTGCTGAGAACAATAGAATGATGTTGCCTACACATACGGACAATATGTAGTCCAAATCTGCTTCTGAAACTGATACAAAGCACTAGTCCTCTAACATCCAATTCTTATCAGGTAAGAACCGAAATGTGTGAGCTTCGTGAATGATGTAGTTCGTTTGAGCTGTAAAGTAACTGCCCTTACCTGAAATGAAGTCTTGCTTGTGGGAAGACTCAGAGCCTGGGATTTAACTCCATTTCTGAAGGGAAACACACAGCAGAGTTCTCGTCCATGGATCACACTCTGCCTTATAGCGAGAAGCAAGCTCTTGCTTTCTAGACTCTCTAAGACAGCATGAAACGTGAGTGTACTGATAACAAAAGAACGATTTTCCCTCACATGCGGACAATATGTAGTCCAAATCTGCTTCTGAAACTGATACAAACCACTGATCCTCTAACATCCAATGCTTGTCAGTTAAGATGAGAAACGTGTGAGTTTCGTGAATGATGTAGTTCCTTTGAGCTATAAAGAAACTGCCCTTACATGAAAGGAAGTCTTGCTTGTAGGAAGACTCAGAGCCTGGGATTTAACTCCATTTCTGAAGTGAAACACACAGCAGAGTTCTCATCCATTGATCACACTCTGCTTTAGAGCAAGAAGCTCGCTCTTGCTTTCTAGATTCTCTAATACAGGAGGAAATCTGAGTGTGCCCAGAACAAAAGAACGTTGTTTCCTACACATACAGACCATATCTAGTCCAACTCTGCTTCTGAAACTGATACAAAGCACTGGTCCTCTAACATCCAATGCTTGTCATTTAAGATGAGAAACGTGTGAGCTTCGTGAACGATGTAGTTCTTTTGAGCTGAAAAGTGACTGCCCTTACCTGAAACGAAGTCTTGCTTGTAGTAAGACACAGAGCCTGGGATTTAACTCCATTTCTGAAGGGAAACACACAGCATAGTTCTTATCCATGGATCACACTCTGCTTTAGAGCAAGAAGCATGCTCTTTCTCTCTAGATTCTCTAATATAGCAGGAAACCTGAGTGTGCTCAGAACACAAGAATGGTGTTTCCTAAACATACGGACCATATCTAGTTCAACTCTGCTTCTGTACCTGAAAAAAACCACAGGTCCTCTAACATCCAATGCTTGTCAGTTAAGATGAGAAACGTGTCAGCTTTGTGAACGATGTAGTTCATTTGAGCAGAAAAGTGACTGCCATTACCTGAAACGAAGTCTGGCTTGTAGGAAGACTCAGAGCCTGGGATTTAACTCCATTTCTGAAGGAAAACACACAGCAGAGTTCGCATCCATAGATCACACTCTGCTTTAGAGCAAGAAACATGCTCTTGCTTTCTAGGGTCTCTAATACAGGAGGAAACCTGAGTGTGCTCAGAACAAAAGAACGGTGTTTCCTACACATATGGAACATATCTAGTTTAACTCTGCCTCTGAAACTGAAACAAACCATAGTTCCTCTAACATCCAATGCTTGTCAGGTAAGATCCGAAATGTGTGAGCTTCGTGAATGATGTTTTTCGTTTGAGCTGAAAAGTGACTGCCATTACCTGAAACGAAGTCTGGCTTGTAGGAAGACTCAGAGCCTGGGATTTAACTCCATTTCTGAAGTGAAACACACAGCAGAGTTCTCATCCATTGATCACACTCTGTTTTAGAGCAAGAAGCAAGCTCTTGCTTTCTAGAGGCTCCAAGACAGCATGAAACGTGAGTGTGCTGAGAACAAAAGAATGATGTTGCCTACACATACGGACCTTATGTAGTCCAAATCTGCTTCTGAAGCTGATACAAAGCACTGGTCCTCTAACGTCCAATGCTTGTCTGTTAAGATGAGAAACGTGTGAGCTTCGTGAACGATGTAGTTCTTTTGAGCTGAAAAGTGACTGCCCTTACCTGAAACGAAGTCTTGCTTGTAGGAAGACACAGAGCCAGGGATTTAACTCCATTTCTGAAGGAAAACACACAGCAGAGTTCGCATCCATGGATCACACTCTGCTTTAGAGCGAGAAACATGCTCTTGCTTTCTAGGGTCTCTAATACAGGAGGAAACCTGAGTGTGCTCAGAACAAAAGAACGGTGTTTCCTACACATATGGAATATATCTAGTTTAACTCTGCTTCTGAAACTGAAACAAACCATAGTTCCTCTAACATCCAATGCTTGTCAGGTAAGATCCGAAATGTGTGAGCTTCGTGAATGATGTAGTTCGTTTGAGCTGAAAAGTGACTGCCCTTACCTGAAACGAAGTCTTGCTTTAGGAAGACACAGAGCCTGGGATTTCATCCATTTCTGAAGGGAAACACACAGCAGAGTTCTCATCCATGGATCACACTCTGCTTTAGAGCGAGAAGCAAGCTCTTGCTTTCTACAGTCTCTAAGACAGCATGAGACGTGAGTGTACTGAGAACAAAAGAACGATGTTGCCTACACCTACGGACCATATGAAGTCCAAATCTGCTTCTGAAACTAATTCAAAGCACTGGTCCTCTAACATGCAATGCTTGTCAGTTAAGATGAGAAACGTATGAGTTTCGTGAACGATGTAGTTCCTTTGAGCTATAAAGAAACTGCCCTTACATGAAAGGAAGTCTTGCTTGTAGGAAGACTCAGAGCCTGGGATTAAACTCCATTTCTGAAGTGAAACACAGAGCAGAGTTCTCATCCATTGACCACACTCTGCTTTAGAGCAAGAAGCTCGCTCTTGCTTTCTAGAGTCTCTAATACAGGAGGAAATCTGAGTGTGCCCAGAACAAAAGAACGGTGTTTCCTACACATACGGACCATATCTAGTCCAACTCTGCTTCTGAAACTGATACAAAGCACTGGTCCTCTAACATCCAATGCTTTGCTTGTCTGTTAAGATGAGAAACGTGTGAGCTTCGTGAACGATGTAGTTCTTTTGAGCTGAAAAGTGACAGCCCTTACCTGAAACGAAGTCTTGCTTGTAGGAAGACACAGAGCCAGTGATTTAACTCCATTTCTGAAGGAAAACACACAGCAGAGTTCGCATCCATGGATCACACTCTGCTTTAGAGTGAGAAACATGCTCTTGCTTTCTAGGGTCTCTAATACAGAAGGAAATCTGAGTGTGCTCAGAACAAAAGAACGGTGTTTCCTACACATATGGAACATATCTAGTTTAACTCTGCTTCTGAAACTGAAACAAACCATAGTTCCTCTAACATCCATTGCTTGTCAGGTAAGATCCGAAATGTGTGAGCTTCGTGAATGATGTATTTCGTTTGAGCTGAAAAGTGACTCCCCTTACCTGAAACGAAGTCTGGCTTGTAGGAAGACTCAGAGCCTGGGATTTCACTCCATTTCTGAAGTGAAACACACAGCAGAGTTTTCATCCATGGATCACACTCTGGTTTAGAGCAAGAAGCTCGCTCTTGCTTTCTAGATTCTCTAATACAGGAGGAAATCTGAGTATGCCCAGAATAAAAGAACATTGTTTCCTACACATACGGACCATATCTACTCCAACTCTGCTTCTGAAACTGATACAAAGCACTGGTCCTCTAACATCCAATGCTTGTCAGGTAAGATGAGAAACGTGTGAGCTTCCTGATTGATGTAGTTCCTTTGAGCTGAAAAGTGATTGCCCTTACCTGAAACGAAGTCTTGCTTGTAGTAAGACACAGAGCCTGGGATTTAACTCCATTTCTGAAGGGAAACACACAGCATAGTTCTCATCCATGGATCATACTCTGCTTTAGAGCAAGAAGCATGCTCTTTCTCTCTAGATTCTCTAATATAGCAGGAAACCTGAGTGTGCTCAGAACACAAGAATGGTGTTTTGTAAACATACGGACCATATCTAGTTTAACTCTGCTTCTGAAACTGAAACAAACCATAGTTCCTCTAATATCCAATGCTTGTCAGGTAAGATCCGAAATGTGTGAGCTTCATGAATGATGTAGTTCGTTTGAGCTGAAAAGTGACTGCCCTTACCTGAAACGAAGTCTTGCTTGTAGGAAGACACAGAGCCTGGGATATCATCCATTTCTGAAGGGAAACACACAGCAGAGTTCTCATCCATGGATCACACTCTGCTTTAGAGCGAGAAGCAAGCTCTTGCTTTCTAGAGTCTCTAAGACAGCATGAGACGTGAGTGTACTGAGAACAAAAGAACGATGTTGCCTACACATACAGACCATATGAAGTCCAAATCTGCTTCTGAAACTGATTCAAAGCTCTGGTCCTCTAACATGCAATGCTTGTCAGTTAAGATGAGAAACGTGTGAGTTTCGTGATCGATGTAGTTCCTTTGAGCTATAAAAAAACTGCCCTTACATGAAAGGAAGTCTTGCTTGTAGGAAGACTCAGAGCCTGGGATTAAACTCCATTTCTGAAGTGAAACACAGAGCAGAGTTCTCATCCATTGACCACACTCTGCTTTAGAGCAAGAAGCTCGCTCTTGCTTTCTAGAGTCTCTAATACAGGAGGAAATCTGAGTGTGCCCAGAACAAAAGAACGGTGTTTCCTACACATACGGACCATATCTAGTCCAACTCTGCTTCTGAAACTGATACAAAGCACTGGTCCTCTAACATCCAATGCTTGTCTGTTAAGATGAGAAACGTGTGAGCTTCGTGAACGATTTAGTTCATTTGAGCAGAAAAGTGACTCCCCTTACCTGAAACGAAGTCTGGCTTGTAGGAAGACTCAGAGCCTGGGATTTAACTCCATTTCTTAAGGGAAACACACAGCAGAGTTCTCATCCATGGATCACACTCTGCTTTAGAGTAAGAAGCACGCTCTTGCTTTCTAGAGGCTCCAAGACAGCATGAAACGTGAGTGTGCTGTGAACTAAAGAATGATGTTGCCTACACCTACGGACCATATGTAGTCCAAATCTGCTTCTGAAGCCGATACAAAGCACTGGTCCTCTAACATCCAATGCTTGTCTGTTAAGATGAGAAACGTGTGAGCTTCGTGAACGATGTAGTTCTTTTGAGCTGAAAAGTGACTGCCCTTACCTGAAACGAAGTCTTGCTTGTAGGAAGACACAGAGCCAGGGATTTAACTCCATTTCTGAAGGAAAACACACAGCAGAGTTCGCATCCATGGATCACTCTGCTTTAGAGCGAAAAATATGCTCTTGCTTTCTAGGGTCTCTAATACTGGAGGAAACCTGAGTGTGCTCAGAAGAAAAGAACGGTGTTTCCTACACATATGGAACATATCTAGTTTAACTCTACTTCTGAAACTGAAACAAACCATAGTTCCTCTAACATCCAATGCTTGTCAGGTAAGATCCGAAATGTGTGAGCTTCGAGAATGATGTATTTCGTTTGAGCTGAAAAGTGACTCCCCTTACCTGAGACGAAGTCTGGCTTGTAGGAAGACTCAGAGCCTGGGATTTCACTCCATTTCTGAAGTGAAACACACAGAAGAGTTCTCATCCATTGATCACACTCTGCTTTAGAGCAAGAAGCTCGCTCTTGCTTTCTAGATTCTCTAACACAGGAGGAAATCTGAGTGTGCCCAGAACAAAAGAACGTTGTTTCCTACACATACGGACCATATCTAGTCCAACTCTGCTTCTGAAACTGATACAAAGCACTGGTCCTCTAACATCCAATGCTTGTCAGTTAAGATGAGAAACGTTTGAGCTTCGTGAAGGGTGTAGTTCATTTGAGCAGAAAAGTGACTGCCCTTACCTGAAACGAAGTCTTGCTTGTAGGAAGACTCAGAGCCTGGGATTTAACTCCTTTTCTGAAGGGAAACACACAGCAGAGTTCTCATCCATGCATCACACTCTGCTTTAGAGCGAGAAGCACAATCTTGCTTTCTAGAGTCTCTAATACAGCAGGAAAGCTGAGTGTGCTCAGAAAAAAAGAATGGTGTTTCATAAACATACGGACCATATCTTCTTCAACTCTGCTTCTGAAACTGAAACAAACCACAGGTTCTCTAACATCCAATGCTTGTCAATTAAGATGGGAAACGTGTGAGCTTCGTGAACGATGTAGTTCATGTGAGTTTTAAGTAACTGCCCTTACCTGAAATGAAGTCTTGATTTTAGGAAGACTGAGAGCCTGGGATTTAACTCCATTTCTGAAGTGAAACACACAGCAGAGTTCTCATCCATTGATCACACTCTGCTTTAGAACAAGAAGCATGCTCTTGCTTTCTAGAGTCTCAAAGACAGCAAGAAATGTGAGTGTGCTGAGAACAAAAGAACGATGTTGCCTACACATACGGACCATGTGTAGTCCAAATCTGCTTCTGAAGCTGATACAAAGCACTGGTCCTCTAACATCCAATGCTTGTCAGTTAAGATGAGAAACGTGTGAGTTTCGTGAACCATGTAGTTCCTTTGAGCTATAAAGAAACAGCCCTTACATGAAAGGAAGTCTTGCTTGGAGGACGACTCAGAGCCTGGGATTTAACTCCATTTCTGAAGTGAAACACACAGCAGAGTTCTCATCCATTGATCACACTCTGCTTTAGAGCAAGAAGCTCGCTCTTGCTTTCTAGAGTCTCTAATACAGGAGGAAATCTGAGTGTGCCCAGAACAAAAGAACGTTGTTTCCTACACATACGGACCATATCTAGTCCAACTCTGCTTCTGAAACTGATACAAAGCACTGGTCCTCTAACATCCAATGCTTCTCAGGTAAGATGAGAAACGTGTGAGCTTCCTGACTGATGTAGTTCCTTTGAGCTGAAAAGTGACTGCCCTTACCTGAAACGAAGTCTTGCTTGTAGTAAGACACAGAGCCTGGGATTTAACTCCATTTCTGAAGGGAAACACACAGCATAGTTCTCATCCATGGATCATACTCTGCTTTAGAGCAAGAAGCATGCTCTTTCTCTCTAGATTCTCTAATATAGCAGGAAACCTGAGTGTGCTCAGAACACAAGAATGGTGTTTCGTAAACATACGGACCATATCTAGTTTAACTCTGCTTCTGAAACTGAAACAAACCATAGTTCCTCTAACATCCAATGCTTGTCAGGTAAGATCCGAAATGTGTGAGCTTCGTGAATGATGTAGTTCGTTTGAGCTGAAAAGTGACTGCCCTTACCTGAAACGAAGTCTTGCTTGTAGGAAGACACAGAGCCTGGGATTTCATCCATTTCTGAAGGGAAACACACAGCAGAGTTCTCATCCATGGATCACACTCTGCTTTAGAGCGAGAAGCAAGCTCTTGCTTTCTAGAGTCTCTAAGACAGCATGAGATGTGAGTGTACTGAGAACAAACGAACGATGTTGCCTACACATACAGACCATATGAAGTCCAAATCTGCTTCTGAAACTGATTCAAAGCACTGGTCCTCTAACATGCAATGCTTGTCAGTTAAGATGAGAAACGTGTGAGTTTCGTGATCGATGTAGTTCCTTTGAGCTATAAAAAAACTGCCCTTACATGAAAGGAAGTCTTGCTTGTAGGAAGACTCAGAGCCTGGGATTAAACTCCATTTCTGAAGTGAAACACAGAGCAGAGTTCTCATCCATTGACCACACTCTGCTTTAGAGCAAGAAGCTCGCTCTTGCTTTCTAGAGTCTCTAATACAGGAGGAAATCTGAGTGTGCCCAGAACAAAAGAACGGTGTTTCCTACACATACGGACCATATCTAGTCCAACTCTGCTTCTGAAACTGATACAAAGCACTGGTCCTCTAACATCCAATGCTTGTCTGTTAAGATGAGAAACGTGTGAGCTTCGTGAACGATTTAGTTCATTTGAGCAGAAAAGTGACTCCCCTTACCTGAAACGAAGTCTGGCTTGTAGGAAGACTCAGAGCCTGGGATTTAACTCCATTTCTGAAGGGAAACACACAGCAGAGTTCTCATCCATGGATCACACTCTGCTTTAGAGTAAGAAGCACGCTCTTGCTTTCTAGAGGCTCCAAGACAGCATGAAACGTGAGTGTGCTGTGAACTAAAGAATGATGTTGCCTACACCTACGGACCATATGTAGTCCAAATCTGCTTCTGAAGCCGATACAAAGCACTGGTCCTCTAACATCCAATGCTTGTCTGTTAAGATGAGAAACGTGTGAGCTTCGTGAATGATGTAGTTCTTTTGAGCTGAAAAGTGACTGCCCTTACCTGAAACGAAGTCTTGCTTGTAGGAAGACACAGAGCCAGGGATTTAACTCCATTTCTGAAGGAAAACACACAGCACAGTTCGCATCCATGGATCACTCTGCTTTAGAGCGAAAAATATGCTCTTGCTTTCTAGGGTCTCTAATACTGGAGGAAACCTGAGTGTGCTCAGAACAAAAGAACGGAGTTTCCCTCACATATGGAACATATCTAGTTTAACTCTGCTTCTGAAACTGAAACAAACCATAGTTCCTCTAACATCCAATGCTTGTCAGGTAAGATCCGAAATGTGTGAGCTTCGAGAATGATGTATTTCGTTTGAGCTGAAAAGTGACTCCCCTTACCTGAGACGAAGTCTGGCTTGTAGGAAGACTCAGAGCCTGGGATTTCACTCAATTTCTGAAGTGAAACACACAGCAGAGTTCTCATCCATTGATCACACTCTGCTTTAGAGCAAGAAGCTCGCTCTTGCTTTCTAGATTCTCTAATACAGGAGGAAATCTGAGTGTGCCCAGAACAAAAGAACGTTGTTTCCTACACATACGGACCATATCTAGTCCAACTCTGCTTCTGAAACTGATACAAAGCACTGGTCCTCTAACAACCAATGCTTGTCAGTTAAGATTAGAAACGTTTGAGCTTCGTGAAGGGTGTAGTTCATTTGAGCAGAAAAGTGACTGCCCTTACCTGAAACGAAGTATTGCTTGTAGGAAGACTCAGAGCCTGGGATTTAACTCCTTTTCTGAAGGGAAACACACAGCAGAGTTCTCATCCATGCATCACACTCTGCTTTAGAGCGAGAAGCACGATCTTGCTTTCTAGAGTCTCTAATACAGCAGGAAAGCTGAGTGTGCTCAGAAAAAAAGAATGGTGTTTCATAAACATACGGACCATATCTTCTTCAACTCTGCTTCTGAAACTGAAACAAACCACAGGTTCTCTAACATCCAATGCTTGTCAATTAAGATGGGAAACGTGTGAGCTTCGTGAACGATGTAGTTCATTTGAGTTTTAAGTAACTGCCCTTACCTGAAATGAAGTCTTGATTTTAGGAAGACTGAGAGCCTGGGATTTAACTCCATTTCTGAAGTGAAACACACAGCAGAGTTCTCATCCATTGATCACACTCTGCTTTAGAACAAGAAGCATGCTCTTGCTTTCTAGAGTCTGTAAGACAGCAAGAAATGTGAGTGTGCTGAGAACAATAGAACGATGTTGCCTACACATACGAACCATGTGTAGTCCAAATCTGCTTCTGAAGCTGATACAAAGCACTGGTCCTCTAACATCCAATGCTTGTCAGTTAAGATGAGAAACGTGTGAGTTTCGTGAACCATGTAGTTCCTTTGAGGTATAAAGAAACTGCCCTTACATGAAAGGAAGTCTTGCTTGTAGGACGACTCAGAGCCTGGGATTTAACTCCATTTCTGAAGTGAAACACACAGCAGAGTTCTCATCCATTGATCACACTCTGCTTTAGAGCAAGAAGCTCGCTCTTGCTTTCTAGAGTCTCTAATACAGGAGGAAATCTGAGTGTGCCCAGAACAAAAGAACGTTGTTTCCTACACATACGGACCATATCTAGTCCAACTCTGCTTCTGAAACTGATACAAAGCACTGGTCCTCTAACATCCAATGCTTGTCAGTTAAGATGAGAAACGTGTGAGTCTCGTGAACCATGTAGTTCCTTTGAGCTATAAAGAAACTGCCCTTACATGAAAGGAAGTCTTTCTTGTAGGACGACTCAGAGCCTGGGATTTAACTCCATTTCTGAAGTGAAACACACAGCAGAGTTCTCATCCATTGATCACACTCTGCTTTAGAGCAAGAAGCTCGCTCTTGCTTTCTAGAGTCTCTAATACAGGAGGAAATCTGAGTGTGCCCAGAACAAAAGAACGTTGTTTCCTCCACATACGGACCATATCTAGTCCAACTCTGCTTCTGAAACTGATACAAAGCACTGGTCCTCTAACATCCAATGCTTCTCAGGTAAGATGAGAAACGTGTGAGCTTCCTGACTGATGTAGTTCCTTTGAGCTGAAAGTGACTGCCCTTACCTGAAACGAAGTCTTGCTTGTAGTAAGACACAGAGCCTGGGATTTAACTCCATTTCTGAAGGGAAACACACAGCATAGTTCTCATCCATGGATCATACTCTGCTTTAGAGCAAGAAGCATGCTCTTTCTCTCTAGATTCTCTAATATAGCAGGAAACCTGAGTGTGCTCAGAACACAAGAATGGTGTTTCGTAAACATACGGACCATATCTAGTTTAACTCTGCTTCTGAAACTGAAACAAACCATAGTTCCTCTAACATCCAATGCTTGTCAGGTAAGATCCGAAATGTGTGAGCTTCGTGAATGATGTAGTTCGTTTGAGCTGAAAAGTGACTGCCCTTACCTGAAACGAAGTCTTGCTTGTAGGAAGACACAGAGCCTGGGATTTCATCCATTTCTGAAGGGAAACACACAGCAGAGTTCTCATCCATGGATCACACTCTGCTTTAGAGCGAGAAGCAAGCTCTTGCTTTCTAGAGTCTCTAAGACAGCCTGAGACGTGAGTGTACTGAGAACAAAAGAACGATGTTGCCTACACATACAGACCATATGAAGTCCAAATCTGCTTCTGAAACTGATTCAAAGCACTGGTCCTCTAACATGCAATGCTTGTCAGTTAAGATAAGAAACGTGTGAGTTTCGTGATCGATGTAGTTCCTTTGAGCTATAAAAAAACTGCCCTTACATGAAAGGAAGTCTTGCTTGTAGGAAGACTCAGAGCCTGGGATTTAACTCCTTTTCTGAAGGGAAACACACAGCAGAGTTCTCATCCATGCATCACACTCTGCTTTAGAGCGAGAAGCACGATCTTGCTTTCTAGAGTCTCTAATACAGCAGGAAAGCTGAGTGTGCTCAGAAAAAAAGAATGGTGTTTCATAAACATACGGACCATATCTTCTTCAACTCTGATTCTGAAACTGAAACAAACCACAGGTTCTCTAACATCCAATGCTTGTCAATTAAGATGGGAAACGTGTGAGCTTCGTGAACGATGTAGTTCATTTGAGTTGTAAGTAACTGCCCTTACCTGAAATGAAGTCTTGATTTTAGGAAGACTGAGAGCCTGGGATTTAACTCCATTTCTGAAGTGAAACACACAGCAGAGTTCTCATCCATTGATCACACTCTGCTTTAGAACAAGAAGCATGCTCTTGTTTCTAGAGTCTCTAAGACAGCAAGAAATGTGAGTGTGCTGAGAACAAAAGAACGATGTTGCCTACACATACGAACCATGTGTAGTCCAAATCTGCTTCTGAAGCTGATACAAAGCACTGGTCCTCTAACATCCAATGCTTGTCAGTTAAGATGAGAAACGTGTGAGTTTCGTGAACCATGTAGTTCCTATGAGCTATAAAGAAACTGCCCTTACATGAAAGGAAGTCTTGCTTGTAGGACGACTCAGAGCCTGGGATTTAACTCCATTTCTGAAGTGAAAAACACAGCAGAGTTCTCATCCATTGATCACACTCTGCTTTAGAGCAAGAAGCTCGCTCTTGCTTTCTAGAGTCTCTAATACAGGAGGAAATCTGAGTGTGCCCAGAACAAAAGAACATTGTTTCCTACACATACGGACCATATCTAGTCCAACTCTGCTTCTGAAACTGATACAAAGCACTGGTCCTCTAACATCCAATGCTTGTCAGTTAAGATGAGAAACGTGTGAGTTTCGTGAACCATGTAGTTCCTTTGAGCTATAAAGAAACTGCCCTTACATGAAAGGAAGTCTTTCTTGTAGGACGACTCAGAGCCTGGGATTTAGCTCCATTTCTGAAGTGAAACACACAGCAGAGTTCTCATCCATTGATCACACTCTGCTTTAGAGCAAGAAGCTCGCTCTTGCTTTCTAGAGTCTCTAATACAGGAGGAAATCTGAGTGTGCCCAGAACAAAAGAACGTTGTTTCCTACACATACTTACCATATCTAGTCCAACTCTGCTTCTGAAACTGATACAAAGCACTGGTCCTCTAACATCCAATGCTTCTCAGGTAAGATGAGAAACGTGTGAGCTTCCTGACTGATGTAGTTCCTTTGAGCTGAAAAGTGACTGCCCTTACCTGAAACGAAGTCTTGCATGTAGTAAGACCCAGAGCCTGGGATTTAACTCCATTTCTGAAGGGAAACACACAGCATAGTTCTCATCCATGGATCATACTCTGCTTTAGAGCAAGAAGCATGCTCTTTCTCTCTAGATTCTCTAATATAGCAGGAAACCTGAGTGTGCTCAGAACACAAGAATGGTGTTTCGTAAACATACGGACCATATCTAGTTTAACTCTGCTTCTGAAACTGAAACAAACCATAGTTCCTCTAACATCCAATGCTTGTCAGGTAAGATCCGAAACGTGTGAGCTTCGTGAATGATGTAGTTCATTTGAGCTGAAGAGTGACTACCCTTACCTGAAACGAAGTCTTGCTTGTAGGAAGACACAGAGCCTGGGATTTCATCCATTTCTGAAGGGAAACACACAGCAGAGTTCTCATCCATGGATCACACTCTGCTTTAGAGCGAGAAGCAAGCTCTTGCTTTCTAGAGTCTCTAAGACAGCATGAGACGTGAGTGTACTGAGAACAAAAGAACGATGTTGCCTACACATACAGACCATATGAAGTCCAAATCTGCTTCTGAAACTGATTCAAAGCACTGGTCCTCTAACATGCAATGCTTGTCAGTTAAGATGAGAAACGTGTGAGTTTCGTGATCGATGTAGTTCCTTTGAGCTATAAAAAAACTGCCCTTACATGAAAGGAAGTCTTGCTTGTAGGAAGACTCAGAGCCTGGGATTAAACTCCATTTCTGAAGTGAAACACAGAGCAGAGTTCTCATCCATTGACCACACTCTGCTTTAGAGCAAGAAGCTCGCTCTTGCTTTCTAGAGTCTCTAATACAGGAGGAAATCTGAGTGTGCCCAGAACAAAAGAACGGTGTTTCCTACACATACGGACCTTATCTAGTCCAACTCTGCTTCTGAAACTGATACAAAGCACTGGTCCTCTAACATCCAATGCTTGTCTGTTAAGATGAGAAACGTGTGAGCTTCGTGAACGATTTAGTTCATTTGAGCAGAAAAGTGACTCCCCTTACCTGAAACGAAGTCTGGCTTGTAGGAAGACTCAGAGCCTGGGATTTAACTCCATTTCTGAAGGGAAACACACAGCAGAGTTCTCATCCATGGATCACACTCTGCTTTAGAGTAAGAAGCACGCTCTTGCTTTCTAGAGGCTCCAAGACAGCATGAAACGTGAGTGTGCTGTGAACTAAAGAATGATGTTGCCTACACCTACGGACCATATGTAGTCCAAATCTGCTTCTGAAGCCGATACAAAGCACTGGTCCTCTAACATCCAATGCTTGTCTGTTAAGATGAGAAACGTGTGAGCTTCGTGAATGATGTAGTTCTTTTGAGCTGAAAAGTGACTGCCCTTACCTGAAACAAAGTCTTGCTTGTAGGAAGACACAGAGCCAGGGATTTAACTCCATTTCTGAAGGGAAACACACAGCAGAGTTCTGATCCATGGATCACACTCTGCTTTAGAGCAAGAAACATGCTCTTGCTTTCTAGGGTCTCTAATACTGGAGGAAACCTGAGTGTGCTCAGAACAAAAGAACGGTGTTTCCTACACATATGGAACATATCTAGTTTAACTCTGCTTCTGAAACTGAAACAAACCATAGTTCCTCTAACACCCAATGCTTGTCAGGTAAGATCCGAAATGTGTGAGCTTCGTGAATGATGTATTTCGTTTGAGCTGAAAAGTGACTCCCCTTACCTGAGACGAAGTCTGGCTTGTAGGAAGACTCAGAGCCTGGGATTTCACTCCATTTCTGAAGTGAAACACACAGCAGAGTTCTCATCCATTGATCACACTCTGCTTTAGAGCAAGAAGCTCGCTCTTGCTTTCTAGATTCTCTAATACAGGAGGAAATCTGAGTGTGCCCAGAACAATAGAACGTTGTTTCCTACACATACGGACCATATCTAGTCCAACTCTGCTTCTGAAACTGATACAAAGCACTGGTCCTCTAACATCCAATGCTTGTCAGTTAAGATGAGAAACGTTTGAGCTTCGTGAAGGGTGTAGTTCATTTGAGCAGAAAAGTGACTGCCCTACCTGAAACGAAGTCTTGCTTGTAGGAAGACTCAGAGCCTGGGATTTAACTCCTTTTCTGAAGGGAAACACACAGCAGAGTTCTCATCCATGCATCACACTCTGCTTTAGAGCGAGAAGCACGATCTTGCTTTCTAGAGTCTCTAATACAGCAGGAAAGCTGAGTGTGCTCAGAAAAAAAGAATGGTGTTTCATAAACATACGGACCATATCTTCTTCAAATCTGCTTCTGAAACTGAAAAAAACCACAGGTTCTCTAACATCCAATGATTGTCGATTAAGATGGGAAACGTGTGAGCTTCGTGAACGATGTAGTTCATTTGAGTTGTAAGTAACTGCCCTTACCTGAAATGAAGTCTTGATTTTAGGAAGACTGAGAGCCTGGGATTTAACTCCATTTCTGAAGTGAAACACACAGCAGAGTTCTCATCCATTGATCACACTCTGCTTTAGAACAAGAAGCATGCTCTTGCTTTCTAGAGTCTCTAAGACAGCAAGAAATGTGAGTGTGCTGAGAACAAAAGAACGATGTTGCCTACACATACGAACCATGTGTAGTCCAAATCTGCTTCTGAAGCTGATACAAAGCACTGGTCCTCTAACATCCAATGCTTGTCAGTTAAGATGAGAAACGTGTGAGTTTCGTGAACCATGTAGTTCCTTTGAGCTATAAAGAAACTGCCCTTACATGAAAGGAAGTCTTGCTTGTAGGACGACTCAGAGCCTGGGATTTAACTCCATTTCTGAAGGGAAACACACAGCATAGTTCTCATCCATGGATCACACTCTGCTTTAGAGCAAGATGCATGCTCTTTCTCTCTAGATTCTCTAATATAGCAAGAAACCTGAGTGTACTCAGAAACCAAGAATGGTGTTTCCTAAACATATGGACCATATCTAGTTCAACTCTGCTTCTGAACCTGAAAAAAACCACAGGTCCTCTAACATCCAATGCTTGTCAGTTAAGATGAGAAACGTGTGAGTTTCGTGAACGATGTAGTTCATTTGAGCAGAAAAGTGACTGCCATTACCTGAAACGAAGTCTGGCTTGTAGGAAGACTCAGAGCCTGGGATTTAACTCCATTTCTGAAGTGAAACACACAGCAGAGTTCTCATCCATTGATCACACTCTGCTTTAGAGCAAGAAGCACGCTCTTGCTTTTTAGAGGCGCCAAGACAGCATGAAACGTGAGAGTGCTGAGAACAAAAGAATGATGTTGCCTACACATACGGACCATATGTAGTCCAAATCTGCTTCTGAAGCTGATACAAAGCACTGGTCCTCTAACATCCAATGCTTGTCTGTTAAGATGAGAAACGTGTGAGCTTCGTGAACGATGTAGTTCTTTTGAGCTGAAAAGTGACTGCCCTTACCTGAAACGAAGTCTTGCTTGTAGGAAGACACAGCGCCAGGGATTTAACTCCATTTCTGAAGGAAAACACACAGCAGAGTTCGCATCCATAGATCACACTCTGCTTTAGAGCAAGAAACATGCTCTTGCTTTCTAGGGTCTCTAATACAGGAGGAAACCTGAGTGTGCTCAGAACAAAAGAACGGTGTTTCCTACACATATGGAACATATCTAGTTTAACTCTGCTTCTGAAACTGAAACAAACCATAGTTCCTCTAACATCCAATGCTTGTCAGATAAGATCCGAAATGTGTGAGCTTCGTGAATGATGTAGTTCGTTTGAGCTGAAAAGTGACTGCCCTTACCTGAAACGAAGTCTTGCTTGTAGGAAGACTCAGAGCCTGGGATTTAACTCCATTTCTGAAGTGAAACACACAGCAGAGTTCGCATCCATGGATCACACTCTGCTTTAGAGCAAGAAGCACGCTCTTGCTTTCTAGAGTCTCTAAGACAGCAGGAAACGTGAGTGTGCTGAGAAAAAAAGAACGGTGTTTCCTACACATACGGACCATATCTAGTCCAAATCTGCTTCTGAAAGTGATACAAAGCACTTTTCCTCTAACATCCAATGCTTGTCTGTTAAGATGAGAAACGTGTGAGCTTCGTGAACGATGTAGTTCTTTTGAGCTGAAAAGTGACTGCCCTTACCTGAAACGAAGTCTTGCTTGTAAGAAGACACAGAGCCTGGGATTTAACTCCATTTCTAAAGGGAAACACACAGCATAGTTCTCATCCATGGATCACACTCTGCCTTAGAGCGAGAAGCAAGCTCTTGCTTTCTAGAGTCTCTAAGACAGCATGAAACGTGAGTGTACTGATAACAAAAGAACAATTTTGCCTACACATGCGGACAATATGTAGTCCAAATCTGCTTCTGAAACTGATACAAACCACTGGTCCTCAAACATCCAATGCTTGTCAGTTAAGATGAGAAACGTGTGAGTTTCGTGAATGATGTAATTCCTTTGAGCTATAAAGAAACTGCCCTTACATGAAAGGAAGTCTTGCTTGTAGGAAGACTCAGAGCCTGGGATTTAACTCCATTTCTGAAGTGAAACACACAGCAGAGTTCTCATCCATTGATCACACTCTGCTTTAGAGCAAGAAGCTCGCTCTTGCTTTCTAGATTCTCTAATACAGGAGGAAATCTGACTGTGCCCAGAACAAAAGAACGTTGTTTCCTACACATACAGACCATATCTAGTCCAACTCTGCTTCTGAAACTGATACAAAGCACTGGTCCTCTAACATCCAATGCTTGTCATTTAAGATGAGAAACGTGTGAGCTTCGTGAACGATGTAGTTCTTTTGAGCTGAAAAGTGACTGCCCTTACCTGAAACGAAGTCTTGCTTGTAGTAAGACACAGAGCCTGGGATTTAACTCCATTTCTGAAGGGAAACACACAGCATAGTTCTCATCCATGGATCACACTCTGCTTTAGAGCAAGAAGCATGCTCTTTCTCTCTAGATTCTCTAATATAGCAGGAAACCTGAGTGTGCTCAGAACACAAGAATGGTGTTTCCTAAACATACGGACCATATCTAGTTCAAATCTGCTTCTGTACCTGAAAAAAACCACAGGTCCTCTAACATCCAATGCTTGTCAGTTAAGATGAGAAACGTGTCAGCTTTGTGAACGATGTAGTTCATTTGAGCAGAAAAGTGACTGCCATTACCTGAAACGAAGTCTGGCTTGTAGGAAGACTCAGAGCCTGGGATTTAACTCCATTTCTGAAGTGAAACAGACAGCAGAGTTCTCATCCATTGATCACACTCTGCTTTAGAGCAAGAAGCTCGCTCTTGCTTTCTAGAGTCTCTAATACAGGAGGGAAATCTGAGTGTGCCCAGAAAAAAAGAACGTTGTTTCCTACACATACGGACCATATCTAGTCCAACTCTGCTTCTGAAACTGAAAAAAACCACAGGTCCTCTAACATCCAATGCTTGTCAGTTAAGATGAGAAACGTGTCAGCTTCGTGAACGATGTAGTTCATTTGAGCAGAAAAGTGACTGCCATTACCTGAAACGAAGTCTGGCTTGTAGGAAGACTCAGAGCCTGGGATTTAACTCCATTTCTGAAGTGAAACACACAGCAGAGTTCTCATCCATTGATCACACTCTGCTTTAGAGCAAGAAGCAAGCTCTTGCTTTCTAGAGGCTCCAAGACAGCATGAAACGTGAGTGTGCTGAGAACAAAAGAATGATGTTGCCTACACATACGGACCATATGTAGTCCAAATCTGCTTCTGAAGCTGATACAAAGCACTGGTCCTCTAACATCCAATGCTTGTCTGTTAAGATGAGAAACATGTGAGCTTCGTGATCGATGTAGTTCTTTTGAGCTGGAAAGTGACTGCCCTTACCTGAAACGAAGTCTTGCTTGTAGGAAGACACAGAGCCAGGGATTTAACTCCATTTCTGAAGGAAAACACACAGCAGAGTTCGCATCCATGGATCACACTCTGCTTTAGAGCGAGAAACATGCTCTTGCTTTCTAGGGTCTCTAATACAGGAGGAAACCTGAGTGTGCTCAGAACAAAATAACGGTGTTTCCTACACATATGGAACATATCTAGTTTAACTCTGCTTCTGAAACTGAAACAAACTATATTTCCTCTAACATCCAATGCTTGTCAGGTAAGATCCGAAATGTGTGAGCTTCGTGAATGATGTAGTTCGTTTGAGCTGAAAAGTGACTGCCCTTACCTGAAACGAAGTCTTGCTTGTAGGAAGACACAGAGCCTGGGATTTCATCCATTTCTGAAGGGAAACACACAGCAGAGTTCTCATCCATGGATCACACTCTGCTTTACAGCGAGAAGCAAGCTCTTGCTTTCTAGAGTCTCTAAGACAGCATGAGACGTGAGTGTACTGAGAACAAAAGAACGATGTTGCCTACACCTACGGACCATATGAAGTCCAAATCTGCTTCTGAAACTAATTCAAAGCACTGGTCCTCTAACATGCAATGCTTGTCAGTTAAGATGAGAAACGTGTGAGTTTCGTGAACGATGTAGTTCCTTTGAGCTATAAAGAAACTGCCCTTACATGAAAGGAAGTCTTGCTTGTAGGAAGACTCAGAGCCTGGGATTAAACTCCATTTCTGAAGTGAAACACAGAGCAGAGTTCTCATCCATTGATCACACTCTGCTTTAGAGCAAGAAGCTCGCTCTTGCTTTCTAGATTCTCTAATACATGAGGAAATCTGAGTGTGCCCAGAACAAAAGAACGGTGTTTCCTACACATACGGACCATATCTAGTCCAACTCTGCTTCTGAAACTGATACAAAGCACTGGTCCTCTAACATCCAATGCTTTGCTTGTCTGTTAAGATGAGAAACGTGTGAGCTTCGTGAACGATGTAGTTCTTTTGAGCTGAAAAGTGACTGCCCTTACCTGAAACGAAGTCTTGCTTGAAGGAAGACACAGAGCCAGTGATTTAACTCCATTTCTGAAGGAAAACACACAGCAGAGTTCGCATCCATGGATCACACTCTGCTTTAGAGCGAGAAACATGCTCTTGCTTTCTAGGGTCTCTAATACAGGAGGAAATCTGAGTGTGCTCAGAACAAAAGAACGGTGTTTCCTACACATATGGAACATATCTAGTTTAACTCTGCTTCTGAAACTGAAACAAACCATAGTTCCTCTAACATCCAATGCTTGTCAGGTAAGATCAGAAATGTGTGAGCTTCGTGAATGATGTATTTCGTTTGAGCTGAAAAGTGACTCCCCTTACCTGAAACGAAGTCTGGCTTGTAGGAAGACTCAGAGCCTGGGATTTCACTCCATTTCTGAAGTGAAATACACAGCAGAGTTCTCATCCATGGATCACACTCTGCTTTAGAGCAAGAAGCTCGCTCTTGCTTTCTACATTCTCTAATACAGGAGGAAATCTGAGTGTGCCCAGAACAAAAGAACATTGTTTCCTACACATACGGACCATATCTAGTCCAACTCTGCTTCTGAAACTGATACAAAGCACTGGTCCTCTAACATCCAATGCTTGTCAGGTAAGATGAGAAACGTGTGAGCTTCCTGACTGATGTTGTTCCTTTGAGCTGAAAAGTGACTGCCCTTACCTGAAACGAAGTCTTGCTTGTAGTAAGACACAGAGCCTGGGATTTAACTCCATTTCTGAAGGGAAACACACAGCATAGTTCTCATCCTTGGATCATACTCTGCTTTAGAGCAAGAAGCATGCTCTTTCTCTCTAGATTCTCTAATATAGCAGGAAACCTGAGTGTGCTCAGAACACAAGAATGGTGTTTCATAAACATACGGACCATATCTAGTTTAACTCTGCTTCTGAAACTGAAACAAACCATAGTTCCTCTAACATCCAATGCTTGTCAGGTAAGATCCAAAATGTGTGAGCTTCGTGAATGATGTAGTTCGTTTGAGCTGAAAAGTGACTGCCCTTACCTGAAACGAAGTCTTGCTTGTAGGAAGACACAGAGCCTGGGATTTCATCCATTTCTGAAGGGAAACACACAGCATTGTTCTCATCCATGGATCACACTCTGCTTTAGAGCGAGAAGCAAGCCCTTGCTTTCTAGAGTCTCTAACACAGCATGAGACGTGAGTGTACTGAGAACAAAAGAACGATGTTGCCTACACATACAGACCATATGAAGTCCAAATCTGCTTCTGAAACTGATTCAAAGCACTGGTCCTCTAACATGCAATGCTTGTCAGTTAAGATGAGAAACGTGTGAGTTTCGTGAAGGATGTAGTTCCTTTGAGCTATAAAAAAACTGCCCTTACATGAAAGGAAGTGTTGCTTGTAGGAAGACTCAGAGCCTGGGATTAAACTCCATTTCTGAAGTGAAACACAGAGCAGAGTTCTCATCCATTGAGCACACTCTGCTTTAGAGCAAGAAGCTCGCTCTTGCTTTCTAGAGTCTCTAATACAGGAGGAAATCTCAGTGTGCCCAGAACAAAAGAACGGTGTTTCCTACACATACGGACCATATCTAGTCCAACTCTGCTTCTGAAACTGATACAAAGCACTGGTCCTCTAACATCCAATGCTTGTCTGTTAAGATGAGAAACGTGTGAGCTTCGTGAACGATTTAGTTCATTTGAGCAGAAAAGTGACTCCCCTTACCTGAAACGAAGTCTGGCTTGTAGGAAGACTCAGAGCCTGGGATTTAACTCCATTTCTGAAGGGAAACGCACAGCAGAGTTCTCATCCATGGATCACACACTGCTTTAGAGCAAGAAGCACGCTCTTGCTTTCTAGAGGCTCCAAGACAGCATGAAACGTGAGTGTGCTGAGAACTAAAGAATGATGTTGCCTACACCTACGGACCATATGTAGTCCAAATCTGCTTCTGAAGCCGATACAAAGCACTGGTCCTCTAACATCCAATGCTTGTCTGTTAAGATGAGAAACGTGTGAGCTTCGTGAACGATGTAGTTCTTTTGAGCTGAAAAGTGACTGCCCTTATCTGAGACGAAGTCTGGCTTGTAGGAAGACTCAGAGCCTGGGATTTACCTCCATTTCTGAAGTGAAACACACAGCAGAGTTCTCATTCA
This sequence comes from Onychomys leucogaster, assembly GCA_949786385.1. Lineage (NCBI taxonomy): Eukaryota > Metazoa > Chordata > Mammalia > Rodentia > Cricetidae > Onychomys > Onychomys leucogaster. Next base: position 2,129,175 of record CATKUP010000069.1, read on the forward strand.
TGGATCATACTCTGCTTTAGAGCAAGAAGCATGCTCTTTCTCTCTAGATTCTCTAATATAGCAGGAAACCTGAGTGTGCTCAGAACACAACAATGGTGTTTCCTAAACATACGGACCATATCTAGTTCAACATCTGCTTCTGAACCTGAAAAAAACCACAGGTCCTCTAACATCCAATGCTTGTCAGGTAAGATGAGAAACGTGTGAGCTTCGTGACTCATGTAGTTCCTTTGAGCTGAAAAGTGACTGCCCTTACCTGAAACGAAGTCTTGCTTGTAGGAAGACACAGAGCCAGGGATTTAACTCCATTTCTGAAGGAAAACACACAGCAGAGTTCTCATCCATGGATCACACTCTGCTTTAGAGCGAGAAGCAAGCTCTTGCTTTCTAGAGTCTCTAAGACAGCATGAGACGTGAGTGTACTGAGAACAAAAGAACGATGTTGCCTACAACTACGGACCATATGTAGTCCAAATCTGCTTCTGAAACTGATACAAAGCACTGGTCCTCTAACATCCAATGCTTGTCAGTTAAGATGGGAAACGTGTGAGCTTCGTGAACGATGTAGTTCGTTTGAGCTGTAAAGTAACTGCCCTTAGCTGAAATGAAGTCTTGATTTTAGGAAGACTCAGAGCCTGGGATTTACCTCCATTTCTGAAGTGAAACACACAGCAGAGTTCTCATCCATGGATCGCACTCTGCTTTAGAGCAAGAAGCATGCTCTTGCTTTCTAGAGTCTCTAAGACAGCAGGAAACCTGAGTGTGCTCAGAACACAAGAATGGTGTTTCCTAAACATACGGACCATATCTAGTTCAACTCTGCTTCTGTACCTGAAAAAAACCACAGGTCCTCTAACATCCAATGCTTGTCAGTTAAGATGAGAAACGTGTCAGGTTCATGAACGATGTAGTTCATTTGAGCAGAAAAGTGACTGCCATTACCTGAAACAAAGTCTGGCTTGTAGGAAGACTCAGAGCCTGGGATTTAACTCCATTTCTGACATGAAACACACAGCAGAGTTCTCATCCATTGATCACACTCTGCTTTAGAGCAAGAAGCTCGCTCTTGCTTTCTAGAGTCTCTAATAGAGGAGGAAATCTGAGTGTGCCCAGAACAAAAGAACATTGTTTCCTACACATACGGACCATATCTAGTCCAACTCTGCTTCTGAAACTGAAAAAAACCACAGGTCCTCTAAAATCCAATGCTTGTCAGTTAAGATGAGAAACGTGTCAGCTTCGTGAATGATGTAGTTCATTTGAGCAGAAAAGTGACTGCCATTACCTGTAACGAAGTCTGGCTTTTAGGAAGACTCAGAGCCTGGGATTTAACTCCATTTCTGAAGTGAAACACATAGCAGAGTTCTCATCCATTGATCACACTCTGCTTTAGAGCAAGAAGCACGCTCTTGCTTTCCAGAGGCTCCAAGACAGCATGAAACGTGAGTGTGCTGAGAACAAAAGAATGATGTTGCCTACACATACGGACCATATGTAGTCCAAATCTGCTTCTGAAGCTGATACAAAGCACTGGTCCTCTAACATCCAATGCTTGTCTGTTAAGATGAGAAACGTGTGAGCTTCATGAACGATGTAGTTCTTTTGAGCTGAAAAGTGACTGCACTTACCTGAAACGAAGTCTTGCTTGTAGGAAGACACAGAGCCAGGGATTTAACTCCATTTCTGAAGGAAAACACACAGCAGAGTTCGCATCCATGGATCACACTCTGCTTTAGAGCGAGAAACATGCTCTTGCTTTCTAGGGTCACTAATACAGGAGGAAACCTGAGTGTGCTCAGAACAAAAGAACGGTGTTTCCTACACATATGGAACATATCTAGTTTCACTCTGCTTCTGAAACTGAAACAAACCATAGTTCCTCTAACATCCAATGCTTGTCAGGTAAGATCCGAAATGTGTGAGCTTCGTGAATGATGTATTTCGTTTGAGCTGAAAAGTGACTCCCCTTACCTGAAACGAAGTCTGGCTTGTAGGAAGACTCAGAGCCTGGGATTTAACTCCATTTCTGAAGGGAAACACACAGCAGAGTTCTCATCCATGGATCACACTCTGCTTTAGCGCAAGAAGCATGCTCTTGCTTTCTAGAGTCTTTAAGACAGCATGAAACGTGAGTGTGCTGAGAAAAAAAGAACGATGTTGCCTACGCATACGGACCATATGTAGTCCAAATCTGCTTCTGAAACTGATACAAAGCACTGGTGCTCTAACATCCAATGCTTCTCAGTTAAGAAGAGAAACGTGTGAGTTTCATGAACGATGTAGTTCCTTTGAGTTATAAAGAAACTGCCCTTACATGAAAGGATGTCTTGCTTGTAGGAAGACTCAGAGCCTGGGATTTAACTCCATTTGTGAAGTGAAACACACAGCAGTGTTCTCATCCATTGATCACACTCTGCTTTAGAAGAAGAAGCACGCCCTTGCTTTCTAGAGTCTCTAAGACTGCAGGAAACGTGAGTGTGCTGAGAACAAAAGAACGGTGTTTCCTACACATACAGACCATATCTAGTCCAACACTGCTTCTGAAGCTGATACAAGGCACTGTTCCTCTAACATCCAATGATTGTCTGTTAAGATGAGAAACATGTGAGCTTCGTGAACGATGTAGTTCTTTTGAGCTGAAAAGTGACTGCCCTTACTTGAAAAGAAGTCTTGCTTGTAGGAAGACACAGAGCCTGGGATTTAACTCCATATCTGAAGGGAAACACACAGCAGAGTTCGCATCCATGGATCACACTCTGCTTTAGAGCGAGAAACATGCTCTTGCTTTCTAGGGTCTCTAATACAGGAGGAAACCTGAGTGTGCTCAGAACAAAAGAACGGTGTTTCCTACACATATGGAACATATCTAGTTTAACTCTGCTTCTGAAACTGAAACAAACCATAGTTCCTCTAACATCCAATGCTTGCCAGTTAAGATCCGAAATGTGTGAGCTTGGTGAATGATGTAGTTCTTTTGAGCTGAAAAGTGACTGCCCTTACCTGAAACGAAGTCTTGCTTGTAGGAAGACACAGACCCTGGGATTTCATCCATTTCTGAAGGGAAACACACAGCAGAGTTCTCATCCATGGATCACACTCTGCTTTAGAGTGAGAAGCAAGCTCTTGCTTTCTAGAGTCTCTAAGACAGCATGAGACGTGAGTGTACTGAGAACAAAAGAACGAAGTTGCCTACACCTGCGGACCATATGAAGTCCAAATCTGCTTCTGAAACTGATTCAAAGCACTGGTCCTCTAACATGCAATGCTTGTCAGTTAAGATGAGAAACGTGTGAGTTTTGTGAACGATGTAGTTCCTTTGAGCTATAAAGAAACTGCCCTTACATGAAAGGAAGTCTTGCCTGTAGGAAGACTCAGAGCCTGGGATTAAACTCCATTTCTGAAGTGAAACACAGAGCAGAGTTCTCATCCATTGATCACACTCTGCTTTAGAGCAAGAAGCTCGCTCTTGCTTTCTAGAGTCTCTAATACAGGAGGAAATCTGAGTGTGCCCAGAACAAAAGAACGGTGTTTCCTACACATACGGACCATATCTAGTCCAACTCTGCTTCTGAAACTGATACAAAGCACTTGTCCTCTAACATCCAATGCTTGTCAGATAAGATGAGAATCGTGTGAGCTTCATGACTGATGTAGTTCGTTTGAGCTGAAAAATGACTGCCCTTACCTGAAACGAAGTCTTGCTTGTAGTAAGACACAGAGCATGGGATTTAACTCCATTTCTGAAGGGAAACACACAGCATAGTTCTCATCCATGGATCACACTCTGCTTTAGAGCAAGAAGCATGCTCTTTCTCTCTCGATTCTCTAACATAGCAGGAAACCTGAGTGTGCTCAGAAAAAAATAACGGTGTTTCCTAAACATACGGACCATATCTAGTTGAACTCTGCTTCTGAACCTGAAAAAAACCACAGGTCCTCTAACATCCAATGCTTGTCAGTTAAGATGAGAAACGTGTCAGTTTTGTGAACGATGTAGTTCATTTGAGCAGAAAAGTGACTGCCCTTACCTAAATCGATGTCTGGCTTGAGGGAAGACTCAGAGCCTGGGATTTACTCCATTTCTAAGGTGAAACACACAGCAGAGTTCTCATCCATTGATCACACTCTGCTTTAGAGCAAGAAGCACGCTCTTGCTTTCTAGAGGATCAAAGACAGCATGAAACGTGAGTGTGCTGAGAACAAAAGAATGATGTTGCCTACACATACGGACCATATGTAGTCCAAATCTGCTTCTGAAGCTGATACAAAGCACTGGTCCTCTAACATCCAATTCTTGTCTGTTAAGATGAGAAACGTGTGAGCTTCGTGAACGATGTAGTTCTTTTGAGCTGAAAAGTGATTGCCCATACATGAAACGAAGTATTGCTTGTAGGAAGACACAGAGCCCTGGATTTAACTCCATTTCTGAAGGGAAACACACAGCAGAGTTCTCATCCATGGATCACACTCTGCTTTGGAGCGAGAAGCACACTCTTCCTTTCTAGATTCTCTAATACAGCAGGAAATCTGAATGTGCCCAGAACAAAACAACGGTTTTTCGTACACATACGGACCATATGTAGTCCAAATCTGCTTCTGAAGCTGATACAAAGCACTGGTCCTCTAACATCCAATGCTTGTCTGTTAAGATGAGAAACGTGTGAGCTTCGTGAACGATGTAGTTCCTTTGAGCTGAAAAGTGACTGCCGTTACCTGAAACGAAGTATTGCTTGTAGTAAGAAACAGAGCCTGTGATTTAACTCCATTTCTGAAGGGAAACACACAGCATTGTTCTCATCCATGGATCACACTCTGCTTTAGAGCAAGAAGCATGCTCTTGCATTCTAGGGTCTCTAATAAAGCAGGAAACCTGAGTGTGCTCAGAACAAAATAACGGTGTTTCCTACACATATGGAACATATCGAGTATGACTCTGCTTCTGAAACTGAAACAAACCACAGGTCCTCTACCATCCAATGCATGTCAGGTAAGATCCGAAATGTGTGAGCTTCGTGAATGATGTAGTTCGTTTTAGCTGTAAAGTAACTGCTGTTACCTGAAATGAAGTCTTGATTTTAGGAAGACTCAGAGCCTGGGATTTAACTCATTTACTGAAGTCAAACAAACAGCAGAGTTCTCATCCATTGATCACACTCTGCTTTAGAGCAAGAAGCACGCTCTTGCTTTCTAGAGTCTCTAAGACAGCAGGAAACGTGAGTGTGCTGAGAAAAAAAGAACGGTGTTTTCTACACATACGGACCATATCTAGTCCAAATCTGCTTCTGAAACTGATACAAAGCACTGGTCCTCTAACATCCAATGCTTGTCAGTTAAGATGAGAAACGTGTGAGCTTCGTGAACGATGTAGTTCGTTTGAGTAGAAAAGAGACTGCCCTTACCTGAAACGAAGTCTTGCTTGTAGGAAGACTGAGAGCCTGGGATTTAACTCCATTTCTGAAGTGAAACACACAGCTGTGTTCCCATCCATTGTTCACACTCTGCTTTAGAACCAGAAGCATGCTCTTGCTTTCTAGAGTCTCTAAGACAGCAGGAAACGTGAGTGTGCTGAAACAAAAGAATGATGTTGCCTACACATACGGACAATATGTAGTCCAAAACTGCTTCTGAAACTGATACAAAGCACTGGTCCTCTAACATCCAATGCTTGTCAGTTAAGATGAGAAACGTGTGAGTTTCGTGAACGATGTAGTTCCTTTGAGCTATAAAGAAACTGCCCTTACATGAAAGGAAGTCTTGCTTGTAGGAAGACTCAGAGCCTGGGATTTAACTCCATTTCTGAAGTGAAACACACAGCAGAGTTCTCATCTATTGATCACACTCTGCTTTAGAGCAAGAAGCTCGCTCTTGCTTTCTAGATTCTCTAATACAGGAGGAAATCTGAGTGTGCCCAGAACAAAAGAACGTTGTTTCCTACACATACGGACCATATCTAGTCCAACTCTGCTTCTGAAACTGATACAAAGCACTGGTCCTCTAACATCCAATGCTTGTCAGTTAAGATGAGAAACGTGTGAGCTTCGTGACGGATGTAGTTCGTTTGAGATGAAAAGTGACTGCCCTTACCTGAAACGAAGTCTTGCTTGTAGTAAGACACAGAGCCTGGGATTTAACCCCATTTCTAAAGGGAAATACACAGCATAGTTCTCTTCCATGGATCACACTCTACTTTAGAGCAAGAAGCATGCGCTTTCTCTCTAGATTCTCTAATATAACAGGAAACCTGAGTGTGCTCAGAACACAAGAATGGTGTTTCCTAAACTTACGGACCATATCTAGTTCAACTCTGCTTCTGAACCTGAAAAAAACCACAGGTCCTCTAACATCCAATGCTTGTCAGTTAAGATGAGAAACGTATGAGCTTCTTGAAGGATGTAGTTCGTTTGAGCTGAAAAGTGACTGCCCTTACCTGAAATGAAGTCTAGCTTGTAGTAAGAAACAAACCCTCGGATTTAACTGCATTTCTGAAGGGAAACACACAGCAGAGTTCTGATCCATGGATCACACTCTGCTTTAGAGCAAGAAGCACACTCTTGCTTTCTAGAGTCTCTAAGACATCAGGAAACGTGAGTGTGCTGAGAACAAAAGAACGGTGTTTCCCTCACATACGGACCATATCTAGACCAACTCTGCTTCTGAAACTGATACAAAGCACTGGTCCTCTAACATCCAATGCTTGTCAGTTAAGATGAGAAACGTGTGAGCTTCGTGATGGATGTAGTTCGTTTGAGTAGAAAAGTGACAGCCCTTACCTGAAACAAAGTCTGGCTTGTAGGAACTCTGAGCCTGGGATTTAACTCCATTTCTGAAGGGAAACACAGCATAGTTCTCATCCATGGATCACACTCTGCTTTTGAGCAAAAAGCATGTTCTTGCTTTCTAGGGTCTCTAATACAGCAGGAAACCTGAGTGTGCTCAGAACAAAATAACGGTGTTTCCTACACATATGGAACATATCTAGTATAACTCTGCTTCTGAAACTGAAACAAACCACAGGTCCTCTAACATTCAATGCATGTCAGGTAAAATCCGAAATGTGTGAGCTTCGTGAATGATGTAGTTCGTTTTAGCTGTAAAGTAACTGCCCTTACCTGAAATGAAGTCTTGAATTTAGGATGACTCAGAGCCTGGGATTTAACTCCTTTTCTGAAGTCAAACACACAGCAGAGTTCTCATCCATGGATCACACTCTGCTTTAGAGCAAGAAGCACGCACTTGCTTTCTAGAGTCTCTAAGGAAGCAGGAAATGTGAGTGTGCTGAGAAAAAAAGAACGGTGTTTCCTACACATACGGACCATATCTAGTCCAAATCTGCTTCTGAAACTGATACAAAGCACTGGTCTTCTAACATCCAATGCTTGTCAGTTAAGATGAGAAATGTGTGAGTTTCGTGAACGATGTAGTTCCTTTGAGCTATAAAGAAACTGCCCTTACATGAAAGGAAGTCTTGCTTGTAGGAAGACTCAGAGCCTGGGATTTAACTCCATTTCTGAAGTGAAACACACAACAGAGTTCTCATCTATTGATCACACTCTGCTTTAGAGCAAGAAGCTCGCTCTTTCTTTCTAGATTCTCTAATATAGGAGGAAATCGGAATGTGCCGAGAACAAAAGAACGGTGTTTCCTACACATACGGACCATATCTAGTCCAACTCTGCTTCTGAAACTGATACAAAGCACTGGTACTCTAACATCCAATGCTTGTCAGTTAAGATGAGAATCGTGTGAGCTTCGTGACTGATGTAGTTCGTTTGAGCTGAAAAATGACTGCCCTTACCTGAAACGAAGTCTTGCTTGTAGTAAGACACAGAGCCTGGGATTTAACTCCATTTCTGAAGGGAAACACACAGCATAGTTCTCATCCATGGATCACACTCTGCTTTAGAGCAAGAAGCACGCTCTTTCTCTCTAGATTCTCTAACATAGCAGGAATCCTGAGTGTGCTCAGAACACAAGAATGGTGTTTCCTAAACATACGGACCATAGCTAGTTCAACTCTGCTTCTGAACCTGAAAAAAACCACAGGTCCTCTAACATCCAATGCTTGTCAGTTAAGATGAGAAACGTGTCAGCTTCGTGACCCATGTAGTTCATTTGAGCAGAAATGTGACTGCCCTTACCTGAAACGATGTCTGGCTTGAGGGAAGACTCAGAGCCTGGGATTTAACTCCATTTCTGAAGTGAAACACACAGCAGAGCTCTCATCCATTGATCACACTCTGCTTTAGAGCAAGAAGCACGCTCTTGCTTTCTAGAGGCTCCAAGACAGCATGAAACGTGAGTGTGCTGGGAACAAAAGAATGATGTTGCCTACACATACGGACCATATGTAGTCCAAATCTGCTTCTGAAGCTGATACAAAGCACTGGCCCTCTAACATACAATGCTTGTCTGTTAAGATGAGAAACGAGTGAGCTTCGTGAACGATGTAGTTCATTTGAGCTGAAAAGTGACTGCCCTTACCTGAAACGAAGTATTGCTTGTAGTAAGAAACAGAGCCTGGGATTTAACTCCATTTCTGAAGGGAAACACACAGCATTGTTCTCATCCATGGATCACACTCTGCTTTAGAGCAAGAAGCATGCTCGTGCTTTCTAGGGTCTCTAATAAAGCAGGAAACGTGAATGTGCTCAGAACAAAATAACGGTGTTTCCTACACATATTGAACATATCTAGTATAACTCTGATCTGAAACTGAAACAAACCACAGGTCCTCTAAATTCCAATGCATGTCAGGTAAAATCCGAAATATGTGAGCTTCCTGAATGATGTAGTTCGTTTTAGCTTTAAAGTAACTGCCCTTACCTGAAATGAAGTCTTGATTTTAGGAAGACTCAGAGCCTGGGATTTAACTCCTTTTCTGAAGTCAAACACACAGCAGAGTTCTCATCCATTGATCACACTCTGCTTTAGAGCTAGAAGCACGCTCTTGCTTTCTAGAGTCTCTAAGACAGCAGGAAACATGAGTGTGCTGAGAAAAAAAGAACGGTGTTTCCTACACATACGGACCATATCTAGTCCAAATCTGCTTCTGAAACTGATACAAAGCACTGGTCCTCTAACATCCAATGCTTGTCAGTTAATATGAGAAACGTGTGAGCCTCGTGAACGATGTAGTTCGTTTGAGTAGAAAATTGACTGCCCTTACCTGAAACAAAGTCTGGCTTGTAGGAAGACTCAGAGCTTGGGATTTAACTCCATTTCTGAAGAGAAACACAGCATAGTTCTCATCCATGGATCACACTCTGCTTTAGAGCAAGAAGCATGTTCTTGCTTTCTAGGGTCTCTAATACAGCAGGAAACCTGAGTGTGCTCAGAACAAAATAACGGAGTTTCCTACACATATGGAACATATCTAGTATAACTCTGCTTCTGAAACTGAAACAAACCACAGGTCCTCTAACATCCAATGCATGTCAGGTAAAATCCGAAATGTGTGAGCTTCGTGAATGATGTAGTTCGTTTTAGCTGTAAAGTAACTACCCTTACCTGAAATGAAGTCTTGAATTTAGGAAGACTCAGAGCCTGGGATTTAACTCCTTTTCTGAAGTCAAACACACAGCAGAGTTCTCATCCATGGATCACACTCTGCTTTAGAGCAAGAAGCACGCACTTGCTTTCTAGAGTCTCTAAGAAAGCAGGAAACGTGAGTGTGCTGAGAAAAAAAGAACGGTGTTTCCTACACATACGGACCATATCTAGTCCAAATCTGCTTCTGAAACTGATACAAAGCACTGGTCTTCTAACATCCAATGCTTGTCAGTTAAGATGAGAAATGTGTGAGTTTCGTGAACGATGTAGTTCCTTTGAGCTATAAAGAAACTGCCCTTACATGAAAGGAAGTCTTGCTTGTAGGAAGACTCAGAGCCTGGGATTTAACTCCATTTCTGAAGTGAAACACACAACAGAGTTCTCATCTATTGATCACACTCTGCTTTAGAGCAAGAAGCTCGCTCTTGCTTTCTAGATTCTCTAATATAGGAGGAAATCAGAATGTGCCGAGAACAAAAGAACGGTGTTTCCTACACATACGGACCATATCTAGTCCAACTCTGCTTCTGAAACTGATACAAAGCACTGGTCCTCTAACATCCAATGCTTGTCAGTTAAGATGAGAATCGTGTGAGCTTCGTGACTGATGTAGTTCGTTTGAGCTGAAAAATGACTGCCCTTACCTGAAACGAAGTCTTGCTTGTAGTAAGACACAGAGCCTGGGATTTAACTCCATTTCTGAAGGGAAACACACAGCATAGTTCTCATCCATGGATCACACTCTGCTTTAGAGCAAGAAGCACGCTCTTTCTCTCTAGATTCTCTAACATAGCAGGAAACCTGAGTGTGCTCAGAACACAAGAATGGTGTTTCCTAAACATACGGACCATAGCTAGTTCAACTCTGCTTCTGAACCTGAAAAAAACCACAGGTCCTCTAACATCCAATGCTTGTCAGTTAAGATGAGAAACGTGTCAGCTTCGTGACCGATGTAGTTCATTTGAGCAGAAATGTGACTGCCCTTACCTGAAACGATGTCTGGCTTGAGGGAAGACTCAGAGCCTGGGATTTACCTCCATTTCTGAAGTGAAACACACAGCAGAGCTCTCATCCATTGATCATACTCTGCTTTAGAGCAAGAAGCACGCTCTTGCTTTCTAGAGGCTCCAAGACAGCATGAAACGTGAGTGTGCTGGGAACAAAAGAATGATGTTGCCTACACATACGGACCATATGTAGTCCAAATCTGCTTCTGAAGCTGATACAAAGCACTGGTCCTCTAACATACAATGCTTGTCTGTTAAGATGAGAAACGAGTGAGCTTCGTGAACGATGTAGTTCCTTTGAGCTGAAAAGTGACTGCCCTTACCTGAAACGAAGTATTGCTTGTAGTAAGAAACAGAGCCTGGGATTTAACTCCATTTCTGAAGGGAAACACACAGCATTGTTCTCATCCATGGATCACACTCTGCTTTAGAGCAAGAAGCATGCTCTTGCTTTCTAGGGTCTCTAATAAAGCAGGAAACGTGAGTGTGCTCAGAACAAAATAACGGTGTTTCCTACACATATGAACATATCTAGTATAACTCTGCTTCTGAAACTGAAACAAACCACAGGTCCTCTAACATCCAATGCATGTCAGTTAAATCCGAAATGTGTGAGCTTCGTGAATGATGTAGTTCGTTTTAGCTCTAAAGTAACTGCCCTTACCTGAAATGAAGTCTTGATTTTAGGAAGACTCAGAGCCTGGGATTTAACTCCTTTTCTGAAGTCAAACACACAGCAGAGTTCTCATCCATGGATCACACTCTGCTTTAGAGCAAGAAGCACGCTCTTGCTTTCTAGAGTCTCTAAGACAGCAGGAAACATGAGTGTGCTGAGAAAAAAAGAACGGTGTTTCCTACACATACGGACCATATCTAGTCCAAATCTGCTTCTGAAACTGATACAAAGCACTGGTCCTCTAACATCCAATGCTTGTCAGTTAAGATGAGAAACGTGTGAGCTTCGTGAACAATGTAGTTCGTTTGAGTAGAAAATTGACTGCCCTTACCTGAAACAAAGTCTGGCTTGTAGGAAGACTCAGAGCCTGGGATTTAACTCCATTTCTGAAGGGAAACACAGCATAGTTCTCATTCATGGATCACACTCTGCTTTAGAGCAAGAAGCATGTTCTTGCTTTCTAGGGTCTCTAATACAGCAGGAAACCTGAGTGTGCTCAGAACAAAATAACGGAGTTTCCTACACATATGGAACATATCTAGTATAACTCTGCTTCTGAAACTGAAACAAACCACAGGTCCTCTAACATCCAATGCATGTCAGGTAAAATCCGAAATGTGTGAGCTTCGTGAATGATGTAGTTCGTTTTAGCTGTAAAGTAACTGCCCTTACCTGAAATGAAGTCTTGATTTTAGGAAGACTCAGAGCCTGGGATTTAACTCCTTTTCTGAAGTCAAACACACAGCAGAGTTCTCATCCATGGATCACACTCTGCTTTAGAGCAAGAAGCACGCTCTTGCTTTCTAGAGTCTCTAAGACAGCAGGAAACGTGAGTGTGCTGAGAAAAAAAGAACGGTGTTTCCTACACATACGGACCATATCTAGTCCAAATCTGCTTCTGAAACTGATACAAAGCACTGGTCTTCTAACATCCAATGCTTGTCAGTTAAGATGAGAAATGTGTGAGTTTCATGAACGATGTAGTTCCTTTGAGCTATAAAGAAACTGCCCTTACATGAAAGGAGGTCTTGCTTGTAGGACGACTCAGAACCTGGGATTTAACTCCATTTCTGAAGTGAAACACACAGCAGAGTTCTCATCTATTGATCACACTCTGCTTTAGAGCAAGAAGCTCGCTCTTGCTTTCTAGATTCTCTAATATAGGAGGAAATCAGAATGTGCCGAGAACAAAAGAACGGTGTTTCCTACACATACGGACCATATCTAGTCCAACTCTGCTTCTGAAACTGATACAAAGCACTGGTCCTCTAACATCCAATGCTTGTCAGTTAAGATGAGAATCGTGTGAGCTTCGTGACTGATGTAGTTCGTTTGAGCTGAAAAATGAATGCCCTTACCTGAAACGAAGTCTTGCTTGTAGTAAGACACAGAGCCTGGGATTTAACTCCATTTCTGAAGGGAAACACATAGCATAGTTCTCATCCATGGATCACACTCTGCTTTAGAGCAAGAAGCATGCTCTTTCTCTCTAGATTCTCTAACATAGCAGGAAACCTGAGTGTGCTCAGAACACAAGAATGGTGTTTCCTAAACATACGGACCATTGCTAGTTCAACTCTGCTTCTGAACCTGAAAAAAACCACAGGTCCTCTAACATCCAATGCTTGTCAGTTAAGATGAGAAACGTGTGAGCTTCGTGACCGATGTAGTTCATTTGAGCAGAAAAGTGACTGCCCTTACCTGCAACGATGTCTGGCTTGAGGGAAGACTCAGAGCCTGGGATTTAACTCCATTTCTGAAGTGAAACACACAGCAGAGCTCTCATCCATTGATCACACTCTGCTTTAGAGCAAGAAGCATGCTCTTGCTTTCTAGGGTCTCTAATAAAGCAGGAAACCTGAGTGTGCTCAGAACAAAATAACGGTGTTTCCTACACATATGGAACATATCTAGTATAACTCTGCTTCTGAAACTGAAACAAACCACAGGTCCTCTAACATCCAATGCATGTCAGGTAAAATCCGAAATGTGCGAGCTTCGTGAATGATGTAGTTCGTTTTAGCCGTAAAGTAACTGCCCTTACCTGAAATGAAGTCTTGATTTTAGGAAAACTCAGAGCCTGGGATTTAACTCCTTTTCTGAAGTCAAACACACAGCAGAGTTCTCATCCATGGATCACACTCTGCTTTAGAGCAAGAAGCACGCTCTTGCTTTCCAGAGTCTCTAAGACAGCAGGAAACGTGAGTGTGCTGAGAAAAAAAGAACGGTGTTTCCTACACATACGGACCATATCTAGTCCAAATCTGCTTCTGAAACTGATACAAAGCACTGGTCCTCTAACATCCAATGCTTGTCAGTTAAGATGAGAAACGTGTGAGCATCGTGAACGATGTAGTTCGTTTGAGTAGAAAATTGACTGCCCTTACCTGAAACAAAGTCTGGCTTGTAGGAAGACTCAGAGCCTGGGATTTAACTCCATTTCTGAAGGGAAACACAGCATAGTTCTCATCCATGGATCACACTCTGCTTTAGAGCAAGAAGCATGTTCTTGCTTTCTAGGGTCTCTAATACAGCAGGAAACCTGAGTGTGCTCAGAACAAAATAACGGTGTTTCCTACACATATGGAACATATCTAGTATAACTCTGCTTCTGAAACTGAAACAAACCACAGGTCCTCTAACATCCAATGCATGTCAGGTAAAATCCGAAATGTGTGAGCTTCGTGAATGATGTAGTTCGTTTTAGCTGTAAAGTAACTGCCCTTACCTGAAGTGAAGTCTTGATTTTAGGAAGACTCAGAGCCTGGGATATAACTCCTTTTCTGAAGTCAAACACACAGCAGAGTTCTCATCCATGGATCACACTCTGCTTTAGAGCAAGAAGCACGCTCTTGCTTTCTAGAGTCTCTAAGACAGCAGGAAACGTGAGTGTGCTGAGAAAAAAAGAACGGTGTTTCCTACACATACGGACCATATCTAGTCCAAATCTGCTTCTGAAACTGATACAAAGCACTGGTCTTCTAACATCCAATGCTTGTCAGTTAAGATGAGAAATGTGTGAGTTTCATGAACGATGTAGTTCCTTTGAGCTATAAAGAAACTGCCCTTACATGAAAGGAGGTCTTGCTTGTAGGACGACTCAGAACCTGGGATTTAACTCCATTTCTGAAGTGAAACACACAGCAGAGTTCTCATCTATTGATCACACTCTGCTTTAGAGCAAGAAGCTCGCTCTTGCTTTCTAGATTCTCTAATATAGGAGGAAATCAGAATGTGCCGAGAACAAAAGAACGGTGTTTCCTACACATACGGACCATATCTAGTCCAACTCTGCTTCTGAAACTGATACAAAGCACTGGTCCTCTAACATCCAATGCTTGTCAGTTAAGATGAGAATCGTGTGAGCTTCGTGACTGATGTAGTTCGTTTGAGCTGAAAAATGACTGCCCTTACCTGAAACGAAGTCTTGCTTGTAGTAAGACACAGAGCCTGGGATTTAACTCCATTTCTGAAGGGAAACACATAGCATAGTTCTCATCCATGGATCACACTCTGCTTTAGAGCAAGAAGCATGCTCTTTCTCTCTAGATTCTCTAACATAGCAGGAAACCTGAGTGTGCTCAGAACACAAGAATGGTGTTTCCTAAACATACGGACCATTGCTAGTTCAACTCTGCTTCTGAACCTGAAAAAAACCACAGGTCCTCTAACATCCAATGCTTGTCAGTTAAGATGAGAAACGTGTGAGCTTCGTGACCGATGTAGTTCATTTGAGCAGAAAAGTGACTGCCCTTACCTGCAACGATGTCTGGCTTGAGGGAAGACTCAGAGCCTGGGATTTAACTCCATTTCTGAAGTGAAACACACAGCAGAGCTCTCATCCATTGATCACACTCTGCTTTAGAGCAAGAAGCATGCTCTTGCTTTCTAGTGTCTCTAATAAAGCAGGAAACCTGAGTGTGCTCAGAACAAAATAACGGTGTTTCCTACACATATGGAACATATCTAGTATAACTCTGCTTCTGAAACTGAAACAAACCACAGGTCCTCTAACATCCAATGCATGTCAGGTAAAATCCGAAATGTGCGAGCTTCGTGAATGATGTAGTTCGTTTTAGCTGTAAAGTAACTGCCCTTACCTGAAATGAAGTCTTGATTTTAGGAAAACTCAGAGCCTGGGATTTAACTCCTTTTCTGAAGTCAAACACACAGCAGAGTTCTCATCCATGGATCACACTCTGCTTTAGAGCAAGAAGCACGCTCTTGCTTTCCAGAGTCTCTAAGACAGCAGGAAACGTGAGTGTGCTGAGAAAAAAAGAACGGAGTTTCCTACACATACGGACCATATCTAGTCCAAATCTGCTTCTGAAACTGATACAAAGCACTGGTCCTCTAACATCCAATGCTTGTCAGTTAAGATGAGAAACGTGTGAGCATCGTGAACGATGTAGTTCGTTTGAGTAGAAAATTGACTGCCCTTACCTGAAACAAAGTCTGGCTTGTAGGAAGACTCAGAGCCTGGGATTTAACTCCATTTCTGAAGGGAAACACAGCATAGTTCTCATCCATGGATCACACTCTGCTTTAGAGCAAGAAGCATGTTCTTGCTTTCTAGGGTCTCTAATACAGCAGGAAACCTGAGTGTGCTCAGAACAAAATAACGGAGTTTCCTACACATATGGAACATATCTAGTATAACTCTGCTTCTGAAACTGAAACAAACCACAGGTCCTCTAACATCCAATGCATGTCAGGTAAAATCCGAAATGTGTGAGCTTCGTGAATGATGTAGTTCGTTTTAGCTGTAAAGTAACTGCCCTTACCTGAAGTGAAGTCTTGATTTTAGGAAGACTCAGAGCCTGGGATGTAACTCCTTTTCTGAAGTCAAACACACAGCAGAGTTCTCATCCATGGATCACACTCTGCTTTAGAGCAAGAAGCACGCTCTTGCTTTCTAGAGTCTCTAAGACAGCAGGAAACGTGAGTGTGCTGAGAAAAAAAGAACGGTGTTTCCTACACATACGGACCATATCTAGTCCAAATCTGCTTCTGAAACTGATACAAAGCACTGGTCTTCTAACATCCAATGCTTGTCAGTTAAGATGAGAAATGTGTGAGTTTCATGAACGATGTAGTTCCTTTGAGCTATAAAGAAACTGCCCTTACATGAAAGGAAGTCTTGCTTGTAGGAAGACTCAGAGCCTGGGATTTAACTCCATTTCTGAAGTGAAACACACAGCAGAGTTCTCATCTATTGATCACACTCTGCTTTAGAGCAAGAAGCTCGCTCTTGCTTTCTAGATTCTCTAATATAGGAGGAAATTGGAGTGTGCCGAGAACAAAAGAACGTTGTTTCCTACACATACGGACCATATCTAGTCCAACTCTGCTTCTGAAACTGATACAAAGCACTGGTCCTCTAACATCCAATGCTTGTAAGTTAAGATGAGAATCGTGTGAGCTTCGTGACTGATGTAGTTCGTTTGAGCTGAAAAATGACTGCCCTTACCTGAAACGATGTCTGGCTTGAGGGAAGACTCAGAGCCTGGGATTTAACTCCATTTCTGAAGTGAAACACACAGCAGAGCTCTCATCCATTGATCACACTCTGCTTTAGAGCAAGAAGCACGCTCTTGCTTTCTAGAGGCTCCAAGACAGCATGAAACTTGAGTGTGCTGGGAACAAAAGAATGATGTTGCCTACACATACGGACCATATGTAGTCCAAATCTGCTTCTGAAGCTGATACAAAGCACTGGTCCTCTAACTTCCAATGCTTGTCTGTTAAGATGAGAAACGTGTGAGCTTCGTGAACGATGTAGTTCATTTGAGCTGAAAAGTGACTGCCCTTACCTGAACCGAAGTATTGCTTGTAGTAAGAAACAGAGACTGGGATTTAACTCCATTTTTGAAGGGAAACACACAACATTGTTCTCATCCATGGATCACACTCTGCTTTAGAGCAAGAAGCATGCTCTTGCTTTCTAGGGTCACTAATACAGCAGGAAACCTGAGTGTGCTCAGAACAAAATAACGGAGTTTCCTACACATATGGAACATATCTAGTATAACTCTGCTTCTGAAACTGAAACAAACCACAGGTCCTCTAACATCCAATGCATGTCAGGTAAAATCCGAAATGTGTGAGCTTCTTGAATGATGTAGTTCGTTTTAGCTGTAAAGTAACTGCCCTTACCTGAAATGAAGTCTTGAATTTAGGAAGACTCAGAGCCTGGGATTTAACTCCTTTTCTGAAGTCAAACACACAGCAGAGTTCTCATCCATGGATCACACTCTGCTTTAGAGCAAGAAGCACGCACTTGCTTTCTAGAGTCTCTAAGAAAGCAGGAAACGTGAGTGTGCTGAGAAAAAAAGAACGGTGTTTCCTACACATACGGACCATATCTAGTCCAAATCTGCTTCTGAAACTGATACAAAGCACTGGTCTTCTAACATCCAATGCTTGTCAGTTAAGATGAGAAATGTGTGAGTTTCGTGAACGATGTAGTTCCTTTGAGCTATAAAGAAACTGCCCTTACATGAAAGGAAGTCTTGCTTGTAGGAAGACTCAGAGCCTGGGATTTAACTCCATTTCTGAAGTGAAACACACAACAGAGTTCTCATCTATTGATCACACTCTGCTTTAGAGCAAGAAGCTCGCTCTTGCTTTCTAGATTCTCTAATATAGGAGGAAATCGGAATGTGCTGAGAACAAAAGAACGGTGTTTCCTACACATACGGACCATATCTAGTCCAACTCTGCTTCTGAAACTGATACAAAGCACTGGTCCTCTAACATCCAATGCTTGTCAGTTAAGATGAGAATCGTGTGAGCTTCGTGACTGATGTAGTTCGTTTGAGCTGAAAAATGACTGCCCTTACCTGAAGCGAAGTCTTGCTTGTAGTAAGACACAGAGCCTGGGATTTAACTCCATTTCTGAAGGGAAACACACAGCATAGTTCTCATCCATGGATCACACTCTGCTTTAGAGCAAGAAGCACGCTCTTTCTCTCTGGATTCTCTAACATAGCAGGAATCCTGAGTGTGCTCAGAACACAAGAATGGTGTTTCCTAAACATACGGACCATAGCTAGTTCAACTCTGCTTCTGAACCTGAAAAAAACCACAGGTCCTCTAACATCCAATGCTTGTCAGTTAAGATGAGAAACGTGTCAGCTTCGTGACCGATGTAGTTCATTTGAGCAGAAATGTGACTGCCCTTACCTGAAACGATGTCTGGCTTGAGGGAAGACTCAGAGCCTGGGATTTAACTCCATTTCTGAAGTGAAACACACAGCAGAGCTCTCATCCATTGATCACACTCTGCTTTAGAGCAAGAAGCACGCTCTTGCTTTCTAGAGGCTCCAAGACAGCATGAAACGTGAGTGTGCTGGGAACAAAAGAATGATGTTGCCTACACATACGGACCATATGTAGTCCAAATCTGCTTCTGAAGCTGATACAGAGCACTGGTCCTCTAACATACAATGCTTGTCTGTTAAGATGAGAAACGAGTGAGCTTCGTGAACGATGTAGTTCATTTGAGCTGAAAAGTGACTGCCCTTACCTGAAACGAACTATTGCTTGTAGTAAGAAACAGAGCCTGGGATTTAACTCCATTTCTGAAGGGAAACACACAGCATTGTTCTCATCCATGGATCACACTCTGCTTTAGAGCAAGAAGCATGCTCTTGCTTTCTAGGGTCTCTAATAAAGCAGGAAACGTGAGTGTGCTCAGAACAAAATAACGGTGTTTCCTACACATATGAACATATCTAGTATAACTCTGCTTCTGAAACTGAAACAAACCACAGGTCCTCTAACATCCAATGCATGTCAGGTAAAATCTGAAATGTGTGAGCTTCGTGAATGATGTAGTTCGTTTTAGCTCTAAAGTAACTGCCCTTACCTGAAATGAAGTCTTGATTTTAGGAAGACTCAGAGCCTGGGATTTAACTCCTTTTCTGAAGTCAAACACACAGCAGAGTTCTCATCCATGGATCACACTCTGCTTTAGAGCAAGAAGCACGCTCTTGCTTTCTAGAGTCTCTAAGACAGCAGGAAACATGAGTGTGCTGAGAAAAAAAGAACGGTGTTTCCTACACATACGGACCATATCTAGTCCAAATCTGCTTCTGAAACTGATACAAAGCACTGGTCCTCTAACATCCAATGCTTGTCAGTTAAGATGAGAAACGTGTGAGCTTCGTGAACAATGTAGTTCGTTTGAGTAGAAAATTGACTGCCCTTACCTGAAACAAAGTCTGGCTTGTAGGAAGACTCAGAGCCTGGGATTTAACTCCATTTCTGAAGGGAAACACAGCATAGTTCTCATTCATGGATCACACTCTGCTTTTGAGCAAGAAGCATGTTCTTGCTTTCTAGGGTCTCTAATACAGCAGGAAACCTGAGTGTGCTCAGAACAAAATAACGGAGTTTCCTACACATATGGAACATATCTAGTATAACTCTGCTTCTGAAACTGAAACAAACCACAGGTCCTCTAACATCCAATGCATGTCAGGTAAAATCCGAAATGTGTGAGCTTCGTGAATGATGTAGTTCGTTTTAGCTGTAAAGTAACTGCCCTTACCTGAAATGAAGTCTTGATTTTAGGAAGACTCAGAGCCTGGGATTTAACTCCTTTTCTGAAGTCAAACACACAGCAGAGTTCTCATCCATGGATCACACTCTGCTTTAGAGCAAGAAGCACGCACTTGCTTTCTAGAGTCTCTAAGAAAGCAGGAAACGTGAGTGTGCTGAGAAAAAAAGAACGGTGTTTCCTACACATACGGACCATATCTAGTCCAAATCTGCTTCTGAAACTGATACAAAGCACTGGTCTTCTAACATCCAATGCTTGTCAGTTAAGATGAGAAATGTGTGAGTTTCGTGAACGATGTAGATCCTTTGAGCTATAAAGAAACTGCCCTTACATGAAAGGAAGTCTTGCTTGTAGGAAGACTCAGAGCCTGGGATTTAACTCCATTTCTGAAGTGAAACACACAACAGAGTTCTCATCTATTGATCACACTCTGCTTTAGAGCAAGAAGCTCGCTCTTGCTTTCTAGATTCTCTAATATAGGAGGAAATCGGAATGCGCTGAGAACAAAAGAACGGTGTTTCCTACACATACAGACCATATCTAGTCCAACTCTGCTTCTGAAACTGATACAAAGCACTGGTCCTCTAACATCCAATGCTTGTCAGTTAAGATGAGAATCGTGTGAGCTTCGTGACTGATGTAGTTCGTTTGAGCTGAAAAATGACTGCCCTTACCTGAAACGAAGTCTTGCTTGTAGTAAGACACAGAGCCTGGGATTTAACTCCATTTCTGAAGGGAAACACACAGCATAGTTCTCATCCATGGATCACACTCTGCTTTAGAGCAAGAAGCACGCTCTTTCTCTCTGGATTCTCTAACATAGCAGGAAACCTGAGTGTGCTCAGAACACAAGAATGGTGTTTCCTAAACATACGGACCATAGCTAGTTCAACTCTGCTTCTGAACCTGAAAAAAACCACAGGTCCTCTAACATCCAATGCTTGTCAGTTAAGATGAGAAACGTGTCAGCTTCGTGACCGATGTAGTTCATTTGAGCAGAAATGTGACTGCCCTTACCTGAAACGATGTCTGGCTTGAGGGAAGACTCAGAGCCTGGGATTTAACTCCATTTCTGAAGTGAAACACACAGCAGAGCTCTCATCCATTGATCACACTCTGCTTTAGAGCAAGAAGCACGCTCTTGCTTTCTAGAGGCTCCAAGACAGCATGAAACATGAGTGTGCTGGGAACAAAAGAATGATGTTGCCTACACATACGGACCATATGTAGTCCAAATCTGCTTCTGAAGCTGATACAAAGCACTGGTCCTCTAACATACAATGCTTGTCTGTTAAGATGAGAAACGAGTGAGCTTCGTGAACGATGTAGTTCATTTGAGCTGAAAAGTGACTGCCCTTACCTGAAACGAACTATTGCTTGTAGTAAGAAACAGAGCCTGGGATTTAACTCCATTTCTGAAGGGAAACACACAGCATTGTTCTCATCCATGGATCACACTCTGCTTTAGAGCAAGAAGCATGTTCTTGCTTTCTAGGGTCTCTAATACAGCAGGAAACCTGAGTGTGCTCAGAACAAAATAATGGAGTTTCCTACACATATGGAACATATCAAGTATAACTCTGCTTCTGAAACTGAAACAAACCACAGGTCCTCTAACATCCAATGCATGTCAGGTAAAATCCGAAATGTGTGAGCTTCGTGAATGATGTAGTTCGTTTTAGCTGTAAAGTAACTGCCCTTACCTGAAATGAAGTCTTGATTTTAGGAAGACTCAGAGCCTGGGATTTAACTCCTTTTCTGAAGTCAAACACACAGCAGAGTTCTCATCCATGGATCACACTCTGCTTTAGAGCAAGAAGCACGCTCTTGCTTTCTAGAGTCTCTAAGACAGCAGGAAACGTGAGTGTGCTGAGAAAAAAAGAACGGTGTTTCCTACACATACGGACCATATCTACTCCAAATCTGCTTCTGAAACTGATACAAAGCACTGGTCTTCTAACATCCAATGCTTGTCAGTTAAGATGAGAAATGTGTGAGTTTCATGAACGATGTAGTTCCTTTGAGCTATAAAGAAACTGCCCTTACATGAAAGGAAGTCTTGCTTGTAGGAAGACTCAGAACCTGGGATTTAACTCCATTTCTGAAGTGAAACACACAGCAGAGTTCTCATCTATTGATCACACTCTGCTTTAGAGCAAGAAGCTCGCTCTTGCTTTCTAGATTCTCTAATATAGGAGGAAATCGGAGTGTGCCGAGAACAAAAGAATGTTGTTTCCTACACATACGGACCATATCTAGTCCAACTCTGCTTCTGAAACTGATACAAAGCACTGGTCCTCTAACATCCAATGCTTGTCAGTTAAGATGAGAATCGTGTGAGCTTCGTGACTGATGTAGTTCGTTTGAGCTGAAAAATGACTGCCCTTACCTGAAACGAAGTCTTGCTTGTAGTAAGACACAGAGCCTGGGATTTAACTCCATTTCTGAAGGGAAACACACAGCATAGTTCTCATCCATGGATCACACTCTGCTTTAGAGCAAGAAGCATGCTCTTTCTCTCTAGATTCTCTAACATAGCAGGAAACCTGAGTGTGCTCAGAACACAAGAATGGTGTTTCCTAAACATACGGACCATAGCTAGTTCAACTCTGCTTCTGAACCTGAAAAAAACCACAGGTCCTCTAACATCCAATGCTTGTCAGTTAAGATGAGAAACGTGTGAGCTTCGTGACCGATGTAGTTCATTTGAGCAGAAAAGTGACTGCCCTTACCTGCAACGATGTCTGGCTTGAGGGAAGACTCAGAGCCTGGGATTTAACTCCATTTCTGAAGTGAAACACACAGCAGAGCTCTCATCCATTGATCACACTCTGCTTTAGAGCAAGAAGCATGCTCTTGCTTTCTAGGGTCTCTAATAAAGCAGGAAACCTGAGTGTGCTCAGAACAAAATAACGGTGTTTCCTACACATATTGAACATATCTAGTATAACTCTGCTTCTAAAACTGAAACAAACCACAGGTCCTCTAACATCCAATGCATGTCAGGTAAAATCCGAAATGTGTGAGCTTCGTGAATGATGTAGTTCGTTTTAGCTGTAAAGTAACTGCCCTTACCTGAAATGAAGTCTTGATTTTAGGAAAACTCAGAGCCTGGGATTTAACTCCTTTTCTGAAGTCAAACACACAGCAGAGTTCTCATCCATGTATCACACTCTGCTTTAGAGCAAGAAGCACGCTCTTGCTTTCTAGAGTCTCTAAGACAGCAGGAAACGTGAGTGTGCTGAGAAAAAAAGAACGGTGTTTCCCACACATACGGACCATATCTAGTCCAAATCTGCTTCTGAAACTGATACAAAGCACTGGTCCTCTAACATCCAATGCTTGTCAGTTAAGATGAGAAACGTGTGAGCTTCGTGAACGATGTAGTTCGTTTGAGTAGAAAATTGACTGCCCTTACCTGAAACAAAGTCTGGCTTGTAGGAAGACTCAGAGCCTGGGATTTAACTCCATTTCTGAAGGGAAACACAGCATAGTTCTCATCCATGGATCACACTCTGCTTTATAGCAAGAAGCATGTTCTTGCTTTCTAGAGTCTCTAAGACAGCAGGAAACGTGAGTGTGCTGAGAAAAAAAGAACGGTGTTTCCTACACATACGGACCATATCTAGTCCAAATCTGCTTCTGAAACTGATACAAAGCACTGGTCTTCTAACATCCAATGCTTGTCAGTTAAGATGAGAAATGTGTGAGTTTCGTGAACGATGTAGTTCCTTTGAGCTATAAAGAAACTGCCCTTACATGAAAGGAAGTCTTGCTTGTAGGAAGACTCAGAGCCTGGGATTTAACTCCATTTCTGAAGTGAAACACACAGCAGAGTTCTCATCTATTGATCACACTCTGCTTTAGAGCAAGAAGTTCGCTCTTGCTTTCTAGATTCTCTAATATAGGAGGAAATCGGAGTGTGCCGAGAACAAAAGAACGTTGTTTCCTACACATACGGACCATATCTAGTCCAACTCTGCTTCTGAAACTGATACAAAGCACTGGTCCTCTAACATCCAATGCTTGTCAGTTAAGATGAGAATCGTGTGAGCTTCGTGACTGATGTAGTTCGTTTGAGCTGAAAAATGACTGCCCTTACCTGAAACGATGTCTGGCTTGAGGGAAGACTCAGAGCCTGGGATTTAACTCCATTTCTGAAGTGAAACACACAGCAGAGCTCTCATCCATGGATCACACTCTGCTTTAGAGCAAGAAGCACGCTCTTGCTTTCTAGAGGCTCCAAGACAGCATGAAACGTGACTGTGCTGGGAACAAAAGAATGATGTTGCCTACACATACGGACCATATGTAGTCCAAATCTGCTTCTGAAGCTGATACAAAGCACTGGTCCTCTAACATCCAATGCTTGTCTGTTAAGATGAGAAACGTGTGAGCTTCGTGAACGATGTAGTTCATTTGAGCTGAAAAGTGACTGCACTTACCTGAAAGGAAGTATTGCTTGTAGTAAGAAACAGAGACTGGGATTTAACTCCATTTTTGAAGGGAAACACACAACATTGTTCTCATCCATGGATCACACTCTGCTTTAGAGCAAGAAGCATGCTCTTGCTTTCTAGGGTCGCTAATACAGCAGGAAACCTGAGTGTGCTCAGAACAAAATAACGGAGTTTCCTACACATATGGAACATATCTAGTATAACTCTGCTTCTGAAACTGAAACAAACCACAGGTCCTCTAACATCCAATGCATGTCAGGTAAAATCCGAAATGTGTGAGCTTCGGGAATGATGTAGTTCGTTTTAGCTGTAAAGTAACTGCCCTTACCTGAAATGAAGTCTTGAATTTAGGAAGACTCAGAGCCTGGGATTTAACTCCTTTTCTGAAGTCAAACACAAAGCAGAGTTCTCATCCATGGATCACACTCTGCTTTAGAGCAAGAAGCACGCACTTGCTTTCTAGAGTCTCTAAGAAAGCAGGAAACGTGAGTGTGCTGAGAAAAAAAGAACGGTGTTTCCTACACATACGGACCATATCTAGTCCAAATCTGCTTCTGAAACTGATACAAAGCACTGGTCTTCTAACATCCAATGCTTGTCAGTTAAGATGAGAAATGTGTGAGTTTCGTGAACGATGTAGTTCCTTTGAGCTATAAAGAAACTGCCCTTACATGAAAGGAAGTCTTGCTTGTAGGAAGACTCAGAGCCTGGGATTTAACTCCATTTCTGAAGTGAAACACACAACAGAGTTCTCATCTATTGATCACACTCTGCTTTAGAGCAAGAAGCTCGCTCTTGCTTTCTAGATTCTCTAATATAGGAGGAAATCGGAATGTGCTGAGAACAAAAGAACGGTGTTTCCTACACATACGGACCATATCTAGTCCAACTCTGCTTCTGAAACTGATACAAAGCACTGGTCCTCTAACATCCAATGCTTGTCAGTTAAGATGAGAATCGTGTGAGCTTCGTGACTGATGTAGTTCGTTTGAGCTGAAAAATGACTGCCCTTACCTGAAGCGAAGTCTTGCTTGTAGTAAGACACAGAGCCTGGGATTTAACTCCATTTCTGAAGGGAAACACACAGCATAGTTCTCATCCATGGATCACACTCTGCTTTAGAGCAAGAAGCACGCTCTTTCTCTCTGGATTCTCTAACATAGCAGGAAACCTGAGTGTGCTCAGAACACAAGAATGGTGTTTCCTAAACATACGGACCATAGCTAGTTCAACTCTGCTTCTGAACCTGAAAAAAACCACAGGTCCTCTAACATCCAATGCTTGTCAGTTAAGATGAGAAACGTGTCAGCTTCGTGACCGATGTAGTTCATTTGAGCAGAAATGTGACTGCCCTTACCTGAAACGATGTCTGGCTTGAGGGAAGACTCAGAGCCTGGGATTTAACTCCATTTCTGAAGTGAAACACACAGCAGAGCTCTCATCCATTGATCACACTCTGCTTTAGAGCAAGAAGCACGCTCTTGCTTTCTAGAGGCTCCAAGACAGCATGAAACGTGAGTGTGCTGGGAACAAAAGAATGATGTTGCCTACACATACGGACCATATGTAGTCCAAATCTGCTTCTGAAGCTGATACAGAGCACTGGTCCTCTAACATACAATGCTTGTCTGTTAAGATGAGAAACGAGTGAGCTTCGTGAACGATGTAGTTCATTTGAGCTGAAAAGTGACTGCCCTTACCTGAAACGAACTATTGCTTGTAGTAAGAAACAGAGCCTGGGATTTAACTCCATTTCTGAAGGGAAACACACAGCATTGTTCTCATCCATGGATCACACTCTGCTTTAGAGCAAGAAGCATGCTCTTGCTTTCTAGGGTCTCTAATAAAGCAGGAAACGTGAGTGTGCTCAGAACAAAATAACGGTGTTTCCTACACATATGAACATATCTAGTATAACTCTGCTTCTGAAACTGAAACAAACCACAGGTCCTCTAACATCCAATGCATGTCAGGTAAAATCTGAAATGTGTGAGCTTCGTGAATGATGTAGTTCGTTTTAGCTCTAAAGTAACTGCCCTTACCTGAAATGAAGTCTTGATTTTAGGAAGACTCAGAGCCTGGGATTTAACTCCTTTTCTGAAGTCAAACACACAGCAGAGTTCTCATCCATGGATCACACTCTGCTTTAGAGCAAGAAGCACGCTCTTGCTTTCTAGAGTCTCTAAGACAGCAGGAAACGTGAGTGTGCTGAGAAAAAAAGAACGGTGTTTCCTACACATACGGACCATATCTACTCCAAATCTGCTTCTGAAACTGATACAAAGCACTGGTCTTCTAACATCCAATGCTTGTCAGTTAAGATGAGAAATGTGTGAGTTTCATGAACGATGTAGTTCCTTTGAGCTATAAAGAAACTGCCCTTACATGAAAGGAAGTCTTGCTTGTAGGAAGACTCAGAACCTGGGATTTAACTCCATTTCTGAAGTGAAACACACAGCAGAGTTCTCATCTATTGATCACACTCTGCTTTAGAGCAAGAAGCTCGCTCTTGCTTTCTAGATTCTCTAATATAGGAGGAAATCGGAGTGTGCCGAGAACAAAAGAATGTTGTTTCCTACACATACGGACCATATCTAGTCCAACTCTGCTTCTGAAACTGATACAAAGCACTGGTCCTCTAACATCCAATGCTTGTCAGTTAAGATGAGAATCGTGTGAGCTTCGTGACTGATGTAGTTCGTTTGAGCTGAAAAATGACTGCCCTTACCTGAAACGAAGTCTTGCTTGTAGTAAGACACAGAGCCTGGGATTTAACTCCATTTCTGAAGGGAAACACACAGCATAGTTCTCATCCATGGATCACACTCTGCTTTAGAGCAAGAAGCATGCTCTTTCTCTCTAGATTCTCTAACATAGCAGGAAACCTGAGTGTGCTCAGAACACAAGAATGGTGTTTCCTAAACATACGGACCATAGCTAGTTCAACTCTGCTTCTGAACCTGAAAAAAACCACAGGTCCTCTAACATCCAATGCTTGTCAGTTAAGATGAGAAACGTGTGAGCTTCGTGACCGATGTAGTTCATTTGAGCAGAAAAGTGACTGCCCTTACCTGCAACGATGTCTGGCTTGAGGGAAGACTCAGAGCCTGGGATTTAACTCCATTTCTGAAGTGAAACACACAGCAGAGCTCTCATCCATTGATCACACTCTGCTTTAGAGCAAGAAGCATGCTCTTGCTTTCTAGGGTCTCTAATAAAGCAGGAAACCTGAGTGTGCTCAGAACAAAATAACGGTGTTTCCTACACATATTGAACATATCTAGTATAACTCTGCTTCTAAAACTGAAACAAACCACAGGTCCTCTAACATCCAATGCATGTCAGGTAAAATCCGAAATGTGTGAGCTTCGTGAATGATGTAGTTCGTTTTAGCTGTAAAGTAACTGCCCTTACCTGAAATGAAGTCTTGATTTTAGGAAAACTCAGAGCCTGGGATTTAACTCCTTTTCTGAAGTCAAACACACAGCAGAGTTCTCATCCATGTATCACACTCTGCTTTAGAGCAAGAAGCACGCTCTTGCTTTCTAGAGTCTCTAAGACAGCAGGAAACGTGAGTGTGCTGAGAAAAAAAGAACGGTGTTTCCCACACATACGGACCATATCTAGTCCAAATCTGCTTCTGAAACTGATACAAAGCACTGGTCCTCTAACATCCAATGCTTGTCAGTTAAGATGAGAAACGTGTGAGCTTCGTGAACGATGTAGTTCGTTTGAGTAGAAAATTGACTGCCCTTACCTGAAACAAAGTCTGGCTTGTAGGAAGACTCAGAGCCTGGGATTTAACTCCATTTCTGAAGGGAAACACAGCATAGTTCTCATCCATGGATCACACTCTGCTTTATAGCAAGAAGCATGTTCTTGCTTTCTAGAGTCTCTAAGACAGCAGGAAACGTGAGTGTGCTGAGAAAAAAAGAACGGTGTTTCCTACACATACGGACCATATCTAGTCCAAATCTGCTTCTGAAACTGATACAAAGCACTGGTCTTCTAACATCCAATGCTTGTCAGTTAAGATGAGAAATGTGTGAGTTTCGTGAACGATGTAGTTCCTTTGAGCTATAAAGAAACTGCCCTTACATGAAAGGAAGTCTTGCTTGTAGGAAGACTCAGAGCCTGGGATTTAACTCCATTTCTGAAGTGAAACACACAGCAGAGTTCTCATCTATTGATCACACTCTGCTTTAGAGCAAGAAGTTCGCTCTTGCTTTCTAGATTCTCTAATATAGGAGGAAATCGGAGTGTGCCGAGAACAAAAGAACGTTGTTTCCTACACATACGGACCATATCTAGTCCAACTCTGCTTCTGAAACTGATACAAAGCACTGGTCCTCTAACATCCAATGCTTGTCAGTTAAGATGAGAATCGTGTGAGCTTCGTGACTGATGTAGTTCGTTTGAGCTGAAAAATGACTGCCCTTACCTGAAACGATGTCTGGCTTGAGGGAAGACTCAGAGCCTGGGATTTAACTCCATTTCTGAAGTGAAACACACAGCAGAGCTCTCATCCATGGATCACACTCTGCTTTAGAGCAAGAAGCACGCTCTTGCTTTCTAGAGGCTCCAAGACAGCATGAAACGTGAGTGTGCTGGGAACAAAAGAATGATGTTGCCTACACATACGGACCATATGTAGTCCAAATCTGCTTCTGAAGCTGATACAAAGCACTGGTCCTCTAACATCCAATGCTTGTCTGTTAAGATGAGAAACGTGTGAGCTTCGTGAACGATGTAGTTCATTTGAGCTGAAAAGTGACTGCACTTACCTGAAAGGAAGTATTGCTTGTAGTAAGAAACAGAGACTGGGATTTAACTCCATTTTTGAAGGGAAACACACAACATTGTTCTCATCCATGGATCACACTCTGCTTTAGAGCAAGAAGCATGCTCTTGCTTTCTAGGGTCGCTAATACAGCAGGAAACCTGAGTGTGCTCAGAACAAAATAACGGAGTTTCCTACACATATGGAACATATCTAGTATAACTCTGCTTCTGAAACTGAAACAAACCACAGGTCCTCTAACATCCAATGCATGTCAGGTAAAATCCGAAATGTGTGAGCTTCGGGAATGATGTAGTTCGTTTTAGCTGTAAAGTAACTGCCCTTACCTGAAATGAAGTCTTGAATTTAGGAAGACTCAGAGCCTGGGATTTAACTCCTTTTCTGAAGTCAAACACAAAGCAGAGTTCTCATCCATGGATCACACTCTGCTTTAGAGCAAGAAGCACGCTCTTGCTTTCTAGAGTCTCTAAGAAAGCAGGAAACGTGAGTGTGCTGAGAAAAAAAGAACGGTGTTTCCTACACATACGGACCATATCTAGTCCAAATCTGCTTCTGAAACTGATACAAAGCACTGGTCTTCTAACATCCAATGCTTGTCAGTTAAGATGAGAAATGTGTGAGTTTTGTGAACGATGGAGTTCCTTTGAGCTATAAAGAAACTGCCCTTACATGAAAGGAAGTCTTGCTTGTAGGAAGACTCAGAGCCTGGGATTTAACTCCATTTCTGAAGTGAAACACACAACAGAGTTCTCATCTATTGATCACACTCTGCTTTAGAGCAAGAAGCTCGCTCTTGCTTTCTAGATCCTCTAATATAGGAGGAAATCGGAATGTGCCGAGAACAAAAGAACGGTGTTTCCTACACATACGGACCATATCTAGTACAACTCTGCTTCTGAAACTGATACAAAGCACTTGTCCTCTAACATCCAATGCTTGTCAGTTAAGATGAGAATCGTGTGAGCTTCGTGACTGATGTAGTTCGTTTGAGCTGAAAAATGACTGCCCTTACCTGAAACGAAGTCTTGCTTGTAGTAAGACACAGAGCCTGGGATTTAACTCCATTTCTGAAGGGAAACACACAGCATAGTTCTCATCCATGGATCACACTCTGCTTTAGAGCAAGAAGCATGCTCTTTCTCTCTAGATTCTCTAACATAGCAGGAAACCTGAGTGTGCTCAGAACAAAATAACGGTGTTTCCTACACATATTGAACATATCTAGTATAACTCTGCTTCTGAAACTGAAACAAACCACAGGTCCTCTAACATCCAATGCATGTCAGGTAAAATCCGAAATGTGTGAGCTTTGTGAATGATGTAGTTCGTTTTAGCTGTAAAGTAACTGCCCTTACCTGAAATGAAGTCTTGATTTTAGGAAAACTCAGAGCCTGGGATTTAACTCCTTTTCTGAAGTCAAACACACAGCAGAGTTCTCATCCATGGATCACACTCTGCTTTAGAGCAAGAAGCACGCTCTTGCTTTCTAGAGTCTCTAAGACAGCAGGAAACGTGAGTGTGCTGAGAAAAAAAGAACGGTGTTTCCTACACATACGGACCATATCTAGTCCAAATCTGCTTCTGAAACTGATACAAAGCACTGGTCCTCTAACATCCAATGCTTGTCAGTTAAGATGAGAAACGTGTGAGCTTCGTGAACGATGTAGTTCGTTTGAGTAGAAAATTGACTGCCCTTACCTGAAACAAAGTCTGGCTTGTAGGAAGACTCAGAGCCTGGGATTTAACTCCATTTCTGAAGGGAAACAAAGCATAGTTCTCATCCATGGATCACACTCTGCTTTAGAGCAAGAAGCATGTTCTTGCTTTCTAGGGTCTCTAATACAGCAGGAAACCTGAGTGTGCTCAGAACAAAATAACGGTGTTTCCTACACATATGGAACATATCTAGTATAACTCTGCTTCTGAAACTGAAACAAACCACAGGTCCTCTAACCTCCAATGCATGTCAGGTAAAATCCGAAATGTGTGAGCTTCGTGAATGATGTAGTTCGTTTTAGCTGTAAAGTAACTGCCCTTACCTGAAGTGAAGTCTTGATTTTAGGAAGACTCAGAGCCTGGGATATAACTCCTTTTCTGAAGTCAAACACACAGCAGAGTTCTCATCCATGGATCACACTCTGCTTTAGAGCAAGAAGCACACTCTTGCTTTCTAGAGTCTCTAAGACAGCAGGAAACGTGAGTGTGCTGAGAAAAAAAGAACGGTGTTTCCTACACATACGGACCATATCTAGTCCAAATCTGCTTCTGAAACTGATACAAAGCACTGGTCTTCTAACATCCAATGCTTGTCAGTTAAGATGAGAAATGTGTGAGTTTCGTGAACGATGTAGTTCCTTTGAGCTATAAAGAAACTGCCCTTACATGAAAGGAAGTCTTGCTTGTAGGAAGACTCAGAGCCTGGGATTTAACTCCATTTCTGAAGTGAAACACACAGCAGAGTTCTCATCTATTGATCACACTCTGCTTTAGAGCAAGAAGCTCGCTCTTGCTTTCTAGATTCAATAATATAGGAGGAAATCGGAGTGTGCCGAGAACAAAAGAACGTTGTTTCCTACACATACGGACCATATCTAGTCCAACTCTGCTTCTGAAACTGATACAAAGCACTGGTCCTCTAACATCCAATGCTTGTCAGTTAAGATGAGAATCGTGTGAGCTTCGTGACTGATGTAGTTCGTTTGAGCTGAAAAATGACTGCCCTTACCTGAAACGATGTCTGGCTTGAGGGAAGACTCAGAGCCTGGGATTTAACTCCATTTCTGAAGTGAAACACACAGCAGAGCTCTCATCCATTGATCACACTCTGCTTTAGAGCAAGAAGCACGCTCTTGCTTTCTAGAGGCTCCAAGACACCATGAAACGTGAGTGTGCTGGGAACAAAAGAATGATGTTGCCTACACATATGGACCATATGTAGTCCAAATCTGCTTCTGAAGCTGATACAAAGCACTGGTCCTCTAACATCCAATGCTTGTCTGTTAAGATGAGAAACGTGTGAGCTTCGTGAACGATGTAGTTCATTTGAGCTGAAAAGTGACTGCCCTTACCTGAAACGAAGTATTGCTTGTAGTAAGAAACAGAGACTGGGATTTAACTCCATTTTTGAAGGGAAACACACAACATTGTTCTCATCCATGGATCACACTCTGCTTTAGAGCAAGAAGCATGCTCTTGCTTTCTAGGGTCGCTAATACCGCAGGAAACCTGAGTGTGCTCAGAACAAAATAACGGAGTTTCCTACACATATGGAACATATCTAGTATAACTCTGCTTCTGAAACTGAAACAAACCACAGGTCCTCTAACATCCAATGCATGTCAGGTAAAATCCGAAATGTGTGAGCTTCGTGAATGATGTAGTTCGTTTTAGCTGTAAAGTAACTGCCCTTACCTGAAATGAAGTCTTGAATTTAGGAAGACTCAGAGCCTGGGATTTAACTCCTTTTCTGAAGTCAAACACACAGCAGAGTTCTCATCCATGGATCACACTCTGCTTTAGAGCAAGAAGCACGCACTTGCTTTCTAGAGTCTCTAAGAAAGCAGGAAACGTGAGTGTGCTGAGAAAAAAAGAACGGTGTTTCCTACACATACGGACCATATCTAGTCCAAATCTGCTTCTGAAACTGATACAAAGCACTGGTCTTCTAACATCCAATGCTTGTCAGTTAAGATGAGAAATGTGTGAGTTTCGTGAACGATGTAGTTCCTTTGAGCTATAAAGAAACTGCCCTTACATGAAAGGAAGTCTTGCTTGTAGGAAGACTCAGAGCCTGGGATTTAACTCCATTTCTGAAGTGAAACACACAGCAGAGTTCTGATCTATTGATCACACTCTGCTTTAGAGCAAGAAGCTCGCTCTTGCTTTCTAGATTCTCTAATATAGGAGGAAATCGGAGTGTGCCGAGAACAAAAGAACGTTGTTTCCTACACATACGGACCATAGCTAGTTCAACTCTGCTTCTGAACCTGAAAAAAACCACAGGTCCTCTAACATCCAATGCTTGTCAGTTAAGATGAGAATCGTGTGAGCTTCGTGACTGATGTAGTTCGTTTGAGCTGAAAAATGACTGCCCTTACCTGAAACGAAGTCTTGCTTGTAGTAAGACACAGAGCCTGGGATTTAACTCCATTTCTGAAGGGAAACACACAGCATAGTTCTCATCCATGGATCACACTCTGCTTTAGAGCAAGAAGCATGCTCTTTCTCTCTAGATTCTCTAACATAGCAGGAAACCTGAGTGTGCTCAGAACAAAATAACGGTGTTTCCTACACATATTGAACATATCTAGTATAACTCTGCTTCTGAAACTGAAACAAACCACAGGTCCTCTAACATCCAATGCATGTCAGGTAAAATCCGAAATGTGTGAGATTCGTGAATGATGTAGTTCGTTTTAGCTGTAAAGTAACTGCCCTTACCTGAAATGAAGTCTTGATTTTAGGAAAACTCAGAGCCTGGGATTTAACTCCTTTTCTGAAGTCAAACACACAGCAGAGTTCTCATCCATGGATCACACTCTGCTTTAGAGCAAGAAGCACGCTCTTGCTTTCTAGAGTCTCTAAGACAGCAGGAAACGTGAGTGTGCTGAGAAAAAAAGAACGGTGTTTCCTACACATACGGACCATATCTAGTCCAAATCTGCTTCTGAAACTGATACAAAGCACTGGTCCTCTAACATCCAATGCTTGTCAGTTAAGATGAGAAACGTGTGAGCTTCGTGAACGATGTAGTTCGTTTGAGTAGAAAATTGACTGCCCTTACCTGAAACAAAGTCTGGCTTGTAGGAAGACTCAGAGCCTGGGATTTAACTCCATTTCTGAAGGGAAACAAAGCATAGTTCTCATCCATGGATCACACTCTGCTTTAGAGCAAGAAGCATGTTCTTGCTTTCTAGGGTCTCTAATACAGCAGGAAACCTGAGTGTGCTCAGAACAAAATAACGGTGTTTCCTACACATATGGAACATATCTAGTATAACTCTGCTTCTGAAACTGAAACAAACCACAGGTCCTCTAACCTCCAATGCATGTCAGGTAAAATCCGAAATGTGTGAGCTTCGTGAATGATGTAGTTCGTTTTAGCTGTAAAGTAACTGCCCTTACCTGAAGTGAAGTCTTGATTTTAGGAAGACTCAGAGCCTGGGATATAACTCCTTTTCTGAAGTCAAACACACAGCAGAGTTCTCATCCATGGATCACACTCTGCTTTAGAGCAAGAAGCACGCTCTTGCTTTCTAGAGTCTCTAAGACAGCAGAAAACGTGAGTGTGCTGAGAAAAAAAGAACGGTGTTTCCTACACATACGGACCATATCTAGTCCAAATCTGCTTCTGAAACTGATACAAAGCACTGGTCTTCTAACATCCAATGCTTGTCAGTTAAGATGAGAAATGTGTGAGTTTCGTGAACGATGTAGTTCCTTTGAGCTATAAAGAAACTGCCCTTACATGAAAGGAAGTCTTGCTTGTAGGAAGACTCAGAGCCTGGGATTTAACTCCATTTCTGAAGTGAAACACACAGCAGAGTTCTCATCTATTGATCACACTCTGCTTTAGAGCAAGAAGCTCGCTCTTGCTTTCTAGATTCAATAATATAGGAGGAAATCGGAGTGTGCCGAGAACAAAAGAACGTTGTTTCCTACACATACGGACCATATCTAGTCCAACTCTGCTTCTGAAACTGATACAAAGCACTGGTCCTCTAACATCCAATGCTTGTCAGTTAAGATGAGAATCGTGTGAGCTTCGTGACTGATGTAGTTCGTTTGAGCTGAAAAATGACTGCCCTTACCTGAAACGATGTCTGGCTTGAGGGAAGACTCAGAGCCTGGGATTTAACTCCATTTCTGAAGTGAAACACACAGCAGAGCTCTCATCCATTGATCACACTCTGCTTTAGAGCAAGAAGCACGCTCTTGCTTTCTAGAGGCTCCAAGACACCATGAAACGTGAGTGTGCTGGGAACAAAAGAATGATGTTGCCTACACATACGGACCATATGTAGTCCAAATCTGCTTCTGAAGCTGATACAAAGCACTGGTCCTCTAACATCCAATGCTTGTCTGTTAAGATGAGAAACGTGTGAGCTTCGTGAACGATGTAGTTCATTTGAGCTGAAAAGTGACTGCCCTTACCTGAAACGAAGTATTGCTTGTAGTAAGAAACAGAGCCTGGGATTTAACTCCATTTCTGAAGGGAAACACACAGCATTGTTCTCATCCATTGATCACACTCTGCTTTAGAGCAAGAAGCATGCTCTTGCTTTCTAGGGTCTCTAATAAAGCAGGAAACGTGAGTGTGCTCAGAACAAAATAACGGTGTTTCCTACACATATGGAACATATCTAGTATAACTCTGCTTCTGAAACTGAAACAAACCACAGGTCCTCTAACCTCCAATGCATGTCAGGTAAAATCCGAAATGTGTGAGCTTCGTGAATGATGTAGTTCGTTTTAGCTGTAAAGTAACTGCCCTTACCTGAAATGAAGTCTTGATTTTAGGAAGACTCAGAGCCTGGGATTTAACTCCTTTTCTGAAGTCAAACACACAGCAGAGTTCTCATCCATGGATCACACTCTGCTTTAGAGCAAGAAGCACGCTCTTGCTTTCTAGAGTCTCTAAGACAGCAGGAAACGTGAGTGTGCTGAGAAAAAAAGAACGGTGTTTCCTACACATACGGACCATATCTAGTCCAACTCTGCTTCTTAAACTGATACAAAGCACTGGTCTTCTAACATCCAATGCTTGTCAGTTAAGATGAGAAATGTGTGAGTTTCGTGAACGATGTAGTTCCTTTGAGCTATGAAGAAACTGCCCTTACATGAAAGGAAGTCTTGCTTGTAGGAAGACTCAGAGCCTGGGATTTAACTCCATTTCTGAAGTGAAACACACAGCAGAGTTCTCATCTATTGATCACACTCTGCTTTAGAGCAAGAAGCTCGCTCTTGCTTTCTAGATTCTCTAATATAGGAGGAAATCGGAGTGTGCCGAGAACAAAAGAACGGTGTTTCCTACACATACGGACCATATCTAGTCCAACTCTGCTTCTGAAACTGATACAAAGCATTGGTCCTCTAACATCCAATGCTTGTCAGTTAAGATGAGAATCGTGTGAGCTTCGTGACTGATGTAGTTCGTTTGAGCTGAAAAATGACTGCCCTTACCTGAAACGAAGTCTTGCTTGTAGTAAGACACAGAGCCTGGGATTTAACTCCATTTCTGAAGGGAAACACACAGCATAGTTCTCATCCATGGATCACACTCTGCTTTAGAGCAAGAAGCATGTTCTTGCTTTCTAGGGTCTCTAATACAGCAGGAAACCTGAGTGTGCTCAGAACAAAATAACGGTGTTTCCTACACATATGGAACAGATCTAGTATAACTCTGCTTCTGAAACTGAAACAAACCACAGGTCCTCTAACATCCAATGCATGTCAGGTAAAATCCGAAATGTGTGAGCTTCGTGAATGATGTAGTTCGTTTTAGCTGTAAAGTAACTGACCTTACCTGAAATGAAGTCTTGATTTTAGGAAGACTCAGAGCCTGGGATTTAACTCCATTTCTGAAGTGAAACACACAGCAGAGTTCTGATCCATTGATCACACTCTGCTTTAGAGCAAGAAGCTAGCTCTTGCTTTCTAGATTCTCTAATACAGGAGGAAATCTGAGTGTGCCCAGAAAAAAAGAACGTTGTTTCCTACACATACGGACCATATCTAGTCCAACTCTGCTTCTGAAACTGATACAAAGCACTGGTCCTCTAACATCCAATGCTTGTCAGTTAAGATGAGAATCGTGTGAGCTTCGTGACTGATGTAGTTCCTTTGAGCTATAAAGAAACTGCCCTTACATGAAAGGAAGTCTTGCTTGTAGGAAGACTCAGAGCCTGGGATTTAACTCCATTTCTGAAGTGAAACACACAGCAGAGTTCTCATCTATTGATCACACTCTGCTTTAGAGCAAGAAGCTCGCTCTTGCTTTCTAGATTCTCTAATATAGGAGGAAATCGGAGTGTGCCGAGAACAAAAGAACGGTGTTTCCTACACATACGGACCATATCTAGTCCAACTCTGCTTCTGAAACTGATACAAAGCATTGTTCCTCTAACATCCAATGCTTGTCAGTTAAGATGAGAATCGTGTGAGCTTCGTGACTGATGTAGTTCGTTTGAGCTGAAAAATGACTGCCCTTACCTGAAACGAAGTCTTGCTTGTAGTAAGACACAGAGCCTGGGATTTAACTCCATTTCTGAAGGGAAACACACAGCATAGTTCTCATCCATGGATCACACTCTGCTTTAGAGCAAGAAGCATGTTCTTGCTTTCTAGGGTCTCTAATACAGCAGGAAACCTGAGTGTGCTCAGAACAAAATAACGGTGTTTCCTACACATATGGAACAGATCTAGTATAACTCTGCTTCTGAAACTGAAACAAACCACAGGTCCTCTAACATCCAATGCATGTCAGGTAAAATCCGAAATGTGTGAGCTTCGTGAATGATGTAGTTCGTTTTAGCTGTAAAGTAACTGACCTTACCTGAAATGAAGTCTTGATTTTAGGAAGACTCAGAGCCTGGGATTTAACTCCATTTCTGAAGTGAAACACACAGCAGAGTTCTGATCCATTGATCACACTCTGCTTTAGAGCAAGAAGCTAGCTCTTGCTTTCTAGATTCTCTAATACAGGAGGAAATCTGAGTGTGCCCAGAAAAAAAGAACGTTGTTTCCTACACATACGGACCATATCTAGTCCAACTCTGCTTCTGAAACTGATACAAAGCACTGGTCCTCTAACATCCAATGCTTGTCAGTTAAGATGAGAATCGTGTGAGCTTCGTGACTGATGTAGTTCCTTTGAGCTATAAAGAAACTGCCCTTACATGAAAGGAAGTCTTGCTTGTAGGAAGACTCAGAGCCTGGGATTTAACTCCATTTCTGAAGTGAAACACACAGCAGAGTTCTCATCTATTGATCACACTCTGCTTTAGAGCAAGAAGCTCGCTCTTGCTTTCTAGATTCTCTAATATAGGAGGAAATCTGAGTGTGCCGAGAACAAAAGAACGGTGTTTCCTACACATACGGACCATATCTAGTCCAACTCTGCTTCTGAAACTGATACAAAGCACTGGTCCTCTAACATCCAATGCTTGTCAGTTAAGATGAGAAACGTGTGAGCTTCGTGACCGATGTAGTTCATTTGAGCAGAAAAGTGACTGCCCTTACCTGAAACGATGTCTGGCTTGAGGGAAGACTCAGAGCCTGGGATTTAACTCCATTTCTGAAGTGAAACACACAGCAGAGCTCTCATCCATTGATCACACTCTGCTTTAGAGCAAGAAGCACGCTCTTGCTTTCTAGAGGCTCCAAGACACCATGAAACGTGAGTGTGCTGGGAACAAAAGAATGATGTTGCCTACACATACGGACCATATGTAGTCCAAATCTGCTTCTGAAGCTGATACAAAGCACTGGTCCTCTAACATCCAATGCTTGTCTGTTAAGATGAGAAACGTGTGAGCTTCGTGAACGATGTAGTTCATTTGAGCTGAAAAGTGACTGCCCTTACCTGAAACGAAGTATTGCTTGTAGTAAGAAACAGAGCCTGGGATTTAACTCCATTTCTGAAGGGAAACACACAGCATTGTTCTCATCCATGGATCACACTCTGCTTTAGAGCAAGAAGCATGCTCTTGCTTTCTAGGTTCTCTAATAAAGCAGGAAACCTGAGTATGCTCAGAACAAAATAACGGTGTTTCCTACACATATTGAACATATCTAGTATAACTCTGCTTCTGAAACTGAAACAAACCACAGGTCCTCTAACATCCAAAGCATGTCAGGTAAAATCCGAAATGTGTGAGCTTCGTGAATGATGTAGTTCGTTTTAGCTGTAAAGTAACTGCCCTTACCTGAAATGAAGTCTTGATTTTAGGAAGACTCAGAGCCTGGGATTTAACTCCTTTTCTGAAGTCAAACACACAGCAGAGTTCTCATCCATGGATCACACTCTGCTTTAGAGCAAGAAGCACGCACTTGCTTTCTAGAGTCTCTAAGACAGCAGGAAACATGAGTGTGCTGAGAAAAAAATAACGGTGGTTCCTACACATACGGACCATATCTAGTCCAAATCTGCTTCTGAAACTGATATAAAGCACTGGTCATCTAACATCCAATGCTTGTCAGTTAAGATGAGAAACGTGTGAGCTTCGTGAACGATGTAGTTCGTTTGAGTAGAAAATTGACTGCCCTTACCTGAAACAAAGTCTGGCTTGTAGGAAGACTCAGAGCCTGGGATTTAACTCCATTTCTGAAGGGAAACACAGCATAGTTCTCATCCATGGATCACACTCTGCTTTAGAGCAAGAAGCATGTTCTTGCTTTCTAGGGTCTCTAATACAGCAGGAAACCTGAGTGTGCTCAGAACAAAATAACGGTGTTTCCTACACATATGGAACAGATCTAGTATAACTCTGCTTCTGAAACTGAAACAAACCACAGGTCCTCTAACATCCAATGCATGTCAGGTAAAATCCGAAATGTGTGAGCTTCGTGAATGATGTAGTTCGTTTTAGCTGTAAAGTAACTGCCCTTACCTGAAATGAAGTCTTGATTTTAGGAAGACTCAGAGCCTGGGATTTAACTCCTTTTCTGAAGTGAAACACACAGCAGAGTTCTCATCCATGGATCACACTCTGCTTTAGAGCAAGAAGCTCGCTCTTGCTTTCTAGATTCTCTAATATAGGAGGAAATCGGAGTGTGCCGAGAACAAAAGAACGGTGTTTCCTACACATACGGACCATATCTAGTCCAACTCTGCTTCTGAAACTGATACAAAGCATTGGTCCTCTAACATCCAATGCTTGTCAGTTAAGATGAGAATCGTGTGAGCTTCGTGACTGATGTAGTTCGTTTGAGCTGAAAAATGACTGCCCTTACCTGAAACGAAGTCTTGCTTGTAGTAAGACACAGAGCCTGGGATTTAACTCCATTTCTGAAGGGAAACACACAGCATAGTTCTCATCCATGGATCACACTCTGCTTTAGAGCAAGAAGCATGCTCTTTCTCTCTAGATTCTCTAACATAGCAGGAAACCTGAGTGTGCTCAGAACAAAATAACGGTGTTTCCTACACATATGGAACATATCGAGTATAACTCTGCTTCTGAAACTGAAACAAACCACAGGTCCTCTACCATCCAATGCATGTCAGGTAAGATCCGAAATGTGTGAGCTTCGTGAATGATGTAGTTCGTTTTAGCTGTAAAGTAAATGTCCTTACCTGAAATGAAGTCTTGATTTTAGGAAGACTCAGAGCCTGGGATTTAACTCCATTTCTGAAGTGAAACACACAGCAGAGTTCTCATCCATTGATCACACTCTGCTTTAGAGCAAGAAGCACGCTCTTGCTTTCTAGAGGCTCCAAGACAGCATGAAACGTGAGTGTGCTGGGAACAAAAGAATGATGTTGCCTACACATACGGACCATATGTAGTCCAAATCTGCTTCTGAAGCTGATACAAAGCACTGGTCCTCTAACATCCAATGCTTGTCTGTTAAGATGAGAAACATGTGAGCTTCGTGAACGATGTAGTTCCTTTGAGCTGAAAAGTGACTGCCGTTACCTGAAACGAAGTATTGCTTGTAGTAAGAAACAGAGCCTGTGATTTAACTCCATTTCTGTAGGGAAACACACAGCATTGTTCTCATCCATGGATCACACTCTGCTTTAGAGCAAGAAGCATGCTCTTGCTTTCTAGGGTCTCTAATAATGCAGGAAACCTGAGTGTGCTCAGAACAAAATAACGGTGTTTCCTACACATATGGAACATATCGAGTATAACTCTGCTTCTGAAACTGAAACAAACCACAGGTCCTCTACCATCCAATGCATGTCAGGTAAGATCCGAAATGTGTGAGCTTCGTGAATGATGTAGTTCGTTTTAGCTGTAAAGTAACTGCCCTTACCTGAAATGAAGTCTTGATTTTAGGAAGACTCAGAGACTGGGATTTAACTCCTTTTCTGAAGTCAAACACACAGCAGAGTTCTCATCCATTGATCACACTCTGCTTTAGAGCAAGAAGCACGCTCTTGCTTTCTATAGTCTCTAAGACAGCAGGAAACGTGAGTGTGCTGAGAAAAAAAGAACGGTGTTTCCTACACATACGGACCATATCTAGTCCAAATCTGCTTCTGAAACTGATACAAAGCACTGGTCCTCTAACATCCAATGCTTGTCAGTTAAGATGAGAAACGTGTGAGCTTCGTGAACGATGTAGTTCGTTTGAGTAGAAAAGTGACTGCCCTTACCTGAAACGAAGTCTTGCTTGTAGGAAGACTGAGAGCCTGGGATTTAACTCCATTTCTGAAGTGAAACACACCGCTGTGTTCCCATCCATTGTTCACACTCTGCTTTAGAACAAGAAGCATGCTCTTGCTTTCTAGAGTCTCTAAGACAGCAGGAAACGTGAGTGTGCTGAGAACAAAAGAATGATGTTGCCTACACATACGGACAATATGTAGTCCAAAACTGCTTCTGAAACTGATACAAAGCACTGGTCCTCTAACATCCAATGCTTGTCAGTTAAGATGAGAAACGTGTGAGTTTCGTGAACGATGTAGTTCCTTTCAGCTATAAAGAAACTGCCCTTACATGAAAGGAAGTCTTGCTTGTAGGAAGACTCAGAGCCTGGGATTTAACTCCATTTCTGAAGTGAAACACACAGCATAGTTCTCATCCATGTATCACACTCTGCTTTAGAGCAAGAAGCTCGCTCTTGCTTTCTAGATTCTCTAATACAGGAGGAAATCTGAGTGTGCCCAGAACAAAAGAACGTTGTTTCCTACACATACGGACCATATCTAGTCCAACTCTGCTTCTGAAACTGATACAAACCACTGGTCCTCTAACATCCAATGCTTGTCAGTTAAGATGAGAATCGTGTGAGCTTCGTGACTGATTTAGTTCGTTTGAGCTGAAAAATGACTGCCCTTACCTGAAACGAAGTCTTGCTTGTAGTAAGACACAGAGCCTGGGATTTAACTCCATTTCTGAAGGGAAATATACAGCATAGTTCTCTTCCATGGATCACACTCTGCTTTAGAGCAAGAAGCATGCGCTTTCTCTCTAGATTCTCTAATATAACAGGAAACCTGAGTGTGCTCAGAACACAAGAATGGTGTTTACTAAACTTACGGACCATATCTAGTTCAACTCTGATTCTGAACCTGAAAAAAACCACAGGTCCTCTAACATCCAATGCTTGTCAGTTAAGATGAGAAACGTGTGAGCGTCTTGAAGGATGTAGTTCGTTTGAGCTGAAAAGTGACTGCCCTTACCTGAAACGAAGTATTGCTTGTAGTAAGAAACAGAGCCTGGGATTTAACTCCATTTCTGAAGGGAAACACAGCATAGTTCTCATCCATGGACCACACTCTGCTTTAGAGCAAGAAGCATGCTCTTGCTTTCTAGGGTCTCTAATACAGCAGGAAACCTGAGTGTACTCAGAACAAAATAACGGTGTTTCCTACACATATGGAACATATCTAGTATAACTCTGCTTCTAAAACTGAAACAAACCACAGGTCCTCTAACATCCAATGCATGTCAGGTATGATCCGAAATGTCTGAGCTTCGTGAATGATGTAGTTCGTTTTAGCTGTAAAGTAACTGCCCTTACCTGAAATGAAGTCTTGATGTAGGAAGACTCAGAGCCTGGGATTTAACTCCATTTCTAAGGTGAAACACACAGCAGAGTTCTCATCCATTGATCACATTCTGCTTTAGAGCAAGAAGCACGCTCTTGCTTTCTAGAGACTCAAAGACAGCATGAAACGTGAGTGTGCTGAGAACAAAAGAATGATGTTGCCTACACATACGGACAATATGCAGTCCAAATCTGCTTCTGAAGCTGATACAAAGAACTGGTCCAATAACATCCAATGCTTGTCAGTTAAGATGAGAAACGTTTGAGCTTCGTGAATGATGTAGTTCTTTTGAGCTGAAAAGTGACTGCCCTTACCTGAAATGAATTCTTGCTTGTAGGAAGACACAGAGCCTGGGATTTAACTCCATTTCTGAAGGGAAACACACAGCAGAGTTCTCATCCATGGATCACACTCTGCTTTAGAGCAAGAGGCAAGCTCTTGCTTTCTAGATTCTCTAAGACAGCATGAAACGTGTGTGTGCTGAGAACAAAAGAACGATGTTGCCTACACATACGGACCATATGGAGTCCAAATCTGCTTCTAAAACTGATACAAAGCACTGGTGCTCTAACATCCAATGCTTGTCAGTTAAGATGAGAAACGTGTGAGTTTCGTGAATGATGTAGTTCCTTTGAGCTA
This sequence comes from Onychomys leucogaster, assembly GCA_949786385.1. Lineage (NCBI taxonomy): Eukaryota > Metazoa > Chordata > Mammalia > Rodentia > Cricetidae > Onychomys > Onychomys leucogaster. The sequence continues at coordinate 2,172,596 of CATKUP010000069.1, forward strand.
TAAAGAAACTGCCCTTACATGAAAGGAAGTCTTGCTTGTAGGAAGACTCAGGGCCTGGGATTAAACTCCATTTGTGAAGTGAAACACACATCAGTGTTCTCATCCATTGATCACACTCTTATTTAGAACAAGAAGCACGCTCTTGCTTTCTAGAGACTTTAAGACAGCAGGAAATGTGAGTGTGCTGAGAACAAAAGAACGGTGTTTCCTACACATACGGACAACATCTAGTCCAAGACTGCTTCTGAAGCTGATACAAAGCACTGGTCCTCTAACATCCAATGATTGTCAGTTAAGATGAGAAACGTGTGAGCTTCATGAATGATATAGTTCGTTTGAGCTGAAAAGTGACTGCCCTTACCTGAAACGAAGTCTAGCTTGTAGTAAGAAAGAGAGCCTGGGATTTAACTCCATTTCTGAAGGGAAACACACAGCAGAGTTCTCATCCATGGATCACACTCTGCTTTGGAGCGAGAAGCACACTCTTCCTTTCTAGAGTCTCTAATACTGCAGGAAATCTGAATGTGCCCAGAACAAAACAACGGTTTTTCGTACACATACGGACCATATGTAGTGCAAATCTGCTTCTGAAACTGATGCAAAGCACTGGTCCTCTAACATCCAATGCTTGTCATTTAAGATGAGAAACGTGTGAGTTCCTTGAAAGATGTAGTTCGTTTGAGCAGAAAAGTGACTGCCCTTACCTGAAACGAAGTCTTGCTTGTAGGAAGACATAGAGCCTGGGATTTAACTACTTTTCTGAAGGGAAACACACAGCATAGTTTTCATCCATGGATCACACTCTGCTTTAGAGCGAGAAGCACACTCTTGCTTTCTAGAGTCTCTAAGACAGCAGGAAATCTGAGTGTGCCCAGAACAAAAGAACGGAGTTTCCTACACATATGGACCATATCTAGTCCAAATCTGCTTCTGAAACTGATAAAAATCACTTACCCTCTAACTTCCAATGCTTGTCAGTTAAGATGAGAAACGTGTGAGCTCAGTTAACGATGTAGTTCGTTTGAGCAGAAAAGTGACTGCCCTTACCTGAAACGAAGTTTTGCTTGTAGGAAGACTCAGAGCCTGGGATTTAACTCCATTTCTGAAGGCAAACACACAGCATAGTTCTCATCAATGGATCACACTCTGCTTTAGAAAGAAGCACGCTCTTGCTTTCCAGAGTCTCTAAGACAGCAGGAAACGTGAGTGTGCTGAGAACAAAAGAACGTTGTTTCCTACACATACAGACCATATCTAGTCCAACTCTTCTTCTTAAACTGATACAAAGCACTGGTCCTCTAACATCCAATGCTTGTCAGTTAAGATGAGAAAAGTGTGAACTTCATGAACGATGTAGTTCGTTTGAGCTGAAAAGTGACTGCCCTTACCTGAAACGAAGTCTTGCTTGTAGGAAGACTCAGAGTCTGGGATTTAACTCCATTTCTGATGTGAAACACACAGCAGTGTTCTCATCCATGGATCACACTCTGCTTTAGAGCGAGAAGCACGCTCTTGCTTTCTAAAGTCTCTAAGACAGCAGGAAACGTGAGTGTGCTGAGAACAAAAGAACGGTGTTTCCTACACATAGGGACCATATCTAGTCCAACTCTGCTTCTGAAACAGATACAAAGCACTGGTCCTCTAACATCCAATGCTTGTCAGTTAAGATGAGAAACGTGTGAGCTTCGTGAACGATGTAGTTCCTTTGAGCTGAAAAGTGTCGGTCCTTACCTGAAACGAAGTCTTGCTTGTAGGGAGACATAGAGCATGGGATTTAACTCCATTTCTGAAGTGAAACACACAGCATAGTCTCATCCATGGATCACACTCTGTTTTAGAGCGAGAAGCACGCTCTTGCTTTCTAGAGTCTCTAAGACAGCAGGAAACGTGAGTGTGCCCAGAACAAAAGATCGGTGTTTCCTACACATATGGACCATATGTAGTCCAAATCTGCTTCTGAAACTGATACAAAGCACTAACCCTCTAACATCCAATTCTTGTCAGTTAAGATGAGAAACGTGTGAGCTTCGTGAACGATGTAGTTCGTTTGAGCACAAAAATGACTGCCCTTACCTGAAACGAAGTCTTGCTTGTAGGAAGACTCAGAGCCTGGGATTTAACTCCATTTCTGAAGGCAAACACATAGCATAGTTCTCATCCATGGATCACACTCTGCTTTAGAGCGAGAAGCACGCTCTTGCTTTCTACAGTCTCTAATACAGCAGGAAACGTGAGTGTGCTGAGAACAAAAGAACGGTGTTTCCTACACATACGGACCATATCTAGTCCAACTCTTCTTTTGAAAGTGACACAAAGCACTGGTCCTCTAACATCCAATGCTTGTCAGTTAAGATGAGAAACGGGTGAGTTCCGTGAACGATGTAGTTCGTTTGAGCTGAAAAGTGACTGCCCTTACCTGAAACGAAGTCTTGCTTGTAGGAAGACACAGAGCCTGGGATTTAACTCCATTTCTGAAGGGAAACACACAGCATAGTTTTCATCCATGGATCACACTCTGCTTTAGAGCGAGAAGCACACTCTTGCTTTCTAGAGTCTCTAAGAGTGCAGGAAATCTGAGTGTGCCCAGAACAAAACAACGGTGTTTCTTACACATATGGACCATATCTAGTCCAAATCTGCTTCTGAAACTGATACAAAGCACTGACCCTCAAACTGCCAATGCTTGTCAGTTAAGATGAGAAACGTGTGAGCTCAGTGAACGATGTAGTTCCTTTGAGCATAAAAGTGACTGCCCTTACCTGAAACGAAGTTTGCTTGTGGGAAGACTCAGAGCCTGGGATTTAACTCCATTTCTGAAGGGAAACACACAGCATAGTTCTCATCCATGGATCACACTCTGCTTTAGAGCGAGGAGCACACTCTTGCTTTCTAGAATCTCTAATACAGCAGGAAATCTGAGTGTGCCCAGAATAAAAGAACGGATTTCCTACACATACGGACTATATGTAGTCCAAAACTTCTTTTGAAGCTGATTGAATGCACTGGTCCTCTAAAATCTAATGCTTGTCAGTTAAGATGAGAAACGTGTGAGCTTCGTGAAAGATGTAGTTCGTTTGAGCAGAAAAGTGACTGCCCTCACCTGAAACGAAGTCTTGCTTGTAGGAAGACTCAGAGCCTGGGATTTAACTCCATTTCTGAAGTAAAACACACAGCATTTTCTCATCCATTGATCACACTCTGCTTTAGAACAAGAAGCACGCTCTTGCTTTCTAGATTCTCTAAGACAGCAGGAAACGTGAGTGTGCTGAGAACAATGTTTCCTACACATACTGACCATATCTAGTCCAACTCTGCTTCTTAAACTGATACAAAGCAGTGGTCCTCTAACATCCAATGCTTGTCAGTTAAGATGAGAAACGTGTGAGCTTCGTGAACGATGTAGTTCCTTTGAGCAGAAAACTGACTGCCCTTACATGAAACGAAGTGTTGCTTGTAGGGAGACTCAGAGCCTGGGATTTAACTCCTTTTCTGAAGGCAAACACACAGCATAGTTCTCATCCATGGATCACACTCTGCTTTAGAGCGAGAAGCACACTTTGCTTTCTAGAGTCTCTAATACAGCACGAAATCTGAGTGTGCTGACAACAAAAGAACGGTATTTCCTACACATACGGACTATATGAAGTCCAAAACTTCTTCTGAAACTGATTGAATGCACTGGTCTTCTAACATCTAATGCTTGTCAGTTAAGATGAGAAACGTGTGAGCTTCGTGAAAGATGTTGTTCGTTTGAGCAGAAAAGTGACTGCCCTCACCTGAAACGAAGTCTTGCTTGTAGGAAGACTCAGAGCCTGGTTTTTAACTCCATTTCTTAAGTAAAACACAAAGCAGTGTAATCATCCATTGATCACACTCTGCTTTAGAACAAGAAGCACGCTCTTGCTTTCTAGATTCTCTAAGAGAGCAAGAAACGTGATTTTGCTGAGAACAAAAGAACGGTGTTTCCTACACATACGGACTATATGTAGTCCAAAACTTCTTCTGAAACCGATTGAATGCACTGGTCCTCTAACATCTAATGCTGGTCAGTTAAGATGAGAAACATGTGAGCTTCGTGAACGATGTAGTTCGTTTGAGCAGAAAAGTGACTGCCCTTACCTGAAACGAAGTGTTGCTTGTAGGGAGACTCAGAGCCTTGGATTTAACTCCTTTTCTGAAGGGAAACACACAGCATAGTTTTCATCCATGGACCACACTCTGCTTTAGAGCGAGAAGCACGCTCTTGCTTTCTAAAATCTCTAAGACAGCAGGAAACTTGAGTGTGCTCCGACCAAAGAACGGTGTTTCCTACACATACGGACCATATCTAGTCCAACTCTGCTTCTGAAACTGGTACAAAGCACTGGTCCTCTAACATCCAATGCTTGTCAGTTAAGATGAGAAACGTGTGAGCTCAGTGAACGATGTAGTTCGTTTGAGCTGAAAAGTGACTGCCCTTACCTGAAAAGAAGTCTTGCTTGTAGGAAGACACAGAGCCTGGGATTTAACTCCATTTCTGAAGGGAAACACACAGCATAGTTCTCATCCATGGATCACACTCTGCTTTAGAGCGAGAAGAACACTCTTCCTTTCTAGAGTCTCTAAGACAGCAGGAAATCTGAGTGTGCCCAGAACAAAAGAACGGAGTTTCCTACACATATGGACCATATCTAGTCCAACTCTGCTTCTGAAACTGATACAAAGCACTGGTCCTCTAACATCCAATGCTTGTCTGTTAAGATGAGAAACGTGTGAGCTCCGTGAAAGATGTAGTTCGTTTGAGCTGAAAAGTGACTGCCCTTACCTGAAACGAAGTCTTGCTTGTAGGAAGACATAGAGCCTGGGATTTAACTACTTTTCTGAAGGGAAACACACAGCATAGTTTTCATCCATGGATCACACTCTGCTTTAGAGCGAGAAGTAAACACTTGCTTTCTAGAGTCTCTAAGAAAGCAGGAAATCTGAGTGTGCCCAGAACAAAAGAACGGTGTTTCCTACACATATGGACCATATCTAGTCCAAATCTGCTTCTGAAACTGATACAAAGCACTGACCCTCTAACTTCCAATGCTTGTCAGTTAAGATGAGAAACGTGTGAGCTCAGTTAACGATGTAGTTCGTTTGAGTAGAAAAGTGACTGCCCTTACCTGAAACGAAGTCTTGCTTGTAGGAAGACTCAGAGCCTGTGATTTAACTCCATTTCTGAAGGCAAACACATAGCATAGTTCTCATCCATGGATCGCACTCTGATTTAGAGCGAGAAGCACGCTCTTGCTTTCTAGAGTCTCTAAGACAGCAGGAAACGTGAGTGTGATGAGAACAAAAGAACGGTGTTTCCTACACATACGGACCATATCTAGTCCATCTCTTCTTCTGAAACTGAAAGAAAGCACTGGTCCTCTAACATCCAATGCTTGTCAGTTAAGTTGAGAAACGTGTGAGCTTCGTGAACGATGTAGTTCGTTTGAGCAGAAAAGTGACTGCCCTTACCTGAAACGAAGTCTTGCTTGTGGGAAGACTCACAGCCTGGGATTTAACTCCATTTCTGAAGTGAAACACACAGCAGAGTTCTCATCCTTTGATCACACTCTGCTTTAGAGCAAGAAGCATGCTCTTGCTCCCTAGATTCTCTAAGAGAGCAGGAAACGTGAGTGTGCTGAGAACAAAAGTACGGTGTTTCCTACACATATGGACCATATCTAGTCCAACTCTGCTTCTGAAACTGATACAAAGCACTGGTCCTCTAACATCCAATGCTTGTCTGTTAAGATGAGAAACGTGTGAGCTCCGTGAAAGATGTAGATCGTTTGAGCTGAAAAGTGACTGCCCTTACCTGAAACGAAGTCTTGCTTGTAGGAAGACATAGAGCCTGGGATTTAACTACTTTTCTGAAGGGAAACACACAGCATAGTTTTCATCCATGGATCACACTCTGCTTTAGAGCGAGAAGTAAACACTTGCTTTCTAGAGTCTCTAAGAAAGCAGGAAATCTGAGTGTGCCCAGAACAAAAGAACGGTGTTTCCTACACATATGGACCATATCTAGTCCAAATCTGCTTCTGAAACTGATACAAAGCACTGACCCTCTAACTTCCAATGCTTGTCAGTTAAGATGAGAAACGTGTGAGCTCAGTTAACGATGTAGTTCGTTTGAGTAGAAAAGTGACTGCCCTTACCTGAAACGAAGTCTTGCTTGTAGGAAGACTCAGAGCCTGTGATTTAACTCCATTTCTGAAGGCAAACACATAGCATAGTTCTCATCCATGGATCGCACTCTGATTTAGAGCGAGAAGCACGCTCTTGCTTTCTAGAGTCTCTAAGACAGCAGGAAACGTGAGTGTGATGAGAACAAAAGAACGGTGTTTCCTACACATACGGACCATATCTAGTCCATCTCTTCTTCTGAAACTGAAAGAAAGCACTGGTCCTCTAACATCCAATGCTTGTCAGTTAAGTTGAGAAACGTGTGAGCTTCGTGAACGATGTAGTTCGTTTGAGCAGAAAAGTGACTGCCCTTACCTGAAACGAAGTCTTGCTTGTGGGAAGACTCACAGCCTGGGATTTAACTCCATTTCTGAAGTGAAACACACAGCAGAGTTCTCATCCTTTGATCACACTCTGCTTTAGAGCAAGAAGCATGCTCTTGCTCCCTAGATTCTCTAAGAGAGCAGGAAACGTGAGTGTGCTGAGAACAAAAGTACGGTGTTTCCTACACAAACGGTCCATATCTAGTCCAACTCTGCTTCTGAAACTGATACAAAGCACTGGTCCTCTAACATCCAATGCTTGACAGTTAAGATGAGAAACGTGTGAGCTTCATGAACGATGTAGTTCGTTTGAGCTGAAAAGTGACTGCCCTTACCTGAAACGAAGTCTTGCTTGTAGTAAGACACAGAGCCAAGGATTTAACTCCATTTCTGAAAGGAAACACACAGCAGAGTTCTCATCCATGGATCACTCTCTGCTTTAGAGCGAGAAACATGCTCTTGCTTTCTCGGGTCTCCAATACAGCAGGAAACTTGAGTGTGCTCTGAACAAAATAACGGTGTTTCCTACACATATGGAACATATCTAGTATAACTCTGCTTCTGAAACTGAAACAAACAACAGGTCCTCTCACATCCAATGCTTGTCAGGTAAGATCCAAAATGTGTGAGCTTCGTGAATGATGTAGTTCGTTTGAGCTGTAAAGTAACTGCCCTTACCTGAAATGAAGTCTTGCTTGTAGGAAGACTCAGAGCCTGGGATTTAACTCCATTTCTAAGGTGAAACACACAGCAGAGTTCTCATCCATAGATCACACTCTGCTTTAGAGCAAGAAGCATGCTCTTGCTTTCTAGAGGCTCATAGACAGCATGAAACGTGAGTGTGCTGAGAACAAAAAAATGATGTTGCCTACACATACAGACCATATGTAGTCCAAATCTGCTTCTGAAGCTGATACAAAGCACTGGTCCTCTAACATCCAATGCTTGTCAGTTATGATGAGAAACGTGTGAGCTTCGTGAACGATGTAGTTCGTTTGAGCAGAAAAGTGACTGCCCTTACCTGAAACGAAGTCTTGCTTGTAGGAAGACTGAGAGCCTGGGATTTAACTCCATTTCTGAAGTGAAACACACAGCAGTGTTCTCATCCATTGTTCACACTCTGCTTTACAACAAGAAGCATGCTCTTGCTTTCTAGAGTCTCTAAGACAGCAGCCAACGTGAGTGTGCTGAGAACAAAAGAACGACGTTGCCTACACATATGGACAATATGTAGTCCAACTCTGCTCTGAAGCTGATACAAAGCACTGTTCCTCTAACATCCAATGCATGTCAGTTAAGATGAGAAACGTGTGAGTTTCGTGAACGATGTAGTTCCTTTGAGGTATAAAGAAACTGCCCTTACATGCAAGGAAGTCTTGCTTGTAGGAAGACTCAGAGCCTGGGATTTAACTCCATTTCTGAAGTGAAACACACAGCCGAGTTCTCATCCATTGATCACACTCTGCTTTAGAGCAAGAAGCTCGCTCTTGCTTTCTAGATTCTCTAATACAGGATGAAATCTGAGTGTGCCCAGAACAAAAGAACGGTGTTTCCTACACATACGGACCATATCTAGTCCAACTCTGCTTCTGAAACTGATACAAATCACTGGTCCTCTAACATCCAATGCATGTCAGTTAAGATGAGAAACGTGTTAGCTTTGTGAACGATGTTGTTCGTTTGAGCTGAAAAGTGACTGCCCTTACCTGAGACGAAGTCTAGCTTTTAGTAAGAAACAGACCCTGGGATTTAACTCCATTTCTGAAGGGAAACACACAGCATAGTTCTCATCCATGGATCACACTCTGCTTTAGAGCAAGAAGCATGCTCTTGCTTTCTAGATTCTCTAATACAGCAGGAAACCTGAGTGTGCTCAGAACAAAAGAATGGTGTTACCAACACATACGGACCATATGTAGTGCAAATCTGCTTCTGAAACTGATACAAAGCACTGGTCCTCTAACATCCAATGCTTGTCATTTAAGATGAGAAACGTGTGAGCTTCGTGAATGATGTAGTTCGTTTGAGCTGTAAACTAACTTCCCTTACCTGAAATGAAGTCTTGATTGTAGGAAGACTCAGAGCCTGGGATTTAACTCCATTTCTGAAGTGAAACACACAGCAGAGTTCTCATCCTTTGAACACACTCTGCTTTAGAGCAAGAAGCACGCTCTTGCTTCCTAGATTCTCTAAGACAGCAGGAAACGTGAATGTGCTGAGAACAAAAGTACGGTGTTTCCTACACATACGGACCATTTCTAGTCCAACTCTGCTTCTTAAACTGATACAAAGCACTGGTCCTCTAACATCCAATGCTTGACAGTTAAGATGAGAAACGTGTGAGCTTCGTGAACGATGTAGTTCGTTTGAGCTGAAAAGTGACTGCCCTTACCTGAAACGAAGTCTAGCTTGTGGTAAGAAACAGACCCTGGGATTTAACTCCATTACTGAAGGGAAACACACAGCAGAGTTCTGATCCATGGTTCACACTCTGCTTTAGAGCAAGAAGCATGCTCTTGCTTTCTAGAATCTCTAAGACAGCAGGAAACCTGAGTGTGCTGAGAACAAAAGAACGGTGTTTCCTACACATACGGACCATATCTAGTCCAACTCTGCTTCTGAAACTGATACAAAGCACTGGTCCTCTAACATCCAATGCTTGTCTGTTAAGATGAGAAACGTGTGAGCTTCGTGAATGATGTAGTTCGTTTGAGCTGAAAAGTGACTGCCCTTACCTGAAACGAAGTATTGCTTGTAGTAAGAAACAGAGCCTGGGATTTAACTCCATTTCTGAAGGGAAACACACAGCATAGTTCTCCTCCATGGATCACACTCTGCTTTAGAGCAAGAAGCATGCTCTTGCTTTCTAGAGTCTCTAATACAGCAGGAAACCTGAGTGTGCTCAGAACAAAAGAACGGTGTTTCCTACACATATGGACCATATCTAGTCCAACTCTGCTTCTGAAACTGATACAAAGCACTGGTCCTCTAACATCCAATGCTTGTCAGTTAAGATGAGAAACGTGTGAGTTTCATGAACGATGTAGTTCCTTTGAGGTATAAAGAAACTGCCCTTACATGCAAGGAAGTCTTGCTTGTAGGAAGACACAGAGCCTGGGATTTAACCCCATTTCTGATGGGAAACACACAGCAGAGTTCTCATCCATGGATCACACTCTGCTTTGGAACAAGAAGCACGCTCTTGCTTTCTAGAGTCTCTAAGACAGCAGGAAACGTGAGTGTGCTGAGAACAAAAGAACGTTGTTTCCTACACATACAGACCATATCGAGTCCAAGTGTGCTTCTGAAGCTGACACAAAGCACTGGTCCTCTAACATCCAATGCTTGTCTGTTAAGATGAGAAACGTGTGAGCTTCATGAATGATGTAGTTCCTTTGAGCTGAAAAGTGACTGCCCTTACCTGAAACGGAGTATTGCTTGTAGTAAGAAACAGAGCCAGGGATTTAACTCCATTTCTGAAGGGAAAAACACAGCAGAGTTCTCATCCATGGATCACACTCTGCTTTAGAGCGAGAAACATGCTCTTGCTTTCTAGGTTCTCTAATACAGCAGGAAACTTGAGTGTGCTCAGAACAAAATAACGGTGTTTCCTACACATATGGAACATATCTAGTAAAACTCTGCTTCTGAAACTGAAAGAAACCACAGGTCTTCGAACATCCAATGCTTGTCAGGTAAGATCCGAAATGTGTGAGCTTCGTGAATGATGTAGTTCGTTTTAGCTGTAAAGTAACTGCCCTTACCTGAAATGAAGTCTTGCTTTTCAGAAGACTCAGAGTCTGGGATTTAACTCCATTTCTAAGGTGAAACACCCAGCAGAGTTCTCATCCATTGATCACACTCTGCTTTAGAGCAAGAAACACGCTCTTGCTTTCTAGAAGCTCAAAGACAGCATGAAACGTGAGTGTGCTGAGAACAAAAGAATGATGTTGCCTACACATACGGACCATATGTAGTCCAAATCTGCTTCTGAAGCTGATATAAAGCACTAGTCCTCTAACATCCAATGCTTGTCAGTTAAGATGATAAACGTGTGAGCTTCGTGAACGATGTGGTTCGAATGAGTAGAAAAGTGACTGCCATTACCTGAAACGAAGTCTTGCTTGTAGGAAGACTGAGAGCCTGGGATTTAACTCCATTTCTGAAGTGAAACACACAGCAGTGTTCTCATCCATTGTTCACACTCTGCTTAGGAACAAGAAGCATGCTCTTGCTTTCTAGAGTCTCTAAGACAGCAGGAAACGTGAGTGTGCTGAGAACAAAAGAACGGTGTTTCCTACCTATACGGACCATATCTAGTCCAAGTCTGCTTCTGAAGCTGATACAAAGCACTGTTCCTCTAACATCCAATGCTTGTCTGTTAAGATGAGAAACGTGAGAGCTTCGTGAACGATGAAGTTCTTTTGAGCTGAAAAGTGACTGCCCTTACTTGAAAAGAAGTCTTGCTTGTAGGAAGACACAGAGCCAGTGATTTAACTCCATTTATGAAGGGAAACACACAGCAGAGTTCTGATCCATGGATCACACTCTGCTTTAGAGCAAGAAGCACGCTCTTGCCCTCTAGATTCTCTAAGACAGCAGGAAACATTGAGTGTGCAGAGAACAAAAGAACGGTGTTTCCTACACATACGGACCATATTTAGTACAACTCTGCTTCTGAATCTGATACAAAGCACTGGTCCTCTAACATCCAATGCTTGTCTGTTAAGATTAGAAACGTGTGAGCTTCGTGAATGATGTAGTTCGTTTGAGCTGAAAAGTGACTGCCCTTACCTGAAACGAAGTATTGCTTGTAGTAAGAAACAGAGCCTGGGATTTAACTCCATTTCTGAAGGGAAACACACACCATAGTTCTCCTCCATGGATCACACTCTGCTTTAGAGCAAGAAGCATGCTCTTGCTTTCTAGAGTCTCTAATACAGCAGGAAACCTGAGTGTGCTCAGAACAAAAGAACGGTGTTTCCTACACAAACGGACCATATCTAGTCCAACTCTGCTTCTGAAACTGATACAAAGCACTGGTCCTCTAACATCCAATGCTTGTCAGTTAAGATGAGAAACGTGTGAGCTTTGTGAACGATGTAGTTCTTTTGAGGTGAAAAGTGACTGCTCTTTTCTGAAACGAAGTCTTGCTTGTAGTAAGACACAGAGCCAGGGATTTAACTCCATTTCTGAAGGGAAACAAACAGCAGAGTTCTCATCCATGGATCACACTCTGCTTTAGAGCGAGAAACATGCTCTTGCTTTCTCGGGTCTCCAATACAGCAGGAAACCTGAGTGTGCTCTGAACAAAATAACGGTGTTTCCTACACATATGGAACATATCTAGTATAACTCTGCTTCTGAAACTGAAACAAACAACAGTTCCTCTAACATCCAATGCTTGTCAGGTAAGATCCGAAATGTGTGAGCTTCGTGAATGATGTAGTTCGTTTTAGCTGTAAAGTAACTGCCCTTACCTGAAATGAAGTCTTGCTTGTAGGAAGACTCAGAGCCTGGGATTTAACTCCATTTCTAAGGTGAAACACACAGCAGAGTTCTCATCCATTGATCACACTCTGCTTTAGAGCAAGAAGCACGCTCTTGCTTCTAAAGGCTCATAGACAGCATGAAGCGTGAGTGTGCTGAGAAAAAAAAAATGATGTTGCCTACACATACGGACCATATGTAGCCCAAATCTGCTTCTAAAGCTGATACAAAGCACTGGTCCTCTAACATCCAATGCTTGTCAGTTAAGATGAGAAACGTGTGAGCTTCGTGAACGATGTAGTTCGTTTGAGCAGAAAAGTGACTGCCCTTCCCTGAAACGAAGTCTTGCTTGTAGGAAGACTGAGAGCCTGGGATTTAACTCCATTTCTGAAGTGAAACACACAGCAGTGTTCGCATCCATTGTTCACACTCTGCTTAGGAACAAGAAGCATGCTCTTGCTTTCTAGAGTCTCTAAGACAGCAGGAAACGTGAGTGTGCCCAGAACAAAAGAACGATGTTGCCTACACATACGGACAATATGTAGTCCAAATCTGCTTCTGAAACTGATACAAAGCACTGTTCCTCTAACATCCAATGCTTGTCAGTTAAGATGAGAAACGTGTGAGTTTCGTGAACGATGTAGTTCCTTTGAGGTATAAAGAAACTGCCCTTACATGCAAGGAAGTCTTGCTTGTAGGAAGACTCAGAGCCTGGGATTTAACTCCATTTCTGAAGTGAAACACACAGCCAAGTTCTCATCCATTGATCACACTCTGCTTTAGAGAAAGAAGCTCGCTCTTGCTTTCTAGATTCTCTAATACAGGATGAAATCTGAGTGTGCCCAGAACAAAAGAACGGTGTTTCCTACACATACGGACCATATCTAGTCCAACTCTGCTTCTGAAACTGATACAAAGCACTGGTCCTCTAACATCCAATGCTTGTCAGTTAAGATGAGAAACGTGTGAGCTCCGTGACTGATGTAGTTCGTTTGAGCTGAAAAGTGACTGCCCTTACCTGAAACGAAGTCTTGCATGTAGTAAGACCCAGAGCCTGGGATTTAACTCCATTTCTGAAGGGAAACACACAGCATAGTTCTCATCCATGGATCACACTCTGCTTTAGAGCAAGAAGCATGCTCTTGCTTTCTAGAGTCTCTAATATAGCAGGAAACCTGAGTGTGCTCACAACAAAAGAATGGTGTTTGCTAAACATACGGACCATATCTAGTTCAACTCTGCTTCTGAAACTGAAACAAACCACAGGTCCTCTAACATACAATGCTTGGCAGTTAAGATGAGTAGCGTGTGTGCTTCGTGAACGATGTAGTTCTTTTGAGCTGAAAAGTGACTGCCCTTACTTGAAATGAAGTCTTGCTTGTAGGAAGACACAGAGCCTGGGATTTAACTCCATTTCTGAAGGGAAACACACAGCAGAGTTCTCATCCATGGATCACACTCTGCTTTAGAGCAAGAAGCACGCTCTTGCCCTCTAGATTCTCTAAGACAGCAGGAAACATTGAGTGTTCAGAGAACAAAAGAACGGTGTTTCCTACACATACGGACCATATTTAGTACAACTCTGCTTCTGAATCTGATACAAAGCACTGGTCCTCTAACATCCAATGCTTGTCTGTTAAGATGAGAAACGTGTGAGCTTCGTGAATGATGTAGTTCATTTGAGCTGAAAAGTGACTGCCCTTACCTGAAACGAAGTATTGCTTGTAGTAAGAAACAGAGCCTGGGATTTAACTCCATTTCTGAAGGGAAACACACACCATAGTTCTCATCCATGGATCACACTCTGCTTTAGAGCAAGAAGCATGCTCTTGCTTTCTAGAGTCTCTAATACAGCAGGAAACCTGAGTGTGCTCAGAACCAATGAACGGTGTTTCCTACACAAACGGACCATATCTAGTCCAGCTCTGCTTCTGAAACTGATACAAAGCACTGGTCCTCTAACATCCAATGCTTGACAGTTAAGATGAGAAACGTGTGAGCTTCGTGAACGATGTAGTTCGTTTGAGCTGAAAAGTGACTGCCCTTACCTGAAACGAAGTCTAGCTTGTAGTAAGAAACAGACCCTGGGATTTAACTCCATTACTGAAGGGAAACACACAGCAGAGTTCTGATCCATGGTTCACACTCTGCTTTAGAGCAAGAAGCATGCTCTTGCTTTCTAGAATCTCTAAGACAGCAGGAAACGTGAGTGTGCTGAGAACAAAAGAACGGTGTTTCCTACACATATGGACCATATCTAGTCCAACTCTGCTTCTGAAACTGATACAAAGCACTGGTCCTCTAACATCCAATGCTTTTCTGTTAAGATGAGAAACGTGTGAGCTTCATGAATGATGTAGTTCCTTTGAGCTGAAAAGTGACTGCCCTTACCTGAAACGGAGTATTGCTTGTAGTAAGAAACAGAGCCAGGGATTTAACTCCATTTCTGAAGGGAAACACACAGCAGAGTTCTCATCCATGGATCACACTCTGCTTTAGAGCGAGAAACATGCTCTTGCTTTCTCGGGTCTCCAATACAGCAGGAAACCTGAGTGTGCTCTGAACAAAATAACGGTGTTTCCTACACATATGGAACATATCTAGTATAACTCTGCTTCTGAAACTGAAACAAACAACAGGTCCTCTAACATCCAATGCTTGTCAGGTAAGATCCGAAATGTGTGAGCTTCGTGAATGATGTAGTTCGTTTTAGCTGTAAAGTAACTGCCCTTACCTGAAATGAAGTCATGCTTGTAGGAAGACTCAGAGCCTGGGATTTAACTCCATTTCTAAGGTGAAACACACAGCAGAGTTCTCATCCATTGATCACACTCTGCTTTAGAGCAAGAAGCACGCTCTTGCTTTCTAGAGGCTCATAGACAGCATGAAGCGTGAGTGTGCTGAGAACAAAAAAATGATGTTGCCTACACATATGGACCATATGTAGTCCAAATCTGCTTCTGAAGCTGATACAAAGCACTGGTCCTCTAACATCCAATGCTTGTCAGTTAAGATGAGAAACGTGTGAGCTTCGTGAACGATGTAGTTCGTTTGAGCAGAAAAGTGACTGCCCTTACCTGAAACGAAGTCTTGCTTGTAGGAAGACTGAGAGCCTGGGATTTAACTCCATTTCTGAAGTGAAACACACAGCAGTGTTCTCATCCATTGTTCACACTCTGCTTTACAACAAGAAGCATGCTCTTGCTTTCTAGAGTCTCTAAGACAGCAGCAAACGTGAGTGTGCCCAGAACAAAAGAATGATGTTGCCTACACATACAGACAATATGTAGTCCAAATCTGCTTCTGAAACTGATACAAAGCACTGTTCCTCTAACATCCAATGCTTGTCAGTTAAGATGAGAAACGTGTGAGTTTCGTGAACGATGTAGTTCCTTTGAGGTATAAAGAAACTGCCCTTACATGCAAGGAAGTCTTGCTTGTAGGAAGACTCAGAGCCTGGGATTTAACTCCATTTCTGAAGTGAAACACACAGCCGAGTTCTCATCCATTGATCACACTCTGCTTTAGAGCAAGAAGCTTGCTCTTGCTTTCTAGATTCTCTAATACAGGATGAAATCTGAGTGTGCCCAGAACAAAAGAACGGTGTTTCCTACACATACGGACCATATCTAGTCCAACTCTGCTTCTGAAACTGATACAAAGCACTGGTCCTCTAACATCCAATGCTTGTCAGTTAAGATGAGAAACGTGTGAGTTTCGTGACTGATGTAGTTCTTTTGAGCTGAAAAGTGACTGCCCTTACCTGAAACGAAGTCTTGCTTGTAGGAAGACACAGAGTCTGGGATTTAACTCCATTTCTGAAGGGAAACACACAGCAGAGTTCTCATCCATGGATCACACTCTGCTTTAGAACAAGAAGCACGCTCTTGCTTTCTAGAGTCTCTAAGACAGCAGGAAACGTGAGTGTGCTGAGAACAAAAGAATGGTGTTTCCTACACATACGGACCATATCGAGTCCAAGTCTGCTTCTGAAGCTGATACAAATCACTGTTCCTCTAACATCCAATGCTTGTCTGTTAAGATGAGAAACGTGTGAGCTTCGTGAACGATGTAGTTCTTTTGAGCTGAAAAGTGACTGCACTTACTTGAAAAGAAGTCTTGCTTGTAGGAAGACACAGAGCCTGGGATTTAGCTCCATTTCTGAATGGAAACACACAGCATAGTTCTCATCCATGGATCACACTCTGATTTAGAGCAAGAAGCATACTCTTGCTTTCTAGAATCTCTAATAGAGCAGGAAACCTGAGTGTGCTCAGAACAAAAGAACGTTGTTTCCTACACATACGGACCATATCTAGTCCAACTCTGCTTCTGAAACTGATACAAAGCACTGGTCCTCTAACATCCAATGCTTGTCTGTTAAGATGAGAAACGTGTGAGCTTCATGAATGATGTAGTTCCTTTGAGCTGAAAAGTGACTGCCCTTACCTGAAACGGAGTATTGCTTGTAGTAAGAAACAGAGCCAGGGATTTAACTCCATTTCTGAAGGGAAAAACACAGCAGAGTTCTCATCCATGGATCACACTCTGCTTTAGAGCGAGAAACATGCTCTTGCTTTCTAGGGTCTCTAATACAGCAGGAAACCTGAGTGTGCTCAGAACAAAATAACTGTGTTTCCTACACATATTGAACATATCTAGTATAACTCTGCTTCTGAAACTGAAACAAACCACAGGTCTTCGAACATCCAATGCTTGTCAGGTAAGATCCGAAATGTGTGAGCTTCGTGAATGATGTAGTTCGTTTTAGCTGTAAAGTAACTGCCCTTACCTGAAATGAAGTCTTGCTTTTCGGAAGACTCAGAGCCTGGGATTTAACTCCATTTCTAAGGTGAAACACACTGCAGAGTTCTCATCCATTGATCACACTCTGCTTTAGAGCAAGAAGCACGCTCTTGCTTTCTAGAAGCTCAAAGACAGCATGAAACGTGAGTGTGCTGAGAACAAAAGAATGATGTTGCCTACACATACGGACCATATGTAGTCCAAATCTGCTTCTGAAGCTGATACAAAGCACTGGTCCTCTAACATCCAATGCTTGTCAGTTAAGATGATAAACGTGTGAGCTTCGTGAACGATGTGGTTCGAATGAGTAGAAAAGTGACTGCCCTTACCTGAAACGAAGTCTTGCTTGTAGGAAGACTGAGAGCCTGGGATTTAACTCCATTTCTGAAGTGAAACACACAGCAGTGTTCTCATCCATTGTTCACACTCTGCTTTACAACAAGAAGCATGCTCTTGCTTTCTAGAGTCTCTAAGACAGCAGCCAACGTGAATGTGCTGAGAACAAAAGAACGATGTTGCCTACACATACGGACAATATGTAGTCCAACTCTGCTTCTGAAGCTGATACAAAGCACTGTTCCTCTAACATCCAATGCTTGTCAGTTAAGATGAGAAACGTGTGAGTTTCGTGAACGATGTAGTTCCTTTGAGGTATAAAGAAACTGCCCTTACATGCAAGGAAGTCTTGCTTGTAGGAAGACTCAGAGCCTGGGATTTAACTCCATTTCTGAAGTGAAACACACAGCCAAGTTCTCATCCATTGATCACACTCTGCTTTAGAGCAAGAAGCTCGATCTTGCTTTCTAGATTCTCTAATACAGGATGAAATCTGAGTGTGCCCAGAACAAAAGAACGGTGTTTCCTACACATACGGACCATATCTAGTCCAACTCTGCTTCTGAAACTGATACAAATCACAGGTCCTCTAACATCCAATGCATGTCAGTTAAGATGAGAAACGTGTGAGCTTCGTGAACGATGTTGTTCGTTTGAGCTGAAAAGTGACTGCCCTTACCTGAGACGAAGTCTAGCTTTTAGTAAGAAACAGACCCTGGGATTTAACTCCATTTCTGAAGGGAAACACACAGCAGAGTTCTGATCCATGGATCACACTCTGCTTTAGAGCAAGAAGAATGCTCTTGCTTTCTAGAATCTCTAAGACAGCATGAAACGTGAGTGTGCTGAGAACAAAAGAATGGTGTTTCCTACACATACGGACCATATCTAGTCCAACTCTGCTTCTGAAACTGATACAAAGCACTGGTCCTCTAACATCCAATGCTTGTCTGTTAAGATGAGAAACGTGTGAGCTTCGTGAATGATGTTGTTCGTTTGAGCTGAAAAGTGACTGCCTTTACATGAAACGAAGTCTTACTTGTAGTAAGAAACAGAGCCTGGGATTTAACTCCATTTCTGAAGGGAAACACACAGCATAGTTCTCATCCATGGATCACACTCTGCTTTAGAGCAAGAAGCATGCTCTTGCTTTCTAGATTCTCTAATACAGCAGGAAACCTGAGTGTGCTCAGAACAAAAGAATGGTGTTACCTACACATACGGACCATATGTAGTGCAAATCTGCTTCTGAAACTGATACAAAGCACTGGTCCTCTAACATCCAATGCTTGTCATTTAAGATGAGAAACGTGTGAGTTTCGTGAATGATGTAGTTCGTTTGAGCTGTAAACTAACTTCCCTTACCTGAAATGAAGTCTTGATTGTAGGAAGACTCAGAGCCTGGGATTTAACTCCATTTCTGAAGTGAAACACACAGCAGAGTTCTCATCCTTTGAACACACTCTGCTTTAGAGCAAGAAGCACGCTCTTGCTTCCTAGATTCTCTAAGACAGCAGGAAACGTGAATGTGCTGAGAACAAAAGTACGGTGTTTCCTACACATACGGACCATTTCTAGTCCAACTCTGCTTCTTAAACTGATACAAAGCACTGGTCCTCTAACATCCAATGCTTGACAGTTAAGATGAGAAACGTGTGAGCTTCGTGAACGATGTAGTTCGTTTGAGCTGAAAAGTGACTGCCCTTACCTGAAACGAAGTCTAGCTTGTAGTAAGAAACAGACCCTGGGATTTAACTCCATTACTGAAGGGAAACACACAGCAGAGTTCTGATCCATGGTTCACACTCTGCTTTAGAGCAAGAAGCACGCTCTTGCTTTCTAGAGTCTCTAATACAGCAGGAAACCTGAGTGTGCTCAGAACAAAAGAACGGTGTTTCCTACACAAACGGACCATATCTAGTCCAACTCTGCTTCTGAAACTGATACAAAGCACTGGTCCTCTAACATCCAATGCTTGTCAGTTAAGATGAGAAACGTGTGAGTTTCGTGAACGATGTAGTTCCTTTGAGGTATAAAGAAACTGCCCTTACATGCAAGGAAGTCTTGCTTGTAGGAAGACTCAGAGCCTGGGATTTAACTCCATTTCTGAAGTGAAACACAGAGCCGAGTTCTCATCCATTGATCACACTCTGCTTTAGAGCAAGAAGCTCGATCTTGCTTTCTAGATTCTCTAATACAGGATGAAATCTGAGTGTGCCCAGAACAAAAGAACGGTGTTTCCTACACATACGGACCATATCTAGTCCAACTCTGCTTCTGAAACTGATACAAATCACAGGTCCTCTAACATCCAATGCATGTCAGTTAAGATGAGAAACGTGTGAGCTTCGTGAACGATGTTGTTCGTTTGAGCTGAAAAGTGACTGCCCTTACCTGAGACGAAGTCTAGCTTTTAGTAAGAAACAGACCCTGGGATTTAACTCCATTTCTGAAGGGAAACACACAGCAGAGTTCTGATCCATGGATCACACTCTGCTTTAGAGCAAGAAGAATGCTCTTGCTTTCTAGAGTCTCTAAGACAGCATGAAACGTGAGTGGCTGAGAACAAAAGAATGGTGTTTCCTACACATACGGACCATATCTAGTCCAACTCTGCTTCTGAAACTGATACAAAGCACTGGTCCTCTAACATCCAATGCTTGTCTGTTAAGATGAGAAACGTGTGAGCTTCGTGAATGATGTTGTTCGTTTGAGCTGAAAAGTGACTGCCTTTACATGAAACGAAGTCTTACTTGTAGTAAGAAACAGAGCCTGGGATTTAACTCCATTTCTGAAGGGAAACACACAGTATAGTTCTCATCCATGGATCACACTCTGCTTTAGAGCAAGAAGCATGCTCTTGCTTTCTAGATTCTCTAATACAGCAGGAAACCTGAGTGTGCTCAGAACAAAAGAATGGTGTTACCTACACATACGGACCATATGTAGTGCAAATCTGCTTCTGAAACTGATACAAAGCACTGGTCCTCTAACATCCAATGCTTGTCATTTAAGATGAGAAACGTGTGAGTTTCGTGAATGATGTAGTTCGTTTGAGCTGTAAACTAACTTCCCTTACCTGAAATGAAGTCTTGATTGTAGGAAGACTCAGAGCCTGGGATTTAACTCCATTTCTGAAGTGAAACACACAGCAGAGTTCTCATCCTTTGAACACACTCTGCTTTAGAGCAAGAAGCACGCTCTTGCTTCCTAGATTCTCTAAGACAGCAGGAAACGTGAATGTGCTGAGAACAAAAGTACGGTGTTTCCTACACATACGGACCATTTCTAGTCCAACTCTGCTTCTTAAACTGATACAAAGCACTGGTCCTCTAACATCCAATGCTTGACAGTTAAGATGAGAAACGTGTGAGCTTCGTGAACGATGTAGTTCGTTTGAGCTGAAAAGTGACTGCCCTTACCTGAAACGAAGTCTAGCTTGTGGTAAGAAACAGACCCTGGGATTTAACTCCATTACTGAAGGGAAACACACAGCAGAGTTCTGATCCATGGTTCACACTCTGCTTTAGAGCAAGAAGCATGCTCTTGCTTTCTAGAATCTCTAAGACAGCAGGAAACATGAGTGTGCTGAGAACAAAAGAACGGTGTTTCCTACACATACGGACCATATCTAGTCCAACTCTGCTTCTGAAACTGATACAAAGCACTGGTCCTCTAACATCCAATGCTTGTCTGTTAAGATGAGAAACGTGTGAGCTTCGTGAATGATGTAGTTCGTTTGAGCTGAAAAGTGACTGCCCTTACCTGAAACGAAGTATTGCTTGTAGTAAGAAACAGAGCCTGGGATTTAACTCCATTTCTGAAGGGAAACACACACCATAGTTCTCCTCCATGGATCACACTCTGCTTTAGAGCAAGAAGCATGCTCTTGCTTTCTAGAGTCTCTAATACAGCAGGAAACCTGAGTGTGCTCAGAACAAAAGAACGGTGTTTCCTACACAAACGGACTATATCTAGTCCAACTCTGCTTCTGAAACTGATACAAAGCACTGGTCCTCTAACATCCAATGCTTGTCAGTTAAGATGAGAAACGTGTGAGTTTCGTGAACCATGTAGTTCCTTTGAGGTATAAAGAAACTGCCCTTACATGCAAGGAAGTCTTGCTTGTAGGAAGACTCAGAGCCTGGGATTTAACTCCATTTCTGAAGTGAAACACAGAGCCGAGTTCTCATCCATTGATCACACTCTGCTTTAGAGCAAGAAACTCGCTCTTGCTTTCTAGATTCTCTAATACAGGATGAAATCTGAGTGTGCCCAGAACAAAAGAACGGTGTTTCCTACACATACGGACCATATCTAGTCCAACTCTGCTTCTGAAACTGATACAAAGCACTGGTCCTCTAACATCCAATGCTTGTCAGTTAAGATGAGAAACGTGTGAGCTTCGTGACTGATGTAGTTCGTTTGAGCTGAAAAGTGACTGCCCTTACCTGAAACGAAGTCTTGCATGTAGTAAGACACAGAGCCTGGGATTTAATTCCATTTCTGAAGGGAAACACACAGCATAGTTCTCATCCATGGATCACACTCTGCTTTAGAACAAGAAGCATGCTCTTGCTTTCTAGAGTCTCTAATATAGCAGGAAACCTGAGTGTGCTCACAACAAAAGAATGGTGTTTGCTAAACATACGGACCATATCTAGTTCAACTCTGCTTCTGAAACTGAAACAAACTACAGGTCCTCTAACATCCAATGCTTGGCAGTTAAGATGAGAAACGTGTGTGCTTCGTGAACGATGTAGTTCTTTTGAGCTGAAAAGTGACTGCCCTTACCTGAAACGAAGTCTTGCTTGTAGGAAGACACAGAGCCTGGGATTTAACTCCATTTCTGATGGGAAACACACAGCAGAGTTCTCATCCATGGATCACACTCTGCTTTAGAACAAGAAGCACGCTCTTGCTTTCTAGATTCTCTAAGACAGCAGGAAACGTGAGTGTGCTGAGAACAAAAGAACGTTGTTTCCTACACATACAGACCATATCGAGTCCAAGTGTGCTTCTGAAGCTGATACAAAGCACTGGTCCTCTAACATCCAATGCTTGTCTGTTAAGATGAGAAACGTGTGAGCTTCATGAATGATGTAGTTCCTTTGAGCTGAAAAGTGACTGCCCTTACCTGAAACGGAGTATTGCTTGTAGTAAGAAACAGAGCCAGGGATTTAACTCCATTTCTGAAGGGAAAAACACAGCAGAGTTCTCATCCATGGATCACACTCTGCTTTAGAGCGAGAAACATGCTCTTGCTTTCTAGGTTCTCTAATACAGCAGGAAACCTGAGTGTGCTCAGAACAAAATAACGGTGTTTCCTACACATATGGAACATATCTAGTAAAACTCTGCTTCTGAAACTGAAAGAAACCACAGGTCTTCGAACATCCAATGCTTGTCAGGTAAGATCCGAAATGTGTGAGCTTTGTGAATGATGTAGTTCGTTTTAGCTGTAAAGTAACTGCCCTTACCTGAAATGAAGTCTTGCTTTTCAGAAGACTCAGAGCCTGGGATTTAACTCCATTTCTAAGGTGAAACACCCAGCAGAGTTCTCATCCATTGATCACACTCTGCTTTAGAGCAAGAAGCACGCTCTTGCTTTCTAGAAGCTCAAAGACAGCATGAAACGTGAGTGTGCTGAGAACAAAAGAATGATGTTGCCTACACATACGGACCATATGTAGTCCAAATCTGCTTCTGAAACTGATACAAAGCACTGGTCCTCTAACATCCAATGCATGTCAGTTAAGATGAGAAACGTGTGAGCTTCGTGAACAATGTTGTTCGTTTGAGCTGAAAAGTGACTGCCCTTACCTGAGACGAAGTCTAGCTTTTAGTAAGAAACAGACCCTGGGATTTAACTCCATTTCTGAAGGGAAACACACAGCAGAGTTCTGATCCATGGATCACACTCTGCTTTAGAGCAAGAAGAATGCTCTTGCTTTCTAGAGTCTCTAAGACAGCATGAAACGTGAGTGTGCTGAGAACAAAAGAATGGTGTTTCCTACACATACGGACCATATCTAGTCCAACTCTGCTTCTGAAACTGATACAAAGCACTGGTCCTCTAACATCCAATGCTTGTCTGTTAAGATGAGAAACGTGTGAGCTTCGTGAATGATGTTGTTCGTTTGAGCTGAAAAGTGACTGCCTTTACATGAAACGAAGTCTTACTTGTAGTAAGAAACATAGCCTGGGATTTAACTCCATTTCTGAAGGGAAACACACAGTATAGTTCTCATCCATGGATCACACTCTGCTTTAGAGCAAGAAGCATGCTCTTGCTTTCTAGATTCTCTAATACAGCAGGAAACCTGAGTGTGCTCAG
This sequence comes from Onychomys leucogaster, assembly GCA_949786385.1. Lineage (NCBI taxonomy): Eukaryota > Metazoa > Chordata > Mammalia > Rodentia > Cricetidae > Onychomys > Onychomys leucogaster. Next base: position 2,196,092 of record CATKUP010000069.1, read on the forward strand.
AACAAAAGAATGGTGTTACCTACACATACGGACCATATGTAGTGCAAATCTGCTTCTGAAACTGATACAAAGCACTGGTCCTCTAACATCCAATGCTTGTCATTTAAGATGAGAAACGTGTGAGTTTCGTGAATGATGTAGTTCGTTTGAGCTGTAAACTAACTTCCCTTACCTGAAATGAAGTCTTGATTGTAGGAAGACTCAGAGCCTGGGATTTAACTCCATTTCTGAAGTGAAACACACAGCAGAGTTCTCATCCTTTGAACACACTCTGCTTTAGAGCAAGAAGCACGCTCTTGCTTCCTAGATTCTCTAAGACAGCAGGAAACCTGAATGTGCTGAGAACAAAAGTACGGTGTTTCCTACACATACGGACCATTTCTAGTCCAACTCTGCTTCTTAAACTGATACAAAGCACTGGTCCTCTAACATCCAATGCTTGACAGTTAAGATGAGAAACGTGTGAGCTTCGTGAACGATGTAGTTCGTTTGAGCTGAAAAGTGACTGCCCTTACCTGAAACGAAGTCTAGCTTGTAGTAAGAAACAGACCCTGGGATTTAACTCCATTACTGAAGGGAAACACACAGCAGAGTTCTGATCCATGGTTCACACTCTGCTTTAGAGCAAGAAGCATGCTCTTGCTTTCTAGAATCTCTAAGACAGCAGGAAACATGAGTGTGCTGAGAACAAAAGAACGGTGTTTCCTACACATACGGACCATATCTAGTCCAACTCTGCTTCTGAAACTGATACAAAGCACTGGTCCTCTAACATCCAATGCTTGTCTGTTAAGATGAGAAACGTGTGAGCTTCGTGAACGATGTAGTTCGTTTGAGCTGAAAAGTGACTGCCCTTACCTGAAACGAAGTCTAGCTTGTGGTAAGAAACAGACCCTGGGATTTAACTCCATTACTGAAGGGAAACACACAGCAGAGTTCTGATCCATGGTTCACACTCTGCTTTAGAGCAAGAAGCATGCTCTTGCTTTCTAGAATCTCTAAGACAGCAGGAAACATGAGTGTGCTGAGAACAAAAGAACGGTGTTTCCTACACATACGGACCATATCTAGTCCAACTCTGCTTCTGAAACTGATACAAAGCACTGGTCCTCTAACATCCAATGCTTGTCTGTTAAGATGAGAAACGTGTGAGCTTCGTGAATGATGTAGTTCGTTTGAGCTGAAAAGTGACTGCCCTTACCTGAAACGAAGTATTGCTTGTAGTAAGAAACAGAGCCTGGGATTTAACTCCATTTCTGAAGGGAAACACACACCATAGTTCTCCTCCATGGATCACACTCTGCTTTAGAGCAAGAAGCATGCTCTTGCTTTCTAGAGTCTCTAATACAGCAGGAAACCTGAGTGTGCTCAGAACAAAAGAACGGTGTTTCCTACACAAACGGACTATATCTAGTCCAACTCTGCTTCTGAAACTGATACAAAGCACTGGTCCTCTAACATCCAATGCTTGTCAGTTAAGATGAGAAACGTGTGAGTTTCGTGAACCATGTAGTTCCTTTGAGGTATAAAGAAACTGCCCTTACATGCAAGGAAGTCTTGCTTGTAGGAAGACTCAGAGCCTGGGATTTAACTCCATTTCTGAAGTGAAACACAGAGCCGAGTTCTCATCCATTGATCACACTCTGCTTTAGAGCAAGAAACTCGCTCTTGCTTTCTAGATTCTCTAATACAGGATGAAATCTGAGTGTGCCCAGAACAAAAGAACGGTGTTTCCTACACATACGGACCATATCTAGTCCAACTCTGCTTCTGAAACTGATACAAAGCACTGGTCCTCTAACATCCAATGCTTGTCAGTTAAGATGAGAAACGTGTGAGCTTCGTGACTGATGTAGTTCGTTTGAGCTGAAAAGTGACTGCCCTTACCTGAAACGAAGTCTTGCATGTAGTAAGACACAGAGCCTGGGATTTAATTCCATTTCTGAAGGGAAACACACAGCATAGTTCTCATCCATGGATCACACTCTGCTTTAGAACAAGAAGCATGCTCTTGCTTTCTAGAGTCTCTAATATAGCAGGAAACCTGAGTGTGCTCACAACAAAAGAATGGTGTTTGCTAAACATACGGACCATATCTAGTTCAACTCTGCTTCTGAAACTGAAACAAACTACAGGTCCTCTAACATCCAATGCTTGGCAGTTAAGATGAGAAACGTGTGTGCTTCGTGAACGATGTAGTTCTTTTGAGCTGAAAAGTGACTGCCCTTACCTGAAACGAAGTCTTGCTTGTAGGAAGACACAGAGCCTGGGATTTAACTCCATTTCTGATGGGAAACACACAGCAGAGTTCTCATCCATGGATCACACTCTGCTTTAGAACAAGAAGCACGCTCTTGCTTTCTAGATTCTCTAAGACAGCAGGAAACGTGAGTGTGCTGAGAACAAAAGAACGTTGTTTCCTACACATACAGACCATATCGAGTCCAAGTGTGCTTCTGAAGCTGATACAAAGCACTGGTCCTCTAACATCCAATGCTTGTCTGTTAAGATGAGAAACGTGTGAGCTTCATGAATGATGTAGTTCCTTTGAGCTGAAAAGTGACTGCCCTTACCTGAAACGGAGTATTGCTTGTAGTAAGAAACAGAGCCAGGGATTTAACTCCATTTCTGAAGGGAAAAACACAGCAGAGTTCTCATCCATGGATCACACTCTGCTTTAGAGCGAGAAACATGCTCTTGCTTTCTAGGTTCTCTAATACAGCAGGAAACCTGAGTGTGCTCAGAACAAAATAACGGTGTTTCCTACACATATGGAACATATCTAGTAAAACTCTGCTTCTGAAACTGAAAGAAACCACAGGTCTTCGAACATCCAATGCTTGTCAGGTAAGATCCGAAATGTGTGAGCTTTGTGAATGATGTAGTTCGTTTTAGCTGTAAAGTAACTGCCCTTACCTGAAATGAAGTCTTGCTTTTCAGAAGACTCAGAGCCTGGGATTTAACTCCATTTCTAAGGTGAAACACCCAGCAGAGTTCTCATCCATTGATCACACTCTGCTTTAGAGCAAGAAGCACGCTCTTGCTTTCTAGAAGCTCAAAGACAGCATGAAACGTGAGTGTGCTGAGAACAAAAGAATGATGTTGCCTACACATACGGACCATATGTAGTCCAAATCTGCTTCTGAAACTGATACAAAGCACTGGTCCTCTAACATCCAATGCATGTCAGTTAAGATGAGAAACGTGTGAGCTTCGTGAACAATGTTGTTCGTTTGAGCTGAAAAGTGACTGCCCTTACCTGAGACGAAGTCTAGCTTTTAGTAAGAAACAGACCCTGGGATTTAACTCCATTTCTGAAGGGAAACACACAGCAGAGTTCTGATCCATGGATCACACTCTGCTTTAGAGCAAGAAGAATGCTCTTGCTTTCTAGAGTCTCTAAGACAGCATGAAACGTGAGTGTGCTGAGAACAAAAGAATGGTGTTTCCTACACATACGGACCATATCTAGTCCAACTCTGCTTCTGAAACTGATACAAAGCACTGGTCCTCTAACATCCAATGCTTGTCTGTTAAGATGAGAAACGTGTGAGCTTCGTGAATGATGTTGTTCGTTTGAGCTGAAAAGTGACTGCCTTTACATGAAACGAAGTCTTACTTGTAGTAAGAAACATAGCCTGGGATTTAACTCCATTTCTGAAGGGAAACACACAGTATAGTTCTCATCCATGGATCACACTCTGCTTTAGAGCAAGAAGCATGCTCTTGCTTTCTAGATTCTCTAATACAGCAGGAAACCTGAGTGTGCTCAGAACAAAAGAATGGTGTTACCTACACATACGGACCATATGTAGTGCAAATCTGCTTCTGAAACTGATACAAAGCACTGGTCCTCTAACATCCAATGCTTGTCATTTAAGATGAGAAACGTGTGAGTTTCGTGAATGATGTAGTTCGTTTGAGCTGTAAACTAACTTCCCTTACCTGAAATGAAGTCTTGATTGTAGGAAGACTCAGAGCCTGGGATTTAACTCCATTTCTGAAGTGAAACACACAGCAGAGTTCTCATCCTTTGAACACACTCTGCTTTAGAGCAAGAAGCACGCTCTTGCTTCCTAGATTCTCTAAGACAGCAGGAAACCTGAATGTGCTGAGAACAAAAGTACGGTGTTTCCTACACATACGGACCATTTCTAGTCCAACTCTGCTTCTTAAACTGATACAAAGCACTGGTCCTCTAACATCCAATGCTTGACAGTTAAGATGAGAAACGTGTGAGCTTCGTGAACGATGTAGTTCGTTTGAGCTGAAAAGTGACTGCCCTTACCTGAAACGAAGTCTAGCTTGTAGTAAGAAACAGACCCTGGGATTTAACTCCATTACTGAAGGGAAACACACAGCAGAGTTCTGATCCATGGTTCACACTCTGCTTTAGAGCAAGAAGCATGCTCTTGCTTTCTAGAATCTCTAAGACAGCAGGAAACATGAGTGTGCTGAGAACAAAAGAACGGTGTTTCCTACACATACGGACCATATCTAGTCCAACTCTGCTTCTGAAACTGATACAAAGCACTGGTCCTCTAACATCCAATGCTTGTCTGTTAAGATGAGAAACGTGTGAGCTTCGTGAATGATGTAGTTCGTTTGAGCTGAAAAGTGACTGCCCTTACCTGAAACGAAGTATTGCTTGTAGTAAGAAACAGAGCCTGGGATTTAACTCCATTTCTGAAGGGAAACACACACCATAGTTCTCCTCCATGGATCACACTCTGCTTTAGAGCAAGAAGCATGCTCTTGCTTTCTAGAGTCTCTAATACAGCAGGAAACCTGAGTGTGCTCAGAACAAAAGAACGGTGTTTCCTACACAAACGGACTATATCTAGTCCAACTCTGCTTCTGAAACTGATACAAAGCACTGGTCCTCTAACATCCAATGCTTGTCAGTTAAGATGAGAAACGTGTGAGTTTCGTGAACGATGTAGTTCCTTTGAGGTATAAAGAAACTGCCCTTACATGCAAGGAAGTCTTGCTTGTAGGAAGACTCAGAGCCTGGGATTTAACTCCATTTCTGAAGTGAAACACAGAGCCGAGTTCTCATCCATTGATCACACTCTGCTTTAGAGCAAGAAACTCGCTCTTGCTTTCTAGATTCTCTAATACAGGATGAAATCTGAGTGTGCCCAGAACAAAAGAACGGTGTTTCCTACACATACGGACCATATCTAGTCCAACTCTGCTTCTGAAACTGATACAAAGCACTGGTCCTCTAACATCCAATGCTTGTCAGTTAAGATGAGAAACGTGTGAGCTTCGTGACTGATGTAGTTCATTTGAGCTGAAAAGTGACTGCCCTTACCTGAAACGAAGTCTTGCATGTAGTAAGACACAGAGCCTGGGATTTAATTCCATTTCTGAAGGGAAACACACAGCATAGTTCTCATCCATGGATCACACTCTGCTTTAGAACAAGAAGCATGCTCTTGCTTTCTAGAGTCTCTAATATAGCAGGAAACCTGAGTGTGCTCACAACAAAAGAATGGTGTTTGCTAAACATACGGACCATATCTAGTTCAACTCTGCTTCTGAAACTGAAACAAACTACAGGTCCTCTAACATCCAATGCTTGGCAGTTAAGATGAGAAACGTGTGTGCTTCGTGAACGATGTAGTTCTTTTGAGCTGAAAAGTGACTGCCCTTACCTGAAACGAAGTCTTGTTTGTAGGAAGACACAGAGCCTGGGATTTAACTCCATTTCTGATGGGAAACACACAGCAGAGTTCTCATCCATGGATCACACTCTGCTTTAGAACAAGAAGCACGCTCTTGCTTTCTAGATTCTCTAAGACAGCAGGAAACGTGAGTGTGCTGAGAACAAAAGAACGTTGTTTCCTACACATACAGACCATATCGAGTCCAAGTGTGCTTCTGAAGCTGATACAAAGCACTGGTCCTCTAACATCCAATGCTTGTCTGTTAAGATGAGAAACGTGTGAGCTTCATGAATGATGTAGTTCCTTTGAGCTGAAAAGTGACTGCCCTTACCTGAAACGGAGTATTGCTTGTAGTAAGAAACAGAGCCAGGGATTTAACTCCATTTCTGAAGGGAAAAACACAGCAGAGTTCTCATCCATGGATCACACTCTGCTTTAGAGCGAGAAACATGCTCTTGCTTTCTAGGTTCTCTAATACAGCAGGAAACCTGAGTGTGCTCAGAACAAAATAACGGTGTTTCCTACACATATGGAACATATCTAGTAAAACTCTGCTTCGGAAACTGAAAGAAACCACAGGTCTTCGAACATCCAATGCTTGTCAGGTAAGATCCGAAATGTGTGAGCTTTGTGAATGATGTAGTTCGTTTTAGCTGTAAAGTAACTGCCCTTACCTGAAATGAAGTCTTGCTTTTCAGAAGACTCAGAGCCTGGGATTTAACTCCATTTCTAAGGTGAAACACCCAGCAGAGTTCTCATCCATTGATCACACTCTGCTTTAGAGCAAGAAGCACGCTCTTGCTTTCTAGAAGCTCAAAGACAGCATGAAACGTGAGTGTGCTGAGAACAAAAGAATGATGTTGCCTACACATACGGACCATATGTAGTCCAAATCTGCTTCTGAAGCTGATACAAAGCACTGGTCCTCTAACATCCAATGCTTGTCTGTTAAGATGAGAAACGTGTGAGCTTCGTGAATGATGTAGTTCGTTTGAGCTGAAAAGTGACTGCCCTTACCTGAAACGAAGTATTGCTTGTAGTAAGAAACAGAGCCTGGGATTTAACTCCATTTCTGAAGGGAAACACACACCATAGTTCTCCTCCATGGATCACACTCTGCTTTAGAGCAAGAAGCATGCTCTTGCTTTCTAGAGTCTCTAATACAGCAGGAAACCTGAGTGTGCTCAGAACAAAAGAACGGTGTTTCCTACACAAACGGACCATATCTAGTCCAACTCTGCTTCTGAAACTGATACAAAGCACTGGTCCTCTAACATCCAATGCTTGTCAGTTAAGATGAGAAACGTGTGAGTTTCGTGAACGATGTAGTTCCTTTGAGGTATAAAGAAACTGCCCTTACATGCAAGAAAGTCTTGCTTGTAGGAAGACTCAGAGCCTGGGATTTAACTCCATTTCTGAAGTGAAACACAGAGCCGAGTTCTCATCCATTGATCACACTCTGCTTTAGAGCAAGAAACTCGCTCTTGCTTTCTAGATTCTCTAATACAGGATGAAATCTGAGTGTGCCCAGAACAAAAGAACGGTGTTTCCTACACATACGGACCATATCTAGTCCAACTCTGCTTCTGAAACTGATACAAAGCACTGGTCCTCTAACATCCAATGCTTGTCAGTTAAGATGAGAAACGTGTGAGCTTCGTGACTGATGTAGTTCGTTTGAGCTGAAAAGTGACTGCCCTTACCTGAAACGAAGTCTTGCATGTAGTAAGACACAGAGCCTGGGATTTAACTCCATTTCTGAAGGGAAACACACAGCATAGTTCTCATCCATGGATCACACTCTGCTTTAGAACAAGAAGCATGCTCTTGCTTTCTAGGTTCTCTAATACAGCAGGAAACCTGAGTGTGCTCACAACAAAAGAATGGTGTTTGCTAAACATACGGGCCATATCTAGTTCAACTCTGCTTCTGAAAAGGAAACAAACTACAGGTCCTCTAACATCCAATGCTTGGCAGTTAAGATGAGAAACGTGTGTGCTTCGTGAACGATGTAGGTCTTTTGAGCTGAAAAGTGACTGCCCTTACCTGAAACGAAGTCTTGCTTGTAGGAAGACACAGAGCCTGGGATTTAACTCCATTTCTGATGGGAAACACACAGCAGAGTTCTCATCCATGGATCACACTCTGCTTTAGAACAAGAAGCACGCTCTTGCTTTCTAGAGTCTCTAAGACAGCAGGAAACGTGATTGTGCTGACAACAAAAGAACGGTGTTTCCTACACATATGGACCATATCTAGTCCAACTCTGCTTCTGAAACTGATACAAAGCACTGGTCCTCTAACATCCAATGCTTGTCTGTTAAGATGAGAAACGTGTGAGCTCCGTGAAAGATGTAGTTCGTTTGAGCTGAAAAGTGACTGCCCTTACCTGAAACGAAGTCTTGCTTGTAGGAAGACATAGAGCCTGGGATTTAACTACTTTTCTGAAGGGAAACACACAGCATAGTTTTCATCCATGGATCACACTCTGCTTTAGAGCGAGAAGTAAACACTTGCTTTCTAGAGTCTCTAAGAAAGCAGGAAATCTGAGTGTGCCCAGAACAAAAGAACGGTGTTTCCTACACATATGGACCATATCTAGTCCAAATCTGCTTCTGAAACTGATACAAAGCACTGACCCTCTAACTTCCAATGCTTGTCAGTTAAGATGAGAAACGTGTGAGCTCAGTTAACGATGTAGTTCGTTTGAGCAGAAAAGTGACTGCCCTTACCTGAAACGAAGTCTTGCTTGTAGGAAGACTCAGAGCCTGTGATTTAACTCCATTTCTGAAGGCAAACACATAGCATAGTTCTCATCCATGGATCGCACTCTGATTTAGAGCGAGAAGCACGCTCTTGCTTTCTAGAGTCTCTAAGACAGCAGGAAACGTGAGTGTGATGAGAACAAAAGAACGGTGTTTCCTACACATACGGACCATATCTAGTCCATCTCTTCTTCTGAAACTGAAAGAAAGCACTGGTCCTCTAACATCCAATGCTTGTCAGTTAAGTTGAGAAACGTGTGAGCTTCGTGAACGATGTAGTTCGTTTGAACAGAAAAGTGACTGCCCTTACCTGAAACGAAGTCTTGCTTGTGGGAAGACTCACAGCCTGGGATTTAACTCCATTTCTGAAGTGAAACACACAGCAGAGTTCTCATCCTTTGATCACACTCTGCTTTAGAGCAAGAAGCACGCTCTTGCTCCCTAGATTCTCTAAGAGAGCAGGAAACGTGAGTGTGCTGAGAACAAAAGTACGGTGTTTCCTACACAAACGGTCCATATCTAGTCCAACTCTGCTTCTGAAACTGATACAAAGCACTGGTCCTCTAACATCCAATGCTTGACAGTTAAGATGAGAAACGTGTGAGCTTCATGAACGATGTAGTTCGTTTGAGCTGAAAAGTGACTGCCCTTACCTGAAACGAAGTCTTGCTTGTAGTAAGACACAGAGCCAAGGATTTAACTCCATTTCTGAAGGGAAACACACAGCAGAGTTCTCATCCATGGATCACACTCTGCTTTAGAGCGAGAAACATGCTCTTGCTTTCTCGGGTCTCCAATACAGCAGGAAACTTGAGTGTGCTCTGAACAAAATAACGGTGTTTCCTACACATATGGAACATATCTAGTATAACTCTGCTTCTGAAACTGAAACAAACAACAGGTCCTCTCACATCCAATGCTTGTCAGGTAAGATCCAAAATGTGTGAGCTTCGTGAATGATGTAGTTCGTTTGAGCTGTAAAGTAACTGCCCTTACCTGAAATGAAGTCTTGCTTGTAGGAAGACTCAGAGCCTGGGATTTAACTCCATTTCTAAGGTGAAACACACAGCAGAGTTCTCATCCATAGATCACACTCTGCTTTAGAGCAAGAAGCATGCTCTTGCTTTCTAGAGGCTCATAGACAGCATGAAACGTGAGTGTGCTGAGAACAAAAAAATGATGTTGCCTACACAAACAGACCATATGTAGTCCAAATCTGCTTCTGAAGCTGATACAAAGCACTGGTCCTCTAACTTCCAATGCTTGTCAGTTAAGATGAGAAACGTGTGAGCTTCGTGAACGATGTAGTTCGTTTGAGCAGAAAAGTGACTGCCCTTACCTGAAATGAAGTCTTGCTTGTAGGAAGACTGAGAGCCTGGGATTTAACTCCATTTCTGAAGTGAAACACACAGCAGTGTTCTCATCCATTGTTCACACTCTGCTTTACAACAAGAAGCATGCTCTTGCTTTCTAGAGTCTCTAAGACAGCAGCCAACGTGAGTGTGCTGAGAACAAAAGAACGATGTTGCCTACACATATGGACAATATGTAGTCCAACTCTGCTCTGAAGCTGATACAAAGCACTGTTCCTCTAACATCCAATGCATGTCAGTTAAGATGAGAAACGTGTGAGTTTCGTGAACGATGTAGTTCCTTTGAGGTATAAAGAAACTGCCCTTACATGCAAGGAAGTCTTGCTTGTAGGAAGACTCAGAGCCTGGGATTTAACTCCATTTCTGAAGTGAAACACACAGCCGAGTCTCATCCATTGATCACACTCTGCTTTAGAGCAAGAAGCTCGCTCTTGCTTTCTAGATTCTCTAATACAGGATGAAATCTGAGTGTGCCCAGAACAAAAGAACGGTGTTTCCTACACATACGGACCATATCTAGTCCAACTCTGCTTCTAAAACTGATACAAATCACTGGTCCTCTAACATCCAATGCATGTCAGTTAAGATGAGAAACGTGTTAGCTTTGTGAACGATGTTGTTCGTTTGAGCTGAAAAGTGACTGCCCTTACCTGAGACGAAGTCTAGCTTTTAGTAAGAAACAGACCCTGGGATTTAACTCCATTTCTGAAGGGAAACACACAGCATAGTTCTCATCCATGGATCACACTCTGCTTTAGAGCAAGAAGCATGCTCTTGCTTTCTAGATTCTCTAATACAGCAGGAAACCTGAGTGTGCTCAGAACAAAAGAATGGTGTTACCAACACATACGGACCATATGTAGTGCAAATCTGCTTCTGAAACTGATACAAAGCACTGGTCCTCTAACATCCAATGCTTGTCATTTAAGATGAGAAACGTGTGAGCTTCGTGAATGATGTAGTTCGTTTGAGCTGTAAACTAACTTCCCTTACCTGAAATGAAGTCTTGATTGTAGGAAGACTCAGAGCCTGGGATTTAACTCCATTTCTGAAGTGAAACACACAGCAGAGTTCTCATCCTTTGAACACACTCTGCTTTAGAGCAAGAAGCACGCTCTTGCTTCCTAGATTCTCTAAGACAGCAGGAAACGTGAATGTGCTGAGAACAAAAGTACGGTGTTTCCTACACATACGGACCATTTCTAGTCCAACTCTGCTTCTTAAACTGATACAAAGCACTGGTCCTCTAACATCCAATGCTTGACAGTTAAGATGAGAAACGTGTGAGCTTCGTGAACGATGTAGTTCGTTTGAGCTGAAAAGTGACTGCCCTTACCTGAAACGAAGTCTAGCTTGTAGTAAGAAACAGACCCTGGGATTTAACTCCATTACTGAAGGGAAACACACAGCAGAGTTCTGATCCATGGTTCACACTCTGCTTTAGAGCAAGAAGCATGCTCTTGCTTTCTAGAATCTCTAAGACAGCAGGAAACCTGAGTGTGCTGAGAACAAAAGAACGGTGTTTCCTACACATACGGACCATATCTAGTCCAACTCTGCTTCTGAAACTGATACAAAGCACTGGTCCTCTAACATCCAATGCTTGTCTGTTAAGATGAGAAACGTGTGAGCTTCGTGAATGATGTAGTTCGTTTGAGCTGAAAAGTGACTGCCCTTACCTGAAACGAAGTATTGCTTGTAGTAAGAAACAGAGCCTGGGATTTAACTCCATTTCTGAAGGGAAACACACACCATAGTTCTCCTCCATGGATCACACTCTGCTTTAGAGCAAGAAGCATGCTCTTGCTTTCTAGAGTCTCTAATACAGCAGGAAACCTGAGTGTGCTCAGAGCAAAAGAACGGTGTTTCCTACACAAACGGACCATATCTAGTCCAACTCTGCTTCTGAAACTGATACAAAGCACTGGTCCTCTAACATCCAATGCTTGTCAGTTAAGATGAGAAACGTGTGAGTTTCATGAACGATGTAGTTCCTTTGAGGTATAAAGAAACTGCCCTTACATGCAAGGAAGTCTTGCTTGTAGGAAGACACAGAGCCTGGGATTTAACTCCATTTCTGATGGGAAACACACAGCAGAGTTCTCATCCATGGATCACACTCTGCTTTAGAACAAGAAGCACGCTCTTGCTTTCTAGAGTCTCTAAGACAGCAGGAAACGTGAGTGTGCTGAGAACAAAAGAACGTTGTTTCCTACACATACAGACCATATCGAGTCCAAGTGTGCTTCTGAAGCTGACACAAAGCACTGGTCCTCTAACATCCAATGCTTGTCTGTTAAGATGAGAAACGTGTGAGCTTCATGAATGATGTAGTTCCTTTGAGCTGAAAAGTGACTGCCCTTACCTGAAACGGAGTATTGCTTGTAGTAAGAAACAGAGCCAGGGATTTAACTCCATTTCTGAAGGGAAAAACACAGCACAGTTCTCATCCATGGATCACACTCTGCTTTAGAGCGAGAAACATGCTCTTGCTTTCTAGGTTCTCTAATACAGCAGGAAACCTGAGTGTGCTCAGAACAAAATAACGGTGTTTCCTACACATATGGAACATATCTAGTAAAACTCTGCTTCTGAAACTGAAAGAAACCACAGGTCTTCGAACATCCAATGCTTGTCAGGTAAGATCCGAAATGTGTGAGCTTCGTGAATGATGTAGTTCGTTTTAGCTGTAAAGTAACTGCCCTTACCTGAAATGAAGTCTTGCTTTTCAGAAGACTCAGAGTCTGGGATTTAACTCCATTTCTAAGGTGAAACACCCAGCAGAGTTCTCATCCATTGATCACACTCTGCTTTAGAGCAAGAAACACGCTCTTGCTTTCTAGAAGCTCAAAGACAGCATGAAACGTGAGTGTGCTGAGAACAAAAGAATGATGTTGCCTACACATACGGACCATATGTAGTCCAAATCTGCTTCTGAAGCTGATATAAAGCACTAGTCCTCTAACATCCAATGCTTGTCAGTTAAGATGAGAAACGTGTGAGCTTCGTGAACGATGTAGTTCGTTTGAGCAGAAAAGTGACTGCCCTTACCTGAAACGAAGTCTTGCTTGTAGGAAGACTGAGAGCCTGGGATTTAACTCCATTTCTGAAGTGAAACACACAGCAGTGTTCTCATCCATTGTTCACACTCTGCTTAGGAACAAGAAGCATGCTCTTGCTTTCTAGAGTCTCTAAGACAGCAGGAAACGTGAGTGTGCTGAGAACAAAAGAACGGTGTTTCCTACCTATACGGACCATATCTAGTCCAAGTCTGCTTCTGAAGCTGATACAAAGCACTGTTCCTCTAACATCCAATGCTTGTCTGTTAAGATGAGAAACGTGAGAGCTTCGTGAACGATGAAGTTCTTTTGAGCTGAAAAGTGACTGCCCTTACTTGAAAAGAAGTCTTGCTTGTAGGAAGACACAGAGCCAGTGATTTAACTCCATTTCTGAAGGGAAACACACAGCAGAGTTCTGATCCATGGATCACACTCTGCTTTAGAGCAAGAAGCACGCTCTTGCCCTCTAGATTCTCTAAGACAGCAGGAAACATTGAGTGTGCAGAGAACAAAAGAACGGTGTTTCCTACACATACGGACCATATTTAGTACAACTCTGCTTCTGAATCTGATACAAAGCACTGGTCCTCTAACATCCAATGCTTGTCTGTTAAGATTAGAAACGTGTGAGCTTCGTGAATGATGTAGTTCGTTTGAGCTGAAAAGTGACTGCCCTTACCTTAAACGAAGTCTTGCTTGTAGGAAGACACAGAGCCTGGGATTTAACTCCATCTCTGAAGGGAAACACACAGCAGAGTTCTCATCCATGGATCACACTCTGCTTTAGAGCGAGAAGCACGCTCTTGTTTTCTGGAGTCCCTAACACAGCAGGAAACATGAGTGTGCTGAGAAAAAAGAACGGTGTTTCCTACACATATGGAACATATCTAGTATAACTCTGCTTCTGAAACTGAAACAAACAACAGGTCCTCTCACATCCAATGCTTGTCAGGTAAGATCCAAAATGTGTGAGCTTCGTGAATGATGTAGTTCGTTTGAGCTGTAAAGTAACTGCCCTTACCTGAAATGAAGTCTTGCTTGTAGGAAGACTCAGAGCCTGGGATTTAACTCCATTTCTAAGGTGAAACACACAGCAGAGTTCTCATCCATAGATCACACTCTGCTTTAGAGCAAGAAGCATGCTCTTGCTTTCTAGAGGCTCATAGACAGCATGAAACGTGAGTGTGCTGAGAACAAAAAAATGATGTTGCCTACACATACAGACCATATGTAGTCCAAATCTGCTTCTGAAGCTGATACAAAGCACTGGTCCTCTAACATCCAATGCTTGTCAGTTAAGATGAGAAACGTGTGAGCTTCGTGAACGATGTAGTTCGTTTGAGCAGAAAAGTGACTGCCCTTACCTGAAACGAAGTCTTGCTTGTAGGAAGACTGAGAGCCTGGGATTTAACTCCATTTCTGAAGTGAAACACACAGCAGTGTTCTCATCCATTGTTCACACTCTGCTTTACAACAAGAAGCATGCTCTTGCTTTCTAGAGTCTCTAAGACAGCAGCCAACGTGAGTGTGCTGAGAACAAAAGAACGATGTTGCATACACATATGGACAATATGTAGTCCAACTCTGCTCTGAAGCTGATACAAAGCACTGTTCCTCTAACATCCAATGCATGTCAGTTAAGATGAGAAACGTGTGAGTTTCGTGAACGATGTAGTTCCTTTGAGGTATAAAGAAACTGCCCTTACATGCAAGGAAGTCTTGCTTGTAGGAAGACTCAGAGCCTGGGATTTAACTCCATTTCTGAAGTGAAACACACAGCCGAGTTCTCATCCATTGATCACACTCTGCTTTAGAGCAAGAAGCTCGCTCTTGCTTTCTAGATTCTCTAATACAGGATGAAATCTGAGTGTGCCCAGAACAAAAGAACGGTGTTTCCTACACATACGGACCATATCTAGTCCAACTCTGCTTCTGAAACTGATACAAATCACTGGTCCTCTAACATCCAATGCATGTCAGTTAAGATGAGAAACGTGTTAGCTTTGTGAACGATGTTGTTCGTTTGAGCTGAAAAGTGACTGCCCTTACCTGAGACGAAGTCTAGCTTTTAGTAAGAAACAGACCCTGGGATTTAACTCCATTTCTGAAGGGAAACACACAGCATAGTTCTCATCCATGGATCACACTCTGCTTTAGAGCAAGAAGCATGCTCTTGCTTTCTAGATTCTCTAATACAGCAGGAAACCTGAGTGTGCTCAGAACAAAAGAATGGTGTTACCAACACATACGGACCATATGTAGTGCAAATCTGCTTCTGAAACTGATACAAAGCACTGGTCCTCTAACATCCAATGCTTGTCATTTAAGATGAGAAACGTGTGAGCTTCGTGAATGATGTAGTTCGTTTGAGCTGTAAACTAACTTCCCTTACCTGAAATGAAGTCTTGATTGTAGGAAGACTCAGAGCCTGGGATTTAACTCCATTTCTGAAGTGAAACACACAGCAGAGTTCTCATCCTTTGAACACACTCTGCTTTAGAGCAAGAAGCACGCTCTTGCTTCCTAGATTCTCTAAGACAGCAGGAAACGTGAATGTGCTGAGAACAAAAGTACGGTGTTTCCTACACATACGGACCATTTCTAGTCCAACTCTGCTTCTTAAACTGATACAAAGCACTGGTCCTCTAACATCCAATGCTTGACAGTTAAGATGAGAAACGTGTGAGCTTCGTGAACGATGTAGTTCGTTTGAGCTGAAAAGTGACTGCCCTTACCTGAAACGAAGTCTAGCTTGTAGTAAGAAACAGACCCTGGGATTTAACTCCATTACTGAAGGGAAACACACAGCAGAGTTCTGATCCATGGTTCACACTCTGCTTTAGAGCAAGAAGCATGCTCTTGCTTTCTAGAATCTCTAAGACAGCAGGAAACCTGAGTGTGCTGAGAACAAAAGAACGGTGTTTCCTACACATACGGACCATATCTAGTCCAACTCTGCTTCTGAAACTGATACAAAGCACTGGTCCTCTAACATCCAATGCTTGTCTGTTAAGATGAGAAACGTGTGAGCTTCGTGAATGATGTAGTTCGTTTGAGCTGAAAAGTGACTGCCCTTACCTGAAACGAAGTATTGCTTGTAGTAAGAAACAGAGCCTGGGATTTAACTCCATTTCTGAAGGGAAACACACAGCATAGTTCTCCTCCATGGATCACACTCTGCTTTAGAGCAAGAAGCATGCTCTTGCTTTCTAGAGTCTCTAATACAGCAGGAAACCTGAGTGTGCTCAGAGCAAAAGAACGGTGTTTCCTACACAAACGGACCATATCTAGTCCAACTCTGCTTCTGAAACTGATACAAAGCACTGGTCCTCTAACATCCAATGCTTGTCAGTTAAGATGAGAAACGTGTGAGTTTCATGAACGATGTAGTTCCTTTGAGGTATAAAGAAACTGCCCTTACATGCAAGGAAGTCTTGCTTGTAGGAAGACACAGAGCCTGGGATTTAACTCCATTTCTGATGGGAAACACACAGCAGAGTTCTCATCCATGGATCACACTCTGCTTTAGAACAAGAAGCACGCTCTTGCTTTCTAGAGTCTCTAAGACAGCAGGAAACGTGAGTGTGCTGAGAACAAAAGAACGTTGTTTCCTACACATACAGACCATATCGAGTCCAAGTGTGCTTCTGAAGCTGACACAAAGCACTGGTCCTCTAACATCCAATGCTTGTCTGTTAAGATGAGAAACGTGTGAGCTTCATGAATGATGTAGTTCCTTTGAGCTGAAAAGTGACTGCCCTTACCTGAAACGGAGTATTGCTTGTAGTAAGAAACAGAGCCAGGGATTTAACTCCATTTCTGAAGGGAAAAACACAGCACAGTTCTCATCCATGGATCACACTCTGCTTTAGAGCGAGAAACATGCTCTTGCTTTCTAGGTTCTCTAATACAGCAGGAAACCTGAGTGTGCTCAGAACAAAATAACGGTGTTTCCTACACATATGGAACATATCTAGTAAAACTCTGCTTCTGAAACTGAAAGAAACCACAGGTCTTCGAACATCCAATGCTTGTCAGGTAAGATCCGAAATGTGTGAGCTTCGTGAATGATGTAGTTCGTTTTAGCTGTAAAGTAACTGCCCTTACCTGAAATGAAGTCTTGCTTTTCAGAAGACTCAGAGTCTGGGATTTAACTCCATTTCTAAGGTGAAACACCCAGCAGAGTTCTCATCCATTGATCACACTCTGCTTTAGAGCAAGAAACACGCTCTTGCTTTCTAGAAGCTCAAAGACAGCATGAAACGTGAGTGTGCTGAGAACAAAAGAATGATGTTGCCTACACATACGGACCATATGTAGTCCAAATCTTCTTCTGAAGCTGATATAAAGCACTAGTCCTCTAACATCCAATGCTTGTCAGTTAAGATGATAAACGTGTGAGCTTCGTGAACGATGTGGTTCGAATGAGTAGAAAATTGACTGCCATTACCTGAAACGAAGTCTTGCTTGTAGGAAGACTGAGAGCCTGGGATTTAACTCCATTTCTGAAGTGAAACACACAGCAGTGTTCTCATCCATTGTTCACACTCTGCTTAGGAACAAGAAGCATGCTCTTGCTTTCTAGAGTCTCTAAGACAGCAGGAAACGTGAGTGTGCTGAGAACAAAAGAACGGTGTTTCCTACCTATACGGACCATATCTAGTCCAAGTCTGCTTCTGAAGCTGATACAAAGCACTGTTCCTCTAACATCCAATGCTTGTCTGTTAAGATGAGAAACGTGAGAGCTTCGTGAACGATGAAGTTCTTTTGAGCTGAAAAGTGACTGCCCTTACTTGAAAAGAAGTCTTGCTTGTAGGAAGACACAGAGCCAGTGATTTAACTCCATTTCTGAAGGGAAACACACAGCAGAGTTCTGATCCATGGATCACACTCTGCTTTAGAGCAAGAAGCACGCTCTTGCCCTCTAGATTCTCTAAGACAGCAGGAAACATTGAGTGTGCAGAGAACAAAAGAACGGTGTTTCCTACACATACGGACCATATTTAGTACAACTCTGCTTCTGAATCTGATACAAAGCACTGGTCCTCTAACATCCAATGCTTGTCTGTTAAGATTAGAAACGTGTGAGCTTCGTGAATGATGTAGTTCGTTTGAGCTGAAAAGTGACTGCCCTTACCTGAAACGAAGTATTGCTTGTAGTAAGAAACAGAGCCTGGGATTTAACTCCATTTCTGAAGGGAAACACACACCATAGTTCTCATCCATGGTTCACACTCTGCTTTAGAGCAAGAAGCATGCTCTTGCTTTCTAGAGTCTCTAATACAGCAGGAAACCTGAGTGTGCTCAGAACAAAAGAACGGTGTTTCCTACACAAACGGACCATATCTAGTCCAACTCTGCTTCTGAAACTGATACAAAGCACTGGTCCTCTAACATCCAATGCTTGTCAGTTAAGATGAGAAACGTGTGAGCTTTGTGAACGATGTAGTTCTTTTGAGGTGAAAAGTGACTGCTCTTTTCTGAAACGAAGTCTTGCTTGTAGTAAGACACAGAGCCAGGGATTTAACTCCATTTCTGAAGGGAAACACACAGCAGAGTTCTCATCCATGGATCACACTCTGCTTTAGAGCGAGAAACATGCTCTTGCTTTCTCGGGTCTCCAATACAGCAGGAAACCTGAGTGTGCTCTGAACAAAATAACGGTGTTTCCTACACATATGGAACATATCTAGTATAACTCTGCTTCTGAAACTGAAACAAACAACAGTTCCTCTAACATCCAATGCTTGTCAGGTAAGATCCGAAATGTGTGAGCTTCGTGAATGATGTAGTTCGTTTTAGCTGTAAAGTAACTGCCCTTACCTGAAATGAAGTCTTGCTTGTAGGAAGACTCAGAGCCTGGGATTTAACTCCATTTCTAAGGTGAAACACACAGCAGAGTTCTCATCCATTGATCACACTCTGCTTTAGAGCAAGAAGCACGCTCTTGCTTCTAAAGGCTCATAGACAGCATGATGCGTGAGTGTGCTGAGAACAAAAAAATGATGTTGCCTACACATACGGACCATATGTAGTCCAAATCTGCTTCTAAAGCTGATACAAAGCACTGGTCCTCTAACATCCAATGCTTGTCAGTTAAGATGAGAAACGTGTGAGCTTCGTGAACGATGTAGTTCGTTTGAGCAGAAAAGTGACTGCCCTTCCCTGAAACGAAGTCTTGCTTGTAGGAAGACTGAGAGCCTGGGATTTAACTCCATTTCTGAAGTGAAACACACAGCTGTGTTCGCATCCATTGTTCACACTCTGCTTAGGAACAAGAAGCATGCTCTTGCTTTCTAGAGTCTCTAAGACAGCAGCAAACGTGAGTGTGCCCAGAACAAAAGAACGATGTTGCCTACACATACGGACAATATGTAGTCCAAATCTGCTTCTGAAACTGATACAAAGCACTGTTCCTCTAACATCCAATGCTTGTCAGTTAAGATGAGAAACGTGTGAGTTTCGTGAACGATGTAGTTCTTTGAGGTATAAAGAAACTGCCCTTACATGCAAGGAAGTCTTGCTTGTAGGAAGACTCAGAGCCTGGGATTTAACTCCATTTCTGAAGTGAAACACACAGCCAAGTTCTCATCCATTGATCACACTCTGCTTTAGAGAAAGAAGCTCGCTCTTGCTTTCTAGATTCTCTAATACAGGATGAAATCTGAGTGTGCCCAGAACAAAAGAACGGTGTTTCCTACACATACGGACCATATCTAGTCCAACTCTGCTTCTGAAACTGATACAAAGCACTGGTCCTCTAACATCCAATGCTTGTCAGTTAAGATGAGAAACGTGTGAGCTTCGTGACTGATGTAGTTCGTTTGAGCTGAAAAGTGACTGCCCTTACCTGAAACGAAGTCTTGCATGTAGTAAGACCCAGAGCCTGGGATTTAACTCCATTTCTGAAGGGAAACACACAGCATAGTTCTCATCCATGGATCACACTCTGCTTTAGAGCAAGAAGCATGCTCTTGCTTTCTAGAGTCTCTAATATAGCAGGAAACCTGAGTGGGCTCACAACAAAAGAATGGTGTTTGCTAAACATACGGACCATATCTAGTTCAACTCTGCTTCTGAAACTGAAACAAACCACAGGTCCTCTAACATACAATGCTTGGCAGTTAAGATGAGTAGCGTGTGTGCTTCGTGAACGATGTAGTTCTTTTGAGCTGAAAAGTGACTGCCCTTACTTGAAACGAAGTCTTGCTTGTAGGAAGACACAGAGCCTGGGATTTAACTCCATTTCTGAAGGGAAACACACAGCAGAGTTCTCATCCATGGATCACACTCTGCTTTAGAACAAGAAGCACGCTCTTGCTTTCTAGAGTCTCTAAGACAGCAGGAAACTTGAGTGTGCTGAGAACAAAAGAACGTTGTTTCCTACACATAGGGACCATATCGAGTCCAAGTCTGCTTCTGAAGCTGATACAAAGCACTGGTCCTCTAACATCCAATGTTTGTCTGTTAAGATGAGAAACGTGTGAGCTTCATGAATGATGTAGTTCCTTTGAGCTGAAAAGTGACTGCCCTTACCTGAAACGGAGTATTGCTTGTAGTAAGAAACAGAGCCAGGGATTTAACTCCATTTCTGAAGGGAAAAACACAGCAGAGTTCTCATCCATGGATCACACTCTGCTTTAGAGCGAGAAACATGCTCTTGCTTTCTAGGGTCTCTAATACAGCAGGAAACCTGAGTGTGCTCAGAACAAAATAACGGTGTTTCCTACACATATGGAACATATATAGTAAAACTCTGCTTCTGAAACTGAAAGAAACCACAGGTCTTCGAACATCCAATGCTTGTCAGGTAAGATCCGAAATGTGTGAGCTTCGTGAATGATGTAGTTCGTTTTAGCTGTAAAGTAACTGCCCTTACCTGAAATGAAGTCTTGCTTTTCAGAAGACTCAGAGCCTGGGATTTAACTCCATTTCTAAGGTGAAACACCCAGCAGAGTTCTCATCCATTGATCACACTCTGCTTTAGAGCAAGAAGCACGCTCTTGCTTTCTAGAGTCTCTAATACAGCAGGAAACCTGAGTGTGCTCAGAACCAATGAACGGTGTTTCCTACACAAACGGACCATATCTAGTCCAGCTCTGCTTCTGAAACTGATACAAAGCACTGGTCCTCTAACATCCAATGCTTGACAGTTAAGATGAGAAACGTGTGAGCTTCGTGAACGATGTAGTTCGTTTGAGCTGAAAAGTGACTGCCCTTACCTGAAACGAAGTCTAGCTTGTAGTAAGAAACAGACCCTGGGATTTAACTCCATTACTGAAGGGAAACACACAGCAGAGTTCTGATCCATGGTTCACACTCTGCTTTAGAGCAAGAAGCATGCTCTTGCTTTCTAGAATCTCTAAGAAAGCAGGAAACGTGAGTGTGCTGAGAACAAAAGAACGGTGTTTCCTACACATATGGACCATATCTAGTCCAACTCTGCTTCTGAAACTGATACAAAGCACTGGTCCTCTAACATCCAATGCTTTTCTGTTAAGATGAGAAACGTGTGAGCTTCATGAATGATGTAGTTCCTTTGAGCTGAAAAGTGACTGCCCTTACCTGAAACGGAGTATTGCTTGTAGTAAGAAACAGAGCCAGGGATTTAACTCCATTTCTGAAGGGAAACACACAGCAGAGTTCTCATCCATGGATCACACTCTGCTTTAGAGCGAGAAACATGCTCTTGCTTTCTCGGGTCTCCAATACAGCAGGAAACCTGAGTGTGCTCTGAACAAAATAACGGTGTTTCCTACACATATGGAACATATCTAGTATAACTCTGCTTCTGAAACTGAAACAAACAACAGGTCCTCTAACATCCAATGCTTGTCAGGTAAGATCCGAAATGTGTGAGCTTCGTGAATGATGTAGTTCGTTTTAGCTGTAAAGTAACTGCCCTTACCTGAAATGAAGTCATGCTTGTAGGAAGACTCAGAGCCTGGGATTTAACTCCATTTCTAAGGTGAAACACACAGCAGAGTTCTCATCCATTGATCACACTCTGCTTTAGAGCAAGAAGCACGCTCTTGCTTTCTAGAGGCTCATAGACAGCATGAAGCGTGAGTGTGCTGAGAACAAAAAAATGATGTTGCCTACACATACGGACCATATGTAGTCCAAATCTGCTTCTGAAGCTGATACAAAGCACTGGTCCTCTAACATCCAATGCTTGTCAGTTAAGATGAGAAACGTGTGAGCTTCGTGAACGATGTAGTTCGTTTGAGCAGAAAAGTGACTGCCCTTACCTGAAACGAAGTCTTGCTTGTAGGAAGACTGAGAGCCTGGGATTTAACTCCATTTCTGAAGTGAAACACACAGCAGTGTTCTCATCCATTGTTCACACTCTGCTTTACAACAAGAAGCATGCTCTTGCTTTCTAGAGTCTCTAAGACAGCAGCAAACGTGAGTGTGCCCAGAACAAAAGAATGATGTTGCCTACACATACAGACAATATGTAGTCCAAATCTGCTTCTGAAACTGATACAAAGCACTGTTCCTCTAACATCCAATGCTTGTCAGTTAAGATGAGAAACGTGTGAGTTTCGTGAACGATGTAGTTCCTTTGAGGTATAAAGAAACTGCCCTTACATGCAAGGAAGTCTTGCTTGTAGGAAGACTCAGAGCCTGGGATTTAACTCCATTTCTGAAGTGAAACACACAGCCGAGTTCTCATCCATTGATCACACTCTGCTTTAGAGCAAGAAGCTTGCTCTTGCTTTCTAGATTCTCTAATACAGGATGAAATCTGAGTGTGCCCAGAACAAAAGAACGGTGTTTCCTACACATACGGACCATATCTAGTCCAACTCTGCTTCTGAAACTGATACAAAGCACTGGTCCTCTAACATCCAATGCTTGTCAGTTAAGATGAGAAACGTGTGAGATTCGTGACTGATGTAGTTCTTTTGAGCTGAAAAGTGACTGCCCTTACCTGAAACGAAGTCTTGCTTGTAGGAAGACACAGAGTCTGGGATTTAACTCCATTTCTGAAGGGAAACACACAGCAGAGTTCTCATCCATGGATCACACTCTGCTTTAGAACAAGAAGCACGCTCTTGCTTTCTAGAGTCTCTAAGACAGCAGGAAACGTGAGTGTGCTGAGAACAAAAGAATGGTGTTTCCTACACATACGGACCATATCGAGTCCAAGTCTGCTTCTGAAGCTGATACAAAGCACTGTTCCTCTAACATCCAATGCTTGTCTGTTAAGATGAGAAACGTGTGAGCTTCGTGAACGATGTAGTTCTTTTGAGCTGAAAAGTGACTGCACTTACTTGAAAAGAAGTCTTGCTTGTAGGAAGACACAGAGCCTGGGATTTAGCTCCATTTCTGAATGGAAACACACAGCATAGTTCTCATCCATGGATCACACTCTGCTTTAGAGCAAGAAGCATGCTCTTGCTTTCTAGAATCTCTAATAGAGCAGGAAACCTGAGTGTGCTCAGAACAAAAGAACGGTGTTTCCTACACATACGGACCATATCTAGTCCAACTCTGCTTCTGAAACTGATACAAAGCACTGGTCCTCTAACATCCAATGCTTGTCTGTTAAGATGAGAAACGTGTGAGCTTCATGAATGATGTAGTTCCTTTGAGCTGAAAAGTGACTGCCCTTACCTGAAACGGAGTATTGCTTGTAGTAAGAAACAGAGCCAGGGATTTAACTCCATTTCTGAAGGGAAAAACACAGCAGAGTTCTGATCCATGGATCACACTCTGCTTTAGAGCGAGAAACATGCTCTTGCTTTCTAGGGTCTCTAATACAGCAGGAAACCTGAGTGTGCTCAGAACAAAATAACGGTGTTTCCTACACATATTGAACATATCTAGTATAACTCTGCTTCTGAAACTGAAACAAACCACAGGTCTTCGAACATCCAATGCTTGTCAGGTAAGATCCGAAATGTGTGACCTTCGTGAATGATGTAGTTCGTTTTAGCTGTAAAGTAACTGCCCTTACCTGAAATGAAGTCTTGCTTTTCGGAAGACTCAGAGCCTGGGATTTAACTCCATTTCTAAGGTGAAACACACTGCAGAGTTCTCATCCATTGATCACACTCTGCTTTAGAGCAAGAAGCACGCTCTTGCTTTCTAGAAGCTCAAAGACAGCATGAAACGTGAGTGTGCTGAGAACAAAAGAATGATGTTGCCTACACATACGGACCATATGTAGTCCAAATCTGCTTCTGAAGCGGATACAAACACTGGTCCTCTAACATCCAATGCTTGTCAGTTAAGATGAGAAACGTGTGAGCTTCGTGAACGATGTAGTTCGTTTGAGCAGAAAAGTGACTGCCCTTACCTGAAACGAAGTCTTGCTTGTAGGAAGACTGAGAGCCTGGGATTTAACTCCATTTCTGAAGTGAAACACACAGCAGTGTTCTCATCCATTGTTCACACTCTGCTTAGGAACAAGAAGCATGCTCTTGCTTTCTAGAGTCTCTAAGACAGCAGCAAACGTGAGTGTGCCCAGAACAAAAGAACGATGTTGCCTACACATACGGACAATATGTAGTCCAAATCTGCTTCTGAAACTGATACAAAGCACTGTTCCTCTAACATCCAATGCTTGTCAGTTAAGATGAGAAACGTGTGAGTTTCGTGAACGATGTAGTTCCTTTGAGGTATAAAGAAACTGCCCTTACATGCAAGGAAGTCTTGCTTGTAGGAAGACTCAGAGCCTGGGATTTAACTCCATTTCTGAAGTGAAACACACAGCCAAGTTCTCATCCATTGATCACACTCTGCTTTAGAGAAAGAAGCTCGCTCTTGCTTTCTAGATTCTCTAATACAGGATGAAATCTGAGTGTGCCCAGAACAAAAGAACGGTGTTTCCTACACATACGGACCATATCTAGTCCAACTCTGCTTCTGAAACTGATACAAAGCACTGGTCCTCTAACATCCAATGCTTGTCAGTTAAGATGAGAAACGTGTGAGCTTCGTGACTGATGTAGTTCGTTTGAGCTGAAAAGTGACTGCCCTTACCTGAAACGAAGTCTTGCATGTAGTAAGACCCAGAGCCTGGGATTTAAGTCCATTTCTGAATGGAAACACACAGCATAGTTCTCATCCATGGATCACACTCTGCTTTAGAGCAAGAAGCATGCTCTTGCTTTCTAGAGTCTCTAATATAGCAGGAAACCTGAGTGTGCTCACAACAAAAGAATGGTGTTTGCTAAACATACGGACCATATCTAGTTCAACTCTGCTTCTGAAACTGAAACAAACCACAGGTCCTCTAACATCCAATGCTTGGCAGTTAAGATGAGAAGCGTGTGTGCTTCGTGAACGATGTAGTTCTTTTGAGCTGAAAAGTGACTGCCCTTACCTGAAACGAAGTCTTGCTTGTAGGAAGACACAGAGCCTGGGATTTAACTCCATTTCTGAAGGGAAACACACAGCAGAGTTCTCATCCATGGATCACACTCTGCTTTAGAACAAGAAGCACGCTCTTGCTTTCTAGAGTCTCTAAGACAGCAGGAAACGTGAGTGTGCTGAGAACAAAAGAACGTTGTTTCCTACACATACAGACCACATCGAGTCCAAGTCTACTTCTGAAGCTGATACAAAGCACTGGTCCTCTAACATCCAATGCTTGTCTGTTAAGATGAGAAACGTGTGAGCTTCATGAATGATGTAGTTCCTTTGAGCTGAAAAGTGACTGCCCTTACCTGAAACGGAGTATTGCTTGTAGTAAGAAACAGAGACTGGGATTTAACTCCATTTCTGAAGGGAAAAACACAGCAGAGTTCTCATCCATGGATCACACTCTGCTTTAGAGCAAGAAACATGCTCTTGCTTTCTAGGGTCTCTAATACAGCAGGAAACCTGAGTGTGCTCAGAACAAAATAACGGTGTTTCCTACACATATGGAACATATCTAGTAAAACTCTGCTTCTGAAACTGAGAGAAACCACAGGTCTTCGAACATCCAATGCTTGTCAGGTAAGATCCGAAATGTGTGAGCTTCGTGAATGATGTAGTTCGTTTTAGCTGTAAAGTAACTGCCCTTACCTGAAATGAAGTCTTGCTTTTCAGAAGACTCAGAGCCTGGGATTTAACTCCATTTCTAAGGTGAAACACCCAGCAGAGTTCTCATCCATTGATCACACTCTGCTTTAGAGCAAGAAGCACGCTCTTGCTTTCTAGAAGCTCAAAGACAGCATGAAACGTGAGTGTGCTGAGAACAAAAGAATGATGTTGCCTACACATACGGACCATATGTAGTCCAAATCTGCTTCTGAAGCTGATATAAAGCACTGGTCCTCTAACATCCAATGCTTGTCAGTTAAGATGATAAACGTGTGAGCTTCGTGAACGATGTAGTTCTTTTGAGCTGAAAAGTGACTGCCCTTACTTGAAAAGAAGTCTTGCTTGTAGGAAGACACAGAGCCAGGGCTTTAACTCCATTTCTGAAGGGAAACACACAGCAGAGTTCTGATCCATGGATCACACTCTGCTTTAGAGCAAGAAGCACGCTCTTGCCCTCTAGATTCTCTAAGACAGCAGGAAACATTGAGTGTGCAGAGAACAAAAGAACGGTGTTTCCTACACATACGGACCATATTTAGTACAACTCTGCTTCTGAATCTGATACAAAGCACTGGTCCTCTAACATCCAATGCTTGTCTGTTAAGATGAGAAACGTCTGAGCTTCGTGAATGATGTAGTTCATTTGAGCTGAAAAGTGACTGCCCTTACCTGAAACGAAGTATTGCTTGTAGTAAGAAACAGAGCCTGGGATTTAACTCCATTTCTGAAGGGAAACACACACCATAGTTCTCATCCATGGATCACACTCTGCTTTAGAGCAAGAAGCATGCTCTTGCTTTCTAGAGTCTCTAATACAGCAGGAAACCTGAGTGTGCTCAGAACAAAAGAACGGTGTTTCCTACACAAACGGACCATATCTAGTCCAACTCTGCTTCTGAAACTGATACAAAGCACTGGTCCTCTAACATCCAATGCTTGTCAGTTAAGATGAGAAACGTGTGAGCTTTGTGAACGATGTAGTTCTTTTGAGGTGAAAAGTGACTGCTCTTTTCTGAAACGAAGTCTTGCTTGTAGTAAGACACAGAGCCAGGGATTTAACTCCATTTCTGAAGGGAAACACACAGCAGAGTTCTCATCCATGGATCACACTCTGCTTTAGAGCGAGAAACATGCTCTTGCTTTCTCGGGTCTCCAATACAGCAGGAAACCTGAGTGTGCTCTGAACAAAATAACGGTGTTTCCTACACATATGGAACATATCTAGTATAACTCTGCTTCTGAAACTGAAACAAACAACAGTTCCTCTAACATCCAATGCTTGTCAGGTAAGATCCGAAATGTGTGAGCTTCGTGAATGATGTAGTTCGTTTTAGCTGTAAAGTAACTGCCCTTACCTGAAATGAAGTCTTGCTTGTAGGAAGACTCAGAGCCTGGGATTTAACTCAATTTCTAAGGTGAAACACACAGCAGAGTTCTCATCCATTGATCACACTCTGCTTTAGAGCAAGAAGCACGCTCTTGCTTTCTAAAGGCTCATAGACAGCATGAAGCGTGAGTGTGCTGAGAACAAAAAAATGATGTTGCCTACACATACGGACCATATGTAGTCCAAATCTGCTTCTGAAGCTGATACAAAGCACTGGGCCTCTAACATCCAATGCTTGTCAGTTAAGATGAGAAACGTGTGAGCTTCGTGAACGATGTAGTTCGTTTGAGCAGAAAAGTGACTGCCCTTACCTGAAACGAAGTCTTGCTTGTAGGAAGACTGAGAGCCTGGGATTTAACTCCATTTCTGAAGTGAAACACACAGCAGTGTTCTCATCCATTGTTCACACTCTGCTTAGGAACAAGAAGCATGCTCTTGCTTTCTAGAGTCTCTAAGACAGCAGCAAACGTGAGTGTGCCCAGAACAAAAGAACGATGTTGCCTACACATACGGACAATATGTAGTCCAAATCTGCTTCTGAAACTGATACAAAGCACTGTTCCTCTAACATCCAATGCTTGTCTGTTAAGATGAGAAACGTGTGAGTTTCGTGAACGATGTAGTTCCTTTGAGGTATAAAGAAACTGCCCTTACATGCAAGGAAGTCTTGCTTGTAGGAAGACTCAGAGCCTGGGATTTAACTCCATTTCTGAAGTGAAACACACAGCCAAGTTCTCATCCATTGATCACACTCTGCTTTAGAGAAAGAAGCTCGCTCTTGCTTTCTAGATTCTCTAATACAGGATGAAATCTGAGTGTGCCCAGAACAAAAGAACGGTGTTTCCTACATATACGGACCATATCTAGTCCAACTCTGCTTCTGAAACTGATACAAAGCACTGGTCCTCTAACATCCAATGCTTGTCAGTTAAGATGAGAAACGTGTGAGCTTCGTGACTGATGTAGTTCGTTTGAGCTGAAAAGTGACTGCCCTTACCTGAAACGAAGTCTTGCATGTAGTAAGACCCAGAGCCTGGGATTTAACTCCATTTCTGAAGGGAAACACACAGCATAGTTCTCATCCATGGATCACACTCTGCTTTAGAGCAAGAAGCATGCTCTTGCTTTCTAGAGTCTCTAATATAGCAGGAAACCTGAGTGTGCTCACAACAAAAGAATGGTGTTTGCTAAACATACGGACCATATCTAGTTCAACTCTGCTTCTGAAACTGAAACAAACCACAGGTCCTCTAACATCCAATGCTTGGCAGTTAAGATGAGAAGCGTGTGTGCTTCGTGAACGATGTAGTTCTTTTGAGCTGAAAAGTGACTGCCCTTACCTGAAACGAAGTCTTGCTTGTAGGAAGACACAGAGCCTGGGATTTAACTCCATTTCTGAAGGGAAACACACAGCAGAGTTCTCATCCATGGATCACACTCTGCTTTAGAACAAGAAGCACGCTCTTGCTTTCTAGAGTCTCTAATACAGCAGGAAACGTGAGTGTGCTGAGAACAAAAGAACGTTGTTTCCTACACATACAGACCATATCGAGTCCAAGTCTGCTTCTGAAGCTGATACAAAGCACTGGACCTCTAACATCCAATGCTTCTCTGTTAAGATGAGAAACGTGTGAGCTTCATGAATGATGTAGTTCCTTTGAGCTGAAAAGTGACTGCCCTTACCTGAAACGGAGTATTGCTTGTAGTAAGAAACAGAGCCAGGGATTTAACTCCATTTCTGAAGGGAAAAACACAGCAGAGTTCTCATCCATGGATCACACTCTGCTTTAGAGCGAGAAACATGCTCTTGCTTTCTAGGGTCTCTAATACAGCAGGAAACCTGAGTGTGCTCAGAACAAAATAACGGTGTTTCCTACACATATGGAACATATCTAGTAAAACTCTGCTTCTGAAACTGAAAAAAAACCACAGGTCTTCGAACATCCAATGCTTGTCAGGTAAGATCCGAAATGTGTGAGCTTCGTGAATGATGTAGTTCGTTTTAGCTGTAAAGTAACTGCCCTTACCTGAAATGAAGTCTTGCTTTTCAGAAGACTCAGAGCCTGGGATTTAACTCCATTTCTAAGGTGAAACACACAGCAGAGTTCTCATCCATTGATCACACTCTGCTTTAGAGCAAGAAGCACGCTCTTGCTTTCTAGAAGCTCAAAGACAGCATGAAACGTGAGTGTGCTGAGAACAAAAGAATGATGTTGCCTACACATACGGACCATATGTAGTCCAAATCTGCTTCTGAAGCTGATATAAAGCACTGGTCCTCTAACATCCAATGCTTGTCAGTTAAGATGATAAACGTGTGAGCTTCGTGAACGATGTAGTTCTTTTGAGCTGAAAAGTGACTGCCCTTACTTGAAAAGAAGTCTTGCTTGTAGGAAGACACAGAGCCAGGGATTTAACTCCATTTCTGAAGGGAAACACACAGCAGAGTTCTGATCCATGGATCACACTCTGCTTTAGAGCAAGAAGCACGCTCTTGCCCTCTAGATTCTCTAAGACAGCAGGAAACATTGAGTGTGCAGAGAACAAAAGAACGGTGTTTCCTACACATACGGACCATATTTAGTACAACTCTGCTTCTGAATCTGATACAAAGCACTGGTCCTCTAACATCCAATGCTTGTCTGTTAAGATGAGAAACGTCTGAGCTTCGTGAATGATGTAGTTCATTTGAGCTGAAAAGTGACTGCCCTTACCTGAAACGAAGTATTGCTTGTAGTAAGAAACAGAGCCTGGGATTTAACTCCATTTCTGAAGGGAAACACACACCATAGTTCTCATCCATGGATCACACTCTGCTTTAGAGCAAGAAGCATGCTCTTGCTTTCTAGAGTCTCTAATACAGCAGGAAACCTGAGTGTGCTCAGAACCAATGAACGGTGTTTCCTACACAAACGGACCATATCTAGTCCAACTCTGCTTCTGAAACTGATACAAAGCACTGGTCCTCTAACATCCAATGCTTGTCATTTAAGATGAGAAACGTGTGAGCTTCGTGAATGATGTAGTTCGTTTGAGCTGTAAACTAACTTCCCTTACCTGAAATGAAGTCTTGATTGTAGGAAGACTCAGAGCCTGGGATTTAACTCCATTTCTGAATTGAAACACACAGCAGAGTTCTCATCCTTTGAACACACTCTGCTTTAGAGCAAGAAGCACGCTCTTGCTTCCTAGATTCTCTAAGACAGCAGGAAACGTGAATGTGCTGAGAACAAAAGTACGGTGTTTCCTACACATACGGACCATTTCTAGTCCAACTCTGCTTCTGAAACTGATACAAAGCACTGGTCCTCTAACATCCAATGCTTGACAGTTAAGATGAGAAACGTGTGAGCTTCGTGAACGATGTAGTTCGTTTGAGCTTTAAAGTGACTGCCCTTACCTGAAACGAAGTCTAGCTTGTAGTAAGAAACAGACCCTGGGATTTAACTCCATTACTGAAGGGAAACACACAGCAGAGTTCTGATCCATGGTTCACACTCTGCTTTAGAGCAAGAAGCATGCTCTTGCTTTCTAGAATCTCTAAGACTGCAGGAAACGTCAGTGTGCTGAGAACAAAAGAACGGTGTTTCCTACACATATGGACCATATCTAGTCCAACTCTGCTTCTGAAACTGATACAAAGCACTGGTCCTCTAACATCCAATGCTTTTCTGTTAGGATGAGAAACGTGTGAGCTTCATGAATGATGTAGTTCCTTTGAGCTGAAAAGTGACTGCCCTTACATGAAACGGAGTATTGCTTGTAGTAAGAAACAGAGCCAGGGATTTAACTCCATTTCTGAAGGGAAACACACAGCAGAGTTCTCATCCATGGATCACACTCTGCTTTAGAGCGAGAAACATGCTCTTGCTTTCTCGGGTCTCCAATACAGCAGGAAACCTGAGTGTGCTCTGAACAAAATAACGGTGTTTCCTACACATATGGAACATATCTAGTATAACTCTGCTTCTGAAACTGAAACAAACAACAGGTCCTCTAACATCCAATGCTTGTCAGGTAAGATCCGAAATGTGTGAGCTTCGTGAATGATGTAGTTCGTTTTAGCTGTAAAGTAACTGCCCTTACCTGAAATGAAGTCTTGCTTGTAGGAAGACTCAGAGCCTGGGATTTAACTCCATTTCTAAGGTGAAACACACTGCAGAGTTCTCATCCATTGATCACACTCTGCTTTAGAGCAAGAAGCACGCTCTTGCTTTCTAGAGGCTCATAGACAGCATGAAGCGTGAGTGTGCTGAGAACAAAAAAATGATGTTGCCTACACATATGGACCATATGTAGTCCAAATCTGCTTCTGAAGCTGATACAAAGCACTGGTCCTCTAACATCCAATGCTTGTCAGTTAAGATGAGAAACGTGTGAGCTTCGTGAACGATGTAGTTCGTTTGAGCAGAAAAGTGACTGCCCTTACCTGAAACGAAGTCTTGCTTGTAGGAAGACTGAGAGCCTGGGATTTAACTCCATTTCTGAAGTGAAACACACAGCAGTGTTCTCATCCATTGATCACACTCTGCTTTAGAGCAAGAAGCTCGCTCTTGCTTTCTAGATTCTCTAATACAGGATGAAATCTGAGTATGCCCAGAACAAAAGAACGGTGTTTCCTACACATACGGACCATATCTAGTCCAACTCTGCTTCTGAAACTGATACAAAGCACTGGTCCTCTAACATCCAATGCTTGTCAGTTAAGATGAGAAACGTGTGAGTTTCGTGACTGATGTAGTTCGTTTGAGCTGAAAAGTGACTGCCCTTACCTGAAACAAAGTCTTGCATGTAGTAAGACACAGAGCCTGGGATTTAACTCCATTTCTGAAG
This sequence comes from Onychomys leucogaster, assembly GCA_949786385.1. Classification (NCBI taxonomy): domain Eukaryota; kingdom Metazoa; phylum Chordata; class Mammalia; order Rodentia; family Cricetidae; genus Onychomys; species Onychomys leucogaster. The sequence goes on from CATKUP010000069.1 coordinate 2,228,222, forward strand.
GGAAACACACAGCATAGTTCTCATCCATGGATCACACTCTGCTTTAGAGCAAGAAGCATTCTCTTGCTTTCTAGAGTCTCTAATATAGCAGGAAACCTGAGTGTGCTCACAACAAAAGAATGGTGTTTGCTAAACACACGGACCATATCTAGTTCAACTCTGCTTCTGAAACTGAAACAAACCACAGGTCCTCTAACATCCAATGCTTGGCAGTTAAGATGAGAAGCGTGTGTGCTTCGTGAACAATGTAGTTCTTTTGAGCTGAAAAGTGACTGCCCTTACCTGAAACGAAGTCTTGCTTGTAGGAAGACACAGAGCCTGGGATTTAACTCCATTTCTGAAGGGAAACACACAGCAGAGTTCTCATCCATGGATCACACTCTGCTTTAGAACAAGAAGCACGCTCTTGCTTTCTAGAGTCTCTAAGACAGCAGGAAACCTGAGTGTGCTGAGAACAAAAGAATGGTGTTTCCTACACATACGGACCATATCGAGTCCAAGTCTGCTTCTGAAGCTGATACAAAGCACTGTTCCTCTAACATCCAATGCTTGTCTGTTAAGATGAGAAACGTGTGAGCTTCGTGAACGATGTAGTTCTTTTGAGCTGAAAAGTGACTGCACTTACTTGAAAAGAAGTCTTGCTTGTAGGAAGACACAGAGCCTGGGATTTAGCTCCATTTCTGAATGGAAACACACAGCATAGTTCTCATCCAATGATCACACTCTGCTTTAGAGCAAGAAGCATGCTCTTGCTTTCTAGAATCTCTAATACAGCAGGAAACCTGAGTGTGCTCAGAACAAAAGAACGGTGTTTCCTACACATACGGACCATATCTAGTCCAACTCTGCTTCTGAAACTGATACAAAGCACTGGTCCTCTAACATCCAATGCTTGTCTCTTAAGATGAGAAACGTGTGAGCTTCATGAATGATGTAGTTCCTTTGAGCTGAAAAGTGACTGCCCTTACCTGAAACGGAGTATTGCTTGTAGTAAGAAACAGAGCCAGGGATTTAACTCCATTTCTGAAGGGAAACACACAGCAGAGTTCTCATCCATGGATCACACTCTGCTTTAGAGCGAGAAACATGCTCTTGCTTTCTAGGGTCTCTAATACAGCAGGAAACCTGAGTGTGCTCAGAACAAAATAACGGTGTTTCCTACACATATTGAACATATCTAGTATAACTCTGCTTCTGAAACTGAAACAAACCACAGGTCTTCGAACATCCAATGCTTGTCAGGTAAGATCCGAAATGTGTGAGCTTCGTGAATGATGTAGTTCGTTTTAGCTGTAAAGTAACTGCCCTTACCTGAAATGAAGTCTTGCTTTTCGGAAGACTCAGAGCCTGGGATTTAACTCCATTTCTAAGGTGAAAAACACTGCAGAGTTCTCATCCATTGATCACACTCTGCTTTAGAGCAAGAAGCACGCTCTTGCTTTCTAGAAGCTCAAAGACAGCATGAAACGTGAGTGTGCTGAGAACAAAAGAATGATGTTGCCTACACATACGGACCATATGTAGTCCAAATCTGCTTCTGAAGCTGATACAAAGCACTGGTCCTCTAACATCCAATGCTTGTCAGTTAAGATGATAAACGTGTGAGCTTCGTGAACGATGTGGTTCGAATGAGTAGAAAAGTGACTGCCCTTACCTGAAAGGAAGTCTTGCTTGTAGGAAGACTGAGAGCCTGGGATTTAACTCCATTTCTGAAGTGAAACACACAGCAGTGTTCTCATCCATTGTTCACACTCTGCTTAGGAACAAGAAGCATGCTCTTGCTTTCTAGAGTCTCTAAGACAGCAGGAAACGTGAGTGTGCTGAGAAGAAAAGAACGGTGTTTCCTACCCATACGGACCATATCTAGTCCAAGTCTGCTTCTGAAGCTGATACAAAGCACTGTTCCTCTAACATCCAATGCTTGTCTGTTAAGATGAGAAACGTGTGAGCTTCGTGAACGATATAGTTCTTTTGAGCTGAAAAGTGACTGCCCTTACTTGAAAAGAAGTCTTGCTTGTAGGAAGACACAGAGCCAGGGATTTAACTCCATTTCTGAAGGGAAACACACAGCAGAGTTCTGATCCATGGATCACACTCTGCTTTAGAGCAAGAAGCATGCTCTTGCCCTCTAGATTCTCTAAGACAGCAGGAAACATTGAGTGTGCAGAGAACAAAAGAACGGTGTTTCCTACACATACGGACCATATGTAGTTCAACTCTGCTTCTGAAACTGATGCAAAGCACTGGTCCTCTAACATTCAATGCTTGTCAGTTAAGATGAGAAACGTGTGAGTTTCGTGAACGATGTAGTTCCTTTGAGCTATAGAGAAACTGCCCTTACATGAAAGGAAGTCTTGCTTGTAGAAAGACTCAGAGCCTGGGATTTAACTCCATTTCTGAAGGGAAACACACAGCAGAGTTCTCATCCATTGATCACACTCTGCTTTAGAGCAAGAAGCTCGCTCTTGCTTTCTAGATTCTCTAATACAGGAGGAAATCTGAGTGTGCCCAGAAGAAAAGAACGGTGTTACCTACACGTATGGACCATATCTAGTCCAACTCTGCTTCTGAAACTGATACAAAGCACTGGTCCTCTAACATCCAATGCTTGTCAGTTAAGATGAGAAACGTGAGTGCGTCGCGACTGATGTAGTTTGTTTTAGCTGAGAAGTGACTGCCCTTACCTGAAACGAAGTCTTGCTTGTAGGAAGACAAGGAGCCTGGGATTTAACAACATTTCTGAACGGAAACACACAGCATAGTTCTCATCCATGGATCACACTCTACTTTAGAGCAAGAAGGAAGCTCTTGCTTTCTAGAGTCTCTAAGACAGCATGAAATGTGAGTGTGCTGAGAACAAAAGAACGATGTTGCCTACACATACGGACCATATGTAGTCCAAATCTGCTTCTAAAACTGATACAAAGCACTGGTGCTCTAACATCCAATGCTTATCAGTTAAGATGAGAAGCGTGTGAGTTTTGTGAATGATGTAGTTCCTTTGAGCTATAAAGAAACTGCCCTTATATGAAAGGAAGTCTTGCTTGTAGGAAGACTCAGGGCCTGGGATTAAACTCCATTTGTGAAGTGAAACACACAGCAGTGTTCTCATCCATTGATCACACTCTGCTTTAGAACAAGAAGCACGCTCTTGCTTTCTAGAGTCTCTAAGACAGCAGGAAACGTGAGTGTGCTGAGAACAAAAGAACGGTGTTTCCTCCACATACGGACCATATCTAGTCCAAGTCTGCTTCTGAAGTTGATACAAAGCACTGTTCCTCTAACATCCAATGCTTGTCTGTTAAGATGAGAAACGTGTGAGCTTCGTCAACGATGTAGTTCTTTTGAGCTCAAAAGTGACTGCACTTACTTGAAAAGAAGTCTTGCTTGTAGGAAGACACAGAGCCTGGGATTTAACTCCATTTCTGAAGGGAAACACACAGCATAGTTCTCATCCATGGATCACACTCTGCTTTAGAGCAAGAAGCATGCTCTTGCTTTCTAGAATCTTTAATACAGCAGGAAACCTGAGTGTGCTCAGAACAAAAGAACGGTGTTTCCTACACATACAGACCATATCCAGTCCAACTCTGCTTCTGAAAGTGATACAAATCACTGGTCCTCTAACATCCAATGCTTGTCAGTTAAGATGAGAAACGTGTGAGCTTCGTGAACGATGTAGTTCGTTTGAGCTGAAAAGTGACTGCCCTAACAAGAAACGAAGTCTAGCTTGTAGTAAGAAACAGACCCTGGGATTTAACTCCATTTCTGAAGGGAAACACACAGCAAAGTTCTCATCCATGGATCACACTCTGCTTTAGAGCGAGAAGCACACTCTTGCTTTCTAGGGTCTCTAATACAGCAGGAAAACTGAGTGTGCTCAAAACAAAAGAACGGTGTTTCCTACACACATGGAACATATCTATTATAACTCTGCTTCTGAAACTGAAACAAATCACAGGTCTTCTAACATCCAATGCTTGTCAGGTAAGATCCGAAATGTGTGAGCTTCGTGATTGATGTAGTTCATTTTAGCTGTAAAGTAACTGCCCTTACCTGAAATGAAGGCTTGCTTGTCGGAAGTCTCAGAGCCTGGGATTTAAATGCATTTCTAAGGTGAAACACACAGCAGAGTTCTCATCCATTAATCACACTCTGCTTTAGAGCAAGAAGCACGCTCTTGCTTTCTGGAGGCTCAAAGACAGCCTGAAACGTGAGTGTGCTGAGAATAAAAGAATGATGTTGCCTACACATACGGACCATATGTAGTCCAAATCTGCTTCTGAAGCTGATACAAAGCACTGGTCCTCTAACATCCAATGCTTGTCAGTTAAGATGAGAAACGTGTGAGCTTCGTGAACGATGTAGTTCGAATGAGCAGAAAAGTGACTGCCCTTACCTGAAACGAAGTCTTGCTTGTAGGAAGACTGAGAGCCTGGGATTTAACTCCATTTCTGAAGTGAAACACACAGCAGTGTTCTTATCCATTGTTCACACTCTGCTTAGGAACAAGAAGCATGCCCTTGCTTTCTAGAGTCTCTAAGACAGCAGGAAACGTGAGAGTGCTGAGAACAAAAGAACGGTGTTTCCTACCTATACGGACCATATCTAGTCCATGTCTGCTTCTGAAGCTGATACAAAGCACTGTTGATCTAACATCCAATGCTTGTCTGTTAAGATGAGAAACGTGTGAGCTTCGTGAACGATGTAGTTCTTTTGAGCTGAAAAGTGACTGCACTTACTTGAAAAGAAGTCTTGCTTGTAGGAAGACACAGAGCCTGGGATTTAGCTCCATTTCTGAATGGAAACACACAGCATAGTTCTCATCCATGGATCACACTCTGCTTTAGAGCAAGAAGCATTCTCTTGCTTTCTAGAGTCTCTAATATAGCAGGAAAACTGAGTGTGCTCACAACAAAAGAATGGTGTTTGCTAAACACACGGACCATATCTAGTTCAACTCTGCTTCTGAAACTGAAACAAACCACAGGTCCTCTAACATCCAATGCTTGGCAGTTAAGATGAGAAGCGTGTGTGCTTCGTGAACGATGTAGTTCTTTTGAGCTGAAAAGTGACTGCCCTTACCTGAAACGAAGTCTTGCTTGTAGGAAGACACCGAGCCTGGGATTTAACTCCATTTCTGAAGGGAAACACACAGCAGAGTTCTCATCCATGGATCACACTCTGCTTTAGAACAAGAAGCACGCTCTTGCTTTCTAGAGTCTCTAAGACAGCAGGAAACCTGAGTGTGCTCAGAACAAAATAACGGTGTTTCCTACACCTATTGAACATATCTAGTATAACTCTGCTTCTGAAACTGAAACAAACCACAGGTCTTCGAACATCCAATGCTTGTCAGGTAAGATCCGAAATGTGTGAGCTTCGTGAATGATGTAGTTCGTTTTAGCTGTAAAGTAACTGCCCTTACCTGAAATGAAGTCTTGCTTTTCGGAAGACTCAGAGCCTGGGATTTAACTCCATTTCTAAGGTGAAACACACTGCAGAGTTCTCATCCATTGATCACACTCTGCTTTAGAGCAAGAAGCACGCTCTTGCTTTCTAGAAGCTCAAAGACAGCATGAAACGTGAGTGTGCTGAGAACAAAAGAATGATGTTGCCTACACATACGGACCATATGTAGTCCAAATCTGCTTCTGAAGCTGATACAAAGCACTGGTCCTCTAACATCCAATGCTTGTCAGTTAAGATGATAAACGTGTGAGCTTCGTGAACGATGTGGTTCGAATGAGTAGAAAAGTGACTGCCCTTACCTGAAAGGAAGTCTTGCTTGTAGGAAGACTGAGAGCCTGGGATTTAACTCCATTTCTGAAGTGAAACACACAGCAGTGTTCTCATCCATTGTTCATACTCTGCTTAGGAACAAGAAGCATGCTCTTGCTTTCTAGAGTCTCTAAGACAGCAGGAAACGTGAGTGTGCTGAGAACAAAAGAACGGTGTTTCCTACCCATACGGACCATATCTAGTCCAAGTCTGCTTCTGAAGCTGATACAAATCACTGTTCCTCTAACATCCAATGCTTGTCTGTTAAGATGAGAAACGTGTGAGCTTCGTGAACGATGTAGTTCTTTTGAGCTGAAAAGTGACTGCCCTTACTTGAAAAGAAGTCTTGCTTGTAGGAAGACACAGAGCCAGGGATTTAACTCCATTTCTGAAGGGAAACACACAGCAGAGTTCTGATCCATGGATCACACTCTGCTTTAGAGCAAGAAGCACGCTCTTGCCCTCTAGATTCTCTAAGACAGCAGGAAACATTGAGTGTGCAGAGAACAAAAGAACGGTGTTTCCTACACATACGGACCATATGTAGTTCAACTCTGCTTCTGAAACTGATGCAAAGCACTGGTCCTCTAACATTCAATGCTTGTCAGTTAAGATGAGAAACGTGTGAGTTTCGTGAACGATGTAGTTCCTTTGAGCTATAGAGAAACTGCCCTTACATGAAAGGAAGTCTTGCTTGTAGAAAGACTCAGAGCCTGGGATTTAACTCCATTTCTGAAGGGAAACACACAGCAGAGTTCTCATCCATTGATCACACTCTGCTTTAGAGCAAGAAGCTCGCTCTTGGTTTCTAGATTCTCTAATACAGGAGGAAATCTGAGTGTGCCCAGAAGAAAAGAACGGTGTTACCTACACGTATGGACCATATCTAGTCCAACTCTGCTTCTGAAACTGATACAAAGCACTGGTCCTCTAACATCCAATGCTTGTCAGTTAAGATGAGAAACGTGAGTGCTTCGCGACTGATGTAGTTTGTTTTAGCTGAGAAGTGACTGCCCTTACCTGAAACGAAGTCTTGCTTGTAGGAAGACAAAGAGCCTGGGATTTAACAACATTTCTGAACGGAAACACACAGCATAGTTCTCATCCATGGATCACACTCTGCTTTAGAGCAAGAAGCAAGCTCTTGCTTTCTAGAGTCTCTAAGACAGCATGAAACGTGAGTGTGCTGAGAACAAAAGAACGATGTTGCCTACACATACGGACCATATGTAGTCCAAATCTGCTTCTAAAACTGATACAAAGCACTGGTGCTCTAACATCCAATGCTTATCAGTTAAGATGAGAAGCGTGTGAGTTTTGTGAACGATGTAGTACCTTTGAGCTATAAAGAAACTGCCCTTATATGAAAGGAAGTCTTGCTTGTAGGAAGACTCAGGATTAAACTCCATTTGTGAAGTGAAACACACAGCAGTGTTCTCATCCATTGATCACACTCTGCTTTAGAACAAGAAGCACGCTCTTGCTTTCTAGAGTCTCTAAGACAGCAGGAAACGTGAGTGTGCTGAGAACAAAAGAACGGTGTTTCCTCCACATACGGACCATATCTAGTCCAAGTCTGCTTCTGAAGCTGATACAAAGCACTGTTCCTCTAACATCCAATGCTTGTCTGTTAAGATGAGAAACGTGTGAGCCCCGTGAACGATGTAGTTCTTTTGAGCTCAAAAGTGACTGCACTTACTTGAAAAGAAGTCTTGCTTGTAGGAAGACACAGAGCCAGGGATTTAACTCCATTTCTGAAGGGAAACACACAGCATAGTTCTCATCCATGGATCACACTCTGCTTTAGAGCAAGAAGCATGCTCTTGCTTTCTAGAATCTTTAATACAGCAGGAAACCTGAGTGTGCTCAGAACAAAAGAACGGTGTTTCCTACACATACAGACCATATCTAGTCCAACTCTGCTTCTGAAAGTGATACAAATCACTGGTCCTCTAACATCCAATGCTCGTCAGTTAAGATGAGAAACGTGTGAGCTTCGTGAACGATGTAGTTCGTTTGAGCTGAAAAGTGACTGCCCTAACAAGAAACGAAGTCTAGCTTGTAGTAAGAAACAGACCCTGGGATTTAACTCCATTTCTGAAGGGAAACACACAGCAAAGTTCTCATCCATGGATCACACTCTGCTTTAGAGCGAGAAGCACACTCTTGCTTTCTAGGGTCTCTAATACAGCAGGAAAACTGAGTGTGCTCAAAACAAAAGAACGGTGTTTCCTACACACATGGAACATATCTATTATAACTCTGCTTCTGAAACTGAAACAAATCACAGGTCTTCTAACATCCAATGCTTGTCATGTAAGATCCGAAATGTGTGAGCTTCGTGATTGATGTAGTTCATTTTAGCTGTAAAGTAACTGCCCTTACCTGAAATGAAGGCTTGCTTGTCGGAAGACTCAGAGCCTGGGATTTAAATGCATTTCTAAGGTGAAACACACAGCAGAGTTCTCATCCATTGATCACACTCTGCTTTAGAGCAAGAAGCACGCTCTTGCTTTCTAGAGTCTCTAAGACAGCAGGAAACCTGAGTGTGCTCAGAACAAAATAACGGTGTTTCCTACACCTATTGAACATATCTAGTATAACTCTGCTTCTGAAACTGAAACAAACCACAGGTCTTCGAACATCCAATGCTTGTCAGGTAAGATCCGAAATGTGTGAGCTTCGTGAATGATGTAGTTCGTTTTAGCTGTAAAGTAACTGCCCTTACCTGAAATGAAGTCATGCTTTTCGGAAGACTCAGAGCCTGGGATTTAACCCCATTTCTAAGGTGAAACACACTGTAGAGTTCTCATCCATTGATCACACTCTGCTTTAGAGCAAGAAGCACGCTCTTGCTTTCTAGAAGCTCAAAGACAGCATGAAACGTGAGTGTGCTGAGAACAAAAGAATGATGTTGCCTACACATACGGACCATATGTAGTCCAAATCTGCTTCTGAAGCTGATACAAAGCACTGGTCCTCTAACATCCAATGCTTGTCAGTTAAGATGATAAACGTGTGAGCTTCGTGAACGATGTGGTTCGAATGAGTAGAAAAGTGACTGCCCTTACCTGAAAGGAAGTCTTCTTGTAGGAAGACTGAGAGCCTGGGATTTAACTCCATTTCTGAAGTGAAACACACAGCAGTGTTCTCATCCATTGTTCATACTCTGCTTAGGAACAAGAAGCATGCTCTTGCTTTCTAGAGTCTCTAAGACAGCAGGAAACGTGAGTGTGCTGAGAACAAAAGAACGGTGTTTCCTACCCATACGGACCATATCTAGTCCAAGTCTGCTTCTGAAGCTGATACAAAGCACTGTTCCTCTAACATCCAATGCTTGTCTGTTAAGATGAGAAACGTGTGAGCTTCGTGAACGATGTAGTTCTTTTGAGCTGAAAAGTGACTGCCCTTACTTGAAAAGAAGTCTTGCTTGTAGGAAGACACAGAGCCAGGGATTTAACTCCATTTCTGAAGGGAAACACACAGCAGAGTTCTGATCCATGGATCACACTCTGCTTTAGAGCAAGAAGCACGCTCTTGCCCTCTAGATTCTCTAAGACAGCAGGAAACATTGAGTGTGCAGAGAACAAAAGAACGGTGTTTCCTACACATACGGACCATATGTAGTTCAACTCTGCTTCTGAAACTGATGCAAAGCACTGGTCCTCTAACATTCAATGCTTGTCAGTTAAGATGAGAAACGTGTGAGTTTCGTGAACGATGTAGTTCCTTTGAGCTATAGAGAAACTGCCCTTACATGAAAGGAAGTCTTGCTTGTAGAAAGACTCAGAGCCTGGGATTTAACTCCATTTCTGAAGGGAAACACACAGCAGAGTTCTCATCCATTGATCACACTCTGCTTTAGAGCAAGAAGCACGCTCTTGCTTTCTAGGGAATCTAAGACAGCATGAAACGTGAGTGTGCTGAGAACAAAAGAACGATGTTGCCTACACATACGGACCATATGTAGTCCAAATCTGCTTCTAAAACTGATACAAAGCACTGGTGCTCTAACATCCAATGCTTATCAGTTAAGATGAGAAGCGTGTGAGTTTTGTGAACGATGTAGTTCCTTTGAGCTATAAAGAAACTGCCCTTATATGAAAGGAAGTCTTGCTTGTAGGAAGACTCAGGGCCTGGGATTAAACTCCATTTGTGAAGTGAAACACACAGCAGTGTTCTCATCCATTGATCACACTCTGCTTTAGAACAAGAAGCACGCTCTTGCTTTCTAGAGTCTCTAAGACAGCAGGAAACGTGAGTGTGCTGAGAACAAAAGAACGGTGTTTCCTCCACATACGGACCATATCTAGTCCAAGTCTGCTTCTGAAGCTGATACAAAGCACTGTTCCTCTAACATCCAATGCTTGTCTGTTAAGATGAGAAACGTGTGAGCTTCGTGAACGATGTAGTTCTTTTGAGCTCAAAAGTGACTGCACTTACTTGAAAAGAAGTCTTGCTTGTAGGAAGACACAGAGCCAGGGATTTAACTCCATTTCTGAAGGGAAACACACAGCATAGTTCTCATCCATGGATCACACTCTGCTTTAGAGCAAGAAGCATGCTCTTGCTTTCTAGAATCTTTAATACAGCAGGAAACCTGAGTGTGCTCAGAACAAAAGAACGGTGTTTCCTACACATACAGACCATATCTAGTCCAACTCTGCTTCTGAAAGTGATACAAATCACTGGTCCTCTAACATCCAATGCTCGTCAGTTAAGATGAGAAACGTGTGAGCTTCGTGAACGATGTAGTTCGTTTGAGCTGAAAAGTGACTGCCCTTACCTGAAACGAAGTCTAGCTTGTAGTAAGAAACAGACCCTGGGATTTAACTCTATTTCTGAAGGGAAACACACAGCAGAGTTCTGATCCATGGATCACACTCTGCTTTAGAGCAAGAAGCACGCTCTTGCCCTCTAGATTCTCTAAGACAGCAGGAAACATTGAGTGTGCTGAGAACAAAAGAACGGTGTTTTCTACACATACGGACCATATCTAGTACAACTCTGCTTCTGAATCTGATACAAAGCACTGGTCCTCTAACATCCAATGCTTGTCTGTTAAGATGAGAAACGTGTGAGCTTCGTGAATGATGTAGTTCGTTTGAGCTGAAAAGTGAGTGCCCTTACCTGAAACGAAGTATTGCTTTTAGTAAGACACAGAGCCTGGGATTTAACTCCATTTCTGAAGGTAAACACACAGCAGAGTTCTCATCCATGGATCACACTCTGCTTTAGAGCAAGAAACATGCTCTTGCTTTCTAGAGTCTCTAATACAGCAGAAACCTGAATGTGCTCAGAACAAAAGAACGGTGTTTCCTACACATACGGCACATATCTAGTTTAACTCTGCTTCTGAAACAGAAACAATCCACAGGTTCTCTAACATCCAATGCTTGTCAGGTAAGATCCGAAATGTGTGAGCTTCGTGAACGATGTAGTTCGTTTGAGCTGTAAAGTATCTGCCCTTACCTGAAATGAAGTCTTGCTTGTAGGAAGACTCAGAGCCTGGGATTTAACTCCATTTCTGAAGTGAAACACACAGCAGAGTTCTCATCCATTGATCACACTCTGCTTTAGAGCAAGAAGCACGCTCTTGCTTTCTAGGGAATCTAAGACAGCATGAAACGTGAGTGTGCTGAGAACAAAAGAACGATGTTGCCTACACATACGGACCATTTGTAGTTCAACTCTGCTTCTGAAACTGATACAAAGCACTGGTCCTCTAACATCCAATGCTTGTCAGTTAAGATGAGAAACGTGTGAGTTTCGTGAACGATGTAGTTCCTTTGAGCTATAAAGAAACTGCCCTTACATGAAAGGAAGTCTTGCTTGTAGGAAGACTCAGAGCCTGGGATTTAACTCCATTTCTGAAGGGAAACACACAGCAGAGTTCTCATCCATGGATCACACTCTGCTTTAGACCGAGAAGCACACTCTTGCTTTCTAGGGTCTCTAATACTGCAAGATATCTGAGTGTGGCCAGAACAAAAAATGGTTTTAGTACATAAACGGACCATATGTAGTCCAAATCTGCTTCTGAAACTGATACAAATCACTGGTCCTCTAACATCCAATGCTTGTCAGTTAAGATGAGAAATGTGTGAGCTTCGTGAACGATGTAGTTCGTTTGAGCAGAAAAGGGACTGCCCTTACCTGAAACGAAGTCTTGCTTGTAGGAAGACTCAGAGCCTGGGATTTAACTCCATTTCTGAAGTGAAACACACAGCGGTGTTCTCATCCATTGATCACACTCTGCTTTAGAAGAAGAAGCACGCTCTTGCTTTCTAGAGTCTCTAAGACAGCAGGAAACGTGAGTGTGCTAAGAACAAAAGAACGATGTTGCCTACCCATACGGACCATATGTAGTCCAAATCTGCTTCTAAAACTGATACAAAGCACTGGTGCTCTAACATCCAATGCTTATCAGTTAAGATGAGAAGCGTGTGAGTTTCGTGAACGATGTAGTTCCTTTGAGCTGTAAAGAAACTGCCCTTATATGAAAGGAAGTCTTGCTTGTAGGAAGATTCAGGGCCTGGGATTAAACTCCATTTTTGAAGTGAAACACACAGCAGTGTTCTCATCCATTGATCACACTCTGCTTTAGAACAAGAAGCACGCTCTTGCTTTCTAGAGTCTCTAAGACAGCAGGAAAAGTGAGTGTGCTGAGAACAAAAGAACGGTGTTTCCTACACATACGGACCATATCTAGTCCAACTCTGCTTCTGAAACTGATACAAATCACTGGTCCTCTAACATCCAATGCTTGTCAGTTAAGATGAGAAACGTGTGAGCTTCGTGAACGATGTAGTTCGTTTGAGCTGAAAAGTGACTGCCCTTACCAGAAACGAAGTCTAGATGGTAGTAAGAAACAGACCCGGGGATTTAACTCCATTTCTGAAGGGAAACACACAGCAGAGTTCTGATCCATGGATCACACTCTGCTTTAGAGCAAGAAGCACGCTCTTGCCCTCTAAATTCTCTAAGACAGCAGGAAACGTGAGTGTGCTGAAAACAAAAGAACGGTGTTTCCTACACATACGGACCATATCTAGTCCAACTCTGCTTCTGAAACTGATACAAAGCACTGGTCCTCTAACATCCAATGCTTGTCTGTTAAGATGAGAAACGTGTGAGCTTCATGAATGATGTAGTTCCTTTGAGCTGAAAAGTGACTGCCCTTACCTGAAACGGAGTATTGCTTGTAGTAAGAAACAGAGCCAGGGATTTAACTCCCTTTCTGAAGGGAAACATACAACAGAGTTCTCATCCATGGATCACACTCTGCTTTAGAGCGAGAAACATGCTCTTGCTTTCTAGGGTCTCTAATACAGCAGGAAAACGGTGTGTGCTCAAAACAAAAGAACGGTGTTTCCTACACATATGGAACATATCTAGTATAACTCTGCTTCTGAAACTGAAACAAACCACAGGTCTTCTAACATCCAATGCTTGTCAGGTAAGATCCGAAATGTGTGAGCTTCGTGAATGATGTAGTTCGTTTTAGCTGTAAAGTAACTGCCCTTACCTGAAATGAAGTCTTGCTTGTCGGAAGACTCAGAGCCTGGGATTTAACTCCATTTCTAAGGTGAAACACACAGCAGAGTTCTCATCCATTGATCACACTCTGCTTTAGAGCAAGAAGCACGCTCTTGCTTTCTACAGGCTCAAAGACAGCCTGAAACGTGAGTGTGCTGAGAACAAAAGAATGATGTTGCCTACACATACGGACCATATGTAGTCCAAATCTGCTTCTGAAGCTGATACAAAGCACTGGTCCTCTAACATCCAATGCTTATCAGTTAAGATGAGAAACGTGTGAGCTTCGTGAACGATGTAGTTCGAATGAGCAGAAAAGTGACTGCCCTTACCTGAAACGAAGTCTTGCTTGTAGGAAGACTGAGAGCCTGGGATTTAACTTCATTTCTGAAGTGAAACACACAGCAGTGTTCTCATCCATTGTTCACACTCTGCTTAGGAACAAGAAGCATGCCCTTGCTTTCTAGAGTCTCTAAGACAGCAGGAAACGTGAGTGTGCTGAGAACAAAAGAACGGTGTTTCCTACCTATACAGACCATATCTAGTCCAAGTCTGCTTCTGAAGCTGATACAAAGCACTGTTTCTCTACCATCCAATGCCTGTCTGTTAAGATGAGAAACGTGTGAGCTTCGTGAACGATGTAGTTCTTTTGAGCTGAAAAGTGAGTGCCCTTACCTGAAACGAAGTATTGCTTTTAGTAAGACACAGAGCCTGGGATTTAACTCAATTTCTGAAGGTAAACACACAGCAGAGTTCTCATCCATGGATCACACTCTGCTTTAGAGCAAGAAACATGCTCTTGCTTTCTAGAGTCTCTAATACAGCAGAAACCTGAGTGTGCTCAGAACAAAAGAACGGTGTTTCCTACACATACGGCACATATCTAGTTTAACTCTGCTTCTGAAACAGAAACAATCCACAGGTTCTCTAACATCCAATGCTTGTCAGGTAAGATCCGAAATGTGTGAGCTTCGTGAACGATGTAGTTCGTTTGAGCTGTAAAGTATCTGCCCTTACCTGAAATGAAGTCTTGCTTGTAGGAAGACTCAGAGCCTGGGATTTAACTCCATTTCTGAAGTGAAACACACAGCAGAGTTCTCATCCATTGATCACACTCTGCTTTAGAGCAAGAAGCACGCTCTTGCTTTCTAGGGAATCTAAGACAGCATGAAACGTGAGTGTGCTGAGAACAAAAGAACGATGTTGCCTACACATACGGACCATTTGTAGTTCAACTCTGCTTCTGAAACTGATACAAAGCACTGGTCCTCTAACATCCAATGCTTGTCAGTTAAGATGAGAAACGTGTGAGTTTCGTGAACGATGTAGTTCCTTTGAGCTATAAAGAAACTGCCCTTACATGAAAGGAAGTCTTGCTTGTAGGAAGACTCAGAGCCTGGGATTTAACTCCATTTCTGAAGGGAAACACACAGCAGAGTTCTCATCCATGGATCACACTCTGCTTTAGACCGAGAAGCACACTCTTGCTTTCTAGGGTCTCTAATACTGCAAGATATCTGAGTGTGGCCAGAACAAAAAATGGTTTTAGTACATAAACGGACCATATGTAGTCCAAATCTGCTTCTGAAACTGATACAAATCACTGGTCCTCTAACATCCAATGCTTGTCAGTTAAGATGAGAAATGTGTGAGCTTCGTGAACGATGTAGTTCGTTTGAGCAGAAAAGGGACTGCCCTTACCTGAAACGAAGTCTTGCTTGTAGGAAGACTCAGAGCCTGGGATTTAACTCCATTTCTGAAGTGAAACACACAGCGGTGTTCTCATCCATTGATCACACTCTGCTTTAGAAGAAGAAGCACGCTCTTGCTTTCTAGAGTCTCTAAGACAGCAGGAAACGTGAGTGTGCTAAGAACAAAAGAACGATGTTGCCTACCCATACGGACCATATGTAGTCCAAATCTGCTTCTAAAACTGATACAAAGCACTGGTGCTCTAACATCCAATGCTTATCAGTTAAGATGAGAAGCGTGTGAGTTTCGTGAACGATGTAGTTCCTTTGAGCTGTAAAGAAACTGCCCTTATATGAAAGGAAGTCTTGCTTGTAGGAAGATTCAGGGCCTGGGATTAAACTCCATTTTTGAAGTGAAACACACAGCAGTGTTCTCATCCATTGATCACACTCTGCTTTAGAACAAGAAGCACGCTCTTGCTTTCTAGAGTCTCTAAGACAGCAGGAAAAGTGAGTGTGCTGAGAACAAAAGAACGGTGTTTCCTACACATACGGACCATATCTAGTCCAACTCTGCTTCTGAAACTGATACAAATCACTGGTCCTCTAACATCCAATGCTTGTCAGTTAAGATGAGAAACGTGTGAGCTTCGTGAACGATGTAGTTCGTTTGAGCTGAAAAGTGACTGCCCTTACCAGAAACGAAGTCTAGATGGTAGTAAGAAACAGACCCGGGGATTTAACTCCATTTCTGAAGGGAAACACACAGCAGAGTTCTGATCCATGGATCACACTCTGCTTTAGAGCAAGAAGCACGCTCTTGCCCTCTAAATTCTCTAAGACAGCAGGAAACGTGAGTGTGCTGAAAACAAAAGAACGGTGTTTCCTACACATACGGACCATATCTAGTCCAACTCTGCTTCTGAAACTGATACAAAGCACTGGTCCTCTAACATCCAATGCTTGTCTGTTAAGATGAGAAACGTGTGAGCTTCATGAATGATGTAGTTCCTTTGAGCTGAAAAGTGACTGCCCTTACCTGAAACGGAGTATTGCTTGTAGTAAGAAACAGAGCCAGGGATTTAACTCCCTTTCTGAAGGGAAACATACAACAGAGTTCTCATCCATGGATCACACTCTGCTTTAGAGCGAGAAACATGCTCTTGCTTTCTAGGGTCTCTAATACAGCAGGAAAACGGTGTGTGCTCAAAACAAAAGAACGGTGTTTCCTACACATATGGAACATATCTAGTATAACTCTGCTTCTGAAACTGAAACAAACCACAGGTCTTCTAACATCCAATGCTTGTCAGGTAAGATCCGAAATGTGTGAGCTTCGTGAATGATGTAGTTCGTTTTAGCTGTAAAGTAACTGCCCTTACCTGAAATGAAGTCTTGCTTGTCGGAAGACTCAGAGCCTGGGATTTAACTCCATTTCTAAGGTGAAACACACAGCAGAGTTCTCATCCATTGATCACACTCTGCTTTAGAGCAAGAAGCACGCTCTTGCTTTCTACAGGCTCAAAGACAGCCTGAAACGTGAGTGTGCTGAGAACAAAAGAATGATGTTGCCTACACATACGGACCATATGTAGTCCAAATCTGCTTCTGAAGCTGATACAAAGCACTGGTCCTCTAACATCCAATGCTTATCAGTTAAGATGAGAAACGTGTGAGCTTCGTGAACGATGTAGTTCGAATGAGCAGAAAAGTGACTGCCCTTACCTGAAACGAAGTCTTGCTTGTAGGAAGACTGAGAGCCTGGGATTTAACTTCATTTCTGAAGTGAAACACACAGCAGTGTTCTCATCCATTGTTCACACTCTGCTTAGGAACAAGAAGCATGCCCTTGCTTTCTAGAGTCTCTAAGACAGCAGGAAACGTGAGTGTGCTGAGAACAAAAGAACGGTGTTTCCTACCTATACAGACCATATCTAGTCCAAGTCTGCTTCTGAAGCTGATACAAAGCACTGTTTCTCTACCATCCAATGCCTGTCTGTTAAGATGAGAAACGTGTGAGCTTCGTGAACGATGTAGTTCTTTTGAGCTGAAAAGTGAGTGCCCTTACCTGAAACGAAGTATTGCTTTTAGTAAGACACAGAGCCTGGGATTTAACTCAATTTCTGAAGGTAAACACACAGCAGAGTTCTCATCCATGGATCACACTCTGCTTTAGAGCAAGAAACATGCTCTTGCTTTCTAGAGTCTCTAATACAGCAGAAACCTGAGTGTGCTCAGAACAAAAGAACGGTGTTTCCTACACATACGGCACATATCTAGTTTAACTCTGCTTCTGAAACAGAAACAATCCACAGGTTCTCTAACATCCAATGCTTGTCAGGTAAGATCCGAAATGTGTGAGCTTCGTGAACGATGTAGTTCGTTTGAGCTGTAAAGTATCTGCCCTTACCTGAAATGAAGTCTTGCTTGTAGGAAGACTCAGAGCCTGGGATTTAACTCCATTTCTGAAGTGAAACACACAGCAGAGTTCTCATCCATTGATCACACTCTGCTTTAGAGCAAGAAGCACGCTCTTGCTTTCTAGGGAATCTAGGACAGCATTAAACGTGAGTGTGCTGAGAACAAAAGAACGATGTTGCCTACACATAAGGACCATTTGTAGTTCAACTCTGCTTCTGAAACTGATACAAAGCACTGGTCCTCTAACATCCAATGCTTGTCAGTTAAGATGAGAAACGTGTGAGTTTCGTGAACGATGTAGTTCCTTTGAGCTATAAAGAAACTGCCCTTACATGAAAGGAAGTCTTGCTTGTAGGAAGACTCAGAGCCTGGGATTTAACTCCATTTCTGAAGGGAAACACACAGCAGAGTTCTCATCCATGCATCACACTCTGCTTACAGCAAGAAACACACTCTTCCTTTCTAGAGTCTCTAATATAGCAGGAAATCTGAGTGTGCCCAGAACAAAAGAACGGTGTTTCCTACACATACGGACCATATCTAGTCCAACTGTGCTTCTGATACTGATACAAATTACTGGTCCTCTAACATCCAATGCTTGTCAGTTAAGATGAGAAACATGTGAGCTTCATGAACGATGTAGTTCGTTTGAGCTGAAAAGTGACTTCCCTTACCTGAAACTACGTCTAGCTTGCAGTAAGAAACAGAGCCTGGGATTTAACTCCATTTCTGAAGGGAAACACACAGCAGAGTTCTCATCCATGGATCACACTCTGCTTAGACCGAGAAGCACACTCTTGCTTTCTAGGGTCTCTAATACTGCAAGATATCTGAGTGTGGCCAGAACAAAAAATGGTTTTAGTACATAAACGGACCATATGTAGTCCAAATCTGCTTCTGAAACTGATACAAATCACTGGTCCTCTAACATCCAATGCTTGTCAGTTAAGATGAGAAACGTGTGAGCTTCGTGAACGATGTAGTTCGTTTGAGCAGAAAAGGGACTGCCCTTACCTGAAACGAAGTCTTGCTTGTAGGAAGACTCAGAGCCTGGGATTTAACTCCATTTCTGAAGTGAAACACACAGCGGTGTTCTCATCCATTGATCACACTCTGCTTTAGAACAAGAAGCACGCTCTTGCTTTCTAGAGTCTCTAAGACAGCAGGAAACGTGAGTGTGCTGAGAACAAAAGAACGGTGTTTCCTACACATATGGACCATATCTAGTCCAACTCTGCTTCTGAAGCTGATACAAAGCACTGTTCCTCTAACATCCAATGCCTGTCTGTTAAGATGAGAAACGTGTGAGCTTCGTGAACGATGTAGTTCTTTTGAGCTGAAAAGTGACTGCACTTACTTGAAAAGAAGTCTTGCATGTAGGAAGACACAGAGCCTGGGATTTAACTCCATTTCTGAAGGGAAACACAGAGCATAGTTCTCATCCATGGATCACACTCTGCTTTAGAGCAAGAAGCATGCTCTTGCTTTCTAGAATCTCTAATACAGCAGGAAACCTGGGTGTGCTCAGAACAAAAGAACGGTGTTTCCTACACATACGGACCATATCTAGTCCAACTCTGCTTCTGAAACTGATACAAATCACTGGTCCTCTAACATCCAATGCTTGTCAGTTAAGATGAGAAACGTGTGAGCTTCGTGAATGATGTAGTTCGTTTGAGCTGAAAAGTGACTGCCCTTACCTGAAACGAAGTCTAGATGGTAGTAAGAAACAGACCCGGGGATTTAACTCCATTTCTGAAGGGAAACACACAGCAGAGTTCTGATCCATGGATCACACTCTGCTTTAGAGCAAGAAGCATGCTCTTGCTTTCTAGAATCTCTAAGACAGCAGGAAACGTGAGTGTGCTGAAAACAAAAGAACGGTGTTTCCTACACATACGGACCATATCTAGTCCAACTCTGCTTCTGAAACTGATACAAAGCACTGGTCCTCTAACATCCAATGCTTGTCTGTTAAGATGAGAAACGTGTGAGCTTCATGAATGATGTAGTTGCTTTGAGCTGAAAAGTGACTGCCCTTACCTGAAACGGAGTATTGCTTGTAGTAAGAAACAGAGCCAGGGATTTAACTCCCTTTCTGAAGGGAAACATACAACAGAGTTCTCATCCATGGATCACACTCTGCTTTAGAGCGAGAAACATGCTCTTGCTTTCTAGGGTCTCTAATACAGCAGGAAAACGGAGTGTGCTCAAAACAAAAGAACGGTGTTACCTACACATATGGAACATATCTAGTATAACTCTGCTTCTGAAACTGAAACAAACCACAGGTCTTCTAACATCCAATGCTTGTCAGGTAAGATCCGAAATGTGTGAGCTTCGTGAATGATGTAGTTCGTTTTAGCTGTAAAGTAACTGCCCTTACCTGAAATGAAGTCTTGCTTGTCGGAAGACTCAGAGCCTGGGATTTAACTCCATTTCTAAGGTGAAACACACAGCAGAGTTCTCATCCATTGATCACACTCTGCCTTAGAGCAAGAAGCACGCTCTTGCTTTCTACAGGCTCAAAGACAGCCTGAAACGTGAGTGTGCTGAGAACAAAAGAATGATGATGCCTACACATACGGACCATATGTAGTCCAAATCTGCTTCTGAAGCTGATACAAAGCACTGGTCCTCTAACATCCAATGCTTATCAGTTAAGATGAGAAACGTGTGAGCTTCGTGAACGATGTAGTTCGAATGAGCAGAAAAGTGACTGCCCTTACCTGAAACGAAGTCTTGCTTGTAGGAAGACTGAGAGCCTGGGATTTAACTCCATTTCTGAAGTGAAACACACAGCAGTGTTCTCATCCATTGTTCACACTCTGCTTAGGAACAAGAAGCATGCCCTTGCTTTCTAGAGTCTCTAAGACAGCAGGAAACGTGAGTGTGCTGAGAACAAAAGAACGGTGTTTCCTACCTATACAGACCATATCTAGTCCAAGTCTGCTTCTGAAGCTGATACAAAGCACTGTTGCTCTACCATCCAATGCTTGTCTGTTAAGATGAGAAACGTGTGAGCTTCGTGAACGATGTAGTTCTTTTGAGCTGAAAAGTGACTGCCCTTACTTGAAAAGAAGTCTTGCTTGTAGGAAGACACAGAGCCTGGGATTTATCAACATTTCTGAACGGAAACACACAGCATAGTTCTCATCCATGGATCACACTCTGCTTTAGAGCAAGAAGCATGCTCTTGCATTCTAGAGTCTCTTATACAGCAGGAAACCTGAGTGTGCTCAGAAAAAAAGAACGGTGTTTCCTACACATACGGACCATATCTAGCATAGCTCTGCATCTGAAACTGATACAAATCACTGGTCCTCTAACATCCAATGCTTGTCAGTTAAGATGAGAAACGTGTGAGCTTCGTGAACGATGTAGTTCTTTTGAGCTGAAAAGTGACTACCCTTATCTGAAACGAAGTCTTGCTTGTAGGAAGACACAGAGCCTGCGATTTAACTCCATTTCTGAAGGGAAACACACAGCAGAGTTCTCATCCATGGATCACACTCTGCTTTAGAGCATGAAGCAAGCTCTTGCTTTCTAGAGTCTCTAAGATAGCATGAAACGTGAGTGTGCTGAGAACAAAAGAACGATGTTGCCTACACATACGGACCATATGTACTCCAAATCTGCTTCTAAAACTGATACAAAGCACTGGTGCTCTAACATCCAATGCTTATCAGTTAAGATGAGAAGCGTGTGAGTTTCGTGAACGATGTAGTTCCTTTGAGCTATAAAGAAACTGCCCTTATATGAAAGGAAGTCTTGATTGTAGGAAGACTCAGGGCCTGGGATTAAACTCCATTTGTGAAGTGAAACACAGAGCAGTGTTCTCATCCATTGATCACACTCTGCTTTAGAACAAGAAGCACGCTCTTGCTTTCTAGAGTCTCTAAGACAGCAGGAAACGTGAGTGTGCTGAGAACAAAAGAACGGTGTTTCCTACACATAGGGACCATATCTAGTCCAAGTCTGCTTCTGAAGCTGATACAAAGCACTGTTCCTCTAACATCCAATGCTTGTCAGTTAAGATGAGAAACGTGTGAGCTTCGTGAACGATGTAGTTCGTTTGAGCAGAAAAGGGACTGCCCTTACCTGAAACGAAGTCTGCTTGTAGGAAGACTCAGAGCCTGGGATTTAACTCCATATCTGAAGTGAAACACACAGCAGTGTTCTCATCCATTGTTCACACTCTGCTTAGGAACAAGAAGCATGCCCTTGCTTTCTAGAGTCTCTAAGACAGCAGGAAACGTGAGTGTGCTGAGAACAAAAGAACGGTGTTTCCTACCTATACGGACCATATCTAGTCCAAGTCTGCTTCTGAAGCTGATACAAAGTACTGTTGCTCTAACATCCAATGCTTGTCTGTTAAGATGAGAAACGTGTGAGCTTCGTGAACGATGTAGTTCTTTTGAGCTGAAAAGTGACTGCCCTTACTTGAAAAGAAGTCTTGCTTGTAGGAAGACACAGAGCCTGGGATTTAACTCCATTTCTGAACGGAAACACACAGCATAGTTCTCATCCATGGATAACACTCTGCTTTAGATCAAGAAGCATGCTCTTGCATTCTAGAGTCTCTTATACAGCAGGAAACCTGAGTGTGCTCAGAACAAAAGAACGGTGTTTCCTACACATACGGACCATATCTAGTCCAACTCTGCATCTGAAACTGATACAAATCACTGGTCCTCTAACATCCAATGCTTGTCAGTTAAGATGAGAAACGTGTGAGCTTCGTGAACGATGTAGTTCGTTTGAGCTGAAAAGTGACTGCCCTTACCTGAAACGAAGTCTAGCTTGTAGTAAGAAACAGACCCTGGGATTTAACTCCATTTCTGAAGGGAAACACACAGCAGAGTTCTGATCCATGGATCACACTCTTCTTTAGAGCAAGAAGCACGCTCTTGCCCTCTAAATTCTCTAAGGCAGCAGGAAACATTGAGTGTGCTGAGAACAAAAGCACGGTGTTTCCTACACATACGGACCATATCTAGTACAACTCTGCTTCTGAATCTGATACAAAGCACTGGTCCTCTAACATCCAATGCTTGTCTGTTAAGATGAGAAACGTGTGAGCTTCGTGCATGATGTAGTTCGTTTGAGCTGAAAAGTGACTGCCCTTACCTGAAACGAAGTATTGCTTTTAGAAAGACACAGAGCCTGGGATTTAACTCCATTTCTGAAGGGAAACACACAGCAGAGTTCTCATCCATGCATCACACTCTGCTTACAGCGAGAAGCACACTCTTCCTTTCTAGAGTCTCTAATACAGCAGGAAATCTGAGTGTGCCCAGAACAAAAGAACGGTGTTTCCTACACATACGGACCATATCTAGTCCAACTGTGCTTCTGATACTGATACAAATTACTGGTCCTCTAACATCCAATGCTTGTCAGTTAAGATGAGAAACATGTGAGCTTCATGAACGATGTAGTTCGTTTGAGCTGAAAAGTGACTGCCCTTACCTGAAACTACGTCTAGCTTGTAGTAAGAAACAGAGTCTGGGATTTAACTCCATTTCTGAAGGGAAACACACAGCAGAGTTCTCATCCATGGATCACACTCTGCTTTAGAGCATGAAGCAAGCTCTTGCTTTCTAGAGTCTCTAAGATAGCATGAAACGTGAGTGTGCTGAGAACAAAAGAACGATGTTGCCTACACATACGGACCATATGTACTCCAAATCTGCTTCTAAAACTGATACAAAGCACTGGTGCTCTAACATCCAATGCTTATCAGTTAAGATGAGAAGCGTGTGAGTTTCGTGAACGATGTAGTTCCTTTGAGCTATAAAGAAACTGCCCTTATATGAAAGGAAGTCTTGATTGTAGGAAGACTCAGGGCCTGGGATTAAACTCCATTTGTGAAGTGAAACACAGAGCAGTGTTCTCATCCATTGATCACACTCTGCTTTAGAACAAGAAGCACGCTCTTGCTTTCTAGAGTCTCTAAGACAGCAGGAAACGTGAGTGTGCTGAGAACAAAAGAACGGTGTTTCCTACACATAGGGACCATATCTAGTCCAAGTCTGCTTCTGAAGCTGATACAAAGCACTGTTCCTCTAACATCCAATGCTTGTCAGTTAAGATGAGAAACGTGTGAGCTTCGTGAACGATGTAGTTCGTTTGAGCAGAAAAGGGACTGCCCTTACCTGAAACGAAGTCTGCTTGTAGGAAGACTCAGAGCCTGGGATTTAACTCCATATCTGAAGTGAAACACACAGCAGTGTTCTCATCCATTGTTCACACTCTGCTTAGGAACAAGAAGCATGCCCTTGCTTTCTAGAGTCTCTAAGACAGCAGGAAACCTGAGTGTGCTGAGAACAAAAGAACGGTGTTTCCTACCTATACGGACCATATCTAGTCCAAGTCTGCTTCTGAAGCTGATACAAAGTACTGTTGCTCTAACATCCAATGCTTGTCTGTTAAGATGAGAAACGTGTGAGCTTCGTGAACGATGTAGTTCTTTTGAGCTGAAAAGTGACTGCCCTTACTTGAAAAGAAGTCTTGCTTGTAGGAAGACACAGAGCCTGGGATTTAACTCCATTTCTGAACGGAAACACACAGCATAGTTCTCATCCATGGATAACACTCTGCTTTAGATCAAGAAGCATGCTCTTGCATTCTAGAGTCTCTTATACAGCAGGAAACCTGAGTGTGCTCAGAACAAAAGAACGGTGTTTCCTACACATACGGACCATATCTAGTCCAACTCTGCATCTGAAACTGATACAAATCACTGGTCCTCTAACATCCAATGCTTGTCAGTTAAGATGAGAAACGTGTGAGCTTCGTGAACGATGTAGTTCGTTTGAGCTGAAAAGTGACTGCCCTTACCTGAAACGAAGTCTAGCTTGTAGTAAGAAACAGACCCTGGGATTTAACTCCATTTCTGAAGGGAAACACACAGCAGAGTTCTGATCCATGGATCACACTCTTCTTTAGAGCAAGAAGCACGCTCTTGCCCTCTAAATTCTCTAAGGCAGCAGGAAACATTGAGTGTGCTGAGAACAAAAGCACGGTGTTTCCTACACATACGGACCATATCTAGTACAACTCTGCTTCTGAATCTGATACAAAGCACTGGTCCTCTAACATCCAATGCTTGTCTGTTAAGATGAGAAACGTGTGAGCTTCGTGCATGATGTAGTTCGTTTGAGCTGAAAAGTGACTGCCCTTACCTGAAACGAAGTATTGCTTTTAGAAAGACACAGAGCCTGGGATTTAACTCCATTTCTGAAGGGAAACACACAGCAGAGTTCTCATCCATGCATCACACTCTGCTTACAGCGAGAAGCACACTCTTCCTTTCTAGAGTCTCTAATACAGCAGGAAATCTGAGTGTGCCCAGAACAAAAGAACGGTGTTTCCTACACATACGGACCATATCTAGTCCAACTGTGCTTCTGATACTGATACAAATTACTGGTCCTCTAACATCCAATGCTTGTCAGTTAAGATGAGAAACATGTGAGCTTCATGAACGATGTAGTTCGTTTGAGCTGAAAAGTGACTGCCCTTACCTGAAACTACGTCTAGCTTGTAGTAAGAAACAGAGTCTGGGATTTAACTCCATTTCTGAAGGGAAACACACAGCAGAGTTCTCATCCATGGATCACACTCTGCTTTAGACCGAGAAGCACACTCTTGCTTTCTAGAGGCTCTAAGACAGCATGAAAGGTGAGTGTGCTCAGTACAAAAGAACGGTGTTTCCTAAACCTTCGGAACATATCTAATTTAACTCTGCTTCTGAAACTGAAACAAACCACAGGTCCTCTAACATCCAATGCTTGTCAGTTAAGATCTGAAACGTGTGAGCTTTGTGAGCAATGTAGATCATTTAATCTGTAAAGTAACTGCCCTTACCTGAAATGAAGTCTTGCTTGTAGGAAGACTCAGAGCCTGGGATTTAACTCACTTTCTGAAGTGAAACACACAGCAGAGTTCTCATCCATTGATCACACTCTGCTTTAGAGCAAGAAGCACGCTCTTGCTTACTAGAGAATCTAAGACAGCATGAAACGTGAGTGTGCTGAGAACAATAGAACGATGTTGCCTACACATATGGACCATATCTAGTCCAACTCTGCTTCTGTAACTGTTACAAAGCACTGGTCCTCTAACATCCAATGCTTGTCAGTTAAGATGAGAAACGTGTGAGCTTCGTGAATGATGTAGTTCGTTTGAGCTGAAAAGTGACTGCCCTTACCTGAAACGAAGTCTAGCTTGTAGGAAGACACAGAGCCTGGGATTTAACTCCATTTCTGAAGGGAAACACACAGCAGAGTTCTCATCCATTGATCACACTCTGCTTTAGAGCAAGAAGCAAGCCCTTGCTTTCTAGAGTCTCTAAGACAGCATGATACATGAGTGTGCTGAGAACAAAAGAACGATGTTGCCTAAATATACGGACCATATGTAGTCCAAATCTGCTTCTAAAACTGATACAAAGCACTGGTGCTCTAACATCCAATGCTTGTCAGTTAAGATGAGAAACCTGTGAGTTTCGTGAACGATGTAGTTCCTTTGAGCTATAAAGAAACTGCCCTTACATGAAAGGAAGTCTTGCTTGTAGGAAGACTCAGGGCGTAGGATTAAACTCCATTTGTGAAGTGAAACACACAGCAGTGTTCTCTTCCATGGATCACACTCTGCTTTAGAGCAAGAAACATGCTCTTGCTTTCTAGAGTCTCTAATACAGCAGAAACCTGAGTGTGCTCAGAACAAATGAACGGTGTTTCCTACACATACGGAACATATCTAGTTTAACTCTGCTTCTGAAACTGAAACAATCCACAGGTCCTCTAACATCCAATGCTTGTCAGGTAAGATCCGAAATGTGTGAGCTTCGTGAACGATGTAGTTCTTTTGAGCTGTAAAGTATCTGCCCTTACCTGAAATGAAGTCTTGCTTGTAGGAAGACTCAGACCTGGGATTTAACTCCATTTCTGAAGTGAAATACACAGCAGAGTTCTCATCCATTGATCACACTCTGCTTTAGAGCAAGAAGCACGCTCTTGCTTTCTAGAGAATCTAAGACAGCATGAAACGTGAGTGTGCTGAGAACAAAAGAACGATGCTGCCTACACATACGGACCATATGTAGTTCAACTCTGCTTCTGAAACTGATACAAAGCACTGGTCCTCTAACATCCAATGCTTGTCAGTTAAGATGAGAAACGTGTGAGTTTCGTGAACAATGTTGTTCCTTTGAGCTATAAAGAAACTGCCCTTGCATGAAAGGAAGTCTTGCTTCTAGGAAGACTCAGAGCCTGGGATTTAACTCCATTTCTGAAGGGAAACACACAGCAGAGTTCTCATCCATGGATCACACTCTGCTTTAGAGCGAGAAGCACACTCTTGCTTTCTAGGGTCTCTAATACTGCAAGATATCTGAGTGGGGCCAGAACAAAAGAACGGTTTTCTTACACATACGGACCATATGTAGTCCAAATCTGCTTCTGAAACTGATACAAAGCACTGGTCCTCTAACATCCAATGCTTGTCAGTTAAGATGAGAAACGTGTGAGTTTTGTGAACGATGTAGTTCCTTTGAGCTATCAAGAAACTGCCCTTAGCTGAAACTACGTCTAGCTTGTAGTAAGACACAGAGCCTGGGATTTAACTCCATTTCTGAAGGGAAACACACAGCAGTGTTCTCATCCATTGATCACACTCTGCTTTAGAACAAGAAGCACGCTCTTGCTTTCTAGAGGCTTTAAGACAGCATGAAACGTGAGTGTGCTGAGAACAAGAGAACGATGTTGCCTAAACATAGGGACAATATGTAGTCCAAATCTGCTTCTGAAACTGATACAAAGCACTGGTCTTCCAACATCCAATGCTTGTCATTTAAGATGAGAAACATGTGAGTTTCGTGAACGATGTAGTTCCTTTGAGCTATAAAGAAACTGCGCTTACCTGAAAGGAAGTCATGCTTGTAGGAAGACTCAGAGCCTGGGATTTAATTCCATTTCTGAAGTGAAACACACAGCAGAGTTCCCATCCATCGATCTCACTCTGCTTTAGAGCAAGAACCTCGCTCTTGCTTTCTAGAGTCTCAAATACAGCAGTCAACCTGAGTGTGCTGAGATCAAAAGAACGGTGTTTCCTACACATACGGACCATATCTAGTTCAACTCTGCTTCTGAAACTGAAACAAACCACAGGTCCTCTAACATCCAATGCTTGTCAGGTAAGATCCGAAACGTGTGAGCTTCGTGAACGATGTAGTTCGTTTGACCAATAAAGTAACTGCACTTACCTGAAACGAAGTCTTGCTTGTAGGAAGACTCAGAGACTGGGATTTCACTCCATTTCTGAAGTGAAACACGCAGCAGAGTTCTCATCCATTTTCACACTCTGCTTTAGAGCAAGAAGCACGCTCTTGCTTTCTAGAGGCTCTAAGACAGCATGAAACGTGAATGTGCTGAGAACAAAAGAACGATGTTGCCTACACATACGGACCATATGTAGTCCAAATCTGCTTCTGAAACTGATACAAAGCACTGGTCCTCTAACATCCAATGCTTGTCAGTTAAGATGAGAAACATGTGTGCTTCGTGAACAATGTAGTTCATTTGAGATGAAAAGTGACTGCCCTTACCTGAAACGAAGTCTTGCTTGTAGGAAGACACAGAGCCTGGGATTTAATTCCATTTCTGAAGTGAAACACACACCAGAGTTCCCATCCATTGATCACATTCTGCTTTAGAGCAAGAAGCACGCTCTTGCTTTCTAGAGGCTCTAAGACAGCATGAAACATGAGTGTGCTTTGAACCAAAGAACGGTGTTTCCTACACATACGGACCGTATCTAGTCCAACTCTGCATCTGAAACTGACACAAAGCATTGGTCCTCTAACATCCAATGCTTGTCAGGTAAGATCCGAAACGTGTGAGCTTCGTGAACGATGTAGTTCGTTTGACCTGTAAAGTAACTGCACTTACCTGAAATGAAGTCTTGCTTGTAGGAAGACTCAGAGACTGGGATTTCACTCCATTTCTGAAGTGAAACACACAGCAGAGTTCTCATCCTTTGATCACACTCTCCTTTAGACCAAGAAGCACGCTCTTGCTTTCTAGAGTCTCTAAGACAGCAGGAAGTGAGTGTGCTGAGAACAAAAGAACAGTGTTTCCTACACATACGGACCGTACCTAGTCCAACTCTGCTTCTGAAACTGACACAAAGCACTGGTCCTCTAACTTCCAATGCTTGTGAGGTAAGATGAGAAACGTGTGAGCTTCAAGAACGATGTAGTTCGTTTGAGCTGAGAAGTGACTGCCCTTACCTGAAACGAAGTCTTGCTTGTAGAAAGACACAGAGCCTGGGATTTAACTCCATTTCTGAAGGGAAACACAAAACAGAGTTCTCATCCATGGATCACACTCTGCTTTAGAGTGAGAAGCACACTCTTGCTTTCTAGAGTCCCTAATACAGCAGGAAATCTGAGTGTTCCCAGAATGAAATAACGGTTTTTCGTACACATAAGGACCATATGTAGTCCAAATCTGCTTCTAGAACTGATACAAAGCACTGGTCCTCTAACATCCAATGCTTGTCAGTTAAGATGAGAAACGTGTGAGCTATGTGAACGATGTAGTTCGTTTGAGCATAAAAGTAACTGCCCTTACCTGAAATGAAGTCTTGCTTGT
Organism: Onychomys leucogaster; assembly: GCA_949786385.1. Classification (NCBI taxonomy): domain Eukaryota; kingdom Metazoa; phylum Chordata; class Mammalia; order Rodentia; family Cricetidae; genus Onychomys; species Onychomys leucogaster. Next base: position 2,257,314 of record CATKUP010000069.1, read on the forward strand.
AGGAAGACTCAGAGCCTGGGATTTAACTCCATTTCTGAAGTGAAACACACACCAGAGTTCTCATCCATTGATCACATTCTGCTTTAGAGCAAGAAGCACGCTCTTACTTTCTAGAGGCTCTAAGACAGCATGAAACGTGAGTGTGCTGAGAAGAAAAGAACGATGTTGCCTAAACATAGGGACAATATGTAGTCCAAATCTGCTTCTGAAACTGAAACAAAGCACTGGTCCTCTAACATCCAATGCTTGTCAGTTAAGATGAGAAACGTGTGAGCTTCAAGAACGATGTAGTTCATTTGAGCTGAGAAGTGACTGCCATTACCTGAAACGAAATCTTGCTTGTAGTAAGACACAGAGCATGGGATTTAACTCCATTTCTGAAGGGAAACACACAGCAGAGTTCTCATCCATGGATCACACTCTGCTTTAGAACGAGAAGCACACTCTTGCTTTCTAGAGTCCCTAATACAGCAGGAAATCTGAGTGTTCCCAGAAAGAAAGAATGGTTTTTTGTACATATAAGGACCATATGTAGTTCAAATCTGCTTCTGAAACTGATACAAAGAACTGGTCCTCTAACATCCAATGCTTGTCAGTTAAGATGAGAAATGTGTGAGTTTCGTGAACGATTTAGTTCGTTTGAGCATAAAAGTAACTGACCTTACCTGAAATGAAGTCTTGCTTGTAGGAAGACACAGAGCCTGGGATTTAACTCCATTTCTGAAGTGAAACACACAGCAGAGTTCTCATCCATTGATCACACTCTGCTTTAGAGCAAGAAGCACGCTCTTGCTTTCTAGAGGCTCTAAGACAGCATGAAACGTAAATGTGCTGAGAACAAAAGAACGATGTTGCCTACACATACGGACCATATGTAGTCCAAATCTGCTTCTGAAACTGATACAAAGCACTGGTCCTCTTACAGCCAATGCTTGTCAGTTAAGATGAGAAACGTGTGAGTTTCATGAACGATGTTGTTCGTTTGAGCTATAAAGAAACTGCCCTTACCTGAAAGGAATTCTGCTTGTAGGAAGACTCAGAGCCTGGGATTTAACAAATTTCTGAAGGGAAACACAAAGCATAGTTCTCATCCATGGATCAAACTCTGCTTTAGAGCGAGAATCACGCTCTTGCTTTCTAGAGTCACTAATACAGCAGGAAATCTGAGTGTGCCCAGAACAATGAATGGTGTTTCCTACATATACGGAACATATGTCGTCCACATCTGCTTCTGAAACTGATACAAAGCATTGGTCCTCTCACATCCAATGCTTTTCAGTTAAGATGAGAAACGTGTGAGCTTCGTGAACTATGTAGTTCGTTTTAGCAGAAAAGTGACTGCCCTTACCTGAAAAGAAGTCTTGCTTGTAGGAAGACTCAGAGCCTGGGATTTAACTCCATTTCTGAAGTGAAACACACAGCAGTGTTCTCATCCATTGTTCAAACTCTGCTTTAGAACAAGAAGCACGCTCTTGCTTTCTAGAGTCTCTAAGACAGCAGGAAACATGAGTGTGCTGAGAACCAAAGAACGGTGTTTCCTACACATACGGACTGTATCTAGTCCAACTCTGCATCTGAAACTGACACAAAGCACTGGTCCTCTAACATCCAATGCTTGTCTGTTAAGATGAGAAACGTGTGAGCTTCGTGAACGATGTAGTTCATTTGAGCTGAAAAGTGACTGCCCTTACCTGAAACGAAGTCTTGCTTGTAGGAAGATACAGAGCCTGGGATTTAACTCCATTTCTGAAGTGAAACACACACCAGAGTTCCCATCCATTGATCACATTCTGCTTTAGAGCAAGAAGCCCGCTCTTGCTTTCTAGAGGCTCTAAGACAGCATGAAACATTAGTGTGCTGATAACCAAAGAACGGTGTTTCCTACACATACGGACCGTATCTAGTCCAACTCTGCATCTGAAAGTGACACAAAGCATTGGTCCTCTAACATCCAATGCTTGTCAGGTAAGATCCGAAACGTGTGAGCTTCGTGAACGATGTAGTTCGTTTGACCTGTAAAGTAACTGCACTTACCTGAAATGAAGTCTTGCTTGTAGGAAGAGTCAGAGACTGGGATTTCACTCCATTTCTGAAGTGAAACACACAGCAGAGTTCTCATCCTTTGATCACACTCTCCTTTAGACCAAGAAGCACGCTCTTGCTTTCTAGAGTCTCTAAGACAGCAGGAAACGTGAGTGTGCTGAGAACAAAAGAACAGTGTTTCCTACACATACGGACCGTACCTAGTCCAACTCTGCTTCTGAAACTGACACAAAGCACTGGTCCTCTAACTTCCAATGCTTGTGAGGTAAGATGAGAAACGTGTGAGCTTCAAGAACGATGTAGTTCGTTTGAGCTGAGAAGTGACTGCCCTTACCTGAAACGAAGTCTTGCTTGTAGAAAGACACAGAGCCTGGGATTTAACTCCATTTCTGAAGGGAAACACAAAACAGAGTTCTCATCCATGGATCACACTCTGCTTTAGAGTTGAAGCACACTCTTGCTTTCTAGAGTCCCTAATACAGCAGGAAATCTGAGTGTTCCCAGAATGAAATAACGGTTTTTCGTACACATAAGGACCATATGTAGTCCAAATCTGCTTCTGGGACTGATACAAAGCACTGGTCCTCTAACATCCAATGCTTCTCAGTTAAGATGAGAAACGTGTGAGCTATGTGAACGATGTAGTTCGTTTGAGCATAAAAGTAACTGCCCTTACCTGAAATGAAGTCTTGCTTGTAGGAAGACTCAGAGCCTGGGATTTAACTCCATTTCTGAAGTGAAACACACACCAGAGTTCTCATCCATTGATCACATTCTGCTTTAGAGCAAGAAGCACGCTCTTACTTTCTAGAGGCTCTAAGACAGCATGAAACGTGAGTGTGCTGAGAAGAAAAGAACGATGTTGCCTAAACATAGGGACAATATGTAGTCCAAATCTGCTTCTGAAACTGAAACAAAGCACTGGTCCTCTAACATCCAATGCTTGTCAGTTAAGATGAGAAACGTGTGAGCTTCAAGAACGATGTAGTTCATTTGAGCTGAGAAGTGACTGCCATTACCTGTAACTAAATCTTGCTTGTAGTAAGACACAGAGCCTGGGATTTAACTCCATTTCTGAAGGGAAACACACAGCAGAGTTCTCATCCATGGATCACACTCTGCTTTAGAACGAGAAGCACACTCTTGCTTTCTAGAGTCCCTAATACAGCAGGAAATCTGAGTGATCCCAGAAAGAAAGAACGGTTTTTTGTACATATAAGGACCATATGTAGTCCAAATCTGCTTCTGAAACTGATACAAAGAACTGGTCCTCTAACATCCAATGCTTGTCAGTTAAGATGAGAAATGTGTGAGTTTCGTGAACGATTTAGTTCGTTTGAGCATAAAAGTAACTGACCTTACCTGAAATGAAGTCTTGCTTGTAGGAAGACACAGAGCCTGGGATTTAACTCCATTTCTGAAGTGAAACACACAGCAGAGTTCTCATCCATTGATCACACTCTGCTTTAGAGCAAGAAGCACGCTCTTGCTTTCTAGAGGCTCTGAGACAGCATGAAACGTAAATGTGCTGAGAACAAAAGAACGATGTTGCCTACACATACGGACCATATGTAGTCCAAATCTGCTTCTGAAACTGATACAAAGCACTGGTACTCTAACATCCAATGCTTGTCAGTTAAGATGAGAAACGTGTGAGTTTCATGAACGATGTTGTTCGTTTGAGCTATAAAGAAACTGCCCTTACCTGAAAGGAATTCTGCTTGTAGGAAGACTCAGAGCCTGGGATTTAACTAAATTTATGAAGGGAAACACACAGCATAGTTCTCATCCATGGATCAAACTCTGCTTTAGAGCGAGAAGCACGCTCTTGCTTTCTAGAGTCACTAATACAGCAGGAAATCTGAGTGTGCCCAGAACAATGAATGGTGTTTCCTACATATACGGAACATATGTCGTCCACATCTGCTTCTGAAACTGATACAAAGCATTGGTCCTCTAACATCCAATGCTTGTCAGTTAAGATGAGAAACGTGTGAGCTTCGTGAACTATGTAGTTCGTTTTAGCAGAAAAGTGACTGCCCTTACCTGAAAAGAAGTCTTGCTTGTAGGAAGACTCAGAGCCTGGGATTTAACTCCATTTCTGAAGTGAAACACACAGCAGTGTTCTCATCCATTGTTCAAACTCTGCTTTAGAACAAGAAGCACGCTCTTGCTTTCTAGAGTCTCTACGACAGCAGGAAACATGAGTGTGCTGAGAACCAAAGAACGGTGTTTCCTACACATACGGACTGTATCTAGTCCAACTCTGCATCTGAAACTGACACAAAGCACTGGTCCTCTAACATCCAATGCTTGTCTGTTAAGATGAGAAACGTGTGAGCTTCGTGAATGATGTAGTTCATTTGAGATGAAAAGTGACTGCCCTTACCTGAAACGAAGTCTTGCTTGTAGGAAGACACAGAGCCTGGGATTTAACTCCATTTCTGAAGTGAAACACACACCAGAGTTCCCATCCATTGATCACATTCTGCTTTAGAGCAAGAAGCACGCTCTTGCTTTCTAGAGGCTCTAAGACAGCATGAAACATGAGTGTGCTGAGAACCAAAGAACGGTGTTTCCTACACATACGGACCGTATCTAGTCCAACTCTGCATCTGAAACTGACACAAAGCATTGGTCCTCTAACATCCAATGCTTGTCAGGTAAGATCCGAAACGTGTGAGCTTCGTGAACGATGTAGTTCGTTTGACCTGTAAAGTAACTGCACTTACCTGAAATGAAGTCTTGCTTGTAGGAAGACTCAGAGACTGGGATTTCACTCCATTTCTGAAGTGAAACACACAGCAGAGTTATCATCCTTTGATCACACTCTCCTTTAGACCAAGAAGCACGCTCTTGCTTTCTAGAGTCTCTAAGACAGCAGGAAACGTGCGTGTGCTGAGAACAAAAGAACAGTGTTTCCTACACATACGGACCGTACCTAGTCCAACTCTGCTTCTGAAACTGACACAAAGCACTGGTCCTCTAACTTCCAATGCTTGTGAGGTAAGATGAGAAACGTGTGAGCTTCAAGAATGATGTAGTTCGTTTGAGCTGAGAAGTGACTGCCCTTACCTGAAACGAAGTCTTGCTTGTAGAAAGACACAGAGCCTGGGATTTAACTCCATTTCTGAAGGGAAACACAAAACAGAGTTCTCATCCATGGATCACACTCTGCTTTAGAGTGAGAAGCACACTCTTGCTTTCTAGAGTCCCTAATACAGCAGGAAATCTGAGTGTTCCCAGAATGAAATAACGGTTTTTCGTACACATAAGGACCATATGTAGTCCAAATCTGCTTCTGGAACTGATACAAAGCACTGGTCCTCTAACATCCAATGCTTGTCAGTTAAGATGAGAAACGTGTGAGCTATGTGAACGATGTAGTTCGTTTGAGCATAAAAGTAACTGCCCTTACGTGAAATGAAGTCTTGCTTGTAGGAAGACTCAGAGCCTGGGATTTAACTCCATTTCTGAAGTGAAACACACACCAGAGTTCTCATCCATTGATCACATTCTGCTTTAGAGCAAGAAGCACGCTCTTACTTTCTAGAGGCTCTAAGACAGCATGAAACGTGAGTGTGCTGAGAAGAAAAGAACGATGTTGCCTAAACATAGGGACAATATGCAGTCCAAATCTGCTTCTGAAACTGAAACAAAGCACTGGTCCTCTAACATCCAATGCTTGTCAGTTAAGATGAGAAACTTGTGAGCTTCAAGAACGATGTAGTTCATTTGAGCTGAGAAGTGACTGCCATTACCTGAAACGAAATCTTGCTTGTAGTAAGACACAGAGCCTGGGATTTAACTCCATTTCTGAAGGGAAACACACAGCAGAGTTCTCATCCATGGATCACACTCTGCTTTAGAACGAGAAGCACACTCTTGCTTTCTAGAGTCCCTAATACAGCAGGAAATCTGAGTGTTCCCAGAAAGAAAGAACGGTTTTTTGTACATATAAGGACCATATGTAGTCCAAATCTGCTTCTGAAACTGATACAAAGAACTGGTCCTCTAACATCCAATGCTTGTCAGTTAAGATGAGAAATGTGTGAGTTTCGTGAACGATTTAGTTCGTTTGAGCATAAAAGTAACTGACCTTACCTGAAATGAAGTCTTGCTTGTAGGAAGACACAGGGCCTGGGATTTAACTCCATTTCTGAAGTGAAACACACAGCAGAGTTCTCATCCATTGATCACACTCTGCTTTAGAGCAAGAAGCACGCTCTTGCTTTCTAGAGGCTCTAAGACAGCATGAAACGTAAATGTGCTGAGAACAAAAGAACGATGTTGCCTACACATACGGACCATATGTAGTCCAAATCTGCTTCTGAAACTGATACAAAGCACTGGTACTCTTACAGCCAATGCTTGTCAGTTAAGATGAGAAACGTGTGAGTTTCATGAACGATGTTGTTCGTTTGAGCTATAAAGAAACTGCCCTTACCTGAAAGGAATTCTACTTGTAGGAAGACTCAGAGCCTGGGATTTAACTAAATTTCTGAAGGGAAACACACAGCATAGTTCTCATCCATGGATCAAACTCTGCTTTAGAGCGAGAAGCAAGCTCTTGCTTTCTAGAGTCACTAATACAGCAGGAAATCTGAGTGTGCCCAGAACAATGAATGGTGTTTCCTGCATATACGGAACATATGTCGTCCACATCTGCTTCTGAAATGATACAAAGCATTGGTCCTCTAACATCCAATGCTTGTCAGTTAAGATGAGAAACGTGTGAGCTTCGTGAACTATGTAGTTCGTTTTAGCAGAAAAGTGACTGCCCTTACCTGAAAAGAAGTCTTGCTTGTAGGAAGACTCAGAGCCTGGGATTTAACTCCATTTCCGAAGTGAAACACACAGCAGTGTTCTCATCCATTGTTCAAACTCTGCTTTAGAACAAGAAGCACGCTCTTGCTTTCTAGAGTCTCTAAGACAGCAGGAAACATGAGTGTGCTCAGAACCAAAGAACGGTGTTTCCTACACATACGGACTGTATCTAGTCCAACTCTGCATCTGAAACTGACACAAAGCACTGGTCCTCTAACATCCAATGCTTGTCTGTTAAGATGAGAAACGTGTGAGCTTCGTGAACGATGTAGTTCATTTGAGATGAAAAGTGACTGCCCTTACCTGAAACGAAGTCTTGCTTGTAGGAAGACACAGAGCCTGGGATTTAACTCCATTTCTGAAGTGAAACACACACCAGAGTTCCCATCCACTGATCACATTCTGCTTTAGAGCAAGAAGCACGCTCTTGCTTTCTAGAGGCTCTAAGACAGCATGAAACATGAGTGTGCTGAGAACCAAAGAACGGTGTTTCCTACACATACGGACCGTATCTAGTCCAACTCTGCATCTGAAACTGACACAAAGCATTGGTCCTCTAACATCCAATGCTTGTCAGGTAAGATCCGAAACGTGTGAGCTTCATGAACGATGTAGTTCGTTTGACCTGTAAAGTAACTGCACTTACCTGAAATGAAGTCTTGCTTGTAGGAAGACTCAGAGACTGGGATTTCACTCCATTTCTGAAGTGAAACACACAGCAGAGTTCTCATCCTTTGATCACACTCTCCTTTAGACCAAGAAGCACGCTCTTGCTTTCTAGAGTCTCTAAGACAGCAGGAAACGTGAGTGTGCTGAGAACAAAAGAACAGTGTTTCCTACACATACGGACCGTACCTAGTCCAACTCTGCTTCTGAAACTGATACAAAGCACTGGTCCTCTAACTTCCAATGCTTGTGAGGTAAGATGAGAAACGTGTGAGCTTCAAGAACGATGTAGTTCGTTTGAGCTGAGAAGTGACTGCCCTTACCTGAAACGAAGTCTTGCTTGTAGAAAGACACAGAGCCTGGGATTTAACTCCATTTCTGAAGGGAAACACAAAACAGAGTTCTCATCCATGGATCACACTCTGCTTTAGAGTGAGAAGCACACTCTTGCTTTCTAGAGTCCCTAATACAGCAGGAAATCTGAGTGTTCCCAGAATGAAATAACGGTTTTTCGTACACATAAGGACCATATGTAGTCCAAATCTGCTTCTGGAACTGATACAAAGCACTGGTCCTCTAACATCCAATGCTTGTCAGTTAAGATGAGAAACGTGTGAGCTATGTGAACGATGTAGTTCGTTTGAGCATAAAAGTAACTGCCCTTACCTGAAATGAAGTCTTGCTTGTAGGAAGACTCAGAGCCTGGGATTTAACTCCATTTCTGAAGTGAAACACACACCAGAGTTCTCATCCATTGATCACACTCTGCTTTAGAGCAAGAAGCACGCTCTTGCTTTCTAGAGGCTCTAAGACAGCATGAAACGTGAGTGTGCTGAGAAGAAAAGAACGATGTTGCCTACACCTAGGGACAATATGTAGTCCAAATCTGCTTCTGAAACTGAAACAAAGCACTGGTCCTCTAACATCCAATGCTTGTCAGTTAAGATGAGAAACATGTGAGTTTCATGAATGATGTAGTTCGTTTGAGCTATAAAGAATCCGCCCTTACCTGAAACTAATTCTGCTTGTAGGAAAACTCAGAGCCTGGGATTTAACTCCATTTCTGAAGGGAAACACACAGCATAGTTCTCATCCATGGATCAAACTCTGCTTTAGAGCGAGAAGCACGCTCTTGCTTTCTAGAGTCACTAATACAGCAGGAAATCTGAGTGTGCCCAGAACAATGAATGGTGTTTCCTACATATACAGAACATATGTCGTCCACATCTGCTACTGAAACTGATACAAAGCATTGGTCCTCTAACATCCAATGCTTGTCAGTTAAGATGAGAAACGTGTGAGCTTCGTGAACTATGTAGTTCGTTTTCGCAGAAAAGTGATTGCCCTTACCTGAAAAGAAGTCTTGCTTGTAGGAAGATTCAGAGCCTGGGATTTAACTCCATTACTGAAGTGAAACACACAGCAGTGTTCTCATCCATTGTTCAAACTCTGCTTTAGAACAAGAAGCACGCTCTTGCTTTCTAGAGTCTCTAAGACAGCAGGAAACATGAGTGTGCTGAGAACCAAAGAACGGGGTTTCCTACACATAAGGACCGTATCTAGTCCAACTCTGCATCTGAAACTGACACAAAGCACTGGTCCTCTCTCATCCAATGCTTGTCTGTTAAGATGAGAAACGTGTGAGCTTCGTGAACGATGTAGTTCATTTGAGCTGAAAAGTGACTGCCCTTACCTGAAACGAAGTATTGTTTGTAGGAAGACACAGAGCCTGGGATTTAACTCCATTTCTGAAGGGAAACACACAGCATAGTTCTCATCCATGGATCACACTCTGCTTTAGAGCAAGAAGCATGCTCTTGCTTTCTAGAGTCTCTAACACAGCAGGAAACCTGAGTGTGCTCAAAACAAAAGAACGTTGTTTCCTACACAAAGGGAACATATCTAGTTTAACTCTGCTTCTGAAACTGAAACAATCCACATGTCCTCTAACACCCAATTCTTTTCAGGTAAGATCTGAAACGTGTGAGCTTAGTGAACGATGTAGTTCTTTTGAGATATAAAGTATCTTCCCTTACCTGAAATGAAGTCTTGCTTGTAGGAAAACTCAGAGCCTGGGATTTAACTCCATTTCTGAAGGGAAACACAGAGCAGAGTTCTCATCCATGGATCACACTCTGCTTTAGAGCTAGAAGCACACTCTTGCTTTCTAGAGTCCCTAATACAGCAGGAAATCTGAGTGTTCCCAGAAAGAAAGAACGGTTTTTCGTACATATAAGGACCATATGTAGTCCAAATCTGCTTCTGAAACTGATACAAAGCACTGGTCCTCTAACATCCAATGCTTGTCAGTTCAGATGAAAAACGTGTGAGCTTCGTGAACGATGTAGTTCGTTTGAGCATAAAAGTAACTGCCCTTACCTGAAATGAAGTCTTGCTTGTAGGAAGACACATAGCCTGGGATTTAACTCCATTTCTGAAGCAAAACACACAGCAGAGTTCTGATCCATTGATCACACTCTGCTTTAGAGCAAGAAGCACTCTCTTGCTTTCTAGATGCTCTAAGACAGCATGAAACGTGAGTGTGCTGAGAACAAAAGAACGATGTTGCCTAAACATAGGGACAATATGTAGTCCAAATCTGCTTGTGAAACTGACACAAAGCATTGGTCCTCTAACATCCAATGCTTGTCAGGTAAGATGAGAAACTTGTGAGCTTCGTGAACGATGTAGTTCGTTTGACCTGTAAAGTAACTGCACTTACCTGAAATGAAGTCTTGCTTGTAGGAAGACTCAGAGACTGGGATTTCACTCCATTTCTGAAGTGAAACACACAGCAGAGTTCTCATCCATTGATCACACTCTGCTTTAGAGCAAGAATCTCGCTCTTGCTTTCTAGAGTCTCAAATACAGCAGTCAACCTGAGAGTGCTGAGATCAAAAGAACGGTGTTTCCTACACATACGGAACATATCTAGTTCAACTCTGCTTCTGAAACTGAAACAAACCACAGGTCCTCTAACATCCAATGCTTGTCAGTTAAGATCCGAAACGTGTGAGCTTCGTGAACGATGTAGTTCGTTTGACCTATAAAGTAACTGCACTTACCTGAAACGAAGTCTTGCTTGTAGGAAGACTCAGAGCCTGGGATTTAACTCCATTTCTGAAGTGAAACACACAGCAGAGTTCTCATCCATTTTCACACTCTGCTTTAGAGCAAGAAGCACGCTCTTGCTTTCTAGAGGCTCTAAGACAGCATGAAACGTGAATGTGCTGAGAACAAAAGAACGATGTTGCCTACACATACGGACCATATGTAGTCCAAATCTGCTTCGGAAACTGATACAAAGCACTGGTCCTCTAACATCCAATGCTTGTCAGTTAAGATGAGAAACATGTGAGTTTCATGAACGATGTAGTTCGTTTGAGCTATAAACAAACTGCCCTTACCTGAAAGGAATTCTGCTTGTAGGAAGACTCAGAGCCTGGGATTTAACTCCATTTCTGAAGGGAAACACACAGAATAGTTCTCATCCATGGATCAAACTCTGCTTTAGAGCGAGAAGCACGCTCTTGCTTTCTAGAGTCACTAATACAGCAGGAAATCTGAGTGTGCCCAGAACAATGAATGGTGTTTCCTACATATATATAACATATGTCGTCCAAATCTGCTTCTGAAACTGATACAAAGCACTTGTCCTCTTACAGCCAATGCTTGTCAGTTAAGATGAGAAACGTGTGAGCTTCAAGAACGATGTAGTTCATTTGAGCTGAGAAGTGACTGCCATTACCTGAAACGAAATCTTGCTTGTAGTAAGCCACAGAGCCTGGGATTTAACTCCATTTCTGAAGGGAAACACACAGCAGAGTTCTCATCCATGGATCACATCTGCTTTAGAGCGAGAAGCACACTCTTGCATTCTAGAGTCCCTAATACAGCAGGAAATCTGAGTGTTCCCAGAAAGAAAGAACGGTTTTTCGTACATATAAGGACCATATGTAGTCCAAATCTGCTTCTGACACTGATACAAAGAACTGGTCCTCTAACATCCAATGCTTGTCAGTTAAGATGAGAAATGTGTGAGTTTCGTGAACGATTTAGTTCGTTTGAGCATAAAAGTAACTGCCCTTACCTGAAATGAAGTCTTGCTTGTAGGAAGACACAGAGCCTGGGATTTAACTCCATTTCTGAAGTGAAACACACAGCAGAGTTCTGATCCATTGATCACACTCTGCTTTAGAGCAAGAAGCACGCTCTTGCTTTCTAGAGGCTCTAAGACAGCATGAAACGTGAGTGTGCTGAGAACAAAAGAACGATGTTGCCTACACATACGGACCATATGTAGTCCAAATCTGCTTCTGAAACTGATACAAAGCAGTGGTCCTCTAACATCCAATGCTTGTCAGTTAAGATGAGAAACGTGTGAGTTTCATGAACGATGTTGTTCGTTTGAGCTATAAAGAAACTGCCCTTACCTGAAAGGAATTCTGCTTGTAGGAAGACTCAGAGCCTGGGATTTAACTCCATTTCTGAAGGGAAACACACAGAATAGTTCTCATCCATGTATCAAACTCTGCTTTAGAGCGAGAAGCACGCTCTTGCTTTCTAGAGTCACTAATACAGCAGAAAATCTGAGTGTGCCCAGAACAATGAATGGTGTTTCCTACATATACGGAACATATGTCGTCCACATCTGCTCCTGAAACTGATACAAAGCATTGGTCCTCTAACATCCAATGCTTGTCAGTTAAGATAGGAAACGTGTGAGCTTCGTGAATGATGTTGTTCGTTTTAGCAGAAAAGTGACTGCCCTTACCTGAAAAGAAGTCTTGCTTGTAGGAAGACTCAGAGACTGGGATTTAACTCCATTTCTGACGTGAAACACACAGCAGTGTTCTCATCCATTGTTCAAACTCTGCTTTAGAACACGAAGCACGCTCTTGCTTTCTAGAGTCTCTAAGACAGCAGGAAACATGAGTGTGCTGAGAACCAAAGTACGGTGTTTCCTACACATATGGACCGTATCTAGTCCAACTCTGCATCTGAAACTGACACAAAGCACTGCTCCTCTAACATCCAATGCTTGTCTGTTAAGATGAGAAACGTGTGAGCTTCGTGAACGATGTAGTTCATTTGAGCTGAAAATTGACTGCCCTTACCTGAAACGAAGTCTTGCGTGTAGGAAGACACAGAGCCTGGGATTTAACTCCATTTCTGATGTGAAACACACACCAGAGTTCTCATCCATTGATCACATTCTGCTTTAGAGCAAGAAGCACACTCTTGCTTTCTAGAGGCTCTAAGACCGCATTAAACATGAGTGTGCTGAGAACCAATGAACGGTGTTTCCTACACATACGGACCGTATCTAGTCCAACTCTGCATCTGAAACTGACACAAAGCACTGGTCCTCTAACATCCAATACTTGTCAGGTAAGATCCTAAACGTGTGAGCTTCGTGAACGATGTAGTTCGTTTGACCTGTAAAGTAACTGCACTTACCTGAAATGAAGTCTTGCTTGTAGGAAGACTCAGAGACTGGGATTTCACTCCATTTCTGAAGTGAAACACACAGCAGAGTTCTCATCCATTGATCACACTCAGCTTTAGAGCAAGAACCTCGCTCTTGCTTTCTAGAGTCTCAAATACAGCAGTCAACCTGAGAGTGCTGAGACCAAAGAACGGTGTTTCCTACACATACGGACCATATCTAGTTCAACTCTGCTTCTGAAACTGAAACAAACCACAGGTCCTCTAACATCCAATGCTTGTCAGGTAAGATCCGAAACGTGAGAGCTTCGTGAACGATGTAGTTCGTTTGACCTATAAAGTAACTGCACTTACCTGAAACGAAGTCTTGCTTGTAGGAAGACTCAGAGACTGGGATTTCACTCCATTTCTGATATGAAACACACAGCAGAGTTCTCATCCATTTTCACACTCTGCTTTAGAGCAACAAGCACGCTCTTGCTTTCTAGAGGCTCTAAGACAGCATGAAACGTGAATGTGCTGAGAACAAAAGAACGATGTTGCCTACACATACGGACCATATGTAGTCCAAATCTGCTTCGGAAACTGATACAAAGCACTGGTCCTCTAACATCCAATGCTTGTCAGTTAAGATGAGAAACATGTGAGTTTCATGAACGATGTTGTTCGTTTGAGCTATAAAGAAACTGCCCTTACCTGAAAGGAATTCTGCTTGTAGGAAGACTCAGAGCCTAGATTTAACTCCATTTCTGAAGGGAAACACACAGAATAGTTCTCATCCATGGATCAAACTCTGCTTTAGAGCGAGAAGCACGCTCTTGCTTTCTAGAGTCACTAATAGAGCAGGAAATCTGAGTGTGCCCAGAACAATGAATGGTGTTTCCTACATATATATAACATATGTCGTCCAAATCTGCTTCTGAAACTGATACAAAGCACTGGTCCTCTTACAGCCAATGCTTGTCAGTTAAGATGAGAAACGTGTGAGCTTCAAGAACGATGTAGTTCATTTGAGCTGAGAAGTGACTGCCATTACCTGAAACGAAATCTCAGAGCCTGGGATTTAACTCCATTTCTGAAGGGAAACACACAGCAGAGTTCTCATCCATGGATCACATCTGCTTTAGAGCGAGAAGCACACTCTTGCATTCTAGAGTCCCTAATACAGCAGGAAATCTGAGTGTTCCCAGAAAGAAAGAACGGTTTTTCGTACATATAAGGACCATATGTAGTCCAAATCTGCTTCTGAAACTGATACATAGCACTGGTCCTCTAACATCCAATGCTTGTCAGTTAAGATGAGAAATGTGTGAGTTTCGTGAACGATTTAGTTCGTTTGAGCATAAAAGTAACTGCCCTTACCTGAAATGAAGTCTTGCTTGTAGGAAGACACAGAGCCTGGGATTTAACTCCATTTCTGAAGTGAAACACACAGCAGAGTTTTGATCCATTGATCACACTCTGCTTTAGAGCAAGAAGCACGCTCTTGCTTTCTAGAGGCTCTAAGACAGCATGAAACGTGAGTGTGCTGAGAACAAAAGAACGATGTTGCCTACACATACGGACCATATGTAGTCCAAATCTGCTTCTGAAACTGATACAAAGCACTGGTCCTCTAACATCCAATGCTTGTCAGTTAAGATGAGAAACGTGTGAGTTTCATGAACGATGTTGTTCGTTTGAGCTATAAAGAAACTGCCCTTACCTGAAAGGAATTCTGCTTGTAGGAAGACTCAGAGCCTGGGATTTAACTCCATTTCTGAAGGGAAACACACAGAATAGTTCTCATCCATGGATCAAACTCTGCTTTAGAGCGAGAAGCACGCTCTTGCTTTCTAGAGTCACTAATACAGCAGAAAATCTGAGTGTGCCCAGAACAATGAATGGTGTTTCCTAAATATACGGAACATATGTCGTCCACATCTCCTCCTGAAACTGATACAAAGCATTGGTCCTCTAACATCCAATGCTTGTCAGTTAAGATGAGAAACGTGTGAGCTTCGTGAATGATGTAGTTCGTTTTAGCAGAAAAGTGACTGCCCTTACCTGAAAAGAAGTCTTGCTTGTAGGAAGACTCAGAGACTGGGATTTAACTCCATTTCTGAAGTGAAACACACAGCAGTGTTCTCATCCATTGTTCAAACTCTGCTTTAGAACAAGAAGCACGCTCTTGCTTTCTAGAGTCTCTAAGACATCAGGAAACATGAGTGTGCTGAGAACCAAAGAACGGTGTTTCCTACACATACGGACCGTATCTAGTCCAACTCTGCATCTGAAACTGACACAAAGCACTGGTCCTCTAACATCCAATGCTTGTCTGTTAAGATGAGAAACGTGTGAGCTTCGTGAACGATGTAGTTCATTTGAGATGAAAAGTGACTGCCCTTACCTGAAACGAAGTCTTGCGTGTAGGAAGACACAGAGCCTGGGATTTAACTCCATTTCTGATGTGAAACACACACCAGAGTTCTCATCCATTGATCACATTCTGCTTTAGAGCAAGAAGCACACTCTTGCTTTCTAGAGGCTCTAAGACCGCATGAAACATGAGTGTGCTGAGAACCAATGAACGGTGTTTCCTACACATACGGACCGTATCTAGTCCAACTCTGCATCTGAAACTGACACAAAGCACTGGTCCTCTAACATCCAATGCTTGTCAGGTAAGATCCTAAATGTGTGAGCTTCGTGAACGATGTAGTTCGTTTGACCTGTAAAGTGACTGCACTTACCTGAAATGAAGTCTTGCTTGTAGGAAGACTCAGAGACTGGGATTTCACTCCATTTCTGAAGTGAAACACACAGCAGAGTTCTCATCCATTGATCACACTCTTCTTTAGACCAAGAAGCACGCTCTTGCTTTCTAGAGTCTCTAAGACAGCAGGAAACGTGAGTGTGCTGAGAACAAAAGAACGGTGTTTCCTACACATACGGACCGTATCTAGTCCAACTCTGCTTCTGAAACTGATACAAAGCACTGGTCCTCTAACTTCCAATGCTTGTGAGGTAAGATGAGAAACGTGTGAGCTTCAAGAACGATGTAGTTCGTTTGAGCTGAGAAGTGACTGCCCTTACCTGAAACGAAGTCTTGCTTGTAGTAAGACACAGAGCCTGGGATTTAACTCCATTTCTGAAGGGAAACACAAAGCAGAGTTCTCATCCATGGATCACACTCTGCTTTAGAGCGAGAAGCACACTCTTGCTTTCTAGAGTCCCTAATACAGCAGGAAATCTGAGTGTTCCCAGAATGAAATAACGGTTTTTCGTACACATAAGGACCATATGTAGTCCAAATCTGCTTCTGAAACTGACACAAAGCACTGGTCCTCTAACATCCAATGCTTGTCATTTAAGATGAGAAACGTGTGAGCTTCGTGAACTATGTAGTTCGTTTTAGCAGAAAAGTGACTGCCCTTACCTGAAAAGAAGTCTTGCTTGTAGGAAGACTCAGAGCCTGGGATTTAACTCCATTTCTGAAGTGAAACACACAGCAGTGTTCTCATCCATTGTTCAAACTCTGCTTTAGAACCAGAAGCACGCTCTTGCTTTCTAGAGTCTCTAAGACAGCAGGAAACATGAGTGTGCTGAGAACCAAAGAACGTTGTTTCCTACACATACGGACCGTATCTAGTCCAACTCTGCATCTGAAACTGACACAAAGAACTGGTCCTCTAACATCCAATGCTTGTCTGTTAAGATGAGAAACGTGTGAGCTTCGTGAAAGATGTAGTTCATTTGAGCTGAAAAGTGACTGCCCTTACCTGAAACGAAGTATTGCTTGTAGGAAGACACAGAGCCTGGGATTTAACACCATTTCTGAAGGGAAACACACAGCATAGTTCTCATCCATGGATCACACTCTCCTTTAGAGCAAGAAGTATGCTCTTGATTTCTAGAGTCTCTAATATAGCAGGAAACCTGAGTGTGCTCAGAACAAAAGAATGGTGTTTCCTACACATACAGACCATATCTAGTTCAACTCTGCTTCTGAACCTGAAAAAAACCACAGGTCCTCTAACATCCAATGCTTGGCAGTTAAGATGAGAAACGTGTGAGCTTCGTGAACGATGTAGTTCATTTGAGCAGAAAAGTGACAGCCCTTACCTGAAACGAAGTCTGTCTTGTAGGAAGACTCAGAGCCTGGGATTTAACTCCACTTCTGAAGTGAAACACACAGCAGAGTTCTCATCCATGGATCACACTCTGCTTTAGAGCAAGAAACATGCTCTTGCTTTCTAGAGAATCTAAGACAGCATGAAACGTGAGTGTGCTGAGAAGAAAAGAAAAATGTTGCCTACACATACGGACCATATGTACTTCAACTCTGCTTCTGAAACTGATACAAAGCACTGGTCCTCTAACATCCAATGCTTGTCATTTAAGATGAGAAACGTGTGAGTTTCGTGAACGATGTAGTTCCTTTGAGCTATAAAGAAACTGCCCTTACATGAAAGGAAGTCTTGCTTGTAGAAAGACTCAGAGCCTGGGATTTAACTCCATTTCTGAAGGGAAACACACAGCAGAGTTCTCATCCATGGATCACACTCTGCTTACAGCGAGAAGCACACGCTTCCTTTCTAGACTCTCTAATACAGCAGGAAATCTGAGTGTGCCCAGAACAAAGGAACGGCTTTTCGTACACATATGGAACATATGCAGTCAAAATCTTCTTCTAAAACCGATACAAAGCACTGGTCCTCTAACATCCAATGCTTGTCAGTTAAGATGAGAAACGTGTGAGTTTCATGAATGATGTACTTCCTTTGAGCTATAAAGAACCTGCCCTTACATGAAAGGAAGTCTTGTTTGTAGGAAGACTCAGAGCCTGGGATTTAACTCCATTTCTGAAGTGAAACACACAGCAGAGTTCTCATCCATTGATCACACTCTGCTTTAGAGCAAGAAGCTCGCTCTTGCTTTCTAGATTCTCTAATACAGGAGGAAATCTGAGTGTGCCCAGAAGAAAAGAACGGTGTTACCCACACGTATGGACCATATCTAGTCCAACTCTGCTTCTGAAACTGATACAAAGCACTAGTCCTCTAACATCCAATGCTTGTCAGTTAAGATGAGAAACGTGTGAGCTTTGTGAACGATGTAGTTCATTTGAGCAGAAAAGTGACTGCCCTTACCTGAAACGAAGTCTGCCTTGTAGGAAGACTCAGAGCCTGGGATTTAACTCCACTTCTGAAGTGAAACACACAGCAGAGTTCTCATCCATTGATCACACTCTGCTTTAGAGCAAGAAGCACGCTCTTGCTTTCTAGAGGCTCAAAGACAGCATGAAACGTGAGTGTGCTGAGAACAAAAGAACGATGTTGCCTACACATACGGACCATATGTAGTCCAAATCTGCTTCTAAAACTGATACAAACCACTGGTGCTCTAACATCCAATGCTTGTCAGTTAAGATGAGAAACGTGTGAGTTTCGTGAACGATGTAGTTCCTTTGAGCTATAAAGAAACTGCCCGTAGATGAAAGGAAGTCTTGCTTGTAGGAAGACTCAGAGCCTGGGATTTAACTCCATTTCTGAAGTGAAACACACAGCAGAGTTCTCATCCATTGATCACACTCTGCTTTAGAGCAAGAGCACGCTCTTGCTTTCTAGAAGCTCAAAGACAGCATGAAACGTGAGTGTGCTGAGAACAAAAGAATGATGTTGCCTACACATACGGACCATATGTAGTCCAAATCTGCTTCTGAAGCTGATACAAAGCACTGGTCCTCTAACATCCAATGCTTGTCAGTTAAGATGATAAACGTGTGAGCTTCGTGAAAGATGTGGTTCGAATGAGTAGAAAAGTGACTGCCCTTACCTGAAACGAAGTCTTGCTTGTAGGAAGACTGAGAGCCTGGGATTTAACTCCATTTCTGAAGTGAAACACACAGCAGTGTTCTCATCCATTGTTCACACTCTGCTTAGGAACAAGAAGCATGCTCTTGCTTTCTAGAGTCTCTAAGACAGCAGGAAACATGAGTGTGCTGAGAACAAAAGAACGGTGTTTCCTACCTATACGGACCATATCTAGTCCAAGTCTGCTTCTGAAGCTGATACAAAGCACTGTTCCTCTAACATCCAATGCTTGTCTGTTAAGATGAGAAACGTGTGAGCTTCGTGAACGATGTAGTTCTTTTGAGCTGAAAAGTGACTGCCCTTACTTGAAAAGAAGTCTTGCTTGTAGGAAGACACAGAGCCAGGGATTTAACTCCATTTCTGAAGGGAAACACACAGCAGAGTTCTGATCCATGGATCACACTCTGCTTTAGAGCAAGAAGCACGCTCTTGCCCTCTATATTCTCTAAGACAGCAGGAAACATTGAGTGTGCAGAGAACAAAAGAACGGAGTTTCCTACACATACGGACCATATCTAGTACAACTCTGCTTCTGAATCTGATACAAAGCACTGGTCCTATAACATCCAATGCTTGTCTGTTAAGATGAGAAACGTGTGAGCTTCGTGAATGATGTAGTTCGTTTGAGCTGAAAAGTGACTGCCCTTACCTGAAACGAAGTATTGCTTTTAGTAAGACACAGAGCCTGGGATTTAACTCCATTTCTGAAGGGAAACACACAGCAGAGTTCTCATCCATGGATCACACTCTGCTTTAGAGCAAGAAACATGCTCTTGCTTTCTAGAGAATCTAAGAGAGCATGAAACGTGAGTGTGCTGAGCAGAAAAGAACAATGTTGCCTACACATACGGACCATATGTAGTTCAACTCTGCTTCTGAAACTGATACAAAGCACTGGTCCTCTAACATCCAATGCTTGTCAGTTAAGATGAGAAACGTGTGAGTTTCGTGAACGATGTAGTTCCTTTGATCTATAAAGAAACTGCCCTTACATGAAAGGAAGTCTTGCTTGTAGAAAGACTCAGAGCCTGGGATTTAACTCCATTTCTGAAGGGAAACACACAGCAGAGTTCTCATCCATGGATCACACTCTGCTTACAGCGAGAAGCACACTCTTCCTTTCTAGAGTCTCTAATACAGTAGGAAATCTGAGTGTGCCCAGAACAAAGGAACGGCTTTTCGTACACATATGGAACATATGCAGTCAAAATCTTTTTCTGAAACCGATACAAAGCACTGGTCCTCTAACATCCAATGCTTGTCAGTTAAGATGAGATACGTGTGAGTTTTGTGAATGATGTACTTCCTTTGAGCTATAAAGAAACTGCCCTTACATGAAAGGAAGTCTTGCTTGTAGGAAGACTCAGAGCCTGGGATTTAACTCCATTTCTGAAGTGAAACACACAGCAGAGTTCTCATCCGTGCATCACACTCTGCTTACAGCGAGAAGCACACTCTTCCTTTCTAGAGTCTCTAATACAGCAGGAAATCTGAGTGTACCCAGAACAAAAGAACGGTGTTTCCTACACATACGGACCATATCTAGTCCAACTGTGCTTCTGATAATGATAGAAATCACTGGTCCTCTAACATCCAATGCTTGTCAGTTAAGATGAGAAACATGTGAGCTTCATGAACGATGTAGTTCGTTTGAGCTGAAAAGAGACTGCCCTTACCTGAAACTACGTCTAGCTTGTAGTAAGACACAGAGCCTGGGTTTAACTCCATTTCTGAAGGGAAACACACAGCAGAGTTCCCATCCATGGATCACACTCTGCTTTCGAGCGAGAAGCACACTCTTGCTTTCTAGGGTCTCTAATACTGCAAGATATCTGAGTGTGGCCAGAACAAAAAACGGTTTTAGTACACAAACGGACCATATGTAGTCCAAATCTGCTTCTGAAACTGATACAAAGCACTGCTCCTCTAACATCCAATGCTTTTCAGTTAAGATGAGAAACGTGAGTGCTTCACGACTGATGTAGTTCATTTTAGCTGAGAAGTGACTGCCCTTACCTGAAACGAAGTCTTGCATGTAGTAAGACACAGAGCCTGGGATTTAACACCATTTCAGAAGTGAAACACACAGCAGTGTTCTCATCCATTGATCACACTCTGCTTTAGAACAAGAAGCACGCTCTTGCTTTCTAGAGTCTCTAAGACAGCAGGAAACGTGAGTGTCCTGAGAACAAAAGAACGGTGTTTCCTACACATACAGACCATATCTATTCCAAGTCTGCTTCTGAAGCTGATACAAAGCACTGTTCCTCTAACATCCAATGCTTGTCTGTTAAGATGAGAAACGTGTGAGCTTCGTGAACGATGTAGTTCTTTTGAGCTCAAAAGTGACTGCACTTACTTGAAAAGAAGTCTTGCTTGTAGGAAGACACAGAGCCTGGGATTTAACTCCATTTCTGAAGGGAAACACACAGCATAGTTCTCATCCATGGATCACACTCTGCTTTAGAGCAAGAAGCATGCTCTTGCTTTCTAGAATCTCTAATACAGCAGGAAACATGAGTGTGCTCAGAACAAAAGAACGGTGTTTCCTACACATACGGACCATATCTAGTCCAACTCTGCTTCTGAAACTGAAAGAAAGTACTGGTCCTCTAACATCCAATGCTTGTCAGTTAAGATGAGAAACGTGTGAGCTTCGTGAACGATGTAGTTCGTTTGAGCTGAAAAGTGACTGCCCTTACCTGAAACGAAGTCTAGCTTGTAGTAAGAAACAGACCCGGGGATTTAACTCCATTTCTGAAGGGAAACACACAGCAGAGTTCTGATCCATGGATAACACTCTGCTTTAGAGCAAGAAGCACGCTCTTGCTTTCTAGAATCTCTAATACAGCAGGAAAACTGAGTGTGCTCAAAACAAAAGAACGGTGTTTCCTACCTATACGGACCATATCTAGTCCAAGTCTGCTTCTGAAGCTGATACAAAGTACTGTTGCTCTAACATCCAATGTTTGTCTGTTAAGATGAGATACGTGTGAGCCTCGTGAACGATGTAGTTCTTTTGAGCTGAAAAGTGACTGCCCTTACTTGAAAAGAAGTCTTGCTTGTAGGAAGACACAGAGCCTGGGATTTAACTCCATTTCTGAACGGAAACACACGGCATAGTTCTCATCCATGGATCACACTCTGCTTTAGAGCAAGAAGCATGCTCTTGCATTCTAGAGTCTCTTATACAGCAGGAAACCTGAGTGTGCTCAGAACAAAAGAACGGTGTTTCCTACACATACGGACCATATCTAGTCCAACTCTGCATCTGAAACTGGTACAAATCACTGGTCCTCTAACATAAAATGCTTGTCAGTTAAGATGAGAAACGTGTGAGCTTCATGAACGATGTAGTTCGTTTGAGCTGAAAAGAGACTGCCCTTACCTGAAACTACATCTAGCTTGTAGTAAGACACAGAGCCTGGGTTTAACTCCATTTCTGAAGGGAAACACACAGCAGAGTTCCCATCCATGGATCACACTCTGCTTTCGAGCGAGAAGCACACTCTTGCTTTCTAGGGTCTCTAATACTGCAAGATATCTGAGTGTGGCCAGAACAAAAAACGGTTTTAGTACACAAACGGACCATATGTAGTCCAAATCTGCTTCTGAAACTGATACAAAGCACTGCTCCTCTAACATCCAATGCTTTTCAGTTAAGATGAGAAACGTGAGTGCTTCACGACTGATGTAGTTCATTTTAGCTGAGAAGTGACTGCCCTTACCTGAAACGAAGTCTTGCATGTAGTAAGACACAGAGCCTGGGATTTAACACCATTTCAGAAGTGAAACACACAGCAGTGTTCTCATCCATTGATCACACTCTGCTTTAGAACAAGAAGCACGCTCTTGCTTTCTAGAGTCTCTAAGACAGCAGGAAACGTGAGTGTCCTGAGAACAAAAGAACGGTGTTTCCTACACATACAGACCATATCTAGTCCAAGTCTGCTTCTGAAGCTGATACAAAGCACTGTTCCTCTAACATCCAATGCTTGTCTGTTAAGATGAGAAACGTGTGAGCTTCGTGAACGATGTAGTTCTTTTGAGCTCAAAAGTGACTGCACTTACTTGAAAAGAAGTCTTGCTTGTAGGAAGACACAGAGCCTGGGATTTAACTCCATTTCTGAAGGGAAACACACAGCATAGTTCTCATCCATGGATCACACTCTGCTTTAGAGCAAGAAGCATGCTCTTGCTTTCTAGAATCTCTAATACAGCAGGAAACATGAGTGTGCTCAGAACAAAAGAACGGTGTTTCCTACACATACGGACCATATCTAGTCCAACTCTGCTTCTGAAACTGAAAGAAAGTACTGGTCCTCTAACATCCAATGCTTGTCAGTTAAGATGAGAAACGTGTGAGCTTCGTGAACGATGTAGTTCGTTTGAGCTGAAAAGTGACTGCCCTTACCTGAAACGAAGTCTAGCTTGTAGTAAGAAACAGACCCGGGGATTTAACTCCATTTCTGAAGGGAAACACACAGCAGAGTTCTGATCCATGGATAACACTCTGCTTTAGAGCAAGAAGCACGCTCTTGCTTTCTAGAATCTCTAATACAGCAGGAAAACTGAGTGTGCTCAAAACAAAAGAATGGTGTTTCCTAAACATATGGAACATATCTAGTATAACTCTGCTTCTGAAACTGAAACAAACCACAGGTCTTCTAACATCCAATGCTTGTCAGGTAAGATCCGAAATGTGTGAGCTTCGTGAATGATGTAGTTCGTTTTAGCTGTAAAGTAACTGCCCTTACCTGAAATGAAGTCTTGCTTGTCGGAAGACTCAGAGCCTGGGATTTAACTCCATTTCTAAGGTGAAACGCACAGCAGAGTTCTCATCCATTGATCACACTCTGCTTTAGAGCAAGAAGCACGCTCTTGCTTTCTAGAGGCTCAAAGACAGCCTGAAACGTGAGTGTGCTGAGAACAAAAGAATGATGTTGCCTACACATACGGACCATATGTAGTCCAAATCTGCTTCTGAAGCTGATAGAAAGCACTGGTCCTCTAACATCCAATTCTTATCAGTTAAGATGAGAAACGTGTGAGCTTCGTGAACGATGTTGTTCGAATGAGCAGAAAAGTGACTGCCCTTACCTGAAACCAAGTCTTGCTTGTAGGAAGACTGAGAGCCTGGGATTTAACTCCATTTCTGAAGTGAAACACACAGCAGTGTTCTCATCCATTGTTCACACTCTGCTTTGGAACAAGAAGCATGCCCTTGCTTTCTAGAGTCTCTAAAACAGCAGGAAAAGTGAGTGTGCTGAGAACAAAAGAACGGTGTTTCCTACCTATACGGACCATATCTAGTCCAAGTCTGCTTCTGAAGCTGATACAAAGTACTGTTGCTCTAACATCCAATGTTTGTCTGTTAAGATGAGATACGTGTGAGCCTCGTGAACGATGTAGTTCTTTTGAGCTGAAAAGTGACTGCCCTTACTTGAAAAGAAGTCTTGCTTGTAGGAAGACACAGAGCCTGGGATTTAACTCCATTTCTGAACGGAAACACACGGCATAGTTCTCATAGATGGATCACACTCTGCTTTAGAGCAAGAAGCATGCTCTTGCATTCTAGAGTCTCTTATACAGCAGGAAACCTGAGTGTGCTCAGAACAAAAGAACGGTGTTTCCTACACATACGGACCATATCTAGTCCAACTCTGCATCTGAAACAGGTACAAATCACTGGTCCTCTAACATAAAATGCTTGTCAGTTAAGATGAGAAACGTGAGAGCTTCGTGAACGATGTAGTTCTTTTGAGCTGAAAAGGGACTGCCCTTACCTGAAAAGAAGTCTTGCTTGTAGGAAGACACAGAGCCTGCGATTTAACTCCATTTTTGAAGGGAAACACACAGCAGAGTTCTCATCCATGGATCACACTCTGCTTTAGAGCAAGAAGCAAGCTCTTGCTTTCTAGAGTCTCTAAGACAGCATGAAACGTGAGTGTGCTGAGAACAAAAGAACGATGTTGCCTACACATACGGACCATATGTAGTCCAAATCTGCTTCTAAAACTGATACAAAGCACTGGTGCTCTAACATCCAATGCTTGTCAGTTAAGATGAGAAGCGTGTGAGTTTCGTGAACGATGTAGTTCCTTTGAGCTATAAAGAAACTGCCCTTATATGAAAGGAAGTCTTGCTTGTAGGAAGACTCAGGGCCTGGGATTAAACTCCATTTGTGAAGTGAAACACACAGCAGTGTTCTCATCCATTGATCACACTCTGCTTTAGAACAAGAAGCACGCTCTTGCTTTCTAGAGTCTCTAAGACAGCAGGAAACGTGAGTGTGCTGAGAACAAAAGAACGGTGTTTCCTACACATATGGACCATATCTAGTCCAACTCTGCTTCTGAAGCTGATACAAAGCACTGTTCCTCTAACATAAAATGCTTGTCAGTTAAGATGAGAAACGTGAGAGCTTCGTGAACGATGTAGTTCTTTTGAGCTGAAAAGGGACTGCCATTACCTGAAAAGAAGTCTTGCTTGTAGGAAGACACAGAGCCTGCGATTTAACTCCATTTCTGAAGTGAAACACACAGCAGTGTTCTCATCCATTGTTCACACTCTGCTTAGGAACAAGAAGCATGCCCTGGCTTTCTAGAGTCTCTAAGACAGCAGGAAACGTGAGTGTGCTGAGAACAAAAGAACGGTGTTTCCTACCTATACGGACCATATCTAGTCCAAGTCTGCTTCTGAAGCTGATACAAAGCACTGTTGCTCTAACATCCAATGCTTGTCTGTTAAGATGAGAAACGTGTGAGCTTCGTGAACGATGTAGTTCTTTTGAGCTGAAAAGTGACTGCCCTTACTTGAAAAGAAGTCTTGCTTGTAGGAAGACACAGAGCCTGGGATTTAACAACATTTCTGAACGGAAACACACAGCATAGTTCTCCTCCATGGATCAGACTCTGCTTTAGAGCAAGAAGCATGCTCTTGCATTCTAGAGTCTCTTATACAGCAGGAAACCTGAGTGTGCTCAGAAAAATAGAACGGTGTTTCCTACACATACGGACCATATCTAGCATAGCTCTGCATCTGAAACTGATAGAAATCACTGGTCCTCTAACATCCAATGCTTGTCAGTTAAGATGAGAAACGTGTGAGCTTCGTGAACGATGTAGTTCTTTTGAGCTGAAAAGTGACTACCCTTACCTGAAACGAAGTCTTGCTTGTAGGAAGACACAGAGCCAGGGATTTAACTCCATTTCTGAAGGGAAACACACAGCATAGTTCTCATCCATGGATCACACTCTGCTTTAGAGCAAGAAGCATGCTCTTGCTTTCTAGAATCTTTAATACAGCAGGAAACCTGAGTGTGCTCAGAACAAAAGAACGGTGTTTCCTACACATTCGGACCATATCTAGACCAACTCTGCTTCTGAAACTGATACAAATCACTGGTCCTCTAACATCCAATGCTTGTCAGTTAAGATGAGAAACGTGTGAGCTTCGTGAACCATGTAGTTCGTTGGAGCTGAAAAGTGACTGCCCTAACCTGAAACGAAGTCTAGCTTGTAGTAAGAAACAGACCCTGGGATTTAACTCCATTTCTGAAGGGAAACACACAGCAGAGTTCTCATCCATGGATCACACTCTGCTTTAGAGCAAGAAGCACGCTCTTGCCCTCTAGATTCTCTAAGACAGCAGGAAACATTGAGTGTGCTGAGAACAAAAGAACGGTGTTTCCTATACATACGGACCATATCTAGTACAACTCTGCTTCTGAATCTGATACAAAGCACTGGTCCTCTAACATCCAATGCTTGTCTGTTAAGATGAGAAACGTGTGAGCTTCGTGAACGATGTAGTTCGTTTGAGCTGTAAAGTATCTGCCCTTACCTGAAATGAAGTCTTGCTTGTAGGAAGACTCAGAGCCTGGGATTTAACTCCATTTCTGAAGTGAAACACACAGCAGAGTTCTCATCCATTGATCACACTCTGCTTTAGAGCAAGAAGCACGCTCTTGCTTTCTAGGGAATCTAAGACAGCATGAAACGTGTGTGTGCTGAGAACAAAAGAACGATGTTGCCTACACATACGGACCATTTGTAGTTCAACTCTGCTTCTGAAACTGATACAAAGCACTGGTCCTCTAATATCCAATGCTTGTCAGTTAAGATGAGAAACGTGTGAGTTTCGTGAACGATGTAGTTCCTTTGAGCTATAAAGAAACTGCCCTTACATGAAAGGAAGTCTTGCTTGTAGGAAGACTCAGAGCCTGGGATTTAACTCCATTTCTGAAGGGAAACACACAGCAGAGTTCTCATCCATGCATCACACTCTGCTTACAGCGAGAAGCACACTCTTCCATTCTAGAATCTCTAATACAGCAGGAAATCTGAGTGTGCCCAGAACAAAAGAACGGTGTTTCCTACACATACGGACCATATCTAGTCCAACTGTGCTTCTGATACTGATACAATTTACTGGTCCTCTAACATCCAATGCTTGTCAGTTAAGATGAGAAACATGTGAGCTTCATGAACGATGTAGTTCGTTTGAGCTGAAAAGTGACTGCCCTTACCTGAAACTACGTCTAGCTTGTAGTAAGAAACAGAGCCTGGGATTTAACTCCATTTCTGAAGGGAAACACACAGCAGAGTTCTCATCCATGGATCACACTCTGCTTTAGAGCGAGAAGCACACTCTTGCTTTCTAGGGTCTCTAATACTGCAAGATATCTGAGTGTGGCCAGAACAAAAAACGGTTTTAGTACATAAACGGACCATATGTAGTCCAAATCTGCTTCTGAAACTGATACAAAGCACTGGTCCTCTAACATCCAATGCTTGTCAGTTTTGATGAGAAACGTGTGAGCTTCGTGAATGATGTAGTTCGTTTGAGCAGAAAAGTGACTGCCCTTACCTGAAACGAAGTCTTGCTTGTAGGAAGACTCAGAGCCTAGGATTTAACTCCATTTCTGAAGTGAAACACACAGCAGTGTTCTCATCCATTGATCACACTCTGCTTTAGAAGAAGAAGCACGCTCTTGCTTTCTAGAGTCTCTAAGACAGCAGGAAACGTGAGTGTGTTGAGAACAAAAGAACGGTGTTTCCTACACATATGGACCATATCTAGTCCAACTCTGCTTCTGAAACTGATACAAAGCACTGGTCCTCTAACATCCAATGCTAGTCAGGAAAGATCCGAAACGTGTGAGCTTTGTGAACTATGTAGTTCGTTTGAGCTGTAAAGTAACTGCCCTTACCTGAAACGAAATCTTGCTTGTAGGAAGACTGATAGCCTGGGATTTAACTCCATTTCTGAAGTGAAACACACAGGAGAGTTCTCATCCATTGATCACACTCTGCTTTAGCGCAAGAAGCAAGCTCTTGCTTTCTAGAGGCTCTAAGACAGCATGAAAGGTGAGTGCGCTCAGTACAAAAGAACGGTGTTTCCTACACCTTCCGAACATATCTAATTTAACTCTGCTTCTGAAACTGAAACAAACCACAGGTCCTCTAACATCCAATGCTTGTCAGTTAAGATCTGAAACGTGTGAGCTTCGTGAGCAATGTAGATCATTTGATCTGTAAAGTAACTGCCCTTACCTGAAATGAAGTCTTGCTTGTAGGAAGACTCAGAGCCTGGGTTTTAACTCCATTTCTGAAGTGAAACACACAGCAGAGTTCTCATCCATTGATCACACTCTGCTTTAGAGCAAGAAGCACGCTCTTGCTTACTAGAGAATCTAAGACAGCATGAAACGTGAGTGTGCTGAGAACAATAGAACGATGTTGCCTACACATATGGACCATATCTAGTCCAACTCTGCTTCTGTAACTGATACAAAGCACTGGTCCTCTAACATCCAATGCTTGTCAGTTAAGATGAGAAACGTGTGAGCTTCGTGAATGATGTAGTTCGTTTGAGCTGAAAAGTGACTGCCCTTACCTGAAACGAAGTCTAGCTTGTAGGAAGACACAGAGCCTGGGATTTAACTCCATTTCTGAAGTGAAACACACAGCAGAGTTCTCATCCATGGATCACACTCTGCTTTAGAGCAAGAAACATGCTCTTGCTTTCTAGAGTCTCTAATACAGCAGAAACATGAGTGTGCTCAGAACAAATGAACGGTGTTTCCTACACATAAGGAACATTTCTAGTTTAACTCTGCTTCTGAAACTGAAACAATCCACAGGTCCCCTAACATCCAATGCTTGTCAGTTAAGATGAGAAACGTGTATGTTTCGTGAACGATGTTGTTCCTTTGAGCTATAAAGAAACTGCCCTTACATGAAAGGAAGTCTTGCTTCTAGGAAGACTCAGAGACTGGGATTTAACTCCATTTCTGAAGAGAAACACACAGCAGAGTTCTCATCCATGGATCACACTCTCCTTACAGCGAGAAGTACAATCTTCCTTTCTAGAGTTTCTAAGACAGCAGGAAATCTGAGTGTGCCCAGAACAAAAGAACGGTGTTTCTTACACATATGGACCATATCTAGTCCACCTGTGCTTCTGATACAGATACAAATCACTGGTCCTCTAACATCCAATGCTTGTCAGTTAAGATGAGAAACAAGTGAGTTTCGAGAATGATGTAGTTCATTTGAGCTGAAAAGTGACTGCCCTTACCTGAAACTACGTCTAGCTTGTAGTAAGACACAGAGCCTGGGATTTAACTCCATTTCTGAAGGGAAACACACAGCAGAGTTCTCATCCATGGATCACACTCTGCTTTAGAGCGAGAAGCACACTCTTGCTTTCTAGGGTCTCTAATACTGCAAGATATCTGAGTGTGGCCAGAACAAAAGAACGGTTTTCGTACACATACGGACCATATGTAGTCCAAATCTGCTTCTGAAACTGATACAAAGCACTGGTCCTCTAACATCCAATGCTTGTCAGTTAAGATGAGAAACGTGTGAGTTTCGTGAACGATGTAGTTCCTTTGAGCTATCAAGAAACTGCCCTTACCTGAAATGAATTCTGCTTGTAGGAAGACTCAGAGCCTGGGATTTAACTAAATTTCTGAAGGGAAACACACAGCATAGTTCTCATCCATGGATCAAACTCTGCTTTAGAGCGAGAAGCACGCTCTTGCTTTCTAGAGTCACTAATACAGCAGGAAATCTGAGTGTGCCCAGAACAATGAATGGTGTTTCCTACATATACGGAACATATGTCGTCCACATCTGCTTCTGAAACTGATACAAAGCATTGGTCCTCTAACATCCAATGCGTGTCAGTTAAGATGAGAAACGTGTGAGCTTCGTGAACTATGTAGTTCGTTTTAGCAGAAAAGTGACTGCCCTTACCTGAAAAGAAGTCTTGCTTGTAGGAAGACCCAGAGACTGGGATTTCACACCATTTCTGAAGTGAAACACACACCAGAGTTCTCATCCATTGATCACATTCTGCTTTAGAGCAAGAAGCACGCTCTTGCTTTCTAGAGGCTCTAAGACAGCATGAACGGTGAGTGTGCTGAGAACAAAAGAACGATGTTGCCTACACATACGGACCATATGTAGTCCAAATCTGCTTCTGAAACTGATACAAAGCACTGGTCCTCTAACATCCAATGCTTGTCAGTTAAGATGAGAAACATGTGAGTTTCATGAATGATGTAGTTCGTTTGTGCTATAAAGAATCCGCCCTTACCTGAAACTAATTCTGCTTGTAGGAAGACTCAGAGCCTGGGATTTAACTCCATTTCTGTAGGGAAACACACAGCATAGTTCTCATCCATGGAACACACTCTGCTTTAGAGCAAGAAGCACGCTCTTGCTTTCTAGAGTCACTATTACATCAGGAAATCTCAGAGTACCCAGAACAATGAATGGTGTTTCCTACATATACAGAACATATGTCGTCCAAAACTCCTTCTGAAAGTGATACAAAGCACTGGTCCTCTAACATCCAATGCTTGTCAGTTAAGATGAGAAACATGTGATCTTCGTGAACTATGTAGTTCGTTTGAGCATAAAAGTGACTGCCCTTACCTGAAAAGAAGTCTTGCTTGTAGGAAGACTCAGAGCCTGGGATTTAACCCCATTTCTGAAGGGAAACACACAGCATAGTTCTCATCCATGGATCACACTCTGTTTTAGAGCAAGAAGCATACTCTTGCTTTCTAGTGTCTCTAACACAGCAGAAAAACTGAGTGTGCTCAAAACAAAAGAACGGTGTTTCCTACACATAGGGAACATATCTAGTTTAACTCTGCTTTTGAAACTGAAACAAACCCCAGGTCCTCTAACATCCAATGCTTGTCAGGTAAGATCTGAAACGTTTGAGCTTAATTTACGATGTAGTTCGTTTGAGCTATAAAGTATCTGCCCTTACCTGAAATGAAGTCTTGCTTGTAGGAAGACTCAGAGCCTGGGATTTAACTCCATTTCTGAAGTGAAACACACAGCAGAGTTCTCATCCATTGATCACACTCTGCTTTAGAGCAAGAAGCACGCTCTTATATTCTAGAGTCTCTAAGACAGCAGGAAACATGAGTGTGCTGGGAACAAAAGAACGGTGTTTCCTACACATACGGACCATATCTAGTCCAACTCTGCTTCTGAAACTGATACAAAGCACTGGTCCTCTAACATCCAATGCTTGTCAGTTAATATGAGAAAAGTGTGAGCTTCAACAACGTTGTAGTTCGTTTGAGCTGAGAAGTGACTGTCCTTACCTGAAACGAAGTCTTGCTTGTAGGAAGACACAGAGCCTGGGATTTAACTCCATTTCTGAAGGGAAACACACAGCAGAGTTCACATCCATGGATCACACTCTGCTTTAGAGCAAGAAGCACACTCTTGCTTTCTAGACTCCCTAATACAGCAGGAAATCTGAGTGTTCCCAGAACGAAAGAACGGTTTTATGTACACATAAGGACCATATGTAGTCCAAATCTGCTTCTGAAACTGATACAAAGCACTGGTCCTCTAACATCCAATGCTTCTCAGTTAAGATGAGAAACGTGTGAGCTTCATGAACTATGTAGTTCGTTTGAGCAGAAAAGTTTCTGCCCTTACCTGAAAAGAAGTCTTGCTTGTAAGAAGAATCAGAGCCTGGGATTTAACTCCATTTCTGAAGTGAAACACACAGCAGAGTTCTCATCCATTGATCACACTCTGCTTTAGAGCAAGAAGCATGCTCTTGGTTTCTAGAGTCTCTAACACAGCAGGAAACCTGAGTGTGCTCAAAACAAAAGAACGGTGTTTCCTACACATAGGGAACATATCTAGTTTAACTCTGCTTCTGAAACTGAAACAAACCACAAGTCCTCTAACATCCATTGCTTGTCAGGTATGATCCAAAACGTGGGAGCTTAGTGAACGATGTAGTTCGTTTGAGCTATAAAGTATCTGCACTTACCTGAAACGAAGTCTTGCTTGTAGGAAGACTCAGAGCCTGGGATTTAACTCCATTTCTGACGTGAAACACACAGCAGAGTTCTCATCCATTTTCACACTCTCCTTTAGACCAAGAAGCAAGCTCTTGCTTTCTAGAGTCTCTAAGACAGCAGGAAACGTGAGTGTGCTGAGAACAAAAGAACGGTGTTTCCTACACATACAGACCGTATCTAGTCCAACTCTGCTTCTGAAACTGATACAAAGCACTGGTCCTCTAATTTCCAATGCTTGTGAGGTAAGATGAGAAACGTGTGAGCTATGTGAACGATGTAGTTCGTTTGAGCATAAAAGTAACTGCCCTTACCTGAAATGAAGTCTTGCTTGTAGGAAGACTCAGAGCCTGGGATTTAACTCCATTTCTGAAGTGAAACACACACCAGAGTTCTCATCCATTGATCACATACTGCTTTAGAGCAAGAAGCACGCTCTTGCTTTCTAGAGGCTCTAAGACAGCATGAAACTTGAGTGTGCTGAGAACAAAAGAACGATGTTGCCTACACATACGGACCATATGTAGTCCAAATCTGCTTCTGAAACTGATACAAAGCACTGGTCCTCTAACATCCAATGCTTGTCAGTTAAGATGAGAAACATGTGAGTTTCATGAATGATGTAGTTCGTTTGTGCTATAAAGAATCCGCCCTTACCTGAAACTAATTCTGCTTGTAGGAAGACTCAGAGCCTGGGATTTAACTACATTTCTGAAGGGAAACACACAGCATAGTTCTCATCCATGGAACACACTCTGCTTTAGAGCAAGAAGCACGCTCTTGCTTTCTAGAGTCACTAATACATCAGGAAATCTGAGAGTACCCAGAACAATGAATGGTGTTTCCTACATATACAGAACATATGTCGTCCAAAACTCCTTCTGAAAGTGATACAAAGCACTGGTCCTCTAACATCCAATGCTTGTCAGTTAAGATGAGAAACATGTGATCTTCGTGAACTATGTAGTTCGTTTGAGCATAAAAGTGACTGCCTTACCTGAAAAGAAGTCTTGCTTGTAGGAAGACTCAGAGCCTGGGATTTAACTCCATTTCTGAAGGGAAACACACAGCATAGTTCTCATCCATGGATAACACTCTGTTTTAGAGCAAGAAGCATGCTCTTGCTTTCTAGAGTCTCTAACACAGCAGAAAACCTGAGTGTGCTCAAAACAAAAGAACGGTGTTTCCTACACATAGGGACATATATATTTTAACTCTGCTTTTGAAACTGAAACAAACCCCAGGTCCTCTAACATCCAATGCTTGTCAGGTAAGATCCGAAACGTTTGAGCTTAATTTACGATGTAGTTCGTTTGAGCTATAAAGTATCTGCCCTTACCTGAAATGAAGTCTTGCTTGTAGGAAGAATCAGAGCCTGGGATTTAACTCCATTTCTGAAATGAAACACACAGCAGAGTTCTCATCCATTGATCAAACTCTGCTTTAGAGCAAGAAGCACGCTCTTACATTCTAGAGTCTCTAAGACAGCAGGAAACATGAGTGTGCTGGGAACAAAAGAACGGTGTTTCCTACACATACGGACCATATCTAGTCCAACTCTGCTTCTGACACTGATACAAAGCACTGGTCCTCTAACATCCAATGCTTGTCAGTTAATATGAGAAACGTGTGAGCTTCAACAACGATGTAGTTCTTTTGAGCTGAGAAGTGACTGTCCTTACCTGAAATGAAGTCTTGCTTGTAGGAAGACACAGAGCCTGGGATTTAACTCCATTTCTGAAGGGAAACACACAGCAGAGTTCACATCCATGGATCACACTCTGCTTTAGAGCAAGAAGCACACTCTTGCTTTCTAGAGTCCCTAATACAGCAGGAAATCTGAGTGTTCCCAGAACGAAAGAATGGTTTTTCGTACACATAAGGACCATATGTAGTCCAAATCTGCTTCTGAAACTGATACAAAGCACTGGTCCTCTAACATCCACTGCTTGTCATTTAAGATGAGAAACGTGTGAGCTTCGTGAACTATGTAGTTCGTTTGAGCAGAAAAGTTTCTGCCCTTACCTGAAAAGAAGTCTTGCTTGTAAGAAGAATCAGAGCCTGGGATTTAACTCCATTTCTGAAGTGAAACACACAGCAGTGTTCTCATCCATTGATCCCACTCTGCTTTAGAACAAGAAGCACGCTCTTGCTTTCTAGAGTCTCTAACACAGCAGGAAACCTGAGTGTGCTCAAAACAAAAGAACGGTGTTTCCTACACATAGGGAACATATCTAGTTTAACTCTGCTTCTGAAACTGAAACAAACCACAAGTCCTCTAACATCCATTGCTTGTCAGGTATGATCCAAAACGTGTGAGCTTAGTGAACGATGTAGTTCGTTTGAGCTATAAAGTATCTGCACTTACCTGAAACGAAGTCTTGCTTGTAGAAAGACTCAGAGCCTGGGATTTAACTCCATTTCTGAAGTGAAACACACAGCAGAGTTCTCATCCATTGATCACACTCTCCTTTAGACCAAGAAGCACGCTCTTGCTTTCTAGATGCTCTAAGACAGCATTTAACGTGAGTGTGCTGAGAACAAATGAACGAGGTTGCCTAAACATAGGGACAATATGTAGTCCAAATCTGATTCTGAAACTGATACAAAGCACTGGTCCTCCAACATCCAATGCTTGTCAGTTAAGATGATGAACATGTGAGTATCGTGAACGATGTAGTTCCTTTGAGCTATAAAGAAACTGCGCTTACCTGAAAGGAAGTCTTGCTTGTAGGAAGACTCAGAGCCTGGGATTTAACTCCATTTCTGAATGGAAACACACATCAGAGTTCTCATCCATTGATCACTCTTCTTTAGAGCAAGAACCTCACTCTTGCTTTCTAGAGTCTCAAATACAGCAGTCAACCTGAGTGTGCTGAGAACAAAAGAACGGTGTTTCCTACACATACGGACCATATCTAGTTCAACTCTGCTTCTGAAACTGAAACAAACCACAGGTCCTCTAACATCCAATACTTGTCAGGTAAGATCCGAAACGTGTGAGCTTCGTGAACAATGTAGTTAGTTTGACCTGTAAAGTAACTGCACTTACCTGAAATGAAGTCTTGCTTGTAGGAAGACCCAGAGACTGGGATTTCACTCCATTTCTGAAGTGAAACACACAGCAGAGTTCTCATCCATTGATCACACTCTGCTTTAGAGCAAGAAGCATGCTCTTGGTTTCTAGAGTCTCTAACACAGCAGGAAACCTGAGTGTGCTCAAAACAATAGAACGGTGTTTCCTACACATAGGGAACATATCTAGTTTAACTCTGCTTCTGAAACTGAAACAAACCACAAGTCCTCTAACATCCATTGCTTGTCAGGTATGATCCAAAACGTGTGAGCTTAGTGAACGATGTAGTTCGTTTGAGCTATAAAGTATCTGCACTTACCTGAAACGAATTCTTGCTTGTAGGAAGACTCAGAGCCTGGGATTTAACTCCATTTCTGAAGTGAAACACACAGCAGAGTTCTCATCCATTGATCACACTCTCCTTTAGACCAAGAAGCACGCTCTTGCTTTCTAGAGTCTCTAAGACAGCAGGAAACGTGAGTGTGCTGAGAACAAAAGAACGGTGTTTCCTACACATACGGACCGTATCTAGTCCAACTCTGCTTCTGAAACTGATACAAAGCACTGGTCCTCTAACTTCCAATGCTTGTGAGGTAAGATGAGAAACGTGTGAGCTTCAAGAACGATGTAGTTCGTTTGAGCTGAGAAGTGACTGCCCTTACCTGAAACGAAGTCTTGCTTGTAGTAAGACACAGAGCCTGGGATTTAACTCCATTTCTGAAGGGAAACACAAAGCAGAGTTCTCATCCATGGATCACACTCTGCTTTAGAGCGAGAAGCACACTCTTGCTTTCTAGAGTCCCTAATACAGCAGGAAATCTGAGTGTTCCCAGAATGAAATAACAGTTTTTCGTACACATAAGGACCATATGTAGTCCAAATCTGCTTCTGAAACTGATACAAAGCACTGGTCCTCTAACATCCAATGCTTGTCAGTTAAGATGAGAAAGGTGTGAGCTATGTGAACGATGTAGTTCGTTTTAGCATAAAAGTAACTGCCATTACCTGAAATGAAGTCTTGCTTTTAGGAAGACTCAGAGCCTGGGATTTAACTCCATTTCTGAAGTGAAACACACACCAGAGTTCTCATCCATTGATCACATTCTGCTTTAGAGCAAGAAGCACGCTCTTGCTTTCTAGAGGCTCTAAGACAGCATGAAACGTGAGTGTTCTGAGAAGAAAAGAACGATGTTGCCTAAACATAGGGACAATATGTAGTCCAAATCTGCTTCTGAAACTGAAACAAAGCACTGGTCCTCTAACATCCAATGCTTGTCAGTTAAGATGAGAAACATGTGAGTTTCATGAATGATGTAGTTCGTTTGAGCTATAAAGAATCCGCCCTTACCTGAAACTAATTCTGCTGGTAGGAAGACTCAGAGTCTGTGATTTAACTACATTTCTGAAGGGAAACACACAGCATAGTTCTCATCCATGGAACACACTCTGCTTTAGAGCAAGAAGCACGCTCTTGCTTTCTAGAGTCACTAATACATCAGGAAATCTGAGAGTGCCCAGAACAATGAATGGTGTTTCCTACATATACAGAACATATGTCGTCCAAAACTCCTCTGAAAGTGATACAAAGCACTGGTCCTCTAACATCCAATGCTTGTCAGTTAAGATGATGAACATGTGATCTTTGTGAACTATGTAGTTCGTTTGAGCATAAAAGTGACTGCCCTTACCTGAAAAGAAGTCTTGCTTGTAGGAAGACTCAGAGCCTGGGATTTAACTCCATTTCTGAAGGGAAACACACAGGATAGTTCTCATCCATGGATCACACTCTGTTTTAGAGCTAGAAGCATGCTCTTGCTTTCTAGAGTCTCTAACACAGCAGGAAACCTGAGTGTGCTCAAAAAAAAGAACGGTGTTTCCTACACATAGGGAACATATCTAGTTTAACTCTGCTTTTGAAACTGAAACAATCCCCAGGTCCTCTAACAACCAATGATTGTCAGGTAAGATCCGAAACGTGTGAGCTTAATTTACGATGTAGTTCGTTTGAGCTATAAAGTATCTGCCCTTACCTGAAATGAAGTCTTGCTTGTAGGAAGACTCAGAGGCTGGGATTTAACTCCATTTCTGAAGGGAAACACACAGCAGAGTTCTCATCCATGGAACACACTCTGCTTTAGAGCAAGAAGCAAACTCTTGCTTTCTAGACCCTAATACAGCAGGAAATCTGAGTGTTCCCAGAACGAAAGAACGGTTTTTCGTACACATAAGGACCATATGTAGTCCAAATCTGCTTCTGAAACTGATACAAAGCACTGGTCCTCTAACATCCAATGCTTGTCAGTTAAGATGAGAAATGTGTGAGCTTCGTGAACTATGTAGTTCGTTTGAGCAGAAAAGTTTCAGCCCTTACCTGAAAAGAAGTCTTGCTTGTAAGAAGAATCAGAGCCTGGGATTTAACTCCATTTCTGAAGTGAAACACACAGCAGTGTTCTCATCCATTGATCACACTCTGCTTTAGAACAAGAAGCACGCTCTTGCTTTCTAGAGTCTCTAGGACAGCAGGAAACATGAGTGTGCTGAGAACCAAAGAACGGTGTTTCCTACACATACGGACCGTATCTAGTAAAACTCTGTTTCTGAAACTGACACAAAGCCCTGGTCCTCTAACATCCAATGCTTGTCTGTTA
Organism: Onychomys leucogaster; assembly: GCA_949786385.1. Classification (NCBI taxonomy): domain Eukaryota; kingdom Metazoa; phylum Chordata; class Mammalia; order Rodentia; family Cricetidae; genus Onychomys; species Onychomys leucogaster. The sequence goes on from CATKUP010000069.1 coordinate 2,295,228, forward strand.
AGAAGAGAAACAGGTGAGCTTCGTGATCGATATAGTTCATTTGAGCTGAAGAGTGACTGCCCTTACCTGAAACGAAGTCTTGCTTGTAGGAAGACACAGAGCCTGGGATTTAACTCCATTTCTGAAGTGAAACACACAGCAGTGTTCTCATCCATGGATCACACTCTGCTTTAGAGCAAGAAGCATGCTCTTGGTTTGTAGAGTCTCTAACACAGCAGGAAACCTGAGTGTGCTCAAAACAAAAGAACAGTGTTTCCTGCACATAGGGAACATATCTAGTTTAACTCTGCTTCTGAAACTGAAACAACCAGAGTTCCTCTAACACCCAATGCTTGTCACGTAAGAAACGAAACGTGTGAGCTTCGTGAACGATGTAGTTCGTTTGAACTCTAAAGTAACTGCACTTACCTGAAACGAAGTCTTGCTTGTAGGAAGACACAGAGACTGGGATTTCACTCCATTGCTGAAGTGAAACACACAGCAGAGTTCTCATCCATTGAACACACTCTGCTTTAGAGCAAGAAGCATGCTCTTGCTTTCTAGATTCTCCAAGACAGCATGAAACGTGAGTGTGCTGAGAACAAAAGAACGATGTTGCCTACACATACGGACCATATGTAGTCCAAATCTGCTTCTGAAACTGATACAAAGCACTGGTCCTCTAACATCCAATGCTTGTCAGTTAAGATGAGAAAAGTGTGAGTTTCATGAACGATGTTGTTCGTTTGAGCTATAAAGAAACTGCACTTACCTGAAAGGAATTCTGCTTGTAGGAAGACTCAGAGCCTGGGATTTAACTACATTTCTGAAGGGAAACACACAGCATAGTTCTCATCCATGGATCAACCTCTGCTTTAGAGCGAGAAGCACGCTCTTGCTTTCTAGAGTCACTAATACAGCAGGAAATCTGAGTGTGCCCAGAACAATGAATGGTGTTTCCTACATATACGGAACATATGTCGTCCACATCTGCTAATGAAACTGATACAAAGCATTGGTCCTCTAACATCCAATGCTTGTCAGTTAAGACAAGAAACGTGTGAGCTTCGTGAACTATGAAGTTCGTTTTAGCAGAAAAGTGACTGCCCTTACCTGAAAAGAAGTCTTGCTTGTAGGAAGACTCAGAGCCTGGGATTTAACTCCATTTCTGAAGGGAAACACACAGGATAGTTCTCATCCATGGATCACACTCTGTTTTAGAGCTAGAAGCATGCTCTTGCTTTCTAGAGTCTCTAACACAGCAGGAAACCTGAGTGTGCTCAAAAAAAAAGAACTGTGTTTCCTACACATAGGGAACATATCTAGTTTAACTCTGCTTTTGAAACTGAAACAATCCCCAGGTCCTCTAACATCCAATGATTGTCAGGTAAGATCCGAAACGTGTGAGCTTAATTTACGATGTAGTTCGTTTGAGCTATAAAGTATCTGCCCTTACCTGAAATGAAGTCTTGCTTGTAGGAAGACTCAGAGGCTGGGATTTAACTCCATTTCTGAAGGGAAACACACAGCAGAGTTCTCATCCATGGAACACACTCTGCTTTAGAGCAAGAAGCAAACTCTTGCTTTCTAGAGGCTCTAAGACAGCAGGAAACATAAGTGTGCTGAGAACCAAAGAACAGTGTTTCCTACACATACAGACCGTATCTAGTCCAACTCTGAATCTGAAACTGACACAAAGCACTGGTCCTCTAACATCCAATGCTTGTCTGTTAAGATGAGAAACGTGTGAGCTTCGTGAATGATGTAGTTCATTTGAGCTGAAAAGTGACTGCCCTTACCTGAAACGAAGTATTGCTTGTAGGAAGACACAGAGCCTGGGATTTAACTCCATTTCTGAAGGGAAACACACAGCATAGTTCTCATCAATGGACCACACTCTGCTTTAGAGCAAGAAGCATGCTCTTGCTTTCTATAGTCTCTAACACAGCAGGAAACCTGAGTGTGCTCCAAACAAAAGAATGTTGTTTCCTACCCATACGGACCATATCTAGTCCAACTCTGCTTCTGAAACTGATACAAAGCACTGGTCCTCTAACAGCCAATGCTTGTCAGTTAAGATGAGATACGTGTGAGCTTCAAGAACGATGTAGTTCATTTGAGCTGAGAAGTGACTGCCATTACCTGAAACGAAATCTTGCTTGTAGTAAGACACAGAGCCTGGGATTTAACTCCATTTCTGAAGGGAAACACACAGCAGAGTTCTCATTCATGGATCACACTCTGCTTTAGAGCGAGAAGCACACTCTTGCTTTCTAGAGTCCCTAATACAGCAGGAAATCTGAGTGTTCCCAGAAAGAAAGAACGGTTTTTCGTACATATAAGGAACATATGTAGTCCAAATCTGCTTCTGAAACTGATACAAAGCACTGGTCCTCTAACATCCAATGCTTGTCAGTTAAGATGAGAAACGTGTGAGTTTCATGAACGATGTTGTTCGTTTGAGCTATAAAGAAACTGCCCTTACCTGAAAGGAATTCTGCTTGAAGGAAGACTCAGAGCCTGGGTTTTAACTACATTTCTGAAGGGAAACACACAGCATAGTTCTCATCCATGGATCAAACTCTGCTTTAGAGCGAGAAGCACGCTCTTGCTTTCTAGAGTCACTAATACCTCAGGAAATCTGAGTGTGCCCAGAACAATGAATGGTGTTTCCTACATATACGGAACATATGTCGTCCACATCTGCTACTGAAACTGATACAAAGCATTGGTCCTCTAACATCCAATGCTTGTCAGTTAAGATGAGAAACATGTGAGCTTCATGAACTATGTAGTTCGTTTTAGCAGAAAAGTGACTGCCCTTACCTGAAAAGAAGTCTTGCTTATAGGAAGACTCAGAGCCTGGGATTTAACTCCATTTCTGAAGTGAAACACACAGCAGTGTTCTCATCCATTGTTCAAACTCTGCTTTAGAACAAGAAGCATGCTCTTGCTTTCTAGAGTCTCTAAGACAGCAGGAAACATGAGTGTGCTGAGAACCAAAGAACGGTGTTTCCTACACATACAGACCGTATCTAGTCCAACTCTGCATCTGAAACTGACACAAAGCACTGGTCCTCTAACATCCAATGCTTGTCTGTTAAGATGAGAAACGTGTGAGCTTCGTGAATGATGTAGTTCATTTGAGCTGAAAAGTGACTGCCCTTACTTGAAACGAAGTATTGCTTGTAGGAAGACACAGAGCCTGGGATTTAACTCCATTTCTGAAGGGAAACACACAGCATAGTTCTCATCCATGGAACACACTCTGCTTTAGAGCAAGAAGCATGCTCTTGCTTTCTAGAGTCTCTAACACAGCAGGAAACCTGAGTGTGCTCCAAACAAAAGAACGGTGTTTCCTACACATACGGACCATATCTAGTCCAACTCTGCTTCTGAAACTGATACAAAGCACTGGTCCTCTAACATCCAATGCTTGTCAGTTAAGATGAGAAAGGTGTGAGCTATGTGAACGATGTAGTTCGTTTTAGCATAAAAGTAACTGCCATTACCTGAAATGAAGTCTTGCTTTTAGGAAGACTCAGAGCCTGGGATTTAACTCCATTTCTGAAGTGAAACACACACCAGAGTTCTCATCCATTGATCACATTCTGCTTTAGAGCAAGAAGCACGCTCTTGCTTTCTAGAGGCTCTAAGACAGCATGAAACGTGAGTGTTCTGAGAAGAAAAGAACGATGTTGCCTAAACATAGGGACAATATGTAGTCCAAATCTGCTTCTGAAACTGAAACAAAGCACTGGTCCTCTAACATCCAATGCTTGTCAGTTAAGATGAGAAACATGTGAGTTTCATGAATGATGTAGTTCGTTTGAGCTATAAAGAATCCGCCCTTACCTGAAACTAATTCTGCTGGTAGGAAGACTCAGAGTCTGGGATTTAACTACATTTCTGAAGGGAAACACACAGCATAGTTCTCATCCATGGAACACACTCTGCTTTAGAGCAAGAAGCACGCTCTTGCTTTCTAGAGTCACTAATACATCAGGAAATCTGAGAGTGCCCAGAACAATGAATGGTGTTTCCTACATATACAGAACATATGTCGTCCAAAACTCCTCTGAAAGTGATACAAAGCACTGGTCCTCTAACATCCAATGCTTGTCAGTTAAGATGATGAACATGTGATCTTTGTGAACTATGTAGTTCGTTTGAGCATAAAAGTGACTGCCCTTACCTGAAAAGAAGTCTTGCTTGTAGGAAGACTCAGAGCCTGGGATTTAACTCCATTTCTGAAGGGAAACACACAGGATAGTTCTCATCCATGGATCACACTCTGTTTTAGAGCTAGAAGCATGCTCTTGCTTTCTAGAGTCTCTAACACAGCAGGAAACCTGAGTGTGCTCAAAAAAAAGAACGGTGTTTCCTACACATAGGGAACATATCTAGTTTAACTCTGCTTTTGAAACTGAAACAATCCCCAGGTCCTCTAACAACCAATGATTGTCAGGTAAGATCCGAAACGTGTGAGCTTAATTTACGATGTAGTTCGTTTGAGCTATAAAGTATCTGCCCTTACCTGAAATGAAGTCTTGCTTGTAGGAAGACTCAGAGGCTGGGATTTAACTCCATTTCTGAAGGGAAACACACAGCAGAGTTCTCATCCATGGAACACACTCTGCTTTAGAGCAAGAAGCAAACTCTTGCTTTCTAGACCCTAATACAGCAGGAAATCTGAGTGTTCCCAGAACGAAAGAACGGTTTTTCGTACACATAAGGACCATATGTAGTCCAAATCTGCTTCTGAAACTGATACAAAGCACTGGTCCTCTAACATCCAATGCTTGTCAGTTAAGATGAGAAATGTGTGAGCTTCGTGAACTATGTAGTTCGTTTGAGCAGAAAAGTTTCAGCCCTTACCTGAAAAGAAGTCTTGCTTGTAAGAAGAATCAGAGCCTGGGATTTAACTCCATTTCTGAAGTGAAACACACAGCAGTGTTCTCATCCATTGATCACACTCTGCTTTAGAACAAGAAGCACGCTCTTGCTTTCTAGAGTCTCTAGGACAGCAGGAAACATGAGTGTGCTGAGAACCAAAGAACGGTGTTTCCTACACATACGGACCGTATCTAGTAAAACTCTGTTTCTGAAACTGACACAAAGCCCTGGTCCTCTAACATCCAATGCTTGTCTGTTAAGAAGAGAAACAGGTGAGCTTCGTGATCGATATAGTTCATTTGAGCTGAAGAGAGACTGCCCTTACCTGAAACGAAGTCTTGCTTGTAGGAAGACACAGAGCCTGGGATTTAACTCCATTTCTGAAGTGAAACACACAGCAGTGTTCTCATCCATGGATCACACTCTGCTTTAGAGCAAGAAGCATGCTCTTGGTTTGTAGAGTCTCTAACACAGCAGGAAACCTGAGTGTGCTCAAAACAAAAGAACAGTGTTTCCTGCACATAGGGAACATATCTAGTTTAACTCTGCTTCTGAAACTGAAACAACCAGAGTTCCTCTAACACCCAATGCTTGTCACGTAAGAAACGAAACGTGTGAGCTTCGTGAACGATGTAGTTCGTTTGAACTCTAAAGTAACTGCACTTACCTGAAACGAAGTCTTGCTTGTAGGAAGACACAGAGACTGGGATTTCACTCCATTGCTGAAGTGAAACACACAGCAGAGTTCTCATCCATTGAACACACTCTGCTTTAGAGCAAGAAGCATGCTCTTGCTTTCTAGATTCTCCAAGACAGCATGAAACGTGAGTGTGCTGAGAACAAAAGAACGATGTTGCCTACACATACGGACCATATGTAGTCCAAATCTGCTTCTGAAACTGATACAAAGCACTGGTCCTCTAACATCCAATGCTTGTCAGTTAAGATGAGAAAAGTGTGAGTTTCATGAACGATGTTGTTCGTTTGAGCTATAAAGAAACTGCACTTACCTGAAAGGAATTCTGCTTGTAGGAAGACTCAGAGCCTGGGATTTAACTACATTTCTGAAGGGAAACACACAGCATAGTTCTCATCCATGGATCAACCTCTGCTTTAGAGCGAGAAGCACGCTCTTGCTTTCTAGAGTCACTAATACAGCAGGAAATCTGAGTGTGCCCAGAACAATGAATGGTGTTTCCTACATATACGGAACATATGTCGTCCACATCTGCTAATGAAACTGATACAAAGCATTGGTCCTCTAACATCCAATGCTTGTCAGTTAAGACAAGAAACGTGTGAGCTTCGTGAACTATGAAGTTCGTTTTAGCAGAAAAGTGACTGCCCTTACCTGAAAAGAAGTCTTGCTTGTAGGAAGACTCAGAGCCTGGGATTTAACTCCATTTCTGAAGTGAAACACACAGCAGTGTTCTCATCCATTTTTCAAACACTGCTTTAGAACAAGAAGCATGCTCTTGCTTTCTAGAGTCTCTAAGACAGCAGGAAACATAAGTGTGCTGAGAACCAAAGAACAGTGTTTCCTACACATACAGACCGTATCTAGTCCAACTCTGCATCTGAAACTGACACAAAGCACTGGTCCTCTAACATCCAATGCTTGTCATTTACGATGAGAAACGTGTGAGCTTCGTGAATGATGTAGTTCATTTGAGCTGAAAAGTGACTGCCCTTACCTGAAACGAAGTATTGCTTGTAGGAAGACACAGAGCCTGGGATTTAACTCCAATTCTGAAGGGAAACACACAGCATAGTTCTCATCAATGGACCACACTCTGCTTTAGAGCAAGAAGCATGCTCTTGCTTTCTAGAGTCTCTAACACAGCAGGAAACCTGAGTGTGCTCCAAACAAAAGAATGGTGTTTCCTACCCATACGGACCATATCTAGTCCAACTCTGCTTCTGAAACTGATACAAAGCACTGGTCCTCTAACAGCCAATGCTTGTCAGTTAAGATGAGATACGTGTGAGCTTCAAGAACGATGTAGTTCATTTGAGCTGAGAAGTGACTGCCATTACCTGAAACGAAATCTTGCTTGTAGTAAGACACAGAGCCTGGGATTTAACTCCATTTCTGAAGGGAAACACACAGCAGAGTTCTCATTCATGGATCACACTCTGCTTTAGAGCAAGAAGCACGCTCTTGCTTTCTAGAGTATCTAAGACAGCAGGAAATGTGAGTGTGCTGAGAACACAAGAACGTTGTTTCCTACACATACGGACCATATCTAGTCCAACTCTGCTTCTGAAACTGATAAAAAGCACTGGTCCTCTAACATCCAATGCTTGTCAGTTAAGATGAGAAACGTATGAGCTTCGGGAACGATGTATTTCGTTTGAGCAGAAAAGTGACGGCCCTTACCTTAAACGAAGTCTTGCTTGTAGGAAGACTGAGAGCCTGGGATTTAACTCCATTTCTGAAGTGAAACACACAGCAGTGTTCTCATCCATTGTTCACACTCTGCTTAGGAACAAGAAGCATGCCCTTGCTTTCTAGAGTATCTAAGACAGCAGGAAACGTGAGTGTGCTGAGAACAAAAGAACGGTGTTTCCTACCTATACGGACCATATCTAGTCCAAGTCTGCTTCTAAAGCTGATACAAAGTACTGTTGCTCTAACATCCAATGCTTGTCTGTTAAGATGAGAAACGTGTGAGCTTCTTGAATGATGTAGTTCGTTTAAGCTGAAAAGTGAGTGCCCTTACCTGAATCGAAGTATTGCTTTTAGTAAGACACAGAGCCTGGGATTTAACTCCATTTCTGAATGGAAACACACAGCAGAGTTCTCATCCATGCATCACACTCTGCTTACAGCGAGAAGCACACTCTTCCATTCTAGAATCTCTAATACAGCAGGAAATCTGAGTGTGCCCAGAACAAAAGAACGGTGTTTCCTACACATACGGACCATATCTAGTCCAACTGTGCTTCTGAAACTGATACAATTTACTGGTCCTCTAACATCCAATGCTTGTCAGTTAAGATGAGAAACATGTGAGCTTCATGAACGATGTAGTTCGTTTGAGCTGAAAAGTGACTGCCCTTACCTGAGACTACTTCTAGCTTGTAGTAAGAAACAGAGCCTGGGATTTAACTCCATTTCTGAAGGGAAACACACAGCAGAGTTCTCATCCATGGATCACACTCTGCTTTAGAGCGAGAAGCACACTCTTGCTTTCTAGGGTCTCTAATACTGCAAGATATCTGAGTGTGGCCAGAACAAAAAACGGTTTTAGTACATAAACGGACCATATGTAGTCCAAATCTGCTTCTGAAACTGATACAAAGCACTGGTCCTCTAACATCCAATGCTTGTCAGTTTTGATGAGAAACGTGTGAGCTTCGTGAATGATGTAGTTCGTTTGAGCAGAAAAGTGACTGCCCTTACCTGAAACGAAGTCTTGCTTGTAGGAAGACTCAGAGCCTGGGATTTAACTCCATTTCTGAAGTGAAACACACAGCAGTGTTCTCATCCATTGATCACACTCTGCTTTAGAAGAAGAAGCACGCTCTTGCTTTCTAGAGTCTCTAAGACAGCAGGAAACGTGAGTGTGTTGAGGAAAAAAAGAACGGTGTTTCCTACACATATGGACCATATCTAGTCCAACTCTGCTTCTGAAACTGATACAAAGCACTGGTCCTCTAACATCCAATGCTAGTCAGGAAAGATCCGAAACGTGTGAGCTTTGTGAACTATGTAGTTCGTTTGAGCTGTAAAGTAACTGCCATTACCTGAAACGAAATCTTGCTTGTAGGAAGACTGATAGCCTGGGATTTAACACCATTTCTGAAGTGATACACACAGGAGAGTTCTCATCCATTGATCACACTCTGCTTTAGCGCAAGAAGCAAGCTCTTGCTTTCTAGAGGCTCTAAGACAGCATGAAAGGTGAGTGCGCTCAGTACAAAAGAACGGTGTTTCCTACACCTTCGGAACATATCTAATTTAACTCTGCTTCTGAAACTGAAACAAACCACAGGTCCTCTAACATCCAATGCTTGTCAGTTATGATCTGAAACGTGTGAGCTTCGGGAGCAATGTAGATCATTTGATCTGTAAAGTAACTGCCCTTACCTGAAATGAAGTCTTGCTTGTAGGAAGACTCAGAGCCTGGGTTTTAACTCCATTTCTGAAGTGAAACACACAGCAGAGTTCTCATCCATTGATCACACTCTGCTTTAGAGCAAGAAGCACGCTCTTGCTTACTAGAGAATCTAAGACAGCATGAAACGTGAGTGTGCTGAGAACAATAGAACGATGTTGCCTACACATATGGACCATATCTAGTCCAACTCTGCTTCTGTAACTGATACAAAGCACTGGTCCTCTAACATCCAATGCTTGTCAGTTAAGATGAGAAACGTGTGAGCTTCGTGAATGATGTAGTTCGTTTGAGCTGAAAAGTGACTGCCCTTACCTGAAACGAAGTCTAGCTTGTAGGAAGACACAGAGCCTGGGATTTAACTCCATTTCTGAAGTGAAACACACAGCAGAGTTCTCATCCATGGATCACACTCTGCTTTAGAGCAAGAAACATGCTCTTGCTTTCTAGAGTCTCTAATACAGCAGAAACATGAGTGTGCTCAGAACAAATGAACGGTGTTTCCTACACATAAGGAACATATCTAGTTTAACTCTGCTTCTGAAACTGAAACAATCCACAGGTCCCCTAACATCCAATGCTTGTCAGTTAAGATGAGAAACGTGTATGTTTCGTGAACGATGTTGTTCCTTTGAGCTATAAAGAAACTGCCCTTACATGAAAGGAAGTCTTGCTTCTAGGAAGACTCAGAGACTGGGATTTAACTCCATTTCTGAAGGGAAACACACAGCAGAGTTCTCATCCATGGATCACACTCTCCTTACAGCGAGAAGTACAATCTTCCTTTCTAGAGTCTCTAAGACAGCAGGAAATCTGAGTGTGCCCAGAACAAAAGAACGGTGTTTCCTACACATATGGACCATATCTAGTCCACCTGTGCTTCTGATACAGATACAAATCACTGGTCCTCTAACATCCAATGCTTGTCAGTTAAGATGAGAAACAAGTGAGTTTCGAGAATGATGTAGTTCATTTGAGCTGAAAAGTGACTGCCCTTACCTGAAACTACGTCTAGCTTGTAGTAAGACACAGAGCCTGGGATTTAACTCCATTTCTGAAGGGAAACACACAGCAGAGTTCTCATCCATGGATCACACTCTGCTTTAGAGCGAGAAGCACACTCTTGCTTTCTAGGGTCACTAATACAGCAAGATATCTGAGTGTGGCCAGAACAAAAGAACGGTTTTCGTACACATACGGACCATATGTAGTCCAAATCTGCTTCTGAAACTGATACAAAGCACTGGTCCTCTAACATCCAATGCTTGTCAGTTAAGATGAGAAACGTGTGAGTTTTGTGAACGATGTAGTTCCTTTGAGCTATCAAGAAACTGCCCTTAGCTGAAACTACGTCTAGCTTGTAGTAAGACACAGAGCCTTGGATTTAACTCCATTTCTGAAGGGAAACAAACAGCAGTGTTCTCATCCATTCATCACACTCTGCTTTAGAACAGGAAGCACGCTCTTGCTTTCTAGAGGCTCTAAGACAGCATGAAACGTGAGTGTACTGAGAACAAAAGAACGATGTTGCCTAAACATAGGGACAATATGTAGTCCAAATCTGCTTCTGAAACTGATACAAAGCACTGGTCTTCCAACATCCAATGCTTGTCAGTTAAGATGAGAAACATGTGAGTTTCGTGAACGATGTAGTTCCTTTGAGCTATAAAGAAACTGCGCTTACCTGAAAGGAAGTCATGCTTGTAGGAAGACTCAGAGCCTGGGATTTAACTCCATTTCTGAAGTGAAACACAGAGCAGAGTTCTCATCCATCGATCTCCCTCTGCTTTAGAGCAAGAACCTCGCTCTTGCTTTCTAGAGTCTCAAATACAGCAGTCAACCTGAGTGTGCTGAGATCAAAAGAACGGTGTTTCCTACACATACGGACCATATCTAGTTCAACTCTGCTTCTGAAACTGAAACAAACCACAGGTCCTCTAACATCCAATGCTTGTCAGGTAAGATCCGAAACGTGTGAGCTTCGTGAACGATGTAGTTCGTTTGACCTATAAAGTAACTGCACTTACCTGAAACGAAGTCTTGCTTGTAGGAAGACTCAGAGACTGGGATTTAACTCCATTTCTGAAGTGAAACACGCAGCAGAGTTCTCATCCATTTTCACACTCTGCTTTAGAGCAAGAAGCACGCTCTTGCTTTCTAGAGGCTCTAAGACAGCATGAAACGTGAATGTGCTGAGAACAAAAGAACGATGTTGCCTACACATACGGACCATATGTAGTCCAAATCTGCTTCTGAAACTGATACAAAGCACTGGTCTTCTAACATCCAATGCTTGTCAGTTAAGATGAGAAACATGTGAGTTTCATGAATGATGTTGTTCGTTTGAGCTATAAAGAAACTGCCCTTACCTGAAAGGAATTCTGCTTGTAGGAAGACTCAGAGCCTGGGATTTAACTCCATTTCTGAAGGGAAACACACACCATAGTTCTCATCCATGGATCAAACTCTGCTTTAGAGCTAGAAGCACGCTCTTGCTTTCTAGTCTCGCTAATACAGCAGGAAATCTGAGTGTGCCCAGAACAATGAATGGTGTTTCCTACATATATATAACATATGTCGTCCAAATCTGCTTCTGAAACTGATACAAAGCACTGGTCCTCTTACAGCCAATGCTTGTCAGTTAAGATGAGAAACGTGTGAGCTTCAAGAACGATGTAGTTCATTTGAGCTGAGAAGTGACTGCCATTACCTGAAACGAAATCTTGCTTGTAGTAAGACACAGAGCCTGGGATTTAACTCCATTTCTGAAGGGAAACACACAGCAGAGTTCTCATCCATGGATCAGACTCTGCTTTAGAGCGAAAAGCACACTCTTGCTTTCTAGAATCCCTAATACAGCAGGAAATCTGAGTGTTCCCAGAAAGAAAGAACGGTTTTTCGTACATATAAGGACCATATGTAGTCCAAATCTGCTTCTGAAACTGATACGAAGAACTGGTCCTCTAACATGCAATGCTTGTCAGTTAAGATGAGAAATGTGTGAGTTTCGTGAACGATTTAGTTCGTTTGAGCATAAAAGTAACTGCCCTTACCTGAAATGAAGTCTTGCTTGTAGGAAGACACAGAGCCTGGGATTTAACTCCATTTCTGAAGTGAAACACACAGCAGAGTTCTCATCCAAGGATCACACTCTGCTTTAGAGCAAGAAGCACGCTCTTGCTTTCTAGAGGCTCTAAGACAGCATGAAACGTGAATGTGCTGAGAACAAAAGAACGATGTTGCCTACACATACGGACCATATGTAGTCCAAATCTGCTTCTGAAACTGATACAAAGCACTGGTCCTCTAACATCCAATGCTTGTCAGTTAAGATGAGAAACATGTGAGTTTCATGAATGATGTAGTTCGTTTGTGCTATAAAGAATCCGCCCTTACCAGAAACTAATTCTGCTTGTAGGAAGACTCAGAGCCTGGGATTTAACTCCATTTCTGTAGGGAAACACACAGCATAGTTCTCATCCATGGAACACACTCTGCTTTAGAGCAAGAAGCACGCTCTTGCTTTCTAGAGTCACTAATACATCAGGAAATCTGAGAGTACCCAGAACAATGAATGGTGTTTCCTACATATACAGAACATATGTCGTCCAAAACTCCTTCTGAAAGTGATACAAAGCACTGGTCCTCTAACATCCAATGCTTGTCAGTTAAGATGAGAAACATGTGATCTTCGTGAACTATGTAGTTCGTTTGAGCATAAAAGTGACTGCCCTTACCTGAAAAGAAGTCTTGCTTGTAGGAAGACTCAGAGCCTGGGATTTAACCCCATTTCTGAAGGGAAACACACAGCATAGTTCTCATCCATGGATCACACTCTGTTTTAGAGCAAGAAGCATACTCTTGCTTTCTAGTGTCTCTAACACAGCAGAAAAACTGAGTGTGCTCAAAACAAAAGAACGGTGTTTCCTACACATAGGGAACATATCTAGTTTAACTCTGCTTTTGAAACTGAAACAAACCCCAGGTCCTCTAACATCCAATGCTTGTCAGGTAAGATCCGAAACGTTTGAGCTTAATTTACGATGTAGTTCGTTTGAGCTATAAAGTATCTGCCCTTACCTGAAATGAAGTCTTGCTTGTAGGAAGACTCAGAGCCTGGGATTTAACTCCATTTCTGAAGTGTAACACACAGCAGAGTTCTCATCCATTGATCACACTCTGCTTTAGAGCAAGAAGCACGCTCTTACATTCTAGAGTCTCTAAGACAGCAGGAAACATGAGTGTGCTGGGAACAAAAGAACGGTGTTTCCTACACATACGGACCATATCTAGTCCAACTCTGCTTCTGAAACTGATACAAAGCACTGGTCCTCTAACATCCAATGCTTGTCAGTTAATATGAGAAAAGGGTGAGCTTCAACAACAATGTAGTTCGTTTGAGCTGAGAAGTGACTGTCCTTACCTGAAACGAAGTCTTGCTTGTAGGAAGACACAGAGCCTGGGATTTAACTCCATTTCTGAAGGGAAACACACAGCAGAGTTCACATCCATGGATCACACTCTGCTTTAGAGCAAGAAGCACACTCTTGCTTTCTAGACTCCCTAATACAGCAGGAAATCTGAGTGTTCCCAGAACGAAAGAACGGTTTTTCGTACACATAAGGACCATATGTAGTCCAAATCTGCTTCTGAAACTGATACAAAGCACTGGTCCTCTAACATCCAATGCTTCTCAGTTAAGATGAGAAACGTGTGAGCTTCGTGAACTATGTAGTTCGTTTGAGCAGAAAAGTTTCTGCCCTTACCTGAAAAGAAGTCTTGCTTGTAAGAAGAATCAGAGCCTGGGATTTAACTCCATTTCTGAAGTGAAACACACAGCAGAGTTCTCATCCATTGATCACACTCTGCTTTAGAGCAAGAAGCATGCTCTTGGTTTCTAGAGTCTCTAACACAGCAGGAAACCTGAGTGTGCTCAAAACAAAAGAACGGTGTTTCCTACACATAGGGAACATATCTAGTTTAACTCTGCTTCTGAAACTGAAACAAACCACAAGTCCTCTAACATCCATTGCTTGTCAGGTATGATCCAAAACGTGTGAGCTTAGTGAACGATGTAGTTCGTTTGAGCTATAAAGTATCTGCACTTACCTGAAACGAAGTCTTGCTTGTAGGAAGACTCAGAGCCTGGGATTTAACTCCATTTCTGACGTGAAACACACAGCAGAGTTCTCATCCATTGATCACACTCTCCTTTAGACCAAGAAGCACGCTCTTGCTTTCTAGAGTCTCTAAGACAGCAGGAAACGTGAGTGTGCTGAGAACAAAAGAACGGTGTTTCCTACACATACAGACCGTATCTAGTCCAACTCTGCTTCTGAAACTGATACAAAGCACTGGTCCTCTAACTTCCAATGCTTGTCAGTTAAGATGAGAAACGTGTGAGTTTCATGGACGATGTTTTTCGTTTGAGCTATAAAGAAACTGCCCTTACCTGAAATGAATTCTGCTTGTAGGAAGACTCAGAGCCTGGGATTTAACTAAATTTCTGAAGGGAAACACACAGCATAGTTCTCATCCATGGATCAAACTCTGCTTTAGAGCGAGAAGCACGCTCTTGCTTTCTAGAGTCACTAATACAGCAGGAAATCTGAGTGTGCCCAGAACAATGAATGGTGTTTCCTACATATACGGAACATATGTCGTCCACATCTGCTTCTGAAACTGATACAAAGCATTGGTCCTCTAACATCCAATGCTTGTCAGTTAAGATGAGAAACGTGTGAGCTTCGTGAACTATGTAGTTCGTTTTAGCAGAAAAGTGACTGCCCTTACCTGAAAAGAAGTCTTGCTTGTAGGAAGACCCAGAGACTGGGATTTCACTCCATTTCTGAAGTGAAACACACACCAGAGTTCTCATCCATTGATCACATTCTGCTTTAGAGCAAGAAGCACGCTCTTGCTTTCTAGAGGCTCTAAGACAGCATGAACGGTGAGTGTGCTGAGAACAAAAGAACGATGTTGCCTACACATACGGACCATATGTAGTCCAAATCTGCTTCTGAAACTGATACAAAGCACTGGTCCTCTAACATCCAATGCTTGTCAGTTAAGATGAGAAACATGTGAGTTTCATGAATGATGTAGTTCGTTTGTGCTATAAAGAATCCGCCCTTACCAGAAACTAATTCTGCTTGTAGGAAGACTCAGAGCCTGGGATTTAACTCCATTTCTGTAGGGAAACACACAGCATAGTTCTCATCCATGGAACACACTCTGCTTTAGAGCAAGAAGCACGCTCTTGCTTTCTAGAGTCACTAATACATCAGGAAATCTGAGAGTACCCAGAACAATGAATGGTGTTTCCTACATATACAGAACATATGTCGTCCAAAACTCCTTCTGAAAGTGATACAAAGCACTGGTCCTCTAACATCCAATGCTTGTCAGTTAAGATGAGAAACATGTGATCTTCGTGAACTATGTAGTTCGTTTGAGCATAAAAGTGACTGCCCTTACCTGAAAAGAAGTCTTGCTTGTAGGAAGACTCAGAGCCTGGGATTTAACCCCATTTCTGAAGGGAAACACACAGCATAGTTCTCATCCATGGATCACACTCTGTTTTAGAGCAAGAAGCATACTCTTGCTTTCTAGTGTCTCTAACACAGCAGAAAAACTGAGTGTGCTCAAAACAAAAGAACGGTGTTTCCTACACATAGGGAACATATCTAGTTTAACTCTGCTTTTGAAACTGAAACAAACCCCAGGTCCTCTAACATCCAATGCTTGTCAGTTAAGATGAGAAACGTGTGAGCTTCGTGAACTATGTAGTTCGTTTGAGCAGAAAAGTTTCTGCCCTTACCTGAAAAGAAGTCTTGCTTGTAAGAAGAATCAGAGCCTGGGATTTAACTCCATTTCTGAAGTGAAACACACAGCAGTGTTCTCATCCATTGATCCCACTCTGCTTTAGAACATGAAGCACGCTCTTGCTTTCTAGAGTCTCTAACACAGCAGGAAACCTGAGTGTGCTCAAAACAAAAGAACGGTGTTTCCTACACATAGGGAACATATCTAGTTTAACTCTGCTTCTGAAACTGAAACAAACCACAAGTCCTCTAACATCCATTGCTTGTCAGGTATGATCCAAAACGTGTGAGCTTAGTGAACGATGTAGTTCGTTTGAGCTATAAAGTATCTGCACTTACCTGAAACGAAGTCTTGCTTGTAGGAAGACTCAGAGCCTGGGATTTAACTCCATTTCTGAAGTGAAACACACAGCAGAGTTCTCATCCATTGATCACACTCTCCTTTAGACCAAGAAGCACGCTCTTGCTTTCTAGATGCTCTAAGACAGCATTTAACGTGAGTGTGCTTAGAACAAAAGAACGAGGTTGCCTAAACATAGGGACAATCTGTAGTCCAAATCTGATTCTGAAACTGATACAAAGCACTGGTCCTCCAACATCCAATGCTTGTCAGTTAAGATGAGAAACATGTGAGTATCGTGAACGATGTAGTTCCTTTGAGCTATAAAGAAACTGCGCTTACCTGAAAGGAAGTCTTGCTTGTAGGAAGACTCAGAGCCTGGGATTTAACTCCATTTCTGAATGGAAACACACATCAGAGTTCTCATCCATTGATCACTCTTCTTTAGAGCAAGAACCTCACTCTTGCTTTCTAGAGTCTCAAATACAGCAGTCAACCTGAGTGTGCTGAGAACAAAAGAACGGTGTTTCCTACACATACGGACCATATCTAGTTCAACTCTGCTTCTGAAACTGAAACAAACCACAGGTCCTCTAACATCCAATACTTGTCAGGTAAGATCCGAAACGTGTGAGCTTCGTGAACGATATAGTTAGTTTGACCTGTAAAGTAACTGCACTTACCTGAAATGAAGTCTTGCTTGTAGGAAGACCCAGAGACTGGGATTTCACTCCATTTCTGAAGTGAAACACACAGCAGAGTTCTCATCCATTGATCACACTCTGCTTTAGAGCAAGAAGCATGCTCTTGGTTTCTAGAGTCTCTAACACAGCAGGAAAACTGAGTGTGCTCAAAACAATAGAACGGTGTTTCCTACACATAGGGAACATATCTAGTTTAACTCTGCTTCTGAAACTGAAACAAACCACAAGTCCTCTAACATCCATTGCTTGTCAGGTATGATCCAAAACGTGTGAGCTTAGTGAACGATGTAGTTCGTTTGAGCTATAAAGTATCTGCACTTACGTGAAACGAATTCTTGCTTGTAGGAAGACTCAGAGCCTGGGATTTAACTCCATTTCTGACGTGAAACACACAGCAGAGTTCTCATCCATTGATCACACTCTCCTTTAGACCAAGAAGCACGCTCTTGCTTTCTAGAGTCTCTAAGACAGCAGGAAACGTGAGTGTGCTGAGAACAAAAGAACGGTGTTTCCTACACATACGGACCGTATCTAGTCCAACTCTGCTTCTGAAACTGATACAAAGCACTGGTCCTCTAACTTCCAATGCTTGTGAGGTAAGATGAGAAACGTGTGAGCTTCAAGAACGATGTAGTTCGTTTGAGCTGAGAAGTGACTGCCCTTACCTGAAACGAAGTCTTGCTTGTAGTAAGACACAGAGCCTGGGATTTAACTCCATTTCTGAATGGAAACACAAAGCAGAGTTCTCATCCATGGATCACACTCTGCTTTAGAGCGAGAAGCACACTCTTGCTTTCTAGAGTCCCTAATACAGCAGGAAATCTGAGTGTTCCCAGAATGAAATAACAGTTTTTCGTACACATAAGGACCATATGTAGTCCAAATCTGCTTCTGAAACTGATACAAAGCACTGGTCCTCTAACATCCAATGCTTGTCAGTTAAGATGAGAAAGGTGTGAGCTATGTGAACGATGTAGTTCGTTTTAGCATAAAAGTAACTGCCATTACCTGAAATGAAGTCTTGCTTTTAGGAAGACTCAGAGCCTGGGATTTAACTCCATTTCTGAAGTGAAACACGCACCAGAGTTCTCATCCATTGATCACATTCTGCTTTAGAGCAAGAAGCACGCTCTTGCTTTCTAGAGGCTCTAAGACAGCATGAAACGTGGTGTTCTGAGAAGAAAAGAACGATGTTGCCTAAACATAGGGACAATATGTAGTCCAAATCTGCTTTTGAAACTGAAACAAAGCACTGGTCCTCTAACATCCAATGCTTGTCAGTTAAGATGATGAACATGTGATCTTTGTGAACTATGTAGTTCGTTTGAGCATAAAAGTGACTGCCCTTACCTGAAAAGAAGTCTTGCTTGTAGGAAGACTCAGAGCCTGGGATTTAACTCCATTTCTGAAGGGAAACACACAGGATAGTTCTCATCCATGGATCACACTCTGTTTTAGAGCTAGAAGCATGCTCTTGCTTTCTAGAGTCTCTAACACAGCAGGAAACCTGAGTGTGCTCAAAAAAAAGAACGGTGTTTCCTACACATAGGGAACATATCTAGTTTAACTCTGCTTTTGAAACTGAAACAATCCCCAGGTCCTCTAACATCCAAGTCTGGGATTTCACTCCATTGCTGAAGTGAAACACACAGCAGAGTTCTCATCCATTGAACACACTCTGCTTTAGAGCAAGAAGCATGCTCTTGCTTTCTAGATTCTCCAAGACAGCATGAAACGTGAGTGTGCTGAGAACAAAAGAACGATGTTGCCTACACATACGGACCATATGTAGTCCAAATCTGCTTCTGAAATTGATACAAAGCACTGGTCCTCTAACATCCAATGCTTGTCAGTTAAGATGAGAAAAGTGTGAGTTTCATGAACGATGTTGTTCGTTTGAGCTATAAAGAAACTGCACTTACCTGAAAGGAATTCTGCTTGTAGGAAGACTCAGAGCCTGGGATTTAACTACATTTCTGAAGGGAAACACACAGCATAGTTCTCATCCATGGATCAACCTCTGCTTTAGAGCGAGAAGCACGCTCTTGCTTTCTAGAGTCACTAATACAGCAGGAAATCTGAGTGTGCCCAGAACAATGAATGGTGTTTCCTACATATACGGAACATATGTCGTCCACATCTGCTAATGAAACTGATACAAAGCATTGGTCCTCTAACATCCAATGCTTGTCAGTTAAGACAAGAAACGTGTGAGCTTCGTGAACTATGAAGTTCGTTTTAGCAGAAAAGTGACTGCCCTTACCTGAAAAGAAGTCTTGCTTGTAGGAAGACTCAGAGCCTGGGATTTAACTCCATTTCTGAAGTGAAACACACAGCAGTGTTCTCATCCATTTTTCAAACACTGCTTTAGAACAAGAAGCATGCTCTTGCTTTCTAGAGTCTCTAAGACAGCAGGAAACATAAGTGTGCTGAGAACCAAAGAACAGTGTTTCCTACACATACAGACCGTATCTAGTCCAACTCTGCATCTGAAACTGACACAAAGCACTGGTCCTCTAACATCCAATGCTTGTCTGTTAAGATGAGAAACGTGTGATCTTCGTGAATGATGTAGTTCATTTGAGCTGAAAAGTGACTGCCCTTACCTGAAACGAAGTATTGCTTGTAGGAAGACACAGAGCCTGGGATTTAACTCCATTTCTGAAGGGAAACACACAGCATAGTTCTCATCAATGGACCACACTCTGCTTTAGAGCAAGAAGCATGCTCTTGCTTTCTAGAGTCTCTAACACAGCAGGAAACCTGAGTGTGCTC
The DNA here is from genome assembly GCA_949786385.1 of Onychomys leucogaster. Classification (NCBI taxonomy): domain Eukaryota; kingdom Metazoa; phylum Chordata; class Mammalia; order Rodentia; family Cricetidae; genus Onychomys; species Onychomys leucogaster. The sequence goes on from CATKUP010000069.1 coordinate 2,314,867, forward strand.
CAAACAAAAGAATGGTGTTTCCTACCCATACGGACCATATCTAGTCCAACTCTGCTTCTGAAACTGATACAAAGCACTGGTCCTCTAACAGCCAATGCTTGTCAGTTAAGATGAGATACGTGTGAGCTTCAAGAACGATGTAGTTCATTTGAGCTGAGAAGTGACTGCCATTACCTGAAACGAAATCTTGCTTGTAGTAAGACACAGAGCCTGGGATTTAACTCCATTTCTGAAGGGAAACACACAGCAGAGTTCTCATTCATGGATCACACTCTGCTTTAGAGCGAGAAGCACACTCTTGCTTTCTAGAGTCCCTAATACAGCAGGAAATCTGAGTGTTCCCAGAAAGAAAGAACGGTTTTTCGTACATATAAGGAACATATGTAGTCCAAATCTGCTTCTGAAACTGATACAAAGCACTGGTCCTCTAACATCCAATGCTTGTCAGTTAAGATGAGAAACGTGTGAGTTTCATGAACGATGTTGTTCGTTTGAGCTATAAAGAAACTGCCCTTACCTGAAAGGAATTCTGCTTGAAGGAAGACTCAGAGCCTGGGTTTTAACTACATTTCTGAAGGGAAACACACAGCATAGTTCTCATCCATGGATCAAACTCTGCTTTAGAGCGAGAAGCACGCTCTTGCTTTCTAGAGTCACTAATACCTCAGGAAATCTGAGTGTGCCCAGAACAATGAATGGTGTTTCCTACATATACGGAACATATGTCGTCCACATCTGCTACTGAAACTGATACAAAGCATTGTTCCTCTAACATCCAATGCTTGTCAGTTAAGATGAGAAACGTGTGAGCTTCGTGAACTATGTAGTTCGTTTTAGCAGAAAAGTGACTGCCCTTACCTGAGAAGAAGTCTTGCTTATAGGAAGACTCAGAGCCTGGGATTTAACTCCATTTCTGAAGTGAAACACACAGCAGTGTTCTCATCCATTGTTCAAACTCTGCTTTAGAACAAGAAGCATGCTCTTGCTTTCTAGAGTCTCTAAGACAGCAGGAAACATGAGTGTGCTGAGAACCAAAGAACGGTGTTTCCTACACATACAGACCGTATCTAGTCCAACTCTGCATCTGAAACTGACACAAAGCACTGGTCCTCTAACATCCAATGCTTGTCTGTTAAGATGAGAAACGTGTGAGCTTCGTGAATGATGTAGTTCATTTGAGCTGAAAAGTGACTGCCCTTACTTGAAACGAAGTATTGCTTGTAGGAAGACACAGAGCCTGGGATTTAACTCCATTTCTGAAGGGAAACACACAGCATAGTTCTCATCCATGGAACACACTCTGCTTTAGAGCAAGAAGCATGCTCTTGCTTTCTAGAGTCTCTAACACAGCAGGAAACCTGAGTGTGCTCCAAACAAAAGAACGGTGTTTCCTACACATACCGACCATATCTAGTCCAACTCTGCTTCTGAAACTGATACAAAGCACTGGTCCTCTAACAGCCAATGCTTGTCAGTTAAGATGAGATACGTGTGAGCTTCAAGAACGATGTAGTTCATTTGAGCTGAGAAGTGACTGCCATTACCTGAAAAGAAATCTTGCTTGTAGTAAGACACAGAGCCTGGGATTTAACTCCATTTCTGAAGGGAAACACACAGCAGAGTTCTCATTCATGGATCACACTCTGCTTTAGAGCGAGAAGCACACTCTTGCTTTCTAGAGTCCCTTATACAGCAGGAAATCTGAGTGTTCCCAGAAAGAAAGAACAGTTTTTCGTACATATAAGGTACATATGTAGTCCAAATCTGCTTCTGAAACTGATACAAAGCACTGGTCCTCTAACATCCAATGCTTGTCAGTTAAGATGAGAAACGTGTGAGCTTCGTGAACGATGTAGTTCGTTTGAGCATAAAAGTAACTGCCCTTACCTGAAATGAAGTCTTGCTTGTAGGAAGACACAGAGCCTGGGATTTAACTCCATTTCTGAAGTAAAACACACAGCAGAGTTCTCATCCATTGATCACACTCTGCTTTAGAGCAAGAAGCACGCTCTTGTTTTCTAGAGGCTCTAAGACAGCATGAAACGTGAGTGTGCTGAGAACAAAAGAACGAGGTTGCCTAAACATAGGGACAATATGTAGTCCAAATCTGCTTCTGAAACTGATACAAAGCACTGGTCCTCCAACATCCAATGCTTGTCAGTTAAGATGAGAAACATGTGAGTATCGTGAAGGATGAAGTTCCTTTGAGCTATAAAGAAACTGCGCTTACCTGAAAGGAAGTCTTGCTTGTAGGAAGACTCAGAGCCTGGGATTTAACTCCATTTCTGAAGGGAAACACAGAGCAGAGATCTCATCCATGGACCACACTCTGCTTTAGAGCAAGAAGCATGCTCTTGCTTTCTAGAGTCTTAACACAGCAGGAAACATGAGTGTGCTCCAAACAAAAGAACGGTGTTTCCTACCCCTACGGACCATATCTAGTCCAACTCTGCTTCTGAAACTGATACAAAGCACTGGTCCTCTTACAGCCAATGCTTGTCTGTTAAGAAGAGAAACAGGTGAGCTTCGTGATCGATATAGTTCATTTGAGCTGAAGAGTGACTGCCCTTACCTGAAACGAAGTCTTGCTTGTAGGAAGACACAGAGCCTGGGATTTAACTCCATTTCTGAAGTGAAACACACAGCAGTGTTTTCATCCATGGATCACACTCTGCTTTAGAGCAAGAAGCATGCTCTTGGTTTGTAGAGTCTCTAACACAGCAGGAAACCTGAGTGTGCTCAAAACAAAAGAACGGTGTTTCCTGCACATAGGGAACATATCTAGTTTAACTCTGCTTCTGAAACTGAAACAACCAGAGTTCCTCTAACACCCAATGCTTGTCACATAAGAAACGAAACGTGTGAGCTTCGTGAATGATGTAGTTCGTTTGAACTCTAAAGTAACTGCACTTACCTGAAACGAAGTCTTGCTTGTAGGAAGACACAGAGACTGGGATTTCACTCCATTGCTGAAGTGAAACACACAGCAGAGTTCTCATCCATTGAACACACTCTGCTTTAGAGCAAGAAGCATGCTCTTGCTTTCTAGATTCTCCAAGACAGCATGAAACGTGAGTGTGCTGAGAACAAAAGAACGATGTTGCCTACACATACGGACCATATGTAGTCCAAATCTGCTTCTGAAACTGATACAAAGCACTGGTCCTCTAACATCCAATGCTTGTCAGTTAAGATGAGAAACGTGTGAGTTTCATGAACGATGTTGTTCGTTTGAGCTATAAAGAAACTGCACTTACCTGAAAGGAATTCTGCTTGTAGGAAGACTCAGAGCCTGGGATTTAACTACATTTCTGAAGGGAAACACACAGCATAGTTCTCATCCATGGATCAACCTCTGCTTTAGAGCGAGAAGCACGCTCTTGCTTTCTAGAGTCACTAATACCTCAGGAAATCTGAGTGTGCCCAGAACAATGAATGGTGTTTCCTACATATACGGAACATATGTCGTCCACATCTGCTACTGAAACTGATACAAAGCATTGGTCCTCTAACATCCAATGCTTGTCAGTTAAGATGAGAAACGTGTGAGCTTCGTGAACTATGTAGTTCGTTTTAGCAGAAAAGTGACTGCCCTTACCTGAAAAGAAGTCTTGCTCATAGGAAGACTCAGAGCCTGGGATTTAACTCCATTTCTGAAGTGAAACACACAGCAGTGTTCTCATCCATTGTTCAAACTCTGCTTTAGAACAAGAAGCATGCTCTTGCTTTCTAGAGTCTCTAAGACAGCAGGAAACATAAGTGTGCTGAGAACCAAAGAACGGTGTTTCCTACACATACAGACCGTATCTAGTCCAACTCTGCATCTGAAACTGACACAAAGTACTGGTCCTCTAACATCCAATGCTTGTCTGTTAAGATGAGAAACGTGTGAGCTTCGTGAATGATGTAGTTCATTTGAGCTGAAAAGTGACTGCCCTTACTTGAAACGAAGTATTGCTTGTAGGAAGACACAGAGCCTGGGATTTAACTCCATTTCTGAAGGGAAACACACAGCATAGTTCTCATCCATGGAACACACTCTGCTTTAGAGCAAGAAGCATGCTCTTGCTTTCTAGAGTCTCTAACACAGCAGGAAACCTGAGTGTGCTCCAAACAAAAGAACGGTGTTTCCTACACATACGGACCATATCTAGTCCAACTCTGCTTCTGAAACTGATACAAAGCACTGGTCCTCTATCAGCCAATGCTTGTCAGTTAAGATGAGATACGTGTGAGCTTCAAGAACGATGTAGTTCATTTGAGCTGAGAAGTGACTGCCATTACCTGAAAAGAAATCTTGCTTGTAGTAAGACACAGAGCTTGGGATTTAACTCCATTTCTGAAGGGAAACACACAGCAGAGTTCTCATTCATGGATCACACTCTGCTTTAGAGCGAGAAGCACACTCTTGCTTTCTAGAGTCCCTAATACAGCAGGAAATCTGAGTGTTCCCAGAAAGAAAGAACAGTTTTTCGTACATATAAGGAACATATGTAGTCCAAATCTGCTTCTGAAACTGATACAAAGCACTGGTCCTCTAACATCCAATGCTTGTCAGTTAAGATGAGAAACGTGTGAGCTTCGTGAACGATGTAGTTCGTTTGAGCATAAAAGTAACTGCCCTTACCTGAAATGAAGTCTTGCTTGTAGGAAGACACAGAGCCTGGGATTTAACTCCATTTCTGAAGTAAAACACACAGCAGAGTTCTCATCCATTGATCACACTCTGCTTTAGAGCAAGAAGCACGCTCTTGTTTTCTAGAGGCTCTAAGACAGCATGAAACGTGAGTGTGCTGAGAACAAAAGAACGAGGTTGCCTAAACATAGGGACAATATGTAGTCCAAATCTGCTTCTGAAACTGATACAAAGCACTGGTCCTCCAACATCCAATGCTTGTCAGTTAAGATGAGAAACATGTGAGTATCGTGAAGGATGTAGTTCCTTTGAGCTATAAAGAAACTGCGCTTACCTGAAAGGAAGTCTTGCTTGTAGGAAGAATCAGAGCCTGGGATTTAACTCCATTTCTGAAGGGAAACACAGAGCAGAGATCTCATCCATGGACCACACTCTGCTTTAGAGCAAGAAGCATGCTCTTGGTTTCTAGAGTCTCTAACACAGCAGGAAACCTGAGTGTGCTCAAAACAAAAGAACGGTGTTTCCTACAATAGGGAACATATCTAGTTTAACTCTGCTTCTGAAACTGAAACAAACCACAAGTCCTCTAACATCCATTGCTTGTCAGGTAAGATCCAAAACGTGTGAGCTTAGTGAACAATGTAGTTCGTTTGAGCTATAAAGTATCTGCACTTACCTGAAACGAAGTCTTGCTTGTAGGAGGACTCAGAGCCTGGGATTTAACTCCATTTCTGAAGTGAAACACACAGCAGAGTTCTCATCCATTGATCACACTCTCCTTTAGACCAAGAAGCACGCTCTTGCTTTCTAGAGTCTCTAAGACAGCAGGAAACGTGAGTGTGCTGAGAACAAAAGAACGGTGTTTCCTACACATACGGACCATATCTAGTCCAACTCTGCTTCTGAAACTGATACAAAGCACTGGTCCTCTAACTTCCAATGCTTGTGAGGTAAGATGAGAAACGTGTGAGCTTCAAGAACGATGTAGTTCGTTTGAGCTGAGAAGTGACTGCCCTTACCTGAAACGAAGTCTTGCTTGTAGTAAGACACAGAGCCTGGGATTTAACTCCATTTCTGAAGGGAAACACAAAGCAGAGTTCTCATCCATGGATCACACTCTGCTTTAGAGCGAGAAGCACACTCTTGCTTTCCATAGTCCCTAATACAGCAGGAAATCTGAGTGTTCCCAGAATGAAATAACGGTTTTTCGTACAGATAAGGACCATATGTAGTCCAAATCTGCTTCTGAAACTGATACAAAGCACTGGTCCTCTAACATCCAGTGCTTGTCAGTTAAGATGAGAAACGTGTGTGCTATGTGAACGATGTAGTTTGTTTGAGCATAAAAGTAACTGCCCTTACCTTAAATGAAGTCTTGCTTGTAGGAAGACTCAGAGCCTGGGATTTAACTCCATTTCTGAAGTGAAACACACACCAGAGTTTTCATCCATTGATGACACTCTGCTTTAGAACAAGAAGCTCGCTCTTGCTTTCTAGAGTCTCTAATAGAGCAGGCAATATGAGTGTGCCCAGAACAATGAATGGTGTTTCCTACATATACGGACCATATGTAGTCCAAATCTGCTTCTGAAACTGATACAAAGCACTGGTCCTCTAAAATCCAATGCTTGTGAGGTAAGATGAGAAACGTGTGAGCCTCGTAAACTATGTAGTTCGTTTAAGCAGAAAAGTGACTGCCCTTACCTGAAACGAAGTCTTGCTTGTAGGAAAACTCAGAGCCTGGGATTTAACTCCATTTCTGAAGTGAAACACACAGCAGTGTTCTCATCCATTGATCACACTATGCTTTAGACCAAGAAGCACGCTCTTGCTTTGTAGAGTCTCTAAGACAGCAGGAAACGTGAGTGTGCTGAGAACAAAACAACGGTGTTTCCTACACATACGGACTGTATCTAGTCCAACTCTGCTTCTGAAACTGATACAAAGCACTGGTCCTCTAACTTCCAATGCTTGTGAGGTAAGAATGGAAACGTGTGAGTTTCAAGAACGATGTAGTTCGTTTGAGCTGAGAAGTGACTGCCCTTACCTGAAATGAAGTCTAGCTTGTAGTGAGACACAGAGCCTGGGATTTAAATCCATTTCTGAAGGGAAAAAGACAGCATAGTTCTCATCAATGGATCACACTCTGCTTTAGATGAGAAGCACGCTCTTGCCTTCTAGAGTCACTAATACTGCAGGAAATCTGAGTGTGCCCAGAACAATGAATGGAGTTTCCTACATATACGGAACATATGTCGTCCAAATCTGCTTCTGAAACTTATACAAAGCACTGGTCCTCTAACATCCAATGCTTGTCAGTTAAGATGAGAAACGTGTGAGCTTCGTGAACTATGTAGTTCGTTTGAGCAGAAAAGTGACTGCCATTACCTGAAAAGAAGTCTTGCTTGTAGGAAGACACAGAGCCTGGGATTTAACTCCATTTCTGAAGTGAAACACACAGCAGAGTTCTCATCCATTGATCACACTCTGCTTTAGAGCAAGAAGCACGCTCTTGCTTTCTAGAGGCTCTAAGACAGCAGGAAACGTGAGTGTGCTGAGAACAAAGAACGATGTTGCCTACACATACAGACCATATGTAGTCCATATCTGCTTCTGAAACTGATACAAAGCACTGGTCCTCTAACATCCAATGCTTGTCAGTTAAGATGAGAAATGTGTGAGTTTCATGAATGATTTAGTTTGTTTGAGCTATAAAAATCTGCCCTTACCTGAAAGGAATTCTGCTTGTAGGAAGTCTCAGAGCCTGTGATTTAACTCCATTTCTGAAGGGAAACACACAGCATATTTCTTATCCATGGATCACACTCTGCTTTAGAGCGAGAAGCACACTCTTGCCTTCTAGAGTCACTAATAAAGCAGGAAATCTGAGTGTGCCCAGAACAATGAATGGAGTTTCCTAAATATACGGAACATATGTCGTCCAAATCTGCTTCTGAAACTGATACAAAGCACTGGTCCTCTGACATCCAATGCTTGTCAGTTAAGATGACAAACGTGTGAGCTTCGTGAACTATGTAGTTCGTTTGAGCAGAAAAGTAACTGCCCTTACCTGAAAAGAAGTCTTGCTTGTAGGAAGACTCAGAGCCTGGGATTTAACTCCATTTCTGAAGTGAAACACACACCAGTGTTCTCATCCATTGATCACACTCTGCTTTAGAACAAGAAGCACGCTCTTGATTTCTAGAGTCTCTAAGACAGCAGGAAACATGAGTGTGCTGAGAACCAAAGAACGGTGTTTCCTACACATACAGACTGTATCTAGTCCAACTCTGCTTCTGAAACTGACACGAAGCAATGGTCCTCGAACATCCAATGCTTGTCAGGTAAGATCTGAAACGTGTGATCTTAGTGAACGATGTAGTTCGTTTGAGCTATAAAGTATCTGCCCTTACCTGAAATGAAGTCTTGCTTGTAGGAAGACTCAGAGCCTGGGATTTAACTCCATTTCTGAAGAGAAACACACAGCAGAGTTCTCATCCATTGATCACACTCTGCTTTAGACCAAGAAGCACGCTCTTGCTTTCTAGAGTCTCTAAGACAGCAGGAAACGTGAGTGTGCTGAGAACAAAAGAACGGTGTTTCCTACACATACGGAACGTATCTAGTCCAACTCTGCTTCTGAAACTGATAAAAAGCACTGGTCCTCTAACTTCCAATGCTTGTGAGGTAAGATGAGAAACATGTGAGCTTCAAGAACGATGTAATTCGTTTGAGCTGAGAAGTGACTGCCCTTACCTGAAATGAAATTTTGCTTGTAGTAAGACACAGAGCCTGGGATTTAACTCCATTTCTGAAGGGAAACACACAGCAGAGTTCTCATCCATGGATCACACTCTGCTTTTGAGCGAGAAGCACACTCTTGCTTTCTAGAGTCCCTAATACAGCAGGAAATCTGAGTGTTCCCAGAATGAAAGAACGGGTTTTCGTATACATAAGGAAAATATGTAGTCCAAAACTGCTTCTGAAACTGATACAAAGCACTGGACCTCTAACATCAAATGCTTGTCAGTTAAGATGAGAAACATGTGAGTATCGTGAACGATATAGTTCCTTTGAGCTATAAAGAAACTGCGCTTACCTGAAAGGAATTCTTGCTTGTAGGAAGACTCAGAGCCTGGGATTTAACTCCATTTCTGAAGGGAAACACACAGCAGAGTTCTCATCCATTGATCACACTATGCTTTAGACCAAGAAGCACGATCTTGCTTTCTAGTGTCTCTAATACAGCAGGGAACCTGAGTGTGCTGAGAACAAAAGAACAGTGTTTCCTACACATAGGGACCATATCTAGTTCAACTCTGCTTCTGAAACTGTAACAAACCACAAGTCCTCTAACATCCAATGCTTGTCTATGAAGATGAGAAACGTGTGAGGTTCAAGAACGATGTGGTTCGTTTGAGCTGAGAAGTGACTGCCCTTACCTGAAACGAAGTCATGCGTTTAGTAAGACACAAAGGCTGGGATTTAACTCCATTTCTGAAGGGAAACACACAGCATAGTTCTCATCCATGGATCACACTCTGCTTTAGAGCAAGAAGCACAGTCCTGCTTTCTAGAGTCCCTAATAGAGCAGGAAATCTGAGTGTTCCCAGAATGAAAGAACGTTTTTTCGTACACATAAGGAACCTATGTCGTCCAAATCTGCTTCTGAAACTGATACAAAGCACTGGTCCTCTAAAATCCAATGCTTGTCAGTTAAGATGAGAAAAGTGTGAGCTTCGTGAACGATGTAGTTCGTTTGTGCTGAAAAGTGACTGCCCTTACCTGAAATGAAATCTTGCTTGCAGGAAGACACATAGCCTGGGATTTAACTCCATTTCTGAAGGGAAACACACGGCATAGTTCTCATCCATGGATCACACTCTGCTTTAGAGCGAGAAGCACGATCTTGCTTTCTAGTGTCTCTAATACAGCAGGGAACCTGAGTGTGCTGAGAACAAAAGAACAGTGTTTCCTACACATAGGGACCATATCTAGTTCAACTCTGCTTCTGAAACTGTAACAAACCACAGGTCCTCTAACATTCAATGCTTGTCAAGTAAGATTCGAAACGTGTGAGCTTCGTGAACGATGTAGTTCGTTTGACCTGTAAAGTAACTGCACTTACCTGAAACGAAGTCTTGCTTGTAGGAAGACTCAGAGCCTGGGATGTCACACCATTTCTGAAGTGAAACACACAGCAGAGTTCTCATCCATTGATCACACTCTGCTTTAGAGCAAGAAACATGCTCTTGCTTTCTAGAGGCTCTAAGCCAGCATGAAACGTGAGTGTGCTGAGAACAAAAGAACGATGTTGCCTACACATATGGACCATATGTAGTCCCAATCTGCTTCTGAAACTGATACAAAGCACTGGTCCTCTAACATCCAATGCTTGTCAGTTAAGATGAGAAACGTGTGAGTTTCATGAACGATGTAGTTCGTTTGAGCTATAAAGAAACTGCCCTTACCTGAAAGGAATTCTGCTAGTAGGAAGACCCAGCGCCTGGGATTTAACTCCATTTCTGAAGGGAAACACACAGCAAAGTTCTCATACATTGATCACACTCTGCTTTAGAGCAAGAAGCTCGCTCTTGCTTTCTAGAGTCTCTAATACAGCAGGCAATCTGAGTGTGTTCAGAACAAAAGAACGGTGTTTCTCACACATACGGACCATATGTAGTCCAACTCTGGTTCTGAAACTGATACAAAGCACTGGTCCTCTAACATCCAATGCTTGTCAGTTAAGATGAGAAACGTGTGAGCTTCGTGAACTATGTAGTTCTTTTGAGCAGAAAAGTGACTGCCCTTACCTGAAAAGAAGTCTTGCTTGTAGGAAGACTCAGAGCCTGGGATTTAACTCCATTTCTGAAGTGAAACACACAGCAGTGTTCTCATCCATTGATCACACTCTGCTTTAGAACAAGAAGCACGCTCTTGCTTTCTAGATTCTCTAAGACAGCAGGAAACATGAGTGTGCTGAGAACCAAAGAACAGTGTTTCCTACACATATAGACCGTATCTAGTCCAACTCTGCTTCTGAAACTGACACAAAACACTGGTCCTCTAACATCCAATGCTTGTCTGTTAAGATGAGAAACATCTAAGCTTCGTGAACGATGTAGTTCATTGGAGCTGAAAAGTGACTGCCCTTACCTGAAACGAAGTCTTGCTTGTAGGAAGACACAGAGCCTGGGATTTAACTCCATTTCTGAAGGGAAACACACAGCATAGTTCTCATCCAAGGATCACACTCTTCTTTAGAGCAAGAAGCATGCTCTTGCTTTCTAGAGTCTCTAATACAGCAGGAAACCTGAGTGTGCTCAAAACAAAAGAACAGTGTTTCCTACACATAGGGACCATATCTAGTTCAACTCTGCTTCTGAAACTGTAACAAACCACAGGTCCTCTAACATTCAATGCTTGTCAAGTAAGATTCGAAACGTGTGAGCTTCGTGAACGATGTAGTTCGTTTGACCTGTAAAGTAACTGCACTTACCTGAAACGAAGTCTTGCTTGTAGGAAGACTCAGAGCCTGGGATGTCACACCATTTCTGAAGTGAAACACACAGCAGAGTTCTCATCCATTGATCACACTCTGCTTTAGAGCAAGAAACATGCTCTTGCTTTCTAGAGGCTCTAAGCCAGCATGAAACGTGAGTGTGCTGAGAACAAAAGAACGATGTTGCCTACACATATGGACCATATGTAGTCCCAATCTGCTTCTGAAACTGATACAAAGCACTGGTCCTCTAACATCCAATGCTTGTCAGTTAAGATGAGAAACGTGTGAGTTTCATGAACGATGTAGTTCGTTTGAGCTATAAAGAAACTGCCCTTACCTGAAAGGAATTCTGCTAGTAGGAAGACCCAGCGCCTGGGATTTAACTCCATTTCTGAAGGGAAACACACAGCAAAGTTCTCATCCAAGGATCACACTCTTCTTTAGAGCAAGAAGCATGCTCTTGCTTTCTAGAGTCTCTAATACAGCAGGAAACCTGAGTGTGCTCAAAACAAAAGAACGGTGTTTCCTACACATAGGGAACATATCTAGTTTAACTCTGTTTCTGAAACTGAAACAAACCACAGGTCCTCTAACATCCAAAGCTTGTCAGGTAAGATCCGAAACGTGTGAGCTTAGTGAATGATGTAGTTCGTTTCAGCAGAAAAGTATCTGCCCTTACCTGAAATGAAGTCTTGCATATAGTAAGACAAAGAGCCTGGGATTTAACTCCATTTCTGAAGGGAAACACACAGCAGAGTTCTCATCCATGGATCACACTCTGCTTTAGAGCGAGAAGCACACTCTTGCTTTCTAGAGTCCCTAAAACAGCAGGAAATCTGAGTGTTCCCAGAATGAAATAACGGTTTTTCGTACACATAAGGACCATATGTAGTCCAAATCTGCTTCTGAAAGTGATACAAAGCACTCATCCTCCAACATCCAATGCTTGTCAGTTGAGATATGAAACGTGTGAGCTTCGTGAACAATGTAGTTCGTTTGAGCAGAAAAGTAACTGCCCTTACCTGAAATGAAGTCTTGCTTGTAGGAAGACTCAGAGCCTGGGATTTAACTCCATTTCTGAAGTGAAACACACAGCAGAGTTCTCATCCATTGATCACACTCTGCTTTAGAACAAGAAGCACTCTCTTGCTTTCTAGAGGCTCTAAGACAGCATGAAATGTGAGTGTGCTTAGAACAAAAGAACGATGTTGCCTAAACATAGGGACAATATGTAGTCCAAATCTGCTTCTGAAACTGATACAAAGCAGTGGTACTCTGACATCCAATGCTTGTCAGTTAAGATGAGAAACATGTGAGTTTCGTGAGCGATGTAGTTCCTTTGAGCTATAAAGAAACTGCCCTTACCTGAAAGGAAGTCTTGCTTGTAGGAAGACTCAGAGCCGGGGATTTAACTCCATTTCTGAAGTGAAACACACAGCAGAGTTCTCATCCATTGATCACACTCTGCTTTAGAGCAAGAAGCTCGCTCTTGCTTTCTAGAGTCTCTAATACAGCAGGCAATCTGAGTGTGTCCAGAACAAAAGAATGGTGTTTCCCACACATACGGACCATATGTAGTCCAACTCTGCTTCTGAAACTGATACAAAGCACTGGTCCTCTAACATCCAATGCTTGTCAGTTAAGATGAGAAACATGTGAGCTTCATGAACTATGTAGTTCGTTTGAGCTGAAAAGTGACTGCCCTTACCTGAAAAGAAGTCTTGCATGTAGAAGACTCAGAGCCTGGGATTTAACTCCATTTCTAAAGTGAAACACACAGCAGTGTTCTCATCCATTGATCACACTCTGCTTTAGAACAAGAAGCACGCTCTTGCTTTCTAGATTCTCTAAGACAGCAGGAAACATGAGTGTGCTGAGAACCAAAGAACAGTGTTTCCTACACATATAGACCGTATCTAGTCCAACTCTGCTTCTGAAACTGACACAAAACACTGGTCCTCTAACATCCAATGTTTGTCTGTTAAGATGAGAAACATCTGAGCTTCGTGAACGATGTAGTTCATTGGAGCTGAAAAGTGACTGCCCTTACCTGAAACGAAGTCTTGCTTGTAGGAAGAAACATAGACTGGGATTTAACTCCATTTCTGAAGGGAAACACACAACATTGTTCTCATCCATGGATCACACTCTTCTTTAGAGCAAGAAGCATGCTCTTGCTTTCTAGAGTCTCTAATACAGCAGGAAACCTGAGTGTGCTCAAAACAAAAGAACGGTGTTTCCTACACATAGGGAACATATCTAGTTTAACTCTGTTTCTGAAACTGAAACAAACCACAGGTCCTCTAGCATCCAAAGCTTGTCAGGTAAGATCCGAAACGTGTGAGCTTAGTGAATGATGTAGTTCGTTTCAGCAGAAAAGTATCTGCCCTTACCTGAAATGAAGTCTTGCTTGTAGGAAGACTCAGAGACTGGGATTTAACTCCATTTCTGAAGTGAAGCACACAGCAGAGTTCTCATCCATGGATCACACTCTGCTTTAGAGCAAGAAGCGCGCTCTTGCTTTCTAGAGTCTCTAAGACAGCAGGAAACATGAGTGTGCTGAGAACAAAAGAACGGTGTTTCCTACACATAGGGACCATATCTAGTCCAACTCTGCTTCTGAAACTGATACAAAGCACTGGTCCTCTAACATCCAATGCTTTTCAGTTAAGATGAGAAACGTGTGAGCTTCAAGAATGATGTAGTTCGTTTGAGCTTAGAAGTGAATGCCCTTACCTGAAATGAAGTCTTGCATATAGTAAGACAAAGAGCCTGGGATTTAACTCCATTTCTGAAGGGAAACACACAGCAGAGTTCTCATCCATGGATCACACTCTGCTTTAGAGCGAGAAGTACACTCTTGCTTTCTAGAGTCCCTAAAACAGCAGGAAATCTGAGTGTTCCCAGAATGAAATAACGGTTTTTCGTACACATAAGGACCATATGTAGTCCAAATCTGCTTCTGAAAGTGATACAAAGCACTCATCCTCCAACATCCAATGCTTGTCAGTTGAGATATGAAACGTGTGAGCTTCGTGAACAATGTAGTTCGTTTGAGCAGAAAAGTAACTGCCCTTACCTGAAATGAAGTCTTGCTTGTAGGAAGACTCAGAGCCTGGGATTTAACTCCATTTCTGAAGTGAAACACACAGCAGAGTTCTCATCCATTGATCACACTCTGCTTTAGAACAAGAAGCACTCTCTTGCTTTCTAGAGGCTCTAAGACAGCATGAAACGTGAGTGTGCTGAGAACAAAAGAACGGTGTTGCCTAAACATAGGGACAATATGTAGTCCAAATCTGCTTCTGAAACTGATACAAAGCAGTGGTACTCTGACATCCAATGCTTGTCAGTTAAGATGAGAAACATGTGAGTTTCGTGAGCGATGTAGTTCCTTTGAGCTATAAAGAAACTGCCCTTACCTGAAAGGAAGTCTTGCTTGTAGGAAGACTCAGAGCCTGGGATTTAACTCCATTTCTGAAGTGAAACACACAGCAGTGTTCTCATCCATTGATCACACTCTGCTTTAGAGCAAGAAGCTCGCTCTTGCTTTCTAGAGTCTCTAATACAGCAGGCAATCTGAGTGTGTCCAGAACAAAAGAATGGTGTTTCCCACACATACGGACCATATGTAGTCCAACTCTGCTTCTGAAACTGATACAAAGCACTGGTCCTCTAACATCCAATGCTTGTCAGTTAAGATGAGAAACATGTGAGCTTCATGAACTATGTAGTTCGTTTGAGCTGAAAAGTGACTGCCCTTACCTGAAAAGAAGTCTTGCATGTAGGAAGACTCAGAGCCTGGGATTTAACTCCATTTCTGAAGTGAAACACACAGCAGTGTTCTCATCCATTGATCACACTCTGCTTTAGAACAAGAAGCACGCTCTTGCTTTCTAGATTCTCTAAGACAGCAGGAAACATGAGTGTGCTGAGAACCAAAGAACAGTGTTTCCTACACATATAGACCGTATCTAGTCCAACTCTGCTTCTGAAACTGACACAAAACACTGGTCCTCTAACATCCAATGTTTGTCTGTTAAGATGAGAAACATCTGAGCTTCGTGAACGATGTAGTTCATTGGAGCTGAAAAGTGACTGCCCTTACCTGAAACGAAGTCTTGCTTGTAGGAAGACACAGAGCCTGGGATTTAACTCCATTTCTGAAGGGAAACACACAGCATAGTTCTCATCCAAGGATCACACTCTTCTTTAGAGCAAGAAGCATGCTCTTGCTTTCTAGAGTCTCTAATACAGCAGGAAACCTGAGTGTGCTCAAAACAAAAGAACGGTGTTTCCTACACATAGGGAACATATCTAGTTTAACTCTGTTTCTGAAACTGAAACAAACCACAGGTCCTCTAGCATCCAAAGCTTGTCAGGTAAGATCCGAAACGTGTGAGCTTAGTGAATGATGTAGTTCGTTTCAGCAGAAAAGTATCTGCCCTTACCTGAAATGAAGTCTTGCTTGTAGGAAGACTCAGAGACTGGGATTTAACTCCATTTCTGAAGTGAAGCACACAGCAGAGTTCTCATCCATGGATCACACTCTGCTTTAGAGCAAGAAGCGCGCTCTTGCTTTCTAGAGTCTCTAAGACAGCAGGAAACATGAGTGTGCTGAGAACAAAAGAACGGTGTTTCCTACACATAGGGACCATATCTAGTCCAACTCTGCTTCTGAAACTGATACAAAGCACTGGTCCTCTAACATCCAATGCTTTTCAGTTAAGATGAGAAACGTGTGAGCTTCAAGAATGATGTAGTTCGTTTGAGCTTAGAAGTGAATGCCCTTACCTGAAACGAAGTCTTGCATATAGTAAGACAAAGAGCCTGGGATTTAACTCCATTTCTGAAGGGAAACACACAGCAGAGTTCTCATCCATGGATCACACTCTGCTTTAGAGCGAGAAGTACACTCTTGCTTTCTAGAGTCCCTAAAACAGCAGGAAATCTGAGTGTTCCCAGAATGAAATAACGGTTTTTCGTACACATAAGGACCATATGTAGTCCAAATCTGCTTCTGAAAGTGATACAAAGCACTCATCCTCCAACATCCAATGCTTGTCAGTTGAGATATGAAACGTGTGAGCTTCGTGAACAATGTAGTTCGTTTGAGCAGAAAAGTAACTGCCCTTACCTGAAATGAAGTCTTGCTTGTAGGAAGACTCAGAGCCTGGGATTTAACTCCATTTCTGAAGTGAAACACACAGCAGAGTTCTCATCCATTGATCACACTCTGCTTTAGAACAAGAAGCACTCTCTTGCTTTCTAGAGGCTCTAAGACAGCATGAAATGTGAGTGTGCTTAGAACAAAAGAACGATGTTGCCTAAACATAGGGACAATATGTAGTCCAAATCTGCTTCTGAAACTGATACAAAGCAGTGGTACTCTGACATCCAATGCTTGTCAGTTAAGATGAGAAACATGTGAGTTTCGTGAGCGATGTAGTTCCTTTGAGCTATAAAGAAACTGCCCTTACCTGAAAGGAAGTCTTGCTTGTAGGAAGACTCAGAGCCGGGGATTTAACTCCATTTCTGAAGTGAAACACACAGCAGAGTTCTCATCCATTGATCACACTCTGCTTTAGAGCAAGAAGCTCGCTCTTGCTTTCTAGAGTCTCTAATACAGCAGGCAATCTGAGTGTGTCCAGAACAAAAGAATGGTGTTTCCCACACATACGGACCATATGTAGTCCAACTCTGCTTCTGAAACTGATACAAAGCACTGGTCCTCTAACATCCAATGCTTGTCAGTTAAGATGAGAAACATGTGAGCTTCATGAACTATGTAGTTCGTTTGAGCTGAAAAGTGACTGCCCTTACCTGAAAAGAAGTCTTGCATGTAGAAGACTCAGAGCCTGGGATTTAACTCCATTTCTAAAGTGAAACACACAGCAGTGTTCTCATCCATTGATCACACTCTGCTTTAGAACAAGAAGCACGCTCTTGCTTTCTAGATTCTCTAAGACAGCAGGAAACATGAGTGTGCTGAGAACCAAAGAACAGTGTTTCCTACACATATAGACCGTATCTAGTCCAACTCTGCTTCTGAAACTGACACAAAACACTGGTCCTCTAACATCCAATGTTTGTCTGTTAAGATGAGAAACATCTGAGCTTCGTGAACGATGTAGTTCATTGGAGCTGAAAAGTGACTGCCCTTACCTGAAACGAAGTCTTGCTTGTAGGAAGAAACAGAGACTGGGATTTAACTCCATTTCTGAAGGGAAACACACAACATTGTTCTCATCCATGGATCACACTCTTCTTTAGAGCAAGAAGCATGCTCTTGCTTTCTAGAGTCTCTAATACAGCAGGAAACCTGAGTGTGCTCAAAACAAAAGAACGGTGTTTCCTACACATAGGGAACATATCTAGTTTAACTCTGTTTCTGAAACTGAAACAAACCACAGGTCCTCTAGCATCCAAAGCTTGTCAGGTAAGATCCGAAACGTGTGAGCTTAGTGAATGATGTAGTTCGTTTCAGCAGAAAAGTATCTGCCCTTACCTGAAATGAAGTCTTGCTTGTAGGAAGACTCAGAGACTGGGATTTAACTCCATTTCTGAAGTGAAGCACACAGCAGAGTTCTCATCCATGGATCACACTCTGCTTTAGAGCAAGAAGCGCGCTCTTGCTTTCTAGAGTCTCTAAGACAGCAGGAAACATGAGTGTGCTGAGAACAAAAGAACGGTGTTTCCTACACATAGGGACCATATCTAGTCCAACTCTGCTTCTGAAACTGATACAAAGCACTGGTCCTCTAACATCCAATGCTTTTCAGTTAAGATGAGAAACGTGTGAGCTTCAAGAATGATGTAGTTCGTTTGAGCTTAGAAGTGAATGCCCTTACCTGAAATGAAGTCTTGCATATAGTAAGACAAAGAGCCTGGGATTTAACTCCATTTCTGAAGGGAAACACACAGCAGAGTTCTCATCCATGGATCACACTCTGCTTTAGAGCGAGAAGTACACTCTTGCTTTCTAGAGTCCCTAAAACAGCAGGAAATCTGAGTGTTCCCAGAATGAAATAACGGTTTTTCGTACACATAAGGACCATATGTAGTCCAAATCTGCTTCTGAAAGTGATACAAAGCACTCATCCTCCAACATCCAATGCTTGTCAGTTGAGATATGAAACGTGTGAGCTTCGTGAACAATGTAGTTCGTTTGAGCAGAAAAGTAACTGCCCTTACCTGAAATGAAGTCTTGCTTGTAGGAAGACTCAGAGCCTGGGATTTAACTCCATTTCTGAAGTGAAACACACAGCAGAGTTCTCATCCATTGATCACACTCTGCTTTAGAACAAGAAGCACTCTCTTGCTTTCTAGAGGCTCTAAGACAGCATGAAACGTGAGTGTGCTGAGAACAAAAGAACGGTGTTGCCTAAACATAGGGACAATATGTAGTCCAAATCTGCTTCTGAAACTGATACAAAGCAGTGGTACTCTGACATCCAATGCTTGTCAGTTAAGATGAGAAACATGTGAGTTTCGTGAGCGATGTAGTTCCTTTGAGCTATAAAGAAACTGCCCTTACCTGAAAGGAAGTCTTGCTTGTAGGAAGACTCAGAGCCTGGGATTTAACTCCATTTCTGAAGTGAAACACACAGCAGTGTTCTCATCCATTGATCACACTCTGCTTTAGAGCAAGAAGCTCGCTCTTGCTTTCTAGAGTCTCTAATACAGCAGGCAATCTGAGTGTGTCCAGAACAAAAGAATGGTGTTTCCCACACATACGGACCATATGTAGTCCAACTCTGCTTCTGAAACTGATACAAAGCACTGGTCCTCTAACATCCAATGCTTGTCAGTTAAGATGAGAAACATGTGAGCTTCATGAACTATGTAGTTCGTTTGAGCTGAAAAGTGACTGCCCTTACCTGAAAAGAAGTCTTGCATGTAGGAAGACTCAGAGCCTGGGATTTAACTCCATTTCTGAAGTGAAACACACAGCAGTGTTCTCATCCATTGATCACACTCTGCTTTAGAACAAGAAGCACGCTCTTGCTTTCTAGATTCTCTAAGACAGCAGGAAACATGAGTGTGCTGAGAACCAAAGAACAGTGTTTCCTACACATATAGACCGTATCTAGTCCAACTCTGCTTCTGAAACTGACACAAAACACTGGTCCTCTAACATCCAATGTTTGTCTGTTAAGATGAGAAACATCTGAGCTTCGTGAACGATGTAGTTCATTGGAGCTGAAAAGTGACTGCCCTTACCTGAAACGAAGTCTTGCTTGTAGGAAGACACAGAGCCTGGGATTTAACTCCATTTCTGAAGGGAAACACACAGCATAGTTCTCATCCAAGGATCACACTCTTCTTTAGAGCAAGAAGCATGCTCTTGCTTTCTAGAGTCTCTAATACAGCAGGAAACCTGAGTGTGCTCAAAACAAAAGAACGGTGTTTCCTACACATAGGGAACATATCTAGTTTAACTCTGTTTCTGAAACTGAAACAAACCACAGGTCCTCTAGCATCCAAAGCTTGTCAGGTAAGATCCGAAACGTGTGAGCTTAGTGAATGATGTAGTTCGTTTCAGCAGAAAAGTATCTGCCCTTACCTGAAATGAAGTCTTGCTTGTAGGAAGACTCAGAGACTGGGATTTAACTCCATTTCTGAAGTGAAGCACACAGCAGAGTTCTCATCCATGGATCACACTCTGCTTTAGAGCAAGAAGCGCGCTCTTGCTTTCTAGAGTCTCTAAGACAGCAGGAAACATGAGTGTGCTGAGAACAAAAGAACGGTGTTTCCTACACATAGGGACCATATCTAGTCCAACTCTGCTTCTGAAACTGATACAAAGCACTGGTCCTCTAACATCCAATGCTTTTCAGTTAAGATGAGAAACGTGTGAGCTTCAAGAATGATGTAGTTCGTTTGAGCTTAGAAGTGAATGCCCTTACCTGAAACGAAGTCTTGGATATAGTAAGACAAAGAGCCTGGGATTTAACTCCATTTCTGAAGGGAAACACACAGCAGAGTTCTCATCCATGGATCACACTCTGCTTTAGAGCGAGAAGTACACTCTTGCTTTCTAGAGTCCCTAAAACAGCAGGAAATCTGAGTGTTCCCAGAATGAAATAACGGTTTTTCGTACACATAAGGACCATATGTAGTCCAAATCTGCTTCTGAAAGTGATACAAAGCACTCATCCTCCAACATCCAATGCTTGTCAGTTGAGATATGAAACGTGTGAGCTTCGTGAACAATGTAGTTCGTTTGAGCAGAAAAGTAACTGCCCTTACCTGAAATGAAGTCTTGCTTGTAGGAAGACTCAGAGCCTGGGATTTAACTCCATTTCTGAAGTGAAACACACAGCAGAGTTCTCATCCATTGATCACACTCTGCTTTAGAACAAGAAGCACTCTCTTGCTTTCTAGAGGCTCTAAGACAGCATGAAACGTCAGTGTGCTGAGAACAAAAGAACGGTGTTTCCCACACATACGGACCATATGTAGTCCAACTCTGCTTCTGAAACTGATACAAAGCACTGGTCCTCTAACATCCAATGCTTGTCAGTTAAGATGAGAAACATGTGAGCTTCATGATCTATGTAGTTCGTTTGAGCTGAAAAGTGACTGCCCTTACCTGAAAAGAAGTCTTGCATGTAGGAAGACTCAGAGCCTGGGATTTAACTCCATTTCTGAAGTGAAACACACAGCAGTGTTCTGATCCATTGATCACACTCTGCTTTAGAGCAAGAAGCATGCTCTTGCTTTCTAGGGTCTCTAACACAGCAGGAAACCTGAGTGTGCTGAGAACCAAAGAACGGTGTTTCCTACACATACGGACCGTATCTAGTCCAACTCTGCTTCTGAAACTGACACGAAGCACTGGTCCTCTAACATCCAATGCTTGTCTGTTAAGATGAGAAACGTGTGAGCTTCGTGAACGATGTAGTTCATGTGAGCTGAAAATGACTGCCCTTACCTGAAAAGAAGTCTTGATTGTAGGAAGACACAGATCCTGGGATTTAACTCCATTTCTGAAGGGAAACACACAGCATAGTTCTCATCCATGGATCACACTCTGCTTTAGAGCAAGAAGCATGCTCTTGCTTTCTAGAGTTTCTAACACAGCAGGAAACCTGAGTGTGCTCAAAACAAAAGAACGGTGTTTCCTACACATAGGAGACATATCTAGTTTAACTCTGCTTCTGAAACTGAAACAAACCACAGGTCCTCTAACATCCAATGCTTGTCAGGTAAGATTCGAAACATGTGATCTTCGTGAATGATGTAGTTCATTTGAGCTGAAAAGTGACTGCCCTTACCTGAAAAGAAGTCTTGCTTGTAGGAAGACACAGAGCCAGGGATTTAACTCCATTTCTGAAGGGAAACACACAGCATAGTTCTCATCCATGGATCACACTCTGCTTTAGAGCAAGATGCTCGCTCTGGCTTTCTAGAGTCTCTAATACAGCAGGAAAACTGAGTGTGCCCAGAACAATGAATGGTGTTTCCTACATATACGGAAATTATGTCGTCCAAATCTGCTTCTGAAACTGATACAAAGCACTCGTCCTCTAACATCCAATGCTTGTCAGTTAAGATGAGAAACGTGTGAGCTTCGTGAACTATGTAGTTCATTGGAGCTGAAAAGTGACTGCCCTTACCTGAAACGAAGTCTTGCTTGTAGGAAGACACAGAGCCTGGGATTTAACTCCATTTCTGACGTGAAACACACAGCATAGTTCTCATCAAAGGATCACACTCTTCTTTAGAGCAAGAAGCATGCTCTTGCTTTCTAGAGTCTCTAATACAGCAGGAAATCTGAGTGTGCTCAAAACAAAAGAACGGTGTTTCCTACACATAGGGAACATATCTACTTTAACTCTGCTTCTGAAACTGAAACAAACCACAGGTCCTCTAACATCCAAAGCTTGTCAGGTAGGATCCGAAACGTGTGAGCTTAGTGAATGATGTAGTTCGTTTCAGCAGAAAAGTATCTGCCCTTACCTGAAATGAAGTCTTGCTTGTAGGAAGACTCAGAGACTGGGATTTAACTCCATTTCTGAAGTGAAGCACACAGCAGAGTTCTCATCCATGGATCACACTCTGCTTTAGAGCAAGAAGCGCGCTCTTGCTTTCTAGAGTCTCTAAGACAGCAGGAAACATGAGTGTGCTGAGAACAAAAGAACGGTGTTTCCTACACATAGCGACCATATCTAGTCCAACTCTCCTTCTGAAACTGATACAAAGCACTGGTCCTCTAACAACCAATGCTTTTCAGTTAAGATGAGAAACGTGTGAATTTCAAGAATGATGTAGTTCGTTTGAGCTTAGAAGTGACTGCCCTTACCTGAAACGAAGTCTTGCATATAGTAAGACAAAGAGCCTGGGATTTAACTGCATTTCTGAAGTGAAGCACACAGCAGTGTTCTCATCCATTGATCACACTCTGCTTTAGAACATGAAGCACGCTCTTGCTTTCTAGATTCTCTAAGACAGCAGTTAACGTGAGTGTGCTGAGAACCAAAGAACGATGTTTCCTACACATACGGACCGTATCTAGTCCAACTCTGCTTCTGAAACTGACACAAAGCACTGGTCCTCTAACATCCAATGCTTGTCTGTTAAGATGAGAAGCATGTGAGCTTCGTGAACGATGTAGTTCGTTTGAGCTGAAAAGTGACTGCCCTTACCTGAAAGGAAGTCTTGCTTGTAGGTAGACACAGAGCCTGGGATTTAACTCCATTTCTGAAGGGAAACACACAGCATAGTTCTCATCCATTGATCACACTCTGCTTTAGAGCAAGAAGCTCGCTCTTCCTTTCTAGAGTCTCTAATACAGCAGGCAATCTGAGTGTGCCCAGAACAAAAGAACGGAGTTTCCCACACATACGGACCATATGTAGTCCAAATCTGCTTCTGAAAGTGATACAAAGCACTGGTCCTCTAACATCCAATGCTTGTCATTTAAGATGAGAAACGTGTGAGCTTTGTGAACGATGTAGTTCGTTTGAGCTATAAAGAAACTGCCCTTACCTGAAAGGAATTCTGCTTATAGGAAGACTCAGAGCCTGGAATTTAACTCCATTTCTGAAGGGAAACACACAGCATAGTTCTCATCCATGGATCACACTCTGCTTTAGAGCGAGAAGCACGCTCTTGCTTTCTAGAGTCACTAATACAGCAGGAAATCTGAGTGTGCCCAGAACAAAAGAACGTTGTTTCCTACACATACGGATCATATGTCGTCCAAATCTGCTTCTGAAACTGATACAAAGCACTGGTCCTCTAACATCCAATGCTTATCAGGTAAGATCCAAAACGTGTGAGCTACATGACTGATGTAGTTCGTTTGAGCTGTAAAGTAACTGCCCTTACCTGAAACGAAGTCTTGCTTGGAGGAAGACTCAGAGCCTGGGATTTAACTCCATGTCTGAAGTGAAACACACAGCAGAGTTCTCATCCATTGATCACACCCTGCTTTAGAAAAAGAATCATGCTCTTGCTTTCTAGAGTCCCTAAGACAGCAGGAAAAGTGAGTGTGCTGAGACCAAAAGAACGGTGTTTCCTACCCATAAGGACCATATCTAGTCGAACACTGCTTCTGAACCTGATACATAGCACTGGTCCTCTACATTCCAATGCTTGTCAGTTAAGGTGAGAAACGTGTGAAGTTCGTGAACGATATAGTTCGTTTGAGCTGAAAAGTGACTGCCTTTCCTGAAATGAAATCTTGCTTGTAGGAAGATACAGAGCCCGGATTTAACTCCATTTCTGAAGGGAAACACACAGCATAGTTCTCATCCATGGATCACACTCTGCTTTAGAGCGAGAAGCACGCTCTTGCTTTCTAGAGTCTCTAATAAAGCAGGGAACCTGAGTGTGCTGAGAACAAAAGAACGGTGTTTCCGACACATACAGACCATATCTAGTTCAACTCTGCTTCTGAAACTGAAACAAACCACAGGTCCTCTAATATCCAATGCTTGTCAGGTAAGATCCAAAACATGTGAGCTCGTGAACGATGTAGTTCGTTTGACCTGTAAAGTAACTGCACTTACCTGAAACGAAATCTTGCTTGTAGGAAGACACAGAGCCTGGGATTTAGCTCCATCTCTGAAGGGAAACACACAGCATAGTTCTCATCCATGGATCACACTCTGCTTTAGAGCGAGAAGCACGCTCTTGCTTTCTAGAGTCTCTAATACAGCAGGAATCCTGAGTGTGCTCAGAACAAAAGAACGGTGTTTCCTACACATACAGACCATTTGTAGTCCAAATCTGCTTCTGAAACTGATACAAAGCACTGGTCCTCTAACATCCAATGCTTGTCAGTTAAGATGAGAAACGTGTGAGTTTCGTGAACGATGTACTTCCTTTGAGCTATAAAGAAACTGCCCTTACCTGAAAGGAAGTCTTGCGTGTAGGCAGACTCAGAGCCTGGGATTTCACTCCATTTCTGAAGTGAAACACACAGCAGAGTTCTCATCCATTGATCACACTCTGCTTTAGAGCAAGAAGCTCGCTCTTGCTTTCTAGAGTCTGTAATACAGCAGGCAATCCGAGTGTGCCCAGAACAAAAGAACGGGGTTTCCCTCACATACGGACCATATGTAGTCCAAATCTCCTTCTGAAACTGATACAAAGCACTGGTCCTCTAAAATCCAATGCTTGTCAGTTAAGATGAGAAACGTGTGAGCTTTGTGAACGATGTAGTTCGTTTGAGCTGAAGAGTGACTGCCCTTACCTGAAACGAAGTCTTGCTTTTAGGAAGACACAGAGCCTGGGATTTAACTCCATTTCTGACAGGAAACACACAGCATGGTTCTCATCCATGGATCACACTCTGCTTAGAGCGAGAAGCACCCTCTTGCTTTCTAGAGTCTCTAATACAGCAGGGAACCTGAGTGTGCTGAGAACAAAAGAACGGTCTTTCCTACAAATACGGACCATATCTAGTTCAACTCTACTTCTGAAACTGAAACAAACCACAGTTCCTCTAACATCCAATGCTTGTCAGGTAAGATCCAAAACGTGTGAGCATTGTGAACGATGTAGTTCGTTTGACCTGTAAGTAACTGCACTTACCTGAAACAAAGTCTTGCTTGTAGGAAGACTCAGAGACTGGGATTTAACTCCATTTCTGAAGTGAACACACAGCAGAGTTCTCATCCATTGATCACACTCTGCTTTAGAGCAAGAAGCACGCACTTGCTTTCTAGAGGCTCTAAGACAGCATGAAACGTGAGTGTGCTGAGAACAAAAGAACGATGTTGCCTACACATACAGACCATTTGTAGTCCAAATCAGCTTCTGAAACTGATACAAAGCACTGGTCCTCTAACATCCAATGCTTGTCAGTTAAGATGAGAAACGTGTGAATTTCATGAATGATGTAGTTCGTTTGAGCTATAAAGAAACTGCCCTTACCTGAAAGGAATTCTGCTTATAGGAAGACTCAGAGCCTGGGATTTAACTCCATTTCTGAAGGGAAAAACACAGCATAGTTCTCATCCATGGATCACACTCTGCTTTAGAGCGAGAAGCACGCTCTTGCTTTCTAGAGTCACTAATACAGCAGGAAATCTGAGTGTGCCCAGAACAAAAGAACGTTGTTTCCTACACATACGGACCATATGTCATCCAAATCTGCTTCTGAAACTGATACAAAGCACTGGTCCTCTAACATCCAATGCTTATCAGGTAAGATCCAAAACGTGTGAGCTACATGACTGATGTAGTTCGTTTGAGCTGTAAAGTAACTGCCCTTACCTGAAACGAAGTCTTGCTTGGAGGAAGACTCAGAGCCTGGGATTTAACTCCATGTCTGAAGTGAAACACACAGCAGAGTTCTCATCCATTGATCACACCCTGCTTTAGAAAAAGAATCATGCTCTTGCTTTCTAGAGTCCCTAAGACAGCAGGAAAAGTGAGTGTGCTGAGACCAAAAGAACGGTGTTTCCTACCCATAAGGACCATATCTAGTCGAACACTGCTTCTGAACCTGATACATAGCACTGGTCCTCTACATTCCAATGCTTGTCAGTTAAGGTGAGAAACGTGTGAAGTTCGTGAACGATATAGTTCGTTTGAGCTGAAAAGTGACTGCCTTACCTGAAATGAAATCTTGCTTGTAGGAAGACACAGAGCCCGGATTTAACTCCATTTCTGAAGGGAAACACACAGCATAGTTCTCATCCATGGATCACACTCTGCTTTAGAGCGAGAAGCACGCTCTTGCTTTCTAGAGTCTCTAATAAAGCAGGGAACCTGAGTGTGCTGAGAACAAAAGAACGGTGTTTCCGACACATACAGACCATATCTAGTTCAACTCTGCTTCTGAAACTGAAACAAACCACAGGTCCTCTAATATCCAATGCTTGTCAGGTAAGATCCAAAACATGTGAGCTCGTGAACGATGTAGTTCGTTTGACCTGTAAAGTAACTGCACTTACCTGAAACGAAATCTTGCTTGTAGGAAGACACAGAGCCTGGGATTTAGCTCCATTTCTGAAGGGAAACACACAGCATAGTTCTCATCCATGGATCACACTCTGCTTTAGAGCGAGAAGCACGCTCTTGCTTTCTAGAGTCTCTAATACAGCAGGAATCCTGAGTGTGCTCAGAACAAAA
Organism: Onychomys leucogaster; assembly: GCA_949786385.1. Taxonomy (NCBI): domain Eukaryota; kingdom Metazoa; phylum Chordata; class Mammalia; order Rodentia; family Cricetidae; genus Onychomys; species Onychomys leucogaster. The sequence continues at coordinate 2,341,599 of CATKUP010000069.1, forward strand.
GAACGGTGTTTCCTACACATACAGACCATTTGTAGTCCAAATCTGCTTCTGAAACTGATACAAAGCACTGGTCCTCTAACATCCAATGCTTGTCAGTTAAGATGAGAAACGTGTGAGTTTCGTGAACGATGTACTTCCTTTGAGCTATAAAGAAACTGCCCTTACCTGAAAGGAAGTCTTGCGTGTAGGCAGACTCAGAGCCTGGGATTTCACTCCATTTCTGAAGTGAAACACACAGCAGAGTTCTCATCCATTGATCACACTCTGCTTTAGAGCAAGAAGCTCGCTCTTGCTTTCTAGAGTCTGTAATACAGCAGGCAATCCGAGTGTGCCCAGAACAAAAGAACGGGGTTTCCCTCACATACGGACCATATGTAGTCCAAATCTCCTTCTGAAACTGATACAAAGCACTGGTCCTCTAAAATCCAATGCTTGTCAGTTAAGATGAGAAACGTGTGAGCTTTGTGAACGATGTAGTTCGTTTGAGCTGAAGAGTGACTGCCCTTACCTGAAACGAAGTCTTGCTTTTAGGAAGACACAGAGCCTGGGATTTAACTCCATTTCTGACAGGAAACACACAGCATGGTTCTCATCCATGGATCACACTCTGCTTAGAGCGAGAAGCACCCTCTTGCTTTCTAGAGTCTCTAATACAGCAGGGAACCTGAGTGTGCTGAGAACAAAAGAACGGTCTTTCCTACAAATACGGACCATATCTAGTTCAACTCTACTTCTGAAACTGAAACAAACCACAGTTCCTCTAACATCCAATGCTTGTCAGGTAAGATCCAAAACGTGTGAGCATTGTGAACGATGTAGTTCGTTTGACCTGTAAGTAACTGCACTTACCTGAAACAAAGTCTTGCTCGTAGGAAGACTCAGAGACTGGTATTTAACTCCATTTCTGAAGTGAACACACAGCAGAGTTCTCATCCATTGATCACACTCTGCTTTAGAGCAAGAAGCACGCACTTGCTTTCTAGAGGCTCTAAGACAGCATGAAACGTGAGTGTGCTGAGAACAAAAGAACGATGTTGCCTACACATACAGACCATTTGTAGTCCAAATCAGCTTCTGAAACTGATACAAAGCACTGGTCCTCTAACATCCAATGCTTGTCAGTTAAGATGAGAAACGTGTGAATTTCATGAATGATGTAGTTCGTTTGAGCTATAAAGAAACTGCCCTTACCTGAAAGGAATTCTGCTTATAGGAAGACTCAGAGCCTGGGATTTAACTCCATTTCTGAAGGGAAACACACAGCATAGTTCTCATCCATGGATCACACTCTGCTTTAGAGCGAGAAGCACGCTCTTGCTTTCTAGAGTCACTAATACAGCAGGAAATCTGAGTGTGCCCAGAACAAAAGAACGTTGTTTCCTACACATACGGACCATATGTCGTCCAAATCTGCTTCTGAAACTGATACAAAGCATTGGTCCTCTAACATCCAATGCTTATCAGGTAAGATCCAAAACGTGTGAGCTACATGACTGATGTAGTTCGTTTGACCTGTAAAGTAACTGCCCTTACCTGAAACGAAGACTTGCTTGGAGGAAGACTCAGAGCCTGGGATTTAACTCCATGTCTGAAGTGAAACACACAGCAGAGTTCTCATCCATTGATCACACCCTGCTTTAGAAAAAGAATCATGCTCTTGCTTTCTAGAGTCCCGAAGACAGCAGGAAATGTGAGTGTGCTGAGACCAAAAGAACGGTGTTTCCTACACATAAGGACCATATCTAGTCGAACACTGCTTCTGAACCTGATACATAGCACTGGTCCTCTACATTCCAATGCTTGTCAGTTAAGGTGAGAAACGTGTGAAGTTCGTGAACGATATAGTTCGTTTGAGCTGAAAAGTGACTGCCTTACCTGAAATGAAATCTTGCTTGTAGGAAGACACAGAGCCCCGATTTAACTCCATTTCTGAAGGGAAACACACAGCATAGTTCTCATCCATGGATCACACTCTGCTTTAGAGCGAGAAGCACGCTCTTGCTTTCTAGAGTCTCTAATAAAGCAGGGAACCTGAGTGTGCTGAGAACAAAAGAACGGTGTTTCCGACACATACAGACCATATCTAGTTCAACTCTGCTTCTGAAACTGAAACAAACCACAGGTCCTCTAATATCCAATGCTTGTCAGGTAAGATCCAAAACATGTGAGCTCGTGAACGATGTAGTTCGTTTGACCTGTAAAGTAACTGCACTTACCTGAAACGAAATCTTGCTTGTAGGAAGACACAGAGCCTGGGATTTAGCTCCATTTCTGAAGGGAAACACACAGCATAGTTCTCATCCATGGATCACACTCTGCTTTAGAGCGAGAAGCACGCTCTTGCTTTCTAGAGTCTCTAATACAGCAGGAATCCTGAGTGTGCTCAGAACAAAAGAACGGTGTTTCCTACACATACAGACCATTTGTAGTCCAAATCTGCTTCTGAAACTGATACAAAGCACTGGTCCTCTAACATCCAATGCTTGTCAGTTAAGATGAGAAACGTGTGAGTTTCGTGAACGATGTACTTCCTTTGAGCTATAAAGAAACTGCCCTTACCTGAAAGGAAGTCTTGCGTGTAGGCAGACTCAGAGCCTGGGATTTCACTCCATTTCTGAAGTGAAACACACAGCAGAGTTCTCATCCATTGATCACACTCTGCTTTAGAGCAAGAAGCTCGCTCTTGCTTTCTAGAGTCTGTAATACAGCAGGCAATCCGAGTGTGCCCAGAACAAAAGAACGGGGTTTCCCTCACATACGGACCATATGTAGTCCAAATCTCCTTCTGAAACTGATACAAAGCACTGGTCCTCTAAAATCCAATGCTTGTCAGTTAAGATGAGAAACGTGTGAGCTTTGTGAACGATGTAGTTCGTTTGAGCTGAAGAGTGACTGCCCTTACCTGAAACGAAGTCTTGCTTTTAGGAAGACACAGAGCCTGGGATTTAACTCCATTTCTGACAGGAAACAAACAGCATGGTTCTCATCCATGGATCACACTCTGCTTAGAGATAGAAGCACCCTCTTGCTTTCTAGAGTCTCTAATACAGCAGGGAACCTGAGTGTGCTGAGAACAAAAGAATGGTCTTTCCTACAAATACGGACCATATCTAGTTCAACTCTACTTCTGAAACTGAAACAAACCACAGGTCCTCTAACATCCAATGCTTGTCAGGTAAGATCCAAAACGTGTGAGCATTGTGAACGATGTAGTTCGTTTGACCTGTAAGTAACTGCACTTACCTGAAACAAAGTCTTGCTCGTAGGAAGACTCAGAGACTGGTATTTAACTCCATTTCTGAAGTGAACACACAGCAGAGTTCTCATCCATTGATCACACTCTGCTTTAGAGCAAGAAGCACGCACTTGCTTTCTAGAGGCTCTAAGACAGCATGAAACGTGAGTGTGCTGAGAACAAAAGAACGATGTTGCCTACACATACAGACCATTTGTAGTCCAAATCAGCTTCTGAAACTGATACAAAGCACTGGTCCTCTAACATCCAATGCTTGTCAGTTAAGATGAGAAACGTGTGAATTTCATGAACGATGTAGTTCGTTTGAGCTATAAAGAAACTGCCCTTACCTGAAAGGAATTCTGCTTATAGGAAGACTCAGAGCCTGGGATTTAACTCCATTTCTGAAGGGAAACACACAGCATAGTTCTCATCCATGGATCACACTCTGCTTTAGAGCGAGAAGCACGCTCTTGCTTTCTAGAGTCACTAATACAGCAGGAAATCTGAGTGTGCCCAGAACAAAAGAACGTTGTTTCCTACACATACGGACCATATGTCGTCCAAATCTGCTTCTGAAACTGATACAAAGCACTGGTCCTCTAACATCCAATGCTTATCAGGTAAGATCCAAAACGTGTGAGCTACATGACTGATGTAGTTCGTTTGAGCTGTAAAGTAACTGCCCTTACCTGAAACGAAGTCTTGCTTGGAGGAAGACTCAGAGCCTGGGATTTAACTCCATGTCTGAAGTGAAACACACAGCAGAGTTCTCATCCATTGATCACACCCTGCTTTAGAAAAAGAATCATGCTCTTGCTTTCTAGAGTCCCTAAGACAGCAGGAAAAGTGAGTGTGCTGAGACCAAAAGAACGGTGTTTCCTACACATAAGGACCATATCTAGTCGAACACTGCTTCTGAACCTGATACATAGCACTGGTCCTCTACATTCCAATGCTTGTCAGTTAAGGGGAGAAACGTGTGAAGTTTGTGAACGATATAGTTCGATTGAGCTGAAAAGTGACTGCCTTACCTGAAACGAAATCTTGCTTGTAGGAAGACACAGAGCCCGGATTTAACTCCATTTCTGAAGGGAAACACACAGCATAGTTCTCATCCATGGATCACACTCTGCTTTAGAGCGAGAAGCACGCTCTTGCTTTCTAGAGTCTCTAATAAAGCAGGGAACCTGAGTGTGCTGAGAACAAAAGAACGGTGTTTCCGACACATACAGACCATATCTAGTTCAACTCTGCTTCTGAAACTGAAACAAACCACAGGTCCTCTAACATCCAATGCTTGTCAGGTAAGATCCAAAACATGTGAGCTTCGTGAACGATGTAGTTCGTTTGACCTGTAAAGTAACTGCACTTACCTGAAACGAAATCTTGCTTGTAGGAAGACACAGAGCCTGGGATTTAGCTCCATTTCTGAAGGGAAACACACAGCATAGTTCTCATCCATGGATCACACTCTGCTTTAGAGCGAGAAGCACGCTCTTGCTTTCTAGAGTCTCTAATACAGCAGGAATCCTGAGTGTGCTCAGAACAAAAGAACGGTGTTTCCTACACATACAGACCATTTGTAGTCCAAATCTGCTTCTGAAACTGATACAAAGCACTGGTCCTCTAACATCCAATGCTTGTCAGTTAAGATGAGAAACGTGTGAGTTTCGTGAACGATGTACTTCCTTTGAGCTATAAAGAAACTGCCCTTACCTGAAAGGAAGTCTTGCGTGTAGGCAGACTCAGAGCCTGGGATTTCACTCCATTTCTGAAGTGAAACACACAGCAGAGTTCTCATCCATTGATCACACTCTGCTTTAGAGCAAGAAGCTCGCTCTTGCTTTCTAGAGTCTGTAATACAGCAGGCAATCTGAGTGTGCCCAGAACAAAAGAACGGGGTTTCCCTCACATACGGACCATATGTAGTCCAAATCTCCTTCTGAAACTGATACAAAGCACTGGTCCTCTAAAATCCAATGCTTGTCAGTTAAGATGAGAAACGTGTGAGCTTTGTGAACGATGTAGTTCGTTTGAGCTGAAGAGTGACTGCCCTTACCTGAAACGAAGTCTTGCTTTTAGGAAGACACAGAGCCTGGGATTTAACTCCATTTCTGACAGGAAACACACAGCATGGTTCTCATCCATGGATCACACTCTGCTTAGAGCTAGAAGCACCCTCTTGCTTTCTAGAGTCTCTAATACAGCAGGGAACCTGAGTGTGCTGAGAACAAAAGAATGGTCTTTCCTACAAATACGGACCATATCTAGTTCAACTCTACTTCTGAAACTGAAACAAACCACAGGTCCTCTAACATCCAATGCTTGTCAGGTAAGATCCAAAACGTGTGAGCATTGTGAACGATGTAGTTCGTTTGACCTGTAAGTAACTGCACTTACCTGAAACAAAGTCTTGCTCGTAGGAAGACTCAGAGACTGGTATTTAACTCCATTTCTGAAGTGAACACACAGCAGAGTTCTCATCCATTGATCACACTCTGCTTTAGAGCAAGAAGCACGCACTTGCTTTCTAGAGGCTCTAAGACAGCATGAAACGTGAGTGTGCTGAGAACAAAAGAACGATGTTGCCTACACATACAGACCATTTGTAGTCCAAATCAGCTTCTGAAACTGATACAAAGCACTGGTCCTCTAACATCCAATGCTTGTCAGTTAAGATGAGAAACGTGTGAATTTCATGAACGATGTAGTTCGTTTGAGCTATAAAGAAACTGCCCTTACCTGAAAGGAATTCTGCTTATAGGAAGACTCAGAGCCTGGGATTTAACTCCATTTCTGAAGGGAAACACACAGCATAGTTCTCATCCATGGATCACACTCTGCTTTAGAGCGAGAAGCACGCTCTTGCTTTCTAGAGTCACTAATACAGCAGGAAATCTGAGTGTGCCCAGAACAAAAGAACGTTGTTTCCTACACATACGGACCATATGTCGTCCAAATCTGCTTCTGAAACTGATACTAAGCACTGGTCCTCTAACATCCAATGCTTATCAGGTAAGATCCAAAACGTGTGAGCTACATGACTGATGTAGTTCGTTTGAGCTGTAAAGTAACTGCCCTTACCTGAAACGAAGTCTTGCTTGGAGGAAGACTCAGAGCCTGGGATTTAACTCCATGTCTGAAGTGAAACACACAGCAGAGTTCTCATCCATTGATCACACCCTGCTTTAGAAAAAGAATCATGCTCTTGCTTTCTAGAGTCCCTAAGACAGCAGGAAAAGTGAGTGTGCTGAGACCAAAAGAACGGTGTTTCCTACACATAAGGACCATATCTAGTCGAACACTGCTTCTGAACCTGATACATAGCACTGGTCCTCTACATTCCAATGCTTGTCAGTTAAGGGGAGAAACGTGTGAAGTTTGTGAACGATATAGTTCGTTTGAGCTGAAAAGTGACTGCCTTACCTGAAACGAAATCTTGCTTGTAGGAAGACACAGAGCCCGGATTTAACTCCATTTCTGAAGGGAAACACACAGCATAGTTCTCATCCATGGATCACACTCTGCTTTAGAGCGAGAAGCACGCTCTTGCTTTCTAGAGTCTCTAATAAAGCAGGGAACCTGAGTGTGCTGAGAACAAAAGAACGGTGTTTCCGACACATACAGACCATATCTAGTTCAACTCTGCTTCTGAAACTGAAACAAACCACAGGTCCTCTAACATCCAATGCTTGTCAGGTAAGATCCAAAACATGTGAGCTTCGTGAACGATGTAGTTCGTTTGACCTGTAAAGTAACTGCACTTACCTGAAACGAAATCTTGCTTGTAGGAAGACACAGAGCCTGGGATTTAGCTCCATTTCTGAAGGGAAACACACAGCATAGTTCTCATCCATGGATCACACTCTGCTTTAGAGCAAGAAGCACGCTCTTGCTTTCTAGAGTCTCTAATACAGCAGGAATCCTGAGTGTGCTGAGAACAAAAGAACGATGTTGCCTACACACACAGACCATTTGTAGTCCAAATCAGCTTCTGAAACTGATACAAAGCACTGGTCCTCTAACATCCAATGCTTGTCAGTTAAGATGAGAAACGTGTGAATTTCATGAACGATGTAGTTCGTTTGAGCTATAAAGAAACTGCCCTTACCTGAAAGGAATTCTGCTTATAGGAAGACTCAGAGCCTGGGATTTAACTCCATTTCTGAAGGGAAACACACAGCATAGTTCTCATCCATGGATCACACTCTGCTTTAGAGCGAGAAGCACGCTCTTGCTTTCTAGAGTCACTAATACAGCAGGAAATCTGAGTGTGCCCAGAAAAAAAGAACGTTGTTTCCTACACATACGGACCATATGTCGTCCAAATCTGCTTCTGAAACTGATACAAAGCACTGGTCCTCTAACACCCAATGCTTATCAGGTAAGATCCAAAACGTGTGAGCTACATGACTGATGTAGTTCGTTTGAGCTGTAAAGTAACTGCCCTTACCTGAAACGAAGTCTTGCTTGGAGGAAGACTCAGAGCCTGGGATTTAACTCCATGTCTGAAGTGAAACACACAGCAGAGTTCTCATCCATTGATCACACCCTGCTTTAGAAAAAGAATCATGCTCTTGCTTTCTAGAGTCCCTAAGACAGCAGGAAAAGTGAGTGTGCTGAGACCAAAAGAACGGTGTTTCCTACACATAAGGACCATATCTAGTCGAACACTGCTTCTGAACCTGATACATAGCACTGGTCCTCTACATTCCAATGCTTGTCAGTTAAGGGGAGAAACGTGTGAAGTTTGTGAACGATATAGTTCGTTTGAGCTGAAAAGTGACTGCCTTACCTGAAACGAAATCTTGCTTGTAGGAAGACACAGAGCCCGGATTTAACTCCATTTCTGAAGGGAAACACACAGCATAGTTCTCATCCATGGATCACACTCTGCTTTAGAGTGAGAAGCACGCTCTTGCTTTCTAGAGTCTCTAATAAAGCAGGGAACCTGAGTGTGCTGAGAACAAAAGAACGGTGTTTCCGACACATACAGACCATATCTAGTTCAACTCTGCTTCTGAAACTGAAACAAACCACAGGTCCTCTAACATCCAATGCTTGTCAGGTAAGATCCAAAACATGTGAGCTTCGTGAACGATGTAGTTCGTTTGACCTGTAAAGTAACTGCACTTACCTGAAACGAAATCTTGCTTGTAGGAAGACACAGAGCCTGGGATTTAGCTCCATTTCTGAAGGGAAACACACAGCATAGTTCTCATCCATGGATCACACTCTGCTTTAGAGCGAGAAGCACGCTCTTGCTTTCTAGAGTCTCTAATACAGCAGGAATCCTGAGTGTGCTCAGAAGAAAAGAACGGTGTTTCCTACACATACAGACCATTTGTAGTCCAAATCTGCTTCTGAAACTGATACAAAGCACTGGTCCTCTAACATCCAATGCTTGTCAGTTAAGATGAGAAACGTGTGAGTTTCGTGAACGATGTACTTCCTTTGAGCTATAAAGAAACTGCCCTTACCTGAAAGGAAGTCTTGCGTGTAGGCAGACTCAGAGCCTGGGATTTCACTCCATTTCTGAAGTGAAACACACAGCAGAGTTCTCATCCATTGATCACACTCTGCTTTAGAGCAAGAAGCTCGCTCTTGTTTTCTAGAGTCTGTAATACAGCAGGCAATCCGAGTGTGCCCAGAACAAAAGAACGGGGTTTCCCTCACATACGGACCATATGTAGTCCAAATCTCCTTCTGAAACTGATACAAAACACTGGTCCTCTAAAATCCAATGCTTGTCAGTTAAGATGAGAAACGTGTGAGCTTTGTGAACGATGTAGTTCGTTTGAGCTGAAGAGTGACTGCCCTTACCTGAAACGAAGTCTTGCTTTTAGGAAGACACAGAGCCTGGGATTTAACTCCATTTCTGACAGGAAACACACAGCATGGTTCTCATCCATGGATCACACTCTGCTTAGAGATAGAAGCACCCTCTTGCTTTCTAGAGTCTCTAATACAGCAGGGAACCTGAGTGTGCTGAGAACAAAAGAATGGTCTTTCCTACAAATACGGACCATATCTAGTTCAACTCTACTTCTGAAACTGAAACAAACCACAGGTCCTCTAACATCCAATGCTTGTCAGGTAAGATCCAAAACGTGTGAGCATTGTGAACGAAGTAGTTCGTTTGACCTGTAAGTAACTGCACTTACCTGAAACAAAGTCTTGCTCGTAGGAAGACTCAGAGACTGGTATTTAACTCCATTTCTGAAGTGAACACACAGCAGAGTTCTCATCCATTGATCACACTCTGCTTTAGAGCAAGAAGCACGCACTTGCTTTCTAGAGGCTCTAAGACAGCATGAAACGTGAGTGTGCTGAGAACAAAAGAACGATGTTGCCTACACATACAGACCATTTGTAGTCCAAATCAGCTTCTGAAACTGATACAAAGCACTGGTCCTCTAACATCCAATGCTTGTCAGTTAAGATGAGAAACGTGTGAATTTCATGAACGATGTAGTTCGTTTGAGCTATAAAGAAACTGCCCTTACCTGAAAGGAATTCTGCTTATAGGAAGACTCAGAGCCTGGGATTTAACTCCATTTCTGAAGGGAAACACACAGCATAGTTCTCATCCATGGATCACACTCTGCTTTAGAGCGAGAAGCACGCTCTTGCTTTCTAGAGTCACTAATACAGCAGGAAATCTGAGTGTGCCCAGAACAAAAGAACGTTGTTTCCTACACATACGGACCATATGTCGTCCAAATCTGCTTCTGAAACTGATACAAAGCACTGGTCCTCTAACATCCAATGCTTATCAGGTAAGATCCAAAACGTGTGAGCTACATGACTGATGTAGTTCGTTTGAGCTGTAAAGTAACTGCCCTTACCTGAAACGAAGTCTTGCTTGGAGGAAGACTCAGAGCCTGGGATTTAACTCCATGTCTGAAGTGAAACACACAGCAGAGTTCTCATCCATTGATCACACCCTGCTTTAGAAAAAGAATCATGCTCTTGCTTTCTAGAGTCCCTAAGACAGCAGGAAAAGTGAGTGTGCTGAGACCAAAGGAACGGTGTTTCCTACACATAAGGACCATATCTAGTCGAACACTGCTTGTGAACCTGATACATAGCACTGGTCCTCTACATTCCAATGCTTGTCAGTTAAGGGGAGAAACGTGTGAAGTTTGTGAACGATATAGTTCGATTGAGCTGAAAAGTGACTGCCTTACCTGAAACGAAATCTTGCTTGTAGGAAGACACAGAGCCCGGATTTAACTCCATTTCTGAAGGGAAACACACAGCATAGTTCTCATCCATGGATCACACTCTGCTTTAGAGCGAGAAGCACGCTCTTGCTTTCTAGAGTCTCTAATAAAGCAGGGAACCTGAGTGTGCTGAGAACAAAAGAACGGTGTTTCCGACACATACAGACCATATCTAGTTCAACTCTGCTTCTGAAACTGAAACAAACCACAGGTCCTCTAACATCCAATGCTTGTCAGGTAAGATCCAAAACATGTGAGCTTCGTGAACGATGTAGTTCGTTTGACCTGTAAAGTAACTGCACTTACCTGAAACGAAATCTTGCTTGTAGGAAGACACAGAGCCTGGGATTTAGCTCCATTTCTGAAGGGAAACACACAGCATAGTTCTCATCCATGGATCACACTCTGCTTTAGAGCGAGAAGCACGCTCTTGCTTTCTAGAGTCTCTAATACAGCAGGAATCCTGAGTGTGCTCAGAACAAAAGAACGGTGTTTCCTACACATACAGACCATTTGTAGTCCAAATCTGCTTCTGAAACTGATACAAAGCACTGGTCCTCTAACATCCAATGCTTGTCAGTTAAGATGAGAAACGTGTGAGTTTCGTGAACGATGTACTTCCTTTGAGCTATAAAGAAACTGCCCTTACCTGAAAGGAAGTCTTGCGTGTAGGCAGACTCAGAGCCTGGGATTTCACTCCATTTCTGAAGTGAAACACACAGCAGAGTTCTCATCCATTGATCACACTCTGCTTTAGAGCAAGAAGCTCGCTCTTGCTTTCTAGAGTCTGTAATACAGCAGGCAATCTGAGTGTGCCCAGAACAAAAGAACGGGGTTTCCCTCACATACGGACCATATGTAGTCCAAATCTCCTTCTGAAACTGATACAAAGCACTGGTCCTCTAAAATCCAATGCTTGTCAGTTAAGATGAGAAACGTGTGAGCTTTGTGAACGATGTAGTTCGTTTGAGCTGAAGAGTGACTGCCCTTACCTGAAACGAAGTCTTGCTTTTAGGAAGACACAGAGCCTGGGATTTAACTCCATTTCTGACAGGAAACACACAGCATGGTTCTCATCCATGGATCACACTCTGCTTAGAGCTAGAAGCACCCTCTTGCTTTCTAGAGTCTCTAATACAGCAGGGAACCTGAGTGTGCTGAGAACAAAAGAATGGTCTTTCCTACAAATACGGACCATATCTAATTCAACTCTACTTCTGAAACTGAAACAAACCACAGGTCCTCTAACATCCAATGCTTGTCAGGTAAGATCCAAAACGTGTGAGCATTGTGAACGATGTAGTTCGTTTGACCTGTAAGTAACTGCACTTACCTGAAACAAAGTCTTGCTCGTAGGAAGACTCAGAGACTGGTATTTAACTCCATTTCTGAAGTGAACACACAGCAGAGTTCTCATCCATTGATCACACTCTGCTTTAGAGCAAGAAGCACGCACTTGCTTTCTAGAGGCTCTAAGACAGCATGAAACGTGAGTGTGCTGAGAACAAAAGAACGATGTTGCCTACACATACAGACCATTTGTAGTCCAAATCAGCTTCTGAAACTGATACAAAGCACTGGTCCTCTAACATCCAATGCTTGTCAGTTAAGATGAGAAACGTGTGAATTTCATGAACGATGTAGTTCGTTTGAGCTATAAAGAAACTGCCCTTACCTGAAAGGAATTCTGCTTATAGGAAGACTCAGAGCCTGGGATTTAACTCCATTTCTGAAGGGAAACACACAGCATAGTTCTCATCCATGGATCACACTCTGCTTTAGAGCGAGAAGCACGCTCTTGCTTTCTAGAGTCACTAATACAGCAGGAAATCTGAGTGTGCCCAGAACAAAAGAACGTTGTTTCCTACACATACGGACCATATGTCGTCCAAATCTGCTTCTGAAACTGATACAAAGCACTGGTCCTCTAACATCCAATGCTTATCAGGTAAGATCCAAAACGTGTGAGCTACATGACTGATGTAGTTCGTTTGAGCTGTAAAGTAACTGCCCTTACCTGAAACGAAGTCTTGCTTGGAGGAAGACTCAGAGCCTGGGATTTAACTCCATGTTTGAAGTGAAACACACAGCAGAGTTCTCATCCATTGATCACACCCTGCTTTAGAAAAAGAATCATGCTCTTGCTTTCTAGAGTCCCTAAGACAGCAGGAAAAGTGAGTGTGCTGAGACCAAAAGAACGGTGTTTCCTACACATAAGGACCATATCTAGTCGAACACTGCTTCTGAACCTGATACATAGCACTGGTCCTCTACATTCCAATGCTTGTCAGTTAAGGGGAGAAACGTGTGAAGTTTGTGAACGATATAGTTCGTTTGAGCTGAAAAGTGACTGCCTTACCTGAAACGAAATCTTGCTTGTAGGAAGACACAGAGCCCGGATTTAACTCCATTTCTGAAGGGAAACACACAGCATAGTTCTCATCCATGGATCACACTCTGCTTTAGAGCGAGAAGCACGCTCTTGCTTTCTAGAGTCTCTAATAAAGCAGGGAACCTGAGTGTGCTGAGAACAAAAGAACGGTGTTTCCGACACATACAGACCATATCTAGTTCAACTCTGCTTCTGAAACTGAAACAAACCACAGGTCCTCTAACATCCAATGCTTGTCAGGTAAGATCCAAAACATGTGAGCTTCGTGAACGATGTAGTTCGTTTGACCTGTAAAGTAACTGCACTTACCTGAAACGAAATCTTGCTTGTAGGAAGACACAGAGCCTGGGATTTAGCTCCATTTCTGAAGGGAAACACACAGCATAGTTCTCATCCATGGATCACACTCTGCTTTAGAGCGAGAAGCACGCTCTTGCTTTCTAGAGTCTCTAATACAGCAGGAATCCTGAGTGTGCTGAGAACAAAAGAACGATGTTGCCTACACATACAGACCATTTGTAGTCCAAATCAGCTTCTGAAACTGATACAAAGCACTGGTCCTCTAACATCCAATGCTTGTCAGTTAAGATGAGAAACGTGTGAATTTCATGAACGATGTAGTTCGTTTGAGCTATAAAGAAACTGCCCTTACCTGAAAGGAATTCTGCTTATAGGAAGACTCAGAGCCTGGGATTTAACTCCATTTCTGAAGGGAAACACACAGCATAGTTCTCATCCATGGATCACACTCTGCTTTAGAGCGAGAAGCACGCTCTTGCTTTCTAGAGTCACTAATACAGCAGGAAATCTGAGTGTGCCCAGAACAAAAGAACGTTGTTTCCTACACATACGGACCATATGTCGTCCAAATCTGCTTCTGAAACTGATACAAAGCACTGGTCCTCTAACACCCAATGCTTATCAGGTAAGATCCAAAACGTGTGAGCTACATGACTGATGTAGTTCGTTTGAGCTGTAAAGTAACTGCCCTTACCTGAAACGAAGTCTTGCTTGGAGGAAGACTCAGAGCCTGGGATTTAACTCCATGTCTGAAGTGAAACACACAGCAGAGTTCTCATCCATTGATCACACCCTGCTTTAGAAAAAGAATCATGCTCTTGCTTTCTAGAGTCCCTAAGACAGCAGGAAAAGTGAGTGTGCTGAGACCAAAAGAACGGTGTTTCCTACACATAAGGACCATATCTAGTCGAACACTGCTTCTGAACCTGATACATAGCACTGGTCCTCTACATTCCAATGCTTGTCAGTTAAGGGGAGAAACGTGTGAAGTTTGTGAACGATATAGTTCGTTTGAGCTGAAAAGTGACTGCCTTACCTGAAACGAAATCTTGCTTGTAGGAAGACACAGAGCCCGGATTTAACTCCATTTCTGAAGGGAAACACACAGCATAGTTCTCATCCATGGATCACACTCTGCTTTAGAGCGAGAAGCACGCTCTTGCTTTCTAGAGTCTCTAATAAAGCAGGGAACCTGAGTGTGCTGAGAACAAAAGAACGGTGTTTCCGACACATACAGACCATATCTAGTTCAACTCTGCTTCTGAAACTGAAACAAACCACAGGTCCTCTAACATCCAATGCTTGTCAGGTAAGATCCAAAACATGTGAGCTTCGTGAACGATGTAGTTCGTTTGACCTGTAAAGTAACTGCACTTACCTGAAACGAAATCTTGCTTGTAGGAAGACACAGAGCCTGGGATTTAGCTCCATTTCTGAAGGGAAACACACAGCATAGTTCTCATCCATGGATCACACTCTGCTTTAGAGCGAGAAGCACGCTCTTGCTTTCTAGAGTCTCTAATACAGCAGGAATCCTGAGTGTGCTCAGAACAAAAGAACGGTGTTTCCTACACATACAGACCATTTGTAGTCCAAATCTGCTTCTGAAACTGATACAAAGCACTGGTCCTCTAACATCCAATGCTTGTCAGTTAAGATGAGAAACGTGTGAGTTTCGTGAACGATGTACTTCCTTTGAGCTATAAAGAAACTGCCCTTACCTGAAAGGAAGTCTTGCGTGTAGGCAGACTCAGAGCCTGGGATTTCACTCCATTTCTGAAGTGAAACACACAGCAGAGTTCTCATCCATTGATCACACTCTGCTTTAGAGCAAGAAGCTCGCTCTTGCTTTCTAGAGTCTGTAATACAGCAGGCAATCCGAGTGTGCCCAGAACAAAAGAACGGGGTTTCCCTCACATACGGACCATATGTAGTCCAAATCTCCTTCTGAAACTGATACAAAGCACTGGTCCTCTAAAATCCAATGCTTGTCAGTTAAGATGAGAAACGTGTGAGCTTTGTGAACGATGTAGTTCGTTTGAGCTGAAGAGTGACTGCCCTTACCTGAAACGAAGTCTTGCTTTTAGGAAGACACAGAGCCTGGGATTTAACTCCATTTCTGACAGGAAACACACAGCATGGTTCTCATCCATGGATCACACTCTGCTTAGAGCGAGAAGCACCCTCTTGCTTTCTAGAGTCTCTAATACAGCAGGGAACCTGAGTGTGCTGAGAACATAAGAATGGTCTTTCCTACAAATACGGACCATATCTAGTTCAACTCTACTTCTGAAACTGAAACAAACCACAGGTCCTCTAACATCCAATGCTTGTCAGGTAAGATCCAAAACGTGTGAGCATTGTGAACGATGTAGTTCGTTTGACCTGTAAGTAACTGCACTTACCTGAAACAAAGTCTTGCTTGTAGGAAGACTCAGAGACTGGGATTTAACTCCATTTCTGAAGTGAACACACAGCAGAGTTCTCATCCATTGATCACACTCTGCTTTAGAGCAAGAAGCACGCACTTGCTTTCTAGAGGCTCTAAGACAGCATGAAACGTGAGTGTGCTGAGAACAAAAGAACGATGTTGCCTACACATACAGACCATTTGTAGTCCAAATCAGCTTCTGAAACTGATACAAAGCACTGGTCCTCTAACATCCAATGCTTGTCAGTTAAGATGAGAAACGTGTGAATTTCATGAACGATGTAGTTCGTTTGAGCTATAAAGAAACTGCCCTTACCTGAAAGGAATTCTGCTTATAGGAAGACTCAGAGCCTGGGATTTAACTCCATTTCTGAAGGGAAACACACAGCATAGTTCTCATCCATGGATCACACTCTGCTTTAGAGCGAGAAGCACGCTCTTGCTTTCTAGAGTCACTAATACAGCAGGAAATCTGAGTGTGCCCAGAACAAAAGAACGTTGTTTCCTACACATACGGACCATATGTCGTCCAAATCTGCTTCTGAAACTGATACAAAGCACTGGTCCTCTAACATCCAATGCTTATCAGGTAAGATCCAAAACGTGTGAGCTACATGACTGATGTAGTTCGTTTGAGCTGTAAAGTAACTGCCCTTACCTGAAACGAAGTCTTGCTTGGAGGAAGACTCAGAGCCTGGGATTTAACTCCATGTCTGAAGTGAAACACACAGCAGAGTTCTCATCCATTGATCACACCCTGCTTTAGAAAAAGAATCATGCTCTTGCTTTCTAGAGTCCCTAAGACAGCAGGAAAAGTGAGTGTGCTGAGACCAAAAGAACGGTGTTTCCTACACATAAGGACCATATCTAGTCGAACACTGCTTCTGAACCTGATACATAGCACTGGTCCTCTACATTCCAATGCTTGTCAGTTAAGGGGAGAAACGTGTGAAGTTTGTGAACGATATAGTTCGTTTGAGCTGAAAAGTGACTGCCTTACCTGAAACGAAATCTTGCTTGTAGGAAGACACAGAGCCCGGATTTAACTCCATTTCTGAAGGGAAACACACAGCATAGTTCTCATCCATGGATCACACTCTGCTTTAGAGCGAGAAGCACGCTCTTGCTTTCTAGAATCTCTAATAAAGCAGGGAACCTGAGTGTGCTGAGAACAAAAGAACGGTGTTTCCGACACATACAGACCATATCTAGTTCAACTCTGCTTCTGAAACTGAAACAAACCACAGGTCCTCTAACATCCAATGCTTGTCAGGTAAGATCCAAAACATGTGAGCTTCGTGAACGATGTAGTTCGTTTGACCTGTAAAGTAACTGCACTTACCTGAAACGAAATCTTGCTTGTAGGAAAACACAGAGCCTGGGATTTAGCTCCATTTCTGAAGGGAAACACACAGCATAGTTCTCATCCATGGATCACACTCTGCTTTAGAGCGAGAAGCACGCTCTTGCTTTCTAGAGTCACTAATACAGCAGGAAATCTGAGTGTGCCCAGAACAAAAGAACGTTGTTTCCTACACATACGGACCATATGTCGTCCAAATCTGCTTCTGAAACTGATACAAAGCACTGGTCCTCTAACATCCAATGCTTATCAGGTAAGATCCAAAACGTGTGAGCTACATGACTGATGTAGTTCGTTTGAGCTGTAAAGTAACTGCCCTTACCTGAAACGAAGTCTTGCTTGGAGGAAGACTCAGAGCCTGGGATTTAACTCCATGTCTGAAGTGAAACACACAGCAGAGTTCTCATCCATTGATCACACCCTGCTTTAGAAAAAGAATCATGCTCTTGCTTTCTAGAGTCCCTAAGACAGCAGGAAAAGTGAGTGTGCTGAGACCAAAAGAACGGTGTTTCCTACACATAAGGACCATATCTAGTCGAACACTGCTTCTGAACCTGATACATAGCACTGGTCCTCTACATTCCAATGCTTGTCAGTTAAGGGGAGAAACGTGTGAAGTTTGTGAACGATATAGTTCGTTTGAGCTGAAAAGTGACTGCCTTACCTGAAACGAAATCTTGCTTGTAGGAAGACACAGAGCCCGGATTTAACTCCATTTCTGAAGGGA
Organism: Onychomys leucogaster; assembly: GCA_949786385.1. NCBI lineage: Eukaryota > Metazoa > Chordata > Mammalia > Rodentia > Cricetidae > Onychomys > Onychomys leucogaster. The sequence goes on from CATKUP010000069.1 coordinate 2,359,276, forward strand.
AACACACAGCATAGTTCTCATCCATGGATCACACTCTGCTTTAGAGCGAGAAGCACGCTCTTGCTTTCTAGAGTCTCTAATAAAGCAGGGAACCTGAGTGTGCTGAGAACAAAAGAACGGTGTTTCCGACACATACAGACCATATCTAGTTCAACTCTGCTTCTGAAACTGAAACAAACCACAGGTCCTCTAACATCCAATGCTTGTCAGGTAAGATCCAAAACATGTGAGCTTCGTGAACGATGTAGTTCGTTTGACCTGTAAAGTAACTGCACTTACCTGAAACGAAATCTTGCTTGTAGGAAAACACAGAGCCTGGGATTTAGCTCCATTTCTGAAGGGAAACACACAGCATAGTTCTCATCCATGGATCACACTCTGCTTTAGAGCGAGAAGCACGCTCTTGCTTTCTAGAGTCTCTAATACAGCAGGAATCCTGAGTGTGCTCAGAACAAAAGAACGGTGTTTCCTACACATACAGACCATTTGTAGTCCAAATCTGCTTCTGAAACTGATACAAAGCACTGGTCCTCTAACATCCAATGCTTGTCAGTTAAGATGAGAAACGTGTGAGTTTCGTGAACGATGTACTTCCTTTGAGCTATAAAGAAACTGCCCTTACCTGAAAGGAAGTCTTGCGTGTAGGCAGACTCAGAGCCTGGGATTTCACTCCATTTCTGAAGTGAAACACACAGCAGAGTTCTCATCCATTGATCACACTCTGCTTTAGAGCAAGAAGCTCGCTCTTGCTTTCTAGAGTCTGTAATACAGCAGGCAATCTGAGTGTGCCCAGAACAAAAGAACGGGGTTTCCCTCACATACGGACCATATGTAGTCCAAATCTCCTTCTGAAACTGATACAAAGCACTGGTCCTCTAAAATCCAATGCTTGTCAGTTAAGATGAGAAACGTGTGAGCTTTGTGAACGATGTAGTTCGTTTGAGCTGAAGAGTGACTGCCCTTACCTGAAACGAAGTCTTGCTTTTAGGAAGACACAGAGCCTGGGATTTAACTCCATTTCTGACAGGAAACACACAGCATGGTTCTCATCCATGGATCACACTCTGCTTAGAGCTAGAAGCACCCTCTTGCTTTCTAGAGTCTCTAATACAGCAGGGAACCTGAGTGTGCTGAGAACAAAAGAATGGTCTTTCCTACAAATACGGACCATATCTAGTTCAACTCTACTTCTGAAACTGAAACAAACCACAGGTCCTCTAACATCCAATGCTTGTCAGGTAAGATCCAAAACGTGTGAGCATTGTGAACGATGTAGTTCGTTTGACCTGTAAGTAACTGCACTTACCTGAAACAAAGTCTTGCTCGTAGGAAGACTCAGAGACTGGTATTTAACTCCATTTCTGAAGTGAACACACAGCAGAGTTCTCATCCATTGATCACACTCTGCTTTAGAGCAAGAAGCACGCACTTGCTTTCTAGAGGCTCTAAGACAGCATGAAACGTGAGTGTGCTGAGAACAAAAGAACGATGTTGCCTACACATACAGACCATTTGTAGTCCAAATCAGCTTCTGAAACTGATACAAAGCACTGGTCCTCTAACATCCAATGCTTGTCAGTTAAGATGAGAAACGTGTGAATTTCATGAACGATGTAGTTCGTTTGAGCTATAAAGAAACTGCCCTTACCTGAAAGGAATTCTGCTTATAGGAAGACTCAGAGCCTGGGATTTAACTCCATTTCTGAAGGGAAACACACAGCATAGTTCTCATCCATGGATCACACTCTGCTTTAGAGCGAGAAGCACGCTCTTGCTTTCTAGAGTCACTAATACAGCAGGAAATCTGAGTGTGCCCAGAACAAAAGAACGTTGTTTCCTACACATACGGACCATATGTCGTCCAAATCTGCTTCTGAAACTGATACAAAGCACTGGTCCTCTAACACCCAATGCTTATCAGGTAAGATCCAAAACGTGTGAGCTACATGACTGATGTAGTTCGTTTGAGCTGTAAAGTAACTGCCCTTACCTGAAACGAAGTCTTGCTTGGAGGAAGACTCAGAGCCTGGGATTTAACTCCATGTTTGAAGTGAAACACACAGCAGAGTTCTCATCCATTGATCACACCCTGCTTTAGAAAAAGAATCATGCTCTTGCTTTCTAGAGTCCCTAAGACAGCAGGAAAAGTGAGTGTGCTGAGACCAAAAGAACGGTGTTTCCTACACATAAGGACCATATCTAGTCGAACACTGCTTCTGAACCTGATACATAGCACTGGTCCTCTACATTCCAATGCTTGTCAGTTAAGGGGAGAAACGTGTGAAGTTTGTGAACGATATAGTTCTTTTGAGCTGAAAAGTGACTGCCTTACCTGAAACGAAATCTTGCTTGTAGGAAGACACAGAGCCCGGATTTAACTCCATTTCTGAAGGGAAACACACAGCATAGTTCTCATCCATGGATCACACTCTGCTTTAGAGCGAGAAGCACGCTCTTGCTTTCTAGAGTCTCTAATAAAGCAGGGAACCTGAGTGTGCTGAGAACAAAAGAACGGTGTTTCCGACACATACAGACCATATCTAGTTCAACTCTGCTTCTGAAACTGAAACAAACCACAGGTCCTCTAACATCCAATGCTTGTCAGGTAAGATCCAAAACATGTGAGCTTCGTGAACGATGTAGTTCGTTTGACCTGTAAAGTAACTGCACTTACCTGAAACGAAATCTTGCTTGTAGGAAGACACAGAGCCTGGGATTTAGCTCCATTTCTGAAGGGAAACACACAGCATAGTTCTCATCCATGGATCACAGTCTGCTTTAGAGCGAGAAGCACGCTCTTGCTTTCTAGAGTCTCTAATACAGCAGGAATCCTGAGTGTGCTCAGAAAAAAAGAACGGTGTTTCCTACACATACAGACCATTTGTAGTCCAAATCTGCTTCTGAAACTGATACAAAGCACTGGTCCTCTAACATCCAATGCTTGTCAGTTAAGATGAGAAACGTGTGAGTTTCGTGAACGATGTACTTCCTTTGAGCTATAAAGAAACTGCCCTTACCTGAAAGGAAGTCTTGCGAGTAGGCAGACTCAGAGCCTGGGATTTCACTCCATTTCTGAAGTGAAACACACAGCAGAGTTCTCATCCATTGATCACACTCTGCTTTAGAGCAAGAAGTTTGCTCTTGCTTTCTAGAGTCTGTAATACAGCAGGCAATCCGAGTGTGCCCATAACAAAAGAACGGGGTTTCCCTCACATACGGACCATATGTAGTCCAAATCTCCTTCTGAAACTGATACAAAGCACTGGTCCTCTAACATCCAATGCTTGTCAGTTAAGATGAGAAACGTGTGAGCTTTGTGAACGATGTAGTTCGTTTGAGCTGAAGAGTGACTGCCCTTACCTGAAACGAAGTCTTGCTTTTAGGAAGACACAGAGCCTGGGATTTAACTCCATTTCTGACAGGAAACACACAGCATGGTTCTCATCCATGGATCACACTCTGCTTAGAGCGAGAAGCACCCTCTTGCTTTCTAGAGTCTCTAATACAGCAGGGAACCTGAGTGTGCTGAGAACAAAAGAATGGTCTTTCCTACAAATACGGACCATATCTAGTTCAACTCTACTTCTGAAACTGAAACAAACCACAGGTCCTCTAACATCCAATGCTTGTCAGGTAAGATCCAAAACGTGTGAGCATTGTGAACGATGTAGTTCGTTTGACCTGTAAGTAACTGCACTTACCTGAAACAAAGTCTTGCTCGTAGGAAGACTCAGAGACTGGGATTTAACTCCATTTCTGAAGTGAACTCACAGCAGAGTTCTCATCCATTGATCACACTCTGCTTTAGAGCAAGAAGCACGCACTTGCTTTCTAGAGGCTCTAAGACAGCATGAAACGTGAGTGTGCTGAGAACAAAAGAACGATGTTGCCTACACATACAGACCATTTGTAGTCCAAATCAGCTTCTGAAACTGATACAAAGCACTGGTCCTCTAACATCCAATGCTTGTCAGTTAAGATGAGAAACGTGTGAATTTCATGAATGATGTAGTTCGTTTGAGCTATAAAGAAACTGCCCTTACCTGAAAGGAATTCTGCTTATAGGAAGACTCAGAGCCTGGGATTTAACTCCATTTCTGAAGGGAAACACACAGCATAGTTCTCATCCATGGATCACACTCTGCTTTAGAGCGAGAAGCACGCTCTTGCTTTCTAGAGTCACTAATACAGCAGGAAATCTGAGTGTGCCCAGAACAAAAGAACGTTGTTTCCTACACATACGGACCATATGTCGTCCTAATCTGCTTCTGAAACTGATACAAAGCACTGGTCCTCTAACACCCAATGCTTATCAGGTAAGATCCAAAACGTGTGAGCTACATGACTGATGTAGTTCGTTTGAGCTGTAAAGTAACTGCCCTTACCTGAAACGAAGTCTTGCTTGGAGGAAGACTCAGAGCCTGGGATTTAACTCCATGTCTGAAGTGAAACACACAGCAGAGTTCTCATCCATTGATCACACCCTGCTTTAGAAAAATAATCATGCTCTTGCTTTCTAGAGTCCCTAAGACAGCAGGAAAAGTGAGTGTGCTGAAACCAAAAGAACGGTGTTTCCTACACATAAGGACCATATCTAGTCGAACACTGCTTCTGAACCTGATACATAGCACTGGTCCTCTACATTCCAATGCTTGTCAGTTAAGGGGAGAAACGTGTGAAGTTTGTGAACGATATAGTTCGTTTGAGCTGAAAAGTGACTGCCTTACCTGAAACGAAATCTTGCTTGTAGGAAGACATAGAGCCCGGATTTAACTCCATTTCTGAAGGGAAACACACAGCATAGTTCTCATCCATGGATCACACTCTGCTTTAGAGCGAGAAGCACGCTCTTGCTTTCTAGAGTCTCTAATAAAGCAGGGAACCTGAGTGTGCTGAGAACAAAAGAACGGTGTTTCCGACACATACAGACCATATCTAGTTCAACTCTGCTTCTGAAACTGAAACAAACCACAGGTCCTCTAACATCCAATGCTTGTCAGGTAAGATCCAAAACATGTGAGCTTCGTGAACGATGTAGTTCGTTTGACCTGTAAAGTAACTGCACTTACCTGAAACGAAATCTTGCTTGTAGGAAGACACAGAGCCTGGGATTTAGCTCCATTTCTGAAGGGAAACACACAGCATAGTTCTCATCCATGGATCACACTCTGCTTTAGAGCGAGAAGCACGCTCTTGCTTTCTAGAGTCTCTAATACAGCAGGAATCCTGAGTGTGCTCAGAACAAAAGAACGGTGTTTCCTACACATACAGACCATTTGTAGTCCAAATCTGCTTCTGAAACTGATACAAAGCACTGGTCCTCTAACATCCAATGCTTGTCAGTTAAGATGAGAAACGTGTGAGTTTCGTGAACGATGTACTTCCTTTGAGCTATAAAGAAACTGCCCTTACCTGAAAGGAAGTCTTGCGTGTAGGCAGACTCAGAGCCTGGGATTTCACTCCATTTCTGAAGTGAAACACACAGCAGAGTTCTCATCCATGGATCACACCCTGCTTTAGAAAAAGAATCATGCTCTTGCTTTCTAGAGTCCCTAAGACAGCAGGAAAAGTGAGTGTGCTGAGACCAAAAGAACGGTGTTTCCTACACATAAGGACCATATCTAGTCGAACACTGCTTCTGAACCTGATACATAGCACTGGTCCTCTACATTCCAATGCTTGTCAGTTAAGGTGAGAAACGTGTGAAGTTCGTGAACGATGTAGTTCATTTGAGCTGAAAAGTGACTGCCCTTACCTGAAACGAAGTCTTGCTTGTAGGAAGACACAGAGCCTGGGATTTAACTCCATTTCTGAAGGTAAACACACAGCAGAGTTCTCATCCATGGATCACACTCTGCGTTAGAGTGAGAAGCACACTCTTGCTTTCTAGAGTCCCTAAAACAGCAGGAAATCTGAGTGTTCCCAGAATGAAAGAACGGATTTTCCTACAAATAAGGACCATATGTAGTCCAAATCTGCTTCTGAAAGTGATACGAAGCACTGGTCCTCTAACATCCAATCCTTGTCAGTTAAGATGAGAAACGTGTGACCTTCGTGAACGATGTAGTTCCTTTGAGCAGAAAAGTAACTGCCCTTACCTGAAATGAAGTCTTGCTTGTAGGAAGACTCAGAGCCTGGGATTTAACTCCATTTCTGAAGTGAAACACACAGCAGAGTTCTCATCCATTGATCACACTCTGCTTTAGAGCAAGAAGCACGCTCTTGCTTTCCAGAGGCTCTAAGACAGCATGAAACGTGAGTGTGCTGAGAACAAAAGAACGATGTTGCCTAAACATAGGGACAATATGTAGTCCAAATCTGCTTCTGAAACTGATACAAAGCACTGGTCCTCTGACTTCCAATGCTTGTCAGTTAAGATGAGAAACATGTGAGTTTTGTGAACGATGTAGTTCCTTTGAGCTATAAAGTAACTGCCCTTACCTGAAAGGAATTCTGCTTGTAGGAAGACTCAGAGGCTGTGATTTAACTCCATTTCTGAAGGGAAACACACAACAGAGTTCTCATCCATTGATCACACTCTGCTTTATAGCAAGAAGCTCGCTCATGTTTTCTAGATTCTCTAATACAGCAGGAAATCTGAGTGTGCCCAGAACAATGAATGGTGTTTCCTGCATATACGGAACTTATGTCGTCCAAATCTGCTTATGAAACTGATACAAAGCACTCGTCCTCTAACATCCAATCCTTGTCAGTTAAGATGAGAATCGTGTGAGCTTCGTGAACTATGTAGTTCGTTTGAGCAGAAAAGTGACTGCCCTTACCTGAAATGAAGTCTTGCATATACTAAGACAAAGAGCCTGGGATTTAACTGCATTTCTGAAGTGAAGCACAAAGCAGTGTTCTCATCCATTGATCACACTCTGCTTTAGAACAGGAAGCACGCTCTTGCTTTCTAGATTCTCTAAGACAGCAGTTAACATGAGTGTGCTGAGAACCAAAGAACGATGTTTCCTACACATACGGACCATATCTAGTCCAACTCTGCTTCTGAAACTGACACAAAGCACTGTTCCTCTAACATCCAATGCTTGTCTGTTAAGATGAGAAACATGTGAGCTTCGTGAACGATGTAGTTCTTTTGAGCTGAAAAGTGACTGCCCTTACCTGAAACGAAGTCTTGCTTGTAGGTAGACACAGAGCCTGGGATTTAACTCCATTTCTGAAGGGATACACACAGCATAGTTCTCATCCATTGATCACACTCTGCTTTAGAGCAAGAAGCTCGCTCTTCCTTTCTAGAGTCTCTAATACAGCAGGCAATCTGAGTGTGCCCAGAACAAAAGAACGGAGTTTCCCACACATACGGACCATATGTAGTCCAAATCTGCTTCTGAAACTGATACAAAGCACTGGTCCTCTAACATCCAATGCTTCTCATTTAAGATGAGAAACGTGTGAGCTTTGTGAACGATGTAGTTCGTTTGAGCTGAAAAGTGACTGCCCTTACCTGAAACGAAGTCTTGCTTTTAGGAAGACACAGAGCCTGGGATTTAACTCCATTTCTGACAGGAAACACACAGCATGGTTCTCATCCATGGATCACACTCTGCTTAGAGCGAGAAGCACCCTCTTGCTTTCTAGAGTCTTTAATACAGCAGGGAACCTGAGTGTGTTGAGAACAAAAGAACGGTCTTTCCTACAAATACGGACCATATCTAGTTCAACTCTACTTCTGAAACTGAAACAAACCACAGGTCCTCTAACATCCAATGCTTGTCAGGTAAGATCCAAAACGTGTGAGCATTGTGAACGATGTAGTTCGTTTGACCTGTAAGTAACTGCACTTACCTGAAAGGAAGTCTTGCGTGTAGGCAGACTCAGAGCCTGGGATTTCACTCCATTTCTGAAGTGAAACACATAGCAGAGTTCTCATCCATTGATCACACTCTGCTTTAGAGCAAGAAGCTCGCTCTCGCTTTCTAGAGTCTGTAATACAGCAGGCAATCCGAGTGTGCCCAGAACAAAAGAACGGGGTTTCCCTCACATATGGACCATATGTAGTCCAAATCTCCTTCTGAAACTGATACAAAGCACTGGTCCTCTAACATCCAATGCTTGTCAGTTAAGATGAGAAACGTGTGAGCTTTGTGAACGATGTAGTTCGTTTGAGCTGAAGAGTGACTGCCCTTACCTGAAACGAAGTCTTGCTTGTAGGAAGACACAGAGCCTGGGATTTAACTCCATTTATGAAGGGAAACACACAGCATGGTTATCATCCATTGATCACACTCTGCTTTAGAGCAAGAAGCACGCACTTGCTTTTTAGACTCTGTAAGACAGCAGGAAACGTGAGTGTGCTGAGAACAAAAGAGCGGTGTTTCCTACACATACGGACCATATCTAGTCCAACTCTACTTCTGAAACTGATACAAAGCAATGGTCTTCTAACATCCAATGCTTGTCAGTTAGGATGAGAAACGTGTGAGCTTCGTGAATGATGTAGTTCGTTTGAGCTGAAAAGTGACTGCCCTTACCTGAAACGAAGTCTCGCTTGTAAGAAGACACAGAGCCTGGGATTTAGCTCCATTTCTGAATGGAAACACACAGCATAGTTCTCATCCATGGATCACACTCTGCTTTAGAGCGAGAAGCACGATCTTGCTTTCTAGTGTCTCTAATACAGAAGGGAACCTGAGTGTGCTGAGAACAAAAGAACAGTGTCAACTACACATAGGGACCATATCTAGTTCAACTCTGCTTCTGAAACTGTAACAAACCACAGGTCCTCTAACATCCAATGCTTGTCTGATAAGATGAGAAACGTGTGAGGTTCAAGAACGATGTGGTTCGTTTGAGCTGAGAAGTGCCTGGCCTTACCTGAAACGAAGTCTTGCTTTTAGTAAGACACAAAGGCTGGGATTTAACTCCATTTCTGAAGGGAAACACACAGCATAGTTCTCATCCATGGATCACACACTGCTTTAGAGCAAGAAGCACAGTCCTGCTTTCTAGATTCCCTAATAGAGCAGGAAATCTGAGTGTTCCCAGAATGAAAGAACGGTTTTTCGTACACATAAGGACCGTATGTCGTCCAAATCTGCTGCTGAAACTGATACAAAGCACTGGTCCTCTCACATCCAATGCTTGTCAAGTAAGATTCGAAACATGTGAGCTTTGTGAACGATGTAGTTCGTTTGACCTGTAAAGTAACTGCACTTACCTGAAAAGAAGTCTTGCTTGTAGGAAGACACAGAGCCTGGGATTTAATTCCATTTCTGAAGTGAAACACACAGCAGTGTTCTCATCCATTGATCACACTCTGCTTTAGAACAAGAAGCACGCTCTTGCTTTCTAGAGTCTCTAAGACAGTAGGAAACATGAGTGTGCTGAGAACCAAAGAACGATGTTTCCTACACATACGGACCGTATCTAGTCCAACTCTGCTTCTAAAACTGACACAAAGCACTGGTCCTCTAACATCCAATGCTTGTCTGTTAAGATGAGAAACATGTTAGCTTCGTGAACGATGTAGTTCGTTTGAGGTGAAAAGTGACTGCCCTTACCTGAAACGAAGTCTTGCTTGTAGGAAGACACAGATCCTGGGATTTAACTCCATTTCTGAAGGGAAACACACAGCAGAGTTCTCATCCATGGATCACCCTCTGCTTTAGAGCGAGAAGCACACTCTTGCTTTCTAGAGTCCCTAAAACAACAGGAAATCTGAGTGTTCCGAGAATGAAAGAACGCTTTTTCGTACACATAAGGACCATATGTAGTCCAAATCTGCTTCTGAAAGTGATAAAAAGCACTGGTCCTCTAACATCCAATGCTTGTCAGTTAAGATGAGAAACGTGTGAACTTCGTGAACGATGTACTTCGTTTGAGCAGAAAAGTAACTGCCCTTACCTGAAATGAAGTCTTGCTTGTAGGAAGACTCAGAGCCTGGGATTTAACTCCATTTCTGAAGTGAAACACACAGCAGAGTTCTCATGCATTGATCACACTCTGCTTTACAGCAAGAAGCACGCTCTTGCTTTCTAAAGGCTCTAAGACAGCATGAAACGTGAGTGTGCTGAGAACAAAAGAACGATGTTGCCTAAACATAGGGACAATATGTAGTCCAAATCTGCTTCTTAAACTGATACAAAGCACTGGTCCTCTAACATCCAATGCTTGTCAGTTAAGATGAGAAACATGTGAGTTTCGTGAATGATGTAATTCCTTTGAGCTATAAAGAAACTGCCCTTACCTGAAACGAAGTCTTACTTGTAGGAAGATTCAGAGCCTGGGATTTAACTACATTTCTGAAGTGAAACACACAGCAGAGTTCTCATCCATAGATCACACTCTGCTTTAGAATAAGAAGCACGCTCTTGCTTTCTAGATGCTCTAAGACAGCAGGAAACGTGAGTGTGCTGAGAACAAAAGAACAATGTTGCCTACACATACAGACCATATGTAGTCCAAATCTGCTTCTGAAACTGATACAAAGCACTGGTCCTCTAACACACAATGCTTGACAGTTAAGATTTGAAACGTGTGAATCTCATGAACGACGTAGTTCGTTAGAGTTATAAAGAAAATGCCCTTACCTGAAAGGAATTCTGCTTGTAGGAAGACTCAGATACTGTGATTTAACTCCATTTTTGAAGGGAAACACACAACAGAGTTCTCATCCATTGATCACACTCTGTTTTAGAGCAAGAAGCTCGCTATTGCTTTCTAGATTCTCTAATACAGCAGGCAATCTGAGTGTGCCCAGAACAAAAGAACGGTGTTTCCCACACATACGGACCATATGTAGTCCAAATCTGCTTCTGAAACTGATACAAAGCACTGGTCCTCTAACATCCAATGCTTGTCAGTTAAGATGAGAAACGTGTGAGCTTCGTGAACGATGTAGTTTTTTTGAGCAGAAAAGTGACTGCCCTTACCTGAAACGAAGTCTTGTTTGTGAAAGACACAGAGCCTGGGATTTAACTCCATTTCTGAAGGGAAACACACAGCAGTGTTCTCATCCATTGTTCACACTCTGCTTTAGAACAAGAAGCATGCTCTTGCTTTCTAGAGTCTCTAAGACAGCAGGAAACGTGAGTGTGCTGAGAACACAAGAACGGTGTTTCCTACACATACGGACCGTATCTATTCCAAGTCTGCTTCTGAAACTGATACAAAGCTCTGGTCCTCTAACATCCAATCCTTGTCTGTTAAGATGAGAAACGTGTGAGCTTCGTGAACGATGTAGTTCATTTGAGCTGAAAAGTGACTGCCCTTACCTGAAACGAAGTCTTGCTTGTAGGAAGACACAGAGCCTGGGATTTAACTCCATTTCTGAAGGTAAACACACAGCAGAGTTCTCATCCATGGATCACACTCTGCGTTAGAGCGAGAAGCACACTCTTGCTTTCTAGAGTCCCTAAAACAGCAGGAAATCTGAGTGTTCCCAGAATGAAAGAACGGATTTTCCTACAAATAAGGACCATATGTAGTCCAAATCTGCTTCTGAAAGTGATACGAAGCACTGGTCCTCTAACATCCAATGCTTGTCAGTTAAGATGAGAAACGTGTGACCTTGGTGAACGATGTAGTTCCTTTGAGCAGAAAAGTAACTGCCCTTACCTGAAATGAAGTCTTGCTTGTAGGAAGACTCAGAGCCTGGGATTTAACTCCATTTCTGAAGTGAAACACACAGCAGAGTTCTCATCCATTGATCACACTCTGCTTTAGAGCAAGAAGCACGCTCTTGCTTTCCAGAGGCTCTAAGACAGCATGAAACGTGAGTGTGCTGAGAACAAAAGAACGATGTTGCATAAACATAGGGACAATATGTAGTCCAAATCTGCTTCTGAAACTGATACAAAGCACTGGTCCTCTGACATCCAATGCTTGTCAGTTAAGATGAGAAACATGTGAGTTTCGTGAACGATGTAGTTCCTTTGAGCTATAAAGTAACTGCCCTTACCTGAAAGGAATTCTGCTTGTAGGAAGACTCAGAGCCTGTGATTTAACTCCATTTCTTAAGGGAAACACACAACAGAGTTCTCATCCATTGATCACACTCTGCTTTATAGCAAGAAGCTCGCTCTTGTTTTCTAGATTCTCTAATACAGCAGGAAATCTGAGTGTGCCCAGAACAATGAATGGTGTTTCCTACATATACGGAACTTATGTCGTCCAAATCTGCTTCTGAAACTGATACAAAGCACTCGTCCTCTAACATCCAATCCTTGTCAGTTAAGATGAGAATCGTGTGAGCTTCGTGAACTATGTAGTTCGTTTGAGCAGAAAAGTGACTGCCCTTACCTGAAACGAAGTCTTGCATGTAGGAAGACTTGGAAACTGGGATTTAACAACATTTCTGAAGTGAATCACACAGAAGTGTACGCATCCATTGATCACACTCTGCTTTAGAACAAGAAGCACACTCTTACTTTCTAGAGTCTCTAAGACAGCAAGAAACATGAGTGTGCTGAGAACACAAGAACGTTGTTTCCTACACATACGGACCGTATCTAGTCCAACTCTGCTTCTGAAATTGACACAAAGCACTGGTCCTCTAACATCCAATCCTTGTCTGTTAAGATGAGAAACGTGTGAGCTTCGTGAACGATGTAGTTCATTTGAACTGAAAAGTGACTGCCCTTACCTGAAATGAAATCTTGCTTGTTGGAAGACACAGAGCCTGGGATTTAACTCCATTTCTGAAGGGAAACACACAGCAGAGTTCTCATCCATTGATCACACTCTGCTTTAGAGCAAGAAGCACACTCTTGCCTTCTAGAGTCCCTAAAAGAGCAGGAAATCTGAGTGTTTCCAGAATGAAAGAACGGTTTTTCGTACACATAAGGACCATATGTAGTCCAAATCTTCTTCTGAAAGTGATACAAAGCACTGGTCCTCTAACATCCAATGCTTGTCAGTTAAGATGAGAAACGTGTGAGCTTCGTGAACGATGTAGTTCGTTTGAGCAGAAAAGTAACTGCCCTTACCTGAAATGAAGTCTTGCTTGTAGGAAGCCTCAGAGCCTGGGATTTAAGTCCATTTCTGAAGTGAAACACAGCAGAGTTCTCATCCATGGATCACACTCTGCTTTAGAGCGAGAAGCACGATCTTGCTTTCTAGTGTCTCTAATACAGCAGGGAACCAGAGTGTGCTGAGAACAAAAGAACGATGTTGCCTACACATATGGACAATATGTAGTCCAAATCTGCTTCTGAAACTGATACAAAGCACTGGACCTCTAACATCCAATGCTTGTCAGTTAAGATGAGAAACGTGTGAGTTTCATGAACGATGTAGTTCGTTTGAACTATAAAGAAACTGCCCTTACCTGAAAGGAATTCTGCTAGTAGGAAGACTCAGGGCCTGGGATTTAACTCCATTTATGAAGGGAAACACACAGCAAAGTTCTCATACATTGATCACACTCTGCTTTAGAGCAAGAAGCTCGCTATTGCTTTCTAGAGTCTCTAATACAGCAGGCAATCTGAGTGTGTCCAGAACAAAAGAACGGTGTTTCCCACACATATGGACCATATGTAGTCCAACTCTACTTCTGAAACTGATACAAAGCACTGGTCCTCTAACATCCCATGCTTGTCTGTTAAGATGAGAAACGTGTGAGCTTTGTGAACGATGTAGTTCATGTGAGCTGAAAAGTGACTGCCCTTACCAGAAACGAAGTCTTGATTGTAGGAAGACACAGATCCTGGGATTTAACTCCATTTCTGAAGGGAAACACACAGCATAGTTCTCATCCATGGATCACACTCTGCTTTTGAGCAAGAAGCATGCTCTTGCTTTCTAGAGTTTCTAACACAGCAGGAAACCTGAGTGTGCTCAAAACAAAAGAACGCTGTTTCCTACACATAGGGAACATATCTAGTTTAACTCTGCTTCTGAAACTGAAACAAACCACAGGTCCTCTAACATCCAATGCTTGTCAGGTAAGATTCGAAACGTGTGAGCTTCGTGAACGATGTAGTTCATTTGAGCTGAAAAGTGACTGCCCTTACCTGAAAAGAAGTCTTGCTTGTAGGAAGACACAGAGCCAGAGATTTAACTCCATTTCTGAAGGGAAACACACAGCATAGTTCTCATCCATGGATCACACTCTGCTTTAGAGCAAGAAGCTCGCTCTTGCTTTCTAGAGTCTCTAATACAGCAGGCAATCTGAGTGTGTCCAGAACAAAGAATGGTGTTTCCTACATATACGGAACTTATGTCATCCAAATCTGCTTCTGAAACTGATACACATCACTTTTCCTCTAACATCCAATGCTTGTCAGTTAAGATGAGAAACGTGTGAGCTTCGTGAAAGATGTAGTTTTTTTGAGCAGAAAAGTGACTGCCCTTACCTGAAAAGAAGTCTTGCATGTAGGAGGACTTGGAGCCTGGGATTTAACTCCATTTCTGAAGTGAAACACACAGCAGTGTTCTCATCCATTGATCACACTCTGCTTTAGAACAAGAAGCACACTCTTACTTTCTAGAGTCTCTAAGACAGCAGGAAACATGAGTGTGCTGAGAACACAAGTACGGTGTTTAATACACATACGGACCGTATCTAGTCCAACTCTGCTTCTGAAACTGACACAAAGCACTGGTCCTCTAACATCCAATCCTTGTCTGTTAAGATGAGAAACGTGTGAGTTTCGTGAACGATGTAGTTCATTTGAGCTGAAAAGTGACTGCCCTTACCTGAAACGAAGTCTTGTTTGTGGAAGACACAGTGCCTGGGATTTAACTCCATTTCTGAAGGGAAACACACAGCAGTGTTCTCATCCATTGTTCACACTCTGCTTTAGAACAAGAAGCATGCTCTTGCTTTCTAGAGTCTCTAAGACAGCAGGAAACGTGAGTGTGCTGAGAACAGAAGAACGGTGTTTCCTACACATACGGACCGTATCTAGTCCAACTCTACTTCTGAAACTGACACAAAGCACTGGTCCTCTAACATCCAATCCTTGTCTGTTAAGATGAGAAACGTGTGAGCTTCGTGAATGATGTAGTTCATTTGAGCTGAAAAGTGACTGCCCTTACCTGAAACGAAGTCTTGCTTGTAGGAAGACACAGAGCCTGGGATTTAACTCCATTTCTGAAGGTAAACACACAGCAGAGTTCTCATACATGGATCACACTCTGCGTTAGAGCGAGAAGCACAGTCTTGCTTTCTAGAGTCCCTAATAGAGCAGGAAATCTGAGTGTTCCCAGAATGAAAGAACGGTTTTTCGTACACATAAGGACCGTATGTCGTCCAAATCTGCTTCTGAAACTGATACAAAGCACTGGTCCTCTAACATCCAATGCTTGTCAGTTAAGATGAGAAACGTGTGAGCTTCGTGAACGATGTAGTTCGTTTGAGCAGAAAAGTAACTGCCCTTACCTGAAATGAAGTCTTGCTTGTAGGAAGACTCAGAGCCTGGGATTTAACTCCATTTCTGAAGGGAAACACACAGCAGTGTTCTCATCCATTGAAAACACTCTGCTTTAGAACAAGAAGCACACTCTTGCTTTCTAGAGTCTCTAATACAGCAGGGAACCTGAGTGTGCTGAGAACAAAAGAACGGTGTTTCCTACACATACGGACCATATCTAGTTCAACTCTGCTTCTGAAACTGAAACAAACCACAGGTCCTCTAACATCCAATGCTTGTCAGTTAAGATGAGAAACATGTGAGTTTCATGAACGATGTACTTCCTTGGAGCTATAAAGAAACTGCCCTTACCTGAAAGGAAGTCTTGCTTGTAGGAAGACTCAGAGCATGGGATTTCACTCCATTTCTGAAGTGAAACACACAGCCGAGTTCTCATCCAAGGATCACACTCTGCTTTAGAGCAAGAAGCTTGCTCTTGCTTTCTAGAGTCTCTAATACAGCAGGCACTCTGAGTGTGCCCAGAACAAAAGAACGGTATTTCCCACACATACGGACCATATGTAGTCCAAATCTGCTTCTGAAACTGATACAAAGCACTGATCCTCTAACATCCAATGCTTGTCAGTTAAGAAGAAAAACATGTGAGCTTCGTTTACGATATAGTTCGTTTGAGCTGAAAAGTGACTGCCCTTACCTGAAACGAAGTCTTGCTTGTAGGAAGACACAGAGCCTGGGATTTAACTCCATTTCTGAAAGGAAACACACAGCATGGTTCTCATCCATGGATCACACTCTGCTTTAGAGCTAGAAGCACCCTCTTGCTTTCTAGAGTCTCTAATACAGCAGGGAACCTGAGTGTGCTGAGAACAAAAGAACGGTGTTTCCTACACATACGGACCATATCTAGTTCAAATCTGCTTCTGAAACTGAAAGAAACCACAGGTCCTCTAACATCCAATGCTTGTCAGGTAAGATCTGAAATGTGTGAGCTTCGTGAACGATGTAGTTCGTTTGAGCTATAAAGAAACTGCCCTTACCTGAAAGGAATTATGCTTGTAGGAAGACTCAGAGCCTGGGATTTAACTCCATTTCTGAAGTGAAACACAGAGCAGTGTTCTCATCCATTGAACACACTCTGCTTTAGAACAAGAAGCACCCTCTTGCTTTCTAGAGTCTCTAAGATAGCAGGAAATGTGAGTGTGCTGAGAACAAAAGAACGGTGTTTCCTACACATATGGACCATATCTAGTCCAACTCTGCTTCTGAAACTGATACAAAGCAATGGTCCTCTAACATCCAATGCTTGTCAGTTAGGATGAGAAACGTGTCAGCTTCGTGAATGATGTAGTTCGTTTGAGCTGTAAAGTAACTGCCCTTACCTGAAACGAAGTCTTGCTTGGAGGAAGACTCAGAGCCTGGGATTTAACTCCATGTCTGAAGGGAAACACACAGAAGTGTTCTCCTACATAGATCACACTCTGCTTTAGAACAAGAAGCACGCTGTTGCTTTCTAGAGTCTCTAAGAGAGCAGGAAACGTGAGTGTGCTGAGAAAAAAAGAACGGTGTTTCCTACACATATGGACCATATCTAGTCAAACTCTGCTTCTGAAACTGAAACAAACCACGGGTCCTCTAACATCCAATGCTTGTCAGGTAAGATCCAAACTTGTGAGCTTCGTGAACGATGTAGTTCGTTTGACCTGTAAAGTAACTGCACTTACCTGAAACGAAGTCTTGCTTGTAGGAAGACTCAGAGACTGGGATTTAACTCCATTTCTGAAGTGAAACACAGAGAAGAGTTCTCATCCATTGATCACACTCTGCTTTAGAGCAAGAAGCACGCACTTGCTTTCTAGAGGCTCTAAGAAAGCATGAAACGTGAGTGTGCTGAGAACAAAAGAACGATGTTGCCTACACATACAGACCATTTGTAGTCCAAATCAGCTTCTGAAACTGATACAAAGCGCTGGTCCTCTAACATCCAATGCTTGTCAGTTAAGATGAGAAACGTGTGATTTTCATGAACGATGTAGTTCGTTTGAGCTATAAAGAAACTGCCCTTACCTGAACAGAATTCTGCTTATAGGAAGACTCAGAGCCTGGGATTTAACTCCATTTCTGAAGTGAAACAAACAGCAGAGTTTTCATCCATTGATAACACTCTGCTTTAGAGCAAGAAGCTCGCTCTTTTTTTCTAGAGTCTCTAATACAGCAGGCAATCGGAGTGTGCCCAGAACAAATGAACGGTGTTTCACACACATATGGACCATATCTAGTTCAAATCTGCTTCTGAAACTGAAACAAACCACAGGTCCTCTAACATCCAATGCTTGTCAGGTAAGATCTGAAATGTGTGAGCTTCGTGAACGATGTAGTTCGTTTGACCTGTAAAGTAACTGCACTTACCTGAAACGAAGTCTTGCTTGTAGGAAGACTCAGAGCCTGGGATTTCAATTCATTTCTGAAGTGAAACACACAGCAGATTTCTCATCCATTGATCACACTCTGCTTTAGAACAAGAAGCACACTCTTGCTTTCTAGAGTCTCTAAGACAGCAGGAAAAGTGAGTGTGCTGAGAACAAAAGAACGGTGTTTCCTACACATATGGACCATATCTAGTCCAACTCTGCTTCTGAAACTGATACAAAGCAATGGTCCTCTAACATCCAATGCTTGTCAGTTAGGATGAGAAACGTGTGAGCTTCGTGAATGATGTAGTTCGTTTGAGCTGTAAAGTAACTGCCCTTACCTGAAACGAAGTCTTGCTTGGAGGAAGACTCAGAGCCTGGGATTTAACTCCATGTCTGAAGTGAAACACACAGCAGAGTTCTCATCCATTGATCACACCCTGCTTTAGAAAAAGAATCATGCTCTTGCTTTCTAGAGTCCCTAAGAAAGCAGGAAACATGAGTGTGCTGAGAACCAAAGAACGATGTTTCCTACACATACGGACCGTATCTAGTCCAACTCTGCTTCTGAAACTGATACAAAGCACTGGTCCTCTAACATCCAATGCTTGTCAGTTAAGATGAGAAATATGTGAGCTTCAAGAACGATGTGGTTCGTTTGAGCTGGGAAGTTCCTGCCCGTACCTGAAACGAAGTCTTGCTTGTAGGAAGACACAGAGCCTGGGATTTAACTCCATTTCTGAAAGGAAACACACAGCATGGTTCTCATCCATGGATCACACTCTGCTTTAGAGCAAGAAGCACAGTCTTGCTTTCTAGAGTCCCTAATAGAGCAGGAAATCTGAGTGTTCCCAGAATGAAAGAACGGTTTTTCGTACACATAAGGACCGTATGTCGTCCAAATCTGCTTCTGAAACTGATACAAAGCACTGGTCCTCTAACATCCAATGCTTGTCAGTTAAGATGAGAAACGTGTGAGCTTCGTGAACGATGTAGTTCGTTTGAGCAGAAAAGTAACTGCCCTTACCTGAAATGAAATCTTGCTTGTAGGAAGACTCAGAGCCTGGGATTTAACTCCATTTCTGAAGGGAAACACACAGCAGTGTTCTCATCCATTGAAAACACTCTGCTTTAGAACAAGAAGCACACTCTTGCTTTCTAGAGTCTCTAATACAGCAGGGAACCTGAGTGTGCTGAGAACAAAAGAACGGTGTTTCCTACACATACGGACCATATCTAGTTCAACTCTGCTTCTGAAACTGAAACAAACCACAGGTCCTCTAACATCCAATGCTTGTCAGTTAAGATGAGAAACATGTGAGTTTCATGAACGATGTACTTCCTTGGAGCTATAAAGAAACTGCCCTTACCTGAAAGGAAGTCTTGCTTGTAGGAAGACTCAGAGCATGGGATTTCACTCCTTTTCTGAAGTGAAACACACAGCAGAGTTCTCATCCAAGGATCACACTCTGCTTTAGAGCAAGAAGCTTGCTCTTGCTTTCTAGAGTCTCTAATACAGCAGGCACTCTGAGTGTGCCCAGAACAAAAGAACGGTATTTCCCACACATACGGACCATATGTAGTCCAAATCTGCTTCTGAAACTGATACAAAGCACTGATCCTCTAACATCCAATGCTTGTCAGTTAAGATGAAAAACATGTGAGCTTCGTGAACGATATAGTTCGTTTGAGCTGAAAAGTGACTGCCCTTACCTGAAACGAAGTCTTGCTTGTAGGAAGACACAGAGCCTGGGATTTAACTCCATTTCTGAAAGGAAACACACAGCATGGTTCTCATCCATGGATCACACTCTGCTTTAGAGCGAGAAGCACCCTCTTGCTTTGTAGAGTCTCTAATACAGCAGGGAACCTGAGTGTGCTGAGAACAAAAGAACGGTGTTTCCTACACATACGGACCATATCTAGTTCAAATCTGCTTCTGAAACTGAAACAAACCACAGGTCCTCTAACATCCAATGCTTGTCAGGTAAGATCTGAAATGTGTGAGCTTCGTGAACGATGTAGTTCGTTTGACCTGTAAAGTAACTGCATTTACCTGAAACGAAGTCTTGCTTGTAGGAAGACTCAGAGCCTGGGATTTCACTTCATTTCTGAAGTGAAACACACAGCAGATTTCTCATCCATTGATCACACTCTGCTTTAGTGCAAGAAGCATGCTCTTGCTTTCTAGAGGCTCTAAGACAGCATGAAACGTGAGTGTGCTGAGATCAAAGAACGATGTTGCCTACACATACGGACCATATGTAGTCCAAATCTGCTTCTGAAAGTGATACAAAGCACTGGTCCTCTAACATCCAATGCTTGTCAGTTAAGATGAGAAACGTGTGAGTTTCATGAACGATGTAGTTCATTTGAGCTATAAAGAAACTGCCCTTACCTGAAAGGAATTATGCTTGTAGTAAGACTCAGAGCCTGGGATTTAACTCCATTTCTGAAGTGAAACACACAGCAGTGTTCTCATCCATTGAACACACTCTGCTTTAGAACAAGAAGCACACTCTTGCTTTCTAGAGTCTCTAAGACAGCAGGAAAAGTGAGTGTGCTGAGAACAAAAGAACAGTGTTTCCTACACATAAGGACCATATCTAATCCAACTCTGCTTCTGAAACTGATACAAAGCAATGGTCCTCTAACATCCAATGCTTGTCAGTTAGGATGAGAAACGTGTGAGCTTCGTGAATGATGTAGTTCGTTTGAGCTGTAAAGTAACTGCCCTTACCTGAAACGAAGTCTTGCTTGGAGGAAGACTCAGAGCCTGGGATTTAACTCCATGTCTGAAGGGAAACACACAGAAGTGTTCTCCTACATAGATCACACTCTGCTTTAGAACAAGAAGCACGCTGTTGCTTTCTAGAGTCTCTAAGAGAGCAGGAAACGTGAGTGTGCTGAGAACAAAAGAACGGTGTTTCCTACACATATGGACCATATCTAGTCAAACTCTGCTTCTGAAACTGAAACAAACCACGGGGTCCTCAAACATCCAATGCTTATCAGGTAAGATCCGAAACCTGTGAGCTACATGACTGATGTAGTTCGTTTGAGCTGTAAAGTAACTGCCCTTACCTGAAACGAAGTCTTGCTTGGAGGAAGACTCAGAGCCCGGGATTCAACTCCATTTCTGAAGGGAAACACACAGCATAGTTCTCATCCATGGATCACACTCTGCTTTAGAGCCAGAAGCACGCTCTTGCTTTCTAGAGTCTCTAATAAAGCAGGGAACCTGAGTGTGCTGAGAACAAAAGAACGGTCTTTCCTACACATACAGACCATATCTAGTTCAACTCTGCTTCTGAAACTGAAACAAACCACAGGTCCTCTAACATGCAATGCTTGTCACTTAAGATCCGAAACATGTGAGCTTTGTGAACGATGTAGTTCGTTTGACCTGTAAAGTAACTGTACTTACCTGAAACGAAATCTTGCTTGTAGGAAGACACAGAGCCTGGGATTTAACTCCATTTCTGAAGTGAAACACACAGCAGAGTTCTCATCCATTGATCACACTCTGCTTTAGAGCAAGAAGCTCGCTCTTGCTTTCTAGAGTCTCTAATACAGCAGGAAATCTGAGTGTGCCCAGAACAATGAATAGTGTTTCCTACATATACGGAACTTATGTCGTCCAAATCTGCTTCTGAAACTGATACAAAGCACTTTTCCTGTTACATCCAATGCTTGTCTGTTTAGATGAGAAACGTGTGAGCTTTGTGAACTATTTAGTTTGTTTGTGCAGAAAAGTGACTGCCCTTACCTGAAAAGAAGTCTTGCTTGTAGGAACACTCAGAGCCTGGGATTTAACTCCATTTCTGAAGTGAAACACACAGCATAGTTCTCATCCATGGATCACACTCTGCTTTAGAACAAGAAGCACGCTCTTGCTTTCTAGAGGCTCTAAGACAGCATGAAACGTGAGTGTGCTGAGAACAAAGGAACGATGTTGCCTAAACATAGGGACAATATGTAGTCCAAATCTGCTTCTGAAACTGATACAAAGCAAAGGTCCTCTAACATCCAATGCTTGTCAGTTAAGAAGAGAAACATGTGAGTTTCGTGAACGATATACTTCCTTTGATCTATAGAGAAACTGCCTTACCTGAAAGGAAGTCTTACTTGTAGGAAGACTCAGAGGATGGGATTTCACTCCATTTCTGAAGTGATACACACAGCAGAGTTCTCATCCATTGATCACACTCTGCTTTAGAGCAAGAAGCTCGCTCTTGCTTTCTAGAGTCTCTAATACAGCAGGCAATCTGAGTGTGCCCAGAACAAAAGAACGGAGTTTCCCACACATACGGACCATATGTAGTCCAAATCTGCTTCTGAAACTGATACAAAGCACTGGTCCTCTAACATCCAATGCTTGTCATTTAAGATGAGAAACGTGTGAGCTTTGTGAACGATGTAGTTCGTTTGAGCTGAAAAGTGACTGCCCTTACCTGAAACGAAGTGTTGCTTGTAGGAAGACACAGAGCCTGGGATTTAACTCCATTTCTGACAGGAAACACACAGCATGGTTCTCATCCATGGATCACACTCTGCTTTAGAGCGAGAAGCACCCTCTTGCTTTCTAGAATCTCTAATACAACAGGGAACCTGAGTGTGCTGAGAACAAAAGAACGGTCTTTCCTACAAATACGGACCATATCTAGTTCAACTCTACTTCTGAAACTGAAACAAACCACAGGTCCCCTAACATCCAATGCTTGTCAGGTAAGATCCAAAACGTGTGAGCTTCGTGAACGATGTAGTTCGTTTGACCTGTAAGTAACTACACTTACCTGAAACAAAGTCTTGCTTTTAGGAAGACTGAGAGACTAAGATTTAACTCCATTTCTGAAGTGAACACACAGCAGAGTTCTCATCCATTGATCACACTCTGCTTTAGAGCAATAAGCACGCACTTGCTTTCTAGAGGCTCTAAGAGAGCATGAAACCTGAGTGTGCTGAGAACAAAAGAACGATGTTGCCTACACATACAGACCATTTGTAGTCCAAATCAGCTTCTGAAACTGATACAAAGCACTGGTCCTCTAACATCCAATGCTTGTCAGTTAAGATGAGAAACGTGTGATTTTCATGAACGATGTAGTTTGTTTGAGCTATAAAGAAACTGCCCTTACCTGAACGGAATTCTGCTTATAGGAAGACTCAGAGCCTGGGATTTAACTCCATTTCTGAAGGGAAACACACAGCATAGTTCTCATCCATGGATCACACTCTGCTTTAGAGCGAGAAGCACACTCTTGCTTTCTATAGTCACTAATACATCAGGAAATCTGTGTGTGCCCAGAACAAAAGAATGTTGTTTCCTACACATACGGACCATATGTCGTCCAAATCTGCTTCTGAAACTGATACAAAGCACTGGTACTCTAACATCCAATGCTTGTCAGTTAAGATGAGAAACGTGTGAGCTTCGTGATTGATGTAGTTCGTTTGAGCAGAAAAGTGACTGCCCTTTCCTGAAATGAAGTCTTGCCTTTAGGAAGACTCACAGCCTGGGATTTAACTCCATTTTTGAAGTGAAACAAACAGCAGAGTTTTCATCCATTGATCACACTCTGCATTAGAGCAAGAAGCACTCTCTTGCTTTCTAGAGTCTCTAATACAGCAGGCAATCTGAGTGTGCCCAGAACAAATGAACGGTGTTTCCCACACATACGGACCATATGTAGTCCAAATCTGCTTCTGAAACTGATACAAAGCACTGGTCCTCTAACATCCAATGCTTGTCAGTTAAGATGAGAATCGTGTGAGCTTCGTGAACGATGTAGTTCGTTTGAGCTGAAAAGTGACTGCCCTTACCTGAAACGAAGTCTTGCTTGTAGGAAGACACAGAGCCTGGGATTTAACTCCATTTCTGAAAGGAAACACACAGCATGGTTCTCATCCATGGATCACACTCTGCTTTAGAGCGAGAAGCACCCTCTTGCTTTCTAGAGTCTCTAATACAGCAGGGAACCTGAGTGTGCTGAGAACAAAAGAACGGTGTTTCCTACACATACGGACCATATCTAGTTCAAATCTGCTTCTGAAACTGAAACAAACCACAGGTCCTCTAACATCCAATGCTTGTCAGGTAAGATCTGAAATGTGTGAGCTTCGTGAACGATGTAGTTCGTTTGACCTGTAACGTAACTGCACTTACCTGAAATGAAGTCTTGCTTGTAGGAAGACTCAGAGCCTGGGATTTCACTTCATTTCTGAAGTGAAACACACAGCAGATTTCTCATCCATTGATCACACTCTGCTTTAGAGCAAGAAGCATGCTCTTGCTTTCTAGAGGCTCTAAGACAGCATGAAACGTGAGTGTGCTGAGACCAAAGAACCATGTTGCCTACACATACGGACCATATGTAGTCCAAATCTGCTTCTGAAAGTGATACAAAGCACTGGTCCTCTAACATCCAATGCTTGTCAGTTAAGATGAGAAACGTGTGAGTTTCATGAACGATGTAGTTCGTTTGAGCTATAAAGAAACTGCCCTTACCTGAAAGGAATTATGCTTGTAGTAAGACTCAGAGCCTGGGATTTAACTCCATTTCTGAAGTGAAACACACAGCAGTGTTCTCATCCATTGAACACACTCTGCTTTAGAAAAAGAAGCACACTCTTGCTTTCTAGAGTCTCTAAGACAGCAGGAAAAGTGAGTGTGCTGAGAACAAAAGAACGGTGTTTCCTACACATATGGACCATATCTAGTCCAACTCTGCTTCTGAAACTGATACAAAGCAATGGTCCTGTAACATCCAATGCTTGTCAGTGAGGATGAGAAACGTGTGAGCTTCGTGAATGATGTAGTTCGTTTGAGCTGTAAAGTAACTGCCCTTACCTGAAACGAAGTATTGCTTGGTGGAAGACTCAGAGCCTGGGATTTAACTCCATGTCTGAAGGGAAACACACAGAAGTGTTCTCCTACATAGATCACACTCTGCTTTAGAACAAGAAGCACGCTGTTGCTTTCTAGAGTCTCTAAGACAGCAGGAAACGTGAGTGTGCTGAGAACAAAAGAACGGTGTTTCCTACACATACGGACCATATCTAGTCAAACTCTGCTTCTGAAACTGAAACAAACCACGGGTCCTCTAACATCCAATGCTTGTCAGGTAAGATCCAAAACTTGTGAGCTTCGTGAACGATGTAGTTCGTTTGACCTGTAAAGTAACTGCACTTACCTGAAACGAAGTCTTGCTTGTAGGAAGACTCAGAGACTGGGATTTAACTCCATTTCTGAAGTGAAACACACAGCAGAGTTCTCATCCATTGATCACACTCTGCTTTAGAGCAAGAAGCACGCACTTGCTTTCTAGAGGCTCTAAGACAGCATGAAACGTGAGTGTGCTGAGAACAAAAGAACGATGTTGCCTACACATACAGACCATTTGTAGTCCAAATCAGCTTCTGAAAGTGATACAAAGCGCTGGTAATCTAACATCCAATGCTTGTCAGTTAAGATGAGAAACGTGTGATTTTCATGAACGATGTAGTTCGTTTGAGCTATAAAGAAACTGCCCTTACCTGAACAGAATTCTGCTTATAGGAAGACTCAGAGCCTGGGATTTAACTCCATTTCTGAAGTGAAACAAACAGCAGAGTTTTCATCCATTGATCACACTCTGCTTTAGAGCAAGAAGCTCGCTCTTTCTTTCTAGAGTCTCTAATACAGCAGGCAATCGGAGTGTGCCCAGAAAAAATGAACGGTGTTTCCCACACATATGGACCATATGTATTCCAAATCTGCTTCTGAAACTGATACAAAGCACTGGTCCTCTAACATCCAATGCTTGTCTGTTAAGATAAGAAACGTGTGAGCTTCGTGAATGATGTAGTTCGTTTGAGATGACAAGTGACTGCCCTTACCTGAAACGAAGTCTTGCTTATAGGAAGACACAGAGCCTGGGATTTAACTCCATTTCTGAAGGGAAACACACAGCATAGTTCTCACCCATGGATCACACTCTGCTTTACAGCAAGAAGCACGCTCTTGCTTTCTAGAGTCTCTAATACAGCAGGAAATCTGAGTGTGCCCAGAACAAAAGAACGGAGTTTGGTAAACATACGGACCATATGTAGTCCAAATCTTCTTCTGAAACTGATAAAAAGCACTGGTCCTCTAACATCCAATGCTTGTCAGTTAAGATGGGAAACGTGTGAGCTTCATGAACGATGTAGTTCGTTTGAGCAGAAAAGTGACTGCCCTTACCTTAAACGAAGTCTTGCTTGTAGGAAGACACAGAGTCTGGGATTTAACTCCATTTCTGAAGGGAAACACAAAGCATAGTTCTCATCCATGGATCACACTCTGCTTTAGAGCGAGAAGCACGCTCTTGCTTTCTAGAGTCTCTAATAAAGCAGGTAATGTGAGTGTGCCCAGAACAAAAGAACGGTGTTTCCTACACATATGGACCATATGTAGTCCAAATCTGCTTCTGAACCTGATACAATGCACTGGTCCTCTAACATCCAATGCTTGTCAGTTGAGATGAGAAACTTGTGATCTTCGTGAACGATGTAGTTCGTTAGAGCAGAAAAGTGACTGCCCTTACCTGAAACGAAGTTTTGCTTGTAGGAAGACTCAGAGCCTGGGATTTAACTCCATTTCTGAAGGGAAACACACAGCATAGTTCTCATCCATGGATCACAATCTGCTTTAGAGCGAGAAGCACGCTCTTGCTTTCTAAAGTCTCTAAGACAGCAGGAAACGTGAGTGCGCTGAGAACAAAAGAACGGTGTTTCCTACACATATGGACCATATCTAGTCCAAATCTGTTTCTGAAACTGACACAAAGCACTGGTCCTCTAACATCCAATGCTTGTCAGTTAAGATGAGAAACGTATGAGCTTTGAGAATGATGTAGTTCCTTTGAACTGAAAAGTGACTGCCCTTACCTGTAAAGAAGTCTTGCTTGTAGTAAGACACAGAGCCTGGGATATAACTCCATCTCTGAAGGGAAACACACAGCAGAGTTCTCATCCATGGATCACACTCTGCTTTAGAGCGAGAAGCACGCTCTTGTTTTCTGGAGTCTCTAACACAGCAGGAAACGTGAGTGTGCTGAGAACAAAAGAACGGTGTTTCCTACACATACGGACCATATCTAGTCCAACTCTGCTTCTGAAACTGATACAAAGCACTGGTCCTCTAACATCCAATGCTTGTCTGTTAAGATAAGAAACGTGTGAGCTTTGTGAACGATGTAGTTCGTTTGAGATGACAAGTGACTGCCCTTACCTGAAACGAAGTCTTGCTTATAGGAAGACACAGAGCCTGGGATTTAACTCCATTTCTGAAGGGAAACACACAGCATAGTTCTCACCCATGGATCACACTCTGCTTTACAGCAAGAAGCACGCTCTTGCTTTCTAGAGTCTCTAATACAGCAGGAAATCTGAGTGTGCCCAAAACAAAAGAACGGAGTTTCGTAAACATACGGACCATATCTAGTCCAACTCTGTTTCTGAAACTGACACAAAGCACTGGTCCTCTAACATCCAATGCTTGTCAGTTAAGATGGGAAACATGTGAGCTTCATGAACGATGTAGTTCGTTTGAGCTCAAAAGTGACTGCCCTTACTTAAACGAATTCTTGCTTGTAGGAAGACACAGAGTCTGGGATTTAACTCCATTTCTGAAGGGAAACACACAGCATAGTTCTCATCCATGGATCACAATCTGCTTTAGAGCGAGAAGCACGCTCTTGCTTTCTAAAGTCTCTAAGACAGCAGGAAACGTGAGTGCGCTGAGAACAAAAGAACGGTGTTTCCTACACATACGGACCATATCTAGTCCAACTCTGTTTCTGAAACTGACACAAAGCACTGGTCCTCTAACATCCAATGCTTGTCAGTTAAGATGAGAAACGTATGAGCTTTGAGAATGATGTAGTTCCTTTGAACTGAAAAGTGACTGCCCTTACCTGTAACGAAGTCTTGCTTGTAGTAAGACACAGAGCCTGGGATTTAACTCCATCTCTGAATGGAAACACACAGCAGAGTTCTCATCCATGGATCACACTCTGCTTTAGAGCGAGAATCACGCTCTTGTTTTCTGGAGTCTCTAACACAGCAGGAAACGTGAGTGTGCTGAGAACAAAAGAACGGTGTTTCCTACACATACGGACCATATCTAGTCCAACTCTGCTTCTAAAACTGATACAAAGCACTGGTCCTCTAACATCCAATGCTTGTCTGTTAAGATAAGAAACGTGTGAGCTTCGTGAACGATGTAGTTCGTTTGAGATGACAAGTGACTGCCCTTACCTGAAACGAAGTCTTTCTTATAGGAAGACACAGAGCCTGGGATTTAACTCCATTTCTGAAGGGAAACACACAGCATAGTTCTCACCCATGGATCACACTCTGCTTTACAGCAAGAAGCACGCTCTTGCTTTCTAGAGTCTCTAATACAGCAGGAAATCTGAGTGTGCCCAGAACAAAAGAACGGAGTTTGGTAAACATACGGACCATATGTAGTCCAAATCTTCTTCTGAAACTGATAAAAAGCACTGGTCCTCTAACATCCAATGCTTGTCAGTGAAGATGGGAAACGGGTGAGCTTCATGAACGATGTAGTTCGTTTGAGCAGAAAAGTGACTGCCCTTACCTTAAACGAAGTCTTGCTTGTAGGAAGACACAGAATCTGGGATTTAACTCCATTTCTGAAGGGAAACACACAGCATAGTTCTCATCCATGGATCACACTCTGCTTTAGAGCGAGAAGCACGCTCTTGCTTTCTAGAGTCTCTAATAAAGCAGGTAATGTGAGTGTGCCCAGAACAAAAGAACGGTGTTTCCTACACATATGGACCATATGTAGTCCAAATCTGCTTCTGAACCTGATACAATGCACTGGTCCTCTAACATCCAATGCCTGTCAGTTGAGATGAGAAACTTGTGATCTTCATGAACGATGTAGTTCGTTAGAGCAGAAAAGTGACTGCCCTTACCTGAAACGAAGTTTTGCTTGTAGGAAGACTCAGAGCCTGGGATTTAACTCCATTTCTGAAGGGAAACACACAGCATAGTTCTCATCCATGGATCACAATCTCCTTTAGAGCGAGAAGCACGCTCTTGCTTTCTAAAGTCTCTAACACAGCAGGAAACGTGAGTGCGCTGAGAACAAAAGAACGGTGTTTCCTACACATAGGGACTATATCTAGTCCAACTCTGTTTCTGAAACTGACACAAAGCACTGGTCCTCTAACATCCAATGCTTGTCAGTTAAGATGAGAAACGTATGAGCTTTGAGAATGATGTAGTTCCTTTGAACTGAAAAGTGACTGCCCTTACCTGTAACGAAGTCTTGCTTGTAGTAAGACACAGAGCCTGGGATTTAACTCCATCTCTGAAGGGAAACACACAGCATAGTTCTCATCCATGGATCACACTCTGCTTTAGAGCGAGAAGCACGCTCTTGTTTTCTGGAGTCTCTAACACAGCAGGAAACATGAGTGTGCTGAGAACAAAAGAACGGTGTTTCCTACACATACCGACCATATCTAGTCCAACTCTGCTTCTGAAACTGATACAAAGAACTGGTCCTCTAACATCCAATGCTTGTCAGTTAAGATGGGAAACATGTGAGCTTCATGAACGATGTAGTTCGTTTGAGCACAAAAGTGAGTGCCCTTACTTAAACGAATTCTTGCTTGTAGGAAGACACAGAGTCTGGGATTTAACTCCATTTCTGAAGGGAAACACACAGCATAGTTCTCATCCATGGATCACAATCTGCTTTAGAGTGAGAAGCACGCTCTTGCTTTCTAAAGTCTCTAAGACAGCAGGAAACGTGAGTGCGCAGAGAACAAAAGAACGGTGTTTCCTACACATACGGACCATATCTAGTCCAACTCTGTTTCTGAAACTGACACAAAGCACTGGTCCTCTAACATCCAATGCTTGTCAGTTAAGATGAGAAACGTATGAGCTTTGAGAATGATGTAGTTCCTTTGACCTGAAAAGTGACTGCCCTTAGCTGTAACGAAGTCTTGCTTGTAGTAAGACACAGAGCCTGGGATTTAACTCCATCTCTGAATGGAAACACACAGCAGAGTTCTCATCTATGGATCACACTCTGCTTTAGAGCGAGAAGCACGCTCTTGTTTTCTGGAGTCTCTAACACAGCAGGAAACTTGAGTGTGCTGAGAACAAAAGAACGGTGTTTCCTACACATACGGACCATATCTTGTCCAACTCTGCTTCTGAAACTGATACAAAGCACTGGTCCTCTAACATCCAATGCTTGTCTGTTAAGATAAGAAACGTGTGAGCTTCGTGAATGATGTAGTTCGTTTGAGATGACAAGTGATTGCCCTTACCTGAATCGAAGTCTTGCTTATAGGAAGACACAGAGATTGGGATTTAACTCCATTTCTGAAGGGAAACACACAGCATAGTTCTCACCCATGGATCACACTCTGCTTTACAGCAAGAAGCAAGCTCTTGCTTTCTAGAGTCTCTAATACAGCAGGAAATCTGAGTGTGCCCAGAACAAAAGAACGGAGTTTGGTAAACATACGGACCATATGTAGTCCAAATCTTCTTCTGAAACTGATAAAAAGCACTGGTCCTCTAACATCCAATGCTTGTCAGTTAAGATGGGAAACGAGTGAGCTTCATGAACGATGTAGTTCGTTTGAGCAGAAAAGTGACTGCCCTTACCTTAAACGAAGTCTTGCTTGTAGGAAGACACAGAGTCTGGGATTTAACTCCATTTCTGAAGGGAAACACAAAGCATAGTTCTCATCCATGGATCACACTCTGCTTTAGAGCGAGAAGCACGCTCTTGCTTTCTAGAGTCTCTAATAAAGCAGGTAATATGAGTGTGCCCAGAACAAAAGAACGGTGTTTCCTACACATATGGACCATATGTAGTCCAAATCTGCTTCTGAACCTGATACAATGCACTGGTCCTCTAACATCCAATGCTTGTCAGTTGAGATGAGAAACTTGTGATCTTCGTGAACGATGTAGTTCGTTAGAGCAGAAAAGTGACTGCCCTTACCTGAAACGAAGTTTTGCTTGTAGGAAGACTCAGAGCCTGGGATTTAACTCCATTTCTGAAGGGAAACACACAGCATAGTTCTCATCCATGGATCACAATCTGCTTTAGAGCGAGAAGCACGCTCTTGCTTTCTAAAGTCTCTAAGACAGCAGGAAACGTGAGTGCGCTGAGAACAAAAGAACGGTGTTTCCTACACATATGGACCATATCTAGTCCAAATCTGTTTCTGAAACTGACACAAAGCACTGGTCCTCTAACATCCAATGCTTGTCAGTTAAGATGAGAAACGTATGAGCTTTGAGAATGATGTAGTTCCTTTGAACTGAAAAGTGACTGCCCTTACCTGTAAAGAAGTCTTGCTTGTAGTAAGACACAGAGCCTGGGATATAACTCCATCTCTGAAGGGAAACACACAGCAGAGTTCTCATCCATGGATCACACTCTGCTTTAGAGCGAGAAGCACGCTCTTGTTTTCTGGAGTCTCTAACACAGCAGGAAACGTGAGTGTGCTGAGAACAAAAGAACGGTGTTTCCTACACATACGGACCATATCTAGTCCAACTCTGCTTCTGAAACTGATACAAAGCACTGGTCCTCTAACATCCAATGCTTGTCTGTTAAGATAAGAAACGTGTGAGCTTTGTGAACGATGTAGTTCGTTTGAGATGACAAGTG
Organism: Onychomys leucogaster; assembly: GCA_949786385.1. Taxonomy (NCBI): domain Eukaryota; kingdom Metazoa; phylum Chordata; class Mammalia; order Rodentia; family Cricetidae; genus Onychomys; species Onychomys leucogaster. The sequence goes on from CATKUP010000069.1 coordinate 2,390,718, forward strand.
ACTGCCCTTACCTGAAACGAAGTCTTGCTTATAGGAAGACACAGAGCCTGGGATTTAACTCCATTTCTGAAGGGAAACACACAGCATAGTTCTCACCCATGGATCACACTCTGCTTTACAGCAAGAAGCACGCTCTTGCTTTCTAGAGTCTCTAATACAGCAGGAAATCTGAGTGTGCCCAAAACAAAAGAACGGAGTTTCGTAAACATACGGACCATATCTAGTCCAACTCTGTTTCTGAAACTGACACAAAGCACTGGTCCTCTAACATCCAATGCTTGTCAGTTAAGATGGGAAACATGTGAGCTTCATGAACGATGTAGTTCGTTTGAGCTCAAAAGTGACTGCCCTTACTTAAACGAATTCTTGCTTGTAGGAAGACACAGAGTCTGGGATTTAACTCCATTTCTGAAGGGAAACACACAGCATAGTTCTCATCCATGGATCACAATCTGCTTTAGAGCGAGAAGCACGCTCTTGCTTTCTAAAGTCTCTAAGACAGCAGGAAACGTGAGTGCGCTGAGAACAAAAGAACGGTGTTTCCTACACATACGGACCATATCTAGTCCAACTCTGTTTCTGAAACTGACACAAAGCACTGGTCCTCTAACATCCAATGCTTGTCAGTTAAGATGAGAAACGTATGAGCTTTGAGAATGATGTAGTTCCTTTGAACTGAAAAGTGACTGCCCTTACCTGTAACGAAGTCTTGCTTGTAGTAAGACACAGAGCCTGGGATTTAACTCCATCTCTGAATGGAAACACACAGCAGAGTTCTCATCCATGGATCACACTCTGCTTTAGAGCGAGAATCACGCTCTTGTTTTCTGGAGTCTCTAACACAGCAGGAAACGTGAGTGTGCTGAGAACAAAAGAACGGTGTTTCCTACACATACGGACCATATCTAGTCCAACTCTGCTTCTGAAACTGATACAAAGCACTGGTCCTCTAACATCCAATGCTTGTCTGTTAAGATAAGAAACTTGTGAGCTTCGTGAACGATGTAGTTCGTTTGAGATGACAAGTGACTGCCCTTACCTGAAACGAAGTCTTTCTTATAGGAAGACACAGAGCCTGGGATTTAACTCCATTTCTGAAGGGAAACACACAGCATAGTTCTCACCCATGGATCACACTCTGCTTTACAGCAAGAAGCACGCTCTTGCTTTCTAGAGTCTCTAATACAGCAGGAAATCTGAGTGTGCCCAGAACAAAAGAACGGAGTTTGGTAAACATACGGACCATATGTAGTCCAAATCTTCTTCTGAAACTGATAAAAAGCACTGGTCCTCTAACATCCAATGCTTGTCAGTGAAGATGGGAAACGGGTGAGCTTCATGAACGATGTAGTTCGTTTGAGCAGAAAAGTGACTGCCCTTACCTTAAACGAAGTCTTGCTTGTAGGAAGACACAGAGTCTGGGATTTAACTCCATTTCTGAAGGGAAACACACAGCATAGTTCTCATCCATGGATCACACTCTGCTTTAGAGCGAGAAGCACGCTCTTGCTTTCTAGAGTCTCTAATAAAGCAGGTAATGTGAGTGTGCCCAGAACAAAAGAACGGTGTTTCCTACACATATGGACCATATGTAGTCCAAATCTGCTTCTGAACCTGATACAATGCACTGGTCCTCTAACATCCAATGCCTGTCAGTTGAGATGAGAAACTTGTGATCTTCATGAACGATGTAGTTCGTTAGAGCAGAAAAGTGACTGCCCTTACCTGAAACGAAGTTTTGCTTGTAGGAAGACTCAGAGCCTGGGATTTAACTCCATTTCTGAAGGGAAACACACAGCATAGTTCTCATCCATGGATCACAATCTCCTTTAGAGCGAGAAGCACGCTCTTGCTTTCTAAAGTCTCTAAGAGACCAGGAAACGTGAGTGCGCTGAGAACAAAAGAACGGTGTTTCCTACACATACGGACCATATCTAGTCCAACTCTGTTTCTGAAACTGACACAAAGCACTGGTCCTCTAACATCCAATGCTTGTCAGTTAAGATGAGAAACGTATGAGCTTTGAGAATGATGTAGTTCCTTTGAACTGAAAAGTGACTGCCCTTACCTGTAACGAAGTCTTGCTTGTAGTAAGACACAGAGCCTGGGATTTAACTCCATCTCTGAAGGGAAACACACAGCATAGTTCTCATCCATGGATCACACTCTGCTTTAGAGCGAGAAGCACGCTCTTGTTTTCTGGAGTCTCTAACACAGCAGGAAACATGAGTGTGCTGAGAACAAAAGAACGGTGTTTCCTACACATACCGACCATATCTAGTCCAACTCTGCTTCTGAAACTGATACAAAGAACTGGTCCTCTAACATCCAATGCTTGTCAGTTAAGATGGGAAACATGTGAGCTTCATGAACGATGTAGTTCGTTTGAGCACAAAAGTGAGTGCCCTTACTTAAACGAATTCTTGCTTGTAGGAAGACACAGAGTCTGGGATTTAACTCCATTTCTGAAGGGAAACACACAGCATAGTTCTCATCCATGGATCACAATCTGCTTTAGAGTGAGAAGCACGCTCTTGCTTTCTAAAGTCTCTAAGACAGCAGGAAACGTGAGTGCGCAGAGAACAAAAGAACGGTGTTTCCTACACATACGGACCATATCTAGTCCAACTCTGTTTCTGAAACTGACACAAAGCACTGGTCCTCTAACATCCAATGCTTGTCAGTTAAGATGAGAAACGTATGAGCTTTGAGAATGATGTAGTTCCTTTGACCTGAAAAGTGACTGCCCTTAGCTGTAACGAAGTCTTGCTTGTAGTAAGACACAGAGCCTGGGATTTAACTCCATCTCTGAATGGAAACACACAGCAGAGTTCTCATCTATGGATCACACTCTGCTTTAGAGCGAGAAGCACGCTCTTGTTTTCTGGAGTCTCTAACACAGCAGGAAACTTGAGTGTGCTGAGAACAAAAGAACGGTGTTTCCTACACATACGGACCATATCTTGTCCAACTCTGCTTCTGAAACTGATACAAAGCACTGGTCCTCTAACATCCAATGCTTGTCTGTTAAGATAAGAAACGTGTGAGCTTCGTGAATGATGTAGTTCGTTTGAGATGACAAGTGACTGCCCTTACCTGAATCGAAGTCTTGCTTATAGGAAGACACAGAGATTGGGATTTAACTCCATTTCTGAAGGGAAACACACAGCATAGTTCTCACCCAGGGATCACACTCTGCTTTACAGCAAGAAGCACGCTCTTGCTTTCTAGAGTCTCTAATACAGCAGGAAATCTGAGTGTGCCCAGAACAAAAGAACGGAGTTTGGTAAACATACGGACCATATGTAGTCCAAATCTTCTTCTGAAACTGATAAAAAGCACTGGTCCTCTAACATCCAATGCTTGTCAGTTAAGATGGGAAACGTGTGAGCTTCATGAACGATGTAGTTCGTTTGAGCAGAAAAGTGACTGCCCTTACCTTAAACGAAGTCTTGCTTGTAGGAAGACACAGAGTCTGGGATTTAACTCCATTTCTGAAGGGAAACACAAAGCATAGTTCTCATCCATGGATCACACTCTGCTTTAGAGCGGGAAGCACGCTCTTGCTTTCTAGAGTCTCTAATAAAGCAGGTAATGTGAGTGTGCCCAGAACAAAAGAACGGTGTTTCCTACACATATGGACCATATGTAGTCCAAATCTGCTTCTGAACCTGATACAATGCACTGGTCCTCTAACATCCAATGCTTGTCAGTTGAGATGAGAAACTTGTGATCTTCGTGAACGATGTAGTTCGTTAGAGCAGAAAAGTGACTGCCCTTACCTGAAACGAAGTTTTGCTTGTAGGAAGACTCAGAGCCTGGGATTTAACTCCATTTCTGAAGGGAAACACACAGCATAGTTCTCATCCATGGATCACAATCTGCTTTAGAGCGAGAAGCACGCTCTTGCTTTCTAAAGTCTCTAAGACAGCAGGAAACGTGAGTGCGCTGAGAACAAAAGAACGGTGTTTCCTACACATATGGACCATATCTAGTCCAAATCTGTTTCTGAAACTGACACAAAGCACTGGTCCTCTAACATCCAATGCTTGTCAGTTAAGATGAGAAACGTATGAGCTTTGAGAATGATGTAGTTCCTTTGAACTGAAAAGTGACTGCCCTTACCTGTAAAGAAGTCTTGCTTGTAGTAAGACACAGAGCCTGGGATATAACTCCATCTCTGAAGGGAAACACACAGCAGAGTTCTCATCCATGGATCACACTCTGCTTTAGAGCGAGAATCACGCTCTTGTTTTCTGGAGACTCTAACACAGCAGGAAACGTGAGTGTGCTGAGAACAAAAGAACGGTGTTTCCTACACATACGGACCATATCTAGTCCAACTCTGCTTCTGAAACTGATACAAAGCACTGGTCCTCTAACATCTAATGCTTGTCTGTTAAGATAAGAAACGTGTGAGCTTCGTGAACGATGTAGTTCGTTTGAGATGACAAGTGACTGCCCTTACCTGAAACGAAGTCTTGCTTATAGGAAGACACAGAGCCTGGGATTTAACTCCATTTCTGAAGTGAAACACACAGCATAGTTCTCACCCATGGATCACACTCTGCTTTACAGCAAGAAGCACGCTCTTGCTTTCTAGAGTCTGTAATACAGCAGGAAATCTGAGTGTGCCCAAAACAAAAGAACGGAGTTTCGTAAACATACGGACCATATCTAGTCCAACTCTGTTTCTGAAACTGACACAAAGCACTGGTCCTCTAACATCCAATGCTTGTCAGTTAAGATGGGAAACATGTGAGCTTCATGAACGATGTAGTTCGTTTGAGCTCAAAAGTGACTGCCCTTACTTAAACGAATTCTTGCTTGTAGGAAGACACAGAGTCTGGGATTTAACTCCATTTCTGAAGGGAAACACACAGCATAGTTCTCATCCATGGATCACAATCTGCTTTAGAGCGAGAAGCACGCTCTTGCTTTCTAAAGTCTCTAAGACAGCAGGAAACGTGAGTGCGCTGAGAACAAAAGAACGGTGTTTCCTACGCATACGGACCATATCTAGTCCAACTCTGTTTCTGAAACTGACACAAAGCACTGGTCCTCTAACATCCAATGCTTGTCAGTTAAGATGAGAAACGTATGAGCTTTGAGAATGATGTAGTTCCTTTGAACTGAAAAGTGACTGCCCTTACCTGTAACGAAGTCTTGCTTGTAGTAAGACACAGAGCCTGGGATTTAACTCCATCTCTGAATGGAAACACACAGCAGAGTTCTCATCCATGGATCACACTCTGCTTTAGAGCGAGAATCACGCTCTTGTTTTCTGGAGTCTCTAACACAGCAGGAAACGTGAGTGTGCTGAGAACAAAAGAACGGTGTTTCCTACACATACGGACCATATCTAGTCCAACTCTGCTTCTGAAACTGATACAAAGCACTGGTCCTCTAACATCCAATGCTTGTCTGTTAAGATAAGAAACGTGTGAGCTTCGTGAACGATGTAGTTCGTTTGAGATGACAAGTGACTGCCCTTACCTGAAACGAAGTCTTGCTTATAGGAAGACACAGAGCCTGGGATTTAACTCCATTTCTGAAGGGAAACACACAGCATAGTTCTCACCCATGGATCACACTCTGCTTTACAGCAAGAAGCACGCTCTTGCTTTCTAGAGTCTCTAATACAGCAGGAAATCTGAGTGTGCCCAGAACAAAAGAACGGAGTTTGGTAAACATACGGACCATATGTAGTCCAAATCTTCTTCTGAAACTGATAAAAAGCACTGGTCCTCTAACATCCAATGCTTGTCAGTGAAGATGGGAAACGGGTGAGCTTCATGAACCATGTAGTTCGTTTGAGCAGAAAAGTGACTGCCCTTACCTTAAACGAAGTCTTGCTTGTAGGAAGACACAGAGTCTGGGATTTAACTCCATTTCTGAAGGGAAACACACAGCATAGTTCTCATCCATGGATCACACTCTGCTTTAGAGCGAGAAGCACGCTCTTGCTTTCTAGAGTCTCTAATAAAGCAGGTAATGTGAGTGTGCCCAGAACAAAAGAACGGTGTTTCCTACACATATGGACCATATGTAGTCCAAATCTGCTTCTGAACCTGATACAATGCACTGGTCCTCTAACATCGAATGCCTGTCAGTTGAGATGAGAAACTTGTGATCTTCATGAACGATGTAGTTCGTTAGAGCAGAAAAGTGACTGCCCTTACCTGAAACGAAGTTTTGCTTGTAGGAAGACTCAGAGCCTGGGATTTAACTCCATTTCTGAAGGGAAACACACAGCATAGTTCTCATCCATGGATCACAATCTGCTTTAGAGCGAGAAGCACGCTCTTGCTTTCTAAAGTCTCTAAGAGACCAGGAAACGTGAGTGCGCTGAGAACAAAGAACGGTGTTTCCTACACATACGGACCATATCTAGTCCAACTCTGTTTCTGAAACTGACACAAAGCACTGGTCCTCTAACATCCAATGCTTGTCAGTTAAGATGAGAAACGTATGAGCTTTGAGAATGATGTAGTTCCTTTGAACTGAAAAGTGACTGCCCTTACCTGTAACGAAGTCTTGCTTGTAGTAAGACACAGACCCTGGGATTTAACTCCATCTCTGAAGGGAAACACACAGCAGAGTTCTCATCCATGGATCACACTCTGCTTTAGAGCGAGAAGCACGCTCTTTTTTTCTGGAGTCTCTAAAACAGCAGGAAACATGAGTGTGCTGAGAACAAAAGAACGGTGTTTCCTACACATACGGACCATATCTAGTCCAACTCTGCTTCTGAAACTGATACAAAGCACTGGTCCTCTAACATCTAATGCTTGTCTGTTAAGATAAGAAACGTGTGAGCTTCGTGAACGATGTAGTTCGTTTGAGATGACAAGTGACTGCCCTTACCTGAAACGAAGTCTTGCTTATAGGAAGACACAGAGCCTGGGATTTAACTCCATTTCTGAAGTGAAACACACAGCATAGTTCTCACCCATGGATCACACTCTGCTTTACAGCAAGAAGCACGCTCTTGCTTTCTAGAGTCTGTAATACAGCAGGAAATCTGAGTGTGCCCAAAACAAAAGAACGGAGTTTCGTAAACATACGGACCATATCTAGTCCAACTCTGTTTCTGAAACTGACACAAAGCACTGGTCCTCTAACATCCAATGCTTGTCAGTTAAGATGGGAAACATGTGAGCTTCATGAACGATGTAGTTCGTTTGAGCTCAAAAGTGACTGCCCTTACTTAAACGAATTCTTGCTTGTAGGAAGACACAGAGTCTGGGATTTAACTCCATTTCTGAAGGGAAACACACAGCATAGTTCTCATCCATGGATCACAATCTGCTTTAGAGCGAGAAGCACGCTCTTGCTTTCTAAAGTCTCTAAGACAGCAGGAAACGTGAGTGCGCTGAGAACAAAATAACGGTGTTTCCTACGCATACGGACCATATCTAGTCCAACTCTGTTTCTGAAACTGACACAAAGCACTGGTCCTCTAACATCCAATGCTTGTCAGTTAAGATGAGAAACGTATGAGCTTTGAGAATGATGTAGTTCCTTTGAACTGAAAAATGACTGCCCTTACCTGTAACGAAGTCTTGCTTGTAGTAAGACACAGAGCCTGGGATTTAACTCCATCTCTGAATGGAAACACACAGCAGAGTTCTCATCCATGGATCACACTCTGCTTTAGAGCGAGAATCACGCTCTTGTTTTCTGGAGTCTCTAACACAGCAGGAAACGTGAGTGTGCTGAGAACAAAAGAACGGTGTTTCCTACACATACGGACCATATCTAGTCCAACTCTGCTTCTGAAACTGATACAAAGCACTGGTCCTCTAACATCCAATGCTTGTCTGTTAAGATAAGAAACGTGTGAGCTTCGTGAACGATGTAGTTCGTTTGAGATGACAAGTGACTGCCCTTACCTGAAACGAAGTCTTGCTTATAGGAAGACACAGAGCCTGGGATTTAACTCCATTTCTGAAGGGAAACACACAGCATAGTTCTCACCCATGGATCACACTCTGCTTTACAGCCAGAAGCACGCTCTTGCTTTCTAGAATCTCTAATACAGCAGGAAATCTGAGTGTGCCCAGAACAAAAGAACGGAGTTTGGTAAACATACGGACCATATGTAGTCCAAATCTTCTTCTGAAACTGATAAAAAGCACTGGTCCTCTAACATCCAATGCTTGTCAGTGAAGATGGGAAACGGGTGAGCTTCATGAACGATGTAGTTCGTTTGAGCAGAAAAGTGACTGCCCTTACCTTAAACGAAATCTTGCTTGTAGGAAGACACAGAGTCTGGGATTTAACTCCATTTCTGAAGGGAAACACACAGCATAGTTCTCATCCATGGATCACACTCTGCTTTAGAGCGAGAAGCACGCTCTTGCTTTCTAGAGTCTCTAATAAAGCAGGTAATGTGAGTGTGCCCAGAACAAAAGAACGGTGTTTCCTACACATATGGACCATATGTAGTCCAAATCTGCTTCTGAACCTGATACAATGCACTGGTCCTCTAACATCGAATGCCTGTCAGTTGAGATGAGAAATTTGTGATCTTCATGAACGATGTAGTTCGTTAGAGCAGAAAAGTGACTGCCCTTACCTGAAACGAAGTTTTGCTTGTAGGAAGACTCAGAGCCTGGGATTTAACTCCATTTCTGAAGGGAAACACACAGCATAGTTCTCATCCATGGATCACAATCTGCTTTAGAGCGAGAAGCACGCTCTTGCTTTCTAAAGTCTCTAAGAGACCAGGAAACGTGAGTGCGCTGAGAACAAAGAACGGTGTTTCCTACACATACGGACCATATCTAGTCCAACTCTGTTTCTGAAACTGACACAAAGAACTGGTCCTCTAACATCCAATGCTTGTCAGTTAAGATGAGAAACGTATGAGCTTTGAGAATGATGTAGTTCCTTTGAACTGAAAAGTGACTGCCCTTACCTGTAACGAAGTCTTGCTTGTAGTAAGACACAGAGCCTGGGATTTAACTCCATCTCTGAAGGGAAACACACAGCAGAGTTCTCATCCATGGATCACACTCTGCTTTAGAGCGAGAAGCACGCTCTTGTTTTCTGGAGTCTCTAAAACAGCAGGAAACATGAGTGTGCTGAGAACAAAAGAACGGTGTTTCCTACACATACGGACCATATCTAGTCCAACTCTGCTTCTGAAACTGATACAAAGAACTGGTCCTCTAACATCCAATGCTTGTCAGTTAAGATGGGAAACATGTGAGCTTCATGAACGATGTAGTTCGTTTGAGCACAAAAGTGACTGCCATTACTTAAACGAATTCTTGCTTGTAGGAAGACACAGAGTCTGGGATTTAACTCCATTTCTGAAGGGAAACACACAGCATAGTTCTCATCCATGGATCACAATCTGCTTTAGAGCGAGAAGCACGCTCTTGCTTTCTAAAGTCTCTAAGACAGCAGGAAACGTGAGTGCGCAGAGAACAAAAGAACGGTGTTTCCTACACATACGGACCATATCTAGTCCAACTCTGTTTCTGAAACTGACACAAAGCACTGGTCCTCTAACTTCCAATGCTTGTCAGTTAAGATGAGAAACGTATGAGCTTTGAGAATGATGTAGTTCCTTTGAACTGAAAAGTGACTGCCCTTACCTGTAACGAAGTCTTGCTTGTAGTAAGACACAGAGCCTGGGATTTAACTCCATCTCTGAAGGGAAACACACAGCAGAGTTCTCATCTATGGACCACACTCTGCTTTAGAGCGAGAAGCACGCTCTTGTTTTCTGGAGTCTCTAACACAGCAGGAAACATGAGTGTGCTGAGAACAAAAGAACGGTGTTTCCTACACATACGGACCATATCTAGTCCAACTCTGCTTCTGAAATTGAAACAAAGCACTGGTCCTCTTACATCCAATGCTTGTCAGTTAAGATGGGAAACATGTGAGCTTCATGAACGATGTAGTTCGTTTGAGCACAAAAGTGACTGCCCTTACTTAAACGAATTCTTGCTTGTCGGAAGACACAGAGTCTGGGATTTAACTCCATTTCTGAAGGGAAACACACAGCATAGTTCTCATCCATGGATCACAATCTCCTTTAGAGCGAGAAGCACGCTCTTGCTTTCTAAAGTCTCTAAGTCAGCAGGAAACGTGAGTGCGCTGAGAACAAAAGAACGGTGTTTCCTACACATACGGACCATATCTAGTCCAACTCTGTTTCTGAAACTGACACAAAGCACTGGTCCTCTAACATCCAATGCTTGTCAGTTAAGATGAGAAACGTATGAGCTTTGAGAATGATGTAGTTCCTTTGAACTGAAAAGTGACTGCCCTTACCTGTAACGAAGTCTTGCTTGTAGTAAGACACAGAGCCTGGGATTTAACTCCATCTCTGAATGGAAACACACAGCAGAGTTCTCATCCATGGATCACACTATGCTTTAGAGCGAGAATCACGCTCTTGTTTTCTGGAGTCTCTAACACAGCAGGAAACGTGAGTGTGCTGAGAACAAAAGAACGGTGTTTCCTACACATGCGGACCATATCTAGTCCAACTCTGCTTCTGAAACTGATACAAAGCACTGGTCCTCTAACATCCAATGCTTGTCTGTTAAGATAAGAAACGTGTGAGCTTCGTGAATGATGTAGTTCGTTTGAGATGACAAGTGACTGCCCTTACCTGAATCGAAGTCTTGCTTATAGGAAGACACAGAGATTGGTATTTAACTCCATTTCTGAAGGGAAACACACAGCATAGTTCTCACCCATGGATCACACTCTGCTTTACAGCAAGAAGCACGCTCTTGCTTTCTAGAGTCTCTAATACAGCAGGAAATCTGAGTGTGCCCAGAACAAAAGAACGGAGTTTGGTAAACATACGGACCATATGTAGTCCAAATCTTCTTCTGAAACTGATAAAAAGCACTGGTCCTCTAACATCCAATGCTTGTCAGTTAAGATGGGAAACGTGTGAGCTTCATGAACGATGTAGTTCGTTTGAGCAGAAAAGTGACTGCCCTTACCTTAAACGAAGTCTTGCTTGTAGGAAGACACAGAGTCTGGGATTTAACTCCATTTCTGAAGGGAAACACAAAGCATAGTTCTCATCCATGGATCACACTCTGCTTTAGAGCGAGAAGCACGCTCTTGCTTTCTAGAGTCTCTAATAAAGCAGGTAATGTGAGTGTGCCTTGAACAAAAGAACGGTGTGTCCTACACATATGGACCATATGTAGTCCAAATCTGCTTCTGAACCTGATACAATGCACTGGTCCTCTAACATCCAATGCTTGTCAGTTGAGATGAGAAACTTGTGATCTTCGTGAACGATGTAGTTCGTTAGAGCAGAAAAGTGACTGCCCTTACCTGAAACGAAGTTTTGCTTGTAGGAAGACTCAGAGCCTGGGATTTAACTCCATTTCTGAAGGGAAACACACAGCATAGTTCTCATCCATGGATCACAATCTGCTTTAGAGCGAGAAGCACGCTCTTGCTTTCTAAAGTCTCTAAGACAGCAGGAAACGTGAGTGTGCTGAGAACAAAAGAACGGTGTTTCCTACACATATGGACCATATCTAGTCCAAATCTGTTTCTGAAACTGACACAAAGCACTGGTCCTCTAACATCCAATGCTTGTCAGTTAAGATGAGAAACGTATGAGCTTTGAGAATGATGTAGTTCCTTTGAACTGAAAAGTTACTGCCCTTACCTGTAAAGAAGTCTCGCTTGTAGTAAGACACAGAGCCTGGGATATAACTCCATCTCTGAAGGGAAACACACAGCAGAGTTCTCATCCATGGATCACACTCTGCTTTAGAGCGAGAAGCACGCTCTTGTTTTCTGGAGTCTCTAACACAGCAGGAAACATGAGTGTGCTGAGAACAAAAGAACGGTGTTTCCTACACATACGGACCATATCTAGTCCAACTCTGCTTCTGAAACTGATACAAAGCACTGGTCCTCTAACATCTAATGCTTGTCTGTTAAGATAAGAAACGTGTGAGCTTCGTGAACGATGTAGTTCGTTTGAGATGACAAGTGACTGCCCTTACCTGAAACGAAGTCTTGCTTATAGGAAGACACAGAGCCTGGGATTTAACTCCATTTCTGAAGTGAAACACACAGCATAGTTCTCACCCATGGATCACACTCTGCTTTACAGCAAGAAGCACGCTCTTGCTTTCTAGAGTCTCTAATACAGCAGGAAATCTGAGTGTGCCCAAAACAAAAGAACGGAGTTTCGTAAACATACGGACCATATCTAGTCCAACTCTGTTTCTGAAACTGACACAAAGCACTGGTCCTCTAACATCCAATGCTTGTCAGTTAAGATGGGAAACATGTGAGCTTCATGAACGATGTAGTTCGTTTGAGCTCAAAAGTGACTGCCCTTACTTAAACGAATTCTTGCTTGTAGGAAGACACAGAGTCTGGGATTTAACTCCATTTCTGAAGGGAAACACACAGCATAGTTCTCATCCATGGATCACAATCTGCTTTAGAGCGAGAAGCACGCTCTTGCTTTCTAAAGTCTCTAAGACAGCAGGAAACGTGAGTGCGCTGAGAACAAAAGAACTGTGTTTCCTACGCATACGGACCATATCTAGTCCAACTCTGTTTCTGAAACTGACACAAAGCACTGGTCCTCTAACATCCAATGCTTGTCAGTTAAGATGAGAAACGTATGAGCTTTGAGAATGATGTAGTTCCTTTGAACTGAAAAGTGACTGCCCTTACCTGTAACGAAGTCTTGCTTGTAGTAAGACACAGAGCCTGGGATTTAACTCCATCTCTGAATGGAAACACACAGCAGAGTTCTCATCCATGGATCACACTCTGCTTTAGAGCGAGAATCACGCTCTTGTTTTCTGGAGTCTCTAACACAGCAGGAAACGTGAGTGTGCTGAGAACAAAAGAACGGTGTTTCCTACACATACGGACCATATCTAGTCCAACTCTGCTTCTGAAACTGATACAAAGCACTGGTCCTCTAACATCCAATGCTTGTCTGTTAAGATAAGAAACGTGTGAGCTTCGTGAACGATGTAGTTCGTTTGAGATGACAAGTGACTGCCCTTACCTGAAACGAAGTCTTGCTTATAGGAAGACACAGAGCCTGGGATTTAACTCCATTTCTGAAGGGAAACACACAGCATAGTTCTCACCCATGGATCACACTCTGCTTTACAGCAAGAAGCACGCTCTTGCTTTCTAGAGTCTCTAATACAGCAGGAAATCTGAGTGTGGCCAGAACAAAAGAACGGAGTTTGGTAAACATACGGACCATATGTAGTCCAAATCTTCTTCTGAAACTGATAAAAAGCACTGGTCCTCTAACATCCAATGCTTGTCAGTGAAGATGGGAAAAGGGTGAGCTTCTTGAACCATGTAGTTCGTTTGAGCACAAAAGTGACTGCCCTTACTTAAACGAATTCTTGCTTGTCGGAAGACACAGAGTCTGGGATTTAACTCCATTTCTGAAGGGAAACACACAGCATAGTTCTCATCCATGGATCACAATCTCCTTTAGAGCGAGAAGCACGCTCTTGCTTTCTAAAGTCTCTAAGTCAGCAGGAAACTTGAGTGCGCTGAGAACAAAAGAACGGTGTTTCCTACACATACGGACCATATCTAGTCCAACTCTGTTTCTGAAACTGACACAAAGCACTGGTCCTCTAACATCCAATGCTTGTCAGTTAAGATGAGAAACGTATGAGCTTTGAGAATGATGTAGTTCCTTTGAACTGAAAAGTGACTGCCCTTACCTGTAACGAAGTCTTGCTTGTAGTAAGACACAGAGCCTGGGATTTAACTCCATCTCTGAATGGAAACACACAGCAGAGTTCTCATCCATGGATCACACTATGCTTTAGAGCGAGAATCACGCTCTTGTTTTCTGGAGTCTCTAACACAGCAGGAAACGTGAGTGTGCTGAGAACAAAAGAACGGTGTTTCCTACACATGCGGACCATATCTAGTCCAACTCTGCTTCTGAAACTGATACAAAGCACTGGTCCTCTAACATCCAATGCTTGTCTGTTAAGATAAGAAACGTGTGAGCTTCGTGAATGATGTAGTTCGTTTGAGATGACAAGTGACTGCCCTTACCTGAATCGAAGTCTTGCTTATAGGAAGACACAGAGATTGGTATTTAACTCCATTTCTGAAGGGAAACACACAGCATAGTTCTCACCCATGGATCACACTCTGCTTTACAGCAAGAAGCACGCTCTTACTTTCTAGAGTCTCTAATACAGCAGGAAATCTGAGTGTGCCCAGAACAAAAGAACGGAGTTTGGTAAACATACGGACCATATGTAGTCCAAATCTTCTTCTGAAACTGATAAAAAGCACTGGTCCTCTAACATCCAATGCTTGTCAGTTAAGATGGGAAACGTGTGAGCTTCATGAACGATGTAGTTCGTTTGAGCAGAAAAGTGACTGCCCTTACCTTAAACGAAGTCTTGCTTGTAGGAAGACACAGAGTCTGGGATTTAACTCCATTTCTGAAGGGAAACACAAAGCATAGTTCTCATCCATGGATCACACTCTGCTTTAGAGCGAGAAGCACGCTCTTGCTTTCTAGAGTCTCTAATAAAGCAGGTAATGTGAGTGTGCCTTGAACAAAAGAACGGTGTGTCCTACACATATGGACCATATGTAGTCCAAATCTGCTTCTGAACCTGATACAATGCACTGGTCCTCTAACATCCAATGCTTGTCAGTTGAGATGAGAAACTTGTGATCTTTGTGAACGATGTAGTTCGTTAGAGCAGAAAAGTGACTGCCCTTACCTGAAACGAAGTTTTGCTTGTAGGAAGACTCAGAGCCTGGGATTTAACTCCATTTCTGAAGGGAAACACACAGCATAGTTCTCATCCATGGATCACAATCTGCTTTAGAGCGAGAAGCACGCTCTTGCTTTCTAAAGTCTCTAAGACAGCAGGAAACGTGAGTGCGCTGAGAACAAAAGAACGGTGTTTCCTACACATATGGACCATATCTAGTCCAAATCTGTTTCTGAAACTGACACAAAGCACTGGTCCTCTAACATCCAATGCTTGTCAGTTAAGATGAGAAACGTATGAGCTTTGAGAATGATGTAGTTCCTTTGAACTGAAAAGTGACTGCCCTTACCTGTAAAGAAGTCTCGCTTGTAGTAAGACACAGAGCCTGGGATATAACTCCATCTCTGAAGGGAAACACACAGCAGAGTTCTCATCCATGGATCACACTCTGCTTTAGAGCGAGAAGCACGCTCTTGTTTTCTGGAGTCTCTAACACAGCAGGAAACGTGAGTGTGCTGAGAACAAAAGAACGGTGTTTCCTACACATACGGACCATATCTAGTCCAACTCTGCTTCTGAAACTGATACAAAGCACTGGTCCTCTAACATCCAATGCTTGTCTGTTAAGATAAGAAACGTGTGAGCTTCGTGAACGATGTAGTTCGTTTGAGATGACAAGTGACTGCCCTTACCTGAAACGAAGTCTTGCTTATAGGAAGACACAGAGCCTGGGATTTAACTCCATTTCTGAAGGGAAACACACAGCATAGTTCTCACCCATGGATCACACTCTGCTTTACAGCAAGAAGCACGCTCTTGCTTTCTAGAGTCTCTAGTACAGCAGGAAATCTGAGTGTGCCCAGAACAAAAGAACGGAGTATCGTAAACATACGGACCATATCTAGTCCAACTCTGTTTCTGAAACTGACACAAAGCACTGGTCCTCTAACATCCAATGCTGGTCAGTTAAGATGGGAAACATGTGAGCTTCATGAACGATGTAGTTCGTTTGAGCTCAAAAGTGACTGCCCTTACTTAAACGAATTCTTGCTTGTAGGAAGACACAGAGTCTGGGATTTAACTCCATTTCTGAAGGGAAACACACAGCATAGTTCTCATCCATGGATCACAATCTGCTTTAGAGCGAGAAGCACGCTCTTGCTTTCTAAAGTCTCTAAGACAGCAGGAAACGTGAGTGCTCTGAGAACAAAAGAACGGTGTTTCCTACACATACGGACCATATCTAGTCCAACTCTGTTTCTGAAACTGACACAAAGCACTGGTCCTCTAACATCCAATGCTTGTCAGTTAAGATGAGAAACGTATGAGCTTTGAGAATGATGTAGTTCCTTTGAACTGAAAAGTGACTGCCCTTACCTATAACGAAGTCTTGCTTGTAGTAAGACACAGTGCCTGGGATATAACTCCATCTCTGAATGGAAACACACAGCAGAGTTCTCATCCATGGATCACACTCTGCTTTAGAGCGAGAATCACGCTCTTGTTTTCTGGAGTCTCTAACACAGCAGGAAACGTGAGTGTGCTGAGAACAAAAGAACGGTGTTTCCTACACATACGGACCATATCTAGTCCAACTCTGCTTCTGAAACTGATACAAAGCACTGGTCCTCTAACATCCAATGCTTGTCAGTTAAGATGGGAAACATGTGAGCTTCATGAACGATGTAGTTCGTTTGAGCACAAAAGTGACTGCCCTTACTTAAAGAATTCTTGCTTGTAGGAAGACACAGAGTCTGGGATTTAACTCCATTTCTGAAGGGAAACACACAGCATAGTTCTCATCCATGGATCACAATATGCTTTAGAGCGAGAAGCACGCTCTTGCTTTCTAAAGTCTCTAAGACAGCAGGAAACGTGAGTGCGCTGAGAACAAAGAACGGTGTTTCCTACACATACGGACCATATCTTGTCCAACTCTGCTTCTGAAACTGATACAAAGCACTGGTCCTCTAACATCCAATGCTTGTCTGTTAAGATAAGAAACGTGTGAGCTTCGTGAATGATGTAGTTCGTTTGAGATGACAAGTGACTGCCCTTACCTGAAACGAAGTCTTGCTTATAGGAAGACACAGAGCCTGGGATTTAACTCCATTTCTGAAGGGAAACACACAGCATAGTTCTCACCCATGGATCACACTCTGATTTACAGCAAGAAGCACGCTCTTGCTTTCTAGAGTCTCTAATACAGCAGGAAATCTGAGTGTGCCCAGAACAAAAGAACGGAGTTTGGTAAACATACGGACCATATGTAGTCCAAATCTTCTTCTGAAACTGATAAAAAGCACTGGTCCTCTAACATCCAATGCTTGTCAGTTAAGATGGGAAACGTGTGAGCTTCATGAACGATGTAGTTCGTTTGAGCAGAAAAGTGACTGCCCTTACCTTAAACGAAGTCTTGCTTGTAGGAAGACACAGAGTCTGGGATTTAACTCCATTACTGAAGGGAAACACAAAGCATAGTTCTCATCCATGGATCACACTCTGCTTTAGAGCGAGAAGCACGCTCTTGCTTTCTAGAGTCTCTAATAAAGCAGGTAATGTGAGTGTGCCCAGAACAAAAGAACGGTGTTTCCTACACATATGGACCATATGTAGTCCAAATCTGCTTCTGAACCTGATACAATGCACTGGTCCTCTAACATGCAATGCTTGTCAGTTGAGATGAGAAACTTGTGATCTTCGTGAACGATGTAGTTTGTTAGAGCAGAAAAGAGACTGCCCTTACCTGAAACGAAGTTTTGCTTGTAGGAAGACTCAGAGCCTGGGATTTAACTCCATTTCTGAAGGGAAACACACAGCATAGTTCTCATCCATGGATCACAATCTGCTTTAGAGCGAGAAGCACGCTCTTGCTTTCTAAAGTCTCTAAGAGACCAGGAAACGTGTGTGCGCTGAGAACAAATGAACGGTGTTTCCTACACATATGGACCATATCTAGTCCAAATCTGTTTCTGAAACTGACACAAAGCACTGGTCCTCTAACATCCAATGCTTGTCAGTTAAGATGAGAAACGTATGAGCTTTGAGAATGATGTAGTTCCTTTGAACTGAAAAGTGACTGCCCTTACCTGTAAAGAAGTCTTGCTTGTAGTAAGTCACAGAGCCTGGGATATAACTCCATCTCTGAAGGGAAACACACAGCAGAGTTCTCATCCATGGATCACACTCTGCTTTAGAGCGAGAAGCACGCTCTTGTTTTCTGGAGTCTCTAACACAGCAGGAAACGTGAGTGTGCTGAGAACAAAGAACGGTGTTTCCTACACATACGGACCATATCTTGTCCAACTCTGCTTCTGAAACTGATACAAAGCACTGGTCCTCTAACATCCAATGCTTGTCTGTTAAGATAAGAAACGTGTGAGCTTCGTGAATGATGTAGTTCGTTTGAGATGACAAGTGACTGCCCTTACCTGAAACGAAGTCTTGCTTATAGGAAGACACAGAGCCTGGGATTTAACTCCATTTCTGAAGGGAAACACACAGCATAGTTCTCACCCATGGATCACACTCTGATTTACAGCAAGAAGCACGCTCTTGCTTTCTAGAGTCTCTAATACAGCAGGAAATCTGAGTGTGCCCAGAACAAAAGAACGGAGTTTGGTAAACATACGGACCATATGTAGTCCAAATCTTCTTCTGAAACTGATAAAAAGCACTGGTCCTCTAACATCCAATGCTTGTCAGTTAAGATGGGAAACGTGTGAGCTTCATGAACGATGTAGTTCGTTTGAGCAGAAAAGTGACTGCCCTTACCTTAAACGAAGTCTTGCTTGTAGGAAGACACAGAGTCTGGGATTTAACTCCATTACTGAAGGGAAACACAAAGCATAGTTCTCATCCATGGATCACACTCTGCTTTAGAGCGAGAAGCACGCTCTTGCTTTCTAGAGTCTCTAATAAAGCAGGTAATGTGAGTGTGCCCAGAACAAAAGAACGGTGTTTCCTACACATATGGACCATATGTAGTCCAAATCTGCTTCTGAACCTGATACAATGCACTGGTCCTCTAACATGCAATGCTTGTCAGTTGAGATGAGAAACTTGTGATCTTCGTGAACGATGTAGTTTGTTAGAGCAGAAAAGAGACTGCCCTTACCTGAAACGAAGTTTTGCTTGTAGGAAGACTCAGAGCCTGGGATTTAACTCCATTTCTGAAGGGAAACACACAGCATAGTTCTCATCCATGGATCACAATCTGCTTTAGAGCGAGAAGCACGCTCTTGCTTTCTAAAGTCTCTAAGAGACCAGGAAACGTGTGTGCGCTGAGAACAAATGAACGGTGTTTCCTACACATATGGACCATATCTAGTCCAAATCTGTTTCTGAAACTGA
Organism: Onychomys leucogaster; assembly: GCA_949786385.1. Taxonomy (NCBI): domain Eukaryota; kingdom Metazoa; phylum Chordata; class Mammalia; order Rodentia; family Cricetidae; genus Onychomys; species Onychomys leucogaster. Next base: position 2,409,815 of record CATKUP010000069.1, read on the forward strand.
CACAAAGCACTGGTCCTCTAACATCCAATGCTTGTCAGTTAAGATGAGAAACGTATGAGCTTTGAGAATGATGTAGTTCCTTTGAACTGAAAAGTGACTGCCCTTACCTGTAAAGAAGTCTTGCTTGTAGTAAGTCACAGAGCCTGGGATATAACTCCATCTCTGAAGGGAAACACACAGCAGAGTTCTCATCCATGGATCACACTCTGCTTTAGAGCGAGAAGCACGCTCTTGTTTTCTGGAGTCTCTAACACAGCAGGAAACGTGAGTGTGCTGAGAACAAAAGAACGGTGTTTCCTACACATACGGACCATATCTAGTCCAACTCTGCTTCTGAAACTGATACAAAGCACTGGTCCTCTAACATCCAATGCTTGTCTGTTAAGATAAGAAACGTGTGAGTTTCGTGAACTATGTAGTTCGTTTGAGATGACAAGTGACTGCCCTTACCTGAAACGAAGTCTTGCTTATAGGAAGACACAGAGCCTGGGATTTAACTCCATTTCTGAAGGGAAACACACAGCATAGTTCTCACCCATGGATCACACTCTGCTTTACAGCAAGAAGCACGCTCTTGCTTTCTAGAGTCTCTAATATAGCAGGAAATCTGAGTGGGCCCAGAACAAAAGAACGGAGTTTCGTAAACATACGGACCATATGTAGTCCAAATCTTCTTCTGAAACTGATACAAAGCACTGGTCCTCTAACATCCAATGCTTGTCAGTTAAGATGGGAAACGTGTGAGCTTCATGAACGATGTAGTTCGTTTGAGCAGAAAAGTGACTGCCCTTACCTTAAACGAAGCCTTGCTTGTAGGAAGACACAGAGTCTGGGATTTAACTCCATTTCTGAAGGGAAACACACAGCATAGTTCTCATCCATGGATGACAATCTGCTTTAGAGCGAGAAGCACGCTCTTACTTTCTAAAGTCTCTAAGAGACCAGGAAACGTGAGTGCGCTGAGAATAAAAGAACGGTGTTTCCTACACATACGGACCATATCTAGTCCAACTCTGTTTCTGAAACTGACACAAAGCACTGGTCCTCTAACATCCAATGCTTGTCAGTTAAGATGAGAAACGTATGAGCTTTGAGAATGATGTAGTTCCTTTGAACTGAAAAGTGACTGCCCTTACCTGTAACGAAGTCTTGCTTATAGGAAGACACAGAGCCTGGGATATAACTCCATTTCTGAAGGGAAACACACACCATAGTTCTCACCCATGGATCACACTCTGCTTTACAGCAAGAAGCACGCTCTTGCTTTCTAGAGTCTCTAATACAGCACGAAATCTGAGTGTGCCCAGAACAAAAGAACGGAGTTTCGTAAACATACGGACCATATGTAGTCCAAATCTTCTTCTGAAACTGATACAAAGCACTGGTCCTCTAACATCCAATGCTTGTCAGTTAAGATGGGAAACGTGTGAGCTAAATGAACGATTTAGTTCGTTTGAGCAGAAAAGTGACTGCCCTTACCTTAAACGAAGTCTTGCTTGTAGGAAGACACAGAGTATGGGATTTAACTCCATTTCTGAAGGGAAACACACAGCATAGTTCTCATCCATGGATCACAATCTGCTTTAGAGCGAGAAGCACGCTCTTGCTTTCTAAAGTCTCTAAGAGACCAGGAAATGTGAGTGCGCTGAGAACAAAAGAATGGTGTTTCCTACACATACGGACCATATCTAGTCCAACTCTGTTTCTGAAACTGACACAAAGCACTGGTCCTCTAACATCCAATGCTTGTCAGTTAAGATGAGAAACGTATGAGCTTTGAGAATGATGTAGTTCTTTTGAACTGAAAAGTGACTGCCCTTACCTGTAACGAAGTCTTGCTTGTAGTAAGACACAGAGCCTGGGATTTAACTCCATCTCTGAAGGGAAACACACAGCAGAGTTCTCATCTATGGATCACACTCTGCTTTAGAGCGAGAAGCACGCTCTTGTTTTCTGGAGTCTCTAACACAGCAGGAAACCTGAGTGTGCTGAGAACAAAAGTCGGTGTTTCCTACACATACGGACCATATCTAGTCCAACTCTGCTTCTGAAACTGATACAAAGCACTGGTCCTCTAACATCCAATGCTTGTCACTTAAGATGGGAAACATGTGAGCTTCATGAACGATGTAGTTCGTTTGAGCACAAAAGTGACTGCCCTTACTTAAACGAATTCTTGCTTGTAGGAAGACCCAGAGTCTGGGATTTAACTCCATTTCTGAAGGGAAACACACAGCATAGTTCTCATCCATGGATCACAATCTGCTTTAGAGCGAGAAGCACGCTCTTGCTTTCTAAGGTCTCTAAGACAGCAGTAAACGTGAGTGCGCTGAGAACAAAAGAACGGTGTTTCCTACACATACGGACCATATCTAGTCCAACTCTGCTTCTGAAACTGATACAAAGCACTGATCCTCTAACATCCAATGCTTGTCTGTTAAGATAAGAAACGTGTGAGCTTCGTGAATGATGTAGTTCGTTTGAGATGACAAGTGACTGCCCTTACCTGAAACGAAGTCTTGCTTATAGGAAGACACAGAGCCTGGGATTTAACTCCATTTCTGAAGGGAAACACACAGCATAGTTCTCACCCATGGATCACACTCTGCTTTACAGCAAGAAGCACGCTCTTGCTTTCTAGAGTCTCTAATACAGCAGGAAATCTGAGTGTGCCCAGAACAAAAGAACGGAGTTTGGTAAACATACGGACCATATGTAGTCCAAATCTTCTTCTGAAACTGATAAAAAGCACTGGTCCTCTAACATCCAATGCTTGTCAGTTAAGATGGGAAACGTGTGAGCTTCATGAACGATGTAGTTCGTTTGAGCAGAAACGTGACTGCCCTTACCTTAAACGAAGTCTTGCTTGTAGGAAGACACAGAGTCTGGGATTTAACTCCATTTCTGAAGGGAAACACAAAGCATAGTTCTCATCCATGGATCACACTCTGCTTTAGAGCGAGAAGCACGCTCTTGCTTTCTAGAGTCTCTAATAAAGCAGGTAATGTGAGTGTGCCCAGAACAAAAGAACGGTGTTTCCTACACATACGGACCATATCTAGTCCAACTCTGCTTCTGAAACTGATACAAAGCACTGGTCCTCTAACATCCAATGCTTGTCTGTTAAGATAAGAAACGTGTGAGCTTCGTGAACGATGTAGTTCGTTTGAGATGACAAGTGACTGCCCTTACCTGAAACGAAGTCTTGCTTATAGGAAGACACAGAGCCTGGGATTTAACTCCATTTCTGAAGGGAAACACACAGCATAGTTCTCACCCATGGATCACACTCTGCTTTACAGCAAGAAGCACGCTCTTGCTTTCTAGAGTCTCTAGTACAGCAGGAAATCTGAGTGTGCCCAGAACAAAAGAACGGAGTATCGTAAACATACGGACCATATCTAGTCCAACTCTGTTTCTGAAACTGACACAAAGCACTGGTCCTCTAACATCCAATGCTGGTCAGTTAAGATGGGAAACATGTGAGCTTCATGAACGATGTAGTTCGTTTGAGCTCAAAAGTGACTGCCCTTACTTAAACGAATTCTTGCTTGTAGGAAGACACAGAGTCTGGGATTTAACTCCATTTCTGAAGGGAAACACACAGCATAGTTCTCATCCATGGATCACAATCTGCTTTAGAGCGAGAAGCACGCTCTTGCTTTCTAAAGTCTCTAAGACAGCAGGAAATGTGAGTGCGCTGAGAACAAAAGAACGGTGTTTCCTACACATACGGACCATATCTAGTCCAACTCTGTTTCTGAAACTGACACAAAGCACTGGTCCTCTAACATCCAATGCTTGTCAGTTAAGATGAGAAACGTATGAGCTTTGAGAATGATGTAGTTCCTTTGAACTGAAAAGTGACTGCCCTTACCTGTAACGAAGTCTTGCTTGTAGTAAGACACAGAGCCTGGGATATAACTCCATCTCTGAATGGAAACACACAGCAGAGTTCTCATCCATGGATCACACTCTGCTTTAGAGCGAGAATCACGCTCTTGTTTTCTGGAGTCTCTAACACAGCAGGAAACGTGAGTGTGCTGAGAACAAAAGAACGGTGTTTCCTACACATACGGACCATATCTAGTCCAACTCTGCTTCTGAAACTGATACAAAGCACTGGTCCTCTAACATCCAATGCTTGTCAGTTAAGATGGGAAACATGTGAGCTTCATGAACGATGTAGTTCGTTTGAGCACAAAAGTGACTGCCCTTACTTAAAGAATTCTTGCATGTAGGAAGACACAGAGTCTGGGATTTAACTCCATTTCTGAAGGGAAACACACAGCATAGTTCTCATCCATGGATCACAATATGCTTTAGAGCGAGAAGCACGCTCTTGCTTTCTAAAGTCTCTAAGACAGCAGGAAACGTGAGTGCGCTGAGAACAAAGAACGGTGTTTCCTACACATACGGACCATATCTAGTCCAACTCTGCTTCTGAAACTGATACAAAGCACTGGTCCTCTAACATCCAATGCTTGTCTGTTAAGATAAGAAACGTGTGAGCTTCGTGAATGATGTAGTTCGTTTGAGATGACAAGTGACTGCCCTTACCTGAAATGAAGTCTTGCTTATAGGAAGACACAGAGCCTGGGATTTAACTCCATTTCTGAAGGGAAACACACAGCATAGTTCTCACCCATGGATCACACTCTGCTTTACAGCAAGAAGCACGCTCTTGCTTTCTAGAGTCTCTAATACAGCAGGAAATCTGAGTGTGCCCAGAACAAAAGAACGGAGTTTGGTAAACATACGGACCATATGTAGTCCAAATCTTCTTCTGAAACTGATAAAAAGCACTGGTCCTCTAACATCCAATGCTTGTCAGTTAAGATGGGAAACGTGTGAGCTTCATGAACGATGTAGTTCGTTTGAGCAGAAAAGTGACTGCCCTTACCTTAAACGAAGTCTTGCTTGTAGGAAGACACAGAGTCTGGGATTTAACTCCATTACTGAAGGGAAACACAAAGCATAGTTCTCATCCATGGATCACACTCTGCTTTAGAGCGAGAAGCACGCTCTTGCTTTCTAGAGTCTCTAATAAAGCAGGTAATGTGAGTGTGCCCAGAACAAAAGAACGGTGTTTCCTACACATATGGACCATATGTAGTCCAAATCTGCTTCTGAACCTGATACAATGCACTGGTCCTCTAACATGCAATGCTTGTCAGTTGAGATGAGAAACTTGTGATCTTCGTGAACGATGTAGTTTGTTAGAGCAGAAAAGAGACTGCCCTTACCTGAAACGAAGTTTTGCTTGTAGGAAGACTCAGAGCCTGGGATTTAACTCCATTTCTGAAGGGAAACACACAGCATAGTTCTCATCCATGGATCACAATCTGCTTTAGAGCGAGAAGCACGCTCTTGCTTTCTAAAGTCTCTAAGAGACCAGGAAACGTGTGTGCGCTGAGAACAAAAGAACGGTGTTTCCTACACATATGGACCATATCTAGTCCAAATCTGTTTCTGAAACTGACACAAAGCACTGGTCCTCTAACATCCAATGCTTGTCAGTTAAGATGAGAAACGTATGAGCTTTGAGAATGATGTAGTTCCTTTGAACTGAAAAGTGACTGCCCTTACCTGTAAAGAAGTCTTGCTTGTAGTAAGTCACAGAGCCTGGGATATAACACCATCTCTGAAGGGAAAAACACAGCAGAGTTCTCATCCATGGATCACACTCTGCTTTAGAGCGAGAAGCACGCTCTTGTTTTCTGGAGTCTCTAACACAGCAGGAAACGTGAGTGTGCTGAGAACAAAAGAACGGTGTTTCCTACACATACGGACCATATCTAGTCCAACTCTGCTTCTGAAACTGATACAAAGCACTGGTCCTCTAACATCCAATGCTTGTCACTTAAGATGGGAAACATGTGAGCTTCATGAACGATGTAGTTCGTTTGAGCACAAAAGTGACTGCCCTTACTTAAACGAATTCTTGCTTGTAGGAAGACCCAGAGTCTGGGATTTAACTCCATTTCTGAAGGGAAACACACAGCATAGTTCTCATCCATGGATCACAATCTGCTTTAGAGCGAGAAGCACGCTCTTGCTTTCTAAAGTCTCTAAGACAGCAGGAAATGTGAGTGCGCTGAGAACAAAAGAACGGTGTTTCCTACACATACGGTCCATATCTAGTCCAACTCTGTTTCTGAAACTGACACAAAGCACTGGTCCTCTAACATCCAATGCTTGTCAGTTAAGATGAGAAACGTATGAGCTTTGAGAATGATGTAGTTCCTTTGAACTGAAAAGTGACTGCCCTTACCTGTAACGAAGTCTTGCTTTTAGTAAGACACAGAGCCTGGGATTTAACTCCATCTCTGACGGGAAACACACAGCAGAGTTCTCATCCATGGATCACACTCTGCTTTAGAGCGAGAAGCACGCTCTTGTTTTCTGGAGTCTCTAACACAGCAGGAAACATGAGTGTGCTGAGAACAAAAGAACGGTGTTTCCTACATATACGGACCATATCTAGTCCAACTCTGCTTCTGAAACTGATACAAAGCACTGGTCCTCTAACATCCAATGCTTGTCAGTTAAGATGGGAAACATGTGAGCTTCATGAACGATGTAGTTCGTTTGAGCACAAAAGTGACTGCCCTTACTTAATCGAATTCTTGCTTGTAGGAAGACACAGAGTCTGGGATTTAACTCCATTTCTGAAGGGAAACACACAGCATAGTTCTCATCCATGTTTCACAATCTGCTTTAGAGCGAGAAGCACGCTCTTGCTTTCTAAGGTCTCTAAGACAGCAGGAAACGTGAGTGCGCTGAGAACAAAAGAACGGTGTTTCCTACACATACGGACCATATCTAGTCCAACTCTGCTTCTGAAACTGATACAAAGCACTGATCCTCTAACATCCAATGCTTGTCTGTTAAGATAAGAAACGTGTGAGCTTCGTGAATGATGTAGTTCGTTTGAGATGACAAGTGACTGCCCTTACCTGAAACGAAGTCTTGCTTATAGGAAGACACAGAGCCTGGGATTTAACTCCATTTCTGAAGGGAAACACACAGCATAGTTCTCACCCATGGATCACACTCTGCTTTACAGCAAGAAGCACGCTCTTGCTTTCTAGAGTCTCTAATACAGCAGGAAATCTGAGTGTGCCCAGAACAAAAGAACGGAGTTTGGTAAACATACGGACCATATGTAGTCCAAATCTTCTTCTGAAACTGATAAAAAGCACTGGTCCTCTAACATCCAATGCTTGTCAGTTAAGATGGGAAACGTGTGAGCTTCATGAACGATGTAGTTCGTTTGAGCAGAAAAGTGACTGCCCTTACCTTAAACGAAGTCTTGCTTGTAGGAAGACACAGAGTCTGGGATTTAACTCCATTTCTGAAGGGAAACACAAAGCATAGTTCTCATCCATGGATCACACTCTGCTTTAGAGCGAGAAGCACGCTCTTGTTTTCTGGAGTCTCTAATAAAGCAGGTAATGTGAGTGTGCCCAGAACAAAAGAACGGTGTTTCCTACACATACGGACCATATCTAGTCCAACTCTGCTTCTGAAACTGATACAAAGCACTGGTCCTCTAACATCCAATGCTTGTCTGTTAAGATAAGAAACGTGTGAGCTTCGTGAACGATGTAGTTCGTTTGAGATGACAAGTGACTGCCCTTACCTGAAACGAAGTCTTGCTTATAGGAAGACACAGAGCCTGGGATTTAACTCCATTTCTGAAGGGAAACACACAGCATAGTTCTCACCCATGGATCACACTCTGCTTTACAGCAAGAAGCACGCTCTTGCTTTCTAGAGTCTCTAGTACAGCAGGAAATCTGAGTGTGCCCAGAACAAAAGAACGGAGTATCGTAAACATACGGACCATATCTAGTCCAACTCTGTTTCTGAAACTGACACAAAGCACTGGTCCTCTAACATCCAATGCTGGTCAGTTAAGATGGGAAACATGTGAGCTTCATGAACGATGTAGTTCGTTTGAGCTCAAAAGTGACTGCCCTTACTTAAACGAATTCTTGCTTGTAGGAAGACACAGAGTCTGGGATTTAACTCCATTTCTGAAGGGAAACACACAGCATAGTTCTCATCCATGGATCACAATCTGCTTTAGAGCGAGAAGCACGCTCTTGCTTTCTAAAGTCTCTAAGACAGCAGGAAATGTGAGTGCGCTGAGAACAAAAGAACGGTGTTTCCTACACATACGGACCATATCTAGTCCAACTCTGTTTCTGAAACTGACACAAAGCACTGGTCCTCTAACATCCAATGCTTGTCAGTTAAGATGAGAAACGTATGAGCTTTGAGAATGATGTAGTTCCTTTGAACTGAAAAGTGACTGCCCTTACCTGTAACGAAGTCTTGCTTGTAGTAAGACACAGAGCCTGGGATATAACTCCATCTCTGAAGGGAAACACACAGCAGAGTTCTCATCCATGGATCACACTCTGCTTTAGAGCGAGAATCACGCTCTTGTTTTCTGGAGTCTCTAACACAGCAGGAAACGTGAGTGTGCTGAGAACAAAAGAACGGTGTTTCCTACACATACGGACCATATCTAGTCCAACTCTGCTTCTGAAACTGATACAAAGCACTGGTCCTCTAACATCCAATGCTTGTCTGTTAAGATAAGAAACGTGTGAGTTTCGTGAACTATGTAGTTCGTTTGAGATGACAAGTGACTGCCCTTACCTGAAACGAAGTCTTGCTTATAGGAAGACACAGAGCCTGGGATTTAACTCCATTTCTGAAGGGAAACACACAGCATAGTTCTCACCCATGGATCACACTCTGCTTTACAGCAAGAAGCACGCTCTTGCTTTCTAGAGTCTCTAATACAGCAGGAAATCTGAGTGGGCCCAGAACAAAAGAACGGAGTTTCGTAAACATACGGACCATATGTAGTCCAAATCTTCTTCTGAAACTGATACAAAGCACTGGTCCTCTAACATCCAATGCTTGTCAGTTAAGATGGGAAACGTGTGAGCTTCATGAACGATGTAGTTCGTTTGAGCAGAAAAGTGACTGCCCTTACCTTAAACGAAGTCTTGCTTGTAGGAAGACACAGAGTCTGGGATTTAACTCCATTTCTGAAGGGAAACACACAGCATAGTTCTCATCCATGGATGACAATCTGCTTTAGAGCGAGAAGCACGCTCTTACTTTCTAAAGTCTCTAAGAGACCAGGAAACGTGAGTGCGCTGAGAATAAAAGAACGGTGTTTCCTACACATACGGACCATATCTAGTCCAACTCTGTTTCTGAAACTGACACAAAGCACTGGTCCTCTAACATCCAATGCTTGTCAGTTAAGATGAGAAACGTATGAGCTTTGAGAATGATGTAGTTCCTTTGAACTGAAAAGTGACTGCCCTTACCTGTAAGGAAGTCTTGCTTATAGGAAGACACAGAGCCTGGGATTTAACTCCATTTCTGAAGGGAAACACACAGCATAGTTCTCACCCATGGATCACACTCTGCTTTACAGCAAGAAGCACGCTCTTGCTTTCTAGAGTCTCTAATACAGCACGAAATCTGAGTGTGCCCAGAACAAAAGAACGGAGTTTCGTAAACATACGGACCATATGTAGTCCAAATCTTCTTCTGAAACTGATACAAAGCACTGGTCCTCTAACATCCAATGCTTGTCAGTTAAGATGGGAAACGTGTGAGCTAAATGAACGATTTAGTTCGTTTGAGCAGAAAAGTGACTGCCCTTACCTTAAACGAAGTCTTGCTTGTAGGAAGACACAGAGTATGGGATTTAACTCCATTTCTGAAGGGAAACACACAGCATAGTTCTCATCCATGGATCACAATCTGCTTTAGAGCGAGAAGCACGCTCTTGCTTTCTAAAGTCTCTAAGAGACCAGGAAATGTGAGTGCGCTGAGAACAAAAGAACGGTGTTTCCTACACATACGGACCATATCTAGTCCAACTCTGTTTCTGAAACTGACACAAAGCACTGGTCCTCTAACATCCAATGCTTGTCAGTTAAGATGAGAAACGTATGAGCTTTGAGAATGATGTAGTTCTTTTGAACTGAAAAGTGACTGCCCTTACCTGTAACGAAGTCTTGCTTGTAGTAAGACACAGAGCCTGGGATTTAACTCCATCTCTGAAGGGAAACACACAGCAGAGTTCTCATCTATGGATCACACTCTGCTTTAGAGCGAGAAGCACGCTCTTGTTTTCTGGAGTCTCTAACACAGCAGGAAAACTGAGTGTGCTGAGAACAAAAGTCGGTGTTTCCTACACATACGGACCATATCTAGTCCAACTCTGCTTCTGAAACTGATACAAAGCACTGGTCCTCTAACATCCAATGCTTGTCACTTAAGATGGGAAACATGTGAGCTTCATGAACGATGTAGTTCGTTTGAGCACAAAAGTGACTGCCCTTACTTAAACGAATTCTTGCTTGTAGGAAGACCCAGAGTCTGGGATTTAACTCCATTTCTGAAGGGAAACACACAGCATAGTTCTCATCCATGGATCACAATCTGCTTTAGAGCGAGAAGCACGCTCTTGCTTTCTAAAGTCTCTAAGACAGCAGGAAATGTGAGTGCGCTGAGAACAAAAGAACGGTGTTTCCTACACATAAGGTCCATATCTAGTCCAACTCTGTTTCTGAAACTGACACAAAGCACTGGTCCTCTAACATCCAATGCTTGTCAGTTAAGATGAGAAACGTATGAGCTTTGAGAATGATGTAGTTCCTTTGAACTGAAAAGTGACTGCCCTTACCTGTAACGAAGTCTTGCTTTTAGTAAGACACAGAGCCTGGGATTTAACTCCATCTCTGAAGGGAAACACACAGCAGAGTTCTCATCCATGGATCACACTCTGCTTTAGAGCGAGAAGCACGCTCTTGTTTTCTGGAGTCTCTAACACAGCAGGAAACATGAGTGTGCTGAGAACAAAAGAACGGTGTTTCCTACATATACGGACCATATCTAGTCCAACTCTGCTTCTGAAACTGATACAAAGCACTGGTCCTCTAACATCCAATGCTTGTCAGTTAAGATGGGAAACATGTGAGCTTCATGAACGATGTAGTTCGTTTGAGCACAAAAGTGACTGCCCTTACTTAAACGAATTCTTGCTTGTAGGAAGACACAGAGTCTGGGATTTAACTCCATTTCTGAAGGGAAACACACAGCATAGTTCTCATCCATGGATCACAATCTGCTTTAGAGCGAGAAGCACGCTCTTGCTTTCTAAGGTCTCTAAGACAGCAGGAAACGTGAGTGCGCTGAGAACAAAAGAACGGTGTTTCCTACACATACGGACCATATCTAGTCCAACTCTGCTTCTGAAACTGATACAAAGCACTGATCCTCTAACATCCAATGCTTGTCTGTTAAGATAAGAAACGTGTGAGCTTCGTGAATGATGTAGTTCGTTTGAGATGACAAGTGACTGCCCTTACCTGAAACGAAGTCTTGCTTATAGGAAGACACAGAGCCTGGGATTTAACTCCATTTCTGAAGGGAAACACACAGCATAGTTCTCACCCATGGATCACACTCTGCTTTACAGCAAGAAGCACGCTCTTGCTTTCTAGAGTCTCTAATACAGCAGGAAATCTGAGTGTGCCCAGAACAAAAGAACGGAGTTTGGTAAACATACGGACCATATGTAGTCCAAATCTTCTTCTGAAACTGATAAAAAGCACTGGTCCTCTAACATCCAATGCTTGTCAGTTAAGACGGGAAACGTGTGAGCTTCATGAACGATGTAGTTCGTTTGAGCAGAAAAGTGACTGCCCTTACCTTAAACGAAGTCTTGCTTGTAGGAAGACACAGAGTCTGGGATTTAACTCCATTTCTGAAGGGAAACACAAAGCATAGTTCTCATCCATGGATCACACTCTGCTTTAGAGCGAGAAGCACGCTCTTGCTTTCTAGAGTCTCTAATAAAGCAGGTAATGTGAGTGTGCCCAGAACAAAAGAACGGTGTTTCCTACACATATGGACCATATGTAGTCCAAATCTGCTTCTGAACCTGATACAATGCACTGGTCCTCTAACATCCAATGCTTCTCATTTAAGATGAGAAACGTATGAGCTTTGAGAATGATGTAGTTCCTTTGAACTGAAAAGTGACTGCCCTTACCTGTAAAGAAGTCTTGCTTCTAGTAAGACACAGAGCCTGGGATATAACTCCATCTCTGAAGGGAAACACACAGCAGAGTTCTCATGCATGGATCACACTCTGCTTTAGAGCGAGAAGCACGCTCTTGTTTTCTGGAGTCTCTAACACAGCAGGAAACGTGAGTGTGCTGAGAACAAAAGAACGGTGTTTCCTACAATTACGGACCATATCTAGTCCAACTCTGCTTCTGAAACTGATACAAAGCACTGGTCCTCTAACATCCAATGCTTGTCTGTTAAGATAAGAAACGTGTGAGCTTCGTGAACGATGTAGTTCGTTTGAGATGACAAGTGACTGCCCTTACCTGAAACGAAGTCTTTCTTATAGGAAGACACAGAGCCTGGGATTTAACTCCATTTCTGAAGGGAAACACACAGCATAGTTCTCACCCATGGATCACACTCTGCTTTACAGCAAGAAGCATGCTCTTGCTTTCTAGAGTCTCTAATACAGCAGGAAATCTGAGTGTGCCCAGAACAAAAGAACGGAGTTTCGTAAACATACGGACCATATGTAGTCCAAATCTTCTTCTGAAACTGATACAAAGCACTGGTCCTCTAACATCCAATGCTTGTCAGTTAAGATGGGAAACGTGTGAGCTTCATGAACGATGTAGTTCGTTTGAGCAGAAAAGTGACTGCCCTTACCTTAAACGAAATCTTGCTTGTAGGAAGACACAGAGCCTGGGATTTAACTCCATTTCTGAAGGGAAACACAAAGCATAGTTCTCATCCATGGATCACACTCTGCTTTAGAGCGGGAAGCACGCTCTTGCTTTCTAGAGTCTCTAATAAAGCAGGTAATGTGAGTGTGCCCAGAACAAAAGAACGGTGTTTCCTACACATATGGACCATATGTAGTCCAAATCTGCTTCTGAACCTGATACAATGCACTGGTCCTCTAACATCCAATGCTTGTCAGTTGAGATGAGAAACTTGTGATCTTCGTGAACGATGTAGTTCGTTAGAGCAGAAAAGTGACTGCCCTTACCTGAAACGAAGTTTTGCTTGTAGGAAGACTCAGAGCCTGGGATTTAACTCCATTTCTGAAGGGAAACACACAGCATAGTTCTCATCCATGGATCACAATCTGCTTTAGAGCGAGAAGCACGCTCTTGCTTTCTAAAGTCTCTAAGACAGCAGGAAACGTGAGTGCGCTGAGAACAAAAGAACGGTGTTTCCTACACATATGGACCATATCTAGTCCAAATCTGTTTCTGAAACTGACACAAAGCACTGGTCCTCTAACATCCAATGCTTGTCAGTTAAGATGAGAAACGTATGAGCTTTGAGAATGATGTAGTTCCTTTGAACTGAAAAGTGACTGCCCTTACCTGTAAAGAAGTCTTGCTTGTAGTAAGACACAGAGCCTGGGATATAACTCCATCTCTGAAGGGAAACACACAGCAGAGTTCTCATCCATGGATCACACTCTGCTTTAGAGCGAGAATCACGCTCTTGTTTTCTGGAGACTCTAACACAGCAGGAAACGTGAGTGTGCTGAGAACAAAAGAACGGTGTTTCCTACACATACGGACCATATCTAGTCCAACTCTGCTTCTGAAACTGATACAAAGCACTGGTCCTCTAACATCTAATGCTTGTCTGTTAAGATAAGAAACGTGTGAGCTTCGTGAACGATGTAGTTCGTTTGAGATGACAAGTGACTGCCCTTACCTGAAACGAAGTCTTGCTTATAGGAAGACACAGAGCCTGGGATTTAACTCCATTTCTGAAGTGAAACACACAGCATAGTTCTCACCCATGGATCACACTCTGCTTTACAGCAAGAAGCACGCTCTTGCTTTCTAGAGTCTGTAATACAGCAGGAAATCTGAGTGTGCCCAAAACAAAAGAACGGAGTTTCGTAAACATACGGACCATATCTAGTCCAACTCTGTTTCTGAAACTGACACAAAGCACTGGTCCTCTAACATCCAATGCTTGTCAGTTAAGATGGGAAACATGTGAGCTTCATGAACGATGTAGTTCGTTTGAGCTCAAAAGTGACTGCCCTTACTTAAACGAATTCTTGCTTGTAGGAAGACACAGAGTCTGGGATTTAACTCCATTTCTGAAGGGAAACACACAGCATAGTTCTCATCCATGGATCACAATCTGCTTTAGAGCGAGAAGCACGCTCTTGCTTTCTAAAGTCTCTAAGACAGCAGGAAACGTGAGTGCGCTGAGAACAAAAGAACGGTGTTTCCTACGCATACGGACCATATCTAGTCCAACTCTGTTTCTGAAACTGACACAAAGCACTGGTCCTCTAACATCCAATGCTTGTCAGTTAAGATGAGAAACGTATGAGCTTTGAGAATGATGTAGTTCCTTTGAACTGAAAAGTGACTGCCCTTACCTGTAACGAAGTCTTGCTTGTAGTAAGACACAGAGCCTGGGATTTAACTCCATCTCTGAATGGAAACACACAGCAGAGTTCTCATCCATGGATCACACTCTGCTTTAGAGCGAGAATCACGCTCTTGTTTTCTGGAGTCTCTAACACAGCAGGAAACGTGAGTGTGCTGAGAACAAAAGAACGGTGTTTCCTACACATACGGACCATATCTAGTCCAACTCTGCTTCTGAAACTGATACAAAGCACTGGTCCTCTAACATCCAATGCTTGTCTGTTAAGATAAGAAACGTGTGAGCTTCGTGAACGATGTAGTTCGTTTGAGATGACAAGTGACTGCCCTTACCTGAAACGAAGTCTTGCTTATAGGAAGACACAGAGCCTGGGATTTAACTCCATTTCTGAAGGGAAACACACAGCATAGTTCTCACCCATGGATCACACTCTGCTTTACAGCAAGAAGCACGCTCTTGCTTTCTAGAGTCTCTAATACAGCAGGAAATCTGAGTGTGCCCAGAACAAAAGAACGGAGTTTGGTAAACATACGGACCATATGTAGTCCAAATCTTCTTCTGAAACTGATAAAAAGCACTGGTCCTCTAACATCCAATGCTTGTCAGTGAAGATGGGAAACGGGTGAGCTTCATGAACCATGTAGTTCGTTTGAGCAGAAAAGTGACTGCCCTTACCTTAAACGAAGTCTTGCTTGTAGGAAGACACAGAGTCTGGGATTTAACTCCATTTCTGAAGGGAAACACACAGCATAGTTCTCATCCATGGATCACACTCTGCTTTAGAGCGAGAAGCACGCTCTTGCTTTCTAGAGTCTCTAATAAAGCAGGTAATGTGAGTGTGCCCAGAACAAAAGAACGGTGTTTCCTACACATATGGACCATATGTAGTCCAAATCTGCTTCTGAACCTGATACAATGCACTGGTCCTCTAACATCGAATGCCTGTCAGTTGAGATGAGAAACTTGTGATCTTCATGAACGATGTAGTTCGTTAGAGCAGAAAAGTGACTGCCCTTACCTGAAACGAAGTTTTGCTTGTAGGAAGACTCAGAGCCTGGGATTTAACTCCATTTCTGAAGGGAAACACACAGCATAGTTCTCATCCATGGATCACAATCTGCTTTAGAGCGAGAAGCACGCTCTTGCTTTCTAAAGTCTCTAAGAGACCAGGAAACGTGAGTGCGCTGAGAACAAAGAACGGTGTTTCCTACACATACGGACCATATCTAGTCCAACTCTGTTTCTGAAACTGACACAAAGCACTGGTCCTCTAACATCCAATGCTTGTCAGTTAAGATGAGAAACGTATGAGCTTTGAGAATGATGTAGTTCCTTTGAACTGAAAAGTGACTGCCCTTACCTGTAACGAAGTCTTGCTTGTAGTAAGACACAGACCCTGGGATTTAACTCCATCTCTGAAGGGAAACACACAGCAGAGTTCTCATCCATGGATCACACTCTGCTTTAGAGCGAGAAGCACGCTCTTTTTTTCTGGAGTCTCTAAAACAGCAGGAAACATGAGTGTGCTGAGAACAAAAGAACGGTGTTTCCTACACATACGGACCATATCTAGTCCAACTCTGCTTCTGAAACTGATACAAAGCACTGGTCCTCTAACATCTAATGCTTGTCTGTTAAGATAAGAAACGTGTGAGCTTCGTGAACGATGTAGTTCGTTTGAGATGACAAGTGACTGCCCTTACCTGAAACGAAGTCTTGCTTATAGGAAGACACAGAGCCTGGGATTTAACTCCATTTCTGAAGTGAAACACACAGCATAGTTCTCACCCATGGATCACACTCTGCTTTACAGCAAGAAGCACGCTCTTGCTTTCTAGAGTCTGTAATACAGCAGGAAATCTGAGTGTGCCCAAAACAAAAGAACGGAGTTTCGTAAACATACGGACCATATCTAGTCCAACTCTGTTTCTGAAACTGACACAAAGCACTGGTCCTCTAACATCCAATGCTTGTCAGTTAAGATGGGAAACATGTGAGCTTCATGAACGATGTAGTTCGTTTGAGCTCAAAAGTGACTGCCCTTACTTAAACGAATTCTTGCTTGTAGGAAGACACAGAGTCTGGGATTTAACTCCATTTCTGAAGGGAAACACACAGCATAGTTCTCATCCATGGATCACAATCTGCTTTAGAGCGAGAAGCACGCTCTTGCTTTCTAAAGTCTCTAAGACAGCAGGAAACGTGAGTGCGCTGAGAACAAAATAACGGTGTTTCCTACGCATACGGACCATATCTAGTCCAACTCTGTTTCTGAAACTGACACAAAGCACTGGTCCTCTAACATCCAATGCTTGTCAGTTAAGATGAGAAACGTATGAGCTTTGAGAATGATGTAGTTCCTTTGAACTGAAAAATGACTGCCCTTACCTGTAACGAAGTCTTGCTTGTAGTAAGACACAGAGCCTGGGATTTAACTCCATCTCTGAATGGAAACACACAGCAGAGTTCTCATCCATGGATCACACTCTGCTTTAGAGCGAGAATCACGCTCTTGTTTTCTGGAGTCTCTAACACAGCAGGAAACGTGAGTGTGCTGAGAACAAAAGAACGGTGTTTCCTACACATACGGACCATATCTAGTCCAACTCTGCTTCTGAAACTGATACAAAGCACTGGTCCTCTAACATCCAATGCTTGTCTGTTAAGATAAGAAACGTGTGAGCTTCGTGAACGATGTAGTTCGTTTGAGATGACAAGTGACTGCCCTTACCTGAAACGAAGTCTTGCTTATAGGAAGACACAGAGCCTGGGATTTAACTCCATTTCTGAAGGGAAACACACAGCATAGTTCTCACCCATGGATCACACTCTGCTTTACAGCCAGAAGCACGCTCTTGCTTTCTAGAATCTCTAATACAGCAGGAAATCTGAGTGTGCCCAGAACAAAAGAACGGAGTTTGGTAAACATACGGACCATATGTAGTCCAAATCTTCTTCTGAAACTGATAAAAAGCACTGGTCCTCTAACATCCAATGCTTGTCAGTGAAGATGGGAAACGGGTGAGCTTCATGAACGATGTAGTTCGTTTGAGCAGAAAAGTGACTGCCCTTACCTTAAACGAAATCTTGCTTGTAGGAAGACACAGAGTCTGGGATTTAACTCCATTTCTGAAGGGAAACACACAGCATAGTTCTCATCCATGGATCACACTCTGCTTTAGAGCGAGAAGCACGCTCTTGCTTTCTAGAGTCTCTAATAAAGCAGGTAATGTGAGTGTGCCCAGAACAAAAGAACGGTGTTTCCTACACATATGGACCATATGTAGTCCAAATCTGCTTCTGAACCTGATACAATGCACTGGTCCTCTAACATCGAATGCCTGTCAGTTGAGATGAGAAATTTGTGATCTTCATGAACGATGTAGTTCGTTAGAGCAGAAAAGTGACTGCCCTTACCTGAAACGAAGTTTTGCTTGTAGGAAGACTCAGAGCCTGGGATTTAACTCCATTTCTGAAGGGAAACACACAGCATAGTTCTCATCCATGGATCACAATCTGCTTTAGAGCGAGAAGCACGCTCTTGCTTTCTAAAGTCTCTAAGAGACCAGGAAACGTGAGTGCGCTGAGAACAAAGAACGGTGTTTCCTACACATACGGACCATATCTAGTCCAACTCTGTTTCTGAAACTGACACAAAGAACTGGTCCTCTAACATCCAATGCTTGTCAGTTAAGATGAGAAACGTATGAGCTTTGAGAATGATGTAGTTCCTTTGAACTGAAAAGTGACTGCCCTTACCTGTAACGAAGTCTTGCTTGTAGTAAGACACAGAGCCTGGGATTTAACTCCATCTCTGAAGGGAAACACACAGCAGAGTTCTCATCCATGGATCACACTCTGCTTTAGAGCGAGAAGCACGCTCTTGTTTTCTGGAGTCTCTAAAACAGCAGGAAACATGAGTGTGCTGAGAACAAAAGAACGGTGTTTCCTACACATACGGACCATATCTAGTCCAACTCTGCTTCTGAAACTGATACAAAGAACTGGTCCTCTAACATCCAATGCTTGTCAGTTAAGATGGGAAACATGTGAGCTTCATGAACGATGTAGTTCGTTTGAGCACAAAAGTGACTGCCATTACTTAAACGAATTCTTGCTTGTAGGAAGACACAGAGTCTGGGATTTAACTCCATTTCTGAAGGGAAACACACAGCATAGTTCTCATCCATGGATCACAATCTGCTTTAGAGCGAGAAGCACGCTCTTGCTTTCTAAAGTCTCTAAGACAGCAGGAAACGTGAGTGCGCAGAGAACAAAAGAACGGTGTTTCCTACACATACGGACCATATCTAGTCCAACTCTGTTTCTGAAACTGACACAAAGCACTGGTCCTCTAACTTCCAATGCTTGTCAGTTAAGATGAGAAACGTATGAGCTTTGAGAATGATGTAGTTCCTTTGAACTGAAAAGTGACTGCCCTTACCTGTAACGAAGTCTTGCTTGTAGTAAGACACAGAGCCTGGGATTTAACTCCATCTCTGAAGGGAAACACACAGCAGAGTTCTCATCTATGGACCACACTCTGCTTTAGAGCGAGAAGCACGCTCTTGTTTTCTGGAGTCTCTAACACAGCAGGAAACATGAGTGTGCTGAGAACAAAAGAACGGTGTTTCCTACACATACGGACCATATCTAGTCCAACTCTGCTTCTGAAATTGAAACAAAGCACTGGTCCTCTTACATCCAATGCTTGTCAGTTAAGATGGGAAACATGTGAGCTTCATGAACGATGTAGTTCGTTTGAGCACAAAAGTGACTGCCCTTACTTAAACGAATTCTTGCTTGTCGGAAGACACAGAGTCTGGGATTTAACTCCATTTCTGAAGGGAAACACACAGCATAGTTCTCATCCATGGATCACAATCTCCTTTAGAGCGAGAAGCACGCTCTTGCTTTCTAAAGTCTCTAAGTCAGCAGGAAACGTGAGTGCGCTGAGAACAAAAGAACGGTGTTTCCTACACATACGGACCATATCTAGTCCAACTCTGTTTCTGAAACTGACACAAAGCACTGGTCCTCTAACATCCAATGCTTGTCAGTTAAGATGAGAAACGTATGAGCTTTGAGAATGATGTAGTTCCTTTGAACTGAAAAGTGACTGCCCTTACCTGTAACGAAGTCTTGCTTGTAGTAAGACACAGAGCCTGGGATTTAACTCCATCTCTGAATGGAAACACACAGCAGAGTTCTCATCCATGGATCACACTATGCTTTAGAGCGAGAATCACGCTCTTGTTTTCTGGAGTCTCTAACACAGCAGGAAACGTGAGTGTGCTGAGAACAAAAGAACGGTGTTTCCTACACATGCGGACCATATCTAGTCCAACTCTGCTTCTGAAACTGATACAAAGCACTGGTCCTCTAACATCCAATGCTTGTCTGTTAAGATAAGAAACGTGTGAGCTTCGTGAATGATGTAGTTCGTTTGAGATGACAAGTGACTGCCCTTACCTGAATCGAAGTCTTGCTTATAGGAAGACACAGAGATTGGTATTTAACTCCATTTCTGAAGGGAAACACACAGCATAGTTCTCACCCATGGATCACACTCTGCTTTACAGCAAGAAGCACGCTCTTGCTTTCTAGAGTCTCTAATACAGCAGGAAATCTGAGTGTGCCCAGAACAAAAGAACGGAGTTTGGTAAACATACGGACCATATGTAGTCCAAATCTTCTTCTGAAACTGATAAAAAGCACTGGTCCTCTAACATCCAATGCTTGTCAGTTAAGATGGGAAACGTGTGAGCTTCATGAACGATGTAGTTCGTTTGAGCAGAAAAGTGACTGCCCTTACCTTAAACGAAGTCTTGCTTGTAGGAAGACACAGAGTCTGGGATTTAACTCCATTTCTGAAGGGAAACACAAAGCATAGTTCTCATCCATGGATCACACTCTGCTTTAGAGCGAGAAGCACGCTCTTGCTTTCTAGAGTCTCTAATAAAGCAGGTAATGTGAGTGTGCCTTGAACAAAAGAACGGTGTGTCCTACACATATGGACCATATGTAGTCCAAATCTGCTTCTGAACCTGATACAATGCACTGGTCCTCTAACATCCAATGCTTGTCAGTTGAGATGAGAAACTTGTGATCTTCGTGAACGATGTAGTTCGTTAGAGCAGAAAAGTGACTGCCCTTACCTGAAACGAAGTTTTGCTTGTAGGAAGACTCAGAGCCTGGGATTTAACTCCATTTCTGAAGGGAAACACACAGCATAGTTCTCATCCATGGATCACAATCTGCTTTAGAGCGAGAAGCACGCTCTTGCTTTCTAAAGTCTCTAAGACAGCAGGAAACGTGAGTGTGCTGAGAACAAAAGAACGGTGTTTCCTACACATATGGACCATATCTAGTCCAAATCTGTTTCTGAAACTGACACAAAGCACTGGTCCTCTAACATCCAATGCTTGTCAGTTAAGATGAGAAACGTATGAGCTTTGAGAATGATGTAGTTCCTTTGAACTGAAAAGTTACTGCCCTTACCTGTAAAGAAGTCTCGCTTGTAGTAAGACACAGAGCCTGGGATATAACTCCATCTCTGAAGGGAAACACACAGCAGAGTTCTCATCCATGGATCACACTCTGCTTTAGAGCGAGAAGCACGCTCTTGTTTTCTGGAGTCTCTAACACAGCAGGAAACATGAGTGTGCTGAGAACAAAAGAACGGTGTTTCCTACACATACGGACCATATCTAGTCCAACTCTGCTTCTGAAACTGATACAAAGCACTGGTCCTCTAACATCTAATGCTTGTCTGTTAAGATAAGAAACGTGTGAGCTTCGTGAACGATGTAGTTCGTTTGAGATGACAAGTGACTGCCCTTACCTGAAACGAAGTCTTGCTTATAGGAAGACACAGAGCCTGGGATTTAACTCCATTTCTGAAGTGAAACACACAGCATAGTTCTCACCCATGGATCACACTCTGCTTTACAGCAAGAAGCACGCTCTTGCTTTCTAGAGTCTCTAATACAGCAGGAAATCTGAGTGTGCCCAAAACAAAAGAACGGAGTTTCGTAAACATACGGACCATATCTAGTCCAACTCTGTTTCTGAAACTGACACAAAGCACTGGTCCTCTAACATCCAATGCTTGTCAGTTAAGATGGGAAACATGTGAGCTTCATGAACGATGTAGTTCGTTTGAGCTCAAAAGTGACTGCCCTTACTTAAACGAATTCTTGCTTGTAGGAAGACACAGAGTCTGGGATTTAACTCCATTTCTGAAGGGAAACACACAGCATAGTTCTCATCCATGGATCACAATCTGCTTTAGAGCGAGAAGCACGCTCTTGCTTTCTAAAGTCTCTAAGACAGCAGGAAACGTGAGTGCGCTGAGAACAAAAGAACTGTGTTTCCTACGCATACGGACCATATCTAGTCCAACTCTGTTTCTGAAACTGACACAAAGCACTGGTCCTCTAACATCCAATGCTTGTCAGTTAAGATGAGAAACGTATGAGCTTTGAGAATGATGTAGTTCCTTTGAACTGAAAAGTGACTGCCCTTACCTGTAACGAAGTCTTGCTTGTAGTAAGACACAGAGCCTGGGATTTAACTCCATCTCTGAATGGAAACACACAGCAGAGTTCTCATCCATGGATCACACTCTGCTTTAGAGCGAGAATCACGCTCTTGTTTTCTGGAGTCTCTAACACAGCAGGAAACGTGAGTGTGCTGAGAACAAAAGAACGGTGTTTCCTACACATACGGACCATATCTAGTCCAACTCTGCTTCTGAAACTGATACAAAGCACTGGTCCTCTAACATCCAATGCTTGTCTGTTAAGATAAGAAACGTGTGAGCTTCGTGAACGATGTAGTTCGTTTGAGATGACAAGTGACTGCCCTTACCTGAAACGAAGTCTTGCTTATAGGAAGACACAGAGCCTGGGATTTAACTCCATTTCTGAAGGGAAACACACAGCATAGTTCTCACCCATGGATCACACTCTGCTTTACAGCAAGAAGCACGCTCTTGCTTTCTAGAGTCTCTAATACAGCAGGAAATCTGAGTGTGGCCAGAACAAAAGAACGGAGTTTGGTAAACATACGGACCATATGTAGTCCAAATCTTCTTCTGAAACTGATAAAAAGCACTGGTCCTCTAACATCCAATGCTTGTCAGTGAAGATGGGAAAAGGGTGAGCTTCTTGAACCATGTAGTTCGTTTGAGCACAAAAGTGACTGCCCTTACTTAAACGAATTCTTGCTTGTCGGAAGACACAGAGTCTGGGATTTAACTCCATTTCTGAAGGGAAACACACAGCATAGTTCTCATCCATGGATCACAATCTCCTTTAGAGCGAGAAGCACGCTCTTGCTTTCTAAAGTCTCTAAGTCAGCAGGAAACTTGAGTGCGCTGAGAACAAAAGAACGGTGTTTCCTACACATACGGACCATATCTAGTCCAACTCTGTTTCTGAAACTGACACAAAGCACTGGTCCTCTAACATCCAATGCTTGTCAGTTAAGATGAGAAACGTATGAGCTTTGAGAATGATGTAGTTCCTTTGAACTGAAAAGTGACTGCCCTTACCTGTAACGAAGTCTTGCTTGTAGTAAGACACAGAGCCTGGGATTTAACTCCATCTCTGAATGGAAACACACAGCAGAGTTCTCATCCATGGATCACACTATGCTTTAGAGCGAGAATCACGCTCTTGTTTTCTGGAGTCTCTAACACAGCAGGAAACGTGAGTGTGCTGAGAACAAAAGAACGGTGTTTCCTACACATGCGGACCATATCTAGTCCAACTCTGCTTCTGAAACTGATACAAAGCACTGGTCCTCTAACATCCAATGCTTGTCTGTTAAGATAAGAAACGTGTGAGCTTCGTGAATGATGTAGTTCGTTTGAGATGACAAGTGACTGCCCTTACCTGAATCGAAGTCTTGCTTATAGGAAGACACAGAGATTGGTATTTAACTCCATTTCTGAAGGGAAACACACAGCATAGTTCTCACCCATGGATCACACTCTGCTTTACAGCAAGAAGCACGCTCTTACTTTCTAGAGTCTCTAATACAGCAGGAAATCTGAGTGTGCCCAGAACAAAAGAACGGAGTTTGGTAAACATACGGACCATATGTAGTCCAAATCTTCTTCTGAAACTGATAAAAAGCACTGGTCCTCTAACATCCAATGCTTGTCAGTTAAGATGGGAAACGTGTGAGCTTCATGAACGATGTAGTTCGTTTGAGCAGAAAAGTGACTGCCCTTACCTTAAACGAAGTCTTGCTTGTAGGAAGACACAGAGTCTGGGATTTAACTCCATTTCTGAAGGGAAACACAAAGCATAGTTCTCATCCATGGATCACACTCTGCTTTAGAGCGAGAAGCACGCTCTTGCTTTCTAGAGTCTCTAATAAAGCAGGTAATGTGAGTGTGCCTTGAACAAAAGAACGGTGTGTCCTACACATATGGACCATATGTAGTCCAAATCTGCTTCTGAACCTGATACAATGCACTGGTCCTCTAACATCCAATGCTTGTCAGTTGAGATGAGAAACTTGTGATCTTTGTGAACGATGTAGTTCGTTAGAGCAGAAAAGTGACTGCCCTTACCTGAAACGAAGTTTTGCTTGTAGGAAGACTCAGAGCCTGGGATTTAACTCCATTTCTGAAGGGAAACACACAGCATAGTTCTCATCCATGGATCACAATCTGCTTTAGAGCGAGAAGCACGCTCTTGCTTTCTAAAGTCTCTAAGACAGCAGGAAACGTGAGTGCGCTGAGAACAAAAGAACGGTGTTTCCTACACATATGGACCATATCTAGTCCAAATCTGTTTCTGAAACTGACACAAAGCACTGGTCCTCTAACATCCAATGCTTGTCAGTTAAGATGAGAAACGTATGAGCTTTGAGAATGATGTAGTTCCTTTGAACTGAAAAGTGACTGCCCTTACCTGTAAAGAAGTCTCGCTTGTAGTAAGACACAGAGCCTGGGATATAACTCCATCTCTGAAGGGAAACACACAGCAGAGTTCTCATCCATGGATCACACTCTGCTTTAGAGCGAGAAGCACGCTCTTGTTTTCTGGAGTCTCTAACACAGCAGGAAACGTGAGTGTGCTGAGAACAAAAGAACGGTGTTTCCTACACATACGGACCATATCTAGTCCAACTCTGCTTCTGAAACTGATACAAAGCACTGGTCCTCTAACATCCAATGCTTGTCTGTTAAGATAAGAAACGTGTGAGCTTCGTGAACGATGTAGTTCGTTTGAGATGACAAGTGACTGCCCTTACCTGAAACGAAGTCTTGCTTATAGGAAGACACAGAGCCTGGGATTTAACTCCATTTCTGAAGGGAAACACACAGCATAGTTCTCACCCATGGATCACACTCTGCTTTACAGCAAGAAGCACGCTCTTGCTTTCTAGAGTCTCTAGTACAGCAGGAAATCTGAGTGTGCCCAGAACAAAAGAACGGAGTATCGTAAACATACGGACCATATCTAGTCCAACTCTGTTTCTGAAACTGACACAAAGCACTGGTCCTCTAACATCCAATGCTGGTCAGTTAAGATGGGAAACATGTGAGCTTCATGAACGATGTAGTTCGTTTGAGCTCAAAAGTGACTGCCCTTACTTAAACGAATTCTTGCTTGTAGGAAGACACAGAGTCTGGGATTTAACTCCATTTCTGAAGGGAAACACACAGCATAGTTCTCATCCATGGATCACAATCTGCTTTAGAGCGAGAAGCACGCTCTTGCTTTCTAAAGTCTCTAAGACAGCAGGAAACGTGAGTGCTCTGAGAACAAAAGAACGGTGTTTCCTACACATACGGACCATATCTAGTCCAACTCTGTTTCTGAAACTGACACAAAGCACTGGTCCTCTAACATCCAATGCTTGTCAGTTAAGATGAGAAACGTATGAGCTTTGAGAATGATGTAGTTCCTTTGAACTGAAAAGTGACTGCCCTTACCTATAACGAAGTCTTGCTTGTAGTAAGACACAGTGCCTGGGATATAACTCCATCTCTGAATGGAAACACACAGCAGAGTTCTCATCCATGGATCACACTCTGCTTTAGAGCGAGAATCACGCTCTTGTTTTCTGGAGTCTCTAACACAGCAGGAAACGTGAGTGTGCTGAGAACAAAAGAACGGTGTTTCCTACACATACGGACCATATCTAGTCCAACTCTGCTTCTGAAACTGATACAAAGCACTGGTCCTCTAACATCCAATGCTTGTCAGTTAAGATGGGAAACATGTGAGCTTCATGAACGATGTAGTTCGTTTGAGCACAAAAGTGACTGCCCTTACTTAAAGAATTCTTGCTTGTAGGAAGACACAGAGTCTGGGATTTAACTCCATTTCTGAAGGGAAACACACAGCATAGTTCTCATCCATGGATCACAATATGCTTTAGAGCGAGAAGCACGCTCTTGCTTTCTAAAGTCTCTAAGACAGCAGGAAACGTGAGTGCGCTGAGAACAAAGAACGGTGTTTCCTACACATACGGACCATATCTTGTCCAACTCTGCTTCTGAAACTGATACAAAGCACTGGTCCTCTAACATCCAATGCTTGTCTGTTAAGATAAGAAACGTGTGAGCTTCGTGAATGATGTAGTTCGTTTGAGATGACAAGTGACTGCCCTTACCTGAAACGAAGTCTTGCTTATAGGAAGACACAGAGCCTGGGATTTAACTCCATTTCTGAAGGGAAACACACAGCATAGTTCTCACCCATGGATCACACTCTGATTTACAGCAAGAAGCACGCTCTTGCTTTCTAGAGTCTCTAATACAGCAGGAAATCTGAGTGTGCCCAGAACAAAAGAACGGAGTTTGGTAAACATACGGACCATATGTAGTCCAAATCTTCTTCTGAAACTGATAAAAAGCACTGGTCCTCTAACATCCAATGCTTGTCAGTTAAGATGGGAAACGTGTGAGCTTCATGAACGATGTAGTTCGTTTGAGCAGAAAAGTGACTGCCCTTACCTTAAACGAAGTCTTGCTTGTAGGAAGACACAGAGTCTGGGATTTAACTCCATTACTGAAGGGAAACACAAAGCATAGTTCTCATCCATGGATCACACTCTGCTTTAGAGCGAGAAGCACGCTCTTGCTTTCTAGAGTCTCTAATAAAGCAGGTAATGTGAGTGTGCCCAGAACAAAAGAACGGTGTTTCCTACACATATGGACCATATGTAGTCCAAATCTGCTTCTGAACCTGATACAATGCACTGGTCCTCTAACATGCAATGCTTGTCAGTTGAGATGAGAAACTTGTGATCTTCGTGAACGATGTAGTTTGTTAGAGCAGAAAAGAGACTGCCCTTACCTGAAACGAAGTTTTGCTTGTAGGAAGACTCAGAGCCTGGGATTTAACTCCATTTCTGAAGGGAAACACACAGCATAGTTCTCATCCATGGATCACAATCTGCTTTAGAGCGAGAAGCACGCTCTTGCTTTCTAAAGTCTCTAAGAGACCAGGAAACGTGTGTGCGCTGAGAACAAATGAACGGTGTTTCCTACACATATGGACCATATCTAGTCCAAATCTGTTTCTGAAACTGACACAAAGCACTGGTCCTCTAACATCCAATGCTTGTCAGTTAAGATGAGAAACGTATGAGCTTTGAGAATGATGTAGTTCCTTTGAACTGAAAAGTGACTGCCCTTACCTGTAAAGAAGTCTTGCTTGTAGTAAGTCACAGAGCCTGGGATATAACTCCATCTCTGAAGGGAAACACACAGCAGAGTTCTCATCCATGGATCACACTCTGCTTTAGAGCGAGAAGCACGCTCTTGTTTTCTGGAGTCTCTAACACAGCAGGAAACGTGAGTGTGCTGAGAACAAAGAACGGTGTTTCCTACACATACGGACCATATCTTGTCCAACTCTGCTTCTGAAACTGATACAAAGCACTGGTCCTCTAACATCCAATGCTTGTCTGTTAAGATAAGAAACGTGTGAGCTTCGTGAATGATGTAGTTCGTTTGAGATGACAAGTGACTGCCCTTACCTGAAACGAAGTCTTGCTTATAGGAAGACACAGAGCCTGGGATTTAACTCCATTTCTGAAGGGAAACACACAGCATAGTTCTCACCCATGGATCACACTCTGATTTACAGCAAGAAGCACGCTCTTGCTTTCTAGAGTCTCTAATACAGCAGGAAATCTGAGTGTGCCCAGAACAAAAGAACGGAGTTTGGTAAACATACGGACCATATGTAGTCCAAATCTTCTTCTGAAACTGATAAAAAGCACTGGTCCTCTAACATCCAATGCTTGTCAGTTAAGATGGGAAACGTGTGAGCTTCATGAACGATGTAGTTCGTTTGAGCAGAAAAGTGACTGCCCTTACCTTAAACGAAGTCTTGCTTGTAGGAAGACACAGAGTCTGGGATTTAACTCCATTACTGAAGGGAAACACAAAGCATAGTTCTCATCCATGGATCACACTCTGCTTTAGAGCGAGAAGCACGCTCTTGCTTTCTAGAGTCTCTAATAAAGCAGGTAATGTGAGTGTGCCCAGAACAAAAGAACGGTGTTTCCTACACATATGGACCATATGTAGTCCAAATCTGCTTCTGAACCTGATACAATGCACTGGTCCTCTAACATGCAATGCTTGTCAGTTGAGATGAGAAACTTGTGATCTTCGTGAACGATGTAGTTTGTTAGAGCAGAAAAGAGACTGCCCTTACCTGAAACGAAGTTTTGCTTGTAGGAAGACTCAGAGCCTGGGATTTAACTCCATTTCTGAAGGGAAACACACAGCATAGTTCTCATCCATGGATCACAATCTGCTTTAGAGCGAGAAGCACGCTCTTGCTTTCTAAAGTCTCTAAGAGACCAGGAAACGTGTGTGCGCTGAGAACAAATGAACGGTGTTTCCTACACATATGGACCATATCTAGTCCAAATCTGTTTCTGAAACTGACACAAAGCACTGGTCCTCTAACATCCAATGCTTGTCAGTTAAGATGAGAAACGTATGAGCTTTGAGAATGATGTAGTTCCTTTGAACTGAAAAGTGACTGCCCTTACCTGTAAAGAAGTCTTGCTTGTAGTAAGTCACAGAGCCTGGGATATAACTCCATCTCTGAAGGGAAACACACAGCAGAGTTCTCATCCATGGATCACACTCTGCTTTAGAGCGAGAAGCACGCTCTTGTTTTCTGGAGTCTCTAACACAGCAGGAAACGTGAGTGTGCTGAGAACAAAAGAACGGTGTTTCCTACACATACGGACCATATCTAGTCCAACTCTGCTTCTGAAACTGATACAAAGCACTGGTCCTCTAACATCCAATGCTTGTCTGTTAAGATAAGAAACGTGTGAGTTTCGTGAACTATGTAGTTCGTTTGAGATGACAAGTGACTGCCCTTACCTGAAACGAAGTCTTGCTTATAGGAAGACACAGAGCCTGGGATTTAACTCCATTTCTGAAGGGAAACACACAGCATAGTTCTCACCCATGGATCACACTCTGCTTTACAGCAAGAAGCACGCTCTTGCTTTCTAGAGTCTCTAATATAGCAGGAAATCTGAGTGGGCCCAGAACAAAAGAACGGAGTTTCGTAAACATACGGACCATATGTAGTCCAAATCTTCTTCTGAAACTGATACAAAGCACTGGTCCTCTAACATCCAATGCTTGTCAGTTAAGATGGGAAACGTGTGAGCTTCATGAACGATGTAGTTCGTTTGAGCAGAAAAGTGACTGCCCTTACCTTAAACGAAGCCTTGCTTGTAGGAAGACACAGAGTCTGGGATTTAACTCCATTTCTGAAGGGAAACACACAGCATAGTTCTCATCCATGGATGACAATCTGCTTTAGAGCGAGAAGCACGCTCTTACTTTCTAAAGTCTCTAAGAGACCAGGAAACGTGAGTGCGCTGAGAATAAAAGAACGGTGTTTCCTACACATACGGACCATATCTAGTCCAACTCTGTTTCTGAAACTGACACAAAGCACTGGTCCTCTAACATCCAATGCTTGTCAGTTAAGATGAGAAACGTATGAGCTTTGAGAATGATGTAGTTCCTTTGAACTGAAAAGTGACTGCCCTTACCTGTAACGAAGTCTTGCTTATAGGAAGACACAGAGCCTGGGATATAACTCCATTTCTGAAGGGAAACACACACCATAGTTCTCACCCATGGATCACACTCTGCTTTACAGCAAGAAGCACGCTCTTGCTTTCTAGAGTCTCTAATACAGCACGAAATCTGAGTGTGCCCAGAACAAAAGAACGGAGTTTCGTAAACATACGGACCATATGTAGTCCAAATCTTCTTCTGAAACTGATACAAAGCACTGGTCCTCTAACATCCAATGCTTGTCAGTTAAGATGGGAAACGTGTGAGCTAAATGAACGATTTAGTTCGTTTGAGCAGAAAAGTGACTGCCCTTACCTTAAACGAAGTCTTGCTTGTAGGAAGACACAGAGTATGGGATTTAACTCCATTTCTGAAGGGAAACACACAGCATAGTTCTCATCCATGGATCACAATCTGCTTTAGAGCGAGAAGCACGCTCTTGCTTTCTAAAGTCTCTAAGAGACCAGGAAATGTGAGTGCGCTGAGAACAAAAGAATGGTGTTTCCTACACATACGGACCATATCTAGTCCAACTCTGTTTCTGAAACTGACACAAAGCACTGGTCCTCTAACATCCAATGCTTGTCAGTTAAGATGAGAAACGTATGAGCTTTGAGAATGATGTAGTTCTTTTGAACTGAAAAGTGACTGCCCTTACCTGTAACGAAGTCTTGCTTGTAGTAAGACACAGAGCCTGGGATTTAACTCCATCTCTGAAGGGAAACACACAGCAGAGTTCTCATCTATGGATCACACTCTGCTTTAGAGCGAGAAGCACGCTCTTGTTTTCTGGAGTCTCTAACACAGCAGGAAACCTGAGTGTGCTGAGAACAAAAGTCGGTGTTTCCTACACATACGGACCATATCTAGTCCAACTCTGCTTCTGAAACTGATACAAAGCACTGGTCCTCTAACATCCAATGCTTGTCACTTAAGATGGGAAACATGTGAGCTTCATGAACGATGTAGTTCGTTTGAGCACAAAAGTGACTGCCCTTACTTAAACGAATTCTTGCTTGTAGGAAGACCCAGAGTCTGGGATTTAACTCCATTTCTGAAGGGAAACACACAGCATAGTTCTCATCCATGGATCACAATCTGCTTTAGAGCGAGAAGCACGCTCTTGCTTTCTAAGGTCTCTAAGACAGCAGTAAACGTGAGTGCGCTGAGAACAAAAGAACGGTGTTTCCTACACATACGGACCATATCTAGTCCAACTCTGCTTCTGAAACTGATACAAAGCACTGATCCTCTAACATCCAATGCTTGTCTGTTAAGATAAGAAACGTGTGAGCTTCGTGAATGATGTAGTTCGTTTGAGATGACAAGTGACTGCCCTTACCTGAAACGAAGTCTTGCTTATAGGAAGACACAGAGCCTGGGATTTAACTCCATTTCTGAAGGGAAACACACAGCATAGTTCTCACCCATGGATCACACTCTGCTTTACAGCAAGAAGCACGCTCTTGCTTTCTAGAGTCTCTAATACAGCAGGAAATCTGAGTGTGCCCAGAACAAAAGAACGGAGTTTGGTAAACATACGGACCATATGTAGTCCAAATCTTCTTCTGAAACTGATAAAAAGCACTGGTCCTCTAACATCCAATGCTTGTCAGTTAAGATGGGAAACGTGTGAGCTTCATGAACGATGTAGTTCGTTTGAGCAGAAACGTGACTGCCCTTACCTTAAACGAAGTCTTGCTTGTAGGAAGACACAGAGTCTGGGATTTAACTCCATTTCTGAAGGGAAACACAAAGCATAGTTCTCATCCATGGATCACACTCTGCTTTAGAGCGAGAAGCACGCTCTTGCTTTCTAGAGTCTCTAATAAAGCAGGTAATGTGAGTGTGCCCAGAACAAAAGAACGGTGTTTCCTACACATACGGACCATATCTAGTCCAACTCTGCTTCTGAAACTGATACAAAGCACTGGTCCTCTAACATCCAATGCTTGTCTGTTAAGATAAGAAACGTGTGAGCTTCGTGAACGATGTAGTTCGTTTGAGATGACAAGTGACTGCCCTTACCTGAAACGAAGTCTTGCTTATAGGAAGACACAGAGCCTGGGATTTAACTCCATTTCTGAAGGGAAACACACAGCATAGTTCTCACCCATGGATCACACTCTGCTTTACAGCAAGAAGCACGCTCTTGCTTTCTAGAGTCTCTAGTACAGCAGGAAATCTGAGTGTGCCCAGAACAAAAGAACGGAGTATCGTAAACATACGGACCATATCTAGTCCAACTCTGTTTCTGAAACTGACACAAAGCACTGGTCCTCTAACATCCAATGCTGGTCAGTTAAGATGGGAAACATGTGAGCTTCATGAACGATGTAGTTCGTTTGAGCTCAAAAGTGACTGCCCTTACTTAAACGAATTCTTGCTTGTAGGAAGACACAGAGTCTGGGATTTAACTCCATTTCTGAAGGGAAACACACAGCATAGTTCTCATCCATGGATCACAATCTGCTTTAGAGCGAGAAGCACGCTCTTGCTTTCTAAAGTCTCTAAGACAGCAGGAAATGTGAGTGCGCTGAGAACAAAAGAACGGTGTTTCCTACACATACGGACCATATCTAGTCCAACTCTGTTTCTGAAACTGACACAAAGCACTGGTCCTCTAACATCCAATGCTTGTCAGTTAAGATGAGAAACGTATGAGCTTTGAGAATGATGTAGTTCCTTTGAACTGAAAAGTGACTGCCCTTACCTGTAACGAAGTCTTGCTTGTAGTAAGACACAGAGCCTGGGATATAACTCCATCTCTGAATGGAAACACACAGCAGAGTTCTCATCCATGGATCACACTCTGCTTTAGAGCGAGAATCACGCTCTTGTTTTCTGGAGTCTCTAACACAGCAGGAAACGTGAGTGTGCTGAGAACAAAAGAACGGTGTTTCCTACACATACGGACCATATCTAGTCCAACTCTGCTTCTGAAACTGATACAAAGCACTGGTCCTCTAACATCCAATGCTTGTCAGTTAAGATGGGAAACATGTGAGCTTCATGAACGATGTAGTTCGTTTGAGCACAAAAGTGACTGCCCTTACTTAAAGAATTCTTGCATGTAGGAAGACACAGAGTCTGGGATTTAACTCCATTTCTGAAGGGAAACACACAGCATAGTTCTCATCCATGGATCACAATATGCTTTAGAGCGAGAAGCACGCTCTTGCTTTCTAAAGTCTCTAAGACAGCAGGAAACGTGAGTGCGCTGAGAACAAAGAACGGTGTTTCCTACACATACGGACCATATCTAGTCCAACTCTGCTTCTGAAACTGATACAAAGCACTGGTCCTCTAACATCCAATGCTTGTCTGTTAAGATAAGAAACGTGTGAGCTTCGTGAATGATGTAGTTCGTTTGAGATGACAAGTGACTGCCCTTACCTGAAATGAAGTCTTGCTTATAGGAAGACACAGAGCCTGGGATTTAACTCCATTTCTGAAGGGAAACACACAGCATAGTTCTCACCCATGGATCACACTCTGCTTTACAGCAAGAAGCACGCTCTTGCTTTCTAGAGTCTCTAATACAGCAGGAAATCTGAGTGTGCCCAGAACAAAAGAACGGAGTTTGGTAAACATACGGACCATATGTAGTCCAAATCTTCTTCTGAAACTGATAAAAAGCACTGGTCCTCTAACATCCAATGCTTGTCAGTTAAGATGGGAAACGTGTGAGCTTCATGAACGATGTAGTTCGTTTGAGCAGAAAAGTGACTGCCCTTACCTTAAACGAAGTCTTGCTTGTAGGAAGACACAGAGTCTGGGATTTAACTCCATTACTGAAGGGAAACACAAAGCATAGTTCTCATCCATGGATCACACTCTGCTTTAGAGCGAGAAGCACGCTCTTGCTTTCTAGAGTCTCTAATAAAGCAGGTAATGTGAGTGTGCCCAGAACAAAAGAACGGTGTTTCCTACACATATGGACCATATGTAGTCCAAATCTGCTTCTGAACCTGATACAATGCACTGGTCCTCTAACATGCAATGCTTGTCAGTTGAGATGAGAAACTTGTGATCTTCGTGAACGATGTAGTTTGTTAGAGCAGAAAAGAGACTGCCCTTACCTGAAACGAAGTTTTGCTTGTAGGAAGACTCAGAGCCTGGGATTTAACTCCATTTCTGAAGGGAAACACACAGCATAGTTCTCATCCATGGATCACAATCTGCTTTAGAGCGAGAAGCACGCTCTTGCTTTCTAAAGTCTCTAAGAGACCAGGAAACGTGTGTGCGCTGAGAACAAAAGAACGGTGTTTCCTACACATATGGACCATATCTAGTCCAAATCTGTTTCTGAAACTGACACAAAGCACTGGTCCTCTAACATCCAATGCTTGTCAGTTAAGATGAGAAACGTATGAGCTTTGAGAATGATGTAGTTCCTTTGAACTGAAAAGTGACTGCCCTTACCTGTAAAGAAGTCTTGCTTGTAGTAAGTCACAGAGCCTGGGATATAACACCATCTCTGAAGGGAAAAACACAGCAGAGTTCTCATCCATGGATCACACTCTGCTTTAGAGCGAGAAGCACGCTCTTGTTTTCTGGAGTCTCTAACACAGCAGGAAACGTGAGTGTGCTGAGAACAAAAGAACGGTGTTTCCTACACATACGGACCATATCTAGTCCAACTCTGCTTCTGAAACTGATACAAAGCACTGGTCCTCTAACATCCAATGCTTGTCACTTAAGATGGGAAACATGTGAGCTTCATGAACGATGTAGTTCGTTTGAGCACAAAAGTGACTGCCCTTACTTAAACGAATTCTTGCTTGTAGGAAGACCCAGAGTCTGGGATTTAACTCCATTTCTGAAGGGAAACACACAGCATAGTTCTCATCCATGGATCACAATCTGCTTTAGAGCGAGAAGCACGCTCTTGCTTTCTAAAGTCTCTAAGACAGCAGGAAATGTGAGTGCGCTGAGAACAAAAGAACGGTGTTTCCTACACATACGGTCCATATCTAGTCCAACTCTGTTTCTGAAACTGACACAAAGCACTGGTCCTCTAACATCCAATGCTTGTCAGTTAAGATGAGAAACGTATGAGCTTTGAGAATGATGTAGTTCCTTTGAACTGAAAAGTGACTGCCCTTACCTGTAACGAAGTCTTGCTTTTAGTAAGACACAGAGCCTGGGATTTAACTCCATCTCTGACGGGAAACACACAGCAGAGTTCTCATCCATGGATCACACTCTGCTTTAGAGCGAGAAGCACGCTCTTGTTTTCTGGAGTCTCTAACACAGCAGGAAACATGAGTGTGCTGAGAACAAAAGAACGGTGTTTCCTACATATACGGACCATATCTAGTCCAACTCTGCTTCTGAAACTGATACAAAGCACTGGTCCTCTAACATCCAATGCTTGTCAGTTAAGATGGGAAACATGTGAGCTTCATGAACGATGTAGTTCGTTTGAGCACAAAAGTGACTGCCCTTACTTAATCGAATTCTTGCTTGTAGGAAGACACAGAGTCTGGGATTTAACTCCATTTCTGAAGGGAAACACACAGCATAGTTCTCATCCATGTTTCACAATCTGCTTTAGAGCGAGAAGCACGCTCTTGCTTTCTAAGGTCTCTAAGACAGCAGGAAACGTGAGTGCGCTGAGAACAAAAGAACGGTGTTTCCTACACATACGGACCATATCTAGTCCAACTCTGCTTCTGAAACTGATACAAAGCACTGATCCTCTAACATCCAATGCTTGTCTGTTAAGATAAGAAACGTGTGAGCTTCGTGAATGATGTAGTTCGTTTGAGATGACAAGTGACTGCCCTTACCTGAAACGAAGTCTTGCTTATAGGAAGACACAGAGCCTGGGATTTAACTCCATTTCTGAAGGGAAACACACAGCATAGTTCTCACCCATGGATCACACTCTGCTTTACAGCAAGAAGCACGCTCTTGCTTTCTAGAGTCTCTAATACAGCAGGAAATCTGAGTGTGCCCAGAACAAAAGAACGGAGTTTGGTAAACATACGGACCATATGTAGTCCAAATCTTCTTCTGAAACTGATAAAAAGCACTGGTCCTCTAACATCCAATGCTTGTCAGTTAAGATGGGAAACGTGTGAGCTTCATGAACGATGTAGTTCGTTTGAGCAGAAAAGTGACTGCCCTTACCTTAAACGAAGTCTTGCTTGTAGGAAGACACAGAGTCTGGGATTTAACTCCATTTCTGAAGGGAAACACAAAGCATAGTTCTCATCCATGGATCACACTCTGCTTTAGAGCGAGAAGCACGCTCTTGTTTTCTGGAGTCTCTAATAAAGCAGGTAATGTGAGTGTGCCCAGAACAAAAGAACGGTGTTT
Source organism: Onychomys leucogaster (assembly GCA_949786385.1). NCBI lineage: Eukaryota > Metazoa > Chordata > Mammalia > Rodentia > Cricetidae > Onychomys > Onychomys leucogaster. The sequence continues at coordinate 2,445,750 of CATKUP010000069.1, forward strand.
CCTACACATACGGACCATATCTAGTCCAACTCTGCTTCTGAAACTGATACAAAGCACTGGTCCTCTAACATCCAATGCTTGTCTGTTAAGATAAGAAACGTGTGAGCTTCGTGAACGATGTAGTTCGTTTGAGATGACAAGTGACTGCCCTTACCTGAAACGAAGTCTTGCTTATAGGAAGACACAGAGCCTGGGATTTAACTCCATTTCTGAAGGGAAACACACAGCATAGTTCTCACCCATGGATCACACTCTGCTTTACAGCAAGAAGCACGCTCTTGCTTTCTAGAGTCTCTAGTACAGCAGGAAATCTGAGTGTGCCCAGAACAAAAGAACGGAGTATCGTAAACATACGGACCATATCTAGTCCAACTCTGTTTCTGAAACTGACACAAAGCACTGGTCCTCTAACATCCAATGCTGGTCAGTTAAGATGGGAAACATGTGAGCTTCATGAACGATGTAGTTCGTTTGAGCTCAAAAGTGACTGCCCTTACTTAAACGAATTCTTGCTTGTAGGAAGACACAGAGTCTGGGATTTAACTCCATTTCTGAAGGGAAACACACAGCATAGTTCTCATCCATGGATCACAATCTGCTTTAGAGCGAGAAGCACGCTCTTGCTTTCTAAAGTCTCTAAGACAGCAGGAAATGTGAGTGCGCTGAGAACAAAAGAACGGTGTTTCCTACACATACGGACCATATCTAGTCCAACTCTGTTTCTGAAACTGACACAAAGCACTGGTCCTCTAACATCCAATGCTTGTCAGTTAAGATGAGAAACGTATGAGCTTTGAGAATGATGTAGTTCCTTTGAACTGAAAAGTGACTGCCCTTACCTGTAACGAAGTCTTGCTTGTAGTAAGACACAGAGCCTGGGATATAACTCCATCTCTGAAGGGAAACACACAGCAGAGTTCTCATCCATGGATCACACTCTGCTTTAGAGCGAGAATCACGCTCTTGTTTTCTGGAGTCTCTAACACAGCAGGAAACGTGAGTGTGCTGAGAACAAAAGAACGGTGTTTCCTACACATACGGACCATATCTAGTCCAACTCTGCTTCTGAAACTGATACAAAGCACTGGTCCTCTAACATCCAATGCTTGTCTGTTAAGATAAGAAACGTGTGAGTTTCGTGAACTATGTAGTTCGTTTGAGATGACAAGTGACTGCCCTTACCTGAAACGAAGTCTTGCTTATAGGAAGACACAGAGCCTGGGATTTAACTCCATTTCTGAAGGGAAACACACAGCATAGTTCTCACCCATGGATCACACTCTGCTTTACAGCAAGAAGCACGCTCTTGCTTTCTAGAGTCTCTAATACAGCAGGAAATCTGAGTGGGCCCAGAACAAAAGAACGGAGTTTCGTAAACATACGGACCATATGTAGTCCAAATCTTCTTCTGAAACTGATACAAAGCACTGGTCCTCTAACATCCAATGCTTGTCAGTTAAGATGGGAAACGTGTGAGCTTCATGAACGATGTAGTTCGTTTGAGCAGAAAAGTGACTGCCCTTACCTTAAACGAAGTCTTGCTTGTAGGAAGACACAGAGTCTGGGATTTAACTCCATTTCTGAAGGGAAACACACAGCATAGTTCTCATCCATGGATGACAATCTGCTTTAGAGCGAGAAGCACGCTCTTACTTTCTAAAGTCTCTAAGAGACCAGGAAACGTGAGTGCGCTGAGAATAAAAGAACGGTGTTTCCTACACATACGGACCATATCTAGTCCAACTCTGTTTCTGAAACTGACACAAAGCACTGGTCCTCTAACATCCAATGCTTGTCAGTTAAGATGAGAAACGTATGAGCTTTGAGAATGATGTAGTTCCTTTGAACTGAAAAGTGACTGCCCTTACCTGTAAGGAAGTCTTGCTTATAGGAAGACACAGAGCCTGGGATTTAACTCCATTTCTGAAGGGAAACACACAGCATAGTTCTCACCCATGGATCACACTCTGCTTTACAGCAAGAAGCACGCTCTTGCTTTCTAGAGTCTCTAATACAGCACGAAATCTGAGTGTGCCCAGAACAAAAGAACGGAGTTTCGTAAACATACGGACCATATGTAGTCCAAATCTTCTTCTGAAACTGATACAAAGCACTGGTCCTCTAACATCCAATGCTTGTCAGTTAAGATGGGAAACGTGTGAGCTAAATGAACGATTTAGTTCGTTTGAGCAGAAAAGTGACTGCCCTTACCTTAAACGAAGTCTTGCTTGTAGGAAGACACAGAGTATGGGATTTAACTCCATTTCTGAAGGGAAACACACAGCATAGTTCTCATCCATGGATCACAATCTGCTTTAGAGCGAGAAGCACGCTCTTGCTTTCTAAAGTCTCTAAGAGACCAGGAAATGTGAGTGCGCTGAGAACAAAAGAACGGTGTTTCCTACACATACGGACCATATCTAGTCCAACTCTGTTTCTGAAACTGACACAAAGCACTGGTCCTCTAACATCCAATGCTTGTCAGTTAAGATGAGAAACGTATGAGCTTTGAGAATGATGTAGTTCTTTTGAACTGAAAAGTGACTGCCCTTACCTGTAACGAAGTCTTGCTTGTAGTAAGACACAGAGCCTGGGATTTAACTCCATCTCTGAAGGGAAACACACAGCAGAGTTCTCATCTATGGATCACACTCTGCTTTAGAGCGAGAAGCACGCTCTTGTTTTCTGGAGTCTCTAACACAGCAGGAAAACTGAGTGTGCTGAGAACAAAAGTCGGTGTTTCCTACACATACGGACCATATCTAGTCCAACTCTGCTTCTGAAACTGATACAAAGCACTGGTCCTCTAACATCCAATGCTTGTCACTTAAGATGGGAAACATGTGAGCTTCATGAACGATGTAGTTCGTTTGAGCACAAAAGTGACTGCCCTTACTTAAACGAATTCTTGCTTGTAGGAAGACCCAGAGTCTGGGATTTAACTCCATTTCTGAAGGGAAACACACAGCATAGTTCTCATCCATGGATCACAATCTGCTTTAGAGCGAGAAGCACGCTCTTGCTTTCTAAAGTCTCTAAGACAGCAGGAAATGTGAGTGCGCTGAGAACAAAAGAACGGTGTTTCCTACACATAAGGTCCATATCTAGTCCAACTCTGTTTCTGAAACTGACACAAAGCACTGGTCCTCTAACATCCAATGCTTGTCAGTTAAGATGAGAAACGTATGAGCTTTGAGAATGATGTAGTTCCTTTGAACTGAAAAGTGACTGCCCTTACCTGTAACGAAGTCTTGCTTTTAGTAAGACACAGAGCCTGGGATTTAACTCCATCTCTGAAGGGAAACACACAGCAGAGTTCTCATCCATGGATCACACTCTGCTTTAGAGCGAGAAGCACGCTCTTGTTTTCTGGAGTCTCTAACACAGCAGGAAACATGAGTGTGCTGAGAACAAAAGAACGGTGTTTCCTACATATACGGACCATATCTAGTCCAACTCTGCTTCTGAAACTGATACAAAGCACTGGTCCTCTAACATCCAATGCTTGTCAGTTAAGATGGGAAACATGTGAGCTTCATGAACGATGTAGTTCGTTTGAGCACAAAAGTGACTGCCCTTACTTAAACGAATTCTTGCTTGTAGGAAGACACAGAGTCTGGGATTTAACTCCATTTCTGAAGGGAAACACACAGCATAGTTCTCATCCATGGATCACAATCTGCTTTAGAGCGAGAAGCACGCTCTTGCTTTCTAAGGTCTCTAAGACAGCAGGAAACGTGAGTGCGCTGAGAACAAAAGAACGGTGTTTCCTACACATACGGACCATATCTAGTCCAACTCTGCTTCTGAAACTGATACAAAGCACTGATCCTCTAACATCCAATGCTTGTCTGTTAAGATAAGAAACGTGTGAGCTTCGTGAATGATGTAGTTCGTTTGAGATGACAAGTGACTGCCCTTACCTGAAACGAAGTCTTGCTTATAGGAAGACACAGAGCCTGGGATTTAACTCCATTTCTGAAGGGAAACACACAGCATAGTTCTCACCCATGGATCACACTCTGCTTTACAGCAAGAAGCACGCTCTTGCTTTCTAGAGTCTCTAATACAGCAGGAAATCTGAGTGTGCCCAGAACAAAAGAACGGAGTTTGGTAAACATACGGACCATATGTAGTCCAAATCTTCTTCTGAAACTGATAAAAAGCACTGGTCCTCTAACATCCAATGCTTGTCAGTTAAGACGGGAAACGTGTGAGCTTCATGAACGATGTAGTTCGTTTGAGCAGAAAAGTGACTGCCCTTACCTTAAACGAAGTCTTGCTTGTAGGAAGACACAGAGTCTGGGATTTAACTCCATTTCTGAAGGGAAACACAAAGCATAGTTCTCATCCATGGATCACACTCTGCTTTAGAGCGAGAAGCACGCTCTTGCTTTCTAGAGTCTCTAATAAAGCAGGTAATGTGAGTGTGCCCAGAACAAAAGAACGGTGTTTCCTACACATATGGACCATATGTAGTCCAAATCTGCTTCTGAACCTGATACAATGCACTGGTCCTCTAACATCCAATGCTTCTCATTTAAGATGAGAAACGTATGAGCTTTGAGAATGATGTAGTTCCTTTGAACTGAAAAGTGACTGCCCTTACCTGTAAAGAAGTCTTGCTTCTAGTAAGACACAGAGCCTGGGATATAACTCCATCTCTGAAGGGAAACACACAGCAGAGTTCTCATGCATGGATCACACTCTGCTTTAGAGCGAGAAGCACGCTCTTGTTTTCTGGAGTCTCTAACACAGCAGGAAACGTGAGTGTGCTGAGAACAAAAGAACGGTGTTTCCTACAATTACGGACCATATCTAGTCCAACTCTGCTTCTGAAACTGATACAAAGCACTGGTCCTCTAACATCCAATGCTTGTCTGTTAAGATAAGAAACGTGTGAGCTTCGTGAACGATGTAGTTCGTTTGAGATGACAAGTGACTGCCCTTACCTGAAACGAAGTCTTTCTTATAGGAAGACACAGAGCCTGGGATTTAACTCCATTTCTGAAGGGAAACACACAGCATAGTTCTCACCCATGGATCACACTCTGCTTTACAGCAAGAAGCATGCTCTTGCTTTCTAGAGTCTCTAATACAGCAGGAAATCTGAGTGTGCCCAGAACAAAAGAACGGAGTTTCGTAAACATACGGACCATATGTAGTCCAAATCTTCTTCTGAAACTGATACAAAGCACTGGTCCTCTAACATCCAATGCTTGTCAGTTAAGATGGGAAACGTGTGAGCTTCATGAACGATGTAGTTCGTTTGAGCAGAAAAGTGACTGCCCTTACCTTAAACGAAATCTTGCTTGTAGGAAGACACAGAGCCTGGGATTTAACTCCATCTCTGAAGGGAAACACACAGCAGAGTTCTCATCCATGGATCACACTCTGCTTTAGAGCGAGAAGCACGCTCTTGTTTTCTGGAGTCCCTAACACAGCAGGAAACATGAGTGTGCTGAGCACAAAAGAACGGTGTTTCCTACATATACGGACCATATCTAGTCCAACTCTGCTTCTGAAACTGATACAAAGCACTGGTCCTCTAACATCCAATGCTTGTCAGTTAAGATGGGAAACATGTGAGCTTCATGAACGATGTAGTTCGTTTGAGCACAAAAGTGACTGCCCTTACTTAAACGAATTCTTGCTTGTAGGAAGACACAGAGTCTGGGATTTAACTCCATTTCTGAAGGGAAACACACAGCATAGTTCTCATCCATGGATCACAATCTGCATTAGAGCGAGAAGCACGCTCTTGCTTTCTAAAGTCTCTAAGACAGCAGGAAACGTGAGTGCGCAGAGAACAAAAGAACGGTGTTTCCTACACATACGGACCATATCTAGTCCAACTCTGCTTCTGAAACTGATACAAAGCTCTGCTCCTCTAACATCCAATGCTTGTCTGTTAATATAAGAAACGTGTGAGCTTCGTGAATGATGTAGTTCGTTTGAGATGACAAGTGACTGCCCTTACCTGAAACGAAGTCTTGCTTATAGGAAGACACAGAGCCTGGGATTTAACTCCATTTCTGAAGGGAAACACACAGCATAGTTCTCACCCATGTATCACACTCTGCTTTACAGCAAGAAGCACGCTCTTGCTTTCTAGAGTCTCTACTACAGCAGGAAATCTGAGTGTGCCCAGAACAAAGAACGGAGTTTCGTAAACATACGGACCATATGTAGTCCAAATCTTTTTCTGAAACTGATAAAAAGCACTGGTCCTCTAACATCCAATGCTTGTCAGTTAAGATGGGAAACGTGTGAGCTTCATGAACGATGTAGTTCGTTTGAGCACAAAAGTGACTGCCCTTACCTTAAACGAAGCCTTGCTTGTAGGAAGACACAGAGTCTGGGATTTAACTCCATTTCTGAAGGGAAACACAAAGCATAGTTCTCATCCATGGATCACACTCTGCTTTAGAGCGAGAAGCACGCTCTTGCTTTCTAGAGTCTCTAATAAAGCAGGTAATGTGAGTGTGCCCAGAACAAAAGAACGGTGTTTCCTACACATATGGACCATATGTAGTCCAAATCTGCTTCTGAACCTGATACAATGCACTGGTCCTCTAACATCCAATGCTTGTCAGTTGAGATGAGAAACTTGTAATCTTCGTGAACGATGTAGTTCGTTAGAGCAGAAAAGTGACTGCCCTTACCTGAAACGAAGTTTTGCTTATAGGAAGACTCAGAGCCTGGGATTTAACTCCATTTCTGAAGGGAAACACACAGCATAGTTCTCATCCATGGATCACAATCTGCTTTAGAGCGAGAAGCACACTCTTGCTTTCTAAAGTCTCTAAGACAGCAGGAAACGTGAGTGCGCTGAGAACAAAAGAACGGTGTTTCCTACACATATGGACCATATCTAGTCCAACTCTGTTTCTGAAACTGACACAAAGCACTGGTCCTCTAACATCCAATGCTTGTCAGTTAAGATGAGAAACGTATGAGCTTTGAGAATGGTGTAGTTCCTTTGAACTGAAAAGTGACTGCCCTTACCTGTAAAGAAGTCTTGCTTCTAGTAAGACACAGAGCCTGGGATATAACTCCATCTCTGAAGGGAAACACACAGCAGAGTTCTCATGCATGGATCACACTCTGCTTTAGAGCGAGAAGCACGCTCTTGTTTTCTGGAGTCTCTAACACAGCAGGAAACGTGAGTGTGCTGAGAACAAAAGAACGGTGTTTCCTACACATACGGACCATATCTAGTCCAACTCTGCTTCTGAAACTGATACAAAGCACTGGTCCTCTAACATCCAATGCTTGTCTGTTAAGATAAGAAATGTGTGAGCTTCGTGAACGATGTAGTTCGTTTGAGATGACAAGTGATTGCCCTTACCTGAAACGAAGTCTTGCTTATAGGAAGACACAGAGCCTGGGATTTAACTCCATTTCTGAAGGGAAACACACAGCATAGTTCTCACCCATGGATCACACTCTGCTTTACAGCAAGAAGCACGCTCTTGCTTTCTAGAGTCTCTAATACAGCAGGAAATCTGAGTGTGCCCAGAACAAAAAACGGAGTTTCGTAAACATACGGACCATATGTAGTCCAAATCTTCTTCTGAAACTGATACAAAGCACTGGTCCTCTAACATCCAATGCTTGTCAGTTAAGATGGGAAACGTGTGAGCTTCATGAACGATGTAGTTCGTTTGAGCAGAAAAGTGACTGACTTTACCTTAAACGAAGTCTTGCTTGTAGGAAGACACAGAGCCTGGGATTTAACTCCATCTCTGAAGGGAAACACACAGCAGAGTTCTCATCCATGGATCACACTCTGCTTTAGAGCGAGAAGCACGCTCTTGTTTTCTGGAGTCCCTAACACAGCAGGAAACATGAGTGTGCTGAGAACAAAGAACGGTGTTTCCTACACATACGGACCATATCTAGTCCAACTCTGTTTCTGAAACTGACACAAAGCACTCGTCCTCTAACATCCAATGCTTGTCAGTTAAGATGAGAAACGTATGAGCTTTGAGAATGATATAGATCCTTTGAACTGAAAAGTGACTGCCCATACCTGTAACGAAGTCTTGCTTGTAGTAAGACACAGAGCCTGGGATTTAACTCCATCTCTGAAGGGAAACACACAGCAGAGTTCTCATCCATGGATCACACTCTGCTTTAGAGCGAGAAACACGCTCTTGTTTTCTGGAGTCTCTAACACAGCAGGAAACATGAGTGTGCTGTGAACAAAGAACGGTGTTTCCTACACATACGGACCATATCTAGTCCAACTCTGCTTCTGAAACTGATACAAAGCACTGGTCCTCTAACATCCAATGCTTGTCTGTTAAGATAAGAAACGTGTGAGCTTCGTGAACGATGTAGTTCGTTTGAGATGACAAGTGACTGCCCTTACCTGAAACGAAGTCTTGCTTATAGGAAGACACAGAGCCTGGGATTTAACTCCATCTCTGAAGGGAAACACACAGCAGAGTTCTCATCCATGGATCACACTCTGCTTTAGAGCGAGAAGCACGCTCTTGTTTTCTGGAGTCCCTAACACAGCAGGAAACATGAGTGTGCTGAGCACAAAAGAACGGTGTTTCCTACATATACGGACCATATCTAGTCCAACTCTGCTTCTGAAACTGATACAAAGCACTGGTCCTCTAACATCCAATGCTTGTCAGTTAAGATGGGAAACATGTGAGCTTCATGAACGATGTAGTTCGTTTGAGCACAAAAGTGACTTGCCTTACTTAAACGAATTCTTGCTTCTAGGAAGACACAGAGTCTGGGATTTAACTCCATTTCTGAAGGGAAACACACAGCATAGTTCTCATCCATGGATCACAATCTGCTTTAGAGCGAGAAGCACGCTCTTGCTTTCTAAAGTCTCTAAGACAGCAGGAAACGTGAGTGCGCTGAGAACAAAAGAACGGTGTTTCCTACACATACGGACCATATCTAGTCCAACTCTGCTTCTGAAACTGATACAAAGCTCTGCTCCTCTAACATCCAATGCTTGTCTGTTAAGATAAGAAACGTGTGAGCTTCGTGAATGATGTAGTTCGTTTGAGATGACAAGTGACTGCCCTTACCTGAAACGAAGTCTTGCTTGTAGTAAGACACAGAGCCTGGGATTTAACTCCATCTCTGAATGGAAACACATAGCAGAGTTCTCATCCATGGATCACACTATGCTTTAGAGCGAGAATCACGCTCTTGTTTTCTGGAGTCTCTAACACAGCAGGAAACGTGAGTGTGCTGAGAACAAAAGAACGGTGTTTCCTACACATGCGGACCATATCTAGTCCAACTCTGCTTCTGAAACTGATACAAAGCACTGGTCCTCTAACATCCAATGCTTGTCTGTTAAGATAAGAAACGTGTGAGCTTCGTGAATGATGTAGTTCGTTTGAGATGACAAGTGACTGCCCTTACCTGAATCGAAGTCTTGCTTATAGGAAGACACAGAGATTGGTATTTAACTCCATTTCTGAAGGGAAACACACAGCATAGTTCTCACCCATGGATCACACTCTGCTTTACAGCAAGAAGCACGCTCTTGCTTTCTAGAGTCTCTAATACAGCAGGAAATCTGAGTGTGCCCAGAACAAAAGAACGGAGTTTGGTAAACATACGGACCATATGTAGTCCAAATCTTCTTCTGAAACTGATAAAAAGCACTGGTCCTCTAACATCCAATGCTTGTCAGTTAAGATGGGAAACGTGTGAGCTTCATGAACGATGTAGTTCGTTTGAGCAGAAAAGTGACTGCCCTTACCTTAAAAAAAGTCTTGCTTGTAGGAAGACACAGAGTCTGGGATTTAACTCCATTTCTGAAGGGAAACACAAAGCATAGTTCTCATCCATGGATCACACTCTGCTTTAGAGCGAGAAGCACGCTCTTGCTTTCTAGAGTCTCTAATAAAGCAGGTAATGTGAGTGTGCCTTGAACAAAAGAACGGTGTGTCCTACACATATGGACCATATGTAGTCCAAATCTGCTTCGGAACCTGATACAATGCACTGGTCCTCTAACATCCAATGCTTGTCAGTTGAGATGAGAAACTTGTGATCTTTGTGAACGATGTAGTTCGTTAGAGCAGAAAAGTGACTGCCCTTACCTGAAACGAAGTTTTGCTTGTAGGAAGACTCAGAGCCTGGGATTTAACTCCATTTCTGAAGGGAAACACACAGCATAGTTCTCATCCATGGATCACAATCTGCTTTAGAGCGAGAAGCACGCTCTTGCTTTCTAAAGTCTCTAAGACAGCAGGAAACGTGAGTGCGCTGAGAACAAAAGAACGGTGTTTCCTACACATATGGACCATATCTAGTCCAAATCTGTTTCTGAAACTTACACAAAGCACTGGTCCTCTAACATCCAATGCTTGTCAGTTAAGATGAGAAACGTATGAGCTTTGAGAATGATGTAGTTCCTTTGAACTGAAAAGTGACTGCCCTTACCTGTAAAGAAGTCTCGCTTGTAGTAAGACACAGAGCCTGGGATATAACTCCATCTCTGAAGGGAAACACACAGCAGAGTTCTCATCCATGGATCACACTCTGCTTTAGAGCGAGAAGCACACTCTTGTTTTCTGGAGTCTCTAACACAGCAGGAAACATGAGTGTGCTGAGAACAAAAGAACGGTGTTTCCTACACATACGGACCATATCTAGTCCAACTCTGCTTCTGAAACTGATACAAAGCACTGGTCCTCTAACATCTAATGCTTGTCTGTTAAGATAAGAAACGTGTGAGCTTCGTGAACGATGTAGTTCGTTTGAGATGACAAGTGACTGCCCTTACCTGAAACGAAGTCTTGCTTATAGGAAGACACAGAGCCTGGGATTTAACTCCATTTCTGAAGTGAAACACACAGCATAGTTCTCACCCATGGATCACACTCTGCTTTACAGCAAGAAGCACGCTCTTGCTTTCTAGAGTCTCTAATAGAGCAGGAAATCTGAGTATGCCCAAAACAAAAGAACGGAGTTTCGTAAACATACGGACCATATCTAGTCCAACTCTGTTTCTGAAACTGACACAAAGCACTGGTCCTCTAACATCCAATGCTTGTCAGTTAAGATGGGAAACATGTGAGCTTCATGAACGATGTAGTTCGTTTGAGCTCAAAAGTGACTGCCCTTACTTAAACGAATTCTTGCTTGTAGGAAGACACAGAGTCTGGGATTTAACTCCATTTCTGAAGGGAAACACACAGCATAGTTCTCATCCATGGATCACAATCTGCTTTAGAGCGAGAAGCACGCTCTTGCTTTCTAAAGTCTCTAAGACAGCAGGAAACGTGAGTGCGCTGAGAACAAAAGAACGGTGTTTCCTACGCATACGGACCATATCTAGTCCAACTCTGTTTCTGAAACTGACACAAAGCACTGGTCCTCTAACATCCAATGCTTGTCAGTTAAGATGAGAAACGTATGAGCTTTGAGAATGATGTAGTTCCTTTGAACTGAAAAGTGACTGCCCTTACCTGTAACGAAGTCTTGCTTGTAGTAAGACACAGAGCCTGGGATTTAACTCCATCTCTGAATGGAAACACACAGCAGAGTTCTCATCCATGGATCACACTCTGCTTTAGAGCGAGAATCACGCTCTTGTTTTCTGGAGTCTCTAACACAGCAGGAAACGTGAGTGTGCTGAGAACAAAAGAACGGTGTTTCCTACACATACGGACCATATCTAGTCCAACTCTGCTTCTGAAACTGATACAAAGCACTGGTCCTCTAACATCCAATGCTTGTCTGTTAAGATAAGAAACGTGTGAGCTTCGTGAACGATGTAGTTCGTTTGAGATGACAAGTGACTGCCCTTACCTGAAACGAAGTCTTGCTTATAGGAAGACACAGAGCCTGGGATTTAACTCCATTTCTGAAGGGAAACACACAGCATAGTTCTCACCCATGGATCACACTCTGCTTTACAGCCAGGAGCACGCTCTTGCTTTCTAAAGTCTCTAAGACAGCAGGAAACGTGAGTGCGCTGAGAACATAGAACGGTGTTTCCTACACATACGGACCATATCTAGTCCAACTCTGCTTCTGAAACTGATACAAAGCACTGGTCCTCTAACATCCAATGCTTGTCTGTTAAGATAAGAAACGTGTGAGCTTCGTGAATGATGTAGTTCGTTTGAGATGACAAGTGACTGCCCTTACCTGAAACGAAGTCTTGCTTATAGGAAGACACAGAGCCTGGGATTTAACTCCATTTCTGAAGGGAAACACACAGCATAGTTCTCACCCATGGATCACACTCTGCTTTACAGCAAGAAGCACGCTCTTGCTTTCTAGAGTCTCTAATACAGCAGGAAATCTGAGTGTGCCCAGAACAAAAGAACGGAGTTTGGTAAACATACGGACCATATGTAGTCCAAATCTTCTTCTGAAACTGATAAAAAGCACTGGTCCTCTAACATCCAATGCTTGTCAGTTAAGATGGGAAACGTGTGAGCTTCATGAACGATGTAGTTCGTTTGAGCAGAAAAGTGACTGCCCTTACCTTAAACGAAGTCTTGCTTGTAGGAAGACACAGAGTCTGGGATTTAACTCCATTACTGAAGGGAAACACAAAGCATAGTTCTCATCCATGGATCACACTCTGCTTTAGAGCGAGAAGCACGCTCTTGCTTTCTAGAGTCTCTAATAAAGCAGGTAATGTGAGTGTGCCCAGAACAAAAGAACGGTGTTTCCTACACATATGGACCATATGTAGTCCAAATCTGCTTCTGAACCTGATACAATGCACTGGTCCTCTAACATGCAATGCTTGTCAGTTGAGATGAGAAACTTGTGATCTTCGTGAACGATGTAGTTTGTTAGAGCAGAAAAGAGACTGCCCTTACCTGAAACGAAGTTTTGCTTGTAGGAAGACTCAGAGCCTGGGATTTAACTCCATTTCTGAAGGGAAACACACAGCATAGTTCTCATCCATGGATCACAATCTGCTTTAGAGCGAGAAGCACGCTCTTGCTTTCTAAAGTCTCTAAGAGACCAGGAAACGTGTGTGCGCTGAGAACAAAAGAACGGTGTTTCCTACACATATGGACCATATCTAGTCCAAATCTGTTTCTGAAACTGACACAAAGCACTGGTCCTCTAACATCCAATGCTTGTCAGTTAAGATGAGAAACGTATGAGCTTTGAGAATGATGTAGTTCCTTTGAACTGAAAAGTGACTGCCCTTACCTGTAAAGAAGTCTTGCTTGTAGTAAGTCACAGAGCCTGGGATATAACTCCATCTCTGAAGGGAAACACACAGCAGAGTTCTCATCCATGGATCACACTCTGCTTTAGAGCGAGAAGCACGCTCTTGTTTTCTGGAGTCTCTAACACAGCAGGAAACGTGAGTGTGCTGAGAACAAAAGAACGGTGTTTCCTACACATACGGACCATATCTAGTCCAACTCTGCTTCTGAAACTGATACAAAGCACTGGTCCTCTAACATCCAATGCTTGTCTGTTAAGATAAGAAACGTGTGAGCTTCGTGAACGATGTAGTTCGTTTGAGATGACAAGTGACTGCCCTTACCTGAAACGAAGTCTTGCTTATAGGAAGACACAGAGCCTGGGATTTAACTCCATTTCTGAAGGGAAACACACAGCATAGTTCTCACCCATGGATCACACTCTGCTTTACAGCAAGAAGCACGCTCTTGCTTTCTAGAGTCTGTAATACAGCAGGAAATCTGCGTGTGCCCAGAACAAAAGAACGGAGTTTGGTAAACATACGGACCATATGTAGTCCAAATCTTCTTCTGAAACTGATAAAAAGCACTGGTCCTCTAACATCCAATGCTTGTCAGTTAAGATGGGAAACGTGTGAGCTTCATGAACGATGTAGTTCGTTTGAGCAGAAAAGTGACTGCCCTTACCTTAAACGAAGTCTTGCTTGTAGGAAGACACAGAGTCTGGGATTTAACTCCATTACTGAAGGGAAACACAAAGCATAGTTCTCATCCATGGATCACACTCTGCTTTAGAGCGAGAAGCACGCTCTTGCTTTCTAGAGTCTCTAATAAAGCAGGTAATGTGAGTGTGCCCAGAACAAAAGAACGGTGTTTCCTACACATATGGACCATATGTAGTCCAAATCTGCTTCTGAACCTGATACAATGCACTGGTCCTCTAACATGCAATGCTTGTCAGTTGAGATGAGAAACTTGTGATCTTCGTGAACGATGTAGTTTGTTAGAGCAGAAAAGAGACTGCCCTTACCTGAAACGAAGTTTTGCTTGTAGGAAGACTCAGAGCCTGGGATTTAACTCCATTTCTGAAGGGAAACACACAGCATAGTTCTCATCCATGGATCACAATCTGCTTTAGAGCGAGAAGCACGCTCTTGCTTTCTAAAGTCTCTAAGAGACCAGGAAACGTGTGTGCGCTGAGAACAAAAGAACGGTGTTTCCTACACATATGGACCATATCTAGTCCAAATCTGTTTCTGAAACTGACACAAAGCACTGGTCCTCTAACATCCAATGCTTGTCAGTTAAGATGAGAAACGTATGAGCTTTGAGAATGATGTAGTTCCTTTGAACTGAAAAGTGACTGCCCTTACCTGTAAAGAAGTCTTGCTTGTAGTAAGTCACAGAGCCTGGGATATAACTCCATCTCTGAAGGGAAACACACAGCAGAGTTCTCATCCATGGATCACACTCTGCTTTAGAGCGAGAAGCACGCTCTTGTTTTCTGGAGTCTCTAACACAGCAGGAAACGTGAGTGTGCTGAGAACAAAAGAACGGTGTTTCCTACACATACGGACCATATCTAGTCCAACTCTGCTTCTGAAACTGATACAAAGCACTGGTCCTCTAACATCCAATGCTTGTCTGTTAAGATAAGAAACGTGTGAGCTTCGTGAACGATGTAGTTCGTTTGAGATGACAAGTGACTGCCCTTACCTGAAACGAAGTCTTGCTTATAGGAAGACACAGAGCCTGGGATTTAACTCCATCTCTGAAGGGAAACACACAGCAGAGTTCTCATCCATGGATCACACTCTGCTTTAGAGCGAGAAGCACGCTCTTGTTTTCTGGAGTCCCTAACACAGCAGGAAACATGAGTGTGCTGAGCACAAAAGAACGGTGTTTCCTACATATACGGACCATATCTAGTCCAACTCTGCTTCTGAAACTGATACAAAGCACTGGTCCTCTAACATCCAATGCTTGTCAGTTAAGATGGGAAACATGTGAGCTTCATGAACGATGTAGTTCGTTTGAGCACAAAAGTGACTTGCCTTACTTAAACGAATTCTTGCTTCTAGGAAGACACAGAGTCTGGGATTTAACTCCATTTCTGAAGGGAAACACACAGCATAGTTCTCATCCATGGATCACAATCTGCTTTAGAGCGAGAAGCACGCTCTTGCTTTCTAAAGTCTCTAAGACAGCAGGAAACGTGAGTGCGCTGAGAACAAAAGAACGGTGTTTCCTACACATACGGACCATATCTAGTCCAACTCTGCTTCTGAAACTGATACAAAGCTCTGCTCCTCTAACATCCAATGCTTGTCTGTTAAGATAAGAAACGTGTGAGCTTCGTGAATGATGTAGTTCGTTTGAGATGACAAGTGACTGCCCTTACCTGAAACGAAGTCTTGCTTGTAGTAAGACACAGAGCCTGGGATTTAACTCCATCTCTGAATGGAAACACACAGCAGAGTTCTCATCCATGGATCACACTATGCTTTAGAGCGAGAATCACGCTCTTGTTTTCTGGAGTCTCTAACACAGCAGGAAACGTGAGTGTGCTGAGAACAAAAGAACGGTGTTTCCTACACATGCGGACCATATCTAGTCCAACTCTGCTTCTGAAACTGATACAAAGCACTGGTCCTCTAACATCCAATGCTTGTCTGTTAAGATAAGAAACGTGTGAGCTTCGTGAATGATGTAGTTCGTTTGAGATGACAAGTGACTGCCCTTACCTGAATCGAAGTCTTGCTTATAGGAAGACACAGAGATTGGTATTTAACTCCATTTCTGAAGGGAAACACACAGCATAGTTCTCACCCATGGATCACACTCTGCTTTACAGCAAGAAGCACGCTCTTGCTTTCTAGAGTCTCTAATACAGCAGGAAATCTGAGTGTGCCCAGAACAAAAGAACGGAGTTTGGTAAACATACGGACCATATGTAGTCCAAATCTTCTTCTGAAACTGATAAAAAGCACTGGTCCTCTAACATCCAATGCTTGTCAGTTAAGATGGGAAACGTGTGAGCTTCATGAACGATGTAGTTCATTTGAGCAGAAAAGTGACTGCCCTTACCTTAAAAAAAGTCTTGCTTGTAGGAAGACACAGAGTTTGGGATTTAACTCCATTTCTGAAGGGAAACACAAAGCATAGTTCTCATCCATGGATCACACTCTGCTTTAGAGCGAGAAGCACGCTCTTGCTTTCTAGAGTCTCTAATAAAGCAGGTAATGTGAGTGTGCCTTGAACAAAAGAACGGTGTGTCCTACACATATGGACCATATGTAGTCCAAATCTGCTTCTGAACCTGATACAATGCACTGGTCCTCTAACATCCAATGCTTGTCAGTTGAGATGAGAAACTTGTGATCTTCGTGAACGATGTAGTTCGTTAGAGCAGAAAAGTGACTGCCCTTACCTGAAACGAAGTTTTGCTTGTAGGAAGACTCAGAGCCTGGGATTTAACTCCTTTTCTGAAGGGAAACACACAGCATAGTTCTCATCCATGGATCACAATCTGCTTTAGAGCGAGAAGCACGCTCTTGCTTTCTAAAGTCTCTAAGACAGCAGGAAACGTGAGTGCGCTGAGAACAAAAGAACGGTGTTTCCTACACATATGGACCATATCTAGTCCAAATCTGTTTCTGAAACTGACACAAAGCACTGGTCCTCTAACATCCAATGCTTGTCAGTTAAGATGAGAAACGTATGAGCTTTGAGAATGATGTAGTTCCTTTGAACTGAAAAGTGACTGCCCTTACCTGTAAAGAAGTCTCGCTTGTAGTAAGACACAGAGCCTGGGATATAACTCCATCTCTGAAGGGAAACACACAGCAGAGTTCTCATCCATGGATCACACTCTGCTTTAGAGCGAGAAGCACACTCTTGTTTTCTGGAGTCTCTAACACAGCAGGAAACATGAGTGTGCTGAGAACAAAAGAACGGTGTTTCCTACACATACGGACCATATCTAGTCCAACTCTGCTTCTGAAACTGATACAAAGCACTGGTCCTCTAACATCTAATGCTTGTCTGTTAAGATAAGAAACGTGTGAGCTTCGTGAACGATGTAGTTCGTTTGAGATGACAAGTGACTGCCCTTACCTGAAACGAAGTCTTGCTTATAGGAAGACACAGAGCCTGGGATTTAACTCCATTTCTGAAGTGAAACACACAGCATAGTTCTCACCCATGGATCACACTCTGCTTTACAGCAAGAAGCACGCTCTTGCTTTCTAGAGTCTCTAATAGAGCAGGAAATCTGAGTGTGCCCAAAACAAAAGAACGGAGTTTCGTAAACATAAGGACCATATCTAGTCCAACTCTGTTTCTGAAACTGACACAAAGCACTGGTCCTCTAACATCCAATGCTTGTCAGTTAAGATGGGAAACATGTGAGCTTCATGAACGATGTAGTTCGTTTGAGCTCAAAAGTGACTGCCCTTACTTAAACGAATTCTTGCTTGTAGGAAGACACAGAGTCTGGGATTTAACTCCATTTCTGAAGGGAAACACACAGCATAGTTCTCATCCATGGATCACAATCTGCTTTAGAGCGAGAAGCACGCTCTTGCTTTCTAAAGTCTCTAAGACAGCAGGAAACGTGAGTGCGCTGAGAACAAAAGAACGGTGTTTCCTACGCATACGGACCATATCTAGTCCAACTCTGTTTCTGAAACTGACACAAAGCACTGGTCCTCTAACATCCAATGCTTGTCAGTTAAGATGAGAAACGTATGAGCTTTGAGAATGATGTAGTTCCTTTGAACTGAAAAGTGACTGCCCTTACCTGTAACGAAGTCTTGCTTGTAGTAAGACACAGAGCCTGGGATTTAACTCCATCTCTGAATGGAAACACACAGCAGAGTTCTCATCCATGGATCACACTCTGCTTTAGAGCGAGAATCACGCTCTTGTTTTCTGGAGTCTCTAACACAACAGGAAACGTGAGTGTGCTGAGAACAAAAGAACGGTGTTTCCTACACATACGGACCATATCTAGTCCAACTCTGCTTCTGAAACTGATACAAAGCACTGGTCCTCTAACATCCAATGCTTGTCTGTTAAGATAAGAAACGTGTGAGCTTCGTGAACGATGTAGTTCGTTTGAGATGACAAGTGACTGCCCTTACCTGAAACGAAGTCTTGCTTATAGGAAGACACAGAGCCTGGGATTTAACTCCATTTCTGAAGGGAAACACACAGCATAGTTCTCACCCATGGATCACACTCTGCTTTATAGCCAGAAGCACGCTCTTGCTTTCTAAAGTCTCTAAGACAGCAGGAAACGTGAGTGCGCTGAGAACATAGAACGGTGTTTCCTACACATACGGACCATATCTAGTCCAACTCTGCTTCTGAAACTGATACAAAGCACTGGTCCTCTAACATCCAATGCTTGTCTGTTAAGATAAGAAACGTGTGAGCTTCGTGAATGATGTAGTTCGTTTGAGATGACAAGTGACTGCCCTTACCTGAAACGAAGTCTTGCTTATAGGAAGACACAGAGCCTGGGATTTAACTCCATTTCTGAAGGGAAACACACAGCATAGTTCTCACCCATGGATCACACTCTGCTTTACAGCAAGAAGCACGCTCTTGCTTTCTAGAGTCTCTAATACAGCAGGAAATCTGAGTGTGCCCAGAACAAAAGAACGGAGTTTGGTAAACATACGGACCATATGTAGTCCAAATCTTCTTCTGAAACTGATAAAAAGCACTGGTCCTCTAACATCCAATGCTTGTCAGTTAAGATGGGAAACGTGTGAGCTTCATGAACGATGTAGTTCGTTTGAGCAGAAAAGTGACTGCCCTTACCTTAAACGAAGTCTTGCTTGTAGGAAGACACAGAGTCTGGGATTTAACTCCATTACTGAAGGGAAACACAAAGCATAGTTCTCATCCATGGATCACACTCTGCTTTAGAGCGAGAAGCACGCTCTTGCTTTCTAGAGTCTCTAATAAAGCAGGTAATGTGAGTGTGCCCAGAACAAAAGAACGGTGTTTCCTACACATATGGACCATATGTAGTCCAAATCTGCTTCTGAACCTGATACAATGCACTGGTCCTCTAACATGCAATGCTTGTCAGTTGAGATGAGAAACTTGTGATCTTCGTGAACGATGTAGTTTGTTAGAGCAGAAAAGAGACTGCCCTTACCTGAAACGAAGTTTTGCTTGTAGGAAGACTCAGAGCCTGGGATTTAACTCCATTTCTGAAGGGAAACACACAGCATAGTTCTCATCCATGGATCACAATCTGCTTTAGAGCGAGAAGCACGCTCTTGCTTTCTAAAGTCTCTAAGAGACCAGGAAACGTGTGTGCGCTGAGAACAAAAGAACGGTGTTTCCTACACATATGGACCATATCTAGTCCAAATCTGTTTCTGAAACTGACACAAAGCACTGGTCCTCTAACATCCAATGCTTGTCAGTTAAGATGAGAAACGTATGAGCTTTGAGAATGATGTAGTTCCTTTGAACTGAAAAGTGACTGCCCTTACCTGTAAAGAAGTCTTGCTTGTAGTAAGTCACAGAGCCTGGGATATAACTCCATCTCTGAAGGGAAACACACAGCAGAGTTCTCATCCATGGATCACACTCTGCTTTAGAGCGAGAAGCACGCTCTTGTTTTCTGGAGTCTCTAACACAGCAGGAAACGTGAGTGTGCTGAGAACAAAAGAACGGTGTTTCCTACACATACGGACCATATCTAGTCCAACTCTGCTTCTGAAACTGATACAAAGCACTGGTCCTCTAACATCCAATGCTTGTCTGTTAAGATAAGAAACGTGTGAGTTTCGTGAACTATGTAGTTCGTTTGAGATGACAAGTGACTGCCCTTACCTGAAACGAAGTCTTGCTTATAGGAAGACACAGAGCCTGGGATTTAACTCCATTTCTGAAGGGAAACACACAGCATAGTTCTCACCCATGGATCACACTCTGCTTTACAGCAAGAAGCACGCTCTTGCTTTCTAGAGTCTCTAATACAGCAGGAAATCTGAATGGGCCCAGAACAAAAGAACGGAGTTTCGTAAACATACGGACCATATGTAGTCCAAATCTTCTTCTGAAACTGATACAAAGCACTGGTCCTCTAACATCCAATGCTTGTCAGTTAAGATGGGAAACGTGTGAGCTTCATAAACGATGTAGTTCGTTTGAGCAGAAAAGTGACTGCCCTTACCTTAAACGAAGTCTTGCTTGTAGGAAGACACAGAGTCTGGGATTTAACTCCATTTCTGAAGGGAAACACACAGCATAGTTCTCATCCATGGATGACAATCTGCTTTAGAGCGAGAAGCACGCTCTTACTTTCTAAAGTCTCTAAGAGACCAGGAAACGTGAGTGCGCTGAGAATAAAAGAACGGTGTTTCCTACACATACGGACCATATCTAGTCCAACTCTGTTTCTGAAACTGACACAAAGCACTGGTCCTCTAACATCCAATGCTTGTCAGTTAAGATGAGAAACGTATGAGCTTTGAGAATGATGTAGTTCCTTTGAACTGAAAAGTGACTGCCCTTAGCTGTAACGAAGTCTTGCTTGTAGTAAGACACAGAGCCTGGGATTTAACTCCATCTCTGAAGGGAAACACACAGCAGAGTTCTCATCTATGGATCACACTCTGCTTTAGAGCGAGAAGCATGCTCTTGTTTTCTGGAGTCTCTAACACAGCAGGAAACGTGAGTATGCTGAGAACAAAAGAACGGTGTTTCCTACACATACGGACCATATCTTGTCCAACTATGCTTCTGAAACTGATACAAAGCACTGGTCCTCTAACATCCAATGCTTGTCTGTTAAGATAAGAAACGTGTGAGCTTCGTGAATGATGTAGTTCGTTTGAGATGACAAGTGACTGCCCTTACCTGAATCGAAGTCTTGCTTATAGGAAGACACAGAGATTGGGATTTAACTCCATTTCTGAAGGGAAACACACAGCATAGTTCTCACCCATGGATCACACTCTGCTTTACAGCAAGAAGCACGCTCTTGCTTTCTAGAGTCTCTAATACAGCAGGAAATCTGAGTGTGCCCAGAACAAAAGAACGGAGTTTGGTAAACATACGGACCATATGTAGTGCAAATCTTCTTCTGAAACTGATAAAAAGCACTGGTCCTCTAACATCCAATGCTTGTCAGTTAAGATGGGAAACGTGTGAGCTTCATGAACGATGTAGTTCGTTTGAGCAGAAAAGTGACTGCCCTTACCTTAAACGAAGTCTTGCTTGTAGGAAGACACAGAGTCTGGGATTTAACTCCATTTCTGAAGGGAAACACAAAGCATAGTTCTCATCCATGGATCACACTCTGCTTTAGAGCGAGAAGCACGCTCTTGCTTTCTAGAGTCTCTAATAAAGCAGGTAATGTGAGTGTGCCCAGAACAAAAGAACGGTGTTTCCTACACATATGGACCATATGTAGTCCAAATCTGCTTCTGAACCTGATACAATGCACTGGTCCTCTAACATCCAATGCTTGTCAGTTGAGATGAGAAACTTGTGATCTTCGTGAACGATGTAGTTCGTTAGAGCAGAAAAGTGACTGCCCTTACCTGAAACGAAGTTTTGCTTGTAGGAAGACTCAGAGCCTGGGATTTAACTCCATTTCTGAAGGGAAACACACAGCATAGTTCTCATCCATGGATCACAATCTGCTTTAGAGCGAGAAGCACGCTCTTGCTTTCTAAAGTCTCTAAGAGACCAGGAAACGTGTGTGCGCTGAGAACAAAAGAACGGTGTTTCCTACACATATGGACCATATCTAGTCCAAATCTGTTTCTGAAACTGACACAAAGCACTGGTCCTCTAACATCCAATGCTTGTCAGTTAAGATGAGAAACGTATGAGCTTTGAGAATGATGTAGTTCCTTTGAACTGAAAAGTGACTGCCCTTACCTGTAAAGAAGTCTCGCTTGTAGTAAGACACAGAGCCTGGGATATAACTCCATCTCTGAAGGGAAACACACAGCAGAGTTCTCATCCATGGATCACACTCTGCTTTAGAGCGAGAAGCACGCTCTTGTTTTCTGGAGTCTCTAACACAGCAGGAAACGTGAGTGTGCTGAGAACAAAAGAACGGTGTTTCCTACACATACGGACCATATCTAGTCCAACTCTGCTTCTGAAACTGATACAAAGCACTGGTCCTCTAACATCCAATGCTTGTCTGTTAAGATAAGAAACGTGTGAGCTTCGTGAACGATGTAGTTCGTTTGAGATGACAAGTGACTGCCCTTACCTGAAACGAAGTCTTGCTTATAGGAAGACACAGAGCCTGGGATTTAACTCCATCTCTGAAGGGAAACACACAGCAGAGTTCTCATCCATGGATCACACTCTGCTTTAGAGCGAGAAGCACGCTCTTGTTTTCTGGAGTCCCTAACACAGCAGGAAACATGAGTGTGCTGAGCACAAAAGAACGGTGTTTCCTACATATACGGACCATATCTAGTCCAACTCTGCTTCTGAAACTGATACAAAGCACTGGTCCTCTAACATCCAATGCTTGTCAGTTAAGATGGGAAACATGTGAGCTTCATGAACGATGTAGTTCGTTTGAGCACAAAAGTGACTTGCCTTACTTAAACGAATTCTTGCTTCTAGGAAGACACAGAGTCTGGGATTTAACTCCATTTCTGAAGGGAAACACACAGCATAGTTCTCATCCATGGATCACAATCTGCTTTAGAGCGAGAAGCACGCTCTTGCTTTCTAAAGTCTCTAAGACAGCAGGAAACGTGAGTGCGCTGAGAACAAAAGAACGGTGTTTCCTACACATACGGACCATATCTAGTCCAACTCTGCTTCTGAAACTGATACAAAGCTCTGCTCCTCTAACATCCAATGCTTGTCTGTTAAGATAAGAAACGTGTGAGCTTCGTGAATGATGTAGTTCGTTTGAGATGACAAGTGACTGCCCTTACCTGAAACGAAGTCTTGCTTGTAGTAAGACACAGAGCCTGGGATTTAACTCCATCTCTGAATGGAAACACACAGCAGAGTTCTCATCCATGGATCACACTATGCTTTAGAGCGAGAATCACGCTCTTGTTTTCTGGAGTCTCTAACACAGCAGGAAACGTGAGTGTGCTGAGAACAAAAGAACGGTGTTTCCTACACATGCGGACCATATCTAGTCCAACTCTGCTTCTGAAACTGATACAAAGCACTGGTCCTCTAACATCCAATGCTTGTCTGTTAAGATAAGAAACGTGTGAGCTTCGTGAATGATGTAGTTCGTTTGAGATGACAAGTGACTGCCCTTACCTGAATCGAAGTCTTGCTTATAGGAAGACACAGAGATTGGTATTTAACTCCATTTCTGAAGGGAAACACACAGCATAGTTCTCACCCATGGATCACACTCTGCTTTACAGCAAGAAGCACGCTCTTGCTTTCTAGAGTCTCTAATACAGCAGGAAATCTGAGTGTGCCCAGAACAAAAGAACGGAGTTTGGTAAACATACGGACCATATGTAGTCCAAATCTTCTTCTGAAACTGATAAAAAGCACTGGTCCTCTAACATCCAATGCTTGTCAGTTAAGATGGGAAACGTGTGAGCTTCATGAACGATGTAGTTCGTTTGAGCAGAAAAGTGACTGCCCTTACCTTAAAAAAAGTCTTGCTTGTAGGAAGACACAGAGTTTGGGATTTAACTCCATTTCTGAAGGGAAACACAAAGCATAGTTCTCATCCATGGATCACACTCTGCTTTAGAGCGAGAAGCACGCTCTTGCTTTCTAGAGTCTCTAATAAAGCAGGTAATGTGAGTGTGCCTTGAACAAAAGAACGGTGTGTCCTACACATATGGACCATATGTAGTCCAAATCTGCTTCTGAACCTGATACAATGCACTGGTCCTCTAACATCCAATGCTTGTCAGTTGAGATGAGAAACTTGTGATCTTCGTGAACGATGTAGTTCGTTAGAGCAGAAAAGTGACTGCCCTTACCTGAAACGAAGTTTTGCTTGTAGGAAGACTCAGAGCCTGGGATTTAACTCCATTTCTGAAGGGAAACACACAGCATAGTTCTCATCCATGGATCACAATCTGCTTTAGAGCGAGAAGCACGCTCTTGCTTTCTAAAGTCTCTAAGACAGCAGGAAACGTGAGTGCGCTGAGAACAAAAGAACGGTGTTTCCTACACATATGGACCATATCTAGTCCAAATCTGTTTCTGAAACTGACACAAAGCACTGGTCCTCTAACATCCAATGCTTGTCAGTTAAGATGAGAAACGTATGAGCTTTGAGAATGATGTAGTTCCTTTGAACTGAAAAGTGACTGCCCTTACCTGTAAAGAAGTCTCGCTTGTAGTAAGACACAGAGCCTGGGATATAACTCCATCTCTGAAGGGAAACACACAGCAGAGTTCTCATCCATGGATCACACTCTGCTTTAGAGCGAGAAGCACACTCTTGTTTTCTGGAGTCTCTAACACAGCAGGAAACATGAGTGTGCTGAGAACAAAAGAACGGTGTTTCCTACACATACGGACCATATCTAGTCCAACTCTGCTTCTGAAACTGATACAAAGCACTGGTCCTCTAACATCTAATGCTTGTCTGTTAAGATAAGAAACGTGTGAGCTTCGTGAACGATGTAGTTCGTTTGAGATGACAAGTGACTGCCCTTACCTGAAACGAAGTCTTGCTTATAGGAAGACACAGAGCCTGGGATTTAACTCCATTTCTGAAGTGAAACACACAGCATAGTTCTCACCCATGGATCACACTCTGCTTTACAGCAAGAAGCACGCTCTTGCTTTCTAGAGTCTCTAATAGAGCAGGAAATCTGAGTGTGCCCAAAACAAAAGAACGGAGTTTCGTAAACATAAGGACCATATCTAGTCCAACTCTGTTTCTGAAACTGACACAAAGCACTGGTCCTCTAACATCCAATGCTTGTCAGTTAAGATGGGAAACATGTGAGCTTCATGAACGATGTAGTTCGTTTGAGCTCAAAAGTGACTGCCCTTACTTAAACGAATTCTTGCTTGTAGGAAGACACAGAGTCTGGGATTTAACTCCATTTCTGAAGGGAAACACACAGCATAGTTCTCATCCATGGATCACAATCTGCTTTAGAGCGAGAAGCACGCTCTTGCTTTCTAAAGTCTCTAAGACAGCAGGAAACGTGAGTGCGCTGAGAACAAAAGAACGGTGTTTCCTACGCATACGGACCATATCTAGTCCAACTCTGTTTCTGAAACTGACACAAAGCACTGGTCCTCTAACATCCAATGCTTGTCAGTTAAGATGAGAAACGTATGAGCTTTGAGAATGATGTAGTTCCTTTGAACTGAAAAGTGACTGCCCTTACCTGTAACGAAGTCTTGCTTGTAGTAAGACACAGAGCCTGGGATTTAACTCCATCTCTGAATGGAAACACACAGCAGAGTTCTCATCCATGGATCACACTCTGCTTTAGAGCGAGAATCACGCTCTTGTTTTCTGGAGTCTCTAACACAACAGGAAACGTGAGTGTGCTGAGAACAAAAGAACGGTGTTTCCTACACATACGGACCATATCTAGTCCAACTCTGCTTCTGAAACTGATACAAAGCACTGGTCCTCTAACATCCAATGCTTGTCTGTTAAGATAAGAAACGTGTGAGCTTCGTGAACGATGTAGTTCGTTTGAGATGACAAGTGACTGCCCTTACCTGAAACGAAGTCTTGCTTATAGGAAGACACAGAGCCTGGGATTTAACTCCATTTCTGAAGGGAAACACACAGCATAGTTCTCACCCATGGATCACACTCTGCTTTATAGCCAGAAGCACGCTCTTGCTTTCTAAAGTCTCTAAGACAGCAGGAAACGTGAGTGCGCTGAGAACATAGAACGGTGTTTCCTACACATACGGACCATATCTAGTCCAACTCTGCTTCTGAAACTGATACAAAGCACTGGTCCTCTAACATCCAATGCTTGTCTGTTAAGATAAGAAACGTGTGAGCTTCGTGAATGATGTAGTTCGTTTGAGATGACAAGTGACTGCCCTTACCTGAAACGAAGTCTTGCTTATAGGAAGACACAGAACCTGGGATTTAACTCCATTTCTGAAGGGAAACACACAGCATAGTTCTCACCCATGGATCACACTCTGCTTTACAGCAAGAAGCACGCTCTTGCTTTCTAGAGTCTCTAATACAGCAGGAAATCTGAGTGTGCCCAGAACAAAAGAACGGAGTTTGGTAAACATACGGACCATATGTAGTCCAAATCTTCTTCTGAAACTGATAAAAAGCACTGGTCCTCTAACATCCAATGCTTGTCAGTTAAGATGGGAAACGTGTGAGCTTCATGAACGATGTAGTTCGTTTGAGCAGAAAAGTGACTGCCCTTACCTTAAACGAAGTCTTGCTTGTAGGAAGACACAGAGTCTGGGATTTAACTCCATTACTGAAGGGAAACACAAAGCATAGTTCTCATCCATGGATCACACTCTGCTTTAGAGCGAGAAGCACGCTCTTGCTTTCTAGAGTCTCTAATAAAGCAGGTAATGTGAGTGTGCCCAGAACAAAAGAACGGTGTTTCCTACACATATGGACCATATGTAGTCCAAATCTGCTTCTGAACCTGATACAATGCACTGGTCCTCTAACATGCAATGCTTGTCAGTTGAGATGAGAAACTTGTGATCTTCGTGAACGATGTAGTTTGTTAGAGCAGAAAAGAGACTGCCCTTACCTGAAACGAAGTTTTGCTTGTAGGAAGACTCAGAGCCTGGGATTTAACTCCATTTCTGAAGGGAAACACACAGCATAGTTCTCATCCATGGATCACAATCTGCTTTAGAGCGAGAAGCACGCTCTTGCTTTCTAAAGTCTCTAAGAGACCAGGAAACGTGTGTGCGCTGAGAACAAAAGAACGGTGTTTCCTACACATATGGACCATATCTAGTCCAAATCTGTTTCTGAAACTGACACAAAGCACTGGTCCTCTAACATCCAATGCTTGTCAGTTAAGATGAGAAACGTATGAGCTTTGAGAATGATGTAGTTCCTTTGAACTGAAAAGTGACTGCCCTTACCTGTAAAGAAGTCTTGCTTGAAGTAAGTCACAGAGCCTGGGATATAACTCCATCTCTGAAGGGAAACACACAGCAGAGTTCTCATCCATGGATCACACTCTGCTTTAGAGCGAGAAGCACGCTCTTGTTTTCTGGAGTCTCTAACACAGCAGGAAACGTGAGTGTGCTGAGAACAAAAGAACGGTGTTTCCTACACATACGGACCATATCTAGTCCAACTCTGCTTCTGAAACTGATACAAAGCACTGGTCCTCTAACATCCAATGCTTGTCTGTTAAGATAAGAAACGTGTGAGCTTCGTGAATGATGTAGTTCGTTTGAGATGACAAGTGACTGCCCTTACCTGAATCGAAGTCTTGCTTATAGGAAGACACAGAGATTGGTATTCAACTCCATTTCTGAAGGGAAACACACAGCATAGTTCTCACCCATGGATCACACTCTGCTTTACAGCAAGAAGCACGCTCTTGCTTTCTAGAGTCTCTAATACAGCAGGAAATCTGAGTGTGCCCAGAACAAAAGAACGGAGTTTGGTAAACATACGGACCATATGTAGTCCAAATCTTCTTCTGAAACTGATAAAAAGCACTGGTCCTCTAACATCCAATGCTTGTCAGTTAAGATGGGAAACGTGTGAGCTTCATGAACGATGTAGTTCGTTTGAGCAGAAAAGTGACTGCCCTTACCTTAAAAAAAGTCTTGCTTGTAGGAAGACACAGAGTTTGGGATTTAACTCCATTTCTGAAGGGAAACACAAAGCATAGTTCTCATCCATGGATCACACTCTGCTTTAGAGCGAGAAGCACGCTCTTGCTTTCTAGAGTCTCTAATAAAGCAGGTAATGTGAGTGTGCCTTGAACAAAAGAACGGTGTGTCCTACACATATGGACCATATGTAGTCCAAATCTGCTTCTGAACCTGATACAATGCACTGGTCCTCTAACATCCAATGCTTGTCAGTTGAGATGAGAAACTTGTGATCTTCGTGAACGATGTAGTTCGTTAGAGCAGAAAAGTGACTGCCCTTACCTGAAACGAAGTTTTGCTTGTAGGAAGACTCAGAGCCTGGGATTTAACTCCATTTCTGAAGGGAAACACACAGCATAGTTCTCATCCATGGATCACAATCTGCTTTAGAGCGAGAAGCACGCTCTTGCTTTCTAAAGTCTCTAAGACAGCAGGAAACGTGAGTGCGCTGAGAACAAAAGAACGGTGTTTCCTACACATATGGACCATATCTAGTCCAAATCTGTTTCTGAAACTGACACAAAGCACTGGTCCTCTAACATCCAATGCTTGTCAGTTAAGATGAGAAACGTATGAGCTTTGAGAATGATGTAGTTCCTTTGAACTGAAAAGTGACTGCCCTTACCTGTAAAGAAGTCTCGCTTGTAGTAAGACACAGAGCCTGGGATATAACTCCATCTCTGAAGGGAAACACACAGCAGAGTTCTCATCCATGGATCACACTCTGCTTTAGAGCGAGAAGCACACTCTTGTTTTCTGGAGTCTCTAACACAGCAGGAAACATGAGTGTGCTGAGAACAAAAGAACGGTGTTTCCTACACATACGGACCATATCTAGTCCAACTCTGCTTCTGAAACTGATACAAAGCACTGGTCCTCTAACATCTAATGCTTGTCTGTTAAGATAAGAAACGTGTGAGCTTCGTGAACGATGTAGTTCGTTTGAGATGACAAGTGACTGCCCTTACCTGAAACGAAGTCTTGCTTATAGGAAGACACAGAGCCTGGGATTTAACTCCATTTCTGAAGTGAAACACACAGCATAGTTCTCACCCATGGATCACACTCTGCTTTACAGCAAGAAGCACGCTCTTGCTTTCTAGAGTCTCTAATAGAGCAGGAAATCTGAGTGTGCCCAAAACAAAAGAACGGAGTTTCGTAAACATAAGGACCATATCTAGTCCAACTCTGTTTCTGAAACTGACACAAAGCACTGGTCCTCTAACATCCAATGCTTGTCAGTTAAGATGGGAAACATGTGAGCTTCATGAACGATGTAGTTCGTTTGAGCTCAAAAGTGACTGCCCTTACTTAAACGAATTCTTGCTTGTAGGAAGACACAGAGTCTGGGATTTAACTCCATTTCTGAAGGGAAACACACAGCATAGTTCTCATCCATGGATCACAATCTGCTTTAGAGCGAGAAGCACGCTCTTGCTTTCTAAAGTCTCTAAGACAGCAGGAAACGTGAGTGCGCTGAGAACAAAAGAACGGTGTTTCCTACGCATACGGACCATATCTAGTCCAACTCTGTTTCTGAAACTGACACAAAGCACTGGTCCTCTAACATCCAATGCTTGTCAGTTAAGATGAGAAACGTATGAGCTTTGAGAATGATGTAGTTCCTTTGAACTGAAAAGTGACTGCCCTTACCTGTAACGAAGTCTTGCTTGTAGTAAGACACAGAGCCTGGGATTTAACTCCATCTCTGAATGGAAACACACAGCAGAGTTCCCATCCATGGATCACACTCTGCTTTAGAGCGAGAATCACGCTCTTGTTTTCTGGAGTCTCTAACACAACAGGAAACGTGAGTGTGCTGAGAACAAAAGAACGGTGTTTCCTACACATACGGACCATATCTAGTCCAACTCTGCTTCTGAAACTGATACAAAGCACTGGTCCTCTAACATCCAATGCTTGTCTGTTAAGATAAGAAACGTGTGAGCTTCGTGAACGATGTAGTTCGTTTGAGATGACAAGTGACTGCCCTTACCTGAAACGAAGTCTTGCTTATAGGAAGACACAGAGCCTGGGATTTAACTCCATTTCTGAAGGGAAACACACAGCATAGTTCTCACCCATGGATCACACTCTGCTTTATAGCCAGAAGCACGCTCTTGCTTTCTAAAGTCTCTAAGACAGCAGGAAACGTGAGTGCGCTGAGAACATAGAACGGTGTTTCCTACACATACGGACCATATCTAGTCCAACTCTGCTTCTGAAACTGATACAAAGCACTGGTCCTCTAACATCCAATGCTTGTCTGTTAAGATAAGAAACGTGTGAGCTTCGTGAATGATGTAGTTCGTTTGAGATGACAAGTGACTGCCCTTACCTGAAACGAAGTCTTGCTTATAGGAAGACACAGAGCCTGGGATTTAACTCCATTTCTGAAGGGAAACACACAGCATAGTTCTCACCCATGGATCACACTCTGCTTTACAGCAAGAAGCACGCTCTTGCTTTCTAGAGTCTCTAATACAGCAGGAAATCTGAGTGTGCCCAGAACAAAAGAACGGAGTTTGGTAAACATACGGACCATATGTAGTCCAAATCTTCTTCTGAAACTGATAAAAAGCACTGGTCCTCTAACATCCAATGCTTGTCAGTTAAGATGGGAAACGTGTGAGCTTCATGAACGATGTAGTTCGTTTGAGCAGAAAAGTGACTGCCCTTACCTTAAACGAAGTCTTGCTTGTAGGAAGACACAGAGTCTGGGATTTAACTCCATTACTGAAGGGAAACACAAAGCATAGTTCTCATCCATGGATCACACTCTGCTTTAGAGCGAGAAGCACGCTCTTGCTTTCTAGAGTCTCTAATAAAGCAGGTAATGTGAGTGTGCCCAGAACAAAAGAACGGTGTTTCCTACACATATGGACCATATGTAGTCCAAATCTGCTTCTGAACCTGATACAATGCACTGGTCCTCTAACATGCAATGCTTGTCAGTTGAGATGAGAAACTTGTGATCTTCGTGAACGATGTAGTTTGTTAGAGCAGAAAAGAGACTGCCCTTACCTGAAACGAAGTTTTGCTTGTAGGAAGACTCAGAGCCTGGGATTTAACTCCATTTCTGAAGGGAAACACACAGCATAGTTCTCATCCATGGATCACAATCTGCTTTAGAGCGAGAAGCACGCTCTTGCTTTCTAAAGTCTCTAAGAGACCAGGAAACGTGTGTGCGCTGAGAACAAAAGAACGGTGTTTCCTACACATATGGACCATATCTAGTCCAAATCTGTTTCTGAAACTGACACAAAGCACTGGTCCTCTAACATCCAATGCTTGTCAGTTAAGATGAGAAACGTATGAGCTTTGAGAATGATGTAGTTCCTTTGAACTGAAAAGTGACTGCCCTTACCTGTAAAGAAGTCTTGCTTGAAGTAAGTCACAGAGCCTGGGATATAACTCCATCTCTGAAGGGAAACACACAGCAGAGTTCTCATCCATGGATCACACTCTGCTTTAGAGCGAGAAGCACGCTCTTGTTTTCTGGAGTCTCTAACACAGCAGGAAACGTGAGTGTGCTGAGAACAAAAGAACGGTGTTTCCTACACATACGGACCATATCTAGTCCAACTCTGCTTCTGAAACTGATACAAAGCACTGGTCCTCTAACATCCAATGCTTGTCTGTTAAGATAAGAAACGTGTGAGTTTCGTGAACTATGTAGTTCGTTTGAGATGACAAGTGACTGCCCTTACCTGAAACGAAGTCTTGCTTATAGGAAGACACAGAGCCTGGGATTTAACTCCATTTCTGAAGGGAAACACACAGCATAGTTCTCACCCATGGATCACACTCTGCTTTACAGCAAGAAGCACGCTCTTGCTTTCTAGAGTCTCTAATACAGCAGGAAATCTGAATGGGCCCAGAACAAAAGAACGGAGTTTCGTAAACATACGGACCATATGTAGTCCAAATCTTCTTCTGAAACTGATACAAAGCACTGGTCCTCTAACATCCAATGCTTGTCAGTTAAGATGGGAAACGTGTGAGCTTCATAAACGATGTAGTTCGTTTGAGCAGAAAAGTGACTGCCCTTACCTTAAACGAAGTCTTGCTTGTAGGAAGACACAGAGTCTGGGATTTAACTCCATTTCTGAAGGGAAACACACAGCATAGTTCTCATCCATGGATGACAATCTGCTTTAGAGCGAGAAGCACGCTCTTACTTTCTAAAGTCTCTAAGAGACCAGGAAACGTGAGTGCGCTGAGAATAAAAGAACGGTGTTTCCTACACATACGGACCATATCTAGTCCAACTCTGTTTCTGAAACTGACACAAAGCACTGGTCCTCTAACATCCAATGCTTGTCAGTTAAGATGAGAAACGTATGAGCTTTGAGAATGATGTAGTTCCTTTGAACTGAAAAGTGACTGCCCTTAGCTGTAACGAAGTCTTGCTTGTAGTAAGACACAGAGCCTGGGATTTAACTCCATCTCTGAAGGGAAACACACAGCAGAGTTCTCATCTATGGATCACACTCTGCTTTAGAGCGAGAAGCACGCTCTTGTTTTCTGGAGTCTCTAACACAGCAGGAAACGTGAGTATGCTGAGAACAAAAGAACGGTGTTTCCTACACATACGGACCATATCTTGTCCAACTCTGCTTCTGAAACTGATACAAAGCACTGGTCCTCTAACATCCAATGCTTGTCTGTTAAGATAAGAAACGTGTGAGCTTCGTGAATGATGTAGTTCGTTTGAGATGACAAGTGACTGCCCTTACCTGAATCGAAGTCTTGCTTATAGGAAGACACAGAGATTGGGATTTAACTCCATTTCTGAAGGGAAACACACAGCATAGTTCTCACCCATGGATCACACTCTGCTTTACAGCAAGAAGCACGCTCTTGCTTTCTAGAGTCTCTAATACAGCAGGAAATCTGAGTGTGCCCAGAACAAAAGAACGGAGTTTGGTAAACATACGGACCATATGTAGTCCAAATCTTCTTCTGAAACTGATAAAAAGCACTGGTCCTCTAACATCCAATGCTTGTCAGTTAAGATGAGAAACGTATGAGCTTTGAGAATGATGTAGTTCCTTTGAACTGAAAAGTGACTGCCCTTACCTGTAAAGAAGTCTTGCTTGTAGTAAGACACAGAGCCTGGGATATAACTCCATCTCTGAAGGGAAACACACAGCAGAGTTCTCATCCATGGATCACACTCTGCTTTAGAGCGAGAATCACGCTCTTGTTTTCTGGAGTCTCTAACACAGCAGGAAACGTGAGTGTGCTGAGAACAAAAGAACGGTGTTTCCTACACATACGGACCATATCTAGTCCAACTCTGCTTCTGAAACTGATACAAAGCACTGGTCCTCTAACATCTAATGCTTGTCTGTTAAGATAAGAAACGTGTGAGCTTCGTGAACGATGTAGTTCGTTTGAGATGACAAGTGACTGCCCTTACCTGAAACGAAGTCTTGCTTATAGGAAGACACAGAGCCTGGGATTTAACTCCATTTCTGAAGTGAAACACACAGCATAGTTCTCACCCATGGATCACACTCTGCTTTACAGCAAGAAGCACGCTCTTGCTTTCTAGAGTCTCTAATAGAGCAGGAAATCTGAGTGTGCCCAAAACAAAAGAACGGAGTTTCGTAAACATACGGACCATATCTAGTCCAACTCTGTTTCTGAAACTGACACAAAGCACTGGTCCTCTAACATCCAATGCTTGTCAGTTAAGATGGGAAACATGTGAGCTTCATGAACGATGTAGTTCGTTTGAGCTCAAAAGTGACTGCCCTTACTTAAACGAATTCTTGCTTGTAGGAAGACACAGAGTCTGGGATTTAACTCCATTTCTGAAGGGAAACACACAGCATAGTTCTCATCCATGGATCACAATCTGCTTTAGAGCGAGAAGCACGCTCTTGCTTTCTAAAGTCTCTAAGACAGCAGGAAACGTGAGTGCGCTGAGAACAAAAGAACGGTGTTTCCTACGCATACGGACCATATCTAGTCCAACTCTGTTTCTGAAACTGACACAAAGCACTGGTCCTCTAACATCCAATGCTTGTCAGTTAAGATGAGAAACGTATGAGCTTTGAGAATGATGTAGTTCCTTTGAACTGAAAAGTGACTGCCCTTACCTGTAACGAAGTCTTGCTTGTAGTAAGACACAGAGCCTGGGATTTAACTCCATCTCTGAATGGAAACACACAGCAGAGTTCTCATCCATGGATCACACTCTGCTTTAGAGCGAGAATCACGCTCTTGTTTTCTGGAGTCTCTAACACAGCAGGAAACGTGAGTGTGCTGAGAACAAAAGAACGGTGTTTCCTACACATACGGACCATATCTAGTCCAACTCTGCTTCTGAAACTGATACAAAGCACTGGTCCTCTAACATCCAATGCTTGTCTGTTAAGATAAGAAACGTGTGAGCTTCGTGAACGATGTAGTTCGTTTGAGATGACAAGTGACTGCCCTTACCTGAAACGAAGTCTTGCTTATAGGAAGACACAGAGCCTGGGATTTAACTCCATTTCTGAAGGGAAACACACAGCATAGTTCTCACCCATGGATCACACTCTGCTTTACAGCAAGAAGCACGCTCTTGCTTTCTAGAGTCTCTAATACAGCAGGAAATCTGAGTGTGCCCAGAACAAAAGAACGGAGTTTGGTAAACATACGGACCATATGTAGTCCAAATCTTCTTCTGAAACTGATAAAAAGCACTGGTCCTCTAACATCCAATGCTTGTCAGTGAAGATGGGAAACGGGTGAGCTTCATGAACCATGTAGTTCGTTTGAGCAGAAAAGTGACTGCCCTTACTTAAACGAATTCTTGCTTGTCGGAAGACACAGAGTCTGGGATTTAACTCCATTTCTGAAGGGAAACACACAGCATAGTTCTCATCCATGGATCACAATCTCCTTTAGAGCGAGAAGCACGCTCTTGCTTTCTAAAGTCTCTAAGTCAGCAGGAAACGTGAGTGCGCTGAGAACAAAAGAACGGTGTTTCCTACACATACGGACCATATCTAGTCCAACTCTGTTTCTGAAACTGACACAAAGCACTGGTCCTCTAACATCCAATGCTTGTCAGTTAAGATGAGAAACGTATGAGCTTTGAGAATGATGTAGTTCCTTTGAACTGAAAAGTGACTGCCCTTACCTGTAACGAAGTCTTGCTTGTAGTAAGACACAGAGCCTGGGATTTAACTCCATCTCTGAATGGAAACACACAGCAGAGTTCTCATCCATGGATCACACTATGCTTTAGAGCGAGAATCACGCTCTTGTTTTCTGGAGTCTCTAACACAGCAGGAAACGTGAGTGTGCTGAGAACAAAAGAACGGTGTTTCCTACACATGCGGACCATATCTAGTCCAACTCTGCTTCTGAAACTGATACAAAGCACTGGTCCTCTAACATCCAATGCTTGTCTGTTAAGATAAGAAACGTGTGAGCTTCGTGAATGATGTAGTTCGTTTGAGATGACAAGTGACTGCCCTTACCTGAATCGAAGTCTTGCTTATAGGAAGACACAGAGATTGGTATTTAACTCCATTTCTGAAGGGAAACACACAGCATAGTTCTCACCCATGGATCACACTCTGCTTTACAGCAAGAAGCACGCTCTTGCTTTCTAGAGTCTCTAATACAGCAGGAAATCTGAGTGGGCCCAGAACAAAAGAACGGAGTTTCGTAAACATACGGACCATATGTAGTCCAAATCTTCTTCTGAAACTGATACAAAGCACTGGTCCTCTAACATCCAATGCTTGTCAGTTAAGATGGGAAACGTGTGAGCTTCATGAACGATGTAGTTCGTTTGAGCAGAAAAGTGACTGCCCTTACCTTAAACGAAGTCTTGCTTGTAGGAAGACACAGAGTCTGGGATTTAACTCCATTTCTGAAGGGAAACACACAGCATAGTTCTCATCCATGGATGACAATCTGCTTTAGAGCGAGAAGCACGCTCTTACTTTCTAAAGTCTCTAAGAGACCAGGAAACGTGAGTGCGCTGAGAATAAAAGAACGGTGTTTCCTACACATACGGACCATATCTAGTCCAACTCTGTTTCTGAAACTGACACAAAGCACTGGTCCTCTAACATCCAATGCTTGTCAGTTAAGATGAGAAACGTATGAGCTTTGAGAATGATGTAGTTCCTTTGAACTGAAAAGTGACTGCCCTTAGCTGTAACGAAGTCTTGCTTGTAGTAAGACACAGAGCCTGGGATTTAACTCCATCTCTGAAGGGAAACACACAGCAGAGTTCTCATCTATGGATCACACTCTGCTTTAGAGCGAGAAGCACGCTCTTGTTTTCTGGAGTCTCTAACACAGCAGGAAACGTGAGTATGCTGAGAACAAAAGAACGGTGTTTCCTACACATACGGACCATATCTTGTCCAACTCTGCTTCTGAAACTGATACAAAGCACTGGTCCTCTAACATCCAATGCTTGTCTGTTAAGATAAGAAACGTGTGAGCTTCGTGAATGATGTAGTTCGTTTGAGATGACAAGTGACTGCCCTTACCTGAATCGAAGTCTTGCTTATAGGAAGACACAGAGATTGGGATTTAACTCCATTTCTGAAGGGAAACACACAGCATAGTTCTCACCCATGGATCACACTCTGCTTTACAGCAAGAAGCACGCTCTTGCTTTCTAGAGTCTCTAATACAGCAGGAAATCTGAGTGGGCCCAGAACAAAAGAACGGAGTTTCGTAAACATACGGACCATATGTAGTCCAAATCTTCTTCTGAAACTGATAAAAAGCACTGGTCCTCTAACATCCAATGCTTGTCAGTGAAGATGGGAAACGGGTGAGCTTCATGAACCATGTAGTTCGTTTGAGCACAAAAGTGACTGCCCTTACTTAAACGAATTCTTGCTTGTCGGAAGACACAGAGTCTGGGATTTAACTCCTTTTCTGAAGGGAAACACACAGCATAGTTCTCATCCATGGATCACAATCTCCTTTAGAGCGAGAAGCACGCTCTTGCTTTCTAAAGTCTCTAAGTCAGCAGGAAACGTGAGTGCGCTGAGAACAAAAGAACGGTGTTTCCTACACATACGGACCATATCTAGTCCAACTCTGTTTCTGAAACTGACACAAAGCACTGGTCCTCTAACATCCAATGCTTGTCAGTTAAGATGAGAAACGTATGAGCTTTGAGAATGATGTAGTTCCTTTGAACTGAAAAGTGACTGCCCTTACCTGTAACGAAGTCTTGCTTGTAGTAAGACACAGAGCCTGGGATTTAACTCCATCTCTGAATGGAAACACACAGCAGAGTTCTCATCCATGGATCACACTATGCTTTAGAGCGAGAATCACGCTCTTGTTTTCTGGAGTCTCTAACACAGCAGGAAACGTGAGTGTGCTGAGAACAAAAGAACGGTGTTTCCTACACATGCGAACCATATCTAGTCCAACTCTGCTTCTGAAACTGATACAAAGCACTGGTCCTCTAACATCCAATGCTTGTCTGTTAAGATAAGAAACGTGTGAGCTTCGTGAATGATGTAGTTCGTTTGAGATGACAAGTGACTGCCCTTACCTGAATCGAAGTCTTGCTTATAGGAAGACACAGAGATTGGTATTTAACTCCATTTCTGAAGGGAAACACACAGCATAGTTCTCACCCATGGATCACACTCTGCTTTACAGCAAGAAGCACGCTCTTACTTTCTAGAGTCTCTAATACAGCAGGAAATCTGAGTGTGCCCAGAACAAAAGAACGGAGTTTGGTAAACATACGGACCATATGTAGTCCAAATCTTCTTCTGAAACTGATAAAAAGCACTGGTCCTCTAACATCCAATGCTTGTCAGTTAAGATGGGAAACGTGTGAGCTTCATGAACGATGTAGTTCGTTTGAGCAGAAAAGTGACTGCCCTTACCTTAAACGAAGTCTTGCTTGTAGGAAGACACAGAGTCTGGGATTTAAATCCATTTCTGAAGGGAAACACAAAGCATAGTTCTCATCCATGGATCACACTCTGCTTTAGAGCGAGAAGCACGCTCTTGCTTTCTAGAGTCTCTAATAAAGCAGGTAATGTGAGTGTGCCTTGAACAAAAGAACGGTGTGTCCTACACATATGGACCATATGTAGTCCAAATCTGCTTCTGAACCTGATACAATGCACTGGTCCTCTAACATCCAATGCTTGTCAGTTGAGATGAGAAACTTGTGATCTTCGTGAACGATGTAGTTCGTTAGAGCAGAAAAGTGACTGCCCTTACCTGAAACGAAGTTTTGCTTGTAGGAAGACTCAGAGCCTGGGATTTAACTCCATTTCTGAAGGGAAACACACAGCATAGTTCTCATCCATGGATCACAATCTGCTTTAGAGCGAGAAGCACGCTCTTGCTTTCTAAAGTCTCTAAGACAGCAGGAAACGTGAGTGCGCTGAGAACAAAAGAACGGTGTTTCCTACACATATGGACCATATCTAGTCCAAATCTGTTTCTGAAACTGACACAAAGCACTGGTCCTCTAACATCCAATGCTTGTCAGTTAAGATGAGAAACGTATGAGCTTTGAGAATGATGTAGTTCCTTTGAACTGAAAAGTGACTGCCCTTACCTGTAAAGAAGTCTCGCTTGTAGTAAGACACAGAGCCTGGGATATAACTCCATCTCTGAAGGGAAACACACAGCAGAGTTCTCATCCATGGATCACACTCTGCTTTAGAGCGAGAAGCACGCTCTTGTTTTCTGGAGTCTCTAACACAGCAGGAAACTTGAGTGTGCTGAGAACAAAAGAACGGTGTTTCCTACACATACGGACCATATCTAGTCCAACTCTGCTTCTGAAACTGATACAAAGCACTGGTCCTCTAACATCCAATGCTTGTCTGTTAAGATAAGAAACTGTGAGCTTCGTGAACGATGTAGTTCGTTTGAGATGACAAGTGACTGCCCTTACCTGAAACGAAGTCTTGCTTATAGGAAGACACAGAGCCTGGGATTTAACTCCATTTCTGAAGGGAAACACACAGCATAGTTCTCACCCATGGATCACACTCTGCTTTACAGCAAGAAGCACGCTCTTGCTTTCTAGCGTCTCTAGTACAGCAGGAAATCTGAGTGTGCCCAGAACAAAAGAACGGAGTATCGTAAACATACGGACCATATCTAGTCCAACTCTGTTTCTGAAACTGACACAAAGCACTGGTCCTCTAACATCCAATGCTGGTCAGTTAAGATGGGAAACATGTGAGCTTCATTAACGATGTAGTTCGTTTGAGCTCAAAAGTGACTGCCCTTACTTAAACGAATTCTTGCTTGTACGAAGACACAGAGTCTGGGATTTAACTCCATTTCTGAAGGGAAACACACAGCATAGTTCTCATCCATGGATCACAATCTGCTTTAGAGCGAGAAGCACGCTCTTGCTTTCTAAAGTCTCTAAGACAGCAGGAAACGTGAGTGCGCTGAGAACAAAAGAACGGTGTTTCCTACACATACGGACCATATCTAGTCCAACTCTGTTTCTGAAACTAACACAAAGCACTGGTCCTCTAACATCCAATGCTTGTCAGTTAAGATGAGAAACGTATGAGCTTTGAGAATGATGTAGTTCCTTTGAACTGAAAAGTGACTGCCCTTACCTGTAACGAAGTCTTGCTTGTAGTAAGACACAGAGCCTGGGATATAACTCCATCTCTGAATGGAAACACACAGCAGAGTTCTCATCCATGGATCACACTCTGCTTTAGAGCGAGAATCACGCTCTTGTTTTCTGGAGTCTCTAACACAGCAGGAAACGTGAGTGTGCTGAGAACAAAAGAACGGTGTTTCCTACACATACGGACCATATCTAGTCCAACTCTGCTTCTGAAACTGATACAAAGCACTGGTCCTCTAACATCCAATGCTTGTCAGTTAAGATGGGAAACATGTGAGCTTCATGAACGATGTAGTTCGTTTGAGCACAAAAGTGACTGCCCTTACTTAAAGAATTCTTGCTTGTAGGAAGACACAGAGTCTGGGATTTAACTCCATTTCTGAAGGGAAACACACAGCATAGTTCTCATCCATGGATCACAATATGCTTTAGAGCGAGAAGCACGCTCTTGCTTTCTAAAGTCTCTAAGACAGCAGGAAACGTGAGTGCGCTGAGAACAAAGAACGGTGTTTCCTACACATACAGACCATATCTAGTCCAACTCTGCTTCTGAAACTGATACAAAGCACTGGTCCTCTAACATCCAATGCTTGTCTGTTAAGATAAGAAACGTGTGAGCTTCGTGAATGATGTAGTTCGTTTGAGATGACAAGTGACTGCCCTTACCTGAAACGAAGTCTTGCTTATAGGAAGACACAGAGCCTGGGATTTAACTCCATTTCTGAAGGGAAACACACAGCATAGTTCTCACCCATGGATCACACTCTGCTTTACAGCAAGAAGCACGCTCTTGCTTTCTAGAGTCTCTAATACAGCAGGAAATCTGAGTGTGCCCAGAACAAAAGAACGGAGTTTGGTAAACATACGGACCATATGTAGTCCAAATCTTCTTCTGAAACTGATAAAAAGCACTGGTCCTCTAACATCCAATGCTTGTCAGTTAAGATGGGAAACGTGTGAGCTTCATGAACGATGTAGTTCGTTTGAGCAGAAAAGTGACTGCCCTTACCTTAAACGAAGTCTTGCTTGTAGGAAGACACAGAGTCTGGGATTTAACTCCATTACTGAAGGGAAACACAAAGCATAGTTCTCATCCATGGATCACACTCTGCTTTAGAGCGAGAAGCACGCTCTTGCTTTCTAGAGTCTCTAAGAGACCAGGAAACGTGAGTGCGCTGAGAATAAAAGAACGGTGTTTCCTACACATACGGACCATATCTAGTCCAACTCTGTTTCTGAAACTGACACAAAGCACTGGTCCTCTAACATCCAATGCTTGTCAGTTAAGATGAGAAACGTATGAGCTTTGAGAATGATGTAGTTCCTTTGAACTGAAAAGTGACTGCCCTTAGCTGTAACGAAGTCTTGCTTGTAGTAAGACACAGAGCCTGGGATTTAACTCCATCTCTGAAGGGAAACACACAGCAGAGTTCTCATCTATGGATCACACTCTGCTTTAGAGCGAGAAGCACGCTCTTGTTTTCTGGAGTCTCTAACACAGCAGGAAACGTGAGTATGCTGAGAACAAAAGAACGGTGTTTCCTACACATACGGACCATATCTTGTCCAACTCTGCTTCTGAAACTGATACAAAGCACTGGTCCTCTAACATCCAATGCTTGTCTGTTAAGATAAGAAACGTGTGAGCTTCGTGAATGATGTAGTTCGTTTGAGATGACAAGTGACTGCCCTTACCTGAATCGAAGTCTTGCTTATAGGAAGACACAGAGATTGGGATTTAACTCCATTTCTGAAGGGAAACACACAGCATAGTTCTCACCCATGGATCACACTCTGCTTTACAGCAAGAAGCACGCTCTTGCTTTCTAGAGTCTCTAATACAGCAGGAAATCTGAGTGTGCCCAGAACAAAAGAACGGAGTTTGGTAAACATACGGACCATATGTAGTCCAAATCTTCTTCTGAAACTGATAAAAAGCACTGGTCCTCTAACATCCAATGCTTGTCAGTTAAGATGAGAAACGTATGAGCTTTGAGAATGATGTAGTTCCTTTGAACTGAAAAGTGACTGCCCTTACCTGTAAAGAAGTCTTGCTTGTAGTAAGACACAGAGCCTGGGATATAACTCCATCTCTGAAGGGAAACACACAGCAGAGTTCTCATCCATGGATCACACTCTGCTTTAGAGCGAGAATCACGCTCTTGTTTTCTGGAGTCTCTAACACAGCAGGAAACGTGAGTGTGCTGAGAACAAAAGAACGGTGTTTCCTACACATACGGACCATATCTAGTCCAACTCTGCTTCTGAAACTGATACAAAGCACTGGTCCTCTAACATCTAATGCTTGTCTGTTAAGATAAGAAACGTGTGAGCTTCGTGAACGATGTAGTTCGTTTGAGATGACAAGTGACTGCCCTTACCTGAAACGAAGTCTTGCTTATAGGAAGACACAGAGCCTGGGATTTAACTCCATTTCTGAAGTGAAACACACAGCATAGTTCTCACCCATGGATCACACTCTGCTTTACAGCAAGAAGCACGCTCTTGCTTTCTAGAGTCTCTAATAGAGCAGGAAATCTGAGTGTGCCCAAAACAAAAGAACGGAGTTTCGTAAACATACGGACCATATCTAGTCCAACTCTGTTTCTGAAACTGACACAAAGCACTGGTCCTCTAACATCCAATGCTTGTCAGTTAAGATGGGAAACATGTGAGCTTCATGAACGATGTAGTTCGTTTGAGCTCAAAAGTGACTGCCCTTACTTAAACGAATTCTTGCTTGTAGGAAGACACAGAGTCTGGGATTTAACTCCATTTCTGAAGGGAAACACACAGCATAGTTCT
The DNA here is from genome assembly GCA_949786385.1 of Onychomys leucogaster. Taxonomy (NCBI): domain Eukaryota; kingdom Metazoa; phylum Chordata; class Mammalia; order Rodentia; family Cricetidae; genus Onychomys; species Onychomys leucogaster. The sequence continues at coordinate 2,488,146 of CATKUP010000069.1, forward strand.
CATCCATGGATCACAATCTGCTTTAGAGCGAGAAGCACGCTCTTGCTTTCTAAAGTCTCTAAGACAGCAGGAAACGTGAGTGCGCTGAGAACAAAAGAACGGTGTTTCCTACGCATACGGACCATATCTAGTCCAACTCTGTTTCTGAAACTGACACAAAGCACTGGTCCTCTAACATCCAATGCTTGTCAGTTAAGATGAGAAACGTATGAGCTTTGAGAATGATGTAGTTCCTTTGAACTGAAAAGTGACTGCCCTTACCTGTAACGAAGTCTTGCTTGTAGTAAGACACAGAGCCTGGGATTTAACTCCATCTCTGAATGGAAACACACAGCAGAGTTCTCATCCATGGATCACACTCTGCTTTAGAGCGAGAATCACGCTCTTGTTTTCTGGAGTCTCTAACACAGCAGGAAACGTGAGTGTGCTGAGAACAAAAGAACGGTGTTTCCTACACATACGGACCATATCTAGTCCAACTCTGCTTCTGAAACTGATACAAAGCACTGGTCCTCTAACATCCAATGCTTGTCTGTTAAGATAAGAAACGTGTGAGCTTCGTGAACGATGTAGTTCGTTTGAGATGACAAGTGACTGCCCTTACCTGAAACGAAGTCTTGCTTATAGGAAGACACAGAGCCTGGGATTTAACTCCATTTCTGAAGGGAAACACACAGCATAGTTCTCACCCATGGATCACACTCTGCTTTACAGCAAGAAGCACGCTCTTGCTTTCTAGAGTCTCTAATACAGCAGGAAATCTGAGTGTGCCCAGAACAAAAGAACGGAGTTTGGTAAACATACGGACCATATGTAGTCCAAATCTTCTTCTGAAACTGATAAAAAGCACTGGTCCTCTAACATCCAATGCTTGTCAGTGAAGATGGGAAACGGGTGAGCTTCATGAACCATGTAGTTCGTTTGAGCAGAAAAGTGACTGCCCTTACTTAAACGAATTCTTGCTTGTCGGAAGACACAGAGTCTGGGATTTAACTCCATTTCTGAAGGGAAACACACAGCATAGTTCTCATCCATGGATCACAATCTCCTTTAGAGCGAGAAGCACGCTCTTGCTTTCTAAAGTCTCTAAGTCAGCAGGAAACGTGAGTGCGCTGAGAACAAAAGAACGGTGTTTCCTACACATACGGACCATATCTAGTCCAACTCTGTTTCTGAAACTGACACAAAGCACTGGTCCTCTAACATCCAATGCTTGTCAGTTAAGATGAGAAACGTATGAGCTTTGAGAATGATGTAGTTCCTTTGAACTGAAAAGTGACTGCCCTTACCTGTAACGAAGTCTTGCTTGTAGTAAGACACAGAGCCTGGGATTTAACTCCATCTCTGAATGGAAACACACAGCAGAGTTCTCATCCATGGATCACACTATGCTTTAGAGCGAGAATCACGCTCTTGTTTTCTGGAGTCTCTAACACAGCAGGAAACGTGAGTGTGCTGAGAACAAAAGAACGGTGTTTCCTACACATGCGGACCATATCTAGTCCAACTCTGCTTCTGAAACTGATACAAAGCACTGGTCCTCTAACATCCAATGCTTGTCTGTTAAGATAAGAAACGTGTGAGCTTCGTGAATGATGTAGTTCGTTTGAGATGACAAGTGACTGCCCTTACCTGAATCGAAGTCTTGCTTATAGGAAGACACAGAGATTGGTATTTAACTCCATTTCTGAAGGGAAACACACAGCATAGTTCTCACCCATGGATCACACTCTGCTTTACAGCAAGAAGCACGCTCTTGCTTTCTAGAGTCTCTAATACAGCAGGAAATCTGAGTGGGCCCAGAACAAAAGAACGGAGTTTCGTAAACATACGGACCATATGTAGTCCAAATCTTCTTCTGAAACTGATACAAAGCACTGGTCCTCTAACATCCAATGCTTGTCAGTTAAGATGGGAAACGTGTGAGCTTCATGAACGATGTAGTTCGTTTGAGCAGAAAAGTGACTGCCCTTACCTTAAACGAAGTCTTGCTTGTAGGAAGACACAGAGTCTGGGATTTAACTCCATTTCTGAAGGGAAACACACAGCATAGTTCTCATCCATGGATGACAATCTGCTTTAGAGCGAGAAGCACGCTCTTACTTTCTAAAGTCTCTAAGAGACCAGGAAACGTGAGTGCGCTGAGAATAAAAGAACGGTGTTTCCTACACATACGGACCATATCTAGTCCAACTCTGTTTCTGAAACTGACACAAAGCACTGGTCCTCTAACATCCAATGCTTGTCAGTTAAGATGAGAAACGTATGAGCTTTGAGAATGATGTAGTTCCTTTGAACTGAAAAGTGACTGCCCTTACCTGTAACGAAGTCTTGCTTGTAGTAAGACACAGAGCCTGGGATTTAACTCCATCTCTGAATGGAAACACACAGCAGAGTTCTCATCCATGGATCACACTATGCTTTAGAGCGAGAATCACGCTCTTGTTTTCTGGAGTCTCTAACACAGCAGGAAACGTGAGTGTGCTGAGAACAAAAGAACGGTGTTTCCTACACATGCGAACCATATCTAGTCCAACTCTGCTTCTGAAACTGATACAAAGCACTGGTCCTCTAACATCCAATGCTTGTCTGTTAAGATAAGAAACGTGTGAGCTTCGTGAATGATGTAGTTCGTTTGAGATGACAAGTGACTGCCCTTACCTGAATCGAAGTCTTGCTTATAGGAAGACACAGAGATTGGTATTTAACTCCATTTCTGAAGGGAAACACACAGCATAGTTCTCACCCATGGATCACACTCTGCTTTACAGCAAGAAGCACGCTCTTACTTTCTAGAGTCTCTAATACAGCAGGAAATCTGAGTGTGCCCAGAACAAAAGAACGGAGTTTGGTAAACATACGGACCATATGTAGTCCAAATCTTCTTCTGAAACTGATAAAAAGCACTGGTCCTCTAACATCCAATGCTTGTCAGTTAAGATGGGAAACGTGTGAGCTTCATGAACGATGTAGTTCGTTTGAGCAGAAAAGTGACTGCCCTTACCTTAAACGAAGTCTTGCTTGTAGGAAGACACAGAGTCTGGGATTTAAATCCATTTCTGAAGGGAAACACAAAGCATAGTTCTCATCCATGGATCACACTCTGCTTTAGAGCGAGAAGCACGCTCTTGCTTTCTAGAGTCTCTAATAAAGCAGGTAATGTGAGTGTGCCTTGAACAAAAGAACGGTGTGTCCTACACATATGGACCATATGTAGTCCAAATCTGCTTCTGAACCTGATACAATGCACTGGTCCTCTAACATCCAATGCTTGTCAGTTAAGATGGGAAACGTGTGAGCTTCATGAACGATGTAGTTCGTTTGAGCAGAAAAGTGACTGCCCTTACCTTAAACGAAGTTTTGCTTGTAGGAAGACTCAGAGCCTGGGATTTAACTCCATTTCTGAAGGGAAACACACAGCATAGTTCTCATCCATGGATCACAATCTGCTTTAGAGCGAGAAGCACGCTCTTGCTTTCTAAAGTCTCTAAGACAGCAGGAAACGTGAGTGCGCTGAGAACAAAAGAACGGTGTTTCCTACACATATGGACCATATCTAGTCCAAATCTGTTTCTGAAACTGACACAAAGCACTGGTCCTCTAACATCCAATGCTTGTCAGTTAAGATGAGAAACGTATGAGCTTTGAGAATGATGTAGTTCCTTTGAACTGAAAAGTGACTGCCCTTACCTGTAAAGAAGTCTCGCTTGTAGTAAGACACAGAGCCTGGGATATAACTCCATCTCTGAAGGGAAACACACAGCAGAGTTCTCATCCATGGATCACACTCTGCTTTAGAGCGAGAAGCACGCTCTTGTTTTCTGGAGTCTCTAACACAGCAGGAAACGTGAGTGTGCTGAGAACAAAAGAACGGTGTTTCCTACACATACGGACCATATCTAGTCCAACTCTGCTTCTGAAACTGATACAAAGCACTGGTCCTCTAACATCCAATGCTTGTCTGTTAAGATAAGAAACTGTGAGCTTCGTGAACGATGTAGTTCGTTTGAGATGACAAGTGACTGCCCTTACCTGAAACGAAGTCTTGCTTATAGGAAGACACAGAGCCTGGGATTTAACTCCATTTCTGAAGGGAAACACACAGCATAGTTCTCACCCATGGATCACACTCTGCTTTACAGCAAGAAGCACGCTCTTGCTTTCTAGAGTCTCTAGTACAGCAGGAAATCTGAGTGTGCCCAGAACAAAAGAACGGAGTATCGTAAACATACGGACCATATCTAGTCCAACTCTGTTTCTGAAACTGACACAAAGCACTGGTCCTCTAACATCCAATGCTGGTCAGTTAAGATGGGAAACATGTGAGCTTCATTAACGATGTAGTTCGTTTGAGCTCAAAAGTGACTGCCCTTACTTAAACGAATTCTTGCTTGTACGAAGACACAGAGTCTGGGATTTAACTCCATTTCTGAAGGGAAACACACAGCATAGTTCTCATCCATGGATCACAATCTGCTTTAGAGCGAGAAGCACGCTCTTGCTTTCTAAAGTCTCTAAGACAGCAGGAAACGTGAGTGCGCTGAGAACAAAAGAACGGTGTTTCCTACACATACGGACCATATCTAGTCCAACTCTGTTTCTGAAACTAACACAAAGCACTGGTCCTCTAACATCCAATGCTTGTCAGTTAAGATGAGAAACGTATGAGCTTTGAGAATGATGTAGTTCCTTTGAACTGAAAAGTGACTGCCCTTACCTGTAACGAAGTCTTGCTTGTAGTAAGACACAGAGCCTGGGATATAACTCCATCTCTGAATGGAAACACACAGCAGAGTTCTCATCCATGGATCACACTCTGCTTTAGAGCGAGAATCACGCTCTTGTTTTCTGGAGTCTCTAACACAGCAGGAAACGTGAGTGTGCTGAGAACAAAAGAACGGTGTTTCCTACACATACGGACCATATCTAGTCCAACTCTGCTTCTGAAACTGATACAAAGCACTGGTCCTCTAACATCCAATGCTTGTCAGTTAAGATGGGAAACATGTGAGCTTCATGAACGATGTAGTTCGTTTGAGCACAAAAGTGACTGCCCTTACTTAAAGAATTCTTGCTTGTAGGAAGACACAGAGTCTGGGATTTAACTCCATTTCTGAAGGGAAACACACAGCATAGTTCTCATCCATGGATCACAATATGCTTTAGAGCGAGAAGCACGCTCTTGCTTTCTAAAGTCTCTAAGACAGCAGGAAACGTGAGTGCGCTGAGAACAAAGAACGGTGTTTCCTACACATACGGACCATATCTAGTCCAACTCTGCTTCTGAAACTGATACAAAGCACTGGTCCTCTAACATCCAATGCTTGTCTGTTAAGATAAGAAACGTGTGAGCTTCGTGAATGATGTAGTTCGTTTGAGATGACAAGTGACTGCCCTTACCTGAAACGAAGTCTTGCTTATAGGAAGACACAGAGCCTGGGATTTAACTCCATTTCTGAAGGGAAACACACAGCATAGTTCTCACCCATGGATCACACTCTGCTTTACAGCAAGAAGCACGCTCTTGCTTTCTAGAGTCTCTAATACAGCAGGAAATCTGAGTGTGCCCAGAACAAAAGAACGGAGTTTGGTAAACATACGGACCATATGTAGTCCAAATCTTCTTCTGAAACTGATAAAAAGCACTGGTCCTCTAACATCCAATGCTTGTCAGTTAAGATGGGAAACGTGTGAGCTTCATGAACGATGTAGTTCGTTTGAGCAGAAAAGTGACTGCCCTTACCTTAAACGAAGTCTTGCTTGTAGGAAGACACAGAGTCTGGGATTTAACTCCATTACTGAAGGGAAACACAAAGCATAGTTCTCATCCATGGATCACACTCTGCTTTAGAGCGAGAAGCACGCTCTTGCTTTCTAGAGTCTCTAATAAAGCAGGTAATGTGAGTGTGCCCAGAACAAAAGAACGGTGTTTCCTACACATATGGACCATATGTAGTCCAAATCTGCTTCTGAACCTGATACAATGCACTGGTCCTCTAACATGCAATGCTTGTCAGTTGAGATGAGAAACTTGTGATCTTCGTGAACGATGTAGTTTGTTAGAGCAGAAAAGAGACTGCCCTTACCTGAAACGAAGTTTTGCTTGTAGGAAGACTCAGAGCCTGGGATTTAACTCCATTTCTGAAGGGAAACACACAGCATAGTTCTCATCCATGGATCACAATCTGCTTTAGAGCGAGAAGCACGCTCTTGCTTTCTAAAGTCTCTAAGAGACCAGGAAACGTGTGTGCGCTGAGAACAAAAGAACGGTGTTTCCTACACATATGGACCATATCTAGTCCAAATCTGTTTCTGAAACTGACACAAAGCACTGGTCCTCTAACATCCAATGCTTGTCAGTTAAGATGAGAAACGTATGAGCTTTGAGAATGATGTAGTTCCTTTGAACTGAAAAGTGACTGCCCTTACCTCTAAAGAAGTCTTGCTTGTAGTAAGTCACAGAGCCTGGGATATAACTCCATCTCTGAAGGGAAACACACAGCAGAGTTCTCATCCATGGATCACACTCTGCTTTAGAGCGAGAAGCACGCTCTTGTTTTCTGGAGTCTCTAACACAGCAGGAAACGTGAGTGTGCTGAGAACAAAAGAACGGTGTTTCCTACACATACGGACCATATCTAGTCCAACTCTGCTTCTGAAACTGATACAAAGCACTGGTCCTCTAACATCCAATGCTTGTCTGTTAAGATAAGAAACGTGTGAGTTTCGTGAACTATGTAGTTCGTTTGAGATGACAAGTGACTGCCCTTACCTGAAACGAGTCTTGCTTATAGGAAGACACAGAGCCTGGGATTTAACTCCATTTCTGAAGGGAAACACACAGCATAGTTCTCACCCATGGATCACACTCTGCTTTACAGCAAGAAGCACGCTCTTGCTTTCTAGAGTCTCTAATACAGCAGGAAATCTGAGTGGGCCCAGAACAAAAGAACGGAGTTTCGTAAACATACGGACCATATGTAGTCCAAATCTTCTTCTGAAACTGATACAAAGCACTGGTCCTCTAACATCCAATGCTTGTCAGTTAAGATGGGAAACGTGTGAGCTTCATGAACGATGTAGTTCGTTTGAGCAGAAAAGTGACTGCCCTTACCTTAAACGAAGTCTTGCTTGTAGGAAGACACAGAGTCTGGGATTTAACTCCATTTCTGAAGGGAAACACACAGCATAGTTCTCATCCATGGATGACAATCTGCTTTAGAGCGAGAAGCACGCTCTTACTTTCTAAAGTCTCTAAGAGACCAGGAAACGTGAGTGCGCTGAGAATAAAAGAACGGTGTTTCCTACACATACGGACCATATCTAGTCCAACTCTGTTTCTGAAACTGACACAAAGCACTGGTCCTCTAACATCCAATGCTTGTCAGTTAAGATGAGAAACGTATGAGCTTTGAGAATGATGTAGTTCCTTTGAACTGAAAAGTGACTGCCCTTACCTGTAACGAAGTCTTGCTTATAGGAAGACACAGAGCCTGGGATTTAACTCCATTTCTGAAGGGAAACACACAGCATAGTTCTCACCCATGGATCACACTCTGCTTTACACCAAGAAGCACGCTCTTGCTTTCTAGAGTCTCTAATACAGCACGAAATCTGAGTGTGCCCAGAACAAAAGAACGGAGTTTCGTAAACATACGGACCATATGTAGTCCAAATCTTCTTCTGAAACTGATACAAAGCACTGGTCCTCTAACATCCAATGCTTGTCAGTTAAGATGGGAAACGTGTGAGCTAAATGAACGATTTAGTTCGTTTGAGCAGAAAAGTGACTGCCCTTACCTTAAACGAAGTCTTGCTTGTAGGAAGACACAGAGTATGGGATTTAACTCCATTTCTGAAGGGAAACACACAGCATAGTTCTCATCCATGGATCACAATCTGCTTTAGAGCGAGAAGCACGCTCTTGCTTTCTAAAGTCTCTAAGAGACCAGGAAATGTGAGTGCGCTGAGAACAAAAGAACGGTGTATCCTACACATACGGACCATATCTAGTCCAACTCTGTTTCTGAAACTGACACAAAGCACTGGTCCTCTAACATCCAATGCTTGTCAGTTAAGATGAGAAACGTATGAGCTTTGAGAATGATGTAGTTCTTTTGAACTGAAAAGTGACTGCCCTTACCTGTAACGAAGTCTTGCTTGTAGTAAGACACAGAGCCTGGGATTTAACTCCATCTCTGAAGGGAAACACACAGCAGAGTTCTCATCTATGGATCACACTCTGCTTTAGAGCGAGAAGCACGCTCTTGTTTTCTGGAGTCTCTAACACAGCAGGAAACCTGAGTGTGCTGAGAACAAAAGTCGGTGTTTCCTACACATACGGACCATATCTAGTCCAACTCTGCTTCTGAAACTGATACAAAGCACTGGTCCTCTAACATCCAATGCTTGTCACTTAAGATGGGAAACATGTGAGCTTCATGAACGATGTAGTTCGTTTGAGCACAAAAGTGACTGCCCTTACTTAACCGAATTCTTGCTTGTAGGAAGACCCAGAGTCTGGGATTTAACTCCATTTCTGAAGGGAAACACACAGCATAGTTCTCATCCATGGATCACAATCTGCTTTAGAGCGAGAAGCACGCTCTTGCTTTCTAAAGTCTCTAAGACAGCAGGAAATGTGAGTGCGCTGAGAACAAAAGAACGGTGTTTCCTACACATACAGTCCATATCTAGTCCAACTCTGTTTCTGAAACTGACACAAAGCACTGGTCCTCTAACATCCAATGCTTGTCAGTTAAGATGAGAAACGTATGAGCTTTGAGAATGATGTAGTTCCTTTGAACTGAAAAGTGACTGCCCTTACCTGTAACGAAGTCTTGCTTTTAGTAAGACACAGAGACTGGGATTTAACTCCATCTCTGACGGGAAACACACAGCAGAGTTCTCATCCATGGATCACACTCTGCTTTAGAGCGAGAAGCACGCTCTTGTTTTCTGGAGTCTCTAACACAGCAGGAAACATGAGTGTGCTGAGAACAAAAGAACGGTGTTTCCTACATATACGGACCATATCTAGTCCAACTCTGCTTCTGAAACTGATACAAAACACTGGTCCTCTAACATCCAATGCTTGTCAGTTAAGATGGGAAACATGTGAGCTTCATGAACGATGTAGTTCGTTTGAGCACAAAAGTGACTGCCCTTACTTAAACGAATTCTTGCTTGTAGGAAGACACAGAGTCTGGGATTTAACTCCATTTCTGAAGGGAAACACACAGCATAGTTCTCATCCATGGATCACAATCTGCTTTAGAGCGAGAAGCACGCTCTTGCTTTCTAAGGTCTCTAAGACAGCAGGAAACGTGAGTGCGCTGAGAACAAAAGAACGGTGTTTCCTACACATACGGACCATATCTAGTCCAACTCTGCTTCTGAAACTGATACAAAGCACTGATCCTCTAACATCCAATGCTTGTCTGTTAAGATAAGAAACGTGTGAGCTTCGTGAATGATGTAGTTCGTTTGAGATGACAAGTGACTGCCCTTACCTGAAACGAAGTCTTGCTTATAGGAAGACACAGAGCCTGGGATTTAACTCCATTTCTGAAGGGAAACACACAGCATAGTTCTCACCCATGGATCACACTCTGCTTTACAGCAAGAAGCACGCTCTTGCTTTCTAGAGTCTCTAATACAGCAGGAAATCTGAGTGTGCCCAGAACAAAAGAACGGAGTTTGGTAAACATACGGACCATATGTAGTCCAAATCTTCTTCTGAAACTGATAAAAAGCACTGGTCCTCTAACATCCAATGCTTGTCAGTTAAGATGGGAAACGTGTGAGCTTCATGAACGATGTAGTTCGTTTGAGCAGAAAAGTGACTGCCCTTACCTTAAACGAAGTCTTGCTTGTAGGAAGACACAGAGTCTGGGATTTAACTCCATTTCTGAAGGGAAACACAAAGCATAGTTCTCATCCATGGATCACACTCTGCTTTAGAGCGAGAAGCACGCTCTTGCTTTCTAGAGTCTCTAATAAAGCAGGTAATGTGAGTGTGCCCAGAACAAAAGAACGGTGTTTCCTACACATACGGACCATATCTAGTCCAACTCTGCTTCTGAAACTGATACAAAGCACTGGTCCTCTAACATCCAATGCTTGTCAGTTAAGATGGGAAACGTGTGAGCTTCATGAACGATGTAGTTCGTTTGAGCAGAAAAGTGACTGCCCTTACCTTAAACGAAATCTTGCTTGTAGGAAGACACAGAGCCTGGGATTTAACTCCATTTCTGAAGGGAAACACACAGCATAGTTCTCATCCATGGATCACACTCTGCTTTAGAGCGAGAAGCACGCTCTTGTTTTCTGGAGTCCCTAACACAGCAGGAAACATGAGTGTGCTGAGCACAAAAGAACGGTGTTTCCTACATATACGGACCATATCTAGTCCAACTCTGCTTCTGAAACTGATACAAAGCACTGGTCCTCTAACATCCAATGCTTGTCAGTTAAGATGGGAAACATGTGAGCTTCATGAACGATGTAGTTCGTTTGAGCACAAAAGTGACTGCCCTTACTTAAACGAATTCTTGCTTGTAGGAAGACACAGAGTCTGGGATTTAACTCCATTTCTGAAGGGAAACACACAGCATAGTTCTCATCCATGGATCACAATCTGCTTTAGAGCGAGAAGCACGCTCTTGCTTTCTAAAGTCTCTAAGACAGCAGGAAACGTGAGTGCGCAGAGAACAAAAGAACGGTGTTTCCTACACATACGGACCATATCTAGTCCAACTCTGCTTCTGAAACTGATACAAAGCTCTGCTCCTCTAACATCCAATGCTTGTCTGTTAAGATAAGAAACGTGTGAGCTTCGTGAATGATGTAGTTCGTTTGAGATGACAAGTGACTGCCCTTACCTGAAACGAAGTCTTGCTTATAGGAAGACACAGAGCCTGGGATTTAACTCCATTTCTGAAGGGAAACACACAGCATAGTTCTCACCCATGTATCACACTCTGCTTTACAGCAAGAAGCACGCTCTTGCTTTCTAGAGTCTCTAATACAGCAGGAAATCTGAGTGTGCCCAGAACAAAAGAACGGAGTTTCGTAAACATACGGACCATATGTAGTCCAAATCTTTTTCTGAAACTGATAAAAAGCACTGGTCCTCTAACATCCAATGCTTGTCAGTTAAGATGGGAAACGTGTGAGCTTCATGAACGATGTAGTTCGTTTGAGCACAAAAGTGACTGCCCTTACCTTAAACGAAGCCTTGCTTGTAGGAAGACACAGAGTCTGGGATTTAACTCCATTTCTGAAGGGAAACACAAAGCATAGTTCTCATCCATGGATCACACTCTGCTTTAGAGCGAGAAGCACGCTCTTGCTTTCTAGAGTCTCTAATAAAGCAGGTAATGTGAGTGTGCCCAGAACAAAAGAACGGTGTTTCCTACACATATGGACCATATGTAGTCCAAATCTGCTTCTGAACCTGATACAATGCACTGGTCCTCTAACATCCAATGCTTGTCAGTTGAGATGAGAAACTTGTAATCTTCGTGAACGATGTAGTTCGTTAGAGCAGAAAAGTGACTGCCCTTACCTGAAACGAAGTTTTGCTTATAGGAAGACTCAGAGCCTGGGATTTAACTCCATTTCTGAAGGGAAACACACAGCATAGTTCTCATCCATGGATCACAATCTGCTTTAGAGCGAGAAGCACACTCTTGCTTTCTAAAGTCTCTAAGACAGCAGGAAACGTGAGTGCGCTGAGAACAAAAGAACGGTGTTTCCTACACATATGGACCATATCTAGTCCAACTCTGTTTCTGAAACTGACACAAAGCACTGGTCCTCTAACATCGAATGCTTGTCAGTTAAGATGAGAAACGTATGAGCTTTGAGAATGGTGTAGTTCCTTTGAACTGAAAAGTGACTGCCCTTACCTGTAAAGAAGTCTTGCTTCTAGTAAGACACAGAGCCTGGGATATAACTCCATCTCTGAAGGGAAACACACAGCAGAGTTCTCATGCATGGATCAGACTCTGCTTTAGAGCGAGAAGCACGCTCTTGTTTTCTGGAGTCTCTAACACAGCAGGAAACGTGAGTGTGCTGAGAACAAAAGAACGGTGTTTCCTACACATACAGACCATATCTAGTCCAACTCTGCTTCTGAAACTGATACAAAGCACTGGTCCTCTAACATCCAATGCTTGTCTGTTAAGATAAGAAATATGTGAGCTTCGTGAACGATGTAGTTCGTTTGAGATGACAAGTGATTGCCCTTACCTGAAACGAAGTCTTGCTTATAGGAAGACACAGAGCCTGGGATTTAACTCCATTTCTGAAGGGAAACACACAGCATAGTTCTCACCCATGGATCACACTCTGCTTTACAGCAAGAAGCACGCTCTTGCTTTCTAGAGTCTCTAATACAGCAGGAAATCTGAGTGTGCCCAGAACAAAAAACGGAGTTTCGTAAACATACGAACAATATGTACTCCAAATCTTCTTCTGAAACTGATACAAAGCACTGGTCCTCTAACATCCAATGCTTGTCAGTTAAGATGGGAAACGTGTGAGCTTCATGAACGATGTAGTTCGTTTGAGCAGAAAAGTGACTGACTTTACCTTAAACGAAGTCTTGCTTGTAGGAAGACACAGAGCCTGGGATTTAACTCCATCTCTGAAGGGAAACACACAGCAGAGTTCTCATCCATGGATCACACTCTGCTTTAGAGCGAGAAGCACGCTCTTGTTTTCTGGAGTCCCTAACACAGCAGGAAACATGAGTGTGCTGAGAACAAAGAACGGTGTTTCCTACACATACGGACCCTATCTAGTCCAACTCTGTTTCTGAAACTGACACAAAGCACTGGTCCTCTAACATCCAATGCTTGTCAGTTAAGATGAGAAACGTATGAGCTTTGAGAATGATATAGATCCTTTGAACTGAAAAGTGACTGCCCTTACCTGTAACGAAGTCTTGCTTGTAGTAAGACACAGAGCCTGGGATTTAACTCCATCTCTGAAGGGAAACACACAGCAGAGTTCTCATCCATGGATCACACTCTGCTTTAGAGCGAGAAACACGCTCTTGTTTTCTGGAGTCTCTAACACAGCAGGAAACATGAGTGTGCTGTGAACAAAGAACGGTGTTTCCTACACATACGGACCATATCTAGTCCAACTCTGCTTCTGAAACTGATACAAAGCACTGGTCCTCTAACATCCAATGCTTGTCTGTTAAGATAAGAAACGTGTGAGCTTCGTGAACGATGTAGTTCGTTTGAGATGACAAGTGACTGCCCTTACCTGAAACGAAGTCTTGCTTATAGGAAGACACAGAGCCTGGGATTTAACTCCATCTCTGAAGGGAAACACACAGCAGAGTTCTCATCCATGGATCACACTCTGCTTTAGAGCGAGAAGCACGCTCTTGTTTTCTGGAGTCCCTAACACAGCAGGAAACATGAGTGTGCTGAGCACAAAAGAACGGTGTTTCCTACATATACGGACCATATCTAGTCCAACTCTGCTTCTGAAACTGATACAAAGCACTGGTCCTCTAACATCCAATGCTTGTCAGTTAAGATGGGAAACATGTGAGCTTCATGAACGATGTAGTTCGTTTGAGCACAAAAGTGACTTGCCTTACTTAAACGAATTCTTGCTTCTAGGAAGACACAGAGTCTGGGATTTAACTCCATTTCTGAAGGGAAACACACAGCATAGTTCTCATCCATGGATCACAATCTGCTTTAGAGCGAGAAGCACGCTCTTGCTTTCTAAAGTCTCTAAGACAGCAGGAAACGTGAGTGCGCTGAGAACAAAAGAACGGTGTTTCCTACACATACGGACCATATCTAGTCCAACTCTGCTTCTGAAACTGATACAAAGCTCTGCTCCTCTAACATCCAATGCTTGTCTGTTAAGATAAGAAACGTGTGAGCTTCGTGAATGATGTAGTTCGTTTGAGATGACAAGTGACTGCCCTTACCTGAAACGAAGTCTTGCTTGTAGTAAGACACAGAGCCTGGGATTTAACTCCATCTCTGAATGGAAACACACAGCAGAGTTCTCATCCATGGATCACACTATGCTTTAGAGCGAGAATCACGCTCTTGTTTTCTGGAGTCTCTAACACAGCAGGAAACGTGAGTGTGCTGAGAACAAAAGAACGGTGTTTCCTACACATGCGGACCATATCTAGTCCAACTCTGCTTCTGAAACTGATACAAAGCACTGGTCCTCTAACATCCAATGCTTGTCTGTTAAGATAAGAAACGTGTGAGCTTCGTGAATGATGTAGTTCGTTTGAGATGACAAGTGACAGCCCTTACCTGAATCGAAGTCTTGCTTATAGGAAGACACAGAGATTGGTATTTAACTCCATTTCTGAAGGGAAACACACAGCATAGTTCTCACCCATGGATCACACTCTGCTTTACAGCAAGAAGCACGCTCTTGCTTTCTAGAGTCTCTAATACAGCAGGAAATCTGAGTGTGCCCAGAACAAAAGAACGGAGTTTGGTAAACATACGGACCATATGTAGTCCAAATCTTCTTCTGAAACTGATAAAAAGCACTGGTCCTCTAACATCCAATGCTTGTCAGTTAAGATGGGAAACGTGTGAGCTTCATGAACGATGTAGTTCGTTTGAGCACAAAAGTGACTGCCCTTACCTTAAACGAAGCCTTGCTTGTAGGAAGACACAGAGTCTGGGATTTAACTCCATTTCTGAAGGGAAACACAAAGCATAGTTCTCATCCATGGATCACACTCTGCTTTAGAGCGAGAAGCACGCTCTTGCTTTCTAGAGTCTCTAATAAAGCAGGTAATGTGAGTGTGCCCAGAACAAAAGAACGGTGTTTCCTACACATATGGACCATATGTAGTCCAAATCTGCTTCTGAACCTGATACAATGCACTGGTCCTCTAACATCCAATGCTTGTCAGTTGAGATGAGAAACTTGTAATCTTCGTGAACGATGTAGTTCGTTAGAGCAGAAAAGTGACTGCCCTTACCTGAAACGAAGTTTTGCTTATAGGAAGACTCAGAGCCTGGGATTTAACTCCATTTCTGAAGGGAAACACACAGCATAGTTCTCATCCATGGATCACAATCTGCTTTAGAGCGAGAAGCACACTCTTGCTTTCTAAAGTCTCTAAGACAGCAGGAAACGTGAGTGCGCTGAGAACAAAAGAACGGTGTTTCCTACACATATGGACCATATCTAGTCCAACTCTGTTTCTGAAACTGACACAAAGCACTGGTCCTCTAACATCGAATGCTTGTCAGTTAAGATGAGAAACGTATGAGCTTTGAGAATGGTGTAGTTCCTTTGAACTGAAAAGTGACTGCCCTTACCTGTAAAGAAGTCTTGCTTCTAGTAAGACACAGAGCCTGGGATATAACTCCATCTCTGAAGGGAAACACACAGCAGAGTTCTCATGCATGGATCAGACTCTGCTTTAGAGCGAGAAGCACGCTCTTGTTTTCTGGAGTCTCTAACACAGCAGGAAACGTGAGTGTGCTGAGAACAAAAGAACGGTGTTTCCTACACATACAGACCATATCTAGTCCAACTCTGCTTCTGAAACTGATACAAAGCACTGGTCCTCTAACATCCAATGCTTGTCTGTTAAGATAAGAAATATGTGAGCTTCGTGAACGATGTAGTTCGTTTGAGATGACAAGTGATTGCCCTTACCTGAAACGAAGTCTTGCTTATAGGAAGACACAGAGCCTGGGATTTAACTCCATTTCTGAAGGGAAACACACAGCATAGTTCTCACCCATGGATCACACTCTGCTTTACAGCAAGAAGCACGCTCTTGCTTTCTAGAGTCTCTAATACAGCAGGAAATCTGAGTGTGCCCAGAACAAAAAACGGAGTTTCGTAAACATACGAACAATATGTACTCCAAATCTTCTTCTGAAACTGATACAAAGCACTGGTCCTCTAACATCCAATGCTTGTCAGTTAAGATGGGAAACGTGTGAGCTTCATGAACGATGTAGTTCGTTTGAGCAGAAAAGTGACTGACTTTACCTTAAACGAAGTCTTGCTTGTAGGAAGACACAGAGCCTGGGATTTAACTCCATCTCTGAAGGGAAACACACAGCAGAGTTCTCATCCATGGATCACACTCTGCTTTAGAGCGAGAAGCACGCTCTTGTTTTCTGGAGTCCCTAACACAGCAGGAAACATGAGTGTGCTGAGAACAAAGAACGGTGTTTCCTACACATACGGACCCTATCTAGTCCAACTCTGTTTCTGAAACTGACACAAAGCACTGGTCCTCTAACATCCAATGCTTGTCAGTTAAGATGAGAAACGTATGAGCTTTGAGAATGATATAGATCCTTTGAACTGAAAAGTGACTGCCCTTACCTGTAACGAAGTCTTGCTTGTAGTAAGACACAGAGCCTGGGATTTAACTCCATCTCTGAAGGGAAACACACAGCAGAGTTCTCATCCATGGATCACACTCTGCTTTAGAGCGAGAAACACGCTCTTGTTTTCTGGAGTCTCTAACACAGCAGGAAACATGAGTGTGCTGTGAACAAAGAACGGTGTTTCCTACACATACGGACCATATCTAGTCCAACTCTGCTTCTGAAACTGATACAAAGCACTGGTCCTCTAACATCCAATGCTTGTCTGTTAAGATAAGAAACGTGTGAGCTTCGTGAACGATGTAGTTCGTTTGAGATGACAAGTGACTGCCCTTACCTGAAACGAAGTCTTGCTTATAGGAAGACACAGAGCCTGGGATTTAACTCCATCTCTGAAGGGAAACACACAGCAGAGTTCTCATCCATGGATCACACTCTGCTTTAGAGCGAGAAGCACGCTCTTGTTTTCTGGAGTCCCTAACACAGCAGGAAACATGAGTGTGCTGAGCACAAAAGAACGGTGTTTCCTACATATACGGACCATATCTAGTCCAACTCTGCTTCTGAAACTGATACAAAGCACTGGTCCTCTAACATCCAATGCTTGTCAGTTAAGATGGGAAACATGTGAGCTTCATGAACGATGTAGTTCGTTTGAGCACAAAAGTGACTTGCCTTACTTAAACGAATTCTTGCTTCTAGGAAGACACAGAGTCTGGGATTTAACTCCATTTCTGAAGGGAAACACACAGCATAGTTCTCATCCATGGATCACAATCTGCTTTAGAGCGAGAAGCACGCTCTTGCTTTCTAAAGTCTCTAAGACAGCAGGAAACGTGAGTGCGCTGAGAACAAAAGAACGGTGTTTCCTACACATACGGACCATATCTAGTCCAACTCTGCTTCTGAAACTGATACAAAGCTCTGCTCCTCTAACATCCAATGCTTGTCTGTTAAGATAAGAAACGTGTGAGCTTCGTGAATGATGTAGTTCGTTTGAGATGACAAGTGACTGCCCTTACCTGAAACGAAGTCTTGCTTGTAGTAAGACACAGAGCCTGGGATTTAACTCCATCTCTGAATGGAAACACACAGCAGAGTTCTCATCCATGGATCACACTATGCTTTAGAGCGAGAATCACGCTCTTGTTTTCTGGAGTCTCTAACACAGCAGGAAACGTGAGTGTGCTGAGAACAAAAGAACGGTGTTTCCTACACATGCGGACCATATCTAGTCCAACTCTGCTTCTGAAACTGATACAAAGCACTGGTCCTCTAACATCCAATGCTTGTCTGTTAAGATAAGAAACGTGTGAGCTTCGTGAATGATGTAGTTCGTTTGAGATGACAAGTGACAGCCCTTACCTGAATCGAAGTCTTGCTTATAGGAAGACACAGAGATTGGTATTTAACTCCATTTCTGAAGGGAAACACACAGCATAGTTCTCACCCATGGATCACACTCTGCTTTACAGCAAGAAGCACGCTCTTGCTTTCTAGAGTCTCTAATACAGCAGGAAATCTGAGTGTGCCCAGAACAAAAGAACGGAGTTTGGTAAACATACGGACCATATGTAGTCCAAATCTTCTTCTGAAACTGATAAAAAGCACTGGTCCTCTAACATCCAATGCTTGTCAGTTAAGATGGGAAACGTGTGAGCTTCATGAACGATGTAGTTCGTTTGAGCAGAAAAGTGACTGCCCTTACCTTAAAAAAAGTCTTGCTTGTAGGAAGACACAGAGTCTGGGATTTAACTCCATTTCTGAAGGGAAACACAAAGCATAGTTCTCATCCATGGATCACACTCTGCTTTAGAGCGAGAAGCACGCTCTTGCTTTCTAGAGTCTCTAATAAAGCAGGTAATGTGAGTGTGCCTTGAACAAAAGAACGGTGTGTCCTACACATATGGACCATATGTAGTCCAAATCTGCTTCTGAACCTGATACAATGCACTGGTCCTCTAACATCCAATGCTTGTCAGTTGAGATGAGAAACTTGTGATCTTCGTGAACGATGTAGTTCGTTAGAGCAGAAAAGTGACTGCCCTTACCTGAAACGAAGTTTTGCTTGTAGGAAGACTCAGAGCCTGGGATTTAACTCCATTTCTGAAGGGAAACACACAGCATAGTTCTCATCCATGGATCACAATCTGCTTTAGAGCGAGAAGCACGCTCTTGCTTTCTAAAGTCTCTAAGACAGCAGGAAACGTGAGTGCGCTGAGAACAAAAGAACGGTGTTTCCTACACATATGGACCATATCTAGTCCAAATCTGTTTCTGAAACTGACACAAAGCACTGGTCCTCTAACATCCAATGCTTGTCAGTTAAGATGAGAAACGTATGAGCTTTGAGAATGATGTAGTTCCTTTGAACTGAAAAGTGACTGCCCTTACCTGTAAAGAAGTCTCGCTTGTAGTAAGACACAGAGCCTGGGATATAACTCCATCTCTGAAGGGAAACACACAGCAGAGTTCTCATCCATGGATCACACTCTGCTTTAGAGCGAGAAGCACACTCTTGTTTTCTGGAGTCTCTAACACAGCAGGAAACATGAGTGTGCTGAGAACAAAAGAACGGTGTTTCCTACACATGCGGACCATATCTAGTCCAACTCTGCTTCTGAAACTGATACAAAGCACTGGTCCTCTAACATCTAATGCTTGTCTGTTAAGATAAGAAACGTGTGAGCTTCGTGAACGATGTAGTTCGTTTGAGATGACAAGTGACTGCCCTTACCTGAAACGAAGTCTTGCTTATAGGAAGACACAGAGCCTGGGATTTAACTCCATTTCTGAAGTGAAACACACAGCATAGTTCTCACCCATGGATCACACTCTGCTTTACAGCAAGAAGCACGCTCTTGCTTTCTAGAGTCTCTAATAGAGCAGGAAATCTGAGTGTGCCTAAAACAAAAGAACGGAGTTTCGTAAACATACGGACCATATCTAGTCCAACTCTGTTTCTGAAACTGACACAAAGCACTGGTCCTCTAACATCCAATGCTTGTCAGTTAAGATGGGAAACATGTGAGCTTCATGAACGATGTAGTTCGTTTGAGCTCAAAAGTGACTGCCCTTACTTAAACGAATTCTTGCTTGTAGGAAGACACAGAGTCTGGGATTTAACTCCATTTCTGAAGGGAAACACACAGCATAGTTCTCATCCATGGATCACAATCTGCTTTAGAGCGAGAAGCACGCTCTTGCTTTCTAAAGTCTCTAAGACAGCAGGAAACGTGAGTGCGCTGAGAACAAAAGAACGGTGTTTCCTACGCATACGGACCATATCTAGTCCAACTCTGTTTCTGAAACTGACACAAAGCACTGGTCCTCTAACATCCAATGCTTGTCAGTTAGGATGAGAAACGTATGAGCTTTGAGAATGATGTAGTTCCTTTGAACTGAAAAGTGACTGCCCTTACCTGTAACGAAGTCTTGCTTGTAGTAAGACACAGAGCCTGGGATTTAACTCCATCTCTGAATGGAAACACACAGCAGAGTTCTCATCCATGGATCACACTCTGCTTTAGAGCGAGAATCACGCTCTTGTTTTCTGGAGTCTCTAACACAGCAGGAAACGTGAGTGTGCTGAGAACAAAAGAACGGTGTTTCCTACACATACGGACCATATCTAGTCCAACTCTGCTTCTGAAACTGATACAAAGCACTGGTCCTCTAACATCCAATGCTTGTCTGTTAAGATAAGAAACGTGTGAGCTTCGTGAACGATGTAGTTCGTTTGAGATGACAAGTGACTGCCCTTACCTGAAACGAAGTCTTGCTTATAGGAAGACACAGAGCCTGGGATTTAACTCCATTTCTGAAGGGAAACACACAGCATAGTTCTCACCCATGGATCACACTCTGCTTTACAGCCAGGAGCACGCTCTTGCTTTCTAAAGTCTCTAAGACAGCAGGAAACGTGAGTGCGCTGAGAACATAGAACGGTGTTTCCTACACATACGGACCATATCTAGTCCAACTCTGCTTCTGAAACTGATACAAAGCACTGGTCCTCTAACATCCATTGCTTGTCTGTTAAGATAAGAAACGTGTGAGCTTCGTGAATGATGTAGTTCGTTTGAGATGACAAGTGACTGCCCTTACCTGAAATGAAGTCTTGCTTATAGGAAGACACAGAGCCTGGGATTTAACTCCATTTCTGAAGGGAAACACACAGCATAGTTCTCACCCATGGATCACACTCTGCTTTACAGCAAGAAGCACGCTCTTGCTTTCTAGAGTCTCTAATACAGCAGGAAATCTGAGTGTGCCCAGAACAAAAGAACGGAGTTTGGTAAACATACGGACCATATGTAGTCCAAATCTTCTTCTGAAACTGATAAAAAGCACTGGTCCTCTAACATCCAATGCTTGTCAGTTAAGATGGGAAACGTGTGAGCTTCATGAACGATGTAGTTCGTTTGAGCAGAAAAGTGACTGCCCTTACCTTAAACGAAGTCTTGCTTGTAGGAAGACACAGAGTCTGGGATTTAATTCCATTACTGAAGGGAAACACAAAGCATAGTTCTCATCCATGGATCACACTCTGCTTTAGAGCGAGAAGCACGCTCTTGCTTTCTAGAGTCTCTAATAAAGCAGGTAATGTGAGTGTGCCCAGAACAAAAGAACGGTGTTTCCTACACATATGGACCATATGTAGTCCAAATCTGCTTCTGAACCTGATACAATGCACTGGTCCTCTAACATGCAATGCTTGTCAGTTGAGATGAGAAACTTGTGATCTTCGTGAACGATGTAGTTTGTTAGAGCAGAAAAGAGACTGCCCTTACCTGAAATGAAGTTTTGCTTGTAGGAAGACTCAGAGCCTGGGATTTAACTCCATTTCTGAAGGGAAACACACAGCATAGTTCTCATCCATGGATCACAATCTGCTTTAGAGCGAGAAGCACGCTCTTGCTTTCTAAAGTCTCTAAGAGACCAGGAAACGTGTGTGCGCTGAGAACAAAAGAACGGTGTTTCCTACACATATGGACCATATCTAGTCCAAATCTGTTTCTGAAACTGACACAAAGCACTGGTCCTCTAACATCCAATGCTTGTCAGTTAAGATGAGAAACGTACGAGCTTTGAGAATGATGTAGTTCCTTTGAACTGAAAAGTGACTGCCCTTACCTGTAAAGAAGTCTTGCTTGTAGTAAGTCACAGAGCCTGGGATATAACTCCATCTCTGAAGGGAAACACACAGCAGAGTTCTCATCCATGGATCACACTCTGCTTTAGAGCGAGAAGCACGCTCTTGTTTTCTGGAGTCTCTAACACAGCAGGAAACGTGAGTGTGCTGAGAACAAAAGAACGGTGTTTCCTACACATACGGACCATATCTAGTCCAACTCTGCTTCTGAAACTGATACAAAGCACTGGTCCTCTAACATCCAATGCTTGTCTGTTAAGATAAGAAACGTGTGAGCTTCGTGAACGATGTAGTTCATTTGAGATGACAAGTGACTGCCCTTACCTGAAACGAAGTCTTGCTTATAGGAAGACACAGAGCCTGGGATTTAACTCCATCTCTGAAGGGAAACACACAGCAGAGTTCTCATCCATGGATCACACTCTGCTTTAGAGCGAGAAGCACGCTCTTGTTTTCTGGAGTCCCTAACACAGCAGGAAACATGAGTGTGCTGAGCACAAAAGAACGGTGTTTCCTACATATACGGACCATATCTAGTCCAACTCTGCTTCTGAAACTGATACAAAGCACTGGTCCTCTAACATCCAATGCTTGTCAGTTAAGATGGGAAACATGTGAGCTTCATGAACGATGTAGTTCGTTTGAGCACAAAAGTGACTTGCCTTACTTAAACGAATTCTTGCTTCTAGGAAGACACAGAGTCTGGGATTTAACTCCATTTCTGAAGGGAAACACACAGCATAGTTCTCATCCATGGATCACAATCTGCTTTAGAGCGAGAAGCACGCTCTTGCTTTCTAAAGTCTCTAAGACAGCAGGAAACGTGAGTGCGCTGAGAACAAAAGAACGGTGTTTCCTACACATACGGACCATATCTAGTCCAACTCTGCTTCTGAAACTGATACAAAGCTCTGCTCCTCTAACATCCAATGCTTGTCTGTTAAGATAAGAAACGTGTGAGCTTCGTGAATGATGTAGTTCGTTTGAGATGACAAGTGACTGCCCTTACCTGAAACGAAGTCTTGCTTGTAGTAAGACACAGAGCCTGGGATTTAACTCCATCTCTGAATGGAAACACACAGCAGAGTTCTCATCCATGGATCACACTATGCTTTAGAGCGAGAATCACGCTCTTGTTTTCTGGAGTCTCTAACACAGCAGGAAACGTGAGTGTGCTGAGAACAAAAGAACGGTGTTTCCTACACATGCGGACCATATCTAGTCCAACTCTGCTTCTGAAACTGATACAAAGCACTGGTCCTCTAACATCCAATGCTTGTCTGTTAAGATAAGAAACGTGTGAGCTTCGTGAATGATGTAGTTCGTTTGAGATGACAAGTGACTGCCCTTACCTGAATCGAAGTCTTGCTTATAGGAAGACACAGAGATTGGTATTTAACTCCATTTCTGAAGGGAAACACACAGCATAGTTCTCACCCATGGATCACACTCTGCTTTACAGCAAGAAGCACGCTCTTGCTTTCTAGAGTCTCTAATACAGCAGGAAATCTGAGTGTGCCCAGAACAAAAGAACGGAGTTTGGTAAACATACGGACCATATGTAGTCCAAATCTTCTTCTGAAACTGATAAAAAGCACTGGTCCTCTAACATCCAATGCTTGTCAGTTAAGATGGGAAACGTGTGAGCTTCATGAACGATGTAGTTCGTTTGAGCAGAAAAGTGACTGCCCTTACCTTAAAAAAAGTCTTGCTTGTAGGAAGACACAGAGTTTGGGATTTAACTCCATTTCTGAAGGGAAACACAAAGCATAGTTCTCATCCATGGATCACACTCTGCTTTAGAGCGAGAAGCACGCTCTTGCTTTCTAGAGTCTCTAATAAAGCAGGTAATGTGAGTGTGCCTTGAACAAAAGAACGGTGTGTCCTACACATATGGACCATATGTAGTCCAAATCTGCTTCTGAACCTGATACAATGCACTGGTCCTCTAACATCCAATGCTTGTCAGTTGAGATGAGAAACTTGTGATCTTCGTGAACGATGTAGTTCGTTAGAGCAGAAAAGTGACTGCCCTTACCTGAAACGAAGTTTTGCTTGTAGGAAGACTCAGAGCCTGGGATTTAACTCCATTTCTGAAGGGAAACACACAGCATAGTTCTCATCCATGGATCACAATCTGCTTTAGAGCGAGAAGCACGCTCTTGCTTTCTAAAGTCTCTAAGACAGCAGGAAACGTGAGTGCGCTGAGAACAAAAGAACGGTGTTTCCTACACATATGGACCATATCTAGTCCAAATCTGTTTCTGAAACTGACACAAAGCACTGGTCCTCTAACATCCAATGCTTGTCAGTTAAGATGAGAAACGTATGAGCTTTGAGAATGATGTAGTTCCTTTGAACTGAAAAGTGACTGCCCTTACCTGTAAAGAAGTCTCGCTTGTAGTAAGACACAGAGCCTGGGATATAACTCCATCTCTGAAGGGAAACACACAGCAGAGTTCTCATCCATGGATCACACTCTGCTTTAGAGCGAGAAGCACACTCTTGTTTTCTGGAGTCTCTAACACAGCAGGAAACATGAGTGTGCTGAGAACAAAAGAACGGTGTTTCCTACACATACGGACCATATCTAGTCCAACTCTGCTTCTGAAACTGATACAAAGCACTGGTCCTCTAACATCTAATGCTTGTCTGTTAAGATAAGAAACGTGTGAGCTTCGTGAACGATGTAGTTCGTTTGAGATGACAAGTGACTGCCCTTACCTGAAACGAAGTCTTGCTTATAGGAAGACACAGAGCCTGGGATTTAACTCCATTTCTGAAGTGAAACACACAGCATAGTTCTCACCCATGGATCACACTCTGCTTTACAGCAAGAAGCACGCTCTTGCTTTCTAGAGTCTCTAATAGAGCAGGAAATCTGAGTGTGCCCAAAACAAAAGAACGGAGTTTCGTAAACATACGGACCATATCTAGTCCAACTCTGTTTCTGAAACTGACACAAAGCACTGGTCCTCTAACATCCAATGCTTGTCAGTTAAGATGGGAAACATGTGAGCTTCATGAACGATGTAGTTCGTTTGAGCTCAAAAGTGACTGCCCTTACTTAAACGAATTCTTGCTTGTAGGAAGACACAGAGTCTGGGATTTAACTCCATTTCTGAAGGGAAACACACAGCATAGTTCTCATCCATGGATCACAATCTGCTTTAGAGCGAGAAGCACGCTCTTGCTTTCTAAAGTCTCTAAGACAGCAGGAAACGTGAGTGCGCTGAGAACAAAAGAACGGTGTTTCCTACGCATACGGACCATATCTAGTCCAACTCTGTTTCTGAAACTGACACAAAGCACTGGTCCTCTAACATCCAATGCTTGTCAGTTAAGATGAGAAACGTATGAGCTTTGAGAATGATGTAGTTCCTTTGAACTGAAAAGTGACTGCCCTTACCTGTAACGAAGTCTTGCTTGTAGTAAGACACAGAGCCTGGGATTTAACTCCATCTCTGAATGGAAACACACAGCAGAGTTCTCATCCATGGATCACACTCTGCTTTAGAGCGAGAATCACGCTCTTGTTTTCTGGAGTCTCTAACACAGCAGGAAACGTGAGTGTGCTGAGAACAAAAGAACGGTGTTTCCTACACATACGGACCATATCTAGTCCAACTCTGCTTCTGAAACTGATACAAAGCACTGGTCCTCTAACATCCAATGCTTGTCTGTTAAGATAAGAAACGTGTGAGCTTCGTGAACGATGTAGTTCGTTTGAGATGACAAGTGACTGCCCTTACCTGAAACGAAGTCTTGCTTATAGGAAGACACAGAGCCTGGGATTTAACTCCATTTCTGAAGGGAAACACACAGCATAGTTCTCACCCATGGATCACACTCTGCTTTACAGCCAGAAGCACGCTCTTGCTTTCTAAAGTCTCTAAGACAGCAGGAAACGTGAGTGCGCTGAGAACATAGAACGGTGTTTCCTACACATACGGACCATATCTAGTCCAACTCTGCTTCTGAAACTGATACAAAGCACTGGTCCTCTAACATCCAATGCTTGTCTGTTAAGATAAGAAACGTGTGAGCTTCGTGAATGATGTAGTTCGTTTGAGATGACAAGTGACTGCCCTTACCTGAAACGAAGTCTTGCTTATAGGAAGACACAGAGCCTGGGATTTAACTCCATTTCTGAAGGGAAACACACAGCATAGTTCTCACCCATGGATCACACTCTGCTTTACAGCAAGAAGCACGCTCTTGCTTTCTAGAGTCTCTAATACAGCAGGAAATCTGAGTGTGCCCAGAACAAAAGAACGGAGTTTGGTAAACATACGGACCATATGTAGTCCAAATCTTCTTCTGAAACTGATAAAAAGCACTGGTCCTCTAACATCCAATGCTTGTCAGTTAAGATGGGAAACGTGTGAGCTTCATGAACGATGTAGTTCGTTTGAGCAGAAAAGTGACTGCCCTTACCTTAAACGAAGTCTTGCTTGTAGGAAGACACAGAGTCTGGGATTTAACTCCATTTCTGAAGGGAAACACAAAGCATAGTTCTCATCCATGGATCACACTCTGCTTTAGAGCGAGAAGCACGCTCTTGCTTTCTAAAGTCTCTAAGAGACCAGGAAACGTGTGTGCGCTGAGAACAAAAGAACGGTGTTTCCTACACATATGGACCATATCTAGTCCAAATCTGTTTCTGAAACTGACACAAAGCACTGGTCCTCTAACATCCAATGCTTGTCAGTTAAGATGAGAAACGTATGAGCTTTGAGAATGATGTAGTTCCTTTGAACTGAAAAGTGACTGCCCTTACCTGTAAAGAAGTCTTGCTTGTAGTAAGTCACAGAGCCTGGGATATAACTCCATCTCTGAAGGGAAACACACAGCAGAGTTCTCATCCATGGATCACACTCTGCTTTAGAGCGAGAAGCACGCTTTTGTTTTCTGGAGTCTCTAACACAGCAGGAAACGTGAGTGTGCTGAGAACAAAAGAACGGAGTTTCCTACACATACGGACCATATCTAGTCCAACTCTGCTTCTGAAACTGATACAAAGCACTGGTCCTCTAACATCCAATGCTTGTCTGTTAAGATAAGAAACGTGTGAGTTTCGTGAACTATGTAGTTCGTTTGAGATGACAAGTGACTGCCCTTACCTGAAACGAAGTCTTGCTTATAGGAAGACACAGAGCCTGGGATTTAACTCCATTTCTGAAGGGAAACACACAGCATAGTTCTCACCCATGGATCACACTCTGCTTTACAGCAAGAAGCACGCTCTTGCTTTCTAGAGTCTCT
Source organism: Onychomys leucogaster (assembly GCA_949786385.1). Lineage (NCBI taxonomy): Eukaryota > Metazoa > Chordata > Mammalia > Rodentia > Cricetidae > Onychomys > Onychomys leucogaster. The sequence continues at coordinate 2,514,936 of CATKUP010000069.1, forward strand.
AATACAGCAGGAAATCTGAGTGGGCCCAGAACAAAAGAACGGAGTTTCGTAAACATACGGACCATATGTAGTCCAAATCTTCTTCTGAAACTGATACAAAGCACTGGTCCTCTAACATCCAATGCTTGTCAGTTAAGATGGGAAACGTGTGAGCTTCATAAACGATGTAGTTCGTTTGAGCAGAAAAGTGACTGCCCTTACCTTAAACGAAGTCTTGCTTGTAGGAAGACACAGAGTCTGGGATTTAACTCCATTTCTGAAGGGAAACACACAGCATAGTTCTCATCCATGGATGACAATCTGCTTTAGAGCGAGAAGCACGCTCTTACTTTCTAAAGTCTCTAAGAGACCAGGAAACGTGAGTGCGCTGAGAATAAAAGAACGGTGTTTCCTACACATACGGACCATATCTAGTCCAACTCTGTTTCTGAAACTGACACAAAGCACTGGTCCTCTAACATCCAATGCTTGTCAGTTAAGATGAGAAACGTATGAGCTTTGAGAATGATGTAGTTCCTTTGAACTGAAAAGTGACTGCCCTTAGCTGTAACGAAGTCTTGCTTGTAGTAAGACACAGAGCCTGGGATTTAACTCCATCTCTGAAGGGAAACACACAGCAGAGTTCTCATCTATGGATCACACTCTGCTTTAGAGCGAGAAGCACGCTCTTGTTTTCTGGAGTCTCTAACACAGCAGGAAACGTGAGTATGCTGAGAACAAAAGAACGGTGTTTCCTACACATACGGACCATATCTTGTCCAACTCTGCTTCTGAAACTGATACAAAGCACTGGTCCTCTAACATCCAATGCTTGTCTGTTAAGATAAGAAACGTGTGAGCTTCGTGAATGATGTAGTTCGTTTGAGATGACAAGTGACTGCCCTTACCTGAATCGAAGTCTTGCTTATAGGAAGACACAGAGATTGGGATTTAACTCCATTTCTGAAGGGAAACACACAGCATAGTTCTCACCCATGGATCACACTCTGCTTTACAGCAAGAAGCACGCTCTTGCTTTCTAGAGTCTCTAATACAGCAGGAAATCTGAGTGTGCCCAGAACAAAAGAACGGAGTTTGGTAAACATACGGACCATATGTAGTCCAAATCTTCTTCTGAAACTGATAAAAAGCACTGGTCCTCTAACATCCAATGCTTGTCAGTTAAGATGGGAAACGTGTGAGCTTCATGAACGATGTAGTTCGTTTGAGCAGAAAAGTGACTGCCCTTACCTTAAACGAAGTCTTGCTTGTAGGAAGACACAGAGTCTGGGATTTAACTCCATTTCTGAAGGGAAACACAAAGCATAGTTCTCATCCATGGATCACACTCTGCTTTAGAGCGAGAAGCACGCTCTTGCTTTCTAGAGTCTCTAATAAAGCAGGTAATGTGAGTGTGCCCAGAACAAAAGAACGGTGTTTCCTACACATATGGACCATATGTAGTCCAAATCTGCTTCTGAACCTGATACAATGCACTGGTCCTCTAACATCCAATGCTTGTCAGTTGAGATGAGAAACTTGTGATCTTCGTGAACCATGTAGTTCGTTAGAGCAGAAAAGTGACTGCCCTTACCTGAAACGAAGTTTTGCTTGTAGGAAGACTCAGAGCCTGGGATTTAACTCCATTTCTGAAGGGAAACACACAGCATAGTTCTCATCCATGGATCACAATCTGCTTTAGAGCGAGAAGCACGCTCTTGCTTTCTAAAGTCTCTAAGACAGCAGGAAACGTGAGTGCGCTGAGAACAAAAGAACGGTGTTTCCTACACATATGGACCATATCTAGTCCAAATCTGTTTCTGAAACTGACACAAAGCACTGGTCCTCTAACATCCAATGCTTGTCAGTTAAGATGAGAAACGTATGAGCTTTGAGAATGATGTAGTTCCTTTGAACTGAAAAGTGACTGCCCTTACCTGTAAAGAAGTCTTGCTTGTAGTAAGACACAGAGCCTGGGATATAACTCCATCTCTGAAGGGAAACACACAGCAGAGTTCTCATCCATGGATCACACTCTGCTTTAGAGCGAGAATCACGCTCTTGTTTTCTGGAGTCTCTAACACAGCAGGAAACGTGAGTGTGCTGAGAACAAAAGAACGGTGTTTCCTACACATACGGACCATATCTAGTCCAACTCTGCTTCTGAAACTGATACAAAGCACTGGTCCTCTAACATCTAATGCTTGTCTGTTAAGATAAGAAACGTGTGAGCTTCGTGAACGATGTAGTTCGTTTGAGATGACAAGTGACTGCCCTTACCTGAAACGAAGTCTTGCTTATAGGAAGACACAGAGCCTGGGATTTAACTCCATTTCTGAAGGGAAACACACAGCATAGTTCTCACCCATGGATCACACTCTGCTTTACAGCAAGAAGCACGCTCTTGCTTTCTAGAGTCTCTAATAGAGCAGGAAATCTGAGTGTGCCCAAAACAAAAGAACGGAGTTTCGTAAACATACGGACCATATCTAGTCCAACTCTGTTTCTGAAACTGACACAAAGCACTGGTCCTCTAACATCCAATGCTTGTCAGTTAAGATGGGAAACATGTGAGCTTCATGAACGATGTAGTTCGTTTGAGCTCAAAAGTGACTGCCCTTACTTAAACGAATTCTTGCTTGTAGGAAGACACAGAGTCTGGGATTTAACTCCATTTCTGAAGGGAAACACACAGCATAGTTCTCATCCATGGATCACAATCTGCTTTAGAGCGAGAAGCACGCTCTTGCTTTCTAAAGTCTCTAAGACAGCAGGAAACGTGAGTGCGCTGAGAACAAAAGAACGGTGTTTCCTACGCATACGGACCATATCTAGTCCAACTCTGTTTCTGAAACTGACACAAAGCACTGGTCCTCTAACATCCAATGCTTGTCAGTTAAGATGAGAAACGTATGAGCTTTGAGAATGATGTAGTTCCTTTGAACTGAAAAGTGACTGCCCTTACCTGTAACGAAGTCTTGCTTGTAGTAAGACACAGAGCCTGGGATTTAACTCCATCTCTGAATGGAAACACACAGCAGAGTTCTCATCCATGGATCACACTCTGCTTTAGAGCGAGAATCACGCTCTTGTTTTCTGGAGTCTCTAACACAGCAGGAAACGTGAGTGTGCTGAGAACAAAAGAACGGTGTTTCCTACACATACGGACCATATCTAGTCCAACTCTGCTTCTGAAACTGATACAAAGCACTGGTCCTCTAACATCCAATGCTTGTCTGTTAAGATAAGAAACGTGTGAGCTTCGTGAACGATGTAGTTCGTTTGAGATGACAAGTGACTGCCCTTATCTGAAACGAAGTCTTGCTTATAGGAAGACACAGAGCCTGGGATTTAACTCCATTTCTGAAGGGAAACACACAGCATAGTTCTCACCCATGGATCACACTCTGCTTTACAGCAAGAAGCACGCTCTTGCTTTCTAGAGTCTCTAATACAGCAGGAAATCTGAGTGTGCCCAGAACAAAAGAACGGAGTTTGGTAAACATACGGACCATATGTAGTCCAAATCTTCTTCTGAAACTGATAAAAAGCACTGGTCCTCTAACATCCAATGCTTGTCAGTGAAGATGGGAAACGGGTGAGCTTCATGAACCATGTAGTTCGTTTGAGCACAAAAGTGACTGCCCTTACTTAAACGAATTCTTGCTTGTCGGAAGACACAGAGTCTGGGATTTAACTCCATTTCTGAAGGGAAACACACAGCATAGTTCTCATCCATGGATCACAATCTCCTTTAGAGCGAGAAGCACGCTCTTGCTTTCTAAAGTCTCTAAGTCAGCAGGAAACGTGAGTGCGCTGAGAACAAAAGAACGGTGTTTCCTACACATACGGACCATATCTAGTCCAACTCTGTTTCTGAAACTGACACAAAGCACTGGTCCTCTAACATCCAATGCTTGTCAGTTAAGATGAGAAACGTATGAGCTTTGAGAATGATGTAGTTCCTTTGAACTGAAAAGTGACTGCCCTTACCTGTAACGAAGTCTTGCTTGTAGTAAGACACAGAGCCTGGGATTTAACTCCATCTCTGAATGGAAACACACAGCAGAGTTCTCATCCATGGATCACACTATGCTTTAGAGCGAGAATCACGCTCTTGTTTTCTGGAGTCTCTAACACAGCAGGAAACGTGAGTGTGCTGAGAACAAAAGAACGGTGTTTCCTACACATGCGGACCATATCTAGTCCAACTCTGCTTCTGAAACTGATACAAAGCACTGGTCCTCTAACATCCAATGCTTGTCTGTTAAGATAAGAAACGTGTGAGCTTCGTGAATGATGTAGTTCGTTTGAGATGACAAGTGACTGCCCTTACCTGAATCGAAGTCTTGCTTATAGGAAGACACAGAGATTGGTATTTAACTCCATTTCTGAAGGGAAACACACAGCATAGTTCTCACCCATGGATCACACTCTGCTTTACAGCAAGAAGCACGCTCTTGCTTTCTAGAGTCTCTAATACAGCAGGAAATCTGAGTGGGCCCAGAACAAAAGAACGGAGTTTCGTAAACATACGGACCACATGTAGTCCAAATCTTCTTCTGAAACTGATACAAAGCACTGGTCCTCTAACATCCAATGCTTGTCAGTTAAGATGGGAAACGTGTGAGCTTCATGAACGATGTAGTTCGTTTGAGCAGAAAAGTGACTGCCCTTACCTTAAACGAAGTCTTGCTTGTAGGAAGACACAGAGTCTGGGATTTAACTCCATTTCTGAAGGGAAACACACAGCATAGTTCTCATCCATGGATGACAATCTGCTTTAGAGCGAGAAGCACGCTCTTACTTTCTAAAGTCTCTAAGAGACCAGGAAACGTGAGTGCGCTGAGAATAAAAGAACGGTGTTTCCTACACATACGGACCATATCTAGTCCAACTCTGTTTCTGAAACTGACACAAAGCACTGGTCCTCTAACATCCAATGCTTGTCAGTTAAGATGAGAAACGTATGAGCTTTGAGAATGATGTAGTTCCTTTGAACTGAAAAGTGACTGCCCTTAGCTGTAACGAAGTCTTGCTTGTAGTAAGACACAGAGCCTGGGATTTAACTCCATCTCTGAAGGGAAACACACAGCAGAGTTCTCATCTATGGATCACACTCTGCTTTAGAGCGAGAAGCACGCTCTTGTTTTCTGGAGTCTCTAACACAGCAGGAAACGTGAGTATGCTGAGAACAAAAGAACGGTGTTTCCTACACATACGGACCATATCTTGTCCAACTCTGCTTCTGAAACTGATACAAAGCACTGGTCCTCTAACATCCAATGCTTGTCTGTTAAGATAAGAAACGTGTGAGCTTCGTGAATGATGTAGTTCGTTTGAGATGACAAGTGACTGCCCTTACCTGAATCGAAGTCTTGCTTATAGGAAGACACAGAGATTGGGATTTAACTCCATTTCTGAAGGGAAACACACAGCATAGTTCTCACCCATGGATCACACTCTGCTTTACAGCAAGAAGCACGCTCTTGCTTTCTAGAGTCTCTAATACAGCAGGAAATCTGAGTGTGCCCAGAACAAAAGAACGGAGTTTGGTAAACATACGGACCATATGTAGTCCAAATCTTCTTCTGAAACTGATAAAAAGCACTGGTCCTCTAACATCCAATGCTTGTCAGTTAAGATGGGAAACGTGTGAGCTTCATGAACGATGTAGTTCGTTTGAGCAGAAAAGTGACTGCCCTTACCTTAAACGAAGTCTTGCTTGTAGGAAGACACAGAGTCTGGGATTTAACTCCATTTCTGAAGGGAAACACAAAGCATAGTTCTCATCCATGGATCACACTCTGCTTTAGAGCGAGAAGCACGCTCTTGCTTTCTAGAGTCTCTAATAAAGCAGGTAATGTGAGTGTGCCCAGAACAAAAGAACGGTGTTTCCTACACATATGGACCATATGTAGTCCAAATCTGCTTCTGAACCTGATACAATGCACTGGTCCTCTAACATCCAATGCTTGTCAGTTGAGATGAGAAACTTGTGATCTTCGTGAACGATGTAGTTCGTTAGAGCAGAAAAGTGACTGCCCTTACCTGAAACGAAGTTTTGCTTGTAGGAAGACTCAGAGCCTGGGATTTAACTCCATTTCTGAAGGGAAACACACAGCATAGTTCTCATCCATGGATCACAATCTGCTTTAGAGCGAGAAGCACGCTCTTGCTTTCTAAAGTCTCTAAGACAGCAGGAAACGTGAGTGCGCTGAGAACAAAAGAACGGTGTTTCCTACACATATGGACCATATCTAGTCCAAATCTGTTTCTGAAACTGACACAAAGCACTGGTCCTCTAACATCCAATGCTTGTCAGTTAAGATGAGAAACGTATGAGCTTTGAGAATGATGTAGTTCCTTTGAACTGAAAAGTGACTGCCCTTACCTGTAAAGAAGTCTTGCTTGTAGTAAGACACAGAGCCTGGGATATAACTCCATCTCTGAAGGGAAACACACAGCAGAGTTCTCATCCATGGATCACACTCTGCTTTAGAGCGAGAATCACGCTCTTGTTTTCTGGAGTCTCTAACACAGCAGGAAACGTGAGTGTGCTGAGAACAAAAGAACGGTGTTTCCTACACATACGGACCATATCTAGTCCAACTCTGCTTCTGAAACTGATACAAAGCACTGGTCCTCTAACATCTAATGCTTGTCTGTTAAGATAAGAAACGTGTGAGCTTCGTGAACGATGTAGTTCGTTTGAGATGACAAGTGACTGCCCTTACCTGAAACGAAGTCTTGCTTATAGGAAGACACAGAGCCTGGGATTTAACTCCATTTCTGAAGGGAAACACACAGCATAGTTCTCACCCATGGATCACACTCTGCTTTACAGCAAGAAGCACGCTCTTGCTTTCTAGAGTCTCTAATAGAGCAGGAAATCTGAGTGTGCCCAAAACAAAAGAACGGAGTTTCGTAAACATACGGACCATATCTAGTCCAACTCTGTTTCTGAAACTGACACAAAGCACTGGTCCTCTAACATCCAATGCTTGTCAGTTAAGATGGGAAACATGTGAGCTTCATGAACGATGTAGTTCGTTTGAGCTCAAAAGTGACTGCCCTTACTTAAACGAATTCTTGCTTGTAGGAAGACACAGAGTCTGGGATTTAACTCCATTTCTGAAGGGAAACACACAGCATAGTTCTCATCCATGGATCACAATCTGCTTTAGAGCGAGAAGCACGCTCTTGCTTTCTAAAGTCTCTAAGACAGCAGGAAACGTGAGTGCGCTGAGAACAAAAGAACGGTGTTTCCTACGCATAAGGACCATATCTAGTCCAACTCTGTTTCTGAAACTGACACAAAGCACTGGTCCTCTAACATCCAATGCTTGTCAGTTAAGATGAGAAACGTATGAGCTTTGAGAATGATGTAGTTCCTTTGAACTGAAAAGTGACTGCCCTTACCTGTAACGAAGTCTTGCTTGTAGTAAGACACAGAGCCTGGGATTTAACTCCATCTCTGAATGGAAACACACAGCAGAGTTCTCATCCATGGATCACACTCTGCTTTAGAGCGAGAATCACGCTCTTGTTTTCTGGAGTCTCTAACACAGCAGGAAACGTGAGTGTGCTGAGAACAAAAGAACGGTGTTTCCTACACATACGGACCATATCTAGTCCAACTCTGCTTCTGAAACTGATACAAAGCACTGGTCCTCTAACATCCAATGCTTGTCTGTTAAGATAAGAAACGTGTGAGCTTCGTGAACGATGTAGTTCGTTTGAGATGACAAGTGACTGCCCTTATCTGAAACGAAGTCTTGCTTATAGGAAGACACAGAGCCTGGGATTTAACTCCATTTCTGAAGGGAAACACACAGCATAGTTCTCACCCATGGATCACACTCTGCTTTACAGCAAGAAGCACGCTCTTGCTTTCTAGAGTCTCTAATACAGCAGGAAATCTGAGTGTGCCCAGAACAAAAGAACGGAGTTTGGTAAACATACGGACCATATGTAGTCCAAATCTTCTTCTGAAACTGATAAAAAGCACTGGTCCTCTAACATCCAATGCTTGTCAGTGAAGATGGGAAACGGGTGAGCTTCATGAACCATGTAGTTCGTTTGAGCACAAAAGTGACTGCCCTTACTTAAACGAATTCTTGCTTGTCGGAAGACACAGAGTCTGGGATTTAACTCCATTTCTGAAGGGAAACACACAGCATAGTTCTCATCCATGGATCACAATCTCCTTTAGAGCGAGAAGCACGCTCTTGCTTTCTAAAGTCTCTAAGTCAGCAGGAAACGTGAGTGCGCTGAGAACAAAAGAACGGTGTTTCCTACACATACGGACCATATCTAGTCCAACTCTGTTTCTGAAACTGACACAAAGCACTGGTCCTCTAACATCCAATGCTTGTCAGTTAAGATGAGAAACGTATGAGCTTTGAGAATGATGTAGTTCCTTTGAACTGAAAAGTGACTGCCCTTACCTGTAACGAAGTCTTGCTTGTAGTAAGACACAGAGCCTGGGATTTAACTCCATCTCTGAATGGAAACACACAGCAGAGTTCTCATCCATGGATCACACTATGCTTTAGAGCGAGAATCACGCTCTTGTTTTCTGGAGTCTCTAACACAGCAGGAAACGTGAGTGTGCTGAGAACAAAAGAACGGTGTTTCCTACACATGCGGACCATATCTAGTCCAACTCTGCTTCTGAAACTGATACAAAGCACTGGTCCTCTAACATCCAATGCTTGTCTGTTAAGATAAGAAACGTGTGAGCTTCGTGAATGATGTAGTTCGTTTGAGATGACAAGTGACTGCCCTTACCTGAATCGAAGTCTTGCTTATAGGAAGACACAGAGATTGGTATTTAACTCCATTTCTGAAGGGAAACACACAGCATAGTTCTCACCCATGGATCACACTCTGCTTTACAGCAAGAAGCACGCTCTTGCTTTCTAGAGTCTCTAATACAGCAGGAAATCTGAGTGGGCCCAGAACAAAAGAACGGAGTTTCGTAAACATACGGACCACATGTAGTCCAAATCTTCTTCTGAAACTGATACAAAGCACTGGTCCTCTAACATCCAATGCTTGTCAGTTAAGATGGGAAACGTGTGAGCTTCATGAACGATGTAGTTCGTTTGAGCAGAAAAGTGACTGCCCTTACCTTAAACGAAGTCTTGCTTGTAGGAAGACACAGAGTCTGGGATTTAACTCCATTTCTGAAGGGAAACACACAGCATAGTTCTCATCCATGGATGACAATCTGCTTTAGAGCGAGAAGCACGCTCTTACTTTCTAAAGTCTCTAAGAGACCAGGAAACGTGAGTGCGCTGAGAATAAAAGAACGGTGTTTCCTACACATACGGACCATATCTAGTCCAACTCTGTTTCTGAAACTGACACAAAGCACTGGTCCTCTAACATCCAATGCTTGTCAGTTAAGATGAGAAACGTATGAGCTTTGAGAATGATGTAGTTCCTTTGAACTGAAAAGTGACTGCCCTTAGCTGTAACGAAGTCTTGCTTGTAGTAAGACACAGAGCCTGGGATTTAACTCCATCTCTGAAGGGAAACACACAGCAGAGTTCTCATCTATGGATCACACTCTGCTTTAGAGCGAGAAGCACGCTCTTGTTTTCTGGAGTCTCTAACACAGCAGGAAACGTGAGTATGCTGAGAACAAAAGAACGGTGTTTCCTACACATACGGACCATATCTTGTCCAACTCTGCTTCTGAAACTGATACAAAGCACTGGTCCTCTAACATCCAATGCTTGTCTGTTAAGATAAGAAACGTGTGAGCTTCGTGAATGATGTAGTTCGTTTGAGATGACAAGTGACTGCCCTTACCTGAATCGAAGTCTTGCTTATAGGAAGACACAGAGATTGGGATTTAACTCCATTTCTGAAGGGAAACACACAGCATAGTTCTCACCCATGGATCACACTCTGCTTTACAGCAAGAAGCACGCTCTTGCTTTCTAGAGTCTCTAATACAGCAGGAAATCTGAGTGTGCCCAGAACAAAAGAACGGAGTTTGGTAAACATACGGACCATATGTAGTCCAAATCTTCTTCTGAAACTGATAAAAAGCACTGGTCCTCTAACATCCAATGCTTGTCAGTTAAGATGGGAAACGTGTGAGCTTCATGAACGATGTAGTTCGTTTGAGCAGAAAAGTGACTGCCCTTACCTTAAACGAAGTCTTGCTTGTAGGAAGACACAGAGTCTGGGATTTAACTCCATTTCTGAAGGGAAACACAAAGCATAGTTCTCATCCATGGATCACACTCTGCTTTAGAGCGAGAAGCACGCTCTTGCTTTCTAGAGTCTCTAATAAAGCAGGTAATGTGAGTGTGCCCAGAACAAAAGAACGGTGTTTCCTACACATATGGACCATATGTAGTCCAAATCTGCTTCTGAACCTGATACAATGCACTGGTCCTCTAACATCCAATGCTTGTCAGTTGAGATGAGAAACTTGTGATCTTCGTGAACGATGTAGTTCGTTAGAGCAGAAAAGTGACTGCCCTTACCTGAAACGAAGTTTTGCTTGTAGGAAGACTCAGAGCCTGGGATTTAACTCCATTTCTGAAGGGAAACACACAGCATAGTTCTCATCCATGGATCACAATCTGCTTTAGAGCGAGAAGCACGCTCTTGCTTTCTAAAGTCTCTAAGACAGCAGGAAACGTGAGTGCGCTGAGAACAAAAGAACGGTGTTTCCTACACATATGGACCATATCTAGTCCAAATCTGTTTCTGAAACTGACACAAAGCACTGGTCCTCTAACATCCAATGCTTGTCAGTTAAGATGAGAAACGTATGAGCTTTGAGAATGATGTAGTTCCTTTGAACTGAAAAGTGACTGCCCTTACCTGTAAAGAAGTCTTGCTTGTAGTAAGACACAGAGCCTGGGATATAACTCCATCTCTGAAGGGAAACACACAGCAGAGTTCTCATCCATGGATCACACTCTGCTTTAGAGCGAGAATCACGCTCTTGTTTTCTGGAGTCTCTAACACAGCAGGAAACGTGAGTGTGCTGAGAACAAAAGAACGGTGTTTCCTACACATACGGACCATATCTAGTCCAACTCTGCTTCTGAAACTGATACAAAGCACTGGTCCTCTAACATCTAATGCTTGTCTGTTAAGATAAGAAACGTGTGAGCTTCGTGAACGATGTAGTTCGTTTGAGATGACAAGTGACTGCCCTTACCTGAAACGAAGTCTTGCTTATAGGAAGACACAGAGCCTGGGATTTAACTCCATTTCTGAAGTGAAACACACAGCATAGTTCTCACCCATGGATCACACTCTGCTTTACAGCAAGAAGCACGCTCTTGCTTTCTAGAGTCTCTAATAGAGCAGGAAATCTGAGTGTGCCCAAAACAAAAGAACGGAGTTTCGTAAACATACGGACCATATCTAGTCCAACTCTGTTTCTGAAACTGACACAAAGCACTGGTCCTCTTACATCCAATGCTTGTCAGTTAAGATGGGAAACATGTGAGCTTCATGAACGATGTAGTTCGTTTGAGCTCAAAAGTGACTGCCCTTACTTAAACGAATTCTTGCTTGTAGGAAGACACAGAGTCTGGGATTTAACTCCATTTCTGAAGGGAAACACACAGCATAGTTCTCATCCATGGATCACAATCTGCTTTAGAGCGAGAAGCACGCTCTTGCTTTCTAAAGTCTCTAAGACAGCAGGAAACGTGAGTGCGCTGAGAACAAAAGAACGGTGTTTCCTACGCATACGGACCATATCTAGTCCAACTCTGTTTCTGAAACTGACACAAAGCACTGGTCCTCTAACATCCAATGCTTGTCAGTTAAGATGAGAAACGTATGAGCTTTGAGAATGATGTAGTTCCTTTGAACTGAAAAGTGACTGCCCTTACCTGTAACGAAGTCTTGCTTGTAGTAAGACACAGAGCCTGGGATTTAACTCCATCTCTGAATGGAAACACACAGCAGAGTTCTCATCCATGGATCACACTCTGCTTTAGAGCGAGAATCACGCTCTTGTTTTCTGGAGTCTCTAACACAGCAGGAAAAGTGAGTGTGCTGAGAACAAAAGAACGGTGTTTCCTACACATACGGACCATATCTAGTCCAACTCTGCTTCTGAAACTGATACAAAGCACTGGTCCTCTAACATCCAATGCTTGTCTGTTAAGATAAGAAACGTGTGAGCTTCGTGAACGATGTAGTTCGTTTGAGATGACAAGTGACTGCCCTTATCTGAAACGAAGTCTTGCTTATAGGAAGACACAGAGCCTGGGATTTAACTCCATTTCTGAAGGGAAACACACAGCATAGTTCTCACCCATGGATCACACTCTGCTTTACAGCAAGAAGCACGCTCTTGCTTTCTAGAGTCTCTAATACAGCAGGAAATCTGAGTGTGCCCAGAACAAAAGAACGGAGTTTGGTAAACATACGGACCATATGTAGTCCAAATCTTCTTCTGAAACTGATAAAAAGCACTGGTCCTCTAACATCCAATGCTTGTCAGTGAAGATGGGAAACGGGTGAGCTTCATGAACCATGTAGTTCGTTTGAGCACAAAAGTGACTGCCCTTACTTAAACGAATTCTTGCTTGTCGGAAGACACAGAGTCTGGGATTTAACTCCATTTCTGAAGGGAAACACACAGCATAGTTCTCATCCATGGATCACAATCTCCTTTAGAGCGAGAAGCACGCTCTTGCTTTCTAAAGTCTCTAAGTCAGCAGGAAACGTGAGTGCGCTGAGAACAAAAGAACGGTGTTTCCTACACATACGGACCATATCTAGTCCAACTCTGTTTCTGAAACTGACACAAAGCACTGGTCCTCTAACATCCAATGCTTGTCAGTTAAGATGAGAAACGTATGAGCTTTGAGAATGATGTAGTTCCTTTGAACTGAAAAGTGACTGCCCTTACCTGTAACGAAGTCTTGCTTGTAGTAAGACACAGAGCCTGGGATTTAACTCCATCTCTGAATGGAAACACACAGCAGAGTTCTCATCCATGGATCACACTATGCTTTAGAGCGAGAATCACGCTCTTGTTTTCTGGAGTCTCTAACACAGCAGGAAACGTGAGTGTGCTGAGAACAAAAGAACGGTGTTTCCTACACATGCGGACCATATCTAGTCCAACTCTGCTTCTGAAACTGATACAAAGCACTGGTCCTCTAACATCCAATGCTTGTCTGTTAAGATAAGAAACGTGTGAGCTTCGTGAATGATGTAGTTCGTTTGAGATGACAAGTGACTGCCCTTACCTGAATCGAAGTCTTGCTTATAGGAAGACACAGAGATTGGTATTTAACTCCATTTCTGAAGGGAAACACACAGCATAGTTCTCACCCATGGATCACACTCTGCTTTACAGCAAGAAGCACGCTCTTGCTTTCTAGAGTCTCTAATACAGCAGGAAATCTGAGTGGGCCCAGAACAAAAGAACGGAGTTTGGTAAACATACGGACCACATGTAGTCCAAATCTTCTTCTGAAACTGATACAAAGCACTGGTCCTCTAACATCCAATGCTTGTCAGTTAAGATGGGAAACGTGTGAGCTTCATGAACGATGTAGTTCGTTTGAGCAGAAAAGTGACTGCCCTTACCTTAAACGAAGTCTTGCTTGTAGGAAGACACAGAGTCTGGGATTTAACTCCATTTCTGAAGGGAAACACACAGCATAGTTCTCATCCATGGATGACAATCTGCTTTAGAGCGAGAAGCACGCTCTTACTTTCTAAAGTCTCTAAGAGACCAGGAAACGTGAGTGCGCTGAGAATAAAAGAACGGTGTTTCCTACACATACGGACCATATCTAGTCCAACTCTGTTTCTGAAACTGACACAAAGCACTGGTCCTCTAACATCCAATGCTTGTCAGTTAAGATGAGAAACGTATGAGCTTTGAGAATGATGTAGTTCCTTTGAACTGAAAAGTGACTGCCCTTAGCTGTAACGAAGTCTTGCTTGTAGTAAGACACAGAGCCTGGGATTTAACTCCATCTCTGAAGGGAAACACACAGCAGAGTTCTCATCTATGGATCACACTCTGCTTTAGAGCGAGAAGCACGCTCTTGTTTTCTGGAGTCTCTAACACAGCAGGAAACGTGAGTATGCTGAGAACAAAAGAACGGTGTTTCCTACACATACGGACCATATCTTGTCCAACTCTGCTTCTGAAACTGATACAAAGCACTGGTCCTCTAACATCCAATGCTTGTCTGTTAAGATAAGAAACGTGTGAGCTTCGTGAATGATGTAGTTCGTTTGAGATGACAAGTGACTGCCCTTACCTGAATCGAAGTCTTGCTTATAGGAAGACACAGAGATTGGGATTTAACTCCATTTCTGAAGGGAAACACACAGCATAGTTCTCACCCATGGATCACACTCTGCTTTACAGCAAGAAGCACGCTCTTGCTTTCTAGAGTCTCTAATACAGCAGGAAATCTGAGTGTGCCCAGAACAAAAGAACGGAGTTTGGTAAACATACGGACCATATGTAGTCCAAATCTTCTTCTGAAACTGATAAAAAGCACTGGTCCTCTAACATCCAATGCTTGTCAGTTAAGATGGGAAACGTGTGAGCTTCATGAACGATGTAGTTCGTTTGAGCAGAAAAGTGACTGCCCTTACCTTAAACGAAGTCTTGCTTGTAGGAAGACACAGAGTCTGGGATTTAACTCCATTTCTGAAGGGAAACACAAAGCATAGTTCTCATCCATGGATCACACTCTGCTTTAGAGCGAGAAGCACGCTCTTGCTTTCTAGAGTCTCTAATAAAGCAGGTAATGTGAGTGTGCCCAGAACAAAAGAACGGTGTTTCCTACACATATGGACCATATGTAGTCCAAATCTGCTTCTGAACCTGATACAATGCACTGGTCCTCTAACATCCAATGCTTGTCAGTTGAGATGAGAAACTTGTGATCTTCGTGAACGATGTAGTTCGTTAGAGCAGAAAAGTGACTGCCCTTACCTGAAACGAAGTTTTGCTTGTAGGAAGACTCAGAGCCTGGGATTTAACTCCATTTCTGAAGGGAAACACACAGCATAGTTCTCATCCATGGATCACAATCTGCTTTAGAGCGAGAAGCACGCTCTTGCTTTCTAAAGTCTCTAAGACAGCAGGAAACGTGAGTGCGCTGAGAACAAAAGAACGGTGTTTCCTACACATATGGACCATATCTAGTCCAAATCTGTTTCTGAAACTGACACAAAGCACTGGTCCTCTAACATCCAATGCTTGTCAGTTAAGATGAGAAACGTATGAGCTTTGAGAATGATGTAGTTCCTTTGAACTGAAAAGTGACTGCCCTTACCTGTAAAGAAGTCTTGCTTGTAGTAAGACACAGAGCCTGGGATATAACTCCATCTCTGAAGGGAAACACACAGCAGAGTTCTCATCCATGGATCACACTCTGCTTTAGAGCGAGAATCACGCTCTTGTTTTCTGGAGTCTCTAACACAGCAGGAAACGTGAGTGTGCTGAGAACAAAAGAACGGTGTTTCCTACACATACGGACCATATCTAGTCCAACTCTGCTTCTGAAACTGATACAAAGCACTGGTCCTCTAACATCTAATGCTTGTCTGTTAAGATAAGAAACGTGTGAGCTTCGTGAACGATGTAGTTCGTTTGAGATGACAAGTGACTGCCCTTACCTGAAACGAAGTCTTGCTTATAGGAAGACACAGAGCCTGGGATTTAACTCCATTTCTGAAGTGAAACACACAGCATAGTTCTCACCCATGGATCACACTCTGCTTTACAGCAAGAAGCACGCTCTTGCTTTCTAGAGTCTCTAATAGAGCAGGAAATCTGAGTGTGCCCAAAACAAAAGAACGGAGTTTCGTAAACATACGGACCATATCTAGTCCAACTCTGTTTCTGAAACTGACACAAAGCACTGGTCCTCTAACATCCAATGCTTGTCAGTTAAGATGGGAAACATGTGAGCTTCATGAACGATGTAGTTCGTTTGAGCTCAAAAGTGACTGCCCTTACTTAAACGAATTCTTGCTTGTAGGAAGACACAGAGTCTGGGATTTAACTCCATTTCTGAAGGGAAACACACAGCATAGTTCTCATCCATGGATCACAATCTGCTTTAGAGCGAGAAGCACGCTCTTGCTTTCTAAAGTCTCTAAGACAGCAGGAAACGTGAGTGCGCTGAGAACAAAAGAACGGTGTTTCCTACGCATAAGGACCATATCTAGTCCAACTCTGTTTCTGAAACTGACACAAAGCACTGGTCCTCTAACATCCAATGCTTGTCAGTTAAGATGAGAAACGTATGAGCTTTGAGAATAATGTAGTTCCTTTGAACTGAAAAGTGACTGCCCTTACCTGTAACGAAGTCTTGCTTGTAGTAATACACAGAGCCTGGGATTTAACTCCATCTCTGAATGGAAACAAACAGCAGAGTTCTCATCCATGGATCACACTCTGCTTTAGAGCGAGAATCACGCTCTTGTTTTCTGGAGTCTCTAACACAGCAGGAAACGTGAGTGTGCTGAGAACAAAAGAACGGTGTTTCCTACACATACGGACCATATCTAGTCCAACTCTGCTTCTGAAACTGATACAAAGCACTGGTCCTCTAACATCCAATGCTTGTCTGTTAAGATAAGTAACGTGTGAGCTTCGTGAACGATGTAGTTCGTTTCAGATGACAAGTGACTGCCCTTACCTGAAACGAAGTCTTGCTTATAGGAAGACACAGAGCCTGGGATTTAACTCCATTTCTGAAGGGAAACACACAGCATAGTTCTCACCCATGGATCACACTCTGCTTTACAGCAAGAAGCACGCTCTTGCTTTCTAGAGTCTCTAATACAGCAGGAAATCTGAGTGTGCCCAGAACAAAAGAACAGAGTTTGGTAAACATACGGACCATATGTAGTCCAAATCTTCTTCTGAAACTGATAAAAAGCACTGGTCCTCTAACATCCAATGCTTGTCAGTGAAGATGGGAAACGGGTGAGCTTCATGAACCATGTAGTTCGTTTGAGCACAAAAGTGACTGCCCTTACTTAAACGAATTCTTGCTTGTCGGAAGACACAGAGTCTGGGATTTAACTCCTTTTCTGAAGGGAAACACACAGCATAGTTCTCATCCATGGATCACAATCTCCTTTAGAGCGAGAAGCACGCTCTTGCTTTCTAAAGTCTCTAAGTCAGCAGGAAACGTGAGTGCGCTGAGAACAAAAGAACGGTGTTTCCTACACATACGGACCATATCTAGTCCAACTCTGTTTCTGAAACTGACACAAAGCACTGGTCCTCTAACATCCAATGCTTGTCAGTTAAGATGAGAAACGTATGAGCTTTGAGAATGATGTAGTTCCTTTGAACTGAAAAGTGACTGCCCTTACCTGTAACGAAGTCTTGCTTGTAGTAAGACACAGAGCCTGGGATTTAACTCCATCTCTGAATGGAAACACACAGCAGAGTTCTCATCCATGGATCACACTATGCTTTAGAGCGAGAATCACGCTCTTGTTTTCTGGAGTCTCTAACACAGCAGGAAACGTGAGTGTGCTGAGAACAAAAGAACGGTGTTTCCTACACATGCGGACCATATCTAGTCCAACTCTGCTTCTGAAACTGATACAAAGCACTGGTCCTCTAACATCCAATGCTTGTCTGTTAAGATAAGAAACGTGTGAGCTTCGTGAATGATGTAGTTCGTTTGAGATGACAAGTGACTGCCCTTACCTGAATCGAAGTCTTGCTTATAGGAAGACACAGAGATTGGTATTTAACTCCATTTCTGAAGGGAAACACACAGCATAGTTCTCACCCATGGATCACACTCTGCTTTACAGCAAGAAGCACGCTCTTACTTTCTAGAGTCTCTAATACAGCAGGAAATCTGAGTGTGCCCAGAACAAAAGAACGGAGTTTGGTAAACATACGGACCATATGTAGTCCAAATCTTCTTCTGAAACTGATAAAAAGCACTGGTCCTCTAACATCCAATGCTTGTCAGTTAAGATGGGAAACGTGTGAGCTTCATGAACGATGTAGTTCGTTTGAGCAGAAAAGTGACTGCCCTTACCTTAAACGAAGTCTTGCTTGTAGGAAGACACAGAGTCTGGGATTTAACTCCATTTCTGAAGGGAAACACAAAGCATAGTTCTCATCCATGGATCACACTCTGCTTTAGAGCGAGAAGCACGCTCTTGCTTTCTAGAGTCTCTAATAAAGCAGGTAATGTGAGTGTGCCTTGAACAAAAGAACGGTGTGTCCTACACATATGGACCATATGTAGTCCAAATCTGCTTCTGAACCTGATACAATGCACTGTTCCTCTAACATCCAATGCTTGTCAGTTGAGATGAGAAACTTGTGATCTTCGTGAACGATGTAGTTCGTTAGAGCAGAAAAGTGACTGCCCTTACCTGAAACGAAGTTTTGCTTGTAGGAAGACTCAGAGCCTGGGATTTAACTCCATTTCTGAAGGGAAACACACAGCATAGTTCTCATCCATGGATCACAATCTGCTTTAGAGCGAGAAGCACGCTCTTGCTTTCTAAAGTCTCTAAGACAGCAGGAAACGTGAGTGCGCTGAGAACAAAAGAACGGTGTTTCCTACACATATGGACCATATCTAGTCCAAATCTGTTTCTGAAACTGACACAAAGCACTGGTCCTCTAACATCCAATGCTTGTCAGTTAAGATGAGAAACGTATGAGCTTTGAGAATGATGTAGTTCCTTTGAACTGAAAAGTGACTGCCCTTACCTGTAAAGAAGTCTCGCTTGTAGTAAGACACAGAGCCTGGGATATAACTCCATCTCTGAAGGGAAACACACAGCAGAGTTCTCATCCATGGATCACACTCTGCTTTAGAGCGAGAAGCACGCTCTTGTTTTCTGGAGTCTCTAACACAGCAGGAAACGTGAGTGTGCTGAGAACAAAAGAACGGTGTTTCCTACACATACGGACCATATCTAGTCCAACTCTGCTTCTGAAACTGATACAAAGCACTGGTCCTCTAACATCCAATGCTTGTCTGTTAAGATAAGAAACGTGTGAGCTTCGTGAACGATGTAGTTCGTTTGAGATGACAAGTGACTGCCCTTACCTGAAACGAAGTCTTGCTTATAGGAAGACACAGAGCCTGGGATTTAACTCCATTTCTGAAGGGAAACACACAGCATAGTTCTCACCCATGGATCACACTCTGCTTTACAGCAAGAAGCACGCTCTTGCTTTCTAGAGTCTCTAGTACAGCAGGAAATCTGAGTGTGCCCAGAACAAAAGAACGGAGTATCGTAAACATATGGACCATATCTAGTCCAACTCTGTTTCTGAAACTGACACAAAGCACTGGTCCTCTAACATCCAATGCTGGTCAGTTAAGATGGGAAACATGTGAGCTTCATGAACGATGTAGTTCGTTTGAGCTCATAAGTGACTGCCCTTACTTAAACGAATTCTTGCTTGTACGAAGACACAGAGTCTGGGATTTAACTCCATTTCTGAAGGGAAACACACAGCATAGTTCTCATCCATGGATCACAATCTGCTTTAGAGCGAGAAGCACGCTCTTGCTTTCTAAAGTCTCTAAGACAGCAGGAAACGTGAGTGCGCTGAGAACAAAAGAACGGTGTTTCCTACACATACGGACCATATCTAGTCCAACTCTGTTTCTGAAACTGACACAAAGCACTGGTCCTCTAACATCCAATGCTTGTCAGTTAAGATGAGAAACGTTTGAGCTTTGAGAATGATGTAGTTCCTTTGAACTGAAAAGTGACTGCCCTTACCTGTAACGAAGTCTTGCTTGTAGTAAGACACAGAGCCTGGGATATAACTCCATCTCTGAATGGAAACACACAGCAGAGTTCTCATCCATGGATCACACTCTGCTTTAGAGCGAGAATCACGCTCTTGTTTTCTGGAGTCTCTAACACAGCAGGAAACGTGAGTGTGCTGAGAACAAAAGAACGGTGTTTCCTACACATACGGACCATATCTAGTCCAACTCTGCTTCTGAAACTGATACAAAGCACTGGTCCTCTAACATCCAATGCTTGTCAGTTAAGATGGGAAACATGTGAGCTTCATGAACGATGTAGTTCGTTTGAGCACAAAAGTGACTGCCCTCACTTAAAGAATTCTTGCTTGTAGGAAGACACAGAGTCTGGGATTTAACTCCATTTCTGAAGGGAAACACACAGCATAGTTCTCATCCATGGATCACAATATGCTTTAGAGCGAGAAGCACGCTCTTGCTTTCTAAAGTCTCTAAGACAGCAGGAAACGTGAGTGCGCTGAGAACAAAGAACGGTGTTTCCTACACATACGGACCATATCTAGTCCAACTCTGCTTCTGAAACTGATACAAAGCACTGGTCCTCTAACATCCAATGCTTGTCTGTTAAGATAAGAAACGTGTGAGCTTCGTGAATGATGTAGTTCGTTTGAGATGACAAGTGACTGCCCTTACCTGAAACGAAGTCTTGCTTATAGGAAGACACAGAGCCTGGGATTTAACTCCATTTCTGAAGGGAAACACACAGCATAGTTCTCACCCATGGATCACACTCTGCTTTACAGCAAGAAGCACGCTCTTGCTTTCTAGAGTCTCTAATACAGCAGGAAATCTGAGTGTGCCCAGAACAAAAGAACGGAGTTTGGTAAACATACGGACCATATGTAGTCCAAATCTTCTTCTGAAACTGATAAAAAGCACTGGTCCTCTAACATCCAATGCTTGTCAGTTAAGATGGGAAACGTGTGAGCTTCATGAACGATGTAGTTCGTTTGAGCAGAAAAGTGACTGCCCTTACCTTAAACGAAGTCTTGCTTGTAGGAAGACACAGAGTCTGGGATTTAACTCCATTACTGAAGGGAAACACAAAGCATAGTTCTCATCCATGGATCACACTCTGCTTTAGAGCGAGAAGCACGCTCTTGCTTTCTAGAGTCTCTAATAAAGCAGGTAATGTGAGTGTGCCCAGAACAAAAGAACGGTGTTTCCTACACATATGGACCATATGTAGTCCAAATCTGCTTCTGAACCTGATACAATGCACTGGTCCTCTAACATGCAATGCTTGTCAGTTGAGATGAGAAACTTGTGATCTTCGTGAACGATGTAGTTTGTTAGAGCAGAAAAGAGACTGCCCTTACCTGAAACGAAGTTTTGCTTGTAGGAAGACTCAGAGCCTGGGATTTAACTCCATTTCTGAAGGGAAACACACAGCATAGTTCTCATCCATGGATGACAATCTGCTTTAGAGCGAGAAGCACGCTCTTGCTTTCTAAAGTCTCTAAGAGACCAGGAAACGTGTGTGCGCTGAGAACAAAAGAACGGTGTTTCCTACACATATGGACCATATCTAGTCCAAATCTGTTTCTGAAACTGACACAAAGCACTGGTCCTCTAACATCCAATGCTTGTCAGTTAAGATGAGAAACGTATGAGCTTTGAGAATGATGTAGTTCCTTTGAACTGAAAAGTGACTGCCCTTACCTGTAAAGAAGTCTTGCTTGTAGTAAGTCACAGAGCCTGGGATATAACTCCATCTCTGAAGGGAAACACACAGCAGAGTTCTCATCCATGGATCACACTCTGCTTTAGAGCGAGAAGCACGCTCTTGTTTTCTGGAGTCTCTAACACAGCAGGAAACGTGAGTGTGCTGAGAACAAAAGAACGGTGTTTCCTACACATACGGACCATATCTAGTCCAACTCTGCTTCTGAAACTGATACAAAGCACTGGTCCTCTAACATCCAATGCTTGTCTGTTAAGATAAGAAACGTGTGAGTTTCGTGAACTATGTAGTTCGTTTGAGATGACAAGTGACTGCCCTTACCTGAAACGAAGTCTTGCTTATAGGAAGACACAGAGCCTGGGATTTAACTCCATTTCTGAAGGGAAACACACAGCATAGTTCTCACCCATGGATCACACTCTGCTTTACAGCAAGAAGCACGCTCTTGCTTTCTAGAGTCTCTAATACAGCAGGAAATCTGAGTGGGCCCAGAACAAAAGAACGGAGTTTCGTAAACATACGGACCATATGTAGTCCAAATCTTCTTCTGAAACTGATACAAAGCACTGGTCCTCTAACATCCAATGCTTGTCAGTTAAGATGGGAAACGTGTGAGCTTCATGAACGATGTAGTTCGTTTGAGCAGAAAAGTGACTGCCCTTACCTTAAACGAAGTCTTGCTTGTAGGAAGACACAGAGTATGGGATTTAACTCCATTTCTGAAGGGAAACACACAGCATAGTTCTCATCCATGGATCACAATCTGCTTTAGAGCGAGAAGCACGCTCTTGCTTTCTAAAGTCTCTAAGAGACCAGGAAATGTGAGTGCGCTGAGAACAAAAGAACGGTGTTTCCTACACATACGGACCATATCTAGTCCAACTCTGTTTCTGAAACTGACACAAAGCACTGGTCCTCTAACATCCAATGCTTGTCAGTTAAGATGAGAAACGTATGAGCTTTGAGAATGATGTAGTTCCTTTGAACTGAAAAGTGACTGCCCTTACCTGTAACGAAGTCTTGCTTTTAGTAAGACACAGAGCCTGGGATTTAACTCCATCTCTGACGGGAAACACACAGCAGAGTTCTCATCCATGGATCACACTCTGCTTTAGAGCGAGAAGCACGCTCTTGTTTTCTGGAGTCTCTAACACAGCAGGAAACATGAGTGTGCTGAGAACAAAAGAACGGTGTTTCCTACATATACGGACCATATCTAGTCCAACTCTGCTTCTGAAACTGATACAAAACACTGGTCCTCTAACATCCAATGCTTGTCAGTTAAGATGGGAAACATGTGAGCTTCATGAACGATGTAGTTCGTTTGAGCACAAAAGTGACTGCCCTTACTTAAACGAATTCTTGCTTGTAGGAAGACACAGAGTCTGGGATTTAACTCCATTTCTGAAGGGAAACACACAGCATAGTTCTCATCCATGGATCACAATCTGCTTTAGAGCGAGAAGCACGCTCTTGCTTTCTAAGGTCTCTAAGACAGCAGGAAACGTGAGTGCGCTGAGAACAAAAGAACGGTGTTTCCTACACATACGGACCATATCTAGTCCAACTCTGCTTCTGAAACTGATACAAAGCACTGATCCTCTAACATCCAATGCTTGTCTGTTAAGATAAGAAACGTGTGAGCTTCGTGAATGATGTAGTTCGTTTGAGATGACAAGTGACTGCCCTTACCTGAAACGAAGTCTTGCTTATAGGAAGACACAGAGCCTGGGATTTAACTCCATTTCTGAAGGGAAACACACAGCATAGTTCTCACCCATGGATCACACTCTGCTTTACAGCAAGAAGCACGCTCTTGCTTTCTAGAGTCTCTAATACAGCAGGAAATCTGAGTGTGCCCAGAACAAAAGAACGGAGTTTGGTAAACATACGGACCATATGTAGTCCAAATCTTCTTCTGAAACTGATAAAAAGCACTGGTCCTCTAACATCCAATGCTTGTCAGTTAAGATGGGAAACGTGTGAGCTTCATGAACGATGTAGTTCGTTTGAGCAGAAAAGTGACTGCCCTTACCTTAAACGAAGTCTTGCTTGTAGGAAGACACAGAGTCTGGGATTTAACTCCATTTCTGAAGGGAAACACAAAGCATAGTTCTCATCCATGGATCACACTCTGCTTTAGAGCGAGAAGCACGCTCTTGCTTTCTAGAGTCTCTAATAAAGCAGGTAATGTGAGTGTGCCCAGAACAAAAGAACGGTGTTTCCTACACATACGGACCATATCTAGTCCAACTCTGCTTCTGAAACTGATACAAAGCACTGGTCCTCTAACATCCAATGCTTGTCTGTTAAGATAAGAAACGTGTGAGCTTCGTGAACGATGTAGTTCGTTTGAGATGACAAGTGACTGCCCTTACCTGAAACGAAGTCTTGCTTATAGGAAGACACAGAGCCTGGGATTTAACTCCATTTCTGAAGGGAAACACACAGCATAGTTCTCACCCATGGATCACACTCTGCTTTACAGCAAGAAGCACGCTCTTGCTTTCTAGAGTCTCTAGTACAGCAGGAAATCTGAGTGTGCCCAGAACAAAAGAACGGAGTATCGTAAACATATGGACCATATCTAGTCCAACTCTGTTTCTGAAACTGACACAAAGCACTGGTCCTCTAACATCCAATGCTGGTCAGTTAAGATGGGAAACATGTGAGCTTCATGAACGATGTAGTTCGTTTGAGCTCAAAAGTGACTGCCCTTACTTAAACGAATTCTTGCTTGTAGGAAGACACAGAGTCTGGGATTTAACTCCATTTCTGAAGGGAAACACACAGCATAGTTCTCATCCATGGATCACAATCTGCTTTAGAGCGAGAAGCACGCTCTTGCTTTCTAAAGTCTCTAAGACAGCAGGAAACGTGAGTGCGCTGAGAACAAAAGAACGGTGTTTCCTACACATACAGACCATATCTAGTCCAACTCTGTTTCTGAAACTGACACAAAGCACTGGTCCTCTAACATCCAATGCTTGTCAGTTAAGATGAGAAACGTATGAGCTTTGAGAATGATGTAGTTCCTTTGAACTGAAAAGTGACTGCCCTTACCTGTAACGAAGTCTTGCTTGTAGTAAGACACAGAGCCTGGGATATAACTCCATCTCTGAATGGAAACACACAGCAGAGTTCTCATCCATGGATCACACTCTGCTTTAGAGCGAGAATCACGCTCTTGTTTTCTGGAGTCTCTAACACAGCAGGAAACGTGAGTGTGCTGAGAACAAAAGAACGGTGTTTCCTACACATACGGACCATATCTAGTCCAACTCTGCTTCTGAAACTGATACAAAGCACTGGTCCTCTAACATCCAATGCTTGTCAGTTAAGATGGGAAACATGTGAGCTTCATGAACGATGTAGTTCGTTTGAGTACAAAAGTGACTGCCCTTACTTAAACGAATTCTTGCTTGTATGAAGACCCAGAGTCTGGGATTTAACTCCATTTCTGAAGGGAAACACACAGCATAGTTCTCATCCATGGATCACAATATGCTTTAGAGCGAGAAGCACGCTCTTGCTTTCTAAAGTCTCTAAGACAGCAGGAAACGTGAGTGCGCTGAGAACAAAGAACGGTGTTTCCTACACATACGGACCATATCTAGTCCAACTCTGCTTCTGAAACTGATACAAAGCACTGGTCCTCTAACATCCAATGCTTGTCTGTTAAGATAAGAAACGTGTGAGCTTCGTGAATGATGTAGTTCGTTTGAGATGACAAGTGACTGCCCTTACCTGAAACGAAGTCTTGCTTATAGGAAGACACAGAGCCTGGGATTTAACTCCATTTCTGAAGGGAAACACACAGCATAGTTCTCACCCATGGATCACACTCTGCTTTACAGCAAGAAGCACGCTCTTGCTTTCTAGAGTCTCTAATACAGCAGGAAATCTGAGTGTGCCCAGAACAAAAGAACGGAGTTTGGTAAACATACGGACCATATGTAGTCCAAATCTTCTTCTGAAACTGATAAAAAGCACTGGTCCTCTAACATCCAATGCTTGTCAGTTAAGATGGGAAACGTGTGAGCTTCATGAACGATGTAGTTCGTTTGAGCAGAAAAGTGACTGCCCTTACCTTAAACGAAGTCTTGCTTGTAGGAAGACACAGAGTCTGGGATTTAACTCCATTACTGAAGGGAAACACAAAGCATAGTTCTCATCCATGGATCACACTCTGCTTTAGAGCGAGAAGCACGCTCTTGCTTTCTAGAGTCTCTAATAAAGCAGGTAATGTGAGTGTGCCC
Organism: Onychomys leucogaster; assembly: GCA_949786385.1. Classification (NCBI taxonomy): domain Eukaryota; kingdom Metazoa; phylum Chordata; class Mammalia; order Rodentia; family Cricetidae; genus Onychomys; species Onychomys leucogaster. Next base: position 2,540,672 of record CATKUP010000069.1, read on the forward strand.
AGAACAAAAGAACGGTGTTTCCTACACATATGGACCATATGTAGTCCAAATCTGCTTCTGAACCTGATACAATGCACTGGTCCTCTAACATGCAATGCTTGTCAGTTGAGATGAGAAACTTGTGATCTTCGTGAACGATGTAGTTTGTTAGAGCAGAAAAGAGACTGCCCTTACCTGAAACGAAGTTTTGCTTGTAGGAAGACTCAGAGCCTGGGATTTAACTCCATTTCTGAAGGGAAACACACAGCATAGTTCTCATCCATGGATCACAATCTGCTTTAGAGCGAGAAGCACGCTCTTGCTTTCTAAAGTCTCTAAGAGACCAGGAAACGTGTGTGCGCTGAGAACAAAAGAACGGTGTTTCCTACACATATGGACCATATCTAGTCCAAATCTGTTTCTGAAACTGACACAAAGCACTGGTCCTCTAACATCCAATGCTTGTCAGTTAAGATGAGAAACGTATGAGCTTTGAGAATGATGTAGTTCCTTTGAACTGAAAAGTGACTGTCCTTACCTGTAAAGAAGTCTTGCTTGTAGTAAGTCACAGAGCCTGGGATATAACTCCATCTCTGAAGGGAAACACACAGCAGAGTTCTCATCCATGGATCACACTCTGCTTTAGAGCGAGAAGCACGCTCTTGTTTTCTGGAGTCTCTAACACAGCAGGAAACGTGAGTGTGCTGAGAACAAAAGAACGGTGTTTCCTACACATACGGACCATATCTAGTCCAACTCTGCTTCTGAAACTGATACAAAGCACTGGTCCTCTAACATCCAATGCTTGTCTGTTAAGATAAGAAACGTGTGAGTTTCGTGAACTATGTAGTTCGTTTGAGATGACAAGTGACTGCCCTTACCTGAAACGAAGTCTTGCTTATAGGAAGACACAGAGCCTGGGATTTAACTCCATTTCTGAAGGGAAACACACAGCATAGTTCTCACCCATGGATCACACTCTGCTTTACAGCAAGAAGCACGCTCTTGCTTTCTAGAGTCTCTAATACAGCAGGAAATCTGAGTGGGCCCAGAACAAAAGAACGGAGTTTCGTAAACATACGGACCATATGTAGTCCAAATCTTCTTCTGAAACTGATACAAAGCACTGGTCCTCTAACATCCAATGCTTGTCAGTTAAGATGGGAAACGTGTGAGCTTCATGAACGATGTAGTTCGTTTGAGCAGAAAAGTGACTGCCCTTACCTTAAACGAAGTCTTGCTTGTAGGAAGACACAGAGTCTGGGATTTAACTCCATTTCTGAATGGAAACACACAGCATAGTTCTCATCCATGGATGACAATCTGCTTTAGAGCGAGAAGCACGCTCTTACTTTCTAAAGTCTCTAAGAGACCAGGAAACGTGAGTGCGCTGAGAATAAAAGAACGGTGTTTCCTACACATACGGACCATATCTAGTCCAACTCTGTTTCTGAAACTGACACAAAGCACTGGTCCTCTAACATCCAATGCTTGTCAGTTAAGATGAGAAACGTATGAGCTTTGAGAATGATGTAGTTCTTTTGAACTGAAAAGTGACTGCCCTTACCTGTAACGAAGTCTTGCTTGTAGTAAGACACAGAGCCTGGGATTTAACTCCATCTCTGAAGGGAAACACACAGCAGAGTTCTCATCTATGGATCACACTCTGCTTTAGAGCGAGAAGCACGCTCTTGTTTTCTGGAGTCTCTAACACAGCAGGAAACCTGAGTGTGCTGAGAACAAAAGTCGGTGTTTCCTACACATACGGACCATATCTAGTCCAACTCTGCTTCTGAAACTGATACAAAGCACTGGTCCTCTAACATCCAATGCTTGTCACTTAAGATTGGAAACATGTGAGCTTCATGAACGATGTAGTTCGTTTGAGCACAAAAGTGACTGCCCTTACTTAAACGAATTCTTGCTTGTAGGAAGACCCAGAGTCTGGGATTTAACTCCATTTCTGAAGGGAAACACACAGCATAGTTCTCATCCATGGATCACAATCTGCTTTAGAGCGAGAAGCACGCTCTTGCTTTCTAAAGTCTCTAAGACAGCAGGAAATGTGAGTGCGCTGAGAACAAAAGAACGGTGTTTCCTACACATACGGTCCATATCTAGTCCAACTCTGTTTCTGAAACTGACACAAAGCACTGGTCCTCTAACATCCAATGCTTGTCAGTTAAGATGAGAAACGTATGAGCTTTGAGAATGATGTAGTTCCTTTGAACTGAAAAGTGACTGCCCTTACCTGTAACGAAGTCTTGCTTTTAGTAAGACACAGAGCCTGGGATTTAACTCCATCTCTGACGGGAAACACACAGCAGAGTTCTCATCCATGGATCACACTCTGCTTTAGAGCGAGAAGCACGCTCTTGTTTTCTGGAGTCTCTAACACAGCAGGAAACATGAGTGTGCTGAGAACAAAAGAACGGTGTTTCCTACATATACGGACCATATCTAGTCCAACTCTGCTTCTGAAACTGATACAAAGCACTGGTCCTCTAACATCCAATGCTTGTCAGTTAAGATGGGAAACATGTGAGCTTCATGAACGATGTAGTTCGTTTGAGCACAAAAGTGACTGCCCTTACTTAAACGAATTCTTGCTTGTAGGAAGACACAGAGTCTGGGATTTAACTCCATTTCTGAAGGGAAACACACAGCATAGTTCTCATCCATGGATCACAATCTGCTTTAGAGCGAGAAGCACGCTCTTGCTTTCTAAGGTCTCTAAGACAGCAGGAAACGTGAGTGCGCTGAGAACAAAAGAACGGTGTTTCCTACACATACGGACCATATCTAGTCCAACTCTGCTTCTGAAACTGATACAAAGCACTGATCCTCTAACATCCAATGCTTGTCTGTTAAGATAAGAAACGTGTGAGCTTCGTGAATGATGTAGTTCGTTTGAGATGACAAGTGACTGCCCTTACCTGAAACGAAGTCTTGCTTATAGGAAGACACAGAGCCTGGGATTTAACTCCATTTCTGAAGGGAAACACACAGCATAGTTCTCACCCATGGATCACACTCTGCTTTACAGCAAGAAGCACGCTCTTGCTTTCTAGAGTCTCTAATACAGCAGGAAATCTGAGTGTGCCCAGAACAAAAGAACGGAGTTTGGTAAACATACGGACCATATGTAGTCCAAATCTTCTTCTGAAACTGATAAAAAGCACTGGTCCTCTAACATCCAATGCTTGTCAGTTAAGATGGGAAACGTGTGAGCTTCATGAACGATGTAGTTCGTTTGAGCAGAAAAGTGACTGCCCTTACCTTAAACGAAGTCTTGCTTGTAGGAAGACACAGAGTCTGGGATTTAACTCCATTTCTGAAGGGAAACACAAAGCATAGTTCTCATCCATGGATCACACTCTGCTTTAGAGCGAGAAGCACGCTCTTGCTTTCTAGAGTCTCTAATAAAGCAGGTAATGTGAGTGTGCCCAGAACAAAAGAACGGTGTTTCCTACACATATGGACCATATGTAGTCCAAATCTGCTTCTGAACCTGATACAATGCACTGGTCCTCTAACATCCAATGCTTCTCAGTTAAGATGAGAAACGTATGAGCTTTGAGAATGATGTAGTTCCTTTGAACTGAAAAGTGACTGCCCTTACCTGTAAAGAAGTCTTGCTTCTAGTAAGACACAGAGCCTGGGATATAACTCCATCTCTGAAGGGAAACACACAGCAGAGTTCTCATGCATGGATCACACTCTGCTTTAGAGCGAGAAGCACGCTCTTGTTTTCTGGAGTCTCTAACACAGCAGGAAACGTGAGTGTGCTGAGAACAAAAGAACGGTGTTTCCTACAATTACGGACCATATCTAGTCCAACTCTGCTTCTGAAACTGATACAAAGCACTGGTCCTCTAACATCCAATGCTTGTCTGTTAAGATAAGAAACGTGTGAGCTTCGTGAACGATGTAGTTCGTTTGAGATGACAAGTGACTGCCCTTACCTGAAACGAAGTCTTTCTTATAGGAAGACACAGAGCCTGGGATTTAACTCCATTTCTGAAGGGAAACACACAGCATAGTTCTCACCCATGGATCACACTCTGCTTTACAGCAAGAAGCATGCTCTTGCTTTCTAGAGTCTCTAATACAGCAGGAAATCTGAGTGTGCCCAGAACAAAAGAACGGAGTTTCGTAAACATACGGACCATATGTAGTCCAAATCTTCTTCTGAAACTGATACAAAGCACTGGTCCTCTAACATCCAATGCTTGTCAGTTAAGATGGGAAACGTGTGAGCTTCATGAACGATGTAGTTCGTTTGAGCAGAAAAGTGACTGCCCTTACCTTAAACGAAATCTTGCTTGTAGGAAGACACAGAGCCTGGGATTTAACTCCATCTATGAAGGGAAACACACAGCAGAGTTCTCATCCATGGATCACACTCTGCTTTAGAGCGAGAAGCACGCTCTTGTTTTCTGGAGTCCCTAACACAGCAGGAAACATGAGTGTGCTGAGCACAAAAGAACGGTGTTTCCTACATATACGGACCATATCTAGTCCAACTCTGCTTCTGAAACTGATACAAAGCACTGGTCCTCTAACATCCAATGCTTGTCAGTTAAGATGGGAAACATGTGAGCTTCATGAACGATGTAGTTCGTTTGAGCACAAAAGTGACTGCCCTTACTTAAACGAATTCTTGCTTGTAGGAAGACACAGAGTCTGGGATTTAACTCCATTTCTGAAGGGAAACACACAGCATAGTTCTCATCCATGGATCACAATCTGCTTCAGAGCGAGAAGCACGCTCTTGCTTTCTAAAGTCTCTAAGACAGCAGGAAACGTGAGTGCGCTGAGAACAAAAGAACGGTGTTTCCTACACATACGGACCATATCTAGTCCAACTCTGCTTCTGAAACTGATACAAAGGTCTGCTCCTCTAACATCCAATGCTTGTCTGTTAAGATAAGAAACGTGTGAGCTTCGTGAATGATGTAGTTCGTTTGAGATGACAAGTGACTGCCCTTACCTGAAACGAAGTCTTGCTTATAGGAAGACACAGAGCCTGGGATTTAACTCCATTTCTGAAGGGAAACACACAGCATAGTTCTCACCCATGTATCACACTCTGCTTTACAGCAAGAAGCACGCTCTTGCTTTCTAGAGTCTCTAATACAGCAGGAAATCTGAGTGTGCCCAGAACAAAAGAACGGAGTTTCGTAAACATACGGACCATATGTAGTCCAAATCTTTTTCTGAAACTGATAAAAAGCACTGGTCCTCTAACATCCAATGCTTGTCAGTTAAGATGGGAAACGTGTGAGCTTCATGAACGATGTAGTTCGTTTGAGCACAAAAGTGACTGCCCTTACCTTAAACGAAGCCTTGCTTGTAGGAAGACACAGAGTCTGGGATTTAACTCCATTTCTGAAGGGAAACACAAAGCATAGTTCTCATCCATGGATCACACTCTGCTTTAGAGCGAGAAGCACGCTCTTGCTTTCTAGAGTCTCTAATAAAGCAGGTAATGTGAGTGTGCCCAGAACAAAAGAACGGTGTTTCCTACACATATGGACCATATGTAGTCCAAATCTGCTTCTGAACCTGATACAATGCACTGGTCCTCTAACATCCAATGCTTGTCAGTTGAGATGAGAAACTTGTAATCTTCGTGAACGATGTAGTTCGTTAGAGCAGAAAAGTGACTGCCCTTACCTGAAACGAAGTTTTGCTTATAGGAAGACTCAGAGCCTGGGATTTAACTCCATTTCTGAAGGGAAACACACAGCATAGTTCTCATCCATGGATCACAATCTGCTTTAGAGCGAGAAGCACTCTCTTGCTTTCTAAAGTCTCTAAGACAGCAGGAAACGTGAGTGCGCTGAGAACAAAAGAACGGTGTTTCCTACACATATGGACCATATCTAGTCCAACTCTGTTTCTGAAACTGACACAAAGCACTGGTCCTCTAACATCCAATGCTTGTCAGTTAAGATGAGAAACGTATGAGCTTTGAGAATGGTGTAGTTCCTTTGAACTGAAAAGTGACTGCCCTTACCTGTAAAGAAGTCTTGCTTCTAGTAAGACACAGAGCCTGGGATATAACTCCATCTCTGAAGGGAAACACACAGCAGAGTTCTCATGCATGGATCACACTCTGCTTTAGAGCGAGAAGCACGCTCTTGTTTTCTGGAGTCTCTAACACAGCAGGAAACGTGAGTGTGCTGAGAACAAAAGAACGGTGTTTCCTACACATACGGACCATATCTAGTCCAACTCTGCTTCTGAAACTGATACAAAGCACTGGTCCTCTAACATCCAATGCTTGTTTGTTAAGATAAGAAATGTGTGAGCTTCGTGAACGATGTAGTTCGTTTGAGATGACAAGTGATTGCCCTTACCTGAAACGAAGTCTTGCTTATAGGAAGACACAGAGCCTGGGATTTAACTCCATTTCTGAAGGGAAACACACAGCATAGTTCTCACCCATGGATCACACTCTGCTTTACAGCAAGAAGCACGCTCTTGCTTTCTAGAGTCTCTAATACAGCAGGAAATCTGAGTGTGCCCAGAACAAAAAACGGAGTTTCGTAAACCTACGGACCATATGTAGTCCAAATCTTCTTCTGAAACTGATACAAAGCACTGGTCCTCTAACATCCAATGCTTGTCAGTTAAGATGGGAAACGTGTGAGCTTCATGAACGATGTAGTTCGTTTGAGCAGAAAAGTGACTGACTTTACCTTAAACGAAGTCTTGCTTGTAGGAAGACACAGAGCCTGGGATTTAACTCCATCTCTGAAGGGAAACACACAGCAGAGTTCTCATCCATGGATCACACTCTGCTTTAGAGCGAGAAGCACGCTCTTGTTTTCTGGAGTCCCTAACACAGCAGGAAACATGAGTGTGCTGAGAACAAAGAACGGTGTTTCCTACACATACGGACCATATCTAGTCCAACTCTGTTTCTGAAACTGACACAAAGCACTGGTCCTCTAACATCCAATGCTTGTCAGTTAAGATGAGAAACGTATGAGCTTTGAGAATGATATAGATCCTTTGAACTGAAAAGTGACTGCCCTTACCTGTAACGAACTCTTGCTTGTAGTAAGACACAGAGCCTGGGATTTAACTCCATCTCTGAAGGGAAACACACAGCAGAGTTCTCATCCATGGATCACACTCTGCTTTAGAGCGAGAAACACGCTCTTGTTTTCTGGAGTCTCTAACACAGCAGGAAACATGAGTGTGCTGAGAACAAAGAACGGTGTTTCCTACACATACGGACCATATCTAGTCCAACTCTGCTTCTGAAACTGATACAAAGCACTGGTCCTCTAACATCCAATGCTTGTCTGTTAAGATAAGAAACGTGTGAGCTTCGTGAACGATGTAGTTCGTTTGAGATGACAAGTGACTGCCCTTACCTGAAACGAAGTCTTGCTTATAGGAAGACACAGAGCCTGGGATTTAACTCCATCTCTGAAGGGAAACACACAGCAGAGTTCTCATCCATGGATCACACTCTGCTTTAGAGCGAGAAGCACGCTCTTGTTTTCTGGAGTCCCTAACACAGCAGGAAACATGAGTGTGCTGAGCACAAAAGAACGGTGTTTCCTACATATACGGACCATATCTAGTCCAACTCTGCTTCTGAAACTGATACAAAGCACTGGTCCTCTAACATCCAATGCTTGTCAGTTAAGATGGGAAACATGTGAGCTTCATGAACGATGTAGTTCGTTTGAGCACAAAAGTGACTTGCCTTACTTAAACGAATTCTTGCTTTTAGGAAGACACAGAGTCTGGGATTTAACTCCATTTCTGAAGGGAAACACACAGCATAGTTCTCATCCATGGATCACAATCTGCTTTAGAGCGAGAAGCACGCTCTTGCTTTCTAAAGTCTCTAAGACAGCAGGAAACGTGAGTGCGCTGAGAACAAAAGAACGGTGTTTCCTACACATACGGACCATATCTAGTCCAACTCTGCTTCTGAAACTGATACAAAGCTCTGCTCCTCTAACATCCAATGCTTGTCTGTTAAGATAAGAAACGTGTGAGCTTCGTGAATGATGTAGTTCGTTTGAGATGACAAGTGACTGCCCTTACCTGAAACGAAGTCTTGCTTATAGGAAGACACAGAGCCTGGGATTTAACTCCATTTCTGAAGGGAAACACACAGCATAGTTCTCACCCATGGATCACACTCTGCTTTACAGCAAGAAGCACGCTCTTGCTTTCTAGAGTCTCTAATACAGCAGGAAATCTGAGTGTGCCCAGAACAAAAGAACGGAGTTTCGTAAACATACGGACCATATGTAGTCCAAATCTTTTTCTGAAACTGATAAAAAGCACTGGTCCTCTAACATCCAATGCTTGTCAGTTAAGATGGGAAACGTGTGAGCTTCAAGAACGATGTAGTTCGTTTGAGCACAAAAGTGACTGCCCTTACCTTAAACGAAGTCTTGCTTGTAGGAAGACACAGAGTCTGGGATTTAACTCCATTTCTGAATGGAAACACAAAGCATAGTTCTCATCCATGGATCACACTCTGCTTTAGAGTGAGAAGCACACTCTTGCTTTCTAGAGTCTCTAATAAAGCAGGTAATGTGAGTGTGCCCAGAACAAAAGAACGGTGTTTCCTACACATATGGACCATATGTAGTCCAAATCTGCTTCTGAACCTGATACAATGCACTGGTCCTCTAACATCCAATGCTTGTCAGTTGAGATGAGAAACTTGTAATCTTCGTGAACGATGTAGTTCGTTAGAGCAGAAAAGTGACTGCCCTTACCTGAAACGAAGTTTTGCTTGTAGGAAGACTCAGAGCCTGGGATTTAACTCCATTTCTGAAGGGAAACACACAGCATAGTTCTCATCCATGGATCACAATCTGCTTTAGAGCGAGAAGCACTCTCTTGCTTTCTAAAGTCTCTAAGACAGCAGGAAACGTGAGTGCGCTGAGAACAAAAGAACGGTGTTTCCTACACATATGGACCATATCTAGTCCAACTCTGTTTCTGAAACTGACACAAAGCACTGGTCCTCTAACATCCAATGCTTGTCAGTTAAGATGAGAAACGTATGAGCTTTGAGAATGGTGTAGTTCCTTTGAACTGAAAAGTGACTGCCCTTACCTGTAAAGAAGTCTTGCTTCTAGTAAGACACAGAGCCTGGGATATAACTCCATCTCTGAAGGGAAACACACAGCAGAGTTCTCATGCATGGATCACACTCTGCTTTAGAGCGAGAAGCACGCTCTTGTTTTCTGGAGTCTCTAACACAGCAGGAAACGTGAGTGTGCTGAGAACAAAAGAACGGTGTTTCCTACACATACGGACCATATCTAGTCCAACTCTGCTTCTGAAACTGATACAAAGCACTGGTCCTCTAACATCCAATGCTTGTTTGTTAAGATAAGAAATGTGTGAGCTTCGTGAACGATGTAGTTCGTTTGAGATGACAAGTGATTGCCCTTACCTGAAACGAAGTCTTGCTTATAGGAAGACACAGAGCCTGGGATTTAACTCCATTTCTGAAGGGAAACACACAGCATAGTTCTCACCCATGGATCACACTCTGCTTTACAGCAAGAAGCACGCTCTTGCTTTCTAGAGTCTCTAATACAGCAGGAAATCTGAGTGTGCCCAGAACAAAAAACGGAGTTTCGTAAACATACGGACCATATGTAGTCCAAATCTTCTTCTGAAACTGATACAAAGCACTGGTCCTCTAACATCCAATGCTTGTCAGTTAAGATGGGAAACGTGTGAGCTTCATGAACGATGTAGTTCATTTGAGCAGAAAAGTGACTGACTTTACCTTAAACGAAGTCTTGCTTGTAGGAAGACACAGAGCCTGGGATTTAACTCCATCTCTGAAGGGAAACACACAGCAGAGTTCTCATCCATGGATCACACTCTGCTTTAGAGCGAGAAGCACGCTCTTGTTTTCTGGAGTCCCTAACACAGCAGGAAACATGAGTGTGCTGAGAACAAAGAACGGTGTTTCCTACACATACGGACCATATCTAGTCCAACTCTGTTTCTGAAACTGACACAAAGCACTGGTCCTCTAACATCCAATGCTTGTCAGTTAAGATGAGAAACGTATGAGCTTTGAGAATGATATAGATCCTTTGAACTGAAAAGTGACTGCCCTTACCTGTAACGAACTCTTGCTTGTAGTAAGACACAGAGCCTGGGATTTAACTCCATCTCTGAAGGGAAACACACAGCAGAGTTCTCATCCATGGATCACACTCTGCTTTAGAGCGAGAAACACGCTCTTGTTTTCTGGAGTCTCTAACACAGCAGGAAACATGAGTGTGCTGAGAACAAAGAACGGTGTTTCCTACACATACGGACCATATCTAGTCCAACTCTGCTTCTGAAACTGATACAAAGCACTGGTCCTCTAACATCCAATGCTTGTCTGTTAAGATAAGAAACGTGTGAGCTTCGTGAACGATGTAGTTCGTTTGAGATGACAAGTGACTGCCCTTACCTGAAACGAAGTCTTGCTTATAGGAAGACACAGAGCCTGGGATTTAACTCCATCTCTGAAGGGAAACACACAGCAGAGTTCTCATCCATGGATCACACTCTGCTTTAGAGCGAGAAGCACGCTCTTGTTTTCTGGAGTCCCTAACACAGCAGGAAACATGAGTGTGCTGAGCACAAAAGAACGGTGTTTCCTACATATACGGACCATATCTAGTCCAACTCTGCTTCTGAAACTGATACAAAGCACTGGTCCTCTAACATCCAATGCTTGTCAGTTAAGATGGGAAACATGTGAGCTTCATGAACGATGTAGTTCGTTTGAGCACAAAAGTGACTTGCCTTACTTAAACGAATTCTTGCTTTTAGGAAGACACAGAGTCTGGGATTTAACTCCATTTCTGAAGGGAAACACACAGCATAGTTCTCATCCATTGATCACAATCTGCTTTAGAGCGAGAAGCACGCTCTTGCTTTCTAAAGTCTCTAAGACAGCAGGAAATGTGAGTGTGCTGAGAACAAAGAACGGTGTTTCCTACACATACGGACCATATCTAGTCCAACTCTGCTTCTGAAACTGATACAAAGCTCTGCTCCTCTAACATCCAATGCTTGTCTGTTAAGATAAGAAACGTGTGAGCTTCGTGAATGATGTAGTTCGTTTGAGATGACAAGTGACTGCCCTTACCTGAAACGAAGTCTTGCTTATAGGAAGACACAGAGCCTGGGATTTAACTCCATTTCTGAAGGGAAACACACAGCATAGTTCTCACCCATGGATCACACTCTGCTTTACAGCAAGAAGCACGCTCTTGCTTTCTAGAGTCTCTAATACAGCAGGAAATCTGAGTGTGCCCAGAACAAAAGAACGGAGTTTCGTAAACATACGGACCATATGTAGTCCAAATCTTTTTCTGAAACTGATAAAAAGCACTGGTCCTCTAACATCCAATGCTTGTCAGTTAAGATGGGAAACGTGTGAGCTTCAAGAACGATGTAGTTCGTTTGAGCACAAAAGTGACTGCCCTTACCTTAAACGAAGTCTTGCTTGTAGGAAGACACAGAGTCTGGGATTTAACTCCATTTCTGAATGGAAACACAAAGCATAGTTCTCATCCATGGATCACACTCTGCTTTAGAGCGAGAAGCACGCTCTTGCTTTCTAGAGTCTCTAATAAAGCAGGTAATGTGAGTGTGCCCAGAACAAAAGAACGGTGTTTCCTACACATATGGACCATATGTAGTCCAAATCTGCTTCTGAACCTGATACAATGCACTGGTCCTCTAACATCCAATGCTTGTCAGTTGAGATGAGAAACTTGTAATCTTCGTGAACGATGTAGTTCGTTAGAGCAGAAAAGTGACTGCCCTTACCTGAAACGAAGTTTTGCTTGTAGGAAGACTCAGAGCCTGGGATTTAACTCCATTTCTGAAGGGAAACACACAGCATAGTTCTCATCCATGGATCACAATCTGCTTTAGAGCGAGAAGCACTCTCTTGCTTTCTAAAGTCTCTAAGACAGCAGGAAACGTGAGTGCGCTGAGAACAAAAGAACGGTGTTTCCTACACATATGGACCATATCTAGTCCAACTCTGTTTCTGAAACTGACACAAAGCACTGGTCCTCTAACATCCAATGCTTGTCAGTTAAGATGAGAAACGTATGAGCTTTGAGAATGGTGTAGTTCCTTTGAACTGAAAAGTGACTGCCCTTACCTGTAAAGAAGTCTTGCTTCTAGTAAGACACAGAGCCTGGGATATAACTCCATCTCTGAAGGGAAACACACAGCAGAGTTCTCATGCATGGATCACACTCTGCTTTAGAGCGAGAAGCACGCTCTTGTTTTCTGGAGTCTCTAACACAGCAGGAAACGTGAGTGTGCTGAGAACAAAAGAACGGTGTTTCCTACACATACGGACCATATCTAGTCCAACTCTGCTTCTGAAACTGATACAAAGCACTGGTCCTCTAACATCCAATGCTTGTTTGTTAAGATAAGAAATGTGTGAGCTTCGTGAACGATGTAGTTCGTTTGAGATGACAAGTGATTGCCCTTACCTGAAACGAAGTCTTGCTTATAGGAAGACACAGAGCCTGGGATTTAACTCCATTTCTGAAGGGAAACACACAGCATAGTTCTCACCCATGGATCACACTCTGCTTTACAGCAAGAAGCACGCTCTTGCTTTCTAGAGTCTCTAATACAGCAGGAAATCTGAGTGTGCCCAGAACAAAAAACGGAGTTTCGTAAACATACGGACCATATGTAGTCCAAATCTTCTTCTGAAACTGATACAAAGCACTGGTCCTCTAACATCCAATGCTTGTCAGTTAAGATGGGAAACGTGTGAGCTTCATGAACGATGTAGTTCGTTTGAGCAGAAAAGTGACTGACTTTACCTTAAACGAAGTCTTGCTTGTAGGAAGACACAGAGCCTGGGATTTAACTCCATCTCTGAAGGGAAACACACAGCAGAGTTCTCATCCATGGATCACACTCTGCTTTAGAGCGAGAAGCACGCTCTTGTTCTCTGGAGTCCCTAACACAGCAGGAAACATGAGTGTGCTGAGAACAAAGAACGGTGTTTCCTACACATACGGACCATATCTAGTCCAACTCTGTTTCTGAAACTGACACAAAGCACTGGTCCTCTAACATCCAATGCTTGTCAGTTAAGATGAGAAACGTATGAGCTTTGAGAATGATATAGATCCTTTGAACTGAAAAGTGACTGCCCTTACCTGTAACGAACTCTTGCTTGTAGTAAGACACAGAGCCTGGGATTTAACTCCATCTCTGAAGGGAAACACACAGCAGAGTTCTCATCCATGGATCACACTCTGCTTTAGAGCGAGAAACACGCTCTTGTTTTCTGGAGTCTCTAACACAGCAGGAAACATGAGTGTGCTGAGAACAAAGAACGGTGTTTCCTACACATACGGACCATATCTAGTCCAACTCTGCTTCTGAAAATGATACAAAGCACTGGTCCTCTAACATCCAATGCTTGTCTGTTAAGATAAGAAACGTGTGAGCTTCGTGAACGATGTAGTTCGTTTGAGATGACAAGTGACTGCCCTTACCTGAAACGAAGTCTTGCTTATAGGAAGACACAGAGCCTGGGATTTAACTCCATCTCTGAAGGGAAACACACAGCAGAGTTCTCATCCATGGATCACACTCTGCTTTAGAGCGAGAAGCACGCTCTTGTTTTCTGGAGTCCCTAACACAGCAGGAAACATGAGTGTGCTGAGCACAAAAGAACGGTGTTTCCTACATATACGGACCATATCTAGTCCAACTCTGCTTCTGAAACTGATACAAAGCACTGGTCCTCTAACATCCAATGCTTGTCAGTTAAGATGGGAAACATGTGAGCTTCATGAACGATGTAGTTCGTTTGAGCACAAAAGTGACTTGCCTTACTTAAACGAATTCTTGCTTTTAGGAAGACACAGAGTCTGGGATTTAACTCCATTTCTGAAGGGAAACACACAGCATAGTTCTCATCCATGGATCACAATCTGCTTTAGAGCGAGAAGCACGCTCTTGCTTTCTAAAGTCTCTAAGACAGCAGGAAACGTGAGTGCGCTGAGAACAAAAGAACGGTGTTTCCTACACATACGGACCATATCTAGTCCAACTCTGCTTCTGAAACTGATACAAAGCTCTGCTCCTCTAACATCCAATGCTTGTCTGTTAAGATAAGAAACGTGTGAGCTTCGTGAATGATGTAGTTCGTTTGAGATGACAAGTGACTGCCCTTACCTGAAACGAAGTCTTGCTTATAGGAAGACACAGAGCCTGGGATTTAACTCCATTTCTGAAGGGAAACACACAGCATAGTTCTCACCCATGGATCACACTCTGCTTTACAGCAAGAAGCACGCTCTTGCTTTCTAGAGTCTCTAATACAGCAGGAAATCTGAGTGTGCCCAGAACAAAAGAACGGAGTTTCGTAAACATACGGACCATATGTAGTCCAAATCTTTTTCTGAAACTGATAAAAAGCACTGGTCCTCTAACATCCAATGCTTGTCAGTTAAGATGGGAAACGTGTGAGCTTCAAGAACGATGTAGTTCGTTTGAGCACAAAAGTGACTGCCCTTACCTTAAACGAAGTCTTGCTTGTAGGAAGACACAGAGTCTGGGATTTAACTCCATTTCTGAATGGAAACACAAAGCATAGTTCTCATCCATGGATCACACTCTGCTTTAGAGCGAGAAGCACGCTCTTGCTTTCTAGAGTCTCTAATAAAGCAGGTAATGTGAGTGTGCCCAGAACAAAAGAACGGTGTTTCCTACACATATGGACCATATGTAGTCCAAATCTGCTTCTGAACCTGATACAATGCACTGGTCCTCTAACATCCAATGCTTGTCAGTTGAGATGAGAAACTTGTAATCTTCGTGAACGATGTAGTTCGTTAGAGCAGAAAAGTGACTGCCCTTACCTGAAACGAAGTTTTGCTTGTAGGAAGACTCAGAGCCTGGGATTTAACTCCATTTCTGAAGGGAAACACACAGCATAGTTCTCATCCATGGATCACAATCTGCTTTAGAGCGAGAAGCACACTCTTGCTTTCTAAAGTCTCTAAGACAGCAGGAAACGTGAGTGCGCTGAGAACAAAAGAACGGTGTTTCCTACACATATGGACCATATCTAGTCCAACTCTGTTTCTGAAACTGACACAAAGCACTGGTCCTCTAACATCCAATGCTTGTCAGTTAAGATGAGAAACGTATGAGCTTTGAGAATGGTGTAGTTCCTTTGAACTGAAAAGTGACTGCCCTTACCTGTAATGAAGTCTTGCTTCTAGTAAGACACAGAGCCTGGGATATAACTCCATCTCTGAAGGGAAACACACAGCAGAGTTCTCATGCATGGATCACACTCTGCTTTAGAGCGAGAAGCACGCTCTTGTTTTCTGGAGTCTCTAACACAGCAGGAAACGTGAGTGTGCTTAGAACAAAAGAACGGTGTTTCCTACACATACGGACCATATCTAGTCCAACTCTGCTTCTGAAACTGATACAAAGCACTGGTCCTCTAACATCCAATGCTTGTCTGTTAAGATAAGAAATGTGTGAGCTTCGTGAACAATGTAGTTCGTTTGAGATGACAAGTGATTGCCCTTACCTGAAACGAAGTCTTGCTTATAGGAAGACACAGAGCCTGTGATTTAACTCCATTTCTGAAGGGAAACACACAGCATAGTTCTCACCCATGGATCACAGTCTGCTTTACAGCAAGAAGCACGCTCTTGCTTTCTAGAGTCTCTAATACATCAGGAAATCTGAGTGTGCCCAGAACAAAAGAACGGAGTTTCGTAAACATACGGACCATATGTAGTCCATATCTTCTTCTGAAACTGATACAAAGCACTGGTCCTCTAACATCCAATGCTTGTCAGTTAAGATGGGAAACGTGTGAGCTTCATGAACGATGTAGTTCGTTTGAGCAGAAAAGTGACTGCCCTTACCTTAAACGAAGTCTTGCTTGTAGGAAGACACAGAGCCTGGGATTTAACTCCATCTCTGAAGGGAAACACACAGCAGAGTTCTCATCCATGGATCACACTCTGCTTTAGAGCGAGAAGCACGCTCTTGTTTTCTGGAGTCCCTAACACAGCAGGAAACATGAGTGTGCTGAGAAAAAAGAACGGTGTTTCCTACACATACGGACCATATCTAGTCCAACTCTGTTTCTGAAACTGACACAAAGCACTGGTCCTCTAACATCCAATGCTTGTCAGTTAAGATGAGAAACGTATGAGCTTTGAGAATGATATAGATCCTTTGAACTGAAAAGTGACTGCCCTTACCTGTAACGAAGTCTTGCTTGTAGTAAGACACAGAGCCTGGGATTTAACTCCATCTCTGAAGGGAAACACACAGCAGAGTTCTCATCCATGGATCACACTCTGCTTTAGAGCGAGAAACACGCTCTTGTTTTCTGGAGTCTCTAACACAGCAGGAAACATGAGTGTGCTGAGAACAAAGAACGGTGTTTCCTACACATACGGACCATATCTAGTCCAACTCTGCTTCTGAAACTGATACAAAGCACTGGTCCTCTAACATCCAATCCTTGTCTGTTAAGATAAGAAATGTGTGAGCTTCGTGAACGATGTAGTTCGTTTGAGATGACAAGTGACTGCCCTTACCTGAAACGAAGTCTTTCTTATAGGAAGACACAGAGCCTGGGATTTAACTCCATTTCTGAAGGGAAACACACAGCATAGTTCTCACCCATGGATCACACTCTGCTTTACAGCGAGAAACACGCTCTTGTTTTCTGGATTCTCTAACACAGCAGGAAACATGAGTGTGCTGAGAACAAAAGAACGGTGTTTCCTACACATACGGACCATATCTAGTCCAACTCTGCTTCTGAAACTGATACAAAGCACAGGTCCTCTAACATCCAATGCTTGTCAGTTAAGATGGGAAACATGTGAGCTTCATGAACGATGTAGTTCGTTTGAGCACAAAAGTGACTGCCCTTACTTAAACGAATTCTTGCTTGTAGGAAGACACAGAGTCTGGGATTTAACTCCATTTCTGAAGGGAAACACACAGCATAGTTCTCACCCATGGATAACACTCTGCTTTACAGCAAGAAGCACGCTCTTGCTTTCTAGAGTCTCTAATACAGCAGGAAATCTGAGTGTGCCCAGAACAAAAGAACGGAGTTTGGTAAACATACGGACCATATGTAGTCCAAATCTTCTTCTGAAACTGATAAAAAGCACTGGTCCTCTAACATCCAATGCTTGTCAGTTAAGATGGGAAACGTGTGAGCTTCATGAACGATGTAGTTCATTTGAGCAGAAAAGTGACTGCCCTTACCTTAAACGAAGTCTTGCTTGTAGGAAGAAACAGAGTCTGGGATTTAACTCCATTTCTGAAGGGAAACACAAAGCATAGTTCTCATCCATGGATCACACTCTGCTTTAGAGCGAGAAGCACGCTCTTGCTTTCTAGAGTCTCTAATAAAGCAGGTAATGTGAGTGTGCCCACAACAAAAGAACGGTGTTTCCTACACATATGGACCATATGTAGTCCAAATCTTCTTCTGAAACTGATACAAAGCACTGGTCCTCTAACATCCAATGCTTGTCAGTTAAGATGGGAAACGTGTGAGCTTCATGAACGATGTAGTTCGTTTGAGCAGAAAAGTGACTGCCCTTACCTTAAAGGAAGTCTTGCTTGTAGGAAGACACAGAGTCTGGGATTTAACTCCATTTCTGAAGGGAAACACACAGCATAGTTCTCATCCATGGATCACAATCTGCTTTAGAGCGAGAAGCACGCTCTTGCTTTCTAAAGTCTCTAAGAGACCAGGAAACGTGAGTGCGCTGAGAACAAAAGAACGGTGTTTCCTACACATACGGACCATATCTAGTCCAACTCTGTTTCTGAAACTGACACAAAGCACTGGTCCTCTAACATCCAATGCTTGTCATTTAAGATGAGAAACGTATGAGCTTTGAGAATGATGTAGTTCCTTTGAACTGAAAAGTGACTGCCCTTACCTGTAACGAAGTCTTGCTTGTAGTAAGACACAGAGCCTGGGATTTAACTCCATCTCTGAAGGGAAACACACAGCAGAGTTCTCATCCATGCATCCCACTCTGCTTTAGAGCGAGAAGCACGCTCTTGTTTTCTGGAGTCTCTAACACAGCAGGAAACGTGAGTGTGCTGAGAACAAAAGAACGGTGTTTCCTACACATACGGACCATATAGTCCAACTCAGCTTCTGAAACTGATACAAAGAACTGGTCCTCTAACATCCAATGCTTGTCAGTTAAGATGGGAAACATGTGAGCTTCATGAACGATGTAGTTCGTTTGAGCACAAAAGTGACTGCCCTTACCTTAAACGAATTCTTGCTTGTAGGAAGACACAGAGTCTGGGATTTAACTCCATTTCTGAAGGGAAACAAACAGCATAGTTCTCATCCATGGATCACAATCTGCTTTAGAGCGAGAAGCACGCTCTTGCTTTCTAAAGTCTCTAAGAGACCAGGAAACGTGAGTGCGCTGAGAACAAAAGAACGGTGTTTCCTACACATACGGACCATATCTAGTCCAACTCTGTTTCTGAAACTGACACAAAGCACTGGTCCTCTAACATCCAATGCTTGTCAGTTAAGATGAGAAACGTATGAGCTTTGAGAATGATGTAGTTCCTTTGAACTGAAAAGTGACTGCCCTTACCTGTAACGAAGTCTTGCTTGTAGTAAGACACAGAGCCTGGGATTTAACTCCATCTCTGAAGGGAAACACACAGCAGAGTTCTCATCCATGGATCACACTCTGCTTTAGAGCGAGAAGCACGCTCTTATTTTCTGGAGTCTCTAACACAGCAGGAAACGTGAGTGTGCTGAGAACAAAAGAACGGTGTTTCCTACACATACGGACCATATCTAGTCCAACTCAGCTTCTGAAACTGATACAAATCACTGGTCCTCTAACATCAATGCTTGTCAGTTAAGATGGGAAACATGTGAGCTTCATGAACGATGTAGTTCGTTTGAGCACAAAAGTGACTGCCCTTACCTTAAACGAATTCTTGTTTGTAGGAAGACACAGAGTCTGGGATTTAACTCCATTTTTGAAGGGAAACACACAGCATAGTTCTCATCCATGGATCACACTCTGCTTTAGAGCGAGAAGCACGCTCTTGCTTTCTAAAGTCTCTAAGAGACCAGGAAACGTGAGTGCGCTGAGAACAAAAGAACGGTGTTTCCTACACATACGGACCATATCTAGTCCAACTCTGTTTCTGAAACTGACACAAAGCACTGGTCCTCTAACATCCAATGCTTGTCAGTTAAGATGAGAAACGTATGAGCTTTGAGAATGATGTAGTTCCTTTGAACTGAAAAGTGACTGCCCTTACCTGTAACGAAGTCTTGCTTGTAGTAAGACACAGAGCCTGGGATTTAACTCCATCTCTGAAGGGAAACACACAGCAGAGTTCTCATCCATGGATCACACTCTGCTTTAGAGCGAGAAGCACGCTCTTGTTTTCTGGAGTCTCTAACACAGCAGGAAACATGAGTGTGCTGAGAACAAAAGAACGGTGTTTCCTACACATACGGACCATATCTAGTCCAACTCTGCTTCTGAAACTGATACAAAGCACTGGTCCTCTAACATCCAATGCTTGTCAGTTAAGATGGGAAACATGTGAGCTTCATGAACGATGTAGTTCGTTTGAGCACAAAAGTGACTGCCCTTACTTAAACGAATTCTTGCTTGTAGGAAGACACAGAGTCTGGGATTTAACTCCATTTCTGAAGGGAAACACACAGCATAGTTCTCATCCATGGATCACAATCTGCTTTAGAGCAAGAAGCACGCTCTTGCTTTCTAAAGCCTCTAAGACAGCAGGAAACGTGAGTGCGCTGAGAACAAAAGAACGGTGTTTCCTACACATACGGACCATATCTAGTCCAACTCTGTTTCTGAAACTGACACAAAGCACTGGTCCTCTAACATCCAATGCTTGTCAGTTAAGATGAGAAACGTATGAGCTTTGAGAATGATGTAGTTCCTTTGACCTGAAAAGTGACTGCCCTTACCTGTAATGAAGTCTTGCTTGTAGTAAGACACAGAGCCTGGGATTTAACTCCATCTCTGAATGGAAACACACAGCAGAGTTCTCATCCATGGATCACACTCTGCTTTAGAGGGAGAATCACGCTCTTGTTTTCTGGAGTCTCTAACACAGCAGGAAACGTGCGTGTGCTGAGAACAAAAGAACGGTGTTTCCTACACATATGGACCATATCTAGTCCAACTCTGCTTCTGAAACTGATACAAAGCACTGGTCCTCTAACATCCAATGCTTGTCTGTTAAGATAAGAAACGTGTGAGCTTCGTGAATGATGTAGTTCGTTTGAGATGACAAGTGACTGCCCTTACCTGAAACGAAGTCTTGCTTATAGGAAGACACAGATCCTGGGATTTAACTCCATTTCTGAAGGGAAACACAAAGCATAGTTCTCACCCATGGATCACACTCTGCTTTACAGCAAGAATCACGCTCTTGCTTTCTAGAGTCTCTAATACAGCAGGAAATCTGAGTGTGCCCAGAACAAAAGAACGGAGTTTGGTAAACATATGGACCATATGTAGTCCAAATCTTCTTCTGAAACTGATAAAAAGCACTGGTCCTCTAACATCCAATGCTTGTCAGTTAAGATGGGAAACGTGTGAGCTTCATGAACGATGTAGTTCATTTGAGCAGAAAAGTGACTGCCCTTACCTTAAACGAAGTCTTGCTTGTAGGAAGAAACAGAGTCTGGGATTTAACTCCATTTCTGAAGGGAAACACAAAGCATAGTTCTCATCCATGGATCACACTCTGCTTTAGAGCGAGAAGCACGCTCTTACTTTCTAGAGTCTCTAATAAAGCAGGTAATGTGAGTGTGCCCAGAACAAAAGAACGGTGTTTCCTACACATATGGACCATATGTAGTCCAAATCTTCTTCTGAAACTGATACAAAGCACTGGTCCTCTAACATCCAATGCTTGTCAGTTAAGATGGGAAACGTGTGAGCTTCATGAACGATGTAGTTCGTTTGAGCAGAAAAGTGACTGCCCTTACCTTAAAGGAAGTCTTGCTTGTAGGAAGACACAGAGTCTGGGATTTAACTCCATTTCTGAAGGGAAACACACAGCATAGTTCTCATCCATGGATCACAATCTGCTTTAGAGCGAGAAGCACGCTCTTGCTTTCTAAAGTCTCTAAGACAGCAGGAAACGTGAGTGCGCTGAGAACAAAAGAACGGTGTTTCCTACACATACGGACCATATCTAGTCCAACTCTGTTTCTGTAAGTGACACAAAGCACTGGTCCTCTAACATCCACTGCTTGTCAGTTAAGATGAGAAACGTGTGAGCTTTGAGAATGATGTAGTTCCTTTGAACTGAAAAGTGACTGCCCTTACCTGTAACGAAGTCTTGCTTGTAGTAAGACACAGAGCCTGGGATTTAACTCCATCTCTGAACGGAAACACACAGCAGAGTTCTCATCCATGGATCACACTCTGCTTTAGAGCGAGAAGCACGCTCTTGCTTTCTGGAGTCTCTAACACAGCAAGAAACGTGAGTGTGCTGAGAACAAAAGAACGGTGTTTCCTACACATACGGACCATATCTAGTCCAACTCTGCTTCTGAAAATGATACAAAGCACTGGTCCTCTAACATCCAATGCTTGTCTGTTAAGATAAGAAACGTGTGAGCTTCGTGAACGATGTAGTTCGTTTGAGATGACAAGGGACTGCCCTTACCTGAAACGAAGTCTTGCTTACAGGAAGACACAGAGCCTGGGATTTAACTCCATTTCTGAAGGGAAACACACAGCATAGTTCTCACCCATGGATCACACTCTGCTTTACAGCGAGAAACACGCTCTTGTTTTCTGGATTCTCTAACACAGCAGGAAACATGAGTGTGCTGAGAACAAAAGAACGGTGTTTCCTACACATACGGACCATATCTAGTCCAACTCTGCTTCTGAAACTGATACAAAGCACAGGTCCTCTAACATCCAATGCTTGTCAGTTAAGATGGGAAACATGTGAGCTTCATGAACGATGTAGTTCGTTTGAGCACAAAAGTGACTGCCCTTACTTAAACGAATTCTTGCTTGTAGGAAGACACAGAGTCTGGGATTTAACTCCATTTCTGAAGGGAAACACACAGCATAGTTCTCACCCATGGATAACACTCTGCTTTACAGCAAGAAGCACGCTCTTGCTTTCTAGAGTCTCTAATACAGCAGGAAATCTGAGTGTGCCCAGAACAAAAGAACGGAGTTTGGTAAACATACGGACCATATGTAGTCCAAATCTTCTTCTGAAACTGATAAAAAGCACTGGTCCTCTAACATCCAATGCTTGTCAGTTAAGATGGGAAACGTGTGAGCTTCATGAACGATGTAGTTCATTTGAGCAGAAAAGTGACTGCCCTTACCTTAAACGAAGTCTTGCTTGTAGGAAGAAACAGAGTCTGGGATTTAACTCCATTTCTGAAGGGAAACACAAAGCATAGTTCTCATCCATGGATCACACTCTGCTTTAGAGCGAGAAGCACGCTCTTGCTTTCTAGAGTCTCTAATAAAGCAGGTAATGTGAGTGTGCCCACAACAAAAGAACGGTGTTTCCTACACATATGGACCATATGTAGTCCAAATCTTCTTCTGAAACTGATACAAAGCACTGGTCCTCTAACATCCAATGCTTGTCAGTTAAGATGGGAAACGTGTGAGCTTCATGAACGATGTAGTTCGTTTGAGCAGAAAAGTGACTGCCCTTACCTTAAAGGAAGTCTTGCTTGTAGGAAGACACAGAGTCTGGGATTTAACTCCATTTCTGAAGGGAAACACACAGCATAGTTCTCATCCATGGATCACAATCTGCTTTAGAGCGAGAAGCACGCTCTTGCTTTCTAAAGTCTCTAAGAGACCAGGAAACGTGAGTGCGCTGAGAACAAAAGAACGGTGTTTCCTACACATACGGACCATATCTAGTCCAACTCTGTTTCTGAAACTGACACAAAGCACTGGTCCTCTAACATCCAATGCTTGTCATTTAAGATGAGAAACGTATGAGCTTTGAGAATGATGTAGTTCCTTTGAACTGAAAAGTGACTGCCCTTACCTGTAACGAAGTCTTGCTTGTAGTAAGACACAGAGCCTGGGATTTAACTCCATCTCTGAAGGGAAACACACAGCAGAGTTCTCATCCATGCATCCCACTCTGCTTTAGAGCGAGAAGCACGCTCTTGTTTTCTGGAGTCTCTAACACAGCAGGAAACGTGAGTGTGCTGAGAACAAAAGAACGGTGTTTCCTACACATACGGACCATATCTAGTCCAACTCAGCTTCTGAAACTGATACAAAGAACTGGTCCTCTAACATCCAATGCTTGTCAGTTAAGATGGGAAACATGTGAGCTTCATGAACGATGTAGTTCGTTTGAGCACAAAAGTGACTGCCCTTACCTTAAACGAATTCTTGCTTGTAGGAAGACACAGAGTCTGGGATTTAACTCCATTTTTGAAGGGAAACAAACAGCATAGTTCTCATCCATGGATCACAATCTGCTTTAGAGCGAGAAGCACGCTCTTGCTTTCTAAAGTCTCTAAGAGACCAGGAAACGTGAGTGCGCTGAGAACAAAAGAACGGTGTTTCCTACACATACGGACCATATCTAGTCCAACTCTGTTTCTGAAACTGACACAAAGCACTGGTCCTCTAACATCCAATGCTTGTCAGTTAAGATGAGAAACGTATGAGCTTTGAGAATGATGTAGTTCCTTTGAACTGAAAAGTGACTGCCCTTACCTGTAACGAAGTCTTGCTTGTAGTAAGACACAGAGCCTGGGATTTAACTCCATCTCTGAAGGGAAACACACAGCAGAGTTCTCATCCATGGATCACACTCTGCTTTAGAGCGAGAAGCACGCTCTTATTTTCTGGAGTCTCTAACACAGCAGGAAACGTGAGTGTGCTGAGAACAAAAGAACGGTGTTTCCTACACATACGGACCATATATAGTCCAACTCAGCTTCTGAAACTGATACAAAGCACTGGTCCTCTAACATCAATGCTTGTCAGTTAAGATGGGAAACATGTGAGCTTCATGAACGATGTAGTTCGTTTGAGCACAAAAGTGACTGCCCTTACCTTAAACGAATTCTTGTTTGTAGGAAGACACAGAGTCTGGGATTTAACTCCATTTTTGAAGGGAAACACACAGCATAGTTCTCATCCATGGATCACACTCTGCTTTAGAGCGAGAAGCACGCTCTTGCTTTCTAAAGTCTCTAAGAGACCAGGAAACGTGAGTGCGCTGAGAACAAAAGAACGGTGTTTCCTACACATACGGACCATATCTAGTCCAACTCTGTTTCTGAAACTGACACAAAGCACTGGTCCTCTAACATCCAATGCTTGTCAGTTAAGATGAGAAACGTATGAGCTTTGAGAATGATGTAGTTCCTTTGAACTGAAAAGTGACTGCCCTTACCTGTAACGAAGTCTTGCTTGTAGTAAGACACAGAGCCTGGGATTTAACTCCATCTCTGAAGGGAAACACACAGCAGAGTTCTCATCCATGGATCACACTCTGCTTTAGAGCGAGAAGCACGCTCTTGTTTTCTGGAGTCTCTAACACAGCAGGAAACATGAGTGTGCTGAGAACAAAAGAACGGTGTTTCCTACACATACGGACCATATCTAGTCCAACTCTGCTTCTGAAACTGATACAAAGCACTGGTCCTCTAACATCCAATGCTTGTCAGTTAAGATGGGAAACATGTGAGCTTCATGAACGATGTAGTTCGTTTGAGCACAAAAGTGACTGCCCTTACTTAAACGAATTCTTGCTTGTAGGAAGACACAGAGTCTGGGATTTAACTCCATTTCTGAAGGGAAACACACAGCATAGTTCTCATCCATGGATCACAATCTGCTTTAGAGCAAGAAGCACGCTCTTGCTTTCTAAAGCCTCTAAGACAGCAGGAAACGTGAGTGCGCTGAGAACAAAAGAACGGTGTTTCCTACACATACGGACCATATCTAGTCCAACTCTGTTTCTGAAACTGACACAAAGCACTGGTCCTCTAACATCCAATGCTTGTCAGTTAAGATGAGAAACGTATGAGCTTTGAGAATGATGTAGTTCCTTTGACCTGAAAAGTGACTGCCCTTACCTGTAATGAAGTCTTGCTTGTAGTAAGACACAGAGCCTGGGATTTAACTCCATCTCTGAATGGAAACACACAGCAGAGTTCTCATCCATGGATCACACTCTGCTTTAGAGGGAGAATCACGCTCTTGTTTTCTGGAGTCTCTAACACAGCAGGAAACGTGCGTGTGCTGAGAACAAAAGAACGGTGTTTCCTACACATATGGACCATATCTAGTCCAACTCTGCTTCTGAAACTGATACAAAGCACTGGTCCTCTAACATCCAATGCTTGTCTGTTAAGATAAGAAACGTGTGAGCTTCGTGAATGATGTAGTTCGTTTGAGATGACAAGTGACTGCCCTTACCTGAAACGAAGTCTTGCTTATAGGAAGACACAGATCCTGGGATTTAACTCCATTTCTGAAGGGAAACACAAAGCATAGTTCTCACCCATGGATCACACTCTGCTTTACAGCAAGAATCACGCTCTTGCTTTCTAGAGTCTCTAATACAGCAGGAAATCTGAGTGTGCCCAGAACAAAAGAACGGAGTTTGGTAAACATATGGACCATATGTAGTCCAAATCTTCTTCTGAAACTGATAAAAAGCACTGGTCCTCTAACATCCAATGCTTGTCAGTTAAGATGGGAAACGTGTGAGCTTCATGAACGATGTAGTTCATTTGAGCAGAAAAGTGACTGCCCTTACCTTAAACGAAGTCTTGCTTGTAGGAAGAAACAGAGTCTGGGATTTAACTCCATTTCTGAAGGGAAACACAAAGCATAGTTCTCATCCATGGATCACACTCTGCTTTAGAGCGAGAAGCACGCTCTTGCTTTCTAGAGTCTCTAATAAAGCAGGTAATGTGAGTGTGCCCACAACAAAAGAACGGTGTTTCCTACACATATGGACCATATGTAGTCCAAATCTTCTTCTGAAACTGATACAAAGCACTGGTCCTCTAACATCCAATGCTTGTCAGTTAAGATGGGAAACGTGTGAGCTTCATGAACGATGTAGTTCGTTTGAGCAGAAAAGTGACTGCCCTTACCTTAAAGGAAGTCTTGCTTGTAGGAAGACACAGAGTCTGGGATTTAACTCCATTTCTGAAGGGAAACACACAGCATAGTTCTCATCCATGGATCACAATCTGCTTTAGAGCGAGAAGCACGCTCTTGCTTTCTAAAGTCTCTAAGAGACCAGGAAACGTGAGTGCGCTGAGAACAAAAGAACGGTGTTTCCTACACATACGGACCATATCTAGTCCAACTCTGTTTCTGAAACTGACACAAAGCACTGGTCCTCTAACATCCAATGCTTGTCATTTAAGATGAGAAACGTATGAGCTTTGAGAATGATGTAGTTCCTTTGAACTGAAAAGTGACTGCCCTTACCTGTAACGAAGTCTTGCTTGTAGTAAGACACAGAGCCTGGGATTTAACTCCATCTCTGAAGGGAAACACACAGCAGAGTTCTCATCCATGCATCCCACTCTGCTTTAGAGCGAGAAGCACGCTCTTGTTTTCTGGAGTCTCTAACACAGCAGGAAACATGAGTGTGCTGAGAACAAAAGAACGGTGTTTCCTACACATACGGACCATATCTAGTCCAACTCAGCTTCTGAAACTGATACAAAGAACTGGTCCTCTAACATCCAATGCTTGTCAGTTAAGATGGGAAACATGTGAGCTTCATGAACGATGTAGTTCGTTTGAGCACAAAAGTGACTGCCCTTACCTTAAACGAATTCTTGCTTGTAGGAAGACACAGAGTCTGGGATTTAACTCCATTTTTGAAGGGAAACAAACAGCATAGTTCTCATCCATGGATCACAATCTGCTTTAGAGCGAGAAGCACGCTCTTGCTTTCTAAAGTCTCTAAGAGACCAGGAAACGTGAGTGCGCTGAGAACAAAAGAACGGTGTTTCCTACACATACGGACCATATCTAGTCCAACTCTGTTTCTGAAACTGACACAAAGCACTGGTCCTCTAACATCCAATGCTTGTCAGTTAAGATGAGAAACGTATGAGCTTTGAGAATGATGTAGTTCCTTTGAACTGAAAAGTGACTGCCCTTACCTGTAACGAAGTCTTGCTTGTAGTAAGACACAGAGCCTGGGATTTAACTCCATCTCTGAAGGGAAACACACAGCAGAGTTCTCATCCATGGATCACACTCTGCTTTAGAGCGAGAAGCACGCTCTTATTTTCTGGAGTCTCTAACACAGCAGGAAACGTGAGTGTGCTGAGAACAAAAGAACGGTGTTTCCTACACATACGGACCATATCTAGTCCAACTCAGCTTCTGAAACTGATACAAAGCACTGGTCCTCTAACATCAATGCTTGTCAGTTAAGATGGGAAACATGTGAGCTTCATGAACGATGTAGTTCGTTTGAGCACAAAAGTGACTGCCCTTACCTTAAACGAATTCTTGTTTGTAGGAAGACACAGAGTCTGGGATTTAACTCCATTTTTGAAGGGAAACACACAGCATAGTTCTCATCCATGGATCACACTCTGCTTTAGAGCGAGAAGCACGCTCTTGCTTTCTAAAGTCTCTAAGAGACCAGGAAACGTGAGTGCGCTGAGAACAAAAGAACGGTGTTTCCTACACATACGGACCATATCTAGTCCAACTCTGTTTCTGAAACTGACACAAAGCACTGGTCCTCTAACATCCAATGCTTGTCAGTTAAGATGAGAAACGTATGAGCTTTGAGAATGATGTAGTTCCTTTGAACTGAAAAGTGACTGCCCTTACCTGTAACGAAGTCTTGCTTGTAGTAAGACACAGAGCCTGGGATTTAACTCCATCTCTGAAGGGAAACACACAGCAGAGTTCTCATCCATGGATCACACTCTGCTTTAGAGCGAGAAGCACGCTCTTGTTTTCTGGAGTCTCTAACACAGCAGGAAACATGAGTGTGCTGAGAACAAAAGAACGGTGTTTCCTACACATACGGACCATATCTAGTCCAACTCTGCTTCTGAAACTGATACAAAGCACTGGTCCTCTAACATCCAATGCTTGTCAGTTAAGATGGGAAACATGTGAGCTTCATGAACGATGTAGTTCGTTTGAGCACAAAAGTGACTGCCCTTACTTAAACGAATTCTTGCTTGTAGGAAGACACAGAGTCTGGGATTTAACTCCATTTCTGAAGGGAAACACACAGCATAGTTCTCATCCATGGATCACAATCTGCTTTAGAGCAAGAAGCACGCTCTTGCTTTCTAAAGCCTCTAAGACAGCAGGAAACGTGAGTGCGCTGAGAACAAAAGAACGGTGTTTCCTACACATACGGACCATATCTAGTCCAACTCTGTTTCTGAAACTGACACAAAGCACTGGTCCTCTAACATCCAATGCTTGTCAGTTAAGATGAGAAACGTATGAGCTTTGAGAATGATGTAGTTCCTTTGACCTGAAAAGTGACTGCCCTTACCTGTAATGAAGTCTTGCTTGTAGTAAGACACAGAGCCTGGGATTTAACTCCATCTCTGAATGGAAACACACAGCAGAGTTCTCATCCATGGATCACACTCTGCTTTAGAGGGAGAATCACGCTCTTGTTTTCTGGAGTCTCTAACACAGCAGGAAACGTGCGTGTGCTGAGAACAAAAGAACGGTGTTTCCTACACATATGGACCATATCTAGTCCAACTCTGCTTCTGAAACTGATACAAAGCACTGGTCCTCTAACATCCAATGCTTGTCTGTTAAGATAAGAAACGTGTGAGCTTCGTGAATGATGTAGTTCGTTTGAGATGACAAGTGACTGCCCTTACCTGAAACGAAGTCTTGCTTATAGGAAGACACAGATCCTGGGATTTAACTCCATTTCTGAAGGGAAACACAAAGCATAGTTCTCACCCATGGATCACACTCTGCTTTACAGCAAGAATCACGCTCTTGCTTTCTAGAGTCTCTAATACAGCAGGAAATCTGAGTGTGCCCAGAACAAAAGAACGGAGTTTGGTAAACATATGGACCATATGTAGTCCAAATCTTCTTCTGAAACTGATAAAAAGCACTGGTCCTCTAACATCCAATGCTTGTCAGTTAAGATGGGAAACGTGTGAGCTTCATGAACGATGTAGTTCATTTGAGCAGAAAAGTGACTGCCCTTACCTTAAACGAAGTCTTGCTTGTAGGAAGAAACAGAGTCTGGGATTTAACTCCATTTCTGAAGGGAAACACAAAGCATAGTTCTCATCCATGGATCACACTCTGCTTTAGAGCGAGAAGCACGCTCTTACTTTCTAGAGTCTCTAATAAAGCAGGTAATGTGAGTGTGCCCAGAACAAAAGAACGGTGTTTCCTACACATATGGACCATATGTAGTCCAAATCTTCTTCTGAAACTGATACAAAGCACTGGTCCTCTAACATCCAATGCTTGTCAGTTAAGATGGGAAACGTGTGAGCTTCATGAACGATGTAGTTCGTTTGAGCAGAAAAGTGACTGCCCTTACCTTAAAGGAAGTCTTGCTTGTAGGAAGACACAGAGTCTGGGATTTAACTCCATTTCTGAAGGGAAACACACAGCATAGTTCTCATCCATGGATCACAATCTGCTTTAGAGCGAGAAGCACGCTCTTGCTTTCTAAAGTCTCTAAGACAGCAGGAAACGTGAGTGCGCTGAGAACAAAAGAACGGTGTTTCCTACACATACGGACCATATCTAGTCCAACTCTGTTTCTGTAAGTGACACAAAGCACTGGTCCTCTAACATCCACTGCTTGTCAGTTAAGATGAGAAACGTGTGAGCTTTGAGAATGATGTAGTTCCTTTGAACTGAAAAGTGACTGCCCTTACCTGTAACGAAGTCTTGCTTGTAGTAAGACACAGAGCCTGGGATTTAACTCCATCTCTGAACGGAAACACACAGCAGAGTTCTCATCCATGGATCACACTCTGCTTTAGAGCGAGAAGCACGCTCTTGCTTTCTGGAGTCTCTAACACAGCAAGAAACGTGAGTGTGCTGAGAACAAAAGAACGGTGTTTCCTACACATACGGACCATATCTAGTCCAACTCTGCTTCTGAAAATGATACAAAGCACTGGTCCTCTAACATCCAATGCTTGTCTGTTAAGATAAGAAACGTGTGAGCTTCGTGAACGATGTAGTTCGTTTGAGATGACAAGGGACTGCCCTTACCTGAAACGAAGTCTTGCTTACAGGAAGACACAGAGCCTGGGATTTAACTCCATTTCTGAAGGGAAACACACAGCATAGTTCTCACCCATGGATCACACTCTGCTTTACAGCAAGAAGCACGCTCTTGCTTTCTAGAGTCTCTAATACAGCAGGAAATCTGAGTGTGCCCAGAACAAAAGCATGGAGTTTCGTAAACATACGGACCATATGTAGTCCAAATCTTCTTCTGAAACTGATACAAAGCACTGGTCCTCTAACATCCAATGCTTGTCAGTTAAGATGGGAAACATGTGAGCTTCATGAACGATGTAGTTCGTTTGAGCACAAAAGTGACTGCCCTTACCTTAAACGAATTCTTGCTTGTAGGAAGACACAGAATCTGGGATTTAACTCCATTTCTGAAGGGAAACACACAGCATAGTTCTCATCCATGGATCACACTCTGCTTTAGAGCGAGAAGCACGCTCTTGCTTTCTAGAGTCTCTAATAAAGCAGGTAATGTGAGTGTGCCCAGAACAAAAGAACGGTGTTTCCTACACATATGGACCATATGTAGTCCAAATCTTTTTCTGAAACTGATACAATGCACTGGTCCTCTAACATCCAATGCTTGTCAGTTAAGATGAGAAACGTGTGATCTTCGTGAACGATGTAGTTCGTTAGAGCAGAAAAGTGACTGCCCTTACATGAAACGAAGTTTTGCTTGTAGGAAGACTCAGAGCCTGGGATTTAACTCCATTTCTGAAGTGAAACACACAGCAGTGTTCTCATCCATTGATCACACTCTGCTTTAGAACAAGAAGCATGCTCTTGCTTTCTAGAGTCTCTAAGACAGCAGGAAACGTGAGTGCGCTGAGAACAAAAGAACGGTGTTTCCTACACATATGGACCATATCTAGTCCAACTCTGTTTCTGAAACTGACACAAAGCACTGGTCCTCTAACATCCAATGCTTGTCAGTTAAGATGAGAAACGTATGAGCTTTGAGAATGATGTAGATCCTTTGAACTGAAAAGTGACTGCCCTTACCTGAAACGAAGTCTTGCTTGTAGTAAGACACAGAGCCTGGGATATAACTACATCTCTCAAGGGAAACACACAGCAGAGTTCTCATCCATGGATCACACTCTGCTTTAGAGCGAGAAGCACGCTCTTGCTTTCTGGAGTCTCTAACACAGCAAGAAACGTGAGTGTGCTGAGAACAAAAGAACGGTGTTTCCTACACATACGGACCATATCTAGTCCAACTCTGCTTCTGAAACAGATACAAAGCACTGGTCCTCTAACATCCAATGCTTGTCTGTTAAGATAAGAAACGTGTGAGCTTCGTGAACGATGTAGTTCGTTTGAGATGACAAGTGACTGCCCTTACTTTAAACGAAGTCTTGCTTGTAGGAAGACACAGAGCCTGGGATTTAACTCCATTTCTGAAGGGAAACACACAGCATAGTTCTCACCCATGGATCACACTCTGCTTTACAGCAAGAAGCACGCTCTTGCTTTCTAGAGTCTCTAATACAGCAGGAAATCTGAGTGTGCACAGAACAAAAGCACGGAGTTTTGTAAACATACGGACAATATGTAGTCCAAATCTTCTTCTGAAACTGATACAAAGCACTGGTCCTCTAACATCCAATGCTTGTCTGTTAAGATAAGAAACGTGTGAGCTTCGTGAACGATGTAGTTCGTTTGAGATGACAAGTGACTGCCCTTACCTGAAACGAAGTCTTGCTTATAAGAAGACACAGAGCCTGGGATTTAACTCCATTTCTGAAGGGAAACACACAGCATAGTTCTCACCCATAGATCACACTCTGCTTTACAGCAAGAAGCACGCTCTTGCTTTCTAGAGTCTCTAAGACAGCAGGAAATCTGAGTGTGCCCAGAACAAAAGAACGGAGTTTCGTAAACATACGGAGCATATGTAGTCCAAATCTTCTTCTGAAACTGATACAAAGCACTGGTCCTCTAACATCCAATGCTTGTCAGTTAAGATGGGAAACGTGAGAGCTTCATGAACGATGTAGTTCGTTTGAGCAGAAAAGTGACTGCCCTTACCTTAAACGAAGTCTTGCTTGTAGGAAGACACAGAGTCTGGGATTTAACTCCATTTCTGAAGGGAAACACACAGCATAGTTCTCATCCATGGATCACAATCTGCTTTAGAGAGAGAAGCACGCTCTTGCTTTCTAAAGTCTCTAAGAGACCAGGAAACGTGAGTGCTCTGAGAACAAAAGAAAGGTGTTTCCTACACATACGGACCATATCTAGTCCAACTCTGTTTCTGAAACTGACACAAAGCACTGGTCCTCTAACATCCAATGCTTGTCAGTTAAGATGAGAAACGTATGAGCTTTGAGAATGATGTAGTTCCTTTGAACTGAAAAGTGACTGCCCTTACCTGTAACGAAATCTTGCTTGTAGTAAGACAGAGAGCCTGGGATTTAACTCCATCTCTGAAGGGAAACACACAGCAGAGTTCTCATCCATGGATCACACTCTGCTTTAGAGCGAAAAGCACGCTCTTGCTTTCTAGAGTCTCTAATAAAGCAGGTAATGTGAGTGTGCCCAGAACAAAAGAATGGTGTTTCCTACACATATGGACCATATGTAGTCCAAATCTGCTTCTGAACCTGATATAATGCACTGGTCCTCTAACATCCAATGCTTGTCAGTTAAGATGAGAAACATGTGATATTCGTGAACGATGTAGTTCGTTAGAGCAGAAAAGTGACTGCCCTTACATGAAACGAAGTTTTGCTTGTAGGAAGACTCAGAGCCTGGGATTTAACTCCATTTCTGAAGTGAAACACACAGCAGTGTTCTCATCCATTGATCACACTCTGCTTTAGAACAAGAAGCATGCTCTTGCTTTCTAGAGTCTCTAAGTCAGCAGGAAACGTGAGTGCGCTGAGAACAAAAGAACGGTGTTTCCTACACATACGGACCATATCTAGTCCAACTCTGTTTCTGTAAGTGACACAAAGCACTGGTCCTCTAACATCCACTGCTTGTCAGTTAAGATGAGAAACGTGTGAGCTTTGAGAATGATGTAGTTCCTTTGAACTGAAAAGTGAATGCCCTTACCTGTAACGAAGTCTTGCTTGTAGTAAGACACAGAGCCTGGGATTTAACTCCATCTCTGAAGGGAAACACACAGCAGAGTTCTCATCCATGGATCACACTCTGCTTTAGAGCGAGAAGCACGCTCTTGCTTTCTGGAGTCTCTAACACAGCAAGAAACGTGAGTGTGCTGAGAACAAAAGAACGGTGTTTCCTACACATACGGACCATATCTAGTCCAACTCTGCTTCTGAAACTGATACAAAGCACTGGTCCTCTAACATCCAATGCTTGTCTGTTAAGATAAGAAACGTGTGAGCTTCGTGAACGATGTAGTTCGTTTGAGATGACAAGTGACTGCCCTTACCTGAAACGAAGTCTTGCTTATAGGAAGACACAGAGCCTGGGATTTAACTCCATTTCTGAAGGGAAACACACAGCATAGTTCTCACCCATGGATCACACTCTGCTTTACAGCAAGAAGCACGCTCTTTCTTTCTAGAGTCTCTAATACAGCAGGAAATCTGAGTGTGCCCAGAACAAAAGCACGGAGTTTCGTAAACATACGGACCATATGTAGTCCAAATCTTCTTCTGAAACTGATACAAAGCACTGGTCCTCTAACATCCAATGCTTGTCAGTTAAGATGGGAAACATGTGAGCTTCATGAACGATGTAGTTCGTTTGAGCACAAAAGTGACTGCCCTTACCTTTAACGAATTCTTGCTTGTAGGAAGACACAGAGTCTGGGATTTAACTCCATTTCTGAAGGGAAACACACAGCATAGTTCTCATCCATGGATCACACTCTGCTTTAGAGCGAGAAGCACGCTCTTGCTTTCTAGAGTCTCTAATAAAGCAGGTAATGTGAGTGTGCCCAGAACAAAAGAACGGTGTTTCCTACACATATGGACCATATGTAGTCCAAATCTTTTTCTGAACCTGATACAATGCACTGGTCCTCTAACATCCAATGCTTGTCAGTTAAGATGAGAAACGTGTGATCTTCGTGAACGATGTAGTTCGTTAGAGCAGAAAAGTGACTGCCCTTACCTGAAACGAAGTTTTGCTTGTAGGAAGACTCAGAGCCTGGGATTTAACTCCATTTCTGAAGTGAAACACACAGCAGTGTTCTCATCCATTGATCACACTCTGCTTTAGAACAAGAAGCATGCTCTTGCTTTCTAGAGTCTCTAAGACAGCAGGAAACGTGAGTGCGCTGAGAACAAAAGAACGGTGTTTCCTACACATATGGACCATATCTAGTCCAACTCTGTTTCTGAAACTGACACAAAGCACTGGTCCTCTAACATCCAATGCTTGTCAGTTAAGATGAGAAACGTATGAGATTTGAGAATAATGTAGTTCCTTTGAACTGAAAAGTGACTGCCCTTACCTGTAACGAAGTCTTGCTTGTAGTAAGACACAGAGCCTGGGATATAACTCCATCTCTGAAGGGAAACACACAGCAGAGTTCTCATCCATGGATCACACTCTGCTTTAGAGCGAGAAGCACGCTTTTGCTTTCTGGAGTCTCTAACACAGCAAGAAACGTGAGTGTGCTTTGAAAAAAAGAACGGTGTTTCCTACACATACGGACCATATCTAGTCCAACTCTGCTTCTGAAACTGATACAAAGCACTGGTCCTCTAACATCCAATGCTTGTCTGTTAAGATAAGAAACGTGTGAGCTTCGTGAACGATGTAGTTCGTTTGAGATGACAAGTGACTGCCCTTACCTGAAACGAAGTCTTGCTTATAGGAAGACACAGAGCCTGGGATTTAACTCCATTTCTGAAGGGAAACACACAGCATAGTTCTCACCCATGGATCACACTCTGCTTTACAGCAAGAAGCACGCTCTTGTTTTCTAGAGTCTCTAATAAAGCAGGTAATGTGAGTGTGCCCAGAACAAAAGAACGGTGTTTCCTACACATATGGACCATATGTAGTCCAAATCTTTTTCTGAAACTGACACAAAGCACTGGTCCTCTAACATCCAATGCTTGTCAGTTAAGATGAGAAACGTGTGATCTTCGTGAACGATGTAGTTCGTTAGAGCAGAAAAGTGACTGCCCTTACCTGAAACGAAGTTTTGCTTGTAGGAAGACTAAGAGCCTGGGACTTAACTCCATTTCTGAAGTGAAACACACAGCAGTGTTCTCATCCATTGATCACACTCTGCTTTAGAACAAGAAGCATGCTCTTGCTTTCTAGAGTCTCTAAGACAGCAGGAAACGTGAGTGCGCTGAGAACAAAAGAACGGTGTTTCCTACACATATGGACCATATCTAGTCCAACTCTGTTTCTGAAACTGACACAAAGCACTGGTCCTCTAACATCCAATGCTTGTCAGTTAAGATGAGAAACGTATGAGCTTTGAGAATGATGTAGTTCCTTTGAACTGAAAAGTGACTGCCCTTACCTGTAACGAAGTCTTGCTTGTAGTAAGACACAGAGCCTGGGATATAACTCCATCTCTGAAGGGAAACACACAGCAGAGTTCTCATCCATGGATCACACTCTGCTTTAGAGCGAGAAGCACGCTCTTGCTTTCTGGAGTCTCTAACACAGCAAGAAACGTGAGTGTGCTGAGAACTAAAGAACGGTGTTTCCTACACATACGGACCATATCTAGTCCAACTCTGCTTCTGAAACTGATACAAAGCACTGGTCCTCTAACATCCAATGCTTTTCTGTTAAGATAAGAAACGTGTGAGCTTCGTGAACGATGTAGTTCGTTTGAGATGACAAGTGACTGCCCTTACCTGAAACGAAGTCTTGCTTATAGGAAGACACAGAGCCTGGGATTTAACTACATTTCTGAAGGGAAACACACAGCATAGTTCTCACCCATGGATCACACTCTGCTTTACAGCAAGAAGCACGCTCTTGCTGTCTAGAGTCTCTAATACAGCAGGAAATCTGAGTGTGCCCAGAACAAAAGCACGGAGTTTCGTAAACATACGGACCATATGTAGTCCAAATCTTCTTCTGAAACTGATACAAAGCACTGGTCCTCTAAAATCCAATGTTTGTCAGTTAAGATGGGAAACATGTGAGCTTCATGAACGATGTAGTTCGTTTGAGCACAAAAGTGACTGCCCTTACCTTAAACGAATTCTTGCTTATAGGAAGACACAGAGTCTGGGATTTAACTCCATTTCTGAAGGGAAACACACAGCATAGTTCTCATCCATGGATCACACTCTGCTTTAGAGCGAGAAGCACGCTCTTGCTTTCTAGAGTCTCTAATAAAGCAGGTAATGTGAGTGTGCCCAGAACAAAAGAACGGTGTTTCCTACACATATGGACTATATGTAGTCCAAATCTTTTTCTGAACCTGATACAATGCACTGGTCCTCTAACATCCAATGCTTGTCAGTTAAGATGAGAAACGTGTGATCTTCGTGAACGATGTAGTTCGTTAGAGCAGAAAAGTGACTGCCCTTACCTGAAACGAAGTTTTGCTTGTAGGAAGACTCAGAGCCTGGGATTTAACTCCACTTCTGAAGTGAAACACACAGCAGTGTTCTCATCCATTGATCACACTCTGCTTTAGAACAAGAAGCATGCTCTTGCTTTCTAGAGTCTCTAAGACAGCAGGAAACGTGAGTGCGCTGAGAACAAAAGAACGGTGTTTCCTACACATATGGACCATATCTAGTCCAACTCTGTTTCTGAAACTGACACAAAGCACTGGTCCTCTAACATCCAATGCTTGTCAGTTAAGATGAGAAACGTATGAGCTTTGAGAATGATGTAGTTCCTTTGAACTGAAAAGTGACTGCCCTTACCTGTAACGAAGTCTTGCTTGTAGTAAGACACAGAGCCTGGGATATAACTCCATCTCTGAAGGGAAACACACAGCAGAGTTCTCATCCATGGATCACACTCTGCTTTAGAGCGAGAAGCACGCTCTTGCTTTCTGGAGTCTCTAACACAGAAAGAAACGTGAGTGTGCTGAGAACAAAAGAACAGTGTTTCCTACACATATGGACCATATCTAGTCCAACTCTGCTTCTGAAACTGATACAAAGCACTGGTCCTCTAACATCCAATGCTTGTCTGTTAAGATAAGAAACGTGTGAGCTTCGTGAACGATGTAGTTCGTTTGAGATGACAAGTGACTGCCCTTACCTGAAACGAAGTCTTGCTTATAGGAAGACACAGAGCCTGGGATTTAACTCCATTTCTGAAGGGAAACACACAGCATAGTTCTCACCCATGGATCACACTCTGCTTTACAGCAAGAAGCACGCTCTTGCTTTCTAGAGTCTCTAATACAGCAGGAAATCTGAGTGTGCCCAGAACAAAAGCACGGAGTTTCGTAAACATACGGACCATATGTAGTCCAAATCTTCTTCTGAAACTGATACAAAGCACTGGTCCTCTAACATCCAATGCTTGTCAGTTAAGATGGGAAACATGTGAGCTTCATGAACGATGTAGTTCGTTTGAGCACAAAAGTGACTGCCCTTACCTCAAACGAATTCTTGCTTGTAGGAAGACACAGAGTCTGGGATTTAACTCCATTTCTGAAGGGAAACACACAGCATAGTTCTCATCCATGGATCACACTCTGCTTTAGAGCGAGAAGCACGCTCTTGTTTTCTAGATTCTCTAATAAAGCAGGTAATGTGAGTGTGCCCAGAACAAAAGA
The DNA here is from genome assembly GCA_949786385.1 of Onychomys leucogaster. Taxonomy (NCBI): domain Eukaryota; kingdom Metazoa; phylum Chordata; class Mammalia; order Rodentia; family Cricetidae; genus Onychomys; species Onychomys leucogaster. Next base: position 2,578,727 of record CATKUP010000069.1, read on the forward strand.
ACGGTGTTTCCTACACATATGGACCATATGTAGTCCAAATCTTTTTCTGAACCTGATACAAAGCACTGGTCCTCTAACATCCAATGCTTGTCAGTTAAGATGAGAAACGTGTGATCTTCGTGAACGATGTAGTTCCTTAGAGCAGAAAAGTGACTGCCCTTACCTGTAACGAAGTCTTGCTTGTAGTAAGACACAGAGCCTGGGATATAACTCCATCTCTGAAGGGAAACACACAGCAGAGTTCTCATCCATGGATCACACTCTGCTTTAGAGCGAGAAGCACGCTCTTGCTTTCTAGAGTCTCTAATAAAGCAGGTAATGTGAGTGTGCCCAGAACAAAAGAACGGTGTTTCCTACACATATGGACCATATGTAGTCCAAATCTGCTTCTGAACCTGATACAATGCACTGGTCCTCTAACATCCAATGCTTGTCAGTTGAGATGAGAAACTTGTGATCTTCGTGAACGATGTAGTTCGTTAGAGCAGAAAAGTGACTGCCCTTACCTTTAACGAAGTTTTGCTTGTAGTAAGACACAGAGCCTGGGATATAAGTCCATCTCTGAAGGGAAACACACAGCAGAGTTCTCATACATGGATCACACTCTGCTTTAGAGCGAGAAGCACGCTCTTGTTTTCTGGAGTCTCTAACACAGCAGGAAAAGGGAGTGTGCTGAGAACAAAAGAACGGTGTTTCCTACACATACGGACCATATCTAGTCCAACTCTGCTTCTGAAACTCATACAAAGCACTGGTCCTCTAACATCCAATGCTTGTCTGTTAAGATAAGAAACGTGTGAGCTTCGTGAACGATGTAGTTCGTTTGAGATGACAAGTGACTGCCCTTACCTGAAACGAAGTCTTGCTTATAAGAAGACACAGAGCCTGGGATTTAACTCCATTTCTGAAGGGAAACACACAGCATAGTTCTCACCCATGGATCACACTCTGCTTTACAGCAAGAAGCACGCTCTTGCTTTCTAGAGTCTCTAATACAGCAGGAAATCTGAGTGTGCCCAGAACAAAAGAACGGAGTTTCGTAAACATACGGAGCATATGTAGTCCAAATCTTCTTCTGAAACTGATACAAAGCACTGGTCCTCTAACATCCAATGCTTGTCAGTTAAGATGGGAAACGTGAGAGGTTCATGAACGAAGTAGTTCATTTGAGCAGAAAAGTGACTGCCCTTACCTTAAACGAAGTCTTGCTTGTAGGAAGACACAGAGTCTGGGATTTAACTCCATTTCTGAAGGGAAACACACAGCATAGTTCTCATCCATGGATCACAATCTGCTTTAGAGCGAGAAGCACGCTCTTGCTTTCTAAAGTCTCTAAGAGACCAGGAAACATGAGTGCGCTGAGAACAAAAGAACGGTGTTTCCTACACATACGGACCATATCTAGTCCAACTCTGTTTCTGAAACTGACACAAAGCACTGGTCCTCTAACATCCAATGCTTGTCAGTTAAGATGAGAAACGTATGAGCTTTGAGAATGATGTAGTTCCTTTGAACTGAAAAGTCGCTGCCCTTACCTGTAACGAAATCTTGCTTGTAGTAAGACACAGAGCCTGGGATTTAACTCCATCTCTGAAGGGAAACATATAGCAGAGTTCTCATCCATGGATCACACTCTGCTTTAGAGCGTGAAGCACGCTCTTGCTTTCTAGAGTCTCTAATAAAGCAGGTCATGTGAGTGTGCCCAGAACAAAATAATGGTGTTTCCTACACATATGGACCATATGTAGTCCAAATCTGCTTCTGAACCTGATACAATGCACTGGTCCTCTAACATCCAATGCTTGTCAGTTAAGATGAGAAACGTGTGATCTTCGTGAACGATGTAGTTCGTTAGAGCAGAAAAGTGACTGCCCTTACATGAAACGAAGTTTTGCTTGTAGGAAGACTCAGAGCCTGGGATTTAACTCCATTTCTGAAGTGAAACACACAGCAGTGTTCTCATCCATTGATCACACTCTGCTTTAGAACAAGAAGCATGCTCTTGCTTTCTAGAGTCTCTAAGACAGCAGGAAACGTGAGTGCGCTGAGAACAAAAGAACGGTGTTTCCTACACATACGGACCATATCTAGTCCAACTCTGTTTCTGTAAGTGACACAAAGCACTGGTCCTCTAACATCCACTGCTTGTCAGTTAAGATGAGAAACGTGTGAGCTTTGAGAATGATGTAGTTCCTTTGAACTGAAAAGTGACTGCCCTTACCTGTAACGAAGTCTTTCTTGTAGTAAGACACAGAGCCTGGGATTTAACACCATCTCTGATGGGAAACACACAGCAGAGTTCTCATCCATGGATCACACTCTGCTTTAGAGCGAGAAGCACGCTCTTACTTTCTGGAGTCTCTAACACAGCAAGAAACGTGAGTGTGCTGAGAACAAAAGAACGGTGTTTCCTACACCTACAGACCATATCTAGTCCAACTCTGCTTCTGAAACTGATACAAAGCACTGGTCCTCTAACATCCAATGCTTGTCTGTTAAGATAAGAAACGTGTGAGCTTCGTGAACGATGTAGTTCGTTTGAGCACAAAAGTGACTGCCCTTACCTTAAACGAATTCTTGCTTGTAGGAAGACACAGAGTCTGGGATTTAACTCCATTTCTGAAGGGAAACACACAGCATAGTTCTCACCCATGGATCACACTCTGCTTTAGAGCGAGAAGCACGCTCTTACTTTCTGGAGTCTCTAACACAGCAAGAAACGTGAGTGTGCTGAGAACAAAAGAACGGTGTTTCCTACACCTACAGACCATATCTAGTCCAACTCTGCTTCTGAAACTGATACAAAGCACTGGTCCTCTAACATCCAATGCTTGTCTGTTAAGATAAGAAACGTGTGAGCTTCGTGAACGATGTAGTTCGTTTGAGATGACAAGTGACTGCCCTTACCTGAAACGAAGTCTTGCTTATAGGAAGACACAGAGCCTGGGATTTAACTCCATTTCTGAAGGGAAACACACAGCATAGTTCTCACCCATGGATCACACTCTGCTTTACAGCAAGAAGCACGCTCTTGCTTTCTAGAGTCTCTAATACAGCAGGAAATCTGAGTGTGCCCAGAACAAAAGCACGGAGTTTCGTAAACATACGGACCATATGTAGTCCAAATCTTCTTCTGAAACTGATACAAAGCACTGGTCCTCTAACATCCAATGCTTGTCAGTTAAGATGGGAAACATGTGAGCTTCATGAACGATGTAGTTCGTTTGAGCACAAAAGTGACTGCCCTTACCTTAAACGAATTCTTGCTTGTAGGAAGACACAGAGTCTGGGATTTAACTCCATTTCTGAAGGGAAACACACAGCATAGTTCTCATCCATGGATCACACTCTGCTTTAGAGCGAGAAGCACGCTCTTGTTTTCTAGATTCTCTAATAAAGCAGGTAATGTGAGTGTGCCCAGAACAAAAGAACGGTGTTTCCTACACATATTGACCATATGTAGTCCAAATCTTTTTCTGAACCTGATACAAAGCACTGGTCCTCTAACATCCAATGCTTGTCAGTTAAGATGAGAAACGTGTGATCTTCGTGAACGATGTAGTTCCTTAGAGCAGAAAAGTGACTGCCCTTACCTGAAACGAAGTTTTGCTTGTAGGAAGACTAAGAGCCTGGGACTTAACTCCATTTCTGAAGTGAAACACACAGCAGTGTTCTCATCCATTGATCACACTCTGCTTTAGAACAAGAAGCATGCTCTTGCTTTCTAGAGTCTCTAAGACAGCAGGAAACGTGAGTGCGCTGAGAACAAAAGAACGGTGTTTCCTACACATATGGACCATATCTAGTCCAACTCTGTTTCTGAAACTGACACAAAGCACTGGTCCTCTAACATCCAATGCTTGTCAGTTAAGATGAGAAACGTATGAGCTTTGAGAATGATGTAGTTCCTTTGAACTGAAAAGTGACTGCCCTTACCTGTAACGAAGTCTTGCTTGTAGTAAGACACAGAGCCTGGGATATAACTCCATCTCTGAAGGGAAACACACAGCAGAGTTCTCATCCATGGATCACACTCTGCTTTAGAGCGAGAAGCACGCTCTTGCTTTCTAGAGTCTCTAATAAAGCAGGTAATGTGAGTGTGCCCAGAACAAAAGAACGGTGTTTCCTACACATATGGACCATATGTAGTCCAAATCTGCTTCTGAACCTGATACAATGCACTGGTCCTCTAACATCCAATGCTTGTCAGTTGAGATGAGAAACTTGTGATCTTCGTGAACGATGTAGTTCGTTAGAGCAGAAAAGTGACTGCCCTTACCTTTAACGAAGTTTTGCTTGTAGTAAGACACAGAGCCTGGGATATAAGTCCATCTCTGAAGGGAAACACACAGCAGAGTTCTCATACATGGATCACACTCTGCTTTAGAGCGAGAAGCACGCTCTTGTTTTCTGGAGTCTCTAACACAGCAGGAAAAGGGAGTGTGCTGAGAACAAAAGAACGGTGTTTCCTACACATACGGACCATATCTAGTCCAACTCTGTTTCTGTAAGTGACACAAAGCACTGGTCCTCTAACATCCACTGCTTGTCAGTTAAGATGAGAAACGTGTGAGCTTTGAGAATGATGTAGTTCCTTTGAACTGAAAAGTGACTGCCCTTACCTGTAACGAAGTCTTTCTTGTAGTAAGACACAGAGCCTGGGATTTAACACCATCTCTGATGGGAAACACACAGCAGAGTTCTCATCCATGGATCACACTCTGCTTTAGAGCGAGAAGCACGCTCTTACTTTCTGGAGTCTCTAACACAGCAAGAAACGTGAGTGTGCTGAGAACAAAAGAACGGTGTTTCCTACACCTACAGACCATATCTAGTCCAACTCTGCTTCTGAAACTGATACAAAGCACTGGTCCTCTAACATCCAATGCTTGTCTGTTAAGATAAGAAACGTGTGAGCTTCGTGAACGATGTAGTTCGTTTGAGATGACAAGTGACTGCCCTTACCTGAAACGAAGTCTTGCTTATAGGAAGACACAGAGCCTGGGATTTAACTCCATTTCTGAAGGGAAACACACAGCATAGTTCTCACCCATGGATCACACTCTGCTTTACAGCAAGAAGCACGCTCTTGCTTTCTAGAGTCTCTAATACAGCAGGAAATCTGAGTGTGCCCAGAACAAAAGCACGGAGTTTCGTAAACATACGGACCATATGTAGTCCAAATCTTCTTCTGAAACTGATACAAAGCACTGGTCCTCTAACATCCAATGCTTGTCAGTTAGGATGGGAAACATGTGAGCTTCATGAACGATGTAGTTCGTTTGAGCACAAAAGTGACTGCCCTTACCTTAAACGAATTCTTGCTTGTAGGAAGACACAGAGTCTGGGATTTAACTCCATTTCTGAAGGGAAACACACAGCATAGTTCTCATCCATGGATCACACTCTGCTTTAGAGCGAGAAGCACGCTCTTGTTTTCTAGATTCTCTAATAAAGCAGGTAATGTGAGTGTGCCCAGAACAAAAGAACGGTGTTTCCTACACATATGGACCATATGTAGTCCAAATCTTTTTCTGAACCTGATACAAAGCACTGGTCCTCTAACATCCAATGCTTGTCAGTTAAGATGAGAAACGTGTGATCTTCGTGAACGATGTAGTTCCTTAGAGCAGAAAAGTGACTGCCCTTACCTGAAACGAAGTTTTGCTTGTAGGAAGACTAAGAGCCTGGGACTTAACTCCATTTCTGAAGTGAAACACACAGCAGTGTTCTCATCCATTGATCACACTCTGCTTTAGAACAAGAAGCATGCTCTTGCTTTCTAGAGTCTCTAAGACAGCAGGAAACGTGAGTGCGCTGAGAACAAAAGAACGGTGTTTCCTACACATATGGACCATATCTAGTCCAACTCTGTTTCTGAAACTGACACAAAGCACTGGTCCTCTAACATCCAATGCTTGTCAGTTAAGATGAGAAACGTATGAGCTTTGAGAATGATGTAGTTCCTTTGAACTGAAAAGTGACTGCCCTTACCTGTAACGAAGTCTTGCTTGTAGTAAGACACAGAGCCTGGGATATAACTCCATCTCTGAAGGGAAACACACAGCAGAGTTCTCATCCATGGATCACACTCTGCTTTAGAGCGAGAAGCACGCTCTTGCTTTCTAGAGTCTCTAATAAAGCAGGTAATGTGAGTGTGCCCAGAACAAAAGAACGGTGTTTCCTACACATATGGACCATATGTAGTCCAAATCTGCTTCTGAACCTGATACAATGCACTGGTCCTCTAACATCCAATGCTTGTCAGTTGAGATGAGAAACTTGTGATCTTCGTGAACGATGTAGTTCGTTAGAGCAGAAAAGTGACTGCCCTTACCTTTAACGAAGTTTTGCTTGTAGTAAGACACAGAGCCTGGGATATAAGTCCATCTCTGAAGGGAAACACACAGCAGAGTTCTCATACATGGATCACACTCTGCTTTAGAGCGAGAAGCACGCTCTTGTTTTCTGGAGTCTCTAACACAGCAGGAAAAGGGAGTGTGCTGAGAACAAAAGAACGGTGTTTCCTACACATACGGACCATATCTAGTCCAACTCTGCTTCTGAAACTCATACAAAGCACTGGTCCTCTAACATCCAATGCTTGTCTGTTAAGATAAGAAACGTGTGAGCTTCGTGAACGATGTAGTTCGTTTGAGATGACAAGTGACTGCCCTTACCTGAAACGAAGTCTTGCTTATAAGAAGACACAGAGCCTGGGATTTAACTCCATTTCTGAAGGGAAACACACAGCATAGTTCTCACCCATGGATCACACTCTGCTTTACAGCAAGAAGCACGCTCTTGCTTTCTAGAGTCTCTAATACAGCAGGAAATCTGAGTGTGCCCAGAACAAAAGAACGGAGTTTCGTAAACATACGGAGCATATGTAGTCCAAATCTTCTTCTGAAACTGATACGAAGCACTGGTCCTCTAACATCCAATGCTTGTCAGTTAAGATGGGAAACGTGAGAGGTTCATGAACGAAGTAGTTCATTTGAGCAGAAAAGTGACTGCCCTTACCTTAAACGAAGTCTTGCTTGTAGGAAGACACAGAGTCTGGGATTTAACTCCATTTCTGAAGGGAAACACACAGCATAGTTCTCATCCATGGATCACAATCTGCTTTAGAGCGAGAAGCACGCTCTAGCTTTCTAAAGTCTCTAAGAGACCAGGAAACATGAGTGCGCTGAGAACAAAAGAACGGTGTTTCCTACACATACGGACCATATCTAGTCCAACTCTGTTTCTGAAACTGACACAAAGCACTGGTCCTCTAACATCCAATGCTTGTCAGTTAAGATGAGAAACGTATGAGCTTTGAGAATGATGTAGTTCCTTTGAACTGAAAAGTCGCTGCCCTTACCTGTAACGAAATCTTGCTTGTAGTAAGACACAGAGCCTGGGATTTAACTCCATCTCTGAAGGGAAACATATAGCAGAGTTCTCATCCATGGATCACACTCTGCTTTAGAGCGTGAAGCACGCTCTTGCTTTCTAGAGTCTCTAATAAAGCAGGTCATGTGAGTGTGCCCAGAACAAAAGAATGGTGTTTCCTACACATATGGACCATATGTAGTCCAAATCTGCTTCTGAACCTGATACAATGCACTGGTCCTCTAACATCCAATGCTTGTCAGTTAAGATGAGAAACGTGTGATCTTCGTGAACGATGTAGTTCGTTAGAGCAGAAAAGTGACTGCCCTTACATGAAACGAAGTTTTGCTTGTAGGAAGACTCAGAGCCTGGGATTTAACTCCATTTCTGAAGTGAAACACACAGCAGTGTTCTCATCCATTGATCACACTCTGCTTTAGAACAAGAAGCATGCTCTTGCTTTCTAGAGTCTCTAAGACAGCAGGAAACGTGAGTGCGCTGAGAACAAAAGAACGGTGTTTCCTACACATACGGACCATATCTAGTCCAACTCTGTTTCTGTAAGTGACACAAAGCACTGGTCCTCTAACATCCACTGCTTGTCAGTTAAGATGAGAAACGTGTGAGCTTTGAGAATGATGTAGTTCCTTTGAACTGAAAAGTGACTGCCCTTACCTGTAACGAAGTCTTTCTTGTAGTAAGACACAGAGCCTGGGATTTAACACCATCTCTGATGGGAAACACACAGCAGAGTTCTCATCCATGGATCACACTCTGCTTTAGAGCGAGAAGCACGCTCTTACTTTCTGGAGTCTCTAACACAGCAAGAAACGTGAGTGTGCTGAGAACAAAAGAACGGTGTTTCCTACACCTACAGACCATATCTAGTCCAACTCTGCTTCTGAAACTGATACAAAGCACTGGTCCTCTAACATCCAATGCTTGTCTGTTAAGATAAGAAACGTGTGAGGTTCGTGAACGATGTAGTTCGTTTTAGATGACAAGTGACTGCCCTTACCTGAAACGAAGTCTTGCTTATAGGAAGACACAGAGCCTGGGATTTAACTCCATTTCTGAAGGGAAACACACAGCATAGTTCTCACCCATGGATCACACTCTGCTTTACAGCAAAAAGCACGCTCTTGCTTTCTAGAGTCTCTAATACAGCAGGAAATCTGAGTGTGCCCAGAACAAAAGCATGGAGTTTCGTAAACATACGGACCATATGTAGTCCAAATCTTCTTCTGAAACTGATACAAAGCACTGGTCCTCTAACATCCAATGCTTGTCAGTTAAGATGGGAAACATGTGAGCTTCATGAACGATGTAGTTCGTTTGAGCACAAAAGTGACTGCCCTTACCTTAAACGAATTCTTGCTTGTAGGAAGACACAGAGTCTGGGATTTAACTCCATTTCTGAAGGGAAACACACAGCATAGTTCTCATCCATGGATCACACTCTGCTTTAGAGTGAGAAGCACGCTCTTGCTTTCTAGAGTCTCTAATAAAGCAGGTAATGTGAGTGTGCCCAGAACAAAAGAACGGTGTTTCCTACACATATGGACCATATGTAGTCCAAATCTTTTTCTGAACCTGATACAAAGCACTGGTCCTCTAACATCCAATGCTTGTCAGTTAAGATGAGAAACGTGTGATCTTCGTGAACGATGTAGTTCGTTAGAGCAGAAAAGTGACTGCCCTTACCTGAAACGAAGTTTTGCTTGTAGGAAGACTAAGAGCCTGGGACTTAACTCCATTTCTGAAGTGAAACACACAGCAGTGTTCTCATCCATTGATCACACTCTGCTTTAGAACAAGAAGCATGCTCTTGCTTTCTAGAGTCTCTAAGACAGCAGGAAACGTGAGTGCGCTGAGAACAAAAGAACGGTGTTTCCTACACATATGGACCATATCTAGTCCAACTCTGTTTCTGAAACTGACACAAAGCACTGGTCCTCTAACATCCAATGCTTGTCAGTTAAGATGAGAAACGTATGAGCTTTGAGAATGATGTAGTTCCTTAGAACTGAAAAGTGACTGCCCTTACCTGTAACGAAGTCTTGCTTGTAGTAAGACACAGAGCCTGGGATATAACTCCATCTCTGAAGGGAAACACACAGCAGAGTTCTCATCCATGGATCACACTCTGCTTTAGAGCGAGAAGCACTCTCTTGTTTAATGGAGTTTCTAACACTACAGGAAATGTGAGTGTGCTGAGAACAAAAGAACGGTGTTTCCTACACATACGGACCATATCTAGTCCAACTCTGCTTCTGAAACTGATACAAAGCACTGGTCCTCTAACATCCAATGCTTGTCTGTTAAGATAAGAAACGTGTGAGCTTCGTGAACGATGTAGTTCGTTTGAGATGACAAGTGACTGCCCTTACCTTAAACGAAGTCTTGCTTGTAGGAAGACACAGAGTCTGGGATTTAACTCCATTTCTGAAGGGAAACACAAAGCATAGTTCTCATCCATGGATCACAATCTGCTTTAGAGCGAGAAGCACGCTCTTGCTTTCTAAAGTCTCTAAGAGACCAGGAAACGTGAGTGCGCTGAGAACAAAAGAACAGTGTTTCCTACACATACGGACCATTTCTAGTCCAACTCTGCTTCTGAAACTGATACAAAGCACTGGTCCTCTAAAATCCAATGCTTGTCAGTTAAGATGAGAAACGTGTGAGCTTTGAGAATGATGTAGTTCCTTTGAACTGAAAAGTGACTGCCCTTACCTGTAACGAAGTCTTTCTTGTAGTAAGACACAGAGCCTGGGATTTAACTCCATCTCTGAAGGGAAACACACAGCAGAGTTCTCATCCATGGATCACACTCTGCTTTAGAGCGAGAAGCACGCTCTTACTTTCTGTAGTCTCTAACACAGCAAGACACGTGAGTGTGCTGAGAACAAAAGAACGGTGTTTCCTACACATACAGACCATATCTAGTCCAACTCTGCTTCTGAAACTGATACAAAGCACTGGTCCTCTAACATCCAATGCTTGTCTGTTAAGATAAGAAACGTGTGAGCTTCGTGAACGATGTAGTTCGTTTGAGATGACAAGTGACTGCCCTTACCTGAAACGAAGTCTTGCTTATAGGAAGACACAGAGCCTGGGATTTAACTCCATTTCTGAAGGGAAACACACAGCATAGTTCTCACCCATGGATCACACTCTGCTTTACAGCAAGAAGCACGCTCTTGCTTTCTAGAGTCTCTAATACAGCAGGAAATCTGAGTGTGCCCAGAACAAAAGCACGGAGTTTCGTAAACATACAGACCATATGTAGTCCAAATCTTCTTCTGAAACTGATACAAAGCACTGGTCCTCTAACATCCAATGCTTGTCAGTTAAGATGGGAAACATGTGAGCTTCATGAACGATGTAGTTCGTTTGGGCACAAAAGTGACTGCCCTTACCTTAAACGAATTCTTGCTTGTAGGAAGACACAGAGTCTGGGATTTAACTCCATTTCTGAAGGGAAACACACAGCATAGTTCTCATCCATGGATCACACTCTGCTTTAGAGCGAGAAGCACGCTCTTGCTTTCTAGAGTCTCTAATAAAGCAGGTAATGTGAGTGTGCCCAGAACAAAAGAACGGTGTTTCCTACACATATGGACCATATGTAGTCCAAATCTTTTTCTGAACCTGATACAAAGCACTGGTCCTCTAACATCCAATGCTTGTCAGTTAAGATGAGAAACGTGTGATCTTCGTGAACGATGTAGTTCGTCAGAGCAGAAAAGTGACTGCCCTTACCTGAAACGAAGTTTTGCTTGTAGGAAGACTAAGAGCCTGGGATTTAACTCCATTTCTGAAGTGAAACACACAGCAGTGTTGTCATCCATTGATCACACTCTGCTTTAGAACAAGAAGCATGCTCTTGCTTTCTAGAGTCTCTAAGACAGCAGGAAACGTGAGTGCGCTGAGAACAAAAGAACGGTGTTTCCTACACATATGGACCATATCTAGTCCAACTCTGTTTCTGAAACTGACACAAAGCACTGGTCGTCTAACATCCAATGCTTGTCAGTTAAGATGAGAAAGGTGTGAGCTTTGAGAATGATGTAGTTCCTTTGAACTGAAATGTGACTGCCCTTACCTGTAACGAAGTCTTGCTTGTAGTAAGACACAGAGCCTGGGATTTAACTCCATCTCTGAAGGGAAACACACAGCAGAGTTCTCATCCATGGATCACACTCTGCTTTAGAGCGAGAAGCACGCTCTTGCTTTCTGGAGTCTCTAACACAGCAGGAAACGTGAGTGTGCTGAGAACAAAAGAACGGTGTTTCCTACACATACGGACAATATCTAGTCCAACTCTGCTTCTGAAACTGATACAAAGCACTGGTCCTCTAACATCCAATGCTTGTCTGTTATGATGAGAAACGTGTGAGCTTCGTGAACGATGTAGTTCGTTTGAGATCACAAGTGACTGCCCATACCTGAAACGAAGTCTTGCTTATAGGAAGACACAGAGCCTGGGATTTAACTCCATTTCTGAAGGGAAACACACAGCATAGTTCTCACCCATGGATCACACTCTGCTTTACAGCAAGAAGCACGCTCTTTCTTTCTAGAGTCTCTAATACAGCAGGAAATCTGAGTGTGCCCAGAACAAAAGAACAGAGTTTCGTACACATACGGACCATATGTAGTCCATTTCTTCTTCTGAAACTGATACAAAGCACTGGTCCTCTAACATCCAATGCTTGTCAGTTAAGATGGGAAACATGTGAGTTTCATGAACGATGTAGTTCGTTTGAGCAGAAAAGCGACTGCCCTTACCTGAAACGAAGTCTTGCTTATAGGAAGACACAGAGCCTGGGATTTAACTCCATTTCTGAAGGGAAACACACAGCATAGTTCTCACCCATGGATCACACTCTGCTTTACAGCAAGAAGCACGCTCTTTCTATCTAGAGTCTCTAATACAGCAGGAAATATGAGTGTGCCCAGAAAAAATGAACGGAGTTTCGTAAACATACGGACCATATGTAGTCCAAATCTTCTTCTGAAACTGATACAAAGCACTGGTCCTCTAACATCCAATGCTTGTCAGTTAAGATGGGAAACGTGTGAGATTCATGAACGATGTAGTTCGTTTGAGCAGAAAAGTGACTGCCCTTACCTTAAACGAAGTCTTGCTTGTAGGAAGACACAGAGTCTGGGATTTAACTCCATTTCTGAAGGGAAACACACAGCATAGTTCTCATCCATGGATCACAATCTGCTTTAGAACAAGAAGCACGCTCTTGCTTTCTAGAGTCTCTAAGACAGCAGGAAACGTGAGTGCGCTGAGAACAAATGAACGGTGTTTCCTACACATACGGACCATATCTAGTCCAACTCTGTTTCTGTAAGTGACACAAAGCACTGGTCCTCTAACATCCAATGCTTGTCAGTTACGATGAGAAACGTGTGAGCTTTGAGAATGATGTAGTTCCTTCGAACTGAAATGTGACTGCCCTTGCTTGTAACGAAGTCTTGCTTGTAGTAAGACACAGAGCCTGGGATTTAACTCCATCTCTGAAGGGAAACACACAGCAAAGTTCTCACCCATGGATCACACTCCGCTTTACAGCAAGAAGCATGCTCTTGCTTTCTAGAGTCTCTAATACAGCAGGAAATCTGTGTGTGCCCAGAAAAAAAGAACGGAATTTCGTAAACATACGGACCATATGTAGTCCAAATCTTCTTCTGAAACTGATACAAAGCACTGGTCCTCTAACATCCAATGCTTCTCAGTTAAGATCGGAAACGTGTGAGCTTCATGAACGATGTAGTTCGTTTGAGCAGAAAAGAGACTGCCCTTACCTGAAACGAAGTCTTGCATGTAGGAAGACTCAGAGCCTGGGATTTAACTCCATTTCTGAAGGGAAACACACAGCAGAGTTCTCATCCATGGAACACAATCTGCATTAGAGCGAGAAGCATGCTCTTGCTTTCTAGATTCTCTAATACAGCAGGTAATCTGAGTGTGCCCAGAAAAAAGAACGGTGTTTCCTACACATACGGACCATATGTAGTCCAAATCTGCTTCTGAAACTGACACAAAGCACTGACCCTCTAACATCCAATGCTTGTCATTTAAGATGAGAAACGTGTGAGCTTCATGAACGATGTAGTTCATTTGAGCAGAAAAGTGACTGCCCTTACCTGAAACGAAGTCTTGCTTGTAGGAAGACTCAGAGCTTGGGATTTAACTCCATTTCTGAAGTGAAACACACAGCAGTGTAATCATCCATTGATCACACTCTGCTTTAGAACAAGAAGCACGCTCTTGCTTTCTAGAGTCTCTAAGACAGCAAGAAACGTGAGTGTGCTGAGAACAAAAGAACGCTGTTTCCTACACATACGGACATTATATAGTCCAACTCTGCTTCTGAAACTGATACAAAGCACTGGTCCTCTAACATCCAATGCTTGTCCGTTAAGATGAGGAACGTGTGAGCTTTGAGAATGATGTAATTCCTTTGAACTGAAAAGTGACTGCCCTTACCTGTAACGAAGTCTTGCTTGTAGTAAGACACAGAGTCTGGGATTTAACTCCATCTCTGAAGGGAAACACACAGCAGAGTTCTCATCCATGGATCACACTCTGCTTTAGAGCGAGAAGCATGCTCTTGCTTTCTGGAGTCTCTAACACAGCAGGAAACGTGAGTGTGCTGAGAACAAAAGAACGGTGTTTCCTACACATACGGACCATATCTAGTACAACTCTGCTTCTGAAACTGATACAAAGCACTGGTCCTCTAACATCCAATGCTTGTCAGTTAAGATGGGAAACGTGTGAGCTTCATGAACGATGTAGTTCGTTTGAACAGAAAAGTGACTGCCCTTACCTGAAACGAAGTCTTGCTTGTAGGAAGACACAGAGTGTGGGATTTAACTCCATTTCTGAAGGGAAACACACAGCATAGTTCTCATCCATGGATCACAATCTGCTTTAGAACAAGAAGCACGCTCTTGCTTTCTAGAGTCTCTAAGACAGCAGGAAACGTGAGTGCGCTGAGAACAAATGAACGGTGTTTCCTACACATACGGACCATATCTAGTCCAACTCTGTTTCTGTAAGTGACACAAAGCACTGGTCCTCTAACATCCAATGCTTGTCAGTTACGATGAGAAACGTGTGAGCTTTGAGAATGATGTAGTTCCTTCGAACTGAAATGTGACTGCCCTTGCTTGAAACGAAGTCTTGCTTGTAGTAAGACACAGAGCCTGGGATTTAACTCCATTTCTTAAGAGAAACACACAGCAAAGTTCTCATCCATGGATCACACTCTGCTTTACAGCAAGAAGCACGCTCTTGCTTTCTAGTGTCTCTAATACAGCAGGAAATCTGTGTGTGCCCAAAACAAAAGAACGGAATTTCGTAAACATACGGACCATATGTAATCCAAATCTTCTTCTGAAACTGATACAAAGCACTGGTCCTCTAACATCCAATGCTTCTCAGTTAAGATCGGAAACGTGTGAGCTTCATGAACGATGTAGTTCGTTTGAGCAAAAAAGAGACTGCCCTTACCTGAAACGAAGTCTTGCATGTAGGAAGACTCAGAGCCTGGGATTTAGCTCCATTTCTGAAGGGAAACACACAGCATAGTTCTCATCCATGGAACACACTCTGCATTAGAGCGAGAAGCACGCTCTTGCTTTCTAGATTCTCTAATACAGCAGGTAATCTGAGTGTGCCCAGAAAAAAGAACGGTGTTTCCTACTCATACGGACCATATGTAGTCCAAATCTGCTTCTGAAACTGACACAAAGCACTGACCCTCTAACATCCAATGCTTGTCAGTTAAGATGAGAAACGTGTGAGCTTCATGAACGATGTAGTTCGTTTGAGCAGAAAAGTGACTGCCCTTACCTGAAACGAAGTCTTGCTTGTAGGAAGACTCAGAGCTTGGGATTTAACTCCATTTCTGAAGGGAAACACAAAGCAGTGTAATCATCCATTGATCACACTCTGCTTTAGAACAAGAAGCACGCTCTTGCTTTCTAGAGTCTCTAAGACAGCAGGAAACGTGAGTGCGCTGAGAACAAAAGAACGCTGTTTCCTACACATACACACCATATCTAGTCCAACTCTGCTTCTGTCACTGATACAAAGCAATGGTCCTCTAACATCCAATGCTTGTCAGTTAAGATGAGAAACGTGTGAGCTTCCTGAACGATGTAGTTCGTTTGAGCTGACAAGTGACTGCCCTTACCTGAAACGAAGTCTTGCAAGTAGGAAGACTCAGAGCCTGGGATTTAACTCCATTTCTGAAGGGAAACACACAGCAGAGTTCTCATCCATGGAACACAATCTGCATTAGAGCGAGAAGCACGCTCTTGCTTTCTAGATTCTCTAATACAGCAGGTAATCTGAGTGTGCCCAGAAAAAAGAACGGTGTTTCCTACACATACGGACCATATGTAGTCCAAATCTGCTTCTGAAACTGACACAAAGCACTGACCCTCTAACATCCAATGCTTGTCAGTTAAGATGAGAAACGTGTGAGCTTCATGAACGATGTAGTTCATTTGAGCAGAAAAGTGACTGCCCTTACCTGAAACGAAGTCTTGCTTGTAGGAAGACTCAGAGCTTGGGATTTAACTCCATTTCTGAAGTGAAACACACAGCAATGTAATCATCCATTGATCACACTCTGCTTTAGAACAAGAAGCACGCTCTTGCTTTCTAGAGTCTCTAAGACAGCAAGAAACGTGAGTGTGCTGAGAACAAAAGAACGCTGTTTCCCACACATACGGACATTATATAGTCCAACTCTGCTTCTGAAACTGATACAAAGCACTGGTCCTCTAAAATCCAATGCTTGTCCGTTAAGATGAGGAACGTGTGAGCTTTGAGAATGATGTAATTCCTTTGAACTGAAAAGTGACTGCCCTTACCTGTAACGAAGTCTTGCTTGTAGTAAGACACAGAGTCTGGGATTTAACTCCATCTTTGAAGGGAAACACACAGCAGAGTTCTCATCCATGGATCACACTCTGCTTTAGAGCGAGAAGCATGCTCTTGCTTTCTGGAGTCTCTAACACAGCAGGAAACGTGAGTGTGCTGAGAACAAAAGAACGGTGTTTCCTACACATACGGACCATATCTAGTACAACTCTGCTTCTGAAACTGATACAAAGCACTGGTCCTCTAACATCCAATGCTTGTCAGTTAAGATGGGAAACGTGTGAGCTTCATGAACGATGTAGTTCGTTTGAACAGAAAAGTGACTGCCCTTACCTGAAACGAAGTCTTGCTTGTAGGAAGACACAGAGTGTGGGATTTAACTTCATTTCTGAAGTGAAACACACAGCATAGTTCTCATCCATGGATCACAATCTGCTTTAGAACAAGAAGCACGCTCTTGCTTTCTAGAGTCTCTAAGACAGCAGGAAACGTCAATGTGCAGAGAACAAATGAACGGTGTTTCCTACACATACGGACCATATCTAGTCCAACTCTGTTTCTGTAAGTGACACAAAGCACTGGTCCTCTAACATCCAATGCTTGTCAGTTAAGATGGGAAACGTGTGAGCTTCATGAACGATGTAGTTCGTTTGAACAGAAAAGTGACTGCCCTTACCTGAAACGAAGTCTTGCTTGTAGGAAGACACAGAGTGTGGGATTTAACTCCATTTCTGAAGGGAAACACACAGCATAGTTCTCATCCATGGATCACAATCTGCTTTAGAACAAGAAGCACGCTCTTGCTTTCTAGAGTCTCTAAGACAGCAGGAAACGTGAGTGCGCTGAGAACAAATGAACGGTGTTTCCTACACATACGGACCATATCTAGTCCAACTCTGTTTCTGTAAGTGACACAAAGCACTGGTCCTCTAACAGCCAATGCTTGTCAGTTACGATGAGAAACGTGTGAGCTTTGAGAATGATGTAGTTCCTTCGAACTGAAATGTGACTGCCCTTGCTTGTAACGAAGTCTTGCTTGTAGTAAGACACAGAGCCTGGGATTTAACTCCATCTCTGAAGGGAAACACACAGCAAAGTTCTCACCCATGGATCACACTCTGCTTTACAGCAAGAAGCACGCTCTTGCTTTCTAGAGTCTCTAATACAGCAGGAAATCTGTGTGTGCCCAGAACAAAAGAACGGAATTTCGTAAACATACGGACCATATGTAGTCCAAATCTTCTTCTGAAACTGATACAAAGCACTGGTCCTCTAACATCCAATGCTTCTCACTTAAGATCGGAAACATGTGAGCTTCATGAACGATGTAGTTCGTTTGAGCAGAAAAGAGACTGCACTTACCTGAAACGAAGTCTTGCATGTAGGAAGACTCAGAGCCTGGGATTTAACTCCATTTCTGAAGGGAAACACACAGCAGAGTTCTCATCCATGGATCACACTCTGCTTTAGAGCGAGAAGCACGCTCTTGCTTTCTGGAGTCCCTAACATAGCAGGAAACGTGAGTGTGCTGAGAACAAAAGAACGGTGTTTCCTACGCATATGGACCATTTCTAGTCCAACTCTGCTTCTGAAACTGATACAAAGCACTGGTCCTCTAACATCCAATGCTTGTCTGTTATGATGAGAAACGTGTGAGCTTCGTGAACGATGTAGTTAGTTTGAGATCACAAGTGACTGCCCATACCTGAAACGAAGTCTTGCTTATAGGAAGACACAGAGCCTGGGATTTAACTCCATTTCTGAAGGGAAACACACAGCATAGTTCTCACCCATGGATCACACTCTGCTTTACAGCAAGAAGCACGCTCTTTCTTTCTAGAGTCTCTAATACAGCAGGAAATCTGAGTGTGCCCAGAACAAAAGAACAGCGTTTCGTACACATACGGACCATATGTAGTCCAACTCTTCTTCTGAAACTGATACAAAGCACTGGTCCTCTAACATCCAATGCTTGTCAGTTAAGATGGGAAACATGTGAGTTTCATGAATGATGTAGTTCGTTTGAGCAGAAGAGCGACTGCCCTTACCTGTAACGAAGTCTTGCTTGTAGTAAGACACAGAGCCTGGGATTTAACGCCATCTCTGAAGGGAAACACACAGCAGAGTTCTCATCCATGGATCACACTCTGCTTTAGAGCGAGAAGCACGCTCTTGCTTTCTGGAGTCTCTAACACAGCAGGAAAAGTGAGTGTGCTGAGAACAAAAGAACGGTGTTTTCTACACATACAGACCATATCCAGTCCAACTCTGTTTCTGAAACTGACACAAAGCACTGGTCCTCTAACATCCAATGCTTGTCAGTTAAGATGGGAAACGTGTGAGCTTCATGAACGATGTAGTTCATTTGAGCAGAAAAGTGACTGCCCTTACCTGAAACGAAGTCTTGCTTGTAGGAAGACTCAGAGCTTGGGATTTAACTCCATTTCTGAAGTGAAACACACAGCAGTGTAATCATCCATTGATCACACTCTGCTTTAGAACAAGAAGCACGCTCTTGCTTTCTAGAGTCTCTAAGACAGCAAGAAACGTGAGTGTGCTGAGAACAAAAGAACGCTGTTTCCTACACATACGGACATTATATAGTCCAACTCTGCTTCTGAAACTGATACAAAGCACTGGTCCTCTAACATCCAATGCTTGTCCCTTAAGATGAGGAACGTGTGAGCTTTGAGAATGATGTAATTCCTTTGAACTGAAAAGTGACTGCCCTTACCTGTAACGAAGTCTTTCTTGTAGTAAGACACAGAGTCTGGGATTTAACTCCATCTCTGAAGGGAAACACACAGCAGAGTTCTCATCCATGGATCACACTCTGCTTTAGAGCGAGAAGCATGCTCTTGCTTTCTGGAGTCTCTAACACAGCAGGAAACGTGAGTGTGCTGAGAACAAAAGAACGGTGTTTCCTACACATACGGACCATATCTAGTACAACTCTGCTTCTGAAACTGATACAAAGCACTGTTCCTCTAACATCCAATGCTTGTCAGTTAAGATGGGAAACGTGTGAGCTTCATGAACGATGTAGTTCGTTTGAACAGAAAAGTGACTGCCCTTACCTGAAACGAAGTCTTGCTTGTAGGAAGACACAGAGTGTGGGATTTAACTCCATTTCTGAAGGGAAACACACAGCATAGTTCTCACCCATGGATCACACTCTGCTTTACAGCAAGAAGCACGCTCTTTCTTTCTAGAGTCTCTAATACAGCAGGAAATCTGAGTGTGCCCAGAACAAAAGAACAGAGTTTCGTACACATACGGACCATATGTAGTCCAACTCTTCTTCTGAAACTGATACAAAGCACTGGTCCTCTAACATCCAATGCTTGTCAGTTAAGATGGGAAACATGTGAGTTTCATGAACGATGTAGTTCGTTTGAGCAGAAAAGCGACTGCCCTTACCTGAAACGAAGTCTTGCTTATAGGAAGACACAGAGCCTGGGATTTAACTCCATTTCTGAAGGGAAGCACACAGCATAGTTCTCACCCATGGATCACACTCTGCTTTACAGCAAGAAGCACGCTCTTTCTATCTAGAGTCTCTAATACAGCAGGAAATCTGAGTGTGCCCAGAAAAAATGAACGGAGTTTCGTAAACATACGGACCATATGTAGTCCAAATCTTCTTCTGAAACTGATACAAAGCACTGGTCCTCTAACATCCAATGCTTGTCAGTTAAGATGGGAAACGTGTGAGCTTCATGAACGATGTAGTTCGTTTGAACAGAAAAGTGACTGCCCTTACCTGAAACGAAGTCTTGCTTGTAGGAAGACACAGAGTGTGGGATTTAACTCCATTTCTGAAGGGAAACACACAGCATAGTTCTCATCCATGGATCACAATCTGCTTTAGAACAAGAAGCACGCTCTTGCTTTCTAGAGTCTCTAAGACAGCAGGAAACGTGAGTGCGCTGAGAACAAATGAACGGTGTTTCCTACACATACGGACCATATCTAGTCCAACTCTGTTTCTGTAAGTGACACAAAGCACTGGTCCTCTAACATCCAATGCTTGTCAGTTACGATGAGAAACGTGTGAGCTTTGAGAATGATGTAGTTCCTTCGAACTGAAATGTGACTGCCCTTGCTTGTAACGAAGTCTTGCTTGTAGTAAGACACAGAGCCTGGGATTTAACTCCATCTCTGAAGGGAAACACACAGCAAAGTTCTCACCCATGGATCACACTCTGCTTTACAGCAAGAAGCACGCTCTTGCTTTCTAGAGTCTCTAATACAGCAGGAAATCTGTGTGTGCCCAGAACAAAAGAACGGAATTTCGTAAACATACGGACCATATGTAGTCCAAATCTTCTTCTGAAACTGATACAAAGCACTGGTCCTCTAACATCCAATGCTTCTCAGTTAAGATCGGAAACATGTGAGCTTCATGAACGATGTAGTTCGTTTGAGCAGAAAAGAGACTGCACTTACCTGAAACGAAATCTTGCATGGAGGAAGACTCAGAGCCTGGGATTTAACTCCATTTCTGAAGGGAAACACACAGCATAGTTCTCATCCATGGAACACACTCTGCATTAGAGCGAGAAGCACGCTCTTGCTTTCTAGATTCTCTAATACAGCAGGTAATCTGAGTGTGCCCAGAAAAAAGAACGGTGTTTCCTACTCATACGGACCATATGTAGTCCAAATCTGCTTCTGAAACTGACACAAAGCACTGACCCTCTAACATCCAATGCTTGTCAGTTAAGATGAGAAACGTGTGAGCTTCATGAACGATGTAGTTCGTTTGAGCAGAAAAGTGACTGCCCTTACCTGAAACGAAGTCTTGCTTGTAGGAAGACTCAGAGCTTGGGATTTAACTCCATTTCTGAAGTGAAACACACAGCAGTGTAATCATCCATTGATCACACTCTGCTTTAGAACAAGAAGCACGCTCTTGCTTTCTAGAGTCTCTAAGACAGCAGGAAACGTGAGTGCGCTGAGAACAAAAGAACGCTGTTTCCTACACATACGCACCATATCTAGTCCAACTCTGCTTCTGACACTGATACAAAGCAATGGTCCTCTAACATCCAATGCTTGTCAGTTAAGATGAGAAACGTGTGAGCTTCCTGAACGATGTAGTTCGTTTGAGCTGACAAGTGACTGCCCTTACCTGAAACGAAGCCTTGCAAGTAGGAAGACTCAGAGCCTGGGATTTAACTCCATTTCTGAAGGGAAACACACAGCAGAGTTCTCATCCATGGAACACAATCTGCATTAGAGCGAGAAGCACGCTCTTGCTTTCTAGATTCTCTAATACAGCAGGTAATCTGAGTGTGCCCAGAAAAAAGAACGGTGTTTCCTACACATACGGACCATATGTAGTCCAAATCTGCTTCTGAAACTGACACAAAGCACTGACCCTCTAACATCCAATGCTTGTCAGTTAAGATGAGAAACGTGTGAGCTTCATGAACGATGTAGTTCATTTGAGCAGAAAAGTGACTGCCCTTACCTGAAACGAAGTCTTGCTTGTAGGAAGACTCAGAGCTTGGGATTTAACTCCATTTCTGAAGTGAAACACACAGCAGTGTAATCATCCATTGATCACACTCTGCTTTAGAACAAGAAGCACGCTCTTGCTTTCTAGAGTCTCTAAGACAGCAAGAAACGTGAGTGTGCTGAGAACAAAAGAACGCTGTTTCCTACACATACGGACATTATATAGTCCAACTCTGCTTCTGAAACTGATACAAAGCACTGGTCCTCTAACATCCAATGCTTGTCCGTTAAAATGAGGAACGTGTGAGCTTTGAGAATGATGTAATTCCTTTGAACTGAAAAGTGACTGCCCTTACCTGTAACGAAGTCTTGCTTGTAGTAAGACACAGAGTCTGGGATTTAACTCCATCTCTGAAGGGAAACACACTGCAGAGTTCTCATCCATGGATCACACTCTGCTTTAGAGCGAGAAGCATGCTCTTGCTTTCTGGAGTCTCTAACACAGCAGGAAACGTGAGTGTGCTGAGAACAAAAGAACGGTGTTTCCTACACATACGGACCATATTAGTACATCTCTGCTTCTGAAACTGATACAAAGCACTGGTCCTCTAACATCCAATGCTTGTCAGTTAAGATGGGAAACGTGTGAGCTTCATGAACGATGTAGTTCGTTTGAACAGAAAAGTGACTGCCCTTACCTGAAACGAAGTCTTGCTTGTAGGAAGACACAGAGTGTGGGATATAACTCCATTTCTGAAGGGAAACACACAGCATAGTTCTCATCCATGGATCACAATCTGCTTTAGAACAAGAAGCACGCTCTTGCTTTCTAGAGTCTCTAAGACAGCAGGAAACGTCAATGTGCAGAGAACAAATGAATGGTGTTTCCTACACATATGGACCATATCTAGTCCAACTCTGTTTCTGTAAGTGACACAAAGCACTGGTCCTCTAACATCCAATGCTAGTCAGTTAAGATGAGAAAGGTGTGAGCTTTGAGAATGATGTAGTTCCTTTGAACTGAAATGTGACTGCCCTTACCTGAAACGAAGTCTTGCTTATAGGAAGACACAGAGCCTGGGATTTAACTCCATTTCTGAAGGGAAACACACAGCATAGTTCTCACCCATGGATCACACTCTGCTTTACAGCAAGAAGCACGCTCTTTCTTTCTAGAGTCTCTAATACAGCAGGAAATCTGAGTGTGCCCAGAACAAAGGAACAGAGTTTCGTACACATACGGACCATATGTAGTCCAACTCTTCTTCTGAAACTGATACAAAGCACTGGTCCTCTAACATCCAATGCTTGTCAGTTAAGATGGGAAACATGTGAGTTTCATGAATGATGTAGTTCTTTTGAGCAGAAAAGCGACTGCCCTTACCTGTAACGAAGTCTTGCTTGTAGTAAGACACAGAGCCTGGGATTTAACGCCATCTCTGAAGGGAAACACACAGCAGAGTTCTCATCCATGGATCACACTCTGCTTTAGAGCGAGAAGCACGCTCTTGCTTTCTGGAGTCTCTAACACAGCAGGAAAAGTGAGTGTGCTGAGAACAAAAGAACGGTGTTTTCTACACATACAGACCATATCCAGTCCAACTCTGTTTCTGAAACTGACACAAAGCACTGGTCCTCTAACATCCAATGCTTGTCAGTTAAGATGGGAAACGTGTGAGCTTCATGAACGATGTAGTTCATTTGAGCAGAAAAGTGACTGCCCTTACCTGAAACGAAGTCTTGCTTGTAGGAAGACTCAGAGCTTGGGATTTAACTCCATTTCTGAAGTGAAACACACAGCAGTGTAATCATCCATTGATCACACTCTGCTTTAGAACAAGAAGCACGCTCTTGCTTTCTAGAGTCTCTAAGACAGCAGGAAACGTGAGTGCGCTGAGAACAAAAGAACGCTGTTTCCTACACATACGCACCATATCTAGTCCAACTCTGCTTCTGACACTGATACAAAGCAATGGTCCTCTAACATCCAATGCTTGTCAGTTAAGATGAGAAACGTGTGAGCTTCCTGAACGATGTAGTTCGTTTGAGCTGACAAGTGACTGCCCTTACCTGAAACGAAGTCTTGCAAGTAGGAAGACTCAGAGCCTGGGATTTAACTCCATTTCTGAAGGGAAACACACAGCAGAGTTCTCATCCATGGAACACAATCTGCATTAGAGCGAGAAGCACGCTCTTGCTTTCTAGATTCTCTAATACAGCAGGTAATCTGAGTGTGCCCAGAAAAAAGAACGGTGTTTCCTACACATACGGACCATATGTAGTCCAAATCTGCTTCTGAAACTGACACAAAGCACTGACCCTCTAACATCCAATGCTTGTCAGTTAAGATGAGAAACGTGTGAGCTTCATGAACGATGTAGTTCATTTGAGCAGAAAAGTGACTGCCCTTACCTGAAACGAAGTCTTGCTTGTAGGAAGACTCAGAGCTTGGGATTTAACTCCATTTCTGAAGTGAAACACACAGCAGTGTAATCATCCATTGATCACACTCTGCTTTAGAACAAGAAGCACGCTCTTGCTTTCTAGAGTCTCTAAGACAGCAAGAAACGTGAGTGTGCTGAGAACAAAAGAACGCTGTTTCCTACACATTCGGACATTATATAGTCCAACTCTGCTTCTGAAACTGATACAAAGCACTGGTCCTCTAACATCCAATGCTTGTCCGTTAAAATGAGGAACGTGTGAGCTTTGAGAATGATGTAATTCCTTTGAACTGAAAAGTGACTGCCCTTACCTGTAACGAAGTCTTGCTTGTAGGAAGACTCAGAGCCTGGGATTTAACTCCATCTCTGAAGGGAAACACACAGCAAAGTTCTCACCCATGGATCACACTCTGCTTTACAGCAAGAAGCACGCTCTTGCTTTCTAGAGTCTCTAATACAGCAGGAAATCTGTGTGTGCCCAGAACAAAAGAACGGAATTTCGTAAACATACGGACCATATGTAGTCCAAATCTTCTTCTGAAACTGATACAAAGCACTGGTCCTCTAACATCCAATGCTTCTCACTTAAGATCGGAAACATGTGAGCTTCATGAACGATGTAGTTCGTTTGAGCAGAAAAGAGACTGCACTTACCTGAAACGAAGTCTTGCATGTAGGAAGACTCAGAGCCTGGGATTTAACTCCATTTCTGAAGGAAAACACACAGCAGAGTTCTCATCCATGGATCACACTCTGCTTTAGAGCGAGAAGCACGCTCTTGCTTTCTGGAGTCCCTAACATAGCAGGAAACGTGAGTGTGCTGAGAACAAAAGAACGGTGTTTCCTACGCATATGGACCATTTCTAGTCCAACTCTGCTTCTGAAACTGATACAAAGCACTGGTCCTCTAACATCCAATGCTTGTCTGTTATGATGAGAAACGTGTGAGCTTCGTGAACGATGTAGTTAGTTTGAGATCACAAGTGACTGCCCATACCTGAAACGAAGTCTTGCTTATAGGAAGACACAGAGCCTGGGATTTAACTCCATTTCTGAAGGGAAACACACAGCATAGTTCTCACCCATGGATCACACTCTGCTTTACAGCAAGAAGCACGCTCTTTCTTTCTAGAGTCTCTAATACAGCAGGAAATCTGAGTGTGCCCAGAACAAAAGAACAGCGTTTCGTACACATACGGACCATATGTAGTCCAACTCTTCTTCTGAAACTGATACAAAGCACTGGTCCTCTAACATCCAATGCTTGTCAGTTAAGATGGGAAACATGTGAGTTTCATGAATGATGTAGTTCGTTTGAGCAGAAGAGCGACTGCCCTTACCTGTAACGAAGTCTTGCTTGTAGTAAGACACAGAGCCTGGGATTTAACGCCATCTCTGAAGGGAAACACACAGCAGAGTTCTCATCCATGGATCACACTCTGCTTTAGAGCGAGAAGCACGCTCTTGCTTTCTGGAGTCTCTAACACAGCAGGAAAAGTGAGTGTGCTGAGAACAAAAGAACGGTGTTTTCTACACATACAGACCATATCCAGTCCAACTCTGTTTCTGAAACTGACACAAAGCACTGGTCCTCTAACATCCAATGCTTGTCAGTTAAGATGGGAAACGTGTGAGCTTCATGAACGATGTAGTTCATTTGAGCAGAAAAGTGACTGCCCTTACCTGAAACGAAGTCTTGCTTGTAGGAAGACTCAGAGCTTGGGATTTAACTCCATTTCTGAAGTGAAACACACAGCAGTGTAATCATCCATTGATCACACTCTGCTTTAGAACAAGAAGCACGCTCTTGCTTTCTAGAGTCTCTAAGACAGCAAGAAACGTGAGTGTGCTGAGAACAAAAGAACGCTGTTTCCTACACATACGGACATTATATAGTCCAACTCTGCTTCTGAAACTGATACAAAGCACTGGTCCTCTAACATCCAATGCTTGTCCCTTAAGATGAGGAACGTGTGAGCTTTGAGAATGATGTAATTCCTTTGAACTGAAAAGTGACTGCCCTTACCTGTAACGAAGTCTTGCTTGTAGTAAGACACAGAGTCTGGGATTTAACTCCATCTCTGAAGGGAAACACACAGCAGAGTTCTCATCCATGGATCACACTCTGCTTTAGAGCGAGAAGCATGCTCTTGCTTTCTGGAGTCTCTAACACAGCAGGAAACGTGAGTGTGCTGAGAACAAAAGAACGGTGTTTCCTACACATAAGGACCATATCTAGTACAACTCTGCTTCTGAAACTGATACAAAGCACTGGTCCTCTAACATCCAATTCTTGTCAGTAAAGATGGGAAACGTGTGAGCTTCATGAACGATGTAGTTCGTTTGAACAGAAAAGTGACTGCCCTTACCTGAAACGAAGTCTTGCTTGTAGGAAGACACAGAGTGTGGGATTTAACTCCATTTCTGAAGGGAAACACACAGCATAGTTCTCATCCATGGATCACAATCTGCTTTAGAACATGAAGCACGCTCTTGCTTTCTAGAGTCTCTAAGACAGCAGGAAACGTCAATGTGCAGAGAACAAATGAACGGTGTTTCCTACACATACGGACCATATCTAGTCCAACTCTGTTTCTGTAAGTGACACAAAGCACTGGTCCTCTAACATCCAATGCTTGTCAGTTAAGATGAGAAAGGTGTGAGCTTTGAGAATGATGTAGTTCCTTTGAACTGAAATGTGACTGCCCTTACCTGTAACGAAGTCTTGCTTGTAGTAAGACACAGAGCCTGGGATTTAACTCCATCACTGAAGGGAAACACACAGCAGAGTTCTCATCCATGGATCACACTCTGCTTTAGAGCGAGAAGCATGCTCTTGCTTTCTGGAGTCCCTAACACAGCAGGAAACGTGAGTGTGCTGAGAACAAAAGAACGGTGTTTCCTACGCATACGGACCATTTCTAGTCCAACTCTGCTTCTGAAACTGATACAAAGCACTGGTCCTCTAACATCCAATGCTTGTCAGTTAAGATGAGAAACGTGTGAGCTTTGAGAATGAAGTAGTTCCTTTGAACTGAAAAGTGACTGCCCTTACCTGTAACGAAGTCTTGCTTGTAGTAAGACACAGAGCCTGGGATTTAACTCCATCTCTGAAGGGAAACACACAGCAGATTTCTCATCCATGGAACACAATCTGCATTAGAGCGAGAAGCACGCTCTTGCTTTCTAGATTCTCTAATACAGCAGGTAATCTGAGTGTGCCCAGAAAAAAGAACGGTGTTTCCTACACATACGGACCATATGTAGTCCAAATCTGCTTCTGAAACTGACACAAAGCACTGACCCTCTAACATCCAATGCTTGTCAGTTAAGATGAGAAACGTGTGAGCTTCATGAACGATGTAGTTCATTTGAGCAGAAAAGTGACTGCCCTTACCTGAAACGAAGTCTTGCTTGTAGGAAGACACAGAGCCTGGGATTTAACTCCATCTCTGAAGGGAAACACACAGCAGAGTTCTCAGCCATGGATCACACTCTGCTTTAGAGCGAGAAGCACGCTCTTGCTTTCTGGAGTCTCTAACACAGCAGGAAACGTGAGTGTGCTGAGAACAAAAGAACGGTGTTTCCTACACATACGGACGATATCTAGTCCAACTCTGCTTCTGAAACTGATACAAAGCACTGGTCCTCTAACATCCAATGCTTGTCTGTTATGATGAGAAACGTGTGAGCTTCGTGAACGATGTAGTTCGTTTGAGATCACAAGTGACTGCCCATACCTGAAACGAAGTCTTGCTTATAGGAAGACACAGAGCCTGGGATTTAACTCCATTTCTGAAGGGAAACACACAGCATAGTTCTCACCCATGGATCACACTCTGCTTTACAGAAAGAAGCACGCTCTTTCTATCTAGAGTCTCTAATACAGCAGGAAATCTGAGTGTGCCCAGAAAAAATGAACAGAGTTTCGTAAACATACGGACCATATGTAGTCCAAATCTTCTTCTGAAACTGATACAAAGCACTGGTCCTCTAACATCCAATGCTTGTCAGTTAAGATGGGAAACGTGTGAGCTTCATGAACGATGTAGTTCGTTTGAGCAGAAAAGTGACTGCCCTTACCTTAAACGAAGTCTTGCTTGTAGGAAGACACAGAGTCTGGGATTTAACTCCATTTCTGAAGGGAAACACACAGCATAGTTCTCATCCATGGATCACAATCTGCTTTAGAACAAGAAGCACGCTCTTGCTTTCTAGAGTCTCTAAGACAGCAGGAAACGTGAGTGCGCTGAGAACAAATGAACGGTGTTTCCTACACATACGGACCATATCTAGTCCAACTCTGTTTCTGTAAGTGACACAAAGCACTGGTCCTCTAACATCCAATGCTTGTCAGTTACGATGAGAAACGTGTGAGCTTTGAGAATGATGTAGTTCCTTTGAACTGAAATGTGACTGCCCTTGCTTGTAACGAAGTCTTGCTTGTAGTAAGACACAGAGCCTGGGATTTAACTCCATCTCTGAAGGGAAACACACAGCATAGTTCTCACCCATGGATCACACTCTGCTTTACAGCAAGAAGCACGCTCTTGCTTTCTAGAGTCTCTAATACAGCAGGAAATCTGTGTGTGCCCAGAACAAAAGAACGGAATTTCGTAAACATACGGACCATATGTAGTCCAAATCTTTTTCTGAAACTGATAAAAGCACTGGTCCTCTAACATCCAATGCTTCTCAGTTAAGATAGGAAACGTGTGAGCTTCATGAACGATGTAGTTTGTTTGAGCAGAAAAGTGACTGCCCTTACCTGAAACGAAGTCTTGCATGTAGGAAGACTCAGAGCCTGGGATTTAACTCCATTTCTGAAGGGAAACACACAGCATAGTTCTCATCCATGGAACACACTCTGCATTAGAGCGAGAAGCACGCTCTTGCTTTCTAGATTCTCTAATACAGCAGGTAATCTGAGTGTGCCCAGAAAAAAGAACGGTGTTTCCTACACCTACAGACCATATCTAGTCCAACTCTGCTTCTGAAACTGATACAAAGCACTGGTCCTCTAACATCCAATGCTTGTCTGTTAAGATAAGAAACGTGTGAGGTTCGTGAACGATGTAGTTCGTTTTAGATGACAAGTGACTGCCCTTACCTGAAACGAAGTCTTGCTTATAGGAAGACACAGAGCCTGGGATTTAACTCCATTTCTGAAGGGAAACACACAGCATAGTTCTCACCCATGGATCACACTCTGCTTTACAGCAAAAAGCACGCTCTTGCTTTCTAGAGTCTCTAATACAGCAGGAAATCTGAGTGTGCCCAGAACAAAAGCATGGAGTTTCGTAAACATACGGACCATATGTAGTCCAAATCTTCTTCTGAAACTGATACAAAGCACTGGTCCTCTAACATCCAATGCTTGTCAGTTAAGATGGGAAACATGTGAGCTTCATGAACGATGTAGTTCGTTTGAGCACAAAAGTGACTGCCCTTACCTTAAACGAATTCTTGCTTGTAGGAAGACACAGAGTCTGGGATTTAACTCCATTTCTGAAGGGAAACACACAGCATAGTTCTCATCCATGGATCACACTCTGCTTTAGAGTGAGAAGCACGCTCTTGCTTTCTAGAGTCTCTAATAAAGCAGGTAATGTGAGTGTGCCCAGAACAAAAGAACGGTGTTTCCTACACATATGGACCATATGTAGTCCAAATCTTTTTCTGAACCTGATACAAAGCACTGGTCCTCTAACATCCAATGCTTGTCAGTTAAGATGAGAAACGTGTGATCTTCGTGAACGATGTAGTTCGTTAGAGCAGAAAAGTGACTGCCCTTACCTGAAACGAAGTTTTGCTTGTAGGAAGACTAAGAGCCTGGGACTTAACTCCATTTGTGAAGTGAAACACACAGCAGTGTTCTCATCCATTGATCACACTCTGCTTTAGAACAAGAAGCATGCTCTTGCTTTCTAGAGTCTCTAAGACAGCAGGAAACGTGAGTGCGCTGAGAACAAAAGAACGCTGTTTCCTACACATATGGACCATATCTAGTCCAACTCTGTTTCTGAAACTGACACAAAGCACTGGTCCTCTAACATCCAATGCTTGTCAGTTAAGATGAGAAACGTATGAGCTTTGAGAATGATGTAGTTCCTTAGAACTGAAAAGTGACTGCCCTTACCTGTAACGAAGTCTTGCTTGTAGTAAGACACAGAGCCTGGGATATAACTCCATCTCTGAAGGGAAACACACAGCAGAGTTCTCATCCATGGATCACACTCTGCTTTAGAGCGAGAAGCACTCTCTTGTTTAATGGAGTTTCTAACACTACAGGAAATGTGAGTGTGCTGAGAACAAAAGAACGGTGTTTCCTACACATACGGACCATATCTAGTCCAAATCTGCTTCTGAAACTGATACAAAGCACTGGTCCTCTAACATCCAATGCTTGTCTGTTAAGATAAGAAACGTGTGAGCTTCGTGAACGATGTAGTTCGTTTGAGATGACAAGTGACTGCCCTTACCTTAAACGAAGTCTTGCTTGTAGGAAGACACAGAGTCTGGGATTTAACTCCATTTCTGAAGGGAAACACAAAGCATAGTTCTCATCCATGGATCACAATCTGCTTTAGAGCGAGAAGCACGCTCTTGCTTTCTAAAGTCTCTAAGAGACCAGGAAACGTGAGTGCGCTGAGAACAAAAGAACAGTGTTTCCTACACATACGGACCATTTCTAGTCCAACTCTGCTTCTGAAACTGATACAAAGCACTGGTCCTCTAAAATCCAATGCTTGTCAGTTAAGATGAGAAACGTGTGAGCTTTGAGAATGATGTAGTTCCTTTGAACTGAAAAGTGACTTCCCTTACCTGTAACGAAGTCTTGCTTGTAGTAAGACACAGAGCCTGGGATTTAACTCCATCTCTGAAGGGAAACACACAGCAGAGTTCTCATCCATGGATCACACTCTGCTTTAGAGCGAGAAGCACGCTCTTACTTTCTGTAGTCTCTAACACAGCAAGACACGTAAGTGTGCTGAGAACAAAAGAACGGTGTTTCCTACACATACGGACCATATCTAGTCCAACTCTGCTTCTGAAACTGATACAAAGCACTGGTCCTCTAACATCCAATGCTTGTCTGTTAAGATAAGAAACGTGTGAGCTTCGTGAACGATGTAGTTCGTTTGAGATGACAAGTGACTGCCCTTACCTGAAACGAAGTCTTGCTTATAGGAAGACACAGAGCCTGGGATTTAACTCCATTTCTGAAGGGAAACACACAGCATAGTTCTCACCCATGGATCACACTCTGCTTTACAGCAAGAAGCACGCTCTTGCTTTCTAGAGTCTCTAATACAGCAGGAAATCTGAGTGTGCCCAGAACAAAAGCACGGAGTTTCGTAAACATACAGACCATATGTAGTCCAAATCTTCTTCTGAAACTGATACAAAGCACTGGTCCTCTAACATCCAATGCTTGTCAGTTAAGATGGGAAACATGTGAGCTTCATGAACGATGTAGTTCGTTTGGGCACAAAAGTGACTGCCCTTACCTTAAACGAATTCTTGCTTGTAGGAAGACACAGAGTCTGGGATTTAACTCCATTTCTGAAGGGAAACACACAGCATAGTTCTCATCCATGGATCACACTCTGCTTTAGAGCGAGAAGCACGCTCTTGCTTTCTAGAGTCTCTAATAAAGCAGGTAATGTGAGTGTGCCCAGAACAAAAGAACGGTGTTTCCTACACATATGGACCATATGTAGTCCAAATCTTTTAATGAACCTGATACAAAGCACTGGTCCTCTAACATCCAATGCTTGTCAGTTAAGATGAGAAACGTGTGATCTTCGTGAACGATGTAGTTCGTCAGAGCAGAAAAGTGACTGCCCTTACCTGAAACGAAGTTTTGCTTGTAGGAAGACTAAGAGCCTGGGACTTAACTCCATTTGTGAAGTGAAACACACAGCAGTGTTCTCATCCATTGATCACACTCTGCTTTAGAACAAGAAGCATGCTCTTGCTTTCTAGAGTCTCTAAGACAGCAGGAAACGTGAGTGCGCTGAGAACAAAAGAACGGTGTTTCCTACACATATGGACCATATCTAGTCCAACTCTGTTTCTGAAACTGACACAAAGCACTGGTCCTCTAACATCCAATGCTTGTCAGTTAAGATGAGAAACGTATGAGCTTTGAGAATGATGTAGTTCCTTAGAACTGAAAAGTGACTGCCCTTACCTGTAACGAAGTCTTGCTTGTAGTAAGACACAGAGCCTGGGATATAACTCCATCTCTGAAGGGAAACACACAGCAGAGTTCTCATCCATGGATCACACTCTGCTTTAGAGCGAGAAGCACTCTCTTGTTTAATGGAGTTTCTAACACTACAGGAAATGTGAGTGTGCTGAGAACAAAAGAACGGTGTTTCCTACACATACGGACCATATCTAGTCCAACTCTGCTTCTGAAACTGATACAAAGCACTGGTCCTCTAACATCCAATGCTTGTCTGTTAAGATAAGAAACGTGTGAGCTTCGTGAACGATGTAGTTCGTTTGAGATGACAAGTGACTGCCCTTACCTTAAACGAAGTCTTGCTTGTAGGAAGACACAGAGTCTGGGATTTAACTCCATTTCTGAAGGGAAACACAAAGCATAGTTCTCATCCATGGATCACAATCTGCTTTAGAGCGAGAAGCACGCTCTTGCTTTCTAAAGTCTCTAAGAGACCAGGAAACGTGAGTGCGCTGAGAACAAAAGAACAGTGTTTCCTACACATACGGACCATTTCTAGTCCAACTCTGCTTCTGAAACTGATACAAAGCACTGGTCCTCTAAAATCCAATGCTTGTCAGTTAAGATGAGAAACGTGTGAGCTTTGAGAATGATGTAGTTCCTTTGAACTGAAAAGTGACTGCCCTTACCTGTAACGAAGTCTTGCTTGTAGTAAGACACAGAGCCTGGGATTTAACTCCATCTCTGAAGGGAAACACACAGCAGAGTTCTCATCCATGGATCACACTCTGCTTTAGAGCGAGAAGCACGCTCTTACTTTCTGTAGTCTCTAACACAGCAAGACACGTGAGTGTGCTGAGAACAAAAGAACGGTGTTTCCTACACATACGGACCATATCTAGTCCAACTCTGCTTCTGAAACTGATACAAAGCACTGGTCCTCTAACATCCAATGCTTGTCTGTTAAGATAAGAAACGTGTGAGCTTCGTGAACGATGTAGTTCGTTTGAGATGACAAGTGACTGCCCTTACCTGAAACGAAGTCTTGCTTATAGGAAGACACAGAGCCTGGGATTTAACTCCATTTCTGAAGGGAAACACACAGCATAGTTCTCACCCATGGATCACACTCTGCTTTACAGCAAGAAGCACGCTCTTGCTTTCTAGAGTCTCTAATACAGCAGGAAATCTGAGTGTGCCCAGAACAAAAGCACGGAGTTTCGTAAACATACAGACCATATGTAGTCCAAATCTTCTTCTGAAACTGATACAAAGCACTGGTCCTCTAACATCCAATGCTTGTCAGTTAAGATGGGAAACATGTGAGCTTCATGAACGATGTAGTTCGTTTGGGCACAAAAGTGACTGCCCTTACCTTAAACGAATTCTTGCTTGTAGGAAGACACAGAGTCTGGGATTTAACTCCATTTCTGAAGGGAAACACACAGCATAGTTCTCATCCATGGATCACACTCTGCTTTAGAGCGAGAAGCACGCTCTTGCTTTCTAGAGTCTCTAATAAAGCAGGTAATGTGAGTGTGCCCAGAACAAAAGAACGGTGTTTCCTACACATATGGACCATATGTAGTCCAAATCTTTTTCTGAACCTGATACAAAGCACTGGTCCTCTAACATCCAATGCTTGTCAGTTAAGATGAGAAACGTGTGATCTTCGTGAACGATGTAGTTCGTCAGAGCAGAAAAGTGACTGCCCTTACCTGAAACGAAGTTTTGCTTATAGGAAGACTAAGAGCCTGGGATTTAACTCCATTTCTGAAGTGAAACACACAGCAGTGTTCTCATCCATTGATCACACTCTGCTTTAGAACAAGAAGCATGCTCTTGCTTTCTAGAGTCTCTAAGACAGCAGGAAACGTGAGTGCGCTGAGAACAAAAGAACGGTGTTTCCTACACATATGGACCATATCTAGTCCAACTCTGCTTCTGAAACTGATACAAAGCACTGGTCCTCTAACATCCAATGCTTGTCTGTTATGATGAGAAACGTGTGAGCTTCGTGAACGATGTAGTTCGTTTGAGATCACAAGTGACTGCCCATACCTGAAACGAAGTCTTGCTTATAGGAAGACACAGAGCCTGGGATTTAACTCCATTTCTGAAGGGAAACACACAGCATAGTTCTCACCCATGGATCACACTCTGCTTTACAGCAAGAAGCACGCTCTTTCTTTCTAGAGTCTCTAATACAGCAGGAAATCTGAGTGTGCCCAGAACAAAAGAACAGAGTTTCGTACACATACGGACCATATGTAGTCCATTTCTTCTTCTGAAACTGATACAAAGCACTGGTCCTCTAACATCCAATGCTTGTCAGTTAAGATGGGAAACATGTGAGTTTCATGAACGATGTAGTTCGTTTGAGCAGAAAAGCGACTGCCCTTACCTGAAACGAAGTCTTGCTTATAGGAAGACACAGAGCCTGGGATTTAACTCCATTTCTGAAGAGAAACACACAGCATAGTTCTCACCCATGGATCACACTCTGCTTTACAGCAAGAAGCACGCTCTTTCTATCTAGAGTCTCTAATACAGCAGGAAATCTGAGTGTGCCCAGAAAAAATGAACGGAGTTTCGTAAACATACGGACCATATGTAGTCCAAATCTTCTTCTGAAACTGATACAAAGCACTGGTCCTCTAACATCCAATGCTTGTCAGTTAAGATGGGAAACGTGTGAGATTCATGAACGATGTAGTTCGTTTGAGCAGAAAAGTGACTGCCCTTACCTTAAACGAAGTCTTGCTTGTAGGAAGACACAGAGTCTGGGATTTAACTCCATTTCTGAAGGGAAACACACAGCATAGTTCTCATCCATGGATCACAATCTGCTTTAGAACAAGAAGCACGCTCTTGCTTTCTAGAGTCTCTAAGACAGCAGGAAACGTGAGTGCGCTGAGAACAAATGAACGGTGTTTCCTACACATACGGACCATATCTAGTCCAACTCTGTTTCTGTAAGTGACACAAAGCACTGGTCCTCTAACATCCAATGCTTGTCAGTTACGATGAGAAACGTGTGAGCTTTGAGAATGATGTAGTTCCTTCGAACTGAAATGTGACTGCCCTTGCTTGTAACGAAGTCTTGCTTGTAGTAAGACACAGAGCCTGGGATTTAACTCCATCTCTGAAGGGAAACACACAGCAAAGTTCTCACCCATGGATCACACTCTGATTTACAGCAAGAAGCATGCTCTTGCTTTCTAGAGTCTCTAATACAGCAGGAAATCTGTGTGTGCCCAGAAAAAAAGAACGGAATTTCGTAAACATACGGACCATATGTAGTCCAAATCTTCTTCTGAAACTGATACAAAGCACTGGTCCTCTAACATCCAATGCTTCTCAGTTAAGATCGGAAACGTGTGAGCTTCATGAACGATGTAGTTCGTTTGAGCAGAAAAGAGACTGCCCTTACCTGAAACGAAGTCTTGCATGTAGGAAGACTCAGAGCCTGGGATTTAACTCCATTTCTGAAGGGAAACACACAGCAGAGTTCTCATCCATGGAACACAATCTGCATTAGAGCGAGAAGCATGCTCTTGCTTTCTAGATTCTCTAATACAGCAGGTAATCTGAGTGTGCCCAGAAAAAAGAACGGTGTTTCCTACACATACGGACCATATGTAGTCCAAATCTGCTTCTGAAACTGACACAAAGCACTGACCCTCTAACATCCAATGCTTGTCATTTAAGATGAGAAACGTGTGAGCTTCATGAACGATGTAGTTCATTTGAGCAGAAAAGTGACTGCCCTTACCTGAAACGAAGTCTTGCTTGTAGGAAGACTCAGAGCTTGGGATTTAACTCCATTTCTGAAGTGAAACACACAGCAGTGTAATCATCCATTGATCACACTCTGCTTTAGAACAAGAAGCACGCTCTTGCTTTCTAGAGTCTCTAAGACAGCAAGAAACGTGAGTGTGCTGAGAACAAAAGAACGCTGTTTCCTACACATACGGACATTATATAGTCCAACTCTGCTTCTGAAACTGATACAAAGCACTGGTCCTCTAACATCCAATGCTTGTCCGTTAAGATGAGGAACGTGTGAGCTTTGAGAATGATGTAATTCCTTTGAACTGAAAAGTGACTGCCCTTACCTGTAACGAAGTCTTGCTTGTAGTAAGACACAGAGTCTGGGATTTAACTCCATCTCTGAAGGGAAACACACAGCAGAGTTCTCATCCATGGATCACACTCTGCTTTAGAGCGAGAAGCATGCTCTTGCTTTCTGGAGTCTCTAACACAGCAGGAAACGTGAGTGTGCTGAGAACAAAAGAACGGTGTTTCCTACACATACGGACCATATCTAGTACAACTCTGCTTCTGAAACTGATACAAAGCACTGGTCCTCTAACATCCAATGCTTGTCAGTTAAGATGGGAAACGTGTGAGCTTCATGAACGATGTAGTTCGTTTGAACAGAAAAGTGACTGCCCTTACCTGAAACGAAGTCTTGCTTGTAGGAAGACACAGAGTGTGGGATTTAACTCCATTTCTGAAGGGAAACACACAGCATAGTTCTCATCCATGGATCACAATCTGCTTTAGAACAAGAAGCACGCTCTTGCTTTCTAGAGTCTCTAAGACAGCAGGAAACGTGAGTTTGCTGAGAACAAATGAACGGTGTTTCCTACACATACGGACCATATCTAGTCCAACTCTGTTTCTGTAAGTGACACAAAGCACTGGTCCTCTAACATCCAATGCTTGTCAGTTACGATGAGAAACGTGTGAGCTTTGAGAATGATGTAGTTCCTTCGAACTGAAATGTGACTGCCCTTGCTTGAAACGAAGTCTTGCTTGTAGTAAGACACAGAGCCTGGGATTTAACTCCATTTCTTAAGAGAAACACACAGCAAAGTTCTCATCCATGGATCACACTCTGCTTTACAGCAAGAAGCACGCTCTTGCTTTCTAGTGTCTCTAATACAGCAGGAAATCTGTGTGTGCCCAAAACAAAAGAACGGAATTTCGTAAACATACGGACCATATGTAATCCAAATCTTCTTCTGAAACTGATACAAAGCACTGGTCCTCTAACATCCAATGCTTCTCAGTTAAGATCGGAAACGTGTGAGCTTCATGAACGATGTAGTTCGTTTGAGCAGAAAAGAGACTGCCCTTACCTGAAACGAAGTCTTGCATGTAGGAAGACTCAGAGCCTGGGATTTAACTCCATTTCTGAAGGGAAACACACAGCATAGTTCTCATCCATGGAACACACTCTGCATTAGAGCGAGAAGCACGCTCTTGCTTTCTAGATTCTCTAATACAGCAGGTAATCTGAGTGTGCCCAGAAAAAAGAACGGTGTTTCCTACTCATACGGACCATATGTAGTCCAAATCTGCTTCTGAAACTGACACAAAGCACTGACCCTCTAACATCCAATGCTTGTCAGTTAAGATGAGAAACGTGTGAGCTTCATGAACGATGTAGTTCGTTTGAGCAGAAAAGTGACTGCCCTTACCTGAAACGAAGTCTTGCTTGTAGGAAGACTCAGAGCTTGGGATTTAACTCCATTTCTGAAGGGAAACACACAGCAGTGTAATCATCCATTGATCACACTCTGCTTTAGAACAAGAAGCACGCTCTTGCTTTCTAGAGTCTCTAAGACAGCAGGAAACGTGAGTGCGCTGAGAACAAAAGAACGCTGTTTCCTACACATACACACCATATCTAGTCCAACTCTGCTTCTGACACTGATACAAAGCAATGGTCCTCTAACATCCAATGCTTGTCAGTTAAGATGAGAAACGTGTGAGCTTCCTGAACGATGTAGTTCGTTTGAGCTGACAAGTGACTGCCCTTACCTGAAACGAAGTCTTGCAAGTAGGAAGACTCAGAGCCTGGGATTTAACTCCATTTCTGAAGGGAAACACACAGCAGAGTTCTCATCCATGGAACACAATCTGCATTAGAGCAAGAAGCACGCTCTTGCTTTCTAGATTCTCTAATACAGCAGGTAATCTGAGTGTGCCCAGAAAAAAGAACGGTGTTTCCTACACATACGGACCATATGTAGTCCAAATCTGCTTCTGAAACTGACACAAAGCACTGACCCTCTAACATCCAATGCTTGTCAGTTAAGATGAGAAACGTGTGAGCTTCATGAACGATGTAGTTCATTTGAGCAGAAAAGTGACTGCCCTTACCTGAAACGAAGTCTTGCTTGTAGGAAGACTCAGAGCTTGGGATTTAACTCCATTTCTGAAGTGAAACACACAGCAGTGTAATCATCCATTGATCACACTCTGCTTTAGAACAAGAAGCACGCTCTTGCTTTCTAGAGTCTCTAAGACAGCAAGAAACGTGAGTGTGCTGAGAACAAAAGAACGCTGTTTCCTACACATACGGACATTATATAGTCCAACTCTGCTTCTGAAACTGATACAAAGCACTGGTCCTCTAAAATCCAATGCTTGTCCGTTAAGATGAGGAACGTGTGAGCTTTGAGAATGATGTAATTCCTTTGAACTGAAAAGTGACTGCCCTTACCTGTAACGAAGTCTTGCTTGTAGTAAGACACAGAGTCTGGGATTTAACTCCATCTCTGAAGGGAAACACACAGCAGAGTTCTCATCCATGGATCACACTCTGCTTTAGAGCGAGAAGCATGCTCTTGCTTTCTGGAGTCTCTAACACAGCAGGAAACGTGAGTGTGCTGAGAACAAAAGAACGGTGTTTCCTACACATACGGACCATATCTAGTACAACTCTGCTTCTGAAACTGATACAAAGCACTGGTCCTCTAACATCCAATGCTTGTCAGTTAAGATGGGAAACGTGTGAGCTTCATGAACGATGTAGTTCGTTTGAACAGAAAAGTGACTGCCCTTACCTGAAACGAAGTCTTGCTTGTAGGAAGACACAGAGTGTGGGATTTAACTCCATTTCTGAAGGGAAACACACAGCATAGTTCTCATCCATGGATCACAATCTGCTTTAGAACAAGAAGCACGCTCTTGCTTTCTAGAGTCTCTAAGACAGCAGGAAACGTCAATGTGCAGAGAACAAATGAAT
Source organism: Onychomys leucogaster (assembly GCA_949786385.1). NCBI lineage: Eukaryota > Metazoa > Chordata > Mammalia > Rodentia > Cricetidae > Onychomys > Onychomys leucogaster. The sequence goes on from CATKUP010000069.1 coordinate 2,618,161, forward strand.
GGTGTTTCCTACACATATGGACCATATCTAGTCCAACTCTGTTTCTGTAAGTGACACAAAGCACTGGTCCTCTAACATCCAATGCTAGTCAGTTAAGATGAGAAAGGTGTGAGCTTTGAGAATGATGTAGTTCCTTTGAACTGAAATGTGACTGCCCTTACCTGTAACGAAGTCTTGCTTGTAGTAAGACACAGAGCCTGGGATTTAACTCCGTCTCTGAAGGGAAACACACAGCAGAGTTCTCATCCATGGATCACACTCTGCTTTAGAGCGAGAAGCACGCTCTTGCTTTCTGGAGTCCCTAACACAGCAGGAAACGTGAGTGTGCTGAGAACAAAAGAACGGTGTTTCCTACGCATACGGACGATATCTAGTCCAACTCTGCTTCTGAAACTGATACAAAGCACTGGTCCTCTAACATCCAATGCTTGTCTGTTATGATGAGAAACGTGTGAGCTTCGTGAACGATGTAGTTATTTTGAGATCACAAGTGACTGCCCATACCTGAAACGAAGTCTTGCTTATAGGAAGACACAGAGCCTGGGATTTAACTCCATTTCTGAAGGGAAACACACAGCATAGTTCTCACCCATGGATCACACTCTGCTTTACAGCAAGAAGCACGCTCTTTCTTTCTAGAGTCTCTAATACAGCAGGAAATCTGAGTGTGCCCAGAACAAAGGAACAGTGTTTCGTACACATACGGACCATATGTAGTCCAACTCTTCTTCTGAAACTGATACAAAGCACTGGTCCTCTAACATCCAATGCTTGTCAGTTAAGATGGGAAACATGTGAGTTTCATGAATGATGTAGTTCGTTTGAGCAGAAAAGCGACTGCCCTTACCTGTAACGAAGTCTTGCTTGTAGTAAGACACAGAGCCTGGGATTTAACGCCATCTCTGAAGGGAAACACACAGCAGAGTTCTCATCCATGGATCACACTCTGCTTTAGAGCGAGAATCACGCTCTTGCTTTCTGGAGTCTCTAACACAGCAGGAAAAGTGAGTGTGCTGAGAACAAAAGAACGGTGTTTTCTACACATACAGACCATATCCAGTCCAACTCTGTTTCTGAAACTGACACAAAGCACTGGTCCTCTAACATCCAATGCTTGTCAGTTAAGATGGGAAACGTGTGAGCTTCATGAACGATGTAGTTCATTTGAGCAGAAAAGTGACTGCCCTTACCTGAAACGAAGTCTTGCTTGTAGGAAGACTCAGAGCTTGGGATTTAACTCCATTTCTGAAGTGAAACACACAGCAGTGTAATCATCCATTGATCACACTCTGCTTTAGAACAAGAAGCACGCTCTTGCTTTCTAGAGTCTCTAAGACAGCAGGAAACGTGAGTGCGCTGAGAACAAAAGAACGCTGTTTCCTACACATACGCACCATATCTAGTCCAACTCTGCTTCTGACACTGATACAAAGCAATGGTCCTCTAACATCCAATGCTTGTCAGTTAAGATGAGAAACGTGTGAGCTTCCTGAACGATGTAGTTCGTTTGAGCTGACAAGTGACTGCCCTTACCTGAAACGAAGTCTTGCAAGTAGGAAGACTCAGAGCCTGGGATTTAACTCCATTTCTGAAGGGAAACACACAGCAGAGTTCTCATCCATGGAACACAATCTGCATTAGAGCGAGAAGCACGCTCTTGCTTTCTAGATTCTCTAATACAGCAGGTAATCTGAGTGTGCCCAGAAAAAAGAACGGTGTTTCCTACACATACGGACCATATGTAGTCCAAATCTGCTTCTGAAACTGACACAAAGCACTGACCCTCTAACATCCAATGCTTGTCAGTTAAGATGAGAAACGTGTGAGCTTCATGAACGATGTAGTTCATTTGAGCAGAAAAGTGACTGCCCTTACCTGAAACGAAGTCTTGCTTGTAGGAAGACTCAGAGCTTGGGATTTAACTCCATTTCTGAAGTGAAACACACAGCAGTGTAATCATCCATTGATCACACTCTGCTTTAGAACAAGAAGCACGCTCTTGCTTTCTAGAGTCTCTAAGACAGCAAGAAACGTGAGTGTGCTGAGAACAAAAGAACGCTGTTTCCTACACATACGGACATTATATAGTCCAACTCTGCTTCTGAAACTGATACAAAGCACTGGTCCTCTAACATCCAATGCTTGTCCGTTAAAATGAGGAACGTGTGAGCTTTGAGAATGATGTAATTCCTTTGAACTGAAAAGTGACTGCCCTTACCTGTAACGAAGTCTTGCTTGTAGTAAGACACAGAGTCTGGGATTTAACTCCATCTCTGAAGGGAAACACACAGCAGAGTTCTCATCCATGGATCACACTCTGCTTTAGAGCGAGAAGCATGCTCTTGCTTTCTGGAGTCTCTAACACAGCAGGAAACGTGAGTGTGCTGAGAACAAAAGAACGGTGTTTCCTACACATACGGACCATATTAGTACATCTCTGCTTCTGAAACTGATACAAAGCACTGGTCCTCTAACATCCAATGCTTGTCAGTTAAGATGGGAAACGTGTGAGCTTCATGAACGATGTAGTTCGTTTGAACAGAAAAGTGACTGCCCTTACCTGAAACGAAGTCTTGCTTGTAGGAAGACACAGAGTGTGGGATATAACTCCATTTCTGAAGGGAAACACACAGCATAGTTCTCATCCATGGATCACAATCTGCTTTAGAACAAGAAGCACGCTCTTGCTTTCTAGAGTCTCTAAGACAGCAGGAAACGTCAATGTGCAGAGAACAAATGAATGGTGTTTCCTACACATATGGACCATATCTAGTCCAACTCTGTTTCTGTAAGTGACACAAAGCACTGGTCCTCTAACATCCAATGCTAGTCAGTTAAGATGAGAAAGGTGTGAGCTTTGAGAATGATGTAGTTCCTTTGAACTGAAATGTGACTGCCCTTACCTGTAACGAAGTCTTGCTTGTAGTAAGACACAGAGCCTGGGATTTAACTCCATCTCTGAAGGGAAACACACAGCAGAGTTCTCATCCATGGATCACACTCTGCTTTAGAGCGAGAAGCACGCTCTTGCTTTCTGGAGTCCCTAACACAGCAGGAAACGTGAGTGTGCTGAGAACAAAAGAACTTTGTTTCCTACGCATACGGACGATATCTAGTCCAACTCTGCTTCTGAAACTGATACAAAGCACTGGTCCTCTAACATCCAATGCTTGTCTGTTATGATGAGAAACGTGTGAGCTTCGTGAACGATGTAGTTAGTTTGAGATCACAAGTGACTGCCCATACCTGAAACGAAGTCTTGCTTATAGGAAGACACAGAGCCTGGGATTTAACTCCATTTCTGAAGGGAAACACACAGCATAGTTCTCACCCATGGATCACACTCTGCTTTACAGCAAGAAGCACGCTCTTTCTTTCTAGAGTCTCTAATACAGCAGGAAATCTGAGTGTGCCCAGAACAAAGGAACAGAGTTTCGTACACATACGGACCATATGTAGTCCAACTCTTCTTCTGAAACTGATACAAAGCACTGGTCCTCTAACATCCAATGCTTGTCAGTTAAGATGGGAAACATGTGAGTTTCATGAATGATGTAGTTCGTTTGAGCAGAAAAGCGACTGCCCTTACCTGTAACGAAGTCTTGCTTGTAGTAAGACACAGAGCCTGGGATTTAACGCCATCTCTGAAGGGAAACACACAGCAGAGTTCTCATCCATGGATCACACTCTGCTTTAGAGCGAGAAGCACGCTCTTGCTTTCTGGAGTCTCTAACACAGCAGGAAAAGTGAGTGTGCTGAGAACAAAAGAACGGTGTTTTCTACACATACAGACCATATCCAGTCCAACTCTGTTTCTGAAACTGACACAAAGCACTGGTCCTCTAACATCCAATGCTTGTCAGTTAAGATGGGAAACGTGTGAGCTTCATGAACGATGTAGTTCATTTGAGCAGAAAAGTGACTGCCCTTACCTGAAACGAAGTCTTGCTTGTAGGAAGACTCAGAGCTTGGGATTTAACTCCATTTCTGAAGTGAAACACACAGCAGTGTAATCATCCATTGATCACACTCTGCTTTAGAACAAGAAGCACGATCTTGCTTTCTACAGTCTCTAAGACAGCAGGAAACGTGAGTGCGCTGAGAACAAAAGAACGCTGTTTCCTACACATACGCACCATATCTAGTCCAACTCTGCTTCTGACACTGATACAAAGCAATGGTCCTCTAACATCCAATGCTTGTCAGTTAAGATGAGAAACGTGTGAGCTTCCTGAACGATGTAGTTCGTTTGAGCTGACAAGTGACTGCCCTTACCTGAAACGAAGTCTTGCAAGTAGGAAGACTCAGAGCCTGGGATTTAACTCCATTTCTGAAGGGAAACACACAGCAGAGTTCTCATCCATGGAACACAATCTGCATTAGAGCGAGAAGCACGCTCTTGCTTTCTAGATTCTCTAATACAGCAGGTAATCTGAGTGTGCCCAGAAAAAAGAACGGTGTTTCCTACACATATGGACCATATGTAGTCCAAATCTGCTTCTGAAACTGACACAAAGCACTGACCCTCTAACATCCAATGCTTGTCAGTTAAGATGAGAAACGTGTGAGCTTCATGAACGATGTAGTTCATTTGAGCAGAAAAGTGACTGCCCTTACCTGAAACGAAGTCTTGCTTGTAGGAAGACACAGAGCCTGGGATTTAACTCCATCTCTGAAGGGAAACACACAGCATAGTTCTCACCCATGGATCACACTCTGCTTTACAGCAAGAAGCACGCTCTTGCTTTCTAGATTCTCTAATACAGCAGGTAATCTGAGTGTGCCCAGAAAAAAGAACGGTGTTTCCTACACATACGGACCATATGTAGTCCAAATCTTTTTCTGAAACTGATAAAAGCACTGGTCCTCTAACATCCAATACTTGTCAGTTAAGATGAGAAACGTGTGAGCTTCATGAACGATGTAGTTCGTTTGAGCAGAAAAGTGAGTGCCCTTACCTGAAACGAAGTCTTGCTTGTAGGAAGACTCAGAGCTTGGGATTTAACTCCATTTCTGAAGTGAAACACACAGCAGTGTAATCATTCATTGATCACACTCTGCTTTAGAACAAGAAGAACGCTCTTGCTTTCTAGAGTCTCTAAGATAGCAGAAAACGTGAGTGTGCTGAGAACAAAAGAACGCAGTTTCCTACACATACGCACCATATCTAGTCCAACTCTGCTTCTGACACTGATACAAAGCAATGGTCCTCTAACATACAATGCTTGTCAGTTAAGATGAGAAACGTGTGAGCTTCCTGAACGATGTAGTTCGTTTGAGCTGACAAGTGACTGCCCTTACCTGAAACGAAGTCTTGCAAGTAGGAAGACTCAGAGCCTGGGATTTAACTCCATTTCTGAAGGGAAACACACAGCAGAGTTCTCATCCATGGAACACAATCTGCATTAGAGCGAGAAGCACGCTCTTGCTTTCTAGATTCTCTAATACAGCAGGTAATCTGAGTGTGCCCAGAAAAAAGAACGGTGTTTCCTACACATACGGACCATATGAAGTCCAAATCTGCTTCTGAAACTGACACAAAGCACTGACCCTCTAACATCCAATGCTTGTCAGTTAAGATGAGAAACGTGTGAGCTTCATGAACGATGTAGTTCATTTGAGCAGAAAAGTGACTGCCCTTACCTGAAACGAAGTCTTGCTTGTAGGAAGACTCAGAGCTTGGGATTTAACTCCATTTCTAAAGTGAAACACACAGCAGTGTAATCATCCATTGATCACACTCTGCTTTAGAACAAGAAGCACGCTCTTGCTTTCTAGAGTCTCTAAGACAGCAGGAAACATGAGTGTGCTGAGAACAAAAGAACGCTGTTTCCTACACATACGGACATTATATAGTCCAACTCTGCTTCTGAAACTGAAACAAAGCACTGGTCCTCTAACATCCAATGCTTGTCCGTTAAGATGAGGAACGTGTGAGCTTTGAGAATGATGTAATTCCTTTGAACTGAAAAGTGACTGCCCTTACCTGTAACGAAGTCTTGCTTGTAGTGAGACACAGAGTCTGGTATTTAACTCCATCTCTGAAGGGAAACACACAGCAGAGTTCTCATCCATGGATCACACTCTGCTTTAGAGCGAGAAGCACGCTCTTGCTTTCTGGAGTCCCTAACACAGCAGGAAACGTGAGTGTGCTGAGAACAAAAGAACGGTGTTTCCTACGCATACGGACGATATCTAGTCCAACTCTGCTTCTGAAACTGATACAAAGCACTGGTCCTCTAACATCCAATGCTTGTCTGTTATGATGAGAAACGTGTGAGCTTCGTGAACGATGTTGTTAGTTTGAGATCACAAGTGACTGCCCATACCTGAAACGAAGTCTTGCTTATAGGAAGACACAGAGCCTGGGATTTAACTCCATTTCTGAAGGGAAACACACAGCATAGTTCTCACCCATGGATCACACTCTGCTTTACAGCAAGAAGCACGCTCTTTCTTTCTAGAGTCTCTAATACAGCAGGAAATCTGAGTGTGCCCAGAACTAAAGAACAGAGTTTCGTACATATACGTACCATATGTAGTCCAACTCTTCTTCTGAAACTGATACAAAGCACTGGTCCTCTAACATCCAATGCTTGTCAGTTAAGATGGGAAACATGTGAGTTTCATGGATGATGTAGTTCGTTTGAGCAGAAAAGCGACTGCCCTTACCTGTAACGAAGTCTTGCTTGTAGTAAGACACAGAGCCTGGGATTTAACTCCATCTCTGAATGGAAACACACAGCAGAGTTCTCATCCATGGATCACACTCTGCTTTAGAGCGAGAAGCATGCTCTTGCTTTCTAGAGTCTCTAATACACCAGGTAATCTGAGTGTGCGCAGAAGAAAAGAACGGTGTTTCCTACACATACGGACCATATGTAGTCCAAATCTGCTTCTGAAACTGATACAATGCACTGGTCCTCTAACATCCAATGCTTGTTAGTTAAGATGAGAAACGTGTGATCTTTGTGAACGATGTAGTCTGTTTGAGCAGAAAAGTGACTGCCCTTACCTGAATCTAAGTCTTGCTTGTAGGAAGCCTCAAAGCCTGGGATTTAACTCCATTTCTGAAGTGAAACACACAGCAGTGTTCTCATCCATTTATCACACTCTGCTTTAGAACAAGAAGCACGCTCTTGCTTTCTAGAGTCTCTAAGACAGCAGGAAACGTGAATGTGCTGAGAACAAAAGAACGGTGTTTCCTACACATACGGACCATATCTAGTGCAACTCTCCTTCTTAAACTGATACAAAGCACTGGTCCTCTAACATCCAATGCTTGTCTGTTAAGAAGAGAAATGTGTGAGCTCAGTGAACGATGTAGTTCGTTTGAGCTGAAAAGTGACTGCCGTTACCTGAAACGAAGTCTTCTTTTAGGAAGACACAGAGATTGGGATTTAACTCCATTTCTGAAGGGAAACACACAGCAGAGTTCTCATCCATGGATCACACTCTGCTTTAGAGCGAGAAGCACGCTCTTGCTTTCTGGAGTCTCTAACACAGCAGGAAAAGTGAGTGTGCTGAGAACAAAAGAACGGTGTTTTCTACACATACAGACCATATCCAGTCCAACTCTGTTTCTGAAACTGACACAAAGCACTGGTCCTCTAACATCCAATGCTTGTCAGTTAAGATGGGAAACGTGTGAGCTTCATGAACGATGTAGTTCGTTTGAGCAGAAAAGTGACTGCCCTTACCATAAACGAAGTCTTGCTTGTCGGAAGACACAGAGTCTGGGATTTAACTCCATTTCTGCAGTGAAAGACACAGCATAGTTCTCATCCATGGATCACAATCTGCTTTAGAGCGAGAAGCACGCTCTTGCTTTCTAAAGTCTCTAAGACAGCAGGAAACGTGAGTGCGCTGAGAACAAAAGAACGGTGTTTCCTACACATATGGACCATATCTAGTCCAACTCTGTTTCTGAAACTGACACAAAGCACTGGTCCTCAAACATCCAATGCTTGTCAGTTAAGATGAGAAACGTGTGAGCTTTGAGGATGATGTAGTGACTTTGAACTGAAAAGTGACTGCCCTTACCTGTAACGACGTCTTGCTTGTAGTAAGACACAGAGCCTGGTATTTAACTCCATCTCTGAATGGAAACACACAGCAGAGTTCTCATCCATGGATCACACTCTGCTTTAGAGCGAGAAGCATGCTCTTGCTTTCTAGAGTCTCTAATACACCAGGTAATCTGAGTGTGCGCAGAAGAAAAGAACGGTGTTTCCTACACATACGGGCCATATGTAGTCCAAATCTGCTTCTGAAACTGATACAATGCACTGGTCCTCTAACATCCAATGCTTGTCAGTTAAGATGAGAAACGTGTGATCTTCGTGAACGATGTAGTCTGTTTGAGCAGAAAAGTGACTGCCCTTACCTGAATCTAAGTCTTGCTTGTAGGAAGCCTCAGAGCCTGGGATTTAACTCCATTTCTGAAGTGAAACACACAGCAGTGTTCTCATCCATTGATCACACTCTGCTTTAGAACAAGAAGCACGCTCTTGCTTTCTAGAGTCTCTAAGACAGCAGGAAACGTGAGTGTGCTGAGAACAAAAGAAAGGTGTTTCCTACACATACGGACCATATCTAGTCCAACTCTCCTTCTTACACTGATACAAAGCACTGGTCCTCTAACATCCAATGCTTGTCTGTTAAGAAGAGAAATGTGTGAGCTCAGTGAACGATGTAGTTCGTTTGAGCTGAAAAGTGACTGCCGTTACCTGAAACGAAGTCTTCTTTTAGGAAGACACAGAGATTGGGATTTAACTCCATTTCTGAAGGGAAACACACAGCAGAGTTCTCATCCATGGATCACACTCTGCTTTAGAGCGAGAAGCACGCTCTTGCTTTCTGGAGTCTCTAACACAGCAGGAAAAGTGAGTGTGCTGAGAACAAAAGAACGGTGTTTTCTACACATACAGACCATATCCAGTCCAACTCTGTTTCTGAAACTGACACAAAGCACTGGTCCTCAAACATCCAATGCTTGTCAGTTAAGATGAGAAACGTGTGAGCTTTGAGGATGATGTAGTGACTTTGAACTGAAAAGTGACTGCCCTTACCTTAAACGAAGTCTTGCTTGTAGGAAGACACAGAGTCTGGGATTTAACTCCATTTCTGAAGGGAAACACACAGCATAGTTCTCACCCATGGATCACAATCTGCTTTAGAGCGAGAAGCACGCTCTTGCTTTCTAAAGTCTCTAAGACAGCAGGAAACGTGAGTGCGCTGAGAACAAAAGAACGGTGTTTCCTACACATACGGACATTATATAGTCCAACTCTGCTTCTGAAACTGATACAAAGCACTGGTCCTCTAACATCCAATGCTTGTCCGTTAAGATGAGGAACGTGTGAGCTTTGAGAATGATGTAATTCCTTTGAACTGAAAAGTGACTGCCCTTACCTGTAACGAAGTCTTGCTTGTAGTAAGACACAGAGTCTGGGATTTAACTCCATCTCTCAAGGGAAACACACAGCAGAGTTCTCATCCATGGATCACACTCTGCTTTAGAGCGAGAAGCATGCTCTTGCTTTCTGGAGTCTCTAACACAGCAGGAAACGTGAGTGTGCTGAGAACAAAAGAACGGTGTTTCCTACACATACGGACCATATCTAGTACAACTCTGCTTCTGAAACTGATACAAAGCACTGGTCCTCTAACATCCAATGCTTGTCAGTTAAGATGGGAAACGTGTGAGCTTCATGAACGATGTAGTTCGTTTGAACAGAAAAGTGACTGCCCTTACCTGAAACGAAGTCTTGCTTGTAGGAAGACACAGAGTGTGGGATTTAACTCCATTTCTGAAGGGAAACACACAGCATAGTTCTCATCCATGGATCACAATCTGCTTTAGAACAAGAAGCACGCTCTTGCTTTCTAGAGTCTCTAAGACAGCAGGAAACGTCAATGTGCAGAGAACAAATGAACGGTGTTTCCTACACATACGGACCATATCTAGTCCAACTCTGTTTCTGTAAGTGACACAAAGCACTGGTCCTCTAACATCCAATGCTTGTCAGTTAAGATGAGAAAGGTGTGAGCTTTGAGACTGATGTAGTTCCTTTGAACTGAAATGTGACTGCCCTTACCTGTAACGAAGTCTTGCTTGTAGTAAGACACAGAGCCTGGGATTTAACTCCATCTCTGAAGGGAAACACACAGCAGAGTTCTCATCCATGGATCACACTCTGCTTTAGAGCGAGAAGCACGCTCTTGCTTTCTGGAGTCTCTAACACAGCAGGAAACGTGAGTGTGCTGAGAACAAAAGAACGGTGTTTCCTACACATACGGACGATATCTAGTCCAACTCTGCTTCTGAAACTGATACAAAGCACTGTTCCTCTAACATCCAATGCTTGTCTGTTATGATGAGAAATGTGTGAGCTTCGTGAACGATGTAGTTCGTTTGAGATCACAAGTGACTGCCCATACCTGAAATGAACTCTTGCTTATAGGAAGACACAGAGCCTGGGATTTAACTCCATTTCTGAAGGGAAACACACAGCATAGTTCTCACCCATGGATCACACTCTGCTTTACAGCAAGAAGCACGCTCTTTCTTTCTAGAGTCTCTAATACAGCAGGAAACATGAGTGTGCCCAGAACAAAAGAACAGAGTTTCGTACACATACGGACCATATGTACTCCAACTCTTCTTCTGAAACTGATACAAAGCACTGGTCCTCTAACATCCAATGCTTGTCAGTTAAGATGGGAAACATGTGAGTTTCATGAACGATGTAGTTCGTTTGAGCAGAAAAGCGACTGCCCTTACCTGAAACGAAGTCTTGCTTATAGGAAGACACAGAGCCTGGGATTTAACTCCATTTCTGAAGGGAAACACACAGCATAGTTCTCACCCATGGATCACACTCTGCTTTACAGCAAGAAGCACGCTCTTTCTATCTAGAGTCTCTAATACAGCAGGAAATCTGAGTGTGCCCAGAAAAAATGAACGGAGTTTCGTAAACATACGGACCATATGTAGTCCAAATCTTCTTATGAAACTGATACAAAGCACTGGTCCTCTAACATCCAATGCTTGTCAGTTAAGATGGGAAACGTGTGAGCTTCATGAACGATGTAGTTCGTTTGAGCAGAAAAGTGACTGCCCTTACCTTAAACGAAGTCTTGCTTGTAGGAAGACTCAGAGCCTGGGATTTAACTCCATTTCTGAAGGGAAACACACAGCATAGTTCTCATCCATGGAACACACTCTGCATTAGAGCGAGAAGCACGCTCTTGCTTTCTAGATTCTCTAATACAGCAGGTAATCTGAGTCTGCCCAGAAAAAAGAACGGTGTTTCCTACTCATATGGACCATATGTAGTCCAAATCTGCTTCTGAAACTGACACAAAGCACTGACCCTCTAACATCCAATGCTTGTCAGTTAAGATGAGAAACGTGTGAGCTTCATGAACGATGTAGTTCGTTTGAGCAGAAAAGTGACTGCCCTTACCTGAAACGAAGTCTTGCTTGTAGGAAGACTCAGAGCTTGGGATTTAACTCCATTTCTGAAGTGAAACACACAGCAGTGTAATCATCCATTGATCACACTCTGCTTTAGAACAAGAAGCACGCTCTTGCTTTCTAGAGTCTCTAAGACAGCAGGAAACGTGAGTGTGCTGAGAACAAAAGAACGCTGTTTCCTACACATACGCACCATATCTAGTCCAACTCTGCTTCTGACACTGATACAAAGCAATGGTCCTCTAACATCCAATGCTTGTCAGTTAAGATGAGAAACGTGTGAGCTTCCTGAACGATGTAGTTCGTTTGAGCTGACAAGTGACTGCCCTTACCTGAAACGAAGTCTTGCAAGTAGGAAGACTCAGAGCCTGGGATTTAACTCCATTTCTGAAGGGAAACACACAGCAGAGTTCTCATCCATGGAACACAATCTGCATTAGAGCGAGAAGCACGCACTTGCTTTCTACATTCTCTAATACAGCAGGTAATCTGAGTGTGCCCAGAAAAAAGAACGGTGTTTCCTTCACATACGGACCATATGTAGTCCAAATCTGCTTCTGAAACTGACACAAAGCACTGACCCTCTAACATCCAATGCTTGTCAGTTAAGATGAGAAACGTGTGAGCTTCATGAACGATGTAGTTCATTTGAGCAGAAAAGTGACTGCCCTTACCTGAAACGAAGTCTTGCTTGTAGGAAGACTCAGAGCTTGGGATTTAACTCCATTTCTGAAGTGAAACACACAGCAGTGTAATCATCCATTGATCACACTCTGCTTTAGAACAAGAAGCACGCTCTTGCTTTCTAGAGTCTCTAAGACAGCAAGAAACGTGAGTGTGCTGAGAACAAAAGAACGCTGTTTCCTACACATACGGACATTATATAGTCCAACTCTGCTTCTGAAACTGATACAATGCACTGGTCCTCTAACATCCAATGCTTGTCCGTTAAGATGAGGAACGTGTGAGCTTTGAGAATGATGGAATTCCTTTGAACTGAAAAGTGACTGCCCTTACCTGTAACGAAGTCTTGCTTGTAGTAAGACACAGAGTCTGGGATTTAACTCCATCTCTGAAGGGAAACACACAGCAGAGTTCTCATCCATGGATCACACTCTGCTTTAGAGCGAGAAGCATGCTCTTGCTTTCTGGAGTCTCTAACACAGCAGGAAACGTGAGTGTGCTGAGAACAAAAGAACGGTGTTTCCTACACATACGGACCATATCTAGTACAACTCTGCTTCTGAAACTGATACAAAGCACTGGTCCCCTAACATCCAATGCTTGTCAGTTAAGATGGGAAACGTGTGAGCTTCATGAACGATGTAGTTCGTTTGAACAGAAAAGTGACTGCCCTTACCTGAAACGAAGTCTTGCTTGTAGGAAGACACAGAGTGTGGGATTTAACTCCATTTCTGAAGGGAAACACACAGCATAGTTCTCATCCATGGATCACAATCTGCTTTAGAACAAGAAGCACGCTCTTGCTTTCTAGAGTCTCTAAGACAGCAGGAAACGTCAATGTGCAGAGAACAAATGAACGGTGTTTCCTACACATACGGACCATATCTAGTCCAACTCTGTTTCTGTAAGTGACACAAAGCACTGGTCCTCTAACATCCAATGCTTGTCAGTTAAGATGAGAAAGGTGTGAGCTTTGAGAATGATGTAGTTCCTTTGAACTGAAATGTGACTGCCCTTACCTGTAACGAAGTCTTGCTTGTAGTAAGACACAGAGCCTGGGATTTAACTCCATCTCTGAAGGGAAACACACAGCAGAGTTCTCATCCATGGATCACACTCTGCTTTAGAGCGAGAAGCACGCTCTTGCTTTCTGGAGTCCCTAACACAGCAGGAAACGTGAGTGTGCTGAGAACAAAAGAACGGTGTTTCCTACGCATACGGACGATATCTAGTCCAACTCTGCTTCTGAAACTGATACAAAGCACTGGTCCTCTAACATCCAATGCTTGTCTGTTATGATGAGAAACATGTGAGCTTCGTGAACGATGTTGTTAGTTTGAGATAACAAGTGACTGCCCATACCTGAAACGAAGTCTTGCTTATAGGAAGACACAGAGCCTGGGATTTAACTCCATTTCTGAAGGGAAACACACAGCATAGTTCTCACCCATGGATCACACTCTGCTTTACAGCAAGAAGCACGCTCTTTCTTTCTAGAGTCTCTAATACAGCAGGAAATCTGAGTGTGCCCAGAACAAAAGAACAGAGTTTCGTACACATACGTACCATATGTAGTCCAACTCTTCTTCTGAAACTGATACAAAGCACTGGTCCTCTAACATCCAATGCTTGTCAGTTAAGATGGGAAACATGTGAGTTTCATGGATGATGTAGTTCGTTTGAGCAGAAAAGCGAATGCCCTTACCTGTAACGAAGTCTTGCTTGTAGTAAGACACAGAGCCTGGGATTTAACGCCATCTCTGAAGGGAAAAACACAGCAGTGTTCTCATCCATGGATCACACTCTGCTTTAGAGCGAGAAGCACGCTCTTGCTTTCTGGAGTCTCTAACACAGCAGGAAAAGTGAGTGTGCTGAGAACAAAAGAACGGTGTTTTCTACACATACAGACCATATCCAGTCCAACTCTGTTTCTGAAACTGACACAAAGCACTGGTCCTCTAACATCCAATGCTTGTCAGTTAAGATGGGAAACGTGTGAGCTTCATGAACGATGTAGTTCGTTTGAGCAGAAAAGTGACTGCCCTTACCATAAACGAAGTCTTGCTTGTAGGAAGACACAGAGTCTGGGATTTAACTCCATTTCTGCAGTGAAAGACACAGCATAGTTCTCATCCATGGATCACAATCTGCTTTAGAGCGAGAAGCACGCTCTTGCTTTCTAAAGTCTCTAAGAGAGCAGGAAACGTGAGTGCGCTGAGAACAAAAGAACGGTGTTTCCTACACATACGGACCATATCTAGTCCAACTCTGTTTCTGAAACTGACACAAAGCACTGGTCCTCAAACATCCAATGCTTGTCAGTTAAGATGAGAAACGTGTGAGCTTTGAGGATGATGTAGTGACTGTGAACTGAAAAGTGACTGCCCTTACCTGTAACGACGTCTTGCTTGTAGTAAGACACAGAGCCTGGGATTTAACTCCATCTCTGAATGGAAACACACAGCAGAGTTCTCATCCATGGATCACACTCTGCTTTAGAGCGAGAAGCATGCTCTTGCTTTCTAGAGTCTCTAATACACCAGGTAATCTGAGTGTGCGCAGAAGAAAAGAACGGTGTTTCCTACACATACGGACCATATGTAGTCCAAATCTGCTTCTGAAACTGATACAATGCACTGGTCCTCTAACATCCAATGCTTGTCAGTTAAGATGAGAAACGTGTGATCTTCGTGAACGATGTAGTCTGTTTGAGCAGAAAAGTGACTGCCCTTACCTGAATCTAAGTCTTGCTTGTAGGAAGCCTCAAAGCCTGGGATTTAACTCCATTTCTGAAGTGAAACACACAGCAGTGTTCTCATCCATTGATCACACTCTGCTTTAGAACAAGAAGCACGCTCTTGCTTTCTAGAGTCTCTAAGACAGCAGGAAACGTGAATGTGCTGAGAACAAAAGAACGGTGTTTCCTACACATACGGACCATATCTAGTCCAACTCTCCTTCTTAAACTGATACAAAGCACTGGTCCTCTAACATCCAATGCTTGTCTGTTAAGAAGAGAAATGTGTGAGCTCAGTGAACGATGTAGTTCGTTTGAGCTGAAAAGTGACTGCCGTTACCTGAAACGAAGTCTTCTTTTAGGAAGACACAGAGATTGGGATTTAACTCCATTTCTGAAGGGAAACACACAGCATAGTTCTCATCCATGGATCACACTCTGCTTTAGAGCGAGAAGCACGCTCTTGCTTTCTGGAGTCTCTAACACAGCAGGAAAAGTGAGTGTGCTGAGAACAAAAGAACGGTGTTTTCTACACATACAGACCATATCCAGTCCAACTCTGTTTCTGAAACTGACACAAAGCACTGGTCCTCAAACATCCAATGCTTGTCAGTTAAGATGAGAAACGTGTGAGCTTTGAGGATGATGTAGTGTCTTTGAACTGAAAAGTGACTGCCCTTACAATAAACGAAGTCTTGCTTGTAGGAAGACACAGAGTCTGGGATTTAACTCCATTTCTGCAGTGAAACACACAGCATAGTTTTCATCCATGGATCACAATCTGCTTTAGAGCAAGAATCACGCTCTTGCTTTCTAAAGTCTCTAAGACAGCAGGAAATGTGAGTGCGCTGAGAACAAAAGAACGGTGTTTCCTACACATACAGACCATATCTAGTCCAACTCTGTTTCTGAAACTGACACAAAGCACTGGTCCTCAAACATCCAATGCTTGTCAGTTAAGATGAGAAACGTGTGAGCTTTGAGGATGATGTAGTGACTTTGAACTGAAAAGTGACTGCCCTTACCTTAAACGAAGTCTTGCTTGTAGGAAGACACAGAGTCTGGGATTTAACTCCATTTCTGAAGGGAAACACACAGCATAGTTCTCACCCATGGATCACAATCTGCTTTAGAGCGAGAAGCACGCTCTTGCTTTCTAAAGTCTCTAAGACAGCAGGAAACGTGAGTGCGCTGAGAACAAAAGAACGGTGTTTCCTACACATACGGACCATATCTAGTCCAACTCTGTTTCTGAAACTGACACAAAGCACTGGTCCTCAAACATCCAATGCTTGTCAGTTAAGATGAGAAACGTGTGAGCTTTGAGGATGATGTAGTGACTTTGAACTGAAAAGTGACTGCCCTTACCTGTAACGAAGTCTTGCTTGTAGTAAGACACAGAGCCTGGGATTTAACTCCATCTCTGAAGGGAAACACACAGCAGAGTTCTCATCCATGGATCACACTCTGCTTTAGAGCGAGAAGCACGCTCTTTCTTTCTAGAGTCTCTAATACACCAGGTAATCTGAGTGTGCCCAGAACAAAAGAACGGTGTTTCCTACACATACAGACCATATGGAGTCCAAATCTGCTTCTGAAACTGATACAATGCACTGGCCCTCTAACATCCAATGCATGTCAGTTAAGATGAGAAACGTGTGATCTTCGTGAACGATGTAGTTCGTTTGAGCAGAAAAGGGCCTGCCCTTACCTGAAATGAAGTCTTGCTTGTAGGAAGACTCAGAGCCTGGGATTTAACTCCATTTCTGAAGTAAAACACACAGCACTGTTCTCATCCATTGATCACACTCTGCTTTAGAACAAGAAGCACGCTCTTGCTTTCTAGAGTCTGTAAGACAGCAGGAAACGTGAGTGCGCTGAGAACAAAAGAACGGTGTTTCCTACACATACGGACCATATCTAGTCCAACTCTCCTTCTTAAACTGATACAAAGCACTGGTCCTCTAATATCCAATGCTTGTCTGTTACGAAGAGAAATGTGTGAGCTCAGTGAACGTTGTAGTTCGTTTGAGCTGAAAAGTTTCTGCCGTTACCTGAAACGAAGTCTTGCTTGTAGGAAGACACAGAGATTGGGATTTAACTCCATTTCTGAAGGGAAACACACAGCATAGTTCTCATCCATGGATCACACTCTGCTTTAGAGCGAGAAGCACGCTCTTGCTTTCTGGAGTCTCTAACAGAGCAGGAAACGTGAGTGTGCTGAGAACAAAAGAACGGTGTTTCCTACACATACGGACCATATCTAGTCCAACTCTGCTTCTGAAACTGATACAAAGCACTGGTCATCTAACATCCAATGCTTGTCTGTTAAGATGAGAAACATGTGTGCTTTGTGAACGATGTAATTCGTTTGAGCTGACAAGTGACTGCCCTTACCTGAAACGAAGTCTTTCTTATAGGAAGACACAGAGCCTGGGATTTAACTCCATTTCTGCAGGGAAACACACAGCAGTGTTCTCATCCATTGATCACACTCTGCTTTAGAACAAGAAGCACGCTCTTGCTTTCTAGAGTCTCTAAGACAGCAGGAAACGTGAGTGCGCTGAGAACAAAAGAACGGTGTTTCCTACACATACGGACCATATCTAGTCCAACTCTCCTTCTTAAACTGATAAAAAGCACTGGTCCTCTAACATCCAATGCTTGTCTGTTAAGATGAGAAATGTGTGAGCTCAGTGAGCGATGTAGTTCGTTTGAGCTGAAAAGTGACTGCCGTTACCTGAAACAAAGTCTTGCTTGTAGGAAGACACAGAGACTGGGATTTAACTCCATTTCTGCAGGGAAACACACAGCAGTGTTCTCATCCATTGATCACACTCTGCTTTAGAGCGAGAAGTACGCTCTTGCTTTCTGGAGTCTCTAACACAGCAGGAAACGTGAGTGCGCTGAGAACAAAAGAACGGTGTTTCCTACACATAAGGACCATATCTAGTCCAACTCTGCTTCTTAAACTGATAAAAAGCACTGGTCCTCTAACATCCAATGCTTGTCTGTTAAGATGAGAAATGTGTGAGCTCAGTGAGCGATGTAGTTCGTTTGAGCTGAAAAGTGACTGCCGTTACCTGAAACGAAGTCTTGCTTGTAGGAAGACACAGAGATTGGGATTTAACTCCATTTCTGAAGGGAAACACACAGCATAGTTCTCATCCATGGATCACACTGTGCTTTAGAGCGAGAAGCATGCTCTTGCTTTCTGGAGTCTCTAAGAGAGCAGGAAACGTGAGTGTGCTGAGTACAAAAGAACAGTGTTTCCTACACATACGGACCATATCTAGTCCAACTCTGCTTCTGAAACTGATACAAAGCACTGGTCCTCTAACATCCAATGCTTGTCTGTTAAGATGAGAAACGTGTGAGCTTCGTGAACGATGTAATTCCTTTGAGCTGACAAGTGACTGCCCTTACCTGAAATGAAGTCTTGCTTATAGGAAGACATAGAGCCTGGGATTTAACTCCATTTCTGAAGCGAAACACACAGCATAGTTCTCATCCATGGATCACACTCTGCTTTAGAGCGAGAAGCACGCTCTTGCTTTCTAGAGTCTCTAATACAGCAGGTAATTTGAGTGTGCCCAGAACAAAAGAACGGTGTTTCCTACACGTACGGACCATATGTAGTCCAAATCTGCTTCTGAAAATGATACAATGCACTGACCCTCTAACATCCAATGCTTGTCAGTTAAGATGAGAAACGTGTGAGCTCCGTGAACGATGTAGTTCGTTTGAGCAGAAAATTGACTGCCCTTACCTGAAACGAAGTCTTGCTTGTAGGAAGACACAGAGCCTGGGATTTAACTCCATTTCTGAAGGGAAACACACAGCATAGTACTCATCCATGGATCACACTCTGCTTTAGAGCGAGAATCACGCTCTTGCTTTCTAAAGTCTCTAAGACAGCAGGAAACATGAGTGTGCTGAGAAAAAAAGAACGGTGATTCATACACATATGGACCATATCTAGTCGAACTCTGATCTGGAAGTGACACAAAGCACTGGTCCTCTAACATCCAATGCTTGTCAGTTCAGATGAGAAACGTGTGAGCTTTGAGAATGATGTAGTTCCTTTGAACTGAAAAGTGACTGCCCTTACCTGTAACGAAGTCTTGCTTGTAAGAAGACACAGAGCCTGGGATTTAACTCCATCTCTGAAGGGAAACACACAGCAAAGTTCTCATCCATGGATCACACTCTGCTTTAGAGCGAGAAGCACGCTCTTGCTTTCTGGAGTCTCTAATACACCAGGTAATCTGAGTGTGCCCAGAACAAAAGAACGGTGTTTCCTACACATACGGACCATATGTAGTCCAAATCTGCTTCTGTTACTGATACAATGCCCTGGTCCTCTAACATCCAATGCATGTCAGTTAAGATGAGAAACGTGTCATCTTCGTGAACGATGTAGTTCATTTGAGCAGAAAAGGGCCTGCCCTTACCTGAAACGAAGTCTTGCTTGTAGGAAGACTCAGAGCCTGGGATTTAACTCCATCTCTGAAGGGAAACACACAGCAGAGTTCTCATCCATGGATCACACTCTGCTTTAGAGCGAGAAGCACGCTCTTGCTTTCTGGAGTCTCTAACACAGCAGGAAACGTGAGTGCGCTGAGAACAAAAGAACGGTGTTTCCTACACATAAGGACCATATCTAGTCCAACTCTGCTTCTGAAACTGATACAAAGCACTGGTCCTCTAACATCCAATGCTTGTTAGTTAAGATGGCAAACGTGTGAGCCTCATGAACGATGTAGTTCGTTTGAGCAGAAAAGTGACTGCCCTTACCTTAAACGAAGTCTTGCTTGTAGGAAGACACAGAGTCTGGGATTTAACTCCATTTCTGCAGGGAAACACACAGCAGTGTTCTCATCCATTGATCACACTCTGCTTTAGAACAAGAAGCACGCTCTTGCTTTCTAGAGTCTCTAACACAGCAGGAAACGTGAGTGCGCTGAGAAAAAAAGAACGGTGTTTCCTACACATACCGACCATATCTAGTCCAACTCTCCTTCTTAAACTGATACAAAGCACTGGTCCTCTAACATCCAATGCTTGTCTGTTAAGATGAGAAATGTGTGAGCTCAGTGAGCGATGTAGTTCGTTTGAGCTGAAAAGTGACTGCCGTTACCTGAAACGAAGTCTTGCTTGTAGGAAGACACAGAGATTGGGATTTAACTCCATTTCTGAAGGGAAACACACAGCATAGTTCTCATCCATGGATCACACTCTGCTTTAGAGCGAGAAGCATGCTCTTGCTTTCTGGAGTCTCTAAGAGAGCAGGAAACGTGAGTGTGCTGAGAACAAAAGAACGGTGTTTCCTACACATACGGACCATATCTAGTCCAACTCTGCTTCTGAAACTGATACAAAGCACTGGTCCTCTAACATCCAATGCTTCTCTGTTATGATGAGAAACGTGTGAGCTTCGTGAACGATGTTGTTAGTTTGAGATCACAAGTGACTGCCCATACCTGAAACGAAGTCTTGCTTATAGGAAGACACAGAGCCTGGGATTTAACTCCATTTCTGAAGGGAAACACACAGCATAGTTCTCACCCATGGATCACACTCTGCTTTACAGCAAGAAGCACGCTCTTTCTTTCTAGAGTCTCTAATACAGCAGGAAATCTGAGTGTGCCCAGAACAAAAGAACAGAGTTTCGTACACATACGTACCATATGTAGTCCAACTCTTCTTCTGAAACTGATACAAAGCACTGGTCCTCTAACATCCAATGCTTGTCAGTTAAGATGGGAAACATGTGAGTTTCATGGATGATGTAGTTCGTTTGAGCAGAAAAGCGACTGCCCTTACCTGTAACGAAGTCTTGCTTGTAGTAAGACACAGAGCCTGGGATTTAACGCCATCTCTGAAGGGAAACACACAGCAGTGTTCTCATCCATGGATCACACTCTGCTTTAGAGCGAGAAGCACGCTCTTGCTTTCTGGAGTCTCTAACACAGCAGGAAAAGTGAGTGTGCTGAGAACAAAAGAACGGTGTTTTCTACACATACAGACCATATCCAGTCCAACTCTGTTTCTGAAACTGACACAAAGCACTGGTCCTCTAACATCCAATGCTTGTCAGTTAAGATGGGAAACGTTTGAGCTTCATGAACGATGTAGTTCGTTTGAGCAGAAAAGTGACTGCCCTTACCATAAACGAAGTCTTGCTTGTAGGAAGACACAGAGTCTGGGATTTAACTCCATTTCTGCAGTGAAAGACACAGCATAGTTCTCATCCATGGATCACAATCTGCTTTAGAGCGAGAAGCACGCTCTTGCTTTCTAAAGTCTCTAAGACAGCAGGAAACGTGAGTGCGCTGAGAACAAAAGAACGGTGTTTCCTACACATACAGACCATATCTAGTCCAACTCTGTTTCTGAAACTGACACAAAGCACTGGTCCTCAAACATCCAATGCTTGTCAGTTAAGATGAGAAACGTGTGAGCTTTGAGGATGATGTAGTGACTTTGAACTGAAAAGTGACTGCCCTTACCTGTAACGACGTCTTGCTTGTAGTAAGACACAGAGCCTGGTATTTAACTCCATCTCTGAATGGAAACACACAGCAGAGTTCTCATCCATGGATCACACTCTGCTTTAGAGCGAGAAGCATGCTCTTGCTTTCTAGAGTCTCTAATACACCAGGTAATCTGAGTGTGCGCAGAAGAAAAGAACGGTGTTTCCTACACATACGGGCCATATGTAGTCCAAATCTGCTTCTGAAACTGATACAATGCACTGGTCCTCTAACATCCAATGCTTGTCAGTTAAGATGAGAAACGTGTGATCTTCGTGAACGATGTAGTCTGTTTGAGCAGAAAAGTGACTGCCCTTACCTGAATCTAAGTCTTGCTTGTAGGAAGCCTCAGAGCCTGGGATTTAACTCCATTTCTGAAGTGAAACACACAGCAGTGTTCTCATCCATTGATCACACTCTGCTTTAGAACAAGAAGCACGCTCTTGCTTTCTAGAGTCTCTAAGACAGCAGGAAACGTGAGTGTGCTGAGAACAAAAGAAAGGTGTTTCCTACACATACGGACCATATCTAGTCCAACTCTCCTTCTTACACTGATACAAAGCACTGGTCCTCTAACATCCAATGCTTGTCTGTTAAGAAGAGAAATGTGTGAGCTCAGTGAACGATGTAGTTCGTTTGAGCTGAAAAGTGACTGCCGTTACCTGAAACGAAGTCTTCTTTTAGGAAGACACAGAGATTGGGATTTAACTCCATTTCTGAAGGGAAACACACAGCAGAGTTCTCATCCATGGATCACACTCTGCTTTAGAGCGAGAAGCACGCTCTTGCTTTCTGGAGTCTCTAACACAGCAGGAAAAGTGAGTGTGCTGAGAACAAAAGAACGGTGTTTTCTACACATACAGACCATATCCAGTCCAACTCTGTTTCTGAAACTGACACAAAGCACTGGTCCTCAAACATCCAATGCTTGTCAGTTAAGATGAGAAACGTGTGAGCTTTGAGGATGATGTAGTGTCTTTGAACTGAAAAGTGACTGCCCTTACAATAAACGAAGTCTTGCTGGTAGGAAGACACAGAGTCTGGGATTTAACTCCATTTCTGCAGTGAAACACACAGCATAGTTTTCATCCATGGATCACAATCTGCTTTAGAGCAAGAATCACGCTCTTGCTTTCTAAAGTCTCTAAGACAGCAGGAAATGTGAGTGCGCTGAGAACAAAAGAATGGTGTTTCCTACACATACAGACCATATCTAGTCCAACTCTGTTTCTGAAACTGACACAAAGCACTGGTCCTCAAACATCCAATGCTTGTCAGTTAAGATGAGAAACGTGTGAGCTTTGAGGATGATGTAGTGACTTTGAACTGAAAAGTGACTGCCCTTACCTTAAACGAAGTCTTGCTTGTAGGAAGACACAGAGTCTGGGATTTAACTCCATTTCTGAAGGGAAACACACAGCATAGTTCTCACCCATGGATCACAATCTGCTTTAGAGCGAGAAGCACGCTCTTGCTTTCTAAAGTCTCTAAGACAGCAGGAAACGTGAGTGCGCTGAGAACAAAAGAACGGTGTTTCCTACACATACGGACCATATCTAGTCCAACTCTGTTTCTGAAACTGACACAAAGCACTGGTCCTCAAACATCCAATGCTTGTCAGTTAAGATGAGAAACGTGTGAGCTTTGAGGATGATGTAGTGACTTTGAACTGAAAAGTGACTGCCCTTACCTGTAACGAAGTCTTGCTTGTAGTAAGACACAGAGCCTGGGATTTAACTCCATCTCTGAAGGGAAACACACAGCAGAGTTCTCATCCATGGATCACACTCTGCTTTAGAGCGAGAAGCACGCTCTTTCTTTCTAGAGTCTCTAATACACCAGGTAATCTGAGTGTGCCCAGAACAAAAGAACGGTGTTTCCTACACATACGGACCATATGGAGTCCAAATCTGCTTCTGAAACTGATACAATGCACTGGCCCTCTAACATCCAATGCATGTCAGTTAAGATGAGAAACGTGTGATCTTCGTGAACGATGTAGTTCGTTTGAGCAGAAAAGGGCCTGCCCTTACCTGAAATGAAGTCTTGCTTGTAGGAAGACTCAGAGCCTGGGATTTAACTCCATTTCTGAAGTAAAACACACAGCACTGTTCTCATCCATTGATCACACTCTGCTTTAGAACAAGAAGCACGCTCTTGCTTTCTAGAGTCTGTAAGACAGCAGGAAACGTGAGTGCGCTGAGAACAAAAGAACGGTGTTTCCTACACATACGGACCATATCTAGTCCAACTCTCCTTCTTAAACTGATACAAAGCACTGGTCCTCTAATATCCAATGCTTGTCTGTTACGAAGAGAAATGTGTGAGCTCAGTGAACGTTGTAGTTCGTTTGAGCTGAAAAGTTTCTGCCGTTACCTGAAACGAAGTCTTGCTTGTAGGAAGACACAGAGATTGGGATTTAACTCCATTTCTGAAGGGAAACACACAGCATAGTTCTCATCCATGGATCACACTCTGCTTTAGAGCGAGAAGCACGCTCTTGCTTTCTGGAGTCTCTAAGAGAGCAGGAAACGTGAGTGTGCTGAGAACAAAAGAACGGTGTTTCCTACACATACGGACCATATCTAGTCCAACTCTGCTTCTGAAACTGATACAAAGCACTGGTCCTCTAACATCCAATGCTTGTCTGTTAAGATGAGAAACATGTGTGCTTTGTGAACGATGTAATTCGTTTGAGCTGACAAGTGACTGCCCTTACCTGAAACGAAGTCTTTCTTATAGGAAGACACAGAGCCTGGGATTTAACTCCATTTCTGCAGGGAAACACACAGCAGTGTTCTCATCCATTGATCACACTCTGCTTTAGAACAAGAAGCACGCTCTTGCTTTCTAGAGTCTCTAAGACAGCAGGAAACGTGAGTGCGCTGAGAACAAAAGAACGGTGTTTCCTACACATACGGACCATATCTAGTCCAACTCTCCTTCTTAAACTGATAAAAAGCACTGGTCCTCTAACATCCAATGCTTGTCTGTTAAGATGAGAAATGTGTGAGCTCAGTGAGCGATGTAGTTCGTTTGAGCTGAAAAGTGACTGCCGTTACCTGAAACAAAGTCTTGCTTGTAGGAAGACACAGAGACTGGGATTTAACTCCATTTCTGCAGGGAAACACACAGCAGTGTTCTCATCCATTGATCACACTCTGCTTTAGAGCGAGAAGTACGCTCTTGCTTTCTGGAGTCTCTAACACAGCAGGAAACGTGAGTGCGCTGAGAACAAAAGAACGGTGTTTCCTACACATAAGGACCATATCTAGTCCAACTCTGCTTCTTAAACTGATAAAAAGCACTGGTCCTCTAACATCCAATGCTTGTCTGTTAAGATGAGAAATGTGTGAGCTCAGTGAGCGATGTAGTTCGTTTGAGCTGAAAAGTGACTGCCGTTACCTGAAACGAAGTCTTGCTTGTAGGAAGACACAGAGATTGGGATTTAACTCCATTTCTGAAGGGAAACACACAGCATAGTTCTCATCCATGGATCACACTGTGCTTTAGAGCGAGAAGCATGCTCTTGCTTTCTGGAGTCTCTAAGAGAGCAGGAAACGTGAGTGTGCTGAGTACAAAAGAACAGTGTTTCCTACACATACGGACCATATCTAGTCCAACTCTGCTTCTGAAACTGATACAAAGCACTGGTCCTCTAACATCCAATGCTTGTCTGTTAAGATGAGAAACGTGTGAGCTTCGTGAACGATGTAATTCCTTTGAGCTGACAAGTGACTGCCCTTACCTGAAATGAAGTCTTGCTTATAGGAAGACATAGAGCCTGGGATTTAACTCCATTTCTGAAGCGAAACACACAGCATAGTTCTCATCCATGGATCACACTCTGCTTTAGAGCGAGAAGCACGCTCTTGCTTTCTAGAGTCTCTAATACAGCAGGTAATTTGAGTGTGCCCAGAACAAAAGAACGGTGTTTCCTACACGTACGGACCATATGTAGTCCAAATCTGCTTCTGAAAATGATACAATGCACTGACCCTCTAACATCCAATGCTTGTCAGTTAAGATGAGAAACGTGTGAGCTCCGTTAACGATGTAGTTCGTTTGAGCAGAAAATTGACTGCCCTTACCTGAAACGAAGTCTTGCTTGTAGGAAGACACAGAGCCTGGGATTTAACTCCATTTCTGAAGGGAAACACACAGCATAGTACTCATCCATGGATCACACTCTGCTTTAGAGCGAGAATCACGCTCTTGCTTTCTAAAGTCTCTAAGACAGCAGGAAACATGAGTGTGCTGAGAAAAAAAGAACAGTGATTCATACACATATGGACCATATCTAGTCGAACTCTGATCTGGAAGTGACACAAAGCACTGGTCCTCTAACATCCAATGCTTGTCAGTTCAGATGAGAAACGTGTGAGCTTTGAGAATGATGTAGTTCCTTTGAACTGAAAAGTGACTGCCCTTACCTGTAACGAAGTCTTGCTTGTAAGAAGACACAGAGCCTGGGATTTAACTCCATCTCTGAAGGGAAACACACAGCAAAGTTCTCATCCATGGATCACACTCTGCTTTAGAGCGAGAAGCACGCTCTTGCTTTCTGGAGTCTCTAATACACCAGGTAATCTGAGTGTGCCCAGAACAAAAGAACGGTGTTTCCTACACATACGGACCATATGTAGTCCAAATCTGCTTCTGTTACTGATACAATGCCCTGGTCCTCTAACATCCAATGCATGTCAGTTAAGATGAGAAACGTGTCATCTTCGTGAACGATGTAGTTCATTTGAGCAGAAAAGGGCCTGCCCTTACCTGAAACGAAGTCTTGCTTGTAGGAAGACTCAGAGCCTGGGATTTAACTCCATCTCTGAAGGGAAACACACAGCAGAGTTCTCATCCATGGATCACACTCTGCTTTAGAGCGAGAAGCACGCTCTTGCTTTCTGGAGTCTCTAACACAGCAGGAAACGTGAGTGCGCTGAGAACAAAAGAACGGTGTTTCCTACACATAAGGACCATATCTAGTCCAACTCTGCTTCTGAAACTGATACAAAGCACTGGTCCTCTAACATCCAATGCTTGTTAGTTAAGATGGCAAACGTGTGAGCCTCATGAACGATGTAGTTCGTTTGAGCAGAAAAGTGACTGCCCTTACCTTAAACGAAGTCTTGCTTATAGGAAGACACAGAGTCTGGGATTTAACTCCATTTCTGCAGGGAAACACACAGCAGTGTTCTCATCCATTGATCACACTCTGCTTTAGAACAAGAAGCACGCTCTTGCTTTCTAGAGTCTCTAACACAGCAGGAAACGTGAGTGCGCTGAGAAAAAAAGAACGGTGTTTCCTACACATACCGACCATATCTAGTCCAACTCTCCTTCTTAAACTGATACAAAGCACTGGTCCTCTAACATCCAATGCTTGTCTGTTAAGATGAGAAATGTGTGAGCTCAGTGAGCGATGTAGTTCGTTTGAGCTGAAAAGTGACTGCCGTTACCTGAAACGAAGTCTTGCTTGTAGGAAGACACAGAGATTGGGATTTAACTCCATTTCTGAAGGGAAACACACAGCATAGTTCTCATCCATGGATCACACTCTGCTTTAGAGCGAGAAGCATGCTCTTGATTTCTGGAGTCTCTAAGAGAGCAGGAAACGTGAGTGTGCTGAGAACAAAAGAACGGTGTTTCCTACACATACGGACCATATCTAGTCCAACTCTGCTTCTGAAACTGATACAAAGCACTGGTCCTCTAACATCCAATGCTTCTCTGTTATGATGAGAAACGTGTGAGCTTCGTGAACGATGTTGTTAGTTTGAGATCACAAGTGACTGCCCATACCTGAAACGAAGTCTTGCTTATAGGAAGACACAGAGCCTGGGATTTAACTCCATTTCTGAAGGGAAACACACAGCATAGTTCTCACCCATGGATCACACTCTGCTTTACAGCAAGAAGCATGCTCTTTCTTTCTAGAGTCTCTAATACAGCAGGAAATCTGAGTGTGCCCAGAACAAAAGAACAGAGTTTCGTACACATACGTACCATATGTAGTCCAACTCTTCTTCTGAAACTGATACAAAGCACTGGTCCTCTAACATCCAATGCTTGTCAGTTAAGATGGGAAACATGTGAGTTTCATGGATGATGTAGTTCGTTTGAGCAGAAAAGCGACTGCCCTTACCTGTAACGAAGTCTTGCTTGTAGTAAGACACAGAGCCTGGGATTTAACGCCATCTCTGAAGGGAAACACACAGCAGTGTTCTCATCCATGGATCACACTCTGCTTTAGAGCGAGAAGCACGCTCTTGCTTTCTGGAGTCTCTAACACAGCAGGAAAAGTGAGTGTGCTGAGAACAAAAGAACGGTGTTTTCTACACATACAGACCATATCCAGTCCAACTCTGTTTCTGAAACTGACACAAAGCACTGGTCCTCTAACATCCAATGCTTGTCAGTTAAGATGGGAAACGTGTGAGCTTCATGAACGATGTAGTTCGTTTGAGCAGAAAAGTGACTGCCCTTACCATAAACGAAGTCTTGCTTGTAGGAAGACACAGAGTCTGGGATTTAACTCCATTTCTGCAGTGAAAGACACAGCATAGTTCTCATCCATGGATCACAATCTGCTTTAGAGCGAGAAGCACGCTCTTGCTTTCTAAAGTCTCTAAGACAGCAGGAAACGTGAGTGCGCTGAGAACAAAAGAACGGTGTTTCCTACACATACGGACCATATCTAGTCCAACTCTGTTTCTGAAACTGACACAAAGCACTGGTCCTCAAACATCCAATGCTTGTCAGTTAAGATGAGAAACGTGTGAGCTTTGAGGATGATGTAGTGACTTTGAACTGAAAAGTGACTGCCCTTACCTGTAAAGACGTCTTGCTTGTAGTAAGACACAGAGCCTGGGATTTAACTCCATCTCTGAATGGAAACACACAGCAGAGTTCTCATCCATGGATCACACTCTGCTTTAGAGCGAGAAGCATGCTCTTGCTTTCTAGAGTCTCTAATACACCAGGTAATCTGAGTGTGCGCAGAAGAAAAGAACGGTGTTTCCTACACATACGGACCATATGTAGTCCAAATCTGCTTCTGAAACTGATACAATGCACTGGTCCTCTAACATCCAATGCTTGTCAGTTAAGATGAGAAACGTGTGATCTTCATGAACGATGTAGTCTGTTTGAGCAGAAAAGTGACTGCCCTTACCTGAATCTAAGTCTTGCTTGTAGGAAGCCTCAAAGCCTGGGATTTAACTCCGTTTCTGAAGTGAAACACACAGCAGTGTTCTCATCCATTTATCACACTCTGCTTTAGAACAAGAAGCACGCTCTTGCTTTCTAGAGTCTCTAAGACAGCAGGAAACGTGAATGTGCTGAGAACAAAAGAACGGTGTTTCCTACACATACGGACCATATCTAGTCCAACTCTACTTCTTAAACTGATACAAAGCACTGGTCCTCTAACATCCAATGCTTGTCTGTTAAGAAGAGAAATGTGTGAGCTCAGTGAACGATGTAGTTCGTTTGAGCTGAAAAGTGACTGCCGTTACCTGAAACGAAGTCTTCTTTTAGGAAGACACAGAGATTGGGATTTAACTCCATTTCTGAAGGGAAACACACAGCAGAGTTCTCATCCATGGATCACACTCTGCTTTAGAGCGAGAAGCACGCTCTTGCTTTCTGGAGTCTCTAACACAGCAGGAAAAGTGAGTGTGCTGAGAACAAAAGAACGGTGTTTTCTACACATACAGACCATATCCAGTCCAACTCTGTTTCTGAAACTGACACAAAGCACTGGTCCTCTAACATCCAATGCTTGTCAGTTAAGATGGGAAACGTGTGAGCTTCATGAACGATGTAGTTCGTTTGAGCAGAAAAGTGACTGCCCTTACCATAAACGAAGTCTTGCTTGTAGGAAGACACAGAGTCTGGGATTTAACTCCATTTCTGCAGTGAAAGACACAGCATAGTTCTCATCCATGGATCACAATCTGCTTTAGAGCGAGAAGCACGCTCTTGCTTTCTAAAGTCTCTAAGAGAGCAGGAAACGTGAGTGCGCTGAGAACAAAAGAACGGTGTTTCCTACACATACGGACCATATCTAGTCCAACTCTGTTTCTGAAACTGACACAAAGCACTGGTCCTCAAACATCCAATGCTTGTCAGTTAAGATGAGAAACGTGTGAGCTTTGAGGATGATGTAGTGACTTTGAACTGAAAAGTGACTGCCCTTACCTGTAACGACGTCTTGCTTGTAGTAAGACACAGAGCCTGGTATTTAACTCCATCTCTGAATGGAAACACACAGCAGAGTTCTCATCCATGGATCACACTCTGCTTTAGAGCGAGAAGCATGCTCTTGCTTTCTAGAGTCTCTAATACACCAGGTAATCTGAGTGTGCGCAGAAGAAAAGAACGGTGTTTCCTACACATACGGGCCATATGTAGTCCAAATCTGCTTCTGAAACTGATACAATGCACTGGTCCTCTAACATCCAATGCTTGTCAGTTAAGATGAGA
This sequence comes from Onychomys leucogaster, assembly GCA_949786385.1. Classification (NCBI taxonomy): domain Eukaryota; kingdom Metazoa; phylum Chordata; class Mammalia; order Rodentia; family Cricetidae; genus Onychomys; species Onychomys leucogaster. The sequence continues at coordinate 2,648,090 of CATKUP010000069.1, forward strand.
AACGTGTGATCTTCGTGAACGATGTAGTCTGTTTGAGCAGAAAAGTGACTGCCCTTACCTGAATCTAAGTCTTGCTTGTAGGAAGCCTCAGAGCCTGGGATTTAACTCCATTTCTGAAGTGAAACACACAGCAGTGTTCTCATCCATTGATCACACTCTGCTTTAGAACAAGAAGCACGCTCTTGCTTTCTAGAGTCTCTAAGACAGCAGGAAACGTGAGTGTGCTGAGAACAAAAGAAAGGTGTTTCCTACACATACGGACCATATCTAGTCCAACTCTCCTTCTTACACTGATACAAAGCACTGGTCCTCTAACATCCAATGCTTGTCTGTTAAGAAGAGAAATGTGTGAGCTCAGTGAACGATGTAGTTCGTTTGAGCTGAAAAGTGACTGCCGTTACCTGAAACGAAGTCTTCTTTTAGGAAGACACAGAGATTGGGATTTAACTCCATTTCTGAAGGGAAACACACAGCAGAGTTCTCATCCATGGATCACACTCTGCTTTAGAGCGAGAAGCACGCTCTTGCTTTCTGGAGTCTCTAACACAGCAGGAAAAGTGAGTGTGCTGAGAACAAAAGAACGGTGTTTTCTACACATACAGACCATATCCAGTCCAACTCTGTTTCTGAAACTGACACAAAGCACTGGTCCTCAAACATCCAATGCTTGTCAGTTAAGATGAGAAACGTGTGAGCTTTGAGGATGATGTAGTGTCTTTGAACTGAAAAGTGACTGCCCTTACAATAAACGAAGTCTTGCTTGTAGGAAGACACAGAGTCTGGGATTTAACTCCATTTCTGCAGTGAAACACACAGCATAGTTTTCATCCATGGATCACAATCTGCTTTAGAGCAAGAATCACGCTCTTGCTTTCTAAAGTCTCTAAGACAGCAGGAAACGTGAGTGCGCTGAGAACAAAAGAATGGTGTTTCCTACACATACAGACCATATCTAGTCCAACTCTGTTTCTGAAACTGACACAAAGCACTGGTCCTCAAACATCCAATGCTTGTCAGTTAAGATGAGAAACGTGTGAGCTTTGAGGATGATGTAGTGACTTTGAACTGAAAAGTGACTGCCGTTACCTGAAACGAAGTCTTGCTTGTAGGAAGACACAGAGATTGGGATTTAACTCCATTTCTGAAGGGAAACACACAGCATAGTTCTCACCCATGGATCACAATCTGCTTTAGAGCGAGAAGCACGCTCTTGCTTTCTAAAGTCTCTAAGACAGCAGGAAACGTGAGTGCGCTGAGAACAAAAGAACGGTGTTTCCTACACATACGGACCATATCTAGTCCAACTCTGTTTCTGAAACTGACACAAAGCACTGGTCCTCAAACATCCAATGCTTGTCAGTTAAGATGAGAAACGTGTGAGCTTTGAGGATGATGTAGTGACTTTGAACTGAAAAGTGACTGCCCTTACCTGTAACGAAGTCTTGCTTGTAGTAAGACACAGAGCCTGGGATTTAACTCCATCTCTGAAGGGAAACACACAGCAGAGTTCTCATCCATGGATCACACTCTGCTTTAGAGCGAGAAGCACGCTCTTTCTTTCTAGAGTCTCTAATACACCAGGTAATCTGAGTGTGCCCAGAACAAAAGAACGGTGTTTCCTACACATACGGACCATATGGAGTCCAAATCTGCTTCTGAAACTGATACAATGCACTGGCCCTCTAACATCCAATGCATGTCAGTTAAGATGAGAAACGTGTGATCTTCGTGAACGATGTAGTTCGTTTGAGCAGAAAAGGGCCTGCCCTTACCTGAAATGAAGTCTTGCTTGTAGGAAGACTCAGAGCCTGGGATTTAACTCCATTTCTGAAGTAAAACACACAGCACTGTTCTCATCCATTGATCACACTCTGCTTTAGAACAAGAAGCACGCTCTTGCTTTCTAGAGTCTGTAAGACAGCAGGAAACGTGAGTGCGCTGAGAACAAAAGAACGGTGTTTCCTACACATACGGACCATATCTAGTCCAACTCTCCTTCTTAAACTGATACAAAGCACTGGTCCTCTAATATCCAATGCTTGTCTGTTACGAAGAGAAATGTGTGAGCTCAGTGAACGTTGTAGTTCGTTTGAGCTGAAAAGTTTCTGCCGTTACCTGAAACGAAGTCTTGCTTGTAGGAAGACACAGAGATTGGGATTTAACTCCATTTCTGAAGGGAAACACACAGCATAGTTCTCCTCCATGGATCACACTCTGCTTTAGAGCGAGAAGCACGCTCTTGCTTTCTGGAGTCTCTAACAGAGCAGGAAACGTGAGTGTGCTGAGAACAAAAGAACGGTGTTTCCTACACATACGGACCATATCTAGTCCAACTCTGCTTCTGAAACTGATACAAAGCACTGGTCCTCTAACATCCAATGCTTGTCTGTTAAGATGAGAAACATGTGTGCTTTGTGAACGATGTAATTCGTTTGAGCTGACAAGTGACTGCCCTTACCTGAAACGAAGTCTTTCTTATAGGAAGACACAGAGCCTGGGATTTAACTCCATTTCTGCAGGGAAACACACAGCAGTGTTCTCATCCATTGATCACACTCTGCTTTAGAACAAGAAGCACGCTCTTGCTTTCTAGAGTCTCTAAGACAGCAGGAAACGTGAGTGCGCTGAGAACAAAAGAACGGTGTTTCCTACACATACGGACCATATCTAGTCCAACTCTCCTTCTTAAACTGATAAAAAGCACTGGTCCTCTATCATCCAATGCTTGTCTGTTAAGATGAGAAATGTGTGAGCTCAGTGAGCGATGTAGTTCGTTTGAGCTGAAAAGTGACTGTCGTTACCTGAAACAAAGTCTTGCTTGTAGGAAGACACAGAGACTGGGATTTAACTCCATTTCTGCAGGGAAACACACAGCAGTGTTCTCATCCATTGATCACACTCTGCTTTAGAGCGAGAAGTACGCTCTTGCTTTCTGGAGTCTCTAACACAGCAGGAAACGTGAGTGCGCTGAGAACAAAAGAACGGTGTTTCCTACACATAAGGACCATATCTAGTCCAACTCTGCTTCTTAAACTGATAAAAAGCACTGGTCCTCTAACATCCAATGCTTGTCTGTTAAGATGAGAAATGTGTGAGCTCAGTGAGCGATGTAGTTCGTTTGAGCTGAAAAGTGACTGCCGTTACCTGAAACGAAGTCTTGCTTGTAGGAAGACACAGAGATTGGGATTTAACTCCATTTCTGAAGGGAAACACACAGCATAGTTCTCATCCATGGATCACACTGTGCTTTAGAGCGAGAAGCATGCTCTTGCTTTCTGGAGTCTCTAAGAGAGCAGGAAACGTGAGTGTGCTGAGTACAAAAGAACAGTGTTTCCTACACATACGGACCATATCTAGTCCAACTCTGCTTCTGAAACTGATACAAAGCACTGCTCCTCTAACATCCAATGCTTGTCTGTTAAGATGAGAAACGTGTGAGCTTCGTGAACGATGTAATTCCTTTGAGCTGACAAGTGACTGCCCTTACCGGAAATGAAGTCTTGCTTATAGGAAGACATAGAGCCTGGGATTTAACTCCATTTCTGAAGCGAAACACACAGCATAGTTCTCATCCATGGATCACACTCTGCTTTAGAGCGAGAAGCACGCTCTTGCTTTCTAGAGTCTCTAATACAGCAGGTAATTTGAGTGTGCCCAGAACAAAAGAACGGTGTTTCCTACACGTACGGACCATATGTAGTCCAAATCTGCTTCTGAAAATGATACAATGCACTGACCGTCTAACATCCAATGCTTGTCAGTTAAGATGAGAAACGTGTGAGCTCCGTGAACGATGTAGTTCATTTGAGCAGAAAATTGACTGCCCTTACCTGAAACGAAGTCTTGCTTGTAGGAAGACACAGAGCCTGGGATTTAACTCCATTTCTGAAGGGAAACACACAGCATAGTACTCATCCATGGATCACACTCTGCTTTAGAGCGAGAATCACGCTCTTGCTTTCTAAAGTCTCTAAGACAGCAGGAAACATGAGTGTGCTGAGAAAAAAAGAACGGTGATTCATACACATACGGACCATATCTAGTCGAACTCTGATCTGGAAGTGACACAAAGCACTGGTCCTCTAACATCCAATGCTTGTCAGTTCAGATGAGAAACGTGTGAGCTTTGAGAATGATGTAGTTCCTTTGAACTGAAAAGTGACTGCCCTTACCTGTAACGAAGTCTTGCTTGTAAGAAGACACAGAGCCTGGGATTTAACTCCATCTCTGAAGGGAAACACACAGCAAAGTTCTCATCCATGGATCACACTCTGCTTTAGAGCGAGAAGCACGCTCTTGCTTTCTGGAGTCTCTAATACACCAGGTAATCTGAGTGTGCCCAGAACAAAAGAACGGTGTTTCCTACACATACGGACCATATGTAGTCCAAATCTGCTTCTGTTACTGATACAATGCCCTGGTCCTCTAACATCCAATGCATGTCAGTTAAGATGAGAAACGTGTCATCTTCGTGAACGATGTAGTTCGTTTGAGCAGAAAAGGGCCTGCCCTTACCTGAAACGAAGTCTTGCTTGTAGGAAGACTCAGAGCCTGGGATTTAACTCCATCTCTGAAGGGAAACACACAGCAGAGTTCTCATCCATGGATCACACTCTGCTTTAGAGCGAGAAGCACGCTCTTGCTTTCTGGAGTCTCTAACACAGCAGGAAACGTGAGTGCGCTGAGAACAAAAGAACGGTGTTTCCTACACATACGGACCATATCTAGTCCAACTCTCCTTCTTACACTGATACAAAGCACTGGTCCTCTAACATCCAATGCTTGTCTGTTAAGAAGAGAAATGTGTGAGCTCAGTGAACGATGTAGTTCGTTTGAGCTGAAAAGTGACTGCCGTTACCTGAAACGAAGTCTTCTTTTAGGAAGACACAGAGATTGGGATTTAACTCCATTTCTGAAGGGAAACACACAGCAGAGTTCTCATCCATGGATCACACTCTGCTTTAGAGCGAGAAGCACGCTCTTGCTTTCTGGAGTCTCTAACACAGCAGGAAAAGTGAGTGTGCTGAGAACAAAAGAACGGTGTTTTCTACACATACAGACCATATCCAGTCCAACTCTGTTTCTGAAACTGACACAAAGCACTGGTCCTCAAACATCCAATGCTTGTCAGTTAAGATGAGAAACGTGTGAGCTTTGAGGATGATGTAGTGTCTTTGAACTGAAAAGTGACTGCCCTTACAATAAACGAAGTCTTGCTTGTAGGAAGACACAGAGTCTGGGATTTAACTCCATTTCTGCAGTGAAACACACAGCATAGTTTTCATCCATGGATCACAATCTGCTTTAGAGCAAGAATCACGCTCTTGCTTTCTAAAGTCTCTAAGACAGCAGGAAATGTGAGTGCGCTGAGAACAAAAGAATGGTGTTTCCTACACATACAGACCATATCTAGTCCAACTCTGTTTCTGAAACTGACACAAAGCACTGGTCCTCAAACATCCAATGCTTGTCAGTTAAGATGAGAAACGTGTGAGCTTTGAGGATGATGTAGTGACTTTGAACTGAAAAGTGACTGCCCTTACCTTAAACGAAGTCTTGCTTGTAGGAAGACACAGAGTCTGGGATTTAACTCCATTTCTGAAGGGAAACACACAGCATAGTTCTCACCCATGGATCACAATCTGCTTTAGAGCGAGAAGCACGCTCTTGCTTTCTAAAGTCTCTAAGACAGCAGGAAACGTGAGTGCGCTGAGAACAAAAGAACGGTGTTTCCTACACATACGGACCATATCTAGTCCAACTCTGTTTCTGAAACTGACACAAAGCACTGGTCCTCAAACATCCAATGCTTGTCAGTTAAGATGAGAAACGTGTGAGCTTTGAGGATGATGTAGTGACTTTGAACTGAAAAGTGACTGCCCTTACCTGTAACGAAGTCTTGCTTGTAGTAAGACACAGAGCCTGGGATTTAACTCCATCTCTGAAGGGAAACACACAGCAGAGTTCTCATCCATGGATCACACTCTGCTTTAGAGCGAGAAGCACGCTCTTTCTTTCTAGAGTCTCTAATACACCAGGTAATCTGAGTGTGCCCAGAACAAAAGAACGGTGTTTCCTACACATACGGACCATATGGAGTCCAAATCTGCTTCTGAAGCTGATACAATGCACTGGCCCTCTAACATCCAATGCATGTCAGTTAAGATGAGAAACGTGTGATCTTCGTGAACGATGTAGTTCGTTTGAGCAGAAAAGGGCCTGCCCTTACCTGAAATGAAGTCTTGCTTGTAGGAAGACTCAGAGCCTGGGATTTAACTCCATTTCTGAAGTAAAACACACAGCACTGTTCTCATCCATTGATCACACTCTGCTTTAGAACAAGAAGCACGCTCTTGCTTTCTAGAGTCTGTAAGACAGCAGGAAACGTGAGTGCGCTGAGAACAAAAGAACGGTGTTTCCTACACATACGGACCATATCTAGTCCAACTCTCCTTCTTAAACTGATACAAAGCACTGGTCCTCTAATATCCAATGCTTGTCTGTTACGAAGAGAAATGTGTGAGCTCAGTGAACGTTGTAGTTCGTTTGAGCTGAAAAGTTTCTGCCGTTACCTGAAACGAAGTCTTGCTTGTAGGAAGACACAGAGATTGGGATTTAACTCCATTTCTGAAGGGAAACACACAGCATAGTTCTCCTCCATGGATCACACTCTGCTTTAGAGCGAGAAGCACGCTCTTGCTTTCTGGAGTCTCTAACAGAGCAGGAAACGTGAGTGTGCTGAGAACAAAAGAACGGTGTTTCCTACACATACGGACCATATCTAGTCCAACTCTGCTTCTGAAACTGATACAAAGCACTGGTCCTCTAACATCCAATGCTTGTCTGTTAAGATGAGAAACATGTGTGCTTTGTGAACGATGTAATTCGTTTGAGCTGACAAGTGACTGCCCTTACCTGAAACGAAGTCTTTCTTATAGGAAGACACAGAGCCTGGGATTTAACTCCATTTCTGCAGGGAAACACACAGCAGTGTTCTCATCCATTGATCACACTCTGCTTTAGAACAAGAAGCACGCTCTTGCTTTCTAGAGTCTCTAAGACAGCAGGAAACGTGAGTGCGCTGAGAACAAAAGAACGGTGTTTCCTACACATACGGACCATATCTAGTCCAACTCTCCTTCTTAAACTGATAAAAAGCACTGGTCCTCTAACATCCAATGCTTGTCTGTTAAGATGAGAAATGTGTGAGCTCAGTGAGCGATGTAGTTCGTTTGAGCTGAAAAGTGACTGTCGTTACCTGAAACAAAGTCTTGCTTGTAGGAAGACACAGAGACTGGGATTTAACTCCATTTCTGCAGGGAAACACACAGCAGTGTTCTCATCCATTGATCACACTCTGCTTTAGAGCGAGAAGTACGCTCTTGCTTTCTGGAGTCTCTAACACAGCAGGAAACGTGAGTGCGCTGAGAACAAAAGAACGGTGTTTCCTACACATAAGGACCATATCTAGTCCAACTCTGCTTCTTAAACTGATAAAAAGCACTGGTCCTCTAACATCCAATGCTTGTCTGTTAAGATGAGAAATGTGTGAGCTCAGTGAGCGATGTAGTTCGTTTGAGCTGAAAAGTGACTGCCGTTACCTGAAACGAAGTCTTGCTTGTAGGAAGACACAGAGATTGGGATTTAACTCCATTTCTGAAGGGAAACACACAGCATAGTTCTCATCCATGGATCACACTGTGCTTTAGAGCGAGAAGCATGCTCTTGCTTTCTGGAGTCTCTAAGAGAGCAGGAAACGTGAGTGTGCTGAGTACAAAAGAACAGTGTTTCCTACACATACGGACCATATCTAGTCCAACTCTGCTTCTGAAACTGATACAAAGCACTGGTCCTCTAACATCCAATGCTTGTCTGTTAAGATGAGAAACGTGTGAGCTTCGTGAACGATGTAATTCCTTTGAGCTGACAAGTGACTGCCCTTACCTGAAATGAAGTCTTGCTTATAGGAAGACATAGAGCCTGGGATTTAACTCCATTTCTGAAGCGAAACACACAGCATAGTTCTCATCCATGGATCACACTCTGCTTTAGAGCGAGAAGCACGCTCTTGCTTTCTAGAGTCTCTAATACAGCAGGTAATTTGAGTGTGCCCAGAACAAAAGAACGGTGTTTCCTACACGTACGGACCATATGTAGTCCAAATCTGCTTCTGAAAATGATACAATGCACTGACCGTCTAACATCCAATGCTTGTCAGTTAAGATGAGAAACGTGTGAGCTCCGTGAACGATGTAGTTCATTTGAGCAGAAAATTGACTGCCCTTACCTGAAACGAAGTCTTGCTTGTAGGAAGACACAGAGCCTGGGATTTAACTCCATTTCTGAAGGGAAACACACAGCATAGTACTCATCCATGGATCACACTCTGCTTTAGAGCGAGAATCACGCTCTTGCTTTCTAAAGTCTCTAAGACAGCAGGAAACATGAGTGTGCTGAGAAAAAAAGAACGGTGATTCATACACATACGGACCATATCTAGTCGAACTCTGATCTGGAAGTGACACAAAGCACTGGTCCTCTAACATCCAATGCTTGTCAGTTCAGATGAGAAACGTGTGAGCTTTGAGAATGATGTAGTTCCTTTGAACTGAAAAGTGACTGCCCTTACCTGTAACGAAGTCTTGCTTGTAAGAAGACACAGAGCCTGGGATTTAACTCCATCTCTGAAGGGAAACACACAGCAAAGTTCTCATCCATGGATCACACTCTGCTTTAGAGCGAGAAGCACGCTCTTGCTTTCTGGAGTCTCTAATACACCAGGTAATCTGAGTGTGCCCAGAACAAAAGAACGGTGTTTCCTACACATACGGACCATATGTAGTCCAAATCTGCTTCTGTTACTGATACAATGCCCTGGTCCTCTAACATCCAATGCATGTCAGTTAAGATGAGAAACGTGTCATCTTCGTGAACGATGTAGTTCGTTTGAGCAGAAAAGGGCCTGCCCTTACCTGAAACGAAGTCTTGCTTGTAGGAAGACTCAGAGCCTGGGATTTAACTCCATCTCTGAAGGGAAACACACAGCAGAGTTCTCATCCATGGATCACACTCTGCTTTAGAGCGAGAAGCACGCTCTTGCTTTCTGGAGTCTCTAACACAGCAGGAAACGTGAGTGCGCTGAGAACAAAAGAACGGAGTTTCCTACACATAAGGACCATATCTAGTCCAACTCTGCTTCTGAAACTGATACAAAGCACTGGTCCTCTAACATCCAATGCTTGTTAGTTAAGATGGCAAACGTGTGAGCCTCATGAACGATGTAGTTCGTTTGAGCAGAAAAGTGACTGCCCTTACCTTAAACGAAGTCTTGCTTGTAGGAAGACACAGAGTCTGGGATTTAACTCCATTTCTGCAGGGAAACACACAGCAGTGTTCTCATCCATTGATCACACTCTGCTTTAGAACAAGAAGCACGCTCTTGCTTTCTAGAGTCTCTAAGACAGCAGGAAACGTGAGTGCGCTGAGAAAAAAAGAACGGTGTTTCCTACACATACCGACCATATCTAGTCCAACTCTCCTTCTTAAACTGATACAAAGCACTGGGCCTCTAACATCCAATGCTTGTCTGTTAAGATGAGAAATGTGTGAGCTCAGTGAGCGATGTAGTTCGTTTGAGCTGAAAAGTGACTGCCGTTACCTGAAACGAAGTCTTGCTTGTAGGAAGACACAGAGATTGGGATTTAACTCCATTTCTGAAGGGAAACACACAGCATAGTTCTCATCCATGGATCACACTCTGCTTTAGAGCGAGAAGCATGCTCTTGCTTTCTGGAGTCTCTAAGAGAGCAGGAAACGTGAGTGTGCTGAGAACAAAAGAACGGTGTTTCCTACACATACGGACCATATCTAGTCCAACTCTGCTTCTGAAACTGATACAAAGCACTGGTCCTCTAACATCCAATGCTTGTCTGTTAAGATGAGAAACGTGTGAGCTTCGTGAACGATGTAATTCCTTTGAGCTGACAAGTGACTGCCCTTACCTGAAATGAAGTCTTGCTTATAGGAAGACATAGAGCCTGGGATTTAACACCATTTCTGAAGCGAAACACACAGCATAGTTCTCATCCATGGATCACACTCTGCTTTAGAGCGAGAAGCACGCTCTTGCTTTCTAGAGTCTCTAATACAGCAGGTAATTTGAGTGTGCCCAGAACAAAAGAACGGTGTTTCCTACACGTACGGACCATATGTAGTCCAAATCTGCTTCTGAAAATGATACAATGCACTGACCCTCTAACATCCAATGCTTGTCAGTTAAGATGAGAAACGCGTGAGCTCCGTGAATGATGTAGTTCGTTTGAGCAGAAAATTGACTGCCCTTACCTGAAACGAAGTCTTGCTTGAGGAAGACACGGAGCCTGGGATTTAACTCCATTTCTGAAGGGAAACACACAGCATAGTACTCATCCATGGATCACACTCTGCTTTAGAGCGAGAATCACGCTCTTGCTTTCTAAAGTCTCTAAGACAGCAGGAAACATGAGTGTGCTGAGAAAAAAAGAACGGGGATTCCTACACATACGGACCATATCTAGTCCAACTCTCCTTCTTAAACTGATACAAAGCACTGGTCCTCTAACATCCAATGCTTGTCTGTTAAGATGAGAAATGTGTGAGCTCAGTGAGCGATGTAGTTCGTTTGAGCTGAAAAGTGACTGCCGTTACCTGAAACGAAGTCTTGCTTGTAGGAAGACACAGAGATTGGGATTTAACTCCATTTCTGAAGGGAAACACACAGCATAGTTCTCATCCATGGATCACACTCTGCTTTAGAGCCAGAAGCACGCTCTTGCTTTCTGGAGTCTCTAACAGAGCAGGAAACGTGAGTGTGCTGAGAACAAAAGAACAGTGTTTCCTACACATACGGACCATATCTAGTCCAACTCTGCTTCTGAAACTGATGCAAAGCACTGGTCCTCTAACATCCAATGCTTGTCTGTTAAGATGAGAAACGTGTGAGCTTTGTGAACGATGTAATTCGTTTGAGCTGACAAGTGACTGCCCTTACCTGAAACGAAGTCTTGCTTATAGGAAGACACAGAGCCTGGGATTTAACTCCATTTCTGAAGCGAAACACACAGCATAGTTCTCATCCATGGATCACACTCTGCTTTAGAGCGAGAAGCACGCTCTTGCTTTCTAAAGTCTCTAAGACAGCAGGAAACATGAGTGTGCTGAGAAAAAAAGAACGGGGATTCCTACACATACGGACCATATCTAGTCCAACTCTGCTTCTGAAACTGATACAATGCACTGACCCTCTAACATCCAATGCTTGTCAGTTAAGATGAGAAACGTGTGAGCTTTGTGAATGATGTAGTTCCTTTGAACTGAAAAGTGACTGCCCTTACCTGAAACGAAGTCTTGCTTGTAGTAAGACACAGAGCCTGGGATTTAACTCCATTTTTAAAGGGAAACGCACAGCATTTTCCTCATCCATGGATCACACTCTGCTTTAGAGCGAGAAGCACGCTCTTTCTTTTAGAGTCTCTAATATAGCAGGTAATCTGAGTGTGCCCAGAACAAAAGAACGGTGTTTCCTACACATACAGACCATATGTAGTCCAAATCTGCTTCTGAAACTGATACAAAGCACTGACCCTCTAACATCCAATGCTTGTCATTTAAGATGAGAAACGTGTGAGGTTCGTGAATGATGTAGTTCGTTTGAGCAGAAAAGTGACTGCCCTTACCTGAATCGAAGTCTTGCTTGTAGGAAGACTCAGAGCCTGGGATTTAACTCCATTTCTGAAGTGAAACACACAGCAGTGTTCTCATCCATTGATCACACTCTGCTTTAGAACAAGAAGCACACTCTTTCTTTCTAGAGACTCTAAGACAAGAGGAAACGTGAGTGCACTGAGAACAAAAGAACGGTGTTTCCTACACATACGGACCATATCTAGTCCAACTCTCCTTATTAAACTGATACAAAGCACTGGTCCTCTAACATCCAATGCTTGTCTGTTAAGATGAGAAATGTGTGAGCTCAGTGAGAGATGTAGTTCGTTTGAGCTGAAAAGTGACTGCCGTTACCTGAAACGAAGTCTTGCTTGTAGGAAGACACAGAGATTGGGATTTAACTCCATTTCTGAAGGGAAACACACAGCATAGTTCTCCTCCATGGATCACACTGTGCTTTAGAGCGAGAAGCATGCTCTTGCTTTCTGGAGTCTCTTAGAGAGCAGGAAACGTGAGTGTGCTGAGAACAAAAGAACAGTGTTTCCTACACATACGGACCATATCTAGTCCAACTCTGCTTCTGAAACTGATACAATGCACTGACCCTCTAACATCCAATGCTTGTCAGTTAAGATGAGAAACGTGTGAGCTCCGTGAACGATGTAGTTCGTTTGAGCAGAAAATTGACTGCCCTTACCTGAAACGAAGTCTTGCTTGTAGGAAGACACAGAGCCTGGGATTTAACTCCATTTCTGAAGGGAAACACACAGCATAGTACTCATCCATGGATCACACTCTGCTTTAGAGCGAGAATCACGCTCTTGCTTTCTAAAGTCTCTAAGACAGCAGGAAACATGAGTGTGCTGAGAAAAAAAGAACGGTGATTCATACACATACGGACCATATCTAGTCGAACTCTGATCTGGAAGTGACACAAAGCACTGGTCCTCTAACATCCAATGCTTGTCAGTTCAGATGAGAAACGTGTGAGCTTTGAGAATGATGTAGTTCCTTTGAACTGAAAAGTGACTGCCCTTACCTGTAACGAAGTCTTGCTTGTAAGAAGACACAGAGCCTGGGATTTAACTCCATCTCTGAAGGGAAACACACAGCAAAGTTCTCATCCATGGATCACACTCTGCTTTAGAGCGAGAAGCACGCTCTTGCTTTCTGGAGTCTCTAATACACCAGGTAATCTGAGTGTGCCCAGAACAAAAGAACGGTGTTTCCTACACATATGGACCATATGTAGTCCAAATCTGCTTCTGTTACTGATACAATGCCCTGGTCCTCTAACATCCAATGCATGTCAGTTAAGATGAGAAACGTGTCATCTTCGTGAACGATGTAGTTCGTTTGAGCAGAAAAGGGCCTGCCCTTACCTGAAACGAAGTCTTGCTTGTAGGAAGACTCAGAGCCTGGGATTTAACTCCATCTCTGAAGGGAAACACACAGCAGAGTTCTCATCCATGGTTCACACTCTGCTTTAGAGTGAGAAGCACGGTCTTGCTTTCTGGAGTCTCTAACACAGCAGGAAACGTGAGTGCGCTGAGAACAAAAGAACGGGGATTCCTACACATACGGACCATATCTAGTCCAACTCTGCTTCTGAAACTGATACAATGCACTGACCCTCTAACATCCAATGCTTGTCAGTTAAGATGAGAAACGTGTGAGCTTTGTGAATGATGTAGTTCCTTTGAACTGAAAAGTGACTGCCCTTACCTGAAACGAAGTCTTGCTTGTAGTAAGACACAGAGCCTGGGATTTAACTCCATTTCTAAAGGGAAACACACAGCATTTTTCTCATCCATGGATCACACTCTGCTTTAGAGCGAGAAGCACGCTCTTGCTTTCTAAAGTCTCTAAGACAGCAGGAAACATGAGTGTGCTGAGAAAAAAAGAACGGTGATTCGAACACATACAGACCATATGTAGTCCAAATCTGCTTCTGAAACTGATACAAAGCACTGACCCTCTAACATCCAATGCTTGTCACTTAAGATGAGAAACGTGTGAGGTTCGTGAATGATGTAGTTCGTTTGAGCAGAAAAGTGACTGCCCTTACCTGAATCGAACTCTTGCTTGAGGAAGACTCAGAGCCTGGGATTTAACTCCATTTCTGAAGTGAAACACACAGCAGTGTTCTCATCCATTGATCACACTCTGCTTTAGAACAAGAAGCACGCTCTTGCTTTCTAGAGACTCTAAGACAAGAGGAAACGTGAGTGCACTGAGAACAAAAGAACGGTGTTTCCTACACATACGGACCATATCTAGTCCAACTCTCCTTCTTAAACTGATACAAAGCACTGGTCCTCTAACATCCAATGCTTGTCTGTTAAGATGAGAAATGTGTGAGCTCAGTGAGCGATGTAGTTCGTTTGAGCTGAAAAGTGACTGCCGTTACCTGAAACGAAGTCTTGCTTGTAGGAAGACACAGAGATAGGGATTTAACTCCATTTCTGAAGGGAAACACACAGCATAGTTCTCATCCATGGATCACACTCTGCTTTAGAGCCAGAAGCACGCTCTTGCTTTCTGGAGTCTCTAACAGAGCAGGAAACGTGAATGTGCTGAGAACAAAAGAACGGTGTTTCCTACACATACGGACCATATCTAGTCCAACTCTGCTTCTGAAACTGATGCAAAGCACTGGTCCTCTAACATCCAATGCTTGTCTGTTAAGATGAGAAACGTGTGAGCTTTGTGAACGATGTAATTCGTTTGAGCTGACAAGTGACTGCCCTTACCTGAAACGAAGTCTTGCTTATAGTAAGACACAGAGCCTGGGATTTAACTCCATTTCTGAAGCGAAACACACAGCATAGTTCTCATCCATGGATCACACTCTGCTTTAGAGTGAGAATCACGCTCTTGCTTTCTAAAGTCTCTAAGACAGCAGGAAACATGAGTGTGCTGAGAAAAAAAGAACGGTGATTCCTACACATACGGACCATATCTAGTCCAACTCTGCTTCTGAAACTGATACAATGCACTGACCCTCTAACATCCAATGCTTGTCAGTTAAGATGAGAAACGTGTGTGCTTTGTGAATGATGTAGTTCCTTTGAACTGAAAAGTGACTGCCCTTACCTGAAACGAAGTATTGCTTGTAGTAAGACACAGAGCCTGGGATTTAACTCCATTTCTAAAGGGAAACACACAGCATTTTTCTCATCCATGGATCACACTCTGCTTTAGAACAAGAAGCACGCTCTTGCTTTTAGAGTCTCTAATATAGCAGGTAATCTGAGTGTGCCCAGAACAAAAGAACGGTGTTTCCTACACATACAGACCATATGTTGTCCAAATCTGCTTCTGAAACTGATACAAAGCACTGACCCTCTAACATCCAATGCTTGTCACTTAAGATGAGAAACGTGTGAGGTTCGTGAATGATGTAGTTCGTTTGAGCAGAAAAGTGACTGCCCTTACCTGAATCGAAGTCTTGCTTGTAGGAAGACTCAGAGCCTGGGATTTAACTCCATTTCTGAAGTGAAACACACAGCATAGTTCTCATCCATGGATCACACTCTGCTTTAGAGCTAGAAGCACGCTCTTGCTTTCTAGAGTCTTTAATACAGCAGGAAACATGAGTGTGCTCAGACCAAAAGAACGGTGTTTCCTAAACATACGGACAATATCTAGTTCAACTCTGCTTCTGAAACTGAAACAAATCACAGGTCCTCTAACATCCAATGCTTGTCAGGTAAGATCCGAATCGTGTGAGCTTCGTGAACGATGTAGGCCGTTTGACCTGTAAAGTAACTTCACTTAACTGAAACGAAGTCTTGCTTGTAGGAAGACTCAGAGACTGGGATTTAATTCCATTTCTGAAGTGAAACACACAGCAGAGTTCTCATCCATGGACCACACTGTGCTTTAGAGCAAGAAGCATTCTCTTGCTTTCTAGAGTCTTTAAGACAGCAGGAAACGTGAGTGTGCTGAGAAAAAAAGAACGGTGTTTCCTACACATACGGACCATATCTAGTCCAACTCTGCTTCTGAAACTGATACATAGCACTGGTCCTCTAACATCCAATGCTTGTCAGTTAAGATGAGAAACGTGTGAGCTTCATGAACGATGTAGTTCGTTTGAGCTGAAAAGGGCCTGCCCTTACCTGAAACGAAGTCTTGCTTGTAGGAAGACTCAGAGCCTGGGATTTAACTCCATCTCTGAAGGGAAACACACAGCAGAGTTCTCATCCATGGATCACACTCTGCTTTAGAGCGAGAAGCACGCTCTTGCTTTCTGGAGTCTCTAACACAGCAGGAAACGTGAGAGCGCTGAGAACAAAAGAACGGTGTTTCCTACACATAAGGACCATATCTAGTCCAACTCTGCTTCTGAAACTGATACAAAGCACTGGTCCTCTAACATCCAATGCTTGTTAGTTAAGATGGCAAACGTGTGAGCCTCATGAACGATGTAGTTCGTTTGAGCAGAAAAGTGACTGCCCTTACCTTAAACGAAGTCTTGCTTGTAGGAAGACACAGAGTCTGGGATTTAACTCCATTTCTGCAGGGAAACACACAGCATAGTTCTCATCCATGGATCACAATCTGCTTTAGAGCGAGAAGCACGCTCTTGCTTTCTAAAGTCTCTCAGACAGCAGGAAACGTGAGTGCGCTGAGAACAAAAGATCGGTGTTTCCTACACATACGGACCATATCTAGTCCAACTCTGTTTCTTAAACTGACACAAAGCACTGGTCCTCAAACATCCAATGCTTGTCAGTTAAGATGAGAAACGTGTGAGCTTTGAGGATGATGTAGTGACTTTGAACTGAAAAGTGACTGCCCTTACCTGTAACGAAGATTTGCGTGTAGTAAGACACAGAGCCTGGGATTTAACTCCATTTCTAAAGGGAAACACACAGCATTTTTCTCATCCATGGATCACACTCTGCTTTAGAACAAGAAGCACGCTCTTGCTTTTAGAGTCTCTAATATAGCAGGTAATCTGAGTGTGCCCAGAACAAAAGAACGGTGTTTCCTACACATACAGACCATATGTTGTCCAAATCTGCTTCTGAAACTGATACAAAGCACTGACCCTCTAACATCCAATGCTTGTCACTTAAGATGAGAAACGTGTGAGGTTCGTGAATGATGTAGTTCGTTTGAGCAGAAAAGTGACTGCCCTTACCTGAATCGAAGTCTTGCTTGTAGGAAGACTCAGAGCCTGGGATTTAACTCCATTTCTGAAGTGAAACACACAGCATAGTTCTCATCCATGGATCACACTCTGCTTTAGAGCTAGAAGCACGCTCTTGCTTTCTAGAGTCTTTAATACAGCAGGAAACATGAGTGTGCTCAGACCAAAAGAACGGTGTTTCCTAAACATACGGACAATATCTAGTTCAACTCTGCTTCTGAAACTGAAACAAATCACAGGTCCTCTAACATCCAATGCTTGTCAGGTAAGATCCGAATCGTGTGAGCTTCGTGAACGATGTAGGCCGTTTGACCTGTAAAGTAACTTCACTTAACTGAAACGAAGTCTTGCTTGTAGGAAGACTCAGAGACTGGGATTTAATTCCATTTCTGAAGTGAAACACACAGCAGAGTTCTCATCCATGGACCACACTGTGCTTTAGAGCAAGAAGCATTCTCTTGCTTTCTAGAGTCTTTAAGACAGCAGGAAACGTGAGTGTGCTGAGAAAAAAAGAACGGTGTTTCCTACACATACGGACCATATCTAGTCCAACTCTGCTTCTGAAACTGATACATAGCACTGGTCCTCTAACATCCAATGCTTGTCAGTTAAGATGAGAAACGTGTGAGCTTCATGAACGATGTAGTTCGTTTGAGCTCAAAAGGGCCTGCCCTTACCTGAAACGAAGTCTTGCTTGTAGGAAGACTCAGAGCCTGGGATTTAACTCCATCTCTGAAGGGAAACACACAGCAGAGTTCTCATCCATGGATCACACTCTGCTTTAGAGCGAGAAGCACGCTCTTGCTTTCTGGAGTCTCTAACACAGCAGGAAACGTGAGAGCGCTGAGAACAAAAGAACGGTGTTTCCTACACATAAGGACCATATCTAGTCCAACTCTGCTTCTGAAACTGATACAAAGCACTGGTCCTCTAACATCCAATGCTTGTTAGTTAAGATGGCAAACGTGTGAGCCTCATGAACGATGTAGTTCGTTTGAGCAGAAAAGTGACTGCCCTTACCTTAAACGAAGTCTTGCTTGTAGGAAGACACAGAGTCTGGGATTTAACTCCATTTCTGCAGGGAAACACACAGCATAGTTCTCATCCATGGATCACAATCTGCTTTAGAGCGAGAAGCACGCTCTTGCTTTCTAAAGTCTCTCAGACAGCAGGAAACGTGAGTGCGCTGAGAACAAAAGATCGGTGTTTCCTACACATACGGACCATATCTAGTCCAACTCTGTTTCTTAAACTGACACAAAGCACTGGTCCTCAAACATCCAATGCTTGTCAGTTAAGATGAGAAACGTGTGAGCTTTGAGGATGATGTAGTGACTTTGAACTGAAAAGTGACTGCCCTTACCTGTAACGAAGATTTGCGTGTAGTAAGACACAGAGCCTGGGATTTAACTCCATTTCTTAAGAGAAACACACAGCAAAGTTCTCATCCATGGATCACACTCTGCTTTAGAGCGAGAAGCACGCTCTTGCTTTCTGGAGTCTCTAAACACCAGGTAACCTGAGTGTGCCCAGAACAAAAGAACGGTGTTTCCTACACATACGGACCATATGTAGTCCAAATCTGCTTCTGAAACTGATACAATGCACTGGTCCTCTAACATCCAATGCATGTCAGTTAAGATGAGTAACGAGTGATCTTTGTGAACGCTGTAGTTCGTTTGAGCAGAAAAGTGCCTGCCCTTACCTGAAATGAAGTCTTGCTTGTAGGAAGACTCAGAGCCTGGGATTTAACTCCATCTCTGAAGGGAAACACACAGCAGAGTTCTCATTCATGGATCACACTCTGCTTTAGAGCGAGAAGCACGCTCTTGCTTTCTGGAGTCTCTAACACAGCAGGAAACGTGAGTGCGCTGAGAACAAAAGAATGGTGTTTCCTACACATAAGGACCATATCTAGTCCAACTCTGCTTCTGAAAGTGATACAAAACACTGGTCCTCTAACATCCAATGCTTGTTAGTTAAGATGGCAAACGTGTGAGCCTCATGAACGATGTAGTTCATTTGAGCAGAAAAGTGACTGCCCTTACCTTAAACGAAGTCTTGCTTGTAGGAAGACACAGAGTCTGGGATTTAACTCCATTTCTGCAGGGAAACACACAGCATAGTTCTCATCCATGGATCACAATCTGCTTTAGAGCGAGAAGCACGCTCTTTCTTTCTATAGTCTCTAAGACAGCAGGAAATGTGAGTGCGCTGAGAACAAAAGAACGGTGTTTCCTACACATACGGACCCTATCTATTCCAACTCTGTTTCTGAAACTGACACAAAGCACTGGTCCTCAAACATCCAATGCTTGTCAGTTAAGATGATCAACGTGTGAGCTTTGAGGATGATGTAGTGACTTTGAACTGAAAAGTGACTGCCCTTACCTGTAACGAAGTCTTTCTTGTAGTAAGACACAGAGCCTGGGATTTAACTCCATTTCTTAAGAGAAACACACAGCAAAGTTCTCATCCATGGATCACACTCTGCTTTAGAGCGAGAAGCACGCTCTTGCTTTCTGGAGTCTCTAATACACCAGGTAATCTGAGTGTGCCCAGAACAAAAGAACGGTGTTTCCTACACATACGGACCATATGTAGTCCAAATCTGCTTCTGTTACTGATACAATGCCCTGGTCCTCTAATATCCAATGCATGTCAGTTAAGATGAGAAACGTGTGATCTTCGTGAACGATGTAGTTCGTTTGAGCAGAAAAGGGCCTGCCCTTACCTGAAACGAAGTCTTGCTTGTAGGAAGACTCAGAGCCTGGGATTTAACTCCATCTCTGAAGGGAAACACACAGCAGAGTTCTCATCCATGGATCACACTCTGCTTTAGAGCGAGAAGCACGCTCTTGCTTTCTAGAGTCTCTAATACAGCAGTTAATTTGAGTGTGCCCAGAACAAAAGAACGGTGTTTTCTACACACACGGACCATATGTAGTCCAAATCTGCTTCTGAAAATGATACAATGCACTGACCCTCTAATATCCAATGCTTGTCAGTTAAGATGAGAAACGTGTGAGCTCCGTGAACGATGTAGTTCGTTTGAGCAGAAAATTGACTGCCCTTACCTGAAACGAAGTCTTGCTTGTAGGAAGAGACAGAGCCTGGGATTTA
Organism: Onychomys leucogaster; assembly: GCA_949786385.1. Taxonomy (NCBI): domain Eukaryota; kingdom Metazoa; phylum Chordata; class Mammalia; order Rodentia; family Cricetidae; genus Onychomys; species Onychomys leucogaster. Next base: position 2,668,077 of record CATKUP010000069.1, read on the forward strand.
ACTCCATTTCTGAAGGGAAACACACAGCATAGTTCTCATCCATGGATCACACTCTGCTTTAGAGCGAGAAGCACGCTCTTGCTTTCTGGAGTCTCTAACACAGCAGGAAACGTGAGTGCGCTGAGAACAAAAGAACGGTGTTTCCTACACATAAGGACCATATCTAGTCCAACTCTGCTTCTGAAACTGATACAAAGCACTGGTCCTCTAACATCCAATGCTTGTTAGTTAAGATGGCAAACGTGTGAGCCTCATGAACGATGTAGTTCGTTTGAGCAGAAAAGTGACTGCCCTTACCTTAAACGAAGTCTTGCTTGTAGGAAGACACAGAGTCTGGGATTTAACTCCATTTCTGCAGGGAAACACACAGCATAGTTCTCATCCATGGATCACAATCTGCTTTAGAGCGAGAAGCACGCTCTTGCTTTCTAAAGTCTCTCAGACAGCAGGAAACGTGAGTGCGCTGAGAACAAAAGAACGGTGTTTCCTACACATACGGACCATATCTAGTCCAACTCTGTTTCTGAAACTGACACAAAGCACTGGTCCTCAAACATCCAATGCTTGTCAGTTAAGATGAGAAACGTGTGAGCTTTGAGGATGATGTAGTGACTTTGAACTGAAAAGTGACTGCCCTTACCTGTAACGAAGATTTGCATGTAGTAAGACACAGAGCCTGGGATTTAACTCCATTTCTTAAGAGAAACACACAGCAAAGTTCTCATCCATGGATCACACTCTGCTTTAGAGCGAGAAGCACGCTCTTGCTTTCTGGAGTCTCTAATACACCAGGTAATATGAGTGTGCCCAGAACAAAAGAACGGTGTTTCCTACACATACGGACCATATGTAGTCCAAATCTGCTTCTGTTACTGATACAATGCCCTGGTCCTCTAACATCCAATGCATGTCAGTTAAGATGAGAAACGTGTGATCTTCGTGAACGATGTAGTTCGTTTGAGCAGAAAAGGGCCTGCCCTTACCTGAAACGAAGTCTTGCTTGTAGGAAGACTCAGAGCCTGGGATTTAACTCCATCTCTGAAGGGAAACACACAGCAGAGTTCTCATCCATGGATCACACTCTGCTTTAGAGCGAGAAGCACGCTCTTGCTTTCTAGAGTCTCTAATACAGCAGTTAATTTGAGTGTGCCCAGAACAAAAGAACGGTGTTTTCTACACACACGGACCATATGTAGTCCAAATCTGCTTCTGAAAATGATACAATGCACTGACCCTCTAATATCCAATGCTTGTCAGTTAAGATGAGAAACGTGTGAGCTCCGTGAACGATGTAGTTCCTTTGAGCAGAAAATTGACTGCCCTTACCTGAAACGAAGTCTTCCTTGTAGGAAGAAACAGAGCCTGGGATTTAACTCCATTTCTGAAGGGAAACACACAGCATAGTTCTCATCCATGGATCACACTCTGCTTTAGAGCGAGAATTACACTCTTGCTTTCTAAAGTCTCTAAGACAGCAGGAAACATGAGTGTGCTGAGAAAGAAAGAATGGTGATTCGTACACATACGGACCATATCTAGTCCAACTCTGATCTGTAAGTGACACAAAGCACTGGTCCTCTAACATCCAATGCTTGTCAGTTCAGATGAGAAACGTGTGAGCTTTGAGAATGATGTAGTTCCTTTGAACTGAAAAGTGACTGCCCTTACCTGTAACGAAGTCTTGCTTGTAAGAAGACACAGAGCCTGGGATTTATCTCCATCTCTGAAGGGAAACACACAGCAAAGTTCTCATCCATGGGTCACACTCTGCTTTAGAGCGAGAAGCACGCTCTTGCTTTCTGGAGTCTCTAATACACCAGGTAATCTGAGTATGCCCAGAACAAAAGAACGGTGTTTCCTACACATACGGACCATATGTAGTCCAAATCTGCTTCTGTTACTGATACAATGCCCTGGTCCTCTAACATCCAATGAATGTCAGTTAAGATGAGAAACGTGTCATCTTCGTGAACGATGTAGTTCGTTTGAGCAGAAAAGGGCCTGCCCTTACCTGAAACGAAGTCTTGCTTGTAGGAAGACTCAGAGCCTGGGATTTAACTCCATCTCTGAAGGGAAACACACAGCAGAGTTCTCATTCATGGATCACACTCTGCTTTAGAGCGAGAAGCACGCTCTTGCTTTCTGGAGTCTCTAACACAGCAGGAAACGTGAGTGCGCTGAGAACAAAAGAATGGTGTTTCCTACACATAAGGACCATATCTAGTCCAACTCTGCTTCTGAAAGTGATACAAAACACTGGTCCTCTAACATCCAATGCTTGTTAGTTAAGATGGCAAACGTGTGAGCCTCATGAACGATGTAGTTCATTTGAGCAGAAAAGTGACTGCCCTTACCTTAAACGAAGTCTTGCTTGTAGGAAGACACAGAGTCTGGGATTTAACTCCATTTCTGCAGGGAAACACACAGCATAGTTCTCATCCATGGATCACAATCTGCTTTAGAGCGAGAAGCACGCTCTTTCTTTCTATAGTCTCTAAGACAGCAGGAAATGTGAGTGCGCTGAGAACAAAAGAACGGTGTTTCCTACACATACGGACCCTATCTATTCCAACTCTGTTTCTGAAACTGACACAAAGCACTGGTCCTCAAACATCCAATGCTTGTCAGTTAAGATGATCAACGTGTGAGCTTTGAGGATGATGTAGTGACTTTGAACTGAAAAGTGACTGCCCTTACCTGTAACGAAGTCTTTCTTGTAGTAAGACACAGAGCCTGGGATTTAACTCCATTTCTTAAGAGAAACACACAGCAAAGTTCTCATCCATGGATCACACTCTGCTTTAGAGCGAGAAGCACGCTCTTGCTTTCTGGAGTCTCTAATACACCAGGTAATCTGAGTGTGCCCAGAACAAAAGAACGGTGTTTCCTACACATACGGACCATATGTAGTCCAAATCTGCTTCTGTTACTGATACAATGCCCTGGTCCTCTAATATCCAATGCATGTCAGTTAAGATGAGAAACGTGTGATCTTCGTGAACGATGTAGTTCGTTTGAGCAGAAAAGGGCCTGCCCTTACCTGAAACGAAGTCTTGCTTGTAGGAAGACTCAGAGCCTGGGATTTAACTCCATCTCTGAAGGGAAACACACAGCAGAGTTCTCATCCATGGATCACACTCTGCTTTAGAGCGAGAAGCACGCTCTTGCTTTCTAGAGTCTCTAATACAGCAGTTAATTTGAGTGTGCCCAGAACAAAAGAACGGTGTTTTCTACACACACGGACCATATGTAGTCCAAATCTGCTTCTGAAAATGATACAATGCACTGACCCTCTAATATCCAATGCTTGTCAGTTAAGATGAGAAACGTGTGAGCTCCGTGAACGATGTAGTTCGTTTGAGCAGAAAATTGACTGCCCTTACCTGAAACGAAGTCTTGCTTGTAGGAAGAGACAGAGCCTGGGATTTAACTCCATTTCTGAAGGGAAACACACAGCATAGTTCTCATCCATGGATCACACTCTGCTTTAGAGCGAGAAGCACGCTCTTGCTTTCTGGAGTCTCTAACACAGCAGGAAACGTGAGTGCGCTGAGAACAAAAGAACGGTGTTTCCTACACATAAGGACCATATCTAGTCCAACTCTGCTTCTGAAACTGATACAAAGCACTGGTCCTCTAACATCCAATGCTTGTTAGTTAAGATGGCAAACGTGTGAGCCTCATGAACGATGTAGTTCGTTTGAGCAGAAAAGTGACTGCCCTTACCTTAAACGAAGTCTTGCTTGTAGGAAGACACAGAGTCTGGGATTTAACTCCATTTCTGCAGGGAAACACACAGCATAGTTCTCATCCATGGATCACAATCTGCTTTAGAGCGAGAAGCACGCTCTTGCTTTCTAAAGTCTCTCAGACAGCAGGAAACGTGAGTGCGCTGAGAACAAAAGAACGGTGTTTCCTACACATACGGACCATATCTAGTCCAACTCTGTTTCTGAAACTGACACAAAGCACTGGTCCTCAAACATCCAATGCTTGTCAGTTAAGATGAGAAACGTGTGAGCTTTGAGGATGATGTAGTGACTTTGAACTGAAAAGTGACTGCCCTTACCTGTAACGAAGATTTGCATGTAGTAAGACACAGAGCCTGGGATTTAACTCCATTTCTTAAGAGAAACACACAGCAAAGTTCTCATCCATGGATCACACTCTGCTTTAGAGCGAGAAGCACGCTCTTGCTTTCTGGAGTCTCTAATACACCAGGTAATATGAGTGTGCCCAGAACAAAAGAACGGTGTTTCCTACACATACGGACCATATGTAGTCCAAATCTGCTTCTGTTACTGATACAATGCCCTGGTCCTCTAACATCCAATGCATGTCAGTTAAGATGAGAAACGTGTGATCTTCGTGAACGATGTAGTTCGTTTGAGCAGAAAAGGGCCTGCCCTTACCTGAAACGAAGTCTTGCTTGTAGGAAGACTCAGAGCCTGGGATTTAACTCCATCTCTGAAGGGAAACACACAGCAGAGTTCTCATCCATGGATCACACTCTGCTTTAGAGCGAGAAGCACGCTCTTGCTTTCTAGAGTCTCTAATACAGCAGTTAATTTGAGTGTGCCCAGAACAAAAGAACGGTGTTTTCTACACACACGGACCATATGTAGTCCAAATCTGCTTCTGAAAATGATACAATGCACTGACCCTCTAATATCCAATGCTTGTCAGTTAAGATGAGAAACGTGTGAGCTCCGTGAACGATGTAGTTCCTTTGAGCAGAAAATTGACTGCCCTTACCTGAAACGAAGTCTTCCTTGTAGGAAGAAACAGAGCCTGGGATTTAACTCCATTTCTGAAGGGAAACACACAGCATAGTTCTCATCCATGGATCACACTCTGCTTTAGAGCGAGAATTACACTCTTGCTTTCTAAAGTCTCTAAGACAGCAGGAAACATGAGTGTGCTGAGAAAGAAAGAATGGTGATTCGTACACATACGGACCATATCTAGTCCAACTCTGATCTGTAAGTGACACAAAGCACTGGTCCTCTAACATCCAATGCTTGTCAGTTCAGATGAGAAACGTGTGAGCTTTGAGAATGATGTAGTTCCTTTGAACTGAAAAGTGACTGCCCTTACCTGTAACGAAGTCTTGCTTGTAAGAAGACACAGAGCCTGGGATTTATCTCCATCTCTGAAGGGAAACACACAGCAAAGTTCTCATCCATGGGTCACACTCTGCTTTAGAGCGAGAAGCACGCTCTTGCTTTCTGGAGTCTCTAATACACCAGGTAATCTGAGTATGCCCAGAACAAAAGAACGGTGTTTCCTACACATACGGACCATATGTAGTCCAAATCTGCTTCTGTTACTGATACAATGCCCTGGTCCTCTAACATCCAATGAATGTCAGTTAAGATGAGAAACGTGTCATCTTCGTGAACGATGTAGTTCGTTTGAGCAGAAAAGGGCCTGCCCTTACCTGAAACGAAGTCTTGCTTGTAGGAAGACTCAGAGCCTGGGATTTAACTCCATCTCTGAAGGGAAACACACAGCAGAGTTCTCATCCATGGATCAAACTCTGCTTTAGAGCGAGAAGCACGCTCTTGCTTTCTGGAGTCTCTAACACAGCAGGAAACGTGAGTGCGCTGAGAACAAAAGAACGGTGTTTCCTACACATAAGGACCATATCTAGTCCAACTCTGCTTCTGAAACTGATACAAAGCACTGGTCCTCTAACATCCAATGCTTGTTAGTTAAGATGGCAAACGTGTGAGCCTCATGAACGATGTAGTTCGTTTGAGCAGAAAAGTGACTGCCCTTACCTTAAACGAAGTCTTGCTTGTAGGAAGACACAGAGTCTGGGATTTAACTCCATTTCTGCAGGGAAACACACAGCATAGTTCTCATCCATGGATCACAATCTGCTTTAGAGCGAGAAGCACGCTCTTGCTTTCTAAATTCTCTCAGACAGCAGGAAACGTGAGTGCGCTGAGAACAAAAGAACGGTGTTTCCTACACATACGGACCATATCTAGTCCAACTCTGTTTCTGAAACTGACACAAAGCACTGGTCCTCAAACATCCAATGCTTGTCAGTTAAGATGAGAAACGTGTGAGCTTTGAGGATGATGTAGTGACTATGAACTGAAAAGTGACTGCCCTTACCTGTAACGAAGATTTACATGTAGTAAGACACAGAGCCTGGGATTTAACTCCATTTCTTAAGAGAAACACACAGCAAAGTTCTCATCCATGGATCACACTCTGCTTTAGAGCGAGAAGCACGCTCTTGCTTTCTGGAGTCTCTAATACACCAGGTAATCTGAGTGTGCCCAGAACAAAAGAACGGTGTTTCCTACACATACGGACCATATGTAGTCCAAATCTGCTTCTGTTACTGATACAATGCCCTGGTCCTCTAACATCCATTGCATGTCAGTTAAGATGAGAAACGTGTGATCTTCGTGAACGATGTAGTTCGTTTGAGCAGAAAAGGGCCTGCCCTTACCTGAAACGAAGTCTTGCTTGTAGGAAGACTCAGAGCCTGGGATTTAACTCCATCTCTGAAGGGAAACACACAGCAGAGTTCTCATCCATGGATCACACTCTGCTTTAGAGCGAGAAGCACGCTCTTGCTTTCTAGAGTCTCTAATACAGCAGTTAATTTGAGTGTGCCCAGAACAAAAGAACGGTGTTTTCTACACACACGGACCATATGTAGTCCAAATCTGCTTCTGAAAATGATACAATGCACTGACCCTCTAATATCCAATGCTTGTCAGTTAAGATGAGAAACGTGTGAGCTCCGTGAACGATGTAGTTCCTTTGAGCAGAAAATTGACTGCCCTTACCTGAAACGAAGTCTTCCTTGTAGGAAGAAACAGAGCCTGGGATTTAACTCCATTTCTGAAGGGAAACACACAGCATAGTTCTCATCCATGGATCACACTCTGCTTTAGAGCGAGAATTACGCTCTTGCTTTCTAAAGTCTCTAAGACAGCAGGAAACATTAGTGTGCTGAGAAAAAAAGAACGGTGATTCGTACACATACGGACCATATCTAGTCCAACTCTGATCTGTAAGTGACACAAAGCACTGGTCCTCTAACATCCAATGCTTGTCAGTTAAGATGAGAAACGTGTGAGCTTTGAGAATGATGTAGTTTCTTTGAACAGAAAAGTGACTGCCCTTACCTGTAACGAAGTCTTGCTTGTAAGAAGACACAGAGCCTGGGATTTAACTCCATCTCTGAAGGGAAACACACAGCAAAGTTCTCATCCATGGATCACACTCTGCTTTAGAGCGAGAAGCACGCTCTTGCTTTCTGGAGTCTCTAATACACCAGGTAATCTGAGTGTGCCCAGAACAAAAGAACGGTGTTTCCTACACATACGGACCATATGTAGTCCAAATCTGCTTCTGTTACTGATACAATGCCCTGGTCCTCTAACATCCAATGCATGTCAGTTAAGATGAGAAACGTGTGATCTTCGTGAACGATGTAGTTCGTTTGAGCAGAAAAGGGCCTGCCCTTACCTGAAACGAAGTCTTACTTGTAGGAAGACTCAGAGCCTGGGATTTAACTCCATCTCTGAAGGGAAACACACAGCAGAGTTCTCATCCATGGATCACACTCTGCTTTAGAGCGAGAAGCACGCTCTTGCTTTCAGGAGTCTCTAACACAGCAGGAAACGTGAGTGCGCTGAGAACAAAAGAACGGTGTTTCCTACACATAAGGACCATATCTAGTCCAACTCTGCTTCTGAAACTGATACAAAGCACTGGTCCTCTAACATCCAATGCTTGTTAGTTAAGATGGCAAACGTGTGATCCTCATGAACGATGTAGTTCGTTTGAGCAGAAAAGTGACTGCCCTTACCTTAAACGAAGTCTTGCTTGTAGGAAGACACAGAGTCTGGGATTTAACTCCATTTCTGCAGGGAAACACACAGCATAGTTCTCATCCATGGATCACAATCTGCTTTAGAGCGAGAAGCACGCTCTTGCTTTCTAAAGTCTCTAAGACAGCAGGAAACGTGAGTGCGCTGAGAACAAAAGAACGGTGTTTCCTACACATACGGACCATATCTATTCCAACTCTGTTTCTGAAACTGACACAAAGCACTGGTCCTCAAACATCCAATGCTTGTCAGTTAAGATGAGAAACGTGTGAGCTTTGAGGATGATGTAGTGACTTTTAACTGAAAAGTGACTGCCCTTACCTGTGACGAAGTCTTTCTTGTAGTAAGGCACAGAGCCTGGGATTTAACTCCATTTCTTAAGAGAAACACACAGCAAAGTTCTCATCCATGGATCACACTCTGCTTTAGAGCGAGAAGCACGCTCTTGCTTTCTGGAGTCTCTAATACACCAGGTAATCTGAGTGTGCCCAGAACAAAAGAACGGTGTTTCCTACACATACGGACCATATGTAGTCCAAATCTGCTTCTGTTACTGATACAATGCCCTGGTCCTCTAACATCCAATGCATGTCAGTTAAGATGAGAAACGTGTGATCTTCGTGAACGATGTAGTTCGTTTGAGCAGAAAAGGGCCTGCCCTTACCTGAAATGAAGTCTTGCTTGTAGGAAGACTCAGAGCCTGGGATTTAACTCCATCTCTGAAGGGAAACACACAGCAGAGTTCTCATCCATGGATCACACTCTGCTTTAGAGCGAGAAGCACGCTCTTGCTTTCTAGAGTCTCTAATACAGCAGTTAATTTGAGTGTGCCCAGAACAAAAGAACAGTGATTCCTACACACACGGACCATATGTAGTCCAAATCTGCTTCTGAAAATGATACAATGCACTGACCCTCCAATATCCAATGCTTGTCAGTTAAGATGAGAAACGTGTGAGCTCCGTGAATGATGTAGTTTGTTTGAGCAGAAAATTGACTGCCCTTACCTGAAACGAAGTCTTCCTTGTAGGAAGAAACAGAGCCTGGGATTTAACTCCATTTCTGAAGGGAAGCACACAGCATAGTTCTCATCCATGGATCACACTCTGCTTTAGAGCGAGAATTACGCTCTTGCTTTCTAAAGTCTCTAAGACAGCAGGAAACATGAGTGTGCTGAGAAAAAAAGAACGGTGATTCGTACACATACGGACCATATCTAGTCCAACTCTGATCTGTAAGTGACACAAAGCACTGGTCCTCTAACATCCAATGCTTGTCAGTTCAGATGAGAAACGTGTGAGCTTTGAGAATGATGTAGTTCCTTTGAACTGAAAAGTGTCTGCCCTTACCTGTAACGAAGTCTTGCTTGTAAGAAGACACAGAGCCTGGGATTTAACTCCATCTCTGAAGGGAAACACACAGCAAAGTTCTCATCCATGGATCACACTCTGCTTTAGAGCAAGAAGCACGCTCTTGCTTTCTGGAGTCTCTAATACACCAGGTAATCTGAGTGTGCCCAGAACAAAAGAACGGTGTTTCCTACACATACGGACTATATGTAGTTCAAATCTGCTTCTGAAACTGATACAATGCACTGGTCCTCTAACATCCAATGCATGTCAGTTAAGATGAGAAACGTGTGATCTTCGTGAACAATGTAGTTCGTTTGAGCAGAAAAGTGCCTGCCCTTACCTGAAACGAAGTCTTGCTTGTAGGAAGACTCAGAGCCTGGGATTTAACTCCATCTCTGAAGGGAAACACACAGCAGAGTTCTCATCCATGGATCACACTCTGCTTTAGAGCGAGAAGCACGCTCTTGCTTTCTGGAGTCTCTAACACAGCAGGAAACGTGAGTGCGCTGAGAACAAAAGAAAGGTGTTTCCTACACATACGGACCATATCTAGTCCAACTCTGCTTCTGAAACTGATACAAAGCACTGGTCCTCTAACATCCAATGCTTGTTAGTTAAGATGGCAAACGTGTGAGTCTCATGAACGATGTAGTTCGTTTGAGCAGAAAAGTGACTGCCCTTACCTTAAACGAAGTCTTGCTTGTAGGAAGACACAGAGTCTGGGATTTAACTCCATTTCTGCAGGGAAACACACAGCATAGTTCTCATCCATGGATCACAATCTGCATTAGAGCGAGAAGCACGCTCTTTCTTTCTAAAGTCTCTAAGACAGCAGGAAACGTGAGAGCGCTGAGAACAAAAGAACGGTGTTTCCTACACATACGGACCATATCTAGTCCAACTCTGTTTCTGAAACTGACACAAAGCACTGGTCCTCAAACATGCAATGCTTGTCAGTTAAGATGAGAAACGTGTGAGCTTTGAGGATGATGTAGTGACTTTGAACTGAAAAGTGACTGCCCTTACCTGTAACGAAGTCTTTCTTGTAGTAAGACACAGAGCCTGGGATTTAACTCCATTTCTTAAGAGAAACACACAGCAAAGTTCTCATCCATGGATCACACTCTGCTTTAGAGCAAGAAGCACGCTCTTGCTTTCTGGAGTCTCTAATACACCAGGTAATCTGAGTGTGACCAGAACAAAAGAACGGTGTTTCCTACACATACGGACCATATGTAGTCCAAATCTGCTTCTGTTACTGATACAAGGCCCTGGTCCTCTAACATCCAATGCATGTCAGTTAAGATGAGAAACGTGTGATCTTCGTGAACGATGTAGTTCGTTTGAGCAGAAAAGGGCCTGCCCTTACCTGAAACGAAGTCTTGCTTGTAGGAAGACTCAGAGCCTGGGATTTAGCTCCATCTCTGAAGGGAAATACACAGCAGAGTTCTCATCCATGGATCACACTCTGCTTTAGAGCGAGAAGCACGCTCTTGCTTTCTGGAGTCTCTAAGACAGCAGGAAACGTGAGTGTGCTGAGAACAAAAGAACGGTGTTTCCTACACATAAGGACCATATCTAGTCCAACTCTGCTTCTGAAACTGATACAAAGCACTGGTCCTCTAACATCCAATGCTTGTTAGTTAAGATGGCAAACGTGTGAGCCTCATGAACGATGTAGTTCGTTTGAGCAGAACAGTGACTGCCCTTACCTTAAACGAAGTCTTGCTTGTAGGAAGACACAGAGTCTGGGATTTAACTCCATTTCTGCAGGGAAACACACAGCATAGTTCTCATCCATGGATCACAATCTGCTTTAGAGCGAGAAGCACGCTCTTGCTTTCTAAAGTCTCTAAGACAGCAGGAAACGTGAGTGCGCTGAGAACAAAAGAACGGTGTTTCCTACACATACGGACCATATCTATTCCAACTCTGTTTCTGAAACTGACACAAAGCACTGGTCCTCAAACATCCAATGCTTGTCAGTTAAGATGAGAAACGTGTGAGCTTTGAGGATGATGTAGTGACTTTGAACTGAAAAGTGACTGACCTTACCTGTAACGAAGTCTTTCTTGTAGTAAGACACAGAGCCTGGGATTTAACTCCATCTCTGAAGGGAAACACACAGCAGAGTTCTCATCCATGGATCACACTCTGCTTTAGAGCGAGAAGCACGCTCTTGCTTTCTAGAGTCTCTAATACAGCAGTTAATTTGAGTGTGCCCAGAACAAAAGAACGGTGTTTCCTACACACACGGACCATATGTAGTCCAAATCTGCTTCTGAAAATGATACAATGCACTGACCCTCTAATATCCAATGCTTGTCAGTTAAGAAGAGAAACGTGTGAGCTCCGTGAACGATGTAGTTCGTTTGAGCAGAAAATTGACTGCCCTTACCTGAAACGAAGTCTTCCTTGTAGGAAGAAACAGAGCCTGGGATTTAACTCCATTTCTGAAGGGAAACACACAGCATAGTTCTCGTCCATGGATCACACTCTGCTTTAGAGCGAGAATTACGCTCTTGCTTTCTAAAGTCTCTAAGACAGCAGGAAACATGAGTGTGCTGAGAAAAAAAGAACGGTGATTCGTACACATACGGACCATATCTAGTCCAACTCTGATCTGTAAGTGACACAAAGCACTGGTCCTCTAACATCCAATGCTTGTTAGTTAAGATGGCAAACGTGTGAGCTTCATGAACGATGTAGTTCGTTTGAGCAGAAAAGTGACTGCCCTTACCTTAAACGAAGTCTTGCTTGTAGGAAGACACAGATTCTGGGATTTAACTCCATTTCTGCAGGGAAACACACAGCATAGTTCTCATCCATGGATCACACTCTGCTTTAGAGCGAGAAGCACGCTCTTGATTTCTCGAGTCTCTAATACACCAGGTAATCTGAGTGTGCCCAGAACAAAAGAACGGTGTTTCCTACACATATGGACCATATGTAGTCCAAATCTGCTTCTGAACCTGATACAATGCACTGGTCCTCTAACATCCAATGCATGTCAGTTAAGATGAGAAACGTGTGATCTTTGTGAACGATGTAGTTCTTTTGAGCAGAAAAAGGCCTGCCCTTACATGAAACGAAGTCTTGCTTGTAGGAAGACTCAGAGCCTGGGATTTAACTCCATTTCTGAAGTAAAACACACACCAGTGTTCTCATCCATTAATCACACTCTGCTTTAGAACAAGAAGCACGCTCTTGCTTTCTAGAGTCTCTAAGACAGCAGGAAACGTGAGTGCGCTGAGAACAAAAGAACGGTGTTTCCTACACATACGGACCATATCTAGTCCAACTCTCCTTCTTAAACTGATACAAAGCCCTGGTCCTCTAACATCCAATGCTTGTCTGTTAAGATGAGAAACGTGTGAGCTTCGTGAACGATGTAATTCTTTTGAGCTGACAAGTGACTGCCGTTACCTGAAACGAAGTCTTGCTTGTAGGAAGACACAGAGATTGGGATTTAGCTCCATTTCTGAAGGGAAACACACAGCATAGTTCTCATCCATGGATCACACTCTGCTTTAGAGCGAGAAGCACGCTCTTGCTTTCTGGAGTCTCTAACAGAGCAGGAAACGTGAGTGTGCTGAGAACAAAAGAACGGTGTTTCCTACTAATACGGACCATATGTAGTCCAAATCTTCTCCTGAAACTGATAGAAAGCACTGGTTCTCTAACATTTAATGCTTGTTAGTTAAGATGGCAAACGTGTGAGCTTCAACAACGATGTAGTTCGTTTGAGCAGAAAAGTGACTGCCCTTACCTTAAACGAAGTCTTGCTTGTAGGAAGACACAGAGTCTGGGATTTAACTCCAATTCTGCAGGGAAACACACAGCATAGTTCTCATCCATGGATCACAATCTGCTTTAGAGCGAGAAGCACGCTCTTGCTTTCTAAAGTCTCTAAGACAGCAGGAAACGTGAGTGCGCTGAGAACAAAAGAACAGTGTTTCCTACACATACGGACCATATCTAGTCCAACTCTGTTTCTGAAACTGACACAAAGCACTGGTCCTCAAACATCCAATGCTTGTCAGTTAAGATGAGAAACGTGTGAGCTTTGAGGATGATGTAGTGACTTTGAACTGAAAAGTGACTGCCCTTACCTGTAAGGAAGTCTTGCTTGTAGTAAGACACAGAGCCTGGGATTTAACTCCATTTCTTAAGAGAAACACACAGCAAAGTTCTCATCCATGGATCACACTCTGCTTTAGAGCGAGAAGCACGCTCTTGCTTTCTGGATTCTCTAATACACCAGGTAATCTGAGTGTGCCCAGAACAAAAGAATGTTGTTTCCTACACATACGGACCATATGTAGTCCAAATCTGCTTCTGTTACTGATACAATGCCCTGGTCCTCTAACATCCAATGCATGTCAGTTAAGATGAGAAACGTGTGATCTTCGTGAACGATGTAGTTCGTTTGAGCAGAAAAGGGCCTGCCCTTACCTGAAACGAAGTCTTGCTTGTAGGAAGACTCAGAGCCTGCGATTTAACTCCACCTCTGAAGGGAAACACACAGCAGAGTTCTCATCCATGGATCACACTCTGCTTTAGAGCGAGAAGCACGCTCTTGCTTTCTGGAGTCTCTAAGACAGCAGGAAACGTGAGTGTGCTGAGAACAAAAGAACGGTGTTTCCTACACATACGGACCATATCTAGTCCAACTCTGCTTCTGAAACTGATACAAAGCACTGGTCCTCTAACATCCAATGCTTGTTAGTTAAGATGGCAAACGTGTGAGCCTCATGAACGATGTAGTTCGTTTGAGCAGAAAAGTGACTGCCCTTACCTTAAACGAAGTCTTGCTTGTAGGAAGACACAGAGTCTGGGATTTAACTCCATTTCTGCAGGGAAACACACAGCATAGTTCTCATCCATGGATCACAATCTGCTTTAGAGCGAGAAGCACGCTCTTGCTTTCTAAAGTCTCTAAGACAGCAGGAAACGTGAGTGCGCTGAGAACAAAAGAACGGTGTTTCCTACACATACGGACCATATCTAGTCCAACTCTCCTTCTTAAACTGATACAAAGCACTGGTCCTCTAACATCCAATGCTTGACTGTTAAGAAGAGAAATGTGTGAGATCAGTGAACGATGTAGTTCATTTGAGCTGAAAAGTGACGGCCGTTACCTGAAACGAAGTCTTGCTTGTAGGAAGACACAGAGATTGGGATTTAACTCCATTTCTCAAGGGAAACACACAGCATAGTTCTCATCCATGGATCACACTCTGCTTTAGAGCGAGAAGCACGCTCTTGCTTTCTGGAGTCTCAAATACACCAGGTAATATGAGTGCGCTGAGAACAAAAGAACGGTGTTTCCTACACATACGGACCCTATCAGGTCCAACTCTGCTTCTGAAACTGATACAATGCACTGACCCTCTAACATCCAATACTTGTCAGTTACGATGAGAAACGTGTGAGCTTTGTGAATGATGTAGTTCCTTTGAACTGAAAAGTGACTACCCTTACCTGTAACGAAGTCTTACTTGTAGGAAGACACAGAGCCTGGGATTTAACTCCATCTCAGAAGGGAAACACACAGCAGAGTTCTCATCCATGGATCACACTCTGCTTTAGAGCGAGAAGCACGCTCTTGCTTTCTGGAGTCTCTAACACAGCAGGAAACGTGAGTGCGCTGAGAACAAAAGAACGGTGTTTCCTACACATATGGACCATATATAGTCCAACTCTCCTTCTTAAACTGATACAAAGCACTGGTCCTCTAACATCCAATGCTTGTCTGTTAAGAAGAGAAATGTGTGAGCTCAGTGAATGATGTAGTTCGTTTGAGCTGAAAAGTGACGGCCGTTACCTGAAACGAAGTCTTGCTTGTAGGAAGACACAGAGATTGGGATTTAACTCCATTTCTGAAGGGAAACACACAGCATAGTTCTCATCCATGGATCACACTCTGCTTTAGAGCGAGAAGCACGCTCTTGCTTTCTGGAGTCTCTAATACACCAGGTAATCTGAGTGTGCCCAGTACAAAAGAACGGTGTTTCCTACACATACGGACCATATGTAGTACAAATCTGCTTCTGAAATGATACAATGCACTGGTCCTCTAACATCCAATGCATGTCAGTTAAGATGAGAAACGTGTGATCTTCGTGAACGATGTAATTCGTTTGAGCAGAAAAGTGCCTGCCCTTACCTGAAACGAAGTCTTGCTTGTAGGAAGACTCAGAGCCTGGGATTTAACTCCATCTCTGAAGGGAAACACACAGCAGAGTTCTCATCCATGGATCACACTCTGCTTTAGAGCGAGAAGCACGCTCTTGCTTTCTGGAGTCTCTAACACAGCAGGAAACGTGAGTGCGCTGAGAACAAAAGAACGGTGTTTCCTACACATACGGACCATATCTAGTCCAACTCTGCTTCTGAAACTGATACAAAGCACCGGTCCTCTAACATCCAATGCTTGTTAGTTAAGATGGCAAACGTGTGAGCCTCATGAACGATGTAGTTCGTTTGAGCAGAAAAGTGACTGCCCTTACCTTAAATGAAGTCTTGCTTGTAGGAAGACACAGAGTCTGGGATTTAACTCCATTTCTGCAGTGAAACACACAGCATAGTTCTCATCCATGGATCACAATCTGCTTTAGAGCGAGAAACACGCTCTTGCTTTCTAAAGTCTCTAAGACAGCAGGAAACGTGAGTGCGCTGAGAACAAAAGAACGGTGTTTCCTACACATACGGACCATATCTAGTCCAACTCTGTTTCTGAAACTGACACAAAGCACTGGTCCTCAAACATCCAATGCTTGTCAGTTAAGATGAGAAACGTGTGAGCTTTGAGGATGATGTAGTGACTTTGAACTGAAAAGTGACTGCCCTTACCTGTAAGGAAGTCTTGCTTGTAGTAAGACACAGAGCCTGGGATTTAACTCCATTTCTTAAGAGAAACACACAGCAAAGTTCTCATCCATGGATCACACTCTGCTTTAGAGCGAGAAGCATGCTCTTGCTTTCTGGAGTCTCTAATACACCAGGTAATCTGAGTGTGCCCAGAACAAAAGAACGGTGTTTCCTACACATACGGACCATATGTAGTCCAAATCTGCTTCTGTTACTGATACAATGCCCTGGTCTTCTAACATCCAATGCATGTCAGTTACGATGAGAAACGTGTGATCTTCGTGAACGATGTAGTTCGTTTGAGCAGAAAAGGGCCTGCCCTTACCTGAAACGAAGTCTTGCTTGTAGGAAGACTCAGAGCCTGCGATTTAACTCCACCTCTGAAGGGAAACACACAGCAGAGTTCGCATCCATGGATCACACTCTGCTTTAGAGCGAGAAGCACGCTCTTGCTTTCTGGAGTCTCTAAGACAGCAGGAAACGTGAGTGTGCTGAGAACAAAAGAACGGTGTTTCCTACACATACGGACCATATCTAGTCCAACTCTGCTTCTGAAACTGATACAAAGCACTGGTCCTCTAACATCCAATGCTTGTTAGTTAAGATGGCAAACGTGTGAGCCTCATGAACGATGTAGTTCGTTTGAGCAGAAAAGTGACTGCCCTTACATTAAACGAATTCTTGCTTGTAGGAAGACACAGAGTCTGGGATTTAACTCCATTTCTGCAGGGAAACACACAGCATAGTTCTCATCCATGGATCACAATCTGCTTTAGAGCGAGAAGCACGCTCTTGCTTTCTAAAGTCTCTAAGACAGCAGGAAACGTGAGTGCGCTGAGAACAAAAGAACGGTGTTTCCTACACATACGGACCATATCTATTCCAACTCTGTTTCTGAAACTGACACAAAGCACTGGTCCTCAAACATCCAATGCTTGTCAGTTAAGATGAGAAACGTGTGAGCTTTGAGGATGATGTAGTGACTTTGAACTGAAAAGTGACTGCCCTTACCTGTAACGAAGTCTTTCTTGTAGTAAGACACAGAGCCTGGGATTTAACTCCATCTCTGAAGGGAAACACACAGCAGAGTTCTCATCCATGGATCACACTCTGCTTTAGAGCGAGAAGCACGCTCTTGCTTTCTAGAGTCTATAATACAGCAGTTAATTTGAGTGTGCCCAGAACAAAAGAACGGTGTTTCCTACACACACGGACCATATGTAGTCCAAATCTGCTTCTGAAAATGATACAATGCACTGACCCTCTAATATCCAATGCTTGTCAGTTAAGAAGAGAAACGTGTGAGCTCCGTGAACGATGTAGTTCGTTTGAGCAGAAAATTGACTGCCCTTACCTGAAACGAAGTCTTCCTTGTAGGAAGAAACAGAGCCTGGGATTTAACTCCATTTCTGAAGGGAAACACACAGCATAGTTCTCGTCCATGGATCACACTCTGCTTTAGAGCGAGAATTACGCTCTTGCTTTCTAAAGTCTCTAAGACAGCAGGAAACATGAGTGTGCTGAGAAAAAAAGAACGGTGATTCGTACACATACGGACCATATCTAGTCCAACTCTGATCTGTAAGTGACACAAAGCACTGGTCCTCTAACATCCAATGCTTGTTAGTTAAGATGGCAAACGTGTGAGCTTCATGAACGATGTACTTCGTTTGAGCAGAAAAGTGACTGCCCTTACCTTAAACGAAGTCTTGCTTGTAGGAAGACACAGATTCTGGGATTTAACTCCATTTCTGCAGGGAAACACACAGCATAGTTCTCATCCATGGATCACAATCTGCTTTAGAGCGAGAAGCACGCTCTTGATTTCTCGAGTCTCTAATACACCAGGTAATCTGAGTGTGCCCAGAACAAAAGAACGGTGTTTCCTACACATATGGACCATATGTAGTCCAAATCTGCTTCTGAACCTGATACAATGCACTGGTCCTCTAACATCCAATGCATGTCAGTTAAGATGAGAAACGTGTGATCTTCGTGAACGATGTAGTTCTTTTGAGCAGAAAAAGGCCTGCCCTTACATGAAACGAAGTCTTGCTTGTAGGAAGACTCAGAGCCTGGGATTTAACTCCATTTCTGAAGTAAAACACACACCAGTGTTCTCATCCATTAATCACACTCTGCTTTAGAACAAGAAGCACGCTCTTGCTTTCTAGAGTCTCTAAGACAGCAGGAAACGTGAGTGCGCTGAGAACAAAAGAACGGTGTTTCCTAAACATACGGACCATATCTAGTCCAACTCTCCTTCTTAAACTGATACAAAGCCCTGGTCCTCTAACATCCAATGCTTGTCTGTTAAGATGAGAAACGTGTGAGCTTCGTGAACGATGTAATTCTTTTGAGCTGACAAGTGACTGCCGTTACCTGAAACGAAGTCTTGCTTGTAGGAAGACACAGAGATTGGGATTTAACTCCATTTCTGAAGGGAAACACACAGCATAGTTCTCATCCATGGATCACACTCTGCTTTAGAGCGAGAAGCACGCTCTTGCTTTCTGGAGTCTCTAACAGAGCAGGAAACGTGAGTGTGCTGAGAACAAAAGAACGGTGTTTCCTACACATACGGACCATATCTAGTCCAACTCTGCTTCTGAAACTGATACAAAGCACTGGTCCTCTAACATCCAATGCTTGTTAGTTAAGATGGCAAACGTGTGAGCCTCATGAACGATGTAGTTCGTTTGAGCAGAAAAGTGACTGCCCTTACCTTAAACGAAGTCTTGCTTGTAGGAAGACACAGAGTCTGGGATTTAACTCCATTTCTGCAGGGAAACACACAGCATAGTTCTCATCCATGGATCACAATCTGCTTTAGAGCGAGAAGCACGCTCTTGCTTTCTAAAGTCTCTAAGACAGCAGGAAACGTGAGTGCGCTGAGAACAAAAGAACGGTGTTTCCTACACATACGGACCATATCTAGTCCAACTCTCCTTCTTAAACTGATACAAAGCACTGGTCCTCTAACATCCAATGCTTGACTGTTAAGAAGAGAAATGTGTGAGATCAGTGAACGATGTAGTTCGTTTGAGCTGAAAAGTGACGGCCGTTACCTGAAACGAAGTCTTGCTTGTAGGAAGACACAGAGATTGGGATTTAACTCCATTTCTCAAGGGAAACACACAGCATAGTTCTCATCCATGGATCACACTCTGCTTTAGAGCGAGAAGCACGCTCTTGCTTTCTGGAGTCTCTAATACACCAGGTAATATGAGTGCGCTGAGAACAAAAGAACGGTGTTTCCTACACATACGGACCCTATCAGGTCCAACTCTGCTTCTGAAACTGATACAATGCACTGACCCTCTAACATCCAATACTTGTCAGTTACGATGAGAAACGTGTGAGCTTTGTGAATGATGTAGTTCCTTTGAACTGAAAAGTGACTACCCTTACCTGTAACGAAGTCTTACTTGTAGGAAGACACAGAGCCTGGGATTTAACTCCATCTCTGAAGGGAAACACACAGCAGAGTTCTCATCCATGGATCACACTCTGCTTTAGAGCGAGAAGCACGCTCTTGCTTTCTGGAGTCTCTAACACAGCAGGAAACGTGAGTGCGCTGAGAACAAAAGAACGGTGTTTCCTACACATATGGACCATATATAGTCCAACTCTCCTTCTTAAACTGATACAAAGCACTGGTCCTCTAACATCCAATGCTTGTCTGTTAAGAAGAGAAATGTGTGAGCTCAGTGAATGATGTAGTTCGTTTGAGCTGAAAAGTGACGGCCGTTACCTGAAACGAAGTCTTGCTTGTAGAAAGACACAGAGATTGGGATTTAACTCCATTTCTGAAGGGAAACACACAGCATAGTTCTCATCCATGGATCACACTCTGCTTTAGAGCGAGAAGCACGCTCTTGCTTTCTGGAGTCTCTAATACACCAGGTAATCTGAGTGTGCCCAGTACAAAAGAACGGTGTTTCCTACACATACGGACCATATGTAGTACAAATCTGCTTCTGAAACTGATACAATGCACTGGTCCTCTAACATCCAATGCATGTCAGTTAAGATGAGAAACGTGTGATCTTCGTGAACGATGTAATTCGTTTGAGCAGAAAAGTGCCTGCCCTTACCTGAAACGAAGTCTTGCTTGTAGGAAGACTCAGAGCCTGGGATTTAACTCCATCTCTGAAGGGAAACACACAGCAGAGTTCTCATCCATGGATCACACTCTGCTTTAGAGCGAGAAGCACGCTCTTGCTTTCTGGAGTCTCTAACACAGCAGGAAACGTGAGTGCGCTGAGAACAAAAGAACGGTGTTTCCTACACATACGGACCATATCTAGTCCAACTCTGCTTCTGAAACTGATACAAAGCACTGGTCCTCTAACATCCAATGCTTGTTAGTTAAGATGGCAAACGTGTGAGCCTCATGAACGATGTAGTTCGTTTGAGCAGAAAAGTGACTGCCCTTACCTTAAACGAAGTCTTGCTTGTAGGAAGACACAGAGTCTGGGATTTAACTCCATTTCTGCAGTGAAACACACAGCATAGTTCTCATCCATGGATCACAATCTGCTTTAGAGCGAGAAGCACGCTCTTGCTTTCTAAAGTCTCTAAGACAGCAGGAAACGTGAGTGCGCTGAGAACAAAAGAACGGTGTTTCCTACACATACGGACCATATCTAGTCCAACTCTGTTTCTGAAACTGACACAAAGAACTGGTCCTCAAACATCCAATGCTTGTCAGTTAAGATGAGAAACGTGTGAGCTTTGAGGATGATGTAGTGACTTTGAACTGAAAAGTGACTGCCCTTACCTGTAAGGAAGTCTTGCTTGTAGTAAGACACAGAGCCTGGGATTTAACTCCATTTCTTAAGAGAAACACACAGCAAAGTTCTCATCCATGGATCACACTCTGCTTTAGAGCGAGAAGCATGCTCTTGCTTTCTGGAGTCTCTAATACACCAGGTAATCTGAGTGTGCCCAGAACAAAAGAACGGTGTTTCCTACACATACGGACCATATGTAGTCCAAATCTGCTTCTGTTACTGATACAATGCCCTGGTCTTCTAACATCCAATGCATGTCAGTTACGATGAGAAACGTGTGATCTTCGTGAACGATGTAGTTCGTTTGAGCAGAAAAGGGCCTGCCCTTACCTGAAACGAAGTCTTGCTTGTAGGAAGACTCAGAGCCTGCGATTTAACTCCACCTCTGAAGGGAAACACACAGCAGAGTTCGCATCCATGGATCACACTCTGCTTTAGAGCGAGAAGCACGCTCTTGCTTTCTGGAGTCTCTAAGACAGCAGGAAACGTGAGTGTGCTGAGAACAAAAGAACGGTGTTTCCTACACATACGGACCATATCTAGTCCAACTCTGCTTCTGAAACTGATACAAAGCACTGGTCCTCTAACATCCAATGCTTGTTAGTTAAGATGGCAAACGTGTGAGCCTCATGAACGATGTAGTTCGTTTGAGCAGAAAAGTGACTGCCCTTACCTTAAACGAAGTCTTGCTTGTAGGAAGACACAGAGTCTGGGATTTAACTCCATTTCTGCAGGGAAACACACAGCATAGTTCTCATCCATGGATCACAATCTGCTTTAGTGCGAGAAGCACGCTCTTGCTTTCTAAAGTCTCTAAGACAGCAGGAAACGTGAGTGCGCTGAGAACAAAAGAACGGTGTTTCCTACACATACGGACCATATCTAGTCCAACTCTCCTTCTTAAACTGATACAAAGCACTGGTCCTCTAACATCCAATGCTTGACTGTTAAGAAGAGAAATGTGTGAGCTCAGTGAACGATGTAGTTCGTTTGAGCTGAAAAGTGACGGCCGTTACCTGAAACGAAGTCTTGCTTGTAGGAAGACACAGAGATTGGGATTTAACTCCATTTCTGAAGGGAAACACACAGCATAGTTCTCATCCATGGATCACACTCTGCTTTAGAGCGAGAAGCACGCTCTTGCTTTCTGGAGTCTCTAATACACCAGGTAATCTGAGTGCGCTGAGAACAAAAGAACGGTGTTTCCTACACATACGGACCCTATCAGGTCCAACTCTGCTTCTGAAACTGATACAATGCACTGACCCTCTAACATCCAATACTTGTCAGTTACGATGAGAAACGTGTGAGCTTTGTGAATGATGTAGTTCCTTTGAACTGAAAAGTGACTACCCTTACCTGTAACGAAGTCTTACTTGTAGGAAGACACAGAGCCTGGGATTTAACTCCATCTCTGAAGGGAAACACACAGCAGAGTTCTCATCCATGGATCACACTCTGCTTTAGAGCGAGAAGCACGCTCTTGCTTTCTGGAGTCTCTAAGACAGCAGGAAACGTGAGTGCGCTGAGAACAAAAGAACGGTGTTTCCTACACATATGGACCATATATAGTCCAACTCTCCTTCTTAAACTGATACAAAGCACTGGTCCTCTAACATCCAATGCTTGTCTGTTAAGAAGAGAAATGTGTGAGCTCAGTGAATGATGTAGTTCGTTTGAGCTGAAAAGTGACGGCCGTTACCTGAAACGAAGTCTTGCTTGTAGGAAGACACAGAGATTGGGATTTAACTCCATTTCTGAAGGGAAACACACAGCAGAGTTCTCATCCCTGGATCACACTCTGCTTTAGAGCGAGAAGCACGCTCTTGCTTTCTGGAGTCTCTAACACAGCAGGAAACGTGAGTGCGCTGAGAACAAAAGAACGGTGTTTCCTACACATACGGACCATATCTAGTCCAACTCTGCTTCTGAAACTGATACAAAGCACTGGTCCTCTAACATCCAATGCTTGTTAGTTAAGATGGCAAACGTGTGAGCCTCATGAACGATGTAGTTCGTTTGAGCAGAAAAGTGACTGCCCTTACCTTAAACGAAGTCTTGCTTGTAGGAAGACACAGAGTCTGGGATTTAACTCCATTTCTGCAGTGAAACACACAGCATAGTTCTCATCCATGGATCACAATCTGCTTTAGAGCGAGAAGCACGCTCTTGCTTTCTAAAGTCTCTAAGACAGCAGGAAACGTGAGTGCGCTGAGAACAAAAGAACGGTGTTTCCTACACATACGGACCATATCTAGTCCAAATCTGTTTCTGAAACTGACACAAAGCACTGGTCCTCAAACATCCAATGCTTGTCAGTTAAGATGAGAAACGTGTGAGCTTTGAGGATGATGTAGTGACTTTGAACTGAAAAGTGACTGCCCTTACCTGTAAGGAAGTCTTGCTTGTAGTAAGACACAGAGCCTGGGATTTAACTCCATTTCTTAAGAGAAACACACAGCAAAGTTCTCATCCATGGATCACACTCTGCTTTAGAGCGAGAAGCATGCTCTTGCTTTCTGGAGTCTCTAATACACCAGGTAATCTGAGTGTGCCCAGAACAAAAGAACGGTGTTTCCTACACATACGGACCATATGTAGTCCAAATCTGCTTCTGTTACTGATACAATGCCCTGGTCCTCTAACATCCAATGCATGTCAGTTACGATGAGAAACGTGTGATCTTCGTGAACGATGTAGTTCGTTTGAGCAGAAAAGGGCCTGCCCTTACCTGAAACGAAGTCTTGCTTGTAGGAAGACTCAGAGCCTGCGATTTAACTCCACCTCTGAAGGGAAACACACAGCAGAGTTCGCATCCATGGATCACACTCTGCTTTAGAGCGAGAAGCACGCTCTTGCTTTCTGGAGTCTCTAAGACAGCAGGAAACGTGAGTGTGCTGAGAACAAAAGAACGGTGTTTCCTACACATACGGACCATATCTAGTCCAACTCTGCTTCTGAAACTGATACAAAGCACTGGTCCTCTAACATCCAATGCTTGTTAGTTAAGATGGCAAACGTGTGAGCCTCATGAACGATGTAGTTCGTTTGAGCAGAAAAGTGACTGCCCTTACTTTAAACGAAGTCTTGCTTGTAGGAAGACACAGAGTCTGGGATTTAACTCCATTTCTGCAGGGAAACACACAGCATAGTTCTCATCCATGGATCACAATCTGCTTTAGAGCGAGAAGCACGCTCTTGCTTTCTAAAGTCTCTAAGACAGCAGGAAACGTGAGTGCGCTGAAAACAAAAGAACGGTGTTTCCTACACATACGGACCATATCTAGTCCAACTCTCCTTCTTAAACTGATACAAAGCACTGGTCCTCTAACATCCAATGCTTGACTGTTAAGAAGAGAAATGTGTGAGCTCAGTGAACGATGTAGTTCGTTTGAGCTGAAAAGTGACTGCCGTTACCTGAAACGAAGTCTTGCTTGTAGGAAGACACAGAGACTGGGATTTAACTCCATTTCTGAAGGGAAACACACAGCATAGTTCTCATCCATGGATCACACTCTGCTTTAGAGCGAGAAGCACGCTATTGCTTTCTGGAGTCTCTAATACACCAGGTAATCTGAGTGCGCTGAGAACAAAAGAACGGTGTTTCCTACACATACGGACCCTATCAGGTCCAACTCTGCTTCTGAAACTGATACAATGCACTGACCCTCTAACATCCAATACTTGTCAGTTACGATGAGAAACGTGTGAGCTTTGTGAATGATGTAGTTCCTTTGAACTGAAAAGTGACTACCCTTACCTGTAACGAAGTCTTACTTGTAGGAAGACACAGAGCCTGGGATTTAACTCCATCTCTGAAGGGAAACACACAGCAGAGTTCTCATCCATGGATCACACTCTGCTTTAGAGCGAGAAGCACGCTCTTGCTTTCTAAAGTCTCTAAGACAGCAGGAAACGTGAGTGCGCTGAGAACAAAAGAACGGTGTTTCCTACACATATGGACCATATATAGTCCAACTCTCCTTCTTAAACTGATACAAAGCACTGGTCCTCTAACATCCAATGCTTGTCTGTTAAGAAGAGAAATGTGTGAGCTCAGTGAATGATGTAGTTCGTTTGAGCTGAAAAGTGACGGCCGTTACCTGAAACGAAGTCTTGCTTGTAGGAAGACACAGAGATTGGGATTTAACTCCATTTCTGAAGGGAAACACACAGCATAGTTCTCATCCATGGATCACACTCTGCTTTAGAGCGAGAAGCACGCTCTTGCTTTCTGGAGTCTCTAATACACCAGGTAATCTGAGTGTGCCCAGTACAAAAGAACGGTGTTTCCTACACATACGGACCATATGTAGTACAAATCTGCTTCTGAAACTGATACAATGCACTGGTCCTCTAACATCCAATGCATGTCAGTTAAGATGAGAAACGTGTGATCTTCGTGAACGATGTAGTTCGTTTGAGCAGAAAAGTGCCTGCCCTTACCTGAAACGAAGTCTTGCTTGTAGGAAGACTCAGAGCCTGGGATTTAACTCCATCTCTGAAGGGAAACACACAGCAGAGTTCTCATCCATGGATCACACTCTGCTTTAGAGCGAGAAGCACGCTCTTGCTTTCTGGAGTCTCTAACACAGCAGGAAACGTGAGTGCGCTGAGAACAAAAGAACGGTGTTTCCTACACATACGGACCATATCTAGTCCAACTCTGCTTCTGAAACTGATACAAAGCACTGGTCCTCTAACATCCAATGCTTGTTAGTTAAGATGGCAAACGTGTGAGCCTCATGAACGATGTAGTTCGTTTGAGCAGAAAAGTGACTGCCCTTACCTTAAACGAAGTCTTGCTTGTAGGAAGACACAGAGTCTGGGATTTAACTCCATTTCTGCAGTGAAACACACAGCATAGTTCTCATCCATGGATCACAATCTGCTTTAGAGCGAGAAGCACGCTCTTGCTTTCTAAAGTCTCTAAGACAGCAGGAAACGTGAGTGCGCTGAGAACAAAAGAACGGTGTTTCCTACACATACGGACCATATCTAGTCCAACTCTGTTTCTGAAACTGACACAAAGCACTGGTCCTCAAACATCCAATGCTTGTCAGTTAAGATGAGAAACGTGTGAGCTTTGAGGATGATGTAGTGACTTTGAACTGAAAAGTGACTGCCCTTACCTGTAAGGAAGTCTTGCTTGTAGTAAGACACAGAGCCTGGGATTTAACTCCATTTCTTAAGAGAAACACACAGCAAAGTTCTCATCCATGGATCACACTCTGCTTTAGAGCGAGAAGCATGCTCTTGCTTTCTGGAGTCTCTAATACACCAGGTAATCTGAGTGTGCCCAGAACAAAAGAACGGTGTTTCCTACACATACGGACCATATCTAGTCCAACTCTGCTTCTGAAACTGATACAAAGCACTGGTCCTCTAACATCCAATGCTTGTTAGTTAAGATGGCAAACGTGTGAGCCTCATGAACGATGTAGTTCGTTTGAGCAGAAAAGTGACTGCCCTTACCTTAAACGAAGTCTTGCTTGTAGGAAGACAAAGAGTCTGGGATTTAACTCCATTTCTGCAGGGAAACACACAGCATAGTTCTCATCCATGGATCACAATCTGCTTTAGAGCGAGAAGCACGCTCTTGCTTTCTAAAGTCTCTAAGAAAGCAGGAAACGTGAGTGCGCTGAGAACAAAAGAACGGTGTTTCCTACACATACGGACCATATCTAGTCCAACTCTCCTTCTTAAACTGATACAAAGCACTGGTCCTCTAACATCCAATGCTTGTCTGTTAAGAAGAGAAATGTGTGAGCTCAGTGAACGATGTAGTTCGTTTGAGCTGAAAAGTAACTGCCGTTACCTGAAACGAAGTCTTGCTTGTAGGAAGACACAGAGATTGGGATTTAACTCCATTTCTGAAGGGAAACACACAGCAGTGTTCTCATCCATTAATCACACTCTGCTTTAGAACAAGAAGCACGCTCTTGCTTTCTAGAGTCTCTAAGACAGCAGGAAACGTGAGTGCGCTGAGAACAAAAGAACGGTGTTTCCTACACATACGGACCATATCTAGTCCAACTCTGCTTCTGAAACTGATACAAAGCACTGGTCCTCTAACATCCAATGCTTGTCTGTTAAGATGAGAAATGTGTGAGCTCAGTGAGCGATGTAGTTCGTTTGAGCTGAAAAGTGACTGCCGTTACCTGAAACGAAGTCTTGCTTGTAGGAAGACACAGAGATTGGGATTTAACTCCATTTCTGAAGGGAAACACACAGCATAGTTCTCATCCATGGATCACACTCTGCTTTAGAGCGAGAAGCACGCTCTTGCTTTCTGGAGTCTCTAATACACCAGGTAATCTGAGTGTGCCCAGAACAAAAGAACGGTGTTTACTACACATACGGACCATATCTAGTCCAACTCTACTTGTGAAACTGATACAAAGCACTGGTCCTCTAACATCCAATGCTTGTTAGTTAAGATGGCAAACGTGTGAGCCTCATGAACGATGTAGTTCGTTTGAGCAGAAAAGTGACTGCCCTTACCTTAAACGAAGTCTTGCTTGTAGGAAGACACAGAGTCTGGGATTTAACTCCATTTCTGCAGGGAAACACACAGCATAGTTCTCATCCATGGATCACAATCTGCTTTAGAGCGAGAAGCACGCTCTTGCTTTCTAAAGTCTCTAAGACAGCAGGAAACGTGAGTGCGCTGAGAACAAAAAACGGTGTTTCCTACACATACGGACCATATCTAGTCCAACTCTGTTTCTGAAACTGACACTAAGCACTGGTCCTCAAACATCCAATGCTTGTCAGTTAAGATGAGAAACGTGTGAGCTTTGAGGATGATGTAGTGACTTTGAACTGAAAAGTGACTGCCCTTACCTGTAAGGAAGTCTTGCTTGTAGTAAGACACAGAGCCTGGGATTTAACTCCATTTCTTAAGAGAAACACACAGCAAAGTTCTCATCCATGGATCACACTCTGCTTTAGAGCGAGAAGCACGCTCTTGCTTTCTGGAGTCTCTAATACACCAGGTAATCTGAGTGTGCCCAGAACAAAAGAACGGTGTTTCCTACA